>CM076712.1:15590000-18312500 GCA_038501285.1 Penstemon eatonii | reverse complement strand
AGAAATAAATGAAGTGATAACATAGTTATCGTTTCTTTAACATTCATATCCAATAATTTCAAGACATGCATATGTTGTTAGGGTTAGAAAATCAAATCAAGCTATTCGATACTCGATTCAAGCTCATTCGATCAAGTTTCATTTGAGCTCGATTCGCCACAAAAATCAAGCAAGCTTGAACATCATTTTCTTTCGATAACATTTAAAGTTCGGCTCGAGCTCGAGCTCAATAAGCATAAAATTGATAAAATACATGTAAAATATTAAGCTACTCAATACTCAGCTCGATCTCTAAAAGCTCGTTTGATCTTGGCTCATTAAACAATCAAATCAAACTCAAATACAAAATTTTAAGCTCGATAAATTCAAACAAAGCTTGAACACTATATCGTTCGACACTACCCGACTCAATTACACTCCTATATGTGGTTCTTTTGACGACATATAAGCTACTCTAAAATATACATACTACAATTTTAGTCATTAAAACATTAGATAGTTATCTACTCCTACTGTAATCGTGTTTAATACTTCACGTTCGTTTAAATTTAAGCTCAACTTGAAAATTCATAAAAAATGGAAATGATCTTTTTCGCATTCGAACTGCTTTCATCTTAATATGTGACATTTCCATACAACTTCTTGGAAATAATTCAAATTAACATTAGTTCTTTTGAGTAAATTAAAATCCAAAATCTAACCCAAATGGCCCATTAGCTCAGTTGGTTAGAGCGTCTTGCTAATAACGCGAAGGTCGCAGGTTCGAGACCTGCATGGGCCAATTTTTGTTATTTTGTTGATTTTTCTCTCATCTTTACAATTTATAATAATGAAATAAATATAAAATCTAAAAGTTTTACATATAATATTTTTTTTCAAATATTTTATAATCAACACGAATTAAGAATTTCTGATTTTATAAATCACTCTTCTTTAAAGAAATATTATAATTCCCTCTTTTACTAATTTTATTGCAACCAATAAATAGAAAACAAAATCTATTTGCATTACATTATGTCCGAGTTGGCTCATGGCCTTCCAGTTATAGGAATTTTGTCTATAATTTTAGAAACTAATGAAGTGATAACATAGTTATCGTTTCTTTAACATTCCTATCCAATAATTTCAAGACATGCATATGTTGTTAGGGTTAAAAATCAAATCAAGCTATTCGATACTCGATTCAAGCTCATTCGATGATTCGCCACAAAAATCAAGCAAGCTTGAACATCATTTTCTTTCGATAACATTTAAAGCTCGGCTCGAGCTCGAGCTCAATACGCATAAAATTGATAAAATACATGTAAAATATTAAGCTACTCGATACTCAGCTCGATCTCTAAAAGCTTGTTTGATCTTGGCTCATTAAACAATCAAATCAAACTCAAACACAAAATTTTAAGCTCGATAAATTCAAACAAAGCTTGAACACTATATCGTTCGACACTACCCGACTCGATTACACTCCTATATGTGATTCTTTTGACGACATATAAGCTACTCTAAAATATACATACTACAATTTTAGTCTTTACAACATTAGATAGTTATCTACTCCTACTGTAATCGTGTTTAATACTTTACGTTTGTTTAAATTTAAGCTCAACTTGAAAATTCATAAAACATGGAATTGATCATTTTTGCATTTGAACTGCTTTCATCTTAATATGTGACATCTCCATACAACTTCTTGGAAATAATTCAACATTAACATTAGTTCTTTTGAGTAAATTAAAACCCAAAATCTAACAAAGATGGCCCATTAGCTCAGTTGGTTAGAGCTTCGTGCTAATAACGCGAAGGTCGCAGGTTCGAGACCTTCATGGGCCAGTTTTTATTATTTTGTTGGTGTTTCTTACATCCTTACCTTTTATAATAATGAAATAAATATAAAATCCTAAAAGCTTTGCATACAATATATTTTTCTTTCAAATATATTATAATCAACACGAATTAAGAATTTCTGATTTAATAAATCACTTTCAAAATTTTGAGCACATATACAATAGATAGAATTTCTTTCATTGCAGTGGAATAATTTTTCATGGGCCAGTTTTTATTATTTTGTTGGTGTTTCTTACATCCTTACCTTTTATAATAATGAAATAAATATAAAATCCTAAAAGCTTTGCATACAATATATTTTTCTTTCAAATATATTATAATCAACACGAATTAAGAATTTCTGATTTAATAAATCACTTTCAAAATTTTGAGCACATATACAATAGATAGAATTTCTTTCTTTGCAGTGGAATAATTTTTCCTTGGTCCTTGCCAAACTCCAGAAGCAAATCTAACAAGGGTTTCTTTATTATTAATCCTTTGTTTAAGGATTTCTCCATATCCTAATTCAAAGTTGGTGTCAATAATTTTAAAAGCATTAGGTTGGGTAATGGCTAAACAAGGAATTTCCTTAATTTTAGTTTTATTTTTCTTAACAGCTTTTGTAAGGACAATAGTCCATTAAGGAGGATTTACGAAGCCTTTCAAATAATTGTTTAGCATCTATTGCTAAATTTTTATAAAAGTTTGATATATAGTTTAGACTTCCTAAAATCTTTGTAATTGGTTTTTTCTTTAATTTCATCTGAATTTTTTTTTGCAAAGGCAATAGATCTATCGATTGGGAATATAGTCTCTTCTTTAATGTTGTGTCCAAGAAATTTTATTTCTGTATGAAATAATTTTATTTTCTTGGCAGAAACTACAAGCCCTGCCCTTTTAACAACATTTATAAATACATGAAGATGTTTAAAATGTTGATCAATACTATTACGAAAGATTAAAACATCATCAATATATACTATGAAAAATTACTATAAGGACTAAAAATTTCATTCATAATATTTTGAAATTCTGATGGGGCATTCTTTAGTCCAAAGGGCATTACATTCCATTCATAGTGTCCAAATAATATTGAAACTGTAGTTTTATATATATGTCTTCTTCAAAAATCTGAATTTGCCAAAATCAAGATTTCCTATCAAATTTAGACATAACTTTTGCGGTAAAAAGTCTATTTAACAAATCCCTTTTATTAGGGATATGATATCTAATCCATCTAAGAGCTTTATTTAATGGCTTATAATTCATAACAAGCTTTGGAACTCCTCTTTCTAATTCAGCCGCATTTTCTACGTAAAATGTTGGACAACTCAAACTATAAGATTTTATAATTAGACCTTTAATTAATGACTCATCTGTTTCTCTTTTGCAGATTTCAAGATGGCGAGGCCCCATAGCTATATGTCTTGCCTTGGTTGGAATTTGACTTTCTTTAAAGTCCGGCTCACAAGGAAGATTAACAATATGTTTCTTTATTTCCCAAAAGGCATTAGGAATATTAGCACACACTGTTTTTATTATGAAATCTTGTAATTCATTTTTTTTTTGAATATGTAGTTGCTGAATTTTTTCAACTACTTTTTCATGATTAACTTCCTGGGATAAGGAGTTAAGAAAAATTTCTTTGATTTTAAGAATTAAATTAATCTCGTGATAACGATGTTGCATTACAAAATTAAATGTTATTTCCTGTAAATTAATAGCACTAATTATTCCTTTTTCATCAATGCTTTTTAAAGGATAAATCATATGAAGAAAGGAATTTCTAAGTATAACATCTTGAGACAAATCTTTAACCATTATAAATGGCATTTCTAAACTAATTCCTTTGTTACGAACTGCAGTATTTTGTAATTTTACTTTACTATAAGCTTTCTTCCATCAACAACATTTAAAATTTCGGTTGTTTTAGAAAAATATCTAGAGGGAAGGAGTTCTTCATTAATACAATTAAAATATGCTCCTGAATCAAACATTGCAATAGCGGAGAAAGTATATTCTCTATGAACAATAATATTTACTTTAGTATGTCATTTATGGATAATAACCATATCAATCATATTAACAAAGGTTAAAGAGTTTATATATTCCATTTTGGTGGAGTCTTCTTTTTCCACTTTATCAGATTCTTGATCAAAATCGATCACAAGATTTCTTCATTCAATTAAAGAAACTCTAGATTTTAAATCACTTCATCTTTAGAGTGTTGGAAAATTCCAAAAGTTATGTGGGCATAATATGTTAATTTAGTGTGTATTGCTATTATAAAGTAAAGTCCATAATTATGTGGTCTAATTATGTTAACTTTTGGACTATGGGTATTAAATTTTTCATGGAATAAAAATGTAGATACCAATTTGATATTTTCAATTTGATGAAGGGCCAAATTGAAAATAATGAAACATATATTAACCCTACTAGGTTATTATATATAAGGGGTTATGATCACCACTTGTACATAACACAACAATACAAAGTAGAGTTACATAACTCATATTCTTTGCAATCCCTTTCTGCATGAGTATTAAGGTTCGAAGGTGTATCAAGTGGAAGATCATAAAACCCATCATCACTAAATCATCAATAACATCAAGATTGCTGGCATGAATCAAGGTAAATTTCCACTGCATTAAAGTTTCAGATCTACTTTTAATCTCTTGACAATCGACATTGTTAGGCAATAAAGTTTTCGGTATTAAATCGAATTAGATCTTATGATCATTATGTTTATGTATTCGATTTAGATCCAACAAATAGTATCAGAGCCACCCATGTTTCGGTTACTTGAGATTTTTAAAAATTTATATTTATGAAATATGAAAATCTGAATTTGGTTCTTAAGTTTAAAAGATCTAGATTATGCAAATTAGGGTTTATTGCTTTCTTGATCTTGAAATAAATATTATGGTTCATGTCTGTTGGGTTATTGGTAACGTCAGAGCGTTAAAAATAGCTGAATTTTAAATTTTATTAGATAACCCAATCAGGATCTTTACTCATCTAGTCATACGAAAAGGATTTTCACGCAAAAGCAAAACAAACCATAGGGGGTTTTAGAATTTACCTCACCACATCAATGGTGGTTTTTCTCCGGTCTTCTTTCAGATCTGATGGATTCGGTTCGAGAGAAGCACTCCAAGCGTTGTGCCTCTAGCATTATCCACACCAACTGAATTGAAGCAACTCTTTTGGATCCTTAGGCTCAGAACATGGATCCAAAGTTTATCAAGCAAGAAAGAAGGAAGAAAACAATTTACATGAACCCTGTCTAAGGGAGGGGCGGCTATTTTCAGATTTGGAGAGGAAGTGGGAGGCTCCTCCTTGCTTGGAGAAGGGGGCGGCTACTTTTTGTATTAGGGTTAGGGTTTTGGTCTCCTACTCCTTATTTAAAGATAAGGAGTCTTGACCTAGTCCACATAGGAAACTTAAAGCCCATTTACTTATGGCCTTTATTTGTTTCCTAATGGACTTAGATTCCCTTATAATTAATTAAACCCATTTAATTAATTTAGCCCATTTAATTAATTAATATAATTAATCAATTAAATTAATTCATCTCTTATTAATTAACACTTTAATTAATTAGTTTCCTTCTTCAAGAATTAACACTTTAATTCTTAAGTTTTGATTTAACACTTTAAATCAAACTTTCTTTATATGATTTGTTGCAGTCCAATTGTATTGTGTGTGATCGTCTAGGTTCACCATCAATTGGCCTCGGCCCACGACTTTCGTGATTTAATTTGCGAGCTTATTAATTGCTCCAATTAATTGAACCCCTTCAATTAACCACTCAAGAATTAATTTCCTTATTAATTCATGAGTACCCACACCTCATGGTCGATGTCTAGCCACAAGCCCATGAAGCCCAACTTCAGGTGAATTGATCTCAGTGAACCTCACCTCTTATAAGTACCATGTACATACGGTCCTTCTATCGACTAATTTCCCAATCGAGACTTAGGGTGTGTGAATTGATCGGCACCTCTAACTATCTCGATAACTATACTTTCTAATTCCTTACAATGATTCCAGTGTGACTGCCAAATTCAGAAACCCCTTTCCAAATGCGTCACCAACTATGGACATAGGTTTCTCGGAATCTATTATCTAAGAACGTATAGAAAATTCCCTCAACACACTACGTTGAGTCTGTAGATCCCATATTGATGCTAACCATTCGCGTACACGACTATACGCACCCAACTTAGGCACACAATGGTCAAGCTACCCCTAGCACCTCAAGTCTAAGGACTAAATCGTACACTATTATAAGCTTGAGAAACATCCCATCGCTGATGTGCGTCATGTGCTTCCACAATGGGATTCTCTGTTCGGGTCGTTCGATGCGTTCGATCCCCTATCAAACCACCTACTCATATGCACTGGCCTCAAATTACATGCTCATTAAACGCTACAAATTCACTCCATGTGAATCATGCATATTTGTACAAGTCTTTGCAATTCCTTCGATACCCTGTCTCGTTCGGAATCTATGACTTGGAACAGTTTCAAGATCACGACCTTAGAGATTGTTTCATGATTGCACTCATACTGAAGTGAATCGTCCCATAGTCTATTGTGATCTAAGGATTTCATCCGATTGCTTAAGTGAAGCGCGAGAGATGAAGTTGGCCATTGTTTGATTTACATACTATAAATAAACAGGCGTATTAAGTCATTTATAGTAAAGAAAGATAAAGATAGTTCCAATACAAGCTAAATATATTGGCTTGCAGGGCACTATCCCATCAATCTCCCACTTGCCCTAAAGCTAATCACAAACGTTTCTAGGACCCATCTTTTAAAGATGTTCTTTGAACTCCTTTCGTGATATAGCCTCTCCTAGTGGATCCGCTAAGTTGTCTTCTGAGTCGATGCGATCCATTATGTGCGTAAACTCTACCAATGACTTCTCTAATCAAATGGTACTTTTCTCTCAATTGTGTTTAGATTTCTGGTGAGATCTCGAATGCTTTGCTTTAGCAATAGCTCCATTGTTATCATAGAAGATAACCATGAGCTTCGCAATGCTAGGCACTACATCCAACCATATGATGAAGTTTTATATCCAAACACTTTCTTAAGCTGCATTTAATGCTACATTTAATGCTGCAATATATCTTGCTTCAGTGGTTTAGATGGTTACGGTGTTTTGCTTGGAACCCTTTCCAATTTACCGCTACCCCATTGAGGCAAAATATATATATCCAAAATAGATATATAAATTCATCCACATCAGACTGAAAATTCGAATCAGTAAATCCTTCGAGTTTAATTCTCCACTACCATCGTAGACCAAGAACAAATCCTTAGTCTTTGTCAAGAGCATGAGGATATCTTTTACGGTGGTCCAGTACTCTTCGCTGGAGTTTGACTAGTAATTGCTCGTGACACTTAAGCAAGTTCTACATCTGCTCGTGACACTTGAGCAAGTTCTACGTCTGGTCTAGTACATAGTAAAGCATGCCACATGCAACCTTTTGTTTGAAACATAAGGTATTTGAGACATTCTCCTTTTATCCTCATTCGATATAGGCCACATCGATTTGGAACAAGGGATACAGTGTCTCATTGGAAGCAATTCTTTCTTGGATTCTTCATACTGAATATTTCCAGTATTGATTCTATGTACTTAGATTTAGAGAGTGTCAACACCTTCTCCGATCTATTTCTATAGATACGTATCCCAATAAGCAAGATGTTTCTCCTAAATATTTCATGGAGAATTGCATGGATAACCATGCTTTCGTTTGTGCTAACATTCCGATATCATCCCAGATAACCAGAACATTATCGACATATAAAATATGAGCTTCATCGCGCTCCCACTAATTCTCTTGTACACTCAACGTTCATACTCGTTTTGATGAAGTCAAATGTCTTGACTGTCTCATCAAAACAAATATGAATCTGAATGGATTCAGACATTGCTACTGGAGAAAAGGTTTCATCAAAGTCTGTTCCAGAACTTTGTGAATAGCCTTTTTACCACTAGTCGATCCTTAGAGGCAACACCTCTCCATTCATTCCAAGCTTGAAGATCCACTCACAACTTATAGGCAACTTATAGGGATAAATCCCTCGAGTGGATCAACCAAGGTTATACCTTGTTGGAATGGATGGGATCCATACTGGATTGCATGAACTCCAGTCACGCATTCGCATCTACATTGAATATAGTTTCTTCGTATATGGTGAAACCATATCTTTCAAATTCTTTATGAACTTGATCAAATCTACGAAGCATTGTTGTACATGATGGTTCAGTAGTTTCTAGATTAACTCCCACTGTTTGCGGGGATGGGTCCAAATCTTGGACTTCATCGAGTTCCATGACATTCTCTATTTCCTTTGACGAGGAATTCATCAACTGAGGAACGGGCACATAGGAGAAACGATTGTTTCTTATTGTCGTGGAACAGGTATCCAATGGATTTCGTTGGATACCCCACAATTATATACAAATTGGATCTACTAGCCAATTTATCTCCTTTCTCGTTTCTACCATCGGCAGGAGATCTCCATACTCAGAAGTAAGAGCATAGAGGTATTTGCCATACCTTTCTTGGTCAAGCTTTGTAGGCACGAACTTTGAAGGTACTTTGCTTAGTTTTTCGATGCAGTCAGGAGGACCAACCCCTAGAATGCATGAGGAAGCTTAACAAAACTCACTGTGGATCGAACAATGTCTACAAATGTTAGATTCCATCTCTTAGACACTCAAATAAGTTGAGGCGTCTTAGGAAGAGTTTGTTGTATGAGAACCTCATTCTCAGCAAGATAATTGAGGAATCTTTGACTTAAGTATTTGCCATTTCGATTAGATCGAGTGGTCATAATACTATGCCTTTGTTGATTCTCTACTTCGTTTTGAAATACCTTGAAATTTTTCAAAGGTTTTTCGGAGTTGTATCTCACTAGACACATATTTCACTAATGACCAAGGTCATTAGCAAAAAGGTACGAAGTATGAGTAATCTCCTCTCACACTAACTTTTATTGGTCCACATTCATATGCATGGATTAAATCCAGATTTTGTTTGGTTCGCTCTGGATTCCCTGTGAAGGGAGATCTGGTCATCTCTCCTTTGAGACATGATTCGCAGGTTGGAAGTTCATCTAAGTTCTATTTTTCAAGAAGCTTAGGCGAAACCAACTTTTGAATCCTACTCTTGGAGATGTGTCCAAGTCTAGCGTGCCAAAGTTGTGGATTATTATCTTTGTATTAATTTGAACTTAACACATTAAATTCAATACAATTGAGTTAATGGTTTAATTCAATTAATTTACTTCCTTTCAATTAACTTCATTAATTGATTCAATTTCCTTTTCAACTAACCGTTTAATTGAAACATTGCTTAATTAATTAAATCATCTAATCAATTAAACTTATCAATGCCTTTCTTAGATGCAGTGGGATAATTCGACTTTTAGGCTACTTGCGTTCTTTCGACTACCTTTATGGTCGAATTTAGAAGAGAATAAATTCTTCTTCATTTACTCTTCTTTGACTTTGCAGTCCATGAAGTGTAAACGATCATGACAGGTTTATCCTATTTGCCTTTAACCAATACTTTGGTTGATTCATGAAATGTGATCACCTTATCAAATAAGATCAGTGTATTTCACGAATCATTTGAATGAGCGGGAGGAGAATTTTAGGGAGAAGTTAATGTTAAGATCACTTCCAGGCCTACTTTTAATCGATCCAGCTTTCAACCAGATTGATAAAACAAGGACAGTGATCCTTGACACTGGTTCCTTCAGTTATTCTCGAGTTTTGAAACAACTCCTTAGAAGTCTCGAATCAAATCGATTCAAAACTGCTTCTCAAACAAGATTTTGAGGTGGAGGTTTGTTTCAGAAGCTACAGACATGCTCCTTATGTTGCTTCTACAGTTCATTCAATCTTGATGCTTTATCTGAGGAAACGATCATTAAAATTCCCATATCCTATAGGTGATTTGTTTCACTTTTAGATATTCATCTTTATTTGAGGAAACGGTCATTAATATTTCCATACTCTACTGGTGATTCGTTTCCCTCTTTTGACTTATCTCGGAAATGCATAAGGCATAGGCTCGTCGTTTAAGAACATCATTCCGACTTTCAAAATTTAGGACAATCCTCAAGTTTCTAAGCTAGTCGATATTTTGATCCAGTTATTCTATTAGTCGAGGATAAATAGTAAAATGGATAATTATAGATATCTCAGTATCTATTTTAAAGAGAAGACAAACATTCAATTGACTAGTTAATGAATAATACTTATAATCTACGAAGGTTGGACTTTCTATCATAAAAGTTCTCCCACTATTTTATCGAAACAATTACCCCTTCAATTGTTCAGGAAATTCTATTTCCTAGTAGGTCTTGACGTCCTAGCGGCCATTAATTGCACCCACGACTCGTGGCCATACAACCAATTCCCCAGGTAGGCATACTTATTGCCAATTGTGTCACTACACAACCTTCAAGCTATTTTGCCTCGATTTTCGCACTTATTTAGCACTGCTACATCATAAGTGTTACTAATCGTTAAGTCTAACCCATCAATCATGATGAGCAACATGCCCGGTCGTGAACTCCCCGTAACTGGTTATCGGTCGATATTCACATCCCGACCAGTCCTCACCCTTGTCGAGTTTAGTTTAAAACAGGAGTCAAGAAATTTCGCGTATTGTCCCTTTCTTCGACTCGGGTGCCAGACTCCAGATCACCTATCGATAAGTAGACAACATACGCTAGTCCTATTGATGGAAGGCTTGGATTTATACAAATACTTCATTTTATTTTAACCCTATATGACTTAATATTTAATTCAAGAGGGGATTTACTGGTTTGAAAGTTTAAGGCAAACTCTCACGAGATCTCACCGCTTCGATTATGAATTATCTTATTACGATCTAATATTCTAGCGTGTGTTTCCATACAAGCCAAATAAAAGAAGCAATAAATAAATCAAACATAATTAAATAAACATAGCATGCATTTCTAACACAATATGTTTTCGATCGGGAGCCACCTATGCTTGGGCCATCATTGAGCTAATAATGTTGGCCCAATTGGTCTATCTAATGGGTTCTTAATGGGCCTAGGCTATTACATAAATAACCAAGCATACTTGGCCTTCATTGAACACTGGGCTTCCTTGTTGCATGTAATGGGCCTCCATCCTAAACTATTTAATGTAAAGCCCTAATATATTACATTGGCACAAAAAGGCCCAAATAAAGGCTCGCAGGCCCAACAAAAATTCAAAGCAAAATAAACCAATCACATCTAAGGTCAAGGCTCGGCTCGATCGAAAACCACGTAAACAATTCACGTAGAGCAAAGAAACAAGAAAACACATTTACTAGTTTCCTATCTTACTTCAATTATTTTAAACGCCTTTAAAATATTTCTCTAGATTCTTACTTAAGTCTCTACTAATTATGGTAATCTATATTCGGATAAAAAAAATAATTTTATGCATAAAAACAGAATAAAATTTTTTCAACTTTTGAAAATTGCAATTCGGCCCTCCAACTTTTGGAAATTGCGATTTCACCACTGAAGTTTTTGGAAATTACAAATTAACCCCAAATTTAAAATTGGGCCGAGGACCGAAAATAAATTTTTATTTCCAGAAAAAATTTTGAATTTGCAATTCAGTCCCTGCAGTTTTTGGTATTTACAAAATAGCCCCAAAACTATCGGTTATTACAAAACAGCCCCAAATTGAAAAATTTCCAGAAAAATACTTTCTGCCTAGAAAACACACAGTTCGAAAAAATTTCAATTTCAGTCCAGTTTTCCAAAAATCGCTAACAGCCCTTTATTTTCCGTAAAATACAAAATTGGCCCAAAACGTTTTTATGCAATTTTACCCAAAATATGATCTACCCATAACAAGTAAGAATCAATAACATGAATATAATATGCAATACAAAAAGCAATCAAATTATATTCAGACCTTTTCGTATGAGAGTAATGAGTTAGACTCTTAACGTCAGAGCGTTAAAAACAGCGGAATTTTAAAAAATTTAAATAACCCAATCAGGATCTATACTCATCTAGTCATACGAAAAGGATTTTCACGCAAAAACAAAACCAACCATAGGGGGTTTTAGAATTTACCTCACCACAGCAACGATGGTGGTTTTTCTCCGGTCTTCTTTCAGATCTGATGGATTCGGTTCGAGAGAAGCACTCCAAGCGTTGTGACTCTAGCGGTATCCACACCAACTGGATTGAACAACTCTTTTGGATCCTTAGGCTCAGAACTTGGATCCAAAAGTTATCAAGCAAGAAAGAAGGAAGAAAACAATTTACATGAACCCTGTAGAAATCTACAGGGTTCGGCCTATCCCTAATGTCTAAGGGAGGGGCAGCTATTTTCAGATTTAGAGAGGAAATGGGCTGCTCCTCCTTGCTTGGAGAAGGGGGCGGCAACTTTTTGTATTAGGGTTAGGGTTTTGGTCTCCTACTCCTTATTTATAGATAAGGAGTCTTGACCTAGTCCAATTAGGAAACTTAAAGCCCATTTACTTATGGCCTTTATTTGTTTCCTAATGGACTTAGATTCCCTTTTAATTAATTAAGCCCATTTAATTAATTAATATAATTAATCAATTAAATTAATTCCTCTCTTATTAATTAACACTTTAATTAATTAGTTTCCTTCTTCAAGAATTAACACTTTAATTATTAAGTTTTGATTTAACACTTTAAATCAAACTTTCCTTATATGATTTGTTGCCGTCCAATTGTATTGTGTGTGACCCTCTAGGTTCACCATTAATTGGCCGCGCCCATGACTTTCGTGATTTAATTTGCGAGCTTATTAATTGCTCCGATTAATTGAACCCCTTCAATTAACAAGTCAAGAATTAATTTCCTTATTAATTCATGAGTACCCACACCTCATGGTCGATGTCTAGCCACAAGGCCATGAAGCCCAACTTCTGGTGAATTGATCTCAGTGAACCTCGCCTCTTATAAGTACCATGTACATACGGTCCTTCTATCGACTAATTTCCCGATCGAGACCTAGGGTGTGTGAATTGATCGGCAGCTCTAATTATCTCGATAACTATACTTTCTAATTCTTGACAATGATTCCAGTGTGACTGCCAAATTTGGAAACCCCTTCCCAAATGCGTCACCAACTATGGCCATAGGTTTCTCGGAATCTATTATCTAAGAACGTATAGGAAATTCCCTGAACACACTACGTGGAGTCTGTAGATCTCATATTGATGCTAACCATTCACTTACACGACTATACGCACCCAACTTAGGCACACAATGGTCAAGCTACGTGACCAACACCTAAATCTAAGTACGTACGCCCATGCACCGAATTCGCCCTAGCACCTCAAGTCTAAGGACTAAATCGTATACTATTATTAGCTTGAGAAACATCCCATCGCTGATGTGCGTCGTGCGCTTCCACAATGGGTTTCTCTGTTCGGGTCGTTCGATGCGTTCGATCACCTATCGAACCACCTACTCATATGCACTGGCCTCAAATTCCTTGCTTATGAAACGCTACAAATTCACTCCATGTGAATCATGCATATTTGTACAAGTCTTTGCGATTCCTTCGATACCCCGTCTCGTTCAGAATCTATGACTTGGAACAATTTTAAGATCACGACCTTAGAGACTATTTCATGATTGCACTCATACTGAAGTGAATCGTCCCATAGTCTATTGTGATCTAAGGATTTCATCCAATAGTTTAAGTGATTCGCGAGAGATGAAGTTGGTCATTGTTTGATTTACACACTATAAATAAACAGGCGTATTAAGTCATATATACTAAAGAAAGATAAAGATAGTTCCAATACAAGCTAAATATATTGGCTTGCAGGGCACTATCCTATCAATGTCTTATGTTTATACAATTAAAGTTCTTTCGCATTATACCTTAAGGTAGATTTAGTAGAAATATGCTTTCTTGACTAGAACTACAGTTTAGATCTCTTGTTAATTATCGAGAAACTTATAAATTTAACTAAGAAAATTAAGGATTTAACAAAAAAAAAAAAAGAGGGAATTGAGTGTACGGGTCTTCTTCTTTTAAATCAAGCCGCCGCTTCAAGCTTACCGACGGATGCACCCTCCAGGCTACAGTTACGTGCGAAAACTCTTAGACACGGTATCCCAAAGCCGTTTCAATTCGTATAAGGATTCAGCCACTGGAAGTTCGTTGGCTTGGTCGATTGAATTTCATTTGTTTCGATTCTTTGATTTTCTGTGATTTTGTTGTAGTAATTGCGTGAATTCGGTGTTTCTTCGCCTTCATAGACTTCAATTCCAGTTTATCGGTGGATTTGACTTGTTTCCGGCGAAATATCATGTCCATTTCTTTGGGAGAAAGAGACAAGATCCATTTCACGTATTTGGATCTTTCGGGTCGGAAAGTTTAGTTTTGGGTTAAGTACTATGTCGGATATCCGATCCAGGTATTAGGTTGATTTTGATTTGCATAGGTTCGGTCTGGTTCTGGTCTGGGTTCTATCTAGTCTATCAGATTCGGGCTTGTTTAATATTGGATCTTAATATAGTTGAGATTTGACTCGAATTGGCACATGCCTGGTATTAGGATCAAATCTGGACAAATTTTTATGGTCTGTTTGGCTTACTGAAAATTCGAAATTACTGTTCCTAAGAGCATATTTGGCTAATTTAAAAAAAAAAAATTTAAGGAAATTGCCTGGTTTGGCAATAACATTCGAATAATTTTGATACAAAACAGTGATTTTATCAGTCAGTCTGGCATTCAATATAACCAATTGAAGCAACATGTTGCCAAAGTGACCTCTCTTGTACATGTAGATTTGCTTATTGAGAATGTTAAGATGAATTTGTGTATGCAAATTCATGCGAATATTAAATCGGCCCAAAGGAAGGATAATGTTTGGCCGAATTGCATATACACCTGTGGTGATGAATGTGTGATTATTATTAGGTGTCCATGTGGGTAATTAGTCGATCCAAAGATAGACTCTTTATTTGACAGGATTTATTTTCAACATTTGATCACTACAACTAGAGTACTTCTTACAATTAATATTAATGTCCATAGACTTGATATTAATGTTGTGCTAGATATCTTGCTATGTATTTAATAATTATTTGAATTAATGTCTTTCATAAAGTAAATAATTATTCTATTATTATTCAATATGTGAACATGTGCCTAACTTGAAATTCGTTATTTGTAATAGCTATAATGCCTGCTATTACTGTATCTACCAATTTACTATTTGAGAATAATGATCGCATTTCCATGCTATTTGGGAATAACTTGGGCAATAAAATAAAATCAGAAAATAATGCTGCTAAGGGTTCTTTCTTTAATTTGGTCTGTTCTGAAGTTAATTTAGCTTTAGTACCAATAAACACTTGGTGGTTAGTCTGTTATGAAGTTAATTAGCTTCAGTACCAATAAACACTTGGTGGTTAGATTCTGGTGCCACCCATATAAATGTTTCTATGCATGGTTGCCTAAGCTACCGAAAGCCAAATGATGTTGAAAGACACATCTTTGTGGGCGATGGAAAATTGGTAGAAGTTGAAGCAATAGGTCATTTTAGGTTATTGTTAGGAATTGGTCATTATTTGGATTTGAAAGACACTTTTGTCGTATCGTCTTTTTGGCGAAACTTGGTTCTTTTTCTTTATTGGACAAATTTGGTTATCATTGTTCTTTTGGAAACAGTAAGTTCAGTCTTTCTTTAAATTCCAATATTATTGGAACTGGTTCATTAAGCATGTATGATAATCTATACTTACTTGATACTATTACTTCTTATAATGAAACCTTGCACGTGGAATCACGTGGTACTAAACGCAAATTAAATATAAAAAAATCTTCAAAATTATGGCACAAGCGTTTATGTCACATCTCAAAGTCTAGAATTGAGAGACATGTGTCAGAAAATATTCTAGATTCACTTGATTTTTTGGACTTCGATATTTGTGTCGAGTGTATTAAAGGAAAACAGACCAAACAAAGAAGATTAGGTGCCAATAGATCTTCAGACGTCTTAAAGTTGATTCAGACATATATTTGTGGACCGTTCCCTTCGGCTTCATGGAATGGCCAACAATATTTTATATTATTCATAGACGATTACTCACGTTTTGGGTACCTGTATCTCATTCATGAACAACGTGCAGGACCATTCGCTAGATTCCTATAGGAATGTGGAATCGTCCCACAGTACACCATGCTGGGGCCACCTATCATGAATGGTGTAGCTGAAAGAAAAAACAGAACACTTAAGGATATAGTAAGGAGTATGATCAGTCATTCTACCTTACCAGAATCACTCTGGGGAGTAGCACTAAAGACAGCAGCTTACATTCTGAATAGAGTACCAACTAAAGCAGCCGCCAAAACACCTTATGAGCTTTGGACAGGCCACAAACCTAGTCTAAAGCATTTTCACATTTGGGGATGTCCTGCTGAAGCTAGGCCTTATAGGCCTAAAGATGGAAAATTGGACTCCAAAACAGTGAGCAGCTACTTTATTGGATACTCTGAACGATCTAGGGGCTTTAAGTTTTACAATCCCACACTAAGGTCAATTTTTAAAACGGAAAACGCAATATTTTTTGAGGATGTTGAGTTTGGTGGGAGAAATAAGGTTAGAGACATTGTCTTTGAAGAAAAATCAATTACGGAGGAGGAATCAATTATGACTCCTACTACTGCTTCTAATACTGTTCAAATTTTCATTCCTGTATTTAGTCGAGAAGCAGATTTGGATCCTCAACAAGACAATGTTGATCGAACCCCAACTGAAGTTGAGATGAATGATCCTGAAATTCAACCTCAACAACCTCAAGAAGAACCACCCTTAAGGAGATCCACGAGAGAGAGGAGAAATCCTATACCAGATGATTATATAGTGTTTATCCAAGAAAATGAGGAACATAATGGATTACGGATAATGATCCAATCAACTTCCGTCAAGCCATGCAAGATATTAATCCTCTCAAATGGATTGAAGCCATGAATGAGGAGTACAAGTGTTGCGGATTTTACACACGCAAATAAACGCAAGTGCACGTATCGAACAAGTAATAAAGAGTAAGTATAAGAGTATCGTCTCCACAGGGACTTGACTAATATCTACCAATTCCAATTCCTAATTTACTTTTAATATGGTTCCTAATTCAAATATATTTTCAGGTTCAATTAAACTAGATTAACTAAATAAATTAACTAACCTAAGCACTTGGATTGAGTTCGAATAATGAGAAGAGAAACCTAGGGTTATAATCCACTATGTTATCTATCGATTGCTCAATTGAGATTTTCGTAGTTATTGTGGTGACAAGAGTGCTACCCGAGGATTCAAGTATATTCCTACGTATCTTCCGAATTACATAAGAACCTAATGTATTATACAAATCGATCATATTCCTAGGTGATTCATAAATAACACAAAGCATTAAACACGAACCTCATGTAACGGGTATAAACACCTTAAGTATATTCCTATACTAAGAGTCGTTTACTATTCAATTTCCTATCTAATCCTAATCTCCCTTTTCCAAGTTCGAAAAGAATATTAAATCTAACAACTAGGTGATCAGTCAAGTTGCAAGCATAGAGAACGAAATTAAATCAAACACAAGAATTGCCCCTAACTACGAATAATCCAATAAAAATAATCAAAGTAACATAGTTTCATAAAAACCCTAGATCCTAAAGAATTAATTCATGATAAACATAAGAAGAAAATAATAAAGGAAAACAAATCTGAGTTCACGTGGTTTTATATACAAAACGATGAATCCAAGATAAAGATCTTCAATATTGCGTTTTTCTTGCTTGGGTGATCTTCAGGACTTCTCTCTTTTCTTCTTCAATCTTTCTCCAAGTAGATCTTTGATGTTGTAGGTATATTCTATGAGAAAAGTATGTTTAGAGCTGATCAAAGATGTGTAATTTCGTGACCTAGAAGTCCTTAAATAGATCTACCAAGTTGAGTCCAAGTAGGAGACTTTGGGCCCAAGGATTCCCTTAAAATCCCGCTGAAAATCGCTACAGATTTGCGCGACAGTTTTGTAAGTGTCATAACTTTCAGCTCCGAACTACAAATCAAGATCTGTAAAATCTGTGGTGTAGCTAACTTATTCCTCTACATCATAGTCGAAATTCAACTTCATTGGAGCTTCATTGAATGAGTTATGGTCCTTGGAGTGCATAATAACATTTCTGACAGCTTCTTCGTTATTGCACTCATTGACTTCCTTTGATCTTTAATTCGTTGTTCTTTGCTTCCAATCATGTCTTTAAATCCAAAATAGCTCGGGCCTATAAATATGAACACAATATATAAGAAAATATCTCAATTCATGCACAAAACAATCAAACAAATGACTCGAGCGACAAAACACAAAACTAACTAAAATTGCCTAAAATTCTACCACAACTCTAATAAAAGTAATCGAATAAGTTAAGGAAATAGACTTGATAACACTGTTTTCACAGAGTTATCACACCCCCAAACTTAAACTATTACTCGTCCTCGAGTAATGACAAAAACATAAACAACAACACGAACATTTACAATCATGCATCCCAAGTCAAACTACTAACCATCAATTTCAAAACCTTATGTATTCTATCATGTAGTTCCTGCGTGTGTGTGTGTATACATAAAACGCGAATGTCGGAATCACTTAGATCACTATAGCTTCGAAATCATTGAGCCTAATTGCATGAATTCCTAAATTGCCAAACATATTCTCTATTTTCTTAGGTTATCATACTAATTACTAAGTTCTAGCAAAGCTGTCAGTCGAAGTTATGGAATGCTTTAAGTTTGAACTTTCACTTAGCACTTTCTTCATTAATGAGCATAACTTAAGTATATTTAGCACCACTCACACTCATAACTCGTTCTAAAGAAGCAGTCAAAATAGAGGAGTGCAGAATATTAGAATAGTTAAGTCGATACACCCATATATCGTTCATCTTATCGCAGTCAAGTTAGAGGAGTGCAAGTATAAGTCTCAAGCGATGAGGTTTTTCAGGTCTCATACAAGTGAGGTTATTTTCTTTGAATTTAACTTATAGTTTTTCAATTATTTGCTTCATTTGGTTCTTGTTAAAGTTATCCTTCCCCCCAAACTTAGGCAAAACTATCTCTTAGACCCTTAGCACTTTAACCCTTGAATCTAGAGATCAGGTAGGCAAGAAAGGATTTCTTAAGCTCTATTCAAACTATAATTCTCTAACGTCATCCTTAATTCTCGATTATGTATTCGTGCTTAAAATGTGCAGGAAAACGTTCAAAAACACATAAAATTTCAAAAAATTTAGTCAAAGTCGACCTAGCATGCACGAAGTAAATGCGACCTCACCCCCAAACTTAAACTAAGCAGTGTCCTCACTGTGACATAAACAAACGAGTTGAAACATACCAGACTAACCCAACAGGAAAGACGAGAATATGCACATGCAGACAGTAATAAAACCACCAACAAAATATAACAGAGATCAGTAAAAAGAATACGTCCCTACGAGGCTGTGTCTGGCGGTCTCCTACATGTCTGTCCATCCTACGCATCATTCTCGTGACCCGACTCAGCATCATCAGTAATATCGGTGGGGCCCATCTCAAAATCATCCATATTTGGGAAAGGTGGCATTGGTGGCAGTTGGACACCTCGGCTCTGCAACTCGGCTACTTGGAGTGTTTTCGGGTTAACAAACCAAACTCATCCGTCTGTCCGTGTTTATTTTTAGCACCACTAAGCTTTTTCGTTGATATGGTCGCTATCGCTAATTTGTTCTTGTTCAGAGGGGGTTTCTTTTGGACCGTTCGACTTCGTGGTGCCATTTGGTACATTCCACCAAAACAATCACTCCACACACGTTCCTTTCAACCCATAATTACAAGTATCACATCAAGCAGGAAATATAATAAATCGCAATCACACCTACCAACGAATAACACAATCAGGCCATCGCTACAACTATCCACACTAGCCGGTTAAGACACCGTTTCTCCAAAATCCTCAAATAATCACAATCATAACCCCCACAATAGCATAACAAGCTTTCTCATTAACACATGGAATTAAAATCAAGACTCGAGCGAAGGAATGCAAAAATCAAAATAATTTTTTTTTATTTGTTACCAATACCCATAGGTGATGTTGGTGGGTGTGGCCCGAAGTCAGGGGCGGGGGAGACGATGCGGCGGCGCTGCTGCGTTCAGGTGTCAGAGTCGGCTATTGTGGGAGAGTGGGTGGTGGAGGCGGGTCGCGACGGATTTATGACGGAAAAGGGCGCGGCGGTGCTAGGGTTTCGTCTGGTGGCTCTTTTGTGCAAGGGCGGCGGATCTGTGTTGAGAAGGGGGCAGGTCGCGGCGGGTTAGGGTTTCGGCGAGGCTAGATGCGGCGGCATTGTGGTGCTGCTGTGTTGCCGTCGGCGTGGCTGAGCTCACGTGGGAAACGGACGGCCAGCGGCACGGCTGAGTTGGGGAAGAGAGTGGCGGCGGCGGTTCGAGTTGGGAGAGGAGGGGTGCGATTCGGAGTTGGGGAAGAGAATGGCGGTGGCGGTGGTGTGTGGTGGTCGGAGGCTCTTGATTTTCGGAGAGGAGAAGGGTTTGATGATTGGGTTGATTTTGACATTTAGCAAGTTGGAGAGAAAGCTCAGCCCGTTTTTTCCTTTCTTTTGATTTTTTTTTAGGCCATGGCTTTTCCCATTTGAGCCATGGCCTTCGGATTCTGGAAATTTATACCTTTTTGGGCACTTGAAGTTGAGCCATGGCATGACTAAAGTTGTGTCATGGCTTAAAGCTGCTGGAATTTGTTCACTTTATTGTTCAAGACTTGAGCCATGGTCTGACTCAATTTGTGCCATGGCTTCAAGCTGCTGGAATTAATTCTCTTTATTTTTCAAAATCGAGTCATGGCCTGACTCAAATTAGGCCATGGCTTGATTATTCTTCTTCTCCAAAACGCCCCAGTTCACGAAATATTCATCTCCTCATTACCTTGCACCGCGATACGCCTGCAAAACCCGACAAAACACCACATATCACACTAAAAACAAAACGAAACAAAAAACGCAAAAACAAAAACAAATAAAAGCTTGGGTTGCCTCCCAAGAAGCGCTTGGTTTTAAGTCATTAGCTTGACTTTGATACTTCCCTTTTAAGGAGGCCAATAATCGAATAGGGTCCAGTCCGGATCAAGCATAAGTCCGGGCCTTTTTGCTTTCTTTGTTGTCCCGAAATTTGGTCTTTCCCTTGTAAGCTCAATTGGGAAAAATTTGAACCTCGTATTGAATCGATAAGCTCTAACCCCAGGTTCAAATCTCTTGTAATCTTTA
The DNA here is from genome assembly GCA_038501285.1 of Penstemon eatonii. Lineage (NCBI taxonomy): Eukaryota > Viridiplantae > Streptophyta > Magnoliopsida > Lamiales > Plantaginaceae > Penstemon > Penstemon eatonii. The sequence goes on along the minus strand of CM076712.1, from coordinate 18,291,295 downwards.
CCAACTCTTATCCAAGTCACGCTTTGAGGATGGATATGCATATTGTACTTCGTTTTATCATCAACCCTTCCTTTTTGCGTATCTCTCACTAATATCTCATCCACACCAAAATAAGATTCATCGCCTTTTGACTCATAAATTGGAGGTATGATAAACTCAATTGTATCCTCCTCTATCTTCATTACCTCAATCTCTTCTATCAACGTCATTGACTTGTTGATTTCGATGTATTCCCTGATTTGATCGTCCTCCGGAATGGTTAAGATATTTTCTTCTGCATCCGGGATCTCCTCGTTATGAAGAACATCGAAACTTGTCAATTTATTGCTATGTGGCTGCTCTATTTCACTCTAAAAAATAAGAGAATTTGTCTCGCTCGGCTTAGTATCTGATAATATCGAATTATCCTCTTCATTCGAGAGTGAGCCTTGAGGTAGATTACCCATTCTTAGATTGAATGCATCAATTTCATATCCGATCTTTTTCATCTTCTCCATACAATCGGTGAATGCCATCATAATGCAATACTTGGTTATGTTGATGGTTGAGAATACGCTTGATCAATTTTAGATCTGATATTTTTCATCTCCTCTATACAATTGGTGAATTCCATCAATAATGCAATACTTGGTTCTGTTGGTAGTGGCTGAGAATACTCTTGGTAGCTTGGAGGTATGAACGAGTTGGTCATCATGAAGTTTGTGTATTGATTACTACCCAGATCATCGCTCCATGGAACATTTGGGTTAGTCCCCCACCCTGAATTGTAGTTGTTGGGGTGAAGATTCTGACCATACTGACTATCCTGAAATTGATCCACGTATAACCATGAATTTGAATTCAGTGGGCAACGATCGTACGAGTGTTCACCTGCACAATACACACAAGTCGTTCCTTCATTAAGCCAATGATGGCTGCTATGTGTTGGATAAGGATGAAGATGAAGGCACTGAAGACAATTTAGTAAAGGGAGGTTTTGATGCATTCCAAAACTTCAAAATCTGCTAAGTATGGATTAACTTAGCTGATGTCCCTTTGAAGAAATTTTGACTAAGTAAAGAAGATATCAGAAGAGTCAAAATTTAAGGTCCAAGACTTCTGATCCGCTGAAGGAAAGATATCAGACTGATGAAGATCAGCCGACTCAAATCAAATTTGTTCAAGTTTGAGATCAGCTTTGTTACCCATCAGACTTGCATTTTCGTCAGCCAAGTGGAAAGGATCATAAAGTCTTCCCAACGATAATAAATGCCCCTGGAAGTAATAAATGCTGAAGTACAAGGTTATTAAAGACAAATGATTGAAGAAATGCTTCGTATCAGCTGGGTGCATTTAATGCTGCCTGCAGAAAAGTACTGTTGATGGTACGGACAGCTGCAGAGAGCCGTTCGCGGAAATTAAGGACCAGTACTCGAGGAATTTGAACTCTGTCTTTCTTCAACGGACATTTTTCAAACCTCAAGTATAAATAGCTGAGAGAGACGAAGAGAAAAACAACAACACAATCTCTGAGAAAATTTTCGAAGCAGAACTCTTTAAGTCTCAAGAACAGCTCACTCATCAGCTTAGTCATTTGTTGACAAAAGCAGAGTTGAAGAACAACGAAAAATACATCTTCTGAGTGATTTTGTAATCGTGAGTGTTGTGAGAAGTAGATATCCATCTTTGTGAGTGATATTACTTCGGAGAGTAGGAGTTTCTGAGTGATTTCCTACTGCGCACTTGTGGCCTTTTCATTTGTTGATTGGCGCAAGCAGAGTATACTGTAAACTTTATGATTATAGTATAACCCAAGATCTGAGTGACTTGGAAGAGTGGACTAAAGGATATTCAAATCTATATAACCACTATAAAAATTACTTGTGTTTTTACATTGCTTTCAAACTTGCATATTTTCAGATTGCATAAAAACACTCTAAGTTAACTGTTTGAAAAGTTTTCTAAGGAAAGGAGTTTTGTAAAACTGGGGAACAAACTTTCAAACTACTGAGTTTACTTGTGAAAAACACATGATAAATCCGCTGCAAGTACTCTAAGTATTAAAACTGATTTTGACAAAATCAGCTAAGTTACTATCAGTTTAGTGGTCTACGAAGCTGTTCAAAGATTTGTTCGCGATCAGCCAAGTAACTTACTGTTGATAACAGCTTAGTCTGTTTAAGTTAGAACAAAAAGGTTTTAAGGTTAAAAATTGCAAAAAGTTTAGAGGTCTATTCACCCCCCCCCCCCTCTAGACCTCATCTGACCACTTGGGACCAACAAGTGGTATCAGAGCAGGTGGTTCATTAGAATCAGCTGCCTGATCAACGAGCTTGATCCAAGTGTTTTTTCAAAGGTTTTCAAAACTTTTCAAAAGAGCATCTTTTTGAAAAATAAAAACTTTTTGAAAATGGATTGTATCAGCCATGTTCCCCACATTGCTGGTATGTCTTTTGAAGACTGGAAAATCAGGATGAAGATTTTTCTAGTTGCTTATAATGATAACATGTACACATGTATCATAAAAGGTCCATTCAGATTCACCCAGACTATCACTGTTGATGAAGCAGAAATAGTGGTGGAAAAGGATTTAACAGAGATGACAGCCGAAGAAATAAAGCTGTTCAATCTGGATAAAGTTGGCCGTTTCATCATGACCAAAGCCCTGGATAATGATCGGTTTGATAAAGTCAAACATTGCAAAACTGCAAAGGAAATGTGGGATAAGGTTCGTGACATGAGCGAAGGAAACGACGCCATCAAAGAGCATCAGCTAAGTGTTGCTCTGGAAAAGCTGGACAACTTCAAGATGAAGTCTGCGGAAACCATTGACCAGATGGATACAAGGTTTACAAGGACGCTGAATGAATTGCTAAAGCTTGGAAAAACCTTCACTGATAAGGAGATAGCCGTCAGAGTTCTGAAGGCTCTACCTCCAAAGTTCAACATGAAGGTGACATCCATGGAAGAGTCAAGAGATCTGGGCAAGATTTCTCTCACCGAGCTGTTCTCAGTACTCAAGGCGTACGAGTATAAACTGCCAAGAATGGGTGTTGAAGAAACCTCAACTTCAAGTCCCACAGCTGCACTGGTTGCTGCTGAAAATCCCAGAAGGCCAGCTCACAAAAGCAAAGATGTGGACTCATCTGATGAAGCCACACTACTCAACAAAAAGGAGTACACTGCTGGAGACGTTGCATTGCTGATGAATAACTTCAAAAAGTTCTACAGACGAAAAATGAAGAACAAATATCGCTTCTACTTCTAACCCCACTTCTTCTTCTCGGGATAATGATTCTTATAAATCCAAAATGATGTGCTATAATTGCAGGAAACTGGGTCATTTCATCAGACACTGCCCATATCCTAAAGCTGAGAAGTATACAGAAGAAGAAAAGAGAATCAGAAAGGAAAGAAAGCATCAGAAAGGAAAGGTGCTGGTGGCAGAAGCAGAAAAGCTAGCTGCTGTCTACTCATCTGATTCAGATTCAGACACTTCAGATGAAGAGTCTTCTGATGAAGAGAGTCCTGCTCTTCTCTGCCTGATGGCTAAGGAATCTGATGACTCAGGAGATGATGAGGTAACTCCTCTTGATAATGAGTTATTTAATTCATTTGAACAAATGATGCTCAACAATACTAGCATTGCTGATGCATTTAAAAAGCTTAAGGAAGAGATGATATTGCTGAAAGAGCAAAACAGTTCACTGAAACTTAAAGCTGAAAAGCCAAAAGAATCAGCTGAATACAAACTGCTTGAGCAAGAGAATGAATCTCTGAAAGCTGAATGTGAAGTTTATAAGGGAAAAATCATTGAGCTTGAGAAAATCATTGTGTCTCATGATAAGTCAACTGTTGCATCCACTCACATGTCTAGTAAACAGAAGTCACCTTTAGATCAGGACAAGTTAGAACTGAACCATACTGAAAAATTCATATCAGCTGACAATAGTAAGGTCATATTATATGTTCAGACTACTAAACCTGCTTCACCTGAGAAAGTATTAAAGGAGACGAAAACTCCTAAGGCTAAAAAGAGCAAAGAGCCTAGTGTAGGAAAACAGACTAGTAAGCCTAAACAGAAGAGTCCTAGGAAGTCCTCTGACAAGGCTAAAACTAATAAAACTAAGTCGTCTGTTAATGAGCAAGCATCAAGTAAACCAAAGAAGCATAAAAACAAGAAAAATCAAAATGCTTGGTATGGAAATGAGTCTTATTATGTGCAACCTGCTGCATATCATCCTATGTATCATGCACCTCAATTTCCAACTTACTATGCACCATACCCTGCTCATCCAATGCATGCATATCCTCCATATCATGCATATTCTACTTATGAACAATATGACAAATCTGATGAACGTGGTAAAGGCAAAGCTGTTCATGCTCCTGTTGAAACTCAGAAACCTAAGAAGCCTAAGACTTCATCATCTTGGGTTATCAAAGGTGGAACTAATCCTTCAGGACCCTCTCAATAAGGGTACCTAAAATAATTTTATTTTGTTTTGTAGGTTAGGATTAGGAGTAGGAGTAAAGTAGAGAAGATTTGATACTTGGACAGTGGCTGTTCAAGGCACATGTGTGGAAGCATACATGAACTGACTGATGCTGTTGCTGGGGATGGTCCGAATGTAACTTTTGGAGACAGCAAAGAAGGCAAGATTGTAGCAAGTGGAAAGCTGATCAAAGGCAACATTGAGATATCTGACGTCTCTTATGTTAAAGGCCTCAAATACAACCTGCTGAGCATAAGTCAATTTTGTGACAAAGGATATTCAGTCATATTCTCGACAGATAAGTGCTATGTTGAACAGATTGGTACAAAGAAGGTAATTTTATCTGGAAGACGACAAGGAAATGTCTACATAGTCGACTGGAATTCTGCTGACAAGAATTCAAGCATTTGTTTGGTGGCATCTACACCAAGTGAAATCAGTTGGCTGTGGCACAAAAGAATGAATCATGTGAATTTCAAGACCATCAACAGACTAATCAAGAATAATCTGGTAGAAGGAATTCCAAAGACAGTCATGAGCAAAGATAAGCTTTGTGACGCCTGTCAGAAGGGTAAACAAATTAAGTCATCGTTCAAAAGCAAGAAGCATCAATCTTCTGGAAGAATATTGGAGCTGCTACACATGGACTTATTTGGACACATTGATCCTGTCAGCAATGGTGGAAAGAAATACTGCCTAGCTGTTGTGGATGATTATTCAAGATACACATGGGTGATTTTCATGAAGAAGAAAAGTGAAACCAAGGAGCATCTTACAAATCTGATGGAAAAGATTCAAAATGAGAAAAGTATGAAAATACTAAAGATCAGATCAGATAGAGGGACTGAATTTACAAACTCTACTGTTGAAGAGTATTGTAATGACAGAGGAATCAGCCATGAATACTCTGCTGCCAGAACCTCTCAACAGAATGGAGTTGCTGAAAGGAGAAACAGAACTCTAAAAGAAGCTACCAGGACAATGATAGCTGAAGTTAAACTGCCTCAAAGATTTTGGGCAGAAGCAACAAATACAGCCTGCTTTACCCAAAACATATGCATGATCAACAAGCACCAAAACAAGACTCCATATGAAGTTTGGAATAATAGGAAGCCAAACATTCATTACTTTAAGATATTTGGTTGTAAATGCTTTGTTTTAAATAATGGGAAAAATCACCTTACTGCATTTGCAGAAAAGGCTGATGAAGTAGTATTTGTAGGATATTCTACTGTTAGTAAAGCTTACAGAGTCTTTAACAAAAGAACTTTACTTATAGAGGAATCCATTCATGTAGTATTTGATGAACCAAATCAATCTTCTGAAAAGAATCAAAGTACTAACCAAGATCTGTCTACTGATTTACAGAAGTTGAATGTTGGAAAGAATGAAGAATATGTCCCCATCATACTACCTGATCTCAACCCAGCTGATAACTCAAGTGATGTTCAAAATCACAGTGCTGATTGTCTAACAAACGAGTTGCAAACAGCTGATAGACCAGAGATTGTTCAACAGACAACAAATGTTCAACAGACTACTACTGGATCTCCAACAGTAGTGTTGCAAGATCAAAGCAAAGGTCAACATTATGATTTGCAACATGATCTTAGATGGCTCAAAAATCACCCACCAGAGCTGGTGATTGGTGATCCTTTGGATAAAGTGAAGACAAGGAGAGCTGCTGCAAATGAAGGAATGTTTGTCAGCTTCCTATCTCAAATTGAGCCCAAACAGATTGAAGAAGCTCTTAGTGATTCAAACTGGATTGAAGCTATGCAAGAAGAGCTAAATCAATTTGAAAGGAATGAAGTCTGGTACTTAGTTCCTAGACCAAGTCATCAAAGAGTCATTGGCACTAAATGGGTATTCAGGAATAAAATGAATGAAGATGGTGAAGTCACCAGGAATAAAGTGAGATTAGAGGCCAAGGGTTATTGCCAAGAAGAAGGCATTGACTTTGATGAAACTTTTGCACCAGTAGCGAGATTAGAGGCTATCAGACTCTTTCTTGCCTATGCTGCTCACAAGAATTTCACAGTCTATCAGATGGATGTGAAATCAGCTTTTCTAAATGGAGAATTGCAAGAAGAAGTGTATGTTGAACAACCACCTAGATTTGAAGCCTATCAAGAAGAAGACAAGGTGTATCGTCTAAAGAAAGCCCTCTATGGACTGAAACAGGCTCCAAGAGCATGGTATGATACTTTATCTGATTTTCTTTTAATTAAAGGATTTCGTAAAGGTAAGGTAGACAAAACTCTGTTCACTATTGAATGGGAAGAACATATTTTGCTTGTGCAAATTTATGTGGACGACATTATTTTCGGTTCACTAATCAACAGATGTGTGATAAGTTCTCAAAGCTGATGCAGAACAAGTTTGAAATGAGCATGATGGGAGAACTTAATTATTTTCTTGGTTTGCAAGTAAGACAGTTGCCTGATGGAATCTTCATCAGCCAAGCAAAATACACTAAGGATCTGTTTAAGAAATTTGGTATGGAAACTAGCTCCACTGCTAATGTTCCAATGTCTACTAGTCTTCGTTTGGACAAGGATGAAGATGGCAAATCAGTAGATATAACCAAATACAGAGGGATTATTGGGTCACTGTTATACTTGACAGCTAGCAGACCTGATATTATGTACTCTGTTGGAGTTTGTGCGAGATTTCAATCAAATCCTAAAGAATCTCACCTCTTAGCTGCCAAAAGGATACTTTAGTATCTTAAAGGTACTGAAGATTTGGGATTGTGGTATCCTAGGGAATCTAGATTCGAGCTAATTGGATATTCAGATTCTGACCTTGCTGGCTGCAAGATTGACAGAAAGAGCACAACAGGTGCCTGTCAATTCTTAGGTAGTCGTCTGATCTCATGGATGAGTAAGAAACATACTTCAGTATCCATATCAACTGCTGAAGCTGAATACATAGCTGCTGGAGCTTGCTGTGCACAAATATTATGGTTGAAGCATCAACTTGAAGATTACAATATCAAAATCAGTGGAATTCCAATCTACTGTGACAATACAAGTGCAATCAGCCTTACTCAGAATACTACAAGTCATTCAAGGACTAAGCATATTGCGATCAAACATCACTTCATCAGAGATCATGTGGAGAAAGGAAATGTCATGATAGAATATGTGTTTACTGAAAATCAGATTGCTGACATCTTCACAAAACCTCTAAGTGAGACAAGGTTTTAAACTCTAAGAGCTGAACTGGGTTTATTAAAATTGGATGCATAAGCTGAAGGGGAACTCAACAGAAGACTGAAGTTCAACAGCTTACTCATCTTACTTATCTTCAAGAATAAACTCTCAACAGACTAGTTAACTTATGAATTCTTAAAGTCAGGGGGAACGTGTAAGACTAGCGGTACTTCTGATTAAAAGATGAAATTTGTTGATGATAGTTAGTTGAAGGTATGTTTTCAACAGAAGATTAAAAGTATTGAAGATTGAAGACTTATTATCTAGCTGGATTGACAAACAGCCGAGGAAGGTTATCAGCTATTGGCTTTCACTGATAACAACTTTGTCATCAGGACAGTAGTCCATCAGATAAGTATTTACTTTACTCATCTGATCGCTTATGTAAAAGCTTACTGTTTAAAACGCTTTAATTCAAAACACGCTTTTACAAGTGACAGAAGGGCGGTACAAATTCCCGCTCCTCATTAAATGCGATTTGAATTTGAAAGGTCGTAACTGACGCCGCACGATCAGCACTGACAAGAAACGGATCTATTGGTTAGCTGGTATCACGGAAACCGAAATACCCTAACTCTATAAATCCCAATCTGATCAGCCGTGTAGTTCTTTACGCCCCAAAACTTTCAAAGAGCACTTAAGAGAAATTACTTGCAATTTTCTGCGAATTTCTTCCTGTTTTCTCAACTTTCAACAAATTTAATGGCCGCTGAAGGTATGTTCCTAGTCTACGACTCATACTACCAATCTGGGACTGTTTTAATGAAGGAACTGCTGGAAAAATTCAAAACGGCTTCGTTGGTTAACTTCATGGAATACAATGAAGGCGTGATCTGGATAGACCAAGTCATGGAATATTACGAGACTGCTACTGTAGATCACAGTAAACTGGAGATCAAGGCAACAGTTGGTGGTAAAACCATTGTAATCACCCCTGTTGTTCTTCATGAGACGTTTGGGCTTCCTAACAGTGGACGACATGACGTCACTGTACTGACAGAAGACAAGCACCAACAGTTCTGGGCGATCTGCGCCAAAGAAGGGGAGATGTTGTCTGGCAACATAAAGAAGAAACAGTTGAAAGACGAGTATCAGCGTATGGCTGATATGGTTTCTAAACTCATCGAAAAAGTACTTTTTCTCTGGATGCTGTTACCATGAAGATGTTCAGCATCATGGCTGCCATCTACTACAGATTGGAAGTCAACTGGTCCGTTATAATTTGGTATATTTTGGCTGGTTTTCACGAGGCAAAGAAAGGAAAGACTCCTCAGACCAACCACATAATCACGCTCAGCTATCTGCTGTTCAAGCTGGGTTGTGCTATGTCAAATGGAAAGGAGATCCACAAATCAAAGGCAATGTCTAAGTACTTGCCTGTTCTGAAGAGAAAGGCTGATGAGCCTGATGAGGATGCATATGAGGAACCAAAGGAGGTTCCTGCCAAAAGGCCAAGGAGATTGGTCAAAACAGCTGAGTTAGCTGTTGAGACCCAGAAAAAGAAGGCTGTTGAAAAGCCTAAGGAAAAAGCTCCAAAGAAAGTGAAGTTAGTGGCTGACACTGCTGATGTTGATAAGATCATAACTCAGACCACTGCTGATGTCAGGGGTATGTCTCCTGCATCACCTTCCAGGACTCCATCCGCTGAGATGCCTGCTGAGAATGTCTCTCACAGGACAAGGAGTCAACAAAAAGACACTGCTGCTTCAATACCCGCTCAAGGGAGGACGAAGAAAACAGCAAGAAAGCAGATGATTTTTATTGAAGAGTCTACTGAGTTGGAAAACTTAGTAAGACAGAGCCCTGCATCTGCTGAAAGACCTGTTGGAGCTGATGAGGCTTCTGTTGCTGACCAAACTGATACGCAACAGATGACTCAAGCAACACCAACAGTTGAGGCTGCCAAACCTCAGGATGATCCAGATGTTATGATCATCCACCCTATTGCTGCTGCACCTATCTCATCTGCTGGTCCAGTTCCTGCCCCAGCTGACAAAGGGAAAAGGAAGATAATACTCAAAAAGAAGAAAATCTCTGCAGCTGATAAAAGAAAAAGGGAGGAAGCTGAACAGAGAAAGAGAGATGAGATGGAGGAGAAAAAGGCTCTTGAACTCAGCAAAATTCAAGAAGCCAAGGACGAGGCCAGAAGGAAAATGTCTGAGGCATAAAGAAAAGCTGCTGAAGATATAGAACTGGCAATGGTCATATAGATCAGCAAGACTGATGCCCATGGACCTGTTCACAGTGGAGGCATTAAAATTGATGAAAAAGATACAAAGAAGCCTAAGATGCCTGCTGGAGAGGTCAAGCCAAAGGCTAAATTTGAAGTCAGAAGAGCATTTGACATTGTCTATGCTGACAAAGAGCTCTTCAAAAGGGTTGAGAAGACCTTGGCTTATTATGACCAGAAGCTTATGCTAAAGACACTGTTCACCCAAGAAAAGCCTAGATACATCAGATGGAGAGACAACAGGATGAACAGATCAATTGCAGAACTTCAAAGTCTGAAGGAGTTAGCTGATGAAGAACAGTGGGTTCTAAAATGGTTAAGGACAGACTCCATTCAGAAAGCCTTGGATCCTCACTATGTTAGAGACATTATGCATCAATATGCAGAGGAGTTTGCATTAGAGGAGGCCAAGATCATTCAGAACACTTTGCCTGCTAAAACACGGAAATTTGATAATGCTGAAGAGAGGGCAATCAACATTGCTGTTATGACCGCCTTGAAAAGATAGGCAGAAAGGTCAAGATATCAGCAGGGATGTTCAAGTGAAATGCCTCAGCTGCCAAGCATTCAGCAAATTATCTTTGGCAAAGAAGTAAAGGATTTCTGTGAAGTGCCCAAGGGTAATAATTCATTTGTGAATCCTTGGATAATTGTGCGACAGATTCGTCAAACAACTTGTTTCAATGATGATGGCACGATCACAAACCTGACTTATGATGATGTCACTGATGAGCATAAGAAAGCTGATGAACCCTTAGCACTTGAGTGGAATGCTAAGGCGACTGAAGCAAATCAGGAAACTGAAATGAACGATGTCCCTGTCCACTAGGAGACTGAAGAAAAGGAAGCTGCTACTTCTGCTTCATCAGGTGATCAGCACTCATCACTGATGGAAGCCTTCCAGATGCTGATGGAGAATTCTGTGAAGGAACTGGAAGAGAAGCATAGCCAGCAGCTGACAAAGATGAAAGAGGAGCTGAAGGAAGAACTGAAAGCAGATTTGGTAGAGTCCAACAGACTTCAGCTGGAAACTATGCAACAATCAACTGCAAAAGTCATCAAGACTGAAATTGATAGTTTCCCAATGCCTCAAGATAATTCCTAGCAGTTAGTGCAAAGTCTTATTGAAATGAACATAAACGTTGAAGATGTGAAGGCTGATGTAAATCATCTTCATAGTGCCTTACAAAGAGCTGAGCACAAAATAGCTGATCTAACTGCTAACATCATCAAGATCAATGAAGAAGAGGCGTCTATCAATGTTGGGTTGTTGCAGGAACTTCACAAAGCTGGAGATGTTATTCATGGAGAACTTTCAACAATGCAACTCAATATTGACTGCTTCAATGATCAAACTGACAACATCAGTACCATTCTTCATCATTTAACAGCAAGTCATGACGTAGTAAATCAGAACCTGAAGGCTTTATGTGCTGCAATGAAGATTCCTACTGTTGCACTCAACCCAGCTGCTAAACCTGTTGATGTCATCAAGTCTGATGATGACAAAAAGGGGGAAGATAAAGGGGAAGAATCAACTAAGGAGACTGCTGCTGCTGCTGAAGTTGAGAAGACTGAAGAAACTACTGACAAGACCAAGACTGCTGAAAAAGTTGGAAAGGTACAAGGTAAAGAGAAGTCTGAAGAAGAGACTAAGGACAAAGCCAAATCTGATGAGGAAATGGCTGAAACCAAGGACTCTGCTGAAGATCGAACAAAGCCATTTACCAAGTACAAGAATACTGAATCAGCCAGGAAAGCAATGGAGCTATTGAAGGAGCAGCAACTCAAAGAGAAGATGGAAGCTGTCAAATCAAATCTATTGCTGGATGAAGAGGAAGAAGAAGATGATGAAGAATTATCTTATGAGTATGAGGAAGTGTTAGAAGGATCTGATAAAGGAGCTGATAGCTAGAATATATATATAAATCTCTTTGTAATCAGTTTACTTTATCTATTCTTCAGACATCTCATCTGATAAACTTGTACTTGTAATAATTTCACTATCAATAAAAAGTCAAGTTTACTCCAACATATCTTTTCTATCTCAGAAAATTTTGAGGATTACATTCTTTAGTATAACTATTAACAGGTACTTAGCAGAAGTTTTGTCATCATCAAAAAGGGGGAAATTGTTGGATAAGGATGAAGATGAAGGCACTGAAGACAATTTAGTAAAAGGAGGTTTTGATGCATTCCAAAACTTCAAAATCTGGTAAGTATGGATTAACTTAGCTGATGTCCCTTTGAAGAAATTTTGACTAAGTAAAGAAGATATCAGAAGAGTCAAAATTTAAGGTCCAAGACTTCTGATCCGCTGAAGGAAAGATATCAGACTGATGAAGATCAGCCGACTCAAATCAGATTTGTTCAAGTTTGAGATCAGCCGAGTTCGCCATCAGACTTGCACTTTCGTCAGCCAAGTGGAAAGGATCATAAAGTCTTCCAAACGGTAATAAATGCCCCTGGAAGTAATAATTGCAGAAGTACAAGGTTATTAAAGACAAATGATTGAAGAAATGCTTTGTATCAGCTGGGTACATTTAATGCTGCCTGCAGAAAAGTACTGTTGATGGTACGGACAGCTGCAGAGAGCCGTTCGCGGAAATTAAGGACCAGTACTCGAGGAATTTGAACTCTGTCTTTCTTCAATGGACATTTTTCAAACCTCAAGTATAAATAGCTGAGAGAGACGAAGAGAAAAACAACAACACAATCTCTAAGAAAATTTTCGAAGCAGAACTCTTTAAGTCTCAAGAACAGCTCACTCATCAGCTTAGTCATTTGTTGACAAAAGCAGAGTTGAAGAACAACGAAAAATACATCTTCTGAGTGACTTTGTAATCGTGAGTGTTGTGAGAATTAGATATCCATCTTTGTGAGTGATATTACTTCGGAGAGTATGAGTTTCTGAGTGATTTCCTACTGCGCACTTGTGGCCTTTTCATTTGTTGATTGGCGCAAGCAGAGTATACTGTAAACTTTGTGATTATAGTATAACCCAAGATCTGAGTGACTTGGAAGAGTGGACTAAAGGATATTCAAATCCATATAACCACTATAAAAATTACTTGTGTTTTTACATTGCTTTCAAACTTGCATATTTTCAGATTGCATAAAAACACTCTAAGTTAACTGTTTGAAAAGTTTTCTAAGGAAAGGAATTTTGTAAAACTGGGGAACAAACTTTCAAACTACTGAGTTTACTTGTGAAAAACACATGATAAATCCGCTGCAAGTACTCTAAGTATTAAAACTGATTTTGACAAAATCAGCTAAGTGACTATCAGTTTAGTGGTCTACGAAGCTGTTCCAAGATTTGTTCGCAATCAGCCAAGTAACTTACTGTTGATAACAGATTAGTCTGTTTAAGTTAGAACAAAAAGTTTTTAAGGTTAAAAATTGCAAAAAGTTTAGAGGTCTATTCATCCCCCCCCCCCTCTAGACCTCATCTGACCACTTGGGACCAACACTATGATTCATACCAAATGAAGAGAACGAGAAAAAGAATGACTAACTAGGAACCAACCAAAAGAAAAATCAAAAATAAAAATTGGCAAATAAATGTTGCAAGTCCCCGGCAACGGCGCCAAAAACTTGTTGCTGGTTTTACACATGCAAATAAACGCAAGTGCACGTATCGAACAAGTAATAAAGAGTAAGTATAAGAGTATCGTCTCCACAGGGACTTGACTAATATCTACCAATTCCAATTCCTAATTTACTTTTAATATGGTTCCTAATTCAAATATATTTTCAGGTTCAATTAAACTAGATTAACTAAATTAATTAACTAACCTAAGTACTTGGATTGAGTTCGAATAATGAGAAGAGAAACCTAGGGTTATAATCCACTATGTTATCTATCGATTGCTCAATTGAGATTTTCGTAGTTATTGTGGTGACAAGAGTGCTACCCGAGGATTCAAGTATATTCCTACGTATCTTCCGAATTACATAAGAACCTAATGTATTATACAAATCGATCCTATTCCTAGGTGATTCATAAATAACACAAAGCATTAAACACGAACCTCATGTAACGGGTATAAACGCCTTAAGTATATTCCTATACTAAGAGTCGTTTACTATTCAATTTCCTATCTAATCCTAATCTCCCTTTTCCAAGTTCGAAAAGAATATTAAATCTAACAACTAGGTGATCAGTCAAGTTGCAAGCATAGAGAACGAAATTAAATCAAACACAAGAATTGCCCCTAACTATGAATAATCCAATAAAAATAATCAAAGTAACATAGTTTCATAAAAACCCTAGATCCTAAAGAATTAATTCATGATAAACATAAGAAGAAAATAATAAAGGAAAACAAATCTGAGTTCATGTGATTTTAAAGAAAAAACGATCAATCAAAGATAAAGATCTTCAATATTGCGTTTTTCTTGCTTGGGTGATCTTCAGGACTTCTCTCTTTTCTTCTTCAATCTTTCTCCAAGTAGATCTTTGATGTTGTAGGTATATTCTATGAGAAAAGTATGTTTAGAGCTGATCAAAGATGTGTAATTTCGTGACCTAGAAGTCCTTAAATAGATCTACCAAGTTGAGTCCAAGTAGGAGACTTTGGGCCCAAGGATTCCCTTAAAATCCCGCTGAAAATCGCTACAGATTTGCGCGATAGTTTTGTAAGTGTCATAACTTTCAGTTCCGAACTCCAAATCAAGATCCGTAAAATCTGTGGTTTAGCTAACTTATTCCTCTACATCATAGTCGAATTTCAACTTCATTGGAGCTTCCTTGAATGAGTTATGGTCTTTGGAGTGCATAATAACATTTCTGACAGCTTCTTCGTTCTTGCACTCATTGACTTCCTTTGACTTTAATTCGTTGTTCTTTGCTTCCAATCATGTCTTTAAATCCAAAATAGCTCAGGCCTATAAATATGAACACAATATATAATAAAATATCTCAATTCATGCACAAAACAATCAAACCAATGACTCGAGCGACAAAACACAAAACTAACTAAAATTGCCTAAGATTCTACCACAACTCTAATAAAAGTAATCGAATAAGTTAAGGAAATAGACTTGATAACACTGTTTTCACAGAGTTATCAACAAGTCTATGCAAGATAATCAAGTTTGGGATCTTGTCCCATAACCTGAAGGAAAGAAACCAATTGGTTGCAAATGAATATTTAAAACCAAGAAGGATTCACAGGGTAATGTGGAAAGATATAAAGCTCGCCTTGTAGCTAAAGGCTTTACTCAAAAGGAAGGCATCGACTTTAAAGAAACTTTCTCTCCAGTATCTTCAAAAGACTCTTTTAGGACAAGTATGGATCTTGTTGCGCATTTGAACCTTGAGTTACATCAGATGGATGTTAAGACAACATTTTTAAATGGTGACATTGATGAAACGATCTATATTGTGCAACCGGAAAACTTTATGTCTGGAGACCCAAAGAAAATGATTTTCAAATTAAGAAAATCCATCTATGGACTTCAGCCGACTTCCGGTCTATGGTACTGCAAATTTCATCAAGTAATTGTCTCATTTGGTTTCGAGACAAACACTGTTGAGGATTGTGTTTACCAAAAGTTTAGTGGGAGTTGTATTTTTGGTTTTATATGTTGATGACATACTACTTGCCACTAATGATATAAATATGTTGAACGAAACCAAGAAATTTCTATCAAAGAAATTTGAGATGTCTTGGGGAAGCTTCTTTTGTATTAGGAATTCAGATACATCGACCGCACTCGAGGTATTCTTGGATTATCACAAAAAAAACTATATAGAAAAAGTGCTTCTGAGGTATGGCATGTTGAATTGTAAACCAGGAGACACCCCTATTGCTAAAGGAGACAAATTTAGTCTCGTTCAGTGCCCTAAAATGACCTTGAAGTTAAAGAAATGAAAAAGATTCGCTACGCTTCAGTAGTTGGAAGTCTGATGTATGCTCAAGTTTGCACACGTCTCGGCATAGCATTTGATGTTGGGATGCTTGGTAGATACTTAAGTAACTTTGGATGGATCATTGGAAAGCAGCCAAGAGGGTTTTAAGGTACTTGATTCGAACGAAAGTTTACATGCTCACATACAGAAGATCAAATCTATCGGAGATCATTGGGTATTCTAATTCTGATTTCGCTAGATGCCAAGACACTAAAAGATCCACATCATGCTACATTTATCTACTTGCCGGAGGAGCTATCTCCTGGAAAAGTGTCAAACAGGGTGACTCCTTCAACCATGGCGGCATAATTTATAGCTTGTTATGAGGCATCTAATCAAGGATTGTGGCTGCGGAATTTTGTCACTGGGCTGCGCATCTAATCATTGATCCGAAAATTTCTACAATAAATTGGGTAAGTCACTAGTATAGTTCCCTATCACCACTAAAGTTATATTGTGACAATAATTCGGCAGTTCAATATTCTAACAACAATGGGAGTTCAACTAAGTCAAAACACATTGACATTAAGTTCCTAGTTGTGAAGGAAAGGGTACAGAGTGGACAAATTTCTATAGAGCATATTGGGACAAACTCCATGATTGCGGATCCGCTCTTTCATGAGCATACGGCTCACACAGGTATGATATTCTGTAAGGATTGAATGTTTTAGTGGGAGTTTGTAGTTTAGTTGCTTTATACATTGTAATTTTGGATCGATTTTTATATTTTGATATTTCTGCATAAATAAAGTTTTCAGTTTTGCACTCTGTAGATTATGTTAAGTTTGATCTCAATAAAGATTAAGGAAGATCAGTTGAAAATAGGCATGTTTAAGATCACATTACATGTAATTTTCATGCTACGCTCCATGATAGATCTATGTCATTTGGTTTTATTGGTGTATGTGATTACTTATGGGTTTAGTTATGCTATTTGTGATGAAAGCTCCTTTAGTCCTTTGCCGACTAAATCAATGGACAAGATTGTTTGGAATACCTAAGGAAATAATAGCAAATTCTGAGCTCATAAGGATATACACATTTATCTGATAACATATTTGGCCCAAGTGGGAGATTATTAGAAAATTCCAATGGTATGTGGGCCTAATATGTTAATTAAGTGTGTATTGATATTATAAAGTAAAGTCCATAATTATGTTGTCTAATTATGTTAACTTTTGGACTATGGGTATTAAATTTATCATGGAATAAAAGTGTAGATATCAATTTGATGAAGGGCCGAATTGAAAATAATGGAACATATATTGACCCTACTAGGTTATTATATATAAGGGGTTATGATTCCCACTTGTACAGAACACAACAACACAATATAGAGTTACGTAACTCAAATTCTCTGCAATCCCTTTCTGCATGAGTATCAAGGTTCTAAGGTGTGTATCAAGTGGAAGATCATAAAAACCATCATCACTAAATCATCAATAACATCAAGATTGATGGCATGAATCAAGGTAAGTTTCTGCTGCATTAAAGTTTCAGATCTACTTTTAATCTCTTGACAATCTACATGGTTAGGCAATAAGGTTTTCTGTATTAAATCTAATTAGATCTTATGATCATTATGTTTATGTATTCGATTTAGATCCAACATAGAGGTCTTAGCTCTATTCAATATTTCTTTATGACTATAAGGGCCTGTTTGTTTGGTGTTGGATGAAGATGAAGAAGTGAAGTGAGGTTTTGATGATTTCCAAATGTCATCAGCTATGTAATGGAAGCTTAGTTAACCTCAAAAGATATTTAACCACATAGACGAGTTCAAATAAGAAGGGTTAAATACTTGATCCAGAAGACTGCTGATCTTATGCTGAGTTCGAAATCAGACTGATGGATTTCAGCAGAGTCAAATTAGATGAGTTAGGTTTGAATCAACAGAGTGTTCATCAGAAGAGTGGATTCGATCAGCAGAGTAGAAGTAATCAGAAATCTATCCAACGGTAATAAATGCACCTAGAGTAATAAATGTTGTAGGAGAAGGGTATTAAAAACAAATGATTGAAGAGATACCTCGGATAAGCAAAGTGCATTTAATGTAACTGACAGAAAGTACAACTGAGTGTACAGTGAACAGTTGCAGAGAGTCGTTCCAGAAAATGGGGACCAGTACTCGGGGAGTGTTGATTTTTGTCTTACATTAACGGGAAGATTTCAAATCCTCATAGTTCGAGTTCAAAGAGTTAAAGACACACAACACAATCGAGAGAAAAATCAAACGAGCAAATCTTACTAAGTCTCAAACTCAAGAACAAAACACTATCAACTTAATCATCTATTGACAAAAGCCGAGTTGAATAAACAAAGCCAAACACTTAGTCTGAGTGATTCTGTAAACTGAGAGTGTTGTGCAAAGTTTATATCCGTCTGTGTGAGTGATATAACTTCATATTAAAGGTTTTCTTTGTGAATTCCTGTAACGAATTTGTGGCTTTATATCATTTGTTGTATAAGCGCAAGTAGAGTATACCAGGTTACTTAGTGTTTCTAGTAGAACCCAAGTCTTCGTAATTTGAAAGAGTGGACTAAAAGACATTCTTGTCTATATAACCACTATAAAAATTTCTTGTGTTTGATTACTTGCATTTTTACTTGCATACTTTCAAAAGCTTAAAAACACTTGAACTTAAAAAAGATTTTAAAAGGTGTTTCAAAAACTAGGGATAAATCTTTAAGTTGAAAAATAAATCGTCTGAAATACACTTGATAAATCTACTGCATACAAGTTTCAAAACTATGATCAAATTTGAAACAGATAAGTAAATCAGACGAGTGGTCAACTCTGCTAATTAAGCTAAGTGCGCAATCATCTAAGTAGTCTCAGCAATTCGATCAGCTTACTCTACTAATAAGAAAAGTTTGAGAAATTTTTAAAAGTTTCAAAGGTCTATTCAACCCCTCCCTCTAGACCTCATCTGACCACTTTGGATCAACAATTGTTGTTTGAAAAAGTAGTATGGGAGAGTAGTGGAAGTTTGATAAATAATCTCGATTTGCGTAATGTTATTTGTTTAGGTTTTGAGAAATAAAGTAGGTGTAGGTTATTTTTGGAAGAGTAAGATTGTAGTTGTAAGATGTTTAAGTCTTTATGTAAAATTATGTTTGTAATGTGAGATAGATTACTTTATGTCAAATCAGAGTAGAGTTTGTATAGGTTTTGTTTAGAGATAAGAAAATTTTTATTTTTTTGGCTTTTGAGATAGTAGTTTGAGAAAATTGAGAGATGAAAAAATATTCCAGAAAGTAGAAACCATGTTTGTTTAGCATTTCCCAAACACGTAAAAATTTTGGGAAACGCCAAACAAACAGTTCCTAAGTCTCTGGTTCTCTAAATTTTAATCATTTTTCGGGTTTTTTTCCCCATCATATTGTTCTAAATATATTTGAAGCATTTCTCTTTTTACTATAGGATCTGAAATTTGATTAGTGATATCAAGGATGAAATTATCTTCTTTTGTTAATACAAATAATCCATTTGCCTGATATAAGTTATTACATAATCACAATTTCCATCACAATCAGAATCATTAGTTTGTTCAGATTCCTGATTCATCTGATTTTGATTCTCCTGATTCTTCAATGTTACCTTCTTCTATAGCAATAATTTTAAAATTTCTTTTATCTCATTCATCATTAGAAAGAGTTCCAAAGTCCTTTGAAGGCTTTCACCAATTTCTAAACTATTTATTCTCTTCATCCGACATTTATTTGCGTAGTGTCCTGTTTTTTGATATTTCCAACATAATGGGACTGTCTTTTGTTTAAGACTTTCTATTTTAGTCTCTTTCCTTTTGTGAAACATTTTTTTTCCTTTTTATGAAAATAGTTTGATCTTGAATTTTTATAGACTTTATAAGTCTTATGTTTTCTTCTATTTTCATTAGATGATCATATAGGTAAGCCTAGTTGCTCACATAAATCTCCTATTATTTTCTTTCCAATCACTTTTTCTTTTTGTATTTGTCTATGTAATTTTATTTCATTGCATAAATTTATGCAATAATTTCTGAAGGTAAATCTCCACAAGTATAAATGGAATAAGGAATAATTCCATTATTTTTTTGTTTTATTCTATATCTAATTCTTTCTACAATGAAATGTGCAAGGCCTGATAAGGACTTCTCCTTCCAGAAATCATGCTGACCATCTTCTCTAGTATAAACTTTTGAAAAGAATACATCTTTATACAATTTTAACTGTGATAAGTTCAGATATCTTAAATTCATTAATTGTTCCAGAGGTTTATCAAGTTGTAAAGATGTTGTTCATATGAAATGTTTAGCTATAGTATATAATAGCGTATTAACACAATCAGTTATTCGCACAGGTTGATCACCTTGCACTTCAGTTTTGACTGCTTGCAAAATATGTAATTTTGCTTATTCTGGTATGCAAAAATCTCACCATCCTTTTAATTGTCCCGTGAAGCCCTGAGTTACGGCTTTAGCGATATTTTGATCATAATTTTCATTTGCTTTACAAACAGTAGCATACATAGTCATATAATGCAATACCATTAGTATTTGGTATATTGATATTCCATCAATATTCCATTCGTTAATGGATCGACCATCAAATTGTACTATCGTACAATCATCATTTTGTTCTAACTGTAAGTAAACATGTGTTGGCCTATGATAATAAGGCTTTGCTGGTACATTATATACCATTTTTTTTCTTATAAGAAGATGATAATATATTAACTTGAAAAGGTTGTTGATAATTTATGAATAATATCTTTTTATCGATTTTAGAAGTTTCGGTATAAGAAACCTTTTCTTTATCAAAGTTCTTCTCAGTTCTGGTTAATTGATCTCCAATAGTTTTAAGAGTCAAATTTGTAAAATTATTTTATTCCACTACTGCCTCAATATTATTGTTTTTTCTATATGGAGTACCTAGAACTTCTTCTTCATTTAATTTAATTGCTAAATTTAACTAAGGAGGGCCAATACTCTTTATAATTTTACCACTTTTAGCAAAAAAAATATATGAAGATTCAATAATTAAAACATATGTATCATCATTAAAATCAGAAATTTTTTTTTTTGTCTAAATAATAAGACTTTTTCATAAAATCAAAGATATCAATAATTTCTATATTTATTTTTAAAAATTTCTTATATTGAGTAAGCCCTTTTTCTTGACTTTTAAGACATTTCTTTAAGAAACCCATTTTCTATTAATTTCATTTTATAGTAGAATAAAATAATTTTCGTGGAAGTCCTTGTAAAGGAAAGTAAATATCCTTTTCCTTTTCTAAAATTGTAATTGTATAAACACTTTTTTCATCTTCATAACCCATATCAGAGGGTGTCGAAGATATTCTTTCACTTTCAGTTTCAGCCGAAGGTATATTAATCTTATATTCTGGTTGATTTACTCCATCAGAAGTAAATTTAGTTCCTGTAATATTACTATTTTCAAAATTAGACATTGGGGCCGTCGAAGTATAGTTTCTACCCGAAGTAAATCTGTTAATTCGATTCCTCTGACTCCCTAAATTAAGTCTAGCAATTCTCTGATTGGAGAATTTAATTTTTCCATCCCCGTCATGGTATTCTATGATTTCTTCTAGTTCATTATATTGGATAAAAACTAGTATACTTTCATATTTCTTATACAACAAATATCAAAAACAAAATTTCATAAATTTTCATATTTAAAAAATATCAAAGTTGTGTTGCACGACTGCAAAAAGTAGAGAACTTATGGTTGGACTAAAAGTGGATTGTGTCAAAGTTCAATCAAGTCAGACATTTCTTTTTTGTTTAGGTTTTTATCAAAAAAGAAAAAAATTATTTGATTGTGCCTTTCATCCTTCGTTATTGACATCGTCAAACTAAAATACTTATTCTTTAAAGAAATATCAAGATTCCCTCTTTTACTAATTTTATTGCAATCAATAAATAGAAAACAAAATTAATTTGAAGTACATCAGGTCCGAGTTGGCTCTTGGCCTTCCAATTATAGGAATTTTTTCTATAATTTTAGAAATAAATGAAGTGATAACATAGTTATCGTTTCTTTAACATTCATATCATAATTTGAAGACATATATATGTTGTTTGGTCTAAAAATCAAATCAAGCTACCCGATTGTCGACTCAAGCTCATTTGAGAAAGTTCGCTTGAGCTCGGTTCGTAACAAAAATCAAGCAAGCTTTAACATCATTTTCCGTTCGATAACTTTTAAAGCTCGGCTCGAGCTCGATAAGCATAAAATTGATAAAAAAAAATACATGTAAATAACAAGCTACTTGATACTCGGCTGGATAGCTAAAAGCTCGTTTAATCTTGGCTCGTTTAACAATCAAACCAATCTCAAACAAAAAATTTGAAGCTCGATAAATTCAAACCAAGATTGTACACTGTATCGTTTGACACTACCCGGCTCAATGTTCTTTTGACGACATATAAGCTACTCTAAAATATACATACTACAATTTTAATTAACATTAGTTCTTTTGAGTATATTAAAATCCAAAACCTAATAAAAATGGCCCATTAGCTCAGTTGGTTAGAGCGTCGTGCTAATAACGCGAAGGTCGCAGGTTCGAGACCTGCATGGGCCAATTTTTGTTATTTTGTTGGTGTTTCTCTCATCTTTACCATTTATATTTATAACATTGAAATAAATAGAAAATCCTAAGAACTTTGCATACAATGTATTTTTCTTTCAAATATTTAAAATATTTATTATTAAACATTTGTTTAAGGATTTCTCCTTGTCCTAATTCAGATGCATCGGTTTCAATAATTTTAAAGGCATCAGGTTGAGTTATGGCTAAACAAGGAATTTCCTTAATTTTAGTTTTAATTTTCTTGACAGCTTTTGTATGGACAATAGTCCATTCAGAAGGATTTTTACGAAGCCTTTCAAATAATGGTTTAGCATCTATTGCTAAATTTTTATAAAAGTTTGATATATAGTTTAGACTTCCTAAAAATCTTTGTAATTGGTTTTTTTCTTTAATTTTATCTGGAAATTCTTCTGCAGAAGCGATAGATCTATCGATTGGGAATATAGTCCCTTTTTTATTGTTGTGTCCAAGAAATTTTATTTCTGTTTGAAGTAATTTTATTTTCTAGGCAGAAACTACAAGCCCTGCCCTTTTAACAACATTTATAAATGCATGAAGATGTTTAAAATGTTGATCAATACCATTAGGAAAGATTAAAACATCATCAATATATACTATGAAAAAATTACTATAAGGACTAAAAATTTAATTCATAATATTTTGACATTCTGATGGGGCATTATTTAGTCCAAAGGGCATTACATTCTATTCATATCATGTTTGTTTGGCATTTTCCAAACACGTAAAATTTTGGGAAACGCCAAACAAGCAGTTTCTAAGTCTCTGGTGTTCTTAATTTTAATCCTTTTTTGGGTTTTTTCACATTATATTGTTCTAAATACTTTTGGAGCATTTCTCTTTTTACTATAGGATCTGAAATTTGATCAATGATATCAAGAATGAAATTATCTTCTTTTATTAATTCAAATAATCCATTTGCTTGACATATGGCTTCATAATATAATCACAATTTCCATCAAAATCAGAATCATTAGTTTGTTCAGATTTTCCTGATTCATCTGATTCTGATTCTCCTGATTCTTTATTGTTACCTTTTTCTATATATAGCAGTAATTTTAAAATTTCTTTTATCTCCTTCATCATTTAGAAAGAGTTTTTCCAAAGTCCCTTTAAGGCTTTCATCTAAACTATTTATTTTCTTTTTCATCCGACATTTATCAGCGTAGTGTCCTGGTTTTTGACATTTCCAACATAATGGGACTGTCTTTTCTTATGGACTTTCTAATTTAGTCTCATTAATTTTGTGAAACCTTTTCTTTTCTTTTTTAGGAAAATAGTTTGATCATGAATTTTTAGAGACTTTATTTGTCTTATATTTTCTTCTATTTTCATTAGATGATCCTATAGGAGGTAAGCCTATTTGCTCACAAAAATCTCCTATAATTTTCTTTCCAACAACCTTTTCTTTATGTATTTGTCTATGTAGTTTCATTCATTGCATAAATCTATGCATTCAGCAATAATTTCTGAAGATAAATGGAATACTTAATAATTCCATTATGTTTTTGTTTTATATTATCTCTAATTCTTTCTACAGAGAAATGTGGAAGTCCTATTAATAACTTTTCTTTTCAGAAATCATGCTGACTATTTTCTCTAGTATAAACTTTTGAGAAGAATACATACTTATACCATTTGAACTGTGATAAGTTCTGATATCTTAAATTCATTAATTGTTCTTGAGTTTTTTCAAGTTGTAATGATGTTGTTCCTATGAAATGTTTAGCTATAGTATATAATAGTAAAACAGTCAGTTATTTGCACCGGTTGATCATCTTGCACATCAGTTTTAACTGCTTGCAGAATATGTAATATTGCTTCTTCTGGTAGGTAAAATTTCCACCATCCTTTTAATTGTCCCGTGAAGCCCTGAGTTATGGCTTTAGTGAGATTTTGATCAGAATTACCACTTGCATTACAAGAAGTAGCATAAATAGTCATATAATGTAATATCGTTTGAATTTGGTATTTTGACATCCCATCAATATTCCATTCATAAATGGATCGACCATCAAATTGTACTGCCATATAATCATCATTTTGTTCTAATTGTAAGTTAACAAGTGTTGGCCTATGATAATAACGCTATGCTGGTACATTAAATACCATTTTCTTCTTATAAGAAGATGATAATTTATTAACTTGAAAAGGTTGTTGATATTGACTTTGTTCTGTTAAGAATATTTCTTCTAGTTGATTTACTTTTTCTTCTGTTTCAGAAGTTTTTTCTTGATTTTCACTAGAAATTTCAGACTCAAAATTTTATTTCTAATTTTTCTCTAAAGGAGCACAATCTTTTTCCTTAATCCCAAGATTTTTTAACCTTTTCATAATCTTGTCAACCATAACAGAAGAAGGATTTTGCATCAGCTTTGAGAACTTATCACACATCTTATGATTTGTTGAACCGAAAATAATATCGTCCTCATATATTTGCACAAGCAATATATGATTTTCCCATTCAATAGTGAACAGGGTCTTGTCTACCTTACCTTTACGAAATCCTTTAATTAAAAGAAAATCAGATAGGGTATCATACCATGCTCTTGGAGCCTGTTTCAGTCCATAGAGGGCTTTCTTCAGACGACACACCTTGTATTCTTCTTGATAAGCTTCAAATCCAGGTGGTTGTTCAACAAAAACTTCCTTTTGCAATTCTCCATTGAGAAAAGCTGATTTCCACATCCATTTGATAGACTGTGAAATTCTTATGAGCAGCATGAGCAAGAAAGAGTCTGATTGCCTCTAGTCTTGCTACTGGTGCAAAAGTTTCATCAAAGTCAATACCTTCTTCTTGGCAATACCCCTTGGCAACTAATCTAGCTTTATTTCTGGTGACCACACCATCTTCATTCATTTTATTCCTGAATACCCATTTAGTGCCAATTACCCTTTGATGACTTGGTCTAGGAAGTAAGTACCAGACTTCATTCCTTTCAAATTGATTTAACTCTTCTTGGATGGCTTCAATCCAGTTCGAATCATTTAGAGCTTCTTCAATCTGTTTAGGCTCTATTTGAGATAAAAAGCTGACGAACATTGCATCACTTGCAACAGCTCTCCTTGTTTTTACTCTATCTAAAGGATCACCAATCACCAGTTCTGGTGGGTGATTCTTGAGCCATCTAAGATCAGGTTGCAAATCTGAATGTTGTTCTCTGTTTTGATCTTGCAACACTACTGTTGGAGTTTCAGTAGTAGTCTGTTGAACAATCTCTGGTCTGTCAGTTGTTTGTAACTCTTCTATTAGACAATAAGCAGTGTAATTTTGAACAGCACTTGAGTTAGCAGCTGAGTTGAGATCAGGTAGTATGATGGGAATATACTCTCATATCTTTCAACAATCAATTTCTGAAAATCAGTAGATATGTTTTGATCAGTACTTTGATTCTTTTCAGAAGATTGGTTTGGTTCATCACTTACTACATGAATGGATTCTTCTACAAGTAAAGTTCTTTTGTTAAATACTCTATAAGTTTTACTGACTGTAGAGTATCCTACAAATACTGCTTCATCAGCCTTCTCCGCAAAAGCAGTAAGGTGATTTTTCCCATTATTTAAAACAAAGTATTTACAACCAAAAATTCTAAAATAATGAATGTTTGGCTTCCTGTTGTTCCAAACTTCATATGGAGTCTTGTTTTGGTGCTTGTTGATCATGCATCTATTTTGGGTAAAGCATGCTGTATTTGTTGCTTCTGCCCAAAATCTTTGAGGCAGCTTAGCTTCAGCTATCATGGTTCTGGTAGCTTCTTTAAGAGTTCTGTTTCTCCTTTCAGCAACTCCATTTTGTTGAGGGGTTCTGGCAGCAGAGTACTCATGACTTATTCCTTTGGCATTACAATACTCTTCAACAGTAGAGTTTGTAAATTCAGTCCCTCTATCTGATCTGATCTTTAGTATTTTCATACTTTTCTCGTTTTGAATCTTTTCCATCAGATTTGTAAGATGCTCCTTGGTTTTACTTTTCTTTTTCATGAAAATCACCCAAGTGTATCTTGAATAATCATCCACAACAGCTAGGCAGTATTTCTTTCCACCATTGTTGATTGGATCAATGGGTCCAAATAAATCCATATGTAGCAGCTCCAAGATCCTTCCAGATGATTGGTGCTTCTCGCTTTTGAATGATGACTTGATTTGTTTACCCTTCTGACATGCTTCATAAAGCTTGTCTTTGCTCATGACTGTCTTTGGAATTCCTTCTACCAGATCATTCTTGATAAGTCTGTTGATGGTCTTGAAATTCACATGATTCATTCTTTTGTGCCACAGCCAACTGACTTCACTTGGTGTTGATTCCACCAAACAAATACTTGAATTCTTGTCAACAGAATTCCAGTCCACTGTGTAGACATTCCTTTGTCGTCTTCCAGTTTTGTACCAATCTGCTCAACGTAGCACTTATCTGTTGAGAAGATGACTGAATATCCTTTGTCACAAAATTGACTTATGCTTAGCAAATTGTATTTGGGGCCTTTAACATAAGAGACGTCAGATATCTCAATGTTGCCTTTGATCAGCTTTCCACTTGCTACAATCTTGCCTTCCTTGCTGTCTCCAAAAGTGACTTTTGGACCATCCAAAGCAACATCATCAGTCAGCTCATGTATGTTTCCACGCATGTGTCTTGAACAGCCACTGTCCAAGTACCAGGTCTTCTCTACTTTACTCCTACTCCTAATCATAACCTACAAAACAAAATAAAAATTGTTTTAGGTACCCTTATTGAGAGGGTCCTGAAGGATTAGTTCCACCTTTGACAACCCAAGATGTTGAAGTCTTAGGCTTCTTAGGCTTTTGAGTTTTAACAGGAGCATGAACATTTTTGTCTTTATCACGTTCATCAGATTTGCTATGTTGTTGATGATCAGCATGATAAGGATAATGTTCATAGGCAGAATAAGATGCATGATAAGCAGGATATGCATGCATTGGATGAGCAGGATATGGTGCATAGTAAGTTGGAAATTGAGGTGCATGGTACATAGGTGGATATGTAGCAGGTTGCACATAATAAGACTCATTTCCATACCAAGCATTTGATAGAATAGTGTCCTGCAAGCCAACTGTTTTGGCTGCATTTAATTGAAAGGACCATTCGATTGGATTAATAAATGCATTTATATATATGGTCAACTTTATCTTATGTAATAATTATATACGCATAAGGATAGAAGTCCTTAGATCACAGGGCTATGGGACAACCCGTGGACTGATCTCCAAGGCCGTGATCTAAAACATATTCAAGAGTCGTAGAATCCAATCGAGATAGGACATCGTTGGATTCGGTTAGACTCTCACTATTGTGTATACTCCGATGAACTGGAGAACGCTGGGGTCCACGAGCGTGACTGGGATAGTCGATACACATAAGTGGGTGGCTTGATGGGATGGCAAGCGCACTGAATACCCCAATTAGGAAATAACTCACCATGGAAGCGGTAGTCGCATATCGGGGATGAAGTTATTCCAATTTACAATAGTATACGAGGGACGATCCCTAACTACTTGAGATGATAGGGTTTATCTGGTGCGAGAACGTCTATGCTTTGATATGAGTCCCGACTGACTGGAGATCGCCAGAAAGTCTCTGTGGACTCATATTGGGTATAGAGGAACTCGTATGCAGATTCATATCATCAACAAAGGATCCATTGACCCGACTTGATAGGTTGGGAAATTCTCCTATGGATTTCTGTGAGAAATTAATTCTGGTAAAATCCTCGGCCGAGGTATCTGACGGCTTTATGTAAGTAGCTCATAAAGGTTAAGTCAAAGAGAATTATTTCGAGACCAGAATGCATAAGGTCAAGACAAAAGAAAAGGGAATCCGATGAAAGACCATGCCCTTAAGTCTCGACTGGGAGATTGATCGATGGAGAGATTATGTCGTATATGGAAATTGTAAATGATAAAAGGTTCACTGAATTAATTCACCAGTGATTGGGCTCCATGGGCTTGTGGCTGGACATCGACCGTGGAGTGTGGGAGAATTCCCAAATTGGCAGGGGTGCTAATTTTGGAATGATCAATCGACAGAGTGTTCGATTGATTTAGAGTAAGTCTTACTCGAATAATTAAATAATATTTAATTATAACCCACGGCCAATTATGTGGTGAACCTACGGGGGCATACACAATACACATGAAGCGAAAGCGAGGAAATAAGAACGACCGAGTCGACTGGGTCGACTGGGTGAATAATCGACTGGGTCGATTATTATGGGTGGGTCGACTGGGTCGACCCAATTGGAACAAATTGTGATCCAATTGGAATTGGATCAGGATCATAAATTAAATTGGAATTTAATTTATGGATTAATTAATTAAGTTGGATTTAATTAATTAGAATGAATATTTAATTAAATAGACTTAGAGTCTGATTTAATTAAATGGGAGATTAAGTTAATTAATTGGGCTATTTAATTGGGAGATTAAATAAAAGCCTGGTCAAATTAATTAACTGGGCCATTAATTAATTAGAAGACTTGGTCTTCTAATTAAAGAGGGCCATGACCCATGTAGGAGAGAAGAGCCCTAGTCCTAATAGGACTAGGTTAGAGAGATAACTATAAGTAGATTTCTTGTAGTTATTTTTCACATAACTCCATAAGCAAAATTTGAGCAAGAGCAAAAAATTTTCTCTCCCTCTCCCAAGTAGAAGTCGACCGAACCCTGTCTTCCTTTTGGAAGAATTTTTCGTCTTCGATTTTGTTCCAAGATCGTTCCTAAATCCTAGATCATAATATATCTTGTGTTCTAGCTGATCAAGATTTATTATTTTCGTGTAATTGTGGTGTATCAACCCGTAGAGGCGCAACACGTGGGGCGCTGCTGCAGAGCTTGGATCGATACTTGCTGGAGGAGAAATCAGAGTTCGTTTTGCTAGCCAAAGGATTTGCAAGGAGATAGGTATAACGTGTAAACTTATACTATCGTTTTTATTTATATTCATATATATACAACTAGAGAATATCCTGGCAAGATTCCGTAAGAGGTCCTAAAAATTTTATATTCCGCTGTGCCTAGGGCTGTTTATCTTACCGAATCCCAACAGTGGTATCAGAGCCAACTCTAGGCTTTGTATATATATGAATTTGCAAATTCTGTGTTATAAATCATATGTTTGATTTATGTGGCTAGTTCTTTAACTTTGCATGTTTTAGAACATAAATCTGTTAACTTAGAGTTAATATAAAATTTTGATTCGAAATTTTATCGTGTTAATTTTTATTTTGAATTGGGATTTAATTGAACTGGATTTGTTTCTAATTAAATCAACAAGTAATCAAACATAAATTAAAACAAAGCTAAAGGAAAACAAAATTTAGTGCTCGGCACAAAAAATTTTTTCTTTCCTTTGTTCACGTGTCCATGCGTGACCATGTGTGTCTTTTAGGCATGTGGTTTTAATTTGGTATATATGATTACTTTGTGTTACGTAAGATTTGTAACCACCTTATGTATTAAATTGCAATTGAATTTTGTTGATTGCAAAATGTTGGATTCTTGTCAATTTGAACCCAACGATTTACGATACATGGTGGTTCAAAATTTTCGTGGCAGAATTTTGGATAATTTTGAATAAAATCTTGGAGATTTGGTTGTTATGGAATCTTGGTGAATCTTGGATTGATCCTAGAGATCTAATTAACAAGGAAACTTAGAGTTTCATTTGTGATAAGACATTTAATTAGAATTAATGTCTAGTAAGTTACCAAGATTAAAAGATCTTAGAGATCTTATTAAACAAGGAAACTTAGAGTTTCATTTGTGATAAGAGATTTAATTAAAATTAATCTCTTCTAGTAAGTTACCAAGATTAAAGATCTTAGAGATCTTATTAAATTAGGAAACTTGGAGTTTTGGATAAGGTATAAATCTTGGAGGATTTGGACACTACCTTAGTTAACTAATCTAATCAAAATAGGATTATCTTGAGAATCTTAGAGATTTGTAAAATTGGGAAACTTAGAGTTTTGGATAAGATAGTAATCTTGGAAGATTTGTAACTATCTTAATTAACCAACTTTATCAAGATAAGAGTTGTAGATTACTTAGAACTCAAGTAAGAGTTAATTAATCTTAGAGATTAATTGTTAATTCAAAATTAAATTAACATGGATAATTTTTGTGAATTAAAATTAAAGGAGCCGGTAAATTTACATTTATGCCCTTATGTGAATTTATGCATGTTCTTGAGTGAATATGTGGATTGGTCGATTTTGCCCTTAAGCCCTATGTAGTTTTGGTTTATTTATTTTATGGGTTGTAATTAAATGGGCCTGATTGGTGCCCTTGCTTGCGCAAACGAATGTAATAGAATAGGGCCATTTAAATTTGTAAGCTAGACTTAGATTAGGCTTGGAGCCAAGAAGACCTCATGAAGACTTGGAGATCCATATGGAGGCCCATTACCTTGGAGGACATGGAGGCCCAATTCATTACATGGAGGCCCAATCAAGGTGGATATTACAAGAAGGCCCATGATGTATGGGTTTGAAAATTGTAATAGTTAGGACATTTAATTTCCACCCTAGACTGACCAATTGGTCCATCATGTGGCTCGTGATGGATCGCATAGGATGGGCAATCGACCAATCATATATGCAATGCTAGGTGATATATGTTTGCTATTATTCTTTGATGTATGTCTTGCATGCTTAGAATAGATCACGTAAACAAGATAAAGCATAATCTGATGAGACCTCGCACGAAGAAAACTTAAAACCTCCAATTGAACTTAAAAACTCAATTAGAATATTAAATCGATTAACGGGCGCATATGAATGGTGTCTATGGTCCGAGCCTATCCAATCACTAGGTCTTAGGCATATTGTACGAATATATCTCGATGTCTCACGAGTCGTGGGTCGAGCTATAGGAAGATGATATGTCTATTGCCTCGATGCACAGTTTAGTGCCAAGGGAGGGGATAGCAAGGTTCTAGGCGCTGTCTCACGAGTCGTGGGGCGTCTAGGATTGAACTATTTCTCTTCACGAGTATTGGACATGATTTAACGCGAGTAAGTATGGATGTCTCACGAGTCGTGGGTCCATAACGAAAACCGAGGCTGAATGAACTCAAGGGTTAGCTGGGATGGTTAACCGGCGGCGTGATCGCCCACCAAGTGGATCGATTGGTATGGCCAACGAGTCGTGGGTACTAAGCGATTGCATTTGGGCCTTGAGCCCATTAGGAAATTTTTATTTCCCGAACCTTATGTGGGGGCATAAGTATTCGACAAAAATAGTGGGAGTAATTTACAAATGAAAACCATGTTTGTAAATTATGCATTGATATTAATCTGCCGCGTATTTATCGTCATGTTTATGATAATTTTTCATAAATGATGTATCCATGAATATTTACCATCATACTTGAATCGAATAAATTGACTGAACCCAAATGAATTTTGAATGACTTCAAAACTTGAGAAATTATTCTCGAGTCCAAGCAAGGACTAATCTCCTTACAAAGATTTCATTGTGTTTCCTTTCGAAGTTACACTTCGACTGGAATGGTGATAGGTTTCACCAGGCTGCCTTTTTTTCGAAGTTACTCTTCAAATAAGAAAGGTGATAAGTTTCACCAGAGGGTTGAGGATGGTTCTCAAGCCCAAATTTTCTTGAAGGCAAACATGAAATCTCCCATAAATGGGAAGTAACATCTTGTTAAAAGGCCTCAAAAGGCTCGAGAGATGGAAGAAGAGGAATGAATCCTCTCTGAAGGGAAATAACCTTAGAGGTTTTTCTGTAAGGATGATAAGTTATAAAGTCAATCAAAATGGTTCTTCCATGGATTGAGATCAAGGGAAAGAGGGAATTGAACCTATTCATCCCATAAGGGATGATTGAATTTTATTGAACTTAACCTTATGGTTAAAGTAATGCATAAGGGTGTTGGATGCCCGATGAAGCACTCATTGATGCATTCAATGCATCTAAAGCCATGAATTATTTAGATCATTAGAATTTGCTTAAACCATCCCTTGTCTTGGGGGATGTGATAGTTCCATAATGGTTGGAACTGATTGCGCTATAAGAATTATACGCAAAAGGTGTACATAAGCAAATGAGTATGGATACTCATATATCGACTAAATATAATATGCATAGTCAATAAAATATAAATAATCAAGATTTCACACACTTGAGTCGTTGTAAAAACCGAAAGGCGATACACGAATACTAAAACATATTTCCGAATTAAAAGATTCAAAGACTGAGCTCGACTGGGTCGAGCTTGACAGGGATGCTATACATAGTAACCGCCTTTCGAATCTTGCTTAATGGAAATTAGATTTAGTAGTTGGTTGCTAGGCAACCAAGAGGCATAAACAATTGCAATGGATTTAATCCATTTATAAGTGTGTGGAAACACTAAAGCATTAGTGGGAGATAAGGCGTCTCTAGTACCCTCATGGGTAAAAGTACGTTGTGATGTACAATTCCAAATTACTTTTGGAATAAAAGAAGAGAGCCTAATCAATGAAAGCATGTAAGAGATTTGGATCAATTTAAAATCGAACATGCATTGGCAGTACGCCATTGATTATTTAATAGAGAATTAGATTCTCGAAATGTAAGACCCGCTCGAAACGTTGTCTGTTGTCGAGCATTTTGGACATGTAAATGTCCATTAAGAAATCTTACATGAAATTCCTTATTCAAACAAATGAAACTTGATCGAGAAAATCGAAGATACTGAGCTAAGTATCTCTGAAGCCAGATCCAAAACATATCACGTGATATGAGTTTTGGTATTGTACCTTCATATGCATTCATGCGCATATGGGGTCTCCCGCTTATGTGAATAAGCTGGTGGGAGATAAGTTGGACGTAAAATCCATCTTATGCAATTCGTGGGGTATCCAGAAAACTCTATAGGATACAAGTTCTACGATCCTACAAGATAAACTACGTTTGTCTCAAGGAACGCACACTTCTTGGAGAAGGATTTCTTGCTAGGCAAGAAGGAACACAACGTAGAACTAGATGAGGTCACTGAAGCTGAAAAGGCCGAAGAGGTCAATCAAGCCGACCCATCACCACAGGCAGTGGGAGAACATGAGCATGAAAGTGCACCAGAAAGTACACCGGTACTTCGTAAGTCAGAAAGACAACGTAGAGAACCCGAGAGGTACTACGGTCTGCTGCGTGAGACTAGACAGTCTCTAACTGACCCAAGGACTTACGAAGAGGCTGTGCTAGGCATAGACTCGGGAAAGTGGCGTGAAGCCATGGAATTCGAATTGGACTCCATGCACTCGAACAAGGTCTGGGCCTTGGTAGATCCACCAGTGGGAGTAGCTCCCGTGGGTTGCAAGTGGATCTATAAGCGAAAGCTTGGAGTGAACGGAAAGGTAATAACCTACAAGGCGCGACTAGTGGCAAAAGGATACACTCAAAGACCTGGAATTGACTTTGAGGAGACCTTCTCGCCCGTCGCAATGCCTAAATCCATTCGAATCTTGCTGGCCATAGCTGCGTGGTATAACTACGAGATATGGCAGATGGATGTAAAGACTGCCTTTCTCAATGGGGACATTGATAAGGAGATCTACATGGAGCAACCAAAAGGATATACATCCAAAGGAGATGAACACAAGGTGTGCAAACTCCAAAGGTCCATTTATGGACTGAAGCAAGCTTCCCGAAGTTGGAACATTCGTTTCGATGAGACAATCCAAACTTTTGGATTCATCAAAAACATGTTCGAACCTTGCGTGTACAAGAAGGTCAGTGGGAGTACAGTTGAATTTTTGTGCTTTATGTTGATGACATTCTTCTCATTAGGAACAAATGTGAAAGTGTTGTCCGAAACTAAAGCATGGTTATCTACACAATTCTCGATGAAGGATTTGGGAGAAGCATCCTTTGTACTAGGTACAAGGATCTACCGAGATAGAACAAAAGGACTGCTGGGCCTCTCCCAATCCCAGTACATAGATAAAATCTTGAAAAGATTTAGCATGAAAGAATCCAAGAGAGGATTGCTTCCAATGAGACATGGGATTGCACTCTCTAAGTCTATGGCCCCAAAGACGCCTGAAGAGAGAAGCAATATGTCTCAAGTACCATATGCATCCGCGATAGGAAGCATAATGTATGGTATGCTATGTACGAGACCAGACGTAGCGTACGCTTTAAGCGTTACAAGTCGCTACCAGTCTGATCCAGGTGAGCAGCACTGGATAGCCGTAAAGGCAATTCTGAAGTACCTGAGAAGGACTAAGGAATTGTTCTTGGTATACGGTGGAAGAGAATTGAAATTGGAAGGCTATACTGATTCTAGCTTCCAATGTAATGTAGACGACTTCAAGTCGACATCTGGATACGTGTTCTGCCTCTATAGTGGTGCGGTAAGCTGGAAGAGCTCCAAGCAAAACACTACCGCAGATTCAACCACCGAGACAGAATACATTGCCGCGAGTGAAGCAGCAAAGGAAGGTGTTTGGATGAAGAATTTCATCCAGGAATTGGATGTGAAACCTAGCATTGTCGAGCCATTACTATCTTCTGTGATAATAATGGAGCTATCTCGCAAGCAAAGGAGTCGAGATCTCATCAGAATCCAAGCACGAACTAAGACGATACCATTTGATATGTTATATCATTGGTAGAGGAGACATAAAGATGGAACGTGTCACCTCAAGGGATAATACGACGGACCCGCTATCTAAGCCATTGCCTCAAAGGCATCCGAAAACATCTGTCTAAGATGGGAATCAGAAGTATGAAAAGTTGGCTTTAGTACAAGTGGGAGATTGATAGAATAGTGTCCTGCAAGCCAACTGTTTTGGCTGCATTTAATTGAAAGGACCATTCGATTGGATTAATAAATGCATTTATATATATGGTCAACTTTATCTTATGTAATAATTATATACGCATAAGGATAGAAGTCCTTAGATCACAGGGCTATGGGACAACCCGTGGACTGATCTCCAAGGCCGTGATCTAAAACATATTCAAGAGTCGTAGAATCCAATCGAGATAGGACATCGTTGGATTCGGTTAGACTCTCACTATTGTGTATACTCCGATGAACTGGAGAACGCTGGGGTCCACGAGCGTGACTGGGATAGTCGATACACATAAGTGGGTGGCTTGATGGGATGGCAAGCGCACTGAATACCCCAATTAGGAAATAACTCACCATGGAAGCGGTAGTCGCATATCGGGGATGAAGTTATTCCAATTTACAATAGTATACGAGGGACGATCCCTAACTACTTGAGATGATAGGGTTTATCTGGTGCGAGAACGTCTATGCTTTGATATGAGTCCCGACTGACTGGAGATCGCCAGAAAGTCTCTGTGGACTCATATTGGGTATAGAGGAACTCGTATGCAGATTCATATCATCAACAAAGGATCCATTGACCCGACTTGATAGGTTGGGAAATTCTCCTATGGATTTCTGTGAGAAATTAATTCTGGTAAAATCCTCGGCCGAGGTATCTGACGGCTTTATGTAAGTAGCTCATAAAGGTTAAGTCAAAGAGAATTATTTCGAGACCAGAATGCATAAGGTCAAGACAAAAGAAAAGGGAATCCGATGAAAGACCATGCCCTTAAGTCTCGACTGGGAGATTGATCGATGGAGAGATTATGTCGTATATGGAAATTGTAAATGATAAAAGGTTCACTGAATTAATTCACCAGTGATTGGGCTCCATGGGCTTGTGGCTGGACATCGACCGTGGAGTGTGGGAGAATTCCCAAATTGGCAGGGGTGCTAATTTTGGAATGATCAATCGACAGAGTGTTCGATTGATTTAGAGTAAGTCTTACTCGAATAATTAAATAATATTTAATTATAACCCACGGCCAATTATGTGGTGAACCTACGGGGGCATACACAATACACATGAAGCGAAAGCGAGGAAATAAGAACGACCGAGTCGACTGGGTCGACTGGGTGAATAATCGACTGGGTCGATTATTATGGGTGGGTCGACTGGGTCGACCCAATTGGAACAAATTGTGATCCAATTGGAATTGGACCAGGATCATAAATTAAATTGGAATTTAATTTATGGATTAATTAATTAAGTTGGATTTAATTAATTAGAATGAATATTTAATTAAATAGACTTAGAGTCTGATTTAATTAAATGGGAGATTAAGTTAATTAATTGGGCTATTTAATTGGGAGATTAAATAAAAGCCTGGTCAAATTAATTAACTGGGCCATTAATTAATTAGAAGACTTGGTCTTCTAATTAAAGAGGGCCATGACCCATGTAGGAGAGAAGAGCCCTAGTCCTAATAGGACTAGGTTAGAGAGATAACTATAAGTAGATTTCTTGTAGTTATTTTTCACATAACTCCATAAGCAAAATTTGAGCAAGAGCAAAAAATTTTCTCTCCCTCTCCCAAGTAGAAGTCGACCGAACCCTGTCTTCCTTTTGGAAGAATTTTTCGTCTTCGATTTTGTTCCAAGATCGTTCCTAAATCCTAGATCATAATATATCTTGTGTTCTAGCTGATCAAGATTTATTATTTTCGTGTAATTGTGGTGTATCAACCCGTAGAGGCGCAACACGTGGGGCGCTGCTGCAGAGCTTGGATCGATACTTGCTGGAGGAGAAATCAGAGTTCGTTTTGCTAGCCAAAGGATTTGCAAGGAGATAGGTATAACGTGTAAACTTATACTATCGTTTTTATTTATATTCATATATATACAACTAGAGAATATCCTGGCAAGATTCCGTAAGAGGTCCTAAAAATTTTATATTCCGCTGTGCCTAGGGCTGTTTATCTTACCGAATCCCAACAGCATTTTGATTTTTCTTGTTTTTATGCTTCTTTGGTTTACTAGATGATTGCTCATTAACAGACGACTTAGTTTTACTAGTCTGATTGGTTTTAGCCTTATCAGAAGACTTTCTAGGACTCTTCTGCTTGGTCTTACCAGTCTGTTTACCTATACTAGGCTCTTTGCTCTTTTTAGCCTTAGGAATTTTCGTCTCCTTTAACACTTTCTCAGGTGAAGTAGGTTTAGTAGTCTGAACATACGAAATGACCTTATTGCTGTCAGCTGATACAAATTTTTCAGTATGGTTCAGTTCTAACTTATCCTGATCTAAAGGTGTCTTCTGTTTACTAGTGATAAGAGGGGATGCAAGAGAAGACTTTTCATGAGACTCAATTATCTTTTCAAGTTCCATGATTTTTCCTTTATAGACTTCACATTTAGTTTTCAGAGATTCATTCTCTTGCTCAAGCAGTTTATATTCAGCTGATTGTTTTGGCTTTTCAGCTTTAAGTTTCAGTGAACTATTTTGCTCTCTTATCAATATCATCTCTTCCTTAAACTTACTAAATGCTTCAGCAATACCAGTATTGTTAAGCATAATTTGTTCAAATGAATTAAATAATTCATTGTCAAGAGGAGTTACCTCATCATCCTCAGAGTCATCAGATTCCTTGGCCATCAGGCAGAGAAGTGCAGGACTCTCTTCTTCAGAAGACTCTTCATCAGAAGTGTCTGATTCCGAATCTGATGAGTAGATAGCAGCTAGCTTTTCAGCTTCTTCTAACAGCACTTTGCCTTTTTGATGCTTTCTTTCTTTTCTGATTCTCTTTTCCTCTTCTGTATACTTCTCAGCTTTTGGATATGGGCAATCTCTGATGAAATGTCCCAATTTCCTGCAGTTATAGCACATCATTTTGGATTTAAAAGAATCCTTATCTTGAGAAGAAGAAGTAGGGTTAGAAGTAGAAGCATTGTTATATTTGTTCTTCATTTTTCTTTTGTAGAACTTCTTGAAGTTGTTCATGAGCAATGCAACGTCTCCAGTTGTGTACTCCTTTTTGTTGAGTATTGTGGCTTCATCAGATGAGTCCACTTTTTTACTTTTGTATGCTGGTCTTCTGGGATTTTCAGCAACAACCAAGGCGGTTGTGGGACTTGAAGTTGAGGTTTCTTCAATACCCATTCTTGGCAGTTTATACTCATACGCCTTGAGTACTGAGAACAGCTCGGTGAGTGAGATCTTTCCCAGATCTCTTGACTCTTCCATGGCTGTCACCTTCATGTTGAACTTTGGAGGTAGAGCCTTCAGCTGACGGTTATCTCCTTGTCTGTGAAGGTTTTTCCAAGCTTTACAACTTCATTCAGTGTCCTTGTAAACCTTGTATCCATCTGATAAATGGTTTCAGAAGACTTCATCTTGAAGTTATCCAGCTTTTCCAAAGCAACACTCAGCTGATGCTCTTTGATAGCGTCGTTTCCTTCTCTCATACCACGAACCTTATCCCACATCTCTTTGGCAGTCTTGCAGTGCTTGACTTTGTCAAATCGATCATTGTCCAGGGCTTTGGTCCTGATGAATCGGCCAACTTTGTCCAGGTTGAACAGCTTTATTTCTTCAGTTGTCATCTCGTGTAAATCTTTTTCCACCACTATATCGACTTCATCAACCTTGATAGTCTTGGTGAATTTGAACGGACCTTTGTGTACATGTTATCATTGTAGGCAGCTAAGAAGATCTCCATTCTGATCTTCCAGTCCTCAAAACTCATACCAGCAATGTGGGGAACATGGCTGATACAATCCATTTTCAAAAAGTTTTTATTTTTCAAAAATATACTCTTTTGAAAAAGTTTTAAAACCTTTGAAAAACACTCGGATCAAGCTCGTTGATCAGGCAGCTGATTCTAATGAACCACCTGCTCTGATACCACTTGTTGGTCCCAAGTGGTCAGATGAGGTCTAGAGGGGGGGTGAATAGACCTCTTCAAATTTTAAACAAAATCTTAACTTTAAAACTGTTGCTCAAACGTAAGCAGACAAGCTGTTACAGAACAGTAAGCTTGCAAGGCTGATCGCGAACAAATCTTGAACAGCTTTGTTGACCACTAGTCTGATAGTCACTTAGTTGATTTTAGTCAAAATCAGTTTTAATACCAGAATACTTGCAGCGGATTTATAAAGTGTTTTTCACAAGTATACTTAGTAGTTTGAAATTTTATCCTCAGTTTTATAAACTCCTTTAAATCTTTTTCAAACAGTTTTATCAAGTGTTTTATGCAATCTGAAAATATGCAAGTAAAATGCGAGATAAAAACACAAGAATTTTTATAGTGGTTATATGGATGTAAATATCCTTTAATCCACTATTCCAAGTCACAAAGATCTTGGGTTATACTAAAAACACACAGTAATCAGTATACTCCACTTACGCAAAAACAACAAATGAATCTGGCCGTAAGCTCACAATAGGAAATCACAAAGAAGACCTATTCTACAGAGTTTTATCACTTCACACAGATGGATAAACACTCTTCACAACACTCTAACAGTTTTCACTCAGAAAAATGTATCTTTCTTTGATCTTCAGCTTCAGCTTAAGTCAACAAATGACAAGGCTGATGAGTGAGCTGTTCTTGAGCTTTTTGAGACTTAGAAAATATTTTGCTTCGAATTCAATCTCTCAGTTGTTGTCTCTCTATTTCTCTTCGTCTCTTCAGCTATTTATACTCACTCATTTGAATTATGTCCGTTGAAGAGAGATACAATTCAAATTTCTTGATTTCTGGTCCTTAATTTCCGCGAACGGCTCTCTGCACAGTGACAGTACTGCAGACTGTACTTTTTGTCAGGCAGCATTAAATGCACCGAGCTGATACGAGGTATTTCTTCAATCATTTGCCATTAATAGCCTCGGACTTTAGCATTTATTACTCCAGTGGCATTTATTACCGTTGGGACGACTTCTTGAACATTTCCACTTGGCTGATGAAAGTACAAGTCTGATGTTGAACAGAGCTGATCTCAAACTTGAACAAATCTGATTTGAGTTGGCTGATTTACACCAGTCTGATTTCTTCCCTTCAGCAGATCAGTAGTCTTCTTGACCTTGAATATTTGACCCTTCTGATTTGTCTTCATACTTGGTCAAAATTCTTCTAAGGGATTTAAACTAAGTTTTCCTTACCTAGCTGATCTTGATGAGTTTTGGAAATCATCAAAACCTCCCTTAAATTCTCTAACTTCAGTGCGCTCTTATCTTCATCTTTATCCAACAGTACCAAGCAAAAATCTCAAGGACGAGTGTTAAAATGTGAGATATTTTGCTTCAAAATTCTAGAATTTTCATGATTGATCAAGATATTTCAAGTATATGCTAGTAGTATTTGGTAGGAGAATCTAGATAAATCTTAAGTAATCCTAGGTATCTAAAGATATGTGTTGATGAATATAGATAGTAAAGAAAGTACTACAACGTATGGCTTGTCTTAGATACTCTAGATTGTTCCATAGGCAAGTATATATATGAGTATACTGCTCAAATGTGATGCTAGGAAGTTGATGATGAATTGAATAAAAAACTTCTCCTATCAAAAAATCACTCTTCTCCAACTATTTACAAAAACAAATAACAAATCAAAAAAGTTCAAATTGGTATCAATTTTACAATTGATTCTACCCTCACAAACCCAAAATTCTGCAACCCAATTTTTGAGCTTAATGTACGAAAAACATTGTAGCTCTGACTTTAGTTCTCTGTTGAAATTTTGGATCAAATGCAACCGTGATGCTTTTAAAATTATTTAGTCATTACTCATCCTGATGCTTTTAAAATTATTGAAACCTATGCATCTGAATTGAGATATGGACAAATCCTTAAACAAAGGATTAATAATAAAGAAACCCTTGTTAGATTTGCTTCTGGGGTTTGCAAGGCCCAAGGAAAAATTATTCCCACTGTTAAGAAAGAAATTCTATCTATTGTACTATGTGCTCAAAATTTTGAAAGTGATTTATTAAATTAGAAATTCTTAATTCGTGTTGATTATAAAATATTTGAAAGAAAAATATATTGTATGTAAAGCTTTTAGGATTTTATATTTATTTCATTATTATAATAGGTAAAGGTGAGAGAAACACCAACAAAATAACAAAAACTGGTCCATGCAGGTCTCGAACCTGCGACCTTCGCGTTATTAGCACGACGCTCTAACCAACTGAGCTAATGGGC
The DNA here is from genome assembly GCA_038501285.1 of Penstemon eatonii. Taxonomy (NCBI): domain Eukaryota; kingdom Viridiplantae; phylum Streptophyta; class Magnoliopsida; order Lamiales; family Plantaginaceae; genus Penstemon; species Penstemon eatonii. The sequence goes on along the minus strand of CM076712.1, from coordinate 18,249,838 downwards.
CATTTTTGTTAGATTTTGGATTTTAATTACTCTAAAGAACTAATGTTAATATTGAATTATTTCCAAGAAGTTGTATGGATATGTCACATATTAAGATGAAAGCATTTTGAATGCGAAAAAGATCAATTCCATTTTTAATGAATTTTCAAGTTGAGCTTAAATTTAAACAAACATAAAGTATTAAACACTATTACAGTAGGAGTAGATAACTATCTAATGTTGTAATGATTAAAATTGTAGTATGTATATTTTAGAGTAGCTTATATATCGTCAAAAGAACCACATATATGAGTGTAATCGAGTTGGGTAGTGTCGAACGATACAGTGTTCAAGCTTGGTTTGAATTTATCGAGCTTGAAATTTTGTGTTTGCTAGGTTTGATTGTTATACGAGCCAAGATCAAACGAGCTTTTAGCGATCGAGCTGAGTATCGAGTAGCTTGATATTTTACATGTATTTTATCAATTTTATGCTTATTGAGCTCGAGCTCGAGACGAGATTTAATGTTATCGAAAGGAAAATGATGTTCAACTTGCTTGATTTTTGTCACGAATCGAGCTCAAATGAAACTTTAACGAACAAGCTTGAGTCAAGTATCGAGTAGCTTGATTTGATTTTTAGCCCTAACAACATATGTATGTCTTCAAATTATTGGATATGAATGTTAAAGAAACGATAACTATGTTATCACTTCATTTATTTCTAAAATTATAGACAAAATTCCTATAATTGGAAGGTCGTGAGCCAACTCAGACATGATGTAATGCAAATTGATTTTGTTTTCTATTTAGTGATTGCAATAAAATTAGTAAAAGATGGATTTCTTTAAAGAATAAGTAGTTTAGTTTGACGATGTCAATAACGAAGCCATATTTTAATTGAACTAAGAAATCTTGTGACTGATTTTGATCAAGAATCTGATAAAGAGGAAAAAGAAGACTCCACCATATGGAATATATAAACTCTTTAACCTTTGTTAATATGATTGATAGGGTTATTATACATAAATGACATATTAAAGTAAATATTATTTTTCATAGAGAATATGCTTTCTTCGCAATTGCAATGGTTGATTCAGGAGAAGATTTGAATGGTATTACTGAAGGACTCGTTCCCTCTAGATATTTTTTCTAAAACAACCGAAATTTTAAATGTTGTTGATGGAAGAAAGCTTATAGTAAAGTACAAATTACAAAATAATGTAGTTCGTATTAAAGGAATTTGTTTAGAAATGCCATTTGTAATGGTTAAAGATTTGTCTCATGATGTTATGCTTAGAAAATCCTTTCTTCATATACTTTATCCTATAAAAAGCATTGATGAAAAAGGAATAACTAGTGATGTTAATTTACAGGAATTAACATTTAATTTTATACAAATAACTAGTGATGTTCATACGAGATTGATTTAATTCGGAAAAAGAATACAAATAAAATAATTTTTTCTTAATTCCTTATCTCAGGAAGTTAATCATGAAAAAATAGCTGAAAAAATTCAACAACCACATATTCAAAAAAGAATAGATGAATTACAAGAATTCATACTAAAAACAGTATGTGCTGATATTCCTAATGCCTTTGGGGAAAGAAATAAACATATTGTTAATCTTCCTTATGAACCGGACCTTAAAGAAAGTCAAATTCCAACCAAGGCAAGACCTATAGCAATGGGGTCTCGCCATCTTGAAATCTGCAAAAAAGAAATAGATGAGTCATTAAGCAAAGGTCTAATTAGAAAATCTTATAGTCATTGGAGTTTGTCAAACATTTTATGTAGAAAATGCGGCTGAATTAGAAAGAGGAGTTCCAAAGCTTGTGATAAATTATTAGCCATTAATAAAGCTCTTAGATGGATTAGATTTCTTATCCCTAATAAAAGGGATTTGTTAATAGACTTTATACCGCAAAAGTTATGTCTAAATTTGATATAAAATCTGAATTTTGGCAAATTCAGATTGCTGAAGAAGATAGATATATAAATTTGCGTTTGCAGTACCATTTGGACACTATGAATGGAATGTACTGTCCTTTGGACTAAAGAATGCCCCATTAGAATTTAAAAATATTATGAATGAAATTTTTAGCCCTTATACTAATTTTTGCATAGTATATATTGATGTTGGTTTAATCTTTCCTAATAGTATTGATCAATATTTTAAACATCTTCATGCATTTATAAATGTTGTCTAAAGGGCAGGGCTTGTAGTTTCTGCCAAGAAAATAAAATTATTTCAATCATAAATAAAATTTCTTGCACACAACATTAAAGAAGGGTCTATATTCCCAATCGATAGTTCTATTGCTTTTGCAGAAAAATTTCCAGATAAAATTAACGAAAAAAACCAATTACAAAGAATTTAGGAAGTCTAAACTATATATCAAATTTTTATAACAATTTAGCAATAGATGCTAAACCATTATTCGAAAGGCTTTCTAGAAATCCTTCTAAATGGACTATTGTCCATTCAAAAGCTATTAAGAAAATTAAAACTAAAAGAAACCCTTCATCCGATTATATTTAGCCAATAAATGATTAGTCATGGCTTAGTAATTTTGAATTAAAAACATATGATTAGTCAATAAATGAATCATTGTTATAAATAATTCAAAATTATATGGATGTCCATAACCCCCAAATAATATTCTTATAATTAAGCATAATTTTGTAACCCCCAATTTTGTAATCCCCAACTTTGTAACCCCCTAATAAATTGTGTATTCTCATTTATGTTATTTGGAAAATTCTAGGGTGACGTCACGTCACATGACGTAAGTTATAACCAATAGAATTATGACACATCATTAATAAGTTACCTACTTATCAGGTTACTAACATGTCATAATATTATTACCATAAGTAGTTGTACTATACAATTATTTGACCACATTCATTATAATATTTAATCACATCAATCGTAAATTATAAATTAATAAATTATTAAAAAATAAATAAATAATTCTGTAAATAATATTTTATAATAAACGATACGGGACCGTACAATGTATGTGCAGTCAGTACTATATTATTTGAGTCTATACTACTACATGTTAGACATATGTCATGTAATGTGAATAATTATCAGAAAATACGTCAGGACTAAGGCTAATACTATATAATGTGACTAATTACTACTAATATGAGATCGTACTAAGAATTTGAAGTCGATACTATTACATGTGAGACATTATACTATGTAATGTGAATAATTATACACAATGGTTAGTACTAATGATATTACTCCATAATGTGACTAATTACTACTAATATGGGACCGTACTAAGTATGTGGAGTCAGTACTATGTTATGTGAGTCTATAATACTACATGAGAGACATATACCATGTAATGTAAAGAATTATCAGAAAATTGGTTAGTATTAATACTAATACGATATAATGTGACTAATTACTACAAATATGAGACCGTACTATGCATGTGGAATCAATATTATTAAATGTGAGACATTTTACTAAGTAATGTGAAGAATTATACACATTGGCTAGTACTAATGATAATACTTCATAATGTGGCTAATTACAACTAATATGAGACCGTAATAACTATGTGGAGTCAATACTATGTTATGTGAGTTATGCTACTACATATGAGATATATACCATGTATTGTGAAGAATTATTAAAAAATTTGTTAGTACTAATGCTAATACTATGGACCATACTAAGTATGTGGAGTCAATACTATTACATGTGAGACATTATACTATGTAATGTGAAGAATTATACATAATGGTTAGTACTGATGATAATACTCCATAATGTGGTTAATTACTACTAGTACGGGGCCGTACTAAGTATGTAGAGTCAGTACTATGTTATGTGAGTCTATACTACTATATGTGAGACATATATCATGTACTGTGAAAAATTATCAGAAAATTGGTCAGTATTAATGTTAATACTATATAATGTGACTAATTACTACTAATATGAGACCGTACTAAGTATGTGGAGTCAATAATATTACATGTGAGACATTATACTATGTAATGTGAATAATTATATACAATGATTAGTACTAATGATAATACTCCATAATGTGGCTAATTACTACTAATATGGGACCGTACTAAGTATGTGAAGTCAATACTATGTTATGTGAGTCTGTACTACTACATGTGAGACATATACCATGTAATGTGAAAAATTATCTAAAAATTGGTCAGTACCAATGCTAATACTATATAATATGACTAATTACTACTAATATGAGACCGTACTATGTATGTGAAGTCAATACTATTACATGTGAGACATTATACTATGTAACGTGAGGAATTACATACAATATTTAGTACTAATGATAATACTCCATAATGTGTCTTATTACTACTAATATGAGACCGTACTAAGTATGTGGATTCAACTATGTTATGTGAGTCTATACTACTACATGTGAGACATATACCATGTATTGTGAAAAAATTATGTAAAATTGGTCACTGCTAATGCTAATACTATATGCACCGTACTAAGTATGTAGAGTGAATACAATTACATGTGAGACATTATACTATGTAATGTGAAGAATTATACATAATGGTTAGTACTGATGATATTACCATAATGTGGTTAATTACTACTAGTACGGGACCGTACTAGTAGTAATCAGTACTATGTTATGTGAGTCTATACTACTATATGTGAGACATATATCATGTAATGTTAAAAAATTTCAGAAAATTGGTCAGTACTAATGCTAATACTATATAATGTGACTAATTACTACTAATTTGAGACCTTACTAAGTATGTGGAGTCAATATGATTACATGTGTGACATATAACATGTAATGTGAAAAATTATCAGAAAATTGGTCAGTACTAATGCTAATACTATATAATGTGATTAATTACTACTAATATGCATGGGTTAGTACTAATGATAATACTTCACAATGTGGCTTATTATAACTAATATGAGACCGTACTAAGTTTGTGGAGTTAATACTTGCTATGTGAGTCTGTACTGCTACACATAAGATATATAGCATGTAATGTGACAAATTATCAGTAAATTGGTCAGTACTAATAGGGTTAGGGGTAAAGCATCCCATTGAGCGTGAAGGGGTTGATCATGTGCAGGCGTCCAAATCACGCAAGTGATTTTGGAGGGAAAATGGAAAATAACGACGTTTTTCCATTTGTTTACATCCAAATGCTATCAAATTTGGTTAGAAAACATTCATGTGATATGAAATTTGCAAATTTGTCTCCAATGGTATCAATGTTGCAATATGACATTTCCTATATTTTCCTCCATGAGGTTTTAAGTTACAAGTAATTTGTAAATTATGTTGGGACTAACAAAATACACTTAAATTATCATAAAATTGACAAATTAATTTATTTTAATGATATAATATTGAATTCAAGTTTATTAAATTTACTTATTTTAAAATAATAATTAAAATTTAGATAATTAAATTTTATAAAGTAAAAAATTTATTTTATAAAATTTAAACATATATTTAATATTACTTTATAAATGATTAAAATAATATTAAATGTTAAATAATTAAAACAGTTAATAAAATATTAGTTTGATTTTTTTCTTTATTTCTCTTGAAAAATAATTTGATTTTACACATTTTGGAACTATTAAGTTAAAAAAAATAAAGATCCTGGCCTTTTCTCTATCTTTTCTTCAGATTTTGAACGAACATTTCTGAAATTCTCCTTTGATTACGAGCTCTTTTATATCTTCATGAAAAGATAACTTTCAGGAATCTATCCTATTAAATTTTGAAAGTTATTTTAACTATGTAACTTACATTGGCTAGGAAAAATTATCATCAAATGTGAGGCAAAATAGATGAAATATTTACTAAAAAATACCAACAAAACAATGCTTGAACATAAATTATGATTGGCAAAACATACATGAAGTTTGGTAATTATTATACAATATAAAAGCAACTTCTCTTGTAAGTACATGTGTTCATTATAAAGATTTTTCGTATGTCTCGCAAAATAGTATGACTATACCTAGCCGGGCCCTTTTTTTTTGTTCTTACAAACTCAAATCAGAAGTCCAAACTAGAAATAGTGATCATTTACCTCATCTTCGATTTGACGTTAATGGACTCGACCATTCTTGTATCCTGCAATCATGATATATTAATTAGTTTGTTCATTACAATATATAAAGTACATGATATGTTCATTACGATCATTACTGATTAAAGCATATATTTAAAATCTAGTAATCTAATAGATATCAGTTTCATTTTGACTTAACATACAACCACAAACGTTGAAAAACAGACATTAATATAAGCTAAAAGTAGAGTATTTTACATGTAATCAGTTATAAGGTTTTAAAAAATTGCATGAAATATCCCCTATTGATGGATGCACTATGGGTACAAATATGCCCAGCTCAACATTTATGGAAGCTATAGGTATTGAAGTTGTCCTAGTACTAAACAATGGATGCACTATGGGTACTAGTGTCAAGGACTTCTTCATGACAATACATCATTATTGTGGTATAAAATATCCTTAGCGAGTAATTTTCTTGCCTATGATAATTAAGACACATAACTATATTAACACAGTGACTTAGATAATCCATTAGATGAACTTCAACATAATTAAAAATTCTACTAATTAGCTGAAAAATGATGAGCACATCATGTTCGTGGAGTATAACTATCTTCCTAATTCGAAATATATATGGACTATCATCATATAACAAAATTCACCTAGTCTTCATTTGGCATTCACAAAAGCAACATTTCACCAGATAGCAATGAGATGTCATAATAGAATTTGCACAAACGCGGTTAAAGAATATGACAACACTAACTAAAAAAAATGCTCGGAAATGAAATGGCATGAAATGTCAGTTAATTAAAGATGAATAAGTATCCATGTACAAAACTAACAATATTAACATTAAGTAACAAAACACAAGACATGATATAAAATAAACATCAAGTATATTCCAATTGTGTGCAAAACTATAACCAAGTGTGGGCTTCATTACAAAAAGAGTAAGTCTTGTAAGATAAAACAATAACAGAAAAATATGCCATTTGATATTAAAATATTGCACTTTCACTTTTTAGTAACTATATTGTCATGAATTTCATGTCTATTTTTCATCACATGTGTAGCATATTTGTCTACAGATATGTATTTTTCCTTTCCTTCTCACTTCCTTTACGCTTAAACAAATATTTAGAACATGGATACTATATGTATCCATATACTGCCCTACAACATTATGTACTCCAAGTATATCAGTAGAGTTCATTTGTTCTAAGTACCTACATACCATTGATCCTCGCCGAATAATTCTATGGGGATTATGAATTAGAAACAACTGATAAAGTAATGAATATCACATAATGTAAGTGCCATGAGTTTTCACCTCTTATCACCCATGTCACAGGGGTGAAGCAAAAGAAAATAGAATTTTTTTCTATAAGCAAACCATACATGTAAATTCTAAGAATGAAAATTAAACTCATACAACCCCAAACAATTTTCTTCAAAAACCCAACAACATGGGTACAATATAAATACTAGCAACACAAAAAGATAAAAGATTGGAGTTAATAAAAGAGAAATAGAAGCAAGAAATACCTAAATTCAGCAAGAATAAAACTTCGTGGCAAGTGGGTAGTGTCGATTCAGTCACACGATGGCAACGGAGGACATAGGCAAATGCAAATTTCTCCTGATGGTACGAACGCGAACATGAGCGATGAAGGGTTACGACATTGGTTTGGGGAGAATTACCAATTTTCGGAGATAGAGATTGTATACCGTTCTAATTCTAGAATCAATTTGTATCTCCTTTATAAAGGTTGTGAATCTCAAAATTTTTGGGAAGAAGATTTGTGATTTGTGGATGGCGATGGGGACGACTGGAAAGAGTGGAGAGAGTAGGGAGTAGTGATTTGTGGAATTAGGAGAGGGATTGTGTTGATACTAAAATTTAATTAACCGGTTAAACAAGTAACCAATTGTCAATTTAATTTTTATTTATTTTAAATTAAAAAATATTTATGGTTGTGATTATATAGTTTGAATCTAATGGTCTAAAATAAACTAACATCACATGACGTGACGACACCCTAGAATTCCCCATGATATTTTTGTAACCTACACTTTGTATTTGAAATTCAAGGCCTATAAATAGTGCCTATGTATAATGCTTGAAAAAACAGTTTTCATATGAATGAGAAATACTTTATCTCCTACTTTATTCTCTACATTGTTAGTTGTCTTATTATTTTAGAATACTTTCATAACACGTTATCAGCACGATTTTGCTCGAAACATTTTGATTCTCAATTATTTTGGTTGAATTTCATCTAAGGTAAAATATTTTGAATGAATCGGTTTTCTACATGCATTCAACCATTTCCAGCCTACATGTTCTTCTTTGCATATAAATTACAAATGATATAACAATTTTTCAAGCCAAAGAAAGAAAAAAAAACGGTGTTTCCCTTTTCTTATTATGTAGTATACATGTTTATGATTCTGCAAAAAGCTTAATTTGAGCCCTGATCTCTAAGTATAATCCTAAAAGTTTATTTAAGTCCATGTACTATTAATCAATTGATCTGCTATTTGTGCTTACAGTGAGAAATTTAGAATATCACCATAGTCTAGCAATTGTATTACCACTCCAATGTGAAAAGCAAAGAAATATCTTGAGCGAGAAGCTCATGCCTCAATGCAAGCCATACCATATTACTGGAATTTAGCCTCTTGGGCCAGAAGCTGAAGCCTCAATGTGCCAAATTACTGGTATTTAGTCTCTTTTCATATATGGCAAACAAACCAGATATTTTTTTGATTAGTTTTGAAATCTAATATCCCTTTCCAAAACTTCAAAGAAATGGGCTTGAGAAGACAAGTGAAAACAATAAGAAAAACTGAAGGGTAAGTGATTTTGAATTGAGGGTGCTACCTCTCTTGTCACCCGAAGATGACAAAATCATGCTAATACATGAAAGTATTTCGTTTCCTCAGCAGGGAATATACCCAAATCTAAGTTCACTTAATATTTGCATAATTTGATTCTGTTTTTCTTGAATCAAAAATCACTCTTTGGGAGAATATATTTACACAATTCCATGAAATTATACCGTTTGCTTCACTTCTTATTAATTATTTGCTAATTATTTGGATATTTCCATGTGATCTCTAATTTGTTTGTCTGTGTTTTTATATACTGTGAATACGAACAGATAATGTTATATTGAAATTTTCTCGAGATGAATCCTAAAAAAAAAAAAAAAGATAACCACACGTATTTTTATAAAAGCTTTGGATATTGAGAGATAGAGTTTGAATAAGGTTAGATATTTTCTTATGCATCTCCATTCTTTTCAATCTGAAATTTGGTGCTTGATATTTCATTTACTCTTTCCAGAATATATTAACTTATATATATGTTTCAATGTTCTGGTTATTTGACATGTCAAAAGAATAGAGACCCAATACATTCTTTCCTATAGATGCGCTCCAGTTTTATGAACAAATGGTTCATATTGAAATATTAATCATCATCAGATAGATAAATTTTTGTAGTAAAATTGAGAAGTGTTCCTTATATGAATGATATCAATTAGTTTGAATTTTCATGTAAATCTATATAAATTTAGATCTTTGCATTAGTTATTTGTGCTACTAATTTTGATTTACTTCGGAACAATGAAAGGTCGATTGTGATTCACACATTTCATAATAGTTATTTTTATCGTATTGTATCATATGACTGAGATTATTTGGGAGCAAAGAATGATAATTTATTTTATCCTATCTCATGTCTTGATTGAAAGTAAAATGAGAACTAAATAGTTTAATAATTATTTCATCTTTATTAAATTATTTACAAGAGTAATTTGAAGTTTCTTTGATGAGACATTTGAGCTCATGAATCCCTTATAATAAGTAAAATCTTATTATCTTAATTAACCTCATTTTTATGCTTCGAATATGTTGATTTCATAAGAATGAAATGTGTTTATACAATTGATACAAATATTTTAGTAAACCAAAAGTTTACTAATCAAAATACATTTATTATTTGGCATGACCGGTTAGACCATCTCGGATAAACTATAATGCAAGAAAAAAATCATTGAGAATTCACACGAATGTTCATTGAAGAACCAGAAGATTCTTCAATTCAAAGAATTCTTTTTTGCTGCTTGTTCTCAAGTTAATTGATTATTAAGTCATTTCCATTTAAAAATGGATTAGAATCACCAGCATTTCAAAAACACATTCAAGGTGAAATATGTGGGCTCACTTTTCCACCATGTGGACCATTTAAATAATTTATAAATTTAATAGATGCATCTTCAACAAATTGTCACATGTGTGTCAACCTGCAATCTGATTCCTGCGGGGTTATTTGCGCAAATAATTATATTAAAATCACATTTTTGGATTATTTAATCATTTCAATGTATCTCGATAATGCTGGTGAGTTCATATATGAGGCTTTCAATGACTATTGAATAATAATTGAAAGTCATGTTGCCCATATTCATACAAAAAATGGTTTAGCAAAATCATTCATTATACGCCTCCGATTAATTGCTAGACCATTTTAATGAAAATGAAACTTCTTGTTTCAACATGTATATATGTTGTTTTATATGCAGCAACACTTGTGTGCATCATGACAGTAAGTTATCATAATTTCTCCCCGTTGAAATTAACGTTTGGTCAGGAGCCAAACATTTGTCATCGTAGAAATCAAGGATGTGCAACATATGTTGCAATTGCTCCACCACTACGTACAAAGATGGGTTATGAAAGAAAGTTGAGAATATAATATGAATCCCCTTCTATAATTAATTATCTTGAACAAATGACTAATTTTACAGTAAGATTGGTCGATTGTCATTTTGATGAAATAATGTTCTCGACATTAGGGGGAGAATATAAATGATGAAATAATGTTCTCGACATTATGGGGAGAATAAAGAGCTGGTAAAAAAAAATAGGGAATGCATTATCATCTTACTTAGATCCTCGAACAAACAAGTGTACACTAGAAGTTCAAAAGATAATTAATTTGCAAAATATTGAAATAAACTGCCAGATGCATTCACTGATCTAAAATGAGTTACTAAATATCATATGCCAGCTTAAAATGCTCCAATTATGTCCCCGTAGAACAATCTACTAGTGAAAATCAAAGAAACCCATGTTTAAAACGTGGTAGAAAAATCGGTTCCAAGAATAATAATCATTGTAAAATAAAATGAGCAAATAGTGAAGATGGTCATATATTGGAGGCGAGAACTCCTGAAGAGTTGCAAGACATAACTAATGATAACATCCCAGAAGAGATTCAGGTACCTGAAAATAATGAAAATGAAGAGATCTCAATAAGTTATGTCACTACGAGAGAAAGATGGAATCGAAATAAAACAGTTGTCGACAACAATTATGCATATAATGTTGCTGTGAAAATTATAAACGAGAATGAAGATCTTGAACCTAAATCTGTTGAAGAATGTAGTCATAGAATTGATTGGCCAAAATGGAAAGACGCACTTCAAGCAGAATTAAGTTCACTTTCAAAACGTGAAGTCTTTAGACCAGTAGTCCAAACACCAAAAGAAGTAAAACCCGTAGGGTATAAATGGGTATTTGTGCGAAAACGAAATGAGAAAAATGAAGTTGTTAGATATAAAGCAAGACTAGTAGCACAAGGGTTTTCGGAGAGACCTGAAATTGATTATGATGAGACCTATTCTCCTGTGGTGGATGCAATTAGTTTTAGATATCTTATTAGTCTGGCAGTACGTTTACGTAAAAAACTAGATTTGCGTCTAATGGATGTTGTTACAGCCTATTTATATGGCTCGCTGGATACAAAAATTTATATGAAAGTCCCTGAAGGATTTAAAATTTCCAATGCATGTGGAAACTCCAGGGAAAATTGTTCAATACGCTTGTGTAAATCTCTTTATATGGACTAAAACAATCTGGGCGTATGTGGTATAATCGGCTTAGTGAATACTGGTCAAAGAAGGTTATAAAAGTGGTCTGATCTGTCCATGTGTATTTCTAATTGGCTTAGTGAATACTTGTCAAAAGAAGGTTATAAAAATGATCTGATCTGCCCATGTGTATTTATAAAAAGATTCAGATCAGAGTTTGTTATAATAGTTGTTTATGTTGATGATCTTAATATTATTGGAACCCCAGAAGAGCTTCAAAAAGAAGTTGTTTATTTAAAGAAAGAATTCGAGATTAAAGATCTTAGAAAAACAAAGTTTTGTCTCGGTCTGCAGATCGAGCACTTATCAAACGAAATTCTTCTTCATCAATCAATTTATATAGAAAATATTTTAAGACAATTCTATATGGATAAAACACATCCGCTAAGTACCCCAAAGGTTGTAAGATCGCTAGATGTGAAAAAATACCATTTTCGTCCTCGTGAGGATAATGAAGAACTACTTGGTCCTGAAGTACCATATCTCAGCGCTATAAGAGCATTGATGTATCTTGCTAATAGTATACGTCCTGATATATCTTTTGCTGTAAGTTTATTAGCAAGATTTAGTTCTTCTCCTACTCGTCGACATTGAAATGGAGTGAAACATATATTTTGATACCTCCGAGGAACAATTGATATGGGGTTACTTTATACCAATAATTCAAAATCACAATTAGTTGGCTATGCTGATGCGGGATACTTATCTGATCCACATAAAGCCCTTTCTCCAATAGGTTATGTGTTTACAAATGGAGGAACGACCATTTCATGGCGTTCTACTAAACAAACTTTAGTTTTCACTTCATCAAATCATGCAGAAATAATCGCAATGCATGAGGCAAGTCGAGAGTGTGTTTGGCTAAGATCGATGACTCATCATATCGTATGTGTGGTATATTATTTGAGAAAAATACCCCAACAATTATATATGAAGATAACACAGCCTGCATAGCTCAACTAAAAGAAGGGTACATTAAAGAAGATAGAACAAAACATATTTCACCAAAATTCTTCTTCACTCATGATCTTCAGAATAATGGTGACATAGATGTTCAACAAATTCGTTCATCTGAAAATCTAGCAGATTTGTTAACCAAGTCATTGCCAACTGCCACATTTGAGAAATTGATTAATAGAATTGGGATGTGTCGACTTAAATCCATTAAGTGATTTTGTTATCAGGGGGAGTAAATACATGTTGCACTCTTTTTTCCTTGACTAGGTTTTTGTCCCACTGGGTTTTTCCTAGTAAGGTTTTTAACGAGGCACATGCTATAATCAATGGACATCCAAGGGGGAGTGTTATAAATAATTCAAAATTATATGGATGTCCATAACCCCCAAATAATATTCTTATAATTAAGCATAATCTTGTAACCCCCAATTTTGTAATCCCCAACTTTGTAACCCCCTAATAAATTGTATATTCTCATTTATGTTATTTTTGTAACCTACACTTTGTATTTGAAATTCAAGACCTATAAATAGTGCCTATGTATAATACTTGAAAAAACAATTTTCATATGAATGAGAAATACTTTATCTCCTACTTTATTCTCTAATTTGTTATGTCTTATTATTTTAGAATACTTTGATAAAAATCATAAATATATCTTCATCCGTACTTGACTATATTTTCATGCTACAGGAGCCCTCTTCCACTCCCAGCCCACTCTAGTAAGTAACTAATATTTAATGGGCTTATGGACCTTTATAAATTATACTAATAGAGAAAAGAAATGAAAAGCATAATGCAATAGCGCCCGCCTCTAAATTTATTAATGATGGTAAAAAGAAAATGAATTCTTTATATTCTAAGAGTTCTTCTCTAATAAATGAGTATTTTTCTACTCCTTTACAATTTGGTAATTTATCAATAAATCAAATTACTCATTCTACTCTTTTTACAAATTTTATTAACCGGATCTTGGGTTTTCAATTTTTAATTCTTTATTAAGTTATTTTATTCCTCTTATCCTAGCATCAAGTAATTAAATCAAATTCTTACTTGTCTTTCTGTTTTGAATATTGCCTCTCTTTCTTTACAAAATAAGGTACATATGAGTCAAGACTTATAGTTTTTAATTTTAATAGTTGATTTGTCATAATTTATTAAAAAAAAAAAACTAGATATGAATTTATCAAAAGAAAAATAAATTTATAAGTCAATATTTATATTAACAATAGTGGCTATTTTTTTTCTCTTACTAATTTATGTTGGTATTTATTATCAACTTAGTCACAAAAAAAGATTGTGAATTGAATTTTATCCATAAAAAAATTATATTAAAAAACTTCAATACGAATTTTTAATCAGTAATTTTACATCTACTAAAGCAAGAAAAGTAATTTACATAAACAATTTTTTTACGAGATAGAGCCCCTATTTGAATTTTCGCCTAGGGCCCTCAAAAATTAGGGTCGGCCTGCACTTCACTGTTCTGTTTGAGTTGTCAAATTCTTTCCAACACCATAACATGGTCCCAATAGATGGTATATGATTTGGGTAAGCCAAATTGGGTTCACTAGCCGAATTTGGCCGACAAGGATCAGAGTTAGCCAGCTAATTAGTTATTTTGCTCTCTGATTTTAGAGCCAAAATTATAATTCGTTGTCGTTTTTACCATGTATTTTTTTAGCTGACATATTTAATGCTACAACTTTAACATCAGTGGTAATTTTGGTGCCAATTAAGACTCAATTTCAAAAGTGGCCCGAATTTTTCCTTTTGCGAGCCATTTTTCATGTCATGTGGCACGCACTTGGAGGATTTCAGGCCAATTTTGAAATTGACCCTCAATTGATACAGAAATATCCACTGATGTTGATGTTATGGCAGCAAATATGTCATTTTGCAAAGATACGGGGTAGAAAGGCCAGGGAGCAATAACTGTGGCACCAAAAATGCAATAATCTCTATGATAAAAAAAAATCACTGGTTTATTTTTTCACAATTTATTGGATAAAAATACAACGTTAGTTTATTCTCGTCTAGTTATTATTTATCACAACATAGAAAATTTATAGAATTTGTTATTAGAAAAAATCTCGTCCCCCAAACTAAAACTCTCTATTTCCGCCATTGTCATCAATAATGTAATCAATTTTAACAAATAACTTCAATCATATTTCGTAGTATATTTAAAAAAAAAAAATATTTACCAGTAGACAAAGAAAAAAGGAAATATAAAAGTTAGACGATATTTGGCTCACTCACTACATTAAACCAACTTCTTCTTGAAATTAAAATTCGTGTATTTATACTTCGGTGATTAAAGAAATATTTTTCTTTCATATAAATATTCTAAGATTTTTTCTTTTCTTTCTTGTATAATATGACTATATGGATCAACATATAGATTGGTACACATTAATATGGAAATTCTTGACTTTTTTTTGGCACAACTATAATTCGCTGACATTTCTACCCCATATATTTTCGGTTTGACATATTTGGTGCCACAACTTCAACATCGGTGACAATTTTGATGCCAATTGTAGCTCAATTCCAAAATTGGCCCGAAATCTCCACATACAGGCCACGTGACATAAAAATTAGCCCGCACAAGGGGGATTCCGTTCCAATTTTGGAATTGAGCCTCATTTTACACCAAAAATACGACAAATATTGAAGTTATGGTACCAAATATGCTATCCTAAAAAATAAAGAATATAAAGTGAGTAGTTATGACAAAAAAAATACAATAATCAACTTGCTGAAGAGTTTTCTTTTTTCCAACGAAAACTAAATTTTGGTTAACCCAAGAACATGGAAATGTTCTAAGTTGTAAAAGTTAGTGAGCCTTAATTATACGATTCTCCGACAAGTAAAATCCATTATACAAAATTATACGTCAGATTCTGCATCCAGATGCAAAAGACAAGACCATGATTAGTTAACTCGTAGATTTTTGAAAAGGTTTATTGTTGGGTCATTGTCCGAGCTTTATTTCATATAAAAAGAATTCTGTGATACCTACTTCCTGATAACACAAGATATTCACAGCTCATGATCCACGCGGGTAGGTTTTACATTGCAAGAAAGTGAGTATTTTATAGAAAACTCTTGTCTAGATTTATCTTTCATATATCATAAATAAAATTTTATAAATAATGTTTGGTGGTTCACTAATTTTGTTTATAATCAATGAAAGATCTATTCTGGACAAATATCGCCCGTACTTTGCTGAGATGAAAGTTCTAGCTCATTTTGATCACATATTTATATCACTTGAAGATTTATTGGCAAGTATTTTAAAAAAAATAATGGATTCATACATATACTGATTAGGTGGATCCATCATATGAAACCGTAGTGTGACATCAAAGTGAAATTATACACCAAAAATGAAATATAAGATTTTTTATCGAGTTATATTGATAAGATATAAAGTAATATTGTCGCACCAGTGAATGTTTTTTATATTAATTAGTGAAAATAATTCAAATTTTGATTAAATTATAATTAAGTTGGGAACATCGATACTAAATTATTCTACGGTGACAACAAAAAATATCACTAATCATGGTTGCAAAATACTGTTATTAGACTGTCACTGAATATGTGCTAATAACTATGAGATACGATAATTTAAAAGAAAGAATTTCACTTTTAGTACCATAAATGATCTTGTTTTAATGTTACGGTACCATAAGTTACAAAGGAACACATTTGGTAACAAAGGTTAATGGGTCTCGACATATTTGGTATTTTCATCAAATTTTTGACAAAAATTAATATTATGGATGGAAAATTGATGAATTTTTTGTAGAATTGGTCCTATAATTAAATATGACCTGCAAATTCATCCCACAATACATAAGTTTGAAGCATTTCAGTCTCAATTACAAAAATAATTACATTAGTAAACCTATTTAATAAATTTAATTTATAATTATAAAATCTCTTAAACTAATTAGATTTTGTATATAACATATATAAATTAAATAATATTATATATAAAATCTGAAAAAATAAATATCAAATGGATTTAGATTTTTTAAATTAAAAAAAATTAAACTAATCAAATTTTACATATATATATACATATAGTTAAAGTGAAATACAAAACCTTAGCCCTCACCTCCCCCCACCCCCCACAACCGTCCAAACCCCCATGCCCGTCCCACGCCAGCGCCGACCTAGGTTCCATCTTGGGGTGGGTGGGTGGGTTTTGAACTTTTCTTAATTTTCTTAATTATAATAAATTATTAAATAAGGTTATTAATATTTATGTAATTTTAAAATTATTTTTTCTTTAGATTTTTTACTAAATATTATTTCATTTATATATATATATATATATATATATATATATATATATATATATATATATATATATTATATGTAAAATCTAATTATTTTCAAAAATTTAAAACTCTAATAAGTTTAATTGATATTTATTTTGCTGAATCTATATAAAATATTATTTAATTTATATATATTATATAAAAAGTTTAAGAGATTTAATAATAATATTGATGTGGATATATAAATCATAAGGGCATTTTAGTAATTATCAAATTCCATATTATTAAAATAAATAATCAAGAATTACATTTATGACAATCATTAGAATGACCATCCTGCCCCTATTCAATTCTAAAGTTAGTGGGGGAGACTTTTCCTCTCCACCTAATTGATGGTGGCTTCTCATCTCCCACACTTAATAGGTGACTCTTCACCTCTCAATTTTACCTATAAATACTACCCTCATTTTCATTTGAAAGAAAAGTTGCAAGAAGTGTGAAGACTAGTTGAGTAATTTCATCGATGTTCGTCCCGTGACGTCAGAACGAGATTCGAAGACGATCAAGAAAGGAGGAGGCAATCCCGGAGATACCCTTGATCATTTTCGTGCAACATCATTTTTGGCGCCGTCTGTGGGAAATTTTCTGATTGGCACGTTGAGATGGCGGATGAGAATGAGGAAAACCAATGGATGGAAGAACCAAAGGGACCACCCGAAGAAGGTGAAGACGCAGTAGAAGGCGCACCAGATCTAACATATATCTCGAAAGCAGCCCCTGATGCGGCACCCGTGACACCCACAATTCAAATGACTCAAGAGAGCCTGGATGCAATGGCAGCAACCGTTGCCGCACGAGCAGTCGCACAATATGTGGCTGAACAACGACGAACGCGCAATTCACCCGTATTCCATCACAGGGAATCAGGAGCAGCAACCAGAGAAGTTCAAAGACCGAGGGAGCAGCAGACTTCAGGATAAACTTGGAATGAAGAAGAAGTTGTTGGCAGAGATCTAGCAAGAGACGAGGAGGCCCTCAGAGAACCTCGCTTAGGAATTAATCGAGATGCTGCGCCAGCAGAAAATGAAGGAAGAAGGGAGCGTGAGGAGCAGAACTACCAGCAACCGCGACGGGGAGAAGTAGGAGAACAATTTGCAACCACAATTCCAATGAGAATAAGTCTCTTTGCTCCGGTAGTCCTTTCAGAACCCTTACCACAAGGGTTCAGGATCCCAAGCCTCACAGAGTATGATGGAACAGGAGATCCCAGGAACATTTAGACAAGTTTGCGGCCAAGGCAGACTTATATGCAATGAGTGATGCAACCACCTGCAAAATTTTCCGCACAACTTTAGCCAAAATTTCCCTTACATGGTTTAACCAACTACCAATAGACACAATTACCAACTTTGAGCAAATGAGTCAGCGCTTCCTTCATCACTTCTCAATGAATAGGAAGACTCAGAAGACTGCAGCGTATTTGTTCACCGTGAAACAAAGAACATGAGAATCACTGAGAGAATACATACAACGCTTTACTAATGCAGTGTTAGAAGTACCTCAGGTGGATCCAGACTCCTCGCCAGTATACTCCAACAAACACTGTTGGATGAGCTACTGAAGGAGTCTTTAGCAGGAAAACCCCCAACAACTCTTGATGTACTCGTAGCCCGAGCAAAAAAATTCATCAGGATTGAGGAAGCATCGGAGGTGAAAATGGAGAAAGGAAGAAAAAGAAAGATTAGAGAAGAGGATAAGAATGATCACCCAAATCGAAAGGAAAATTAGAGAGGAAGAAAGAAGAATTGGATATATCCCCAGGTATGCACAATACACACCCCTAAATGCTACCAGGGAGGAGGTTTTCTCAGCAGCAGTTAGACAAAGGTTACCATAATGGCCGCAACCACTGAAGGAAAATCCAGATCGAACAAATATTGTCGTTACCCTAGAGCTCAAGGGCATAATACTGAGGATTGTTATCATCTGAAGGATGAAATCGATGCAGCGAGGTAACTTACAAGAATTTGTGAAAGGAAGAAGAGGAATAGATAGAAGAGATATTGCACCAGCTAACTCGCAGTCTGGAAGAAACCCCCCACAGCAACGTAGTGGAAGGCAAGAGCCTAACAGAAACAGCTCAGTGCAAGGAAGACATGATGAGAATATGCCTGGAGCAGGCGTTATCAACGTAATATCAGGGGAACTAGTTGGAAGAGATTCAGCTAGTGCTAGAAAAGCTCTGGTAAGGGCAGCAAAAGCATTTCCAGAACTCCCACCACAATCCGAGCATCATATTCAGCAAGCTGCAGAAAACATTCATTCTATCACATTTGATGATAAGGATTTAGAGAATGGGCAGTTACTTACTCAAAATGATGCCCTGGTGATCTCTGCTACACTTGCGAACTATTGGGTAAAGAAAATATTGGTGGATAGCGGAAGTTCTGCTGATATAATCTTTTACAATGCCTTCAAGCAGCTGAATATAAACAACGCCAAATTTAAGAGAGTTAATACAGCACTGTCCGGGTTTTCAGGGGAGACGATAGAAGCATTGGGAGAGGTCGTGTTGCCTATTTCATTAGGAAGTTTTCCGAAAAGGGCCACGAGAATGGTCAAATTCTTGGTGGTTAAAGCACCTTCCACTTATAACATAATACTGGGAAGGCCTAGTTTAAACCTCTTCAAAGCGGCAATTCTCACTTATTACATGAAGATGAAATTTCCCACGGCAGACGGAGTGGGAGAAGTAATAACAGATCAGATAATGGCTTGTGAATGCTATGCCAATCTCCTCAGAAATGGTAGCAAAAGAGGAAGATCTCAAACAAATCCCATTGATGTAGAACAAATACCGAATGAGAAATCCATCATCAAAGAAGAGAAGGTCAAAAACAAGAAAAGACACTCAAAGGATCTACAGGTTGAGGTAGTGGAAAAGAAAATTATCATGATGCATAATCGCTAAGATTCAACTATAAAAGTTGTCATTATCATGTACCGATCAATGAAAGTTCAATGAGATCTACTGACGGATCCTATTTTTTACACAAGAATGTACCTGATTTTGTCTACCCCTTTGAAGAAAAATAAAAAAGAGTCAGATTTTCAATATTTGATGTATCAAAAGAGAAGAACTACACCCCTAAAAGGGGTCAGATTAAAAGAAGTCTCATTAAAAGAGCATTACACCTCTAAAAGGGGGTCAGATTAAAAGAAGTCTCAGTTAAGAGCATTACACCTTCAAAAGGGGTCAGATTAAAGAAGCGCCTTCATACCAAGGTAGAATAAACCGCTCATTAACAGAGCATTACACCTCTAAAAGGGTCAGATTAAAGAAGCGCCTTCATACCGAAGGTAGAATGAACCGCTCATTAAAAGAGCATTACACCTCTAAAAGGGGTCAGATTAAAAGAAGTCTCATTAAAAGAGCATTACACCTCTAAAAGGGGTCAGATTAAAAGAAATCTCAGTAAAAGAGCATTACACCTCTAAAAGAGGTCAGATTAAAGAAGTCTCAGTAAAGAGCATTACACCTCTAAAAGGGGTCACATTAAAGAAGCGCCTTCATACCGAAGGTAGAATAAACCGCTCAGTAAAAGAGCTTACACCTCTAAAAGGGGTCAGATTAAAGAATTACCTTCATACCGAAGGTAGAATAAAAGAAACTCTCCAAAAGTGTAACACCTCTTAAAAAGAACAAGCAAAAACTCTTTCATTTCGAAGGCATAATAATTCTCCTACAATGACCAAATGTTGTACAAACAACTCTAATGGAAATGCAATGATATAACACATATGAAGGTGAAATTTCACAAGTTCAAAAGCAACTGAGATCAATCACAAGTTACTAACCATACATCGAAGAAAATAATCAAAACAAATATCAAAGCATAAATAAAAACTAAGGTACAAATAGAAAAACCCACTCCTGGAATCCAAGTACTCATTCGAGAAATATTTTGTCGAGCCTAGGCAAGAACGCCTCGGCCGAACTACTGTCGAGGCAAGAACGCTTCGACAGAGCTCCTGCCGAGGCAAGAGTGCCTTGACAGAACTAACGCCTCGGCAGAACTCCTGTCGAGGCAAGAACGCCTCAGCTGAACTACTGGCGAGGCAAGAATGCCTCGACCCAATTACTTATGAGGCAAGAATCCTTTGGCAAAACTCCTGCCGAAACAAAAATGCCTTGACAAAACTCCTGCCGAGGCAAGAGTGCCTTGCCAGAACTAACGCCTCGGCAGAACTCCTGTCGAGGCAAGAACGCCTCAGCCAAACTACTGTCGAGACAAGGATGCCACGGCTGAAAGGAGAATAATCCTCCCTAAGGATTTTTCCATAATTAAGGTGCAATCTTAAAATAAATATTTTTATTCTTAATTATGGGATGGTCCCCTGCTTAAAGATTATTAATTCCACAATTAAATATCTGTAGATATTCATTTATGGAATTGGGGGCTTATGATGTGGATATATAAATCATAAGGGCATTTTAGTAATTACCAAATTACATATTATTAAAATAATTAATCAAGAATTACATTTATGACATTCATTAGAATGACCATCCTGCCCCTATTCAATTCTAAAGTTAGTGGGAGACTTTTCCTCTCCACCTAATTGATGGTGGCTTCTCATCTCCTACACTTAATTGGTGACTCTTCACCTCCTCAATTTTACCTTTAAATACTATCCTCATTTTCATTTGAAAGAAAAGTTGCAAGAAGTGTGAAGACAAGTTGAGTAATTTCCTCGATGTTCGTCCCGTGACGTCAGAACGAGATTCGAAGACGACCAAGAAAGGAGGAGGCAATCCCGGAGATACCCTTGATCATTTTCGTGCAACATCAAATATGTAAAATTTATTAAATTGAATTAATAATTTAACTATTTTGGCAGTTGGGACTGAAATATTTTAAACTTGTGAATTGTGAGGTAATTCTGCAGGCCAAAAAAAAATGTGGGGCAAACTATATGACCAGTTTTCATCAATTTTTCGTCCAAAATTGGAATTTTCGTCAAAAATTTGACGAAAGTACCAAATATATCGAGTCCTGTTAACTTTTAATATCAAATATGTTGACTTTTTAACTTATGGTTCCATAACCTTAAATTAAGATCACTTATGACACCAAAATAAAATTCTCTCTAATTTAAAGTATTCTTTACTTATCACTAATAGCTAGCAATTGAATTGTCAATATTGAATTCCTCACGAAATATCATTGTGACAAAATGGCGATAACTTTTATACTTTTTTCTAAAATACAAATTCTTTTATGGTGGTTCATTCTTATTTTAAGAATGATAGCGAGTATAACATTTTATCTATGGCTTACCTTGAATTTCCTACTTTTTGAAAGCAATGGGAACTTTAGTGTTCACTCAAAAGTCAAACAAGTTTTTTCTTGTGGGAAAGCATACCTATAAGTAATAAGTTTATGCTCAATTTTAAGAAATAATTTCATCTTGCAAATATTATTTTATTTCGAAATTTTTTATTGTTTTATATTGATTTGACATAAACTAGCATACTTTTAACTCTACATAACACATTTAATTTGATATAAATTAACATATTTTCTATACTATTTGGTTTAATTGTTCTTCAAGTTTTGCGACTTCATGAAACTGTGTTAGACTCGTTCCAAACGTAGTTTTACCATAGATTTCTCGTATATCAAGTTTCAAATTATAAATCCCAACCTAGTAAACCTGAAACAAATAAAAGATACTAATTTGTCATCTTCCAATTACTTTTTCTCTTGAAATATATTGGTTAGAAATTTAACACCTGTTATTCACCGTCAAACCCCATCACCCAAACTTAATTCAAATCAAATCTCCTCTCTTTAAAAATTACAAAATCCAACATCGAAACCCAATTCAAATGATCATTCAAAGGTTTTATCGAAATCAGTCAAACAATTATCTTAAACCAAAACCATGCAAAAACAAACCAAAATCAATTTATATAAACCTACATTTTTTAAAAATAAATGTACTATTCATTTCATCTCTATCTCTGAAAATACAGATGAACTCTTTCTAAATATACGAAAGTCTAGATGATCTGAAAAATAATTCAAATTTCTAAAAATCTAAACAAACATGTCCAATAATTCTCTACTACTTCCTACATCATTTTATTACGGCAAAGTTACAGAAAACATTTCAGACTAATTAGTGATTTTGGATTTATCTCGAAATATAACAGTTCACCGAATTTCGTCCCGTAATTTATATTTTATCGTAATATTGTCCCAAAATAATTACTAATTTTGATTTTTCGTCCTAAACTATCAACTCGCGGAATTTCGTCCCGTAATTTATCATTTTGCGTGAATTTAGTGCCAATAATAAATTTATAATTTAATGAAAATGACGGTTCAATCTAGTAATTAGTTTGGGACGAATTCGCGTGTAATATTGTATGATTGTTCATGCTAAAATTTACCACGTCATGACACATAGCAGTCATGTGACAATTTAACGGACACATACGCAATTTTCGTCTTATAATTAACTGTGGGACGATATTTCAAAAAAATGTTATATTGCGGAACGAAATTCGGTGAGGTGATATAGTTTAGGACAAAAAATAAAAATCACTAATTAATTTGGGATGCTTTCTGGAATTTTGCCTTTTATTATTCTAGTATTTATATGCAGGAAATTTCCAAAAATATCGCAATACTGGTAATTTCCTTAATGTGCGTTGAATTGAAGAGTCACTTTATATATAACGAACTAGTATTTTCAAGAATTAGTTAGATGCTTGAATTATCTACATTAATATGGTTTTAGAATGTTCTTAGTGTTGTATAAATAGGGGTTCCTTGAGTCACTTTTTCTTTTTATCTTCTAAACTGTGTATATACAGCTCGGAGCGAAAAATGCAAAAGGTATAGGTTCTCTCCAGTGTGGTGTTTTCAATAGGATTCGAACTTGAGTAAGTGAACAACTTCAAGAAAGTAAAGACTCCCTAGACCATCAAAGTGACTAGTCAATAAAATATACCATGACTGCATATATCTTCCATTAATAAATTCCAACGTACAATGTCAACATACAACTAATCAAATGAAGATTGGCATAGTCTCTACAGAGCTCATCAAACCCTCTTCCCCCACCCCTCTTCATTTCAAAGATTTTAAGCTTTCCTTCATTGATGAAAGAATACCTCATTCCTACATACCTCTAATTCTTTACTACTCTTTCAATGAAGACAAAAACACAAACCAATCTGAAATTTCTCATCAACTGAAGAACTCACTTTCAAAGACATTAGTTCAATTCTATCCCTTAGCTGGAAGGATTAAAGGCCAAAGTTCAATAGATTGCAACGATAACGGAATTTTATACATTGAAACTTACACCAACGGCAAGATTTCCGACATAATCAAATCCCCAAAAGCCGAAATCTTGGACAACCTTATTCCATACAAATCAAATGGCAACATTTCAAGTGCTGAAGAGCTATTAGCTATACAAATTAGCTTTTTCGCCTGTGGAGGAATCGCGATTGGAATTTGCGTTTCACATAGAGTCGCAGACGGTTGCACACTTAGCTCATTCTTGAAAAGTTGGGCTTCTATATGTTATGATGATGATCAAAGCAATGTGGTTTGGCCTATTTACAATTCAGCTTCTATTTTTCCTCCTCGAAATACCCCTGATTTTAAGCCAAATCACAAAAGTCTATCAGTCCAGCCTCCGGTGATAAAACTCGACACAAAAAGATTTGTTTTCAGTGCTTCTGCAATAAATGAATTGAAATTGAATGTGTTAAAGAATTCTTCCATTGAAAAGCCTACTAGGGTAGAGGTCGTTTCCGCATTTTTGTGGAATAGTTGTGTCTTGGCGAAAGGGCTAGACGAATATAACATGTCGGTCGCGTTTCATCCGGTAAATTTGAGAGGAAGATTCAATGAACTAAAAGAATATTCGTTCGGGAATCTTTTTCAAATGACAAGTGCTGTAAATATTGGTCAAGTAACTCAAATAGGTTGGATTGAATTGGTGAAGAAATGGAGAGGTGCATTCGCGAAAATCGATAGCGAGTACATAAAGAATTTGGCGGGCGAAAAGGGGTTTGAGATTGCTAAAGAGAATTTTAAGGAGATTAGTAACTTGTTAGCACTTGAAAATGTTGAGGTTTTCGGGTTTAGTAGTTATTGCAGATTTCCAATTTATGAAGCTGATTTTGGGTGGGGGAGTCCTGTTTGGGTGAGCAGTGGTAGTTTTGGGAGTAAGTGTTGTTAAATATGTTTAAAACAATCTGTGTATATAAAATATTATAGAATATTTTATATTTCTAAGTACTATAGTAAATTATAAAATATTATGAAATACTTTATATTATAAAACTATAGTAAATTATTCCAACAGAATAATTATTTATAATTAACTCTAATTATAAACCTTAGTATAGTTTATTCTCGCAGAACAAACAAAATCAGAATTTAATAACAGCGTACTTACTGAAATAATTCTGAACCGTAAATCGACCGAGGCTTGCAAATGCAATATCCTTAAGACAATATTTCTGGGCTGTCAAAGGTGCAACAGTTCGTCCCAGTGGTCTCCCAAGATTCAACGGTCGGATACTTGTTTCTTTGCACTAAGAACAAGTCCACAGCGAACTTTAACAAATAAAATACTTGAAAAGAGAAGAAGAAAAGAAGAATATAGAGAGAGGAGGATAGGATTCTGCTTTGATTGCTAGAAAACGGGATGAGAGAATTGGCCAGATTCTCCTCCTATTTATAGCTGCAGAAAGGTGCTGTTTGGAGAGACATGTCTTTTCGGATTTAAACCTTTACACTGGTTTGGTCCTGAAAAGGTGTAACCGGTTCGGTACCGGTACAGACAATTCAAGAAAAAGGCGCGCGGATCTTTTGGAGCAAACGGGTCAGTCGCGCGGATCTTGTTCGGGTCAACCGGATGTGGTACGCGGATCTAATGTTGTATGGATTTTAAATTGGGCTTAAAAATTAAATAAGTTTTGTCCAAAAAGAATAATGTTATGTTGAGGCCCAAGCCCAATCCAAACCCAAACCCGACCCGGACCGTGCCGTGCCGTGCCGAGTCGGTCGGACGGACGGCGGCGGCGGGCGTGTGGGAAACCATTGTCATCTACGTCTTCTCCCCTCATAAAACTTGGTACCCCCAAGGGGCCCTACCCTTATACAATTTTTTGCATTATAAATGACAAAAAACTTCTTACTTTCCTCCATGTGGGATGAAGGCATTTTTCATTCTTCTAAGCTTCATTCATTTCTCATTTTGTGGGCTTAATTCCAATTGGGCTCAATCCAATTGGGTTAATACCCATAAAATCTAACAGTAAGGATTGTGTTTTTTTGTTTGATTCTGTTCAGGCGCCTGGAGGAATTGAAGCTTGGGTTGTCATGGCTGATAAAGATATGGAAAGACTTCAACAAGATGTGGAGCTTCAAAATTTTACTTCGAGCTAATATTTTTTTTTTTTTCTGTTTTTCAAGGGTTTAATCCATTCGATGCGGATTGAGCACATTAAGTGGGTACCTTTCCCAGTAGGAATTCGAACCTGAATCAGCTATCTTTTAATCCCTTCCACTATACCAATCGCCTGTTGGTGATTGAGAGCTAATATTAAATATTCATAAGTTGGTGCTTTTTGATTGGAGTCAATGACCAACCACAACATGTGTAGAATTTATGCACTTTTGCATTTTTTGTTTTGATACTGTGTGTTTAAATCATGTTTTTTCAAGAATATAAGAAACAAATATCAAGGTAGATATTTAGATAAAAAAAAAAAAGTATGTAGCAATCAAGAAATTGATTTAGGATCCGTGAATCCAAATTCAACCCGTCCCCTCTTTTTTTTTTAACCCTGAATAGAATGGGTATTTATGACTTAACCAAAACAGTATACTATTGAGAGAATTTCACTTTTGATACCATAATTTTATCTACTTTAGGGATTTGATGCCATAACTTTTTATACCGATACATTTGATACTATAGCTCAAATAAACTTTGCACACTTAATACTTCCTTCAAATTGGAAACGGAATTGTCATGAGAATGTCACGTGGCCGTTAAAACTTTACACATTTGATACCATAACTTATGTTGACTGATAATTTTACCCCATAACATTTCAGGTTACCAAAAAAGCCCCGTATCTCTAAATTTAGTGACGATTTTAGTCCACATTGTTGCCAAATTTCCAAATTGACTCGAATAAGACCACGTGCTGACCAATTTAGAAAATTTTAAATCTGAATTTGGGGGGAGAATTGCAATTTTGGTTGACTGATAATTTTTTTCAGGTTACCAAGAAAGCCCCACATCTCCAAATTTAGTGACGATTTAGTCCCCATTGTTGCCAAATTTCCAAATTGACTCGAATAAGACCACGTGCTGACCAATTTAGAAAATTTTACTTATTTTATTTAAATAACTAATTAAGAAATAAAAAAGCCCATAACATTTCAGGTTATCAAAAAAGCCTCACATCTCCAAATTTAGTGACGATTTTAGTCCACATTGTTGCCAAATTTCCAAATTGCTCGAATAAGACCACGTGTTGATTTAGAAAATTTTAAATCTGAATTTTGGGTGAGAATTGCAATTTTGGTTGACTGATAATTTTTTTCAGGTTACCGAAAAAGCCCCACATCTCCAAATTTAGTGACGATTTTAGTCCACATCGAATAAAACCACGCGCTGACCAATTTAAAAATTATCAGTCAACCAAAATTGCAATTCTCCCCCCAAATTCAGATTTAAAATTTTCTAAATTGGTCAACACGTGGTCTTATTCAAGTCAATTTGGAAATTTGGCAACAATATGAACTAAAATCGTCACTAAATTTGGAGATGTGGGGCTTTTTTGATAACCTGAAATGTTATGGGGTAAAATTATCAGTCAACATAAGTTACGGTATCAAATGTGTAAAGTTTTAACGGCCACATGACATTCTCGTGACAATTCTGTTTACAATTTGACGGAAGTATTAAATGTGCAAAGTTAATTTGAGTTATGGTATCAAATGTGTCGGTATAAAGAGTTGTGGTATCAAATCTCTAAAGTATGTAGAATTATGGTACCAAATGTGAAATTCTCTCGTATACTATTAGTATTACTTTTGTGTGAGTTACAATTTCTAGAAAGGAGCGAAATGTAAAAACAAACCTATGGTTTGTTTAATCAACAAAAAAA
Source organism: Penstemon eatonii (assembly GCA_038501285.1). Taxonomy (NCBI): domain Eukaryota; kingdom Viridiplantae; phylum Streptophyta; class Magnoliopsida; order Lamiales; family Plantaginaceae; genus Penstemon; species Penstemon eatonii. The sequence goes on along the minus strand of CM076712.1, from coordinate 18,221,366 downwards.
TCCTATATTAATTTTGTTAGTTAAAAAGCACTATGTTCTTCTTAAGAGTAGTGCAAGGCTCAAAGCCCACAACCGGCTGTACAGATGTACAGCCGGTTGTAGCTTAAATTTTCATTTTTTTTTCATTCTTATATTTTGATATATATGAAAAAAAAAATTAATTATAAAATATAAAATTGTAAAAAAAATTGCAAAAAAAATCCATAACTAATCATCAAATAAAAATAAATCCTAAACAATAAATTCTAAAACCCTAGACCCCTAAACCCTAAAACCCTAAATCTAAATCCTAAACCCTAAATCAAACCCTAAATTAAATATTATGTCATAAACCCTAAATTCTAGGCATTGCAAATACTTTTAAATTATGAGTTTATATTTTTATTGTAATTTTCGAGATATTTTATATTCAAATATTGATAAATGATAAATTAACATTTGAAAAGTAATGAATTATTTTATATGTGTGTAGTATAGTATAATTTAGGTGTTCTTTTGTAATTTTTGAAAGTTGAGATATTTATATTCAAATATTGGTGAATGTTCAATTATCATTTAGAAAGTATTGAATTATTTTTTATATGAGTAATATAAAAAAAAATTGGTCTCTTTTTTAATTTTTGAAAGTTGATTGAATTTTTAATAGATTAAAAAATAATTTCAAGAAAAAACCTGTTAAACAGGTAGCATGTAACACAATTAAGTTTAAAATCATTAATAAAAACTGTACAAAGGGCTGCAAACATATGGACTATGGGCAATGGGCTATGGGCTATGGGCTGTGACATAATCATTTTCCTTCTTCTTATTATCATTTACCCTCTCAGCATTCAACATTCAGTGTGTTTTAATTAAGAGAGAAAATTCTTTATTAAAAATATAGTAGCATAACGCCCCCTTACCCCACCCCAATGACAAACCCATAATTCAGATTTGTGAATTGAGCATAGTTATTTTTTTTGAGCGAAAGACGAAAGACAAAAGCATCCCTGTACTTTGTCTAACTTTAAAAAAATCCTTATTTTATTTCATCTCCCAAACTCGCCTTTGGTAATCAAAATCAAATACATAGAGGTTTTGGAAGATATACAAAGCATAAGGGATGTTTTTGTCTTCCCACATTGTTTTTGTTAATAAAGATAACACATGAATTTTAGTCATTTTTTTTTTTGAAAAGCAACAAGATTCTTGTGAATAAAGTTTAGTCAATTTACCCCCTTATGTTACAAAACATTTTTCATGTCCACTCTTAATTTCAACAACTAAGTTACACTCTCCAGCTTAAATTAAAGGGATAAATTGCAAGTATTTGTTCAAATTATGCAATTGATATGACGATTTTACCCCTGACGCTTAGTTGTCGAGCGAAAGACAAAAACACCCCTATGCTTTATCTAACTCCCAAAAACCCCCCGTATTATCTTAACTCCCAAAACATTCCCTATGTCTGATTTTAATTACCACAATCGTCGTAAATAGTATACATTTGAGTTTTCAAAAGGAATAAACTAAATAAACAAAAAGACTAAAACATAGGGGTAATTAAAATCAAACACAGGGAATTAAAACTAAATCAAAAGTCAAATTCTACTTGGGTCGAATGTGGTAATTAAAACCAAATACAGGAAATTATTTGGGAGTTAAACAAAGCATAAGAGGTGTTTTGTCTTTCCCTCGTTCTTTCTTCTAATAAAGATATTTACTTTTTCAATTTTTTTTTTTAAAAGCAACAAGATTATTTGGAATAAAGTTTAGTCAATTAAACAAATCATATAAGGTATTTTTGCATTTCACTTGTGACCTCTTTCGGATCGATAAGCGAAGTCAAAATTAGGTCATATATGTCTCGCTCATTTCTATACATGATCTTAAACTTAATTATAATTTGAAGAATGCGGACAAAGGGGAGATGGTTGTGATAATAAATTAAAAATTAAATAGATTAGTCATGTTCTTAATGAATGAAAGAATAAATTTGGAAAAGTCATTATTAATATCACCCACTAGGTAGAGAGGTTAACTTAATTGGATAAACAATTTTTTCTGACCACTAGGCAAATAATACATCTTTAAATAAGACCAACCAAAATATACTCACGGGGATATCCTAATCAGGCTTATCGAGTAATTCATGGGGTAAAATGCAAAATACTCCCCTGTGTTATATTAAACCTGCAAAAAACTATCCTATGAAATTTTTATTGCGATAAACTTCTTTGTATTTTCAAAAATCCTGCAAAAAACACTCAATTTGTGAAAAATAGGTAGTTTTGGTTCGACATAGTTCTAGAAATTATTTATAAAATACTTCAAGTTGGTCCTTAAAACTTCACTTGATATAATTTAAAAATTATTTCTCGAAATTTGTCGATCCAAAATTGCCTATTTTTTACAAATTGGGTGATTTTTGCTGTGTTTTTTAAAACACAAGGAAGTTTGGCGCAATAAAAATTTCACAAGGTAGTTCTTACAGATTTAGTATAACACAGGGAAGTAACTTGCATTTTCCCCCTAATTCATATTTCTTAATAACGCTTAGTCTTCGTGTCTCAACTCCGACAGAAGCCATACAACTAATACCTGAATATATTAGGCCATCTCCAATAGTTGGGGGGGCTCGGGGCTCCGGAGCCCCGGGGCTGGCCCTGCCCCTACCCCAAGCCCTGCCTTATCGTCTCCAATGGCAGGGCTCCAGAATGGAATTAATTTCATTTTTTTTTCCTTTTCCCACTCTCACCTATTAATATTATAATTTAAATTTAATTTTAATTTTAATTTTAATATTAATAATACTAATAATTATTTGCATCTTGTAATTAAATTATTAATTATATTAAAATATTAAAACTAACTCAATCACTTGCTGTCGTTACTCTTCAGTTTTCTGTTGAGGTCTATCTTGTAGAGGTACTCAAATTGGATCAGTGATCGCACGGTTTTGAATGAGAGAAAGAAGTGAGGAATCCTCTTTTTGACTCTGACTCTCCCACTCCACTCGTTGCTTTTCTTTCTGTTACTTCAAAAGTAGTAAATAATTAAGTAAAATAAAATTAACAAATAATAGGAAATACAACAAACAAGAAAGGAAATAAATAAATGTAATTGTTTGAATTTACTTTTCTTGTCTATTTTAGTATGTATTTAAATATTTAATTTAAATTAAGTATTAATCTAAATTATTTGTATAAGTGTTTAATTTTATTTTTAACTAATTCCGTATTTTAAAAAAAATATAGTCACCACCAATATTTTAGTTAAATGATTAAATTTTTAATTACAATAAAAAATATTAAAATAAAATGGGCTATTTTTATTAATGATTTGTCTATAAATACATTTAATTACAATTCTAATAAATTATTAATGATTTTAATTTTTAAAAATTCAATTTTATTATATTAAATAATCAAATTAAAAATTGATGACTACATTTATTTATTAAATACTAGTAAATATACAATAAATTTTATTAAATAATTCAATTTTACGTATTTAATTTAATTTAGTAGGGAAATTTAATTTAATTAATTATTTAAGTATATATATTAATTTTCCTATTTTTATTTATTAAAGAAACAATTTTAAAAAAGAAAAAAGAAAAAAGAAAAGAGTATCCGGTCAGTGAAATCACGCGCCCCTTTCTTCCCCAGCCCGTTCCCGCCTCGATGCCGCCCCCGCCCCGGCCTCTCCTCCATTGGAGATGACTCCAGCCGGCCCCCCGACCCCGCCCCCACCCCAGCCATCTCCATTGGAGATATCCTTAGAGCTGGAACAACCTTTCTAGTTGGTCCATATATATAATTAAGAGTTAATTACAGGACCTTCCATGTGGTTTGGTGTAATTCGCCTCCATTCCCCTCCAGGAATTATAATTACAATGATCTCCTCAGAGGTTTCAAAAACCTAAAGAGCAATAACGGAAAATAAAGGAGTTGAACGGAATCTGTGAAATGAATTCATTGCCCTTGTCAATTTTAATTAAAAATAATCTTATTACCAAAATGTCTTATTTACTTTTGCCCCGAGATTTGGTGTTACAAAAAAAAAAGACCTCCAGATTTGATGTAATTCGCGTCCAATCCCCTCAAAGAATTACAATTACAATGAACTCCCATTATTATTCAAAAGCCTTATAAAACCCTAACGGACGTTAACGGAGTTTGATGGAATCTGTGAAACACTTCATCGGCCTCGTCAATTTTAATTAAAAAACCAGAAATTCAAAATTCTTGCCGCCCCCCCTCCCAAAGTGGGCATTACAGGCAAAATTTGCCCCACATGTTTTCTGTAAGGAAAATTTACCCCATAATTCACATGTTTTAAGCATTTCCGTCCAATTACAAAAATAGTTAGATATAATTAAAAAAATACCAAAGCCTAGCGTCACCCCTCCCCTCTCCCCAATGACTAATCCATAATTTAGATTTGTGAATTGAGCATAGTTATTTTTTCGAATGAAAGACAAAAACACCCCTTATGCTTTGTCTAAATTTCAAAAAATTCTTATTTTATTTCAACTCCCAAACTCCCCTGTGGTAATCAAAACCAAACACATAGAAGTTTTGGGAGATAGACAAATCATAAATGATGTTTTTGTCTTCCCCTCATTATTTTTGTTAATAAAGATAACACTGTTATGAAATTAAAAGAATAACAAGCAAAAACTAAAATATAATTGTGGAGAAGAAAGTGAAGTAAGGAGAGAATTTTATTCATTCTTATTCTTGTATAACACATTACAATAAGCCTCTATTTATAGGTCTAAAGGAGAAACTCAAAAGCCATAAGTTACAACTTACAAGTCTTCAATAGTCACTATATATATATATTCAATACAATGATTATTACATTAAAATGGGCATCCACTAACATAATATTTATAACACTCCCCCTTGGATGTCCATTGCTTATAGAATATGCCTCGTTAAAAACCTTGTCGAAAAACCAAGTAGGAAAAACCAAGACAAGGAAAAAAGAGTACATATCCATATGAAACTAATAAGCGTGTAATACTGCCTCGTTAAAACCTTGCCAAGAAAAATCCATTGGGACAAAAACTTGGACGAAGGAAAAAGAGTACAGTGTACATATTATTGTTAATGACACGCTCCCTCTGGTGCCAACACAATGTCCACAAGTTGACACATTTCAATGTTGGACCATCTGTCTGAAGGCAACATCTTGATATAAGAAATATACATATATGCCTTCAAAGCTTATCTTGCTAGTAAATTAAACAAAAACGCTAAATCATGCTTGTAGAATTAGCAAGATTCATTAAGTCTCTAATTTTACTTGGATAAAGGCATTTTAGGTCCCAAAACTTTTCATTGTTCGATCATCCTGAGGACAAACATAATCTTTTATTAAATCCAAAGATTGAAATAACCATGAAATTGCCCTCAATGATTGAGCTTTTTATCTATATAAAATCATTTATTAATCGATTTTGTATGTATCGATTTATGGACAAAAGATTTCATCTGTTAAATGCTCGATCTGTCGGTCGAGATAAAATTTTATTTTTCAAAATATTTTGTCTCAAATGCTTCCTTTAAAACTCTTCGGAAGTTCCAATAATATTTAGATCATCAATATATATAACAATAATCATGATCCCAATCTTTCCATAAAATACATGGGTTAATTGGATCGTTTCTATAACTTTCTTTTAACAAGTATTCACTAATACAGTCGTACTAAATACATCCAAATTGTATTAATCCATACAAAAATTTACGCAAGCGTATTGACCAGTTTTCTCCGGAGAGTCCTCATAATCAATATCGGTCTCTACGAAAATCATGTGCCTTATATATAACGACTTCAGTTTTCTCATTTGGATTTCGCACAAATACCCATTTATATCCAAACAGCTTTACACCTTTAGGTATTTTAACTACTTTGAAAGTGAACTTAATTCTGCTTGAATTGCGTCTTTCTATTTTGGCCAATTATTTATATGTTTACATTTTTATAACAAATTTAATTTCAAGATCCTCATTTTATTTTATAATTATATGCAAAAGTGTTGTCGACAACTATTTTACTTCGGTTCCATCTATTATCGTAGTGACGTAACCTATAGAGATCTCTTTATTTATCATTTACAGGTACCTGAACCTCTTCTGGGGTATTATCTATTAGTTATGTCTTGCGACTCTTCATGAGTGCTTGCCTCCATAATATGACCATCTTCAATGTTAGTTCCTTATTTTACTGGAATTTTATCATTGGAACCAATTGATTTCATTTGAATTGGAGCATATCTAGCTGGTATATGAGATTTAGTAACTCTTTTTATATTAGTAAATTCATCTGGCAGTTGATTTGCAATATTTTGCAAATAAATTATCTTCTGGACTTCTAGTGTACACATATTTTTTTTCGAGGATCTAGAGAAGATAATATTGATGTTTTTCATGTAATTTCTTTTACCAGCTCTTTATTACCTCCCCCTGATGTTAGGAATATTATATCATCAAAATGACAATCGGCAAACCATGCCGTAAATAAAATTTCTGTCATTTATTCAAGATACTTATTATGGATGGGGATTCATATCCAACATATATTCCCAACCTCTTTTGAGGACCCATCTTTGTTCCCGCCTCGATGCCGCCCCCGCCCCGGCCTCTCCTCCATTGTAGATGACTCCAGCCGGCCCCCCGACCCCGCCCCCACCCCAGCCATCTCCATTGGAGATATCCTTAGAGCTGGAACAACCTTTCTAGTTGGTCCATATATATAATTAAGAGTTAATTACAGGACCTTCCATGTGGTTTGGTGTAATTCGCCTCCATTCCCCTCCAGGAATTATAATTACAATGATCTCCTCAGAGGTTTCAAAAACCTAAAGAGCAATAACGGAAAATAAAGGAGTTGAACGGAATCTGTGAAATGAATTCATTGCCCTTGTCAATTTTAATTAAAAATAATCTTATTACCAAAATGTCTTATTTACTTTTGCCCCGAGATTTGGTGTTACAAAAAAAAAAGACCTCCAGATTTGATGTAATTCGCGTCCAATCCCCTCAAAGAATTACAATTACAATGAACTCCCATTATTATTCAAAAGCCTTATAAAACCCTAACGGACGTTAACGGAGTTTGATGGAATCTGTGAAACACTTCATCGGCCTCGTCAATTTTAATTAAAAAACCAGAAATTCAAAATTCTTGCCGCCCCCCCTCCCAAAGTGGGCATTACAGGCAAAATTTGCCCCACATGTTTTCTGTAATGATGTTTTTGTCTTCCCCTCATTATTTTTGTTAATAAAGATAACACTGTTATGAAATTAAAAGAATAACAAGCAAAAACTAAAATATAATTGTGGAGAAGAAAGTGAAGTAAGGAGAGAATTTTATTCATTCTTATTCTTGTATAACACATTACAATAAGCCTCTATTTATAGGTCTAAAGGAGAAACTCAAAAGCCATAAGTTACAACTTACAAGTCTTCAATAGTCACTATATATATATATTCAATACAATGATTATTACATTAAAATGGGCATCCACTAACATAATATTTATAACACTCCCCCTTGGATGTCCATTGCTTATAGAATATGCCTCGTTAAAAACCTTGTCGAAAAACCAAGTAGGAAAAACCAAGACAAGGAAAAAAGAGTACATATCCATATGAAACTAATAAGCGTGTAATACTGCCTCGTTAAAACCTTGCCAAGAAAAATCCATTGGGACAAAAACTTGGACGAAGGAAAAAGAGTACAGTGTACATATTATTGTTAATGACACGCTCCCTCTGGTGCCAACACAATGTCCACAAGTTGACACATTTCAATGTTGGACCATCTGTCTGAAGGCAACATCTTGATATAAGAAATATACATATATGCCTTCAAAGCTTATCTTGCTAGTAAATTAAACAAAAACGCTAAATCATGCTTGTAGAATTAGCAAGATTCATTAAGTCTCTAATTTTACTTGGATAAAGGCATTTTAGGTCCCAAAACTTTTCATTGTTCGATCATCCTGAGGACAAACATAATCTTTTATTAAATCCAAAGATTGAAATAACCATGAAATTGCCCTCAATGATTGAGCTTTTTATCTATATAAAATCATTTATTAATCGATTTTGTATGTATCGATTTATGGACAAAAGATTTCATCTGTTAAATGCTCGATCTGTCGGTCGAGATAAAATTTTATTTTTCAAAATATTTTGTCTCAAATGCTTCCTTTAAAACTCTTCGGAAGTTCCAATAATATTTAGATCATCAATATATATAACAATAATCATGATCCCAATCTTTCCATAAAATACATGGGTTAATTGGATCGTTTCTATAACTTTCTTTTAACAAGTATTCACTAATACAGTCGTACTAAATACATCCAAATTGTATTAATCCATACAAAAATTTACGCAAGCGTATTGACCAGTTTTCTCCGGAGAGTCCTCATAATCAATATCGGTCTCTACGAAAATCATGTGCCTTATATATAACGACTTCAGTTTTCTCATTTGGATTTCGCACAAATACCCATTTATATCCAAACAGCTTTACACCTTTAGGTATTTTAACTACTTTGAAAGTGAACTTAATTCTGCTTGAATTGCGTCTTTCTATTTTGGCCAATTATTTATATGTTTACATTTTTATAACAAATTTAATTTCAAGATCCTCATTTTATTTTATAATTATATGCAAAAGTGTTGTCGACAACTATTTTACTTCGGTTCCATCTATTATCGTAGTGACGTAACCTATAGAGATCTCTTTATTTATCATTTACAGGTACCTGAACCTCTTCTGGGGTATTATCTATTAGTTATGTCTTGCGACTCTTCATGAGTGCTTGCCTCCATAATATGACCATCTTCAATGTTAGTTCCTTATTTTACTGGAATTTTATCATTGGAACCAATTGATTTCATTTGAATTGGAGCATATCTAGCTGGTATATGAGATTTAGTAACTCTTTTTATATTAGTAAATTCATCTGGCAGTTGATTTGCAATATTTTGCAAATAAATTATCTTCTGGACTTCTAGTGTACACATATTTTTTTTCGAGGATCTAGAGAAGATAATATTGATGTTTTTCATGTAATTTCTTTTACCAGCTCTTTATTACCTCCCCCTGATGTTAGGAATATTATATCATCAAAATGACAATCGGCAAACCATGCCGTAAATAAAATTTCTGTCATTTATTCAAGATACTTATTATGGATGGGGATTCATATCCAACATATATTCCCAACCTCTTTTGAGGACCCATCTTTGTGGGTTGTGGTGGAGCAATTGTAATATATATCGTACATCCTTAAATTCCAGGATGGGAAATGTTTGGCTCCTGACCAAACATTAGTTTCATCAGGGGGAAATTATCATAATATGTTAGTATGATGCACACAAGTGCTGCTACATGTAAAACGATATATTTACATGTTGAACAAAAGTTTTGTTCTCATTATTAATTTTAGCAATTAACGGGAGGCGTTTGATGAATAATTCTACTAAATCATTTTGTGTATGAAATATGAATATGGGCAACATGACTCTTAATAGCCATTGAAAGTCAGATATATGAATTCACCAGCATTATTAAGACGTCTTCATTACATAATATGAAAAGTGTGCTCTTAATTTAATTATTTGCGCAAATAATCCCGCAAACATCAAGGTTGCAGGTTGACAATAAACACACATGTCACATTTGTAGTAGATGCATCTATTAAAATCCACATAGAGGATGAGTGGGCCCACGTGTATCACATTGAATGTGTTTCAAAAATGCTGAAGATTCTAACCCATTCTTAATTGAAATGATTTAGTAATCTATTAACCTTGAAAACAAGCAGCACAAAATGATTCCTTGATTTGAAGAATCTTCTGGTTCTTCAGTGAAGATCCATACAAACTCTCAATAATTTTTTTGTTCGCATCATATTTTATCCGGGATGGTCTAACCGGTTATCCATAATTTATTTTGGTAAGTAAACTTCTGGTTTACTGTAATATGTGTTTCAATTGTATAAACACATTTCTTTCTATAAAAATCCCCATTTGAAGTCTTAAATAAATGAGGTTAATCAAAATAATAAGTCTTATTAAGCATAAGCTCAATAATCACATCAAAGTAACCTCATATAGCTTATGACTTGGTGAATAATTTAATCAAATGAAATAATTATGAAGTTAACCAGCTTTCATTTCACTTTTAACCACGACATGAGATAAGATAAATAAACACAAATAAGGTATAAAGAATATCATATATATATATATATATATATATATATATATATATATATATATATACACGTTTCTTTTTTTTTTATTTAAGAAATAAACAATTTATTTATAATCATAATTGAGAGAATATGAGAAGTTCATATTCACATTTTAAGCATGATAATATATAACTTAATTTTAAATATGAATTACCGTATATTGACTTTTATCACATATATATTTCCATCCACTCAAATCATACCTAAATACATAATTGAAATATAATAAATCATATTAGAAATTCAGATATTTAATCACAAAACGTTATGCCATAAACTTAATTTCATATTAACCATTATTATTTTTATTATCACTATTAGGTCTACTTATCTCAATAGATATTATCCACATACAAATTACTTATGTTGAGTGATTCAATTTTTATCATCAAGAATGTTATGACATCGTAGTAATTCATTTTCACTTGATGAATGTTTCTTTAAACAAGTGTCATTCTGACGCCTTGTAGAATCAATTTGCATACCTTTATTTTTCTCAGGTTTTACCACTATTTTGTTTCGTTTCGGATGGTATGATGCAATCATTATATGAAATGCATAAAATAATTTGACCATGTCTAAATAATGTCAATGTCTATCGTACATTCTATTAATTTATGAGAATGAATCATGAACGCTCACTTTTGGGAATAAATCATATATATTAACATTTGCATCCATTTCAAGGAATGCTTATCAATCATAATAGGATTTATGATTTTTCAATTAGTTTTTATTTGTGGATTTCATTTCTCAATTTAAAATGATGCAACTTTAGGTGAAAAATTTCATAGCAAGCTTTTAAGGGAAAATGTCTATAGTTGAACTCTCTTTATGCAAGTCCATATTAGTCCCGTAATTATAAATATTCAAATTGTCGATACAAAAAATTTCGACATTCGAAGGTTTTGAATTTTAGCCAAAAGATATGACAAAATATTAAAGTAGATATTCTTAATAGAATTCTAAACGGCAACACATGCTTTTGTCCATAAATTCATCCATAAAATGCATGCCGTAAAAATAAATTATCAATTCATACCAAAGTTGAACATGAGCATAAATTTGCCATTTAGCTTGGACTGGAATTGTTTTACTCAAGTGAAAACAATCACAATTTTTGTGTTAAAATAATTCCTCCAAATATTTTTTAGGACAAATGGGTCATCTACTTAAATATATATATATATATATATATATTGGATTTCAATTCTTCAAGGAGGAAACATTGCCTTCACTTTATCTTTATCAAATGTCTCATTTTATAACTGTATTTTGAGGCTCTTTACATTCCAGTGAATTCAAACCAATAGTTTTACAGGCTTACTAAGCATTGTTAAATATTTGTTAATTTAATAACATGTACCCCATTTGTACAATTTTACATACGAATGCTATTCTCTTAGTAGGCATTGTCATCAATTCTCAATTTTATTAATTGATTAAAGAGCAAATGAATAGGCATTGCAAGAGCCTTTTGATTTAATATATTTTGACAAATTTTGATTCATCAACTTAAAAATTGATAACTTTTTTAATTTAACAAGATATAAATCATGACTTTTCATTCTTCTCATTTCTCATGTGCACATTCAGTTATGGATTCCATATTTGTTCAAGATTCAAAATCAACACATTGAATCAACTCCAATCAATATATTGAATCAAAGTCAGATGTATTCAAATCTTCGGGTTTGAATACATATGTTTTGAGCTCTATGCCCTTGTCATCTAGGCTTCAGGCCTAAAATAAGATATACAAATAAAATATACTCAAATCTTCAGGGTTGAGTTTATAACCTAGGCTTCAAGCCTAACATAAAAATGCACCAAAACGTTCAAATTCTCATTTGTATCATTTAGGCTTCCGGCCTAACATATTATTTGACTTTAAGAACTTCAAGTTCTTGATATAATAAATAATATTCAACTACACCAAAATTAAATCAATCCAAAAGTTGAAAGAACCATCAACTCTGTTCAAATTTATTCAATCTAAAAGTTGAAGTAGCCATCAATATTTATTTGATCCTTTGAAAAGTTATACACGGGAAATTGATATAGATCCAAATAACATAGGATCATATGATGTAACATATATTCCAATTGATTCATTTCGTTAATATATTAATGTTCTTATAAGCATAAAATATTTAATATAAAATATATAATATATAATAAAATAAATAACTCACCGTCTTACCCATTCGTTGATTCGATCTTACCTTTTGAAGTGAGAAATATGAACTTTCTTACGAATCCAATTAACTAACTTTGAATCAAAAGATAGAACGTATCGTGCTGATAACGTGTTATGAAATTAAAAGAATAACAAGCAAAAACTAAAATATAATTGTGGAGAAGAAAGTGAAGTAGGGAGATAATTTTATTCATTCTTATTCTTGTATAACACATTACAATAAGCCTCTATTTATAGGTCTAAAGGAGAAACTCAAAAGCCATAAGTTACAACTTACAAGTCTTCAATAGTCACTATATATATATATATATAATTCAATACAATGATTATTACATTAAAATGGGCATCCACTAACATAATATTTATAACAAACACATGGATTTTAGTCATTTTTTTTTTTTTGAAAAGCAACAAGATTCATGTGAAAGTTTAGTCAATTTATCCCCTTATGTTACAAAATATTTTTCATGCCCACTCTTAATTTCGGCAACTAAGTTACACTCTCCAGCTTAAAGGGATAAATTGCAAGTATTTGTTCAAATTATGCTATTGATATGACGATTTTACCCCTGACATTAGTTGTTGAGCGAAAGAAAAAAACACCACTATACTTCGCCTAACTCCCAAAAAATCCCTGTGTTGTTTTATCTCCCAAAACCTTCCCTATGTCTAGTTTTAATTACCACACTCGACCAAAGTAATATACATTTAAGTTTTAAAAAGGAATAAGAAAAATAAAAAACGACTCAAACATAGGGGTAATTAAGACCAGACGCAGGGAATTAAAACCAAATCAAAAGTCAAATTCTACTTGGATCGAGGGTGGTAATTAAACTCGAACACAGAAATTTTTTTGAGAGTTAAACAAAGCATAAGATGTGTTTTTGACTTTCCCTCATTCTTTCTTCTAATAAAGAAATTTTATTTTTTTATTTTATTTTAATTTTTAAAAGCAAAAAGATTATTTGGAATAAAGTTTAGTCAATTAAACAAAGCATATAAGCTATTTTTACATTTCACTTGTGACCTCTTTCGGATCGATAAGCGAAGTCAAAATTAGGTCATCTGTCTCGCTCATTTCAATACATGATCTTAAACTTAATTATAATTTGAAGAATGCGGACAAAGGGGAGGTTGATGTGATAATAAATTAAATAGATTTGTCATGTTCTTAATGAATGAAAGAATATACTTGAAAAAGTCATTATTTTTTATTTATTTATTTATTTATTTATTTATTTTTTTATAACACAGGTGTACAAGCTTATACTAGACTAATCCTGGACCCTCAGAACTCTTGCCCTAGAATCCCGAAGGATGTAAATCGCAGGATGTGCCTCCACCAAGCCCCGGGTTCCCACCATACTGTTGTACACTTTGCGCACAAAAGGGTCTTCACCACAAATGACCCTTAGATAGACCCATAGAAATGCTTCCATCCAAGTTCCAAATGGGATTCGAACCCCCACCCTTACCGCTGGAGCAAGCCTTATGAATCATTGGTCGACCAGTTGGAGATATGCAATATCACCCACTACGTAGAGAGGTTAACTTAATTGGATAAACAATTTTTTCTGACCACTTGGCAAATAATAAATCTTTAATTAAGATCATCAAAAGTTGCAGCATGCGGACTGCAATTTTTCATGGACATTGGAGTCTCAAATAGAATGTAGAAATACTGAAAAACCAACCAAAATACACTTGATATATTTAAAAAATTATTTCTTGAAATCTGTCGATCCAAAACGACCTATTTTTTACAAAGATTTTGCAGGGTTTTAGAAAACACTTGGAAGTTTGGCACAATAAAAATTTCACAAAATATTTCTTACAGATTTAGCATAACACAAAGGAGTAACTTGCATTTGTTGTTAAATATGTTTAAAACAATCTGTGTATATAAAATATTATAGAATATTTTATATATCTAAGTACTATAGTAAATTATAAAATATTATAAAATACTTTATATTATAAAACTATAGTAAATTATTCCAACAGAATAATTATTTATAATTAACTCTAATTATAAATCTTAGTATAGTTTATTCTCGCAGAACAAACAAAATCAGAATTTAATAACAGTGCACTTACTGAAATAATTCTGAACCGAAAAATCGACTGAGGCTTGCAAATGCAATATCCTTAAAACAATATTTCTGGGCTGTCAAAGGTGCAACAGTTCGTCCCAGTGGTCTCCCAATATACAGCAGTCGGATACTTGATTCTTTGCACAAAGAACAAGTCCACAGCGAACTTTAACAAATAGAATATTTGAACAATTAGAAGAAGAGAAGAATATAGAGAGAAAGAATAGGATTCTGCTTTGATTGCTAGAAAACGGGATGAGAGAATTGGCCAGATTCTCCCCCTATTTATAGCTGCAGAAAGGTGTTATTTGGAGAGACATGACTTTTCGGATTAAACCTTTACATTGGTTCGGTCCGAAAAGATGCAACCGGTTCTATTTAAACCGAACCGGTACAGACAATTCAAATAATGGCGCGCGGATCTTTTGGAGCAAACGGGTCAGCCGCGCGGATCTTGTTCGGGTCAACCGGATCTGGTACGCGGATCTAATCTTGTATGGATTTAAAAATTGGGCCTTTAATTTTGGGCTAAAAAATTAATTAAATTTTGTCCAAAAAGAATACTGTTATGTTGAGGCCCAACCCAATCCAAACCCGACCCGACCCGGACCGGACCGTGCCGAGCCGAGTCGAGTCGGTCGGTCGGACGGACGGCGGCGGCGTTGCGCGCGCGTGTGGGAAACCATTGTCATCTACGTCTTCTCCCCTCATAAAACTTGGTACCCCCAAGGGGCCCTCCCCTTATACATTTTTTTGCATTATAAATGACAAAAAACTTCTCACTTTCCTCCATGTGGGATGAAGGCATTTTCCATTCTTCTAAGCTTCATTCATTTCTCAAAAATGGGCTTAATTCCAAATGGGCTCAATCCAATTGGGTTAATACCCATAAAATCCAACAATCCCCCACAAATGAATGAAATTATTCTTTATATCTCGTCACACGGGACATATCAAAGTCAAATATCCTTTAGGAATAGTACTGCATCGGGATAGGTGAAATATTCCATCTTGAACCTTCCCTAGTTAAAGTTTATCTGATTTACTTAGCCAATCAGTGAAATATTTCATCTTGAACTGTCAGCTATTTATGTAAACCAAAACAATAAACTTAACACAGCACTAAACCGATTTGTTAAGAGTTCTCGGTTGCGTTCGTTTTGGCCCTGAACTGTTGGATAAGGATGAAGATGAAGGCACTGAAGACAAATTTAGAAGGGAGGTTTTGATGCATTCCAAAACTTCAAGATTGGCTAAGTATGGAGTAACTTAGCTGATGATCCCTTTGGAAGGAATTTTGACTAAGTAAAGAAGACATCAGAAGAGTCAAAATTTCAAGGTCCAAGACTTCTGATCTGCTGAAGGAAAGACATCAGACTGATGAAGATCAGCCGACTCAAATCAGATTTGTTCAAGATTGAGATCAGCCGAGTTCGTCATCAGACTTGCACTTTCGTCAGCCAAGTGGAAAGGATCATAAAGTCTTCCCAACGGTAATAAATGCCCCTTGGTGTAATAAATGCTGAAGTACAAGGTTATTAAAGACAAATGAGCTGGGTGCATTTAATGCTGCATTTAATGCTGCCTGCAGAATAGTACTGTTCACAGTACAGACAGACTGCAAAAGAGCCGTTCGCGGATTTTAAGGACCAGTACTCGAGGAATTTGAATCTTGTCTCTCTTCAACGGAAAATTTTCAATCCTCAAGTATAAATAGCTGAAAGAGACGAAGAAGAAAAAAAAAGCAACACAATCTCTGAGAAATTTTCGAAGCAAAATTCTTTAAGTCTCAAGAACAGCTCACTCATCAGCTGAGTCATTTGTTGACAAAAGCAGAGTTGAAGAATCAAGCCAAATACATCTTCTGAGTGATTTTGTAAACAAGAGTGTTGTGCGGATTTGTGATCCATCTTTGTGAGTGATCAAACTTCTGAGAGTAGAATTTCTTAGTGATTTTCTATTGTGAGCTTATAGCCTTTTCATTAGTTGTCTAGGTATAAGTGGAGAAATATTGTAATCTGTGTGATTATAGTATAACCCAGAATCTAAGTGATCTGGAAGAGTGGACTAAAGGATTTTTATCCATATAACCACTATAAAAATTCACTGTGTTATCTTGCATTTAAGTCTTCTTGCATATTTTCAGTCGCATAAAACACATTAAATTAACTGTTTGAAAAAGAATTCAAAAGGAGTTTACAAAACTGGGGAAACATTTTTCAAACTGCTAAGACTACTTGTGAAAAACACTTTATAAATCCGCTGCAAGTACTCTAAGTATTAAAACTGATTTTAACTAAATCAGCTAAGTAACCATCAGACGAGTGGTCAACAAAGCTGTTCAAAGATTTGTTCACGAACAGAATTGTAACTAACTAATCTGATCAGCTTAGTCTGTTCAGTTAGAGTAAAAGTTTTAAAGTTAAAATCGAAGAAAATTTTAAAGAGGTTTATTCACCCCCCCCCCCTCTAAACCTCTTCTGACCACTTGGGACCAACAAGTGGTATCAGAGCAGGTGGTTCATTAGAATCAGCTGCCTGATCAACGAGCTTGATCCGAGTGTTTTTCAAAGGTTTTCAAATCTTTTCAAAAGAGCATCTTTTTGAAAAATCAAAACTTTTTGAAAAATGGACTGTATCAGCCATGTTCCCCACATTGCTGGTATGTCTTTTGAAGACTGGAAGATTAGAATGGAAATCTTTCTAGCAGCCTATAATGACAACATGTACACATGTATCATTAAAGGTCCATTCAGATTCACAAAGACCATAAAGATAAATGAAGTTGATACGGTTGTGGAAAAAGACCTTCATGAGATGACTCCAGAAGAAATAAAGCTTTACAATCTAGATAAAGTTGGGAGATTCATCATGACTAAAGCCCTGGATAATGATCGGTTTGACAAGGTCAAACATTGCAAGACTGCAAAGGAGATGTGGGACAAAGTCAGAGACATGAGCGAAGGCAATGATGCAATAAAAGAGCATCAGCTTACTGTTGCCTTGGAGAAACTTGACAACTTCAAGATGAAGTCTGGAGAAACCATTGATCAGATGGATACCAGATTCACCAGAACTCTGAATGAAGTTTTAAAGCTGGGAAAGACCTTCACTGACAAAGAGATCACCGTCAGAGTAGTAAAGGCCCTACCCCCAAAGTTCAACATGAAAGTGACAGCAATGGAAGAATCAAGGGATTTGGGAAAAATCTCTCTTACTGAGCTGTTTTCTGTACTCAAGGCATTCGAGTATAAACTGCCTAGAATGGGAATTGAAGAAACCTCAACTTCAAGACCCACAGCTGCACTGGTTGCTGCTGAAAATCAAAGAAGACCAGCTCAAAGAAGTATAGAAGTGGACTCATCTGATGAAGCCACAATACTCAACAAAAAGGAGTACACTGCTGGAGATGTTGCACTGTTGATGAACAATTTCAAGAAGTTCTACAAAAGAAAAATGAAGAACAAATACAACAATGCTTCTACTTCTAAACCTAACTTTACTTCTCAAGAAAAAGATGATTATAAAGCAAAACTAATGTGTTACAACTGCAGGAAATTGGGACACTTCATCAAAGACTGCCCATATCCAAAAGCAGAAAAGTACACTGAAGAGGAGAAGAAAATGAGAAAAGAAAGAAAGCATCAGAGAGGCAAGGCAATGATGGTTGAAGCAGAAAAGATTGCTGCTGTCTACTCATCTGATTCAGATTCAGACACGTCTGATGAAGAATCGTCTGATGAAGAAAAACCTGCTCTCCTCTGTCTAATGGCAAAGGAATCTGATGACTCTGAGGATGAGGTAACTCCTCTTAACAATGAATTATTTAATTCATTTGAACAAATGATGCTTAACAATACTGGTATTGCTGAAGCATACAAAAAGCTTAAGGAAGAGATGATATTGCTAAAAGAGCAAAATAGTTCACTGAAACTCACAGCTGAAAAGCCAAGAGAATCAGCTGAATATAAACAGCTTGAGCAAGAACATGAGTCTCTGAAAGCTGAATGTGAGGTTTATAAAGGAAAAATCATGGAACTTGAAAAGATTATTGAGTCTCATGAAAAATCATCTGTTGCATCAAATCACATGTCTAGTAAACAGAAGATACCTTTAGAAAAGGATAAATTAGAATTGAATCATACTAAAAAATTCATTTCTGCTGACAACAGTAAGGTCATCTTGTATGTTCAAACTTCTAAACCTACCTCAACTGAGAAAGAATCAAAGGAGAAGAAATCTCCTAAGGCTAAAAAGAGCAAAGAGCCTAGTGTAGGAAATCAGACTAGTAAGACCAAACAGCAGAGTCCTAAGAAGTCTGCTGATAAAGCTAAAGTCAATCAGACTAGTGGTAAAACTAAGTCAAAATCAATTGAGCAAGCATCAAGTAAACCAAAGAAGCATAAGAACAAGAAAAATCAAAATGCTTGGTATGGAAATGAGTCATATTATGTGCAACCTGCTGCATATCATCCTATGTATCATGCACCTCAATTTCCTAGTTACTATGCACCTTATTCTGCTCATCCAATGCATGCATACCCTGCATATCATGCACCTTACCCTACTTATGAACATTATTCTTATCATACTGATCATCAACATGACTTATCTGACACTTATGATAAAAATGAAGCTGTTCATGCTCCTATTAAAACTTAGAAGCCTAAGAAGCCTAAGACATCAACATCTTGGGTTGTCAAAGGTGGAACTAATCCTTCAGGACCCTCTCAATAAGGGTACCTAAAACAATTTTACTTTTGTTTTGTAGGTTAGGATTAGGAGTAGGAGTACAGTAGAGAAGATTTGGTACTTGGACAGTGGATGTTCAAGACACATGTGTGGAAACATACATGAGCTGACTGATGCAGTTGCTGTGGATGGTCCAAAAGTTACTTTTGGAGACAGCAAAGAAGGCAAGATTGTAGCTAAAGGAAGAGTTATCAAAGGAAACATTGAGATATCTGACGTCTCATATGTTAAAGGCCTCAAATATAATCTGCTGAGCATAAGTCAATTTTGTGACAAAGGATATTCAGTCATCTTCTCAACAGATAAGTGCTATGTTGAACAGATTGGTACAAAGAAGGTAATTTTATCTGGAAGACGACAAGGAAATATCTATATAGTCGACTGGAATTCTGCTGATAAGAATTCAAGTGTTTGTTTGGTGGCATCTGCACCAAGTGAAGTCAGTTGGCTATGGCACAAGAGAATGAATCATCTAAACTTCAAGACCATAAACAGATTAATCAAGAATGATTTGGTAGAAGGGATTCCAAAGGCAGTCATGAGCAAAGACAAGCTATGTGACGCATGTCAGAAGGGCAAACAAATCAAGTCATCTTTCAAAAGCAAGAAGCACCAATCTTCTGAAAGAATATTGGAGCTACAACATATGGACTTATTTGGACCCATTGATCCAGTCAGCAATGGTGGAAAGAAATACTGCCTAGCTGTTGTGGATGATTATTCAAGATATACTTGGGTGATTTTCATGAAGAAGAAAAGTGAAACCAAGGAACATCTTACCAATCTGATGGAACTGATCCAGAATGAGAAGAGTATCAAAATATTGAAGATCAGATCAGATAGAGGGACAGAGTTTACAAACTCTACTGTTGAAGAGTATTGTAATATCAAAGGAATACATCATGAGTATTCAGCTGCTAGAACCCCTCAACAGAATGGTGTTGCTGAAAGGAGAAACAGAACACTAAAAGAAGTTGTCAGAACCATGATAGCTGAAGCTAAGCTGCCACAAAGATTTTGGGCAGAAGCAACAAATACAGCATGCTTTACCCAGAACAGATGTATGATCAACAAAAATCAGAACAAGACTCCATATGAAGTTTGGAACAACAGAAAACCAAACATTCATTACTTTAAGATTTTTGGTTGTAAATGTTTTGTATTGAATAATGGGAAAAATCATCTTACTGCATTTGCAGAAAAGGCTGATGAAGCTGTCTTTGTAGGATACTCAACTGTTAGTAAAGCTTACAGAGTTTTTAACAAAAGAACATTACTAATAGAAGAATCTATCCATGTAGTATTTGATGAGCCAAGTCAATCTTCTGAAAAGAATCAAAGTGTTAACCAAGATCTATCTACTAATTTACAGAAGTTAGACATTGGAAGAAATGAAGAATATGTTCCCATCATACTACCTAATCTCAGTTCAGCTGCTAACTCAAGTGCTGTTCAAAATCACAGTGCTGATTGTCTAACAGACGAGTTGCAAACAGCTGACAGACCAGAGACTGTTCAACAGACTGCAAATGTTCAACAGACTACTACTGGAACTCCAACAGTAGTGTTGCAAGATCAAGACAGAGTACAACATCCTGATCTACAACCTAATCTCAGATGGCTCAAGAATCACCCACCTGAGTTAGTAATTGGTGATCCTTTAGATAGAGTGAAAACAAGAAGAGCTGCTGCACAAGATGCTATGTTTGTCACATTTCTATCTCAAATAGAGCCCAAACAAATTGAAGAAGCTCTAAATGATTCTTTCTGGATTGAAGCTATGCAAGAAGAGTTGAATCAATTTGAAAGGAATAATGTCTGGTACTTAGTTCCTAGACCAAGTCATCAAAGAGTAATTGGCAGTAAGTGGGTTTTCAGAAATAAGATGAATGAAGATGGTATTGTTACCAGAAATAAAGCAAGATTAGTGGCCAAGGGTTATTGCCAAGAAGAAGGAATTGATTTTGATGAGACATTTGCACCAGTGGCAAGACTTGAAGCAATCAGACTGTTTCTAGCCTATGCTGCTTACAAGAACTTCACTGTCTATCAGATGGATGTGAAGTCTGCTTTTCTCAATGGAGAATTGCAAGAAGAGATATATGTTGAACAACCTCCTGGATTTGAAGTCTATCAAGAAGAGGACAAGGTATATCGTCTGAAGAAAGCCCTCTATGGACTGAAACAGGCTCCAAGAGCATGGTATGATACCCTATCTGATTTTCTTTTAATTAAAGGATTTCGTAAAGGTAAGGTAGATAAAACCTTGTTTACAATTGAATGGGAAAATCATATATTACTTGTGCAAATATATGTGGACGATATTATTTTCGGTTCAACTAACCAACAGATGTGTGATAAGTTCTCCAAGCTGATGCAGAATAAGTTTGAAATGAGCATGATGGGTGAACTTAATTATTTTCTTGGTTTGCAAGTTAGACAGTTGCCTGATGGAATATTCATCAGCCAAGCAAAATACACAAGAAATCTGTTCAAGAAGTTTGGTATGGAAACTAGCTCAACAGCTACCATACCTATGTCTACAAGTCTTCGTTTGGATAAAGATGAAGATGGCAAATCAGTGGACATAACCAAATATAGAGGCATTATTGGTTCATTGTTGTATCTAACAGCAAGTAGACCTGATATAATGTACTCAGTTGGAGTCTGTGCAAGATTTCAATCAAACCCCAAAGAATCTCATCTCTTAGCTGCCAAGAGGATATTGAAATACATTAAAGGCACTCAAGAATTGGGATTGTGGTATCCTAGAGAATCTGGATTTGAGCTTATTGGCTATTCAGATTCAGACCTTGCTGGCTGCAAGATTGACAGAAAAAGCACAACAGGTGTCTGTCAGTTCTTAGGCAGTCGTCTGATCTCATGGATGAGTAAGAAACAGACTTCAGTTTCTATATCTACTGCTGAGGCTGAATATATAGCTGCTGGAGCTTGCTGTGCACAGATATTATGGTTGAAGCATCAACTAGAAGATTACAACATCAAGATCAGTGGAATACCAATCTACTGTGACAATACTAGTGCAATCTCACTTACTCAGAATACTACAAGTCATTCAAGGACTAAACATATTGAGATCAAGCATCACTTCATTAGAGATCATGTGGAGAAAGGCAATGTAATGATGAGTATGTTCATACTGACAATCAAATTGCTGACATTTTCACTAAACCTTTAAGTGCCTAGCTGTTGTGGATGATTATTCAAGATATACTTGGGTGATTTTCATGAAGAAGAAAAGTGAAACCAAGGAACATCTTACCAATCTGATGGAACTGATCCAGAATGAGAAGAGTATCAAAATATTGAAGATCAGATCAGATAGAGGGACAGAGTTTACAAACTCTACTGTTGAAGAGTATTGTAATATCAAAGGAATACATCATGAGTATTCAGCTGCTAGAACCCCTCAACAGAATGGTGTTGCTGAAAGGAGAAACAGAACACTAAAAGAAGTTGTCAGAACCATGATAGCTGAAGCTAAGCTGCCACAAAGATTTTGGGCAGAAGCAACAAATACAGCATGCTTTACCCAGAACAGATGTATGATCAACAAAAATCAGAACAAGACTCCATATGAAGTTTGGAACAACAGAAAACCAAACATTCATTACTTTAAGATTTTTGGTTGTAAATGTTTTGTATTGAATAATGGGAAAAATCATCTTACTGCATTTGCAGAAAAGGCTGATGAAGCTGTCTTTGTAGGATACTCAACTGTTAGTAAAGCTTACAGAGTTTTTAACAAAAGAACATTACTAATAGAAGAATCTATCCATGTAGTATTTGATGAGCCAAGTCAATCTTCTGAAAAGAATCAAAGTGTTAACCAAGATCTATCTACTAATTTACAGAAGTTAGACATTGGAAGAAATGAAGAATATGTTCCCATCATACTACCTAATCTCAGTTCAGCTGCTAACTCAAGTGCTGTTCAAAATCACAGTGCTGATTGTCTAACAGACGAGTTGCAAACAGCTGACAGACCAGAGACTGTTCAACAGACTGCAAATGTTCAACAGACTACTACTGGAACTCCAACAGTAGTGTTGCAAGATCAAGACAGAGTACAACATCCTGATCTACAACCTAATCTCAGATGGCTCAAGAATCACCCACCTGAGTTAGTAATTGGTGATCCTTTAGATAGAGTGAAAACAAGAAGAGCTGCTGCACAAGATGCTATGTTTGTCACATTTCTATCTCAAATAGAGCCCAAACAAATTGAAGAAGCTCTAAATGATTCTTTCTGGATTGAAGCTATGCAAGAAGAGTTGAATCAATTTGAAAGGAATAATGTCTGGTACTTAGTTCCTAGACCAAGTCATCAAAGAGTAATTGGCAGTAAGTGGGTTTTCAGAAATAAGATGAATGAAGATGGTATTGTTACCAGAAATAAAGCAAGATTAGTGGCCAAGGGTTATTGCCAAGAAGAAGGAATTGATTTTGATGAGACATTTGCACCAGTGGCAAGACTTGAAGCAATCAGACTGTTTCTAGCCTATGCTGCTTACAAGAACTTCACTGTCTATCAGATGGATGTGAAGTCTGCTTTTCTCAATGGAGAATTGCAAGAAGAGATATATGTTGAACAACCTCCTGGATTTGAAGTCTATCAAGAAGAGGACAAGGTATATCGTCTGAAGAAAGCCCTCTATGGACTGAAACAGGCTCCAAGAGCATGGTATGATACCCTATCTGATTTTCTTTTAATTAAAGGATTTCGTAAAGGTAAGGTAGATAAAACCTTGTTTACAATTGAATGGGAAAATCATATATTACTTGTGCAAATATATGTGGACGATATTATTTTCGGTTCAACTAACCAACAGATGTGTGATAAGTTCTCCAAGCTGATGCAGAATAAGTTTGAAATGAGCATGATGGGTGAACTTAATTATTTTCTTGGTTTGCAAGTTAGACAGTTGCCTGATGGAATATTCATCAGCCAAGCAAAATACACAAGAAATCTGTTCAAGAAGTTTGGTATGGAAACTAGCTCAACAGCTACCATACCTATGTCTACAAGTCTTCGTTTGGATAAAGATGAAGATGGCAAATCAGTGGACATAACCAAATATAGAGGCATTATTGGTTCATTGTTGTATCTAACAGCAAGTAGACCTGATATAATGTACTCAGTTGGAGTCTGTGCAAGATTTCAATCAAACCCCAAAGAATCTCATCTCTTAGCTGCCAAGAGGATATTGAAATACATTAAAGGCACTCAAGAATTGGGATTGTGGTATCCTAGAGAATCTGGATTTGAGCTTATTGGCTATTCAGATTCAGACCTTGCTGGCTGCAAGATTGACAGAAAAAGCACAACAGGTGTCTGTCAGTTCTTAGGCAGTCGTCTGATCTCATGGATGAGTAAGAAACAGACTTCAGTTTCTATATCTACTGCTGAGGCTGAATATATAGCTGCTGGAGCTTGCTGTGCACAGATATTATGGTTGAAGCATCAACTAGAAGATTACAACATCAAGATCAGTGGAATACCAATCTACTGTGACAATACTAGTGCAATCTCACTTACTCAGAATACTACAAGTCATTCAAGGACTAAACATATTGAGATCAAGCATCACTTCATTAGAGATCATGTGGAGAAAGGCAATGTAATGATGAGTATGTTCATACTGACAATCAAATTGCTGACATTTTCACTAAACCTTTAAGTGAAGTAAGGTTTTCAACTCTAAGAGCTGAGCTAGGACTACTTAATTTGGATGCATAAGCTGAGGGGGAACTCATCAGAAGACTAGAGTTCAACAGCTTACTCATCACTAGTATCTTCAAGGATTAACTCTCAACAGACTAGTTAACTTATGAATTCTTAAACTCAGGGGGAACGTGTAAGACTAGCGGTACTTCTGAATTAAAGATGAAATTGGTTAATGTCAGTTAGTTGAAGTTATGTTTTCAATAGAAGACTCAACTATCGAAGATTAAAGTTATTTTATCTGGCTGGATTGACAAACAGCTGAGGAAGGTTATCAGCTATTGACATTCTCTGATAACAACTATGTCATCAGGACAGTGGTCCATCAGATAAGTAGTTACTTTACTCATCTGATTATTAAAATAAAAGCGGAACTATTTAAAATGTTTTATTCAAAACACGCTTTTATAAGTAACTGATGGGCGGTACATATTCCCGCTCCTCATTAAATATCTTTTGAATTTGAAAAGTTGTAACTGACGCCGCACGATCAGCACTGACAGAAAAACGGATCTAACGGTTGGCGGATATCACGGAAACCGACATACCCCAACTCTTTAAATCCCCATCTGATCAGTCGAGTCGTTCTTTACGCACCCCAAATATTCAAAAGTACTTGTGAGAAAATTTAGTTGCAATTCTCTGCAAATCTCTCTCCATTTTCCTAACCTTCAACAGATTAGCAATGGCCGGTGAAGGTATGTTCCTCGTTTATGATTCCTATTACCAATCTGATACAAATCTGATGAAAGAACTTCTGGAGAAGTTTAAATCTGCAAATTTGGTAAATTTCATGGAATACAATGAGGGAGTGATCTGGACTGATCAAGTGATGGAGTACTACAACACAGCAAAAGCTGATTATAACGCCCTGGAGATTAAGGCTACAGTGGGAGGCAAATCTATCACTATTACTCCTGCTGTTCTTCACGAGACATTTGGACTTCCTAACAGTGGACGACATGACGTCACTGTACTGA
Organism: Penstemon eatonii; assembly: GCA_038501285.1. NCBI lineage: Eukaryota > Viridiplantae > Streptophyta > Magnoliopsida > Lamiales > Plantaginaceae > Penstemon > Penstemon eatonii. Next base: position 18,195,325 of record CM076712.1, on the reverse strand, counting down.
CGGAAGACAAGCATCAACAATTCTGGGCGATCTGCGCCAGAGAGGGAGAAGTACTATCTGGAAACATAAGGAAGAGACAACTGAGAGATGAATATCAGCGGATGGCTGATATGGTGGCAAAGCTGATTGAGAACTGCACCTTCTCACTGGATGCTGTTACCATGAAGAGGTTCAGCATCATGGCTGCTATCTACTATGGACTGGAAGTCAACTGGTCCATCATAGTATGGTACATCTTGGCTGACTTTCTGGAAGTGAAGAAAGGAAAAGGCCCTTCCACCAACCACAAAATCACACTCAGTTACATTTTGTCAAAACTGGGCTGTGATACGAAGAATGGAAAAGAGATCCACAAATCCAAGGCAATGTCCAAGTACTTGCCTGTTCTAAAGAGGAAGGCTGATGAGCCTGAGGAAGCTGAAGATGAGGAACCAAAAGAGGTTCCTGACAAAAGGCAACGGAGGTTAGTCAAAACAGCCAGCTTAGCTGTTGAGACCAAAAAGAAGAAGGCTGCTGATGAGCCTAAGAAGAAAGAAACTAAGCAGATGGAGAAAGTGACTTCTGCTGCTGAAGCCACTAAAATCGTAGAAAATATAATTGCTGATGTAAGGACTGGATCCCCTGCATCACCATCAAGAACTCCATCAGCAGAGAGACCTGCTGAAGGTATCTCTCAAAGAACAAGAAGCCAACAGAGAGATACAGCTGCATCTACTTACCGTGAAGGGAGAACCAAAAAGTCTGCTAGAAAGCAGATGACTTTCATAGAAGAACCCACGGAGCTAGAAAATGTGGCTAGGGAAGACCCTGAAAATGCTGAAAAGACTACTAAACCTGTTGAGCCTACTGCAACAGTTGAGACTGCTGCAACTGACAAAGCTGATGAGCAACAGCCAAGTCAAGCTACTCAATCAGTTGAGACCTCAAAATCTGAAGAAGATCCAGACGTCCAAATCATTTATCCTATAGCTGCTACTCCTTTATCATCTGCTGGTCCAGCTCCTGCTCCACTTGACAAAGGAAAAAGGAAGATTGTGCTAAAGAAAAAGAAAGTTTCTAAGGCTGACAAGGAAGCAAGGGAGAAAGCTGAACAGAGGAAGCTAGATGAAGCTGAGGAGAAGAAAGCACTTGAGCTTAGCAAAGCTCAAGCAGCTAAGGATGAAGCCAGAAGGCGCATGTCTGAAGCAGAAAGAAAAGCTGCTGAGGATGCCGAACTGGAAATGGTGTTGGAAATGAGTAAAGTTGATGCCCATGGTCCTGTCCATGGAGGTGGCATCAAGATTGGAGAAGGCAAAGATGAAGAAGAGAAGAAAAAGCTAAAAATGCCTGCTGCCAAGGTCAAGTCAAAAGAAAAATTTGAAGTTCGAAAAGCCTTTGAGATAGTGTATGCTGATAAGGAGCTCTTCAAGAGGTTTGAGAAGTCCTTGGCATACTATGATCAAAAGCTCATGCTGAAAACCTTGTTCAATCAGGAGAAACCTAGATACATCAGTTGGAGAGACAACAGGTTGAACAAGTCAATTGTAGAACTCCAAAATCTGAAGGAGTTAGCTGATGAAGAACAATGGGTTCTTAATTGGCTAAAAACAAACTCTATTCAGAAGGCCCTTGATCCCAGTTATGTCAGAGATGTCATGCATAACTATGCAAAAGACTTTGCATTGGAGGAGGCCAAGAAAATCAAAAGCACCTTGCCTGATAAGAAGAAAAAGTCTGAAGATGCTGAAGAAAGGGCAATCAAATTTGCTGTTATGACCGCCTTGAAGAGATGGGCAAAAAGGTCAAAATATCAGCAGGGATGCTCAAGTGATTTGCCACTGCTGCCAAGTATTCAGCAAATAATTTTTGGCAAGGAAGTAAAAGAGTTCAGTGAAGTGCCAAAGGGTAACAATGCTCCTGTTAACCCTTGGATCATTGTGAGGCAAATCAGACAAACAACCTGCTTCAATGATGATGGCACCGTCACTAATCTGGTATATGAAGATGTCACTGATGAACATAAGAAGACTGAAGAAAAGAAAGCTGAAGAGCCTCTAGCACTAGATTGGAATGCTAAAGACTCTGAAGACCATCAGATGACAGACATGGAAGAAGTCCCTGTTCAACAGGCGACTGATGAGAAGAAAGCTGATGCTGCTGCTTCTGCTTCATCAGGTGATGAACACTCATCACTGATGGAAGCTTTCCAGATGTTAATGGAAAATTCACTAAAGGAACTGGAAGAGAAGCATAATCAACAGCTGATGAAAGTCAAGGAGCAGCTGAAGAATGAACTTAAGGCAGAATTGGAAACATCAAACAAACTTCAGCTGGAAACTGTTCAAGGATCAACAGCAGAGATCATCAAGAAAGAAATTGACAGTATTCCCATTCCTCAAGACAATTCATTGCAGTTAGTGCACAGTCTGAGAGAGTTGAACAAGAACGTTGAAGATGTGAAGGGTGATGTGAATCATCTTCATACTGCACTAAAAACAGCTGAGCACAAGATTGCTGACTTAACTGCAACCTTCATTCAAGTCAGTCAAGAGGAGAAGGAAATCAACTTAGGGATGTTGCAAGAAGTGGCAAAGGCTTCAAAGGAAGTTCAGAATGAAATTGCAACTATCAACCTTAACATTGATTACTTCAATGATCAGACTGACGTCATAAGCACTGATATTCATCATCTTACAGCAAGTCATGATGTTGTCAATCAGAATCTAAAGGCTTTGTGTGCGGAAATGAAGATTCCAACAGTTGCTCTCAACCCTTCTGTTGCACCTTCTGATGTCATCAGATCTGATGATGACAAAAAGGGGGAAGAGAAGGAAGAACCAGCTAAGGAAAATGCTGTTGAAGCCAAGGAAACTGAGGAAACAGCTGACAAGACTGAAAAGCTTGGAAAGGTAGTAGAAGAAGAAGAAAAGACTGAAAAAGAAACTACCAAGTACAAGAACACTGAATCTGCCAGGAAAGCTATGGAGCTTATTAAAGAACAGCAACTCAAAGAAAAGATGGAAGCTGCCAAAGCAATCTTGGAAGAAGAAGCTGATGATGAAGAAGATGACGAAGAGTCATCTTATGAATATGAAGAAGTGCTTGAAGGATCAGATGAAGAAGCTGATAGTTAGAAATTGAAAAATCTTTGTAATCAGTTTACTTTTATCTATTCTTCGGAATTCTCATCTGATGAACTTGTACTATGTAACCCTTTTTCAAATATTAATAAAAAGTCAAGTTCAATCCAATATACTTTTTCTATCTCAGAAAATTTTGAGGATTACAATCTTTAGCTTAGGTATTTAACAGGTACTTAGCTGAAGTTTTGTCATCATCAAAAAGGGGGAAATTGTTGGATAAGGATGAAGATGAAGGCACTGAAGACAAATTTAGAAGGGAGGTTTTGATGCATTCCAAAACTTCAAGATTGGCTAAGTATGGAGTAACTTAGCTGATGATCCCTTTGGAAGGAATTTTGACTAAGTAAAGAAGACATCAGAAGAGTCAAAATTTCAAGGTCCAAGACTTCTGATCTGCTGAAGGAAAGACATCAGACTGATGAAGATCAGCCGACTCAAATCAGATTTGTTCAAGATTGAGATCAGCCGAGTTCGTCATCAGACTTGCACTTTCGTCAGCCAAGTGGAAAGGATCATAAAGTCTTCCCAACGGTAATAAATGCCCATTGGTGTAATAAATGCTGAAGTACAAGGTTATTAAAGACAAATGATTGAAGAATTGCTTCGCATCAGCTGGGTGCATTTAATGCTGCATTTAATGCTGCCTGCAGAATAGTACTGTTCACAGTACGGACAGACTGCAAAAGAGCCGTTCGCGGATTTTAAGGACCAGTACTCGAGGAATTTGAATCTTGTCTCTCTTCAACGGACATTTTTCAATCCTCAAGTATAAATAGCTGAAAGAGATGAAGAAGAAAAAAAAAGCAACACAATCTCTGAGAAATTTTCGAAGCAAAATTCTTTAAGTCTCAAGAACAGCTCACTCATCAGCTGAGTCATTTGTTGACAAAAGCAGAGTTGAAGAATCAAGCCAAATACATCTTCTGAGTGATTTTGTAAACAAGAGTGTTGTGCGGAGTTGTGATCCATCTTTGTGAGTGATCAAACTTCTGAGAGTAGAATTTCTTAGTGATTTTCTATTGTGAGCTTATAGCCTTTTCATTAGTTGTCTAGGTATAAGTGGAGAAATATTGTAATCTGTGTGATTATAGTATAACCCAGAATCTAAGTGATCTGGAAGAGTGGACTAAAGGATTTTTATCCATATAACCACTATAAAAATTCTTTGTGTTATCTTGCATTTAAGTCTTCTTGCATATTTTCAGTCGCATAAAACACATTAAATTAACTGTTTGAAAAAGAATTCAAAAGGAGTTTACAAAACGGAGGAAACATTTTTCAAACTGCTAAGACTACTTGTGAAAAATACTTTATAAATCCGCTGCAAGTACTCTAAGTATTAAAACTGATTTTAACAAAATCACCTAAGTAACCATCAGACGAGTGGTCAACAAAGCTGTTCAAAGATTTGTTCACAAACAGAATTGTAACTAACTAATCTGATCAGCTTAGTCTGTTCAGTTAGAGTAAAAGTTTTAAAGTTAAAATCGAAGAAAATTTTAAAGAGGTTTATTCACCCCCCCCCCCCCCTCTAAACCTCTTCTGACCACTTGGGACCAACATGAACATTCTTGGGTTCTGCGAGTGCTTTAGAGGATTCCAGCCTTATAAGAATTATCAACGAGCCGACCCAGCTCACACTTACATAGATGACCGCATCTATCAAGAGTATCCTACTATACTCCACTTTTTCTTGACAAGATATAGACGTCATTAAAAGCATAAGCTTAACCTAATCGAACGCTGTAGGTTGCACTTTTTGCATCATAGGAATGAGCTAGAGTTGGAATCTAAAGTGCTCCACTTTTTAAGTTAACCAAGACTGGTTGTCCTATTGAACCTGGTCCGTGGAATCTCCATTCGCCAAGTTAGGTTTCCGTACAAGGTAACTTAGTTATATTTTAGGCTTTTAAGCCCATTCCCATCGACGCACATTCTACTCTCTCACCAGATAAACATTTAGTAAACGGATCAGCGAGGTTATCTTTTGATTTCACAAAGTCAATGGAAATTATTCCATTTGAGAGTAAATGTCTCACGGTATTATGTCGACGACGAATGTGTCGTGATTTACCATTATACATAAAGTTATGAGCTCTATGTAATGCCGCCTGATTATCACAATGAATACATATAGCCGACACAGGTTTCGGCGTAGTGGAATATCTTCCAAAAAGTTATGAAGCCACTCAGCTTCTTCTCCAGCTTTATCTAAAGCTACAAACTCTGATTCCATAGTGGATCGAGCTATACAAGTTTGTTTGGAAGATTTCCAGGAAATAGCGGCTCCTCCCAAAGTAAATACATATCCGCTTGTGGATTTTGATTCCTCTGAATCAAAAATCCAATTTGCATCACTATATCCCTCAAGGACAGCTGGATATTTTCCATAGTGTAATGCATATTTTGATGTATTTTTTTAGTATCCAAGCATTCTCTTCAGAGCGTTCCAATGTTCTTTGCTTGGATTGCTCGTGTACCTACTCAATTTATTGACTGAGTAAGCGATGTCTGGCCTCGTGCAATTCATGATATACATGAGACACCCAATGATACGAGCATATTCATTTTGTGATACACTATCACCTTTATTCTTGTGTAAAACAAGAGATGGAATAAATGGGTTATTTGTTCCCTTAATTCCATAGTTTTTAAATCTCTCAAGCACTTTATCTACATAATGTGACTGAGATAATTTAATCCCATCTGGTGATCTTGTTATTTTAATTCCCAAAATAACATCCGCTTCACCGAGATCTTTTATATCGAAGTGTTTTGTTAGTATTTTCTTTGCGGACTTAATGACTTCCATATTAGTCCCAAGTATTAACATATCATCTACATATAAATATATTATGACTGTTGCTTGTCCAAATTGTTTAATATAGACACACTTGTCGCATTCATTGATTTGAAAACCATTTTTAATCATGACACTATCAAACTTTTCGTGCCATTGTTTAGGAGCTTGTTTAAGGCCATAAAGAGATCGAACAAGTTTACATACTTTGTTCTCTTTGCCTTTAACAACGAAACCCTCAGGTTACTCCATATATATTTCCTCATTCAATTCTCCATTGAGGAAAGCGGTTTTAACATCCATTTGATGTATCTCTAGATTATATATAGCTGCTAAAGCTATTAATGTTCTAATGGATGTTATCCTAGTCACTGGTGAATAGGTGTCAAAGAAATCTATTCCCTCCTTTTGACTATAACTTTTGGCTACTAATCTAGCCTTATATTTATCAATTGAGCCATCGGGTTTTAGTTTCTTTTTAAATACCCATTTACATCCAATTGGCTTGCTTCCCTTAGGAAGATCAGCCAACTCCTAAGTATTATTACTTAGAATGGACTGTAATTCACTGTCTATTGCCTCTTTCCAATAAGAGGCATCAGAAATAGACATGGCTTCAATATATGTTTTGGGATCATCCTCTAACATATAAGTTAAGAAATCTGGTCCGAATGATTTAGCAATTTTAGCTCGCTTGCTTCTTCGGGGCTCGTCAGATTCTTCAGCAATCTCTTTACTGATTTGAGGATCATTTTACTTAGAAATTGATTTATTTGACCAGTGATCAACAACCTCATTGCTGATTTGAGAATTATCTTCCTTAAAAATTAATTCATATGGTCTTGTATGAGAAGTAACATCCGAGTTCTTCTTATGTGGAAATACATTCTCGAAGAATGTAGCATCACGTGATTCAAGTATAGTATTCACGTGTATGTTGCTTACTTCAGATTTTAACACTAGAAATCTGTAAGCGCTACTATTTTCCGCATGACCTATATAGTAGCAATCCAAGGTTTTTGGTCCAATTTTTGGTCCAACCTTTTCTTTCATAGGTTTTGGTACAACTACCTTTGCCAAGCACCCCCACACTTTGAGGTATTTATAACTTGGTTGTCTACCTTTCCATAACTCATACGGAATGGTATCATTTTTCTTGTGCGGAACTCTATTTAATATACGGTTAGCCATAAATAAAGCTTCCCCCCACAAGTTCCTAGGTAAACCCGAATTCAATAGTAATACATTGATCATGTCTCTTAAGGTTCGGTTTTTCCTTTCGGCTATTCCATTTGATTGAGGTGAGTATGGTGCTGTTGTTTGGTGAATTATCCCCGAGTCAGCACACAACTGTGCAAAGGGATATTCATATTCATCACCTCTATCAGATCTAAGAATTTTTATCTTCTTATTTAACTGATTCTCTACTGCAGCCTTGTATCTTACAAAGGCATTTATTGCTTCCTTTTTCTTATTCAATAAGTAAACGTAGCAATAACGTGTACAATCATCAATAAATGTGATGAAGTACTTTTTCCCTCCTCGAGTTGGAGTTGACTTGAGATTGCACAAGTCTGTGTGAATTAGCTCTAATGGTTGTGAGCTCCTTTCCACTGAAGGGAAAGGTTGTTTCGCAAACTTTGCCTCAATGCAAATTTCACACTTATAAGATTTATCAATATCAAATTTAGGAATTAATCCTAAGTTTCCTAATTTTTTCATTTTTATAAAATTAATATGGCCTAATATATCATGCCAAAGTAAAGTGGACTCAAGCAAGTAAGCAGAAGAATTATTATTATTAATAAATTTGTTGTTTTTGCCAATAACGGCTACATTAACCTTAAATAGGCCATCACACACATATCCTTTGCCTACATACATACCTCCTTTGGTCATCACAAATTTATCTGACTCAAAGGCTAATCTAAAACCTTTCTTAGTTAGGACAGAACCAGAAATTAAATTCTTCCTAATGTCCGAGACATGAAGAACTTCATTGAGAGTAACATCTTTTCCTGAGGTGAATTTGAGAACCACTGTGCCTTGTCCCTCCACCACGGAGTGTGCATTATTTCCCATGTACACCTTCTCTTCATGATCAAACTTCTTGTATGAAGTGAACATGTTTATGTCATGGCAAATGTGACGGGTAGCTCCAGTATCCACCCACCAGCCCTTGGTTTCACTTGTCAGGAATGCTTCAGCTGCTGCAGATAAATGCATGTTATCGATGTCAGATGGAGCTAGGTTGATGCTAACATTTGCTTCATCCTTTGGCTGAGCACGGCTACAACAATCCTTTGCAAGGTGTCCATTCTTTCCACATGTGAAGCAAGCTCCATTGAACTTTCGCTTCTTGTTACCCTTTTGTCCTTTGTTGGAGGTATTGGCCTTACGCTTCTTACTTTTCTTTGAGCCTTCTACGACATGAACCTTAGCCCCTCCGGGCTGAGGCATAGCCACATAGTTACTGCCGCCCTTGTCAGTATACCGATTATTTTCTTCGGTTTTCAGATATTCTGTGAGATCTTGCAGATTCCACTTTGCAACCGATTTCTTGTGCCTCAAGTGATGCTTGAACCCCGTCCAACCAGGAGGAAGCTTGCCAATTATACAAGCAACCAGGTAAGACTCGCTAAGTTCATGCCCTTCGGCCAAGATGTCGTGAACCATATTTTGGAGTTCTTCCACTTGCTCATTCACAGTTTTACTGTCAACCATTCGATAAAATTGGAATTTATCCACCACGAATTTTCTGTAGCCTGCATCTTCAGTCTTAAACTTTTTGATTAAACCTTCCCACAAGAGTTTACTAGTCTTAAATTGACTATAAATCTTGTACAAAGATTCATCCAAATAGCTAAGAATGTAATTTCGGCACATAAAATCCGAGTGATTCCAAGCTTTTATCACAAGAGCCATTTCTTCAAATTCCTCCGGACTAGCTTTCTCCTTAGGTTTAGGTACCTCCTCAGTGAGAAACCTGGCCATGCTCAAGGATGTGATGTAAAAGTACATCTTATTTTGCCATGTTGCAAAGTCCGTCCCTTTGAACTTGAATGGTGGTACTGCCGGCGGAGCAGCAACTTTTGGTGTTTCAACCATTTCAGTCTTTGTTGCCATCTACACAGATGAATTAAACAGATTAAATAATATTGTCATAAGATTGTTGTTAAATATGTTTAAAACAATCTGTGTATATAAAATATTATAGAATATTTTATATTTCTGAGTACTATAGTAAATTATAAAATATTATAAAATACTTTATATTATAAAACTATAGTAAATTATTCCAACAGAATAATTATTTATAATTAACTCTAATTATAAATCTTAGTATAGTTTATTCTCGCAGAACAAACAAAATCAGAATTTAATAACAGTGCACTTACTGAAATAATTCTGAACCGAAAAATCGACTGAGGCTTGCAAATGCAATATCCTTAAGACAATATTTATGGGCTGTCAAAGGTGCAACAGTTCGTCCCAGTGGTCTCCCAAGATACAACAGTCGGATACTTGATTCTTTGCACAAAGAAAAAGTCCACAGCGAACTTTAACAAATAGAATATTTGAACAATTAGAAGAAGAGAAGAATATAGAGAGAAAGAATAGGATTCTGCTTTGATTGCTAGAAAACGGGATGAGAGAATTGGCCAGATTCTCCCCCTATTTATAGCTGCAGAAAGGTGTTATTTGGAGAGACATGACTTTTCGGATTAAACCTTTACATTGGTTCTGTCCGAAAAGATGCAACCGGTTCGATTTAAACCGAACCGGTACAGACAATTCAAATAATGGCGCGCGGATCTTTTGGAGCAAACGGGTCAGCCGCGCGGATCTTGTTCGGGTCAACCGGATCTGGTACGCGGATCTAATCTTGTATGGATTTAAAAATTGGGCCTTTAATTTTGGGCTAAAAAATTAATTAAATTTTGTCCAAAAAGAATAATGTTATGTTGAGGCCCAAGCCCAAGCCCAATCCAAACCCAAACCCAAACCCGACCGTGCCGTGCCGAGTCGAGTCAGTCGGACGGACTGCGGCGGCCGCGCGTGTGGGAAACCATTGTCATCTACGTCTTCTCCCCTCATAAAACTTGGTACCCCCAAGGGGCCCTCCCCTTATACATTTTTTTGCATTATAAATGACAAAAAACTTCTCACTTTCCCCCATGTGGGATGAAGGCATTTTTCATTCTTCTAAGCTTCATTCATTTCTCATTTTGTGGGCTTAATTCCAATTGGGCTCAATCCAATTGGGTTAATACCCATAAAATCCAACAGCATTTTCCCCGTAATTCATATTTCTTAATAATGCTCAGTCCTTCGTGTCTCTACTCCGACAACAGCCATACAACTAATAGCTGAATATATTAGAGCTGCAACAACCTTTCCAGTTGGTCCATATATATAATTAAGAGTTAATTACAAGACTTTCCATGAGGTTTGGTGTAATTCGCCTCCAATCCCCTCCAGGAATTGTAATTACAATGATCTCCCTCGAGGTTTCAAAAACCTTACAAAAACCTAACGAACAATAATGGACACTAACGGAGTTGGACGAAATCTGTGAAATGACTTCAATTCCCTCGTCAATTTTAATTAAAAAATCTTATCAACAAAATGTCTTATTTACTTTTGCCCTGAGATTTGGTGCTACAAAAAAATGACATCCCCTAAGATTTGGTGTAATTCGCGTCCAATCCCCTCAAAGAATTACAATTACAATAAACACCCCTTATGATTCAAAAACCTTATAAAACCCTAACGGACTCTAACGAAGTTTGATGGAATCTGTGAAATGATTTCAAAAAACCAAAAAGTCCAAAATTCTTGCCCCCATCCCCCAAAGTGGGCATTACAAGCCAAGTTTGCCTCACATGTTTTATGTAGGGCAAATTTACCCCACAATTCACATGTTTTAAGCATTTCCGTACAATTACAAAAATAGTTAAATTATAATTAAAACAACTATCAAACCCTAGCGTCACCCCTCCCCTCTCCCCATGATGGAACCCAGGCCAGGCCATGGTTTCCAGAGATCATTGGTCCACCAAGGTCTGGGACCGACGACCTGTGTTTTATTATATTAGGGGGATGGGTGGGTTTTGTATTATTATTTTTTTAATTATTATAAATTTATTATATAGGATTAATAATATTTATGTAATTTTAAAAAATATATATTTTTCATATTTTATATTAAATATTATTTAATTTATATATATTTAATTGTCATTAATGATATCTTAAGTTCCATACACTTCTCACTCACGACAATTTGTTAGACAACTAAAAGAAGAATAAAACTTCAAGTGCATATTATTCAATTAACAATAGCCTTATAAATAGGCAGTACATCAACAATAAGACAGAAAAAATAGGAATAACCTTAACAACCTTTGACCACTAACTTATGACTTATAATACTAAATCTGACTAGCAAAATACCCACAAATCAAGTCCACCTATCACCCACGTAAGAAATGTATTTTGACAAATTCATAACAAACCCTCCCTTAAACTGATGTCTACAGACATTCAGTTTACTACAAATTTCAGAAAAGACAGCTTCTTAGTTCTTCAAGAGTCCAACTTACAAACACCCAACAATTCTCGTAACTTCAAAAATGAAGGCAATTTGAGAGGCTTCGTGAATATATCTGCAAGTTGATCTTCACTCCTACAATAGATGAGCTCAATTTTTTTGGCCTTTGTAAGATCTCTTAAGAAATGAAACTTCACATCTATGTGTTTACTTCTCCCATGTAAAACCGGATTTTTGGAGAGTTTGATAGCTGAATTGTTGTCACAAAATATAGTAGTAGGTCCTTGTCTCTTGAAATACTGTTGTTCAAGAATTCTCTTCAACCATAGAGCTTGACAAGCACATGAAGTTGCAACAACAAATTCAGCTTCAGTGGTTGATAAAGTGACAATTGGTTGTTTCTTTGATGACCATGAAACATCCCCTGAACCAAAGATAAAAACATAGCCCGAAGTACTTTTCCCATCATCTCGATCCCCAGCAAAATCGCTGTCGGTAAAACCAATTAAGTCTGAAATTTCTCCTTTCTTGTAGAGTATCCCACATTCCTTAGTGCCTTGCAAGTAACGAAGTATCCTTTTGGCAGCAAGTAGATGCATCTCTGTCGGATTTTCCATATATCTGCTGATGAGACTCACTGAATACATTATATCCGGCCTTGTTGCAGTTAAATACATTAAGCTTCCCACAATCTGTTTGTAAAGAGTGCCATCAACCTTTTTTCCTTCAAGATCTTTATTTAGCTTCAAACCAAATTCAGTTGGTGTATTCACCGGATTGCAACTTTTCATATGAAATCTATCTAAAATTTCTCGTACATACTTCTTTTGAGAAATAAAGATTCCAGTAGCTGATTGAACAACTTCAATGCCCAAAAAATAATGCAACATTCCAAGATCAGACATTTCAAATTCAATCATCATGGACTTTTTAAACTTTTCAAACATGGCCCTATCATTTCCAGTGTAAATTAGATCATCTACATATAAGCATATAAAAAGTATCTTCCCCCCATCTTCAGTTTTGATAAAAAGTGTATGCTCATATGTGCATCTTGTAAAACCTTCTTTCAAAAATAAGCTTCTATACGGCTGTACCAAGCTCGAGGAGCTTGTTTCAGCCCATATAGAGCCTTTTTCAGCTTATACACTTTATGCTCGTTACCCAATTTCACATAACCAGGAGGTTGATCAACGAATACCTGTTCATGTAAATCTCCTTGTAGAAACGCTGATTTAACATCCAATTGGAATATAGGCCATGTGTTTTGAGCTGCCAATGCGATCACCAATCTGATTGTATCATGTCTTGCAATAGGAGCAAAAACTTCTTTGTAATCAACGCCAAATTCTTGCTTATAGCCCTTTGCCACCAAACGAGCCTTATACTTGTCCACTTCACCGGTTTCCTTCAATTTTGTCTTGTAAACCCACTTCACACCAATTGTCTTTTGCCCTTTTGGAAGATCTGTCAACTCCCAAGTGTTATTTCTCTCGATGACCTCAATTTCAGCATCCATAGCTTTTTGCCATTTCGATTCTTTGATAGCCTCTTCGAAAGTCACTGGATCACAGTCTGAAAACAAGGCAAAATGAGTAAGTGGATCCTCACAATGATCAATTCCTGTTACCTCATAGTCGTGCATCCATGCTGGTCTTCGTCTAGCACGTTGAGAGTGAACTGTTACAGCATCAGAATGTTCAGCTGCAGCGGGTAAAGTTGATGTTGTAGTAACTTCATTTTCAGAATTTCCAAGAGTAGAAGCTGGTGGATTTTGTTGCTGATTGGGTTGTGTTTCTTCTTCATTTACTCCATCAAAATTCACTGGTATTGTTTGTCCAACACCGCTACTGCTCCATGACCAGTTTCTATCTTCGTTAAATACAACATCGCGACTGATGACAACTTTCTTGGTAATAGGATTGTACAATTTGTACGCTTTTGATTGATCACTAACACCGAGAAAAATGCATTTTTCTCCTTTGTCATCCAACTTTCTTCTCTTTGCATCCGGAATGCGAGCATAAGCAATACACCCAAAAATTCGGAAATAATCTACAACCGGTTTACGTCCACTCCAAGCTTCCTCCGGTGTCATATTTTGAACAGCAAGTGTGGGGCTTCTATTCAATATATGAACACTCCAATTAACTGCTTCAGGCCAGAAATTTTTCGGAATGCCGCTCTTTGTCAACAGACTTCGAACCATATTCAAAATAGTGCGATTTTTCCTCTCGCAAACTCCATTTTGTTGCGGCGAGTACGCAGCTGTAAGTTGCCTTTTGATTCCATAAAACTCACAAAAATTTGCAAATTCGTGAGAGTTGTATTCACCACCACGGTCGGTACGAAGAACTTTTATTGGAAATCCAACTTCTTTCTCAGTATACGCTTTGAAGTTCTTAAAAGTCATAAAAGCTTCAGATTTATTCTGCAAAAAATATGTCCAGGTTTTCCGACTATAATCGTCAATGAAAGTAATTATATATCTTTTACCTCCATTAGAAGATGGATTTATTGGTCCACAAAGGTCGGAATGCACTAGCTCAAGTGGTTTCTTCGCTCTCCATGTATTCCCTTTCGGAAAAGGATCTCGATGTTGTTTGCTAACAACACATTCTTCACAAACTTGCGAAGGAATTGAGAATTCGGGAAGGCCTGCTACCATATTTTTCTGCTGCAGCATTTTTAATCCATTAAAATTCAGATGTCCATACCGAAAATGCCATAGCCAAGCTTCCTCATTTAATCTTGTAGAGAAGCATGAAGGTGTCGTGTTGTTGAGATACATTGGAAACATTCGATTGGCTGTCATGTTGACTTGAGCAATTAAACCCAATTTTGCATCTTCAATTCTACATACTCCGTCTTTGATAGAGATTTCATACCCCTTTTCTTGAAGTTGGCCAACACTAAGTAAATTTGTTCTCAATTCTGGAACAAAAAGTACATTAGAGATTGTTTGAATAGAGTTTGTCTTGGTTTGGATAGTTACCTTCCCTTTCCCCATAACAGAGATTCTAGAATCGTCACCAAACTTCACACTATCACGAAAAGATTCATCTAAATAAGAGAATGCAGACTTATTGCCACACATATGATTGCTACAACCAGTGTCTAAGTACCACAAATTGTTATTTGTTTCCTCCTTGGCATGACAAACCATCAATAAAGACACTTCTTCTTCGTTCTCTACAAAATTAGATTTTTCTACATGATTTTTATTTAAATTTGTACGACTTTCAGATTTGTAATGGCCATACCTATGACATCTGAAGCACTCAACATTACTCTTGTCTCCCGACTTTGATCTGTTCGTAGATGAGTGATGGCCTCCACGACCTCTTCCCCTGCCTTGAGAGTCATGGAACTGATTATCTTCAGAGGTCTGATGCAGATTTTTGTGATTGCTATTTCCTCGTCCTCTACCTCGTCCTCTATTTGGTGCATAAGAACGATTATCAGTTGATGCCTTCAAAGCTTGCTCCTCTTTCTCTTGCTGGTTAATTTTTTGTTCATGAACCAACAATGAGCCTTGTAGTTCATCAATTGAAAGTGTATCAATATCCTTAGACTCCTCTATCGAACAGACAACAAAATTGAATTTTGGTGTCATGGAGCGTAGAATCTTCTCAACAATGGTTACATCTTCCATCCTATCTCCATGAATCCGCATCTTGTTTACAATTGCCATGGTCCGAGAAAATATTCAGCAACTGGTTCTCCTGATTTCATTCGAAGCATTTCAAACTCAGATCAAAGTGCTTGAAGTTGTTGTCTTTTTGTTCTTGCTGAACCTTGATACTTCTTCTTCATAGAATCCCTGTAGGACCTCAGGCGCTACCACTTGCCCCAAAACCAATTGGTGTTAGGGAATGCGCATACCCTTCCCTTATAGTGCATTCACGCAAGCGCCCACGATATTCGATTGTGGCTCCACCCGCACACTCAGTTTGGGTCTCCATCCGCACACTCAGTTTGGATGCCACAGGACAATTGCTGTCACCCGCACAGTTAGTTTGGGTGCCCAACAATCTCCCCCTCAGCAATTGCTCCTGCTGGGAATCGAACACGTGACCTTGGCTCTGATACCACTTGTAGGACCTCAGGCGCTACCACTTGCCCCAAAACCAATTGGTGTTAGGGAATGCGCATACCCTTCCCTTATAGTGCATTCACGCAAGCGCCCACGATATTCGATTGTGGCTCCACCCGCACACTCAATTTGGGTCTCCATCCGCACACTCAGTTTGGATGCCACAGGACAATTGTTGTCACCCGCACACTTAGTTTGGGTGCCCAACAATTATATAATATTGCAGAGTTCGTCCCAAATTAATTACAAGATTGAACGTCATTTTCATTAAATTAGGAATTTAATATTGGGACTAAATTCATTCAAAATGGTAAATTATGGGACGAAATTTGGCGAGTTGATATAGTTTGGGACGAAAAATCAAAATTAGTAATTAGTTTGGGACGATATTCCAAAAATATATTAAATTACGGGACGAAATTCGCCAAGTTAAATAGTTCGGGACGAAAATTCAAAATCAGTAATTGGTTTGGGACGTTTTCTGCAATTTTACCTTTTAATAATATATTTTATAAATATGAACAAATTGTTTACACATTAGTTGAATGAATTTATTATATAAAATAGTATATTTAATAAACTAATATTTTTTATAAATAAGATATTTTAGTTTATTAAAGTTTATTGTATTATAAATTGAAATATTTAATGAAATTTATGGGAAATTATAAATTATATCAATTATTTTGGTTGTAAATATATGATTGTTTTATTTATAATATAACAATTAACACCCAAATTTTAAAATTTATAATATATTATAAACATTATAAATAACTTTCAAGGGTAAAATTGGAACAGTTTAGGAACAAGGGGTTAATTGTAAGAAGGTGACAAACCTAAGGGGGATTTTTGTAATACCCAATACGTGAGGAGAATTTATGTAATTAGGCCATACCTGAAGGGGGTATTCGTAATTTAACCGCACGTTTTTGTCAATTTGTATGTTTGATTAATTGTTGTTATATATTTTTCCTTTTTCCATAAAACTATTAATTTATTATTAATATTATTACTATTATGCATTTTAAAGATATATAACTGGTAAGTTTTATTGTTCGTATGATCTGTATAACATGGCAATGAACATTTTTAATATCCATCATGATTTCAATTTTTTAGCAACTCCATTATGGATTTAAATGGTTTTCTTTATTTCAGAAAATATCATTAACATCATTGACAAGAAAAGAGTCTTCATGTTAAAAAAAAATCTATTGATCAACTTATAATGTAAGTAATGTAAGGTTGTACAATATACAATCAGTTGTTTAATTCGATAGCTATATAATTATTTATAATTACTTAGAGTTGTTAGTTCATTCATTCACTTTAATTGATAATTCTTGCCACACAATGATCTTTTATATTATTTTACTCATAATATAAAATAAATTATTTTGCTCAGAAAAAAGTACTTAATGTATACATAATATGGAAATGTTGAAGTTTAGCAGTATTTTTTTTTTTAACATATATTACTGAAATGTGTATGTCTCAAGTGCATGACATCCAATTAAAAGTCCAAAAAATTGGCATGAAAAGCTTTTAAGTAAATGTAAAATATTATCCAAAAAATAAAAATCCCCTGTTAGGGAATCCTAACTAGAAATAAATCTAGAAAAGAACGAGTTGGCCAATGGCTAAAATTCTTAATTAATATTCTACCAATAATTTCAAAACATCCGCAGTAAATTAAAGCCAAAATCAAATTCTACGTAATGCTCAACCAAATCCCACATAATTTTATATATTCCATATAATTTTTGTAGGTATGGAGGGGTACATTGAGTAATTTTGCAAATAAAAAGTAGGCCAAAAGACATATTAATTAATTATCTAATTTTGGCACAACTAAATAAAAGTAATAACAGTACTCTAATGTGAGATTTGTCAAGTAATTGATCTTCAAGAAGAAGACGAAGGCAAGAGATCCATGAAAATAAAATAAAACCTTATTGATGGAACTGAAATTGCAAGAATGAGATTATGAGAAAACCGAAACTTAAACGAATTACTGGCCACTAGTCCAAATCTATATGTATACTTGAAGATTTTTTTTTTTTTTTGAAAGCATGTATACTTGAAGATTTAACTAAATGTATACTTAGTTAAATGTATACTTGAAGATTTAACTAAGAAAAACGCTGAACACTTATAAAAGTGCTAAAGAGACGTAATATACAATGATAAAGAAAGTAACAACTATATATGCCTTATTTTAACAGAATTAACAACCATTCAAACTTCAAACTCATTCAGAATTCTGTAGCTTTGCAGCTTCGGAATCCTCTAATAGTTTGGGCTTAATACCCCAACAAAATTGCATGCTATCTCACATACTTGAGATATGCATTATTTTTAATAACATGTTTTGTTATTTCAACTTTGAAATTACTTTTGGTGCATCACATTCTTTATCTAGTAGAAAAAGTTTGATGATTATTAATTGGTTGATTTGTTTTTAGCTAATATGGACGAAGAGATGCTAACATCACCGGTTTCTTCATTAGCTCGTTCTCCTTCGAATTCTAATGGATCATTCATAGATATTGGTGTAGATGTGGAGAATCCTAATATTCCATCTCCACCTCAACCAAATATACCATCTCCATATACACCAGATTTCTCGTCTCTTCGTGATTACTTAGTTACTTTAGTTGATCTGGACTCAACGAGGACGTCGGGGAAGATTGTAACACTCCAATCCCACATTGATTGTGGATGAATTGTTTGAATGGTTAAAAAGACTTGAACTGCTTCTACTTGTCAATATGGGCTTAAGCATTTTTGGTTAGTGGACTATAGCCCAACAATGTTGACAAGACCAGAAGTGAATCAAGGTCTTTACAAAATTTACGGACATGGGAAGTACAAATTAATTTTCTTTTAATTTGTATCACATGACATATAAATTTAGCTAACCAAATTCAGCTGTACTAAAATTGTTAATAGAAGGAAACTGCTAATACTCGGTTCGACCGTTTAATGAATCAAACCTAGCATGATAACTTTACATTTTTGTCATCAAATTTGATAAATTATATGTAAAAATTAAGATATTGCGATGCCCGAGTTCAATAAATATTTGACTTAATTGAAACATACCGAGCATGCATGACGAAAGTACAACTGAAAATATGTTTCTTCCTTTGTTTATATATGCTTGAAATATTACTCTTGGTCTATGGAAAGTTTAATATGTACTCGATTTTTGTTTATAGTTTACTAATCATGTTCATATGTTCAAATCACTCATTAATAATTTTGTGTGAACTTATAATAAATTACATAAGAATTGATAAGTAATTTGTGTTTTTTTTTTGTAACAATGAAATTAATTTTATTCTAAATAAGAAAACATACACATAAAATTGACTAGATATATACAAAGTACATACAATTAACTTTGTAGTATATTTAAAAGTATCAAATTATTTAAACTATAAATCAAATTATTTCTTAACTTATTAACCGAAAAGCTGATGATTAACAAATGAATTTTATTTATTCTCTTGAGTCTTATGATCTAAATAGGTTATTAAATTAAAAGAACCAACTCATTGCATAAGAGAAAGTCCAAAGATGAAGAAGGATTTATTTTGAAGAAAGGTTTATACGCAATTGGAAGATACTTCATGAGAAGCCAATTGAGAAAGAAGGCCCACTATGATTGAAGCTCCTAACACCACTGAACGACCCAATTTCCGATTCAAGAAAATTTGAGGTCAATTCGCAAGTAATTTCCGATTCAAGAAAATTTGAGGTCAATTCGCACGCCGTTGTCCCGCCTCACGCAACCCCTAGCCTGAACCTTAACCCAAATTAAACTCACCCCTGCCATAGCTCCATTTTCGCCGCCGACCCACGACCCCAACAACGCCGCACCGGCGAACCACCATCCCTGAACCACCGCGTTTGCGACTGCCAGAATCTAGACTCCCCGCCCAGCCCTGCTCCATTTTTACGGTAATTGATTACATTACAGTTGTTAAATTTTCCTTTAGAAGATTAAGTTCATGTATTAATTCCACTATTTATATTTGTGCGGACTGGGTTAATTTTTTTATTATTGGACAATTAACAATTTTTTGTTTGATTATACAAATGTGTTTTTTTATTAATTTCAAACATTCGAGTAAGGTAGTTGTGGTAATTTATAGCTTTGACATGATATTTGTGGGAATTTAGAAATATTGAGCTAGTATGCTAATAGTTCATTTATTGAGTTTGCTGTTGGATATCTGTTCATGGATACGCTAATTTGGTTAAACAATTGAATAATAATAATGGTGATGATGTTAAGTACATAGATGGAACAAAAGTTGATGGTTTTTGTGGGTAATTTAAAACTTGGTTTATATAAATTAGATTAATTTATCTGATATTTGTATGGGTTGTTGAGAAGAAAAGAGAAACAGAAAAAATATATAAACACTACTTAAGTGATTTGCATTAGAGCATGCATGTTTAATTAGGAAAACATGTATAGGTAGCCATATATAAAACCACGCTCGGGATATAAAAATACTGTACCAGGCCATATAGTATATGGTAAATTCTAAATTAATTTTCTTTAAAATTTGAACTATAATAGCTAGAGAATGATTTTGGTATTATAATTGTGTTAGGACTTTCAATAATGATTTGGCGTGCCCCTATGTTGCTCCATCTTTTTTCCAAATATCACCAATTCTGCTCTTGGTTGGTCTGCTGATCCCTTGGATGTGGCCAACTTATTTGCATCGACAATAAGTGGTGTTCACTTTTTGTCATGTCTCTTGTTTATCTTGTAATTGTTCATATAGTTTCGAGGATATTTGCTAGTACCCTTTAGAGTAATTATGAATGCTTTGAACATCTTGTTTCATGTTTTTTACTTTTGTAGGTTAACGTTCCAAAAACAAAGAAGACTTTTTGCAAGTCGAAGGAGTGCAAAAAGCACACGTTATAAGGTGACTCAGTACAAGAAGAGTAAAGATAGTCTTGCTGCACAAGGGAACTTCTAAAAAACAAAAAACGAAAATCAAATTCGACAACACGCTTTGGACTAAAAGTGAACTTCCTACTCATAGCCACAAACCGCTTTTAAGGAATATAAACCTCACTAGGAGCAACAACAAACCCCACTCCTGTAAGTATTTTCTAAATTTCAAATCCAAATGGAATCCCAAATCATCCGGGTATCTTTTCATTCAGTCGTTCAACCCATTCAAATCCACAAGACCCGTTTATTTTCAATGTTACCCACACCTTCTTGTTCTTCAAATCGAGTTTCCTTGAATATTCGTTCTTTTTCTTCACATACTTTAATCACCAGGAGAAGCTTAAAGTGTAGAAATAGTGTTGAGAAAGTGGAATATGAAAAAGATAAATCAAATATTAGAAGGAAGAATTTGGCTATTTTTGTATCAGGGGGAGGCTCCAATTTCAGGTCAATTTATGAAGCAACTCTTAATGGGCTTGTTCACGGCGATATTGTTGTTTTGGTCACCAATAAACACGGTATGTTACTATTCTAGATTGACTCAGAATTTCAACTTTTTTGAATTTTGAGAATCAGCTGTAACTCTATATACCCTTATGGTGCAGATTGTGGAGCTGCAGAGTATGCGCGTGACAAGGGTATAACTGTAATTGTTTTCCCTAAAAGAAAAGAGGCACAAGAGGTTTTTTCTGCAGAAGACCTTGTAACTTCACTGAGGTTCAGACTTTTATTTTCAAGAAAGTATTCATTTAATGTGCCTGTTTTGATTATTATTTATTTGCCACTCATTTATTTCAACTTTACCTGGCTTATAAAGTCTCTATTACCTTGAAGCTCTTATTATTCATGTTTCATATACAATTTGGTATCGCGATTGAAATATGTCATTCATGTAATATGGCTTATAAAGTCTCTATTACCTTGAAGCTCTTATTATTCATGTTTCATATACAATTTGGTATCGCGATTGAAATATGTCATTCATGTAATATTTTTGTTTAGTACTCAAAAGTTTGAATGTATTCTATTCTAGATATAAAGTTCAAGATGACATCTTTTTTCTTAATTTCTTTAAAACTTGGTTGCCTAATAACAGAACATGGTACTCATTGCACTGCAGATGATATTTTGACATTCATCTAAAGTAAGGTAAAATATCTTAAACCGCTTATAATTTTGGTTCAAGATCTTAGAATGTTACTACAAAGTCATAGGTAATTGTAAGCAATTATGTCTGAAGATATTAGAGCACACATAATACTTTGTTGTCTGCATTAAATTTTTGTATCCTTTTAATATATCAGCATTTTCCTCTTAAAATAGGAGTCGTTTTCTACCCACTTCTAATAAGATGTTGATGTCATTCCTTTTTTCTTTTGTGTCTCCACCAATTAAAAGTTTAGACTACCTTATGTGTAGATCTCACAAGATTGACTTCATTCTTCTAGCTGGTTATATCAAACTTATTCCTTCTGAGTTGATCCAAGCTTATCCAAAATCAATATTGAATATTCATCCGTCACTTCTTCCAGCATTTGGTGGGAAAGGTTATTATGGCATGAAGGTGCATAAAGCAGTCATTGCTTCTGGAGCAAGGTAATTCAACACAATTTTCACCCCTTCTTTATGTTAAGATATTGTTTTTCCTTTTGATTTTCTTATTAAATCATAACACTAGAATTTATGCTTTGCCCATTTAAACAAATTTGCAAATGATGTGTTTGATTGCGAGATGCGGATTGTAATATTGTATTGCATGTTCAATTTTTCTACTGTGCTAATATGCATCTCTTAAGCTTCTAAATCTGATTACTTCTGATGGTAGAGCAGCCATAAGAATGTAATATTGTTATAATTTACCAACACGTCCTTAATTCCTTGTTTTCATTCTTTCTCTCCAGTTATTAAAATTTCATTGAAACTGTCTAGGTTTCACATGCTTTCATCATAATCTTGTTAATTTACTTATTGAAGTTTGTGTATGATTTTTTCACAAGCCATTTATACATCACAAATAAATTCCCCAGCCATGTCATCTATGTAAGACCATTTGCTTGTTTTATGAGGTAAACTAACATTCAATGCCAAAGGAATTCCGGATCAAAATACGTGCATCTTTTAGTGATCAATAACCTATTTTAATGGTGCATTTCTTTGTTATGATCAATAACCTGTTCAAAGAGCATTTTGGTAATTCAAAGAATATTTATGTAGATAGTTGTTACATTGCACCTTCTCTATCATAGTTGTAGAGTGGGTGCAGACCAGTTGTAATCTTATGTCATTGAGAAAGATTGCATATATACTCTCCCCTGGATTTTTATATAATTTGCTTATGTCACAATAATTATCAATTTCATATTTATCAATATGCATGAGGTTTAATGGGTGACCAAGGCGTGCATTATTAGTATTAATTTTCTGTAGAAGCTTGTTCACATTGTTCGCTTCCTTGTATAATTGATACCTTTGTTATTGTAGAGCTCAAAATAATACCCGTTGCTTATTCCATTTTATTGTCCATATGTTTCATTAAGATATATCTTATCTTTGTATTCTTTCGATGTTACATAGGTACTCTGGTCCTACAATCCATTATGTTGATGAGGAGTACGACACAGGTCGAATCCTTGCTCAAAGGGTAGTCCCTGTGCTCGCTAATGACACAGCTGAAGAGCTAGCTTCACGAGTTCTTCACGAGGTCTATCGTAGTAACAGTGAAACTACATGTTTGAGCATTACTCAAATTACCCCGAGGTTTACTGTAATTACACTGACCACTCTCCATGTTTGAGCAATTACACAAACTTCCCCTGGGGTATTAAATTCATTACAGTTACCCCCATAGTTATAGAAGGCGCACATAGCGCGCGCAATTGCCCGAGGCGAGGCGAGGCGAGCCCTCATCGCCTCGCGTCGCCTCGCCACGGTCATCCCCGAAATGCCCCGCAAGGCGTCGCCTTGCTCGCCTTTGGCGCCGCCTTAAGGCGGTGCAAGGCGTCGCCTTTTGGGGGTCCTCTTTTTTTCTTTTTTTTTTTTTACTTTTAAAGTTAGAAGTAAATTACCAATTTTGCCTCTCTCTTTCTAGAAACCAATCCCGCCCTTCTCACACTCGTCATCCGTCGCGCCGTCACTGGCCATGGCTGTTGCCGACTGAATTAAGTTGAAGAAGAAGAACCCCGTCTCTGTACTCTTATTTTTTTATTATATGTAGAACTCATTCTTTTACAATACAAAGTGGGAACATGGGTCCACCACTTGTCTTTATCTACCCATTAACACATTTTAAGATTATTTGTTCATTTTCTTTGTCACTTTCTTATTTGTATGTGTATTTAATAATTTAGGCATATTAATAGACACTATTTAATACAATTATTTATTTACATAAATAGTTAAGTAATTTTGTTTAATTATATTTAAATACATAAATATAGTCAATTTATTCACATGGATTGATTTATTATCGTTGTACATTGCTTTTGAACTTATTTGCTCAATTCAAGACTATTTTGTATTTGACTATTGACACCTTAAATTTATTTTGAGACTTTGAGTTATGAATTTGATTTTTGGGATGTTGCATGACAAATATGTTTATTATATTGTCTTTAAAAGTCTTGAATTTTATAATTATTGTTGATAATTTGATATATATTGATAAATTCATATACAAGCGTTTTAGCCCCCAAAAAGCCCGCGCTTTGCGCCTCGCCTCGCCTTAAGGCAAGGCTCGGCCTCGTCGCGTCGCGTCGCCTTGCGCCTCAAACAACTATGGTTACCCCCTTTACAACGTACATTTCTGACAATGCATGCTGACATCCACATAAAAAACTTTTGATGTGAAAAAATGGGCGAAATTTGTGCAAAAAGAGGAGGGTGATATGGGGTTAATCAGTGAAAAACGAGTAAAATTGGTGAAAAAGGGTGAAATCGATGGAGAAACTGGCGAAATATGTTTTCCAACCTTGAGGTTTGTGATTTCTTCGATAATATCTAGGGGTAATTTATGGAATTCAAGCTGTTTTTTGATGAATATGATGTCGTAAAAGGGTAACTGTAAAGAATTACCTCACGAGTAGTTCGTGTAGTTTCTCAAACATGAAGAATGGTTGGTGTAATTACACTAAACCCCGGGGTAGTTTGAGCAATTCTCCCTATTTATTACGCCTTCATTTTTTACTAACTCTATATTTTGGCGCACTTTTCAAACAGGAGCACAAATTATACGTTGAAGTAGCAGCAGCGTTATGTGAAGAACGTATTTCCTGGCGAGAAGATGGTGTCCCTCTCATCAAGAATAAAGAAAACCCCAAGGAATTTACATAGTAGCTTAAAAGAAACACACAATTATTAGAAAATTCCTCGAGTTGAATACAATTTTGGGCTCCATTTTTCATCGCATCTTCACATAAGTAACTCGTCCCAAATCGGTTTTGCTTCTACATTTGAAGTACCTGCGACTTTTGTATCAATAGCACATATTAGCATTGATCCATTCTAATACTGATTATACTCTTAGACCAATCAATTTTTATTTTTTTTTTCGTTTTTCTTGTTCTTTCGGGGTTATCTTGCATTGGCTGATTGCAATTGTGGATTGTAATTTGTAATATTAGGCACACCTCTTTTGAGCTGTGATTTGAGTGGCTCCTTTTGGACTGAACTTATGTAACAATTGTACTTGTACAAGTTAAAATGAATGGCTTCATACTTGGGTCAACATACTTCTACAAGGAAAAAAGAAAGAAAAGAAAAGAAAAGAAAAGTCTCTTCTGTTTTCTTCTTGAGATACAGAGCATGTTTGTTTGGTGTTCCTCAAAATCTTATCGTGTTTGGGAAATGTCAAACAAACATGATTTTTATTTTCTTAAATAAATTTTTCATCTCTCAATTTCTCATTCTACTCTCTCAAAAGTCAAATAAACAATTAACTTTTTTATCGTTAAATAAAACAGTTACAAACTCTACACTGATTTGATATAAAGTAACATATAGGGAAATTCTTACACAGACCGGGTTTGGCCGAACCCAAACTAATTAAATGGCAAGTGTAATACACTTGCTTTGGGATTGGATGTAACTTCCAGGAAAGTGACCAATCACAAAACAAGTGCAATACACTTGCTTGGTGGTTGGATGGATTTGGCCAAGCCAGGCTTGGGCAAGAATTTTCCGTAACATATATCACATAATAAATATGATTTGACATGTTTTATACATTTTACACCTATAATATAATTTAACTTTCCAAAAATAACCTACATTTACTTTATTTCTCAAATCATTATCTCAAAGTCCAAACAAATTTTCATATTTTTCATCGAAACATTGAAAGTTTTCGTTTTTCAATCAAGCTAAACGAAAAAAGATATAATTTCGAAACTATATATTTGTCTGAAACTCTCTTATTTTTCTTAATTAAGTAACTTTTTTTATAATTTTTCCTTGGTGTTTCCGAAATATTTTCGAAAAGTTTTCAATATTTGACTGTCTGAAACATACATTCAAAACGAAATTTTGATCCATGTCCAGGGCAGAATTAATTGATTGGCACCAGTACGTCTTCAAAACAAAACAATAGATTTTAAGCAATAAGATTTATAGATAAAAATTTCATATAAATTCGCTGTGGAGGTACTTTATAGTTTATACTATATTTAACTATGATCATTAAATAGATACTCCAATTAAATAATTACTTTGGCCCAAATTCCTCATGATCAAATAACTAGCCCATTTCTTTGAACACTATCAGTCCAGTTCTCCCAAACGTACTTTTGACCCATTCAGATTGTCTATGCCTAGGGCTGTCAACGGGGCGGATTTCAATCTGGATCCGTCCGAATCCGATCCAATTTATTAGGATAATTGTTCGATTAGATATTCGATGGACCTGATCCGATTATAAAGATCCGTACGAAACTCATGGAGCGAATATAGATTTGGGTCGATCCGATCCGTTAAAGATCCGTATCCGACAATAAATAAAAAGAAAGTTATATATACATATGTTTTTTTTATAAAAGTAAGTATCATTGATAATATTTCACCGTCATTTTAAGAAGATAGTAATTTATAACTCATTTATAAATTTATTTAAAACAATATTTTCATTCTACAAATATGAATATAGGAAAGAAACTTTGAAAATGTGAGCTAAAGTTAAATAAAATTGAAAAGTTAGTAAACTTGTTATAGGAAAAAATATTAATTAATTTAACTTTTTAAATGAAAATTTATTGGATCCGAAAAAGATTCGATATCTGGCTAAATCCGATCAAAATTCGTTGGATTAAAAAAATATCGATCCGAGCAACATACGAGCAAGATCCGAATCCGAGGATTTAATTCGATATAAATGGAGCCAAATCTAGATGAGACTGATCCGGCCAGAATCCGACCCATTAACAGCCCTATCTATGCCTGAAGTTAAACAAGTCCAATTATTAATATTCTTTAGAGGTCGTTGGGCCTCACAATGCAACAGCCCATTTTCACGATTGGAGCCCAAACGTGAAAGTCAGACTGTTTGGCTAAAAAAATTCGAGGCAATGTTTGCTTTCTCCATCACCACAAAATCGCGGTCCAAGAGAAGCGACAAAATGGTTGCTTCTCTCAACGTGAGATTGATGGTTGAGATTGATGGTTGAGGGAAAATCTCTAATGGGCCCTTTCATTTTACATGTGAAAATTAAAAATTATTGGTCTTTTATATTTTAATTCTTGAAACATCATATATATTATGATTTATTGTTGTATGATGATTTGAAAGAGAATATATTTTTTTTACAAGTGCTGGACCCAATTACTGGTGTTAGACTCAACACGTCATGAACTTTTTTTTTTTTAATTTTTACTTAGTCTCATGTTAAGTGAAATAAAAATAATAAAAAAATAGTTAAGTTTTCTTTCTAATTTAATTTTTCTTTAATATTATAGTCTTTTATATTTTTATTTTTAATGAAAATTATTTGACCGTATTCTTTATCATATATGTAAGGTTATTTTGTAAATTATATGAAAATCATTTGAGTAACACGAACATTGGTGAGAATCCAATGCCCCCGAAAACCTAAGGGTTCCTTTGCAAGGTTCGTCCACGGAGGGTGAGTCAGAGCCTGCGAATCTTTTAGATAAACCTCTTAAAGAATTAGAAGGCCTAATATACTGCGTTATGTGATTTGATCAAAATTCTGATTTTATAGATTCGGAATGAGAAACTGTCATCCCAGTCAATTCAATGGGGATACCCTGGATTTAAGATGTCATTTTTCAAGAGTAACATGAAGCTCAGAATTAGGGGTGTAGTCAATAATTAATTTTGGAAAGTGGAAATCAAATGCACAATCAATTCTATCATAAGTAATTCTCTTAAAACCAATTATATTATAATTAATTATTCTAAAAACAATTATACAATATCTAGGCCAAACTCACCCATAGTATAAAATTTAATCGCCGCAATAAAAGTAAAATTTAATTCATGCCCAAACTAAATCCACCTTCCCGCACATCTCCGCCGTATTACACATCAGAGGATCCTTGTTACAAATTAGGGTAAATTACGAATACCCCCCTGAGGTAAGGTCTAATTACAAAAATCACCCTCACGTATTGGGTATTACAAAAATCCCCCTCAGGTTTGTCACCTTCTTACAATTAACCCCTTGCCCCTAAAATGTTTCAATTTTGCCCTTGAGTGTAATTTGTATTATTTGTAATGTCTTATAAATGTTAAATCTTGGGAGTTAATTATTATATCTTATAAATTACAAAAGAGATAATTATATATTTACTGCCAAAATAATTGAAAAAACTTATAATTGCCCACAATTTTTAATAAATATTCCAAAAAAAAGATATTTATTTATTTATTAGCAATTTAAATTGTAAAATATTAAATTAAATAGATTTTTAATAATATATCTTATAAATATGAACAAATTGTTTACACATTAGTTGAATGAATTTATATTGTATTATAAATTGAAATATTTATTGAAATTTATGGACAATTATAAATTATATCAATTATTTTGGTGGTAAATATAGGATTATTATTTTCTGATTTACAAGATATAACAATTAACACCCAAATTTTAAAATATATGACATATTATAAACATTACAAATAACTTCCAAGGGCAAAATTGTAACATTTTAGGGACAAGGGGTTAATTGTAAGAAAGTGACAAACGTGAGGGGGGATTTTGTAATACCCAATACGTGAGGGGGATTTTTGTAATTAGGCTTTACCTGAGGGGGGTATTCGTAATTTACCCTAAAAATTACGAAATTTATTGAAGTTTTAGTAAGTATTCACAAATAGGCGTTAGGGTGTTAAGAAAATTCAAACTAGTTTATAGCATTTAGGAATTATAAGTTGGTACTTTCAATTATTAAAAGAAATTTCCATGTGTTTATGATGGAATGTTCCAAGAGCATCTCCAATGGTTCGGAGGCATAAGCCCATCATTATTAAATCATCAAGAACATTAAGATGGTTGACATACATGAATCAATGTATGTTTTCGTTGTATTATGTTTTAAATTTATTCATTCTTCAATCTCTTGATAATCCAAATGGTTAGATAATAAGGTTTTTGGCAATTAATTGAATCTCATCTATTTGATTTTATGCTTATGTATTATTTAAACTTGTTGGATTAAATCGAATACATGAGCATAAACCGAATAGATAAAATTAGACTCATTACCAAAAATCGTATTGGCTAATCATATCAATTATCATATGACGAAATAACAAATCTGTAACTTTAATGAAACAAAAATTTGCCTTGATTCATGTCAACAGCCTTGATGTAATTGATGGTTTGGCGATGTTGAGTTTATGATCTTCCAATTGATACACAACAATATGTGACACTTTATCCCACCACCCCCCCCCCTTTAATTTTAATTATAAAATTTACACCTAATATTTTAATATGTGACACTTTACCCTATGTTATTTGATAATGTGGCAATTTATCCTTGTGTTATGATAAGTTTGATAATATACCTCTATGTTACAAAACACTTTTCATGTCACTCTCAGTTTCAGCAAGCTAGTTGCATTTTTTGCTGAAGGAGATAAATTTATTTTTTTAAAATTTATACGAAGGTAAAATACTATATTTCAAATTACGGGGAATTAAATTGAATATTAAGCATTTACGATAAGGTTAAATTAACATTTGCTCCTGATTCCTAACATGAACTAATTCTAGATACACAAAAAGTTAAATCTAAATAACATAACAAAAACATGTATGTAAAGGTAACATATGATATTGTTTTCTATGATATAAAATCGACACTAATTACTCCATTTCAAATAATTATATAACTTCATATTCCTCATTAGATCCATACCTAATTAGCCCAATTCCATTAACCTCTCTCAGCCCAGTTCTCCCATAATTTTTGGCCCGTTCAAATATTTTTGTAATTAGACAAAGTTCAATAATATAATAATGAAAAAATCAATATTTTTTTTTAGAACATAAAAGATATCAAGTTATGTCCAAACTAGATCTATCTTCGTATACGTCGGAGGGGAGCTTCTCCCTTCATAATAATAAACAGAAGTTGGTTAGATTCGATGTTTATTGAACCATACTTTTAAGAGAAGTGAGACTATTTGGAAATGAAATTGAACTAAGACTTTTGCAACTATCAATCGTCATTGTTTTAAGAGAACTGACGTCGTTTGGAAATGAAATTGAACTAAGACTTTCACACGAAAAAATATCCATACATTCAAGAGAAGTGAGGCCGTTTGGAAGTGAAATTGAACTAAGACTTTCGCACGAATGAATATATATAAATCCAAAAGAAGTGGGGGCGTTTGGAAAAATTGAACTAAGACTTTTACGGCCGTTACTTTCAAGAGAAGTGAGGCCGTTTTGAAGTGAAATTGAACTAAGACTTTCCCCCGAACAAATATGCATAAGCTCATTAGAAGTGAGGCCATTTGGAAATGAAATTGAACTAAGACTTTCACAAAAAAATATCTCCATACTTACATGACAAGTGAGGCCGTTTGGAAGTGAAATTGAACTAAGACTTTTGCACGAAAATATCTCCATACTTCCAATAGAAGTGAGGCCGTTTGGAAGTGAAAATGAACTAAGACTTTCGCACGAAAATATCCTCATACTTTTAAGAGAAGTGAGGCCATATGAAAGTGAAATTGAACTAAGACTTTCGCACGAACTAATCTCTATACTTTCAAGAGAAGTGAGGCCTTTTGGAAATGAAATTGAGCTAAGACTTTTGCACAATCTAATCATCATATTTTCAAGAGAAGTGAGGCCGTTTGGAAATGAAATTGAGCTAAGACTTTTGCACGAACTAATCTCAATACTTTCAAGAGAAGTGAGGCCGTCTGGAAGTGAAATTGAACTAAGACTTTCACACGAACTAATCTGCATAAGTTCAAGAGAAGTGAGGCAGTTTGGAATTGAAATTGAATTAAGACTTTCACACGGAAATATCTCCATACTTCCAAGAGAAGTGAGGCCGTTTTGAAGTGAAAATGAACTAAGACTTTTGCACCTAGCAATCTTCATACTTTTAAGAGAAGTGAGGCCGTTTGGAAGTGAAATTGAAATAAGACTTTCACACGAACTAATCTCAAGTAGTGGTAAGGTACCGAGTGCTGGGATTTCTCTGCATCTGTTACAATTTATCAACCTAATCTCAGTCAAATTGACACAGCTTCCAAATATCCATGAAGGAAAGTGGTCCCCCATAAAGTAGTCTAATGTTTAAGGATTTTATGTTTTGATGTGGTTGAAGACCGCTCAAGACTTGCTCATGATTGTTGTCTCCATCACTTGAATCACTCCATATAAGATCTAACCTTTTTAGATTTAGCTTTTCAATCAAGCTTGCTCTTCGAGCTTCTTCTCTATCATTCACTAGATCAAGATTTTATATGCAGAGTTTTCCCGTTAAATCATTTAAACCTCCCAATTCTTCAATTCTTCTGCCCTTCTCGACCCCCACAACAAAGAATCTTAATTTTCGAAGAGAAGTTAGCTTTCCAATATTAACTGGCATTCTTTGTATGTTCGCTTTCGTTACACGTAAATGTCTCAGATTAATTAACTGTTCAAGTTTGTCCGGAAGTGCATCTAGAGACTCACATTTTATTGCCCTTAAAGTCTGCAAATGGAATAGCTTACAAACAGAAACTGGTAAAGCTTTAGTATATGTATAAGACACATCAAGAAGGCTCAGATGTATAAGCTTGCCAATTGAAGTATTCAACTCTTTTATATAGCTTCCATGTAAAACTAGAATATGCAAGCCTTGGAAATTTTGGAACATTTGGTCTAGCACACTACCCTTCAAAAATAGTGTCCGCAAATAAATTGCTTCATCTTGAATAACATCGTATGCTTCTTCACCAAAGTGAATTCATTACCAAATATATACTGATAACGCCGTGAAAACTTCGTTATCGCATGCCTTCTTAAGTCCAAAACGTCTTGTTTTAATCCGAGTTTTGCTTGCTTTTGCGTGTTTGCGTGGCTTTTCCTTCTTTGGCCCCTTCGTTTGGCCTTTGTTCGTTTTTCGTGCTTTTGTTCTCGTTTTGATCGCTTTCTCCGTGGTTTGTAGGTAGTAACATCTTAGAGTGATTCGGAGTTGCGTATCAATGATGCGAGTCGCTCTACCCACCCCGCGAGTCAAGCTTGAGCCTCAAAGGAAATAGAACCCGAACCAAATTGTACAAGATTGCAGATAGCTGTTCACTAAAGTATGCACAACTTTATCAAGGATGATCCAAATGAGCTGAATTTTGGATATGTCATAGATGAGTGAGTTAGATACGCTACGGACTTTACGGATCTGCATTCTAAGTTCGAAATCAAAAGATATGCTGCTCGGAAGGAAGTGCGGCAGAGCTGGAAGCTTACTGCCAGACTTACACCGCGGTGTGTGATCCTTACACCGCGGTGTAAGGCCTGTCACACCGCGGTGTATGATATATACACCGCGGTGTACCCCTGCTCTCAGCTGATATTCATCCGCGGGAAGCAGGGGTGTTTTTAGACATTCCCCCCTTGTTTTTCCCTGTAAATAGAACCTCCTTTAGGGCCTTTTTGGTCTTTGTTACCATAGATTTTGGGGTAACTTAGGATTAGGAGGATATACTTTTGCTAGATTAAAGGTTAGAGGGGAGAAATCATTCGACAACTTTCCACATCTCATTTTCACATCTAGCCTCCATTTTGGAAGAACTCTCACTTGGACTCCCCATTGAAGACAAGAAGGCTTGAGGGAGAAGTTGTTGAAGATCTCAACCACTAAGCTTACTCAAACTCTTATTACTTTGTTTCTTTACATTTATGACTTTCATTAATGTATTGGATGATTTGTTTAATGTTATGAGTAGCTACTTCCTATTTTCTTCGGTTTTATTGATCCTATGTTTCGTTCTTGGTTAAATGATGCTATGATGACTGATATGATGCTTACATAACGTTTATCCGATTCCGTGTTTATTGTTCGTCTTAAGGTTTGACAAACTTTGAGATGAGATTTATTGATTCTTGATTGCTATAAGTAGTGATTTTGAGGATTTGATTATGAATTTGGATTGTGATTCGATTCTAGGATAGACATATACCTAAGTCGTTTCATATTCGTTTAAGGTTTGAGTTTAATGCCACCGATTAGATTTTAGTCCATTTAAGAATAAATTGAATTAGTCTAATTTGATAGGTTCGTATGCTATCGGTAGATACGTACGAACGTCCTTGAATCCTTGAATAACAAACACAAGCATTAGTAATCAATTATCAAGTCATTTATCTTGAATTGAACTAGGTGACGTAAAATCCTAGAAGCCTTTACATATTATTAAGTCAAGTGTTAGTTTCTTAATCACCGCATCTAGTTTTAAAATCAAAACCATCACCACTTTACCGTACTCAGCTTACAAATCTAAGTCGAAGTAACAAGACGTTAGTTGGTAATTAATTGAACAATTCCTCGTGGGTTCGACACTCCTTATCACTTTATTACTTGTAGACGACCGTATACTTGCGTGTTTGCGTACTAGTATTTGGAACGTAACATATACATCGAGAACTTTTATGTCCAATATTATTTCCAACCTTCAAACTTTTCGTATTTGAAACCAAACATGCTAGATCATGCACTAGATCATGCATCTTGAAATACTTTATATTTCCAGTCTTAATTTTTACTTCCTCTTGGAAGAAAGACTGTTGCAATAAAATTTCACAAACTTTGTTACCTTGACTTTCCATATCATCTTCTCTAAGAAACCCTTATGCCATCCACAGTTGGATCAATGGCTCTGTAGGGATTTCCTCGTCCTTGTAGAAAATGGAACAATATGCAAAACATTTTTGAAGTAACAAAGATAGCAAACGATTGTAACTTACCTTCAATACTCGCATCACACTATTTTCTTTATTATTGGAATCTAAAAACGCACCCTCCATTATTTTAATCCAATCATCTCCTCCCTTGCCTCGTAAAATTCCTCCAACCATCTTTGCAGCTAATGGATGACCTCCACATTTTCGAGCGATTTTCTTTCGAATGATCTTCAATTCTTTAGGCACTTCTCCTCCAGAGAAAGCTTTTCTTTTTATTATGGACCAACAAAAATCATCTGATAGACCATCCAATTCATAATGCATACATGGGATTTGTGCATACATGGGATTCATGCATCTTCAAGATGCTCACATAATTTGTGCATAAGCTGGCATATGAACCAATTTTCCATGGTACACACAAGTTATCACTGTGTACTAGATCCTTATTATTTATTAGTGAAAGATACATGCTCGAGTTAGTTGGCTTCGAGCTCAGTGGTTTCAATGTGGTAACTATTAGCTCGAATATATTTAAAACTCAACAACGTTTCCCTTGAACGTGGAGCATACATAGCCTCTTTAATGGCTAAAATCGTGCCATTTGACAACATAAGGTGGGTATTACCAAATCCATCTATCAAATCATATGTGCCATATATTAATAGGAATTATATTAACTATCTATCCCTTAGGATAGTGTGCGTAATTGCACTATTAGCCAGATATTATTCCCCACATGTCATGCCTAGGAACCAAATATATTCCAATTTAAACATTTACTTGAAAAAGTAAATCGAGCTAATACCACTAAATACCATAATAATCGGATCAAAATAAAACCACCCAAAATGTGGTCCAAAATAACCAAACATAGTTCAAATATATAAATGTGTTCTGCAAACATCAAAGGATTCCACCTATTTGTCGCTTCTAGCAACAAGAATAGTCTTTTGATGATAAAAAAGACTAACCAGGACATCCCAAATTTTTCTGGGAATTAATGAGTAGTCCAACCTAAGGACCTTATCCAAGTGTCTCCTGATCAGAACCATAACCTCAGCATTTCGGGACATTAGTTAGCAAATTGTCCCCAACAATTGTAATGCTCAGTTTCTTACGGGCATATAGTATCCATAAGTAATTTGAACCCCTTTTGTTCCATTTATAATGAACTATATGGTTTTAATTCCAGGGAACTCCAATCCCAATATTCATGAACCCCAAGTGCACTCACATTCATTTATCAAGCAATCATATATAATCGTTCACCACATGCATAAGATAAAACATAAAGACGAATTCCTTTACAATTTGAAAACTTATGCCCCAAAAATAATATATGATAAATAAATGAAACGACCAAAATTAAATTACAAATTACAATTCGGGAATTTAGATTTCATAGGATCAAACATAGTTCTGAAATTATACCAATAACTCACATTTAAGGTAAACACATATTCTTCAAATCAATGTAATCAATTAAAGTGATCTACAAATTGACATACGTTAAATCCAAACATAAAGATGAATTACCTTATGTACTAAATGAAGATAAAATAATTTCTAGCAGTAACTAAATTTTTCATAAGGAACAATAATCATGTAGTACATAATCTCAAATCAATTTTCAGAAAGATATAACTGTTTCGAAGTTTCGTGATTTAATTCCTTAAAACACATATGACATAAAGAATAACACAAAAATCAATCTGCTAAAATAATCCATGATTTCGTCGGCCTCAATAATTCTCATGTCATGTGTTTTGTGAAATGAATTGAAGTGATAGTATTCTCAAATATCAAACGAAAACGAGTAAACCATCAATTTCAATAGATCGAAATAGCTATTATAGAACTAATTGTTTTGTTGCCAAAAAGAGATTACTTATAAATTAAAGACATTTTTTAAATGGAATTGTTGTCATGATTCAAGGATAGACATATATTAATATATATCTGCATTAATTTATACATAGTTTCATAGGATGATCAACATCATGCCTAAACAAGAAACTGAAATCATAAACGTGGATGAAATTCAACCATCTACACAGTTTGAAATTTCGGAATCCCGAAACAATTTTAGAAGTCAAGTAATAGATGATGGGATTATATATAATAATCATTTTACTATTAGATATCTTATGTGACTCATGATCACAAGCATTATGTAAAACAAACCAAAACTCTTGTTTACATGAATCGGTTCAAGCCAATGATATAATACAATAATCATAATTAAACCATCCAATTCATGTGTTCCAAATAAACAAAAATATAAGGCTGGGTTCGGTTTGCCTTATTAGCCCACAATTAGGTAAAGATTGGGCCATCACTATTTTTATTCAGGTCCATTTTGGTGTTCGGTTCAGGAGATAATATCACGGGCTGCCCGGCTTAATTCGCCCAATAAGTGGGCCAGCCCACACTATACGGAAGATTACAATCCAACCTCCCCCCGTCCAATTGGAAATTTGTAGCCCACATTAACATTTTGATGCCTAAAATGCCCTTAAAGTTCATGATAATTACGCCCAAACATGCCATCTTCAACAAAACAACGAAATTGAGCTCATTTTCTTTTTCCCTCCACGCGACAGCATAGAAAGGCAAAGGTAAACCCTCTTCTCTTAACATTGAATTTTTTCAACCATTTTCAGCTTAATCTTCTTCTACTTGCTATTGATTCATTATTTGTTCATCTACATTTTCACATTGTTGGCAAAAGTAGGGTTCAAGTGAAGAACGGGTTTGGGGAGATTTGAAGGAAGAAGGTTCGCAAAAGGTAAAATCCACTTCATTCCATCTTCAATCTATGTTAATATTTGCTCAGATTGGTAGAAAATATATGGGTCACTGCAATTTTTCCCATTATTTTTGTGTATGGTTCGGTTTATACCCAATATACTCATGTTTGTTTCGGTTTTGATATTGTGAAGATTAGGTGACTGTAATTTCGAAATTTTAGCACATATTGGGTATAAGGCATTGAATATGCTTGTATAATATGATAATGAAGCTTTCACTCATGTTAAGCCACAATGCAAATGTTGAGATTCATTTTTTTATTACTGATATATGCGTATTTGATGAATAAATTGGCTCATGGATGATGATATATTCATAATAGTTGTATGGATTTACATTTTGTAATATTTCATATATGTTTGTTCCTTGTTTCTTCATACATCTTTGTTTAATGTTTGTTCTTTGTCACAATAATGCTCAAGAGAAGTTGTAGTTTAAATATGAAATTTTGTTTTTGTTTATTACATTTTGATTAATGAAAACCACTGTGCTCCTAAACTTTAGATAATATGCTGTTTAGATTTTTGTCCTTTAATTGAAGCTTATTTGTTGGTATAGTGAATACACATTGTTTTGCTATTGAATATATGGGTTCGGTTGGATATTACGGGGGTAATAATGCGATAATTCATGTTATGTGTTTTAGGGCAGCCAGTGGACAATGGATCCAAGGAAGAAACAGTTGATGTTGTTAATGTTTCATCAATTCTTTTGGATGGGTATTTATATGTTATGGGTTCGTGCTAACGAACATTACCAAAAAACTAAAAAAAAACCCGTACGATATAGTCTAATCAGTAGGAAGGACATACAATTGGAGTACCTAGATTATATCACAAAAAATGTAATTTAAGGTGTAAATATAATATACGACTTAATATTAGTGCTTTTGATAAGTTTTGTTCTTTTCTACATAATGTTGGTGGTTTAAACGGAACTAAGTACGTCACCGTAAGAGAGCAAGTTGCCATGTTTTTAACTGTGTTTACTCATCACAAGAAAATTCGGGTTGTTGGCACCGACTACCGTCATTCCGGTGATATTGTAAGCAAGTGTTTTTATCGCGTCTTGACTTGTTTAATGAAGCTTCATAACATTTTACTTCGTAAACCCGACCCGATTTCGGCTGATTGTGAGGATGATAGGTGGAGTTGTTTCCCGGTAAGTCATTGAAATTGAGTTAGTTTCGAGACATTTGTGTTATCTTCCCAAGGTTATTACATATAAACCATTGCGTATGTTTAGGGTTGCATTGGGGCATTGGATGGAACATACGTCCATGTCGAAGTCCCTATTGTAGATAAACCATGTTATAGATCCCGGAAAGGTGATATCTCGACGAATGTTCTCGCTGCTTGCGATGTTAATGGTGGATTCACATACGCACTCGTTGGTTGGGAAGGTTCAGCTGCCGATGGAAGGGTTTTAAGAGATGCTATTAATCGGGAAAACGGACTGAAAGTGCCCACAGGTGTTATATCTATTAAGTGGTACTTATTTTTTAGCACAACTATGATATTTAGGAACTAATGTGCATATTTTGTTTGGTTTAGGAACGTACTATTTGTGTGACAATGGGTATACCAATTGCGAAGGGTTTCTTACTCCTTATAGGGGAGTTCGATATCATTTGAAGGAGTGGGGAGCGGGCATGGAGGCCCCTCAAAATGCCCAAGAATATTTTAACATGAAGCACTCTCAAGCACGGAATGTGATAGAGCGCACTTTCGGTATGATGAAGAAGCGTTGGGCAGTACTTAGGAGCAATGCTTTCTATCCGTTAAAAACGCAAAACAGGATGATAATGGCGTTGTTGTTGATCCACAACTTCATGAGGAAAACAATGGCAAATGACCTGATGTGGGAAGAATTTTATATGCAATTAAGTGACTCGAGCGATGACGACGCCAATGAAGTGGGCGGTGATGACTACATAGCTGCGGTCGAGCCATCTCATGCTTGGACTACTTTTCGAGACAACTTGGCCCAACAAATGTTTGAAAAATGGAATTCGGAACGTGCTTGATTAGAACCTTTTATTTGAGACTTCTTATTTGTGTACCCCTGATGTTTGTACCATTTTTTTATTTTTATGATACTGTGCTTGAATTATTAATGTGTATTTCATTTGAACGGGTTATTTGGTCATGTAATAACTTTCAGTTTGCATTTATGTGTGTTTGTTTTCTTTTTTGATATTTTACATACCACATACTTTGTGTCCTTATACGTGGTTAACTAATATATACACAATTTGCAGTTTTTTCATAGGAACAAAAATGTCGT
This sequence comes from Penstemon eatonii, assembly GCA_038501285.1. Lineage (NCBI taxonomy): Eukaryota > Viridiplantae > Streptophyta > Magnoliopsida > Lamiales > Plantaginaceae > Penstemon > Penstemon eatonii. The sequence continues at coordinate 18,156,302 of CM076712.1, read as the reverse complement.
CCATACAACGTTATGGGGAATCGGGCCAAACACAACGGAAAACAGCTGCTGTCCGCCAAACATGGACCGCTGTGGAGGAACAAGAGTTGATATATTGTCTGAGAGAAATTATCACAAGTGGGTGGAAAGCTGACAACGGTTTTAGACCGGGATACTTGCAAGTTTTGGAGCAGGCACTTAATGGAAGGCTTCCAACGTCGAAGATTGAAGTCAAACATATAAATTCTAAATTGACAGTCTGGAAAAAAACCTATTACCAACTATTGGGTATGCAGGGGACCAGCGGGTTTGGATGGAACGAAATCGGGAGTTCGATCTCGGTTTCAGATGACATTTAGGCATTGTATGTGAGGGTACGTCAAATTACTATCGTATCCTTCGTTTATGTTATTTTGTTATTAATATTCCTATGTCTCGTTAAATATGTGTGAAAATGGGTAATCCAAGTGTCATTTGCCATTGAAAATCACATATGTATATCATACTGTTTGCTTGTGGTTATTGCTAATAACCTCCTGGTTGTTTTTAGTGTGCAACTACCCCCCCCCAAATAGTTGTTTGAATTGTATGCAAATGCCCCCCTGACTGTTTTTTGATTGTGCAAATACCCCCATGGTCCTTTTTTTTTGGTTGCAAATGCCCCTGGGCTGTTTAAATTTACTGCAAAGACCCCTCGCTTTTTTTGATTGTGCAAATACCCCACTGCCAGTTTTAAAATAGTGCAAATAACTACCCCCAATTGTCTGTATTTATTGGAAAACACCCCCCTGATTCTTTTGGTAAATTGCAACTACCCCCAATTGTTTGAGTAAATTGGCAGCAAATACCCCCAAACATGTAAATTTTGATTATGCAAATACCCCCCTCGTTCATTTAAATTGGTGCAACTACCCCTGTCCTTTTTTTAATTTTGCAAATAGCCCCCTGGCTGTTTATAAATTTCGCAAATAGCCCCCTGATTTGTTAATATTCTTTGGATGTATAGGCACACCCTGACGTTGCAAATATGAGATTCAAGTCTTATGTATACTACGAAGATTGGGTAGAAATATTTAGGAAGGACAGGGCAACCGGGGATGACGCCGAGGATTTCGTCGAGATCGTCGAGGACTTGGTAAGGAGTCAATCTGTGACTCAAAAAAAGGGCAAGGGAAAGGAACCAACTGTTGATGCAAACGATGGTGCATTTTTGTTGAGAAGCCCTGCCATGGATCTCACAACCGAAGCATCGGATGGAGGCGAGTCTCAATATGATATTCCGCCCTACAACTTAGGATTTGATGACTTGGGACCGAAACCAACAAGATTGACAAAGAAGGGTAAAAAAGAGATGACAAGCCGGATAAACCTTCGAAGAAGAGGAAGACTCCTGAAGCCGAAAGCCCTGATCCATATAAACCAGACATGGAAAAGTTTGTTTGCGCTGCAAAATCAGCATGGGGAGATCTTAGCCAGCAGTTTGCGAAAGAGGAAGATGTTTACAACGAGAAGGCCCAGAAAATCATTACGACACTTGATAACATTGAGTCCTTGACTGAGGAGAATCGTATATTCCTCTCGTTCAAGATAATGGAAAATGCGAAGCATGTTAGCCTATTTTTGAAGTCCAGCGAACGTAATCGAGAGCATATTTCACATATGATGATTCAAGGCAAGATGCCGTGATGCCCCATGCCTTCATTTTGTGTTGCATTCAAATGATAATATTTTGATAACCTTTTGTCTAAATTGCATATACATGGTTTTGGGACTGGTTGAATTGATAATGTGTATGTAAGCAAGTGTTTTTTTTGGCAGTTTCAAGAATGGTATGCACAAAACATTGTGCTATTATTCTGCCGTCTGCCTCTGTAACTTTGGATGTTATGTCAATTTGGATTTGAATGCTACTTTAAGACCATGTGATACAATTGAATTGTTAATTGCATTATAGGTCCAATTATTTTTGAATTTCTATGATTCAAGTGACATTTACTTGTTTTTTTTGTTTGTTTAGAAATTGTAGTGTAGTATGGATCCAAGTAATGAAATGACAACTTATTGATTGAAGTCCATCAAAGGAAATGCAAACACACGGAAATTAACTAACAACAGAGAATTGATAATACGCATCTGATTATTATTTTTTTGTTTTTCCGATCGAACCTTGTGACGATTCTTCGTCCGGCCAGAGACATTTAGCAACGGATGAAGGCTGCTCACTATCATCACCTCCGGAGTCGGTAGAAGTGTTGTGATAATTTTCTAAGTCAGTCCAAAAATCTTGATTCTCGATGGGGGAAAATTGGACTAGGGGCGGATTTATGGGCTGCGGGGTGGGTGTGCCGCCCCCAACATCCGGACCATCATCTTGTTCGAACCATTGAAGATTAATCGGGGATGCCGGAACTGGTCCACCAAAATCTAGTGGATCGTGGCCAAAAATTTCGCATAAATCAACCCATTTTTCTTCCCCGGTGATCGCATAGGCTTCATAAAACGGATTGGCCTTAAATTGATATAACAGCATATTAATATATGACAAAAATATAAACAACAGAAAAATAATATTAAATGTGCAAATATAATAACAGAACTTCGGAATCGAACGTAAATACCATGCCAATAAATGACAGATCGCAAAATAAAACCAGGAAATTGTACCATGCATAAATTCCTCACGATTTCCTTGCCTTCTTCACCCACGTTGTTAGTGTCGCCAACCAAGTAATAACCGGACATGTGCTTCAGATGTAAATAAACTGCATGTCTACGCTTAAGCCGGTAAAATCTTGCGGTAATTTCTTTCAAAGTAAAAGCTTTTCCAAAATACGCGTTCAAATCATTATGAGCAACCGTTAGAACGTCTTTAAAGTCATACACAAAAATGGCATTTTGATAGTAGCTTTCATTGGATAAAAACTCAATGAAATAGTCATCGATTACTTTAGTCCATCTCTCCGTGTAAAAAAAATCACTTTGTGGACGGAGATTGAAGTTGTTCATTGGAAAAAACTTGAAAGGATAATGCACTGATTTTGTGTATTTGCTTTGTTTGTTTTTTACCTATGTTATTGATCTTATATAGAGGTTTTGACATGGTGTAAAAGGGACTACTTTTGCAAATTACTTAGGACTATTGTGCAATTTTCTCACACAATCTACATCATTCCAAATGAAGATTATATTCTTATGCCTACATTTGTTTTTTTGTTGAAGGAATATACAATCACTTCATAGCTACCCAGTGAGTTCCATCACACTTTATGTTGAAATTTCTAACACATAATGTCTACTTTTTCAGTATAGCATGTGGGAAGAAATTTATGTCTACTTTTGTCAATTGTAAAATGTGAATAAGACAACATAATTGGACATTTTTTTTTCCTTAGGACTTAGGAATTTATTCTTGGTTGCAAAAAATTAATTGTAATAAAAACCATGTCTCGAACTCTCATTTAAAACCGAAGCCAGCCAAATCGATTGATAATATTAATACCCAACTTAAACACAAAATATTAACGAAATAAAACAAAGGCAAACAGTTAACATAAAATCCCAAATACTTCCATTAACAAAAAAAGCCAATTCGTACAGGCTAATATGGGATCATCCAGTCTTAAAACAAAGACAGTAAGGAATCAGTGTTCCTTACTGTCAATTACCAACAAACATAGATAAACTTTAAAACATAAAAACATAGAAATATTGTCCACAAATACATATTTCCAAACCACAACATTAAAACATTAAAAACTTAATCAATCTCCCACATGCCTAACCCAAATAGGCCACCATCATCATCATTAGAGGGCTTCGAAGTGCCAGAACCTTCACCAGCCAAAGTAACACGGGGGACAACCTCGTTACCTTCATCGAACTTAACAGGTGAAACAACATCCTTCTACTCAACAGGTACCAGTGCGAGCTCGTCTTCATCTGAATCTCGCACGTCTATAAGATATTGAGGACTTCCCGTAAGGTCTTTTGGAAATGAAGCAATACCAACGTCGCCAAACAGGTACAAGAACAACAAATGGAGAGGTTCACCATTCATTCTGAAATCCCTGAAATATTCAGGCTCAGTCTTGAACCAAATAGAAAATAAAACATCATTAGAACATATCGAATAACTTATTAAAGACTAAACATAAGACTTAGAGGAATGTAGATACTCACTTTGGCAGTAATAACTTGCCAATATTTTGAAGAACAGTTGGCTTTACATGTGAGAGGGTCAACTACAACTCCAGGAGTCTCCAAGAAGTTTATGTACATATCGTAGCGCTTACGCAGCCTGTCCAACTTCCATTTCAAAGCATGAAAGCTGAAGCGACGATCAAAACGTTCGGCCATGTTTTATCCTACACGAACACATGCAGCAGTGAGATCATTCACATCTCGGAGGTTGCAATTCTTGGTCTCTTTGGACAGCAGGTGCAACAAGGTCCAGTTCTCCAGCGGTGTCCATCCATCCCTCAGAATCCTTTCATCAAATCGCATGCGTCTAGTCCTCGGCATTGTATTAGCACTACCTGCAGGGACATTGAAGAAAATGAAATAAAAAGAACAAGAACAACTTGAAATAAAAAGAACAACAACAAATTCAAAGACAAAGTATATTTAGGCTGGGTTCGGTTTGAAAGATAAACCTTACTTTTGTCTGCAGAGATTTGGTGTGGACTTGTAGAGACAAATTGATCTCATTTATATAAAGGAAACCCAACCTCTTGATATTCCTCATTAAATGAGGATGAAATGACATGGTGCAGGTAAATATTTATTATTTAGAGTGAAAGGCTATTCAACTACCCCAATAAATATAGCAATAACCAAGGTGCATTAATTATCAGGGAGCAAGTGTGTTCATTTGGATAAATCAATTAATGAGCCAAACAGTCCCCATATGTCAATCCATCTACTGAAATAATAAATGTTCTCTGGAGTATAAATCATCTTACCAAAGGTATATGCATGTACAAAATCAACATTCATCAGTACATACAAATCCAACATTATTATATGAACTGAAGCAACAACAGTAGAGTTGACATAATACACTGCATTGAATATATATCAATCTATATATATAGGGAAACTGTTCAGTCGTATTCATATAAAGAAATGGGTTTTTAAAAAATATGTACCAAAAACAAGAAACCCTGTTTTAATGTGCATATGTATGCAAAAAACTTATCACACACATTGGAAAATGAATTATAATAATATATACCAAATACAGGAACACTGCCTTTAATGTGCATATGTATGCAAACACATGTTAACACATTACAATATGACCTAAATGCAAACATATGATATACAGAATATGACCAAACAAAACATCAACATAAACTGGAAAGAAAGCAGTTTAATTTGAAGTTAAACTTCACAGGAAGTTAAATCTTATACCATAAAGACTATACATAAAATGCACGCACTCAAATTCATCATGTCCAAACAAAGCATATGATATACAAAATATGACACAACAAAATATCAACAAAAACTGGAAAATCAGTTCTAGTTCAAGATAATCAAATGAAGTTAAATCTTAAACGCAAGGGACTATAAATAAAATGCACTGCTCAAGTTCATCATGTCACCAAAGAATATTAAAACACCCCCCAATATCAAAAGTGACAGGGACATATTTACAGAATACAAACACAATATGAAAGTATGCATGATCACAAATCTGATCCAGCCCCTAACGAACATATTATATCACAAAATAGTAGTACAAATGAGTTCAAATTAAGTTACATAAACAACCAACAAAAGAGGATAATCAGGGCACAGATCATGTAAAGCTTCTGCTTTAGACGCAATGCCTGATTATCCAACTCAAGTTTTCGAGCAGACTCAGTAAGCATGTTAATTTCAGCATTCAAATCAACAATATCTTGCTCAATACGGGAATTTTCAGCCTCAGCACGATTTACACGTGCTAACAACCCAGGGATAATATCCCTGGACCTTTCGCACATGACGGGATCAACCCATTCGAAGAACGCACAACGATCTCCCTGGGGAAAAAAACATGTAATTAATTGTTTGTTGTAAAAATGAAATGACCATAAACAATGAAAAAAGGAATGAAAAAATAAACCTTCGACCCAGAACACCTAGCAAACCTACGCCCGGGATTATCTCGTGTCCAGGAGGTATATATTCTAGAAAATGACCCACACGAGCAAATTGGGCCAGATTGTGCACGAATGTGGGTAGTGCTTCCGTAGCTACTTGATCTTGATGACATGTTTAAGCAAAACCTAGATTTCACAACAAAAAAAAAATGATTTATATTACATTAAATAGTGAACTAGGGTTTCGGGTTTTTGAAAAATTGGAATCATGAAGTATAAAATAAAATAAATAACTTACGGATGATGAAGAACGATCCCTAGTGGTGGCAAGTGCACGGAATCGACCTGGAAGGAGCAGAAATGGCCGTCGGTTTGTTAAGCAATCGTCACGGCGGAAGGGGGAGAGGAGAAAACGAAAGAGAAATCTGAATTAGGGTTTCATACCTTTGTTAATATACCCCCAAACAAACGGTCAATATTCGATTCAATATGGACGGCCTGGATTAAATCTCCCAAGGGTACAAATGTAATTTTACCTTACTCGGGCCAACCGAATGGATTTTAAGTAATTGGGCCATAAAGATATTTATCTGGTTTATAATATGCCGAACGGCATATAAACATTACTGGCCCAACTATTTTAGACGGGTTGATGCTTTATTAGGGCTAAACTAATAAGGCAAACCGAACCCAGCCTAAATCTAAAGGGTAGCATACACTTTAGATCACATAATTAGACTATCGAATTAATTAACATAACCCATCATTTTACCGAATAGATAAAAACTTCAATTTTTTTTTTTTTTTTTTTTTTTTGCAACAATAATTAAACTTAAACCCTAGAACATGCTTTAGAATCATAATTTTTTTTTTCATATTTAGAGCATATAAAATTAATAAGGGTTCAAGTTGTTTGTTAATTTGATCATACCAGAGAGAGGTTGTGGCTACTTCCTTCAACTTTTTCGTAAACTTCTGATGGCTGCCGTTTCATTTACAGGTACTGGGATGACGATCCGAACGGTCAAAATTAAGATCCTGGTGTGATGAACCTTCAGTCCAAATTTGAATACAATCCAACGGTAGATAAGGCCGGAATCATTGAAAAATCAAAGCTGCTGCGTGCAAATCCGAAAATCTACATCTCCAAGTATTTTCCTCTTTTCTCTCTTATTTTGTGATATTTTTCATAACATTGAAATCGATTTATAGAGCAAACTCGTGCTGATAACGTGTTATAAACTAATCTAAAATGATCGATTAAATTAAAATATTGCGTTGTGATGCCCGAGTTCAATAAATATTTGACTTAATTGAAACATACCGAACATGCATGACGAAAGTATAACTGAAAATATGCTTCTTTCTCTGTTTACATATGCTTGAAATATTACTCTTGGTCTATGGAAAATTTAATATGGACTCGATTTTTGTTTATAGTTTACTAATCATGTTCATATGTTCAAATCACTCATTAATAATTTTGTGTGAACTTATAAAAGATTACATAAAAAATTGATAAGTAATTTGTGTTTTTTGTAACAATGAAATTAATTTTATTCTACATAAGAAAAAATACACATAAAATTGACTAGATATTTACAAAATACATGAAATTTTGTAGTATATTTAAAAGTATCAAATTATTCAAACTATAAATCAAATTATTTCTCAACTTATTAATCAAAAAGTTGATGATTAACAAACAAACTTTATTTGTGCTCTTGAGTCTTATGATCTAAACAGATTATTAAATTATAGGAACCAACTCATTTGCATAAGAGAAAGTCCAACAATGAAGAAGGACTTATTTTGAAGAAAGGCCTACTCGTAATTGGAAGATATTTCATGGTAAACCTAATTGAGAAAGAAGGCCCACTATAACCGAAGAACGCGATTGAAGCTCCTAACATCCCTGAAGGGTCCAATTTCAGATTAAAGAAAATTGAGGTCAATTCGTAAGTAATTTTAATTGTTGAAAAGAGCAAGAAAAACTCAAAATAATTTTTTCAATGATTTTTAGTCCATATATTTTCGACCATTTATCACCAATTTTGAAGAAATAGATTTTCCCTCCTTTTTGGTCTTAGCCGAAACTTTAATTTTAAAAATAGCCAAAATTTTCTGAAAATTATTTTGTCCTAAGTTGGCTATTTTTCTACAAGCTAATATTTGACAAGTATCTTTTAAGAAAACATTTCTCAAGATTTTAAACTTAGATAACAAGTACTCCATATCTTTTTCAAAGGCAAGATTTAGTCTTCTACTTTAGTTAAATCATGTCTACATTCATTTAAAGTTTTGAAGATTTGTCACATGCTTTAATCTTATAAAATATCTTTTAAAAGTGACAAAATGTTTTGGTGTATCAAAAATCTTTCCCTCTTGAAAAATCACCACTTACCTATAAATAGGGAGTCATTTTCAAGCGACCAACACACCAAGAAATCTGAACTTTCATTTGCAAAAATCATTTCATCATAAGCTAAAGTTCTTTTGGGTCCATTTTCTGCACTTGCAAAAATCGTTTTTCTCAAAAGTTAAAAATATTTTTCTGCTTACTCTTTAAACTTTGAAATTAGTGTATCAGAAGAATAAGACGAATGCTAGATTATTGCAAAGAGTCATTTGCATAAATAGCCTTATGGCTTTTTTAATTTTTAAAACTAGCTTTATGAATGTTGAGTTTGCAAAACTAGCCTTTCATTTAATTATCTTATTAGTTAGTGTTTTAATTAAATGAGAAATTGCAAAAAAAACCCAATAAACTTGATAAAATTAAAATTAAACCCTATCCCATTAAATTTTAAAATTTATAATCAAACCCCACTAAATACTAGAACTCAAGAATCAAACTTATTCTTCTATTCTAACAAAAAAAAAAATCTCTCTCTAGTAAAAACTCTCCCAAATTCACTTCAAGGAAATCAAGAAAAACCAAGACGATCAACATTTACGGTTAGTATATGAACTTCATTGTATTTGATTAGTGAGAAACATAAAAGATAAAGTTTGCCAGATTTTGTCATTTGTCACTTGGGGCTCCAAGTGACAAGTGACAACTTTGTTTCTTGTCACTTGGAGTCCCAAGTGACAATTGACAAAATCTGGCAAATGACAAAATCACTTGTCAATTGGAAATCCAAGTGACAAGAGACGAAGTTGTCACTTGTCACATGAGACTCCAAGTGACATGTGACAAATTTTTACACTCCAAGTGACAAAATTTGTCACTTGTCACATGAGACTCCAAGTGACAAGTGACAAATTTTTACACTCCAAGTGACAAAATTTGTCACTTGTCACTTGGAACTCCAAGTGACAAGAGACGAAGTTGTCACTTGTCACCTGAGACTCCAAGTGACAAGTGACAAATTTTTACACTCCAAGTGACAAAATTTGTCACTTGTCACTTGGAACTCCAAGTGACAAGTGACACGGGTTGTTTATTAAATTTATGGTTTAGTAATTAATTTCTGTGTTAATTTGAGTTATTTATTTGTAGATATGGATGGTCAAATTGTTATATATGTTCGATACAATGGTGAGTGGGAGTCGGTGGAAGACAACGATAAGTGGAAATGGGTTGGTGGCGATGTGGAATCCTTGTTTGTTGATAGGACGATTAAGTATGAGGAATTATTGGATGCAATTTGTGAAACCATTGGTATTGATAGGTATAACAATGACATTGTGATCACACACAAAAGCATGGAAGAGTTGCCTCCCTTGCGCTTAAAAAATGACGTATGTTTGGCGGGTGCTATGTACATTCATAGAAAGAGAGATGAAATTATATTGTACGTGACTTATACTCCACGAAAAGTAGAAAAACTTTTGATACGGGGTGGAAAGCAAGTTCAAGACCGAGCCAGTAATCCGGATAATGAAGATGGATATGATTTAGGAGGAAGTGAGATTCCAATTTGGCCAACTGTGGAGTTCATAGACTCCAATCCAAATTCATCAATGTCAAGTTTATGTAAACATATTGATGGTGCTCTTAGGCCTATATCTGAAGAACCTATCCCTTTGAATTTGCAAGAATTTGTGCAAGGGGTTGAACAAGAAACACCTAATGAGCCACGTAGTGATGTAGGGGTTGAACAAGAAACACCTAATGAGCCACGTAGTGATGTAGGGGTTGAACAAGAAACACCCAATGAGCCACGTAGTGATGTAGGGGTTGAACACGAAACATGTAATGACGAGGTTGACGTAATAGGTGTCGGGCATGGTGGCGAGTTGCTAAGAATTTGTCCGGAATCAAGCAACAGTGAGGGGAGGATCGATGGATCAAGCTTTGAAGTCGGTTCCCGCTTTATAAATAAAGATAAATTCGAATATCAACTTAGAAAATTTGCATGTGCCACTAAATTTCGATTTAGAGTTGATAGGTCCAACCCGCAATTAAAGGTTGTTAAGTGTAAAGGAAATAATTGTCCATGGCAAATGCGAGTCACGAAGGAGATATCTAGTGATGCTTTTGTCATTGCTACATATTGTAACGTGCACACTTGTTCGTTGGTGGGACGAGGTGACGGACATGAAGCAGCAACTAGTCGCATGATTGGCCAACGGGTGCAAGGACTATTCTTGAAAGCCAATAAACAATCCACCCCAGAAGCAGTGATAAACTTTTTCCGGGAAGAAGAACAAGTGCCCATTAACTATTGGAAAGCTTGGAGGGGGGCCAAGATTGCGCAAGAACTCCAGCGAGGCAGTTTTGAAGATAATTTTGCCAATCTCCCCTCGTATTGTTACATGTTGGAACAAATGAATGATGGCACACGCACATGCATCCATACCGACTCGGATAATAGGTTCAAGTACTTATTTGTGGCTTTGGGACAGGCTATTCGGGGATTTGAGTTCTTACGAGATATAATTGTAATTGATGCGTGCTTCATAAAGCACAAGTACAACGGAGCCCTCATAATTGTATCTGCGACAGACAATTAACGCCATAGTTACCCGCTTGCATGGGGGCTAGGTGACTCTGAGAACTCGGAGTGCTGCACTTGGTTCCTCCAGTGTCTGCGTGAGTTGATACCAGATAAAGAAGATTTGGTTATTGTATCAGATAGAGGCTTAGCGATTAAGAACGCAGTAGCAGCTGTTTACCCGTTGGCAGAACACGGAGCATGTTATTGGCACATCATGGGAAACATCAAGAAAAGATGGTCAAATGTTAAGGGTTTATTAAATATTTTTGAACGAGCCGCTTCCGCATACAATATTATGGATTTTGAAATGTATTTTGCCGAGTTGAAAGCCAAGAGTATAGGATGTGCAAGGTGGTTAGAGAATGATATCACGTTTGAAAAATGGGCGAGGGCGCACCATCGTGTAAACAGGTACGAGGTGATGACTTCCAACACTGTTGAATGCTTAAATGCCATTTTGGTGGATGCAAGAAAGGAGCCTATTTGTGCCCTGTTGGATATCATCATTGATAAGATGGGGAAGTGGTTTATGGAACAGCGTAAGGCGGCAGATGAGTTTCCGGGGCAACTTACTCCGAAAAGGGAGAAAATCATATGTGAACGATTCAATAATTCGGTAAGGTGGGCTAAAAATAGATTGAGTACATGGATATGGAAAGTGTGGTCCACGGAATGGTCTGGAGTTGTGGACTTGAATGCAAGAAGTTGTGCGTGCGGCGTATTTCAAACCGACTTTATACCGTGCGAGCATGCAATAGCAGCCTGTTTGGGAATGCGACCGGATGGCGGCACGTATGCATATGAACTTTGTTCACCGTACTTCTCTATTCCATACATGGTTCTTGCATACAGTGAAGTCATCATGCTCGTTCCATCCAAAGATCAATGGAGGGATATACCGGACGATGTTGCGACAAGAGAAGTGTTACCTCCATATGTGAACAGGACTCCAGGAAGACCAAAAGTATCTCGTATTCCTTCTCAAGGAGAAACGTCGAAAAGAAAGTACAAATGTTCGATTTGTACAAGTATAGATCACAACAAAAAGACTTGCCCTAGACGCGATGAATCGTAGAAATGTTAGGTTATTATTTAGGAAATGATTATTGTAATATTCTAATCATGTTTGATTTAATATTTCATTGGAGTATTTGTTTGATGGAATGAATAGTGGAGTTTTTTAAATTATTGCTTCGAAAGCCACTGGAATTGTCCCTTGGTTGATTTAATATTTCATTGGAGTATTTGTTTGATGGAATGAAGTCTGGAGTTTTTTAAATTATTGCTTCGAAAGCCACTGGAATTGTCGCTTGGCCGCTGGGACGTCACAGCGACCAAGCCATAATTCCAGAGGGAATTATCAATAGCCACTGGAATTGTCAACATCCACTGGAATTGTCGCTTGGTCGTTCCAGCGACCAAGCGACAATTCCAGTGGCTTTCGAAGCTTACACTGGAATTGTCGCTTGGTCGCTGGGACGTTCCAGCGACCAAGCGACAATTCCAGTGAGATATGAATTAAAGTTAGTGTAATTATCGAACATAAACTCTTCTGTAAATCAATGTTAGTGTAATTATCGAACATAAACTCTTCCGTAAATCAATGTTAGTGTAATTATCGAATTTACGATCAATTGGGAATCTAAACGGAGAATCACCGCTTACATTAACATAAACTCTTCCGTAAATCAATGTTAGTGTAATTATCGAATTTACGATCAATTGGAAATCCAAACGGAGAACCACCACTTACATTAACATAAACTCTTCCGTAAATCAATGTTAGTGTAATTATGAACTAATTTTTTTGATTTTGGTCTAATTAAACACATTTTTTTACTAATTTATTCGATTTACGGTAAATTGGACCCTAACCCTGAACCCTAACCCTAAATCCTAAACCCTAAACCCTAAACCCTAAACCCTTCATTAGTTAACAAAAATGTAAATTCCTCGATTATGAACTAATTTTTTCGATTTTGGTCTAATTAAACACATTTTTTTACTAATTTATTCGATTTACGGTAAATCTAACCCTAACCCTAACCCTAAACCCTAAACCCTAAACCCTAACCCTAAACCCTAAACCCTAAACCCTTCATTAGATAACAAAAATGTAAATTCCTCGATTATGAACTAATTTTTTCAATTTTGGTCTAATTAAAACACATTTTTTTACTAATTTATTCGATTTACGGTAAATCTAACCCTAAACCCTAACCCTAAACCCTTCATTAGTTAACAAAAATGTAAATTCCTCGATTATGAACTAATTTTTTCGATTTCGGTCTAATTAAACACATTTTTTTACTAATTTATTCTATTTACGGTAAATCTAACCTTAACCCTAACCCTAAACCCTAAAACATTTACCCTTCATTAGTTAACAAAAATTTAAATTCCTCGATTATGAACTATTGATAATTCATACGATTTGTAACATGAAAAGTAAAGTAGTCATTAGAATTTTACAATACAAATATCTTGGGAATGAAATTATACAATTCAAGGCAAAATATTTGTGGTGGCGCGAGTAGGTTTTTTCTTGGTTTTTGCTCGGAGTTGATAGGGAGATCGGTGTAACAAATTCCTCAAACGGTTGTCCTCGACTTCCTCGGCGACTTCTAGATCAACAGCTTGACCAAAATTTGTAGAAGTCACCTAAAAAATAAGCAATATGTACATCGAACCAATATTAAATCATAGTTTTACCTAAAATTAACCAATATATACATTAAACCCAAATAAGCAACATATATTTAACAACTAATACATTCCTAAGGCACAAAACTAAAATCCTATTTTTACCTCATATTCTCTATCCGCCGTGGCACTTTGCTGAATCGCCTGCATGATCTGTGAATGCCTATGCACGGACAATTGGGCCTCAGCAGCTAGCCTGTCATCAACTGATTTACGCCATTGTTTGGCCAACTGGAACTCAGCCGCTTGCTTATTCTCAAACTCCTGAAACCTCTGGTCGTACTCTTGACGCCATTGCATAGCCAATTGTGCCTCAACCATTTGTTTTTTCCTCAAACGTCGTAAACCTCCGGTCGAATTGGACAGCCCAAGGAGGCATATCTTCAACATTTGATGTTGAAGGTATATGAGAGGTAGACGGATGACCGATATCAATGTTCGCAGGCTCGGCAACGTTTTCATGCTCAGCAACTCTATCATGGATTTCCTTATTTTTCACGGCATTCCTCAAGTTTGCATACGATTCATCTTCTTTATTTTCCTTAGTCATGAAGTTAGCAATTTTTTTCATATACGGCATCTCCCGTTCCAATCTGTCCGCCTTGAGTTGCGGGATCACAACCTGAAGAAAAATAATAGTTCTCAAATAATAAATCGACGAATTCATCCAAAATTTAATTGCTAACAATTCGAATAAACACTTACTTTTACTTTATTAAGGAATTCTGCACTATAAGCATTGTTTGGGGATTTTGAACCCAATTTCCACCGCAACATTCTCGGGTAGACATTAGAACTATCATCAATACGTTTGGAATGCATTGCCTTGTCCATGCCTGGTATTGCTTCGAGCATCCAATACTGCATAAGAAAAATTTATAGTCGTTACAAAATTATAGAAATTGTCATTTAGGTGTTCTACAACAAGTTAATATAGTTTAGAAATAAATACCAATTGAAACCATGGGCAACCGGGTGATTCCCAATTTTCCAATTGTCCTCTATCGTTATGGACATGTTTATCGACTTTATTCACAATGTTGTAATATGATTTGTGCCAACACCGCTCTCCCCAATCGTATTTTTCACAAATATCTAAATTATCGCACACCTGTATAAATAACACATTAACTCAATATAATTCATCTCAAAACAAAATAAAAAATTAAATAATTGCACATTAACACAATATAATTCACCTCAAAACAACATTAAAAAGTAAATAATTGCAAACATGTATAAATAACTCATTAATACAATATAATTCATATCAAAACAACATTAAATAATAAATAATCGCAAACATATATAAATAACCCATTAACACATACCAATTTTCAGATTATCGATAAAATTCAAAAACTTGTATACATAACACATTACACAAACTTACCTTGAAGGTCTCGTCGTCAATATGCCCGTTTCGGGTTGGCAGCAAGACACCTGATACGATCAGAACAAACACTAACTTAAGCCTGTTAGTGGTTTGAATATTTTGTTCTTGTAGCAAAGAAAGCAGATTCTCAACGTCCGCTATGGTGACCATATTTTCGCCCTTATCACCAAAGTATCTACTTTTCAAAGTAGACTCCTCCATTTTTGCCTTCTCGGAGTCAGTAATCTTGGATCTAAATCGCAGCCCGGAAATCAATGCGAATTCGATCGCACTGAACCTCACTGGTTTTTCATTTATCAAAAACCATAACTCGTACAAGTTGTTGGCATTCGGATGTTTCAGAAGTCGGACCCAAACCTGATGATACATCATCCCCTTGAATTTTCCTGTGACTTCAACCTTCAGAAAATTTCCTAATTGAGGGTAATGTGATGCCTGTAAACGATTGCGATCCGTTAAGTAACTTGCCCACATTTGTAGTTTGTTCCAACATCCTCTTACAGTAAGTTTCCCTTCATTGATTATCCTCCCATAATGAAGGTCAGGAAACTCCGGCAATTCATCCGTATACATTATTCTATGAGATTGACCCTACAGAAACATAAATAAAAGTCAATAAATTGAGTAATCGGAAAATAAAAAATAAAAAAATTTAAATGTTCACTGGAATTGTCGCCCGGCCGCTTGTATCCAAGCGGCCGGGCGGCACCGCGTGCCACGGGCATCCATGGCACAGTGCCGCCCGGTCGCTTGGATACAAGCGGCCGGGTGACACCGTGCCATGGATGCCCATGGCACGCACGTTGCCTATGTCCGCTCGGCCAAGCGGACATAGCCAACGTGCGTGTCAGGGATGCCCTGGCACTGTGCCGCTCGGCCGCTTGGAGTCAAGCGGCTGGGCGGGACCGTGCCAGGGCCTCCATGGCACGCACGCTGGCTCGTATCCGCTCGGCCGAGCGGACATAGCCAACGTGCGTGTCAGGGATGCCCTGGCACGGTGCCGCCCAGCCGCTTGGCTCCAAGCGGCCCGGTGGCAGTGTGCGTGCAGGGGTCGCCCACGGCACACACGCTGGCTCGTGTCCGCTTGGCCGAGAGGACACAGCCAGCGTGCGTGTCGAGGGCGACATTTGAAGGTTTGAATATTCAAATGTCGAGGTTCAAATCTTCAAATGTCGCCGGCCACTTGGAGGCCCAAGCGGCAGGCGACATTTGAAGATTTAAATGTCGCCTGCCGCTTGGAGGCCCAAGCGGCCGGCGGCGGCGACGATCTACAATTTTTTTTTTGTGTAAAATCTTAAAACTCACCAATTGTCTTTCGTTTTCGGTCCGGCTGCGTCGAGTAGATGATTCCGGTTCGTCAGATGCTAATGCCAACTCCCGATTTCCGGATTTCATTGTTGAATTTTGATTTTTGAGATGAATTTTTTTGTGTTGTTTTAGAGAGAATTTTGTGTTTTTGAGAGTGGGGTGTTAAAATGATATTTGAAAGTTTAGGGGTTGGGTTGTATATGTTTTTAATTTTGGGTTAGTTGAATAATTAAATTTAATTGAGTTTAATTAGTTTTAATTGTAATTAAATAAAAATAAAAAGAAAAAAAGGGAAAAAGCCATTTTTGCAAATGGCTTTTGTTGGAAGGCCATTCAACCAAATATCCCTTATTGCAAATATCAGCTCACTTAGGAGCATTTTACTGTGATCAAAATTTATTTTTGTTTGAGCGAAGGTAGTTAACTTGTAAGCTCGTTTTATACAATAGGATTGAGCGTTCTAGTAAGTACACTTATTGTGCGATAAGTGATGACCTAGTAAGCATGTATTTAGAGCGGTAGGTGCGTCCATGGATCAAAATTTCGGTTCAAATGTATATTTTGGTCATTTAAATATTGGAAACTTTTCGAGACTATTCGAAAATATTTCGGAAACACTAAGAAAAATTTATAAAAAAAGTTACTCAATTTAGGAAAATAACAGAGTTAAGGAAAATAAATAGTTTCGGAATTACATATTGTTTTCGTTTCACCTGATTCAAAAACTGAAATTTTTCGATGTTTTCGATGAAAAAGATGGAAATTTTGATCCATGGGTGCGTCCTAGTAAGCTCGAATCAAATCGAGAGAAAGACTTGTATCTTGTATTCTCGTGTGACGTTCATCCTGCAAACCACATTTTGTAGTGAATTTTACCCAGAAGTTCAGGAAGAGAGGAACTAGGCCATTTGAGCTTGAACCTCCATACCATAAAAACATGATATTGTTCTTGCTTTATTTATTTTTTGTACTTTATTTTTTTGGAACATTGAACTTAATCATATCGGAACCATTAACTTAAACTTACAGCTGGAGCAACAATATTTAGACTAATTGTTACTGGAACTTTATAAACTAATATTTCTGGATTTTACAACTTATAATTTCTGGAACTAAATATTTTGAAAAAAAAATTATAAACATAATTCACCCCCTCTTATTTAGATATTAAGTATCACAACTACCAAGAGAAATTTTCACAGTTTGAGACCATTTGATTTCAACTTTTTGTCAATCATCATGGTTGACTGTTCTGTTAGTTCAAACCTGTAATTATATATCTTCCATGTTATTGTTTTTCTTTGTCCTGATAATTTAAAACTTATTCAAATTGTGTTATGGGGATGAGAAATAAATTTATGTGGATTGTTGAAAATATTTTTTATTTAATCTGGACCATACAAAAACAAGTATAATAAAGATAAGACATATAAATAATATTTTTAAAATATAGAAAACATATAGTACTTAAACAAAATTATATATTTAGCTCCATGAGAAGACAGTTCAAGACTTGAAGTTAACCCACGATCTATTAAAATTAATATAGAATTTTTTTTTATTTTTTTATTTTTTATTTTTTTAACTAGTGCTGCAAACGGTAACATAAAATCCGTAGTTCTGAATCTGGTATAATAACTCTAAAACTGATCTGGGCCGTAGAAAATTCAAGCCGACCTTTGATCGGTACATATTTGGGCAAATATTTGCTATTGTGTGATACTCAATCTACCTAAGAGGGAGGAATGAATTATGTATATAACTTTTTTCAAAGTGTTTCGTTCAGAAGACAGTTAGTTATAAGTTCCAGAAAGATTAGTTAAATTTGTCAAGGGAAGGTTCAAAGGGTAACACCTAGCTATATATCCTATGCAAGTGTCTAAGCTGAACTCTATCCTCTTAGAACATCCTGTTAGGAACTCGTTCAATTTTCATTCATGTGGGGGATTGTTTGAAAAATATTAAGTTAATGGAGTAACTTGGACATAATTTAAGTGGGACCCACTTTGAGAAAAGTGTCGGGTCTTTGCAGAATTATATTCTACTCCATGAGTAGATTAAAACGGTATATCGTATGTCCAAATCGGAGTTCGGGTGAATGAGAAATTGTCTCTCAAAGATTACCTCTTGAAATGGGAGAAAAAAAAATGCAATTGACTTTTATCCCACATTGGAAGCGAAGTGAAAAAACTTGAGGTTTATATATGATTTTGCAATGTAGTAGTGTAACTACTTAGCTACAAAAGTCTCTTCCCTTGCCCGCAAGGGGGAGGGGGGGGGGGTCGTCCAAATCATTGATCGAAGATTCTAATATGACCTTTAATACTTGTGCGTGCCCGCGACCTGAGGACATGAATGTTGTCCAGAAAAGCCCAAGTTGGACAGACCTAATTTTGCCATTTCTTGTTGGTCCAAAGAGGTAAAAAAACTGTTATTCTTTTTGGCCAAAAGTAGTGAAACAAAAACCGTTACAAAAGTTTGTAGCTGATGTCCGTTTCAAGTTTTGAATACCGTAATTGCTTAATCGAATTGATTCTGTAACAGCAGCCATTAATTTTTTTTTTCTTGAGACACTATAAATAGAAGTCTTCTCATTCTGTTTGAAGACACCAAACAAGAACAATTTCATTCCTTACATCCGACTCCAGTTCATAGAGTTCAGGTAATTCAGTCCATCTATCAAGCTTGGTGCAATGTATTGCTAGAACCGTTGTATCCTGGAAGACAGGGGCGGATTCAGGAATTTTGGTCGGGGGGGGGGGGCTAAACTTATTAAAAAAAATCTATATATCAAACAGTTAAACTTAGAGTTTATATTCACGAGAAAATATATGATGCAATACAAAAATGGGAAGGTGGAGTTTGACAAAAATAAACCCCACGAGATATTATAGTCCCAAAAGAACCCAAAATATCTACTTGAATAATTGACCATAACGGTTTTTCATTTTTTGAAACGGATCCGTGATAGCATCGTTTAAAATACTACTTAATATGTCTCTCTCGTAAAGATAACTAAACTATCATTTAGCCATTGATAGCCCAATCGATTACGAAGTCGATTCTTTACTATTTTCATAGCCCAAAATACTCTCTCCACTGATGTTGGATGAAGATGAAGATCAGAGGACAAGTAATTTTAAAGTTAAAGGGAGGTTTTGATGATTTCCAAAACATCTTAACCAGCTAAGTTAGGAAAGCTTAGTAAAAACCCTTAGAAGAATTTTGATCAAATATCAAGAACATATCAATCAAGTCAACATTCAAAATGGCCCAGAAGACTACTGATCTGCTGCTGAAGAAAGAAATCAGATTGGTGAGAATCAGCCGACTCAAATCGGATTAGTTCAAGTTTGGGATCAATCAGTTCATCATCAGACTAGTGTACTCATCAGCCAAGTGAAGATGATCAGGAAGTCTTTCCAATGGTAATAAATGCACTTGGAGTAATAAATGTTGAAGACGGAGGGTATTAATGGCAAATGATTGAAGGAAAACCTCGTATCAGCTTGGTGCATTAAATGCTGCCTGACAAAAAGTTCTGTTGACAGTACTGTCGCAGAGCAGAGAGCCGTTCGCAGAAATTAAGGAATAGTACCCGAGGAATTTGAATCTTGTCTTTCTTCAACGGACATTTTTCAAACCTGGAGTATAAATAGTTCGCGAGACTGAAGAAGAAGAGAACAACACAAACTCTGAGAAAATTTCCGAAGCAAAATCTCTAAGTCTCAAGAACAGCTCACTCATCAGCTTAGTCATTTGTTGACAAAAGCCAAAGTTGAAGATCAAAGATAAACATTTTTCTGAGTGAAAAATTGTGTAAGGAGTGTTGTGAGAAGTGTAGATCCATCTTTGTGAGTGATCTAACTTCAGAGGATAAGTTTTCTGTGTGATCTCCTATTGTGAGCTTACGACCACTTTTATTTGTTGTTTCGGCGTAAATAGAGTGTATTGTAATCTGAGTGATTATAGTATAACCCAAGATCTTCATAACTTAGAAGAGTGGACTTAAAGATTTTTATCCATAGAACCACTATAAAAATTCTTTGTGTTTTTAACTTGCATTATTTATTTGCATATTTTCAAGTTGCATAAAAACACTTTGTTAAAACTGTTGAAAGATTTTTTAAAAGGAGTTTGATAAAACTGGGGATAAATCTTTCAAAAGACTACAAGTTTACTTGTGAAAAATACTTTTTCAAATCCGCTGCAAGTATTCTGTTGTTTAAACTAAGTTTGCTGAAATCAGCTAAGTAGCTACAAGAAAAGTGGTTAACTGTGCTGTTCAAAGATTTGTTCACGAACAGCTTAGTCAGCTTACTGACCTATATCAGCTTAGTCTGCTGACAGAGAATATCTAATTAGACTCATGGATGTGTTGGAGAAACAGAGAACATCTAATTTCCATGGTGGATTTAGGTGGAATTTTTACGAAATTGAAGATGGCTTTGGAGAGGAACGAAGACGGCGCAGGGAAAGAATAAGAATCCTTTTCTTAAACCTAGTCTCAAGTGGAGAGTTTGATCCAAGGGCTGTGTGGTCAAAGTTGTAGGCTCCTGGGGTAAAATAGTAATTACAGTTAATTGGGCTAACCAAACACGAAATTTAATAATTGGGGCAAGGCCCAATTCAAAATATTTTATCTGCCGAACAGGCCACTAATTAGTTTAGCCTGATTAATTAGTGAGCCCAAATTGCTAATTGGGCAGATTATGATCGGCCCAACCGAACACAGCCTAAAAAGATTATTTAAAGAAAAAACTTGTTAAACAAGGAGTATGTAACATAAATATCTCCAAAAGCATAAAAGTGGAATGTACAAAGGGTTGTGAATTTGAGGCTGTGATATAATCATTTTCCTTTGCAAACATCTTCATAATTATGATTCCCATAAAGGATTGAACGCGAAATACACCCTCCTTGTAATTAACCCTCTTATTTATTGTGGAAACATGACTTGCACCAAATAAATGATGTAGTGCCTACTTGGCCTCTAGGTCTAGGAATTAGACTCTAGGTTCAATAACCACCCCTCCCCCTTTTGTGCATCTAGATGATAGAGTGCAACAAAGAAATTATGTTTTATCCCTAAATCTAAAGAATAATTGACATAAAAATCTCAACTAAACCTCTATATAAAAATTTAATTATATAAATCTCATTTTTTTGTTAGCACCAAATCATCATACCTATCTCGTACCATAACACATTTAGACTCCTCTAAAAAAATTATATCCTCATTCATATATAAACATTGGTCACATGTTTGATTGTAGCGATCTATTTCTACGTAACTCAAGATAAAAGAACATTTCGCCAGAAGATATATAATCAAACTTAACAGTTATCATGGACTCAACCCACTTCCTAATGACATTTTGTTCTTTAGTCACTTCTTTTTAGCTACATGCTAAGTATTTCGGTTGTTTTTATACAGAGAGAATTGTTGGAAGCATTTGAAGGATAAAATTGTGTTATGGTACGAGATAGGTATGATGATTTGGTGCTAACACAAAGATGAGATTTATATAATTAAATTTTTATATAGAGGTTTAGTTGAGATTTTTATGTCAATTATTCTTTAGATTTAGGGATAAAACATAATTTCTTTGAATGCTATGAATGCTTATAGCATCTTGCCTTTCCAGCTTAATTCAGTGAGAAGCTGCCAGAAACTGGTCACAGCCAAAGCATACAATCTTCTTAAATCACCTATTCTTATGAAATTTTTTTTTTTTAAATTACGAATACCTCCTGAGGTAAGGCCTAATTATAAAAATTTCCTTCAAGTTTGTCACCTTCTTAAAATTAACCCCTTGTCACTAAAAAGTTTCAATTCTGCCCTTGTTTGTTATTTTTAATATTTATAATATCTTATATGTTGGGATTCGGTAAGATAAACAGTCCTACAGTCAGCGGAATTTAATAATTTTAGGGTCTCTTAAGGAATCTTGCCAGAATACTAAACTGGTTGTACATATATGAATAAATAAAACAACATAGATAACTAGATCTAAATTATACATGTCTCCTTGCAAATCTTGCTAGCTAGCAAAGTCGTTGCGTTTCTCACTCGGTAAAGTCGATCCAAGCTTTATAACAGCGCTCCACGAGTTGCGCCTCTACGAGTTGATACATCACAATATCACGAAAATTAATATATCCTAATCGGCTAGAACATAAGGTATATTAAGATCTAGGGTTAGAGAACGACTTAGGAGCTAAAATAAAAAACGAAAAATTCTTCCAAAGAGGAAGGGGGTTCAGCCAAGTTTAGGGAGAGAGGAAGAGAGAGTATTTTCTAGACTTAAGCTTTATGGCTCTTTTTTATGTGCATGAGATATGACACTAAGTCTTCTATTTATAGGTATCTCATTAACCTAATATTCCTATGATTATGACTCCAAGTCTCCTACATGGGTCATGACCCTTTTAAGTTTTCTAATTAATTCATGGCCCACTCCTTAATTAATTTAATTAGGCTTTATTTAATTTCTCAATTAAATGGCCCAATTAATCAATTACTCTTCCAATTAATTAAATTATATTCTAAGTCTATTTAATTAAATCTCCCTATAATTAATTAAATCCAATTCAATTAATTAACTTTCAAATTAAATTCCAATTTAATTTATAATCTTCATCCAATTCCAATCGGATCACTTCTGCTCCAATTGGGTCGACCCAGTCAATTCGGTCGACCCAGTTGTTCTTCTCTTCCTCGCTTTCGCTTCATGTGTATTGTGTATGCCCCCGTAGGTTCACCACATAATTAGTCGTGTGTTATAATTAAATATTTATTTAATTACTCGAGCATTAAATACTCTAAATCAGACTCTGTCAACTGATCATCCCAAAATTAGCACCCCTGCCAATTTGGAAATTCTCCCACACTCCACGGTCGATGTCTGACCACAAGCCCATGGAGCCGAATCAATGGTGAATTAATTCAGTGAACCTTTTAATCATTTACAATTACCATATATGACATAATCTCGCCATCGATCAATCTCCCAGTTGACACTTAAGGGTATGGACTTTTCATCGGTTCCCTTTTCTTTCGTCTTGAACTTATGCATTCTGGTTCTCGAAATAATTCTCTTTGACTTAATCTTTATAAGCTGCTTTCATAAAGTCGTCCGATACTTTAAAAAATAATTTTACCAGAATTAATTTCTCACAGAAATCCATAGAAGAAATTTCCAACCTATTAAGTCGGATCAATGGATTCTTTGTTGATGATATGAACCTGCATACGAGTCCCTCTATACCCAACATGAGTCCACAGAGACATTCCGGTAATCTCCAGTCGGTCGGAACTCACATCTAAGTATAGACGTTCTTGCACCAGATAAACCCTATCACCTCAAGTGTTAGGGATCGTTCCTCGTATACTATTGTAAAATGGAATAACTTCAATTCCGATATGCGACTACCGCTTCCGTGGTGAGTTATTTCCTAATTGAGGTATTCACTGCACTTGCCATCCCAGCAAGTCATCCACTTATGTGTATCGACTATCCCAGTCATGCTCGTGGACCCCAGCGTTCTCCAGTTCATCGGAGTAGGAGTATACATAATAGTGAGAGTCTAACCGAATCCAACGATGTCCTATCTCGATTGGATTCTACGACTCCTGAATATGTTCTAGATCACGGCCTTGGAGATCAATCCACGGGTTGTCTCATAGCCCTGTGATCTAAGGACTTCTATCATTATGCGTAGATAATTATTACATAAGATAAAGTTGACCATATAATAAAATGCATTTATTAATCAAAATTGAATAGTTCCTTCATTTATTACATTAAATGACAGCCATACAATTGGCTTGTCAGACACTATTTCTATCATTATAAATATTAAAACTTTGATGCTAATTGTTGTATCTTATAAATTAGAAAAAATATAATTATATATTTACTACCAATTTAATTTATATAATTAATAATTGCCCTTAAATTTAAAGAAATAACGCAATTTATAATACAATATAAACTTAATTAAATTTAAAATATCTTATTTATAATACTATATAAATTTATTAAATTTACTAATTTAGAAAATAAACTCATCTAACTAATTGTGCAAACAATTTGTTCGTATTAATAAAATATCATTATTAAAATTCTATTTTACAAAGTAGTGGACTCAAGTTCGAAACCCTGTTGGGAGAGGTACCCACATAATGTGTCCAATCCGCCTCGAAAGGGATTAAACCCTTGGGAAAAAAAATCTATTTAATTTATTATTATACAATTTATATTGCTAAAATAATTAAATACCTTTTTTTTTTTGCAATATTTATTAAATTTATGGGGCAATTATAAATTTTATCAATTATTTTGGTAGTAAATATATAATTATCTCTTTTCTAATTTATAATATATAACAATTAGAACCCAAGTTTTAACATTTATAGGATATTACAAACATTAAAAATAACAATCAAGGACAAAATTGAAACATTTTAGGGACAAGAGGTTAATTTTAAGAAGGTGACAAGCTTGTGAAAATTATTTGTAATAGCCAAAATGTAAGAGAGATTTTTATAATTAGGTCTTACCTCAAGAGGACGTTCGTAATTTACCCTTAATTTTTTTTCTTTTTAATGTTTATGGATGAGAAGATCTTGGTATTAAAAAACGTTTGTTTATGGATGAGAAGATCTTGGTATTGAAAAAAAAAAAAACGCCTATTCTTGGCCTAAGTTAACAAGAACGTTACGCAACATAGATTGAGAGTCGGGAAAATATGCGATCTCCAGTCGAGATACCTGTCCATCACCACTCACCAGTGCAGCTTCTTCAATTATCATTAACATATTTGATGTAAGATTACAAAAGGTGGAAAGGCTCATTTTTAAGCAATTGCAGTTTTCAGCAGCAGAAATGTTCCAAAAATGAATATACAGTTGTGTCATATGTCCTAATTTACTCATCTTCTGCTATGAAGTTTGGCAATTCCCCTTGGCATAAGTACTCGTCGCATAGCGATGCAGATTCCCAGGCCTTCCGCAGCCGCAAAATATCTTCAGTGAAAGTCGATCCACTAGATCCAATAAACACACTAGATAAAGCACAAATAGTCTTATCCAGCATTGCATCCACCTTCATACCAAAATTGAAATTTCAACATTACATGAACAAGTTTAACTGGCATTGACATTCAATAAGTATGCTAATTTCTACAAAGCCTCAGCATTTCACTCTACAAGAAGAAATCGAGTTGATGGAAATTCCTTCTGATATGAATAATGTTCAATATACCTACCTGTAATTTGAAAAGGAGTATTTTATCCCCCTATAATCTTATAAAAGTTTCACTGCCTTCCTGACATTTTTAATCTACTGAAAAAAAAAAAAATTTTGACAAATCTACCCCTGTTATATGTTGCATTTTACCCCCTGTGTTATAATAAATGTGGCACTTCTTTACCCCCTTGTGTTATGATAAATGTGGCACTTTACCTCTTGTATTTTGATAAATGTGGCACTCTACCCCCTATGCTACAAAAACATTTTTTATACCCACTCTCAATTTCGGGGAGAGAGTTACACTGTCCCTTTGAAGGAGGTAAAATTGCTCCAAAATTTTCACATGGGAATTTTCAAATCACACATCATAGGGGGTAAATTGGCATTAGCTTAGAAGAAATGTGAAAACAGCCATTTCCCTCTAAAAGATGCCATCAGCACTGACAAGGATCTACATTATATTCTGAATATCTATTTGAGCTAGTTATTGTTCAGACAAGTCTATTGTTCAGACAAGTCAAGATCAAGTTGATAGCTTCATTAATTTCCAATTGTGCAAGAAAGTTTATAACCTGTAATATGAATAACAACGTTCTTCTGATAAAAACAAAATCAACACTTATGCAAGCAACTAATGTCCCAACGAAAAACATAGCTCACCTGAGAATCTCCCCGAAGTCCATGTCTGTATAATAAAGCATCCCACTTTTCAGCTGAATTACGAGAGGGCCTCTGAACAAGTGGTACAGTCTTCCCATTCCAGATAACAAGTGACTGCAGTAAACCAGTTTCACTTTCTGCAGCATCTGTGGAAAGATATATAACAGGAGTATTGGACCTTTCCACCACTCTATTGATACACTCTGCAGCTTGAGGAACAGGGTAAAAGCAACTTGGTTGTTTGGCATTGCTGACAATAACATTGAGCAAGTTAAGTTAGTTGTCATCTACATCCATATAAAAGCATGGAGTGAAATGCAAAAATACCACCTCTAGTCTATACTTTGCCTAATTATATATATATATAGAGAGAGAATTGCATTTGTGGTACCAAACAATATAGTAATTCCAACTTGTGGTACCACAGAAAATGAGGTTGATCAATTTGGTACCGCAATTTAAGAAATTGAATCACATTTGGTACTTCCGTTAAAATTGGCCGTTAACTGCTGACGTGGCAGTTAAGGTTAATTGCAGAATTGACCCCATTACTTATATTGACTGACAATTATACCACTAACTTTTCAAGTTGTCAAAATAACCCCATATCTTTAAATTTATTGATAATTTTAGTCCACATTGTTGCCCAATTTCAAAATTGGCTCGAATAAAACACTTGCGGACCAATTTAGAGATTTAACTTAATATATTTACATATGTATTTAACTAATTTAATTTATAAATAATATTAACAAACCAAATAATACATGAACACAAATTCGATAAAATATTAATTAAATCTAAATTTTTATAATAATATGAATATATATAATATTATTAAAAATAAATTATATATTATTAATAAAATAATTATAAATATATATATAAACCCAACCCAACCCCCACCCACCCCCAACACCCAAACCCCAGGCCGCCGGCGGCCTGGGTTCGTCCGGCCCAGGCCGCCGTCGGCCTGGGATCGCTCGTCCCAGGCCGCGACGGCCTGGGTTCGAAGGTCCCAGGCCGTGGCGGCCTGGGATCGGAGGAGATGGCGGCCTGGGGTTTGGGTGTTGGGGGTGGGTGGGGGTTGGGTTGGGTTTTTATATATTTATATATATATATATATATATATATATATATCAAAATAACCCCATATCTTCAAATTTATTGATAATTTTAGTCCACATTGTTGCCCAATTTCAAAATTGGCTCGAATAAAACACTTGCGGACCAATTTAGAGATTTAACTTAATATATTTACATATATATATATATATATATATATATATATATATATATATATATATATATATATATAATTTATTTTTAATAATATTATATATATTCATATTATTATAAAAATTTAGATTTAATTAATATTCTATCGAATTTGTGTTCATGTATTATTTGGTTTGTTAATATTATTTATAAATTAAATTAGTTAAATACATATGTAAATATATTAAATTAAATCTCTAAATTGGTCCGCAAGTGTTTTATTCGAGCCAATTTTGAAATTGGGCAACAATGTGGACTAAAATTATCAGTAAATTTTAAGATATGGGGTTATTTTGACAACTTGAAAAGTTAGGGGTATAATTGTCAGTCAATATAAGTAATGGGGTCAATTCTGCAATTAACCTTAACTGCCACGTCAGCAGTTAACGACCAATTTTAACGGAAGTACCAAATGTGATTCAATTTCTTAAATTGCGGTACCAAATTGATCAATCTCATTTCTTAAAAAAATTTCTTAAAAAAAAATAACCGGTGTTATTTTTTATTAGCAAAAGAAAAAACCCTCCGAAGCTAAAATAACAATTATACCCCCCAAAGGATGCAAAAACATCTCTCTTAAAACTAAAAAATTATCAATAACCCCTCTATTAACTTCGAAAGTTGGCGATAACCCCCGTTCACTTAAAAATTTGACAAAAACCTCCCTAGAATTTATGAAGGAATTTGAAATGCGTTTTTTGCTTATAAAAAATAACACATGGGGGGGGGGGTATTTGATAGTAAGACAAAGCACAAGGGGAGTTTTTGCATTTAGCTCTAAAAACATGTAACAGCAAGACCTTAAAAAATGAGAAATACCAGAACTTCAAGAAACCATGGCGCCTGAAATGAAGGGCTATGAAGTCCTTTCCCAAGAATGTTTGAATAAAAACGTAGAGCAGTGAGCAGAATAAGCCGACTAGGTTCGATTAAAGTCTTACATTCGTGAGCAATAGGACCACCAGGTTGCACCCAATCTCTCTCCACATCAGCAAAAACACATCTCCAATCGCAATTACATCATCATCTGAAGAAAACTTAGCCAAAACATCCTTCACCGTCCTTTGGCTTGGTTTCTTAACATCCTCCTTCCAAACAGCTTCAATCTTACTCAAGGAGAGCCCCAACCCTTTCAGCTTCTTCACATGCTCATCATCCACAAAACACGGCTGTGGCAACGAGAAATACACTACTAGAATTAATTAAAATTCCTACCGAAATTCCCACCGATTTTGGTCATAATCGGTGGAAATATAAAAATTCCCACCGAAATTCCCACCGAAGAAATAGGTCGAAAAAAGTCGGGTCGGAATCGGATTCCCACCGAAATTCCGACCGACATTTTTCCCACCGCAATTCCCACCGAAATGTTCAGAGGGAAAATAAATTCCCACCGAGCTCAAAATCGGTGGTAATTTTATTCCCACCGAGTATGTCGGTGGGAATATTCCCACCGAATATGTCGGTTGTAATATTCCCACCGCATAACTCAGTGGGAATATATATATTCCCACAGGTTCAAAATTCGGTGGGAATTTATTATTTCCCACCGAAAATTATTCGGTGGGAATTCATATATATTTAATTTTTTTTTAAATTTCTGAAAATAATTTTTTTAATTTTCAATAATAATTTTTTTTAAAATTTGTAATATGCATGAATTCCCAAAAATAATTACATAAATGTCCATCTACTCATAACAAAATATTCAATTCTTACAAACTTAAATAATAAATCCTTGCAAAACCTAAATATTCAATTCTTACAAACCATAAATATTCATAATCATCCTACAAACATTCAATTCTTACAAAATTTTCAGATTGGTGTCTTGATTGGATTGTTTGCATCTCCTCATGCATTGTTGCCATTCGAGATTCTACAACTCTTTCAACGGTTTGTGGCAAAAGTTGTGGATCATTGTAATTGGTTTGCGTTCGTCCTTCCGATACGTGAAGGACGTACAATATTCGCCCGACCTGACAACCCGAGTACAGTCCCCTTTTTCGACACTCCCTGTGTCTGTACCCATACCTGAAATATCAACAATCTAACAATGTAAAATTTCAACCCAACACATAAAGTAATACAATTATGCAGTATTAAGAAAATGGGGTGGGTGACACACCTGTGGGGCTTTAGGTAAGTTCCCCACAATAGTCCAGCTAGAGACAATATCTATTTGAGAATCGTCTTGCATGCTTTCTGTCCTTGCTTCTGAAGATTCTTCTAAAGATCTATCTTTCAGTTTAGCTTGAATTCCACCATAGTTGTACTGACATGGGAAAAATGAGATGGAAAAATAAACACAACCTGAATCAGAATGATTAACAAACACAAAATAACATAGTACAAAAAGTTGAACAACATTTATATCTTTTTTATTTGGTTCTGCATCTCTCTCAACAATGAATATAGTCATCACAAAATGTACTCTTTCCAACCAACCAAAAAGGAAACAAGCAAAGGAAAATGTTTTGCCATTGGATGCCAATGCTTGCTAAAAAAAAAAAATTTAAATTCTTCTTGTTTAACAACATTAATGCGCTAAAAGAAAAAGTCTGATTGTGATTTTCATTTGATCAATAAGATGCATCCAAGAATACACACAAACATAATTTATGGAAAGCAGTAGGTTGCCAAAAAGGTAGAACAATAATATTTGAGCATAAAATCAATTAACTACCAAAGATGGATTAATTGAGTACAAAACTTCATTTCCGTGCAAGTATGTATCATACAACTGACCTAGGACATTCTTAATTCTCTGAAACGCGGGTGCACAAGAGGTTGCCTCATCAAAGCAATATTGTTCCTTAGAAGAATATGCAGCAGGGTTCAACTCCTGGTCTACACCAAATAAAGCACCTCCTTCCATTTCATTTACTTAGTTACTTTTCAAAAGAGCATTCACAGCTAAATTATGGATCTAAAGTTAAGAACAAAACAAATTACTTCAGTAATATACTGGCATAGAAATAGGAAACCGAAGAAAGGAAGGGTAATGAGTGCAAACAGACCTTAAGCCTTAAGCTCAACTGTAACTTCTCGATAAGCACCAGGATACGTTAGAACAGGTTCATTGACCTGTTTAGAGAAACAGTTATTAACTCGGATACCTAATATCTCATTATATTTTAGAGAGTAACACACTCAAAAAAAGATAATACTATCCGAGTCCAAATCACTTACCTCATCTATGAAACATGGTACTTCTTCATTAATGCCTCCCAAGTCTGGGATTCCATTGCAGATATCCAAAGGACCTGGTAAGTTCAACATGATCCAATACATACAAAATTCTTAGGTCTTGAATGTAGGCAGTCAAGTGACTGATTACATTATGTTATGCTACTGATGACAAAATTCAAGAGCAAGCAAAATAAAATCTAAATGAGGGCAAGAAGATAATAGCAACCAGTTGCTGATCATGTAATGCTCTTGACAAGAATATATATGCCATATGTATAAGCCAATCAACTTCAAAATTTCCTAATGGAACCTGCTCATAAAATATAGTATATTTAAGGCAAATAAAACAGATTTTATACTTGATAACTTGTATACTATCAAGAAACAAAATACAACTATTACATGGGCATATCGTGAAAGAGCAACTCTCTCATTCAACCAATGGGATGATACAGAACATCGTTGCATCCCAATTTTTGCAGCAATCACTTGCCAACCAAATAGTTTGATACCCAACAACAGACTTTAAAAAATCGATCTACTAATTAAACATACACCAAACATATTTACATTTCAAAAACATTATCATAAGTTACCAATTTTAATACAAACATTATCATGAAAATAAGCTCACAGGCAAAGGGGGATACCGGAGGTGTGGAGCAAGCGGGGGATACAGGCGGCGAGTCCTTCTGATTTGCTTGGGCTCCTGGCTGCTTCACGATTCCTTGAGAGCGAATGAGTTTTAGGGTTTTGTAGGTTGGGAAATTGGGGATATGATGGGGATTTTGATGGCGCAGCTGTTAGGGGAGGTGAAGCTACGGTGAGGAGAAGGATGGGTGGTGTACGACTGGTGGTGTCGCGCGCGATCGGGGCCAGATCTGGTGGTGTCGCGCGCGATCGGCTGTTAGGCGGCGCAGCTGAACATTTTAACATATGTCGAATTTTGTTTTTTGAAAAAAAGGGCTGAAATGTTTGTTCAATATACGGGGAGAGAGATTATATATGTAGATAGGGAATTAAATGTGGCATTCCCACAGCGTGTAAGCTCGGTGGGAACATTCCCACCGAACTTACACGCGGTGGGAATGATAATTGAATTGTTAATTTTACTTAAAAAATATTAAAGGATTAATATTTAAGTAATAGTAGTATTTTTATAAGAGTTTATGTTTTTTAATATTTAAGTAATAGTAGTATTTTTATAAGAGTTTATGTTTTTTAATATTTAAGTAATAGTAGCATTTTTATAAGAGTTTAGGTTTTTATGATATATTCATGAATGTAATTATTTATGATTTGATTAAAAACTAAGATTTTACTTCAATCAATATATTATTTGAATGAAGGAATTGATTTAATTATACTTGATCCATTATTTTTTTTTTATTCTTGCAGTACGTAATTAAACACCCGTCACGATTGCTCGAAAAGAAAATGAAAGGTTACGCCTTATAACAGTTTATAAATAATTGCGCTTAGCTCTTGAAATTTAAATTTTTGATATTGCAGGACTATTTTTTTAATAAAATCCTAAAAGTATATGGTTGTTTATACAATTTTGAAGTTAATCCTCATGATCAATCATTTTTTCTTAAATAATATAATTTAAGATTTCGACATAATTCATTTTATAAATCACGACCATATCGACAAATATATATATAATCTCATATAATATACTAGCAATTTTTTGGATAATAAAATTCCCACCGATTTCAAATTCGGTGGGAATCTAATTCCCACCGACTACAGAATCGGTGGGAATATTCCCACCGATTGAAAAGTTGGTGGGAATAAAAAATATTCCCACCAATGTCAGTCGGTGGGAATATTAATATTCCCACCGACTTTTACATCAGTGGGAATATCCCCACCGAAATTAAATTCGGTGGAAATTTGTGAAATTTTCCCATCATTTATTTTCGGTGGGAATATTTCGGTGGAAATTTTAACTGATAACACATGAACTTATCAACATTCAAATTCTTCTTCATTATCTCCGCAAACTCCTCAAACGTCACCACGACTTTCCTCCCCAAACACTTGTTAATATGTTCAATATCTAAAACCCGATTAAACTCATAATCGACCTTCGCGCTCGGAATCACCAAAACCCGATTAAGCAAAGCCGCAAAAAACTTATGTTTCTCTAAGCAAATCAAATGATTCGACATTTGCCCCGAGACACAAATCGCCAACAAGTACTTGTTAGATCGCAGCTTCCACTCTATAGTTCTCCTCTCCGATAACCTTTGATCAACCTGCCCACACCTATTCCAACTTGTGAAACTCGCATCCGTATAATTCTCATCCAAACCCCCAAACCTCTCGTGCGACGACAATAAAACCCCTTGAATTCGCTTATTCAACGAAATCTGGCTAAACACCCTAGATTTCAAGTCTTCCAAAAGCAATATGCCGGTATGATTAACAGAACTCGAATTCAGAAAATTGCTACTATTATCTACAGAGTTCAAATCCGATTTATTCAACAATGCAGTATAATTCCACATCTTAAAAAGTTCAAACTCCTGCTGCTTAAGTAAATACAAAGCTTGCAATTCAGACTCACGCATCCGGCTACTACCGCTACCACTACCACGACCACCGAGATTCTTAATCGCCGGAATATGCGTCTAGAATAATTTTTTCAAATCAATTGTTATGTTAAATACAGAATCAAAATCAGTACCGGGAGAAAAATCACCAAGAGATACCTCTTGTTGTTGAGTATGCGAGAAGCGCCGGATAATCCGGTGTCGAAGTCGATTTGGAAAGCGGAACGGTGTCGCTGATTGGGAGACTTGACGACGTCATTTGAGCGGTCATTTTGAGGAATGAGATTCTCGCGATCGTTTTCCCCTTCACATTCCAGTTCCATCATTTTTTAACTTTCTACTGAAATGAAAATTGAAAACACTCAGTAACACACTGACTGTGTGTGCAGTGAGAGTTGGGGATTAAAGCAGGAGAAGAAACGAAGTATTATATACAGTTAAAATAGTGCGTGTTTGGTTTGGAGAGAAGTGTGAAAAGGAAGGAAACAACTTCCGCCATTAACAACAGCTGAAACTAATCCATCATTCATTGATCAAGAGGGGACAGGAAGCGACTTGTTACCGGAACACAAGGGCATCTCCTATGTACCAAGGTGAGGTTGGATTTGGATCTAGAGGAATAAAAATGTTATAAAAAATGTATAAAGAACAAAAAAAGGAATTTACCCCTTCAATCCACCAAAATCGATTAAAAGCGGTGAGGCAAGCTGGTGGTGACTCGCCTCACCGCTCTCGATCAATATTTAATTTAAGCACTGTTTCCTATCATCCACTAGTTTATTGGAAATCTATTATAAGCTTCATTTAATACAGACTAAATTTCCCCTGTTTTTTATGTGTTTCATTCATGTTATCTATGTTCCTTGGTGGGTTTTGCTTTTGATGGGTCTTCTCTCTCTAATTTTTTGAATTATTAGAGGGTTTTAGGAGTTAAAGTGACACATGGGCTTGGGTTTACTATTTCCTTATAAAGTTTCAAATTTTCAGGTAAATTCAGTAAATTTAATATGGAATCACAACTGGGATTGATTAAAAATTCATTTGATTTGAGGTACTCGAAATGGGTACATGATGCTTTAGATGAATTACCTGATAGTTTTACTATAACTGATCCTTGTATTGCTATTATTATTATTATTATTATTATTAAGTGAGAGTGGGGAAAATGAGAGTGGGGAAAATGAGAATTTTAAATAAATTGAATTGATAGATTGATACATTTTAGATAACTTATGAAAAGGAAAGGGGAAGCTAGACTTGAATTCTGAAAAAAAGCTGAACTGAATGAGGGAAAGTTGAACTTGAACTGAATGCAACGCTGAAGAGACCCTAAGATGGACCTTGTAAGATTGGGCCAAGTCTTGGCCCAGTCAGTTTTTCTTTAGAGAATTGGCTCAATCAAGTTAGAAATAGAGAAAGAAACGCTTTTCCTCTAGAGCTAGCAGAGAAGTCGTGCACGTTCCCTAACTTTTTTTTTTTTTTTTTCCTTCACTTTTTATCCTAAACTAGAATTAGTGTCGCATTTTTCTCTATGAAGCTCATTTCCAATCATGGATAAGGTGAAAGGCAACAATCAGTATTCTGGCCAAACCTCATTTTTCTCTATGAAGTTCGTTAACTTTTGCACTTCCATCTCACTTAAATTTTTTTAATAGATTCGTCCCTTTTATTAATGTAGTGTATCACATTCGTCCCTCTTATAACACATTCTTTTTAATTTTTTTTATAACAGATTTGTCACTCTTATCAATGTAGTGTATCATATTCATTCCTTTTAAATTAAAAATACATCAACTTTCGTTCATTTAGAATATATTTTAGATTTAAGTGATAGTATTTTGTATTTAAAATTGACTAATGTGTTAGACCATCTCCAACAGTCCGTTTAAATTCAAGTCTCTTATCTTAAAATTTAAATGATGAACACTGTTATACTAAATTTATAGGAGGGACGAATCCGCTATGAAAAATTTAAGAGGGACGAACATGTTACACTATATCTATATTGATAAAAGAGATGAATATGTTACACTACATTGATAAGATGGACGAATCAGCTAGAAAAAAATTTAAGAGAAATGAAAATGCAAAAGTTAAACCATAAGGAGGATAAAAATGTAATTTACTTGTTATTTTTTGTATGAATTAAATAATGTGAGTTGGATTGACGAATACTCTCTAGATTGGCAGTTGTCTCTCACGTGATTTATTTGGCTAGATAACACTAATGAAAATTTAGGGTGGAAAAAAAATACTCAAAATTTGGGGAAAATACAATTTGAGAGTAAATTTTGGGTAAAGCTTAATTTTCTCTTTAAAATGTGATAATTTACTTCGAGTGGATTTTAAAATTGACCTTTTGGAAAGTTTTAATTCTAAAAATGACCTCTAGGGGCCTTTTACTGTAGGAGTGGTATTTGCAATATTGCCTTCTATTTCCATATTCTTCATTTTAGTATTCTTTGTTCGTTATTTTTCCTTCTATATGATATATTAATTTTTGCTTATGCAATTCATGTTGGAAATCAGTTTTTCGTCTTTCTAATATATTTATTTTGAATTCTATTATGTCTGGGGCATAAGATTGAAGCCTTAGAAATTGTGCGTAGGCTAAAATAGCTTTATTATGTTCAATTTCTTTATTAATTCTTTGTAATTTCTCTTGTATTTTCTCTATTTTCTCCAGTTTCGTTACTCGGCTCTGATACCAAAAATTGGTCAGAGGCAGCGGATGTTTGATTTGTATTAGAAATTTTTTCTTTAGTATGATAATTACATGTTGTACACGAATCTTTAGCTTCTTTAATCAGTTTTCTTATAATTTCTTTGTTTATTTTATACATTTTAGTACTAAGAGATGTAGTTCTTAAATAATTTAATCTTTCTTCGTAATGTTTAATTAAATTTGATATTTCTTCGCAACTTTTTTCTTGATTATTATTCATAATTTTTCTTCTAAATATTTAGTTAAATCTGAAATTTTATTTTCTAACTTCTTATATTCGTTTTCTTCTTTGTTTTCAGGTTTTATAAGATTTTTTGGCTGTTCTAGAGGTAGCTGTTTTAGATAAGAAGGCCTAAATGATATCGATCGTCTAATTTGATCACTCGTTCCTTCCATTGATATCGATCGTCTAATTTGATCACTCGTTCCTTCCATTGTTATGTTTTTTATTGGTAATTTTTTAACTTGTACTATTCCTTCAAATAATTTGTCTAAATAAATAGATTCTTGGTCGAGAAAACTTATACTATGATGGCTATTTGTTAGAGCATATTCTACCATATATGTTAAGCTAAATGGTTGATCTCCTTCTTCCATTAATTTTTCTCTTGCAAATTTGTATCCTAAACAAATACTGTTATCTAAATTCTTTGTAGATAAAGGAATAGCGTATTTAATTCCTAAATTAAATTTCAATGTTTTATATGCTAGATTTCCCATTGTCAAACCCAAAACTGAATCTTGAATGTCTTTTATTCTTCGATCGTAGGCTATTAAGGCTATTGGTGAATCAATTCCTTCTTTGAAAATTGATTTTATTAATACTTGTATAGTAGCAATTTGAATATATCCTATTTTATTTCTGTCTTCTTTATTTTTAATTTTTTCAATTCTGGCTGCTATTTGTTCGCTATCAATTATAGGGATCACAATAGTTCCTCTAGTACTTTTTATATCTATTGGTACTTCTTGAGAGAATAAACCGTGATAAACGATATTTTTTCGTTTTAGTTTTTCAAATATTGATGTA
Organism: Penstemon eatonii; assembly: GCA_038501285.1. NCBI lineage: Eukaryota > Viridiplantae > Streptophyta > Magnoliopsida > Lamiales > Plantaginaceae > Penstemon > Penstemon eatonii. Next base: position 18,119,178 of record CM076712.1, on the reverse strand, counting down.
TTAAAGTGTTGTCCTTCCTTAAGATCTAGTCTTGCTTTCTTAGTTTTCTCTATCTTATGTTCAATGATTGATTGTGCTGAAAATATTCCAAAGGTTTCTTCTTGTTCTAATAATTGTATATGCCTATCGAATTCTTCTACTGATGAGTTCATAGTGGCAAATTCATTTCGTAACTAGGTAGCTTTATTCTTGGAATTTTTACTCCTTGTAATTGTAGGTGCTGTGAATGAATTTCATAGTTTAATTGTTCTAAAAAATCAATTCCTAATAGTATATCAGCTCCTATATTGCATTCATCTATATAAATGGTAAGATTGAATTTTAATTCTTCATGAAATAGAAGTTCTATAGTAGTTTTCTCATTACATATCTTTTCTCCTTTTACAGTTTCTACAATAACTGGTGGTGCTTCAGATCTAGTTACTGCATATTTTGGATGAACATGTGATATAGATGCTCCTGTATCTATGAGTACTGAAACAATTCGTGATTTATTTAAAACTCCTAATATATGATATTGTAAAAATGGATTCTTTGAAACTAAATCTAAATCATACATACCTGTTATGTCTTGGCTTATCTTGATCTTCGGAGTTCCTTTCTGGTGGTATCTGAATTCCTTAGTAGTAGTAATATTGTTGATTTCTTTTTAATTAAAATCCTATTCAGAAGTTAAAAAACTTCAAGATTTTTTGTTTATTTGAGAGAAATTTTTAGAAACAAAGTTCTTTTATTAATTTTCGCACACCTTACAACTGAAGTAGATTACATTATTTATAGGAGGGGGAATATATCTTCCACCACTCATCCAGATCACTTAAGGTGATAAGGATTTATTTTAGGGCCTACAGAACAGTCTATTTACATAATGGTGTTTACATAATGGCCTATTCTAGATTCCACTTCTGATTTAAAAGTAAAATGTTACATAATTACTCCCACTTATTTTCTTTGCCGACACCTTTTTCTTTTGTCTTCTTCCCTTATTTTCTTCTTGCTAGTTTCTAACCTTTAATGATTTTCTTCTCTTATTTTCTTCCTCTAATTTCTAACCTTCAATTATTCTTCTTTTGTCTTCTTCTTCAGTTTCTTCTTCACTGGACTGGTCCATACAGTGGTCACATTTGTGTGCTTTGAAAACCTTCAGTGTGTCACATAATTGGAGTTTTTCTTCCACAGATAATTTGTTGAATACCCCTTGAATTTTCATCACATCGTCTTCAAAGTCCATAAATGTTTTGAATTCATCACTTCTAATTTTATCCTTAAAATTTGAATAAATCATTGTGTTTTCATTCTTGTAATTTATCTTTATTTTTGATTCTTCGGTTAATCGTTGCAGCATAGAAACAACTCCATGGACTAATCCGGCATTTATAAGTTGATGACTTCCTTTATCTTCCTTAACTGGTTGGTCACGAATTGTATACGCTCCATTAGATACTCCCATGTAAATAAGTGAATATGCTGGCACTTGTACTTCGTCTTGTTCATTAAAATAGGGATATGAGCTGTATATTTTCAAATATACTTCTCTATCCTTGCCGAAATACCTTCGATAATTTTTTACTGTTTGTTGAATCCCTTGACTAAATTCTTGAAGTATTGTGTTACTTTCGTCGATGTATATTGTGTCAATTAATCCATATTGAAAGAATTTGTACGTCATTAATGGACTTGCTCCACTAATAATAACTGCTTTGGGTCCTGTTATTCTTTTTTCTGTTGGATAGAAAAATTTTGTCATGTCTTTATCCGTCCAATTGTATAGCATTTCTAAATGTTCCTGAAAATCTTTTTTACTTAGTTGCTTAAGTTGGATGTGTTCCTGCCTTGTAGGTACCTGTGTCAGCCTTGTTATTTTTCCAAGTACCTTCATTGAAGAGGATGGTTGATCTGCCATTGTTGTTTTTGGTTTGACTAATGTTGATTTAAATGGTTGAGCTTTGACTTCTCCTTCTGAGATCGCCTTGCTTTCTTCAACTGCGAGTTTTGCTTCTGCGAAAGTTTTGTACGCCTTGTGGATAATTCCCTTGTGGCCGTTTATAAACAATGATGCTTTATGCCATTCGTCAAAGATTGCTCCTTTGGCTGGTCCGTTGAAAATGACATAATACTTCTTTTGTGATGAAGATGTTTCTTGAATTTTAATGTCTGCGGGAATTTCTACTTTTATTTTTTGTTCGTCCACCACGCTTAGCATGCTAAACTCTGATGGTTTGTATGTTGCGTCTAACGATTGTATAGCTTTTTCTATTTCTTGTAATTCACGAATTTTTGCTTCAATGTTTCCCTTTATTTGTTTCGCTTGGTTCTTTAGTGTTGCTATTGCTCCTTCCATTAGTAGTTGTTTCCTGTTGCAAACTCTCTTGTTAATGTATCTGCAATAATATTATTACTACTTTTTATATATTTTATTTTTGCTGGGTATCTGCTTAATTCAAGCTGCCATCTTATTAACCGTCCTTGGTTATAATTGGCTTGTAACTTGTATCTAATGAATCCTGTTAAATATGTTGAATCCGTTCTAAGTTCAAACTCCTTGGGTAACAGATCAATTCTCCATTTTTTGAATGTTCGTAAACATGCTAATGTTTCTTTTTCATGTATTGGATACCTTTTTTCTGTTTCTGAAAACGTTCCAGATATATACCTACATAATATTTCGGGATTTTTATTTGTTGCTTTTTCTATGAATAGTTTATCAGTATCATGTGTACTTTTGCTTGTAGAGCTGATTTCATTGTTTAAGTTGTATACCTCTGTTCCTTTAATTTCTTCACTTTTTTGCGTTTTACCTTGTATACATTTCATACATCCTGACCATACTTCCTCGGAGGCATCAGTTTCGATAATTAAATAGTCATTAGAGGTCGGATTATATAATTTTGGTAAATTTTTTGAAATATGCTTTATTTTTTCAACTATTTTACTATCTTCATCTTCCCAAAACCATTGTTTTTTAGTACTTATTTTTTCTTGCAATTTCTTCTTTTCCTTAGCACATCCTTTTAAATATCCTAACTCAGATATGTAATTTAGACATCCAAGAAACCTTTGTAGCTGTTTTCTATCTTCTATTTTATTTGGAAATAAGTGTAATTTTTCTAAAACATGTTTTTGTAATTCTATTTCCCCATTTGATTTTATTATTGTTCCTAAAAACTCAATTTCTTGTTTTGCAATTTGTGCTTTCTTTCTACTTAGGACTAAACCTTTTTGTTTACATCTTTCAAGTACAATTGCTACTTTCCTTAAATGGTCTTCTTTGGAACTATTACTAAAGATCAAAATGTCATCTATGTATACAAGACATATTTCTTCTAATCCTTCCAAATTTTTACTCATATATCTTTGAAAAATTCCAGGTGCTTGTTTTAATCCAAATGGTAATACATTCCATTCATAATGTTTTTCTGGGGGACAAGTAAATGCGGTTAATGGTTTTGTATTTTCATGTAACCTTAATTGATAGTACCCAGACTTAGCGTCTAAAGAGCTAAACCAAGTCATTCCTTTTATTTTTTCCATTATTGAATCTCTTCGAGGCAATTTATGTGCGTCTCCTATAGTAGCATCATTCAATTTTTTGTAATTTATTACCATTCTTCTTTTTCCTCGTTTTATTTCGTTATGATTTTCTACATAAAATGCTGGAGCAGCATGTCTACTTTTGCTTTCTTTTATTAACTTCTTATCTAATAATTCTCTACAATCTCTTGTAAATTCTTCTATATCTCTTTTTGAATAAGGTATCCTATTTGGAACATTTACTTCTTGTTTTGGATCTTTTAATTCTATAACAATTTGTTCTTCATTAATATTTATTTTTACATCTAGAGGATCTTCTGAGCAAGTTTCTTCTAAAAGATTGTCTATTTTTTGCTCAACACTTGTCTTACCGTTTTCTTTTATATAAAATAATGTTTCGTTAAGGATATGTAATATTTTTAACCTTGTTCGTTCGAAGTTGTCTATAATTGGAATCTTTATCATTCTTCCTATTGGTGCCTTTAACTCTATATATTCTAACCATTGTATAAAAGGATGGTATAACCTAAGAAAATTATTTCCTAAAATAATATCAAATCCTGATTCTTGTCTATATAGTGATGGTACCATAAATGTATAAGGAGTCTTTGATTTGTCTAAAATTTTTATTTTATTAAAATAGCTCGCTAATTCTATTTTATGGGTACTTCCATCTGCTATCATAATTCTTACTGGTCTTTCTGTTTCTCTCCAGACTAATCCTTTTATATTTTTGGAAGCAAAACTAATACTTGCTCCCGTATCAATATAAGCTGAATAATAGTAACCTTTTATTTCTATTTTTATGAAGGTAGAATTCGGGTTTCTTCTATTCTGATTCTGCAGATGGTTCTGCTTCATTTTCCGTTTCGTAATCTGAATCAGTTAGTAAAACATATATATCTTCAATATCTGATATATCTGATTCAATTGGTTCTAAACTTCTTAATTCTGCAACTTTTAAAATTTCTTTTTGTTCTTTGTTTTTTCTTTTTGGGCATTCATTTGCATAATGACCTTCTTCTTTACATAACCAACATTTACATTTCTTTTTTCCTTCTGGACAATATTTTTTATTTTGTTTTCGTCTAAAAAATCGTTCAGGTTTTTTATAAAATTCTTCTTTAAACCTTTTAAAAGGTCGTTTCTTCCATTTATACTTTTTATTATAATATTTATTTTTATGATATTTCTTTTTAGTTTTAACTTCTTTGTTTTCTCTACAACCGTATTGTTGTGGTACTCCCGGATTACCTTCACAACAAACTTTGCTAACTTGTTTTACTAATTTTGATTCGTTCTGTTGTATACATTTTTCTATTATATATTCTCGTCCTACAAGAACTGCTCCTCCTATACTATCTGCTACAGTTCCATTTTTTACTCCTTCATTAAATTTGTTTAAACAAATTTTATTTATTGGGTATGGTAGCTTTATTAGTAATAATTTGTGCATATTTACCCGATTTTCTTTCTTTATTTTATAAAAACTTTTTGAAAACTCACAAACATAATTCTCGTAGTAACACATATCACAAATAGTCATATTATTTATATGCCAGGTTGCTATTTCATTTTGTTTTTCTGTTACCTTTTCTACATAATTTATTTGATCTTGGCCAACAAATTCTCTCCATATAAGTGCTATTACTGACCAATAAAATTTTTCTACATTATTTTGACTTGCTTCTTTAATTTCGCTAATATCTTTGTAATCACTTAAATATTGAAACACATTTCCTTTTGTTTTAAATAACATATAATTCCATATATTATCCATTGAGGCGTTTTTAAATATGTCATCTGTTTGTAGAATTAAGTTTACCTGATTTGCCCATTCTTGTATCAATGCTTCTGCATTTATGGTACAATCTACATCTAAAATTCCTTGTTTTATTTGTTGTAAACGGGGTGTATATTCATCTGGTAGTTTTCGGAATCCTCCTTGTTTTCTTTGGTAAAAGCCACTTCTTTCTCTAAGGTTTTCTGGATCAACATCGATCCATTCAAACCTGCTAGACTTTCGTTTTTTATTATTTTCATCATCTTCTTGTTCCTCTTTTACTTGACTACCTTCTCCTTTTTCCATATATGCAGGGATAGAATCATCTGATTCATACCCGTAAATTACTTCATTATTATTTGTAAAACTCGTTTGTTTTTTCCCTTGTTCTTCTTCAACTATATTTAATTGGTCAATCATATTTCTAATTTCTTCTACTTGTTCTTCCATTAAGTAAATTTTCTTGGAGGTGAAATTTGTTGAATTTGTTTATCAAGTATTTCTGGTTTGTATTTTTTAATTATTTCTATTTCATTAACTAAATGTCCTAATTGTCCTTGTATAATAACTATATTGTCATGAATATCTTTTTGTTTGGTAGTGTAATTTATTAAATGCATTATCATGTCAGTAATATTATTTAATTGTGGGTCTAATGTATGATATAAATGAGGAAAATTATATCCATGAGAACATTTATATTCTTCTTTTATTAGACTATAGGATTCTATTGGTAAATGTGTTCCTTGTAAATATTGTTCTGTCCAAATTTCATTATATAAAAATCTATGTTCTATTTTTTCTAGATAATTCTGATGACTATCTTTAATAATCTCTTCTTTTTGTAATATTTTATTTATTATAATTAGTTGGTTTTTTAATTCTGCTACTTCTTCACTTATTCCCATTATTAAATTAGTTATGGGTCTTTTATTCTTTTTCTTTTCTAAAGGGCTTCTTTTGAAAATAAGGTTGGTATGAGTATATTGCAACAAGGTCATTTTTATAATTTCAATTTGTTGAAAGGTCATTTTCCACAATTACTCATTTACTTCACATTGTACAATTTCTTCTATTTCTTGATTTTTGAAAACAAACAATCAATTACTTTTTTTCAAACTTTGTAAATGCATTATTATCTTTTTGGTATGCCGTTCCAATTTTTTTCGTTGTGTATATACTTATTTTAAGTTGTGCAGTAAATTAGATATTGATATATAATAAAAGAATTACGAATTTTTTTGTCAAACTTTGTAAATGCATTATTATCTTTTTGGTATGCCGTTCCAATTTTTTTGGTTGTGTACATACTTATTTTAAGTTGTGCAGTAAATTAGAAATTGATATCTCATCATATAATAAAAGAATTACGAATTTTTGTTTCATGGAAGAACGTTAAAGCAATATTTAGAACGTCCAATTTGGATTATATATTGATTGAATGACTTGCATTTCTTTGTGCACCAGCTATATATACATATCTTGATTTGGAGTTTTAAATCTTCAATATGTTTCGAAATGTCTTCACAATCAATTTATTATTAGATAATTAATAATATCCTTAAGAACCATTATTAATTAATTGATAAGTTATAATATTACAATATTGAAAAATTCTAAGGTCACGTCACGTCACATGACGTAAATTATAACCAATAGAATTATGACACCCTACTTAGTAGCTAGGTTGTTAATAAGTCATGATTAATACCATTACCATAATTCTATATTTTAATACACATAATTTATATTTTAATACATATTAGGCATTAATAATTGCAATACTTCATAATGTGGTTAATTACTATTAATATGGGAGCGTACTATGTATGTGGAGTAAATATTGTGTTACATGAGTAGTTACATGTGAAACATATAACATGTAATGTGAAGAATTATGCACATTGGTTAGTACTAATAGTATATTTCATAATGTGACTAATTACAATTAATATGGGACCGTACTAATTTGTGAAGTCAATATTGTACTACATGTGAGACATATACCATGTAATATAAAAAATTGTCAGTAATTTAGCTATGACTAATGGTGATACTATACAATGTGACTAATTACTACTAATATGAGACCGTACTAAGTAAATTGAGTCAGTATTGTGTTATGTAAGTCTATACTATTACATATGAGACATATACTATGTAATGTGAAAAATTATCAGTAAATTGATTATTACTGATAGTAATACTATATAATGTGACTAAACTACTAATACGAGACCGTACTAAGTATGTGGAGTCAAAACTATGCTATGAGAGTCTATACTACTACATGTGGGATATATACCATGTAATGTGAAGAATTATCAGTAAATTGATTGATAATAATGTGACTAATTACTACTAAGTATGTGGAGTCAATACTATTACATGTGATATTATACTATGTTAGGTTAAGAATTATACATACTAGTTAGTACTAATGATAATACTTCATAATGTGGCTAATTACTACTAATATGGAACCATAATAAGTTTGTAGAGTCAATACTATGCTATGAGAGTCTATACTACTACATGTGAGACATATATAAAATAATATAAAGAATTATTAGTAAATTGATGAGTACTTAGTAATAATGTAATACTATATAATGTGATTAATTATTATTAATATGAGACCATGCTAAGTATGTGGAGTCAATTCTATTACATGTAAGACATTATACTATGTAATGCGAAGAATTAGACACATTGGTTAGTATTAATGATAATACTTTTTTGTGTGACTAATTTACTACTAATATGGATCGACTGTACTAAGTTTGTGGAGTTAATACTATGCTATGTGAGTCTATATGACTACATATGAGACATATACTATGTAATGTTATTAATTATCCGTAATAGTTAGTACTAGTGATAATAATATATAATGTGACTAATTACTAATAATATGAGAGAACTTACTAAGTATATGGAGTCAATATTATATAATGTGAGATATTATACCATATAATGTGAATAATTATACACATTGGTTAGTAATAATGATGATACTTCATAATGTAGCTAATTACTACTAATGTGGGTCGATCATACTAAGTTTGTGGAGTCGATACTATGCTATACGATTACATGTGAGACATATACCATTTAATGTGGATAATTACCGTAAATTGGTTAGTACTAATGGTAATACTATAATGTGACTAATTACTACTAATATGATACCGTACTAAGTATGTGAAGTCAATACTATGTAATGTGAATAATTATACACATTGGTGGTGTTGTACTATTATATATGAACTTGCACTATACAACGTGAAAACATATAATTTTTTTGGTAATTTGATTTTAATTTGGGTAGAAAAAAGAAAAATAGAAATATTTAAGGTAGTTAACTTTGAAATATTAAAGAATATAAGATCCATTATAGTTTTAACCTGTTAAATAGATAACTCATAATTAACTAAGTTTAGTTTTATTCTATATTATAAAATTTATGCGATTGCGATTACATATTTATGATTCAATGCCTTAAATTAAATTGACGTCATCACCTTAGAAGTCTCCATACATATTTAGGTTAAAAGAAATTAGATTTGCAAAATAATATACTAGTCTCGTCATATACTCTGTCTATCCTTATTTGACAGTCATAAAACACTTAAATGATGTCAAATCAGGCCCTTAATCTCAATCAATATTTAATTTATTCGTAGGGTATATTTCCTTTTTTACTTTTACACTTCCCGGGAGTCTAATTTTTATTTTGAGATGTCAGAAGACAATAATTTATTTCCTAAATTGAAATTATTTATCTTAAAAACATCATTTCACATAAAGTAATGGGTTGACACAACTAATTATGAACTACTGCTTTTAGAAGCATAAATGTAAAAATATCTAAATTTACATTTTTTTTAACTCTTATCTAGGATTGTCAATCGGACTTGGTGAGCGGCCAAGCCTTAAATAACTTAAACTCAAATACCATCGAATTTGACGATTGTGTGCTTAAAATCAGTTACCATCAGGTTTCACGACTATAGGTTCAAACTCGACACATACAACTTTTCGAAATTTTATTGGGCTTGCTCACACTAGTAAATTTTACTTCACAAATAAAAGTCTACACATTGTTAATACACATATAAATAAACTATTCAAATTTATTGTACAAGAATATATCAATTCCATATTTCTAATTAGGGATGTAAACAAGCCAAATAGTATGCACGCTATGTCGTTCAAGATTGATTTGAATTTTATTTAATTTCTTAATGAATCAAGTTCAAATGAGCTTTTTTTTTAAACGAGTTCGTGACTGACATGGTATTTTACATGTATTTTTTCAATTTTTAGCTTATCGAGTCGAGCTCCAGTCGAACTTCAAAAGTTATCAGACGAGAAATCTTGTTCAAGCTTATTTGATTTGTTTGACGAACCAAACTCAAACAAGCTTTTATCAAACGAGCTCGAGCCAAGTATTGAATAATTTAATTTAGTTTTCAACCCTAGTTGTAATCCATAATACTTAACATTAAATAAAAGTTTGTAAAGTCTCATGTCCCTAAATTTATTCGACCACTGTTTAAACTTTTTTTTGTTTTCCTTCTTGTTAATTATTTCCTGCTTTAGCCTCTAAAATATTATTTAAAATTGATATATTTACAAATTATAACTAATACACGTGGGTAGTGTGTTATTTGTAAACTTTTCCTTGTTTCAAAATAGTAATTTGTACACTATTACTTTGAAACCATTAATTAATAGAGTATTTAAAATAATTATGGTTCAAGATTTATTCGAGTTGAGCCTTATTCGACTTATAAATTGATCGGCATGTAATATTCGGGTTCGGATCAAATTTAATCGGACCGAGTGACTTCAGGTAAACCCGAACTCAAAAGAGCAAAATAAATTGCACGGAGCCAGAAATTTTTTTAATAAATAATTAAAATCATTAAAAAATTGGGTAAATTGGATCCAAAATACAAAAATAATGCCGACAAAGTCGTTCAATGTAATAGTGTCACGTCAATAAAAATGCCACGTAGCCGCTTCGCATACATTCCAGATGTCTCCATTTCTCTCGGAGAAATTAAGTTTTTCCTAAAAAAAAAAGGAAATAAAAAGAAACTACTCCGTATGTAATTATTGTTAATTTTCTCTTTAGATCAAATTAAGTTGGAAAATGAAAGGAAAAATAATTCTAGGAGCAACTGAGATAATTGGACAGATGATGCCACGGCGGTGGATGGCGGGCAAAGCAGCCAATCGTGCGGCGGTACACGGCTCAAAGCTCCCAATTCCCGACACCATATCCGTACATATAACTACTTTCTATATGCGTTAATAGCAATTTTACCCCTGTAATATTCATAGTACTGCTCAATTTGCTCTCTATAATTTTAAAAATACACTTTATTTCCTTATAATTTTATAAAAAATTTACACTGCTTTCCTGATATTTTTAAAAGTGATATTTTATCCCTGTGTTACGATAAATTTGAAAATTTATTTTTAATGTTATGATAAATGTGATAATTATCCTTTGTGTATTTATTAATTTTGATAAGTGAGTCGTACTCTCCGATGAAAAAAAGTAAACACTTTTTTTTTTAATGTTTCCGAATTCGATTTCTAATTTGTTTCAAATGTGATAAATGAATTTTAATTTAATATTTTAATTTGTGTATTAATTTGCAGGAGGAGGAAGTTAAAATGGAGATTACGAGAGCTATTAAGGATAAAGAAAGGAAAAGGATGGAAATAGAAAACTCTGTTGATTCCCACCTCAAGAATTGGAATATTTTGTATGTAGAAGATATGGTCTGCTCCAAGTAAATGTTAATATAAATGTATCTATTAATTTTTTTATTTTTCTATTTATTCTGATGTTTTAAGCAATAATTTCAATGTAATAAAATAGTTAACTTTTCACATTTAAATTTTCATTACATATTGCAGTCAAATGTTAGTTATGTAAAAAATCTTATGTCATGATTTAAGAAGTTGCATTAGGCTCTTTGAAATTGAAACAACTTGAAGCTTTGTTATGATTTGGTAACATTCGAGAAAATGCATTTTTAGTACTTTAACTTTTATTAGTTGGTAATTTTTGGTCCTTTAATTTGTTAGTAGTTATTTCATGACATTCAGCAGTAATTTTGGTCCTTCTAACGGAGCAAAAGTGCTGTTGAATGTTCTAAATTTGCAGACACTAAAAAGTTTTGAGTACAAAAATTGCAGTTAACGAACAATAGAGGATCGAAATTAAGACTCTCAATCAGGTCTTGTGAGCCGAGTTTTAAGTAACTCGAACTCAAATAATGCCGAGCTTCATGGTTATAGGCTCAAACTCGGCTTATAAATTTTCTGTTTTATCTGGTTCAAACTCAATTCATGTAATTTTTTGGGTTTCGGGTCTATATTGAGTTTATATCGGGATCGTTAATATATGTACAAATAGCTTGAGGTATAAAATATTTAGATTACCGAAAAACATATTAATAGACTATTATTATTTAAGACACGAGTATATATTATTAAATTATATTTTAACTGAAATTTGCTTACATTTACTTAAGATACGTTTGGTTTATTATTTGAGACACGAGTATGTTAAATTGGTCCAATTGGGCCGGATTAGATCTGATGCGCCCATGTGGGCCGACCCAAATCGGATCCGAATCCAGTTGGTTAGTGGGAGTTTTAGATAACTCCCCACTCCTACAATTAAGGAAATAACCCCCCTCTCTCTATCTCTCCTTGTCAGTTAATATACAAGACGTTTTATTTTTTGATCAGACAGTTGAAAATCAGAGAAACAAAAACAGAGAGAAAAATCAGAGAGAAAACACTTTTGGGGTAGAAATAATTTGATCAATCAAGAACATCGAAGTCCAGGGTTCTTAGGTTGTGATTAGTATCTGCTTTCCGTTCGTGATCGACCAGAGTATTGAAATATAACCAGAAGTCAGAAAGAAGAGTTCGTGATTCAATTGCCGGTTCCAATTGATAAGTATGATCCTTCTACTTTATTTGCTTTGAATATTTGAATTTGAAGCATGTATGTTGTTTAAAACCAACATTGGTATCAGAGCCAGGTTGTGATTGAGTTCGAAACTCTTTGATTTCTGATTATGTTCATAATTCATGATGTATGTGCCTTATAATTCCTGTCAAATTATTTTTCTTAGTGATTTTTCGAATTTGTGGAATTATGGTTATACTGTTTTATTTTTCGAGGCATGCTATAGTTGTCGGATTATGCTGAAACTTTTATTGAAGCATGCTTACATGAAGTAATAATTATCTGTATTTTTTCAGAATTGTTTGATGTATAATCTGTTCTGGAAAATTTGTTTTCTTAAAATCGTATTATGCATTTTTCCGATGTGTTACATTGAATTATGCGATCTACCATATATGCTTACGTTCGTCTCGAAATAAGCTTTCTGGATATGTGTCCAGATTATTTTTTGTCTGAGTATTTTATATGTAAATTAAGTTTTTAAGCCTCTGCCTGTTTACCTTAATAATCTGGAAATTAATTCATAACACACATAATGCATAATTCACTCGCCACTCTCTTCCTAAGCGGTTGTAACGCAAACTCTAATGTCGAGAGCTCAAAACGTAAAATCGATTGCACCAATGGATTCAGAAGGCACGAAAATGGGGGGGTAGCCTGAAGGACAATGCCGAAAAACGAGCAGAAGGCGGCGCATGTGGTACACGCACCACCACCGCGAGTGGGACAAAGCGTGAACAGTTTAAACTGTTCAGTCACGCGCGGACATCTACGTGGCGACCACGTCAGACACACGTGTCTGCCACATCATCGCCGCGTAGGATTCCGAGGTCTGTTTCACCACATCACCGCCACGTGTACATCCACGTGTCGATGATGTGGTCATTGACGTGGACTTCTACGTGGCAGAAGCTGCTATGTCATGGTCTTTTAAAAACCATGACTCGCCCACTCTCACCGCCGGCGCGTGTCGAAGCGTGAGGTGTCTTCTGGCCGCCGGTTTCGATCGGATTTTTTTCTGTAGACTCGAAATTTTATTTGTGATTTATCTGTGAATTAAAATAATTTTTTGAGTAATGTTTAAAATTTATTTTGATTTATTGAGTTTTAAACATTTAGAAATTCACAGAAAATAAAATTCTTCATCAGAAAATTCCAAATTTTTTCCAGAAAATTTAAATTAAATTGTCCTTCATGGATGGCTATTGAGATTGAATTTTTTGATACTTTAGAAAATTAAGCTCGTTTTTTCTCGCTTGAGCATTTGTTTTCGCGTATTTTATTTTAAATTTGGCAAATAAAATATTCTTGAAAGTATCAAAATGTATTTCAATCACTGAAAATATTGATATTCCGCAAACTTTAATATTTACCCTCATCCTTCAGGTATGCCTTTGATCTATAGCAAATATAGGATACTTCGGGGAGAAGCCCTTGAGCGACGTATCCATGAGCTACCGGGGGTCATAGAAAATTTGGTGTTGTACCGAATGAATCCCAAACACTCTCTGAAAGAACATTGGAGGGTAATGAGAAAGTTACACCGCCGCGTTCGCTATTATAATAATGACATTCATCTGTTTGAGAAACGGTGTGATGTCTACAATCAATCTCTTCCGGTTGAACTTCATAACGTATGGGAAGAGGCGAAAAACTATATTGGAAGAGATAACTCGATAGAAAACTTTATTCACAACATGCATAATGGATGGAAATTATACCTCAAGAAAAAGGCTGAAAAGACCTTGTTTCTTAGTCTGAACTCTAACCTCCGCAACTTGAGGTCCGACATGAGGAAGAAATCAACTCATCGGTCCCTGAAGCATGTACCTTGTGACATGTTGTCTCAAGCCATTGCCAATGAAGCTTTTGTTCAGTCTTGGCAATCAATCGAACCAGAGGCTCGATTTTTCCGATTTGAATGATTTCTGTAATTTATTTCCATTTGAAGATATTCTATGTTGTTCGTTTGTTTTTTCTACATGAGACTGGATTTGATAATTGTTTATTTGGATCTTAGTTGTTTTGATTCATAATGCATGCTCTGTTTGCTTACATATTTATGGTCGTATATGTATTGTTATGCCTTAGCATGTTTGATCATCTTTTCCAGAGGGAGTTCTTAGGTTTTAGAATGACTATCACCAAGAACTTTAGTTTTTATACTTTTGATATTAAGTCCATAATTTTGAGATACTTGTAAATGGATGATGATTGGAAACATTGCGTGAACTTTAATCCATTGCTTGTGTCAAGTCTTAATGGAGCTTAATTGACTTAGTATAAAATAAAATATGTGTATAAGGGCTTTAACATTTAATCACCTCTTACATAACAGACTATGACATCAAAATCAATAATTGCTGACCTTAACAAAGGTGACAAACTGAACGGTGACAACTATGACATCTGGCGTCATAAGATTTGGTATGTGCTCGATTATCAAGATGCTTAGGATGGCATCAACCAAATCATGGATGACCCAGGTGTTGGAAATAGTGTCCAACAGAGATGGGATCAAGAGGCTTACCAGGCGTGGAAAAAGAAAAAATTCACTGCTCGTGCAATCCTTGTTAGCTCTGTGATTGATGGTCTGATTTACGAGTGTGAGCAGCACCCAACCGCTCATGACATATGGGTGTTTCTCAGGAAGAAATATGGGGGTACAACAATCACTCGTCTGAGGCAGCTGACAATTAAGTTTGACACTTATAAGAAATTGCCCAATCATAACATTAAGCAACACATTAGGGTGATGTCTAATATGATTAGGGAGCTTGTGTCAGCTGGCCATATACTCTCTGATGAGCAGCAAGTTCAAGCCTTAATCCAGTCACTTCCTGATAAGTGGGAGCATCTGAAAATCAATCTGACTCATAATGATAGCATCAAAACCTTTGCTGATGCTGCTCGCCACGTTGAACTTGAGGATGAGCGACTTGGAGTTGCAAAATCCATGTCAAGTGCTTACATTGTTGAGACTAGTTCTAAGAAAACTTCGGGCTTCAAACGTAAGAGGAACTGGAAGAAAGGCAACCCTGGGAAGCAGACTGGTGAGAAGAACAACAACCCCAACCATGGTGGTAAACGTAAGCGTTTTCCTAAAAAGAAGAGAGACAAGAACAAGATGAAGTGCTTCAACTGTGGAGCACTCGCGCACTTTGATCGAGAGTGCACCAATCCTAAGAAGAATAAGGTAGCACACTATGATTCGTCTTTGTCTTTTGTTCATGTATCTAGTACTGTTTTATTAATTGAATCATATCCTGTATGGATTGTTGACTCAGGTGCAACAAACCATGTGACTAGAAACCATGAATCGTTGGTAGAGTTTCGTCGAGTCCCTGTTGGAACAAGATGGATATATGTAGGAAATAATGCCAGAGTGGAGGTTAAAGGGATTGGTACTTGCAAACTTGATTTGCATGGTGGACGAAACCTGATCCTACAAGATGTCTTATTCGCTCCAAAAATTCGACGGAATTTAGTTTCAGTTGTTGCTCTTCTAGGATTAGGATTTAGTTTGAACTTCTGTCGTAATTATGTTCATGTTTATTTAGACAATGTTTATTATGGTTCTGGACATCTCAGAGATGGCTTTATGGTTTTTGATTGTAACAGACATAATTTTAACTTTTATGTTAATAGTAGTTCTGTTTTGAATGCTTGTCCCTCCAGTAATTCTATAGTGAATGTTAATACTTGGCATGCTAGATTAGGTCACATAGGACAAGATAGAATGAATCGTCTCGCTACTTGTCAAAATTGTCTTGCTGGAAAATCTATTCGTAAACCTTTTGGTAAGGCTATTAGAGCTGAATTTCCATTGCAATTAGTCCAATAAGACATCTGTGGTCCGATTAGTGTTATGGCGAGACATGGAGCCTCCTATTTCATTACTTTAATAAATGACTTCACTCGTTTTGGGTATGTCTATTTGATTTCGCATAAGTCTGAAGCACTGGAGTGTTTTAGACGTTACCTTAATGAAGTAGAAAACCAATTAGACAGAACGATCAAATCCTTGAGAACTTAGCTTACAAATATAAATGGTCCTATTCTATTACATTTGTTCGCGCAAGCAAGAGCACCAATCAGGCCCATTTAATTACAACCCATAAAATAAATAAACCAAAATCTACACAGGGCTTAAGGGCAA
Source organism: Penstemon eatonii (assembly GCA_038501285.1). Lineage (NCBI taxonomy): Eukaryota > Viridiplantae > Streptophyta > Magnoliopsida > Lamiales > Plantaginaceae > Penstemon > Penstemon eatonii. Next base: position 18,102,702 of record CM076712.1, on the reverse strand, counting down.
AATCGACCAATCCACATATTCACACAAGAACATGCATAAATTCACATAAGGGCAAAAATGTAAATTTACCGGCTCCTTTAATTTTAATTCTCAAAATTTATCCAAGTTAATTAATTTTGAATTAACAATTAACCTCTAAGATTAATTAGCTCTTACTTGAGCTCTAAGTAATCTACAAACTTTATCTTGATTTAAATTGGTTAATTAAGGTAGTCTAAATCTCTAAGATTCCTACCTTATTCAAAACTCTAAGTTTCCCAATATTCCTAAATCTCCATAATTCTCAAGATAATCCTATTTTGATTTGATTAGTTTAATTAAGGTAGTGTTTAAATCTAACAAGATAACTACCTTATCCAAAATTCTCCAAGATTTTCAGGACTTCCAAAATAGGCGAGTTAGAGATCAACCAAAATTCAGCCACGGAGTGACGAATTGGACACTGCCACGTGGCAGCACACACGCGGCCACGGAGGCCGCGCGTGAGCCGCACGCAGCGGATGCTGCCGCGCGTGACAGCGCGCAACAGCGTGCTGCTGCGCGTTGCCAGCACGCGGCAGACTGCCCGTAGGCAGCTGCAGTGTGCTGCACGCACAGATAGCGCGCTGCTGCGTGCGGCAGCATGCGGTGGCCGCCTAGCCGCAGCGCACCGCCGCGTGCCACCGCGGTTGAACCCAAAAATATATATTTTTTTGTTTCGATTACTTGTGGATTTAACTAAAATCCATTCCAATTAAATCCAAATCCAAAAATAAAATTAACACGATAAAAAAATTTCGAATCTAAAATTATACATTAACTCTAAGTTAACAGATCTACGTTCTAAAACATACAAAGTTAAAGAACTAGCCACATAAATCAAACATATGATTTAAAACATAGAATTTGCAAATTCATATATATACAAAGCCTAGAGTTGACTCTGATATCACTGTTGGAATTCGGTAAGATAAACAGCCCTAGGCACAGCGGAAATTAAAATTTTATAGGACCTCTTACCGAATCTTGTCAGGATAATCTCTAGGTGTATATATATGAATATTAAAATGACAAGAATAATTAGATCCAAATTATACCTGTCTCCTTGCAAATCAAAGTAGCTCAGCAAAGTTGTGATTTCTCCCTCGTATGGTTCGATCCAAAGTCCTGCTAGTAGCGCCCCACGTGTTGCGCCTCTACGAGTTGATACACAACAATATCACGAAAATTAATATATCCTAATCGACTAGAACATAGGGTATATTAATATCTAGGATTTAAGAACGACTAAGGAACAAAAATCGAAGACGAAAAATTCTTCCAAAGGGAAGAGAGAGTTCGGCCGATATATGTGGGAGAGGGAGAGAGAATTTTGCTCTTGCTCAATTTTTGCTTAGAGTTGTATGTGAAAAATAACTATGAGTATCCTACTTATAGTTATTCATCTAGCCTAGTCCTATTAGGATTAGGACTAGGGCTGGGTAAATGGGACCGGGTTTCGGGTACCCGTCCCGTCCCAATCGGGTTTTCCCATTTGGGACGAAAGAAAACGGATTTTTTTCGGGTTCGGGACATCCATAAACCCGGTCAAGAAAAATCGGGACAGGTTTCGGGACTTGACCCCGTCCCGATCGGGAAACCCGTCCCAAATAACAGTTTTACTTAATTGCTGAAAATAACATGTATGATATAGTATTATATATAAAAAAAATCAATTTATCCAAAAATCTAATACCCAACTAAAAAGTAACTCTACATATTCCTAATTAGCTTATTTCTTCTTTTTCTCTCTCAACTATATCTCAAAATTTCAAACCCTAACTCCACCAAAACTCCATTCCCGCCGCCGCCTACCGCCGTCCGCCGCTGATTTGTAGTTCATCTGCATCGGATCTCTCTACCACTAGTCTTCTAAGTTGTTCTCCAGTCACTGTTGGAATTTGGGCTTCTCTTTACTCTAACTTAGGTATGAAATCTACTAATTTCTCACTTTTAAAATGTGTTATCTTTTGTGCCTTCTCATATTAGAAGAATCTTTAATGCCTATTTTTAATCCTTGTTATGCTATTTTGTTGTTTTTTTTATGATGAGAAGTAATAATTGTTTGAAGGATATATATATCTATATCTATGTACAATAAGCCGATGCTCCGAATATAAGATTATGATGGAAGCCAATAATTAATTGCCGTGACAAATTGCAGTGATTTTGTCAAATTGAAATTGATGGAGTCAGCTGCTAAGGACCAGTTGGAAATTAGAAGGAAGTGTGAGATCTGTCGATTTTAGTCATTAAATTATTTCTCTTTGTTTAATTTGCTGATGAAAATATATGGTCCCCAGTTTAACTTATTGTAATTTTCGTAATTGTACTGCCACTGCCAATTATATTAATTAATGAGATGGTATTGTTCTGTAAATCGCAAATATGAATGTGTTTCTGATAGAATTCTTCTTGCATGCAAATTTATAACAGAACTATGAAATATGATTTTGTTTTAGACTGAACGTATACAAGATATGTCAAAATTGAATTTAATTAGCTAGTGTGTCACTATTCTAATTAATATCCAAATATATAGTCTACGTATCACAATAAGGTAATTGAATTTAGATCTCAACTTAGATTACCGGGACTCCCGAACCCGTCCCGAAATCCCGAAATTAAATCGGGTACCCGAAACCCGTGGGATCTTGGTTGATCGGTCGGGTTTCGGGACTTAAATTTGAAATCCCGAAACCCGAAATCCCGTCCCGAAATACCCGAATTCCCGAAAACCCGTCCTGATCCCACCCCTAATTAGGACTTCATTCTCCTACATGGTCTTCTAATTAATTCATGGCCCAGTTAATTAATTTTGACCAGGCTTTATTTAATCTCTCAATTAAATAACCCAATTAATTAACTAGTCTCCTAATTAATTAATTTTGACTCCAAGTCAAATTAATTAATTATTCCTTTAATTAATTAAATCCAACTTAATTAATTAATTCACAAATTAAATTCCAATTTAATTTATGATCCTGATTCAATTCCAATTGGATCCTTCTTTGTTCCAATTGGGTCGACCCAGTCGACCCATTTAATATAATCGACCCTAGTCGATTAATTGCCCAGTCGACTCGCTTGTTCTCATTTCCTCGCTTTCGCTTCATGTGTATTGTGTATGCCCCCGTAGGTTCACCACATAATTGGACGTGAGTTATAATTAAATATTATATAATTATTCGAGTAACTTATACTCTAAATCAATCGAACACTCTGTCGATTGATCTTTCCAAAATTAGCACCTCTGCTAATTTGGGAATTCTCCCACACTCCACGGTCAATGTCCAGCCACAAGCCCATGGAGCCCAATCACTGGTGAATTAATTCAGTGAACCTTTTAATTCATTTACAATTTCCATATACGACATAATCTCTCCATCGATCAATCTCCCGGTCGAGACTTAAGGGTATGGTCTTTTATCGGTTCCCATTTTGTTTTGTCTTGAATTTATGTACTCTGGTCTCGAAATAAATTCTCATTGACTTATTCTTTATGAGCTACTTACATAAAGTCGTCAGATACCTTGGCCAAAGATTTCATCAGAATTAATTTCTCACAGAAATCCATAGGAGAATTTCTCAACTTATCAAGTCGGGTCAATGGATCATTTGTCGATGATATGAATCTGCATACGAGTTCCTCTATACCCAATATGAGTCCTCAGAGACTTTCTGGCGATCTCCAGTCAGTCGGAACTCATATCAAAGCATAGACGTTCTCGTACCAGATAAACCCTATCATCTCAAGTAGTTAGGGATCGTTCCTTGTATACTATTGCAACTTGGAATAATTTCAACCCCGATATGCGACTACCGCTTCCATGGTGAGTTATTTCCTAATTGGGGTATTCAGTGCGCTTGTCATCCCAGCAAGCCACCCACTTATGTGTGTCGACTATCCCAGTCACGCTCGTGGACCCCAGCGTTCTCCAGTTCATCGGAGTACACACAACAGTGAGAGTCTAACCGAATCCAACGATATCCTATCTCGATTGGATTCTACGACTCTTGAATATGTTCTAGATCACGGCCTTGGAGATCAGTCCACGGGTTGTCCCATAGCCCTGTGATCTAAGGACTTCTATCCTTATGCGTAGATATATATTACATAAGATAAAGGTTACCATTTAAATAAAGTGCATTTATTAATCGAAATTGAATAGTTCCTCATTTGTTACAATAAATGCTAGCCATACAGCTGGCTTGCAGGACACTATTTCTATCACACTCTTTGAATTTTGTCCGTTGAAGAGAGACAAAATTCAAATCTCTTGATTTCTGGTCCTTAATTTCCGCGAACGGCTCTCTGCACAGTGACAGTACTTCAGACTGTCCTTTCTGTCAGGCAGCATTAAATGCACCAAGCTGATACGAGGTCTTTCTTCAATCATTTGTGTTTAATAACCTTGTACTTCAGCATTTATTACTTTCAGGGGCATTTATTACCGTTGGGCAGACTTCTTGATCCTTTCCACTTGGCTGATGAAAGTGCAAGTTTGATGATGAACTGAGCTGATCCCAAACTTGAACAAATCTGATTTGAGTCGACTAATCTTCACCAGTCTGATTTCTTTCCTTCAGCAGATCAGTAGTCTTTTGGACCTTGAATATTTGACCCGTCTGATTAGTCTTCTTACTTGGTCAAAATTCTTCTGAGGGTTTACAACTAAATTTTCCATACTTAGCTGATCTTAGGTTTTGGAAATCATCATAACCTCCCCTTGCTAATTAACTTCAGTGCACTCCATCTTCATCTTTATCCAACAATTATTTTTTAGTTTGAGACTAATTTTGCAATCTTGTATAATTATTCGACGTGTAAGCAATCATGTGGGACAATATTCCAAAAGAAGATAAAATTACGAAATAAAATTAGTTAAGTGATATAATTTAAGACAAAAATACAAAATCACTGATTAATTTGAGACATTTCCTATAATTTTACATTAAATTAAATGAAAACAGGTAGGTTAAAGTGAAAGAGATCCACATATATATATATATATTAATTAATATATATACATTCACAACGGATATAAAATACTAGATCTTTTCAGTATATATAGTAGGGGTGCATCTGGTACGGTTATGCGGTACTTTCTATAAAATTTATATCGTACCAATTAGTGCGGTTTTTAAACACTCAAAATCAAACTAGAGTTTTATGAACCATACCAATAAACTCGATTTTGTGCGGTTCCGATACGGTACGGTATGATTTTGTGATTTTTTCGGACAAATTTTTTTCGTGCAGTTTTTCTTATATAATTGATTACATAGTTGACAATTATATAAAAATTAATAATATAATATCTTACAAATTATTTTTTTCATTAAATAAAGCATCGGAAAAGAAAATGTTCACAAATTTGACGCTATAGTTCGACCTAATTGAATAAAATTAATTGGTTAATTATTTGATCATTGTTTTTATTATGTGAAGAAACTTACTATTTGGTATTTGTTGTCTAGAATTTTTGCATTTTAAGTTTTCAACATATAACAAGTTTAATTTGTGCTAAATTAGAGCATATTTTTTTTTAATTGAACGCTAGCAATGTAGTAATTATAAACTATGATGGACTATAATATAAATTATAAATAATATAGTATTCAATAATATTTTAATTATAAATTTAAAAATATAAATTTATAAAATTTAGTTGTAAATATAAAAAAGATAAATAGTTAATTCATGTTTCTTTCCAATTTCGGTACGGTGCAGTTTTTTACGGTATGAGAAGTCTAAAACCAACCATACCAAAATACTCGGTACGGTTTTCATCCATACCAAGATCTTCGATTTTGAGAAAAAAACCTAACACTCGGTATGATTCGATACGGTACGAGACGGTCCGGTACGATTTTGAAAACCATGTGCACCCCTAGTATATATAGTTGTAATTTCCACTTAAATACACTTGATAAACAAAATTAGGATTCTTTATTAAAATTTTAGCAACATGTGTGACTATATATATTTACATTATAACCAGTTGGAATTTATCGTTATTTGAATTATAATGAAGTTTCATGATTCATAAAATCTTGGACTGTTCAACAAACAGTTTGTCCAAACATTTTGGGGCATACCCCGAAAATTCTGTCCCTCGATCTGAAATTTAATGTATACTAATATATAATTGATGGGAAATTTTAGGGCGCCGCTACGTTAGGTGCCGCTAGAAATAAGCCATGTCATTAATTAGTAATTTGTTAAACAAGTTGTCAATATGTCATAATAATATCACAACAATAAGTGGTACTATACCACAACAAATGATACTATACTATATATTTAGTAACATCAAATAGTAAATTATTTTCTAACAAATTACTAAGAAAATAAATAATTGAATGTTACAATAATATTTTAAAATAAATAGTATGTAATATTATTTTTGAATATTAATATTAACTTTGGAAAAATTGCATAAATCACCTAATATAGAATACATGATGTGGGGTCATATTAAATATATCGGGTTAATACTATTTAATGTGTGCTTGTACTGTCACATGTGAATTATACCATAAAATGTGATACACATTTCGTGGTAATACCACTTAATATGGAATAAATACTACATAATGAGGACCATACTAAATATATGGATTAATACTATGTAATGTAAACATGTGAGTTATAACATAGAATGTGATACAAATTGCATGGTATCATTTAATGTGGAATACATACTACAAGATGTGTGGTCATATATGATGTTAATACTATGTAATGTGAGCTCGTACTGTCATATATGATTTATACCATAAAATGTGATAAACATTGCATGGTAATACCACATAATTTGGAATAAATACTACATGGTGTGAGATCAAATTGAATATATCGGGTTAATACTATGTAATATGAGCATGTACTGTCACATGTGAGTTATATCATATAATGTGATACATATTGCGTAGTAATACCACCTAATATGTAAATTAGCGGTACCTAACGCAACGACACCGTAGAATTCCTATGATTAGGTAAAATTGACATGTTTCTTACAGCTATTTCCTTTCTATCTTTTTTTTTTTTTTCCTAGCGCTGCATAGTTAAATAAATATTAATAGGGTTTTTTGTTAGCTATATCCCATAAAAAAGTAATTGATAACTTAACCCTTTGTCATATAAAAATAAACAAATTATTATCGGCAAAAAATTATTGTTTAATCATAGAACTGGACATATTTTACTTTTTATATCAAACTCACAAATAACATATCAAGTCTCTGAAAAAAGTTACAAAGTGATATTTTCGTTAGTTTTGTTGATGGAATTGCCACGTGGCCGTAATGATTTAAATTACTAATATTTTTTATAATATTAAGATTAATAAAAGTAATTAAACTTTGTTGATTTTCGGATTTAGTCCTTTCTTTTGGAAATTTTATGAATTGACCTATGTCTCCTTCCTCATGCACGGCAATTGTTCTCTAGTAGTTGTTCGCCTGAAATAGCAGAGGGGTTTTGTTCGTCTCTTCACCACGAACACATACTTATAATAAATTTCATATTACGTTGAATGAATCGTTCAATTTTTTCATTTGAAAATCTAAATCGCAAAAGCTTTTTCCTCACAAATTTCAAATCACGATTACGGCCTTGTTTCTCCACATTTTTTCGAATTTTCACGTGTTATCTTATTCTTTTGGACATGGACTTCAATATTTATGGTTTAATTTCATTAACAAACTAAGAAAAATATCCCTTTTGTAACGATAAGAATTGTATGTTTTTAGCGAGTTTAAACTTTGTCAAGTTCTATTTTATAAAAATAAAATCTTGCCAGTTACTATTTGAGAGCACAAAAACAAGTAAAACGATCTTAAAACTTATAGTATCGTAATAAATACTCATCAAAAAACATGATTTGCAAAAGAAGACTGTAATATCTATTGTAATAAGAAGTTTCTTTTCCTATTTCTCATGATACGATAATAAATTATTCTATACTTATTATAAAGTGTGAATAATTAATTTTTTTTAAGAATAATATATCCTTATTTGAGTTGTAAAGTGATATTTGATTCAATAATAAATATGTAAAAATAGTTCATTCAAAAAAAGAATGTAAAAATAGTTTAAGAAAAATAATTAGACATGGAATCTTTTTATATTAATCATGATAAAAGCGAAAATTGCAAGCATTTGTTCACATTTTATTTTTGATATGATAATTTTACCCTTGACAGCGATAGACAAAACCACTCCCTATGCTTTGTTAAATTTCCAAAAAACTCCATTGTATTATTTTAGCTCCCAAATATTCTCTGTGTTTGGTTTTAATTACACAATCGATCCAAATAGTATATACTTGGATTTTCCAAATGAATAAAAAAAAATTATAAGATAACATGGCTAAATCAGTTATCATTTTATATTTCATTACCCTATTGAAAGTAATCATTTTTTTATTTGATAAAACAATAATAATTAATAAAAATAAATTTCATCCTCTTTATGCCATAAAAATGATTAATTTTACCTAATTTTTACAGAAAAATACCCATGAACTTAAAACTAGACATGTAAAATGTACGTGCATTTTTCTAGTACCTACTAAAAGTATGACAAAAGAATGTTTTACATATGTGCAAAAGGCAAAAATACCCCCTATGCGTTGTCTACCTACTAAAAGTATGACAAAAGAATGTTTTACGTATGTGCAAAAGGCAAAAATACCCCCTATGCGTTGTCTAACTATCATAAAGCCCCTGTGTTATTTTAAACTCCAAAAAAATTCTTTGTGCTCTCAAGTCAGAGCCAAATACAAGTGAGTGTGATTGAAGAGCGAAAATTGCAAGTATTTGTTCACATTTTGCTTTTGATATGGCAATTTTACCCTTGACAGCGATAGACAAAAACACTCCCAATGCTTTGTTAAACTCCCAAGAAACTCCATTCTATTATTTTAACTCCAAAAAATTCTCTGTGTTTGGTTTTAACAACCACAATAGATCTAAGTAGTATATACTTTAATTTGCCAAATGAATATAAAAGAAAAGAAAAAAAATAAATACATAGGGGTAATTTTTTCATTTCGCCAAAAGTCCAAAATTAAATTCTACTTGGGTCGAATGTGGTAATTAAAACCAAACACAAAAAAAAATTTGAAAGTTAAAATTACACATTGATTTTTTTGGACCTAGAGGGTATTTTTGTCTTTCAATCTTGACGTGTATATATATATATACTAGGCTAGTAGCTCCACGCAGATGCGTGGAGTTGTTGCCCAGATTAAGTGATTTGCTGAAGTTTTTTTTTATGTTTTTACACAGAAGTATTTCTTTCTTCTTTAAAGGGTTAGTGTGTAGAAAACATGGTAAGTGTTAAAATGCACAATGATTAAGCATTAGTGCACTGAAATTGTTATATAAACCAATAAAAAACATTGGATACATAATACGGAGAAACTATGCGATTACGTAACTTGATGTATTTGTGTTAGAGGAGTTAGTACGCAGAATATCCCGTTTATTTATCTTGCTAAGTGCCTATAAATTTATGTTTTGTTCGATATGATCTCGTATTTCACGTCAGCAAGTTCTTGGCACACGGATTTGTAACGAAATGGTGCATCTATAATAAAAATAACTTCAGGGAATGTTCTACTATTAGATCACTGTTTTTTTCTATGAAATATCTGCTATCTGTGCCTACGGCATTAGTAAAAAGGATTGAACCGTTTTTTTCGTTGTCTGGAAAATTCATTGTTGCATCTTTGAGATGAATTTGGTAGAAATTGAAGTTCTCCTCTGTATTGGGGTTGATAATTTCGATTTCAACAACACTGATACTTTTACCAAGAATTATCATATGAGAGGTGAAGACGCTGTGTTGTAGTAGTGAGGACATGTCGCCATGGTTGTAAAAGCATATGTTCGTTGAGGAGTTGCTGTATTGGTTCATCTTGGATAAGATATATAGTATTTATGGATATATTTGAAGGTTTTTTCTTTTTTTGGAACTTTTTTTATGTAGTATAAAGATGAATGTGTAGGTATTATAAGTAAACCTGAAAATCATTAAGGGTTGGAGTCACGCCATCCAACATCTCATATGTAATTCCACTGTACCTGCGACATCACAAACTACATAAGCCAGAAGCTAGAAGCTCTAGCCTAATATAAATAAAGTATAAGAAATTGTCTAGGCTCCATTTGAAGCACTTTCCATCCTATGATTGAAGTTGGATTTTAAAGGGTAGAAATGTAAATTTGGGGTTTAGTGCTATAATTTTAATCTTTTGGGGGGCTAAGTGCACAAAATATTATTAATTCAAGTTATTAGAATAATAACATTTAAAGCACATTTTCATAGAATTCCTTACCTTGATAGTCGTAATTTAATTTTAGTCTTATAACATATTTTTTTTTAATTTTAATTGTTTTACATTCAAATTTCTTTGATTTGATTAAAATATTTTTAATATAGAGATGATTTATTTGTAAATAAATAAATAAATAATTATGTCTAATGAAAATTTTGTTAAAAAAGCTTTTAAATCCGAATTTTCGTACAAAAATATAATTATTTTTTATTTTTTATTTTTTCAAATTACAAGTCACATTTGGATATTTCAAAATTTTCTGCACTTAACCCTCTAAAAGTTTTTTGTTATTGCACAAAACCCCTTGATTGACGTTTTTACCCTTACAAAATTACTTAAAAATGATCAGATGGCAAGGTGCACTCATTTGTCAACTTCTAGAGTGCACTGTCATGTTTTTTCAATTATGGGGGAAAAGTGCGAAAATGAAATTTTTCTGGCAGGTGATGTACAAGATGTACAAAAATCCCTATATTCTATTACGCTCGGACGTTTATATTGATTTAGAAAATTTCTCAAAACATAGTTCACACCTCTCAAGGAACATAATATCAATGCACTTTTAGCTAAAAGTTCAAGAAAGTAGTACCTTGTAATGTAATCGGTGATAGCATTTTCTAGTTTGACAAGTTTATCTAACAAAACCCGCAAATATCTCATAAAGTCAGCAAACTATGTACCCAACAAATTATAAGCCAAACTTTACCGTTGACCAGTAAAACAGTTGTTCCATATTTTTAAGTCATATATAACATAATTCAGATGTCTCTCCAAATGCAAGATAGCATCTGACAATAAATCATTCTAGTGACAACAATAACAAAAGTATTACTCTATTTTGAAATACAACATAATTAATAATTATCTTTCTTAATTCCTTATAATAGATATTAAGTTCTTGTCTATTTACATCCACATATTTTTTCGTAAGCAACATTATTCAACTATTTGGCTGATGCATATCAATGACAAACTAAGGTACAACCCTGGAAAATGTAATTTAATGAAACAACATTTATTTACAAAGTAAACGGCATTGATTGATATGTAAATATGAAGTTCCTTATCTTTATGATGTGGAGCATTCGTTAATAATCGAAACACACAAACATATATAGAGAAAGATATACACATAGAGAGATTAGGTCTACCTGTCCAGTAATATCAACCAGTGTAATTCTAGTAAGCTCGAAACCCAAACTTGTAATGCACTGGTACAAGATATAACAAACATAAAAAATCTATTTGAGCCTGTTCATTAGAGAGATAAAAAAGGGTACCTATTTTAGTACATGTATTAAGGGAAAGGAAAACAACAAAGACGTGTTCCATCAACCAAAAAAAAAAAAACAGGGTTCCCCCAGTCTTTTTGTGCACAGATTTGAGGCAATTTTAGAGTTTACCACTTCCACATTTAACTCAAGATTACCATCTGCAGACTTACCATCTCGCAGTCAAGTGCCAAAATCTCATGCGGTGGAGTTCTAGAAGGAGCAGGAAGTGTTGAAAGAAATTATGTATATGTTAGAGATTAACAGATATGCTATGATAACATGAAATAAATAAGCCATGGAAACATACATATCTCAGGACCTATTCGCAGATGATTAAGTAAGATACGTTTATGCTAAAGAGACGTATACCTGAATCCATTGGTAGAGTAGCAGAAGAATCACAAAGATGGATTCCAGAGGGTTGTGGTCTTCTAAGCCTTATTCACTATTGTCTTATGCTTTCTCTAGATGGGGAAGATGAAAGTGCAAAGTATGAATTGGCCTATGGACCATAACCCTATATATAGGAGAGGATTAACCCTAATCCTAGTAGGGCTCTAACTGTCAGCCCATCAAGAACAGTTAGAGTCCAATTAGGTATCTACACATATAAAGAGTCCATACTTTAATTAATTGATATTCTTAAGTGCCACATAATTATTATTATTAGATCACAATTAATTATGGCACATAAATGAAATAGCCTATCATATACAATTATATAACATGTAAGTCCATATTATTAGACTGATAAGAATAATAATTCCAACAATCTCCCACTTGGACTACCATGTTTTCTTCAGATTGTATAAGCCTAAGTGTGCACAAAATTTGCTATTTCAACTACGAAATATCCCAAACAATCTCGTTCATCGATTATGCTAATATAGGATCAAAGCGGCATTCGTCGCATGAATTCATGACTAAACCTTCAATGGTCACGATACCAACATAATCAACAACATAGATCAAGTATGGATGTGTAGCATGGAAATTACATCTTATGTGATCTATATCATGTCAATTTCCAACTGGTCCAGCATAATGACTCCGAGAGTCAACTTTCTTTACCAAATGTTTAACCTCAGTAGAAAGTCACAAAACTTGACCTTATTTCAGGGTATTCAAAATGAAATGAATAATTTCATTTAAATCATGAAACTAAAGTCTGTACAGAATAAAATCAAAACTGTAAAGCATAAAACTTTAAGGACAAACTCCCACTAATTGAATGTATCATTAATTCCAAGAACACCCATATGAGCAATACGCTCATGAAGCACTGTAGGTGGCCAACCTTTGGTGAATGGGTCTAAAGTCATAGAGTTTGTACTAAGATGTGTTATTGACACACGAATACCCTAAATATTCATTTGATAGGTCATATAGGATGCCTAGAACAACACTGATATATAGTCTTTGGACATAAATATCAATTGTAAGTGGCACTCCCCTTTAGTGATCAAATACTGTATTTATGTATTTATCACCATATGTATATCTATCAACCGGCAAATCAATGATCTTCCTTTGGGCCGATCATTGATGGCATGATTAGTAGCTATACCAACGAAGTTTAAATCAGAGAATATGTGATTTTAGGAAAAATATGATATTTGATATTATAAGTTCGTAATCAATTGTCCTTTTCAAGTATTGTAGGACTCGTTTGACCATTTTCAATGATCCATAATCGAGTCGTATAATTATCTAATTTGCATCCCAAATATGTGGCAAGCAATATCAGAATGCGTACATTCTTCACATGCATGATGACTCCCATTCCATTTCATCATTCTCAAGGTTCATTTCTTGGTGCGCAATTTTGCATGCCAAAATGGCTAAGCAACTTATCAATGTAGGCCTTCTGGGATAGACCAAATATACATTTAGATCAATCACGATCTATATGTATTCCCAGAACGAAATATGATTCACCTAGACCTTTCTCCTTAAATTTACTCGAGAGAAATTTCTTGGTATCATGAAAAAGCCTTACATCAGTGCTTGCTAGTAGAATATCACGTACTTACAACACCATGATGATAAACCTGCTCCCACTGATCTTGAGATATATATACACTGATTGGTGGTGTTTCTCTCCAAAAAAACATAAGAGGTAATCACATGATCAAATTTCCGGTACCATTAGTGGGACGCCTACTTTAAGCAATAAATGGACTTCTTAAGTTTACATATCGTTTATTCAATTGTTATAACGTCCATTTATTGTAGCTCTAAATCATGATGAGCTACTAATGTCATGATGATCCTAAACGAATCATTCGTTAGACCACACATGATTCGACCAAGTCAGATCATTTTCCATCCTCAAGTCAAATTCATGTTAAGGAAATAGACAATATAAATTCCAAGTATTGCCTCATTTCTCTTGTGGAACTCCTTATCGGCTCCTTAAGTTGAGGTTGCTTAACTACAGTAGTGGGAGTGAGTGCAAGAGTGATAGTGTTTGTCATGAATCCTGATTTACAGATTGAACTTTGATAGGAATGGTTACCTTATCATTGTCAACTGTAACTATAGCGAGAATATTTACACACTCTCCCCCTCAAACACTACATCATTTCTTTTAATGCTCCCACTATAGTAAGCATGCTCAATAATTTTGGCGTCTCCTATATCGAAGAAGGGTCTATTTGAGGAGTACTAAAACTTGTAACCCCTCAATTTTTCTAAGTAATTTGTAAAGTAGCATCTAATAAGCTTATAGTCCAATTTTCTTTTGTCAGGCCTATAAGACCTAGCCTCATTTGGACAACTCAAGACATAAAAGTGCCTAATACTAGGCCTCTTACATACCCATGTCTTGTATTAAATTTTAGTAACTACCTTACACAGTTAAAATATGAAAACTGCAGTCTTAAGAGCATTGTTAAAAAATGACTCTGTCAGAGAAGAGTGATTAATCATACTTCTCACCATGTCATTGTGGTATTGGCAAAAGGCCATGTCATTCACACCAATTATGAAAACTTCTCATAGATTAAGTAAAGATGATTGTATCGTGAGTAATCATCCATAGAGCTGATAAGATACGGCTGTCCATTCAAAGAGTCTTTAGAGAACGGACCAGCTATGTAATTATGTATCAACTCTGAAGGTTCACTACTTCTATATGCACCCTTATTTCGTTTGTTCATTTGTTTTCCCTTAATGCATTCTATACACATTTAAGGCCCGTTAAGTCAAGGGAATCGAGAATTCCATCATGCACAAGCCTTCGTATTCTCTATCGAGAAATGTGTCCTAATCATTTGTGCCAAAATAATAATGAATTCTCATTAGTTAATTTTCATTTAGCACCTAAGATACTTGAATGCAGGTTTTTCATTATTGGGTGTTAAGGTGTCTAATTAATATAATTTATCTATTAAAGTTCTAGTGCAATAATTTTTTTGAATTTAAAGAAATAGTAAATAATTCAATTTCAAATGAACAAGAATAACCAAATTTGTTCAAAAATGAAACATGAGTCAATTTTCACCGAAAAGACGGTATACTAAAAGTTTCCTCTAAATCCAAAAAAAATAAACAAACTAGAACTTAAATAGATCCTAACGACACCTACAGCTTCCATAACAGCCTTGTTACCTTTGCCTACATAGATGCATCTTTCATCACCATTTGGCACTCGGTAGTGGAGGCAATCCTACAACGTGACACATATGTGAATAATAGCTCCCGTATCTATCCACCAAGTGTCACTAGGTAACAAAACCAAATTAACTTCACAACAAACGAAGTTGAGAATATTACCTTTCTTTACACGCCAAGTGGCGTATCCTAGGCATAATTTCTTTAAGTGGTCAGCCTTCTTGCAAAAGTGACAGGTAATAGCCGAATCCTGTCCCTTTTGGCTCTTAGGCTGTGTAGTTCCAGGAGGAGTTGCAGTTTCCTTACCTTTATCCCTCTTTCGCTTCATGGTGGCGGTTTTACCATTTGATTTGAATGCCAAATGAATATTGTCAGTCTTTTCTTGTTTCTTCTCTCATCTTCTTGCATACACTGAGCTATAAGCTCATTTAATGTCCATTTCTCTTTCTAAGCATAAAAAGAGATCCTGAAGGGACCAAAACGTGGAGGAAGCGAGATCAAGACTAGGTGCACAAATATGTCATCAGACAAATTCAGCCTAAGGGTCCTTAGTCTTGCTACAAGTTTTGACATAACCATAATATATTCATCTATATTTCCTTTGCCCTTATAGCGCATGGAAACGAGTTGTTTCAAAATAGTGTTCGTTTCAACCCTTTGACAAAAAAAAGTGAATCCGTCCGCTAATTGCATCACAAACTTTATTGCATCATTATCCTCTGATATATTACGCCTTATGGTTTCCGGAGTGGAGTTTTGCATCATCATCAGACTCATGCGGTTCGATCGCTCCCACCTTTCATGAGCCACCCTTTCAGCATCAGTGCTTTCAGGGGTCAGATTTGTGGGACGCTCAATTCTTAATGCATGGTCCAAATCCATACAACCGAGCACTATCATGATGTGCTCTTTCCATTTCTTGAAGTTTGTGCCATTAAGCACATGGATGTTGTTGGGAGTTATTACAGAAGGCATGGAAGACACTAAATCCGAAAAGACAATGAAATACAGTCAAATTAATTTACTAAAATTATGTATGAACTAAATTTTTTTTTAATGCATACACTAGTTGGTGGGCCCATCTTAAGATACCTAGCACGTCGTTATTATCTAGTCTTTGGACAAAAATAATAATCCGCAAGTGGTACTCTTTTACATAGACTTAAATACTGATACTAGTATCGGCATAATGGTGTGCCTTCCTTTGGGCCGACACAACAAAAGCATGATAATCCAAATGTAACACATATTTAAGACTACACATTGTCCTGTCAAAACAACCTTCCTTTGGGCCGATTGTTTCACATGGACAACTATGCTAAATTACTTAAAATTAATCAATCTTACCCAACAGAGGTTACTTTGGCAACATGTTGGTTCGATCGAATTATTTTCGATTAATTAGCATACCTCAGGGGTAAAAGCCAAACATTATCCGGTCAAAATAACCTTCCTTTGGGCCGATTATTTCACATGGATAACTATGTCCCCTTATTCAAAATTGATCAATTTTACCCAATAGAGGTTACTTTGGCAACATATCGGTTCAATCGAATCAATTGTAAGGTGGTGTTTGCAAAAAATTGTGATTGTGCTTAATTATTATAATCTAAAAAAAAGTTAAAAGTTGTAGAGAAGTAAAAGTAGGTGGTGTTTGCAAATTATGCCAAGAAGTCCAAAAAAAACACTTTTGGATGTTTGCAAAAAAATTACTTTTGTCCACTTTTTTCTCTCAAAATGTCAAAGTAGAAGTTAAAAGCACCTCCCCACCAACTTCAGCTTAATTGTACTTTTTAGCTTTTTTTAAGAGAAGTAGAAGTAGAATTTCAATTTGAAAACACTATCTAAGTGCTTATTTTTTCTTAAAAGCTGAAAAGTACTTATTTTAAGTTTTTGAAAACACCACCTAAATAATGAACATATCAAGTATTGCCAAAAAAAAAAAAAATTTTTTTTTTGTTTAATTACCAAAATGCCCCACCCCCGGAATTAAATAGTGGGCGAATCAGCCCAATAAAAAAAATACATTGCATCGTACATATGAAACGGCCGAGAGATTAAACCTAGGCCCAATAAGCACTTACATAATGGAAATAAAAAAAATGCAACGTACATCTTTATACATGAATCAAATAACATCTTTCTCATATTTTTAATTAATTGATGTCATGTAATCACACAAACCGCTTCAACAAATACATATCAGTACAAACATGTGCGGCCCAAACGAAATTAATGATTTGATTCAAAACATTCAAGTACAGAGACATATACATACGTATGGTTGAATCTAATTACATAATCCTTATATGTTTTTAATTAATTAATGGACGGAAAGAAAAAAAAATTTCCTGAATCCATAAAACCAATAGGCGTGCGGCAAAAGGAAGTAACAACATAATCAAATCATTGTACACCCAAAGAATAATGGGATTTCGAAAAATATGAATCTGATTATTTTCTGAATTCGAATTCAAAGTATAATTATGCCACTAATTTAACATAAATACATAATCATGCTTACAATTTTTATACAAAGCATATATACACGAAAGTTTATGCATGAATAAACAAAACTGAATCTATATCTAGAATAGTCATATAATTAGAAGACCTAATCTCATAAAAACATATAAACGAATCTGGACTCTAATCCTCTAACGAAAGGTGGCTCTGATACCACTTGTTAGAGATTAACAGATATGCTATGATAACATGAAATAAATAAGCCATGGAAACATACATATCTCAGGACCTATTCGCAGATGATTAAGTAAGATACGTTTATGCTAAAGAGACGTATACCTGAATCCATTGGTAGAGTAGCGGAAGAATCACAAAGATGGATTCCAGAGGGTTGTGGTCTTCTAAGCCTTATTCACTATTGCCTTATGCTTTCTCTAGATGGGGAAGATGAAAGTGCAATGTATGAATTGGCCTAGGGACCATAACCCTATATATAGGAGAGGATTAACCCTAATCCTAGTAGGGCTCTAACTGTCAGCCCATCAAGAACAGTTAGAGTCCAATTAGGTATCTACACATATAAAGAGTCCATACTTTAATTAATTGATATTCTTAAGTGCCACATAATTATTATTATTAGATCACAATTAATTATGGCACATAAATGAAATAGCCTATCATATACAATTATATAACATGTAAGTCCATATTATTAGACTGATAAGAATAATAATTCCAACAGTATAGTGCCAAAGATTACAAGAAACTACGTAAGGCTAAAACTATTTAGTGGGACAAACACAAAAAGGGAAAGAAAAAATGTTGTACAGGTCAACAGGAACATCACCTGGATAATTGTAACAGTATCCATTATCTACTGACTCTCAGGTTGTGAGTGTATAATAAGTAATTGGGAAGGGCAAGTTTTTGAAGTTCACAGCTGATGCATTATCCAAGCCAGATTCACATTCCTGCTAAAAATATGTATGCAGCAAAACTTCAGTTGAGATTACATCAGAATCTCAATATGTGTTCAAACCAGAAAAGCTCTTGTAGCCAAGCAAAAAAAAATGATAATGCCCTAAAGTATATACTACTAAAAATAATTCCTATTAAGATTTGAATGAAATTTCACAACGAAAAAGTTTAGATTCAGGGTGCAAGAAAAACCTTGACAAGTTGTCCGCGCAGCGTTCTTCTGAATGAGTTCCGCTTCGTTCATTTTTCTTTTTACTTTGCATGTAAGAAGTGTATCTATAGTTTGCATTCCATCTGATACACAGCTAGCACAGAAGAAAACAGGGAGCCATAGTTGCTGTAATAAAAATAGGATAGCATAAACTTGACATTTGTAGCAGAATTGGCATATTAATCACCAACCTGAGAGCTAAAATTGCCCTAGGGATTCCGCAACATTGTCTGAAACTTTTTAGTACTTTGGATTGTGACAAGTACAGTGCTGCATCAAGTCCGGGGATATAAAGCATGACCACTTTGGGAATTAGGGGCTTGTTCTGCACATCATACGCACAATAATTTGGTGAAATGAGTAAGAAAAATATGCAAAAAGTAATGCATGATCATGGGGGAAATACTGTATATCATTTAGAAAATCATTTTATTTGACAATAAACTATGTTAATAGCTGTTATTCAGAAGCTGCAGAGGATAACAAGCAGATAAAAATCAAATAACCAACAAATAGATAAATAAATGAGATATTACAAAACTAACACCATTTTGAGGATAAGAATAAGCAGTTAGCTTCAAAACATAAAAAGCATCAACGGATGCTACCATCATGTTGAAGAACAATTTTGTGGCATCATTTTGAGGATAAGAATAAGCAGTTAGCTGCAAAACATAAAAAAGCATCAACGGATGCCACGATCATGTTGAAGCACAATTTTGTGGCCAAAAAGAAAAATTGGGAGTCTAAGTTCATTTCATAAGCAGAAAGGCAAATAAATGGATAGTCAAATATAATTAGTAAACAGGAGACAGTAAACCAAGTCGAGTTCATTGGAATGTTGCCAATGGACTGATGATCCATGAAGATCTTGGTGAGACATTACTGCTTGAGCATATACAATAGAGAAGTACCAAAGTAACAACTCTACAACATATCTGTGAAAAAGCTTCAGTAATATTGAGATAAACAAAAATAACCAAAACCATGTAAGAGATAATTTACTTCTATCAGAGTTAGTTTGGTTTATTGGAACGAGAGCACCATATTAAAATCAGTCAATGAGTAACTCAAATCAAGATAACGAAAATATATACTGTAATACACAAGACTTCTTAACATCACTGAATTACATGGAAACCAGCTTCTTTAAAGTCCGTAAATGACCACCAAATTCTGATCCAATCCCCAATAACATCGAAGCTAGGAAAATAATGAATAAATATTTTTTTAACAAACTTATGTTCAAACTAACTTATTTGATATTTATGTCAGCAAACTTCAATCAAGACTCACCAACAAGATTGTCATGCTAAGTACATTAGGACCTGCTTGAATGATTAACTAAAAGAATGCAGACATAATTAACATAGAAGCAGATACACATCCAATAACTGACAAAAGACAAGGCGGACAAGATAAGCACTTTAATTACACCCAAATTTTCAAATATAACTACATAAGAAAATGTCACCCAATCTCAAAAGGAAGGTCAAACGAAATTTCCTTGTCTGGAGTTTTTTTCGACGATAATGACGTGTTGATATGAAATCACTGCCACCGCACCTTGTACTCCTCAGCTGGCGAAATTACAAAGACAAGGAAACTTCCCCAACCTAAAATCCAACGAAGCTCAACCCATTGCCCAAAATCTACTCCTGACCTGCCGAAATTAGAAAGGCAAGGAAAGTTCCCCAACCTAAAATCCAATAGAAATCAACCCAATCCCAAAATTCCTCCCAAAGCTGCCGAAATTAAAAAAACAGGGCATGTGAATTTCTTGAAATCGAAGGAAAACAAAGAAGAAAGAAAGAAGGTACGAACAAAATAGCGGCAACCAAGCAGCAGGGAAAATATGCAATTGAAAAAAAAAATGAAAGAAGAAAATGAAGCGAGTCAAAGAAGCAGGAAGACAAATTGAAACAACAACAACCAATTGAAGAAATGAAGTAAAAGAAATTCGAAGCAGCATAAGAAATTATCAAGCAGCAGGGGCCACAGGAGAAAACGGATGAAAATAGCAGCAGCTAAAAATAAAGAGGAAGTAAATTGACCTGGTAGCGCAAAATTGAGAGGAAATGAAGAAACGGTAGTATATTTGTAGAAAAACGGCGTCGTTTAATGGTAGAGGGGATTAAAAGAAAATCCAAAAGAAAAGAGAGGCACCTGGTATATATATGTATGCATATGAACATTTGATTGAGCTACAAATTGCACGAAGTCCGGAGATAGGGAGAGAGAGGCAGAGGAGGGTACGGCGGTGGCGATACAACGGCCTTTTTACCGATTGTTGCTGGAGTTTGTGTGGTTGAGGAAAAACCTGAGTTTTGTGTTCGACTGGGTCGAAGGTGGCTGTGATCTGGTTGGTGGCGGCGGCTAGGGTTCCCTACTCCTCCAGTACACATTGATAGGAAGAAGAGGAATAAATAGCCCAAAATGACATCGAACACCTGAATCAGCTAGACAGGTTATTTCTTTATTTTGAATATGATTTCACAGTTGGATTGTGTTCTCGGTTCGTTATTATGTTATTTAGGACCCGTTTACCAACTACTTTCGATTTGGTTATTAGGTTGTCAAGCTAAAAGCTTTTTCAAAATTTTGGAGCACACCAGAAGCTTTGTTGGCAACTACTTAATTCATCAATGGCATACGAAGCAAAGGTCGGCGACATTTTGGCTGTAGTTTATTCTCATATGCTTAGTTTCATGTTCTTGCAATGAACGATAGCTTAACTGAAAAAAACTGATTAAATGTCTACCTAAAACGTCTTCGTAGCTTCATACTTGCATATTTTTATTTATTAGATATATGAATCCCAATGATAATACTGGTTTTAACTTAGAATTTGTTGCTTATCTCTGTTGTTTGCATTTTTTTAGACATTAGTAACATTGCTTTTGGTAGCATTTTGAAGTACTTTCCTCACATGAAGATGATATAATCAAACCACATGAAACCTTTGATTCTTCAAATCAGGTATATTTTCTTCCCTTCGAAGTTGCAACTTCCTTGGTCCATTACTCTGTTGGAATCTGGTTTTTAATTCAATCCAGATATCCCTAGCACAAGTAGTGTTCATAATACTGGAGTGTATCTCAGGGGAGACTGAGTTTGGGATCCAAGAAATCACCAAATCATTGTTTCTTGACCATGCAATTTGAAGGTTCTCATCAAGGGGCCTGGATCTTGGAAAGTGCCATTGATGAAGCCTAACTTATGTTTGACATTTAAGGCAAGTAACATGGAGCGAGACCAGAATGGATAATTGTCACCTTTGAGAGGTTGATGAACAAGAAGTATCCCTGGAGAATCTGAAGGATGAAGAAAGAATGGGTGAGATGTATCCTCCATAGGAGGTTTAGGGCGAGTGGAGCCAGTAATGGTAGAGGAAGAAGAACCGGAAGAAGCCATGAAAGGTTTCTTGAAAAAATAAGAACATGGAAGAAATTGATCACAAGATCAAAGAAAAGAAACAGTATGATCAGAAGATCAATAAGAACAAGACGTTTAAAAACGTGAATTGCTGCGGAAACAAGAGAACAATCAATCTGCTGATACCATATTATAATTCAAAGAATCATGAAATAGATGAATGAAAATTTGTGTGAATTTTGTGTTTAAGAAAACTGGGAGAAAAATAAAATTTCTATTAATTCTGAAAATAAAATGAATTGTTACAAGATGGGTTTGAACCCACAACCTATTTATACAAAAAACTAACCACCGCCTATTACAAAGTAAATGTACAAAATTACCCTTAAATTATCAACGGCTATACAATAGAAAAGCCGAAGAAATTAAATTAAAATCCCTAATTGCTTCTCTTCTACTTCGTCTGCTCCAGCTGCACATTTCAATTAATCTGATCTTTGTTTGTTTGAATTCTTTGCAGGTATCAAAGGAAAAAGCATCCAATACTATTGATTTTTTTTTGCCACAACTATAACTCGCTGATATTTCTATCCCATATATTTTCGGTCTGACACATTTGGTGTCACAACTTCAGTATCGGTGGCAATTTTTATGCCAATAGAAGCTCAATTTCAAAATTGGCTCGAAATCCCCACGTACGAGCCACGTGACATAAAAATTAGCCCGCACAAGGGGGATTCCGTTCCAATTTTAGAATTGAACCTCATTTTACACCAAAAATGCGACAAATATTGAAGTTATGGTATCAAATATGCCATCCTGAAAAGATAAGGAATATAAAAGTCAGTAGTTATGACAAAAAAATACAATAATTGTTATAAAACTTAGGATAAAATAGATGAACAAATTGTAGTAAACAAAGTTATATGTAGAGAAAACTTATTCCCTCATTTCATTCATTTCAAGTTGTAGTTTTCTCATCTACTTGTTGTTCCAAAATGAGGAATGAACTCATCTAATTATAGAGTTCAAAAGCACACATGTCATACAAAGAAAATTGATGGGTGGCCTCATATGTGTCTTGCAAAGGAAAGTGATGGGTGTCTGCACATGCATTGTGATACATGGTTGTACTTAGGTGCTTCCACTTGTTCATGCCTTGCCACCCTTACTTCTTCATTGCTTGACACACATTAGATGCAATGCCACTCCTTTTCTTGTCTTGACACATAATGAGATATGTGTTGTTTCTTTGTTTCACCAAATGGAAGTTTCTTGTGTTGACACCATATAACTTGAGATTCAAATTGCAATGGGCATCCACAACATATGTATATATTTCATAACACTCCCCCTTGGATGTCCATTGCTTCTGGAGTATGTCTCGTTAAAACCTTGTCAAGAAAAACCCATTGGGACAAAAACTTGAACGAAGAAAAAAGAGTACATCTTCGAAAAGGGGCTTATTAGCGTGTAACACTGCCTCGTTAAAACCTTGCCAAGAAAACCCAGTGGGACAAAAACTTGGACGAAGGAAAAAGAGTACAGTGTAAGTGTCGTTAATTACACGCTCCCCCTGATGCCGACATAAGATCCACAAGTCGCCGCATTCCAATATTGTAAACCATCTTCCTGAATGTTGTAGTCGGCAATGCTTTAGTGAATAAATCGGCAAAGTTGTTACATGACTGAATCTGAAGAACGTCTATATCACCATTTTTTTGAAGCTCGTGGTTAAAGAAAAATTTTGGTGATATGTGCTTCGTTCTGTCTCCTTTGATATATCCAATTATAATTTGAGCAATGCAGGCGGCATTGTCTTCATATAATGATGTCGGTATATTCTTTGTTGAAGACAACCCACAAGATTCTTGGATATATTGAACCATTGATCTCAGCCATAAACATTCTCGACTTGCTTCATGCAATGCCAAAAATTCAGCATGATTGGAAGAAGTGGCTGCTAGAGTTTGTTTAACAGATCGCCATGATATTGCAGCACCACCACAAGTAAATACATACTCACTTTGTGATCTTCCTTTGTGTGGATCAGAAAGATAGCCGGCATCTGCATAACCTGCTACATGTGCATCGGCATCTCTAGAGTAAAATAGACCCATGTCTATTGTCCCACGAAGATAGCACAATACGTGTTTAACTCCATTTCAATGTCTTCGTGTTCGTGCGGAGCTATACCTTGCCAGTAAGTTAACCGAGAAGGCTATATCAGGTCTCGTACAATTTGCAAGATACATCAAGGCTCCAATTGCACTTAGATAAGGTACTTCAGGACCAAGCAATTCTTCATTTTCCTCTCGAGGACGGAAAGGATCTTTCTTTATATCCAAAGAACGGACAACCATGGGACTGCTCAATGGATGAGCTTTGTCCATATAAAATCTCTTCAAGATTTTTTCTGTATATGCCGATTGATGAATAAAGATTCCAGTTGATAAATGTTCGATCTGCAGGCCGAGACAAAACTTTGTTTTTCCGAGATTTTTAATCTCAAATTCTTTCATTAAATAGTTTGCGGTCTTTGTGAGCTCTTCAGGAGTCCCCACAAGATTTAAGTCGTCCACATATACCGCAATAATGGAGAAACCATTCTCAAATCTTTTAATGAAAACACATGGACAAATTGGATTGTTAACAAATCCTTCTTTTATGAGATAATCACTGAGCCGATTATACCACATCCGGCCAGACTGTTTTAGTCCGTACAAGGATCGTTGTAATTTGATTGAATACAATCCATGAGACCTTTGAGTATGAGATCCTTCAGGGATTTTGAATCCTTCAGGGATTTTCATATATATATATATATATATATATATATATATATCACTATCAAGTGATCCATATAAATATGCGGTAACCACATCCATGAGACGCATTTCCAGTCCTTCAGAGACTGCAAAACTAATCAAATACCGCAACGTGATTACATCAATCACAGGGGAATATGTTTCATCATAATCAATTCCAGGTCTTTGTGAGAATCCTTGTGCAACAAGTCGTGCCTTATATCTCACAATCTCATTTTTCTCATTTCGTTTTCGTACAAATACCCACTTGTACCCGACCGGTTGCACGTTTTCGGGCGTGCGAACCATCGGTCCAAAAACTTTGCGATTTTCTAGCGACTTCAGCTCAGCTTGAATCGCATATTTCCCTTTTGGCCAATCATTTCTATGTCGACATTCGTCAACCGATATCGGTTCGGGATCTTCGGGATCCTTACCTATAATATCTAGTGCGACCCTATAAGCAAAGACATTGTCTACAATTACTTTCTTTCTATCCCAGTTTTCTCGAGTATTTAAATAATTCAAAGAGATCTCTTCAAATATCGCCTCTTCAGGGGCATCAGTTTCATTTGCCTCTTCTGGGGCATTAGTTTCGTTTGCCTCTTCCGGGGCATTTCTTACTTCAGACTGATCAGTTAATTTTTCTATAGCGCTTTGTTTTGAAACAGTTTCCTCTTCAGGAGGAATACATACTTCTTGTATCTTTTTTCTTCGGGGATTATTGTCTTTCGCACCAACCGGGCGTCCACGGTTCGTTCGTGGTTTTTCAGATTGTCCTGTAGGGACATGTCCTTCAGGGACATCAATCCGTGCTGGTGCATTAACTGACGGTATATGAGATTTTGTTATTTTCTTTGTATCAACAAATACATCCGACAATTGATTTGCAACATTTTGCAAATGTATAATCTTTCTTACTTCTTGCTCATAATTATTTGTACGTGGGTCATAATGAGACAAAGATGGAACATTCCATTTAATTTCACGACGTTCTTCAGGAACCGGCTTCTTATCTCCCCCTAACGGCGGAAAAACTCTCATTAAAAATACTATCAGCATATCTTGCTTTAAACATATCACCCGTCAGGGGCTCAAGATATCTGATAATAGACGGGTAATCAAAACCAATGTAGATCCCAAGTCGTCTTTGTGGACCCATTTTTGTTCGTTGTGGCGGTGATATTGGAACATAAACCGCACATCCAAAAATTTTCAAATGAGAAATATCAGGCTGCTGGCCTGTCACAAGCTGCAATGGCGAATACGCCTCGAATGAACTTGGTCTAATCCGGACCAGTGAGCAGCATATAATATTGCATGTCCCCAAACAGAGGTGGGTAAATTTGACCTCAAAAGTAAAGGTCTAGCAATTAATTGCAACCTCTTTATAAATGACTCAGCTAGGCCATTTTGGGTATGAACATGTGCAACAGAATGCTCAACATCAATTCCAATTGACATGCAATAATCATCAAATGCCTGAGATGTAAACTCACCGGCATTATCAAGACGGATTGTCTTTATCCGATAATCAGGAAATTGTGACCTCAATTTTATAATTTGAGCAAGAAGCTTTGCAAAAGCCATTGTACGCGTTGACAGTAGGCATACATGAGACCATCTCGAAGATGCGTCTATCAGGACCATAAAATAACGAAAAGGTCTAATTGCCCCCTGGTGGCCAAGTCAGTCATGTCAAAGCGAGAAAAGTTTTGAATCATTGAACTTCCGGTTCAATACAACATTTAATTCAAAAACTCTTATGGTCACATAATATAAACCCGATGAGAAAACTGGGAGTTTTTCAATTATATGCTTCTGGCATGAACTCATGGATGTGATACAAAGATATTCCACATTCCCCTCATTCATGGTCTCAATATGAAATTCATTCAAACGTATATCTTTGAAACTTAACAAGTTTCTTTTGGATTTCGGAGAGTACAACGCCTCTTTTATCAAAATATTTGTACCACCGGGCAATATCATATTGGCTCTTCCAGAGCCTTCAATTATTTTTGTAGTACCACAAATTGTGCTAACATTAGCCTTTGATAATTTCAAATTCGAGAAATATTTCTTATCTCGAAGGAATGTGTGTGTGGTCCCACTGTCAACCAAACAAATATCTCCATCATTCATGCTCACATCAATGTTATTTTTCATTTTTATTTATTTATTTATTATTATATATATATATATATATATATATATTCTTAAGCACAAATAGATAATAAGATTTCTTTAAAATATACTCAAATCTCCGGGTTTGAGTCTTTCACCCAGACTTTCTTTCAAGTCTAAAATTTACAAAGCTTTGTTACAAGCTTAAAAGCCTTTGAAGCTTTCTTTCAAGCTTAAAATCTTTGAAGCTTTCTTTCAAGCTTAAAATTTATGAAGCTTTCTTTCAAGCTTAAGATCTTTGAAGCTTTCTTTCAAGCTTAAAATTTATGAAAATTTACGAAGCTTTCTTTCAAGCTTAAAATCTTTGAAGTTTTCTTTCAAGCTTAAAATCTTTGAAGCTTTCTTTCAAGCTTAAAATTTATGAAGCTTTCTTTCAAGCTTAAAATTTATTAGGCTTTCTTTCAACTCATGCACAAAAATAATAAGCTTTCTTTAAAATGTACTCAAATCTTCGGGTTTGAGTCTTTTGCCTAACGGAGGCACAAAAGTAGTAGACCTTCTTTCAAGCTGAAAATGTTCTCAAATCTTCGGGTTTGAGTCTTTTGCCTAACGGAGGCACAAAACTAGTAGGCTTTCTTTCAAGCCAAAAATGTTCTCAAATCTTCGGGTTTGAGTCTTTTGCCTAATGGAGGCACACAAGTAGTAGGCTTTCTTTCAAGCCGAAAATGTTCTCAAATCTTCGGGTTTGAGTCTTTTGCCTAGACTTTTTTTTTTTTTTTCAAGTCTAAAATTTTCAAAGCTTTCTTTCAAGCTTAAACTTTAAAGCTTTATTTCAAGCTCAAAACTTATTAGGCTTTCTTTCAAGCCGAACACAATTTGTTCATATTCGAATTTCAAGTAATTTATACGACGTATAGTAAAGTATGCATATTACTTTGAATTTCAAGTAATTTATACTACGTATAGTAAAGTATGCATATTACTTCGAATTTCAAGTAATTTATACTACGTATAGTAAAGTATGCATATTACTTCGAATTTCAAGTTATTTATACTACGTATAATAAAATATGCATATTACTTATTTGTCGATTTTAATCCTTCCGGATAGAGGCAATTGCTACTTTCCTCAACTCTTTTCGTCAACTTCTGATGGATGCCGTGTCACCTACAAAAGTTGTAAGGACGATCGAACGGTCAGAATGAAGAGGCTGGTGTGAGGAACCTTCGGTTCAAATTTGAGCATGATCCAACGGTTAAAATAGTCGGAATGATGTAAAAACCGAAGCTGTTGTTTTCAAATCCGAGAATTTGCCTCTCAAAGGTTTTTGCCTATTTTCTCTCTTGTTTGTGGGATATATTGTGATAACTTGAAATCGAGTTATAGAGCAAACTCGTGCTGATAACGTGTTATAAAACTTAGGATAAAATAGATGAACAAATTGTAGTAAACAAAGTTATATGTAGAGAAAACTTATTCCCTCATTTCATTCATTTCAAGTTGTAGTTTTCTCATCTACTTGTTGTTCCAAAATGAGGAATGAACTCATCTATTTATAGAGTTCAAAAGCACACATGTCATACAAAGAAAATTGTTGGTGGCCTCATATGTGTCTTGCAAAGGAAAGTGATGGGTGTCTACACATGCATTGTGATACATGGTTGTACTTAGGTGCTTCCACTTGTTCATGCCTTGCCACCCTTACTTCTTCATTGCTTGACACACATTAGATGCAATGCCACTTCTTTTCTTGTCTTGACACATAATGAAATATGTGTTGTTTCTTTGTTTCACCAAGTGAAAGTTTCTTGTGTTGACACCATATAACTTAAGGTTCAAATTGCAATGGGCATCCACAACATAATATGTATATATTTCATAACAATAATCAACTTGTTGAAGGGTATTCTTTTTTCCATCGAAAACCAAATTTTGTTTAACCCAAGAACATGGAAATGTTCTAAGTTGTAAAAGTTAGTGAGCCTTAATTATACGATTCTCCGCCAAGTAAAATTTATACAAAATTATACGTCAGATTCTGCATCCAGATGCAAAAGACAAGACCTTGATTAGTTAACTCGTAGACTTTTGAAAAGTTTTATTGTTGGGTCATTGTCCGAGCCTTATTTCATATAAAAAGAATTAGGTGGTACCTACTTCCTGATAACGCATGATATTCACAGCTCGTGATCCACGCCGGTAGGTTTTACATTGCAAGAAAGTGAGTATTTTATAGAAAATTTTTGTCTACATTTACTCTTTCATATATCATAAACAAAATATATCATAAACAAAATTTTATAAATATGTTTGATGGATGCACTAATTTTATCTATAAATAAAATTTATAAATATGTTTGATGGATGTACTAATTTTGATTATAATCCATGAAAAACCTAATATAGACAAATATCACCAGTACTTTACTGGGATGAAAATTCTATATTATTTTGGTCACATATTTTTATCACTTAACGTATTCATACATATATTGACAAGTATAAAAAAAAAAAATAACGGATTCATACACATATTGATTAGGTGGATCCATCGTATGAAACCGTAGTGTGACATCAAAGTGAAATTATACACCAAAAATGAAATATAAGATTTTTACCGAGATTTTATTGTTAAGATATAGAGTACTATTGTCGAAGTGAATGTTTTTTATAGTTAATTAGTGAAAATAATTCAAGTTTTGATTAAATTATAATTAAGTTGGGAATATCTACGGTGACAACAAAAAAATATCACTAATCATGGTTGCATATTATTGTTATTAGATTGTCACTGAATATGTGATAGTAATTATGAGATACGACAATTTGAAAGACAGAATTTCACTTTTAGTATCATAAGTGACACTGCTTTAAGTTACGATGGTAGCACATTTGGTATCAAAGATTAATGAGTCTTGACACATTTGGTACTTTCGTTAAATTTTTGACAGAAATTTCAATTTTGCATAATATGACCGATAAATTTACTCCAAAATTCATAAATTTAAAGAATTTCAGTCCCAATTACAAAAATAATTAAATTATTAATCATATTTAATAAATTTTATTTATTATTATAAAATCTCTAAAACTAATTTAAAATACAATATATAAATTAAATAATATTATATATCAAATCTGGAAAAATAAATCTCATTTAAACTTAGATTTTATTATTTTCAAAATAAATATTTTAAACTGACTATTACATATAATATATATAAATTAAATAATATTTTATATAAAATCTAAAAAAATAAATATCAATTAGATTCATTAAATTTTTTAAATTTATTTCAACTAATAAAATTTTACATATATATACATATATATGTATATATATATATATATATATATATATATATATATAGGCAAAAATTCAATTTTGGTACCATAGAACTGGGCAAATTTCATTTTTCATACCAAAAGTTCAAAAATAACACCAGTTCCTACTCAGCCGTTTCAAAAAAGGAACTTCCGTTAATTTTCTTAACGTTTCTGCCACGTGTCCGTTAAGTCTTCGTGGGCGGGCTGAGCACGTGGGTCGGATTCTGCCCGTTGGAACATAAAATTCAATTTTGGTACCATAGAACTGGGCAAATTTCATTTTTCATACCAAATTCCATTATGTTTTTCTTTTTTTGAAATGATTGTGGTGATATGTTTGAATTGGTTTGTTCTACAATAGACTAGTAGTCATGTTACGTTTTTTTTTCATTTCATTTTAACAATAAGCTAAAAAAAAAAGTTTAATTTGCACAATTTAAATTTGCAACTTAGACTCCCGGGACTCCCGAACCCGTCCCGAAATCCCGAAATTAAATCGGGTACCCGAAACCCACGGGACCTTGGTTGATCTACCGGGTTTCGGGACTTAAATTTGAAATCTCGAAACCCAAAATCCCGTCCCGAAATACCCGAATTCCCGAAAACCAGTCCCGATTCCACCCACACGACCGCCGGCTCCGGTGGCTTTTGGTCGGAATTGGTTGAGGGTTTATGTTCCCATTGTCGTGGAGAACTCGTACATATAAAGATCTTTTCAATCCTTTGAGTAATCTATTCGAATTTTGAGTTCTAATTTTCGAATTGTAGGTCAAAATTTTTTAAATTTCAAATCGTGATTTCTTCTTCGATTCTTAACTAAACTTCGTAATTCTTGTTGCATTAGTTTCCCCTGACCGTGGGCATCATTTTCCATAGGTTTATTGTAGCTGCCATAGACGGTTGAGCTCCGCCCATGACAAGAGGAACAAAAATCTTCAACCAATTTCGACAAAGGGCCCGGAAGACGGCGATCGTCCATAGGAGGAAGAAGGCAATAATTGCAAAAACAACCTGCTCAATTTTAGACAATTGCATTTCCCCCCTATTTTGAAACGGCTGAGTGAGAATTGATATGATTTTTGGACTTTTGGTATGAAAATTGAAAATTCCCCAATTCTACGGTACCAAAATTGAACGGGCAGATTAGTGCCCCACGTGCCCCTCACATGCACTTAACGGAGGAGACTAAATGGCCGTGGCAAAACTTAACGGCTGTATGATTTTTGAACTTTTGGTATTAAAAATGAAATTTGCCCAGTTCTATGATACCAAAATTGAATTTTAGCCTATATATATATATATATATATATATATATATATATATATATATAAATGAAATATAAATCTAAAATAAACTATTAAAAGAGAAATACAAAACCTTAGCCCTCACCTCTCCCCACCCCCACAACCCTCCAAACCCCATGCCAGTCCCATGCCACCATATAAAAATAAATTTATTAAATAGGATTATTAATATTTATGTAATTTTAAAAATGTTTTTTCTTTGGATTTTATACTAAATATTATTTAATTTATATATATTATATGTAAAATCTAATGAGTTTGAAAAATTTATTTTCAAAATTTTAAAACCTACTAAGTTTAATTTATATTTAGTTTTCAAAATATATATAAAATATTATTTAATTCATAGATATTATATATAAAATCTAGTTAGTTTAAGAAATTTAATAATAATATATAAAATTTATTAAATTGAATTAATAATTTTACTATTATTGCAGTTGGGACTGAATGTTTTAAACTTGTGAATTGTGGGGTAATTATGCAAGCCAAAACATATGTGGGGCAAACTTTGTCATCAATATATAATTATATGACCAGTTTTTCATATTTTTTCATCAAAAATTAGATTTTTCGTCAAAAAATTGACGGAAGTATCAAATGTGTCGAGCCCCGTTAACTTTTACTACCAAATGTAGTGACTTTTTAACTTATGATATTATTACCTTTAATTAAGGTCACTTGCATGTGCACCAATAATAAAATTCTCTCCAATTTAAAGTATTATTTACTTATCACTAATAGCTAAGGAAATTTTAACAAAAATTACAATATTGAAATATCATTGTCACAAAACGGTGATAGCTTTTATACATTTTTCTAATTTCTTTTATGGTGATCCATTCTTATTTTAAGAATGATTTACTTATAACATTTTATCTATGGCTTACCTTGAATTTTCTACTTTTTCTCTTTAAAATATTGGTTAGAAATTTAATTAACACCTACTGTTCACCCTCTGAACCCATCATCAAAACTTAATCCAAATTATATCTCCACTTCTTAAAAATCAAAAGATTCATCATCGAAACCCAATTCAAATGATCATTAAAAGGTTTTACCGAAAGTAATCAAACTATTTTTTTAAACCAAAACCATGCAAAAACAAACCAAAATCAATTTATATAGACCTACAATTTTAAAAAAATAAATCTACTATTCGTTTCATCTCTATTTCTAAAAATACAGATAAACTCTTTCTAAATATACGAAACTCTAGATGATCGGAAAAATCATTCAAATTTCTAAAAACCTAGACAAACATGTCCTATAATTCTCTACTACTTCCTCAATCATTTTATTACGGCAAAATTATACAAAATGTCTTAAGCCAATTAGTGATTTTGGGTTTATCCCCAACTATATTACTTCACGGAATTTGTCCCGTAATTTAATATTTTTTCGGAATATTGTCTCAAACTAATTACTATTTTGATTTTTCCGTCCCAAACGATATCAACTCGTGAAATTTTGTCCTGTAATTTTTCATTTTGCATGAATTTAGTCCCAATAATAAATTTATAATTTAATGAAAATGACGGTTCAATCTTGTAATTAGTTTGGGACGAATCTGCAATATTATATGATTGTTCATGCTAAACTTTTCCTCGTCATGACATGTAAGCAACCATGTGACAATATAACGGACACATGCTTAATTTTCGTCTCATGATTAAAGGTGGGACGATATTCCAAAAAAAATATTAAATTACGGGACGAAATTCGGTAAAGTGATATAGTTTGGGACAAAAACTCAGAATCACTAATTAGTTTGGGACATTTTCTAGAATTTTGCCTTTTATTATTCTAATATTTATATGCAGAAAATTTCCAAAAATTATCGCAATACTGGTAATTTCCTTAATGTGATTTTATATGTAGGAAATAATTGAAATTTCCACACCGCATGAGTTGAATTGAAGAGTCACTTTACATATAACGAACTAGCATTTTCAAGAATTAGTTAGATATTTAAAATTATATACATTAATATGAATCTAGTGTGTTCTTAGTCTTGTATAAATAGGTGTTCCTCGAATCACTTGTAAGTGAGTAACTCGAAGAGAGTAAACGCTCCCTAGACCACTAAAGTGGCTAGTCAATCAAATATATGTAGCCACAATTGACACATAAAATATATCCATGAATATGCAGCATGACTGCATATATCTCCCATTAATAAATATCGCAATACTGGTTATTTCCTTAATGTCATTTTATATGTTGGAAATAATTGAAATTTTCACAAAGCATGAGTTGAATTGAAGAATATATTAGATATAACTATTTTCAAGAAGTAATTAGATACATGAATTATCTACATTAATATGGATCTAGAGTATTCTTAATCTTGTATAAATAGGGGTTCATTGAATCACTTATAAGCGAGCAAACCAAGAGAATAAATGCTCTCTAGACCACCATA
Organism: Penstemon eatonii; assembly: GCA_038501285.1. Taxonomy (NCBI): domain Eukaryota; kingdom Viridiplantae; phylum Streptophyta; class Magnoliopsida; order Lamiales; family Plantaginaceae; genus Penstemon; species Penstemon eatonii. The sequence continues at coordinate 18,068,421 of CM076712.1, read as the reverse complement.
TATAGCCATAATTGACACAAAAACATGAAAAGTGCAGCATGACTACATATATCTTCCATTAGTAAATTCCAACACACAATGTCAAGAATTCATCAATATAATTACAACTAATCAAATGAAGATTAACATAGTCTCTACAGAGCTCGTCAAACCCTCTTCCCCCACCCCTCTTCATTTCAAAGATTTTAAGCTTTCCTTCATTGATGAAAGAATACCTCATTCCTACATACCTCTAATTCTTTACTACTCTTTCAACGAAGACAAAAACACAAACCAATCTGAAATTTCTCATCAACTGAAGAACTCACTTTCAAATACATTAATTAAATTCTATCCCTTAGCTGGAAGGATTAAAGGCCAAAGTTCAATAGATTGCAATGATAACGGAATTTTATACATCGAAACTTACGCCAACGGCAAGATTTCCGACATAATCAAATCCCCAAAAGCCGAAATCTTGGACAACCTTATTCCATACAAATCAAATGGCAACATTTCAAGTGCTGAAGAGCTATTAGCTATCCAAATTAGCTTTTTCGCCTGTGGAGGAATCGCGATTGGAATTTGTGTTTCACATAGAGTCGCAGACGTTTGCACACTTAGCTCATTCTTGAAAAGTTGGGCTTCTATATGTCATGATGATGATCAAAGCAATGTGGTTTCGCCTATTTACAATTCAGCTTCTATTTTTCCTCCCCGAAATACCCCTGATTTTAAGCCTAATCACAAAAGTCTATCAGTCCAGCCTCCGGTGATAAAACTCGATACAAAAAGATTTGTTTTCAGTGCATCTGCAATAAATGATTTGAAATCGAATGTTTTAAAGAATTCTTCCATTGAAAACCCTACTAGGGTAGAGGTCGTTTCCGCGTTTTTGTGGAAAAGTTGTGTCTTGGCAAAAGGGCTGGACGAATATAACATGTCGGTCGCATTTCATCCGGTAAATTTGAGAGGAAGATTCAATGAATTAAAAGAATATTCATTCGGGAATCTTTTTCAAATGACAAGTGCTGTAGATATTGGTCAAATGACTCAAATAGGTTGGATTGAATTGGTGAAGAAATTGAGGGGTGCATTCGCGAAAATCGATAGCGAGTATATAAAGAAATTGGCGGGCGAAAAGGGGTTTGAGATTGCTAAAGAGAATTTTAAGGAGATTAGTAAGTTGTTAGCACTTGAAAATGTTGAGGTTTTTAGATTTAGTAGTTATTGCAGATTTTCAATTTATGAAGCTGATTTTGGGTGGGGGAGTCCTGTTTGGGTGAGCAGTGGTAGTTTTGGGAGTAAGGATTGTGTTTTTTTGTTTGATTCTGTTCAGGCGCCTGGAGGAATTGAAGCTTGGGTTGTCATGGCTGATAAAGATATGGAAAGACTTCAACAAGATGTGGAGCTTCAAAATTTTACTTCTTTTTGTCCATTAATTGAAAGCTAATGTTTTATTTTTATTTTTATTTTTTTGATAATGTTGAGAGCTAATATTAAATATTAATAAGTTGGTGATTTTTGATTGGAGACAATGAGTTTACGCAATTTTGCATTTTTTGTTTTGATCTTGTGTGTTTAAATCATGTTTTTTCAAGAATTTAAGAAACAAAATATCAGGGTAGCTATTTAGGTAAAACAAAAAATATACTCCGTATGTAGCAATCAAGAAATTGATTTAGGATCCGTTAACCCAAATTCAACCCGTCCCCTCTTTTTTTTAAGGGTAAATTACGAATATCCCCCTCAGATAAGGCCTAATTACAAAATCCCTCTCACATATTGGGTATTACAAAAATTCCTCTCAGATTTGTCACTTTTTTTCATTTAACCCATTGTATTTTTGTCACCTTCTTATAAAAATGGATTAATTGTAAGAAGGTGACAAACCTAAGGGGGATTTTTGTAATAACCAATACATGAGGAGAATTTTTATAATTAGGCCATACCTGAAGGAGTATTCGTAATTTACCTTTTTTTAAACCTGAATAGAATGGGTATTTATAACTTGACCAAAACAGTATACTAGTAGTATTACTTTTATGTGAGTTACAATTTCTAAAAAGGAGCAAAATGTAAAAACAAACCTATGGTTTGTCTAATCAAAATCCTATATTAATTTTATTAGTTAAAAAACACTATGTTCTTTTTACTATCATTTACCCATCTCAGCATTCAACATTCAGTGTGTTTTAATTAAGAGAGAAAATTCTTTATTAAAAATATAGTAGCATAACACCCTCTACCCCACCCCAATGACTAACCCATAATTCAGGTTTGTGAATTGAGCATAGTTATTTTTTTGAGCGGAAGAAAAAAACACCCCTTATGTTTTGTCTAACTTCTAAAAAATCTCTATTTTATTTCAACTCGATCCCAACTCAGGTAATTAAAACCAAACACATAAAGATTTTGAAGATAGACAAAGCATAAGGGATGTTTTTGTCTTTCCCTCATTCTTTTTGTTAATAAAGATAACACATGAATTTTAGTCATTTTTTTTTTGAAAAGCAACAAGATTCATGTGAATAAAATTTAGTCAATTTTTCCCCACATGTTACAAAATATTTTTCATGTCCATTCTCAATTTCGACAACTGAGTTATACTCTCTGACTTAAAGGGGTAAATTACATCTTTAAATTTTGTACAGGAGTAAGTTGCCCTTTTTCAAATTACAGGGGGTAAATTGAATAGTATGCATTTCATAGGGGTAAATTGCCATTAACTAAAAAATTGGGTTTGGTACCAAAGTTGCAATGAAAATCAATCACGTGGTACCAAAATTATCCCCCCCCCCTCCATGTTATGATAAATGTGGCAATTTATCCCCCCATTTTTCATGCCCCACTCTATATTTCGACAAGTGAGTTACACTCTCCAGCTTAAAGGGATAAATTACTTCTTTAATTATAGTTTGCATTTCCTAGGGGATAGATTGCCATTAACTTTGAAGAAAATTTGGGCTCGATAGCAAAGTTGCAATAAAAACTTATCATTTGATACCAAATTGCAATTTCATGTCGAATGAAACCAAAGTTGTAAATTGACCTAGCTATGATACAAAAAAAAAAAAAAAAACAAATTTTCCGTACAATTTCTAGGGCAAAAATTCTGAGGGTTCTGGATTAATCTAGTGTAAGTTTGGTACACCTGGGTTATAAAAATAAAATAAAAGAAGCGAAATTTATAAACAAACCTATGGGGTTGTCTAATCAACCAAAATATCCTATATTACTTTTATTAGTTAAAAAACATAGTGTTCTTTTTATTATCATTTACCTCCTCTCAACATCCAATGTTTTTCACTCATTTTAGGAGTTAAGTATTCTATATTAAAAATATAGTAGCACAACACCCTCTCCCCCATCCCAATGACTAACCCATAATTCAGATTTGTGCATTGAACATAGTTCTTTTTTCGAGCGAAAGACAAAAAAAAACACCTTTTATGTTTTGCTTAATTTTCGAAAAATTCATGTGTTATTTTAACTCTTTAAAACACTAAGGTGCTCTCAAGTCAGCGCCAAGTATAACCTCAGAAAAGAAAATGTGACTCAAACGTGGAAATTATAATTATTTGTTCACATTTTCCTATTGATATGACGATTTTACCCCTGACACTTAGTTGTCAAACGAAAGATAAAAACACCCCTATACATTGTCTAACTCTTAAAAAAACCCTATGTTATTTTAACTCCCAAAACCTTCTCTATGTCTGGTTTTAATTATCATACTCAACCTAAGTAGTATACACTTGAGTTTTCAAAAGGAATAAAAAAACAAAAAAAGACTAAAACATAGGGGTAATTAAAACCAAACACAGGATAATAAAACCAAATCAAAAGTCAAATTCTACTTGGGCCAATCGAAGGTGGTAATTAAAACCAAACACATAAATTTTTTTGGGAGTTAAACAAAACATAAGGAGTGTTTTTGACTTTTCTGATTCTTTCTTCTAATAAAGATATTTTATTTTATTTTATTTTATTTTTTAAAAGCAACAAGATTATTTGGAATAAAGTTTAGTCAATTAAACAAAGCATATAAGGTATTTTTACATTTCACTTGTGACCTCTTTCGGATCGGTAAGCGAAGTCAAAATTAGGTCATTTGTCTCGCTCATTTCAATACATGATCTTAAACTTAATTATAATTTGAAGAATGCGGACAAAGGGGAGGTAGTGTGATAATAATAGATTTGTCATGTTCTTAATGAATGAAAGAATAAATTTGGAAAAGTCATTATAAATATCACCCACTAGGTAGAGAGGTTAACTTAATTGGATAAACAATTTTTTTCTGACCACTCGGCAAATAATACATCTTTAATTAAGACCAACCAAAATATACTCATGGGGATATCCTAATCAGGCTTATCGAGTAATTCATAGGGTAAAATACAAAATGATCCCCTGCGTTATGCTAAATCTGTAAAAAGCTACTCTATGAAATTTTTATTGCGGTAAACTTTCTTGTATTTTCAAAAATTCTGCAAAAAACACTCAATTTGTAAAAAATAGGTAGTTTTGGTTTATTTCTAAAATACTTCAAGTTGGTCCTTACAACTTCTTTTGATATATTTTAAAAATTATTTCTTGAAATTTATCAATCCAAAACAACCTATTTTTTACAAATCAAGTTACTTTTGCTGGGATTTTGAAAACACAAGAAAGTTTGGCGCAATAAAATTTTCACAAGGTAGTTCTTACAGGTTTACATAACACAGGGGAGTAACTTGCATTTTCCCCGTAATTCATATTTCTTAATAACGCTCAGTCTTCGTGTCTCAACTCCGACAGCAGCCATACAACTAATACCTGAATATATTAGGCCATCTCCAATGGCGATGGGGGCTCGGGGCTCCGAAGCCCCGGGGTTGGCCCTGCCCCCACCCCAAGCCCCTGCCTGATCGTCCCCAATGGCAGGGCTCCATAATGGAATTAATTCCATTTTTTCCTTTGTCCGCTCTCACCTATTAATATTATAGTTTTAATTATATTTTTAATATTAATAATACTAATAATTATTTGCATCTCGTAATTAAATTATTAATTATATTAAAATATTAAAACTAAAGAGATTAAATAATTAAGTAAATTAAAATTAATACATAATAGGAAATACAACAAACAAGAAAGAAAATACGAGAATGTAATTATTTGAATTTACTTTTCTTGTCTATTTTAGTTTTATTTAAATATTTAATTTAGATTAAGTACTAATCAAAATTATTTGTATAAGTGTTTAATTTTATTATAACTAATTCCGTCTTTTTTGAAAAATATAGTCACCACCAATATTTTAGTTAAATGATTAAATTTTAAATTACAATAAAAGATATTAAAATAAAATGGGCTATTTATTTATTAATGATTTGTCCATAAATAAATTTAATTACAATTCTAATAAATTATTAATGATTTTAATTTAAAAAAAAATTATTATATTAAATAATCAAATTAAAAATTGATGACTACATATATTTATTAAATACTAGTAAATATACAATAAATTTTATTAAATAACTCAATTCTACATACTTAATTTAATTTAGTAGGAAAATTTAATTTAATTAATTATTTAAGTATATATATTAATTTTCCTATTTTTATTTATTAAAGAAACAATTTTAAAAAAAAAAAAAAAAAGAGTATCTAGTCAGGGGACGCCAAGTGGCATCCACTGACTTAATGGAGGCGCGTGATTTCTTCCCCAACCCGTTCCTGCCTTGATGCCGCCCCCGCCCCGGCCTCTCCTCCATTGGAGATGACTCCATCCGGCCACCCCGACCCTGCCCCCACCCCGGCCATGTCCATTGGAGATGGCCTTAGAGCTGCAACAACCTTTCTAGTTGGTCCATATATATAATTAAGAGTTAATTACAGGACCTTCCATGAGGTTTGGTGTAATTCGCCTCCAATCCCCTCCAGGAATTATAATTACAATGATCTCCTCCGAGGTTTTAAAAACCTAATGAACAATAACGAAACGGAGTTGGACGGAATCTATGAAATAATGACTTGTCAATTTTAATTAAAAAAAATAAATCTTATTGACAAAATGTCTTATTTACTTTTGCCCCGAGATTTGGTGTTACCAAAAAAAAGACCTCCCCTGAGATTTTGTGTAATTCGCGTCCAATCCCCTCAAAGAATTACAATTACAATGAACTCTCCTTATGAATCAAAAACCTTATGAAACCCTAACGGACGTTAACGGAGTTTGATGGAATCTGTGAAACACTTCATCGGCCTCGTCAATTTTAATTAAAAAAATCAGAAATTCAAAATTCTTGCCGCCCCCCCTTCCAAACTGGGTATTACAGGCAAAGTTTGCCCCACATATTTTCTGTAAGGCAAATTTACCCCATAATTCACATGTTTTAAGCATTTCCGTCCACTTACAAAAATAGTTAAATTACAATTTAAAAATTACCAAATCCTAGGGTCACCACTACCCTCTCCCCAGTGACTAACCCATAATTCAGGTTTGTGAATTGAGCATAGTTATTTTTTTGAGCGAAAGACAAAAACACCCCCTCTGCTTTGTCTAACTTTCAGAAAATCCTTATTTTATTTCAACTCCCAAACTCCCCTGTGGTAATAAAAACCAAACACATAGGAGTTTTGGGAGATAGACAAAGCATAAGGGATGTTTTTGTCTTTCCCTCATTATTTTTGTTAATAAAGATAACACATGAATTTTAGTCATTTTTTTTTTAAAGCAACAAGATTCATGTGAATAAAGTTTAGTCAATTTACCCCCTTTTGTTACAAAATATTTTGCATGCCCACTCTTAATTTCGACAACTAAGTTATACTCTCCAGCTTAAAGGGGTGAATTGCAAGTATTTGTTCAAATTATGCTATTGATATGACGATTTTACCCCTGATATTAGTTGTTGAGCGAAAGATAAAAACACCCCTATACTTTGTCTAACTCCCAAAAAATCCCTGTGTTGTTTTAACTCCCAAAACCTTCCCTATGTCTGGTTTTAATTACCACACTCGACCTAAGTAATATACATTTAAGTTTTAAAAAGGAATAAAAAAAATAAAAAACGACTCGAACATAGGGGTAATTAAAACCAAACACAGGGAATTTAAACCAAATCAAAAGTCAAATTCTACTTGGATTGAGTGTGATAATTAAAATCAAACACAGAAATTTTTTTGGGAGTTAAACAAAGCATAATGGGTGTTTTTGACTTTCCCTCGTTATTTCTTCTAATAGAGATATTTATTTATTTTTAAATTTTTTTAAAAAGCAACAAGATTATTTGGAATAAAGTTTAGTCAATTAAACAAAGTAGGTCATCTGTCTCGCTCATTTCTATACATGATCTTAAACTTAATTATAATTTGAAGAATGCGGACAAAGGGGAGGTTGTTGTGATAATAAATTAAATAGATTTGTCATGTTCTTAATGAATGAAATAATAAATTTGAAAAAGTCATTATTTATATCACCCACAAGGTAGAGAAATTAACTTAACTGGATAAACAATTTTTTTCTGATCACTTGGCAAATAATACGTCTTTAATTAAGATCATCCAAAGTGGCAGCATGCGGACAGCAATTTTTCATGGACTTTAGAGTCTCACTTAAATAGAATGTAGAAACACTGAAAAACCAACCAAAATACACTTGATATATTTTAAAAATTATTTCTTGAAATCTGTCGATCCAAAACGACCGATTTTTTACAAAGATTTGCAGAGATTTTGAAAACACAAGGAAGTTTGGCACAATAAAAATTTCACAAAGTAGTTTCTTACAGATTTAACATAACACAAGGAAGTAACTTGCATTTTCCCCGTAATTCATATTTCTTAATAATGCTCAGTCCTTCGTGTCTCAACTCCGACAACAGCCATACAACTAATAGCTGAATATATTAGAGCTGCAACAACCTTTCCAAATGTACAAAGTTTCTCAGTGAACCATATAGATGCCCACAATTATGATGATGAGAATAATTATAATTGGCGTTTTACGGGTTTTTATGGGGATCGGGACGACACAAAGAGACACTTATCCTCGAATCTAATGAGACGGTTAGCGTCGTTATCGAATAAACCGTGGTTATGTGCTGGCGATTTTAATGCTATGCTATCTATATCAGAGAAGACAGGTGATCATTTGGCCTCGTTTAGTGGGATTACCGATTTCAGTGACTGTTTGAGAGACTCAGGCCTATGTGATTTGGGATATATTGGGTATCCGTTTACTTGGTCGAATAAAAGACCTTTTCCTTATACGGTGGATGAGATACTAGATAGAACATGCGCTACAGATGATTGGATTAAGAGGTTTTCGCATTTTCGAGTTCTTCATTTGGATGTTCAGATCATCTGCCGGTGCTAATAGAATTGAAGGCCAAAACTATTAACAGACGCTCACGGAGGAATATTGGCTTTAAATTTGAGGCCATGTGGTTAAAAACGGAGGAGTGTGCTCGGGTAATCGAAGAGAGCTGGAATTCAGCCAACACAGACCCTGATAGGCAGTGGGGCAAACTGGAAGATTGCAAATTGGGATTAATGAAATGGTGCAAAGATACTTTTGGATGTGTTACTAAACGAGTCATGAAACTGAAAGACGAAGTGATGAATCTCAAGAAGGCCATCCTTACGGATGAGACATTTATATGATTAAGAATAAAACGGAAGAGTTGGAGAGTCTTCTAGATAAAGAAGAATTGATGTGGAGACAACAAGCTAAGGCTCATTGGATGCGAGAGGGAGATAAAAACACCAAATATTTCCATGTTAAGGCATCCAGTAGAAGGAAAACAAACTACATTTCGGGACTTAGAAATTCAGAGGGCGTTTGGTGTGAAGAAGATGGGGAATTAGTGGAAACAGTGGCTGGTTATTTTCGGGACTCAAAAAATCCGTCCATGGCTGATTTAGAAGCTGCTCTAGGGGCGGTGACACCGTCGTTTACTCCGGATATGAACGAGACTTTATTCCGGATCTTTCACCAGTCGAGGTTAAAAAAGCACTAGATAGCATGCACCCACTCAAATCCCCGGGACCGAATGGATTTTCAGTTATATTTTATCAGCGCTTTTGGAGAATTTTGGGTAACTATGTTACTAGATGGGTTCTTCAGTTGCTTAACGATAAGATCCTCCCTACGGTATGCAATTATACCTATATTGTACTTATTCCCAAATGTACTAATCCTGAGACTATGGCTCATTTTAGACCGATTAGTTTGAGTAATGTAGTGTATAAGATTGCGTCTAAGGCTATTGTAAATCGTTTGAAATCGCACATGAACAATATTATTTCTGAATCTCAGTCAGCGTTTGTACCATTGAGGTTAATCTCGGATAATATTCTTATTGCTTATGTGGTTACTCATTATATGAAACGTAGTTCGGCAGGCAATATGGTGATAAAAATAGATATGAGCAAAGCCTACGATCGTATTGAGTGGATATTCCTTCGGAGTGTGATGCTGCGTTTGTGCTTAGATGAGCAGTTTGTGGATTTAATCATGCTTTGTGTGACGATGGTAACATATTCATTTGTGCTAAATGGAGGTTCGTTTGGTTCTCTGAAACCAGAACAGGGATTACGACAAGGAGACCCATTATCACCATATTTATTCCTTTTTTGTGTAGAGGTCTTGAGCTCACTTATACGGAGAGAGGAAGAATTGGGGAATATAATGGGTCTTGAAGTATGTAGGGGAGCTCCAGCCGTCTCTCATTTGCTTTTTGCTGATGATATGATGATATTTTACAACGCCAATACACAGTCTGCGGAAAGTGTTAAAAGAGTCTTACAAATCTACGAGGATGCATCGGGGCAGCAAGTCAATTTTCAAAAATCTAGCACAGTTTTCAGCAAAAGCACAAGTACATAAATGATTGACTCCATTCGGGGAACGTTACCTATGGATGTGGTGGATAAACATAGAAATATTTGTGACTCCCATCAGTAGTAGGAAAATCAAAGCGAGAAGCTTTTGCAAATATTTGGGATAAGATTTGTGTTAGATTAAAAGGGTGGAAAGAGAAGTGGTTATCGAAAGGAGGCAAAGAGATCTTGATCAAAGCGGTTATCCAAGCTATTCCCTCGTACGCCATGAGATGCTTTCGGCTTCCGTCATATTTCTCGAAAGAGATTGAGGGCCTTATGGCCAATTTCTGGAGGGATGGATTAATTTTTGATTAAAAACATATTTAGTAGATTTGATTGAATGCTTTCATGTTAATTGTAAATTGATATAGATTTTAATTTGTGATTTATTTATGTATAATATTTTTCCATTTTTAGATATTTGAGAAGAATTTATGATATTTAATGATATGTTAAAAATGGAATATGTAAATTCGATGTTTTTAGTAATATTTATCTAATCCATATTAACCTGGATTAACTAATCCACATATGCATGGGTGGATTATAATCTATTCTTAATACCGGGTCATTAGGATTTAATCCATTTGACCCGGTATTAGAGCAATGCCACCAAACGTTGTATTAGCCCATATTAACTCATATAATATGACCTATTAGGTCCTACCAAACCGCCATAAATAGATTTGTCATGTTCTTTATGAATGAAAGAATAAATTTGGAAAAGTCATTATAAATATCACCCACTAGGTAGAGAGGTTAACTTAATTGGATAAACAATTTTTTCTGACCACTCGGCAAATAATACATCTTTAATTAAGACCAACCAAAATATTCTCATGGGGATATCCTAATCAGGCTTATCGAGTAATTCATAGGGTAAAATGCAAAATGATCCCCTGCGTTATGCTAAATCTGTAAAAAACTACTCTATGAAATTTTATTGCGATAAACTTTCTTATATTTTCAAAAATCCTGCAAAAAACATAAAATTTGTAAAAAATAGGTAGTTTTGGTTCGACATAGTTCTGGAAATCATTTCTAAAATACTTCAAGTGGGTCCTTACAACTTCATTTGATATATTTTAAAAATTATTTCTTGAAATTTATCGATCCAAAACGACCTATTTTTTTATAAATTAAGTTACTTTTGCTGGGTTTTTGAAAATACAAGGATGTTTGGCGCAATAAAAATTTCACAAGGTAGTTCTTACAGGTTTACATAACACAGGGGAGTAACTTGCATTTTCCCCGTAATTCATATTTCTTAATAACGCTCAGTCTTCGTGTCTCAACTCCGACAGCAGCCATACAACTAATACCTGAATATATTAGGCCATCTCCAATGGCGATGGGGGCTCGGGGCTCCGAAGCCCCGGGGCTGGCCCTGCCCCCACCCCAAGCCCCTGCCTGATCGTCTCCATTGGCAGGGCTCCGGAATGGAATTAATTCAATTTTTTTCCTTTGTCCGCTCTCACCTATTAATATTATAGTTTTAATTTTATTTTTAATATTAATAATACTAATAATTATTTGCATCTTGTAATTAAATTATTAATTATATTAAGATATTAAAACTAAAGAGATTAAATAATTAAGTAAATTAAAATTAATACATAATAGGAAATACAACAAACAAGAAAGAAAATACGAGAATGTAATTATTTGAATTTACTTTTCTTGTCTATTTTAGTTGTATTTAAATATTTAATTTAGATTAAGTATTAATTTAAATTATTTGTATAAGTGTTTAATTTTATTTTTAACTAATTCCGTATTTTTTAAAAAATATAGTCACCACCAATATTTTAGGTAAATGATTAAATTTTTAATTACAATAAAAGATATTAAAATAAAATGGCTATTTATTTATTAATGATTTGTCCATAAATAAATTTAATTACAATTCTAATAAATTATTAATGATTTTAATTTTTAAAAAAATTATTATATTAAATAATCAAATTAAAAATTGATGACTACATATATTTATTAAATACTAGTAAATATACAATAAATTTTATTAAATAACTCAATTCTACATACTTAATTTAATTTAGTAGGAAAATTTAATTTAATTAATTATTTAAGTATATATATTAATTTTCCTATTTTTATTTATTAAAGAAACAATTTTAAAAAAAAAAAAAAAAAGAGTATCTAGTCAGGGGACGCCAAGTGGCATCCACTGACTTAATGGAGGCGCGTGATTTCTTCCCCAACCCGTTCCTGCCTTGATGCCGCCCCCGCCCCGGCCTCTCCTCCATTGGAGATGACTCCATCCGGCCACCCCGACCCTGCCCCCACCCCGGCCATGTCCATTGGAGATGGCCTTAGAGCTGCAACAACCTTTCTAGTTGGTCCATATATATAATTAAGAGTTAATTACAGGACCTTCCATGAGGTTTGGTGTAATTCGCCTCCAATCCCCTCCAGGAATTATAATTACAATGATCTCCTCCGAGGTTTTAAAAACCTAACGAACAATAACGAAACGGAGTTGGACGGAATCTATGAAATAATGACTTGTCAATTTTAATTAAAAAAAATAAATCTTATTGACAAAATGTCTTATTTACTTTTGCCCCGAGATTTGGTGTTACCAAAAAAAAGACCTCCCCTGAGATTTTGTGTAATTCGCGTCCAATCCCCTCAAAGAATTACAATTACAATGAACTCTCCTTATGAATCAAAAACCTTATGAAACCCTAACGGACGTTAACGGAGTTTGATGGAATCTGTGAAACACTTCATCGGCCTCGTCAATTTTAATTAGAAAAATCAGAAATTCAAAATTCTTGCCGCCCCCCCTTCCAAACTGGGTATTACAGGCAAAGTTTGCCCCACATATTTTCTGTAAGGCAAATTTACCCCATAATTCACATGTTTTAAGCATTTCCGTCCACTTACAAAAATAGTTAAATTACAATTTAAAAAATACCAAATCCTAGGGTCACCACTCCCCTCTCCCCAGTGACTAACCCATAATTCAGGTTTGTGAATTGAGCATAGTTATTTTTTTGAGCGAAAGACAAAAACACCCCCTATGCTTTGTCTAACTTTCAGAAAATCCTTATTTTATTTCAACTCCCAAACTCCCCTATGGTAATAAAAACCAAACACATAGGAGTTTTGGGAGATAGACAAAGCATAAGGGATGTTTTTGTCTTTCCCTCATTATTTTTGTTAATAAAGATAACACATGAATTTTAGTCATTTCTTTTTTTAAAGCAACAAGATTCATGTGAATAAAGTTTAGCCAATTTACCCCCTTATGTTACAAAATATTTTGCATGCCCACTCTTAATTTCGACAACTAAGTTACACTCTCCAGCTTAAAGGTGTGAATTGCAAGTATTTGTTCAAATTATGCTATTGATATGACGATTTTACCCCTGATATTAGTTGTTGAGCGAAAGATAAAAACACCCCTATACTTTGTCTAACTCCCAAAAAATCCCTGTGTGGTTTTAACTCCCAAAACCTTCCCTATGTCTGGTTTTAATTACCACACTCGACCTAAGTAATATACATTTAAGTTTTAAAAAGGAATAAAAAAAATAAAAAACGACTCGAACATAGGGGTAATTAAAACCAAACACAGGGAATTTAAACCAAATCAAAAGTCAAATTCTACTTGGATTGAGTGTGATAATTAAAATCAAACACAGAAATTTTTTTGGGAGTTAAACAAAGCATAATGGGTGTTTTTGACTTTCCCTCGTTATTTCTTCTAATAGAGATATTTATTTATTTTTAAATTTTTTTAAAAAGCAACAAGATTATTTGGAATAAAGTTTAGTAAATTAAACAAAGTAGGTCATCTGTCTCGCTCATTTCTATACATGATCTTAAACTTAATTATAATTTGAAGAATGCGGACAAAGGGGAGGTTGTTATTATAATAAATTAAATAGATTTGTCATGTTCTTAATGAATGAAATAATAAATTTGAAAAAGTCATTATTTATATCACCCACAAGGTAGAGAAATTAACTTAACTGGATAAACAATTTTTTTCTGATCACTTGGCAAATAATACGTCTTTAATTATGATCATCCAAAGTGGCAGCATGCGGACTGCAATTTTTCATGGACTTTGGAGTCTCACTTAAATAGAATGTAGAAATACTGAAAAACCAACCAAAATACACTTGATATATTTTAAAAATTATTTCTTGAAATCTGTCGATCCAAAACGACCGATTTTTTACAAAGATTTGCAATGATTTTGAAAACACAAGGAAGTTTGGCACAATAAAAATTTCACAAAGTAGTTTCTTACAGATTTAACATAACACAAGGAAGTAACTTGCATTTTCCCCGTAATTCATATTTCTTAATAATGCTCAGTCCTTCGTGTCTCAACTCCGACAACAGCCATACAACTAATAGCTGAATATATTAGAGCTGCAACAACCTTTCCAAATGTACTAAGTTTCTCAGTGAACCATATAGATGCCCACAATTATGATGATGAGAATAATTATAATTGGCGTTTTACGGGTTTTTATGGGGATCGGGACGACACAAAGAGACACTTATCCTCGAATCTAATGAGACGGTTAGCGTCGTTATCGAATAAACCGTGGTTATGTGCTGGCGATTTTAATGCTATGCTCTCTGTATCAGAGAAGACAGGTGATCATTTGGCCTCGTTTAGTGGGATTACCGATTTCAGTGACTGTTTGAGAGACTCAGGCCTATGTGATTTGGGATATATTGGGTATCCGTTTACTTGGTCGAATAAAAGACCTTTTCCTTATACGGTGGATGAAAGACTAGATAGAGCATGCGCTACAGATGATTGGATTCAGAGGTTTTTGCATTTTCGAGTTCTTCATTTGGATGTTCAGATCATATGCGGTGCTAATAGAATTGAAGGCCAAAACTATTAACAGACGCACAAGGAGGAATAGGGGCTTTAAATTTGAGGCCATGTGGTTAAAAACGGAGGAGTGTGCTCGGGTAATCGAAGAGAGCTGGAATTCGGCCAACACAGACCCTGATAGGCAGTGGGGCAAACTGGAAGATTGCAAATTGGGATTAATGAAATGGTGCAAAGATACTTTTGGAAGTGTTACTAAACGAGTCACGAAACTGAAAGACGAAGTGATGAAACTCAAGAAGGCCATCCTTACGGAGGAGACATTTATATGATTAAGAATAAAACGGAAGAGTTGGAGAGTCTTCTAGATAAAGAAGAATTGATGTGGAGACAACGAGCTAAGGCTCATTGGATGCGAGAGGGAGATAAAAACACCAAATATTTCCATGCTAAGGCATCCAGTAGAAGGAAAACAAACTACATTTCGGGGCTTAGAAATTCAGTGGGCTTTTTGTGTGAAGAAGATGGGGAATTAGAGGAAACAGTGGCTGGTTATTTTCGGGACTCAAAAAATCCGTCCATGGCTGATTTAGAGGCTGCTCTAGGGGCGGTGACACCGTCGGGTACTCCGGATATGAACGTGACTTTATTGCGGATCTTTCACCAGTCGAGGTTAAAAAAGCACTAGATAGCATGCACCCACTCAAATCCCCGGGACCGAATGGATTTTCAGTTATATTTTATCAGCGCTTTTGGAGAATTTTGGGTAACTATGTTACTAGATGGGTTCTTCAGTTGCATAACGATAAAATCCTCCCTACGGTATGCAATTATACCTATATTGTACTTATTCCCAAATGTACTAATCCTGAGACTATGGCTCGTTTTAGACCGATTAGTCTTAGTAATGTAGTGTATAAGATTGCGTCTAAGGCTATTGTAAATCATTTGAAACCGCACATGAACAATATTATTTCTGAATCTCAGTCAGCGTTTGTACCATTGAGGTTAATCTCGGATAATATTCTTATTGCTTATGTGGTTACTCATTATATGAAACGTAGTTCGGCAGGCCATATGGTGATAAAAATAGATATGAGCAAAGCCTACGATCGTATTGAGTGGATATTCCTTCGGAGTGTGATGCTGCGTTTGTGCTTAGATGAGCAGTTTGTGGATTTAATCATGCTTTGTGTGACGACGGTAACATATTCATTTGTGCTAAATGGAGGTTCGTTTGGTTCTCTGAAACCAGAACAGGGATTACGACAAGGAGACCCATTATCACCATATTTATCCCTTTTTTGTGTAGAGGTCTTGAGCTCACTTATACGGAGAGAGGAAGCATTGGGGAATATAATGGGTCTTGAAGTATGTAGGGGAGCTCCAGCCGTCTCTCATTTTCTTTTTGCTGATGATACGATGATATTTTACAACGCCAATACACACTCTGCGGAAAGTGTTAAAAGAGTCTTACAAATCTACGAGGATGCATCGGGGCAGCAAGTCAATTTTCAAAAATCTAGCACAGTTTTCAGCAAAAGCACGAGTACAGAAATGATTGACTCCATTCGGGGAACGTTACCTATGGATGTGGTGGATAAACATAGAAATATTTGTGACTCCCATCAGTAGTAGGAAAATCAAAGCGAGAAGCTTTTGCAAATATTTGGGATAAGATTTGTGTTAGATTAAAAGGGTGGAAAGAGAAGTGGTTATCGAAAGGAGGTAAAGAGATTTTGATCAAAGCGGTTATCCAAGCTATTCCCTCGTACGCCATGAGATGCTTTCGGCTTCCGTCATATTTCTCGAAAGAGATTGAGGGCCTTATGGCCAATTTCTGGTGGGATGGAACGCAAGGTAATGGTATCCATTGGGCAAAGTGGCGCGACCTTTGTAATAGTAAACATCACGGGGGGTTGGGTTTTCGTGATTTAGAGGCGTTTAACATGGCTCTCCTTGCAAAACAAATGTGGCGTTTACTGGAAAATCCTGAAATTCTAAACAGAATTTTCAAGGCTCGATATTACTCGGACACAGATATTTTGGAGTCACGACTGGGATCAAACCCATCATATACATGGAAAAGTATTTGGGGATCTAAAAATTTACTCAAAGCTGGTCTTCTTTGGCGTATAGGTAATGGCAGATTGGTGAAGGTGTGGGGTGATAAATGGATATCAAGGGAATCTACATCTCAGCTGATTACGCCGAGAGGCAATAATTCACCCGAGATGAAGGTTTGTGAACTCATAAGCAACACTTCTGGCCAATGGGATAAAGATAAAATGAATTCGATGTTCTTTGCTGAAGATTGCAATCTCATTCTCTCAATCCCACTGGGCAGCAACCGAACCGAAGATAGACGGATATGGCATTACAGCAGGAATGGCCTTTTCTCCGTACGTAGCGCGTACCATCTTGCTGTTAAAAGAGCTCAAGAAGCTGAAAGAGGGGCTGGTAGTAGTTTGAATACCTCAAATGTGAAGGATTGGTAATGGCTATGGGATTTAAAGCTCCCAAATAAGATCAAAATTTTCTTATGGCGCGCATATAAAAATTTTCTGCCAATGCAAAGCAATTTAACGAGACGAAAGGTGTCTTTCGAGGATAAATGCGGGATCTATTTGGGGGGAGTCGAAGATATCCAGTACCATGGCCGTAGGCACTAGTAGTTTAGGGGGGTGCAATGACCCCACTCAATTTTACATTTTGTATGGAAATTATATATATATTAGTTCTAAAAATTATATATATTCTCTAATTGCTTTGAATGGACCCATTAAATAAAATTAAAATTTATATAGTAATGGGGCCATGTTTTAATTAAAATACATATATGTATGTATCTTCAACTCACTTAAATTATGTATATTCTCTAATAACTTATTTTTATGATTTAATATTTTTAATAATAAAGAAAAAATTCCTTTTCTTTTGGTTGTGAGATATCTTTCCATATAAAAAATCCTATCTATTTCACAACAGTTCTCTTATTTTTATCTCTTTCCCTACAAGGAAACGTACTAAGAAACAATGTTGCAATCCAACAATGTATAATCCTAGAAAATATTTTGGATTAGGGTTTTTTAGATTTAAAAAAAAATATCATTATTGAATGAAAACACAAGGTATGAAGCATATATATTTCTACAAGTGATTTATTTGATATAATTTGTATGTCCCCACCTAGTTTAATTGGTTTTTAGTTTGAATAATAAACTTTGTTTAAAAAATGCTTAAATTATTCTTGCATAATTATTACATTTATTAATTTTATATAACATAATCGTCAAAAAAAATGTACGCTTACATTATAATGACCCCAGTGAAATTATTTTCTGGTTACGCCACTGTCCAGCACTATTTATAGTCATGTACTTGGGCACGACAAATCTGGGCTTTAAGTCGGATTCCATGGGCGAGTTATTAATTTTCTGGAACAACTACAAGTGAGTGGTTTTTGAGCATGAAACGAAAATCGGATGCCGCAACTTTTGAGCTATGTGTTGTTATTTTCTGGAGTATAGGAATAAATTAATATTTGAAGGTATTGCCCCAGATGCATTAAGGACAGTAAATTTTGCAAAGAATAGTGTGGAAGAATTGAAAAAAGCCACATCTGAAGTTCTTAGAGCACAAATTCTTGGGAATAGAAGTCACGTGAGATGGATTCCACCTGAAGCAGGGTGTATCAAATTAAATTTTGATGTGGATATAAATGCAGAAGATGGCACGTGCGCGCTGGATTGATTGCTTGATCGAACAGAGGTGCATGTGTTGGCTGGTCGTCAATTTGCATTAAGCAACCGTTAGATCCTTCGACGGCAGAAGCAAAGACTGCGTTATTTGCATTGAATTATGCGGTTGGCCAAAATTGGAGGAAAATCATGATCGAAGGCGATTCGAGTGTGATCATTGCAGCAATTGAAAGTGAGGGTGCTTCAAGAGCAGATTTTGGAGGAATTATTGATGAGATTAAGGAATTAGGACAACTTTTTAACTCGTTTAAAGCCTGCCACATCCGACGTGAAGAAAACAAAGTAGCTCATGAGGTTGCAAAATTGTCATTTAGAGAAACGTTTGATTCTTGTGTTTTACCGGAATTTATCCATAACATTGTAACTTCTAATATAATTTCTGAATAAAGCTATCTTTATCTCTAAAAATAAAAAAAATAAAAAAACCTTTCCAGTTTGTCCATATATATAATTAAGAGTTAATTACAGGACCTTCCATGAGGTTTGGTGTAATTCGCCTCCAATTCCCTCCAGGAATTATAATTACAATGATCTCCCCTGAGGTTTCAAAAACCTTACAAAAACCTAACGAACAATAACGGACACTAACGGAGTTGGACGGAATCTGTGAAATGACTGAATTTCCCTCGTTAATTTTAATTAAAAAAAATTCTTATCAACAAAATGTCTTATTTACTTTTGCCATGAGATTTGGTGTTACAAAAAAAAGACATCCCCTGAGATTTGGTGTAATTCGCGTTCAATCCCCTCAAAGAATTACAATTACAATAAACCCCCCTTATGATTCAAAAATCTTATAAAACCCTAACGGACTCTAACGGAGTTTGATAGAATCTGTGAAATGATTTCAAAAAATCAAAAATCCAAAATTCTTGCCCCCATCCCCCCAAAGTGGACATTACAGGCCAAGTTTGCCTCACATGTTGGCAAATTTACACCACAATTCACATGTTTTAAGCATTTCCATACAATTACAAAAATAGTTAAATTATAATTAAAAAAAATATCAAACCCTAGCGCCACCCCTCCCCTCCGACGACCTGTGTTTTATTATATTAGGGGGATGGGTGGGTTTTGTATTATTATTTTTTAATTATTATAAATTTATTATATAGGATTAATAATATTTATGTAATTTTAAAAAATATATATTTTTCATATTTTATATTAAATATTATTTAATTTATATATATTTAATTGTCATTAATGACAACTTAAGTTCCATACACTTGTCACTCATGACAATTTCAAAATATAACTAACATTTTTGTCATTAAAAACATGCAAAAAGTGACAATTTCTACAATGTCACTTAATATGTTTGTGAAACCATTTGGTTTCCTGCATATATATATATATATATATATATATATATATATATATATATATATATATATATATATATATATATATATATATTATGTACACGGAGTTTTGCTATGAGGATGTGCGGCCTATATAATTAGTTAATATTTTTAAGTACATAATGGGTTATTATACTTTGAATTCTTTTTAATTTATACATTTTCACATCTAATTTTATGGATCTTGGTGAAAGTTAGAACAAAGTCAACATAGTGAAAAGTAATGGAGCACATCATGAACCTCAAGTATATGGCAGTTTCAAAATGTTGAAAACTGAATTTTTTTTGGAAATTGCTCTTTATAAATACTTGTTCTAATAAATATTTTACTCTCTCTGATTTTGTAAAGTTTGGTTGAAATTAGGAAATGGTTAGAAGTGGTATGGCGCTAGGATTTGGCATTTATGGTTAATATACTCAGGAGTGGATCCAAGAATTTTAGGCAGGGAGGGTGAAGTAAATACAAAAAAATAAAAAAATAAAAAATCAAAGATGAAACTTAAATTTATTCAAGATAAAATATATGAAGATACAAAAAAATAGGAGGTGAAGTTTTACTAAAAATGACCCCTATAAGTTACTTTAGTTATATATATATGATACCCCATTATGACGGGAGAAACGTATTATAAAGAAATTAAAAGATTCTATTCTTTTCAAAATTATTGAGAATTTTTATTCAAATAAGCACATTGAGAAAAGAAAAAAATAAAATCGGACTACACAAAAATTGATAGTTCATATTATTTTTATAATTATTATTAAGGAAAAATATTTAAAAAAACACAGAATATTGAAATATTATTAAGAATTTTTTTTACTAAAAGCACATTGAAATATTATTGAAAAGGAATTTTTTTTTTGCAAAAAATATTGAAAATATTACTAAGGAGTTATTTTTGAAAGAAAACGTGAAATATTGAAAATAGTATTGAGAAGGACAAAAAATTAAACGAACACTAAAACATCCATCTGTTATAAAATATATAATATTAGTGGATGTCCATGAAATATTTTGTAACTCCTACATGAAATGTTTTATAACCTCCTATTGAAGAATATCATAAATGCCACATTTGAAAGGTTTTGTAACATTGGTATTGAGGGTCATAATGTGGCCATTTAATAGTATTGTAACTCTTGCCTTATTGTATCTTTCTTTAGTCCTATAAATATAGGACATTATCATGTATTGTAGACACCAACAAGAATGAATAATATGATATTCTCCCCCTCCATTCTAATTGCTCTTTACATTCCACAAATTACTTAGATTTGTTGTTAATTTTAGCTTCGTTTTATAACACGTTATCAGCACGATTTTGCTCTATGTTTCGAATCCAAACTAGCTAATCAGACTAACAAGGAAGTTCTGATTTTTCATTTCAAACTTGTAAGATCAAAATCAACAAATCGGTAAGCGGTAAGAATATCTACTTTTGTTCAATATAGTCTACTTATTTTCAGCCTTTATTTTGAATACGAAAGAGTATTTTTGCCATTTAGTTAGTGGATGTTGTTGTCTTGTTATTCTTCTTATACTAATGTTCTTTCTAGAATGTCAGTCTCACAAAATGGACATTACAATTTAGTCCTATAAAGAAAATTGAAGTTTGGTTTACTCTTGTGACCAAATTAATCTGCCAGACTAAATTTATGATTGACGGTAAAGATCTAAATCTAATTTTCTAGTGTATGTAAATTTGTCCCCATTTATAAGAATTCTTGCACTATTACGTTTCAAAATAATACAAGAGTAAGTAATATATATATTGCATATACAATTCAATAATCATTCTGTTAATAAATGGAGAAATGAATTTGTTTAATATTTATATTAAATTTGTGGTTTGATCTTCATGAAAAACTCATCACTCATTGTGATCAAATGAGTTACACACTTTAACGGTTGGTTATCCTATAAGAAATAGTTTTTGTAAGATCATGTGTTTTGATAAGTACTAAATTTGTCACATCAAAAATAAATTGAAGTTCATAAAACCAGAATATTATGTTAGGCCCGAAGCCTACATCATAATCTCAAACTTCAAGATTTGAGTACATATTTATGTTAGGCTTGAAGCCTTGATGGAAACTAAAACTAGAAGATTCGAGTTCTATTAGACTTGAAGTTCATGTGATCAACTCAAACCCGAATATTTTAGTATATTTTAACAAGCTTATTTTCGGCTTAAAAAAGAGGCCTAGGTGATCATCTCAATCCCGAAGATTTGAGTCTAAAGTACTATGTTTATTTTGTGCTTTAGAAATATAACAAATATCACCAAGCTTGAATTGCTCTTGACATATTTGAAAAATGATATGAAATGGATTACTGATGTTGAAATACATTTGAATGAAAAATAAGGCCTTGAAAACTTTATCATAAAATGAAAAATTGGCCAAACAAAAGATAAAGTGATGGTAATATATGAGAGGTGAAACTTGAAGTTGCATCATATTTCGAAAGAGCAACCCAACCACTAAATGTGAATAATCCTCGCAAATTGTTCACTACAAATATTTGCACCCGAAGTTCAAATTTTTTAAATACTCCACATTTTTTTTTAATAAAATTAAATCTCAATTGAGATATATGGAGATTAAGTATCATATTTTATGATTCTAAAATGCTCTTGAAAAAGCAATATTGAAAGAGAGGTTTTAAGAATACTCTCAATTTCTCAATTGATCTATTTTGTTGTTGAACAATGAACTCTAAAATCATAATTCACACCTCACTAACTGATAAGCATTACCTGAAGTGAATGCAATGTTGGTATAAATTATTTATTTCCAGAAGTAAATGAAAATAATTAATTTCCAGAAGAGAATGTGATTAACAATATACACGACATGTTTTAGTCATAGTCAAAATTGATATTATGCATTTCGTAGAATGGTTGCATTATTACCACTTGAAGTGAATCGATTACTGTGGTAAGCAAAAGAAAACAAGTGTGTATAAATTGATAACACTTAAAAGGTGTGGAGGAAATGACATTGGTCTTGTAAATGTCGAATGCAAATGCACATTGTGAGTATTTTCTAAACATATACTATGTAAAGGAAATGATGTTAATTCATCGATGTCAAATATATTTTTGGTATTAAAATTAAATCACTTGAAAGTACTAATACATTATAGGTGATTTATTTTATTAAGACAAGTGGAGCTAAATTGAATGGTAAGTTTATGTTAAATTGTTTTATACTTACTTGGATCTTTAATATGATTTATTATAATTCCAACTATCTGTTTAGCTAATCATTTTCTTAAGTCTTGTGATATTTATTAAGGTGAATAAAAGAAAGTTTAGGTAAAACTTATTATTTTCTAAACTTTATTCACTTTCTTTTATATGTATGAGAAATAACATTGACATGAGCATCATGATAATGTAAAATGATATGTTTGTCATGTTAGATACATAATATTATGTGAGCATCCCGAAGATGCATGCAAAATTATGTGAGCATCCCGAAGATGCATGCAAAATTATGTGAACATTGTAAAGATGAATGGTGGAAATATTATTTGGTTGACAGTGGGTCAACACACATGATTATTTGAAAAAAAAAATCATCGAACATGAAATTGGCAAAAGCAAAATTTGAATAAAGACTCCAGAAGAATAAATATAATATTATCTGGATGAGCAAATATTTAGGTGAAAGAGGCTTTGTTCTCTTTGAAATCCAAAATGGATTTATTGAATTTCAACGACATACGTCTTGATTTATATATTGACGAGTTTCATATGAAAACTATAAACAAAGGGGAATATGAAATATATGCGTACTACATCCAATATTACATGCCATAAAATATTATTGAATAGATCCCAGTTTTCTCATAAAGAAAATAGAAATATGCGACCATAAAAATGATGTATCAAGATTTTTGTTGAACCAGAAGTTCATTGATTTAAATGGCAGGATGGACCTGGCCATCCAGAGGTAATTACGGTGCACATAATATTACGTGCATCTTTTAAAGAACAAGATGATTATTACCTATGATTATGTGTGTTGATTGCTCACAAAGAAATTAATTTGTAAGATCATCTCCTGTGAAGATTGGTCATGAATTCCAAACATATTTACGATGGTTTTAATGGGATATATATATAGACTTATATCCACTTTATGGACCATTTTGGTCATGTTAGACGCATTTTTTTTATGGTCTAATGTATGCCTACTGTCAACGCGTATGGTTTTTGCTGAGATTATTGCTCAAATTATAAGATTGATAGCAATGTTGCAACTTTTGTCAAGCTCAAAGCCTAATATTTTCAATTGAATTTTTATGATTGTGCAAATTACGTTCTAGTTTCTCCACCACTAGAACAAATATGGGTCAATAAAGATGTGTTGGTTGATTTTTATTCCACAACTGTAATCATATATCTTGAGCGTCTGACGAGGCGATATGGTTAAATCAAGATATTTTTAGAATTATTTTAATGACACAGTTTTCCCGCCGTTAGGGGGAGAATTGATACCAGTTCATGTTAACGGCGTAAAATTGTATAAAATTAGTTCATGAATTGTACAAAATTTGTCTCATTTTGACCCAAGCACAAAATAATTCGAGCAAGACTTGAAAATTGCACCAACATGGATTGAAGTCCTTGAAGGATAATATGCTAGCACAATATAACCGCATTTAAAGAGAAGATTTACGATGGTGCAAAAGATAAGAGAAAATGGTACTAAAAGCACATATTTCTTTGGAAGAGGAAACTGTTTCAAAACAAAGCGCTATAGATATGACTGATCAGTCCAAATCAAGATGCCCATGAAGAGGCACATGAAACAGAACAATCTATTTGAGTTCTTTGAAAACTCTAGAAAACTGAATAGAAATAACGCTTTTATAGAGAATAGTTTTGTTCATAAGGTCGTAATAAAAAAAAATATATTTGTTGTAAATCAGGATCCTGAACCTTGATCGGTTGAATGAATATCGACATAAAATAATTGGCCAATATAGAAAGATGCGATACCAGATCGTTGTGGACTAGAAGTCCTAAAAACCGATCATTTTGAAACTGTATAGTAATTGAAATAGTAGTCCACACGCCTGAAGTCGTGAAAATCGATTGAGTACAAATGAGTACTTGTACGAAAACAAAATTGTGGGAGACAATGTAAAACTTGTTGCACAAGGTTTCTCACAAAGACTTGTAATTAGTATGTTGAGACATATTCCCCCGTGATCGACGTAATCACGTTGTGGTATTTAATTATCTTTGTAGTCTCTGAAAGACTATACATGCGTCTATTAGATGTAGTTACCGCATATTTGTATGAATAACTTGATAGTGACATTTACATGAAAATTCATGAGGGATTTAAGATTTGTATAGCACAAAATCAAATGTCTCATGGATTATACTCTATTAAAACTGCAATGTTCCTTGTACGGGTTAAAACAGTCTGACAAGATGTGATATAATCGGCTCAATGATTAACTTGGATAATCCAAGTTTTCCATGTATTTTTATCAAACGATTTGAAAATATATTTTCTATCATTACGGTACACGTGGACGAGTTAAATCTCATGGGAACTCATGAAAGACTCACAATGACCGCAAATCATTTGATGAAAGAGTTTGAGATGGAAAATCTCGGAAAAATAATATATTTTCTCGGCCTGCAGATCGAGCATTTATCAGATGGAATCTTTGTCCATCAATTGAAATTTTATATTGATAAAGATCATGAAGTGAGTAGTCCCATGATTGTTAGATTTTTAGATATAAAGATAAATTATTTTCGTCATTTAAAGAACTAACTGGTCCTGAAGTACCGCATCTAAGTGCAATTGGAGCCTTAATATATCTTGTAAATTGTACAAGGCATGATATAACATTCTCGGTTAATTTGCTTGCAAGGTATACCAATGCATTAACAAGAAGACGTTAGAATGACGTTGAAGATATATTACACTATTTTCGTGGAACAACTGATAGGGCTTAATTTACTCTAAAGGTTCCAATCCACAAGTGGTGGTTATTACATACGTTGTTCATCTTTCTGATCTGAATAAAAGTAGATCTCAAAGTATGTATGTATTAACTTGGGGTGGTGCTACGAAATCTTGACGATATATGTAATTAATTTTAGCATCCACTTATTCCTACCACTATGAAATTTTAGCATTGCACGAATCATGTCGTGAATGTTAATGGTTGAGATCTAAGATTTAATATATTATTATTATATGAAGACAATGCTGAATTATATCGGAGATGACATAAACACATATCACAAAAGTTTTTCTTCGCCACGAGCTTCAGAAAAATGGTGATATAGATGTTCATCAAATTCAATCAAGCAACAATTTTGTTGATTTATTCATTGAAGCATTGCCGACTACATCATTCAGAAAGATGGTCCATTAAATTGAAATGCGTCAAATCGTCAACTTGTGGACCTTGTGTCAGCATCAGGGGGAGTGTGCCATCTATAATAAGTAGCACATTGTACTCTTTTTCCTTCGTCCAAGTTTTGTCCCAATGGGTTTTCTTGGCAATGTTTTAACGAGGCAATGTTTCACGCTTATCGATCCCATATGGATGTGTATTTTTTTCCTTTGTTCAGGTTTTTCAGACAGGGTTTTTAATGAGGCATATTCCATAAGTCATGAACATCCAAGGGGGAGTGTTATAAAATATATAATATTAGTGGATGTCCATGAAATATTTTGTAACTCCTACATAAAATGTGTTATAACCTCCTATTGAAGAATATCATAAATGCCACATTTGAAAGGTTTTGTAACATTGGTATTGAGGGTCATAATGTGGCCATTTAATAGTATTGTAACTCTTGCCCTATTGTATCTTTCTTTAGTCCTATAAATATAGGACATTATCATGTATTGTAGACACCAACAAGAATGAATAATATGATATTCTCCCCCTCCATTCTAATTGCTCTTTACATTCCACAAATTACTTAGATTTGTTGTTAATTTTAGCTTCGTTTTATAACACGTTATCAGCACGATTTTGCTCTATGTTTCGAATCCAAACTAGCTAATCAGACTAACAAGGAAGTTCTGATTTTTCATTTCAAACTTGTAAGATCAAAATCAACAAATCGGTAAGCGGTAAGAATATCTACTTTTGTTCAATATAGTCTACTTATTTTCAGCCTTTATTTTGAATACGAAAGAGTATTTTTGCCATTTAGTTAGTGGATGTTGTTGTCTTGTTATTCTTCTTATACTAATGTTCTTTCTAGAATGTCAGTCTCACAAAATGAACATTACAATTTAGTCCTATATGATGTTTATTTCAACACTATCACCAACTGAACACTTCAATTGTAAATTAAGAACATACTGAGTACTTCTATTTAATCCAAAAAATTTGAGAAGGGTCTATACCCACCTTTGCCCCTCTCTAGATCCTCCCCTATATACTTGTATGTTTTGTGGAACTAGTGGAGATCTCCTCGTGAAACAATTTGTCCGTTCGCTTCAAGGGAATGCTTTTGACTGGTACACCGACTTGGAGCCTGGAAGCATCGATAGTTGGGAACATCTTGAACAAGAATTCCTCAATCGATTTTATAGCACGATTAGTATGCATGATCGAGCTCACAAGCACTCATCAATGAAAAGAAGAAAAGGTCATCGATTATATCAATTGATGGAGAAATCTAAGCTTAAACTACAAGGATCATTTGTGCAAAACTTCTACCATAGAAATGTGCATTCAAGGGATGCACTGGGGCTTGCGTTATATTCTCCAAGGCAAAAAACCTAGAACATTCGAAGAGTTAGCTACGCGTGCGCACGACATGGAACTAAGTCTTGCTTCATGGGGAGATCAAAACTTCTTACCCATTCAAGATTCAAAAATTCCAAGGATAGGCAAAATATCAAGAGAGGTGGCAAACCTTTGTCTGCAAATGATAACAAAGAATCTATGACAGCCAACGCCGCTCCAATGAAGTTATCGTCCAACCCAAGGAAAAGAGAAGAAGTTAAGGGGAACCCTTCTCAAGGCGGATTTCAGAAAAAGTTGACGTTGAAAGATATGGAAGCAAAGGAATACCCGTTCCTTGATTATGATGTTGGAGAAACACTCGAAGATTTACTTGAAGCTGAACTCATCGAATTACCTGAGATGAAACGACCAGAAGAAGCTGGGCGAAGCAATGATCCCAACTATTGCAAATACCATCGTCTAATTGGACATCCCATCGAAAAATGTTTTGTCTCGAAAGACAAAATTATGGAATTGGCTCGTCAAGGATGATCTTACTCGAAGAAGACAAGATGATTTCCAATCAAACCACGACTGAGGTTTTGCCTGTGGCCTCTAGAGAACCTGTTAAGAGGTCTACGATGGACCATCTTTCGTCATTTTGTATAAAGTTTGGAAGTTTTGATCCAATCGAGTTCAAGGTGAACTCAAAGTCCATAGCATCTGATTCTGCCATTCAACAAACGCTCGTTTGTAGGGATGAAGTCATCGAGGAACAAAAAAAAAAATTAATCCCGACGATGGGTGCGGGACAGTTGTCACTCGTCGAAAGAAACGTTACTCATCTATAAAACATTCTGGCCTACAATATCTGCAGGGTCTAGTTCTGAAAGAAAAGAATGGAAGAAAAATGAAGAGAAAATCAAATGTCATTCATGTTGGAACCACATCTCCAGTGCAACAAAGTTATTATCCTCCCAAAACATTGTTAGATTTCGTCCCCAAATGGTTTCTTGATCGTGGTTCATTCCCCATTTCCTCGACATATAATGCAACTAGCAAGGAGGATGAGAGCGACATTGGAAGTCTACGCATCTTATCAAAAGAAGATTCAAAAGATGAGGAAGTTGAAGACATCGTGAGAAGCTACATAGCATCTATCCCTTTCACTGAGGAAGATCTACTTTTGGGTTCTAAACCACACAATCGTCCTTTGTTCGTAGCGGGTTATGTACGTGAACGTAAGCTCAATCGCATGATGTTGGATGGAGGGTCAGCAGTCAACATTTTACCTTTACATGTGGTGAAACAACTTGGCATTGCCATGGACGAACTCACGCATAGTCGTTTAATGATTCAAGGAGGACAAAGAGCTGTTGGATTGATAAGACTTGATTTGTTAATCGACGACATGTCTTCAAGTGCGTTTTTTCACGTGATTAATGCAAAGACAACTTACAATATGTTGTTAGGACGACCTTGGCTTCACGAGAATGGAGTGATCCCATCTACGATACATCAATGTTTCAAATATTGTCGCCAAGGCGTTGTGAAGAAAGTAATGGCTGATGATAAACCTTTCACTGAGGCAGAATCATATTTTGCTGATGCCAAGTTTTACTTCAACCGTGAAAACATGAACAAGGTGAAGACTAATGACACTTCAAATCCTCTTGGCAGTATATCCCATCTGGAGAATGCAGAAGAAATGGAAAAAATTCCAGGCATGGTCGAAAGACAAAGTGGCTCTACTAAAGATACACAAGAACAAGAAATTCAACCTCTTGAAGAAAAAAACTGAAGTCAAGTTAATTCTACCAAAGCTCAGCGACGACCCAAAATGATGTTGTGTTATGTACCAAAATCAAAGAGAAAAGAAGGATAACCGCCTTTGGTTAAGTGTGGAGCTTTGAACAATTGTACCCTTCCCATCACAAAAGTTGATTTACTGAGATCAACTCAACCTCCATTAGAAGGGTTTGTTCGCCCAATCGAGGGGAATGAAATAGAGCATGGCACGTTTCCTACCAAACAATCACATGGAGCTTTTGGTCCCAATGTTTACAAGCTCATGGTTAAAGCTGGATACGACCCTACTGGAGTTGGAGCTCTTGGCGAACTTACATCGGAAACTAACATTGAGGAAGAGAGCATGGTCTTAACGATACTCAAAGGATGTTGAAACGTATGGGACATGTGGTGCCTAATTCATTGACTGGACTTGGATATGTTCTGCCAACGCCTGTTCGTATCCCGATAAAGAGAGCAAGTAACCATCATATCAGTTTTGGTGATGAAGTATACTCTACGACTCTTGAGCCAGTTGTGATTAATCAATTTAAAACGTCGAAACGTAAAGGCTCGGTATTCGATAGGTTGGGGATTACGTCGAACAACAATAGAAGCTCAATATTCAATGGATTGGGGACTAACTTCAATAGTAGAAGCTCGGTATTCAGCAGATTGGGACCAAAGCAGCGAGAGCAAACTGCAAGGCGTTGGAGGAAAAGAAAAACGTCTACCAAAGATATGAGCCTCAAAAAGCTTCACAACATCATACCCTCTCAAATGAAAAGATGTGAAGACGTGGTTATTTTGTATGATGGTACAATGAAAGCTAAGTGGCAAACCATCATATACACACGATTCAATCATAATGAAGAAGATAGAGAAAGTGTAGGCTCTTCATATCATGCATCTTTTAGTGATGTAGGAACATTCTCTTCACATCATGTCACTATTGGTAGTGATGAACATGTTGAAGAAGATGCCAAAGATGCTCCTCCTGAGATGGATGAAGGAGTAAAAACCACTATTGACAACCTAAAAGAGATTAATCTCGGTGATGACGACAGTCCGCGTCCAACTTTCATAAGTGCCTCACTAACTCAAGAGGAAGAGTTGGCCTATGTAAGTCTCCTACAAGAATACAAAGATGTTTTTGCCTAGACGTACAAGGAAATGCCTGGTTTAGACCCAAAAATTGCAGTACATCAGCTATCTGTGAAACGAGGGATTCGACCCGTCAAACAACCACATCGTCGGTATCGTCCTGAATTGATTCCTCTGCTTGAGGCAGAAGTAAACAAGTTGATTGAAGCGGGCTTCATCAGAGAAGTAAAGTATCCTACTTGGGTTTCAAGCATCATCCCTGTACGAAAGAAAAATGGGCAAATCCGGGTTTGCGTGGATTTTAGAGCGTTGAAATATTTATTGCAAAAGTGTGAGCCTCAGTCACTAATGATGGCTCTCGGTTTACCAAACCTTG
Organism: Penstemon eatonii; assembly: GCA_038501285.1. Lineage (NCBI taxonomy): Eukaryota > Viridiplantae > Streptophyta > Magnoliopsida > Lamiales > Plantaginaceae > Penstemon > Penstemon eatonii. The sequence goes on along the minus strand of CM076712.1, from coordinate 18,037,613 downwards.
TGAAAACGTGCTTCTTAATGAATTGCATCACCACCTTCGAATCATCAGTTGGAAATGTTTCTGCCTATACCCACTTAGACACATAATCAACCGCAATTAAATGTACCCGGTTTCCAAATGAAGGAATGAAGGGCCCCATGAAGTCGATCCCCCATACATAATAAAAAAACATTCTTCAAGCATAGTAGTCAGTGGTATCTCGTTACGCTTAGTTAATTATTCAACCCGTTGACATTGATCATAATGCTTAACAAACTCATGAGCATCCTTATGTAGTTAAACACCATCTTCCCATCAGCATCCCTCACAATCCCACCCAAGATCCCAACCCCTAGTTTACCCCTTGAACAACCATCTGTATTTAGCTTTACAAAATCAGAAGGAGGAAGAAACCAGTAAACCATAATACATTTCGGGTCTAAAGGAGGTTTGACATTGATACCCCAAGATCTAAGAATACTTAAATCTCCCTTCCAATTATTCCAATTACAAGGTTTAATTTTTAAAGTTGAGTACAGAGACTTAACCTTTGAAATTGACCTATTGATAATATTCAAACAGGGTGTTTCTTGTTGTGATGTTTGGAATTATTCTTGCATTTCCAAAGGTTCCAAAGGACATAAATGGCCATAATAGACCTCAAATGCCCCAGACCACAAAAAGTAGAGGAATTAACCCAAACAGACAACAAAAACCTGGGATTGTCAGTCAAAATCTTCTTTACAACAAACAGATTAGCGAAATATTCTCAAACTTGGGAAGCCACAGATCCATTAATAAAAAATTGTTGAATACTCTCAATATCAAAACAACACTGGCATTTTGATGCTAACTGAATCCCTCTGGATTGCATAACACTATCCACATGTTTCATTAACAAATCTACTGAATTCCTAAGTCTAGTGAAAATCCAAGCACTCTGAATATTAAACAAACCATCAGGAGTGTGCTTTCAAGTAATCACATTATGTTCATTCAAGTTAATATGAAACAAGACAATATTACTCACAACATCAGCAGGCAGGCAGGAATGAAGAAGGTCCACATTCCAATCATCATGCACAAAGAAATCACACACTCTAAGATTATCAACTGGAAGATTAGGAATAAGCAAATATTTTAAAGTCCTGTCACTGATCCAATGATCATGCCAGAAAGATATATGCCCATTTCTTAACCCCCAGAAGACATTCTCAGAAAACAAATGTCTAACCTTACACATGCGCTTCCACACTTGAGATTTATATCTGGCATTCAAAGCAGTGTAAAAATGAAGGGGCTTTATATATTTCTCTTCCATGAATCTAGACTAAATCCCATGATTATCCCTAACCCTCCACCAAAGCTTGTAGGAAAAGGCAGTAGCAACATCAGACAATCTCCAAATCCCTAGACAGCCTTCTAAACAGGGAAAATAGATATTCTTCCAGGAAGACCAATGTATCTTCTGACCACTAGTCTTGCTCCAGAAGAATCTAGCAAAAAGCCTCTCAAGCTCAACTAACAAACTAGTGGAAGGAAAGATGACCTGTAAAGTATAAGTGGGAATGGAAGTGAGCGCACTTTTCAAAAGCATAAGTTTACCACCAGGCGAAAGAGACTTATGTCTCCCAAACAGTCAGATGAGATCTACTTTTAGCTAGTAAGGGGTCAAAAAGTGCCATGTTTTTCTTCCCTTTAAACAAGGGGGCACCAAGGTACTCTAAAGGAAGACTATCCATAGTAAAACCAGAAATGGTTTTAATATGAGCCCGGACTCTCCTATGACAACCCTTCCCAACAATAATCTTACTCTTCTTCGGGTTGACAGCCTGACCAGACACTCTAGAGTAGTAGTCAAGAAAGCTCATTATCTTAGTAATAGACTTATATGTGGACTTTGCAAAAATTATGCAATCATCCGCGTAGGCCAAGTAGACACACAAAAACCCCCATTAGTAAAATACTGGATATCAGAATGCTCAAAAAACAACTTATTAAGACCCCTACTCAAAAACTTAGCAGCCAAGATAAACAAAGTTGGAGAAATGGGATCACCCTGTCTAACCCCTCTCCTAGACCGAAAGAAGCCATAAGGCTGACCATTAACAAGCACAGACGAGTAAATATATTTAACAGTGCATCTAATAAGGGCTATAAATGGATCAGAAAAACCAAACTTTCCTAAGCACATCAAACAAAAAAGGCCAATGGACTCTATCATAAGCTTTAGTCATATCAAGTTTGATAATCATATTACCACATTTAGTCCTAGGATGATTAATCTCATGCACCAGTTCTTTTGCAAGCAAAATTTTATCAGCAATAAGTCTATCCTGCATAAAACCAGATTGATTTTCAGAAATAAGTCTGGGAAGCACACTCACAAGCCTATCATTCAAAATCTTTGTAAAAATCTTACAAGAGACATTACAAAGACTAATAGGCCGAAACTCAGACCAGCTAACATCATTTTGTACTTTTGGAAGCAGCACAATTGTTGTAGCAGTGATGCTTTTGGGAAGAGAAGAGCCAGAGAAGAAATCTACTACATCATCAAGTAGATCCTTCTTGACAATATCCAAACAGGTTTGACAAATTTTAGAGTTGAAGCCATCAGGTCCAGCAATACTGAAGACAACAGCTTTCACTTCATCAAGGGAAGGGGGAGCAGTCAAAGCAACATTATCACATTGATCAAAGATTAGGCTCAACAGTAGACAACACATTTTCAAAGTACTCAGCAGCTGAAGACCTAATCAGATTACAATCAGTGACCCGATTCCCATTCCCATACTCTATGAATAACAGATTGCCCTTTTCTTCTCTTAGCAAGGTCATGAAAAAAATTAGTGTTTCTCTCACCCTCCCCAGGCCATTTAATCTTGGCTCTTTGTCTCCAATACTCCTCCTCCATTTTCAAGGAGAGGTTATGTAGATCATTAAGCCTATTTAATTCAATCAAGTTTTCTTCACTAGGATCATCATCAAATATTGACAGCAGTGGTGGAACTATTAAGTCTTTCAAAGATGTTACCAAAAACAGATTTGTTCCACCACCGCAGTCTTTGCTTCAACCTATGCAGTTTAACTTTCAAATTATGTAGACCATAGAGATCAGTGTTAACATCCCAACAGTCCTTAACCACCTGCAAAAACCCAGAATGAAGGGCCCAGACACTTAAGTATCTGAAAGGCGTAATCACTAGGATATGCTTAAATTGAAAATTAATTAGCATACGGGAATGATCTGAATGCACCCGAGGGAGGAAATTAGCAATAATGGAATCAAACATCTCATGCAAAGCAGGATTGACCAAACATCTATCTAACTTCTGCCAAACAAAGTTCCTGTACCAAGTAAACTTGGATCATATGGAACCTAAATCAGACAAAGAGCAGTCAAGAAGACAATCAGAGAAGTCCCTTGTAGAACTAAGATGAGGTGCATCCCACCCCCTCCCCTTTTTCTCAGAAGGATCTAAGATGATGTTAAAATCCCCTACAACGAGCCAATGCTCACTAGTGAAATTCCTCCTAAGCCTACCCCACAAATCTCTCCTATGACTTCTCTGATGCAAAGCATACACACAAGTAAGGAAGACAACTATAAGGAGCAGGGGAGAGGAAAAAGAAACATGCAAAAAATGGGGATGATCCTCAATAACAGTAACCAAGTAACTCCTATCAAAGAACACCCACACCTTATTATTAGAATTACTAACCATATGATCAAAATTAAAGATTTTCTTAAATTCATGTCATCCAAGGACACCTTGGTTCAAGAATAATCAAGATTTTAATTTTGTTTTCTTTTTTTAGTTTTTTCACATTCAATTGGTATTTTAGATTCCCAAGACCCCTCACGTTCCAAGTTAAAATCATTAAGACACATCTCCTGATTCCCTAGTTACCCCTCTTTTTATATTAAGTCTAGAAGACCTCCTATGTCCATTAACATCACCATCAGAATGATTGGATTGGGCCAAAATAGCTTCAGGAACTTAAATATCGAGTTCCTTCGGAATTTTAGCTTTAAGAATAGCATAAACTAAGGGTCTTGTTTTCAAGAGATCCTCATCAGCATGCATAGAGGAATCACCAAGTTTCAAATCATCATCCATTGGCGGGGAAACATTCTTTAAAACAGTGGGAGGGGGATATGGTTCTCAGTATGATCGGAGTCAATTTGGGCCCCTAAGCATTCAGACTTATTGGCAAACTTGACCTTCCTCTGATTGTAAAGAACAATATGAGGCTTAGATTTGGACTGTTTAGCAGGATTAGAGCTTGGCTTGGAGGCCGATGGACTATCTTGATCAATTTGATCACTATCAGAACCCCTAACATGACCATCTAAGGTAGGACATACAAGATCATTATTGGGACTAGCAAGTTCATCAAGTTGGGTGTGTGGTGGAGATGAAGCATGACTACCACAAGCTTCCCCCCATCACTATGGCCATCAACCTTAACGATGGGGTCGGAATTGGTGGGAGAGATGATGACTCCCTCCTCTAGACCCTCATTGACTTTAATTGTCCGAACAATGTTCTTATTTTTCGTACTTTTAGAATTACCTGAACTAGGGGCTGATAGAAATAGTGTCCTGCAAGCCAGCTGTATGGCTAGTATTTATTGTAATAAATAAGGAACTATTCAATTTTTATTAATAAAAGCACTTTATTATATGGTCATCTTTATCTTATGTAATAATTATCTACGCATAAGGATAGAAGTCCTTAGATCACAGGGCTATGGGACAACCCGTGGACTGATCTCCAAGGCCGTGATCTAGAACATATTGAAGAGTCGTAGAATCCAATCGAGATAGGACATCGTTGGATTCGGTTAGACTCTCACTGTTGTATATACTCCGATGAACTGGAGAACGTTGGGGTCCACGAGCGTGACTGGGATAGTCGATACACATAAGTGAGTGGTTTGCTGGGATGGCAAGCGCACTGAATACCCCAATTAGTAAATAACTCACCATAGAAGCGGTAGTCGCATATCGGGGTTGAAGTTATTCCAATTTACAATAGTATACGAGGAACGATCCCTAATTACTTGAGATGATAGGGTTTATCTGGTACGAGAACGTCTATGCTTTGATATGAGTTCCGACTGACTGGAGATCACCAGAAAGTCTCTGTGGACTCATATTGGGTATAGAGGAATTCGTATGCATATTCATATCATCAACAAAAGATCCATTGACCCGACTTGATAGGTTGGGAAATTCTCCTATGGATTTCTGTGAGAAATTAATTCTGGTAAAATCCTTGGCCAAGGTATCTGACGGCTTTATGTAAGTAGCTCATAAAGATTAAGTCAAAGAGAATTATTTCGAGACCAGAATACATAAAGTCAAGACAAAATAAAAGGGAGGCCGATGAAAGACCATACCCTTAAGTCTCGACTGAGAGATTGATCGATGGAGAGATTATGTCGTATATGGAAATTGTTAATGACTTAAAAGGTTCACTGAATTAATTCACCAGTGATTGGACTCCATGGGCTTGTGGATGGACATCGACCGTGGAGTGTGGGAGAATTCTCAAATTGGTAGGGGTGCTAATTTTGGAATGATCAGTCGACAGAGTGTTCGATTGATTTAGAGTAGATGTTGCTCGAATAATTAAATTATATTTAATTATAACCCACGGCCAATTATGTGGTGAACCTACCGGGGCATACACAATACACATGAAGCGAAAGCGAGAAAAAGAGAACAAATTGGGTCGACCGAATCGACTGGGTCGATTTGGTCGACTGGGTCGATTAAATTGACTGGGTCGACTGGGTCGACCCAATTGGAGCTAAATGAATCCGATTGTAATTGGATCAAGAATCATAAATTAAATTGGAATTTAATTTGTGAGTTAATTAATTAAAGGAAACAAGTAATTAAATCGATTTAGAGTCTAGTTTAATTAATTGGGAGATTAATTAATTAATTGGGCTATTTAATTGAGAAATTAGATGAAGCCTAATTAAATTAATTAAGTGGGCCATGGATTAATTAGGAAGACTTGGTCTTCTAATTAAAGAGGGCCATGGCCTATGTAGGAAAATTAAAGTCCTAATCCTAAGAGGACTAGGTTAATGTGATAACTATAAATAGGTAACTTATAGTTATATCATACACACAACTCTAAGAGCAAAAACCAAGCAAAGGAAAAATTCTCTCTCCCCTCTCCTAGAAGAAATCGGCCGAACCCCCTCTTCCACTTTGGAAGAATTTTTCGATTTCTATTCGCTCCCAATTCATTCTCTAAGCCTAGACATTAATATACCCTATGTTCTAGTCGATTAGGTTATATTAGTTTTCGTGATATTGTGGTGTATCAACTCGTAGAGGCGCAACATGTGGGGCGCTACAAGAAGGCTTTGGATCGACCTGCCCGAGGGAGAAACGCAACTTTGCTGAGCTACTTGGATTTGCAAGGAGACAGGTATAATTTGGATCTAATTATTCTTGTCATTATTATATTCATATATATACAACTAGAGATTATCCTGGCAAGATTTCGTAAGAGGTCCTATAAAATTTTAAATTTCGCTGTGCCTAGGGCTGTTTATCTTACCGAATCCCAACAGGGGCTTCTCTAGTGAATTGATCAGTAGTTTTTTGCCTTTTCAATTTGTTCAGTCTCTTTTATTCCTTTCTTTTTAACAGTCTCTCCTTAAAATCAGCATAAAGGCTTTCCAATTCGATGTCAGTATTAGTAAAACCAGTTTTGACATATTCAGACGCTAATTCATTTTTCTCCTTATTAATTGCCTCAACTTTTTCTCTTTTTATTTGTCTGATCTGTTCCTCTCCTAGTTCATTTTCACACACCTCATATTCAGAGTTAACTTCTGAGTTGGAAGGTGTTTGGACTTGGGCCAAGTTGTGATCTTGCAAGCCACAATCATTGCATTCAAAAAGAGCTCCCACATGTATATTCCCCAAATTAATATTAGAGTGAGTAAATGTAAGAGTTTACTACCCTCTTTATCATAACCATGAAGACAAACATTGTCCTTAGACATTTCCTTAAGACCACACACAGATTGTTTAGTAAAGACGTTTTTACTCAAAAGTTTTCAAATTAACATTTTCCTTAGACCCCCCCCCCCCAACAGATCTAGACTTATCATTCTTTTTCTTTATCTTACTCCCACCATCAGATCCAGACTTACCACCCTTAGTTTCTTTACCCTTACCTTTAACTAACTCATCCCCCTTAGACTCATTCAAAACAGGCAAAGCATCATTTGATTTCACATTGTCATTCAACTTCACAGAGTTCACATTGACAGGCAAGGTCACATAATTCACATTATCATCAACATCAACAGTAAATTTACTACTAGCAATTCCAGGGTGGCACCCCCTATAAACCATCATGCACAATAAGTGGGGTGGCACTCCCCTTTTCATCAGATAAAACATTTCCAGGGGTGGCACTCCTCTGTAAACCAAATTTTTGTTTCGGAACATACCATTGTTGCAATTTACCTGGCACCTTCTTGCTAGCTTCAGTATCAGTTGCATATTGCACTTTCCTCCTCTGTTTGTTTTTTCTTGTAACATGCTGCCACTTTTCCTCCGCCTTAGTGTCTGTCTGAGCTTTGTTACTGGCAACTTTCTGATTCTTTGCTGTTTTGGAAAAATTAGTCCCATATCAGATTTTCTGGTTTGAAACTCTGGTACCTTACTCAGAGTGAAGTCCTTGATAGCATCTTGCTGCACCTTCTCTTTGGATTGAGGTCCCATAGCAATTCCCTTACCCTTTGATTGTCGGCCCCAAATTTTCTGAAATTCAAATTTGCACTTTTGGTCCCTCAATTTTCAAAAATTATAATTGCCCCAAATCGATTTATGCGATTTTATCCCGATATCAACAACAAGAATTAACTCATAGAGAAAATTATAAGGCACGATGGAGAAAATTTAAAATAACACAAATGATATATACCAAACAATGGATTTCAAATGAATGGATTTGAAATCCTTTGTAAAAAAATTATCCAAAAAAGATATTGCAAATGAACGGATTTCAAATCATTGAAATTTCAAATCCATTCATTTGAAATCCCTCTTCATTTCAAGTACATCCATCCAACATTTAACCATGTTCTATCCATTAGCAGGAAAATAGAATCAAGAAAAATCATCAATTGATTGTAATGATGCAGGGGCTAAGTACATTGAAGCCCAAGTTAACGCCCGCCTTTCAGAAATCATACAAGATCCCAAAATGGAACAACTTAAACTCTTCATACCCATGCAGCCTTTAGACCAAACTCAGAAATCAATTTTATCAGTTAAAATTAGTTTCTTTACTTGTGGTGGGATTGCGATTGGCATTTGTTTGTCTCATAAAATAGCTAGCCGATGCCACTTCATGGTTGCGTTTGTCAACTCATGGGCTGCTATGTGCCGAGGGGATGCTAGTAAAGTAATTTGGCCTAGTTTCGATTTTGCAGTTCATTATCCACCAAGAGACCTCTCTATCTCTAAAGTCACCCCAAATACCGGAATCACAAAAGAGAAAATCACAACCAAAAGATTTTGCATGGTTTAACTTGGTTGAAGAGGACATGAAGTTGTTTGATGACAAACACCACCTAATGTTCCTATGATTGCCTTTTTTATTGCTTTAATTAGTTAATAACTAGTTAAGAACAATTGTTTGCATTGGATTATTTTATTTACCTTGTATCTAGAGGAGGGCCGTCAATTGAGTCGTGCATACCCGAAGCTAGATGGCTCGACCCGATTATATTAGATCCGATCAATTTATGAGCTAAGCTTGAACCTAATACGGCTTCACCCGGATATATAATTGTTTTAAATATTACGCTTAGTTATTTGTATTGTAGTTATACTATTAATTACTGACTTTATTTTCAAACAAGAAAACTTTGTATGTTAGTATATCAATTACTTACTTAAGGCCATAACTCAAAGGAAAAAAGTTTTAAAACAAAAACAAAAGTTAATACAAAAGGTCAATAAGTTGGAGTATTGGGAATTTAAGACTCTATTGTTTGTTCATATAGATCAAATGTATCATACAAAATGTTGACAAATGACTCTATCTTTCAGTCTAAACATTATTTAATATTGTATATTATGAAGTAAGAATATGAAATTTATATATACTCGTGTATGAAGTAATAGTAGTTTATTCATATGTATTTCGGTAATATTAATTTTTTATATATTGAGCTAAATTTGCTTATATTAACAAACCCGATATGATCCCGATATAGGCCTAGAACCCGAAAAGTTACATGGACCGAGTTTGAGCCAAATAAATCAGAAAATTTATAAGTCGAGTTTGAGTCTATAGCTATAAAGCCCGACAATATTTGAGTTCGAGCCATTTAAAGCTTGACTCACAAGGCCCAATTAATAGTCTTAATCTAGAGTTCAATTTACATACAAAAGATCATATGTATCAATATGTTATTACAAGCAACTAATTTGATGGATATATTACTTGGAGAGACTAAAATCAGCCATGGGCCTATGAACCGATACAATGTTATTAAATTCGGATTGAACCGGCTGGTCCGATCGATTTGATCGCGAACCGAAAGTATGTTTGGTCCGATTAACCCCTTAAAACCAATAAACTTAAAAATCAGTATGAACCAGATTGAACCTGTCCAAATCGACCAGTTCCCCGATTTGGATTGGTTCAAACCGGTTCTGATTTTCCTTTCTTTTTTTAATTTTTTTTTTCAACTTTTTATTTTTTATTTTAAAAATAAATTAAAAACTTTCGTAAAATGAGGGGTTTGAATATCTGACCTCTTGAATATAACATAACATTCTTACCATTTGACCTACATATATTTTGTTAAATTTTTTAGTATAAAAATATATATATTATACAATACTTATAACCATATTTATTTATAAATTAGATTATGATATTTAACTCAAATTAATATTTTACACATTATCATTAAAAATTAAAATTAGATTATGACATAATTTCTTATTAAAAGTTTTTATATAAGATATTTATTACAAACTATATTATTTTTAGAATAAATAGTGTCAAAGTTTAAAATCAAATCGATATACTATTAAAATTTGATTTTAAATATTAGACTTGTATATATTATCATATTTTAAAATTTATTACTCTTTTAATGTGTTGCATTTTTAACATACAATTTTATATTTTATGTAATTAAATATAGTCATATTATATTTATATAAGCTTACTAATTAATATCGTATTACCGTTATGATATAAGTTAGATAAATTTTATATGATTTAATTTAAATATATTCTAAGTTTTTGTATATCTTTAATCAATTGTAGGATATTATTTTAAATTTTATACATATTGTATATATATTTTAAAATTAAATTTTATCTTTATATCATTGTGACGTTATCCGGTCCGATCAACGATCCAGTTGGTTCGACCAGTAAAATCAATGACCAGTTAGCTCACCGATTCACGGTCCGATCTGGTTCTGAAAATTTGCCTTTTTACCGCCAATAGGAGAAAATTAATTGTTGAATTTATTACTTGCCAACTTAGTGGCAAAAAATGCACGACCAAGCTATTAAGAACTCTTCCATGCTAAGAACTTGTTTCTCAATGGTTGAATGTTTGACTAGCATGCAATTCAAGATCATGCGTGATAAGGCTATTTTCATGTTATCTACGTGGAGTATGCTAAAGAAATTATGAACCCTTTTAATTCATAATTCGAACACCAAAATTGCTTTAACTTCTCTTAGTTGATTGCTTTTGTAAAGCTATTTGAATGTTGTTCTTTAGTGTTCACGAACTCTAATTGAATTTCTTGTTCTTGAATGAGACTTCTAATGTAGTAGTATCGATGTTCGATATTGTTAGATGTTTGGGATACAAGAGGCTAAGAAAAAAAATTCAACAAGACAAAATACTATCAATATTTTAGTAATAAAATAAGGCTATAATATTTTTCAGCCTTTCTGCATTAAGCCATATACTTTTGACTATGTTGGAAGTATAATTTGCAATAATATAATAATAAACTACATTTATTTAGTCAAATAAACCAAAGAGTCATAGAAAGTTCCATACTTGAATTAATTCCTAAGTTCATGAATTATATTTTCACTAGGTTCATGTATTGCCTAAGTGATGAGTATGTCATTTATTTCTAGTTCATGTACTCGGGTAGATTCATGTAGGACTTCTTCTATAAATAGCTTTGCATTCTATCATTTTGTATAAGTCAAGTTCAAGAATAACTTGTAAACACATTTCTCCAAAGAGAGTATTTTATAAGTGCAGCATCACTACTTTTATAAATTTTCTACCAAAGTTCTTGTGATTGTCTTCAATCCCCAACAATTTTGGTATCTAGAGCCGGAAACTATATTCCTATTTTTCCCATCTCTACAAAATGTCATCAAATCAAGTCCCTACCATGTTTTCCTACACTCCAAATCAAGTTCCAATCTTTGAAGGAGAACACTTTGATTATTGGAGTAGTCAAATGGAAACCTTATTTCTTTCACAAGATCTATGGGAAGTTGTGGAAGAGACATATCCAGAACCCCCTACAACGGATGATGAAAATGAAGATGAATGGACAAATGCACTACAGAAGGAATACAAGAAAAATATGAAAAGAGACGCAAGCGCTCTAAGGTTCATTCAACAAAGTTTAAGCAAAACCATATATCCAAGAATACATGAAGTCAAAAAAGCCAAGCAAGAGTGGGATCTCTTAAAAGAGGGTTTTCAAGGCAATGACAAGGTAACATCACTAAGACTTCAATCTCTTTGGAGAGAGTTCGATAATTTGGAAAAGAAAGATAATGAAAGTATGCAAGTTTATTTAACTAAGAGTTTCTGAAATCGTAAATCAAATAAGAAGTCTTGGAGACACAATCGATGAAAAAAAGGTTGTTCTCAAAGTATTAAGGAGTCTTCCTTCTAAGTACGATTATATTGTTGCTGCCATAGAAGAGTCAAAAGATTTATCATCATATTCTTTTCGTGAACTAATGAGCTCACTACAAGTCCATGAAGAAAGGATGAGCAGATCTTCAAATCAGCCACTTGAACAAGCTTTTGAGTCAAAAATGAATTTTTCTCCTAAACAAAATTCCAGTTGGCAGAAACATGGAAGAGGAGGATCATTCCAAAAAAGAGGAGGATTGTATCGAGGAAGAGGAAGAGGACAAGGCAACCAACGAGGCAGAAACTCAAATCAACATGAAGGAGATTCAAGTCTTTCTTGCAAGATCTGTCAGAAAACAAACCACGAGGCTAAAGATTGTTGGCATAAGTGCAAGAAATGCAAAAATCCCAATCACTCCCAAAGGGATTGTTGGCATCAAAACAAAAATGAAAAGAATGAAGCAAACTTCGGTGAACATGAAGGTGAGCAACTTTTCTCTTGCATGACAGCACAACAACTACCTCAAGAAGTGTGGTATTTGGATAGCGGGTGTAGCAGCCACATGACAGGGAACAAAAATATTTTTGTCAACCTTGATCAGAGTTTCAATTCTGACGTAAAACTTGGTGATGGTAAGCTTCATCGATCAGAAGGAAAGGGAACAATTGCAGTTCAAACTAAAGGAGGTAATCAAAAATTTATATCTGATGTTCTTTATGTTCCTAAGTTAACAAGTAATCTCCTTAGTGTTGGGCAGCTGATTAGAAAAGGCTATTCAGTAATTTTTGATGATGATAAATGCAAAATATATGATAAGAAATGCAACAACACTATTGCTATTGTTGAGATGAGCCCAAATAAGGTGTTTCCCATGATTATGCATTCGGGAGAAAAGTTGGTTTATAAAGCAGAAAGTCTTGACCAATCTCAAATTTGGCACTTGAGATATGGACATCTAAATAACAAAGGGCTGCAACTTCTTAAGCAAAAGAATATGGTGATCGGGCTTCCAGAAATTGAAAGAAAAAATGAAGTTTGTGAAGGATGCATCTATGGAAAAATGCATCGGTTGCCATTCCCAAATTCAGCTTGGAGAGCGAAAGAGCCACTGGAGCTTATACACGCCGACATATGGGGACCTTCAAGAACTCTATCTCTTGGAAACAAAAGGTACTTTATTCTTTTTGTTAATGATCATACGAGAATGATGTGGGTTTATTTTTTAAGTGCAAAGTCCGAGGCTTTTTCAACATTTCTCAAATTCAAAGCTCTTGTGGAAAAACAAAGTGGCCATGAAATCAAGACTCTTCAGACAGATCGAGGAGGGGAATTTATTTACACTCCTTTTATGGAATATTGCAAAGAAAATGGAATTCAGAGACAACTCACAGTCCGAAGGAGTCCTCAGCAGAATGGAGTAGCTGAGAGGAAAAATCGCACGATCGCAGAAATGGCCAGAAGCATGATGCTTGGAAAAGGTTTGCCGAAAAAGTTTTGGGCTGAAGCTGTTCATACAACCACTTATATTTTGAACAGGTGTCCTACGAAAGCTGTTCGAAACCAGACACCATTTGAAGCATGGTACAAGAAAAAACCCGTAGTTGATCACTTGAAGATTTTTGGCTGCATCGCATATTCACATATCTCTACCCCAAACAGAGACAAGCTTGATGAGAAAGGTGAAAAACTTATTTTCATAGGATACAGTGATGAATCTAAAGATTATCGCCTTTACAATCCTATAAATAACAAGCTTGTAGTATCAAGAGATGTGATATTTGATGAGACGTCATCATGGAATTGGCAAGAAAGTTCAACTCAACCACTCAACCAAGATGAATTCTTCGAATCCTCAAAGATTAAAGATGATCTTGAACAAGTCAATCCACCTCCTAGTCCTCCAACTAGTTTGAAACAACAAAGTGAAAATGATGAAACCGACTCACCGGTAAGAAAGACTCGTTCTTTAAAAGAAATTTATGAATCATGTGAAATTGCTTTCTTTACTAGTGAACCACAAAGTTTTGAAGTAGCCACAAAAGAAGAAATTTGGAGAAAGGCTATGGAATAAGAAATTGCCATGATCGAGAAAAATAAAACACGGGAGTTGGTGGATTTGCCAAAACACAAAGATGTGATCGGGTTGAAATGGATTTTCAAAACAAAATACCATGAAGATGGAAGCATTCAAAAGCATAAAGCAAGACTTGTGGCGAAAGGATACTCTCAACAACTAGGAGTTGATTTTAACGAGACATTCGCACCTGTGGTTAGGATGGAAACCATTCGGCTTGTTCTTGCACTTGCAGCTCAATTAGAACTTCAAGTATTTCAACTTGACGTCAAATCAGCGTTTCTTAATGGCGAACTTGATGAAGAAGTGTATGTGCAACAACCTCAAGGATTTGAGGTGAAAGACAAAGAAGAAAAAGTATATCACCTCAAGAAAGCACTTTACGGGCTTAAACAAGCTCCGAGGGCTTGGAATAGTAAGATCGACGGTCACTTTTGCAGTAATGGATTTCATCGAAGTCCAAATGAACCATCTCTTTATATCAAAACTGAAGGTGAGGATTTCTTGATCATTTGTCTCTATGTAGATGATCTTATTTACATGGGAACTAATATGAAGTTAGTTCAAGATTTCAAGTTAATTATGATGAAAGAATTTGAGATGACTGATTTGGGTGTGATGAAGTATTTCCTTGGAATTCAAGTAAAGCAAACCAAGGGTGAAATCTTTATCTCTAAAGAGAAGTATACAGAAGATCTTTTGAAAAAGTTTCATATGGAAAACTGCAAACCAGTTTCAACCCTTGATTTAACCGAATTTCGTAGGGTTAATTATATCAGTGAAATTGTGATGTTGGGGATTCTCAATTTATTTGAATTAAAGGGCTCTGTTACTTTATTCAGGATGGATCAATCCCAGGAAGAACTATACGAAAGGAACAGTAGGTGATAAAGACAATCAACACGAAAGACAATATAAATATGGCGAATCAATGATTCTCCTTGTATTATTTGGGATTATGCTGTTAAGTAGGCATAAACTTCGTAAAATTGAATGTGTGTAATACAATGATTAACTAGGTATTTATATCATGCTAAACCTAGCGTTACAAGGAAATATAATCCCTATAGGACTCGGCCCATTAGTCTTTCTTGTGTCCGGACTGTAGTCTGGTCGCCGAGGTAAGTCGTCTTTAATTGGGTCGATAGAAGATCCCGAACAGGCTTATGTGGCCGAACCGATCCGATATCTCTTAGTCGATTCGAACATTGTAGAGGGTGCGAAATAGCCCCCATCAGTACTCCCTCACTTCTTCGAGCGTATATGTAGTAGAAGCTCGTAGAAGTAGAAGGTTATTTTCGACTGTGATTTCTATGAATTGTGCCTCGTTAAAAACCTTATTTAAGAAAAAACCCTGTGGGAAAAAATCTTAAATAAGGAAAAGAGTACTACGCCTCATAGATAGTCGTATTCGTGTTCCAATTGTGAACCGCTACGTGTCCCTTTGGGGAGTCGTTCCTCTTTTTCTTATTTGGCGGGAATGTGATAGGTCGCGAGGAGTTCAAAACGTCTTTTCTTTTCTCAGTATAAATAGATGACTTTTGAGTTTCTCATTTCTCCTTTATACTTCCTTATAGTTTGTAGTCATTTTCTTGTTTAGTCGTTCATCATATAGAGCTTTCTTTTTATAGACCTATATCCTCCGAGATTCAAAAATCATGGCCTCTTTAAGAAAATCTTCTTCCTCTTCTAGAGAAAATGTCGCTCCCGTTAACGAGGAAGAGTTACACTCTAATCCTTCAAGCGAGCAAACTGGAGCCTTTGAATTTGTGGTTCCAGTTGAAGATACTTTTAACGTTCAAATTCTTTCTGATATGGATGTTGCTGCCCGAGCCAAAAAGGGCAAAGGTACTGCTCCTCAAATTTCTGAACCAATTGAGGATCTAGCTTGTGCTTACACTGCGGACGCTTTTCCAGAGGTTGTGAATAATTATGCCAAATATTTTCCGGAGGGTTCTGAGATAATTCTCCCTTCTCCTTCTGATAGAGTTACATCTCCACCGGAAGGATGCCGAGCCTTTTACACGGCCCATTTTAATAGTGGCCTGCGCCTTCCGTTGTCTCCCATTTTTCTTGAAAATTTAAGAGTATTTAGTGTGTCCTTGACACAATTAGTTCCAAACTCTGTGGCCTTCGTGGTTTGTTTTTCTGTCTTAATGATCGCGAAAGGGTTCAAACCTTCGTTTCGTAATTTTACACAATTATTTCGTTTCAATATTTATGGTTCTTCAAATCGTGCATATTTCTTTGCTAGTCAGAGGCCTAGTCGTGCAATCTTTGATTCCCCAGTTTCCAGCAATCCTTCTTGGAAATCTCACTTCTTTTTTGTTCGTCCCCCACCTAGTATTCGTTCGGCGGATGGTTCGACCATACCCTTCTCATGGGATCATGGTTTCAGTTTGGTTCCCGGAGGTCGCTTACCGACCGGTGAACTCGTTCCAGATGATGCTCAGTTTATTGGTGAAATCCCCGTTATGCGTGCCAACAAATATCAGAGTGCCCTTCTGATCGGGGAAACTTTCCTTCGTAAAGCGGGATTAAGCGCTCATAATTTTCCAATCAATTCTTCATCTGAATCACTTGGTAAGCATTTTTAGTACAGCTTAATGATGTGATGATATCTTTTTTACTGAGAATCTAGTTTTAATCTTGCTTCTTCTTCAGTCCATATGGTAGAAAACTCCCGACATTCTTCGAAGGGAAAAATGGTGCTGTCCAAATCTTCCAAATCCGTAGAGAACGTTCCTATCGAGCAGAGAGCGTCACGGAAGAGGAAGCTGGAGTTGAGTAATGAGTCCTAGGATAATGGAGAGGAATCTCCAGACTCTTCTCGAGAATCCCCTATTCGTCAGGGGACAGGATCCGGTTATCCCCCTCTTTGGCTTAGAACCTCTTTGGGTATTCGTGGGTGTCGCATCTGGTCGATGCCTCATCCTGCTAGTAATCCAGTCGATAGAAAGAGGAGCTACTATGATCGCTCTGGTAACGATCTTTCTTTACTCGGAGACAATCATCCAAAACCTACTTTGGTCGAAATGATCGAGGATCATTTAGAAGGAAAGAGGGCCGCTGGTTACTCCGAGAAGGATTCACTTGTTCATGATGATAGTGAGAACGCGGTCGATAAGGCAACCCGTGTTCTTTTGTCCGGTGTTTTTACTCGTGATCTGAATAAGCTTCTTCACAAGGATCCTCTGGAGAAATTTCAACGGGCTTCTCTTTATGCCGAAAAGGTAACCTCCTTTTAATTTTGCCTTATAGAATATTTTTCTTCACAGATCCTTTTAGTTCGCTCAATTATTTCTTGTTTTATCCCTTTACTTTTCCAGACTAAGACTTGTTTAGCCTCATATGCCTATGAGACTGCTCTGTGGAAACAACAGTGTGAGTTCCTGGAAGAGAAAAACAAAGCTTTACTTCATAAGTTTTCTGGTCCAGGGGTAGGTCCATCAACGGCTATTTCCGTTCCGGCCATAGAGACTAGGGCTACGGGGACTGAAGACCAAGAGATCGTAAACAGGATTCTAGAAGTTTCCCGTGCTCAAGAACAAGCTAATCAAATGGCCAAAAAGTTGGAGGAGTTCCAATTTCAGAGTACTGCTCGGATTAGTGAGTTAGAATCTCAAGTATCGAGTCTTCAAGCTTCTTTAGATGAGTACGAGGAGGATACTCCTCTTAGTGGACTCAGGGATCGCTATGGCAGAAATCGTGATGAAAGAGTGATCCGGGAATTCCTTAATTCTCCTGTCCATACGGCGTTGGTGCACCAAATGGTGGGTCCGCTTCTAGAAAATACTTTCAGGAAGGCGGTTCATCAGTTGGTTGCTTTTGAGATGATTGAGGATCGTCGAGAAGAATATTTTAGAAAGGCGCATATTAGGTTAAACCGTTATGGCGAAGTATATTCTCCTTCCGAGCTTCCAGACGTCAAATATCAAAATTTTCCTTTGGCCCATCTTGTAAAAGAGTTCGGAAATCCATTGTCGATTCCTCCTTTCGATGTTAATGATGAGCTCGATGACAATTTTATCGACCGAGAGGAAGAGGAAGAGGTTGTTGATCCAGCCAAAGAGGGAGACGTCGTTAGCGAACAGGAGATTCCGAAGGATGATCAGACTGCATGATACGTTGATCCATAAAATGTTTTTGTAATTATTTATTATAGGACTATGTGTAATTTTACACTTTTATCCCTTTGTAATAAACGTTTGGTATTCTGTCAGTCACGTCCTTTCGTCTTCTCTGTAATAATTCAGACAAGTCATTAACTTGGTCGTAATCATTATGCGTATGTCGTTTCAAATTCTAGTGATTATTCCCAAGCAATCTCTGTATTTCGCGCCCTTTCTTTTGTTCTATCGCGTCTTTTCGTCGAGTATAAATACAAAGATTAAATACTTTACTTGCTTTTTACCGCTATTCTTTTTGCTGTAATTAGAATATTCTTTCATCAGAAGATCGATAAGCTTCCTCGATATTTAATTTGTACTTTTCAACAATCCGACCATGAGTAATCTTTTCGGTAATACTTCGAAACGACCTTCTCGAGAGGGCGCCAGGGATGTCAGACCAAAAAGGTCTCGAACAGAGGGGTCCTCGATGAATCCTCCTCGTTCATCTTCTATTTCTAGGTCGATGATCGACTCTCCTATCGTTTCTTCCACACCTTTTTCCGTAATTAGTTCGTCTTTTGTACAACCAAATTTTTCTTCTTCTACTGCAGTAGGGAGTAGGCCTTCCCCTGGTCGGGTGGCTTTCGGTGATTCATCCAACGTGGAGCAGACTTTTGATATGCCTGTTTCTTCCTTTGAGCATGTTTTTCAGGGAGGGGATTTTGTTAGTTCCCTTTCTTTTTCTACTTCTACTGCCCCGCTTGTCAGCGAAGACCAAGTTCGTGAGGGCTCTTTTGTCAATCCTTCCACAACACAATCTATTTTGCAAGATTGTCCTGACTATCTATTTCATGATACTACTGTGATGACTACTTCTTTCGAATCTGGTGGACCTTCTGGAGGTTAGATCGGGTCGAGGTCTGGTCGTCGAACCATTATTTCTGCTTCGGGCAAGTAGACCTCAGTTAGTCCCGACGAGAGGGAATCCCCTCGTCCATTAGATGATCGTTGTGTCCTTGAGCAGGTCAAGGATATTCTTTTGTCGGAGAATCCTCGTTCCGACGCTGTCTCTTTGACTAGCGATCTGCCTGGCTCTGTTGAACCTGATGCTTTGTCCTAGGACTTAGGCATGAGCACTATTTTGCCTGGCGAGTTGAGGAAACTAGAGGGTACCCCCAATATTCGCCTTGTTCAATCTCTGGTGAAGCTATGTGAGCAGGTAAACATATTTTGATTATTTTTCCCGCTTTTATCTTGAATGCCTTGTTGTGTGGCGGTTTTTCTTACTCTTTCTCCTTTCTAGGCCAAATATTTTGCGCTCCAGCTGGGTGTGCAAAATGACGAGCTGTGGAATAGTAAGGGTGCTCATCAACGTCAGTTGGAGTCAGAGAAAGCTAAAGCCGCAGGGCTGACGTTGCAACTGCAGCTTGCTAAAGATGATCTCCAAAAATTAGAGGCTGATAAAGTTGTTCTTGAAAAGGAGAAAAATGATTTAGTTCAGGCCGCTGTCTTGGCGGAGGAGTTTCGTAGGCAGGCCTATGAAGAAGGTTATGATGCGGGCTATCTCAAGCGTCAGGAGGAGTTGATGGCGTTTGCTGGTAACTTGACTCCTCGGAAGACTGTTTCTGCTAGTCGGCCCATTGACGGCTCTTCTTAGTGATCTGTTCGACCTGGCAGGCCTTGGACTGTTTCTTTTTTTTTTTTTTTTTTAATGCCCAATTTTTTTTTTTTTTGTGTAGTTGTTTGGGCTGAATTTTTGTATTGGGAGAATGATTTGTTCAAGACTATGAATATTCAGATCAATGCCTTGATTTATTTTAATCCATAGATATATTTTGTTATGCATATTTTGCTGTTATGCATGAATACAACTTTCTTGAGGTAAGAGATATAGATTAGTATACTTATCTCATGTTGGTCTTCTGGGAGGACGTCTAGTCTTTGAAATGTAGCTTTGAGCGATGTTTAAGTAACTAAATGTTACAACGTTTGGGACTGCAAATTGAATCCTTTAAAATGAAGTATAAGAACGATGATCAATCGAGCAAGGTTCCTTATGGTCTCCCAGAAGTCGTGTTAATAGCGAAGCATCCACGTAGATATATAATCGAATATTTTAAAGAAATTCTCGACTTTGTCGTCACTGTTCGATCAGTCCCTTATAAATTTGTCTTTTAGTTAAAGACATCTTATTTAAAGATGTTGTCTTTTTGTTAAGCTCTGCTCTTCTTCTTTCTAAAACTGTAAAATTGCTCTAGATAATCTCTCAAGATTCATGTTTCTCTGTAGTATTTATGCGTTCCTTGTTCCTCAAATAAAGCAACCAGTGTATCAATATATCATTGCTTTGATATGGGAGGAATTGGAAAACGTAGAATTATTATCCAGATCTATCTTGTTCAGACCCCCTTCAGCAATTCTTTGGAATTTTAGGCCGTGACTATTTTGGAATCTTGAGTAGTGACGGCTATTCTCCTGATTTCCACGTCAGATTTCTTGTATTCCAAATGGAGTTCTTGTATGGCTAATTTAGTAGTTCCCCATATGATGTATGAGGCAGTGACGACCCTCGTATGGTGGAAGGTTTGGTCCTTTTATCCCTTAAGCGAGCAAGTATCCTTTCTTCAACGGTTTTAACTTGCATGCTTTCGTTGAGGATCTTTAAATTTTTCTGTCGAGCGACTATCATATGTGATCGTGCAGACCTTTCTGGTCTGGAGCTTCTTTAAGCCTTCTTGGATTATTTCGTTGATCGCTTCGATCTGCAGATTCTTTTGTTATCGACTGGTTGAGTTGATCAGACGGGTGTCGTTCCAACTTACATGCATTTATTACGGGGAGTCAAAAGGTCGCATTTTCGTCCCTTGATCAAATTTCTATCAGCCGTAGGATCATATTCACGAGCGCCTATAAATAAGTAGGCAGTTTCCTTTTCTTTTATTCAGAACAGATGGAGATCTCAGTTTCTTTAGATTTCATTTTGCCTTCTGATCCCATAATATTCAAAAAGTCACATTATCGTGACTCACATCGCTATGGCTTAAATTTCACTTGCCTTGTACTGACGGGTCCTATGGAAGCCCTACCTTGTACTAACGGGTCCCATGAGGCCTCGAACATCGTATACATGGGTTTGAGGTCCGTGGTTTCTGTTTGCACATGGAGGGTTCATACTTGCCAGTCACCCTCACTCTTGGATGTTACCTCAGGAGTGATAGACTACTGGGGTGTGCTGGTAAGTTTACTGTTTCACGACCGCCCCGAAGAGATGCTGCTCTAGAGTAAAATGTTTTACCTTTAAAGTAAAAGCAGTATCTTGTTGTGGGTGAATGAATATTGCCGGTTATCTGGCTGGTAATGCTCATTTAGTCTGGAAGAAAAGTCGATCTTCAGAGCTTGGCCATCGAACCAAAGAAGTCGACCATCCTGAGCAGCATGCTTCTTAGGTGGTTAAAGCTGGCACTCGAGGTACTGGGGAGGAGATTGATGTTTCCGTGGACATTGTCGTGAAGATTTCCGGTCCATAGTGTAGGATTGTTTTATATACACCGATGTAATCATATATAGATTTTGTAATTCAGTTTCTGTAACTCTTTTACATGATAAATAAAACTTTATTCATAATCCTTGCCTTTTCCTGTTGTTGTATTCTTACTAGTGATTGCCATCGAGGAGTGCTTATTGAGCGGATCAATGTATACTCGACTCTTTGTAGTTTAGACTTAGGTTTTCATACTACAAGTCCTTTAAATGTTGTAAATAGATCGAGGAGTGTTTATTGAGCGGATCAATGTTTACTCAACTCGTTATGATTTAGAGTTAGGTTTTTCATACCAAAAGTCTTTTCGTTGTTAAAATCGATCGAGGAGTGTTTATTGTGCGGATCAATGTATACTCGACTCGTTATAGTTTAGACTTAGGTTTTACATTCCAAAAGTCTTTTCGTTGTTAAAATCGATCGAGGAGTGTTTATTGAGCGGATCAATGTATACTCGACTCGTTATAGTTTAGACTTAGGTTTCACATTCCAAAAGTCTTTTCGTTGTTAAAATCGATCGAGGAGTGTTTATTGAGCGGATCAATGTATACTCGACTCGTTATGATTTAGACTTAGGTTTTTCATACCAAAAGTCTTTTGATCGTAGAAATATAATCGAGGAGGTAAAATTTTGCTGAATTCCTAAGTTCGAACACCATTCAATTACTTGTTTTCCCGCGAATTGGGTTCCATTGTCAGAAATCAAAATTCTCGGGATGTCAAATCGACACACTATGAATTTCCAAAGAAAGTTAATCACTTGGAACTGAGTTATCCGGGCAAGGGCAATACATTCTATCCATTTGCTGAAGTATTCAACAGCGACCAGGACATAAGCTTTCTTGGATCTGGCTGCTGGGAATGGCCCTACAATGTCCATGCCCCATTGGTCGAAAGGCCAACATACCGGTATTGGGTGCATGTTTTCAGCCAGTTGATGACATATATTAGCATGGACTTGACAATGATGACATTTTTGGACATATTGGATGGCATCGTAGTTGATGGTAGGCCAATAATAACCTGTTCGGAGGCATTTTAAAGCTAATGCCCTTGCTCCGCTGTGATTTCCTGCATCTCCTTCATGTACCTCTCGAAGGATGTCGGTGGTTTGCGACTCGGAGATGCATTTTAAAAGGATTCCCGATACCGATCTTCGGTAGAGTTTTCCTTCTACCAATGTATATTTTGGAGCCCGATATTTTATTTTCCGAGCTTCGTTTTGTTCAAGTGGCAGTTTTCCTTCTCGAAGATAGTCTATCATTGGAGTCATCCAATTTTCTTCAGCTTCTTCGATTTCCATTATTTCTACGGCTAGTGTCTCATCGATATCGATCGCTGGAGCTTTGAAGATTAACCAGTTGATCACCCTTTCGGTTTTTCCGTCATGGGATCCAGTGAACCTGGAAAGTTGATCAGCCCATTTATTTTCCGATCGGGGAATGTTCTGTATATTGAAACTTTCGAACTTTTCAGCCAACCCCTTCACTTTGGCGAGGTATTTTACCATGTTAAACTCCTTAGCCTCATATAGGCCTTCTATTTGTCTTTGCACCAAATCTGAATCGGTTAAAACTTTGAGGTTTTAATACGTTGGCTTTTATTGCCATCTCCATCCCTGCGATTAGTGCTTCGTATTCCTCTTCATTGTTCGTTACAATGAAATCCAACGTTATCGCATAATTTATGTCCTCTTTATTTGGTCCGGTGAAGTTGATTCCGGCACCTCCTCCCTCTCGGCACAAAGCGCCGTCAACATGCATTAACCATGACTGGCTTTCTATGATCAAGACATCGTCATCAAGGCTATTTATTGGTTCGGTCACTTGTGTCGGAATTTCTAGTAAGAAGTCGGCTAATACTTGGGCTTTAATTGCAATTCTTGGTTTGTACTCGATCTCGAATTGGCCAAGTTCGATCGCCCATTTGATCAGTCTTCCAGAGGCTTCTGGTTTTGCTAGAATTTGCCTCAGTGGTTGATTTGTCAAGACCACTATCTTGTATGTCAGAAAGTAAGGTCGGAGTTTTCGTGCTGCTACTACTAAGGCCAAAGCGAATTTTTCAATTTCCAAATAGTTCTTTTCAGCCCCTTGTAGTAGTTTGCTTAAGTAATAGATAGGCTTTTGTTCTAAACCTTCTATTTTGACCAAGACTGAGCTAACGGCCGCGTCTGAGATCGAGATGTAGATATATAATGGTTCCCATTCTGTTGGTTTGGCCAACAACGGGGATGTCGTCAGATATTCTTTTAGCTGGTCAAAAGCTCGATCACATTCTTCTGTCCAAACAAAGTTTTTTGCCTTACGAAGGGTTTGGAAGAAAGGCAGACTTCTGTCAGCCGATTTGGATATGAATCTGTTCAATGCAACGATCTTCCCAACTAAGCTTTGTACTTGGGAGATGGTTTTGGGTGGTTTCATTTCAGTTATTGCTCGAATATTTTCTGGGTTGGCCTCAATTCCTCGTTGATGTACCAAATAGCCCAAGAATTTTCCCGATTTAACACCGAAAGTGCACTTTGCGGGATTTAGCTTCATACGGTATTTCCTCAATATTTGAAAGCATCGATCAAGATGCCTTATGTGATCATCTTCGTTCATGCTTTTCACTAGCATGTCATCCACGTAAACTTCCATTATTTCTCCAATTAATTCTTTAAACATTAGGTTTACTAACCTTTGGTATGTGGCCCCGGCATTCCTTAACCCAAACGGCATAACTATGAAGCAATATACTCCTTGCTCGGTTATGAATGCAGTTTTTTCCTGATCTTGTTCATTCATGTATATTTGATAAAAACCTTGGAAAGCATCCATCATGCTGAAAATTGCAAAGCCGGCTGTTGAGTCGACTAACAAATCGATCCTTGGAAGCGGATACGGGTCTCGGGGGCACAATTTATTGAGGTCGGTAAAGTCATTGCACATCCTCCACTTGTTATCCTTCTTATCCCCTTTTGCTACTAGGACAACATTACATAACCATTCCGAGAAGTGTATTTCTCGAATTTGTTTTGCTTTGAGTAGTCTTTCTACTTCTGCTTTGATGATTTTATCTTTCACAGGCCCGTGATTTCTTTTCTTTTGTCTAGCTGGTTTAGCTAAAGGGTCGATTTTCAGCGAATGGTTGATTACTCGTGGGTCAATCCCTTCGATGTCATTCGCGCTCCAAGCGAAGATGTCCACATTATTTCTGAGGAAGTTGATCAACATTACTTCCCCTTTCTTGCTTAATTCTGTACCTATCCTTGTTGTTTTCGATGAGTCCCCCTGTATCAGAATGACGTCCTTATGTTCTGGTGGTTTTAAAGCTAAATCTAGCGGTTCCTTTCCCTTTTTATCTATTCGGTCAGTGTTAGGGATTTCAGCCTCGTCTCCACCAACAGCTTCTTCGAGCTTTCTTTTGTTTGGGGTAATTGGTTTAGGAGGGTTTCTCAAAGTTAACGATGTGCTGTAGCAGTCCCATGCCATACAATGATCATTTACTATTTCCCCGATACCTGCTTCAGTAGGAAACTTTATCTTCTGATGATATGTCGAGACAACTGCTCGAAATAGGTTGAGGGCAGGTCGCCCTAGAATTGCGTTGTAGGCGAATGGAGTTTCTACTACTAAAAATTTTACTAGTTTTACTGTTCGATATGGTTTCTTTCCGATTGAGACACTCAAAGTTATTGTTCCACTGGGAACAATTTCGGATCCTCCGAACCCCACCAATTGTGTAGCTACTTTTTGTAGTGTTAGTCGCCCCAAGTTCATCTGGGCTAAGACCTCTCTAGAAATGATATTGGCTGAGCTTCCGTTATCGATCAGGATTCTTTTAACGTTGTAGTTCGCTATTTCTAGTGACACTACCATCGGGAAATCTGGGTTATCTTCTTTTGTGTCCCAAACAATGTTTTTGGGTACTTCTCCCTCGTTAAAGCTGATCAGCTGGTCGTTTGTCGATTTGTTTTCTAGAGTCCATACTTCTTTTGGGTATTTTAAGCTTCCAATTATGGATCTAGTGGTCCTTCGTCGGGCGTTACGACTGTCTCCGCCTGCGGGTCCTCCGGAAATTGTATGAATTGTACCATTGATCTGATCATGGTTCAATTCTTGTGTAGGACCGTGTTCAGGTGTCTTTCGACGGAAACTCCTTCTTTGATTATTATTTTGAGGGCTTCGACTTCTCCCCCTCTTGCGGTTATCTCGGTCCAGATAGTCATCTAGTTTCCCTTGTTCGATTAGTTTTTCGATTTCTTTTTTAAGATGAAAACAATTTTATGTCCGATGTCCATGCGCCCGATGGTACTTGCAGTATAATTCGTAGTTTCGTGATCCTGGTCTGGGCTGTGCGATTTTCCTCGGTTCAGGGATCCAATTATTTCTTTCTAGTACTTCCAATATTTCTTCTATCGGAGCATTTAGCCTTGGGTGTTCTACTTGATTAACCCTTCCTCTGACTAGTTCGGGGTTTCTTGATCTTTGATAGAGATTAGGCTGTCTGTCTTGGTCGGTTTTATTGTATTCCAACCGCTGGAAAACATTGCTTTTTCTAAAAGATCGTTCGTACTCCATGGGTCTTTGGGCGGGAATCCTATCTTGTCGTTTGGATCCTAAGGTTGTGACTTTGTTTTTGTTTTTATCTTTGAAGGAATTCATCTCTTCTTGGGTCATATATTTGGATGCCAAGCTCATGATGTCGGCGAACGTTCTTGGTTGTTTTCGGCTGAGGGCATTCCCGAACTGCCTATTCTTCGTGAGGTCGAAGAGGATCGAGATTATGTAATCAATATTGGGGGAATCAATTTTGAGTAATTCGACATTAAATCTTGCCAACCAGTTCCTTAAGGATTCACCTTCTTGTTGATAGATGGTCCCCAAATAGCTCATCGGCAACTTTTGTCTTTTTTGACTGGCGAATTACTGCGTTAGTTTGTTGCACAGTTCTCGAAAACTGAATATGGAGGTGGCTGGTTGTTTTGCGAACCAGTCCAAAGCTAATCCTTCTAGAGTAGTTACCATCAGCTTAGCGGTGAACTCCGCCGAGTGAGAATACAAATTCATAATATTGGTGAAACTAAATATATAGTCATCCGGATCGGTGGTCCCGTCGTATCTGGGCAGTCTACCCGGAACCTGTCCGATCGACTGTGCTTCTTTTATTTCTCTGCAGAAAGGGGAGCATGCCGCTAGGCTTTCCTGAAGTTCTGTGGTTCGGGCCCACGGGTTTTGAACAGATCGTAGGCGTTGTTCGAGTCGTTCCTGAACCATCCTTTCGATTTCTCTCTCCGAGAATCGCTTTGTTCGCGGTCGATCTGGAATCACATCATCTATGTCATCCTCGATAGGGATTATCGTACGTTCCTTCGACCCGCTGCGTCCCGGCTGTGGTTTTCTTTTTCCTGAATTCCTTCGGGGATGTTTATCAGAGGGTTTTGAATTGTCCTGCTGTGGACTGTTTAGCGAGTGCCGCTCATTCGCCGGGCTGTCAGCTTGTTGAGATGTTTGCTCGTTTTGCCTTGGCACTCTTTGAGCGGGATTTGCCCTAGCAGTCCTATTATTTCTAGGAAATTGTTCAAGTACGAGTAATTCCTCTGGGGAGAGTGACTTAACGAGCATAGCAATCTGTCGCCACTTCTCCTGAGTATCTGCCAGGGGAACTGGGATCATTGGAGCCACGTGTTCTTCCGGTATTCCGCCAGTAGGGGTCCTTTGTGGTTCCTCCTGATTCTGATGATGCTCATTCTGTGGCCGGTCGTCGTTGGATACACGGGCGTTATTGTCGGTGTTGCCTTGTAATTCCTCAGACGCGTCATGTTGATTGGTCGTGTTACTTCTTGCTCCGTTGCGAGCGCTCTTCCTTGGGCGAGCCATATGTCGATCGAATAATTAACCTAGCCCCACGGTGGGCACCAGCTGATTTAACCGAATTTCGTAGGGTTAATTATATCAGTGAAATTGTGATGTTGGGGATTCTCAATTTATTTGAATTAAAGGGCTCTGTTACTTTATTCAGGATGGATCAATCCCAGGAAGAACTATACGAAAGGAACAATAGGTGATAAAGACAATCAACACGAAAGACAGTTTAAATATGGCGAATCAATGATTCTCCTTGTATTATTTGGGATTATGTTGTTAAGTAGGCATAAACTTCGTAAAATTGAATGTGTGTAATACAATGATTAACTAGGTATTTATATCATGCTAAACCTAGCGTTACAAGGAAATATAATCCCTATAGGACTTGGCCCATTAGTCCTTCTTGTGTCCGGACTGTAGTCTGGTCGCCGAGGTAAGTCGTCTTTAATTGGGTCGATAGAAGATCCCGAACAGGCTTATATGGCCGAACCGATCCGATATCTCTTAGTCGATTCGAACATTGTAGAGGGTGCGAAATAGCCCCCATCAACCCCCATGAGCATAAACGACAAATTACAACAAGAAGATGGAGCTAACAAAGTTGATTCAAAATTATTCAGGAGTCTTGTTGGTTCATTGATTTATCTTACGAACACAAGACCGGACATTGTGCATGATGTAAGCATGATCTCAAGGTTTATGAATAACCCAAGTAAATTTCATTATGCAGCGGCCAAACGAGTCCTTAGATATTTAAAAGGCAGCAAGAAATTGGGCATCAAGTATGAGAAGGAAAATGAAAGTAAATTGGTTGGGTTTACCGATAGTGACTGGGCAGGCTCCATAGAAGATAGAAAGAGCACTTCAGGCTATGTATTTTGTCTTGGTTCTAATGTTATATCTTGGAGTTCAAAGAAGCAAAAATCAGTGGCGTTATCATCCTCGGAAGCTGAATATATCGCAGCCACAGATGCAACTTGTGAAGCAGTTTGGTTAAGAAGAGTACTAGCAGATTTACTACAAGTTCAAAAGAAACCTACTATAGTTTATTGTGACAATATGTCTACAATAGCTATGACGAAAAATTCTGTGTTTCACGCAAGGTCAAAACACATTGAGTTGCGTCATCATTTTGTTCGAGATATGGTAAACAAAGGAGAAGTGTGCTTGGATTTCATCAGCACAAATGATCAACCTGCAGACTTTCTGACCAAAGCTGTGACTTCGGACAAATTTCAGAAAACAAAGGATATGCTCAAAATTGCAAATTAAGAGGGAGTGTTGGAAATATAATTTGCAATAATATAATAATAAACTACATTTATTTAGTCAAATAAATCAAAGAGTCATTGAAAGTTCCATACTTGAATTAATTCCTAAGTTCATGAATTATATTTTCACTAGGTTCATGTATTGCCTAAGTGATGAGTATGTCATTTATTTCTAGTTCATGTACTCGGGTAGATTCATGTAGGACTTCTTCTATAAATAGCTTTGCATTCTATCATTTTGTATAAGTCATGTTCAAGAATAACTTGTAAACACATTTCTCCAAAGAGAGTATTTTATAAGTGCAGCAGCACTACTTTTATAAATTTTCTACCAAAGTTCTTGTGATTGTCTTCAATCCCCAACAGACTAGGCTTGGCAGAATGGGTCAAATCCAACGATCCAGTCCGTGATCCGTCTAAGCCAGCCTAGACATAAATGAATATCATGGAAGAAACAAGTTCTACAGACAATTTTCGAGCAAGGATATTTCCGAACACAACACACAAGTCCCGAACATAAAATCCCAATTATGGCTCACTAGCCCAGCTTGTGAATGACCCCGCACGAACTGGTCAACTTAGCACGACAGTAAACCTATAAAAATCAAGGACATTCAATGTCAGAGACACGCTTGCTTCCCTAAACTGAACTGACTGCTCATTAGTGCTACTCGATAGTCATAGACTAGTTCTATTTCGGCATCGTATATTGTTTAAGAAAACCCTTATAGTAAACTTGTAATATATTGTTCGGATAAATATATACATATTTCTGCTCATTTATAACTTGATTTTATCATGTGCTTGTCTTTTATTGAACAACGAAACCACGTTAAATCATGTTGGAGTTTGAAACATAAGAGGCTAAGAAAGTAATTTTCAACAAAACAAAGTACTCTCAATATTTCATTAAGAAAATAAGGCTATAACATAATATTTTTCAGGCTTTCTGCATTAATCCATATACTTTTGACTAGGCCTGGCATAATGGGTCAGACCCAACTATCCGGCCCATGACCCATCTAGGAAAACTCAGACCCAACTATCCGGCCCATGACCCATCTATTTACGTTGATTATTGGGTTGGGGTTGTATTGGATTGGGCTGAAACTAAAAATAAATGAGTATTTAATGGGTCACTGTAAAAGCAATTATTAAAAGTATCTCCTTCCACTTTTATTTGAAGTAAAAAATATTTCCTTCCATGAACGACAATACATCTCGATATATTTTTTAATTTATTTTTCTTTAATCTTCAAAAGCTCATCTGTTAAAATAAATCACAAAAAATCTGAGAAGAAACAATTAAATATATACCAGAGAACACACACATTTTTAAAATAGTGTTAAATTAATCAAAACTAACTATATTTAAATATTTAGTTATATCTTAATATGATACATTTATTTGAATAAATAATTGATAAAACACACAACAATAGAAATAAACGGGTCGAATTGACCCAATCCAAACTCATTATATGACCCATCTATTTATAACTTGACCCATTTAAAGTGATTTGATTTTGACCCGACCCATTTTTGACCCGCTCGAACTAGGCCCAATCGATCCGTTTGACCCCCCCCCCTTTTGACGGACATTGAGCAAAGAAAGATACTCCCACAAGAATAGATTGAAAAAACAATTTAGTGGCCATGAAAAAGTTGTCTCCATGCAAATTACAAAATTCATAGTGAGATTGTGATTATTTACTCATGAAAGATAGGGAGACTATGAAGATAGTGGTTGCGGTAATCATATGTGAGAAAATGAGAAAATGTGTGGATCTTGATGAAAGTCATTGATGAAAATTGGACATTTAAATTATAAGTTTATGCCGAGCAACTTCAAGACTATATTAACTGATAATTTTACTCTGTAAAATTTCAGGTTGGCAATATAACCTTATATCTTCAAATTTACTGATGATTTTAGTTTACATTGTTGTCGAATATTAAATTTGGCTCGAATATGACACATACGGATTAATTTGGATATTTTACTTATTATATTTACATATCTATTAAACTTAGTTTGGTTTTATAAACGATATTAATAGATTAAATAATATTTTAATATAAATTCGACAAAAAATAATATAAAAAAAACATATTTTTTCAAAATCTAAAATTTATGTAAAAGTATTAATATATTTAATATTTATTAAAAGAAGGAATTGCATTTTTCATGTCAAACTTTTGGTGCTTTTATACATTTCATACGATACATATAATACTAAAATTGACAAATATTTTTCACATTTGGCATTACCAATAATTTGTGGATGAAAAATGTCACGTACGTGGCACATGTCCGTCAAGTGAAAAAAAAAAAGGGAAAAACTGCAATTATAAAAAATTGGTTAGGGGTATTTTCAATTATGCCTTCTTCCTCTTGTACGGCTGCTGGCTTCCTTGCCTGTTGGTTGAAGGCTTTTGTAATTCATGTAGCAGCATCAATTTCACGTATAACCAGGTAATTGTTACTCATTTTGCTGATTGAAGATTTTAGGTCGTGCGATCTCCTTTTAGAAATCTGATGGATGGTAATTCCAATTCCAGCTGAAAATAGACACAATCACAACAACACACAAGAACAGAGCTAGTTTATAACTAAAACAATAGAACAATATCACAATAATTCAATTAACTCAACAACCCAAGGTTCAACTTCATCTCCAAGCTCAATCAATACAACTGAACTAATCAAATCAATCAACTATAATCAGTTCGAGATTCTTGTATTACATGAAACAAGAATGGCCAAGCTTGATTAATTTCGGAAGAAGATACCAATGGGGTCAGAAAATGTGAGAGATAAATTGTCTGCTTGATCATACGTGCTACTCAATTCGCGTGGATTACTGCAATTTAAAGCAGTACAATTCAGTTGTTTGTGGACGTGGCAATTTGTGCTGACGTGGCCTCTAGCTGTGTAAAAGCTTCCAATCCGAGCTGATCATTTTCCACGTCACTGAATGTAGTTGATAAATAATAAAAACATATTTTCTTTACTCACGATTTTAAGCAACGAACTCCATCTAACTGAATGAAAATTCCTTAGCAAAAAACCCCCTCTGAATTGCAAACAGGCCCCTGATCATTCTTTATTCCTTTACCTTTATTTAAGACATGCATCAATACTCTCCCCTAAAAAATTCCTTGTCCTCAAGGAAGGAAAGAGGAAAACGCTGCTTCAAAGTGTAGTAATCTAATCTAGCTCGGTTTCGTGGTAAGATCGGTATTAGAATATAAACAAAGAAAACACAAACAAAGTATATGGAGAATAGATCAATAATGTATATTGCGATCGAAAGTGTACATATTACAAGTATCGGGGGTCCTCTCTGAGCATTATAGGATGCCGTACAAGCTAGAGTGTCAAATACATATAAATAGGTCGATACTATCTTTCCGAGTGGTAGCTTTGAATGGAGTGCACCTGGGAAAGTGTGTATCCTTCATTAATGTCTGCGGTATTTATAGCTGAGGAAAATGAGCTTCCTGGATTGTCCGTACGCTTATATTATGAGGTTCCTAGGCCTGGGCCTATGGTCGGCCCAACAGTAATCATAGGTCACAAAACTCCATTTATAAAAGGTTCGATCGGAACATCACTGGTCCGAGCTCGATATCGCTTCTAAATGGTCGGAGATTGCCAACACTCGACCTTACTTGGGTTCCCAGAGGTAGACTCCCAAAATACCCATCATCAATACTCCCCCACTTCTCAGGCGTAAAGTGGAGCTTAAGCTCGGAGAAGTATGCGATACGCCGGGGTGAGCGAGTCCAATTATGGTGTCTCGGATAAACCTCGTTAAAAACCTAATTCGAAAAAACCCATTGGGATAAAAACCGAACCAGGAAAAAAGAGTGTATATCATGGAAACACCATAATGACTGTTCTGATATATAAATTTTCTCGTCGATAATGGTTGTTAAGCTTTTTTTTTAAAAACATCTCATCGCTTCATAATTCGTGACGCCGTGATTGACTCTTAGTTAAAATCGCCTCAATTTTTCCGACCAAACTTCTCCGAACCTATGGTAGTACATGAACACTAAAGCCTAAATGTTGTTTTTCTTCATGTGTTGGACCGCGGCCCATAAATCCATAGAGTATAGGGGTCTAACGTGCAATTAAAGAGAAAGTAGGTTTGAAAATATCCTGCGGGAGTTCAATCGTCGCGACTATTCGAGGACCGGTTTGCAATTTACCGTTTTGACCTTGTATATATAAGCTGATCGTCGGAGATTCATTTGCACAAGACTCTCAAAGAACCCAAGATCGGAGCGTATAGATCGATTAGAAAACCCTAATATTTGTCCGATCGTCCTGAGTATATAATGTCTAGTTCAACAGATCCTAAAGGCAAAACCAAGGTAGTGGACGAACGAGACGGTGGTTCCTATGAGATGCGGATTGTGGATACTCAATTTTCCGAAGCTGAGATTTCAAGGGTCCCGAGCCCTAGTTCTAATTCTGACAAGATGGGAGAGGAGTCAAACTCGGGTTCGGAGAGCAGTGAAAGTGATACTTCGAGCGAGGCCACCGACGAAGAGGCCGCGGAGGACGATGATCTTCCCTTAGGAAAGAACGAGCAAGCCAAGTACATAATAGGTAGAAGTGTTGTCGTTACGATTTTTTAGTGGACGGAACCTTCAACCATTGTACGGCTTAATAAAACCGAGGAAAGGGCCGATCAAATCGTTTGCCGTTATACTGAAGAACATCGAGAATACTTGGAGACCAATTACGGTAAGTACTTAGGTGACGGATTTTCGATCGTCGTTCCAACTCCTGAGGAGCATGTCAGCGATCCTCCTACGGGGTGCCAAGCTTTTTACACTAGGCAATTCTTTTACAGCCTACGCATCCCCTTTATTCCTTTAATTTGTAGCGTTTTAGAGGCTTTTCACCTCTCTCCATCCCAAATTCTTCCAAATTCGATTGGGTATATCGTCGCCTTCAGCGCGCTAATGAAGGCCAAAGGGAAGAAAGCAGCTTTCCAAAACTTCTGGCGGGTTTTCCAAGTGAGTTCCTCAACATCTTCGAACGCTGGGTACGTATATTTCTCGCAGAGGTCAAATCGATCGATATTGTCAAGCAATGTCTCGAGTAACCTGAAAGGTTGGAAAAATGAGTTCTTTTTCGTCCGAGGCCCTAATACTCCACCTTCCGCAGAGACTCCTGAACCGACCCCTTATGAATGGCCTGGAGAGAGGTCTTGGATTTATGGTAGGCGGAAACTCGTAGGACGGATGAATCACGAGCTCCCAGATGCATTTTTGCAGACCCTCCATCCTGATCTTTATCAAACCGCTTTATTGACCCAAGAGAAGGTCTTGAGAATGGCAGGGCTCAGCGAATGTTCTTATCCTGCCCCTCCTATCAATTTTGGCGAATCTTCGACCGCGCCTTCTGACGATTCAGCTAACCAAGTTGCTCGGACTGATGAGGAGGACCCTGCTGTAATTGCTCCTCCCACCTTAGGTATACTATTTCTTTTCCTATAATTCAGTTGATTTTTCTTGGCTCGAAATTAAATCCATTCTCGATTTTACAGCTGAGATTGTTGAGAAGTTTCGAACCTCCGTAGCCGGTTCGGTCGTTGCTTCATTTTCTACGGAGTCCCAAGGCCTGCCTCGCAAGCAGAAGAAATCAAGGGCTACTTTGATGATTGGAGGAGCCAATGCCAGAACTGACAATTCTGCAGTTTCGAACGTAGCTACAGGTTTTCTTCAAATTGCTGCCGAGGGAACTTCACACCCTCAAGCTTCTGGCCCACTGCAATTGGTATTCTCAACTGGTACGTTTGATCCGACCGCGGCGGGCTATAGCTATTATACGTTAAAGGGGATCCAATCCCAATAAATAATTGAAGCTCGAGTGGCCCGAAAAAGGATTAGCGAAGATCC
This sequence comes from Penstemon eatonii, assembly GCA_038501285.1. Classification (NCBI taxonomy): domain Eukaryota; kingdom Viridiplantae; phylum Streptophyta; class Magnoliopsida; order Lamiales; family Plantaginaceae; genus Penstemon; species Penstemon eatonii. Next base: position 18,002,951 of record CM076712.1, on the reverse strand, counting down.
AGAGCCCTCTTGTTGGTCCCAAGTGGTCAGATGAGGTCTAGGGGGGTGAATAGACCTCTGAAAATTTTTTAGACTTAAAAACTTTTCAGTCGTCTGTCAGCAGACTAAGCTTATGAAGAACAGTAAGCTGACTATGCTGATCGTGAACAAATCTTGAACAGCAGAGTGACCACTCTTCTTATAGTAACTTAGCTGATTTCAGCAAAATCAGTTTTATCAAGAGTATACTTGCAGCGGATGTTTGAAAGTGTTTTTCACAAGTAGACTAAGTCCTTCAAAAGATTTTATCCCCAGTTTTAAAACTCCTTTAAAATCTTTTAATAATTCAAAGTGTAAACTTATGCAATTTTGAAATATGCAAGAAAACTTAAATGCAAGAATAACACAAAGAATTTTTATAGTGGTTATATGGATAAAAGTCCTTTAATCCACTCTTCCAGATCACTTAGATTCTGGGTTATACTATAAACACTAAGTTTACAATATTTCTCCACTTACACCTAAACAACAAATGAAAAGGCTGTAAGCTCACAATAGGAAATCACTCAAAAAACCTATCCTCTGAAGTTAGATCACTCACAAAGATGGATCTAAACTCCGCACAACACTCAGCTAATACAATTTCACTCAGAAAGTATTTTCTATTTTGCTTCAACTGGGTTTCTGTCAACAGATGACTTCCACCAGACGAGTGAGCTGTTCGAGCTTCTTGAGACTTAGAAAAATTTCTACTTCGAAAACAAAATCTCAAAATGTTGTTGTGTATCTCGCTCGTTTAAATCAGCTCTATTTATACTTGGATTTGAAAATATGACCGTTGAAGGAAGTCACAAATCAAATCCATAGCCTTAGCCCAAATTCAGAACGGCTTCCTGCTACAGTACCTTTTCTGCTGTACTTTCCTGTAGTTGCATTAAATGCACCATGCTGATCCGAGAATATTCTTCAATCATTTGTCATTACTACCCTTCTCTTGCAGCATTTATTACACCAAGTGCATTTATTACCGTTGAACTATCTCATTGATCTCTTCTACTCTGCTGATCGAAGCAACCCTGCTGATAGATACTCTGCTGATCAAACTCTGAACTAATCTGATTTGAGTCAGCTGATGGTCTACCCTTCTGATTGCTGTTTCAGCATGAGATCAGTAGTCTTCTGGGCTTTGAATTTTGAACCCTTCTGATGTCTTCTTTACTTGGTCAAAATTCTTCTAAGGGACCTAAGCTTTTCCATACTTAGCTGATTTTGACGTTTTGGAAATCATCAAAACCTTCCCTTATCTTCTTATCTTCTTTGCACTTCATCTTCATCTTCATCCAACAATTTCCCCCTTTTTGATGATGACAAAACTTCAGCTAAGTACCTGTACCTAAACTAAAGTTTTGATCCTCAAAAATTTCTGAGATAGAAATAGTTTATTGGATTAAAACTTGAACTTTTATAGATTTTGAAATGATTACATATTACAAGTTCAATCTGATGAGATGTGTAAAAAGAAAAATTACAAGGATTTTCAAGCATAAGTAACTTAGACTAAACTAGTCTTCTGTCTTGTCTTCTTGCTTGTCCTCTTCATTTTCTTTAGATTTGGAAGACTCAGCTTCTAAATCCTTGAAGAACTTTTGTTTTAGCAGCTCCATCTTCTTTTGCTTAACATCAGGATTAAGTTGTTCTTCAGCTGAGTCCTTAGCAGCAGCAATTTCTTTATCAGTCTTTGCTGTTTCCTTAGGATTTTCTTCAGCTTCAGTTTTAGCAGCTTCCTCTTCATCTTCTGCAATTGGCTGATCTACTGGTCTGCTTGTGCCTTCATTTTCTTCATCAGCTTTTTCATCTTCAGCAGATTCCTCCAGTACTTCAGTGTCTTCAAAATCAGCAGTCTTCTTTATCAGTCTTTGCTGTTTCCTTAGGATTTTCTTCAGCTTCAGTTTTAGCAGCTTCCTCTTCTTCTTCTGCAATTGGCTGATCTACTGGTCTGCTTGTGCCTTCATTTTCTTCATCAGCTTTTTCATCTTCAGCAGATTCCTCCAGTACTTCAGTGTCTTCAAAATCAGCAGTCTTTTCAAAAGATGTGCCTTCAGGTCTATCTTCTTTTTCACTATCTTCTTTTTCACCAAGTACCCTATCTTCCCCCTTTTTGTCATCATCAGCAGGGTTGATTGGATATTGTGGTAAGACTGGTGTGATTTGAAGTTAATCACAGAGAAGTTTGAAGTTCTCTTCCATAGCATCAAGTTGAGCTTGCTGTTTAAGTTGATTGGCCTCAAAAGCTTCCATTCTGTTAAGGACAACTTCTCCTTGGTCACCTAGCTGAATCTGAGTTGCCAGAATCATATCAGTAGATGCCTTGAAGTCCTTCATCATATTTTCTAATGCTTAATCCTCAGCTTGAATGGCCATTTCAACTGTCTCTGTAACCTGTCTCCAACCAGCAGCTGTACTTTGAGTCCTTGCCCTGATGACATCCATATCTTGACAGATAGACTTCACATTTTGAGCAGTGTCTTCTATCAGAGAGGTTGGAACAGCAGCAGCTTTCTGGGTTGGTTGACTTAGAGCAGTCAACAGATTAGCAGTTACCTTCTCTTCTAATTACTTCATTGATTTTGAAATCATCTGTTGAATTGAATCCAACAGAGATTGCTGTGAGCTCTGAGAAGTAGAAGGTTCATCAGTTGGAACAGGAGGTAAGGCAAGAGTTTCTGTTTCATTCATCTGATCTGCTGAACCAGGAGTAATCTCTTTTTCCTTGGTCTCATCAGCCTGACTAGGAGTGCTTTCCTTCTCCTTAGTCTGATCAGCTGTTTCAGAATTATCTTCCTTCTCCTTGATCTGATCAGCTGGATTTGGAGTGCTTTCTTTCTCATTTGACTCATCAGCTGGTTCAGAGGTATCCTCCTTCTTTTCTTTTTTCGGATCAGTAGGATCAGAAGTACCTTCTGTTTCTTTATTTTGATCAGCAGGGTCAGCAGTACCCTCTTTTTCTTTATTTTGATCAACAGGGTCAGAAGTACCCTCTTTGTCCTTAATCTGATCAGCAGGTGGTGCTTGGACCTTCTTAACAGTGGCAACAGTACACATTAAACCTGCATTATCCACAATAGACCTGTGAGTGATCCATGTTAAATCATCAAGTGGAATAAACGGGGAGATTGGATCCTCAGGTAGCTCTTCATATGGTCTAATGTTAGATCCATAAACAATATGTTTTAGACTTGGAAGAGGGATCATAGAGCTTGGCTGTCCCTTCATCGTCCTAGTCTTTTTGGCCCAAGTTTCCATTGTTTGGGAAACTGCCAACTTGATTGATCGTTCCTTAAGATCTTCATCTTCAGCATACTCCTCAGGAACAGATTCATATATCTTCTTTGCTTCAGCCTTTACAACATGACTGATCCTCAGTCTCAATTTATCAAAGAAAAATTCTGAGTCCAAAGCTTGAGTCAGAGAACCTGTCTCAAGCCACTTCAACACCCAGGCTTCTTCATCAGCAAAGGCTTTCCAATTTGCAATTTGATCTTTACTCTTGGTCAGACGATAGTCCCTCCATCTGTTATATCTAATCTTTTCTTTATTGAACATCGTCAGATGAGTAATCTTTTCATTTTCAGCATCCAATCTTGCAATAAACTCATCAAAGGCAGCAGGGTCATCTCTGACAATCTCTAGTGCCAGTTTCACCTCTGCTCTTCTCTTAGGTTGTATTGCTGGAGTAGGCATGACTGGTTTAGGCTTGATGGGATCTCTCTGTTCACCAATTACAATGCCAGCAGTATGCTTTGGACCATGAGAGTCCTTAGCACTTGCTTCAATAGCAGCAGCCAACTCAGCTGCTTCAACAACATCTCTTTCTGCTTGAGTCATTTTACTGGCTTCTTCTTCCAGTCTTTTGAGCTCAAGGGCCTTTAGGCGATCTTCTTCAGCCTTTTCTGCGGCCTTCCTTTGTCTTTCTGCCTCATCTAATTTCTTCTTTTCAGCAGCAGTGAGGTAAGGAATCACAATCTTACCAGTCCTTAGCTTCTTAGCTTCAGGACTTTCCACAGTTTGAAGTGGAGTGGCAGCAACAGGAGTAGGGTGCAGAAGGAGTGCATTCCCTTCATTTGTTGTGCCAGTCTGCTGTTCTTCTCTAACATCAGCAGACAGTGCAACAGATGAGTTTCCAGCAGACTCAGCAGCAGGTTCTTCAATGATAATCGGTCTCTCTGCTGTTGCTGGTATCTCCCTCACTGTTTCAGTTGATTCTTCAGAGAATGTAACCTTCCTTTTAGCCTTTGATTTTGTAATTCTTCCTGAAGGTTTAGGTTTAGGATGTCCCTTTGCAGAACTTCTTGTCCTCATTCTCTTTGCAGGTTGAAGAGGAACAGCTTCCTCTGATTCTGTCCTTTCTGGAGATGATCCAGTCTCCATTTCTTCAACTTCTTTAGTAAAGTCACTGATTAATTTGTCAGAAACTTTAATCTCTGGCTCAGCTGATCCAGCTTCAACAGTAGTGGTCACTGTTTGATCAGCAGACCCACTGGTCTGACCAGTTTTCTTGCTTTTCTTGGCAGGAGCCTTAGTAGCCTTAGCAGGAGCCTTTCTCTTAGAAGTGCCCACACTTCTAACTGGCTCATACAGTTTGAATTCCTTGCCACCATGAATAGTCTTTCCACTTCCCAAGGGACATCCCAGGCTTAAAAACAGATGACTGAGTAGAATACCATACTTGACCTTCTTATCACACAGTAGATCAAATATATGAGCAGCCCAGTTGATTTTCAACCCATAGTATATGCAAATCATAGTGTAATATTTCCTTCTGGGTAAACCATCCAAAGAACTAGTGCTGCAGTCCAGCACCTTAGCAATTATGTCAGCGAACCTCTGATACTCATCTTTTAATTGAGTCTTCATCAGAGTTCCTGTCATCTCTTCTCCCTCCTTAGCACAAATTAACCAGAATTCCTCCTTTTCTTCAGACCCTAGGTCTGTCACATCTCCTCCTTCGTTTGTTAGCCCATAAACTTCACTCAAAACAGCAGCCGAAACACAAATCTTCTTTCCTCCAGCAGTGGCAGTCATAGTAGTCCTTTCAGTGTTGAACTTTCTGGTTCTGTAGAAGTCATCAACATCTTCAAGGTACACACGCTCCTCATGAGCTTCCAGAATGGGTAGTAGAGATGCTTCCTTGATTTTTATCATGATTTCCCTCATCAGATCAGTAACAGATAAGAAGAATTTGTCGTAGCTTAGATATCTTCCTTCAATGACATCCATTTTGTGATTAAGTGATGTAGTTCTGTAAGAGATTGAGAGCTAGAAAACAGAGAGCTTAGAGAGTTAGAGAATTTTGGGATTTTTGTGTGCGTAAGACGACTGATCTGTTCAGATTGGATTTTATACGTTTCTTTCTGTTTTGGTTATCGTGATTAATCTGAATCGTAAGATTGATCTGACAGTTTTAAATCGTGCGGGTGAGAATAGCGGATTTCAAATTTATTATTTTAATGTCAGACGGGCGGGAAACTCAATCGGCACTAATCTGTTACTTATAAAAGCGTGTTTCTAAAGATACGATTTATAACCATGCTTATATAATGTATCAGATGAGTAGAGTTTAACTTATCTGACAGACGAGTGATCTGTTATCTGATATTACTAGAGAAAGCCAATAGCTAGTAATCTTCCTCTGCTGTTTGTCAATCCAGCAAGATAATTTGATCTTCAATCTGAATTAAGAACATATCTTCTAATAACATAACTTCAACTAACTGTCATCAACAAATTTCATCTTTTAATCAGAAGTACCGCTAGTCTTACACGTTCTCCCTGACTTTAAGAATTCATAAGTTAACTAGTCTGTTGAGAGTTAATCCTTGAATATAGTAACAGATGACTATGCTGATGAACCTCAGTCTTCTGATAGGTCCCCCCTCAGCTAATGCATCCAAATTTAGTAATCCTAGTTCAGCTCTTAGAGTTGAAAACCTTACTTCACTTAAAGGTTTAGTGAAAATATCAGCAATCTAATTGTCTGTATGAACATACTCAGTCATAACATTTTCTTTTTCCACATGATCTCTAATGAAGTGATGCTTGATCTTAATATGCTTAGTCCTTGAATGACTTGTAGTATTTTGAGTAAGAGAGATTGCACTTGTATTGTCACAGTAGATTGGAATTCCACTGATCTTGATATTGTAGTCTTCTAGTTGATGCTTCAACCAAAGTATATGTGCACAGCAAGCTCCAGCAGCTATATACTCAGCTTCAGCAGTAGATATGGACACTGAAGTCTGTTTCTTACTCATCCATGAGATCAGACGACTACCCAAAAATTGACAGGCACCTGTTGTGCTTTTTCTATCAATTTTGCAGCCAGCAAGGTCTGAATCTGAATATCCAATGAGCTCAAATCCAGATTCTCTAGGATACCACAATCCCAATTCTTGAGTGCCCTTAATATATTTCAATATTCTTTTGGCAGCTAAGAGATGAGATTCCTTAGGATTTGATTGAAATCTCGCACAAACCCCAACACAGTACATGATATCAGGTCTGCTGGCTGTTAGATACAACAGTGACCCAATAATGCCTTTGTATTTGGTTATGTCCACTGATTTGCCATCTTCATCTTTATCCAAACGAAGACTAGTAGACATTGGAACAGTAGCAGTGGAGCTAGTTTCCATACCAAATTTCTTAAACAGATCTCTTGTGTATTTTGCTTGGTTGATGAATATTCCATCAGGCAACTGTCTAACTTGCAAACCAAGAAAATAATTAAGTTCACCCATCATGCTCATTTCAAACTTATTCTGCATCAGCTTGGAGAACTTGTCACACATCTGTTGGTTAGTTGAACCAAAAATAATATCGTCTACATATATTTGCACAATTAATATATGATTCTCCCATTCAATTGTGCACAAGGTCTTGTCTACCTTACCTTTACGAAATCCTTTAATTAAAAGAAAATCAGATAGGGTATCATACCATGCTCTTGGCGCCTGTTTCAGTCCATAGAGAGCCTTCTTCAGACGATACACCTTGTCTTCTTGTTGATAAGCTTCAAATCCAGGTGGTTGTTCAACATACACTTCTTCTTGCAATTCTCCATTGAGAAATGCTGACTTCACATCCATCTGATAGACAGTGAAGTTCTTGTAAGCAGCATAGGCAAGAAACAATCTGATTGCTTCAAGTCTTGCAACTGGTGCAAATGTTTCATCAAAGTCAATTCCTTCTTCTTGACAATAACCCTTGGCCACTAATCTTGCTTTATTTCTGGTGACAACACCATCTTCATTCATTTTATTTCTGAAAACCCATTTAGTGCCAATTACTCTTTGATGACTTGGTCTTGGAACTAAGTACCATACTTCATTCCTTTCAAATTGATTCAACTCTTCTTGCATAGCTTCAATCCAGAAGGAATCACTAAGAGCTTCTTCAATTTGTTTATGCTCTATTTGAGATAGAAAACTAGCAAACATAGCATCTTGTGCAGCAGCTCTTCTTGTTTTCACTCTGTCCAAAGGATCACCAATCACTAACTCTGGTGGGTGATTCTTGAGCCATCTAAGATCAGGTTGCAGGTCTGGATGTTGTCCTCTGTTTTGATCTTGCAACACTACTGTTGGAGATTCAGTAGTAGTCTGTTGAACAGTCCTTGTCTGTTGAACAGTCTCTGGTCTGTCAGCTGTTTGTAACTCGTCTGTTAGACAATCAGCACTGTGATTTTGAACAGCACTTGAGTTAGCAACTGAATTGAGATTAGGTAGTATGATGGGAACATATTCTTCATTCTTTCCAACATCCAACTTCTGTAAATCAGTAGACAGATCTTGATTAGTGTTTTGATTCTTTTCAGAAGATTGACTTGGCTCATCAAATACTACATGAATAGATTCTTCTATTAGCAATGTTCTTTTGTTAAAAACTCTATAAGCCTTACTAACAGTAGAGTATCCTACAAAAACAGCTTCATCAGTCTTCTCTGCAAATGCAGTAAGGTGATTTTTTCCATTATTTAACACAAGGCATTTACAACCAAAAATTTTAAAGTAATGAATGTTTGGTTTCCTGTTGTTCCAAACTTCATATGGAGTCTTGTTCTGATTTTTGTTGATCATGCATCTGTTTTGGGTAAAGCAGGCTGTATTTGTTGCTTCTGCCCAAAATCTTTATGGCAGCTTAGCTTCAGCTATCATGTTTCTGACAGCTTCCTTCAGTGTTCTGTTTCTCCTTTCAGCAACACCATTCTGTTGAGGGGTTCTAGCAGCTGAATACTCATGATGTATTCCTTTGATGTTACAATACTCTTCAACAGTAGAGTTTGTGAACTCTGTCCCTCTGTCTGATCTGATCTTCAATATTTTTATGCTTTTCTCATTCTGGATCAGTTCCATCAGATTAGTAAGATGTTCCTTGGTTTCACTTTTCTTCTTCATGAATATCACCCAAGTATATCTTGAATAATCATCCACAATAGCCAGGCAGTATTTCTTTCCACCATTGCTGACTGGATCTATGGGTCCAAATAAGTCCATGTGTAGCAGCTCCAAAATTCTTTTAGAAGATTGGTGCTTCTTGCTTTTGAAAGATGACTTGATTTGTTTCCCTTTCTGACATGCGTCACAGAGCTTATCTTTGCTCATGACTGTTTTTGGAATCCCTTCTACCAGATCATTCTTTATCAATTTGTTTATGGTCTTGAAGTTTAAATGATTCATCCTTTTGTGCCACAGCCAACTAACTTCACTTGGTGTTGATGCCACCAAACAAATGCTTGAATTCTTCTCAGCAGAATTCCAGTCGACTATGTAGACATTTCCTTGTCGTCTTCCAGATAAAATTACCTTCTTTGTACCAATCTGTTCAACATAGCACTTATCTGTTGAGAAGATGACTGAATATCCTTTGTCACAAAATTGACTTATGCTCAGCAGGTTGTAATTTAGGCCTTTAACATATGAAACGTCAGATATCTCAATGTTTCCTTTGATTAATCTTCATTTAGCTACAATCTTGCCTTCTTTGCTGTCTCCAAAAGTAACCTTTGGACCATCCACAACAACAGCATCAGTCAGCTCATGTATGCTTCCACACATGTGCCTTGAACAACCACTGTCCAAGTACCAAATGTTCTCTACTTTACTCCTACTCCTAATCCTAACCTACAAAACAAAAATAAAATTGTTTTAGGTACTCTTATTGAGAGGGTCCTGAAAGATTAGTTCCACCTTTGACAACCCAAGATGTTGATGTCTTAGGCTTCTTAGGCTTCTGAGTTTTGACAGGAGCATGAACAGTTTCATCTTTATCATAATTAGCAGATAAGTCATGTTGATGATCAATATGATAAGAATAATGTTCATAAGCAGGGTAAGGTGCATGATAAGTAGGGTATGCATGCATTGGATGAGCAGGATATGGTGCATAGTAAGTTGGAAATTGAGGTGCATGATACATATGAGGGTATGCAGCAGGTTGCACATAATAAGACTCATTTCCATGCCAAGCATTTTGATTTTTCTTATTCTTATGCTTCTTTGGTTTACTAGAGGCTTGCTCATTAACAGACGACTTAGTTTTACTACTAGTCTGATTCAATTTAGCTTTATCAGCAGACTTCTTAGGACTCTGCTGTTTGGTCTTACTAGTCTGTTTACCTACACTAGGCTCTTTGCTCTTTTTAGCCTTAGGAGTTTTTGTCTCCTTTAACACTTTCTCAGGTGAAGCAGGTTTAGTAGTTTGAACATACAGAATGACCTTACTATTGTCAGCAGATATAAATTTTTCAGTATTATTCAATTCTAGCTTATCCTGTTCTAAAGGCATCTTCTGTTTACTAGACATATGAGTGGATGCAACATATGATTTCTCATGAGACTCAATAACTTTTTCAAGTTCCATGATTTTACCCTTATAAACTTCACAATCAGCTTTCAGAGATTCATGTTCTTGCTCAAGCTTTTTATATTCATCTGATTCTCTTGGCTTTTCAGCTGTGAGTTTCAGTGAACTGTTTTGCTCTTTTAGCAATATCATCTCTTCCTTAAGCTTTTTATATGCTTCAGCAATACCAGTATTGTTAAGCATCATATGTTCAAATGAATTAAATAATTCATTATCAAGAGGAGTTACCTCATCCTCAGAGTCATCAGATTCCTTGGCCATCAGGCAGAGGAGAGCAGGTTTCTCTTCATCAGAAGACTCTTCGTCTGAAGTGTCTGAGTCTGAATCAGATGAGTAGACAGCAGTCAGCTTTTCTGCTTCAACCATCATTGCCTTGCCTCTTTGATGCTTTATTTCTTTTCTGATTCTCTTCTTTTCTTCTGTGTATTTTTCTGCTTTTGGATATGGACAGTCTTTGATGAAGTGTCCCAATTTCCTGCAATTATAACACATTAGTTTGGCTTTATAATCATCCTTATCTTGAGAAGAAAAGTTAGGTTTAGAAGTAGAAGCATTTTTGTATTTGTTCTTCATTTTTCTTTTGTAGGATTTCTTGAAATTGTTTATCAGCAATGATACATCTCCAGCTGTGTACTCCTTTTTGTTGAGTAATGTGGCTTCATCAGATGAGTCCACTTCTTTGCTTTTCTGTGCTGGTCTTCTGGGATTTTCAGCAGCAACTAAGGCAGCTGTGGGTCCTGAAGTTGAGGTTTCTTCAATTCCCATTCTTGGCAGTTTATACTCATACGCCTTGAGTACTGAGAATAGCTCTGTAAGAGAGATTTTTCCCAAATCTCTTGATTCTTCCATCGCTGTCACCTTCATGTTGAATTTCGGAGGTAAAGCCTTCAGTACTCTGATGGTTATCTCCTTATCCATAAAGGTTTTTCCAAGCTTCAATACTTCATTTAGTGTTCTGGTGAACCTAGTATCCATCTGATCAATGGTCTCTCAAGACTTCATTTTGAAGTTATCCAGCTTTTCCAGAGCAACACTCAGGTGATGCTCTTTAATGGCGTCGTTTCCTTCGCTCATGTCTCTGACTTTATCCCACATCTCCTTTGCAGTTTTGCAATGTTTGACTTTGTCAAACCGATCATTATCCAGGGCTTTAGTCATGATAAATCTTCCGACTTTGTCAAGATTGAACAGCTTAATTTCTTCGGCTGTCATCTCATGCAAGTCTTTCTCCACCACGGTGTCAACTTCATTGATCTTTATCGTCTTGGTGAATCTGAATGGACCTTTGATGATACATGTGTACATGTTATCATTATAAGCAGCTAGAAAAATCTCCATCCTGATTTTCCAGTCTTCAAAGGACATACCAGCAATGTGGGGAACATGGCTGATACAATCCATTTTTCAAAAAGTTTTAATTTTTCAAAAAGATGCTCTTTTGAAAAAGTTTTGAAAACCTTTGAAAAACACTTGGATCAAGCTCGTTGATCAGGCAGCTGATTCTAATGAACCACCTGCTCTGATACCACTTGTTGGTCCCAAGTGGTCAGATGAGGTCTAGAGGGGGGGGGGGGAATAGACCTCTGAAAATTTTTTAGACTTAAAAACTTTTCAGTCGTCTGTCAGCAGACTAAGCTTATGAAGAAAAGTAAGCTGACTATGCTGATCGTGAACAAATCTTGAACAACAGAGTGACCACTCTTCTTATAGTAACTTAGCTTATTTCAGCAAAATCAATTTTATCAAGAGTATACTTGCAGCGGATGTTTGAAAGTGTTTTTCACAAGTAGACTAAGTCCTTCAAAAGATTTTATCCCCAGTTTTAAAACTCCCTTAAAATATTTTAATAATTCAAAGTGTAAACTTATGCAATTTTGAAATATGCAAGAAAACTTAAATGCAAGAATAACACAAAGAATTTTTATAGTGGTTATATGGATAAAAATCCTTTAGTCCACTCTTCCAGATCACTTAGATTCTGGGTTATACTATAAACACTAAGTTTACAATATTTCTCCACTTACACCTTAACAACAAATGAAAAGGTTGTAAGCTCACAATAGGAAATCACTCAGAAAACCTATCCTCTGAAGTTAGATCACTCACAAAGATGGATCTAAACTCCGCACAACACTCAGCTAATACAATTTCACTCAGAAAGTATTTTCTATTTTGCTTCAACTGGGTTTCTGTCAACAGATGACTTCCACCAGACGAGTGAGCTGTTCGAGCTTCTTGAGACTTCGAAAAATTTCTACTTCGAAAAAAAAATCTCAAAATGTTGTTGTGTATCTCGCTCGCTGAAATCAGCTCTATTTATACTTGGATTTGAAAATATAACCGTTGAAGGAAGTCACAAATCAAATCCATAGCCTTAGCCCAAATTCAGAACGGCTTCCTGCTACAGTACCTTTTCTGCTGTACTTTCTTGTAGCTGCATTAAATGCACCATGCTGATCCGAGAATATTCTTCAATCATTTGTCATTACTACCCTTCTCTTGCAGCATTTATTACACCAAGTGCATTTATTACCGTTGAACTATCTCATTGATCTCTTGTACTCTGCTGATCGAAGCAACCCTGCTGATACATACTCTGCTGATCAAACTCTGAACTAATCTGATTTGAGTCAGCTGATGGTCTACCCTTCTGATTGCTGTTTCAGCATGAGATCAGTAGTCTTCTGGGCTTTGAATTTTGAACCCTTCTGATGTCTTCTTTACTTGGTCAAAATTCTTCTAAGGGACCTAAGCTTTTCCATACTTAGCTGATTTTGACATTTTGGAAATCATCAAAACCTTCCCTTATCTTCTTATCTTCTTTGCACTTCATCTTCATCTTCATCCAACACCTCTAGAAGAGTAAGGCCATTTGGTCGGAGTCCAGGCCTGATCCAATGTCGACCAGGTCGTTCGGAACCGGATTTGGTAGATTTTATAGAGGATCACCTTCGCGGACCGAGGGCCGCTGGGTTTCCGGAGGACGGGACCATCGAGTCCGACCTTGGCCCTAATGGTGAACATACGGTGGACAAGTCCTTCCGAATTCTAATGGCCAGAAGGTTTAAGGATGATAATACCGAGCTTTTCCAGAAAAACGGTTTTCAGATCATGGGTGATTTCGCTTACGCACATCAAAGGGTACATGTTTTCATCGAATGTATTAACTTTTCTCGAAATCTTGCCTTATTACTGATGTTCTTTTGCAGGCTGGAGATTTATTTACTCATCAATCTCATCGACTAGCCATTTTGGAAGAAGAGTCTCGACAAACTCATAATGCTCTCCACAACATTCTGAAAGAGGAAGCTGTTACGGCCGGTCAATTGAGGGAGACCAATGGCAAGCTTTCTGAGGTCGAGAAGGAGCTCATGGAGGCTAGGAAGGAGCTCGAAGGAAAGAGGGCCCTTGAGGAAGAGGTAGCAAAATTAAAGTCGAATCTCGAGCAGGCTAAGGCATCGTTCGATCAGGCATATGCTCGAGGTCGAGAAGAAGGCAAGCTTCCAGCTATAAGGGAGTTTTTAGAGTCGCCATTTCTTGATGCCTTGTTTCGGTCGCGATCGGGCCCAATTAATCAAGCCTTCTTTTATAAAGGGGTTCAACGAGGTAGGATCAACTGGACATCTTACTGGCTCTTTTATTTGTCCGATCACGATGTTCGAGATCATTATTCAATTAACTCAACTTTTTGAGTTCAGACTTCGAACAATCTTTGAGAGGAACAAAACTGCTTTGAGCTCGCTTAGAATATCGTCAGGCAAATATATTCTCCATCTGGAAGGCCAATAAGCCAAATCCAGGAAATCCGTAAGTTACCGATCATCGCCCGGGGTTAGTCAATTAAGGAATGTATTTTGTTACGGCTGACTACTCCAGGGTTCGGAAGACTGCTCGACCTGCAAAAGTGCTGGTGGAATACGAGCATCAAATTCTTCAAGGATGACCGGTAGCTTTTTTATCTCCTTGGCATAGGTCTCCGCTCGGGGGCCTTTTGCCACAATGCATTTAGGAAGACGTAGTGGGGGGGGGGCACGACGGAAGATAAAGTTACCCGATAAACTGCGTGTTCGCCCCTACGTCTTCGGAGGACCGCAAATAAAGTTAAAAGCCTGCAGGTCCATAGGAGATTTCATGCTCGGAGCTGAGTTAGCTCGATCGATTGATAGGAAATGAAACCGAAAATTTCATAGGATTGTAGAATGCATTAGGATCGGAATGTAATATATTAGCTTGTATCGTTCTCGAAATGTAATCTTCTTGCTCTTTCGAATTTTCAGATCTTTGTAATAGTATCACTATTGTACACATTCTCTTTCTTGAAATGATTTTATAAAGTTTTTGTCTTCTTCTTTGTTGGTTGATCGAATAACAGATAGATGTATTCTTAACTTCGATAACCAGATCAAATTTGGGTACTTTAAATTGATACTTAGAATAATCAAACACCCCTTCTTGGGTGAGTAAATAGCGAGTAATCCAATGAGTAATCAAAAATACCGATCCTCAGCAAAAACCAAATTTCTGAAGTTGACCGAATTCTTTAATTCGAACGAATCTTTATCGAGGACATATCATCGATAACAATACTCGTATTAATCATTCAGATTTTTATCGCCAATCGAATATGATGATTTGAGGGCGGATATTTTGATCCGATAACCGCTGTTCAAATAAATATATATACTTTTGAATTGTTTATGATGCCCATTCCTCTGTAAGTGATGGACTAGTGCCGAATAGGTCGACTATAATTCTGCCAACCTGGTGTTCGAACGCGACTTCTCGATCATAGTTATGCCTTGAATTTTCCAAACCAGTGTTGTATTTTGAATAGTACGTCCAAAAGGTCGAATTTTTAAACAAACATCTCGGTGTTGGCCTTCAAATTGATTAGTAAATAAGGACCAGTGAACCATCCATATGTTTATAAGGTTGCTTTTTTCTTAACCAAACAGGACCCTATTCTTTGGGAAATGTAACAGCCAGTACATTTATTGTTTTAGATCATAACTGTCCGTGACACATGATCTGATCCGTCGGTTCTAACCCTTCGCTGTTATAAATAGTTCCAACTTTTAACAACATATTCTTCACTCATTACCAATGCCTCATCCGATCGCCAAAGCTCGAATTTTGAATTTTAGCAAAATGATCCGTAACCCTTCTGAAATAAAAGAGTTTGAAATTAGGACTCGGACCCTATTTTTTTATCTTAATCCCTTTTGTGTAGCCTCTCTCGCTTAGAATATCGACAGGCAAAAGAAGTTGCGCCTAGAATACCGGCAGGCAACCTGCTTTCTTAGATATAATCCATCTGAGACGGGTTAGAATTCCGGTCTTCTGGTGCTACGTCCGGTCGGGCACTGGGTTAACCTTGGAGGAGTTCTTTAAATCTTGAGCACCAGCTTCTTCGAGCGCTTTCTTGAAGTATAGTTCCTTCAAGGTTGCTCGAGGTAACACCGCTGGGGTAATTTCCCACTGTTCTGGATCGGACGAAGGTGTGAAGAATGATTGTGGATAACAATCATTATTTACAGATATAGACCTAAGATCGGTTAAAAACCCTGGAGATGGGCTCCGATCTAGCTCCTATTCCTTTCAGCACGCCCGTGGATGTGCAACACGTGGCGAGTGACCTACATGAAGAACCTTTGCTGAGTTCTGTATCTGGTGCTGACGCTTGTGGATCGAGCATGCTTAGTCTAGTTCATAGGATTTGTAGTAGAGTAGGAGCAATTGTACTATTCTTTTCGAGCTCGAATTTCACTATTGTACTCGAGAGTTCATTTGTATTATGCTTGAAGAATTGAAATAAAACTTTGTCTCCTTGTTATTTTTATTGCGTATCTTTTTTGAACTTTGTTGAATGCTTTCTTGATCTCATTGGTCGAATAGTATATAAACTCTGTGATCGAACAAAATGAACTGAGATGATTGTAGATAACTCATATAATTATTTTGAAGTTGTCTAACCCAACCCTCGGAAAAATAAATTCCGATTGTGAGTGATTCGTGTAAATACTCCGAATTTATTAAACCAGATATTCGGAAGAAGAAATTCCGATTATGAATAGACTGCAACCTTAAGTCTTCATTAAATTCCATCTATATATCGACCGTTCCTCGGCTTGAAATGCATTGATTAGATAAATAATGGGAACCTTCGACGAATAACTAATCAACTAATTGGAAAATAAATCCAATAATTTTAAATCGATAAGGTATAGAAGAATAATCTTTCTGAGATCCTTTGATTCAACTGCTGATATTCTCTTCTCGAAGGTTCACTCTACGGGTCTTAGCAATAGCTTTCACCCTTTTCATTTATTTCGATCTAAGGGGCATAGCAACGGCTTTCACCCTTAGTCGTTTTGATCGGTCATAGCAAGAGCTTTCACCTGAGGGTCTTAGCAACAACTTTCACCCTTTTCATTAATTTCGATCTAAGGGGCATAGCAACGACTTTCACCCTTAGTCACTTTATCGGTCATAGCAACAGCTTTCACCTGAGAGTCTTAGCAACAATTTTCACCCTTTTCATTAATTTCGATCTAAGGGGCATAGCAACGGCTTTCACCCTTAGTCGCTTTATCGGTCATAGCAACAACTTTCACCTGAGGGTCTTAGCAACATCTTTCACCCTTTTCATTAATTTCGATCTAAGGGGCATAGCAACGGCTTTCACCCTTAGTCGCTTTATCGGTCATAGCAACAGCTTTCACCTGAGGGTCTTATCAACAACTTTCACCCTTTTCATTAATATCGATCTAAGGGGCATAGCAACGGCTTTCACCCTTAGTCGCTTTATCGGTCATAGCAACAACTTTCACCTGAGGGTCTTAGCAACAACTTTCACCCTTTTCATTAATATCGGTCTAAGGGGCATAGCAACGACTTTCACCCTTAGTCGTTTTGAATAATCTTCGTAGAGATTGGCCATAATAAGTTCCCGAATACGATGAATTGATAATACCTCTGACGAATAAGACTTTCATTGGATAAATAATCCATTTAGAACATAAGATAAACGTAGACAGAACGAGATAATAAGATAGTAGATATGCTAGAAATCGGTGAATAGTCTTATTTGTCCATAATAACGCATTTCCGAACCATGCTCCTTGTTAAATTGAGTTTAAGAGAAGATAAAATAGAGCTCAGTAGCAGTTTTCCCAATCGATCAAGAGTAATCTTCCCGACGGCGGTGACTATAATTTTACAGTAGGAATCCCTTCGGAATGATCAAATAAAGATTATAATGATAAGACTGTTGATATCTTTACCGACGTCAGTAGCTTCGTTATACGGTTGTAACCTAGTTGGAGCATCGTACGATGCTATTTTCGACCTCAAATCGGCGAGGGTGTGGGTCAGAGCATTGTCCTGGGGAAGGATCGGCGGAATTTCTGGTTGCTGAGCCGCTCTGGATAGATTATCGGGCTCATTGTTAACTGAATTCTGAACCCCCGCCACAAGGGAAGGTTCTCCTCGGTTATATGTATTCCTCCTCGTAGTAGGCATTTTTCGATCTAACACCCAAATAATGCCCCTTGGTGGGCGCTAATTGATCTAGCTCGGTTTCGTGGTATGATCGGTATTAGAATATAAACAAAGAAAACACAAACAAAATATATGGAGAATAGATCAATAATGTATATTGCGATCGAAAGTGTACATATCACAAGTATCGGGGGTCCTATCTGAGCATTATAGGATGCCGTACAAGCTAGAGTGTGAAATACATATAAATAAGTCGATACTATCTTTCCGAGTGGTAGCTTCGAATGGAGTGCACATGGGAAAGTGTGTATCCTTCATAAATGTCTGCGGTATTTATAGATGAGGAAAATGAGCTTCTTGGACTGTCCGTACGCTTATATTACGAGGTTCCTAGGCTTGGGCCTATGGTCGGCCCAACAATAATCATAGGTCACAAAACTCCATTTATAAAAGGTTCGATCGGAACATCACTGGTCCGAGCTCGATATCGCTTCTAAATGGTCGGAGATTGCCAACACTCGACCTTACTTGGGTTCGCAGAGGTAGACTCCCAAAATACCCATCATCATAATCCTCCCAAGAGATGGCCTCCTCTGCAACATGTTGGGATTTGGTAAGATAAACAGCCCTTCAGGCAGCGGAAATTAAAATTTTTAAGGGCCTCTTACGGAATCTTGCGAGGATACAAAACTGGATGTATATATATATATATATATATATATATATATATATATATATATATATATATATATATATATATAAATATAAAGCGATCATAATAACTTAGATCCAAGTTATACCTGTCTCCTTGTAAATTCAAGTAGTTAGCAAAGTTGTTGCGTTTCTCCCTTCGGTTGGCTCGATCCCAAGCTTGATGGAGCGCCCCACGTGTTGCGCCTCTATAGGTTGATACACCACAATATCACAAAATTTAATAAATCCTTATCGGCTAGAACATAGGATTTATCAAGATCTACGATTAGAGAACAAGATGGGAACAAAAATCGAGAAACAAAAACTCCTCTGAAGCAATAGAGGGTTCGACCGATTTGGGGAGAGAAAGGGAGAGAGAATTTTGCTAGACTTAGTTTTGTGCTTTTTTTGTTGTATATGTGATATAACATATAATCTCCTATATATAGATATCTCATCATCCTAATCCTCATAGGACTAGGACTCTAAGTCCTACATGAGTTATGAGCCTTTTAATTGGAAGATCAAGTATTCTAATTAATTTATGGTCCATTCCTAATTTAATTAATTGGAGCTTTATTTAATTTCTCAATTAAATGGCCCAATTAATTAATTACTCGAGTATTAAATACTCTAAATCAATCGAACACTCTCTCGACTGATCATTCCAGAATTAGCACCCTGTCAATTTGGGAATTCTCCCACACTCCACGGTCGATGTCTAGCCACAAGCCCTTGGAGCCCAATCACTGGTGAATTAATTCAGTGAACCTTTTAATCATTTACAATTTCCATATACGACATAATTTCTCCATCGATTGATCTCCAAGTAGAGACTTAAGAGTATGGACTTTTCATCGGTTCCCATTTTCCTCGTCTTGACCTTATGCGTTCTGATCTCGAAATAATTCTCTTTGACTTAATCTTTATGAGCTACTTTCATTAAGTCATCGGATACCTTGGCCAAGGATTTTATCAGAATTAATTTCTCACAGAAATTCATAGGAGAAATTTCCAACATATCAAGTCGGGCCAATAGATCATTAGTTGAGGATATGAACATGCATACGAGTCCCTCTAAACCCAAAGTGAATCCTCAGAGACTTTCTGGTAATCTCCAATTGGTCGGAACTCACATCTAAGTATAGACGTTCTCGTACCAAATAAACCCTATCACCTCAAGTATAAGGAATTGTTTCTCGTATGCTAATGTAAATTGGAATAACTTCAACCCCGATATGCGACTACCGCTTTCATGGTGAGTTATTTCTTAATTGGGGTATTCAGTGCACTTGCCATCCCTGCAAGTCACCCACTTATGTGTATCGACTATCACAGTCAAGCTCGTGGACCCCAGCGTTTTCCAGTTCATCGGAGTATACACATTAGTGAGAGTCTAACTGAATTCAACGATGTCCTATCTCGACTGGGTTCTACGACTCTTGAATATGTTCTAGATCACGGCCTTTGAGATCAGTCCACGGGTTGTCCCATAGCCCTGTGATCTAAGGACTTCTATCTTTGTGCGTAGATAATTATCACATAAGATAAAGTTCACCTATAATAAAATATAAATCTAAATTGAATAGTTCCTTCATTTAATGCAATAAATGACAGTCATACAGTTGGCATGCCGGACACTATTTCTATCACAACATTCATCCATTTCACAAGAACTTGAGTGGCTGGCCTTCTATTCTTTTGATAGAGTCTCCGCTTAAGGATTAGCTCAGGTTCTAGTAAGACATGGCCATGTTCTGACTGAGACTTAGGAAGAGAGGGAACAACCACGGTTGAGCCAATTTTCTTTCTCAACTGAGAAATATGGAACACATTATGAACCTTGGCTTCAGGAGGTAATTCAAGTTTATAAGCAACCTTTCCAATGCGGTGAGAGATTTGAAAAGGGCCATAAAACTTAGGGTTAAGTTTGGTGTAAGATGAACTTCTCATATAAACCTAGCAAAAACTCAATCACCAACTTCAAATTCCAAGCCCAATCTCATTTTATCTGCAAGACTCTTCATTCTGGATTGAGCTCGGTTCAAATGAAATTTAGGAGTCTGATAGTAGACTCTCTGGCAGTCAAACATCTATCCACAGTCTCCACACTGGAAGTCAAATGTTGATATAGAGGATGAGGTGGAGGTGGCTGTCCATAGAGAACCTCATAGGGAGTGTGATTGGTAGAAGAATGGAAGGTAGTCTTATACCACCACCCAACCAAAGATATGAAGTGTAACCAAGCCTTTGGTCTAGCTGAAACCATGCATACCAGTAGGTTTCCAAACATCTATTAACCACCTCAGTTTGGCCATCAGTCTGGGGGTGGTAAGCAATGGAATGGAATAATTATGTCCCCTGTAATTTAAAGAACTCTACTCAATCCACTAATCCAGGTGATCTAGTTTGTAAACTACAAAAATCCATTTATGGCCTTAAACAGGCTAGCAAGCAATGGAATCACACATTAACCATTGTTCTCCAATCTATGGGTTTTAGCCAATCCAGGTCAGACTATTCACTTTTTACTTCTGGTATTAATTCTACTTTTATTGTTGTCCTAGTATATGTTGATGATATATTGATAGCTAGTCCAGACACTAATCTTATTTTGCAAACAAAGACAAAATTAAGTTCCATTTTCAAACTTAGGGACTTAGGCAGATTGAAATATTTTCTCGGCATTGAATTGGCATATTCAAAAGCAGGACTTATACTTTGACAAAGATAATATACTCTTCAAATACTTCAAGACACAGGCTATCTTGCAAGTAAACCAGTGAACATTCCTATGGATTATAAAAACAATCTTCACTTTGACAATAATGACTTATTACCTGATCCAACTCCTTATAGAAGGTTGATTGGAAGATTAATTTATTTAACTATCACTAGGCCAGATATTTCCTTCTCTGTCCATGAGTTAAGTCACTTTGTTTCTAATCCTACTTATGCGCATCTAACAACTACTCATCATCTTTTAAGGTACCTCAAAGCTACACCTGGACAGGGATTGTTCTATGCAAAACCAACAAATTGTAATCTAACTGGCTTCTGTGATTCTAATTGGGGATCATGTTTGGAATCTAGAAGGTCTACTACAGGCTACTGCACATTCATTGACAACTCCCTAATATCCTGGAAAGCTAAGAGATAACCTACAGTCTCTAAATCCTCAGCAGAGGCAGAGTACAGATCCTTGCCGTCTATTCACAATTATTAAAAGAATTGGGCATTAAACTTCAGTTACCTCCTACTGTCTACTGTGATAATGCCTCAGCTCTACATTTAGCTCACAATCCAATATTTCACGAAAAGGACTAAACATATAGAGATTGACTTACATTTTGTGCGTGAACATGTTGCAAATAATGATTTAAAGCTCTTGCCCATCAACTCCTCTGCTCAACTGGCAGATATATTCACCAAGCCACTGCCGCGACCTCAATTTCAGAATCTTTTGTCCAAGCTCGGTGTTCGAAACATCTACACAACAGCTTGCGGGGCGGGGGGGGGGGGGGGGGTATTGGATATGAGAAATCAATCAGAAGAAACAAATGAAATCAAAGAAGAATTGAGCAAGGAATTGAGCTGAAGATTAAGGAAGAGATGGTTTTCCCCAAATTGATTTAGGGATTAGGTTAAATTAATTAAGTCGGTGTATTATATTGTTAAGTTGTTATTATAAGTTAGTTATTTTATTTGTTTTGTATTTCCGTTTTTGCCCCTGGTAGTTAGTTATATATAGCTAGTTTTTCTCCCCCTTTGTACACATTATTCATTTTACACAGATTAATATACAAAGTAATTTCCTTTCCAAATTCTCTCTGATCAGTTTACATACATACACAATATATACATATAACATCAAGAATACCAGTTAATATTTAAAATTAAAATGGACGGGTTACGGGCGGGTGGGACGGGTTTATGAACATCCGTAGCTATAACTACACAACTTAGTAGATAAAAAATGGTATTTTTTTTTCTTTTTATTTAATTTAAAACTATATAATTACATTATTTTGGAAATTTTAATTATAAAAATTGAAAATCAAAATTTCAGTTTCCTCTAAGGCGTGTCAGTTCACTCTCGTGAAAAAACTAACAGAGTTTGAGAGACCACTATTTTTTATTGAATATTTAATAGTATAGGAAATTTCTAACTAACATTTTAGAGGATAGTTCCATGTATTATTTGTGTCTAGCATTTTCCCTAGTTTTTTTTTATTGATCATTCTATTAATCAATATATTATACACCTTAATTCTATTCAAGTCATATATGTACCCAAAAGTACCTAAAAGTAGGGCTGTCAATGGGGCGGATTTCAATTCGGATCCGTTCGAATTCGGTCCGATTTATTAGGATAGTTGTCCAATTAGAGATTCGATGGACCTGATTCGATTATAAAGATTCGAAATCCGAAACTCATGGAGCGAATATGGATTTAGGTTGATCCGATCCGTTAAAGATCCGTATCCGACAACAAATAAAAAGAAAGATATATATACAAAATGATTTATAAAAATAAGTATCATTAATAATATTTTAACGTCAATTTAAGAAGATAGTAATTTATAATTCGTTTATAAATTTATTTAAACCAATATATTCATTCTACAAATATGAATATAGTAAAGAAACTTTGAAAATGTGAGCTAAAATTAAATTAAATTGAAAAGATAATAAACTTGTTTTAGGAAAAAAATATTAATTTAACTTTTTAAATACAAATTTATTGGATCCGAAATATATCCGATATCAGGCCAAATCCGACCAAGATCCGTTGGATTAAAAAATCTAGATCCGAACACAATCCGAGCAAGATCCGAATCCGACATAATTCAATCCGATATAAATGGAGCCGAATCTGGACGAACATGATCCGACCAGAATTCGACCCATTGACAACCCTACCTAAAAGTACCCAAAAGGAAGATAGTTGACCTCTAAAATATTTAGAGGAGTTTCGATTAGGTATTAATGATAGCGATTCTTATTATTAAAGTACTTGGGAAAAATTGTATATTGAGTCACACGAGATTGACTCCAAACACACAGTGGTCACTTAATTTTCAGGAATAGTATATGTAGTCACTTAAATTAAATTTAATAGAACTATTCGTCACCTAGATAAGGTAAGGTGAAAAAGAATAAAATTGAAAAAAGGTGGGTGAATAAAACTTGACATATGCTACCAAATATCGACCTACAATCCTGCAATTAAAAGAAAATTTAAGCCACTTCAAACACTTTCATTTTTCTAGCTGAGACATTAATACTCAAATTAATTATGTAAACACTTTCTACCAAAAAAAAAAAAAAATTTAATGTAAACACTTACACACGAAAATAAGATCACTAACTTAACCATGTTAATATCACAAAACATTTGTTTTATCATTACAATGAATATGAACACACAACTCAACTACATCAAATAACAAGTAAAAATTATCTAAAATTAAAGTCGAATTGTTATAAACTCTTAGATAATAGGGCAATATAAAATAAAAAAATAATTAACAATTACTCAAAGATTAATACATTTTTTAAAAGAATTACTTTTTATACAATATAAAATTAATAAATCTTACAGTTCAGTGGAGTTTTGGATTACACAGTGCCAATTTTGTGGGTTTAATGTTTGTGCCTGTCTCGTAATGATACTTCGTTATTTTTCGTCAAATGCCATAGAATTGGTGATGAATGATGCTAGTAATTATAACTTAAGTGACTATATATATTATTCCTGAAAATTGAGTGATCATTTTCAGTTTAGAATTAAATTTGGTGACTAAATATGGATTTTGAAGTACTGCATACAAAAGTTTCGTCAATTAGACTTTTCCAGTAATTAAACAAGGGTTTTTTGCACTTTGCACCCTCGAAATATGGGAAATAAGCAGTTTGCACCCTTAAAACTTATATTTAGTACTTTACACCCTCGAAATATGAAAAATGCAGCATTTTGCACCCTCTTTTATTTTCAAGCAAAAATTCAAGGGCAAAATATGTAAGTCAATAGTATTGGCACTTTGCACTCTCAAAACTTGAGAATTTCGCACTTTGTACTCCCAAAATAAAATTAGCACGTAACACCCCTAATTAAGAACAAATCAGCAACTTCCACCCCCCAAAACACAATAAATGAGCACTTTGTAAAATGCCTATTTCCCATGTTTTGGGGGTGCAAATTGCAAAAAAACCCCATTAAACAAAGCTGGCCTTTTGCTTGGATTATATTAATATGAATTATTATTGTTGGACATTATGTACGTAATAGCGGGAGTCTGACTTTTGTTAGCCTTCCACATTATATTGCTCATCTGTTTTTTAATATCGATATTTCCGAGATCGCATGATGTAATTGCCATATATGTCTTAGACGAAGGAAAATATGAAATGCTTACTTTCATGGAATTTGTTTCATCTTAGAAATTGTTGTGTATTTATGGTTAATTAATCTGAAGAGGGCATCCTGAAGATTTATTGAGATATTTTAAAGAGAAAAGCTAGGAGATATGAGTAAACTTATAATAGAGTAAAATATACTTTTTTATTTAGTTTCCTAGGTTAAAGTAGGATTCTAAATAGGATAATTATGAGTCATTAATTTGGTATCAGTGCATTAAGAGTTGAGTAGGATGACTTTATTGTTATGCTAATATCTATTAGGCTTGGTGCTCTTGAAGCGTATATTTGCAAATTTTTTAATTGAAACATATAAATTCGATTTTTTTATTTAATCATTTCGATTAAGCAATTATTGCATAATATAAACATTAAAAAATTACAAGTATATTATAGAGACTATAACTTAAGTACACATGTTATACTGGAGGATTAAAATTATAGCTAATTGACTAAAAAATACGTATTGAGTTGAAGTTGGGATCTTTAACTAAACACTGCTAGTACGGTCCATATAACATTAAGAATGTAATAATCTTGATCCGGATTACTGAATTAAAAACATCGAAGGTGGATAGGAATTAATGTAGGGAATTGGTGAAAATTTAGTTTCAAATCCTCGTGGGTTCGACACTCTACTTACTCTTTATTACTTGTTCGATACGTGCACTTGTATTTACTTGCGTGTATAAAATCTGCAATAAGTTTTTGGTGCCGTTGCTGGGGACTTTGATAATTGATAATTTACCAAGTTCAACTTTTATTTTTATTTTGCTTCGATTGTTCTGACGTTTCTATTTTTCTCTTGCAGGTAATCGTACCTAGTTTATGAGAAGAGACAAAATATCTGATTTAGTGGCTTTCGATCCAAAAATCGAGAGAACTTTAGACAACGAAGAGCACTAAACAAGAAGGGAGAAAAATCTGACCAAATGGCTGAGCAACCTAGAATACAACCAATACGGAATGATAATCGGGTGAATCAACAAATAGTCAATCCGCTAATGGGTCCACACAATCCTGACGAGATAGAAAGACCCATTAATGAATACATAACACCAATCTTGGGTGTTCTCGATTCAAGCATTGTCAGACTGGATATTGAAGCAGAACACTTTGAAGTGAAACCGGTAATGCTGAATCTGATAAACTCCTCTGCTATATTTTCAGGGTTGGCTATGGAAGATCCTCATGCCCATTCGAAGAATTTCATGGAAATTTGTGATTCATTCATGAATGGGGTCACAGCTGATCAACTAAGACTGAGATTGTTCTCTTTTTCCTTAAGGGAAAAAGCTCGAGTCTGGCTAAACTCAATGCCACCTAACTCCATCATATCTTGGACTAATTTGACTGAAAAAATCCTGAGAAAATATTTTCCACCCACCAAGAGTGCGAAGGTTCGAATGGATATTCACTCATTCCATCAAACAGAGGAAGAGTCACTTTATGATGCATGGGAAAGGTTCAAGGGATAAATGACACAGTGTCCACAACATGGATTTTTTGGTTGGCAACTGATACATATCTTCTACACAGGATTAGGGGGACAAATCAGGACAATTCTTGATGCAGCTGCAGGAGGGTCGTTTTTGGAAAAGACATATACAGATGCCTACGATGTTAGAAAGAATGACCACCAACAATTACTAATGGGCATCTGAACGCTCATCAGTCAAACTTGCACCTGGAAAATTTGAGTTGGATACTTTTACATCAATGCACGCACAGTTAACCGCATCAGCCAAGAAGATTGATGGGTTAAGCATAAGTAAACCTGGAGATAACTCCTTACAAGCTCAACCAGTGAATATTATCCATTATAATTTTGTAATGCAATAAATAAATCAATTATAACTAATGTATTTACATGTCAAAAGAAGATATAATTTAAAAAGAAAATTGAAATGTAATGCATATAGCAATTATAACTAATGTATTTGCATGATTCATAAAGAAAGTAAAATGGGTATAGCATACAAAGTACGTAATGTAAATGAAATTAAACATAAGAATAAAAATTCCAATTGCAAATACCTGAAATTTCACTTTTGGTTGGTCTGCAGAGAAAGGAAAACAACGTCAACTTAGTTTGCAGCTGCTTAGATGATAATAGGAAAACAGCGTCAACTTTCAAATTAGTGACAAAATTATATTGTGGATTATATTTTAGATTGTCTGCTTAGATGAGTAGTGTCATGTATTGATATATACATATATATATACTAGTTGGATGCTCCACGCAAATGCGTGGAGTTCATTGCCCGGAGGAATTGTTTAAATTTGTATGGGATAATTATGGTATTTTTTTGGGCACTAAAAACTTTATTTCGAATCCTCATTACAAACAGCCCTATCACCACTAGTAGAACTCATCACAAAACCTAAATCCACTAGTAACTGTAGCACGAATCCTCCTCAGACAAAACCCAAACACAGAAAACCAAAAAGATCTAAACATGACATAAACGAAGGCAAACAAAAGAAGCACATTGAAAAAAATATTAGAATTCCTAATCCATACTAAACAACAGTAAAAAAATTCAAAAGCAACTCCTTTTAAATATACATACTAAGAAGTCAAACACACAACAAAAAATACACGGTAACAAGAAACAACTATGAAGCATCCAAGAAACATTTAATAAACACATATATCATAGCAACCAAAATAATCAAGCAAAACAACAATTAATTAAAAAAAAGTGATCAATACAGCATAGGAAGCCAAATAATCAATATATTCTACCAACTACAAAAAAAACAATACATCATAGTGAGCAATTTTTTCAACTAATACCTATAAGTCAACACAAACCAAAAATACACCTGCAAGAATAAAACAAAATAAAAAATGTGAATATATCAACACTAATGAATTCAAGAAAGCAAAAGCAGCAAATTTATGAACCTTTATGAAAAATAAATAAAAGCAAAATAAATATGACATAGCCCAAAAATGGACAATATATTAGCCTGATTAAACTCAAACTGAAATAATAATAACAAAATGAATGATATTAGAGCTGAATCGAAGGATGTTGCGCTTTGTTTTGTCATACCCAATAGTGAGAAAATGAAGAAGGATGTTTACAGAAACTCAAATGCTTAATATGATTCGAGGGAAGTTTTATCTTTAACATTAATTATATATATGTGCCAGTTTTTAGGCCAACAGGTTTTCCTATTTCCCTCACTCATATTTTGATTTTATGAAATTATGAAAAGTAGGACAACTGAACCTCAAGTTTCATGTATGAGAAATCCTAAAATAAAAACAATTAAGTATCACCAATGGTAAAACTCATAGGAAAACCTTAATGCACTACTAACCATAACAAGGACCTTTACCAAAAAAAAAAAAAAAAAAAAGCACACAAGCATTTTACATCTTATAGGTGAAAATGTTCAATTTTCATAAGAACTTTTCTTGACTCTTTTTATTTTTAATGCTTTTAACTCGAATTTAATTTAAGTTGGTCATGTATATGTGCCAAACCAAACCAGTACCTCAGGTTTAATTCATCCCTTCAATTTGAACATTAACCATTTTTTAATTGAAATGCTTTTTCATCAAAAAATTAATAATAACTATTTTATTAATTTTATACACACATACACACGCACAATGGCATTGTTCTGAATATAATTTGTGATGTGAACAATTTAAGGTGATTGAAGTATTGAAAATCTATATAAATTGTGAGTGGTGTGCAAAAGAGGTGAAAAATTGCATCCAGAAGATGGAAGGTTTTTTATTTCTATGTAACTATTTGCCAAAAACATAACTAAAACTTATGAACCATGATGCAAAAGAAAGAACATCAAATATAACATGACACAACCAAAAAATGTTGAAAACATTACCTTGATCACAACCAAGAAGATTTAAACCGCAAGAAATAGAAAACAAAAGTTAAAATTTAGACAACAAACAATAAGAAAAGCCTAGGAAAATCTAGAGTGAAGGAAAAAAAACCTGCAGAAAGCCAGAGCAAAAGAAGCCAAATAATTGCAGCAAAAGGAACAACCAAATTTGATGCAAATATCAAACTATCCTAAATTAAGTATTACAGCAAAAGCACTTGCGTGGTAATGAAAATCATTAGAAATTGCACTGGAATTGAAACACAGGCAGCAAAGTCAATTACCACTTGACTAGGCCTAAGAAGCTGTGCAATTTCAGCAATAGAACCATGTGACCTTGACGAATCAGAAAGAAGAAGCCGCCCAAAACTATCCGACTAAGCAGCTTCAGGCAATAAACAATTTGACAGGTAAATTAAACCAAAGAAGAAATACGGCCGCCGACTATGGGGCCACAACAAATCCACGAACCCATTACCCTAAATTAATTCGGAATTCTGAAATAGAAAATCGAAATAGGCATGGATGGATTAGAGGAAGCAAATTGACGTTGTTTGAAGTGTATAGAAGGAGGCATTGTTCATCACCGTTGTTTACAAAGGGAAATGCGGACCAGGGGCCCATCAGATTTAGGCGTACCGTAAAATAGAGGGAAAAACTAAAGAAGAAAGGAAAAAAGTTATGAAGGAACTGTTCACAGTAATTCAAAGACGACGTCGTTTAACAATTAAAAGGGAAAAAAATTAGAAAAGAAATCAATTTCAGAAACTCTGTACTATACACTTGGGCAATACCTCTTTATAGTTTCTTAATA
This sequence comes from Penstemon eatonii, assembly GCA_038501285.1. Taxonomy (NCBI): domain Eukaryota; kingdom Viridiplantae; phylum Streptophyta; class Magnoliopsida; order Lamiales; family Plantaginaceae; genus Penstemon; species Penstemon eatonii. The sequence goes on along the minus strand of CM076712.1, from coordinate 17,973,757 downwards.
TATATATATATATATATATATAGAGAGAGAGAGAGAGAGTTTTATAATTTACTGATCATTTTATGTAATTGTTAATTGTCAATTAATATGGCCCTACTTCTAATTTTTGCAGAAACGTGCATCAATAATTTTGAAATTTGTTACACTATTTTATCTATAATTCATTTCAGTCCATATTTCAATATAATTGGCATGAGACGTGCAGCAATAATTTTGAAATTTTTAGCAGTATTTTATCTATAATTCATTGCAATCCATATCTCAATTTAATTTGCAGAAGAAATTATACTGTTGCCTTCATATAGTAAATTATAATCGTGCACAGCTAGCGGCCACTTAATTCATATGTTTTTGTTACTTTTTTTCATATAGTAAATTATAATATCGATTATTTTGTTAAATAAATTTTGTACATTTTAACTCTACCTTTCAAATTCAGTGGAAATGAAAAGTGATACATGAGAAGAAATCTTCAGTATTGCTCCCGAGAGTGTTGCTGGACCTGATGGCTTCAACTCTAAATTTTATCAAACCTGTTGGGATATTGTCAAGAAGGATCTACTTGATGATGTAGTAGATTTCTTCTCTGGCTCTTCTCTTCCCAAAAGCATCACTGCTACAACAATTGTGCTTCTTCCAAAAGTACAAAATTATGTTAGTTGGTCTGAGTTTCGGCCTATTAGTCTTTGTAACCTCTCTTGTAAGTTTTTTACAAAGATTTTGAATGATAGGCTTGTGAGTGTGCTTCCCAGACTTATTTCTGAAAATCAATCTGGTTTTATGCAGGATATACTTATTGCTGATAAAATTTTGCTTGCAAAAGAACTGGTGCATAAGATTAATCATCCTAGGGCTAAATGTGGTAATAAGATTATCAAACTTGATATGGCTAAAGCTTATAATAGTGTCCATTGGCCTTTTTTGTTTGATGTGCTTAGGAAGTTTGGTTTTTCTGATCAATTTATAGCCCTTATTAGATACACTGTTAAATATACTTACTCCTCTGTGCTTGTTAATGATCAGCCTTATGGCTTCTTTTGGTCTAAGAGAGGGATTAGACAGGGTGATCCCATTTCTCCAACTTTGTTATCTTGGCTGCTAAGTTTTGAGTAGGGGTCTTAATAAGTTGTTTCTTGAGCATTCTGATATTATTTTGCTAATGGGGGTTTTTGTGTGTCTTACTTGGCCTATGCGGATGATTGCATAATTTTTGCAAAGTCCACATATAAGTCTATTACTAAGATAATGAACTTTCTTGACTACTACTCTAGAGTGTCTGGTCAGGCTGTCAACCCGAAGAAGAGTAAGATTATTGTTGGGAAGGGTTGTCATAGGAGAGCCCGGGCTCATATTAAAATCATTTCTGGTTTTACTATGGATAGTTTTCCTTTAGAGTACCTTGGTGCCCCCTTGTTTAAAGGGAAGAAAAACATGACACTTTTTTACCCCTTACTAGCTAAAAGTAGATCTCATCTGACTGGTTGCGAGACTAAGACTCTTTCCCCTAGTGGTAAAATTATGCTTTTGAAAAGTGCGCTCACTTTCATTCCCACATATACTTTACAAGGCATATTTCCTTCCACTAGTTCGTTAGTTGAGCTCGAGAGGCTTTTTGCTAGATTCTTCTGGAGCAAGACTAGTGGTCAGAAGATACACTGGTCTTCCTGGAAGAATATATGTTTTCTCTCTTTAGAATGCGGTCTAGGGATTTGGAGATTGCCTGATGTTGCTACTGCCTTTTCCTACAAGCTTTGGTGGAGGGTTAGGGATAATGATGGGATTTAGTCTAGATTCATGGTAGAGAAATATATAAAGTCCCACCATTTTTACACTGCTTTGAATGCCAGATATAAATCTCAAGTGTGAAAGTGTATGTGTAAGGTTAGACATTTGTTTTTTGAGAATGTCTTCTGGGGGTTAAGAAATGGGCATATATCTTTCTGGCATGATCATTGGATCAGTGACAGGCCTTTAAAATATTTGCCTATTCCTAATCTTCCAGTTGATAATCTTAGAGTGTGTGATTTCTTTGTGCATGATGATTGGAATGTGGACCTTCTTCATTCCTGCCTGCCTGCTGATGTTGTGAGTAATATTGTCTTGTTGCATATTAACTTGAATGAACAAATGTGATTACTTGGAAGCACACTCCTGATGGTTTGTTTAATATTAAGAGTGCTTGGATTTTCACTAGACTTAGGAAACCAGTAGATTTGTTAATGAAACATGTGTGGAACTCTATTGTCATGCCGTCTTTTTCTATTTTCATTTGGAGGCTTTTTGAACAATTGGATCCCTGTGGATAGTGTTATGCAATCCATAGGGACTCAGTTAGCATCAAAATGCCAGTGTTGTTTTGATATTGAGAGTATTCAGCATTTTTTTATTAATGGATCTGTGGCTTCCCAAGTTTGGGAATATTTCGCTAATCTGTTTGGTGTAAAGAAGATTTTGACTGACAATCCCAAGTTTTTGTTGTCTGTTTGGGTTAATTCCTCTACTTTTTGTGGTCTGGGGCATTTGAGATCTATTATGGCAATTTATGTCCTTTGGAACCTATGAAATGCAAGAATAATTCCAAACATCACAACAAGAAACACTTTGCTTTGAATATTATCAATAGGTCAATTTCTGAGGTTAAGTCTCTGTACTCAACTTCAAAAATTAGACCTTGTAATTGGAAGGGAGATTTAAGTATTCTTAGATCTTGGGGTATCAATGTCAAAACTCCTTTAGACCCGAAATGTATTATGGTTTACTGGTTTCTTCCTCCTTCTGATTTTGTGAAGCTAAATACAGATGGTTGTTCAAGGGGTAATCCAGGGGTTCGGAGCTTGGGTGGGATTGTGAGAGATGCTGATGGGAAGATGGTGTTTAGCTTTTGTGATTTTATTGAGCAGTGTACAAACACTGAGTCAGAGATGAAGGATTTTAATCAGGGGATTGGAACTCTGTGATTCTTTTGGGCTTTCCAATGTGTTGGTTGAGGTGGACTCTCAGGTTCTGTGTTCTGTCTCGAAAGGTCAAAAACAGGTACACTGGAAACTTGTGAATCATTTATATAAGGCTAAAAAACTTTTGCAAAAAATTGATTCTTCAGTGAATCACATCTACATGGAGGCTAATCGGGTTGCTGATTACTTAGCCAACATGGGATATGATTCACAAGAATCAAACATTTTCCATCCTGGTGAGGGGGATAGGAAATTACAGGGTCTTATTTGGTGTGACAGATTTCATATGCCTTCTTTTAGACACTCCAACTAAACCCTATACCTCTATATGATATTGATATCCAGGGTAGTTTATCAGACTGTTCTGAGACACTATCAGGTGGGAGTTCTTTAGATGCATTTCATATAGAGTAGTTATAATATTTGTGCATATAGTTTATCTTTATTTACTTTGGCCCGCACCCCTGGCCTTTCATTTGCTATCACTTGATTTGCCATTGCTTTCTCTGAGGTTAGCTATCCTTGTTTTTGCATGATTCATCCATCTCTCATGGCTTTGTCAATATTAGCTAACTTACAAGTCCCACTTCACTCACCACCTCTAAATTGTGCCTCCTGTGCACTGCACACACTTGTTGTGTCTGGGTCACATTGTGTAAGTTGGTCTGCACCGACTTATTCACTCAGGGACAACCTTTAGTTGCACCTCATTGCACTTTACAGCATATAATCCCTTTACATGTTAGGAAGCTCTTTGTTTTATTTTCTGGATGAGTTCCCTGGTCCATTGGCAATTCTATCATTTGGTTATCCTTGCTTCCAATGCCTGGAAGTCAATTTTTGCATATAGGTCTTGTCATCTTATATCACCGGACAAGTTCATTCATCTCACATGTGTGGACTTCACTCATTTATTTGATCCAGTAAATCACCGCTTCTATTTAAACCATGCCTTTGCACTTTTCACACCATATTTTTTTATGGCTGTTGTTGGGTTGAGGTGTTGGTTGTTGGAAATTTTCTTGTACATGATGATCCTTTTGGTTAAGGTTTCCTTCAGGGAGTCCATTTCAGGGGTCGGTGTTGTGGTGGTGTTATTTACACTTTTGACGCCATTTTGTTGCTTTGTGTACTCAGTGGTGGTGTTGTGATGGATGGTGGGTTAGTTGCAAGTGGTTCAATTCTTCTCTCAGAGCTCAAAGGTGGATATATGTTGGAGGTTGTTTGAGGAATTGATACTTGTCTTTGACTTTCCATTGCTAGTGGCTCCTTTTATCATCAGGGCTCAAAGGTGACTATTTTGTGGAGGCTGATGGATGCATTTGCTACTTTTGTTTAGGATTTTTTTGCTATAATACTGCCCCTGCATTTGGTTTTATTCTATTTTGTACCCCTGCGTGGGTTTCTCCCGGTAAGTGGGCATTTAGATACTTTTGCCCCTGTTTGGGTAGTTTTCCATCATATTGGCTGTTCATTTCACTTTCTAGCTTTGTTGTCTTTTGTCTCTTTTGTTTTAGGGGTTGGTCCCTTCTATCCCGTACACATTTCTGGACTTATATAAATTGTGAGTTCCCCCTCACGTTATTACATCAAGTGGTCGGATTTAGGAATTATCTTTCCTATTTCAGACAGTGCATGAGTTAGTCCAGCTCAATGTGTTCCAAAGAAAGGGGTATGATAGTGGTTAAGAATCAAAACAATGAGTTAATCCCTACGAGAACAGTCACAGGTTGGCGAGTGTGTATGGACTATCGAAAAATGAATAAAGCAACAAGAAAATATCACTTTCCGTTACCGTTCATTGATCAGATGTTAGATAGACTTGCCGGAAGGGCTTATTTTTATTTTCTAGATTGATTTTTGGGGTATAATCAGATTTTCATCGCACAAACTGATCAAGAGAAAACTACTTTCACATGCCTCTATGGCATATTTTCTTTTAGATGCATGCCTTTTAGATTATGCAATGCACCTGCCACGTTTCAATGATGATAGAGAAATTTCTCGAAGTCTTCATGGATGATTTTTCTGTATTCGGGGATTCGTATGATGAGTGTTTAGATAACTTGGCCAATGTCTTGCGTAGATGTGAAGAGACTAACTTAGTACTAAATTGGAAAAAGTTCCACATCATGGTACAAGAAGGAATAGTGTTGGGACACAAGGTATCAAACAAGAGCATTGAAGTAGACAAAGCAAAGATAGAGACGATAGAGAATTTCCCTCCGCCCACTTCAACAAAGGGAATTCGTAGTTTCCTGGGACATGCTGGATTCTATCGAAGTTTCATTAAGAATTTCTCTAAAATCTCTAAACCTTTATGTAATTTGCTTGAAAAAGATGCTAAGTTTATCTTTAATGATTTGTGTATGCAACAGTTCCTGACATTGAAGGAAAAGTTGGTGACAATCACAATAATAGTAGCTCCATGTTGGAATCTACCATTTGAAGTGATGTGTGATGCAAGAGATGTCGCCCTTGGAGTTGTACTAAAAACATGAAAGGAACATGATCTTTCACTCGATATACTACGCAAGTAATACTCTCACTGATGCTCAATTGAATTACACTGTGACTGAAAAAGAGTTGTTGGTTGTAGTGTTTGCATTTGACAAATTCCGAGCGTATCTGGTAGGAACAAAGGTTATAGTATATACAGACCACTATGCAAGTATTTGATTGAGAAGAAGGATGCCAAGCCTAGGATGAATCGATGGGTTCTCTTTTTGCAAGAGTTTGATCTCAAAATAAAGGATAGAAAAGGAACTGAGAATCAAGTGCCTGATCACTTATCTAGATTGGAGGGAGAAAACAAAGAGCCAGACTTAATTATGATCAATGAAGTCTTTCCAGATGGATAATTGTTTGCGGTAAATCAACCTAAACTTCCATGGTATGCAAATTACGTCAACTATCTAGTAAGTGGCCTACTTCCTCCTGACTTTAATTTCCAGCAAAAGAAGAGATTTCTACATTATGTGAAGAATTATTTGGGATGAAAACTTGTTTAAGAAACGTGAGGATCAAATGATAAGGAGGTGTATTTTTGATGAAGAGTTTGAGGACATTCTGGGTAATTGTCACAATTCTACGTACGGTGGGCATTTTAAGGGAGTTCGCACAGCAGCTAAAGTCCTTCAATGTGATTTCTTCTGGCCCACCCTACTTAAGGATGCTCATGAGTTTGTTAAGCATTATGATCAATGTCAATGGGTTGGAAATTTAATTAAGCGTAAGGAGATACCACTGACTACTATGCTTGGAGAAGGTTTTTTTTATGTATGGGGGATCGACTTCATGGGACCCTTCATTCCTTCATTTGGAAACCGGGTACATTTTAGTTGTGGTTGATTATGTGTCTAAGTGGGTAGAGGTAGAAACATTTCCAACTTATGATTCGAAGGTGGTGATGCAATTCATTAAGAAACACATTTTCACAAGGTTTGGTACACCGAGAGCCATCATTAGTGATCGAGGCTCACACTTTTGCAATAAATATTTCAACGCTCTCTTAGCAAAATATGGTGTAAGGCATAAAGTGGCAAAGGCATATCATCCGCAGACGAATGGGCAAGAAGAGATCTCCAATCGAGAAATCAAGAAGATCATAGAAAAAACTGTTAGCCCCACAAGAAAAGATTGGTCAAGGAAGTCGGATGATGCTCTTTGGGCATATTGTAAAACTTTTAAGACGCCCATTGGCATGTCGGCATATAGGTTAGTTTTTGGTAAAGCATGGCATCTACCATTAGAACTTGAGCATAGGTTTTTGGGCGGTTCGTAACTTAGCTTGAACATGAGCTTGGAACTCTCGGGAAATGAGCGTTTGATGCCACTTAATGCACTTGATGAGTTTCGGTACATAGCCTATGAGAATGCCAAACTATACAAAGAGAGGACAAAGAAATGGCATGACAGGACCATTACAACCAAATTGTTTGAGTTGAGTTGGGCCAATTCGTGCTCCTTTTTAATTCGCGTCTCAAACCTTTTCGTGGAAAGCTAAAATCTCAATGGTCTAGACCATTTGTCGTCATAGATTCATTCCCACATGGTGCCGTGGAGATAGCTGAAGTTGAGACAGGGAGACTATTTAGAGTAAATGGACAGCGTCTCAAACATTACTTGGGTGGAGAAATTGTGAAGGAAAGGACCTCTGTGGTTTAGAATAAAGTAACATCAGTATCAAGTCGAGCTAAGAAAATAAAACTAAGCGGTTCTTGGGAGGCAACCCAAGCTTTTATTTTTTTTCTGTTAGGTTTTGTTTTCGCGTTTTTTCGTGTTTTTTTGTTTTGTTTTTGGTCTTAGTGTGATCTATGATTGTATTTTTGCCGTGTTTTGCAGGTGCATCAAGGGGTGGAGTTAAGCGAAGTTGAATTTTTAAATGAAGTAGACAATGGGCGTGTTTGAAAAAAATTAGCATCAGGCCATGGCCTAAATTCAACACACGCAGCAGATCCGCGCCGCCACCCTCCTCTGTCCTGTAACCTTAGTGCCACCATTTTCTCCCAGAAGCGCCGCTAACTCCGCCACCAAAATCTCCAAATTCTACCACCACTCTTCTCATCCACAAGCCACCATCTCGTTTGGTTCACTCACATGACGGGTGTTGGTAAAATTAATTCTTGCTCTTATTCGCTCGATTATTGGATTCTGATTTGAAAATTAGAGAGATTTCCATGCTATTGTGGGTTTTGTGTTGGTGATTATTTGAGGAATTTGGTGAAACATTATCTTGGGCGGTTATAGTTGGTTATTGTGGTTTTGTTTGATTTTGTTACTTGTTCGGATTGTGGTGAAACATTATATAGTGGGTTTTGATTGATTTTGTCACTTGTTCGACTTGGGAGTGGTTGTGAATTGACATAAACTATAGTTGATTGATTATTTTGGTCATATTCAAATTGCACCACGAAGTCGACCTCGACAAAAGAAGTCTCCTTTGAACAAATTAGCACCAAAAACCACATCTATGAATAAGAACGGTTTTGCAAAAGAGAAACATGGACATACTGACGGTTTTGACAAAGATAGGCTTGTTAACCCGAATTCTCAAGAGAGATATTTTGACGCTTATGAGATCAAGAGGACATCTATTATTGAGAGGGGTGTGCATTGTACCAATGAGTAATTCCCTGAGTTTTTTGGGTAGTTTAAAAAATGGGGATGGATGGGTTTTATTAAACACCTGACAGAGATTGTGTGTGAACTTGTGAGAGAGTTATATGCTAATATCTCCCAAGTTCGGCAAGATTACCATCAATAAATTTATAACCTGCCAAACTATGAGATTGACCAGTACACAACATGCCCCGCGGAAGCAGTAGACATGAAAGAAGTTGTGGATCTCATTTGTCTCTCGGGTACTGTACGGGTAAAATTTTGAAGAAATCACTCACACCTAAGGATAATGTTTGGTTCTACTACATTGCATCGAGGTTTATTCCCACTACTCAATACACTAGAATGTCAGAGGAAAAGTCCCGACTAATTTATTCCCTCATGAAAGAACATACACTAGACGTTGGAGCATTAATTAACAAAGGCATTGTTCGGAAGGTGCCCAAAAATTTTGGTTCCCTTCCCTCATTTACCGTCTTTGTATTCAAGTTGGGGTGCAAATGAAGGCAAAGGAAAGGTGAGATTAAAAAGTGCCTTCGAAGATAAAACATGGTTTAAGGTGATGGGAGAGTCGTATTGGAATCCTAAAAGTGCAAGAACTGTTTCGAATCGGGGTACAACATCTTCGTCGACACCCGCCCCAAGAGCAAGAACAATGCCACAGAGGCTTGAGAATATGGAGAAGCAACTTAAGTTTCTTTTTGCCTACGTGACGACAAGTTTTCAGCGTATTGAGGAACTCAAGATAGTAGAGTTGCAGAGCCGGAATGCACAACTGCCAACACTGACACCTTATCCAATTAAGGAAGATTGTGAGAACGGAAACATCGATGAAGATGAAGAGGCAGAATCTGGTTCGAAGGATGATGATTAGGATGGAAAGAAATCCCGGAGAGAGCCAGACATAGACTCGTAGAGACGTATTATTTCTACTGCTCTCTTTTATACTTTTGTTGGTGGTGTTGTTAATTTCTGCATGTTGTTTGTTCTCGTATATATTTATTGGTTTGTCTGACGTGTTTTCGACCTACTTTTGTTTAAGTCACAGTGGGGACATTATTTGAATTAAGTTTTGGGCAGTCGCATTACATTGTGCATGCTAGGTCGACTTCGACAATTTTTTTTTGAATTTTTTTTATTTTTGGATGTTTTTCCTGCAATATTCTTAGCACGAATGCATAATAGAGAATTTAGGATGAAGTTAGTGAATTTTAGGCTGGAATAGAGATTAAGACTTCCTTTCTTGCCTACCTGATATCTAGATTCGAGGGTTAAAATGCTAAGGGTCGAAGTGATAGTTTTGCCTAAGTAGTGGAGAAAGGATAACTTTAACAAGAAACAAATGAAGCAAATAGTTGAAAAACTATAAGTTAAATTCAAAGAAAATAACCTCACTTGTATGAGACCTGAAAGACCTCATCGCTTGAAACTTATCCTTGCACTCTTCTAACTTGACTGCGATAAGTTTAATGATAAATGAGTGCATCGACTTAATTATTTTGCACTCCTCTATAATGACTGCCTCTTTAGAACGAGTTATGAGTGTGAGTGGTGCTAAACATACTTAAGTTGTGTTAAACAAATAAATAAATGCTGAGTGAAAGTTTGAACCCTAAGGAGTCCATAACTCCGACTTAAAGTGTTGCTAGAACTTAGTAATTAGTGTGATAATCTAAGAAAATAGAGAATAGGTGTGGCAATTTAGGAATTCATGCAATTAGCCTCAGATTTCGAATTTATAGGGATCTAAGTGATTCTAACATTCTCGTATTATGTATACACACACACACACACGCAAGAATTATAGTCAACTAACGGGTCTGGGTCAAGCCGGGTCGGGTCGCTTAAAAATCTACTTTAGAAATTGAATTATTGAATTCAAAATCTAATTGAAATCATTTGTGGAAAAAAGAATTATATAGTTTATAAAGTATTTCTATTTTCATAAAATTGGGCTAAATGTAAATAAATAGGGTCGGCCCCACGAGTTTATTTTCTTTTGTTAATATTACGACCCATTAATGACCAAATAATAAACTCATTAGTAACCCATTAATTTCCAAAAATAAAAATTGTTACTAACCCAATAAAAATACCTATAATGACCTATTAAGGACCTAATAGAAAACTTATAGACTGACCATGAGCCAATATATATGTTTCAAACCAGTTTTGTTAAGCCTAAATCTAATTATTTTTATTTATTTAAAAACAAGTCACTAATACTAATGTTTGTTTTAATTAAATAAAAAAAATGTAAAATAATAACAACAAGAAAAATATTGCTAGTGTAAAATTAAAATAAGATATAATTACCAATTTCAATAATTCTCTTTTCAAATTTTAACAATTATATTTAACAAATATTCTCAATCAATCAACACATTAATTATAATTTTTGAAATTAAGGCCACCAAAACATTAAAATAATTTCACTAAAGTGCTAAAATATAAATATTTCATGGATGACGTGCGGAAAATCCCAAAAATGGCCAAATTTTATTCCAAAAGTAATAACATGATGAAATTATAATTATTTAAAAAAAAATGGATAAACAATCTAAACAAAAAACAAAACAGTTGATTAATTCCGAACTGGTGGTCTGGGTGGACTGAAACATGTCCAATTTGGAGGAGAAAATCCTGGAATATAATTCGAAAATGCATAAGGATTATAAATGCTTGGCGTTGTCTGCAATGTACATACCAGAACATTATTTTATTATGCGTCAAAAATACATTTTAAAATGAATTACTTAAATTTTAAAAATTATAATAACAATAAAACAAATAAACGAAAAAATTCTAACATGTAGTTTCATTGGAAATCGTCCTTGAGAACCAATACCAGCATTTGTATTTGGAAATTGAGGATGATGCATAATTAAAAGAAGATTGGTGTGTGTGTTGTGATTATTAGGCATACCACAAGACGACGTGCTTGGTGAAGGTTGATTCATCAAGGGTTGGGTGTCATTATTATAGCCAACATAATCATCTTATGTGGGTTGAACGGGCATTTGAGAATTAGTGGAAAGTGTATTTTGCTTCCCACATGAAGTACCTGGAAATATTTTGTTTAGCTCACAAGTGGTTGACTTGTGTCCATTTTTCCTTAAAAAGTAATACACATGATAAGAACAAGATTTTAAAATCAATTAAATCAATTAAAATTTGAAGTTGATTATGTAAAAGGTTATAAGTGACTTTGGTTAATTTAGTGTTAAGTTTTTTAAATTTAAGAAAATTAAAAATAATATAAAAGACTTTTCAAATTGAGGTTGTTATTTTAATTTTTCCATAAAAATTAAACAAAAGAGTAATTTAAACTTTAAAAAATTGGGTAAAGTTGAGTTTTATTTTCGAAAATTACCACTACCACCTGTCAAGATTTTAGAAGGATGGCCACACGTGAAGCTAAGTTACGTTGGGCCGCACCCTATACGCCTCGAGGTGGCTAATGTATCTGATTTAACCGAATTTCGTAGGGTTAATTGTATCAGTGAATATTTTATATTGGGGAGTCTCAATATATGATTTAGGGCTCTGTTACTTTATTCAGGATGGATCAATCCCAAGGAAGAACTATATGAAAGGAACAATTAGTAATATAGACAATCTCTGCCAAAAAGACAGTATGAATATGGCGAATAAGTGATTCTTATTGTATAATTTGAGATTATGTTGTTATGTTAAGCATAAACTCCGTAGAATTGAATGTGTGTAATACAATGATTAACTAGGTATTTATATCATACTAAACCTAGCGTTACAAGGAAATATAATCCTAATAGGACTCGGCCCATTAGTCCTTCTTGAGTCCAGACTGTATGTTGCTCGTTAAGGTGCGTATCCAGCTTGGGTCGATAGAAACTTCCGAATGGGTTTGTCTGGTCGAAATGATCCCATAACCCCTACTCGATCCGGATATTATAAGAGGTGCAAAATAGCCCCCATCAGTACTCCCTCACTTCTTTGAGCGTATAGATAATAGAAGCTCGTAGAAGTAGATATTTTTATACGACTGTTTATCTTCTATGAATGGTGCCTCGTTAAAAACCTTTCTTAAGAAAAAACCCTATGGGAAAAAATCTTAAGTAAGGAAAAGAGTGCTACGCATCATAGATAGTCGTTTTCTCTTTCCATTTATGAATCGCCACGCGTCCTTTCGGGAGGCTTTTGATTTCCTTCCATTTTTGGCGGGAATATGATTAGTTGTGACAAGTTCGAAACGTCTTTTCTCTTTTCAGTATAAATAGGTGACTTTTGAGTTCGTCACTTCTCATTTATTCTTGCTTATAGTTCGTAGTCATTTTCTTGCTTAGTCGTTTATCATATAAAGTTTTCTTTTTATCGACTTATATCCTCCGAGAATCCGAAGTTATGGCTTCTTTAAGAAAATCTTCTTTTTCCTCTAGGGAGAATGTTGCTCCTAATAACGAGGAGGAGTTGCATTCTAATCTTTTGGGCGAACAAAATGCAGTTCCTGAATTTGTCGTTCCTGTTGAAGACACTTTTAAGGTACAAATCCTTTCTGATACAGATGTCGCTGCCCGAGCCAAAAAGGGCAAAGGTACTGCTCCTCAAATTTCTGAACCAATTGAGGACCTAGCTTGTGCTTATACGGTGGACACTTTTCCGGAGGTTGTGAATAATTATGCCAAATATTTTCCGGAGGGTTCTGAGATAATTCTCCTTTCTCCTTCTGATAGAGTTACATCTCCAACGGAAGGATGTCGAGCCTTTTACACGGCCCACTTCAATAGCGGTCTGCGTCTTCCGTTGTCTCCCCTCTTTCTTGATATTCTAAGAATATTCATTGTGTCCTTGACACAATTAGTTCCTAATTCTGTAGCCTTCGTGGTTTGTTTTTCTGTCTTAATGATCGCAAAAGGGTTCAAACCTTCTTTTCGTAACTTTACACAACTTTTCCGGTTCAATATTTCCAGTTCTTCCAATCGTGGATATTTCTTCGCTAGTCAGAGGCCTAGTCGAGCAATTTCCGATTCCCCCGTCTCTAGCAACCCCTTCTGGAAATCTCATTTTTTCTTTGTTCGCCCCCCACCTCATATTTGTTTGGCGGACGGTTTGACTATGCCCTTCTCGTGGGATCACGGCTCCAAATGAGTTTACGGAGGTCGTCTGCCGACTGGTGAATTCATTCCTGATGATGCTCAGTTTATCGGTGAAATCCCCGCTATGCGTGCCAACAAATATCAGAGTGCTCTTCTGATTGGGGAAGCTTTCCTTCGTAAAGCGGGACTAAGCGCTCATAATTTTCCAATCAGTTCATCATCTGAATCACTTGGTAAGCATTTTACTACAGATTAGTGATGTGATGATATCTTCTTTACTGAGGATCTAATTTTTATCTTGTTTCTTTTTCAGCCCATATGGTAGAAAACTCCCGTCATTCTTCGAAGGGAAAAATGGTGCTGTCCAAATCTTCCAAATCCGTAGAGAACGTCCCTATCGAGCAGAGAGCGTCTCGGAAGAGAAAGCTAGAGTTGAGTCATGACTCCGAGGAGAATGGAGAGGAATCTCCAGATTCTTCGCAAGATTCCCCTATTCGTCAAGGGACTGGATCCGGTTATCCCCCCCTTCAGCTTAGAACATCCTTAGGTATTCGTGGATGTCGCAGCTGGTCGATGCCTCATCCTAACGATAATCCGGTAGGGAGAAAAATGAGTTACTATGGTCGTTCAGGTAACGATCTCTCTTTTCCTGACGACAATCATCCAAAACCTACTTTGGTTGAAATGATTGAGGATCATTTAGAAGGAAAAAGGGCTGCTGGTTATTCTGAGAAAGATTCTCTTGTCCATGATGAGAGCGAGAACGCGGTCGATAAGGCGACTCGTGTCCTTTTGTCTGGTGTTTTTACTCGCGATCTGAATAAGCTTCTTCGAAAGGATCCTCTGGAGAAATTTCAGCGAGCTTCTCTGTATGCTGAAAAGGTAACCTCTTTTTAAGTTTGCTTTATAAGATATTTCCTTTCGAAGGTCTTTCTATTTTGCTAACTTTTGTTTTACTCCTTTACTTTTTTCAGACTAAGACTTGTTTAGCCTCATATGCTTATGAAACTGCTCTCTGGAAACAACAATGCGAGTTTCTGGAGGAGAAATACAAAGCTTTACTCCATAAGTCCTCTGGTTCAGAGGTAGGCCCATCAACGTCCTCTTCCGTTTCGGTCGTAGAGATTAGGGCTACGGGGACTGAAGACCAGGAGATCATGAACAGGGTCCTGAAGACTTCCCGTGCTCAAGAGCAAGCCGATCAAACGGCTAAAAAGTTAGAGGAGTTCCAGTTTCAGAGTACTGCTCGGATTAGTGAGCTAGAATCTCAAGTATCAAGCCTCCAAGCTTCATTAGAGGACTATGAGAAGGACATTCCTCTCTGCGGACTCAGGGATCGTTATTGTCGTAATTATGATGAAAAAGTGATTCGTGAATTCCTTAATTCTCCCGTTCATACGGCGTTGGTAAATCAAATGGTCGGTACGCTCTTAGAAAATACGTTCAAGAAGGCAATCCATCAATTGGTCGCTTTCGACATGATTGATGATCGTCGAAAGGAATACTTTAAAGCGGCACATATTCGGTTGAACCGCTATGGCGAAGTATACTCTCCTTCCGAGCTTCCAGATGTCGTATATCAAAATTTTCCTTTGGCACACCTCGTCAGCGAAGTCGGAAAACCATTACCTATTCCTCCTTCAGATATCAATGATGAGCTCGACAACACCTTTATCGATCCAGAAGATGAAGAAGAAGAAGAAGATATTGGCATAGCCGAGGAAAAGGACGTCGGTAGCGAACAGAAAATTTTAGCTAGCGATCAAGCTATATGATATATCGATCTTTCGAAATAATCTTTGTAATTATTTACCCATAGGTTTGATTGTAAATTTACCCTTTCATCCCCTTGAAATAAACGTTTTGTATTCTGACAGTTGCGTCCTTTCGTGTTCTTATGTAATAATTCAGACAAGTCATTAACTTCGCCGTAATCATTATGCGTATGTCGTTTAAAATTCTATTGTTTATTGCATGGCTATCTTCAGTATTTCGCGCCCTTTCTTTAGGTCTGTCGCGTCTTTTCGTGTAGTATAAATATAAAAGGTAAAAACTTGACTTGATATTTACCGTTATACTCATCTCTTCTAATAGAATACTTTTTCCTTGGCTAGTCGATAAACTTTCTCGATATTTACTTTGTATTTTTCAACAATCCAATCATGAGTAATCTTTTTGGCAATACTTCGAAGCGACCTTCCCGTGAGGGCGCTAGGGATACCAGACCTAAAAAATCTCGAAGAGAGGGGCCCTCGATGGAGCCTCCTCGTTCGTCTTCAATAACTAGGTTGGTGATCGACACTCCTGTTGTCCCTTCTGAACCTTTTTCCGTAATTAGTTCGTCTTTCGTAGAACCAAATTTTTCTTCTTCTACAGAAGTAGGAAATAGGCCTTCCCCTGGTCGGGTGGCTTTTGGAGATTCGTCCAATGTGGAGCAGTTTTTCGATATACCTGTTTCTTCAGGTGTTTCTTCTTTTGAGCATGGGTTTCATGGAGGGGATTTTGTCAATACCCTTTCTTTTTCTACCTCTGCTGCCCCGGTTGTCAGCGGGGGCCAAACTGAAGAAGGCTCCTTCGTAAATCCCTCCTCAACACAGCCTATTTCTCAAGATTTTCCTGATTACTTGTTTCATGATACTACTGTGACGACTACTTCCTTCGAATCTGGCGGGCCTTCTGGAGGTCGAAGTGAGTCGAGGTCTGGTCGCCGAACTGTTATTTCTGCTTCGGGGAAGGAAACCTCGATTAGTCCTAATGAGAGGGAATCTCCTCGTCCGTTAGACGATCGTTGCATCCTTGAGCAGGTTAAGGATATTTTGCGGTCAGTGAGTCCCCGCCCTGACAATGTCCCTCTTCTTAGTGAATTGCCGGGCTCTGTTGAGCCTGATGCTTTGTCCTGGGATCTGGGCTTGAGCACTATTTTGCCCGGTGAATTGAGGAAGCTTGAGAATACTTCCAATGTGCGCCTTGTTCAGTCGCTAGTGAAGTTGTCCGAGCAGGTAGACCTGTCTTTTCATTACTTTTCTTGTTTTCATTTTGATTACCTTGTTACATAAGGAGTGTTTTCTCTTTCCAGGCTAAGTACCTTGCACTCCAGCTGGGTGTGCAAAATGACGATCTGTGGATAAGCAGAAACGCTTATCAACGTCGTTTGGAATCGGAGTCGGCCAAGGTCAGAGGGCAGAGTCTCCAACTGCAGATTGCCAATGATGATTTGAAAAAATTGGAAGAAGAAAAGTCTGTCTGGGAGAAAGAGAAAAGTGACTTGGTTCAGGCTGCTGCCCTAGCAGAGGAGTCTCGACGGCGGTCCTATGAGGAAGGTTATGACGCCGGTTATCTAAAGCGTCAAGAGAAGTTGATGGCGTTTGCTGGTAACTTGACTCCTCGGATGACTGTTTCTGCTAGTCGGTCTGTTGATAACAACCCTTCTCAGTGATCTGTTCGACCTCGCAGGCCTTGGACTGTTTCTTCTTTTTTTTTTTTTTTTTTTTTTTTTTTTTTAGTGCCCAACTTTTTTGTGTAGTTGCTTGGGCTGTATTTTTTGTATTGGGAGAATGATTTGCTCAAAACTATGAATATGCAGATCAATGCCTTGATCTTTTTTAAATCCATAGATATATTTTGTTATGCATATTTTGCTGTTATGCATGAATACAACTTCTTTGAAGTAAGAAATATAGATTAGTATACTTATCTCATGTTGATCTTCTCGGAGGACGTCTAGTCTTTGAAAATGTAGCATTAGTCTTGCTTGATCGATGTCTAAGTAACTGAATGTTACAATGTTTGGGACTGCAAATTAAATCCTTTAAAATGAAGTATAAGAATGATGATCAATCGAGCATGATTCCTTATGGTCTCCCAGAAGTCGTGTTAATAGCGAAGCATCCACGTAGATATCTCATCGAATATTTAAAAAAAAAAAAAATTCTCAGCTTTGTCGTTGCTGTTCGATCAGTCCCTTATAAATTTGTCTTTTAGTTAAAGATATCTTATTTAAAGATGTTGTCTTTTTGTTGAGCTCTGCTCTTCTTTTTTCTGAAACTGCAAAATTGCTCTAGATAAGCTCTCAAGATCCATGTTTCTCTGTAGTGCTTGTGAGTTCCTTGTTTCTCAAATAAAGCAACCAGTGTATCAATATACCATTGCTTTGATATGGGAGGAATTGGAAAACGTAGAATTATTAGCCAGATCTATCTTGTTCAGACCCCCTTCAGCAATTCTTTGGAATATTAGGCAGTGACTATTTTGGAATCTTGAGTAATGACGGCTATTCTCCTGATTTCCATGTCAGATTTCTTGGATTCCAAATGGAGTTCTTGTATGGCTAATTTAGTAGTTCCCCATATGATGTATGAGGCAGTGACGACCCTCGTATGGTGGAAGGTTTGGTCTTTTTATCTCTAGGCGAGCAAGTATCCTTTCTTCAACGGTTTAAACTTGCATGCCTTCGTTGAGGATCTTTAAATTTTTCTGTCGAGCGACTATCATAAGTGATCGTGCAGACCTTTCTGGTTCAGAGCTTCTTTAAGCCTTCTTGGATTATTTCGTTGATCGCTTCGATCTGCGGATTCTTTTGTTATCGACTGGTTGAGTTGATCAGACAGGTGCCGTTCCAACTTACTTGCATTTATTACGGGGAATCAAAAGGTCGCATTTTCGTCCCTTGATCAAATTTCTATCCAGCCGTAGGTTCATTTTCACGAGCGCCTATAAATAAGTAGGTAGTTTCCTTATCTATTATTCAGAACAGATGGAGATCTCAGTTTCCTTAGTTTTCATTTTGCCTTCTGATCCCATAATATTCAAAAAGTCACATTATCGCGATTTATATCACAACGGCTTAAATTTAATTTGCCTTGTACTGACAGGTCCCATGGAAGCCCTACCTTGTACTAACGGATCCCATGAGGCCTCAATCTTTGTTTTCACAGATTTGAGGTCCGTGGTTTTTGTTTGCAAATGGAGGGTTCATATTTGCCAGTCACCCCCGCTCTTCGATGTTACTTCCGGAGTGATAGACTACCGGGGTGTGCTGGTAAATGTGTTTGTCGCGATGGTCCTCGCGAGATGCTGCTTCAGAGTAAAATGTCAACTCCTAATGTAAAAGCAGTATCTTGTTGTGGGTGAATGAGTATTGCCGGTTATCTGGCTGGTAATGCTCATTTCGTCTGGAAGAACATTTGATCTTCAGAGCCTGGCCGTCGAACCAAAGAAGTCGACCATCCTGAGCAGCATGCTTCTTAGGTGGTTTATCATAATCGACGAGGTACTAGGGAGGAGATTGGTGTTTCCGTGGACATTGTCGTGAAGATCGCTGATCAATAGGATCATTTCATCTAAACCATTGTAACGATGCTTAAGTAGTATGTATACCTCTGTAATTTAGGACGTTTGTATGTAATTGATTTGATGAATAAAATATTACTTTTATCCTTTGCATTCTCCTTTTTTGTTGATTTTGTCATAATTTTATTTATGAGGAGCGTTTTTCGAGCAGATGGATTCATACTCAATTCATTTTCACGACTTAGATGTATTAGAAGATCTTTTAGATCGTTAGGAACAGGTCGAGGAGCGTCTATTGAGCGGATCAATGTATACTCAACTCTTTATAATTTAGACCTAGGTTTTTATACCAAAAGTCTTTTAGTCGTTGTAACAGATCGAAGAGTGTTTATTGAGCTGATCAATGTATACTCAACTCTTTATTTATTTAGACTTAGGTTTTTATGCCAAAAGTCTTTTAGTCGTTGTAACAGATCGAAGAGTGTTTATTGAACGGATCAATGTATACTCGACTCGTTTTATTGAGACTTAGGTTTTTAATACCAGAAGTCTGTTGATCGTTGAAAAATAATCGAGGAGTGTTTATTGAGCGGATCAATGTATACTTAACTCGTTATTTGTTTAGACTTAGGTTTTTGTACCAAAAGTCTTTTTGTCGTTAAAACTAATCGAGGAGTGTTTATTGAGCGGATCAATGTATACTCAACTCGTTTTGTTTAGACTTAGGTTTTTGTACCAAAAGTCTTTTTGTCGTTAAAACTAATCGAGGAGTGTTTATTGAGCGGATCAATGTATACTCAACTCGTTATAATTTAGACTTAGGTTTTCGTACCAAAAGTCTTTTTGTCGTTAAAACTAATCGAGGAGTGTTTATTGAGCGGATCAATGTATACTCAACTCGTTATAATTTAGACTTAGGTTTTTGTACCAAAAGTCTTTTTGTCGTTAAAACTAATCGAGGAGTGTTTATTGAGCGGATCAATGTATACTCAACTCGTTATAATTTAGACTTAGGTTTTCGTACCAAAAGTCTTTTTGTCGTTAAAACTAATCGAGGAGTGTTTATTGAGCGGATCAATGTATACTCAACTCGTTATAATTTAGACTTAGGTTTTTGTACCAAAAGTCTTTTTGTCGTTAAAACTAATCGAGGAGTGTTTATTGAGCGGATCAATGTATACTCAACTACTTTTTGTTAGATCGAGGAGTGTTTATTGAGCGGATCAATGTATACTCGACTCGTTCGTATTCTGAATCTGACCAGTACTTATCGTAGGATCGCAAGGAGTGTTTACCGAATCAATCAATTTATACTCAATCTTGATTTAAAATTGCTAAACATCTCTTTGATAATCAAACTATAGGCTAAAGCCTTTTATTACAAAGAATAAAAATAAAACAAAGTAAAGCAGCATGTTCTACTAAAATTTATTTACCATAGTATTTTCTAAGGTTGACTGCATTCCAGGTTCTTGGTAAGGCTGTTCCGTCCAAGTGTGCAATTTTGTATGAACCTTTCTTTCCTACACCAATGACGATGTAAGGTCCATCCCAATTTTGTTGTAACTTTCCCACATGCTTGGATACTTCGACCTTTTTCAAGACCAAATCCCCTTCTTTGAAGGTCCGGATGCGTACCTTTTGATTGTAAGCCTTTTCCATATTTGATTTAGTGGCTTGCAAACGTACGACCGCTTTTTCTCTTAGAGCTTCAGTCAAATCAATATCATTTTCTCTTATTTTCCCATTTTCCTGGTCGTCGTACATTTCAATCCTTGGTGTTGGAATTAACGTTTCGACAGGAATAACAGCTTCTGAGCCATATACTAGACTGAATGGGGTCTCCCCTGTTGAAGTTCTGACCGTGGTTCGATTGGCCCAAAGCACTCCTGGGAGTTCTTCGAGCCATTTTCCATTGGCTGCTCCTAATCTTTTTTCCGAAGATTTTATTATTTCTCGGTTTGCTACCTCAGTCTGTCCGTTCGCTGTAGGATGTCCGACCGAAGTGAAATTTTGCTGAATTCCTAAGTTTGAACACCATTCAATTACCTGTTTTCCCGCGAATTGGGTTCCATTGTCAGAAATCAAAATTCTCGGGATGCCAAATCGACATACTATGAACTTCCAAAGAAAGTTAATCACTTCAAACTGAGTTATCCGGGCAAGGGCGATGCATTCTATCCATTTGCTGAAGTATTCAACGGCGACCAGGACGTAAGCTTTCTTGGATCTGGCCGCTGGGAATGGTCCTACAATGTCCATTCCCCATTGGTCGAAAGGCCAACATACCGGTATTGGGTGCATGTTTTCTGCCAGTTGATGACATATATTAGCATGGATTTGGCAATGATGACATTTTTGGACATATTGGATGGCATCGTTATTGATGGTAGGCCAATAATAACCTGTTTGGAGGCATTTTAAAGCTAATGCCCTTGCTCCACTGTGATTTCCTGCATCTCCTTCATGTACCTCTCGTAGGATGTCGGTGGTTTGCGACTCGGAGATGCATTTTAAAAGGATTCCTGATACCGATCTTCAGTAAAGTTTTTCGTCTACCAATGTATATTTTGGAGTCCGATATTTTATTTTCTGAGCTTCATTTTGTTCGAGTGGCAGTTTTCCTTCTCGGAGATAGTCTATCATTGGTGTCATCCAATTTTCTTCAGCTTCTTCGATTTCCATTATTTCGACGGCTGGTGTCTCATCGATATCGATCGCTGGAGCGTTGGATATTAACCAGTTGATCACCCTTTCGGTTTTTCCGTCATGGGATCTAGTGTACCTGGAAAGTTGATCAGCCCATTTATTTTCCGATCGGGGGATGTTCTGTATACTGAAACTCTCGAATTTCTTAGCCAACTCTTTCACCTTGGCGAGGTATTTTACCATATTAAATTCCTTAGCCTCATATAGGCCTTCTATTTGTCTTTGCACTAACTCTGAATCGGTTAATACTTTAAGGTTTTTAATGTTGGCTTTTATCGCCATCTCCATCCCTGCGATCAGCGCTTCATATTCCGTTTCATTGTTTGTTACAACGAAATCCAATGTTATCGCATAATTTATGTCCTCTTTATTTGGTCCGGTGAAGTTGATTCCAGCACCTCCTCCCTCTCGGCACGAAGCGCCGTCAACATGCATTAACCAAGACTGGTTTTCTATGATCAAAATATCGTCGTCAAGGCTATTTATTGGTTCGGTCACTTGTGTCGGAGTTTCTAGTAGGAAGTCGGCTAATACTTGGGCTTTAATTGCAATTCTTGGTTTGTACTCGATTTCGAATTGACCAAGTTCGATTGCCCATTTGATCAGTCTTCCAGAGGCTTCTGGTTTTGCTAAGACCTGCCTTAGCGGTTGGTTTGTTAAGACCACTATCTTGTACGTCAAAAAGTAAGGTCGGAGTTTTCGTGCTGCTACTACTAAGGCCAAAGCGAATTTTTCAATTTCCAAATAGTTCTTCTCTGCCCTTTGTAATAATTTGCTCAAGTAATAGATAGGATTATGTTCCAAACCTTCGATTTTGACCAAGACTGAGCTAACGGCCGCGTCGGAGATCGAGATGTAGATATATAATGGTTCCCCTTCTGTTAGCTTGGCCAATAGCGGGGAAGTCGTCAGATATTCTTTTAGCTGGTCGAAAGCTCGATCGCATTCTTCTGTCCAAACAAAGTTTTTTGCCTTACGAAGGGTTTGGAAGAAGGGCAAACTTCTGTCAGCCGATTTGGATATGAATCTGTTTAATGCTACGATCTTTCCTACTAAGCTTTGTACTTGGGAGATGGTTTTGGGCGGCTTCATTTCAGTTATTGCTCGAATTTTTTCTGGGTTGGCCTCAATTCCTCGTTGATGTACTAGATAGCCCAAAAATTTTCCCGATTTAACACCGAAGGTGCACTTTGCGGGATTTAGCTTCATGCGGTATTTCCTTAATATTTGGAAGCATCGATCGAGATGTTTTATGTGATCGGCTTCATTCATACTTTTGACTAGCATGTCATCCACGTAAACTTCCATGATTTCTCCAATTAATTCTTTAAACATTAGGTTTACTAACCTTTGGTAAGTGGCCCCAGCGTTCCTTAACCCAAACGGCATAACTATGAAGCAATATACTCCTTGCTCGGTTATGAATGCAGTTTTTTCCTGATCTTGCTCATTCATGTATATTTGATAAAAACCTTGGAAAGCATCCATCATGCTGAGGATTGCAAAGCCAGCGGTTGAGTCGACTAGTAAGTCGATTCTTGGGAGCGGATACGGGTCTCGGGGTCACAATTTGTTGAGGTCAGTAAAATCGTTGCACATTCTCCACTTGTTATCTTTCTTATCCCCTTTTGCTACTAGGACAACATTACATAACCATTCCGAGAAGTGTATTTCTCGGATTTGTTTTGCTCTGAGTAGTCTTTCTACTTCTGCTTTGATGATTTTATCTTTTACTGGCCCATGATTGATTATTCGAGGATCGATTCCTTCGATGTCATTCGCACTCCAAGCGAAGACATCCATATTATTTTTGAGAAAGTTAATCAACATTACTTCCCCTTCCTTGCTCAATTCTGTACCTATTCTTGTTGTTTTCGATGAGTCCCCCTGTACCAGAATGATGTCCTTATGTTCTGGTGGTTTTAAGGCTAAATCCAGTGGCTCCTTTCCCTTTTTATCTATTCGGTCAGTGCTAGGGATTTCAACCTCGTTTCTACAAACAACTTCTTCAAGCTTTCTTTTGCTCGGGGTAATTGCTTCATGAGGGTTTCTCAAAGTTAACGACGTGTTGTAGCACTCCCATGCCATACAATGGTCATTTACTATTTCCCCGATACCTGTGTCGGTCGGAAATTTTATCTTCAGATGATAAGTTGAGACGACAGCTCGAAATAGGTTGAGGGCAGGTCGCCCTAAAATTGCGTTGTAGGCGAATGGAGTTTCTACTACTAAAAATTTTATCAGTTTTACTGTCCGATATGGTTTCTTTCCGAGTGAGACACTCAAAGTTATTGTTCCACTGGGAACAATTTCATATCCTCCAAACCCCACTAATGGTGTAGCAACTTTTTGTAATGTTATTTGTCCCAAGTTCATCTGGGCTAGGACCTCTCTAGAAATGATATTGGCCGAGCTTCCGTTATCGATTAGGATTCTTTTGACATTATAGTTCGCTATTTCCAGCGACACTACCATCGGGAAATCGGGGTTATCCTCTTTTGTGTCCCAAACAATGTTTTTGGGTACTTCTCCCTCGTTAAAGCTGATCAGCTGGTCGTTTGTTGATTTGTTTTCTAGAGTCCATATTTCTTTTGGGTATTTTAAACTTCCAATTATGGATCTAGTGGTCCTTCGTCGGGCGTTACGACTATCCCCGCCTGCGGGTCCTCCGAAAATTGTATGGATGGTACCATTGATCTGATCGTGGTTCAACTCCTGTGTAAGATCGTGCTCGGGTGACTTTCGACGGGAACTCCTTCTTTGCTTATTATTCCGAGGGCTTCTACTTCTTCCCCTCTTGCGATTATCTCGCTCTAGATAATCGTCTAGTTTTCCCTGTTCGATTAGTTTTTCAATTTCTTTTTTAAGGTGAAAACAATTTTCTGTTCGATGTCCATGCGCCCGATGGTACTTGCAGTATAACTCATAGTTTCGTGATCCTGGTCTGGGCTGAGCGATTTTCCTCGCTTCAGGGATCCAATTATTTCTTTCTAGTACTTCCAATATTTCTTCTATCGGAGCATTTAGCCTTGGGTGTTCTACTTGATTAACCCTTCCTCTGATCGCTAGTTCGGGGTTTCTTGGTCTTTGATAGAAATTAGGTTGTCTGTCTTGGTCGGTTTTATTGTATTCTAACCGCTAGAAAACGTTGCTTTTTCTAAAAGATCGTTCATACTCCATGGGTCTTTGGGCAGGAATCCTATCTTGCCGTTTGGAGCCTGAGGTTGTGACTTTGTTTTTGTTTTTATCTTTAAAGGAATTCATCTATTCTTGGGTCATATATTTAGATGCCAATCTCATGATGTCGGCAAACGTTCTTGGTTGTTTTCGACTGAGGGCATTTCCGAACTGCCTATTCTTCGTGAGGTCGAAGAGGATCGAGATTATGTAATCAATATTGGGGGAATCGATTTTGAGTAATTCGACATTAAATCTTGCCAACCAATTCCTTAAGGATTCACCTTCTTGTTGATAGATGGTTCATAAATAGCTCATCGGCAATTTTTGTCTTTTTTGACTGGCGAATTGCTGTGCTAGTTTGTTGCATAATTCTCGAAAACTGAATATGGAGTTGGCTGGTTGTTTGGCGAACCAGTCCAAAGCTAATCCTTCTAGTGTGGTTACCATCAGCTTAGCGGTGAACTCCGCCGAATGAGAATACAAGTTCATAATATTGGTGAAACTAAAGATATAGTCATCTGGATCGGTGGTTCCGTCGTATCTGGGTAGTCTACCCGGAACCTGTCCGGCCGACTGTGCTTCTTTTATTTCTCTACAGAAGGGGGAGCATGCCGCTAGGCTCTCCTGAAGTTCTGTGGTTCGGGCCCACGGGTTTTGAACAGATCGTAGGCGTTGTTCGAGTCGTTCCTGAACCATCCTCTCCATTTCTCTTTTCGAGAATCGCATTGTTCGTGGTCGATCTGGGATTGCATCATCTATGTCATCCTCGATAGGGATTATTGTACGTTCCTTGGACCCGCTGCGTCCCGGCTGTGGTTTTCTTTGTCCTGGATTTCTTCGGGGATGTTTATCGGAGGGTTTTGAATTGTCCTGCTGCGGACTGTGTAGTGAGCGCCGCTCGCTTGCCGGGCTGTCAGCTTGTTGAGAGGTTTGCTCGTTTTGCCTTGGTGCTCTTTGAGCGGGATTTGCCCTAGCAGTCCTAACGTTTCGAGGAACTTGTTCAAGTACGAGTAATTCCTCTGGGGAGAGTGATTTAACGAGCATAGCAATCTGTCGCCATTTCTCCTGAGCATCTGACAGGGGAACTGGGATCGTTGGAGCCACATGTTCTTCCGGTATTGCGCCAGTAGGGGTCCTTTGTGGTTCCTCCTGATTCTGATGATGCTCATTCTGTTGCCGGTCGTCGTTGGATACACGGGCGTTATTATCGGTATTGCCTTGTAATTCCTCAGACGCGTCATGTTGATTAGTCGTGTTACTTCTTGCTCAGTTACGAGCGCTCTTCCTTGGACGAGCCATATGTCGATCGAATAATTAACCTAGCCTCACGGTGGGCGCCAACTGATTTAACCGAATTTCGTAGGGTTAATTGTATCAGTGAATATTTTATATTGGGGAGTCTCAATATATGATTTATAGGGCTCTGTTACTTTATTCAGGATGGATCAATCCCAAGGAAGAACTATACGAAAGGAACAATTAGTAATATAGACAATCTCTGCCAAAAAGACAGTATGAATATGGCGAATAAGTGATTCTTATTGTATAATTTGAGATTATGCTGTTATGTTAAGCATAAACTCCGTAGAATTGAATGTGTGTAATACAATTATTAACTATGTATTTATATCATACTAAACCTAGCGTTACAAGGAAATATAATCCTAATAGGACTCGGCCCATTAGTCCTTCTTGAGTCCGGACTGTATGCTGCTCGTTAAGGTTCGTATCCAACTTGGGTCGATAGAAACTTCCGAATGGGTTTGTCTGGTCGAAATGATCCCATAACCCCTAGTCGATCCGGATATTATAAGAGGTGCAAAATAGCCCCCATCAGTATCATAACAAAGATGGTGATATCTAGCGATGCTCGATTATAATATATAAATATTCTCTCGAGCATTAAATTATGATTAAAACAAAATCTCTACTAAATAAATTTGAAATGAAATCACATTCAAGAGACAATTACATAGTTTTCTTTTTTTTCCCCTCACAAGGAGTACAACTAAATATCTTGCACTTAATTAATCTGATACTGCAAACATCACCCCGGTCAACGAACAACGTACATATTTGTTGACCAATTAGACCTTGTATAAATTTATAGAATGATTGTTTTCTCTTGTTTTAGAACTAATACTTCATTATTTGAGAGAATTGTATTTTTGGAATCGCGCTTTAGGTCAATTTTCAATTTTGGTACACTGTTTTATGTGTCCCATACATTTGGTACCATATTTTAAGAAAATCGTGACTCATTTGGTACCGTCGTTAAAAATCACCGTTAAGTGGTGAAGCGACAGTTAAGTCTTATTACAATGTTGATGATATTACTTACACTGACAATTTTACCCCATAACATTTCAAGCTATCAAAATAGCCCCACAACTTCAAAATTAGTGACGATTTTAGTCCAATTGTTGCCAAAATTTTAAAATTGACTCGAATAAGACCACGTGCGGACCGATTTGAAGATTTTACTTATTATATTTAAATAACTAATTATAAATAAATAAATATTAAATAGATTAATACAACTATTTCAATATTAGATTTGAAAAGAATAATTCTTGTTCCAGATTTATATTAATTTATTAATATTATTTATAAAATTTAATTAATTATGAAAATATTATAACTAAAATCACAAAATTGCCGCACGTGGTCTCATTCGAGTCAATTTTGAAATTTGAAAACAATGTGGACTAAAATCGTCAGTAAATTTAAAGATGTAGGGCAATTTTAGTTGTCTGAAATGTTATAGGGTAAAATTGTCAGTCAACATAAGTATTGGCATAAACTTTGCTATAAGACTTAACTGCCATGTCACCGCTTAACGATGATTTTTAACGGCGGTACCAAATGTGTCACAATTTGTTAAAATGTAGTACCGAATTTGTTGGACACATAAAGCGATGTACATGAACTGGCCTAAAACGTGTACCAAAAATGCAATTCTTTCTTTATCATTCAAATTAAACTAGTAATTAAGTATAATATACTTTAATATTTATTTGGAAAATAAAAAAAAATAAAAAAAAACATCTCACTAGATATACATGATATTATGATATAACAGCCAATAATCTTTGTAGCTTAATCTCATCTCCTTAATTTTACATTATGGCTTCGTCCCTACTTCAAGTAGATCTGCAGTAGGTTAATGTTCTTGATTTTTGTTGAGACACCAGGTTAATACATTCAACAAATAGCTTACATTAAAATTCACCAACCATACATATAATAGGATAGGAATTTACGCAATTTTAAGCATCAAACGAGTTGAAAACAAAAACATTTTTTTAGAAGAAAATGAATTTGGCTAACATATAATGGCAAAGATGGTGATATTTAGCAGAACACGATCATAATATATAGGGAAATTTACATAGATACCCCTGGCTATTACCCTAATTACAGGATTTTACCCCTTTGTTTCAAATATTACAAAGACACCCTCTCGAGCAAAACTATATTACAAGGACACCCACTGCTACCCCCTAAAAACATAGAATTCTCTATTTTTAAAAATTAAGTTGGTGCTTTTATTACTCTCATCAAGACGAGTTCATAAACATCAATCTTGTCAAATTTCATCGAGTAATTTGGGCGAAACGGCGATCGAGTTTGAAATTTCGGATCTAGGGTTCTTCAAGAACCAAACTTTGAACAACGATTTCTCTCAAATTACTTGATGAAACTTGATAAGGTTGGTGTCTATGAACTCGTTTTGATGTGAGGAAAAAAGGCCAAAAAGGTCCCAACTTGATTTTGATAAATAGAAGCCGAAAAATGGCGACCGAGTTTGAAATTTTGCATACAGGGTTTTTAAATATCAAATTTTGAACAACGATTCTCCCAAATTGCTTGATGAAATTTGACAAAGTTGGTGTCTGTGAACTCGTTTGGATGAGAGGAAAAAAAAGACACCAACCTTATCAAATTTTATCAAGTAATTTGAGAAAAATTGTTGTTAAAAGTTTGGTTCGTGAAGAACCCTACATATAAAATTTCAAACTCGGTCGTCATTTCTCCCAAATTACTCAATGAAATTTGACAAGGTTGGTGTCGATGAACTCCTCTTGATGAGATGAACAAACTTCCCAAACTAATTTTGGAAAATAGACAATTGTAATTTTTTAGGGGGTAGCCCCGTCCTTGTAATATAGTTTTGGTCGAGGGGGGTGTCTTTGTAATATTTGAAACAAGTGAGTATATCCTGTAATTAATGTAATAGACAGGGGGTATCTATGTAAATTTCCCTCAAAATTATGCCCCAAAATTTCTACCGTAGCATGTTTATGTGCCTTATATAATATATGAAAATTATTGTGTCATGATTCCTTGTAAATTTTGGGATATAATTTAATTTTGATTAATATGCCGAAACTTTGTTAATTTTCTGCGAATTATTTATTGCGTTTCATGTACGGAAACTTATACCATTATAAAGCTCTCGTCAGGAGATTTTCAGCCATCTAAAGAACCCAAAATTTGGCCCCATAAAATTGCCGGAGAAAGTAAATGTGGAAAAAATCCTTCAATTTTGGCACCGAGTGTCTAAAGTAGGTAAAAGTTTAGTATGAAAAATGCATTTCCTTCATTTTATTTTTCCTTATTTTATTTTATTTTATTTTAGTTTATGCGAGTTAACTGACACGTACGTGACATGTATCCTTTTCCATCCAAGATTTAACGGCCAAGAAATAAATTGAAAAAAGTAGGTCAATTTTAGTATCAAAAGTGTCATTTTGAAAGGTATGATATAAAATGTATAAATGTACAAAAATTTGATATGAAAAGTGTAATTCCCAAACTAATTAAGTGCAACATTTTTTGTTGCACTGCTTGTGAGAAAATAAAAACTTACGTAATTGCCTCTTCAATATGATTTTCATTTCAAATTTAATGAGTAGTAGTGATTTTTATTATAATTTAATGCTCGAGAGAATAGTTATATATTAGGGAAATTTACATAGACACCCCCTATCTATTACCCTAATTACAGGATATACCCACTTGTTTCAAATATTACAAAGACAACCCCCTCGACCAAAACTATATTACAAGGACACCCCATGCTACCCCCTAAAAAATTACAATTGTCTATTTTCCAAAATTAATTTGGGAATTTTGTCCTCTCATCAAGACGAGTTCATCGACACCAACCTTGTCAAATTTCATTGAGTAATTTAGGAGAAATGACGACCGAGTTTGAAATTTCATATGTATGGTTCTTCGCGAAGCAAACTTTTAACAAGAATTTTTCTCAAATTACTTGATAAAATTTGATAAGGTTGGTGTCATTTTTTTCCCTCTCATCAAGACGAACTCATATACACCAACTTTGTCAAATTTCATCAAGTAATTTGGGAGAAATCGTTGTTCAAAATTTGATATTTAAGAACCCTGTATCCAAAATTTCAAACTAGGTCGCCATTTTTCGGCTTCTATTTATCAAACTCAAGTTGGGACTTTTTTGGTCTTTTTTCCTCACATCAAGACGAGTTCATAGACACCAACCTTATCAAGTTTCATCAAGTAATTTGAGAGAAATCGTTGTTCAAAGTTTGGTTATTGAAGAACGCTAGATCCAAAATTTCATACTCGATCGCCGTTTCGCCCAAATTACTCGATGAAATTTGACAAGATTGGTGTCTATGAACTCGTCTTGATGAGAGTAACAAAAGCACGAACTTAATTTTAAAAAATAGACACTTGTAATTATTGAGGGGGTAGCAAGGGGTGTCCTTGTAATATAGTTTTGGTCGAGAGGGTGTCTTTGTAATATTTAAAACAAAAGGGTAAAATCCTGTAATTAGGGTAATAGCCAGGGGGTGTCCATATAAATTTCCCTAATTTTAAGCATACAAAAATCACTATCTACCAATTCACGAAAACTTCAAATGGAAAATAAAAGCAAAATAAGTATTAAATATTTTAATTATTGTATTTTGCATTTAATTTGGTAGTTATTTAGTAAATTATTTAAATTTTATTTAATCATATTAAATGAATAATTTAAATTTTGTTTAATCGTATCTAATATTATTTTATAAATCACCATCTACCAATTTATGAGCAGATAGATAGTGATTTTTAGTATGCTTAAAATTATGCTCCAAATTTTATATCATAGCATGCTTATGTATCTTATATAATATCTGAAAATTATTGTGACATGATTTCTTGTGGATTATGAGATACGATTTAATTTTGAATTATATTCCCAAACTTTGTTAATTTTCTGCGGATTATTTATTGCATTTCATGAACGAAAACTTCTACAATTATAATGCTCTCGCCAAGAGCTTTCCAGACTATATAAAGAACACAAAATTAATTTGTCTCTAAAAATTTGACGGAGAAAGTAAATGTGAAAAAAGTCTTTTAACTTTGGTATTAAATGTGTTTTTTTTTTAAAGTTTGGTACCAAATGTCTAAAGTAGGTAAAAATTTGGTATGAAACATGTATTTTTCTTTGTTTTATATTTCTTTTTTTTAAAAAAAAAAATTCTTTGAGTTAATGGACACATGTACGATACGTGTCCTTTTCCATCCAAGATTTAACGGCCGAACCTAGATTGAAAAAGATTGGTTAATTTTAATATCAAATGTGTCATTTTTATAAGATATCATATGAAATGTATAAAGGTACCAAAAGAAGTTTGTTATGAAAAGTGTAATTCTCACCTTAATTAATTTGATACTCCAAACATCCCCCGGTCAACAATCAACGTACATACTTGTTCAGTTGTTCATGACCAGTTAGACCTTACATAAACTAATTTAATGATTATTTTCTCTTGTTTTAGAACTAATACTATATATTATTTTGTTAGTCATATCAAACAAATTAAATTATAAAATAATATTCATTTCGACAAAAATTCAAAAAACCATTTGACTAGATATACATATTGTTAAAATATAACATGGCAATAATCTTTGTAACTTAATCTCAGTCTCCTTAATTTTAAATTTTGGCAATGCCCCTACTTCAAGTAGATCTACAGTAATTAGTTGTCCTTGATTTTTTATCGAAGACCTAGATTGTTGGATAAGGATGAAGATGAAGAGCACTGAAGACAATAAGTAAAGGGAGGTTTTGATGAATTCCAAAACTTCAAATCTGCTAAGTATAAATTAACTTAGCTGATATCCCTTTGAAGAATTTTTGACTAAGTAAAGAAGATATCAGAAGAGTCAAAATTCAAGGTCAATGACTACTTATCTGCTGAAGGAAAGAAATCAGACTGGTGAAGATCAGCCGAATCAAAATAGATTTGTTCAAGTTTGAGATCAGCTTAGTTCGCCATCAGACTTGTACTTTCGTCAGCCAAGTGGAAAAGATCAAGAAGTCATCCCAACGGTAATAAATGCCCCTTGAAGTAATAAATGCTGAAGTACAAGGCTATTAAAGACAAATGATTGAAGAAATGCTTCGCATCAGCTTGGTGCATTTAATGCTGCCTGCAGAAAAGTACTGTTGACAGTACGGACAGACTGCAGAGAGCCGTTCGCGGAAATTAAGGACCAGTACCCGAGGAATTTGAACTCTGTCTCTCTTCAACGGACATTTTTCAAACCTCAAGTATAAATAGCTGTAGAGACAAAGAGAAGAAGAACAACACAATCTCTGAGAAGAATTTCGAAGCAAAATCTCTCAAGTCTCAAGAAAGCTCACTCATCAGCTCTGTCATTTGTTGACTGAAGCCGACGTTGAAGATCAAAGTTAAACACATTTTTCTGAGTGAAATCTGTTTGAGTGTTGTGAGAAGTAGATATCCATCTTTCTGAGTGATATTACTTCGGAGAGTAGGAGTTTCTTTGAGATTTCCTGCTGCGAGCTTACGGCCATATTCATTTGTTGTTCTGGCGTAAGTGGAGATATTGTAAACTTTGTGTTTATAGTATAACCTAAGATCTGAGTGACTTGGAATAGTGGACTAAAGGATATTTAAATCCATATAACCACTATAAAAATTACTTGTGTTTTTACTTGCATTTTTATTTGCATATTTTCAGATCTGCATAAAACACATTCAAAACTGTTTGAAAATAGTTTAAAGGAGTTTACAAAATTGGGGATAAAATTTTCAAACTACTAAGTTTACTTGTGAAAAACACTTTGAAAATCCGCTGCAAGTACTCTAGTATTAAAACTGATTTTAGCAAAAATCAGCTAAGTGATTATCAGATTAGTGGTCAACAAAGCTGTTCAAAGATTTGTTCGTGATCAGCCTTGCAAAATTACTGTTCGATAACAACTTAGTCTGTTTAAGTTAGAACAAAAGTTTTAAAGTTAAAAATTGTCAAAAAGTTTAGAGGTCTATTCACCCCCCCCTCTATACCTCATCTGACCACTTGGGACCAACAAGTGGTATCAGAGCAGGTGGTTCATTAGAATCAGCTGCCTGATCAACGAGCTTGATCCGAGTGTTTTTCAAAAGTTTTCAAACTGTTCAAAACAGCATATTTTGAAAAATTAAATTTTTTGAAAAATGGATTGTATCAGCCATGTTCCCCCACATAGCTGGTATGAGCTTTGAAGACTGGAAAATCAGGATGGAGATTTTCCTGGCTGCCTACAATGATAACATGTACACATGTATCATCAAAGGTCCATTCAAATTCACCAAGACTATCACGGTTGATGAAGCAGAAATAGTGGTGGAAAAAGACTTAACAGAGATGACAGCCGAAGAAATAAAGCTGTTCAATCTGGATAAAGTTGGCCGTTTCATCATGACCAAGGCCCTTGACAATGATCGATTTGACAAAGTCAAGCACTGCAAGACTGCCAAAGAGATGTGGGATAAGGTTCGTGACATGAGCGTAGGAAACGACGCCATCAAAGAGCATCAGCTGAGTGTTGCTCTAGAAAAGCTGGACAACATCAAGATGAAGTCTGCGGAAACCATTGACCAGATGGATACAAGGTTTACAAGGACGCTAAACGGAGTTTTAAAGCTTGGAAAAACCTTCTTTGATAAGGAGATAACTGTCAGAGTTCTGAAGGCTCTACCTCCGAAGTTCAACATGAAGGTGACAGCCATGGAAGAGTTCAGAGATCTGGGAAAGATTTCACTCACCGAGCTGTTCTCAGTACTCAAGGCGTACGAGTATAAACTGCCAAGAATGGGTAATGAAGAAACATCTACTTCAAGTCCCACAGCTGCACTTGTTGCTGCTGAAAATCCTAGAAGGCCAGCCTACAAAAGCAAAGACGTGGATTCATCTTATGAAGCCACACTACTCAACAAAAAGGAGTACACTGCTGGAGACGTTGCATTGCTGATGAACAACTTCAAAAAGTTCTATAGACGAAAAATGAAGAACAAATATAACAATGTTTCTACTTCTAACCCTACTTCTTCTTCTCAAGATAATGATTCTTATAAATCTAAGATGATGTGCTATAACTGCAGGAAACTGGGTCATTTCATCAGAGACTGCCCATATCCTAAAGCTGAGAAGTATACAGAAGAAGAAAAGAGAATCAGAAAGGAAAGAAAGCATCAGAAAGGCAAGGTGCTGGTAGCAGAAGCAGAAAAGCTAGCTGCTGTCTACTCGTCAGATTCAGATTCAGACACTTCTGATGAAGAGTCTTCTGATGAAGAGATTCTTGCTCTTCTTTGCGTGATGGCTAAGGAATCTAATAGCTCTGAGGATGATGAGGTAACTCCTCTTGATAATGAATTATTTAATTCATTTGAAAAAATGATGCTCAACAATACAAGTGTTGCTTATGCATTTAAAAAGCTTAAGGAAGAGATGATATTGCTGAAAGAGCAAAACAATTCACTGAAACTTAAAGCTGAAAAGCCAAGAGAATCAGCTGAATACAAACTGCTTGAGCAAGAGAATGAATCTCTGAAAGCTGAATGTGAAGTTTATAAGGGTAAAATCATGGAGCTTGAGAAAATCATTGAGTCTCATGATAAGTCATATGTTGCATCCACTCACATGTCTAGTAAACAGAAGACACCTTTAGATCAGGATAAGTTAGAACTGAACCATACTGAAAAATTTATTTCAGCTGACAATAGTAAGGTCATTTTGTATGTTCAGACTACTAAACCTGCTTCACCTGAGAAAGTATTAAAGGAGACGAAAATTCCTAAGGTTAAAAAGAGCAAAGAGCCTAGTATAGGAAAACAGACTGGTAAGTCCAAACAGAAGAGTCCTAGGAAGTCTTCTGATAAGGCCAAAACCAATCAGACTAGTGATAAAACTAAGTCGTCTGTTAATGAGCAAGAATCTAGTAAACCAAAGAAGCATAAAAACAAGAAAAATCAAAATGCTTGGTATGGAAATGAGTCTTATTATGTGCAACCTGCTGCATATCCTCCTATGTATAATGCACCTTAATTTACAACTTACTATGCACCATATCCTGCTAATCCAATGCATGCATATCCTCCTTATCATGCATCTTATTCTCCTTATGAGCATTATCCTTATCATGCTGATTATCATCAACATAGCATATCTGATAAACATGATGAAGATGAAACTGTTTATGCTCCTGCCAAACAACAGAAACCTAAGAAGCCTAAGACTTCATCATCTTGGGTTGTCAAAGTTGGAACTAATCCTTCAGGACCCTCTCAATAATGGTACCTAAAACAATTTTATTTTGTTTTGTAGGTTAGGATTAGGAGTAGGAGTAAAGTAGAGAAAATCTGGTACTTGGACAGTGGATGTTCAAGACACATGTGTGGAAACATACATGAGCTGACTAATACTGTTGCTGTGGATGGTCCTAAAGTTACTTTTGGAGACAGCAAGGAAGGCAAGATTGTAGCAAGTGGAAAGCTGATCAAAGGCAACATTGAGATATCTGACGTCTCTTATGTTAAAGGCCTCAAATACAATTTGCTGAGCATAAGTCAATTTTGTGACAAAGGATATTCAGTTATCTTCTCAACAGATAAGTGCTACGTTGAATAGATAGGTACAAAGAAGGTTATTTTATCTGGAAGACGACAAGGAAATATCTAGACAGTGGACTGGAATTCTGCTGACAAGAATTCAAGTGTTTGTTTGGTGGCATCAACACCAAGTAAAATCAGTTGGCTGTGGCACAAAAGAATGAACCATGTGAATTTCAAGACCATCAACAGAATTATCAAGAACAATCTGGTAGAAGGAATTCCAAAGACAGTCATGAGCAAAGATAAGCTTTGTGACGCATGTCAGAAGGGTAAACAAATCAAGTCATCATTCAAAAGCAAGAAGCACCAATCATCTGGAAGAATATTGGAGCTGCTACACATGGAATTATTTGGACACATTGATCCAGTCAGCAATGGTGGAAAGAAATACTGCCTAGCTGTTGTGGATGATTATTCAAGATACACTTGGGTGATTTTTATGAAGAAGAAAAGTGAAACCAAGGAGCATCTTACAAATCTGATGGAAAAGATTCAGAATGAGAAAAGTATGAAAATACTAAAGATCAGATCAGATAGAGGGACAGAATTTACAAACTCTACTGTTGAAGAGTATTGTAATGCCAAAGGAATCAGTCATGAGTACTCTGCTGCCAGAATCCCTCAACATAACGGAGTTGCTGAAAGGAAAAACAGAACTCTAAAAGAAGCTACAAGGACAATGATAGCTGAAGCTAAGCTGCCTCAAAGATTTTGGGCAGAAGCAACAAATACAGCCTGCTTCATCCAAAACAGATGCATGATCAACAAGCACCAAAACAAGACTCCATATGAAGTTTGCAACAACAGGAAGCCAAACATTCATTACTTTAAGATATTTGGTTGTAAATGCTTTGTTTTAAATAATGGGAAAAATCACCTTATTGCTTTGTAGAAAAGGCTGATGAAGCTGTTTTTGTAGGATACTCTACTGTTAGTAAAGCTTATAGAGTCTTTAACAAAAGAACTTTACTTATAGAGGAATCCATTCAAGTAGTATTTGATGAACCAAATCAATCTTCTGAAAAGAATCAAAGTACTAATCAAGATCTGTCTACTGATTTACAGAAATTGAATGTTGGAAAGAATGAAGAATATGTTCCCATCATACTATCTGATCTGAACCCAGCTGATAACTCCACTGCTGTTCAAAATCACAATGCTGATTGTCTAACAGACGAGTTGCAAACAGCTGACAGATCAGAGACTGTTCAACAGACAACAAATGTTCAACAGACTACTACTGGAACTCCAACAGTAGTGTTGCAAGATCAAAACAAAGGACAGCATTATGATTTGCAACCTGATCTTAGATGGCTCAAGAATCACCCACCAGAGCTGGTGATTGGTGATCCTTTGTATAAAGTAAAGACAAGGAGAGTTGCTGCAAGTGAAGCAATGTTTGTCAGCTTCCTATCTCAAATTGAGCCCAAACAGATTGAAGAAGCTCTTAGTGATTCAAACTGGATTGAAGCTATGCAAGAAGAGCTAAATCAATTTGAAAGGAATGAAGTCTGGTACTTAGTTCCTAGACCAAGTCATCAAAGAGTCATTGACACTAAATGGGTATTCAGGAACAAAACGAATGAAGATGGTGTTGTCACCAGAAACAAAGCTAGATTAGTGGTCAAGGGTTATTGCCAAGAAGAAGGCATTGACTTTGATGAAACATTTGCACCAGTAGCAAGATTAGAGGCTATCAGACTCTTTCTTGCCTATGCTGCTCACAAGAATTTCACAGTCTATCAGATGGATGTGAAATCAGCCTTTCTCAATGGAGAATTGCAAAAAGAAGTTTATGTTGAACAACCACCTGGATTTGAAGCCTATCAAGAAGAAGACAAGGTGTATCGTCTGAAGAAAGCCCTCTATGGACTGAAACAGGCTCCAAGAGCATGGTATGATACCCTATCTGATTTCCTTTTAATTAAAGGATTTCGTAAAGGTAAGGTTGACAAGACCTTGTTTACTATTGAATGGGAAGAACATATTTTGCTTGTGCAAATATATGTGGACGATATTATTTTTGGTTCAACTAATCAACAGATGTGTGACAAGTTCTCAAAGCCAATGCAGAACAAGTTTGAAATGAGCATGATGGGAGAACTTAATTATTTTCTTGGTTTGCAAGTAAGACAGTTACCTGATGGAATTTTCATCAGCCAAGCTAAATACACAAAGGATCTGTTCAAGAAATTTGGTATGGAAACTAGCTCTACTGCTAATAAACCAATGTCTACTAGTCTTCGTTTGGATAAAGATGAAGATGGCAAATCAGTGGACATAACCAAGTACAGAGGAATTATTGGGTCTCTGCTGAAGATTTGGGATTGTGGTATCCTAGGGAATCTGGATTTGAACTCATTGGATATTCAGATTCTGACCTTGTTGGCTGCAAGATTGACAGAAAAAACACAACAGGTGCCTGTCAGTTCTTAGGTAGTCGTCTGATCTCATGGATAAGTAAGAAACAGACTTCAGTATCCATATCAACTGCTGAAGCTGAATATATAGCTGCTGGAGCTTGGTGTGCACAAATATTATGGTTGAAGCATCAACTAGAAGAATACAACATAAAGATCTGTGGAATCCCTATCTACTGTGACAATACAAGTGCAATCAGCCTTACCCAGAATACTACAAGTCATTCAAGGACTAAGCATATTGAGATCAAACATCATTTTATTAGAGATAATATGGAGAAAGGAAATGTCATGATAGAATATGTGTTTACTGAAAATCAGATTGCTGACATCTTCACAAAACCTCTAAGTGAGACAAGGTTTTCAACTCTAAGAGCTGAACTGGGTTGATTAAAATTGGATGCATAAACTGAGGGGGAACTCATCAGAAAATTGAAGTTCAACAGCTTACTCATCATATTATCTTCAAGGATTAACTCTCAACAGACTAGTTAACTTATGAATTCTTAAAGTCAAGGGGAACGTTTAAGACTAGCGGTACTTCTGATTAAAAGATGAAATTTGTTGATGACAGTTAGTTGAAGTTATGTTTTCAACAGAAGATTAAAGTCTTGAAGATTGAAGATTTATTATCTAGCTGGATTGACAAACAGCCGAGGAAGGTTATCAGCTATTGGCTTTCACTGATAACAGCTTTGTCATCAGGACAGTAGTCCATCAGATAAGTATTTATTTTACTCGTCAGATCACCTGTGTAAAAGCTTACTGACTAAAACGTTTTATTTAAAAACACGCTTTTACAAGTGATAAAAGAGCGGTACATTTTCCCGCTCCTCATTTAATGCGATTTGAATTTGAAAGGTCGTAACTGACGCCGCACGATCAGAACTGACAAGAAACGAATCTAACGGTTAGCTGGTATCATGGAAACCGAAATACCCTAACTCTATAAATCCAGATATGATCAGCTTAGTAGATCTTTATGCACCCAAATATTCAAAGAGCACTTGTGAGAAATTACTAGCAATTTTCTGCAAAATTCTTCTTGTTTCTCTAACTTTCAACAGAATTGAGATGGCATCTAGTCAAGATTCGAAGGCTGAAGGTATGTACTTGGCCTATGATTCATACTACTAATCTGGTACCGATTTGATGAAGGAGTTGCTGGAGAAGTTCAAATCGGCTTCACTGGTAAATTTTATGGAGTATCACGAAGGGCTGATCTGGACTGACCAAGTATTGGAATACTACCGAACTGCTACTGTTGATTTCAGCACTCAGGAAATCAAGGCTACTGTCGGAAGTAAATCCATTATTATTAGCCCCACCCTTCTTCACGAGACTTTTGGGCTTCCGAACAAAGGACGACATGATGTCACTGTTCTGACGGAGGAGAAGCACCAACAATTTTGGACAATCTGTGCCAAGGAAGAAGAGATGTTGTCTGGCAACATCAAGAAGAGACAGTTGAAGGACGAGTATCAGCGGATGGCTGATATGGTCTCAAAGCTGATTGAAAATTGTACGTTTTCTCTGGATGCTGCGGATGGCTGATATGGTCTCAAAGCTGATTGAAAATTGTACATTTTCTCTGGATGCTGTTACCATGAAGAGGTTCAGCATCATGGCTGCTATCTACTACGGATTGGAAGTCAACTGGTCTGTAGTAATTTGGTACATTTTGGCTAACTTCCACGAGAAAAAGAAGGGCAAGGGTTCCAAGACCAATCACAGAGTCACACTGAGTTACGTGCTATTCAAAATGGGATGTGAGGTCACAAATGGTAAGTAGATTCATACTGCAAAGACAATGTCCAAATACTTGCATGTTACAAAAAGAAAAGCTGAAGAAGCTGATGTGGAAGAGGAGACTGAGGAACCAAGGGCGGTTCCTGCCAAGAGGCAGAGAAAACTTGTTAAAACAGCTGAGCTTGCTACTGCAACTCAAAAGAAGAAGGAAAAGACATCTGTTCAAACAGCTCTTCTTGCTGTTGAAGCCAGAATAGATCAGTCAGAAGCAATGGAGGTAGCTGATGCATTAATCAATCAGACTACAACAGAAATTGAGAAAATGACTCATGCTTCCTCTTCTAGAACTCAATCTGCAGAGCGTCCTGATGAGAATGTTGCTCATAGGACAAGAAGCCAAATCAGAGATGCAGCAGCTTCTGTGCCTGTTCAAGGAAGGGCAAGAAGGACTATAAGAAAGAAGATGACATTTATTGACTCACCCATTGAGTTGATAGATTTGGTAAGAGAAAGTCCTCAAACAGCAGAGAGGCCTGTTGGAGCTGAAGAAACTTCTGTTGCTGAACAGACTGATGTGCAACAGATTACTCAAGCAAAGCCAACAGTTGAGGTTGCTAAACCTCAGGATGATCCTGATGTGATGATCATCCATCCCATTGTAGATGCACCTCTTGCATCTGCTGCTCCTCAACCTGGCCCAGCTGACAAGGGAAAGAGAAAGATTCTGATCAAGAAGAAAAAGATCTCTGCAGCTGATAAGAAGAAAAGGGAGGAAGCTGAGCAGAGAAAAATAGATGAATTGGAAGAAAAGAACGCATTAGAACTAAGCAAGATTCAGGAAGCTAAGGATGCTGAAAGAAGAAAAATGTCTGAAGCTGAAAGAAAGACAGCTGAAGACGCTGAGGTTGCTATGGTCA
This sequence comes from Penstemon eatonii, assembly GCA_038501285.1. Taxonomy (NCBI): domain Eukaryota; kingdom Viridiplantae; phylum Streptophyta; class Magnoliopsida; order Lamiales; family Plantaginaceae; genus Penstemon; species Penstemon eatonii. The sequence goes on along the minus strand of CM076712.1, from coordinate 17,933,400 downwards.
TTGAGCTAAGTAAAACTGATGCTCATGGACCAGTTCATGCTGGAGGCATCAAAATTGATGAAGGAAAAGATGAAGACAAAGAAAAGAAGCCTAAGATGCCTGCGGGAGAGGTCAAGCCAAATGAAAAGTATGAAGTAAGAAGAGCTTTTGACATCATCCATGCTGATAAAGCTCTCTTCAAAAGGTTCGAAAAGACCTTGGCTTATTATGACCAGAAGCTGATGCTGAAGACTCTGTTCACCCACGAGAAGCCTAGATACATGAAATGGAGAGATTATAGGCTGAACAGATCTGTTGCAGAGCTTCAGAGTTGGAAGGAGTTAGCTGATGAAGAAATATGGGTTCTGAATTGTCTAAGGACTGACTCTATTAAAAAATCCTTGGATCCTCACTTTGTAAGGGATGCTATGCATCAATACGCTAAGGACTATGCCATGGAGGAAGCCAAGATCATTGAAAACACGTTGCCACCGAAAAGAAGAAAATCTGATGATGCTGTTGAGAGAGCAATCAACATAGCTGCTATGAGCGCCTTGAAGTGATGGGCATAAAGGTCAAGATATCAGCAAGGATCTTCAAGTGAATTGCCTCAGCTGCCAAGCATTCAACAGATTACATTTGGCAAGGAAGTCAAAGATTACTATGAAGTGCCTAAGGGAAAGCCTGCTTTTCAAAATCCGTGGATCATTGTGCGATAAATCCGTCAAACAACATCCTTTAATGATGACGGCAAAATCACTAGTTTAATTTATGACGATGTAACTGATCAGCACAAAGCTGCTGATGAACCCTTAGCAATTGAGTGAAATGCTAAGGAATCAAGAGCTGATCAGGAGACAGAATTGAAAGATGCCCCTGTCCACCAGGAGAATGAAGGAAGGGAAGCTCCTGATTCTGCTTTATCAAGTGATCTGCATTCATCACTGATGGAAGCTTTCTAGTTATTAATGGAAAATTCAATGAAGGAACTGGAAGAAAAGAACAGCATGCAGTTGAAGAAGTTGCAACTAGAATTGGCAGAGTCCAACAACTTACAGTTGAAGAATTTGCAACAAGAATTGGCAGAGTCCAACAGATTGCAGTTGGAAAGTATGCAACTACTTACTGCCAGAACTATCAGAAATGCTATTGATAGTTTTCCCATGCCTGAAGATCATTCCAAGCAAATGATGCAGAGCTTTGTTGAAATGAATAGAAATGTTGATGATGTGAAGGCTGATGTCAACCATCTTCATGCTGCTTTAAAGAGAGCTGAAAACAACATAGCTGATCTCACTGCAAACTTCATCAAGATCAGTGAAGACGAAAAAGCTATTAATGTTGGGCTGTTGCAGGAACTTAACAAAGCTGGAGATGTTATTCATGAAGAACTTTCCACTATGCAACTCAACATTGACTGTTTCAATGATCAAACTGACAACATCAGCACAACTCTCACTCATCTAACTGCAAGTCATGATGTAGCTAATCAGAATATCAAAGCTTTATGTGCTGCTATGAAGATTCCTACTGTTGCACTTAACCCAGCTGCTGAACCTAACAATGTCACCAAATCTGATGATGACAAAAGGGGGGAAGAGAAAAGGGAAGAACCAACTAAGGAAACTGCTGCTGCTGTTGAAGCTAAGAAGACTGATGAAGCTGCTGAACCTGAAATGGTTAAAGGCAAAGAGACATCTGCTGAAGTTTCTACGGAAAAAGCCAAGTCTGCTGAAGAGAAGGCTGTTTCCAAGGATTCTGATGAAGATAAATCAGAGCTTTTTACTAAATATAAGGATGAAGAGAGGATCAAGAGATAGATGGAGGAAGCATCAAAAGACCAACAAATGGAAGATAAAATGGAAGCTGCTAGGTCAAATCTTCTTTTGGATGAGGATGCTGATGAAGATGAAGAAGAAGAAGATGATGAAGAATCATCTTATGAATATGAAGAAGTGCTGGAAGGAACTGATTAAGAAGCTGATAGTTAGCATATATAAATCTATTTGTAATCAGTTTACTTTATCTATCTTTCAGACATCTCATCTGACCAGAAACTGTAACTTATACTCATTTATCAGATTATCAATAAAAGTTCAAGTTTCTGTTTCCAACATATATTTTCTATCTCAGAAAATTTTGAAGGTCACAAACTTTAGCATAGGTAAAACAGGTACTTAGCTGAAGTTTTGTCATCATCAAAAAGGGGGAAATTGTTGGATAAGGATGAAGATGAAGAGCACTGAAGACAATAAGTAAAGGGAGATTTTGATGAATTCCAAAACTTCAAATCTGCTATGTATAAATTAACTTAGCTGATATCCCTTTGAAGAATTTTTGACTAAGTAAAGAAGATATCAGAAGAGTCAAAATTCAAGGTCCAAGACTATTGATCTGCTGAAGGAAAGAAATCAGACTGGTGAAGATCAGCCGACTTAAAACAGATTTGTTCAAGTTTGAGATCAGCTTAGTTCGCCATCAGACTTGTACTTTCGTCAGCCAAGTGGAAAAGATCAAGAAGTCATCCCAACGGTAATAAATGCCCCTTGGAGTAATAAATGCTGAAGTACAAGGCTATTAAAGACAAATGATTGAAGAAATTCTTCGCATCAGCTTGGTGCATTTAATGCTGCCTGCAGAAAAGTACTGTTGACAGTACGGACAGACTGCAGAGAGCCGTTCGCGGAAATTAAGGACCAGTACTCAAGGAATTTGAACTCTGTCTCTCTTCAAAGGACATTTTTCAAACCTCAAGTATAAATAGCTGTAGAGACAAAGAGAAGAAGAACAACACAATCTCTGAGAAGAATTTCGAAGCAAAATCTCTTAAGTCTCAAGAACAGCTCACTCATCAGCTCTGTCATTTTGTTGACTGAAGCCGACGTTGAAGATCAAAGTTAAACACATTTTTCTGAGTGAAATCTGTTTGAGTGTTGTGAGAAGTAGATATCCATCTTTGTGAGTGATATTACTTCGGAGAGTAGGAGTTTCTTTGTGATTTCCTGCTGCGAGCTTACGGCCATATTCATTTGTTGTTTTGGCGTAAGTGGAGATATTGTAAACTTTGTGTTTATAGTATAACCCAAGATCTGAGTGACTTGGAAGAGTGGACTAAAGGATATTTAAATCCATATAACCATTATAAAAACTACTTGTGTTTTTACTTGCATTTTTATTTGCATATTTCAGATCTGCATAAAACACATTCAAAACTGTTTGAAAAGAGTTTAAAGGAGTTTACAAAAATGGGGATACAATTTTCAAACTACTAAGTTTACTTGTGAAAAACACTTTGAAAATCCGCTGCAAGTACTCTAGTATTAAAACTGATTTTAGCAAAAATCAGCTAAGTGATTATCAGATTAGTGGTCAACAAAGTTGTTCAAAGATTTGTTCGCGATCAGCCTTGCAAAATTACTGTTCGATAACAGCTTAGTCTGTTTAAGTTAGAACAAAAGTTTTAAAGTTAAAAATTGTCAAAAAGTTTAGAGGTCTATTCACCCCTCCTCTAGACCTCATCTGACCACTTGGGACCAACATAGATTGCACAGATACGGATACGTCGATACGATATAATATGATATGAGTACGGCGATACATATTTTTAAAATTTATAAGATTCGATACGGCAAAAATACGTGTCTGTATATTTAAAAATATACTATAATAAGAAATCATTGTTTTAAAAATGTATTAAAAAATTATGTAATATATATTTAGTTCACTTGTATTCCATATTAAAATAAATAATGCTCTCTACCTCTTATATAAATGTTCAAGTAAAACCATAGTATTAACATCATAGGCAAAGTCTTTGACCCTATACAGATTTTCAAGCGTTTTATGTAGATTTTCTATGATAATATACATAATCTAGAAATTATTTGTAGAAACACATGCACTCAAGTATTCTGGGTGTTTTCGATATGCCTTCCTTTGTATCCGATACGTATATTTTTTATTTTTTATTTTCTTATTATTGAAATCGACACGGTGGAGTATTTCACAAGTATCGTACGAGTATCTAAGTATCCAAGTAATCAATACGCATACGATACTGGACGATGTATAATTTCGGAGTATCCGTGCAACCTAGTCGAAGACACAACTTTCAAATTCACCAATTATGCATACTCTACAAGAAATTTTACTTTGGCTACAAAAAATTCCGTTTTTAAATATCATAATTTCGTCGCTAAAGTGTATTAGGGACGAAATATTTTCGTTGCTCGGATTGTCTCCAACTCCGCGTCGCTAATAGTCTTCGGCTACAGTTTATATGATATCGTCGCGAATTGTGATTGTTTGCATAATATTGTCCCCAAATATGTGTTATTGTGTACGACATATTTCGTCACAAAAATGTAATAATACCGTACCTAAAATGGGTGGTTCATAGCCAAATATTTACATTTGGGGACGGATAGTATGCGTATCCAATTTGTTTAATATTTGGGGACGCTCGATAGTGTACCCAAAATGTGAATTTTTGGGGAAGAAAATTTTTTCGTACCTAAAATGGTAATTCTTTGGGGACTCTAGATAGTGTAACCCAAATTATTTAGAATTTGATCTTAAAAAAAAAAAATTAATATTTGGGGACGCTACATAGCGTACCCAAAAAGGTAATCTTTGGGGAAGAAATATTTTCTTACACAGCTTTGAAAATTTGCATTTATATGCCATCAGAAGTCGCATATAAAAATAAAATATTATTTTATCATGAAACTACTTCAATTTAAATTTTTAAATCATAAAAGGCTTTCATTACTCAGATATTTAAGTAGTTTACTCAGCAAATTAATCAAAGTCAAGTCGAGCTAAATGGAGATAGAGTTGAATCTATATATAATATCAATGCTTCACTTAGAACCAAAATAGATACTCCCTAATTAAAACAAAAACATAGATCAAAAGTTATGTTTTGGCATAAGAGCAGACCCTCCCCCAAACATATCTTTTGCATCATCAATTCTTCTAATTTGGCACCTATAAGATAAATGATTCACCACCATAAACAACCAAACAATTAAATTTTATTATATTTTGCAATTGTTTCTGCATTTGGTAATGTTTAAAATACTTTAACAATTAACAATGCTAGTAATACATCAAAATAAAAAACTTAACAGGGTACAACAATGTGCAATTCACTAAGTGAAAGATACACAAATGTATAGATTATGGTCCATAGCCTATAGGGCCTGTTTATAATGGTGCATAAACTGAACTTTATCTTGAGCAAATTAAGTGGTTTGTATGACTATAAGCAGATGTGTAAAAAAAAAATAGTAGCATAACAACATTCTACCTGGGATTACAATTCTATCTCCATTTAGCAAAATGTATAGATTGTGGTCCATGTTTTTGTTTTAATCCCAAAATAGTAGCTAGTACAGAATATCCCAAAATAGGATGACAACTCTATCTACCGTATCCTGAACTTTAAAATGAAGAAAATAAGATTACTTACCAATCAAATATTGGGGGATGCATGTTTTGCTGTGCTAGTAGCATATTTAAGAGTTTTTCTTGATTCTCCATTCAAGCTTTAAGTTCAGCTACCTCAGCTTTCGGTTTTCCCCAAACGTTCTTTGAGTTGGGCATTCTCATTCTCAAGCTTTCTAGTGCTTGTGCTCGAAGCTTTGCTCGGTCGTTTTGGTCCATACCCAAATCCTTTGTCATACCCATATTTCACCCCCATAATTTTATCATAGCATTCATTGGGAGTCATGCATAAAACTTCCCTCTTCAATTGATTTGGCTTGTAGATCTTGCATAACTTTCTGTTCAAAATGAATAAAAATAAGATTATAATTATGATAAGAATCATATTAGTAAGATTTACATACAATACTTTCGTATTTAACTTCACAATCTGGAGTTGTCCATTTTCCATTTGTACAATGTGTAGGAGGAAAAAACTCAACTTTATTAAGTTGTCTGCATTCTTTTTCTTCCTGTTTACATAATCACATTAGAGATTACAAAAAACAAGAAAGTAACAAACAAACAATCATGTACTTACAAGCTCGTTCCAGAAGGGTGACAAAAGCCCAAGATCCTTGATTATATATGCAATATAGAAAGCTTGTTCCTGTTCCTTTTATTAACCTCATATATTTCCTACATTAGATGAAGTTAATACATGTTAATATTACTCAATTCACAGGAACATGAAAAGTTAAAACTACAAATTAATCTTAATATCAGAAAAATACTGATAATAAATTATACCTGCACTTTCGGATCAGACCAGTATGCACAAAGAGATTCCCGATTTTCTTCGTTCAACTCATCGGGATCATCTAGTAATGCTTCTTCCTTTATTGGGTGTTTGAGAAAGCGTTGGTGCAACTTATATATCGTTGGTTTCTTGTTCGATTTTTCAATAAATCTAGCACCATGTCCTTCTTTTCATGATCAAATCCAACAATATCTAGCTTCAACTATATAGTTATATAAATACATCAATTAATCATAGGATAATAGAAATAAGTAAAGTATAAATTTACAGAAAGATAGTCAAACGCAGGCAATAAATCATCTTCACCAAGCTTGCTCCACCTTGTAGGCCTCGGGATATGTTCTTTCGCTATAATCCCATGAGTGTTAGATAGCTTAGCAGTTTGACCTCGATTCAATGGCCTTCTTTTTTCACTTGATATATGCACAGGATATTTATAGCCATTTCTCCTATTCATATTCGTAAGACCGACACTTCTAGTTTTTCCTCCGATTATATAACCTTGTGAATGAAAGGATAACATAAAAAATGACAAAATTGTTTGGGATTTTCGCACATCATCCCCCATTTTTTTCCTAATTTTCGCACATTCCTCCCCCCCCCCCCCCCCAAAACACATTAAATGAGACCGTCCCCCTGATTTTGTGTAAGTTGTGCACTTACCGGCCCCCCCTCCCAATCCAAATTCTGACCAATTTTTCCATCGGAACAGGAGCACGTGCACGGCATGCCCAATTTTAAATGGTACAAAGGTAATATTACTTTCACTATAACTTCCCTCTTAACCACTAAACCCTCACATGCCTCTCACATACGTTTGAGTCTTTCTCTGTACAAAAAATTAGGGCTTACCACATATTCATTTCAGAGGAGAATCAGAAAGAAATATGAAATTCAGTGGGTTATTTGGACGATCTACATGTGGGAGCAGAGAATGGACGCGAAAATAATTGAGGAGCTGAAGCAGATTGTAGAGAATTGCAAACAAAACCATTCTTTCCTACATAACCTGCCTCTCGCCTTCTTCAAGAATTTTCCCCCAAAGGTTACTCATTGGAATCGAATGATCAGAATGGTTAAGAAAATTCAATTGTTTGTTCATAAAATGGATCAGTTTTTGGTGGAATTGAGATTTAGGCATGTCTGGATTAAATGGATCATTCGTGAAGTGTGTAAATTATTGAGTTTTTTGGGATATAAAGTTATTTTACTAATCTAGAGTTTTGTTGTGATGTATCATACATTTTGAGTTTGATTAGATTAGATCTAACTTGTGTATTGGGTGTTAAACCACTCTTATGAAGCTTGGAAGACCAGTATTATTATGGCAGAGCCAAGTTTATTATAGGAAATAGATGGTTGTTCATATTTTGTGTGGACCGATCCTCCCATTAGTGCAATATCAGTCCAGATTATCCCTCTATCTGCTGCCTCGTCTCAATGCTCATGAAGCTGAAGAAGCTAGAAAAACAAAAAAGAAATATTTTGTGTGGATTGCATTGGTGGTGTCTTGGATGATATTTTACTTGGTCATGTAAGATTAACAAAGCGTTTGAAAGAATGGCAATGACAAATTTTGTTTTGTACTTATGTCATGCATTGTTGTCTTTAAGGATATCTACTACTTGCACTTGTAAAAAGCCATTGTGTTGTATATTTATGTTATTTTGTATGGAGATTGCAATAAATTCTCATGGAATTTAAGTGTTATGGCAAATTTTAAATTGTGCTTTGCTATAGGTTTCATGGAAATTACATGTCATTTTATACACACTATTTCGTTAGAAAAATTAAGCAGCAAATTATTTCATTATGTAGATTTTGTACAAAATTTGTTCAAGAACTAAACTGAGTTTGGAAGAACAATGTAAACGAGACTAAATGACTAAACCATTTCATACCTAAAGCAACAATTCAAACACAAGGATCATACTTAAATGACACTTAAAAATTAGTCAAAAGACACCAAATATGCAATGACCTAATACAAGACCAACCAAAACACAAAAAAGTGTCATTTAACCAACAAAAAAGTGGAGACCGATTCATAGGACCTAAAGAAAAAATATAGGATCTGCAATTAAGTACCAAAATGTTTTTTTCATCAAAGTAAAAAACATAATTAATGCTATTGGTGTGCATTTGCTACTGAAAATTGTTGCTTCTTTGGAGCTCCTGGAACTAGTGGCTTTTTAGAGGCTGCTAGAATTTGTGGCTTCTTCGGATCTGTTGGAACTGAGGGCTTCTTAGTGGTTGTTAGATTGGTGATTTCTTTGGACCTATTGGAACTGGTGGTTTCTTTGGAGCTGCTGAAAGTGATGTCTTCTTAGAGGATGTTGGAATTGATTGTCTTCTTTGATGCTGAAATTGATGTCGGAAGTTTCCTTTTCATAGGAGCCTCTATAAATTGCATGTCATCCAAAATTTTGGATCTTATATCTCCAAAATATAATTTGCAAGTTGTTGATCTGCAAGCACAACATTTGTAGCATTAGACGGGTGAAAAACATCCTGAACAAAACTGTAAGGCTGCGTTCGGTTTGTACTATTAGGACTGATTAGGTGTGATTGGGCCATGAATGAGTTTGTCCAATTGTGTATTTATCTGTTCGGTTGGGTCAATTAAAAGCCGGGCTGCCCGTCCAATTATGTCCGATTTGTGGGCCAGCCCGACTTAGTGACTAGATTGTAATACCTCCTCTTGACATTGGATTGTAGAATAATGGCCCAATTATAAATTCTATACCCGAAATTGCCCTTATGTATCCGGTTAATAACAAAAATACCAACCAGTATTTACAAAAATGCCATCCAATTATTTTATCTCCTCCACCTACATTTTCTACTCATTTCGCAGGTAAGGTTTACGGGTTTGGGAGGGAACATTTTTCGGCCATTTTAATTCTTGAAGGTAAGCTTATTTTTTGTTCCAATTCTTTTGTGCATAAATTAGATTCATTCTTTGGAGTTATTTTGGTTCAATTTTTGCCCAAGTTTATGAACAATTTTTTGTAAAGATTCACCATTTTTGAGTTTGAGATTTGAGCATGAATTTTTTTTTTTTTGTTTGACAGTGACGGAGGCGAAGATATAGGTGCTTGGAGTTCTCACCTCGTTGGATTTTGCCATAAATTCCTCTCTAATTTATTTTAAAGTCTTATGCATATTTTGGAAACTATACCTAACTATTTCAATTTTATGAATTAGGACAACAAATCATATCCGTGGAGGGGCATTTGTACTTGTTTTTAAGTTTGTAGTAAGTATAAAACGAGGTATGATTTCGAATCTTTTTTATTTTTGTTCTACTTTCCGAATAAGTTGTATGTTTTTTGGATCTACTTGATTTGAGTACATTTTCGAATTGTTTCATACATTGTTTTGGAACTACTTGATTTGAGTACATTTGCCAAATTTTTAAATTTGGACTTGTTTTGATATGTTTTCCTTTTTCATTTCCTACTTGACATATATAAATATGTATAACAATTTCTTACTTGATACTTGATATTGGGTATAGTTTGGAATTATATTTTGATTTGTTTTTGTCTTTAAAAATTTCCTAATCTATCATACATAAAAAGTAGTAATAAGTTTTTATTTGATTAACACATAATATACCCCAATCTCAACGGTCACGATTGATTTAGATGGACGCTCGGATCACTCGACTCTCGGGGGGTAAAATTGTCAAATATTTCTAATTGGGCCAACCGAACAGGTGATTAATTATTGGGCTAAATTCGTAGTCTGGGCCAAAATAATATACCGAACATATGATTAAATAGTGGCCTGATTAATTTAATGGCCCGATTAATGATTTGGGCTGATTATTGAAACATACCAACCGAACGCAGCCTAAGTTATATCTTCGTACCTAATCTAAATGCAAGAATAAATAATTGAGCCTACTAACCACCACACAACAACAAAAGGCAGTGAAAGACACATTCTTGAGAGTTAAATAACTAAAAAGAGCACACATGTGATAACAAAACCCAACACAATATTCAAATGCACTAATAATGTTCTACAAAATAACAACAAAAGTAAAAACAATGTAACATAAAAGAAGTCTCAATAATCATAATTACACAGGTGTTAATTTATGACCTACATTGAGAGCCAATAAAACCCTCCAAGCCATTTAATTGTCCTAATGTACATGTGAAATCAGAATGTACATGTGCATAAAAGGCTAAAAGTACAAAGCAAAAGAAAGAATGCAACAATCGTCGATACAAACAGTTTTACTTATACAAAACAAAATGGAAATTAAAAAAGCTTCAATTTAATTCATTTACGCTTTTCATCTATACGGTTGTTAGAAATTCATTTATAAAAATCCACACACAAATAACCCACTCATTTGGTACCATATTTCGGGAAAAAAACTGAAAAAGGAGAGTAATTGTACCATATTTCATAGCACGCAAGTCTGGGTGGATTTTATTTCCTCCTTCCCTCAATTTCCAACTCATTTTCGAAATTTTTGTACAGATTAGTAGTATGAAGAACGAATTTCTTGAATCTCATTCAAATAACCCATTGATTTTTGTCCTTCTTTATGGGTTTTTCCTCTCAAGTAAGCCCTAGCTTTTTGTTTTGGATAAGAAAGAAAAACATTTTGTTCAACTCAAAATCTGGCTATAGAGGGTTTAGGGGTTATGAGGGAAAGGTCAGGTAATTACCTTTTTGCCCTTGTAAGATTAGGCGTGCCGTGCACGTGATCCTGTTCCGGTACGTGTAAAAATTGGCCGAAATCTGGATTGGGAGGGAGGGGGGGTAAGTGCACAACTTGTGCAAAATTAGGGGGGACGGTCCCATTTAATGCGTTTTGGGGGGAATGTACGAAAATTAGAAAAGACTGGAGAGTGACGTGCAAAAATCCCAAATTATTAATACAAGTATTCACTTAGTCTTCTCATTTTCGTTTTCTTTTTTCTATACTCATAATATTGCACGAGGTTAAATCATATATCCTTATTTGCAGCACCTATATCACATCACACCAGCACATATAATCATACGATAATCATACATACATAATATATATATATATATACATACTCACACCAGTATCATCTGAAGTGGTTTGTTTAGTAGTATCGCTTGAAGTGGATACTTGATCCCTTATATGTGCTTGTGATGGCAAAAGAGAATCCAAAGGGGCTGACATCAGTCCTTTTCCTTTTGAGACTGAAGATGCAGTGCCTATTAAACATACATTTTTTTTTTGGTTTCCCAAGGGTTTAATACCTTTCGAGGCGGGTCGGGCACATTAAGTGGGTACCTCTCCCAACAGGGATTCGAACCTAAGTCCGCTACTTTGTAGTGACTAGTCCCTTCCACTAGAACAATCACTTGTTGGTCCTATTAAACATACATAATTCATTAAGTCATTAATTAATATAAAAAGTATTATAATTGGAGAGTCAAAAGAGAATAACTATTAAAGAATTATACTACCATCATTGCTTAAATCATCTTGAGTATTAAGTGGTGCTTCTGATGGCATAGATGAACTTGAAGGCACTGATGTCACAGATGAGTCAGTCGATAGACCAAGAGAAGACAATCCTAAATTTCTTGATCCAGATTTGGTCCGAACATTCTTCACCATTTTGAATAAGCTGTCACAATAACACATGTATACCATGAAATATTTTAAGTATTTGAAACATTTTAAAAACTTGTAAGTATATGAAATCTTTAAATTAAATAAAGAAAAAACACAAGTCCTCAATGTATTTAATAAAGCAATGCATGATAAAATATTTTTATCAATGTTATCATCAAGAGTTTTACATCCTGTTGGTCCCAAGTGGTCAGAAGAGGTTTAGAGGGGGGGGGGGGGGTGAATAAACCTTTTTAAAATTTTCTTCCAAATTTTAACTTTAAAACTTTTCTCTAACTGTGAACAGACTAAGCTGATCAGAGTAGTAAGTTACAAGTCTGTTCGCGGACAAATCTGTGAACATGTTTGATGATCACTCGTCTGATAATTACTTAGCTGATTTTGTTAAAAGGGTTAATTACAGGGACCTCCCCTGAGGTTTGGTGAAACTCGCGTTCATTCCCCTCTAAGAATACTAATTACTCGGACCTCCCCTGAGGTTTGCAAAACCTTACAACCGTTAGGGTTCCGTTAATTTTTGCTTACGTCATCATAAATTTTTTTAAGATTGCCAATTTTGCCCCCGACTTACTGTAGCAAATATGTATGGACTATATTACCCCTCTCAGCAAATGTTACATTGTTGCATGAGAATGGATCTAGTAGCAATGTCAAATTACATTTGTGGATTAAAATGTTGTTAAATTTATATAAAATGTGTAATGACTTTATTAATGTATATTTATATTTAAAATAACATTTTAAATATTTCTAAAGTATTTTCTTACTTATTGTAAAATATATGCAAAGAGAAATACACTACTAACTCTTACAAAAAATTATTTTTATTCAAATAAATATAAACATTGAAATTTATTTTTAATGTATAGATTTCCACTTATTTGTGTATATAAATTCAAATAAATATAAACATTCAAATTTATTTTTATTATTATTTTTAGTGTTTTATATTTTACTTGATAGAAAAATATTGAAAATACTCAAGTTTAATTTTTATGTCTATAAATATAAAATTTATAATGGTCAATAATGTTTTAAAAAAAATATTACACATGTTTATAAAATTTTATATTAGCCAATAATGTTTTAGAAAAAATATTACACATATTACACATATATCAACTCAAGTTTTATTGATATGAAATAATTAAAGAACTTATTTGTTGGGAAATTATTATTTTTTAATTATTCACAAAATATAACATAACAATTTTTAAAGAAAAAAATATATATTCAATAATATTTTAATTTTTATAATAAAAATATAAATATAATTTTTTTTAAAAACCCTAAAATCACCCCACCCACCGCATCCCAAACCCCCAACCCCGCCGCCACCACCTTCCCAGGCTGTCCCGATGGCCTGGGATCACCAGATCCAGGCCGGCGACGACCTGGGGAGAATATCCCAGGCCGTCGCCGGCCTGGAACCAGCGATCCCAGACAATAATTTATTGATTACTTAAAACCAATACTAGTAAATAATATTTACTATAAAATACTAAAATAAATCTTGTATACATAATTAATAAATTATTTTTTACGCTATTGATAAATTATACAATATTGAAATATGTATTTTATAAAAAATTAAAAAAATCAAGAAAAATTTTTTTCACAAAATTTGAAAATACTAATTCAAATACCCTTTTATAAAATAATTATCTATGAGGTATTTGTAAATAATTAAATTTATGGGTTATTTCAGTTTTAAACTTTTATATATATATATATATATATATATATATATATATATATATATATATATATATATATATATATATATATATATATATATATATATATATATATATATATATATATATATATATATATATATAAGTGTTTAATATTTTCAACAATGAAATCATAAATTTATATCTTACTTAAATACAATACAATTAAATAATATTTTATTATAAAATACAAAAATAAAATCTTATTTACATATTTATTATTACCATTAATTGCATAATTAATAAACTATTTTTTTTCTTTTTTATGTGATATAAATCGGGGTGGGGTTAGTTTTTCTTTTCTTTTTATGTGTAAATTTAATTTTATTAAAGTTTGGGGACTAATAGGCAAATATAAATTTTTGTAAGGTTTTGTAAACCTTAGGGGAGGTCGATGTAATTAAAATTGATGAGGGCAAGAGGGTAATTTCACACATTCCATCCACCTCCGTTAGTCTCCGTTAGGGTTTTGTAAGGTTTTGCAAACCTCAGGGGAGGTCCGAGTAATTAGTATTCTTAGAGGGGAATGAACGCGAGTTTCACCAAACCTCAGGGGAGGTCCCTGTAATTAACCCTTGTTAAAATCAGTTTTAATACTTAGAGTACTTGCAGCGGATTTTCAAAAGTGTTTTTCACAAGTATTCCTAGTAGTTTGAAAATTGCTTCCCCAGTTTATAAACTTCCTTAAATTCTTTTTCAAACAGTTAAGTAAAGTGTTTTATGCAAACTTGAAATATGCAAGTAAATATGCAAGCAAAAACACATACAATTTTTATAGTGGTTATATGGATGTGAATATCCTTTAATCCACTCGTCCAAGTCACAAAGATCTTGGGTTATACTAAAAACACACAGTAATCAGTATACTCTGCTTACGCCTTACAACAAATGAACAGGCCGTAAGTTCGCAGTAAGAAATCACAAAGAGATCCTACTTCTCTGAAGTGATATCGCTCACTTAGATGGATATCTACTTCTCACAACACTCAGTGTTTACAAATTCACTCAGAAGATGTATTTGGCTTGATTCTTCAACTCTGCTTTTCGTCAACAAATGACTAAGCTGATGAGTGAGCTGTTCTTGAGACTTAAAGAATTCTGCTTCGAAAATTTCTCAGAGATTGTGTTGCTTATCTTCTCTTCGTCTCTTTCAGCTATTTATACTGGAGGATTGAAAAATATCCGTTGAAGAGAGACAAGATTCAAATTCATCGAGCACTGGTCCTTAAAATCCGCGAACGGCTCTTTTGCAGTCTGTCCGTACTGTGAACAGTACTATTCTGCAGGCAGCATTAAATGCACCCAGCTGATGCGAAGCATTTCTTCAATCATTTGTCTTTAATAACCTTGTACTTCAGCATTTATTACTCCAAGGGGCATTTATTACCGTTGGGAAGACTTTATGATCCTTTCCACTTGGCTGACGAAAGTGCAAGTCTGATCTCAAACTTGAACAAATCTGATTTGAGTCGGCTGATCTTCATCAGTCTGATGTCTTTCCTTCAGCTGATCAGAAGTCTTGGACCTTGAAATTTGACTCTTCTGATGTCTTCATTACTTAGTCAAAATTTCTTCAAAGGGATCATCAGCTAAGTTAACCCATACTTAGCCAATCTTGAAGTTTTGGAATCCTTCAAAACCTCCCTTAACTAATTGTCTTCAGTGCCTTCATCTTCATCCTTATCCAACACATCCTCTCTTCTAACTATTCATTTGGATCTAAATCACTATCTTCATCGATCAAATCAACCAATTCTTCTTCACACAAATATTCAACAATAGTATCGTCTTCATCACATTCATCTTCTTCATAAAGTTCCTTGTCATCAAGGCGTGTGTTATGCTGCAATGTGTAATTATCAAGTACAATTGGCTCAACATCATTTTTGTAAATGATTTAACCGAATTTCGTGTAGTTCCATTAAATCAGTGATATTTATACGAGATTAGATTATATTCGGATTAGTGGGCTTAGTTACTTTATTCCGGATGGATCAATCTCAAAGATGAACAATTCGTAACGAAGGTAGGATGTAAAGATGAATAACGTAAAGATGAATAACTATAGCAAAAGCTCTTGTATTAGATTAATCTCAGATTACAAAGTATGTAGGCGTCTGATGTTATTATCGTGTGCCCTAATTCATTACAAGTAAATTGTATTTATAGGTGTTTATCCCTAGCTATACAAGGAAACATAATCCTACTAGGACTCGGAGTGACGTCCTTTTCGTACTCGGATATTAACTTGGTCGTTGGGGCGCACCATGTTAGATCGGGTAGACCAGTACTTACGATCGAGCTGTATGGTCGGGCCGATCTATTATTCTTGAGTTCTCCGAATATCATACGGGGTATAAAATAGCCCTCATCAGTACTCCCTCACTTCTTCGAGTGGAGAAGTAATCGAAGCTCGTAGAAGTATTAGACTTTTTCGACTGGTGTTTTATGAATTATGCCTCATTAAAAACCTTATTTGGAAAGAACCCTATGGGAAAAAATCCGAAACAAGGAAAAGAGTACATCGCTTCATAAGTAGTCGTATTGTCGTTTCCGCGTCATGTGTCATTTCGATTTGAGGAGTCACCTTTCTTCGTTCGATCGCGGGAAAGTGAATAGTTGCGAAGGGACTAAAGCGTCTTTTCGAGTTCATATATATATATACGAGTTTCAGGTTTCACCCTTACTTTTTACTTTCCGCCTCCTGTCTTTTAGCAGTAAATTCTCAAGTCGATAATTCTTTCAAGTATCATACTTTTTGACAACATATTCGAACAACCTTTTATAATGGCTTCCAGTTCCAGAAATCCTAATTCCTCAACCGCCGATGACATAAACCCCGTTATTGACCTGGAATATTCTCAAAGTCCTCCCCCGATCATGTAAATGTTCCAGAGAAAGATACGTTCAAGGTGAGCATCCTTACTGACGCTGAGGTGGCTGCTAAGGCCTCCAATAAAACCAGGGGTGCCAATCCTCAAGTCTCTGATCCGATCGAACAGCTTGTTTGCGCCTTTACCGAGGATCACCTCAGCGATCTGCGGGATAATTACAGCTAGTTTTTCCCTGAAGGATCCCAAATTCTTCTTCCATCTCCCACAGATAGGGTTACTTCACCCCCGGAGGGTTGTCGTGCCTTTTACACTGCCCATTTCAATCACGACCTTAGACTTCCCTTGTCTCCTCTGTTCCTGGAGATACTAAATATCTTTACTATTTCTTTAACTCAGTTGGTCCCTAATTTTGTAGCATTCGTTGTCTCTTTTTCTGTTTTAATGATTGCCAAACGTCTACAGCCCTCCTTTCGCAACTTTTACCAATTGTTTTGTTTTAATCATTCTAGCTCTTCAAACCATGGCTACTTCTTTGCGAGCTAAAGATCTAGCCATTCTATTTTTGATTCACTTGTTTCTAGTAATTATGACTGGAAACTTCATTTTTTATTCGTTCGGCCTCCGACTCATAAGACTTTAGCTGATGGATCGAGAATGCCTTTTACTTGGGACCATGACTCCAAATGGACCTTTGGCGGTCTCACCGTCGAAGGCAAAATGACTCCTGACGATCCATGCTTGTTGATTATGATAAAGGAGATGCAGTCGGATAAATACCAATGTGTTGTCCTTATAGGAGAGGCCTTTCTTCGTAAAGCTGGCCTAAGTTCTCATAATTATTCTATTCCCATTCCTGCTCACTCACTTGGTAGGTCTTTTTCTTTCTTCCAATGTATTTTGATTACTTCTTTTATTTATTATCATTCGTAAGCCTCTTTTTATTTCTCTGTAGCTTCTATGGTTGAAAATTCTAGGCGTTCAAAGAAGGGAAAGATGGTTCTTTCCAAATCTACCAAAACGTCTGAGAACCAACCCATAGAGCAAAGATTTTCTAGAAAAAGAAAATTATACTAAGACCTTGATTCTGATGACAACGGAGAAGAGACCCCAGAAGTCTCTCAAGAGGTCCCTCATGGGCCTTATTCTCAGATTTCGGCTTCCTCATCTACCATTAGGACCGGAGCTGGATATCCTCCTCTTTTTCTTCGAACCTCCCTTGGTATTCGTGGCTGCCGGTCATGGTCGATGCCCAATTCTTCAGGCTCTGTGGCGAAGAGAAGAAAACAGGTTTATGATCGTTCAGGTCAAAACCTGACGTTGCTGGGTGAGCCAAACTCCAAAGTCGCGCTGGTTGAGATGATAGAGGATCATCTTGTAGGAAAGAGAGCGGCATGTTATTCTGATCGTGACTCACTGGTTAATGATGAAAAGGAGAGTGCTGCAGATAAAGGTACACGAATTCTCCTTTCGTCTGTCTTTACGAAAGATATGCAGAGGTTGCTAGAGAAGGATCTCCACTTGAAAAATTGGCCAAGGATGCCCAATCTTATGTCAGAGTAAGATAAGATTAATCATTTCTTCTAAATTTTCCTTCCCATCTTATTTGGCAAGGCTTTATCTAATTTACTGCTCATTTGAGCTTCCAGGTTGGTACTTGTATGGTGTCTTCCATATATGAGTCGGCTCTACTAAAGCAGCAATGTCAATTCTTGGAAGAGAGGAACAAATCTCTTCTACAGAGGGTGGCCGATTTAGAGCAAGGGTTGACTGGAGCTGAGCCTTCAACTTCTTCTACTCGACCGCCTAGAGTCGGTGGTGATTTGGATTTGGGGACAGATGACCCACATATAATCAACAGTGTTTTGAATGCAACTCGTGTCCAGGAGCGAGCAAATCAGTTGGCCAGGGACCTAGAGGATCAACAAGTCCAACATGCTACTCGTATTAGCGAGCTCGAGTCCCGGGTTACTCGTCTTCAAGCTTCTCTCGACGAGCAGGAAGAAGATGACAATCTCGATGGTCTGGTCGACCGTTTTGGCAAGAGCCCCAAGGAAAGAGTTATTCGAGAATTCCTAAGCTCTCCGGTCCATACTACTCTGGTTTATCAAAAGGTGGGCCCATTCTTGGAGAGTACTTTAAAAAAGGAAGTTCACCAAATGGTGGCGTTTGGCTTGATCGAGGACCGTAGAGAGGAGTATTTTAAGACCATTCATATCAGCCTTGATCGGAATGATCAGAAGTACTCTTCCACTGATGTTCAGACAGTGGACTACGAGCATCTCCCTTTGGCACATCTGGTAAAGGAGCTCGGAGTTGCTTTCCCCGTGCCTCCTCCTGACGCTGATCTTCGGAGGGCCGATAGTTCGAGCGACCAGGAAGAGGAGGATGCTGACCCAGAACATGAAGGTAATGCCGACCAGGAGAGTCATGATGAAGCTGACCATCAGATTCCAGAGGGCACCGAAGAGGAGACTTAGGAAGATTAACCGTCACGATATAACTTTGTAATTTTATCATATTCTCCTTTATTTTAAAACAATCTGTATTTGATCCTCACAATTTTATCTTACCATCTATTCAAAGTATTTAGACATAAGTCTTTTATACATTAAATTTACTTTATTTAATGTATTCCAAGAGCATAATTTCTTGAAGTTTTAGAACAAATCATTTCGCGCTTCTTCCAGGGTCCGTCGCATCTTTTCCTTTAATATAAATACTGAGGTGAAAAGTTCTTCGCTATTTTACCGCGCGTCCCCACTTAGATAAAATATTCTCTCAAGTAGCTCGAGCGTTCTCCTCGATATTTCAAATATTTCTTACATTTCTCGAGAATGAGTTCCCTTTTTTCCAATACTTCCAGGCGCCCTTCGCGCGATCCCCCCAGGAACGCTAGATCTAAGAGGTCTTGAACTTAGGGACCTTATTCTGATCATTTAGAACCTCGAGCATCTGCCAGCTCGGGGCCGCAGGTGTCTATTTTTACTTCGAGCGGAGTTGGTGACTCAACCATACACCCAATTTCTACCCAATCTGACATTCAATTAAACCCTTCTTCTACAACGGTCTTACAAATAAGAGATTCTCCTGGGTGGGTAGCTTTTGGAGACATGTCCTCCAATGAACGAGCTTCGGAGATCGTTATCCCAACCTCCGTCCCTTCTTCCGAGCATGATCCTCAAGGTCATGTTCAAACTAATCCTACCGTTCCTAATCCCATTGTTGACTTAGCCATCGGTCAAAGTCAAGCAGAGAACATTGTTGGGCCAGTCAGCAGTGGTCCATTTTTAGATCCGCCTTTGGATAGTTCCAGGGCGCAGCCTGCTACGCAAATTTTCCCTGATTTCCTGTTCACTGATACAACCGCGACGATTTCTTCGGCTGAGGTCGAGACTTCTTCCCAAGGTCGGATCGAGCAAGGGTCTGATCAGCAGGTTCATTTTTTTACCTCGGGGAAGGAAGTTCTCGTGAGTCCTAATGCTAGAGATTCCCCACTCCCGCTTGATGATCGCTGTATCAAAGAGCAGGTTTATGATATCACGGGGTCTCAAACTCGTCGCCATGATAATGTCCCACTTGACTCCGTTCTGCCCAGTCCTTGTGAGCCCGATGCGCTGTCCTGGAACCTTGGGCTTAGTACCATTCTGCCAGGGAAATTAAAGAGATACGAGGATGTTTCCAACATTCGACTCGTTCAGTCTCTTTTCAAACTTCTTGAGCAGGTACATTTTAGTTTATTTTCCTTAATTTTTCTTCATTGTTCGGGCTGCTTACTGATTACGCCCTATATTCCTTCAGGGGAAGTATATTTCCTTGCAGTTAGGCGTTCAAAACGATGATACTTGGTTTAGCAGAGAGAACATGAGAAATCGGATGGAGCTCGAGGTGAGTAAAACCGAGAGACTCTCACTTCAGAATGAGCTTCTTACTGACGAAATCAATCAATTGCGTGAGGATAATCAAGCTCTTCGGAGGGAGAGAGATGACCTTGCTCAACTGAATGCAAATCTGGAGGGAGTAGTGGAGTCTTGGATTCAACGGGCGCGAGAGGAATCTCGTCGTGATGCCTTGGATGAAGGTTACTGATAGGATAGTGCCCAGCAAGCCAGTTCAATTAGGTTGTAATAGGTCTATTCTGTAAATAACAATCTTTGATTTCATTATAATACGCACGTTTATTTATATGTGTATAAGGATAAACAATGACCACCTTCATCTCTCGTGAATACATTTAAGCGATTGGATGAAACCCTTCGATTACATTTGACTATGGGACGATTCACTTCAGTACTTAGTGCAATCATGAAACAGTCTCTAAGGTCGTAATCTTAAAACACGTTCCAAGTCATAGATTCCGAAATGAGACGGGGTATCGTAGGAATCGCCAAGACTTGTACAAGTATGCATGATTCACATGGAGTGAATTTGTAGCGTTTCATGAGCAAGGCATTTGAGGCCAGTGTATATGAGTAGGTGGTTTGATAGAGGATCGAACGCATCGAACGACCCGAACAGAGAAACCCATTGTGGAAGGGCATGTCGCATATCGGTGATGGGATGTTTTTTATTTTTCTCAAGGCTTATAATAGTGTACGATTTAGTCCTTTGACTTGAGGTGCTAGGGCGAATTCGATGCATAAGTGTGCGTACTTAGATCTAGGTATAAATCACATAGCCTGATCATAATATGCCTAGGTTGGGTGTGTATAGTTATGTACGCGAGTGGTTAGTACCAATATGGAATCTACCGACTCATCGTAATGGATGAGAGAATTTCCTATACGATTCTTAGATAATATATCCAAGGAATATGCGGCCGCAGTCGGTGACGGATTTGGAAAGGGGTTTCCAAATTTAGTAGTCACGGTGTTTTTGTAATTTTTCAAAACTTTGGGGTCAAAGTGCAATTTTCAAAAGTTGAGGGGCCGAAAATGCAATTTTCAAAAGTTGAAAAATAGAATCTGATTTTGAGCAGAAAATTTATTTTTGTTTACCCGAAAAATTTATTTTTTCATAATTAGTAGTGACTAAAAAGTAAGAATCATTGGAAGTTAGTTTAAAAAGGTTGTTTTAAAATTAAGAAAAAAATAGGTAAATGTTGTTTGCATGTTTCTTGCTCTACGTGAACTGTTTACGTGATTTTTGATCGCGCCGAGCTTTGACCTTAGGGTAGATGTGATTGGTTTAATTTAATGTTTGGTTTTTATTGGGCCTGCAAGCCTGTTATATTTTTTGGTCCACTTTGAGCCTTTGTAATAGAATAGGGCTTTACTGCTTTCCTAGTCTAGGATGAAGGCCCGTTGCAAGCAAAGTGGGAGCCCAAGAAAATATGAAGGCCATGTATGCATGGTAGATTGTGTTATAGAATAGGCCTGTTTGAGAACCCTTTAGAGTGACCAATTGGGCCAATATCATGGCTCGATGATGGCCCACATAGGAGGCTCCCTATCGAAAACATATTGTGGTAGTATGCAAGCTAGGCTTGTATGGCTTTTATTTATTTGTCGATTTATATTTAGCTTGTATGAGATGCGCGCTAGTATCTAGATCGTAATAAAAGATAAAGCATAATTTACACGGTGAGATCTTGAGGAGAGTTAGTATAACTTTCAAATCCGAAATTCCCCTCTCGAATTCAATATTAAGTCTATTGGGTACTTTTAAAATGAAGTTTTAAAGATCCAAGCCTTCCATCAATAGGAACTAGTGTATGTTGTCTATTAATTGACAGAGGTGATCCAGAGTCTAGCACCCGAGTCAAAGAAAGGGACAATACACGAAATTCCTTGAATCTTGTTTTTAACTAAACACAACAAGGGTGAGAACTGGTCGGGATGTGAAGATCGACCGATAACTAGTTACGGAGAATTCACGACCGGGCCCGTTGCTCAACATGGTTGATGGGTTTTACTTAACGATTAGTAACATTTATGATGTAGCAGTGCTAGATAAATGTGAAAACCGAGGCAAAATAGCTTGAAGGTTGTGAAGTGCCACAATTGGTAAAAGTATACTTACCTGGAGAATTAATTGTATGGCCACGAGTCGTGGGTGCAATTAATTGCTGCTGGGACGTCAAGACCTACTAGGAATTAGATTTCCCGAGCTATCAAAGGGGTGTTTGTTTCGACAAAATAGTGGGAGAACTTTTTAAAAAACAAGACCAACATTCGTTAATTATAAGTATTAAACATAAGATCAATTAGCTAAATGTTGTCTTCTTTCCAATTGTAGATATTTAAGTACAATGTCTAAGAATCCATTATCTGTTATCCTCGACGCAAACAAACAGAATGGCTCAAACTTTGTCGACTGGCTAAAAAATCTTAGAATTGTCCTCGACTCCGAGCGACAAAGCTATGTGCTCGACACACCAATGCCTTCTGCACCCGAAGCACGAGCTACTGAGGAACAACAAACCGCCCATGCTAAAGGGGTTGATGATGATCTTCAGGTTCGCTGCCTCATGCTAGCCTCGATGTCGAATGAACTGCAGAAACAGCATGCTGAAATACCGCTTGCTAGAGATATACTTCTCCACCTCCAGCAGATCTTTGGAGAGAGGTCACGCACCGAAAGGTTCGCGACCACTAAGGAGTTGTTTTATCTCAAGATGGCTGAGGGAAGCAGTGTCAAGGATCACTGTCTGCGTTTTATCAACCTGGTTGAAAAACTAGGGCGATTGGACGTAGATTTGCACGCTGATCTTAGCACTGATCTCCTTCTCCATACGCTACCTCGTTCATTTGACCAGTTTCTGTTGAATTTCAACATGGAGGATAGAACCCTCGCTCTTCACGAACTGACCAATTTGTTGGTAACGGCATAAGCGACTCTCAAGAAAGAGAAACCAGTGATGATTGCACACTAATCGAAGGCTGCAAAGCCCAAGAGAGGTAAGAAGAAGAAGAAAGTGTTCTCTTCCAAGGCAGTCACCAAGGTGGTCGAAAAGAAGCGCAAAAGCCTAGAAGACGAATGCTTCCACTGCAAGAAAGCAGGGCATTGGAAAAGTAACTACCCAGACTACCTAAAGATAAAATCGGTAGCCAAAGGTATTTTCTTGGTTGAAGTTAATATTTCAATTAACTGTGCATCGTGGGTGTTAGACACCGCAGCAGGTTCTCATATCTGCAATGATTTGCAGGTGATGGGAGCGGTAAGATACCTGAAGCCAGGGGATAGAATCCTGCGTTTTGGAAATGGAGCTAGGATCGCCGCTGAGGCTATATGAGACGTGGAATTAGTTTTAGGGAATTTTTCTTTGGTTTTAAGAGACTGTTTGTACGTACCAACAATAATTAAGAACATTATTTCTATACCTATGTTAGACAATGATGGTTTTAATTTTTCCATTGATAATGATCTTTTTGCATAATTAAAGGTGGTTTAACTTATGCTCGTGGTACTTTGATAGATGGTCTGTATTCCCTAGAACCTATAAATTCCAACGTCATGCACATTCAATCTAGAAAAAGGAAATATGATAATCAAACTCCACAACTTTAGCACGCTAGACTTGGACATATTTCCAAGAGTAGGATTCAAAAGCTGGTTTCATCTAAGGCTCTTGAAATAAATAACTTGGATGAACTCCCGACTTGCGAATCTTGTCTCAAAGGAAAGATGACCAAATCACCCTTCACAGAGAATCCCGAGCGAACCAAGCAGACATTGGATTTAATCCATTCTAATGTTTGTGGACCACTGAGCGTCACTGCGAGAGGAGGATTCTCCTACTTCGTAACATTCACTGACGATTTTAGTCGTTATGGATATGTGTATCTTATGAAACACAAATCCGAAACTTTTGTGAAATTCAAAGAGTTTTGAATGGAAGTAGAGAACCAACTGGGCATAGTATTAAAGCACTTCGATCTGACAGAGGTGGTGAGTACTTAAGCCAATAATTCCTCGATTATTTGAAAGAGAATGGAATTCTCGCGCAGCGAACTCCCCCTAGGACGCCCCAACTCAATGGAGTGTCTAAGAGGAGGAACTGAACCTTGTTAGACATGGTTCGTTCCATGATGAGCTTCGCTGACCTCCCCTTTTTGTTTTGGGGCTTGGCCCTATTAACTGCCTTGAAGATACTAAACATAGTACCTTCGAAGTCAGTGCCAACAACGTCGCACCAAGTATGGTATGGTAAAGCACCCGTGTATTCGTACCCACGAGTATGGGGATCTCCTGCGTATGTAAAGAACAAGAAGGGAGATAAGCTAGATAGTAGATCTAGTTTGTGAAAATTTGTGGGGTATCCAAAGGAATCCATTGGATACCTGTTCTTCGATCCTAAAGAATGTAACACGTTCGTATCTGGGAACGCCCACTTCTTGGAGGAGGATTTCCTCACCAACCGAAATGGGACAATCGGAGAACTTGATGAAGTCCAAGAATCGGACCCATCCCCACAAACAGTGGGAGCTGAACCAGAATTTACTGAACTTACTAGTGCACCTATTCTTCGAAGGTCCGATCGAATTCGTAAGGAGCCAGAGCGATTTGGTTTCATTCACGAAAACGAGAAATTGGAAAGTGACCCAAGGACCTATCAAGAAGCGATGTCAGACATAGACTCGGGTGCGTGGCTCAAAGCCATTCAATTCGAAATGGATTCCATGCATTCCAACAAGGTTTGGACCTTGGTCGATCCTCCTGAGTAGGATGCAAATGGATCTTCAAGCGCAAGCTTGGAATGAATGGAGAGGTATTAACTCATAAAGCTCGCTTTGTGGCGAAAGGATATTCTCAAAGGCCTGGAATAGACTATGAGGAAACCTTCTCTCCCGTGGCGAATGTCGAAATCCATTCGGATACTTCTTGCCATAGCCGCGTGGCATGACTACGAAATATGGCAAATGGACGTAAAGACTGCCTTTCTCAATGGAGACATTGACAAGGAGATCTTTATGCAAAAACCTGAAGGTTTTGCGTCCAAAGGAAGTGAGCACAAAGTGTGTAAGCTTCAAAGGTCAATCTATGGCCTCAAACAGGCGTCCCGAACCTGGAACATACGATTTGATGAGACAGTCAAAGCATTTGGCTTCATAAAAAACGTACATGAACCTTGTGTGTACAAGAAGAATAGTGGGAGTTCGGTACAATTCATAGTGTTATACGTTTATGACATTTTGTTAATCGGAGACGATATCAAGATGTTAGCACATAATAAAGCTTGGTTATCCGCGCAGTTCTCCATGAAAGATATGGGAGACGCATCTTACGTATTGGGAATACGTATCTATAAGGATAAATCGAAGAAGATGATAGGTCTCCCAATCTCAGTACATCAACACAATTTTGAAGAGATTCAAAATGGAAGAATCCAAGAGAGGATTGCTTCCAATGAGACATGTCATCTCTCTTTCGAAGTCAATGTGCCCTACAACAGACGAAGAAAAGACGAGAATGTCTCTCATACCTTATGCCTCTGCTATAGGGAGCATAATGTATGCAATGTTGTGTACTCGACCAGACATAGCACACGCTCTAAGTGTCATGAGCCGCTATCAGTCAAATCCAGGCGAAGAGCATTGGACTGCCATAAAAGCAATCCTAAAGTACCTGCGAAGGATTAAGGATTTGTTTTTGGTCTACGGTGGTAGTGGGGAACTGAAACTTGAAAGATTCACTGATTCGAGTTTCCAGTCTGACATGGATGACATCAAATCCAACTCTGGATACATATTCCGCCTCAATGGTGGATCGGTCAGTTGGAAAAGCTGTAAACAGTCTACAACTGCCGACTCAACCACAAAAGTAGAATATATCGCAGCATCAGATGCAGCAAAGGAAAGTGAATGGATGAAAAACTTCATCCAAGAATTGGATGTTGTTCCTAGCATTGCTGAACCCGTAGTGGTCTTCTGTGACAACAACGGGGCAATAGCTCAAGCAAAGGAGCCGAGATCACACTATCAATCCAAACACATACAGAGAAAATACCACGTGATCATGGAGATCATTGGTAGAGGAGACATACACATGGAGTATGTCAAATCAGAAGATAACATGTCTGACCCACTAACTAAGCCACTTTCACAAAAGGCGTTCGAGGGACATCTGGAGAAGATGGGTCTTAGGAACATCTGTGAATGGCTTTAGGGCAAGTGGGAGAATGATAGGATAGTGCCCAGCAAGCCAGTTCAATTAGCTTGTAATAGGTCTATTCTGTAAATATCAATATTTGATTTTATAATAATACGCACGATTATTTATATGTGTATAAGCATAAACAATGGCCACCTTCATCTCTTGCGAATACATTTAAGCGATTGGATGCAACCCTTAGATTATATTTGACTATGGGACGATTCACTTCAGTACTGAGAGCAATCATGAAACAGTCTCCAAGGTCGTAATCTTAAAACACGTTTCAAGTCATAGATTCCAAAACGAGACGGGAATCGCCAAGACTTGTACAAGTATGCATGATTCACATGGAGTGAATTTGTAGCATTTCATGAGCAAGGCATTTGTGGCCAGTGCATATGGGTAGGTGGTTTGATAGAGGATCGAACGCATCGAACGACCCGAACAGAGAAACCCATTGTGGAAGCGCATGTCGCATATCGGTGATGGGATGTTTCTCAAGGCTTATAATAGTGTACGATTTAGTCCTTTGACTTGAGGTGCTAGGGCGAATTCGGTGCATAAGTGTGCGTACTTATATCTAGGTATAGATCACATAGCCTGATCATAACATGCCTAGGTTGGGTGCGTATAGTTATGTACGCGAGTGGTTAGTACCAATATGAAATCTACCTATTCATCGTAATGGATGAAAGAATTTCCTATACGATTCTTAGATAATATATCCGAGGAATCTGCGGCCGTAGTCGGTGACAGATTTGGAAAGGAGTTTCCAAATTTAGTAGTCACACTGGAATATTATCCCGAATTAGAAAGTATAGTTATCGAGACAAATTTAGAGGTGCCAATCAATTCACACCCTAGATTTTGATCGGGAAAATTAGTCGATAGAAGGACCGTATGTACATGGCAATTATAAGAGGTTCACAAATATCAATTCACCTGAAGTTCGGCTTCATGGGCTTGTGGCTAGACATCGACCATGAAGTGTGGGTACTCCTGAGTTAATAGAGGAATTGATTCTAGGAGTGGTCAATTAAAGGTTGTTTAATTGATCGGAGCAATTTATTGTTCATAAATTAAATCACGAGGAATTCGTGGGCCTGCTGCCAATTGATGGTGAATCCAGAGGGTCACACACAATACAATTGGACGGTGACAGTTATAAAAGGGTAAATGAATTAATTGATTTAAAGGTCATTAAATCAATTAAATGAATTAAAGTATTAATTCAAGTGGGAGACTAATTAATTAGTTTATCTAATTAATTAAGATAATTAATTAAAGTGTTAATTAATTAATTAAAGGAAATATTAATTTATTAATTAATATGGACTGGGTTTTTTTTAATTAAGGTGGTTAATTAAAAGAAGGCTTGCAAGACATGGGCCTTTAATTAAAAGCCCATAAGGAGTTTTGCAAACCTAGGTCAAGAAGGAGGTTTATAAATAGAGTTCTGCATGAGCTCAAAAGGGACACACCATAGCAAAAACCCTGGCCGCTCCCTCTGACCTAGCCGCACCCTAGCCCTGCGCCGCCACCTAGCCGTCGCCGCCTCTCCTTGGCCGTGAGCTGGTCTTGTGCCGCCGTAGCTCCTCTCCTGCTCACCTTGTGCTAGATCTTGCTCTGTAAGCAGATCTACACAGTCCTTTAATAACAAACCTCCTAGATCCAGTTCGTAACCTAAGACTAGAAGGAGTTGTCATAATCCAATTGGTGTGGATTAATCTCTGGAGGTGAGACACTTGTATCATTTCCTGTGAATCAAAACTGCATTGGAGGTTGCCACCACCTTGCCTGTGGTGAGGTAAAAATCGAAGCCCCCTATGTTTTAATACTTTATGTGTTTTGATTCATGCTTTTCGTATACATAAATGGAGAATTATTTATGGGACTGTGGGTGTCTTGAAAAATTTTAAATTCTGCACTCTTTGTTGTTCTGACAATCGAGGCAACCCAACAGTTACGAGCAAGGTTATCAGAAGCGCCAGGAGGAGCTGATTACATTTTTGGGCACTCCGACTCCGAGGAAGACTTCTTCGACCAGGCCTTCCATTTCCAACCAGCCGCAATAGTTTACCTGGCCTTTTTTTTTTATGAGCAATATAAGTACAAGAAAGTTGTTTCCGTGGCTAGAAATATTCTTTCACCAATTTTGTATGAATGCTAGCGTATGGTGTATATACTTTTGCTGACCTCTATCTTCGTCGAAATGTGGTTCGAATTACTTTTTTGAGTAGACATTAGTCTTTCAGAATTTGAAGGGTCATCATTTAAGTTGTGGTTTCGCAACGTTTTGTTTCCCCGTCATTATGACTTTGTAACTATAAAACTCATTAGAAGTTTATTTAACAAACTCAGAACTTGATTATAGCTTCTAGCATTATATTCCAAACATTCGCGACATGACTAATCTTCTTTGTATTAAGCCTTGCAAAGTTCTTTCCTTCATTATATTTCCTTCTCGTGGGACCATGGTTCCAAGTGGGTTTACGGAGGACGCCAGCCGACCGGTGAATTTATCCCTGATGACGTTCAGTTTATAGGTGAAATCCCTGCTATGCGCGCTAACAAATATCAGAGTGCTCTTCTGATTGGGGAGGCCTTTCTTCGTAAAGCGGGATTGAGTACTCATCGTTTTCCGATCAGTCATTCATCCGAATCATTGGGTAGGCATTTTTCTTTAATCTAGTGATATGATAACATTTTCTTACATAAAGGAATTAACCCCTGTTTTGTTTCTTGTTCAGCTCATATGGTGTAAAATTCTCGACATTCTTCCAAAGGAAAGATGGTATTATCCAAATCTTCTAAATCTTTAGAAAATAATCCGATTGAACAGAGAGCTTCGCGGAAGAGAAAACTGGAGTTGGGCCATGAATCCGAGGAGAATGGAGAGGAGTCTCCAAATTCTTCCCAAGATTCCCCTGTTCGACAAGGGACTGGATCCGGTTATCCCCCCCTTCAGCTTAGAACATCTTTGGGGATTCGTGGATGTCGTAGTTGGTCGATGCCTCACCCTAGCGACAATCCAGTGGAGAGAAAAAGAAGCTATTATGATCGTTCCGGCAATGATCTTTCTCTTCTTGGCGACAATCAGCCAAAACCTACTTTGGTTGAAATGATCGAAGATCATTTGGGGGGGAAGAGAGCCGCCGGGTATTCTGAGAATGACTCTCTGATCCATGATGAAAGTGAGAATGCGGTCGACAAGGCAACTCGTGTTCTTTTGTCCGGTGTTTTTACTCGCGATCTGAATAAGCTTCTCCATAAGGATCCTCTGGAGAAATTCCAGCGAGCTTCCCTTTATGCTGAAAAGGTGATATCCTTTTCCTTCGTCCATACTCATCTCTTTCTTTCTCGTTCTCTTTCTTAGTTTATTAATTCATATCTTTCTTTCTCGTTCTCTTTGTATTTTCAGACTAAAACTTGTCTTGCATCATACGCTTATGAAAATGCACTCTGGAAACAACAGTGTGAGTTCCTGGAAGAGAAGAATAAGGCTTTTCTTCGTAAATCCTCCGGTTTAGAGGTTGGTCCCTCAACGTCTTCTTCCGTTCCGTTATTAGACACTCATGCTCCGGGGACAGAAGATCAAGAGATGATGAATAGGGTTTTGGAGCTTTCTCGTGCTCAAGAGCAAGCCAATCAAATGGCAAAGAAGTTGGAAGAATTCCAATTTCAGAGTACGGCTCGAATTAGCGATCTAAAAGCTCAAGTCTCAAATCTTCAAGCTTCTTTAGAGGAGTATGAAGAAAACGTCCCTCTTAGTGGACTCAAGGATCGGTATGGTAGGAATCCTGATGAAAGAGTTATCCGTGAGTTCCTTAATTCTCCTGTCCACACGGCGTTGGTGAATCGGATGGTGGGTCCTCTTCTGGAGAGTACTTTTAAGAAATCGGTTCATCAGCTGGTCGCTCTAAAGATGATCGATGACCGTCGAAAGGAGTATTTTAAGGCGGCACATGTTCGGTTGAATCGTTATGGCAAAATTTATTCTTTTTCCGAGCTTCCTGACGTCGTATATCAAGGTTTTCCTTTGGCTCACCTCGTCGAAGAATTTGGGAAACCATTGCCGATTCCTCCTTCCGATGTCAACGACGAGGTTGATAATACATTTATCGATCCAGAAGATGAAGAAGACGAGGAAGAAGATGTTAACATGAGCGAGAATGTCCATAGCGAGCAAAGAATCCCAAATAGCGATTAGGCTCTATGAGGGCATATTTTGACTTTTGAAATAATCTCTGTAATTTTCTGACCGTAGGTTTAATTGTAATTTAATCTTTTCATCCCGTTGTACGCCAAACGTTTCATATTCCGACAGTCACGTCTTTTCATCTCTTTCGTAATAATTCAGACAAGTTATTAAGTCCGCCGTAATCATTATGAGTGTGTCTCTTCATATTCTAGTGTGTATTTCGAAGTCAGTTTTCCTAGTTCGCGCCTTTTTCTTTTAGGTCTGTAGCGTCTTTTCGTGTAGTATAAATACTAAAGGTAAAAACTTGCCTTCTTTTTACTGCTATACTTCTTTTTTTAGCTGAATACTCTTCTGCTGGCTAGTCGATAATCTCTCTCGATACTCAATTAATACTTTTCAATAATCCGACCATGAGCAACCTTTTTGGCAATACCTCGAAGCGTCCTTCCCGTGAGGGCGCTCGGGATAATAGGTCGAAAAAATCTCGAAGAGAGGGGCCTTCGATGGAGCCTCCTCGTTCGTCCTCAATTAGTAGTTCGATGATCGATAATCCTGTTATCACGTCCCAACCTTTATCAGAAGTTTGTTCGTCGCTTATTCAACCGAATTTTTCTTCTTCCACCGGGGAAGGTAATAGGCCTTCTCCTGGTCGATTAGCTTTCGGGGATCCATCTAACATGGAGCATGTTTACGACCTACCTATTTCTTCAGGTTTTTCTTCTTACAATTGTGGATCTCATGGAGGGGATCTTGTTAGTTCCCTTCCTTTTTCTAGTTCTACTGCCCTGATTGCCAGTGAAGGGCAAGTTGGTGATGGTTTTTCGGTTAATCCTTCTAATGCGCAATCTATATTGCAAGACAATCCCGAATATTTGTTTCATGATACCATTGTAGTGACTGCTTCTTTTGAATCTGGGGGACCTTCTGGGGGTCGATTTGGGTCGAGGTCCGGTCGTCGAACCGTTATTTCTGCCTCGGGCAAGGAGACCTCAGTTAGCCCCAACGAAAGAGATTCCCCCCGCCTGTTAGATGATCGATGCATCCTTGAGCAAGTTAAGGATATTACTTTGTCGGAGATTCCACGCCCCGACGGTGTCCCATCCAATAGCGAATTACCTGGCTCGGTTGAGCCGAATGCTTTGTCTTGGGATCTGGGTTTAAGCACTATCTTGCCTGGTGAGCTGAAAAAACTAGAGGGTACTTCAAATGTACGCCTTGTCCAATCTCTTGTTAAGATGTGCGAGTAGGTAGTCATATTTTTTGATAATTTTCCTTATTTTATTTCGACTTTGATGTCTTGTGAGGATTTCTCTCATTGTTCTTCTTTGTAGGCCAAATATTTTGCACTTCAGTTGGGTGTGCAAAATGATGAACTGTGGAGTAGTCGGAGAGTTCATCAAGGTCAAATGGAGTCAGAAAAAGCTAGAGCCGCAGGGCTGTCTTTGCAACTGCAGCTTGCCCGAGATGACCTCCAAAAACTAGAGGCTGAGAAAATTGTTCTCGAGAACGAGAAAGGTGACTTAGCTCAGGCTGCTGCCTTGGCAGAGGGATCTCGCCAACAGGCCTATGAGGATGGTTATGATGCCGGTTATCTCAAGCGTCAGGAGGAGTTGATGGCGTTTGCTGGTAACTTGACTCCTCGGAGGACTGTTTCTAGTAGTCGACCTGCTGATTCTTCTCAGTGACCTGCTGCCCTTGGACTGTTTCCTTTTTTTTTTTTTTTTTTTGGGCCCGACTTTTGTGAATTTGTTCGGGCATTAGTTTTTGTAATTCGAGAAGCTCTAATTTGGAAATTATGACCTTTTTGTGGGCAGATTTTTGCCTTGAACAATTTTCTTCTTGTAGATATACTTTCTTGTGCATATTTTACCTTTATGTATAGATATAATCATCATGAAATAATCAGTATTGTTTAGCATACTTATCTGAAATTGATCTTTGCGGAGAATATTTTGGATAGAGAAAAGGTAGCTTGATCTTGATGTTTGCTCTGCAAATCAAATCTTTGTTGATCAACCCAGTATAGTCCCTTGGGTTATATTCAAAATCACGTTTGCGCATAAACATGCAGATAGTAGGTTTATTCTTATTGGATAATCGATTGAATAGCTGTTAGGGAACGTTCAGCATTTTGGTCGATGTTCAATCCATGCCTTGTAAAATTGTCCTTTTGTGACACACACCTTTATATACGGAGGCTTTTTATACCTTTTGTTGAACTCTTCTTTTCTTTTCATAAGACTTAAGAGAAAATAACCCTTTCAGTTTCCTCCAAAGCTTTATGTTTCTCATTATTAACTTCGAACTATATGTTCCTCAACCAATGTTTCATTATAGCATATCTTTGATATGGGAGGAATTGGAAAACGTACGAGTCTTGGCCAGATCTGACCCGTTCAGACCTCCTTCAGCAATTCTTTGGAAAATTAGGCAGTGACGGCCTTGCAGTTTCGAATAAGGAGGGCTATTCTCCTGATTTCTATGTCAGATATCTTGGACTCCAAAAGTGTTCTTGTAAGGCCTATTTAATAATTTTCCATAGGACGTATGAGGCAGTTACGACCCTCGTGGGTCTGAACACCATATTTGCTTGAGCGAAGAGCGTGCAAACCCTCCTAGTTCGGAGTTCTCTTAGATCTGCTTTTTGCTGTATCGATCGAAACGATCTTCTTTCGTTTTTATTTCCGAACCAATGAGTCGATCAGTTAGGCGCCGTTCCAACTTACCTGCATTTATTACGGGGAGTCAAAGGGTCGCATTTATGTCCGCTGATCAAATCCTTTTTCAGCCGTAGGATCGCTATGGCCTATCCCTATAAATAGGGAAGTGACTTGCATACTTCATTTGCAATTTCCCAAAGAGGATGGAGATCTCAGCTTCCTTAGATTTCATTTTGCCTTCAGATCCCATAATATTCAAAAAGTCACATTATCGTGACCCATACTATAATAGCTTGATGTTCTTCTACCTTGTACTAACGGGTCCCATGTCAGCCCTTCCTTGTACTAACGGGTCCCATGAGGCCTCAGTTTTTGTCTTCATCAATTAGAGGTCCGTGGTTTCTGTTTGCACATGGAGGGTTCATACTTGCCAGCCCCCCCCTCGCTCTTCGATGTCACCTCCGGAGTGATAGGCCACCGGGGTGGCTGGTAAATTTACGGTTTCACGACGGCCCCGAAGAGATGCTGCTCTAGAGTAAAATGTTTTATAGATAATGTAAAAGCAGTATCTTCTTGCGGGTGAATGAGTGTTGCCAGTTATCTGGCTGGTAATGCTCATTTCGTCTGGAAGAACATTTGATCTTCAGGGCCTGGCCATCGAACCAAAGAAGTCGACCATCCTGAGCAGCATGCTTCTTAGGTGGTTAATCATAATCGACGAGGTACTAGGGAGGAGATTGGTGTTTCCGTGGACATTGTCGTGAAGATCGCCGATCTTATAGGATCATCTTATCTAAATCATTGTAATGATCTTTAATGTAGACCACTGTAACGTAGGATTTTTGTATGTAACTGATCTGATGAATAAAATATTACTTTCATTCCTTACATTTTCTTTGTCGTTTGATTCTGTCATAATTTTTATTCACGAGGAGTAATTTCCGAGTAGATGGATTTGTACTTAACTCACACTTATGATTTAGTAGATCATTTTTAGATCGTTATGAATAGATCGAGGAGTCTTTATCGAGCGGATCAATGTATACTCAACTCTTTTAAAATTTTGACTTAGGTTTTTAATACCAAAAAGTCTTTTTGATTACTGCAAATAGTTCGAGGAGTGTTTATTGAGTGGATCAATGTATACTCGACTCGTTATAATTTAGACTTAGGTTTTTCGTACCAAAAGTCTTTTTCTCGTTATAATAGTTCGAGGAGTGTTTATTGAGCGGATCAATGTATACTCGACTCGTTAAAATTTAGACTTAGGTTTTTCGTACCAAAAGTCTTTTTCTCGTCGTAATAGTTCGAGGAGTGTTTATTGAGCGGATCAATGTATACTCGACTCGTTATAATTTAGACTTAGGTTTTTCGTACCAAAAGTCTTTTTGATTGCTGAATATATATCGAGGAGTTTTTATCGAGCGGATCGATGTTTACTCGACTCGTTTTGTTTAGACTTAGGTTTTTAGTACCTGAAGTCTTTTTGATTGCTGAATATATATCGAGGAGTTTTTATCGAGCGGACCGATGTTTACTCGACTCATTTTGTTTAGACTTAGGTTTTTAACCTAGAAGTCTTTTAATCATTGAATATATATCGAGGAGTTTTTATTGAGCGGATCAATGTTTACTCGACTCGTTTTGTTTAGACTTAGGTTTTTAACCTAGAAGTCTTTTAATCATTGAATATATATCGAGGAGTTTTTATTGAGCGGATCAATGTTTACTCAACTCGTTTAGACTTAGGTTTTTATACCAAGAGTCTTTTTGATCGTCGTGAATGACGGACAAGGAGTTTTTATTGAGCGGATCAATGTATACTCGACTCGTTTTTATGGTCGGCTTGAGGAGTGTTTATTGAGCTGATCAATGTATACTTAACTCCTTTTGCTCCAATCTCGACCAATACGATAGTAGAATTCCGAGGAGTGTTCACCGAAACAATCGATTTATAGAAATCACTAAAATCTTTTTTTTTAAAAATGAAGTGTAGGCCAAGGCCTTTATTACAAAGACTAAAACTTGATGAAATAAAATAAAACAATGCAGTATAATCTGCTAAAATTTATTTACCATAGTATTTTCTAAGGTTGACTGCATTCCAGGTTCTTGGTAAGGCTGTTCCATCCAAGTGTGCAATTTTGTATGAACCTTTCTTTCCTACGCCAATGACAACATAAGGTCCATCCCAGTTTTGTTGTAATTTTCCCACATGCTTGGACACTTCTACCTTTTTCAAGACCAGGTCTCCTTCTTTGAAGGTTCGGATGCGTACTTTTTGATTGTATGCCTTTTCCATATTTGCTTTAGTGGCTTGCAAGCGTACAGCGGCTTTTTCTCTTAAAGCTTCCGTTAAGTCGACATCATTTTCTCTCATCTTTTCATTTTCAAGATCGTCGTACATTTCAATTCTTGGCGTTGGAATCAGAGTTTCAACAGGAATAACTGCTTCCGAACCATATACCAAGCTAAACGGGGTTTCTCCGGTCGAGCTTCTGACCGTAGTTCGATTTGCCCAAAGTACTCCTGGGAGTTCATCAAGCCATTTTCCTTTGGCCGCTCCTAATCTTTTTTCCAAGGATTCAATTATCTCTCGGTTTGCTACTTCGGTTTGTCCGTTCGCTCTAGGATGCCCGACCAAAGTGAAATTTTGTTGGATTCCCATTTTTGAACACCATTCTATTACCTGTTTTCCCGCAAATTGGGTTCCATTATCAGAAATTAGGATCCTAGGGATGCCAAATCGACAAACTATGAATTTCCATAGGAAATTGATCACTTGGAATTGAGTTATTCGTGCGAGGGCGATGCATTCTATCCATTTGTTGAAATATTCTACAGCGACCAGGACGTAAGCTTTCTTGGATCTGGCCACTGGGAACGGTCCCACGATGTCCATTCCCCATTGATCGAAAGGCCAACAAATCGGGATTGGGTGCATGTTATCTGCTGGTTGATGACATACATTAGCATGTACTTGGCAATGATGACATTCTTGGACATACTGAGTGGCGTCCTTATTGATGGTAGGCCAATAGTAACCTGTTCTGAGACATTTCAAGGCCAATGCCCTTGATCCGCTGTGATTTCCCGCGTCTCCTTCATGTATTTCTCGCAGTATATCGGCGGTTTGTGATTCAGGGATGCATTTCAGGAGAACTCCTGATACCGACCTTCGGTAGAGTTTTCCTTCTACAAACGTATACTTTGGGGCTCGATATTTTATTTTCCGAGCTTCATTCTGGTCAGATGGTAGTTTTCCTTCTCGGAGATAGTCTATCATTGGGGTCATCCAGTTTTCTTCGACTTCTTCGATTTCCATTATATCGACTACCGGTGTTTCATCGATATCGATTGCCGGTGTAGAAGAGATCAACCAGTTGATCACTCGTTCGGTCTTTCCGTCGTGAGATCCTGTGAACTTAGATAGTTGATCGGCCCATTTGTATTCCGAACGCGGAATATTCTGTATGCCGAAATTTTCAAACTTCTGAGCTAGTGTTTTTACTTTAGCGAGGTATTTGACCATATTGAATTCCTTAGCCTCGTATAGGCCTTCTATTTGTCTTTGTACTAACTCTGAGTCGGTTAATACTTTAAGCCTCTTTATGTTGGCTTTGATCGCCATTTCCATTCCTGCGATTAACGCTTCATATTCTGCTTCATTATTTGTTACGACGAAGTTCAATGTTATTGCATAATTGAAATCTTCTTTATTAGGTCCGGTGAAGTTGATTCCGGCGCCTCCTCCTTCCCGGCATGAAGCACCATCTACGTGCATTAACCAAGTTTGATCTTCTATGATCAATACATCATCATGGAGGTTGTTCGATGATTCAGTAGTCTGTGTTGGTGTTTCCAATAGAAAATCGGCCAACACTTGGGCCTTGATGGCGATCCTTGGTTTGTAGTCGACTTCGAATTGGCTGAGTTCGATGGCCCATTTGATTAGTCTTCCGGAGGCTTCTGGTTTTGCTAAGACCTGCCTTAGCGGCTGATTCGTCAAAACGATGATTTTGTAGGTTAAGAAGTAGGGTCGGAGTTTTCGTGCAGCCACTACTAAGGCCAGCGTGAATTTTTCTATTTCCAAGTAATTCTTCTCCGCCCCTTGCAATAACTTGCTGAGATAATAGACAGGCTTATGCTCTGAGCCCTCTATCTTAGTTAGTACTGAACTAATGGCCGTATCGGAGATGGAGATGTAGATATACAACGGTTCCCCTTCTGTTGGTTTGGCTAGCATCGGTGGTGTTGTCAAATATTCTTTGAGTTGTTCGAAGGCTCGTCCGCATTCTTCGGTCCAAGCGAAGTTTTTTGCTTTTCGAAGCGTTTGGAAAAAGGGCAAGCTTCTGTCCGCAGATTTTGATATGAATCTATTCAATGCTACGATTTTCCCAACCAAGCTTTGTACTTGAGAGATGGTTTTGGGAGGTTTCATTTCAGTTATGGCTCGAATTTTCTCTGGGTTGGCTTCTATTCCACGCTGGTGTACCAAGTATCCCAAAAATTTTCCTGACTTAACACCGAAGGTGCATTTCGCGGGGTTCAGCTTCATACGGGATTTTCTTAAGATTTGGAAACATCGATCTAGATGTTTTACGTGATCCGCTTCGTTCATACTTTTGACTAACATGTCGTCTACATAGACTTCCATAATTTCTCCGATTAATTCTCTGAACATTAGGTTTACTAACCTTTGGTAGGTAGCCCCGGCATTCCTCAATCCGAATGGCATTACTATAAAGCAATATACTCCCTGCTCGGTTATGAACGCGGTCTTCTCTTGATCCCGCTCATCCATGTATATTTGGTAAAATCCTTGGAAGGCATCCATCATGCTGAATATTGCGAAGCCAGCGGTTGAGTCAACTAATAAGTCGATCCTTGGGAGAGGATACGGGTCGCGTGGGCATAGTTTGTTAAGATCAGTAAAATCATTACACATTCTCCATTTGTTCTCCCTTTTATCCCCTTTTGCTACGAGAACCACATTACATAGCCATTCAGAGAAATGGATTTCTCGGATTTGTTTTGCGGCCAGTAGTCTTTCCACCTCGGCTTTGATAATTTTATCTTTTACTGGACCATGATTTCTTTTCTTTTGTCTGGCGGGTTTTGCCATAGGATCTATTTTTAGGGAATGCTTGATTATTCGAGGATCAATTCCTTCAATGTCATTCGCGCTCCAAGCGAAGACGTCGACATTATCTCTGAGGAAGTTGACTAGCATTACTTCTCCTTCTTTGCTCAATTCTGTACCTATTCTTGTGGTTTTGGACGAGTCGCCTTCTACTAGGATTATATCTTTATGTTCTGGGGGTTTCAAGGATAAGTCTAGTGGTTCTTTTCCCTTTTTATCTAATCGATCAGTAGTAGGAATTTCAATCTCATTTCTAGTGAGATCGTCTTCGATCTTTCTCTTGCTCGGAGTAATTGACTTAGGGTGTTCTTTCAAAGTTAACGATGTGCTGTAGCAATCCCACGCCATACAGTGGTCGTTCGTTATTTCTCCAATGCCCCTATCGGTCGGAAATTTTATCTTCTGATGATAGGTAGAGACTACAGCTCGGAAAAAGGTTAAGGGCTGGTCGCCCTAATATAGCGTTATAAGCGAAGGGTGTTTCTACCACTAGGAATTTCACTAACTTCACTGTCCGAAGTGGTTTCTTTCCGAGTGACACACTTAAAGATATTGTTCCGCTGGGGATGATCTCGGACCCTCCAAAGCCTACTAACGGCGTAGCTACTTTTTGTAGGTTTATTTGTCCCAAGTTCATTTGGGCTAAAACCTCCCGGGAGATGATATTTGCTGAGCTTCCATTATCGATTAGGATTCTTCTTACATTATAATTCGCTATCTCTAACGACACTACCATAGGGAAATCGGGGTTATCCTCTTTTGTGTCCCAAATGATGTTTTTAGGTACTTCGCCTTCGTTAAAGCTGATCGGCTGGTGATTTGTCGGCTTGTTTTCCAGAGTACATATTTCTTTTGGATATTTAGAATTTCCAATTATGGATCTGGCCGTCCTTCGTCGAGCATTACGACTATCGCCGCCTGCGGGTCCCCCAGATATTGTATGAATGGTTCCATTGATCTGGTCATGGTTTTGCTCCTGCGTAGGAGCACGTACCGGTGTTCTTCGACGAGAATTCCTCCTTTGATTATTATTCCGAGGGCTTCTACTTCTTTCTCTTTTGTAGTCATCACGATCTATATATTCATCTAATTTTCCTTGTTCGATTAGTTTTTCAACTTCTCTTTTTAGATGGAAACAACTTTCAGTTCGATGTCCGTGTGCTCTATGGTACTTGCAGTATAGGTCGTAGTTTCGAGACCCAGGTCTTGGCTGAGCAATTTTCCTCGCCTCTGGGATCCAGTTATTTCTTTCTAGAACTTCCAATATTTCTTCAATAGGAGCGTTTAATCTTGGGTGTTCCACTTGATTCACCCTGCTCCCGATCGGTTGTTCGGGGTTTCTTGGTTTTTGATAGAAATTAGGTTGCCTTTC
This sequence comes from Penstemon eatonii, assembly GCA_038501285.1. Taxonomy (NCBI): domain Eukaryota; kingdom Viridiplantae; phylum Streptophyta; class Magnoliopsida; order Lamiales; family Plantaginaceae; genus Penstemon; species Penstemon eatonii. The sequence goes on along the minus strand of CM076712.1, from coordinate 17,893,498 downwards.
TTGGTCGGTTTTGTTGTATTCCAATCGTTGGAAAACGTTACCTTTCCTGAAAGATCGCTCATAATCCATGGACCTTTGGGCAGGAATCCTGTCATGTCGTTTAGAGCCTGAAGCTGTGGCTTTATTTTTGTTTTTGTCCTTAAAGGAATTCATCTCTTCTTGGGTCATATATTTAGACGCCAAGCTCATGATGTCGGCAAACGTTCTTGGTTGTTTTCGACTAAGAGCGTTTCCGAACTGCCTATTTTTTGTGAGGTCGAAAAGAATAGAAATTATGTAGTCGATATTCGGAGAATCGATCTTGAGTAGTTCTACATTAAATCTTGCCAACCAGTTCCTCAGGGATTCCCCTTCTTGTTGATGTATGGTTCCTAGGTAGCTCATCGGGAGTTTTTGCCTCTTCTGACTGGCAAACTGCTGCGTCAATTTATTGCATAATTCCCGGAAACTGAATATGGAGTTGGCAGGTTGTTTTGCGAACCAATCCAACGCGAGGCCCTCGAATGTGGTCACCATTAACTTGGCGGTGAATTCGGCAGAGTGGGCATATAAATTCATTATGTTAGTGAAGCTAAAAATATAATCATCCGGGTCGGTGGTTCCGTCATATCGGGGTAGTCTACCCGGAACCTGTCCAATGGATTGCGCCTCTTTTATTTCTCTGCAGAAGGGAGAACATGCAAGGCTCTCCTGGAGTTCCGCGGTTCGGGCCCACGGGTTTTGAACAGATCGTAGACGTTGTTCCAGTCGCTCCTGTACTATCCTCTCGATTTCTCTTTCCGAGAATCGGGTTGTTCGTGGTCGATCTGGGATTGCATCGTCTACATCATCCTCGACAGGGATTATCGTACGTTCCTTGGAGCCACTGCGCCCCGGCTGCGGTTTTCTTGGTCCTGGTTTCCTTCGGGGGTGATTATTGGAGGGTCTAGAATTGCCTTGCAGCAGAGTGTGTAGCGAGCGTCGCTCACTTGCTGGGCTGTCAGATTGTTGAGAGGTTTGTTCGTTAGGCCTTGGCACTCCTGGGGCAGGAGTCGTCCCGACAGCCCTAACGTTTCGAGGGATTTGGTCTAAAACTAGTAATTCTTCTGGAGAGAGTGATTTGAAGAGCATTGCTATTTGTCGCAGTTTTTCCTGAGCGCCTGGGAGAGGAATGGGTATTTCGGGGAGTTCCGGTCCTTCCTGTGTTGCACCGGTAAGACCTCATTGGTGTTCCTGGTGACGGGAACGGGTATCTGGGAGATTTTCATTGGTGTTGGGAATGTTGTTATTGTTGTTGTCTTGTGGATCTTCAGATGTGTTATGGCCGGTGGTTGTATTACTTCTCGCTCCAATGCGAGCGCTTTTCCTTGGGCGAGCCATGTGTCGATCGAATAATTAACGTAGCCCCACGGTGGGCGCCAACTGATTTAGCCGGATTTCGTCGGGTTATTGGTATCAGTGAATTTGTGATATTGGGGGTTTTCAATATGCTTATTTATTGGGCTCTGTTACTTTATTCAGGATGGATCAATCTCAAGGAAAAGCAATATTCGTTAGAGCTAATAAGTAAAAATACAGACAATCAACGAAAAAACCTTGTTAATATGACGAATCGGTAATTCCCTGTATGAAATATGGGATTAAGCTATTTTGTAAGCCTAAATCCGCACAGTTGAATGTGTCTAATACAATGATTAACTAGGTATTTATATCATACTAAACCTAGCGTTACAAGGAATCATAATCCTTATAGGACTCGGCCCAAATATCTTTCATGGGACCGGGCCATAGTCTTCTAGTCGAAGAGAGCTATATTCGGCCGGGTCGTTGAGGTGATCCGAAACTGTCTCATATGGTCGAATCGATCTCATATTCTTTACTCGATCCGTGCTGTATGTGGGGTGCGAAATAGCCCTCATCAAGATGTATAGAGGTTGTCCTTCAGTTGGTTTACTAATAGTGGTGAAGAAGTCAAATAATCTTTTAATTGGTTAAAAGCCTGATCACAATCCTCGGTCCATAAAAAGTTTTTCGCCTTTCGCAAGGTTTGGAAGAATGGCAAACTCCCATCTGCTGATTTGGATATAAACTTATTTAGTGCAACGATCTTCCCAACTATACTCTGCACTTGGGAGATTGTTCTTGGTTGTTTCATTTCAGTTATGGCTCGAATCTTTTCCGAATTTGCCTCAACTCCATGTTGATGAAACATGTAACCTAGGAATTTTCCTGATTTTACTCCAAATGTACATTTTGCGGGGTTTAGCTTCATACGGTATTTTCTCAAAATCTTGAAGCATCGGTCTAGATGTTTGACATGGTCAGCTTCATTCATGCTTTTCACCAACATGTCATCTACGTAGACCTCCATTATTTCTCCTATTAACTCTCTAAACATTAAGTTAACCAATCTTTCATATGTTGCCCCTGCATTTCTCCAAAGGGCATTACAATGAAGCAGTATACTCCCTGCTCAGGGATAAAGGCGGTTTTTTCTTGATCCCACTCATTCATGTAGTTTTGATAAAATCCTTGGAAGGCGTCTATCATGCTAAAAATAGCGAACCTGTAGTTGAGTCAACCAGTAGGTCGATTCTTGGGAGCGGGTAAGGATCTCGTGGACATAGCTTGTTGAGATCGGTAAAATCGTTACACATCCTCCATTTGTTGTCCTTTTTATCCACTTTTGCCATTAAGACCACGTTAACATAGCCATTCTGAAAAATGTATCTCCCGAATTTGTTTTGATTTTAGCAATCTTTCAACTTCTACTTTGATTATTTTATCTTTTGTAGGCCCATGGTTCCGCTGCTTTTGCCTTGCTGGTTTCGCCATTGGATGTATTTTTAGAGAATGAGTAATGATTCTTGGGTCTATGCCCCCTATATCATCTGCACTCCATGCGAAAACATTGACATTTTTTCTGAGGAAATCTACCAGCATAACTTCCCCTTCCGGACTCAGTTCAGTCCCTATCCTGGTCGTTTTCAGGGGATCGCCTTGCACAAGCATAATGTCCTTGTGCTCTGGTGGCCTAATAGTTGGATCGACCGTCTCTTTCCCTTTTCGATCTATTCTATCCGTACTGGGGATGTCGATGTCATCTCTCTCGATGTCATCCTCGAGTTTTTCTTTTCGCTGGAGTAAAAGACTTAGATCGGTTTCCTAACGCCAGGGAAGTGTTATAACAATCCCAGGCCATGTAATGATCATTCACTATTTCTCCAATGCCCGAGACCGTAGGAAACTTTATTTTCTGATGGTAGGTCGACACGACTGCTCGGAAAAGGTTGAGTGTCTGTCATCCTAATATTGCGTTATATGCAAACGGTGTTTCTACGACCAAAAATTATATCATTTTTACGACTCGTTCAGGTTTTTTTCCCAATGAAACACTGAGGTTGACTATCCCAAAGGGGACTATTTATGATCCTCCGAATCCTACTAATGGAGTTGCTACCTTTTGTAGCGTTATTTCTCCCAAATTCATCTCTGTTAGAACTTCTCTTGAAATAATATTCGCGGAGCTGCCATTATCAATAAACATTCTTTTCACATTGTAGTTTGCTATCTCAAGCGATACTACCATTGGGAAGTCTGGATTATCTTCTTTCATATCCCAAATGATGTTCCGTGGCACCTCGCTCTCATTAAAACTGATGGGCTATTCTTTTTGAATTTTGCTTTCGAGAGTCCATACCTCTCTCGGAATTCCAAAACTTCCTTCTATCGATCTGGTGGTTCTTCGGCGGGCGTTACGACTATCTCTCCCTGTTGGCCCACCGGAGATTGTATGTATGGTTCCGTTCACCTGGTCATTATTCATATCTTGAGGCGGACCGTTGTTAGGGGTTCTCCTCGGCGGGGTTCTTCTTCGATTATGGTTTCGAGGGCTCCTGGTTCTATCTATTCCCATTTAGTTCGACGTAATAGTCCAACTTTCCTTCTTCAATCAGCCTCTCGATTTCCTATTTCAGATGGAAACAGTCCTCTGTGTGATGTCCATGAGCCCGATGGTACCGACAATATAGGTTGTAATTTCGAGCTCCTGGCTTAGCCTATGTAATTCTTTTCGCTGGGGGAATCCAATTGTTTCTCTCGAGTAGCATTAGGATCTCTTTCGTAGGAACATTCAATTTGGTGTACTCCACGTGATCTACTCGATTACTTTGAGGTAGTTCAGCCGATCTGGGTCTTACATAGACATTAGGTCTTCTATCCCGATCGTTGCGATTATAATCCAACCTCTGGAAAACATTTCCTTTTCTAAAAGATCGATCAAAATCTATTGGCTTTGAAATGGGAGCTTTATCCTGTCGCTTTAGGCCAGAGTTTGAAGCTTTGCTCCTATTTTTGTCTTTAAAGGAGTTCATCTCTTCTTGAGTCATATATTTCGAGACTAAGGTCATAATATTTGCGAACGTCCTCGGCTGTTTTCGACTTAGGGCATTCACAAATTGTCTATTTTTGGTGAGGTCAAATAGTATGGAAATTATGTAGTCGATATTTGGCGAATTGATTTTAAGAATTTCCACATTGAATCTAGCCAACCAGCTTCTCAAGGATTCTCCTTCTTGCTGATTAATAGTTCCCAGACAACTCATGGGGAGCTTCTGCCTCTTCTGGCTGGCGAATTGTTGGGTCAGCTTGTTGCATAACTCACGAAAACTGAATATGGAATTGGTTGGTTGTTCTCCAAACCAATCTAACGCCAACCCTTCGAATGTTGTAACCATTAATTTGGTGGTGTATTCAGCTGAGTGTGCATATAGATTCATTATGTTCGTAAAACTGAATATGTAATCGTTCGGGTCAGTTGTACCGTCGTATTGTGGTAATCATCCCGAAACTTGTCCGGACGACTTTGCTTCCTTGATTTCCCTACAGAAAGGGGAACATGCAGCTATGCTTTCCTGGACTTCTCTACTCCTTGCCCATGGCTGTTGAACAGTCAGTAGCCTTTGTTCCACACGTTCTTGAACCATCTTTCTGATGTCTCTTTCCGAAATGCGCACGGTCTTCGGTTGATTAGGGGTCGGGTCAATGACGTCATTGTCGATAGGAATAATAGTATTCTCTTTTGACCATTGATGTGTGACATGAGCAGGGGGTTTTGTCCGATTCACTCTCATTCGGACATGGTTATCAACTGGTTTTGCGTTGCTCCTTTGCGGAGTAGCTAGAGATTGTTGGTCGGTCCTCGGACTATCGGTCTGTTCTGATATGGGGTCAACCTGCCTTTGAGTTCTCCTGACAGGTTGCGCTTGGGCCGCTCTTGGGTCTCTGGGCTCTTGTTCGAGATTTGCTTGAACCCCTGGATATATGGAATTCACCAGTAGTGCTATCCGTTTAAGTTTTTCTTCCCTTTCCAACAGCGGGACGGGAATGGTTGCGATCCTAGGGTCCATTGGGGCTGGATCCAGCTATCCCTGCGGGAGTTGGATATTGGCTTCAAGGCGTTCTTGCCGATCCAATGGATGGTCATTTTCTTGCTGATCGTCGAGCGCGTTGCTGACTTGTTCATTATTTGTTGTATTTTCTTGCAGACCATCCGACAGCACGTGTGGGTGTGTTGTGTTACTCATTGCCTCGTTGCGTGCGTTCTTCCTTGGGCGAGCCATGTGTCTATCGAATAATTGACTCAGCCCCACGGTGGGCGCCAACTGATTTAACCGAATTTCGTGTAGTTCAATTAAATCAATGATATTTATACGAGGTTATTATATTCGGATTAGTGGGCTTAGTTACTTTATTCCGGATGGATCAATCTCAAAGATGAACAATACGTAACGAAGCTAGGATGTAAAGATGAATAACGTAAAGATGAATAACTATAGCAAAAGCTCTTGTATTAGATTAATCTAAGATTACAAAGTATGTAGGCGTCTGATGTTATTATCGTGTGCCATAATTCATTACAAGTAAATTGTATTTATAGGTGTTTATCTCTAGCTATACAAGGAAACATAATCCTACTAGGACTCGGAGTGACGTCCTTCTCATACTCGGATATTAGCTTTGTCGCTGGGGCGCACCATGTTAGATCGGGTAGACCAGTACTTACGATCGAGCTGTATGGTCGGGCCGATCTATTATTCTTGAGTTCTCCGAATATCATACGGGGTATAAAATAGCCCTCATCAGTAAAGTAGCAAAAGTTGTTCTTCATCTTGGACTGTATTGGCATCAACTATAGGCTCACTTTCTTGATATACAAAATCCTTCATGATTGCTATTTCATTCGAATTGTCAATCTGATTTTGCTTTTTCATTCTGCTTAAAACATGCCGGTGTTGAAATATTTGCACCACTCGCCAATTTTGTCCTAGTTTTGTATCTCGAACATAAAATACTTGTTTTGCTTGACAAGCGAGCACAAATGGATCATCTTGATACCATTTGGCATCGAAATTGATGCTAGTTATCTTGTCATCCTTTTGTATTTCTATTTTCTTGTCCAAACATTAAACCATTCACACTTGAATATTACGACTCTCTTGTCTTTTATGTAATCCAACTCAAGAATATCAGTAAGTACTTCATAAAAGTCAATAATACTATTGTTGGCTGAAGATGAAGATAGAGTGCAAAAGTGAAGAGAGGTTATGATGATTTCCAAAACATCAGAATCAGCTAAGTAACGGAAGTTTAGCAAATCCTTTAGAAGAATTTTGACCAAGTAAGAAGACAAATCAGAAGGGTCAAAACTTCAAGGTCCAGAAGACTACTGATCTGTTGCTGAGCTCGAAATCAGACTGGTAGTTTTTCAGCTAACTCAAGTAAGATTAGTTCAACTTGAGATCAGTAGGGTATCTATCAGATGGGTTATTTCGATTAGCAGAGTAGAAGGGATCAAGAAGTCTGCCAACGGTAATAAATGCACTTGGAGTAATAAATTCTGCAAGGGAAGGGTATTAATGGCAAATGATTGAAGTTATTCTCGGATCAGCAGGGTGCATTTAATGCGACTGATAGAATAGTACAACAGAGTGCACAGTGCTATAGTTGCAGAGAGCCGTTTTTAGAAAAGAGGGACCAGTACTTGTAGCTTTGAAATTTGTCTCTCTCTTCAACAGATAGATTTCAAAAACAAGTATAAATAGAGCTGAATTCAAGAGTTAGAGACAACACAACAACTGAGATCATTTCGCGAAGCAAAATTTTTCTAAGTCTCAAAAGCTCAAGAACAGCTCACTCATCACCCTAGTCATCTGTTAACGAAACCCGAAGTTGAAGTTCAAAGAATACATCATTTTTGAGTGAAATTGTATTAGAAGAGTGTAGTGAGAAGTAGATATCTATCTAAGTGAGTGATATTACTTCAGAGAGTAGGAGTTTCTTTGTGATTTCCTATTGTGAACTTGTGGCCATTTCATTTGTTGTTTGGAATAGTGGACTAAATGATTTTTATCCATATAACCACTTTAAAAATTCATGTGTTTTACTTTGCATTGTTTTATTGCATATTTTCAAAGAGCATACTTTATCACTCGATTTTACCGTTTAAAAGATTTTAAAAAGGAGTTTAAAAACTGGGGACAAATCTTTTAAGTCTAAAAGTTTTCTTGTGAAAAACACTAATAAAATCCGATGCAAGTAATCTGACTAAAACTCTGATTTTACTAAAATCAGCATGCATGCTACCACATCTAATTGGGTTTCAAAGAGACCTAGTCTATTACACATATTACCATGCATACATGGCCTTTAGTCTTCTTGGGCTCCCACCTTGCTTGTAACGGGCCTCCATCCTAAACTAATAAAATAGTAAAACCCTATCTATTACAAAGGCTCAAAGTGGCCCAAAAACTTAAGCCTCGCAGGCCCAATAAAACCAACAAATTAAAATTAACCAATCACATCTACACTAAGGTTCAAGGCTCGGCGTGATCGAAAACCACGTAAACAGTTCACGTAGAGCAAGAAACAAGCACAATTTATTTTTATTATTTCTTATCCTATTTTAAAACAACATTTTAAAATACCTAAATATTCTAGTTTCAAAACCCCTTTTAAAACAATCTCAAACATCATTTTAAAACCCCTTTTAAAACAACCCTTTGATTCTCAATTTTTAGTCCCTACTAATTATGATAAAATTAACTTTCCTGATTTTCAAAAAATTACATTTTGACCCCTCAACTTTCGGAAATTATAAATTAGCCCCAAAATTTCCAGAACATGCAAATCGGACCAAAAAGCAGAAAATTAACAAAATTTCCAGAAACTTTAATTTATTGCAAAATAGACCCCAGATTTACGCAAATAGCAAAAACACCCCTAATCTTTGTAAATTGCAAAATGGTCCAGATTTTGAAAAATTCCAGAGTCCAGAATGGCATAAAAACAAAATTTTATTTTCTGTCCAGATTTTGTAAAAATCACAATTTGCAAATGAGCCCTCAAATTTTTGGAAATTACAATTTTGGCCCAAAACCGAAAAGTGCATAGATCCGAACATTTAATTTATCATAACAAGCAAGAATCAAAAATCAGAACACAACAAACACATATATCCATATATTTTGATGTGTTCAGGCCTTTTTCATATGTGCATAATAAGTTTGGCTCTGATACCACTGTTGGAATTTTGTGGGTATGATTGTCAAAACAACGTTGCGGAATTTAAAATTTTTCATACTCCAATTCCCAGGATTTACTTATTAGCACATACGATAAGGTTGAATACAATTTAGCAAATAAATTACTAAATTAAAAGGTGGTAAATAGCAATTTACCTCACCACAAGCAAGGTGGTGGTTTCTCCGGTCTTCTTTCGGATCACTAGAGCACCCTAATTGTTGTGCCTCTAGAGAATAGTCCACACCAGCTAGATCTGTGACTGCTTCGATCCTCAGGCTTAGAACTAGGATGGAAACACGTCAAAATCAAGAGTTGGATCAAGATCCAACTCTAGATGTAGAAGAAGAAGGAAGAGAGAGAGGGGGGCCGATCCACTCAACATACGGCGGCGGCGGTGCGACTGAGGTTGGGCGGTGGCGGCTAGTGTTAGGGTTGAGGGGCGGCGGCGGCTATAGTAAGTTAGGGTTTTGTGTGTTGCTTTCTTGCTTGATTGCTTCTCTTTTTTTGCTTAGGGTTTGAGTCTCCAAGACTCCCTATTTATAGAGAACACCAAAAACCTTATTCCTTGTGCAAGCCTTTAGCTAATGGGCCATTAATTAAATTAGCCAATGTCTTGCATCTATTTAATTAATATTTTAATTAAATAACCCACTCATTTAATTAGCACTTTAATTAAATGGCTCATTCATTTAATTAATACTTTAATTAAATAACCCATTAAATCTAATTAAAGATTTAATACTTTAATTAACACTTTAATTAATAATTTAATAAATTAGATAATCTAAATAATTTTCTCTCTCTTAGAATTAACCCTTTAATTCTTTTATTTTGATTTAACTCTTTAAATCAGTTCTTTCTACAATTGACTGTCACGGTCCAACTGTATTGTGTGTGACACTCTAGGTTCACCATCAATTGGCCGCAGGCTCACGTTTCCGTGATTTAATTAATGAGCAATTAATATTTAATTAATTGCTCCAATCAATAAACTTCCCTTAATTGACCACTCCAGAATTAATCTCCCGTTAATTCAGGAGTACCCACACCTCATGGTCGATGTCTAGCCACAAGCTCATGAGGCCCAACTTCAGGTGAATTGACATTAGTGAACCTCACCTCTTATAAGTACCATGTACATAAGGTCCCTCTAACGATTAATTTCCCGATCGAGACCTAGGGTGTGTGAATTGGTCTGCACCTCTAATCATCTCGATACTGTACTTTCTAATTCTGGATAATACTTCCAGTGTGACTGCTAAATTTGGAAACCGCTTTCCAAATCCGTCACTGACCATGGCCATGGATTTCTCGGAATGTATTATCTAAGAATGTACAGAAAATTCTCTCATTCATTATGATGTGTCAGTAGATCCTATATTAATGCTAACCATCCGCGTATACGACTATACGTACCCAACGTAGGCGCACAATGGTCAGGCTACGTGACCCGCTCCTTAATCAAAGCACGTACACTCGTATACCGTATTCGCCCTAGCACCTCAAGTCTAAGGACTAAATCATACACTGTTATAAGTCCTTGAGAAACATCCCATCACCGATATGCTTTACGCACTTCCACAATGGGTTTCTCTGTTTGGGTCGTTCGATGCGTTCGATCCCCTATCGAACCATCTAGTCATATGCACTGACATCAAAATGTCTTGTTCATGAAACTCTACAAATTCACTCCATGTAAATCATGCATAATCCTACAAGTCTTGACGATTCCTTCGATACCCCGTCTCGACAGGAATCTATGACTTGGAACATTTTCGAGATCACGACCTTAGAGACTGTTTCATGATTGCACTCAGTACTGAAGTGAATCGTCCCATAGTCATGAGTGATCTAAGGGTTTCAACCAATCGCTTAAATGTGTTCGCGAAAGATGAAGTTGGCTATTAGTTTATCTTATACACGAAATAAATAAACTATGCGTATTAATGGATAAATCAAAGATTCGTTCAAGATAAAATAGTCCTATTGCAAGCTATTGTGTTGGCTTGCAAGGCACTATCCTATCAGAAAGAAATATTGCCTAGCTGTTGTGGATGATTTCTCAAGATACACCTGGGTTGTCTTCATGAAGAAGAAAAGTGAAACCAATGAGCATCTTATTAATCTGATGGAACTGGTCCATAATGAGAAGAGTATAAAAATCTTGAAGACCAGATCAGATAGAGGGACTGATTTTACAAACTCTACTCTTGAAGAGTATTGTAAAATCAGAGGAATCAATCATGAGTACTCTGGTGCCAGAACCCCTCAACAAAATGGAGTTGCTGAAAGGAGAAACAAAACTCTAAAAGAAGCTACCAGAACTATGATAGCTGAAGATAATCTGCCCAATGATTCTGGACAGGAGCCACAAATACAACATGCCACACCTAGAACAGATGCATGATCAACAGAAAGCCTAATATTCACTATCTTAGGATTTTTTGTTGTAATGTTATGTTTTGAATAATGGGAAAAATCATCTTACTGCATTTGCAAAAAAGGCTGATGAAGCTGTTTGTAGGATACTCTACTGTTAGTAAAGCTTACAGAGTCTTTAACAAAAGAACTTTACTTGTAGAAGAATCTATTCATGTAGTACTTGATGAACCAAACCTATCTTCTGAAAAGAATCAAAGTACTAATTCAAATATGTCTACTGATTTTCAAAAGTGTTGAAAGAAAAGAAGAATATGTTCCCATCATACTTCCTTATCTCAACTCAGCTACTAACTTAAGTGCTGTTCAAAATCAGTCTGCTGATTGTCTAACAGACGAGTTGCCAACAGCTGACATACCAGAGACTGTTCAACAGACTGCAAATGTTCAACAGACTACTACTGCAACTCCAACAGTAGTGTTGCAAGATCAATCAAGAGGACAACATCCTGATTTGCAACCTGATATTAGATTGCTCAGAGATCACCCACCTGATTTAGTGATTGGTGATCCATTGGACAGAGTAAAGACTAGGAGAGCTGCTGCAAATGATGCAATGTTTGTCAGCTTCCTATCCCAAATTGAGCCTAAACAAGTTGAAGAAGCTCTCTTAGTGATTCTCACTGGATTGAAGCTATGCAAGAAGAGCTGAATCAATTTGAAAGGAATGAAGTCTAGTACTTAGTTCCTAGACCAAGTCATCAGAGAGTCATTGGCACTACGTGGATATTCAGAAAGAAAATGAATGAAGATGGTATTGTCACCAGAAACAATGCTAGACTAGTTGCCAAGAAGAAAGCATTGACTTTGATGAGACTTTTGCACCAGTAGCAAGGCATGAAGCAATAAGACCGTTTCTTGCTTACGCTGCTCACAAGAACTTCAATGTCTATCTGCTTTTCTCAATGGAGAATTGCAAGAAGAAGTTTATGTTGAACAACCTCTTGGATTTGAAGCTTGAAGCTTATCAAGAAGGAGACAAAGTATATCGTCTGAAGAAAGTCCTCCATGGACTGAAACAGGCTCCAAGAGCATGGTATGTTACTTTATCTGATAAGGTAAGGTAGACAAGACTTTGTTCACTGTTGAATGGGAATATCATATATTCCTTGTGCAAATATATGTGGACGATATTATTTTTGGTTCAACTAACCAACAGACGTGTGACAAGTTCTTCAAGCTGGTGCAGAACAAATTTGAAATGAGCATGATGGGTGAACTGAATTACTTTCTTGGCTTGCAAGTTAGACAGTTGACTGATGGTATATTCATCAACCAAGCTAAGTACACAAAGGATCTGTTCAAGAAATTTGGTATGGAAACTAGCTTATCTGTTAGTGTTCCTATGTCTACTGGACTTCGTCTGGATAAAGATCAAGATGGCAAATCAGTTGATATAACCAAATATAGAGGCATAATAGGGTCACTGTTATACTTAACAGCTAGCAGACCAGATATTATGTATTATGTTGGGTTTTGTACGAGATATCAATCAAATCCTAAGGAATCTCATCTCTTAGCTGCCAAGAGGATCCTCAGATACCTTAAGGGCACTCAAGAACTGGGATTATGGTTCCCTAGAGAATCAGGATTTGAACTTATTGGTTATTCAGATTCTGACCTTGTTGGCTGCAAATTGATAGGAAGAGTACTATTGGTGCCTGTCAATTATTAGGTAGTCGTCTAATCCAATGGATGAGTAAGAAGCAGACTTCAGTATCTATCTCTACTGCTGAAGTTGAATACATTGCTGCTGGAACATGTTGTGCACATATACTTTGGTTTAAGCATCAACTAGAAGATTACAATATCAAGATCAGTGGAATCCCAATCTACTGTAATAATACAAGTGCAATCCCACTAACTCAGAACTCTACAAGTCATTCAAGGACAAAACATATTAAGATCAAACATCATTTTATTAGAGATCATGTGGAAAAAGGAAATGTCATTATTGAGTATGTTCATACTGACAATCAAATTGCTGACATCTTCACCAAACCACTAAGTGATGCAAGGTTTCTACTCTAAGAGCTGAACTAGGACTACTTAATTTGGATGCATAAGCTCTCAACAACTTATCAGAAGACTCAAGTTCATCAGCTTACTAATCTCTTACTCTCTTCAAGGTTAACTCTCAACAGACTAATTAACTCATGGATTCTTGAACTCAGGGGAAACATGTAAGACTACCGGTACTCTTGATTTAAGGATGAAATTTGTTGATGACAATTAGTTGAAGTTATGTGTTTAGAAGATATGTTCTTAATTCTTGAAGATTGAAGATTAATTTATCTTGCTGGATTGACAAACAACAGAGGAAGATTACTAGCTACTGGTTTTCACTAGTAATATCAGATTTCAGATCACTCGTCTGTAAGATAAGTTAATTTTACTCATCTGATATTTTATATAAGTGTGTAGTACTAAAAATGTTATATTTAAAACACGCTTTTATAAGTAACAGATTAGTGTCGATTGACTTTCCCGCCCATCTGACATTAAACTATAAAATTTGAAATCCGCAAATCTCGCCCGCACGATTAGAAACTGTCAGAATAGATCAAATGGTTCGCGTAGACGCATTTCGAAATCTATAAATCCAGATCTGATCAGACTACTCGACCTTACGCACCCAAAATTCTCTAAGCATAAAAGAAGTTACTAATCTCTCTTAAAGTTTTCAATCTTTCCGTTAATCACTTCAAAATCACTAAAATGGCTGGCGCTGAAGGAAGGTTCTTAAGCTACGAGAAGTTCTACTCTTCTGGAACTACTCTCATGAAGGAATTGATGGTGAAAATCAAGGAGACAACACTAGTTGATGTCCTTGAAGCACATGAAGATCTTGTTTTAATAGAAGATGTTGCTGGGTTTTACAATTCCAAGAAGATCGACCTAACTAAAAACACTATGGTCGTCGTCGTTGGAGGGAAGACAATATGTGTCTCTCCCGCTGTACTGAGTGAGGTTTACAAATTGAAGAGTGAAGGAGGAGAAGTTACTACTTTGGGTTCTGATAAAGAGGAAGAGTTTTGGGCGTTGAAAGATGTCTGGAACTATGATGAAGACTCAGTTGAAAGATGAGTTTCAGAGGTTCGCAGATATTATTGTGAAGGTGTTGGAGTGTTCAAACAGTTCTCCGAACAGGTTACCTAGAAAGAGATTTCACACCATGGCCTGCATCTACTATGGGCTACCAGTAAACTTGGCTACTCATTACTTCAGCATATTGGCGTTGAAGAAAAGTGGCCATGTGATAATGTTGAGTCATCTGTTCATGGCTCTCAATTGTTCACTGACACATGGCAAGCCTGTTCACGAGTTAAAGAAGTTGAAAATGTACGAACCAGTCAGAGTTGAAGCGAAGCTGACTACTCCAAAAAGGAAGGCTAAGGGAAAGGCAGGGAAGCCTGCTGCTGCCAAGAAACCCAAAACTGCTGAGCAAGCTACTCAGTCTGCTGATAAAACAGCTAACCTTGCTGTTCAAGCCAGATCAGCAGAGTCTGAAGTGGCAGATAAGATAGTAATTGAGGTGGCTAGGGAGATTGATGAAATGAATACTGAAACATCTCCTGAGAGAATTGAGTCTGACGAACCAGTTCAAGTAGAAAGAGTTGCTAAGAGGACCAGAAGCTCAGAGAAGAGAGTTGCTGCTGAGCCTCAACCCACTGGGATAATGACAAAATCAACTGCCAAAAAGAAGTTGACTTTAGGAGGACAAAGAGTCACCTTCTCAACTGATTCTACTACTGTTAGAGAAAATCCTCCTGCTGCAGAAAGACCAGTTGATGCAGAGGAAAAGACTGCAGAGGACAAATCACTAACAAAGTCTGTTGTTGCTGAAACAGAACAGCCAGCTGATACATCAGTTAAGGTGAATGTTCCACTCGTTCAACCTCAACCAATTCCAGCTATTCCAGTAACAATAGTGGAAAGTCCTGCTGCCAGAACGAAGAGAACTGGCAAAGGAAAGGTCTCTGCTGCTCATAAAAAGAAGAAAGAAGAGGCTGAGCAAAAGAAGAAAAAGGAAGCAGAGTACCAAAAGGTTCTCAAGCTCAGTGAGCTTGAAGCTCAGACAAAGAATATGTCTGAAGTTGAACTGGCTGCAAAAGAAGTTCAAGACTTAGCACAGGCACTAGAAGCCAGTACCAAGGATGCTCATGGTCCAAGGTACAGTGGTGGGATCCATATTGGAGAGAAAAAGAAGCCTAAGTCTGTTATGCCAAGACCCAAGCTGCCAAAGAAGAAGAGATCAGAATTGAAGCATGCTCTGGAAATAGTTCAAAGTGATCCAGAGGTGTCCACAAAGTTTGAGGCAGAGCTTGAAAGGTATAACTCAATGTTGATTCGTCAAAGTTTCTTTGTTGCTGAAAAGATCAGATACAACAGATGGAGAGACTATCGTCTGACGAAGTCAAAGGAGCAGATCATGCAGTGGAAAAAGTTTGCAGCAGAAGAGGCATGGGTTTTGCAATGGCTGCAAACTGGATGCTTAAAGCAAGCATTAGATTCAGACTTCTTCCTTGATATGATGCATATGAGATCGGCTAAGTCTGAAGACAAGAAGATTACCGACTCTATCCCAGAGACACCTGGAAAGGATGAAGATTTTCAGGATAGAGCAGTCAAGCTGGCCATTTCCATCACTTTGGAAATGTGGGCAAAGAAATCAATATTTCATAAGGGTAGTCCAAGTACTCTGACGCCCCTGCCAAGCTTACAACAAATAGTCTTTGGATCGGCCATCATGACTTATGAAGATCTGCCAGAACATACTACCTTTTAAACCTGCTATGATTTTTACACATAAAACTGTGGTGCCTGCTGACGGTTCTGACTTTGTTATAGTTAAAGATGAGCCAGTGAAGCTCCAGAAGAAGACTGAGGAAAAGGCCAAGACTTCATCAAAGGAGTTGTCTACTGCCCAACAACAGACTTCTCTGAATGATTGTCCCAAGGAAAAGGGGCAGCTTGCAATTGAGTGGAAGGCACCTGAAGTTGGCCAAGCTAGCACATACATCCCATCTACTTCGGCTGAAGTGCAACCAACAATCCTGGAGTCAATTCAACTGTTGATTACAAATTCGATGAAGGAAATGGAGGAAAGGAACAGGGAGCGATGAAGAAATTTGAGGAACTGGCCTCATCCCTGCTGTCTGCTGCTACTGAACAAGTCCCTGAGGCTGCTGAACCGAGCCCTCTGATAGTGGATGAATTAGCTAACATCATAAATGAAGTTCAGAATATCAGATTAGATATGGAGACATTTGGGGCAAGGGTTCAATACAACACAGCTGGTCGGAGGGACATAAACAATGATGTTGCAGATGCAATGGTGGCACAAGAAGAGAAGACTGAAAACATGCTGAAATCTTTCACAACCTCAGCTGATCTGATTCTGGGGTCCTAGATTCAGCTAAGTGAGCAAGTGGATCTCACACTTGAAAAGATGGAGTCTTATGCCAATTTGCAGCAACTCAGAAGAGATACACATCTTCAGGCAATGGAACAGAACATCCAGCTGCTATGCCAAGCAGTTAACATCACTCCAATTGTTGCTGAGGAACCTTTCTACCCTACTGATGATGACAAAAGGGGGGAATATGGAGGATCTGCTACAAAGAAAGTAGATGTTAACAAATCTGCTGAAGTCACAGAAAAGTTGGAGTCTGCTGAGAAGGTTGAAGAAGAAAATACAAGCCGTCCAGTTGAAGAAGTGACCGAAAAAGAGGAGGCTGCTGATGATGTTCCTGAAGGAGCTGAAAGTGAAAGTGAGTCTAAGGAACCAACAAAAGACTCAGTTGTTGAACAGCTCAATCCGTTCGTCAAGTACAAAAGGATGGAGGATCTTAAGAAAAGAATAGAAGCACTTGAAGAAGAGTCCTCTAGTCCTGATGAAGATGATGAAGATGAAGAAGAAAAAGAAGAAGTAAATGAAGAAGACAAGAATGAAGAAGAACAAGAAGAGAAGAGGGACTATACTGGGTCACTTGAAATCTTTTTGTAATCACTTGTAAAATTTACTTACTACTATCTCGTCTGACAAAAATTGTAACTTGTAATCAACTCATATCATCTATAAAAGTTCAAGTTTTTCCAACAAATTATTTCTATCTCAGAAATTCTTGTGGATCAAACTTTAGTTTAGGTACAGGTACCTAGCTGGAGTTTTGCCATCATAAAAAAGGGGGAAATTGTGAGATGAAGATGAAGATAGAGTGAAAAAGTGAAGGAAGTTTTTGATGATTTCCAAAACATCAGAATCAGCTAAGTAATGGAAGCTTAGCAAATCCCTTAGAAGAATTTTGACCAAGTAAGAAGACAAATCAGAAGGGTCAAAACTTCAAGATCCAGAAAACTACTGATCTGTTGCTGAGCTCAAAATCAAACTGGTAGTTTTTCAGCTGACTCAAACCAAATTAGATGAACTTGAGATCAGCAGGGTATCTATCAGATGGGTTATTTTGATCAGCAGAGTAGAAGGGATCAAGGAGTCTGCCCAACGGTAATATATGCACTTGGAGTAATAAATGCTGCAAGAGAAGGGTATTAACGGCAAATGATTGAAGTTATTCTCGGATCAGCAGGGTGCATTTAATGCGACTGACAGAATAGTACAGCAGAGTGCACAGTGCTACAGTTGCAGAGAGCCCTTTTTAGAAAAAGGGGGACCAGTACTTGTAGCTTTGAAATTTGTCTCTCTCTTCAACGGATAGATTTAAAAAACAAGTATAAATAGAGCTGAATTCAAGAGTTAGAGACAACACAACAACTGAGATCATTTCGCGAAGCAAAATTTGTCTAAGTCTCAAAAGCTCAAGAACAGCTCACTCATCAGCCAAGTCATCTGTTGACGAAAGCCGAAGTTGAAGTTCAAAGAATACATCTTTTCTGAGTGAAACTGTATTAGAAGAGTGTTGTGAGAATTAGATATCCATCTAAGTGAGTGATACTACTTCAGAGAGTAGGAGTTTCTTTGTGATTTTCTATTGTGAACTTGTGGCCATTTCATCTGTTGTTTGGCGCAAGCAGTGTATATTATAATTTGTGTGATTATAATATAACCCAAGATCTTAGTAACTTGGAAGAGTGGACTAAAGGATTTTTATCCATATAACCACTATAAAAATTCCTGTGTTTTACTTTGAATTGTTTTATTGCATATTTTCAATGAGCATAATTTAACACATGAATTTACAGTTTAAAAGATTTTAAAAAGGAGTTTAAAAACTGGGGACAATTCTTTTAAGTCTAAAAGTTTACTTGAGAAAAACACTTATAAAATTCGCTGCAAGTAATCTGACTAAAACTATGATTTTACTAAAATCAGCTAAGTCGCAATCAGAAGAGTGGTCAACTCTGCTGCAAAGCTTTGTGCGCGATCAGTATAGTCTGCTTACGATTCTTGATCAGCTTAGTCTACTGACAGAAAAGTTGGAGAATTTTTTAAGTCAAAAATTTTCAGAGGTCTATTCAACCCCCCCTCCCTTCCTCTAGACCTCATCTGACCACTTGGGACCCACAACTATCTCCATGATTTGCTTCTACAACCACACCACTATTTTGACTCTTTAAATGACTACCACGATATCTAGTATGGATTCGAATTACATTTACTATGTAGCCTATATATTAATGTATCAAAATATCTGGGCCACAAGTGCATAAAACGCATCAGTTGCTTTAGGAAAATTGTGGCGACGCAATTTTATCATCTGTAATGAAAATATAGACGCAATTAATTTAAAATAGTAATTAACATAGATGCACAACTTAGACATAACTCATTTACACACATGTCGTCTGAACCACAAAGGAAACTGCTTTTTGTGTCTTTCCTCCACGTTTAGAATACTTTCTTGTTTAAGGTCTTCAACATGCTCCCTAATTTATTAAAACAAAGTTAGAAAAATAGACAAAAAAATAATATATTAATCTAACAAATGACATACTTATTGGAAATATGATTTGAGTTCCTCACAATTGTTTAGCACATTGCATGAGCAATATCAATTTCATTTTGCTTGACCTCAACATATTCTGGAGCACCTAGTGGCCGAAGCTTTTGTGAGAATACTAATAACCCGCCAACCTCGACTATGTCATGGTTTCGTCCTTCTTGATTGAATCGATTCTCAATCCCATCAAGGTACATGGAACAAAATGTTAAGCATTCATTTATCGCATATTGTCACGGACTTAAACTTCTCTAAAGTTTATCGTGCGGCACTTAGCCACGAACGTCTCTAGTGATTGCTTCCGCCCCTCTGTCGAAATCGGCTAATTCAGCCTCTATCGTCCCTAAGTCGTGTTGCTAAGAAAGTTTGTAAGTGGGAAAGTAAAGAAAGAGTGCTTGAGAACTTGGGAATGCTCTAATGCTCACTAACTTGAAGAACTCTTGGGTGCTTTGTTACAAATGAAGGCCTACCTATTTATACTACAAGCTATCCTTGTTCTTGCATGATTCAGTCATCTCTCATGGCTGTATCGATATTAGCTAACTTACAGACCATACTTCACTCACTATATCTGAAATGTGCCTTCTATGCACTGCACACACTTCAGGGTAGTTATCAGACTGTTCTGATACACTATCAGGGGGAAGTTCCTTAGATGCATTTCATATAGTATAGATATCTTATCTGTGCATATAGTTGATCCTTTTTTACTTTGGCCCGCACCCCTGGTCCTTCGATTTCCATCATTTGATTTGCCCCTGCTTTCTGGGGTTAGCTATCCTTATTTTTGCATGATACAGCCATCTCTCATGGCTTTATCAATATTAGCTAACTTACAGGCCACACTTCACTCACCACTTTTTATATTGTGCCTCCCATGCACCGCACACACTTGTCGTGTCTGGGTCATAGTGTTTAAGTTGGTCTGCACCGGCTTATTCACTCAGGGACAACCTTTAGATGCATATCATTTGCACTTTACAGCATATATTCCCTTTGCATGTTAGGAAGCCCTTTATTTTATTTTCTGGATGAGTTCCCTGGTCCATTGGCAATTCTACCATTTGGTTATCCTTGCTTCCAATGCCTGGCAGTCCTTTTTTGCATGTAGGTCGGGTCATCTTAGATGACTTGACAAGTTCATTCATCTCACATGTGTGGACTTACACTCATTATTCCTGCCAGGTAATTGATCCCAGTAAACCTCCACTTCTATACTTAACCATGCCTTTGCACGTTGCACACACTATTTTATGATGGTTGTGGTTGTGCTGACAGATTGGTGGGGTTGGGTGTTGGTGATTTCCTTGTATATAGTTAGCCTTATGGTAGAGTCTTTATCCAGGGGATTCTATTTCAGAGGTTGGAGTTGTGGCGGTGATCAGCATTATCTTTGAGTTGGTTTTGTGATGGTTAGTGGTATTTGTTAGTGGTTGCTTTTCTATCAGGGCTCATAGGAGACTATATGTTGGAGGCTGTTTGAGGAGTTGCCACTTATCCTTGATTTCAGAGAGCTCTTCTGTTCTTCAGGGCTCATAGAAGGCTGTATTCTGGAGGCTGATGGATGGAGTTGTTACTTTGGTGCTACTTATTTGTTATGATTCTGCCCCTGCGTGGGTGTTTTGGCCAGATTGTTGGTATCATTTTATACCCCTGCGTGGGTTTTCCCAATATGTGGGCATTTATCTTGCTTTTAGATCTTTGTTCCTCTGTGTGGGCTGTTTGCCAGCATGTTGGCTTTTCATTTTGTTGTTTTGCTTTGCTGTGTTGTTTTATCTTTTCGGATCCTTTGTTTTAGGGGTTGGTCCTTTTGTTCATACGTTTTCATATGGGGTTATATAAATTGTGAGTTCCCCCTCACGTTATTAGATCTAAGGGCTATTAATGCTTCTCTAGACTCTTCTACACAACCCTACCAAAACTAGAACTATGTACTAGGTTGTGGAGCCTTCTAGATGCTCCTACTACATGCTACCATCTTCTATATGCTTCATGATCCTTCCGGATGGTTCTAGATCCTTTCGGTGTGTTCTACACTCGTGTAGGCTCTTCCGGTCCCTTCTGGCACCTTCTGACATCTTCCGGACCCCTTCAGCACCTTTCAGCTTCTCCCGACACATTCCGGACCCTTCCGGAGTTGTGTGGACTCTCCCGGAATCTCTCTTGAACGTCCCGGACTTGTGTGGTCTCTCTTGAACGTCCCGGACTTGAGTGGAGTCTTGTAAAACCTCCCGGAACCTCGAAGGCCCTGTTTGGGACTTCAAAATCTCTAGGGTCGCCCCGGCAATCCCGTAATGCCCCTTCAAGCCTTTGCCTCGATCATACGTCTTGTTTGCTCGACCCCCGAGGTCGGCCAAAGTGCTAGGGAGTGACAATATGCTTCTGTTATAGAACCTTCTAGACGAGCTTTATTTCGAACATAATATTTAATGTGCTTAAAAACCTGAAAAAATTAAAATTAAGTCAAGACTTGATATTGAGTTGATTCCAACCATAAGTTAGTTCAATTCTTTACCTTTCAATGGGTAACATTCATCGGTATTGAACTGGTCCACCAAGCAATGCTTCACGCAGTAGATGAATTGCCAAACGCACCATCACATCAAAAAATGCATGCAGAAAGATCATTTCAAGCTTGCAAAGTATGATCGGAATTTCTTTATTCATTTTCCTAACTTCTTTTACGTTTAGAGACTTACAACATGGTCGTTGAAAGAAATATCCTAAATCAGTCATAGCCTGGGAGACATGGTTTGGTAAGCATCCACGAATGCCAATCGGAAGTAATCTTTGTAAACCTACATGACAATCATGGCTCTTTAACCCCGATATTTTGCCCTCACTTATATTAACGCAACGAGAAATGTTAGATGCATATCCATCTGGAAATTTTACCGATTTCAGGAATTCACAAAACTTCTGCTTTTCTTTCTTAGACATCGTGTAGCACGTAGGTGGCACAGAGTATGATCCGTCGATTCTCTTCTTCAAATGCAATTCCTTTCTAATACTCAAACCTTCCAAATATTTTCTCACTTTAAGCATGTCTTTTTATTTCCCTTCAATATTCAGTAATGTTCCCAAAATACTATCACATATATTTTTCTCAATATGCATGACATCAAGGTTATGACTATTTTTAGCTTATGCCAGTAAGGCAATTAAAATAGAATACGCTTCTTTCGCCAATTCAAATCTTCGGAAGTATTTTTTTTTTTTTTTTGTTATTGAGATGTTTCCAAATTCAACGTCTTTCAAATAATTCAATCGCTGCAAAACATCTTCTCCAGACAATTCTTTAGGGGTTGATCCATATTGATTAGTACCATCGAAACAATCTTCCATTTTTCGCCACTTATGTGCACGTGGAAGATATCTACGATGTCTCATATAACAAATCTTACTTCTTAACCGTTTTGAAGGTGTATTTCTTTTCACACTGGGCATGCTAAATATCCAATTGTGTTCCAACAAGATATAATTATATATGCTGGAAAATCATTAAGAGTGAATCGCACTTTTGGTCCCTCTTATGACTTAAATTTATAATTTTCGTCCCTTTTAAATTTTTCGTAGCATATGCATCCCTCTTATCAATATAGTGTATCACATTAGTCCCTCTTATCAATATAGTGTAATACATTCATCCCTCTTAAATTTTTTATAGCAGATTCGTCCCTCTTATCAATGTAGTGTAACAC
Organism: Penstemon eatonii; assembly: GCA_038501285.1. Classification (NCBI taxonomy): domain Eukaryota; kingdom Viridiplantae; phylum Streptophyta; class Magnoliopsida; order Lamiales; family Plantaginaceae; genus Penstemon; species Penstemon eatonii. The sequence goes on along the minus strand of CM076712.1, from coordinate 17,870,835 downwards.
ATTGGTCCCTCTTAAATTTAAAATACATCCTAAATAGAAGCAAAATTTCATTTGACCATATAATGTGGCTTCTTTTCAAAATTGGCAATTTATTGTGGTACCTCGACAATATATGTCATTTATTGTGTCGTCGTTATCAACTTCAGTCCTTATCATAAAAAAAAATTTAATTATTGTAGGAAATCATCAATTAAATCTGACTGAAAATTTTAATTTTAGCAAAAAATATCATTCGTCGAGTGATACTTTAAGATTAAAAATTTCATGTTATGACTCCAAAATTTTAAGTCTAAATCACGTGATAGGTCTATAACCTTAATTTTTATTTTAGATTAGAATTGTACAATAAAATTATGATAAATTTGAGGAAAATGTGATGTGAATTTGACCTATTTATTTGTTTATAAATAAAAATAGGTATCTTCGATTAATAGGGAAAACGAACTTTAACCGTTTTTCATGAAAAATTGAAGCTATAGACCTACCCCATGAATTTGACTTGCAAATTGGATTAAAAATATGAAATTCTTAAATTTGAACTGACACTCTAAAATTAAATTTTTCGATCAGATTAAACATAAATTGGTGATTTTCGGTAAACAATTTAATTTTTCGGTCAAATAAGACATAAATTGATGATTTTTGGCTTTAATTAAAAAAAATCGGTGATAAAGACTGAAATTGAAGATGATGATATAATAAATGATGTATTTTGTCGATTTAACACAATAAAAGGGTCAATTTTGAAATGCTACAACTTTAGAGGGCCAAAAATAAATTTTACCTCCTAAAATTGATGTAATTTGGATTTAAGAGGGACCAATGTGTTATACTACAATGATAAGAGGGACGAATCTGCTATGAAAAAGTTAAGAGGGACGAATGTATTACATTACAATGATATGAGGGACTAATATGGTACACTATATTGATAAGGGGGACTCATCTGCTACGAAAAATTTAAAAGGGACGAAAGTGATAAAGTCAAGTCATAAGAGGGACCAAAAGTGCAACTCACTCAATCATTAATTGTCCATAAGATGGCAGCACGGAGAATAAAAATTTCCCCACAAGGAGCATCATAAGTTGTGACTCCATTACTCCACAATTCTTTCAACTCTTCAACAAGTGGTTGCAAATAAACATCGATGTCTCTTTATATCCATCAGTTGTAAGTCACAAGTACTACGGGCCACATACTATAAGAATTGTTCATACTACCGAACGGATTAAATCCATCAGTTGCGAGGCCAAGCCTCACATTGCGATAATCACTCGCAAACTGTGGATACTTCTTTGTCAAAATCTTTCCAAGTTTTAGCATCCGCAGGATGCTTAAGTGAGGTTTCATCATCCATTCATTTTTCCTTATGTCATCTCATGTCATAGGAGATTTTCCTTGACATGAACAACCTTTGGAGTCTTGGATTTAAAGAAAAATAACGCAAGACCTTGTGCCGAATTTTCTTTCCTTTACCATCATTTTATTCCCACCTAGAAGCTCCACACCTTGGACATTCTTGACAATCTTTAATATAATACACAATCATATTTGCATGCATGGATCGTCTCATATCCTAGCCCTAATTCTCGCAAAAGACTGTTTGTCTCATAAAAAGACTTTGGAAGTGTCTCACCATTAGGAAGAGCTTGTCTTATCAATTCCAATAACATTTATCAAATGATTTATTGCTCCACTTGTTAAGCACTTTCAAGTTGAGCATTTTCAAAATAAACGATAACTTAGAGAACTTTTTGAGTCCTGGATATTAGTATTGTTTTGGCATGCTTTTAGCTTTAGCTGTATTTATTTTCTACAAACTTTTCCAAATCATCTAACATATCACACATTTCATCATCTTCGTTATAACTATCTATTATATTATCATCACCTAATTCATTAGTACTATTAGAATCCCTTAGTTTGAACGCTCTCAATGGTATATCCATTTATCATAATCTAAGTCAATCCCTCTTTGTAGCAGATGTTCATTCACCTCATTTTGTTTCTTAACATACAAGTTCAAACATATTCTACATGGACATCGTATTTCACAATTTTCGCCCGTGTATTTTTTAACAAAATTCATAAACTCGTTAACCCCTTTCACGTATTCATCCAATTTCTATCCATTGTGTACTCAAATAATACAAACCTGATGTAAAACCAAAAGCCAATTCATTAATAAGAAAACGTTATTCTTTTATGGGATATAGAAACAAACATGCTAAAATGAAGTAGGAAAATTAAATTATAGAAACCAACATGCTAATTAAATTAAAGACTTTAAGTTGGACAATGTAAAAATGATATAATTACCTGCATAATTTGTTGCAACAGTAGGCTCGTTTTTGCTTCAGAAAACTCCCAGTTAGGTGGATACTTGCTAGCAATATTTCTACACAATGCACCATAGAATAGTGCGTTAGATTTTCATTAAACGTTGGTATATGAATATTCTTAATTTGTCTAACAGATCACTGATAGGATAGTGCCCTGCAAGCCAACAAAATAGCTTGTAATAGGAACATTATTTTATCTTGAAAGAATCTTTGATTTATCAATTAATACGATCTGTTTATTTTATTGAGAATTCATAATATAAATAAATGGCCATCTTCATCTTTCGCGAATACATTTAAGCGATTGGTTGAAACCCTGAGATCACTCATGACTACGGGACTATTCACTTCAGTATTGGGTGCGATTAATCATGAAACAGTCTCAAAGGTCGTGATCTCAAAAATGTTCCAAGTCATAGATTCATATCGAGACGGGGTATCGAATGAATCGTTAAGACTTGTACGATTATGCATGATTCACTTAAAGTGAATTTGTTGTTGTTTCATGAACAAGACATTGTTAATGTCAGTGCATATGACTAGGTGGTTCGATAGGAGATCGGACGCATCGAACGACCCGAACAGAGAGACCCATTGTGGAAGTGCGTAAAAAGCATATCGGTGGTGGGATGTCTCTCAAGACTTATAACAGTGTACGATTTAGTCCTTAGACTTGAGATGCTAGGGCGAATTCTGTATACGGGTGTGCGTACTTTGATTTAGGAGCCGGGCACATAGCTTGTCCATTGTGCGCCTACGTTGGGTACGTATAGTCGTATGCGCGGATGGTTAGCATCAATATAGGATCTAACGACTCATCGTAATGGATGAGGGAATTTCCTGTACATTCTTAGATGATGCATTCCGAGAAATCCATGGCCATGGTCAGTGACGGATTTGGAAAGGGGTTTCCAGATTTAGCAGTCACACTGGAAGTATTATCCTGAATTAGAAAGTACAGAATCGAGATGATTAGAGGTGCCGACCAATTCACACACCCTAGGCCTCGAACGGGAAATTAGTCGTTAGAGGGACCGTATGTACATGGTACTTATAAGAGGTTTAAGGTTCACTGAAATCAATTCACCTGAAGTTGGGCCTCATGGGCTTGTGGCTAGACATCGACCATGAGGTGTGGGTACTCCTGAATTGATGGTAGATTAATTCTGGAGTGGTCAATTGAAAGTAGTTTAGTTGATCGGAGCAATTAATTAAATAATTAATTGCTCATTAATTAAATCACAGAAATGTGAGCCTGCGGCCAATTGATGGTGAACCTAGAGGGTCACACACAAAAGTTGGAACTGTGATAGTCAGTTGTAGAACGAAACGATTTTAAGAAGTTAAATCAAGATAAGGAATTAAAGGGTTAATTCCTGGAGAGAGAAAATTAATTAGATTTATCTAATTAATTAAAATAAATTAAATCTTTAATTAGATTTATTGGATTATTTAATTAAAGCATTAATTAAATAAATGGGCCATTTAATTAAAGTGGTTAGTTAAATGACTTGGGCTTATTTAATTAAAAGGACTAATTAAATAAGAGGTATGGGCTAACTTATCTAATGGCCCATTAGGCCAAGAAAGAGATAAGGTCAAGAAGAGATAAAGATAAGAATGGAGATTAGGGATAGGGTTGGACTCTCTCCTATAAAAGGGAGTCTTGCAGAATCAAAACCCTAACCCAAGCAAAAATCTATAAACCCTAATCTCTCATCTCTCTTGGCCGCCCCCTCTCCCTCACTAGCCCTAGCCGCCGCCACCTTCTACAACCAAGCCGCCGCCGCCGTGGTTGTGGAGAAGGGACGAGCATCTCTCTCCTTCTTCCATTCTACATCTAGAGTTGGATCCAAATCCAACTCTTGAATCTGAGCTACTTTTCTCCTAGTTCTGAGCCTGATGATTAAAGTGATTGCAGATCCAGCTGGTGTGGACTTTTCTCTAGAGGCACAACACTTGGGGTGCTCTAGTGATCCGACAAGAAGACCGGAGAAACCACCACCTTGCCTGTGGTGAGGTAAAATCGAAATTTTACCACTGTATTTATTTTTGTATTTGTATGCTTAAATAAATTCAACCTTATTCATATGTACTAATAAGATGCCTGGGATGTGGATATAAAAAAATTTTTAAATTCCGCACCGTTGTAGTTGACAATTATACCCACGAAATCCCAACAGTGGTATCAAAGCCTAACTTATTATGTACATATGAAAAAGGCATGAACGCATCAAATTATGTGATTATATGTATTTGTTGTGTTCTGATATTTGATTCTTACTTGTTATGATAAATTGAGTGTTCGAATTTTTGCACTTTTCGGTTTTTGGGCCTCAAATGTAATTTCTGAAAATTGGAGGGCTAATTTGCAAATTACAATTTTTTATAAATCTGGACAGAAATTGAAATTTTGTTTTTCTGCAATTCTGGACCAAATTGTAAATTCTGAAATTTTTCAAATTTTGGGTCATTTTGCAATTTACGAAAGGTTAGGGGTGTTTTTGCTATTTTCCGTAAAACTGGGGTCTGTTTTGCAATAAACAAAAGTTTCTGGAAATTTTATTAATTTTCTGCTTTCTGGTCCAATTTGCGTATTCTGGAAATTTTGGGGCTAATTTATAATTTTCAAAAGTTGAGGGGTCAAAGTGTAATTTTTGAAAATTCAGGGGCCGAACCGCAATTTTTCAAACTTGAAAAACAGAAACTGTTTTGTGCACTAAAAGGGTTTAGTAAATCCGGAAAGTCAATTTTATCATAATTAGTAGGGACTTAAAGTGAGAATCAAAGGGTCATTTTAAAGGGATTTAAAATGATGTTAGAGATTGTTTTAGAAGGGGTTTTAAAACTAGAATCTAAATGTTTTAATAGGCTGTTTTAAAACATAAATAGAAATAAGAAATTAGGTTTTGCTTGTTTCTTGCTCTACGTGAAATTGTTTACGTGGTTTTCGATCGCGCCGAGCCTTGACCCTTAGGGTAGATGTGATTGGTTATTTTATCTTATTGGTTTTATTGGGCCTGCGAGCCTTAAGTTTTGGGCCATTTTGAGCCATTGTAATAGATAGGGCTTTACTGTTTTATTAGCTTAGAATGGAGGCCCGTTACAAGCATAATGGGAGCCCAAGAAGACTAAAGGCCATGTATGCATGGTAAAATGTGTAATAGAGTAGGTCTCTTTGAAACCTAATAGATTGACCAATAGGACCATCGTCTTTGGCTCGATGGTGGTCCACCTAGGAGGCTCCCGATCGAAAACATACTGTGGTAGCATGCATGCTAGGTGTGTATGTATTTATTTACGTATTTATATCTGAGCTTGTATGGTGATGCGCGCTAGTTATATTTAGATCGTAAATAAAAGATAATGCATAACTGGAACGGTGAGATCTCGAGGAGAGTTACCTCAAACTCTTAAACCCGAAAAACCCCTCTTGAAAATAATATTAAGTCACATTGGGTACATTTAAAATGATGTTTTAAAGATCCAAGCCTTCCATCAATAGGGACTAGTGTAAGTTGTCTACTTATCGTTGAAGGTGATCCAGAGTCTGGCACCCTAGGCGAAGAAAGGGACAATACATGAAATTCCTTGATTCTTGTTTTTAACTAAACTCGACAAGGGTGGGGACTGGTCGGGATGTGATTATCGACCGATAACTAGTTACGGGGACTTCACGACCGGGCCAGTTGCTCATCATGATTGATGGGTTAGACTTAACGATTAGTAACACTTATGATGTAGCAGTGCTAGATAAGTGCGAAGACCGAGGCAAAATAGCTTGAAGGTTGTGGAGGAACACAATTGGTAAAAGTATACCTACCTGGGGAGTTAATTGTATGGCCGCGAGTCGTGGGTGCAATTAATGTCTACTGGGACGTCAAGACCTACTAGGAGATTAGATTTCCCGAACAATTGAAGGGGTAATTGTTTCGAGAAAATAGTGGGAGAACTTTTTCGATAACAAGTCCAACATCGTTAATTATAAGTATTAATATAGATCAGTCAGCTAAATGTTATCATTTACTTTTGTAGATCAATTCTGCAAAAATGTCTAAGAATCCATTAGCTATCATCCTTGACACTAACAAACTGAACGGATCAAATTTTGTCGACTGGCTTAGAAATCTGAGGATAGTCCTCGACTCCGAGAAAAGGAGTTACATTCTCGATGCACCCATGCCTGGTGCACTTTCGGAAGGGGTTTCGGAAGAGGAACGAGCTACCCATCAAAGGTGGGTCGATGATGATATTCAGGTTCGTTGCCTCATGCTGGCATCAATGACCAATGAGCTGCAGAAACAGCATGCAAGGATGTTGCATGCTGCTGACATAATTCTTCATCTCCGAGAGTTGTTTGGAGAAAAGTCTAGGACCGAAAGGTTCAAGACTACAAAAGAATTATTCAATCTGAGAATGGCTGAGGGTTCAAGTGTGAAGGATCATTGTTTACGCTTCATCAATCTGGTTGAAAAACTGGAGAACTTGGAGGTAGACCTGCACGCTGATCTCTCCACTGACCTTCTCCTCCATACTCTGCCGCGCTCATTTGATCAGTTCGTGATAAACTTCAATATGGAAGATAGAGAGCTCGCTCTACACGAACTGACCAATTTATTGGTCACGGCAGAATCAACCCTGAAAAGGGAGAAGTCTGTCATGATTGTTGAGCAACCCAAGGCTGCAAAGCCTAAGAAGGGCAATAAAAAGAAGAAGAAAGTAATCTCTTCTAAAATAACCAAGAAGGTTGTCGAGAAGAAAAGAAAAAGCCCAGAAGATGAATGTTTCCACTGCAAGAAAGCAGGGCACTGGAAAAGGAACTGCCCAGACTACCTGAAAGAGGTGGTCAAAGGTATTTTCTTTATTGAAGTTAATATTTCTATTAACTGTGCATCATGGGTGTTAGACACCGCAGCCGGTTCTCATATCTGCAATGACTTGCAGGTGATGGGAGCAGTAAGGCCTCTTAAACCTGGGGATAGAATCCTGCGCTTTGGAAACGGAGCTAGGGTTGCGGCAGAGGCCATAGGAGACGTTGAATTAGTCCTAGGAAATTTTTCTTTGGTTTTGAAAGACTGTTTGTACGTACCAACGATTATCAAAAACATTATTTCTATTCCTCTTTTAGACAATGATGGTTTTTGTTTTTCCATTTCTAATGGAAGTTTTAGCATAATAAAAGGTGGTTTTACTTATGCTTGTGGTACTTTGATAGATGGTCTTTATTCCTTAGAACCTGCTAATTCTAATGTCATGCACATTCAATCAAAGAAAAGAAAACAAGATGAGAACAATCCACAACTTTGGCACGCTAGGCTTGGACATATTTCCAAGAGTAGAATTCAAAAGTTGGTCTCCTCTAGGGCTCTTGAAATAAAGAACCTAAATGATCTCCCAACTTGCGAATCCTGTCTCAAGGGAAAAATGACCAAAGCGCCTTTTACTGGGAAACCGGAGCGAACCAAATAAACCTTGGATCTAATCCATACTGATGTTTGTGGACCACTGAGTATCAGTGCGAGAGGAGGATTCTCATACTTCATAACCTTCACAGACGACTTCAGTCGTTATGGGTATGTATACCTGATGAAGTATAAGTCCGAAGCTTTTGATAAATTCAAAGAGTTTCGAATGGAAGTTGAGAATCAACTTGGACATAGTATCAAGGCACTTCGGTCGGATCGAGGTGGTGAATACTTAAGTCAAGAATTCCTCGATTATCTTGTAGAGAATGGAATTCTCTCTCAGCGAACTCCTCCTAGAACACCGCAGTTGAATGGTGTGTCTGAGAGAAGGAACAGAACTTTGTTAGACATGGTTCGTTCCATGATGAGTTTCGCTGACCTTCCTTTTTCGTTTTGGGGCCAAGCCCTATTAACTGCTTCGAAGATACTTAACATTGTACCTTCAAAGTCGGTGCCAACGACGCCATACCAAGAGTGGTTTGGTAAAGCACCCATATACTCATATCTACGAGTATGGGGATCTCCTGCCTATGTGAGAAACAAGAAAGGAGATAAACTAGAGAGTAGATCTAGTTTGTGCAAATTTGTGGGGTATCCAAAGGAATCCATTGGATACCTGTTCTACGAACCTAAGGAACAAAAGATGTTTGTGTCCAGAAACGCCCACTTCTTAGAGGATGACTTCCTCACCAAAAGAAGCGGGATATCCGTAGAACTTGATGAAGTCCAGGAATTGGACCCATCCCCACAAACAGTGGGAGTTGATCCTGAACCCGTTGAACCATCTAGTACACCAGTACTTCGTAGGTCCGATCGAGTTCGTAGAGAGCCTGAAAGATATGGCTTTATTCACGAAAACTATCAATTGGACACTGATCCAAGGACATACGAGGAAGCTATGTCAGACATAGATTCGGGTGCGTGGCAGGAGGCCATGCAATCCGAAATGGATTCCATGCATTCCAACAAAGTATGGACTTTGGTTGATCCACCTGAGGGATCCATCCCTGTAGGCTGCAAGTGGATCTTCAAGCGCAAGCTAGGAATGAATGGAGAGGTATTAACTCATAAGGCTCGCCTTGTGGCAAAAGGTTATTCTCAAAGACCTGGAATAGACTATGAGGAAACCTTTTCGCCAGTAGCGATGTCTAAATCCATTCGGATACTATTAGCCATAGCCGCGTGGCATGACTACGAGATATGGCAAATGGATGTAAAGACCGCCTTTCTCAATGGCGACATTGATAAGGAAATTTATATGCAACAGCCAAAAGGCTTTACATCTAAAGGAAGTGAGCATAAGGTTTGCAAACTTCAAAGGTCAATCCATGGCCTAAAACAGACGTCCCGAACCTGGAACATACGTTTTGATGAGACAGTCAAGGGGTATGGCTTCATCAAGAACGTTTATGAGTCATGTGTGTACAAGAAATTCGATGGGAGTTCGGTACAATTTATTGTGTTATATGTCGATGACATTCTGTTGATCGGAGACGATATCAGAACGTTGACGCAGACAAAAGCGTGGTTATCCACGCAATTCTCCATGAAGGATATGGGAGACGCATCTTATGTACTAGGCATACGTATCTACAGAGATAGATCGAAGAAGATGTTAGGTCTCTCCCAATCCCAGTACATTAACACTATACTGAAAAGATTCGGTATGGAAGAATCCAAGAAAGGATTGCTTCCAATGAGACATGGAATCTATCTTTCTAAATCAATGTGCCCTACGAGTGATGAAGAAAGAAAGAGAATGTCTCTCATACCTTATGCATCTGCCATTGGCAGCATAATGTATGCAATGTTATGTACTAGACCTGACGTAGCTCACGCTCTCAGTGTAACGAGCCGCTACCAGTCGAATCCAGGGGAGGAACACTGGACCGCCGTAAAGGCAATCCTAAAGTACCTGAGAAGGACTAAGGATATGTTCTTGGTCTACGGTGGGAGTGGAGAATTGAAACTCGAAGGATTCACTGATTCGAGTTTCCAGTCTGACGTGGATGATTTTAAATCTAATTCTGGATATATATTTTGCCTCAACGGCGCAGCGGTGAGTTGGAAGAGCTCCAAACAGTCGACCACTGCAGACTCAACCACTGAAGCAGAATATATCGCTGCATCAGATGCAGCAAAAGAAAGTGTTTGGATGAGAAACTTCATCCAAGAGCTGGATGTGGTACCTAGCATTGCAAATCCCATAGTTGTCTACAGCGACAGCAATGGGGCAATTGCTCAAGCGAAGGAGCCGAGATCACACCACAAGTCCAAACACGTATTGAGGAAATACCATGTGATCAGAGAGATCATAGGTAGAGGAGACATTCAAATGGAGCGTGTCGACTCAAAGGATAACATAGCTGATCCACTAACTAAGCCATTATCGCAAAAGGTATTCGAAGAGCATCTGGCAAGGATGGGTCTTAGAAACGTTTGTGATTGGCTTTAGGGCAAGTGGGAGATTGATAGGATAGTGCCCTGCAAGCCAACAAAATAGCTTGTAATAGGAACATTATTTTATCTTGAAAGAATCTTTGATTTATCAATTAATACGATCTGTTTATTTTATTGAGAATTCATAATATAAACAAATGGCCATCTTCATCTTTCACGAATACATTTAAGCGATTGGTTGAAACCCTGAGATCACTCATGACTACGGGACTATTCACTTCAGTATTGGGTGCGATTAATCATGAAACAGTCTCAAAGGTCGTGATCTCAAAAATGTTCCAAGTCATAGATTCATATCGAGACGGGGTATCGAATGAATCGTTAAGACTTGTACGATTATGCATGATTCACTTAAAGTGAATTTGTTGTTGTTTCATGAACAAGACATTGTTAATGTCAGTGCATATGACTAGGTGGTTCGATAGGAGATCGGACGCATCGAACGACCCGAACAGAGAGACCCATTGTGGAAGTGCGTAAAAAGCATATCGGTGGTGGGATGTCTCTCAAGACTTATAACAGTGTACGATTTAGTCCTTAGACTTGAGATGCTAGGGCGAATTCGGTATACGGGTGTGCGTACTTTGATTTAGGAGCCGGGCACATAGCTTGTCCATTGTGCGCCTACGTTGGGTACGTATAGTCGTATGCGCGGATGGTTAGCATCAATATAGGATCTACCGACTCATCGTAATGGATGAGGGAATTTCCTGTACATTCTTAGATGATGCATTCCGAGAAATTCATGGCCATGGTCAGTGACGGATTTGGAAAGGGGTTTCCAGATTTAGCAGTCACACTGGAAGTATTATCCTGAATTAGAAAGTACAGAATCGAGATGATTAGAGGTGCCGACCAATTCACACACCCTAGGTCTCGAACGGGAAATTAGTCGTTAGAGGGACCGTATGTACATGGTACTTATAAGAGGTTTAAGGTTCACTGAAATCAATTCACCTGAAGTTGGGCCTCATGGGCTTGTGGCTAGACATCGACCATGAGGTGTGGGTACTCCTGAATTGATGGTAGATTAATTCTGGAGTGGTCAATTGAAAGTAGTTTAGTTGATCGGAGCAATTAATTAAATAATTAATTGCTCATTAATTAAATCACAGAAATGTGAGCCTGCGGCCAATTGATGGTGAACCTAGAGGGTCACACACAAAAGCTGGAACTGTGATAGTCAGTTGTAGAACGAAACGATTTTAAGAAGTTAAATCAAGATATAAGGAATTAAAGGGTTAATTCCTGGAGAGAGAAAATTAATTAGATTTATCTAATTAATTAAATTAAATTAAATCTTTAATTAGATTTATTGGATTATTTAATTAAAGCATTAATTAAATAAATGGGCCATTTAATTAAAGTGGTTAGTTAAATGACTTGGGCTTATTTAATTAAAAGGACTAATTAAATAAGAGGTATGGGCTAACTTATCTAATGGCCCATTAGGCCAAGAAAGAGATAAGGTCAAGAAGAGATAAAGATAAGAATGGAGATTAGGGATAGGGTTGGACTCTCTCCTATAAAAGGGAGTCTTGCAGAATCAAAACCCTAACCCAAGCAAAAATCTATAAACCCTAATCTCTCATCTCTCTTGGCCGCCCCCTCTCCCTCACTAGCCCTAGCCGCCGCCACCTTCTACAACCAAGCCACCGCCGCCATGGTTGTGGAGAAGGGACGAGCATCTCTCTCCTTCTTCCATTCTACATCTAGAGTTGGATCCAAATCCAACTCTTGAATCTGAGCTACTTTTCTCCTAGTTCTGAGCCTGAGGATTAAAGTGATTGCAGATCCAGCTGGTGTGGACTTTTCTCTAGAGGCACAACACTTGGGGTGCTCTAGTGATCCGACAAGAAGACCGGAGAAACCACCACCTTGCCTGTGGTGAGGTAAAATCGAAATTTTACCACTGTATTTATTTTTGTATTTGTATGCTTAAATAAATTCAACCTTATTCATATGTACTAATAAGATGCCTGGGATGTGGATATAAAAAAAAAATTTAAATTCCGCACCGTTGTAGTTGACAATTATACCCACGAAATCCCAACAATCACTATATGGCAAGCAAAGGGGAAAAAGTAGTAGAATACATTCAATGGCAAAGAAAGGGATTGTCATGAGTTTTTTAGATAAAAGGATGTAGTGATAAAATATAAGGAGGTCTCAAATTTGTTTTGCTCTTTAATACAAGATCCAAAGGTTCAACATAGGCAAAATGGGCTGGTCTTTGTTGTCCAAGCTAATGCATAACATAAAATATTGAATCAAGAAATGTGTATAGCAATGAATCTAAGGCCATGAGATACATTATGCATTGTGCTCAATCACTGTTCAGAATACAAATAATACATAATAAATACATATTAATTAAGATATGGGTCGATAAATTTCCAAACTGTATTTCTGAGTTTAGTTTCCTTTTAAATTTAGCCCCTTTAATAATAAAACGCCGTCGTTTCATCAATTTCCCTCACTTTTTGTGCTTCGCCGAATTTCAGTTCTTCTTTAATTTTGGCCTGCCCTATTTTCTTCGTCCGGCTCCGATGGGTCCCTTTTCCAGGATTTCCTTTGCAAATTGAAGTCGTGAACAGTGGCAGGTCAATCCATCTATCTATCTCTCAATTTCAATTTTGTGGTGCTTTTGGTAGGAAAGTTAATTTTCCTTCATGGGTTTGTGGATTTCGCGCGTCCACGTTGCTTTCCGGCGTATTTTTTGTTTGGTTGAGTTTTCTTGTGGAATTTCTGAGTGTTGAAGCTGCTTATTAGGATAATTTGGGCGATGGCTTCTTTCTTATTCGTCCATGCCACATGGGTTCCCTGGTATTCTTTCACAGGTTTTTATGCTTACTTAATCGAGTGCTATTTCAATGTGCGGTCTGTGTTTGATGGTGCAATTTGTAATGATTTTCATTCTTACGCAGCTGCTTCAGGTTTATTTTTTATGTTATTTTATGCTACGCAGCTGCTTCATGGGAACGGTGTGAACAACATACACGGTTCTGTTGTTTAATTCCCTGATCTTTTGCGGGTATTTTGCTCTCGTTTTCTTCAGGTTTTTTTTTTTTTTCCAAATTTGTGTTTTTGTAACCTTTTGTTCTTGTTTGTTCCGTGTGTTTTAACTGTTTCGTTCTTATAGTTTAACTTCTTCTTGGTTGTGATCAAGGTAATGTTTTGCCCCTTTTATTCCTATGTGATGTTTCACTGGCTTTCAGTTCATTTTCGTCATGGTTTTTAGTATGATGCTTGCGTTTTCCCCAACTCAATCTCTCTGGTATATTAGCACTTTTTTGAATCATTCTTCCAGGTGTAATTCTGTTTTCGGCTGATTTATGTACTGTTTTATCATTTTGCTTGCTATGACATATTGATTTCTTTGAAGTTGTTATTTGAATATCTGTATATGTTTCTTGGATACTTCTTATTTCATGACATTTTAATACTTTTTTTGTTATTCTTATAAGTGTAGTTTTGCATTCTGCTGATCTAGGTATTACAGTGGAAAAGCTATTTTAATTTCATTCATAACTTTTCTTCATGTGCAATGGCCCCCTGTTTTCCCTAATTTTATTTTAATATAGAGTTTATTCTTACAATTTTGTGTGCTAAGCAGGTTTCTTATCTTCTATTCCCCTTTTGGTTATTAACTCTTCTGGGTGTCTTTAATTGCAGGTTATGGCTGGAAGTCATAGTTGTCTTCTCCACAGGCTACCAAAGTGAGGTATATTTCCGAGATAACTTTTTTTTTTCTCTATATCTACCTAATTAGGGAGAGGGCTTGTATATTTTTCACTTTTAATATGTAACTACTTCATTGGTTGATTTACTAACTTTGATAAAGTTTTGTTTATACCTGTTTATTTTCCCTTTTGATTTGACAGAGTCTTCACTATTTCAGGTTTAGATAAATGGCTTAAAGCATTTTTATTCTCAAGTGGTATAAGAACGACTGAAGACTCTTGAAACCTTTATCATGGTAAAATTCATTCTTCTCTTTTATAACTCTTCACATGGTTGAGTTTTTTTTTTTTTTTTTTTTTTTGTGTGTTTATCAACCTCCTTGTTGTCACTTTTTTAAAGCTCCTCTCCATGTCTCTTCGGAATATATATCTATATCAAAGTTGTTCTTCTTCTTTCCATTTTTTACTTTTGGCTTTTAATTTGATTTTGTTCTGTTTTGGTTATGCTTGTAAGATTGGATGGTAAAAGTAAAGAAGAGAGAAGGAAAATCAATTTGATCGATCAGAGTAGTGAATTCTTCTTTTCCAATGTGTTGTCGGGCAAATACAGGGTTGAGGTAATGTCATTACTCATTAGCCTTTTTTATTCTGTTTATTTTGTAATTTTCAACTTCCCAATGTTCTATCCACGGTTTCTTATCAGTTCTGAACTGCTGGTTATGCTTGCTGGCAGAAACCAAAGTGCAGAACGCGGCCTTTGATTCATTTTTTTTTTGTTTCCCTTATCCTTCTTACTGCTTATATAAGGGTTTACTTTCACTCCCTTGAAAAGGCACAACTGTTACCATCTAAAGCAGCAGGTACTGACAGCAATACACCTCTGCACACAGTTACCATCTAAAATTGGCTAACATTATTCTGTGCAGAATTCTAAAGCTTCCCTTTTTTATTCCCCAATCTTTAGAAATTCCTGCTTATATGATACTTAATTTGTTCAATTATAGGTCAAAAAATATTCCCCATTAATAAAATCAGGAGAAGATATATGGTGCCGGGAGCAGAGCTTGGTAAATGTGGATGTCGGTGCTGAGGATGTGGAAGGGATTGCTTTTATTCAAAAAGGCTATTGGGTTAGGATGATTTCCAGCCATGACGTGGATGCTTACCTGATACAAGCAGACAGTTCTCGTGTGAACTTGAAAATTAAGGTCAGTGTCATTCTTTGATAATCAAATTCCTTCAATATATTGCTCTGTTGAAATCTCTTTTATTATATATATTTCAATTTGCAGAAAGGTTGCCAGCACATTTGTGTAGAGTCTCCTGGTGTTCATGAGCTTCACTTTGTAGACTCATGTATTTCTTTTGGGACTACCACTTTGAAAGTTGATACATCAAACCCATCGGTATGAGGCCTCCCTCCCTCTTTCTAGTGTTTCATTTTTTATGGGGTGTTGGTTAGTAAGATAGAGGGGTATTGGCCTTAAAATCAAAGTGATTTTATGTTTTCTTTTTCTTAATGCTTCATATTGTTTTTGGTTGCTGCAGCCCGTTAATCTAAAAGGAGAAAAATATCTTCTCAAAGGACGTATAAATGTTGAATCAAACGAGAATTTACCTGAGAGTATACCACTAGACATCTTAGGCAGTGAAGGCACATTCATTGATGTCACCGTTGCCCAGCTTATCTCCACTGAAATTGTTCAACCAGCTGCTAGCTACGAGTATTATGTTTGGGCTAATTTTGGCAAAAAACTTATCTTTATCCCTCAAGACTCGAGGTATATTTGTTGTGTTTTGGCGCTTATGGTTCGATCAGAATTCGGTTTTGCCTTTCCTGAAATTTTGTGCAAGATAATGTGATCTTTGACTGATTTTATATTCAACCTTATTTATCAATGTCACTCCTGTCTCTCATTTTTAATTGCTAATCCCTATTGGTAAAAATTGCTCAGACTTGCAAGCATTTATGCATGTGGAAACTGAGTGTACCTTATTGTAATACTTAGCTGAGTTTTATTCATCATGCAATATTCAGTTTACTTCACATTCTATATGGTTTAATATGGTGTATCAATTGAGAGATGAGCACTGATACTTAGCACCACATCTCAACTTTATTGCTTTTATATATGTATGTTGCCATATGATGATAGATTAGAGAAATTTTTAGATCTATGATGATAGGGCTAGGGCTCCAGCGTTATTCATTACCTTTTAAATAGACCAATTGAATTTCTTTACATGAACATGATGTATGAAATGTGATGGAGAACTGGAGATATATATAGTTTAAAAAGTTTCAGCTTATTTGTTGAAATTAGAGTTTGGCCAATTTTCTTTGATGATTAATTTTAGTTCTTACTATTTGATTTTTGATCTTTACACATTTACACTTATTTTTTTGTTTCTTTTTCGAGGAAGATCAGTTTGCACTTAACCATCTAAATCTTAATGTTTTGACTTTTGAATTAAATTCTCTTTCTACATAAAAAATATTGCCATTTGAACAATATCTATTTTGTCTAATATCCCGTATGCTCGTTAATGAAGTATAATTTTATTTGCAGTCGTCCATTAAAAAGAAAAAGAATATGTTCGCAATTGAATTCTCTGTTATGAATTATGCAAATGAACTCGTTTAACTTGCACTATCTTTTATAATCAGATTTTTCAATTTAAAAATGTCGTTAAGTTGCATAATTTATCTACACGATTGGTGTCGCACAACTGAAAATAATTAATGGCAAAATTGTAAAAATCGTTCCAAACTAATCACTGATTTTGGATTTTCGTCCCAAACTATTTAACTTGGCGAATTTCGTCCCGTAATTTAATATTTTTTTGGAATATCGTCCCACCGTAATTATAAGACGAAAATTGCACATTTTCCGATGAATTATTACATGGTTGCTTAAGTGTCATGACATGGTAAATTTTAACATAAATAAGTATATAATATTGCAGAGTTCGTCCCAAACTAATTACAAAATTGAACCGTTATGACATGGTAAATGATCATTTCCATTAAATTAAGAATTTAATTTTGGGACTAAATTCATACAAAATGGTAAATTATGGGACGAAATTTGGTGAGTTGATATAGTTTGGGACGAAAAATCAAAATTAGTAATTAGTTTGGGACGATATTCCAAAAAACTATTAAATTACGGGACGAAATTCGCAAAGTTAAATAGTTCGGGACGAAAATCCAAAATCACTAATTAGTTTGGGACGTTTTCTGCAATTTTACCATAATTAATTAATGTACTTTAAGAGTTAATAAAATAGGGCATTCTGAGGATGAGGTTCCATGACCAAGAGGAAATGGGTTCAGCTTTCACTAGTGTGGATATTTTCTTTAGTTTAATACAAATATTTGTTGTTAATTTATCTTTGTTACTTGTTATCAATATAGTAGATTCGGTAATTTAATTAATGTAATATTCACCGTCTAAAAAAATTGACAAAAAAGACTTCGCGACTATAAGTCCATCATTTTAATTTGAAGAATTAAATTGAAAAATTAAATTCTTGAGATGTTTATATTCTTTTTTTTTTTAGGAAACCCGAAGGTAAATTCATTAAATAGGCATATCATCAATTACAAGGTCATGGATAAAGCTAGGAAGCTCAACAAAAGGAGGACAAAGACTAAAAGCTACTTTAGAGAGAGCGTGAGCAACCGAGTTGTTCTCTCTAAAAACATGAAAACAGTTAAAAGATTCAAAATTCCTAGCCAAAACTTTAAGATCATCAAATAAATGGCCCAAAGGATGAACACTTGGTTGAAATCCATTTATTCCGTCGATTATGGACTTGCAATCCCCTTCCAAAATGATATTGCTCCAGCCATTAGCTAAACCGAATTCAAGTCCTTGGCGTGCTGCCATGCATTCCGCTGCTGCCGGTTCAAGTGGAAACTCATAACGTTGAACTCCCCATTTCAAACAGATTCCCAAGTGGTTTCTTGCAATGAAGCCGACTCCAAAGCAGCCCGAGACCGAATCTACCGAAGCGTCAACATTAATCTTGACAGTATCAATGGCTGGTGGAAGCCAAGAAGACATACTTCTGTTTGATAGAGGCCTGTGGACAGCAATACGAGCCGCAATAAAGCGGTTATGAAAGTCTTTTACAAATGCCACTACTTCATGTGGAAGAAAATCCATTTTCTCGAACATCCACTTGTTGCGACTATACCAAAACCACCAACAGAAAATAGAAAATAAGCAGAATTCCGTAGCATCAGTTTTAGAATAAACTTCTTTGAACCATTCCACCAAGTCTTCTTTATCACTATTATACACAGCAAAAGGAATGCCTGAGATGGCCCAAATAATTCTTGCATAGGTACAATTCTTTAAAATATGTAAAATACTTTCAGCTCCATTATTGCATCTAGTACATTCATCCTCAGCAATTATCTTTCTTCTCCTAAGGGCCACACGAACAGGGAGGGAATTATTACAACAAAGCCACAAAAAAGTTCTAACCTTAGGTGGTGAGGCAGAATTCCATAGCCAATTCCAATCTTGGACAGCAGCATTTACTTGATTCTGGATTGTTGCATCATGGAGAGCAGCTAATTTAATTTTCCGGTGCAAGTGGTACGCTGATTTGACAGAGAAAGTGCCTGATTTTTCATAGTGCCAAATTACTCGGTCAGGGGAGGAGCAGTTTCCTAACCGAATTGAGAGAATTGCTCTTGCCTCGGAGGCATTAAATATAGAAGTGATCAGTTCTCTATTCCAAACACCAAGATTCACATCGATGAGGTTCCTGACCCGAGAATCTGGAGGAAGGACTGATGTAGGAGATGAAGCGTAAAAAGTAGTTGTGGTAGGGATCAAAGGCTGACCCCAAATTTTAATAGAGTTTCCATCTCCTACTCTCCATCGTAACCCGGCCTTTAAAGTACCAATGGTACCCCAAATGCTCCTCCAAGTAAGTGAGGGACCCGAACCAAGTTTAGCATCCATGAAATCACAACGGGGAAAGTACCTCGCCTTTAGTATCCTACTTAAAAGGCTTTCAGGTGTCGAGAGAATACGCCAAGCTTGTTTGGTCAGTAGAGCTGAGTTAAATGAGTCCATATCACGAAAACCAAGTCCACCGTCCCTTTTGCTCAAGCATAAGGACTCCCATTTAATCCAATGTATCTTCCGAGTATTCTGTTCGTCCCACCAAAAGCTAGAAATCATAGATTCGATTTCCCTAATAAGATAGCCAGGTAACTTAAAGCAACTCATGAGATATGAAGGAATAGCTTGTAAAACAGATTTAATAAGTACCTCCTTGCCCGCTTTCGAAAGTGATTTAACCCTCAATCCTTGGACACGGCTCCAGACTCTCTCTCGAATGTAATCAAACACCTCTCTCTTTGATTTTCCGACAACCAGTGGCAGTCCCAAGTATTTCTCATGTTTTTCTTCCCTACGAATAGGGAGAACTAAAAGCACCGAGCTGATGACGTCTTCTAGTGTATTTCTCGTAAAGACTACACTAGACTTCTCAAAATTAATGCTTTGTCCTGATCCGATGCCATAGGCGTGAAGGAGATCGCGAATATGGTAGGCCGTATCAGCGGAAGCCTGGCTCAATATGAGAGTATCATCAGCAAAAAGTAGGTGTGAAACTTTAGGTGCTCCACGGCTTATAGAAATACCCAACAAGTTACCCCTAGTTTCTTCCTGCGAAATTAGAGAACTAAGGCATTCTGCACAAAAGAGAAACGGGTAAGGGGAAAGGGGGTCACCTTGACGGATACCCCTTTCCGGTTTAACGTATCCAAAATGAGAGCCATTAAGAACAAACGAATAGGTGACCGAGGTCACGCAAAGCATAACAAGATTCACAAAGCGACTATCAAATCCTAACCGAATCATAACTGCCTTAAGGAAATCCCACTCTACTCTATCGTAGGCTTTGCTCATATCCAGCTTAATGGCCATAAGGCCAACATCACCCTTAGTTTTCTTTTTCATAAAATGAGAGATTTCATAAGAAACTAAGACGTTATCAGTAATTTGTCTACCGGGAACGAAGGCTGACTGGGTATCAGAAATTTCTAAATTCATTATGGGCTTGAGGCGATTCGCTATTGTTTTGGCAGCTATTTTATAGACAACATTACACATACTTATTGGACGGAACTGAGGCATAGTTTCAGGATTTTTACATTTGGGAATAAGGACAATATTAGTGGAGTTACAGTTTTCATCAAAGACACCATTATTAAGGAAATTAAGAACCCAAGCAGTAACATCACCACCAATAGTTTTCCAATATTTTTGATAAAATAAAGGGGGAAGTCCATCAGGACCAGGTGATTTTAGGGGGTGCATAGATTGGATGGCTCGGCATACATCCTCTGGAGAGTACGACTGGAGAAGATGCTGATTGTCGGCTAGACTCACTCGCGGGTTCAAAGCACCAAGCACCGCTTCTAACTCCTCAATCGAAGGACGAGCAGAAGTGAAAATGTTCCTGAAATAGTCTACAACAGTATCTTCCCTTTCCAAATCACTTTTACACCAAGTGCCATCACCCTTTTTAAGACCCCTAATGGTATTCTTCTCCCTACGGTTGGAGGCTCTACTATGGAAATAGCTAGTATTTCGATCCCCTTCTCTCATCCAGTGAGCCTTGGCCCTTTGTTGCCACATTTTTTCCTCTTTCTCTGAAATTTCCTCAAGTTCGATTGACAAGTTGTGGGCTTTTATCCTAGTCTCTGCCGTAATAGTATCAGTACGAAGCTTGTGGATCTTCTCCCTAAGTTTACTGACCCGTTTACGAACTGAACCGAATGAAGTATCGCTCCATGCTTTAAGCTTATTTCTGCAAGTATTGATCTTCTCCAAAAAAATTTCCCCTCCTGCAGTGAAAGCTAATCTACCCCAAGAATCAGCAATAACTTTAGAGCAGTCGCTGGAATCAGTCCACATGGACTCGAACTTGAATTGTTTGGATAATTTTTTGGGTAATTCCAGCTCCTTGTCAAGAACACGTATGAGATGTTTATATTCTAAACACAACAATCAATTAATTACAACTTGCAACTCTATTTCTAATTTTATAATATTTATTTGGTTCATACTATATATGTAATTCTTGCTCGAATCAGGTTTAGCCGACCAAAATATTCACTCAATACAATAGATTTGATTAAATATTGGATAACACTCAACTGATCACAAAATAAGTGAATTGTATTTATTTTATACTTGGACAAATTCGATCAAACCCAATTTAAGGAAAATTTGCAAAAAAGGTCTAAAACTTATTAGTGATTCTGGATTTTCGTCCCAAGCTATATCAATAAGCCGACTTCTGTCCCGTAATTGAAAAGACATGGGAAAAAATTGTTCCAAACTAATTATAATTATTTATTATTTACTAATACAAAAAAAAATATACACAACCTTTTCCCAATGAACTAAAATAGGATTTTTTTTCTCAAAAGTGCACATGAATTTCAAAATCAATACTTTTTTTTTTTGTTAAAAAAAATAATTAATGGCAATTTACTTCCATGTAATATTCATAATATTCGATTTACCTTAAATTGTTTCTTTTCAAATTATAAGAGGTAAATTGAACATAATGAATATCATAGGGGATAAATTGTCATTAGTCCCTTAAAAAGTAAAAGATGAATCGTTATTTCCATAAAATTAGAAATTTAATAATGGACTAAATTTATGCCAAATTACAAATTGTGAGACGAAATTCGGTAAATTATTGTAGTTTGGGATGAAAAATCAAAATTTATAATTAGTTTGGGACGAATTCTGCAATCTTATATAATTGTTTATAATATAATTTGTCACATCATGACATATAAGCATCTATATGGCAAGTGAGCCGATATTCCAAAAAATATAAAATTACAGGACTAAATTGGCTAAGTAATACATGACTATTTGGGATCATTCCCCTATATTCGGAGGGTCTACAAGAAAATCAAAAAATAAGAGATTATATCAATTCGCCAACTCATCAAATCTACATTACAATACATAAAACACAAAAAAAAAACTCCAAACTCAAAAAATACCACTTAAAACTTTTCCGAAATATACCATGTTCCATAAATACATTCTACAATCTCGATTATGAAAATATTACTACATTAACCATTACACTGGGCAAAACAATTATATTTCATGTGGTAAATTACATGTGGAAAAAATTATTATATAATTATCGTAAAAAGATGGACATCTCGAAAAAAAAAATAACCAAATCAAAATTTAAACATAAATCAAAACACACACTAATAACTTTAGTTACATTATCCTATTTATAACTACATATAAATGACGAAAAATAATTTCCTGTATCCAAAATATAGATGACTCAATTTTGCATGATAAACATAGAATCCGCAGTTCTTGGCCACCTGTCCTAATAATAGATTGAAGTATGTGGCTTTGTGAATAATCGATTAAATCAATTTAAATTATTAACATATATTACATAAACAATACAGGCTATATCTTCATAAGAAAACATACTAACATATCTTACCCATATTTTCAAACACAAAGCATCATTCTTATACATATTGATCATAAAGCATATATCTAGACCTAATAAAAGCATTTGCAATTCTCAGTAAAAAAAGAAACTCACCCACATAAACTTTAATGAAACAATTCTATTCCCAGAATTCAACTTATAAATCTACAATTGCTTATCTGCTCAATTCTATAATCCCATCCCAGAAAAAAGCCAAATACAAAGTAGACACTCATTTGTATTAATTGTGATACTCATACAATAGACACACCATTTTGTATGAATTTAGTCCCAAGATTAAATTTCTAATTTAATGCAAATGACGGTTCAATCTTGTAATTAGTTTGGGATGATTTCCGCAATATCATATAATTATTCATGTTAAAATTTACCACGACATGATACGTAAGCAGCTATGTGGTAATTTAATGGCAAATACGCAATTTCTGTCTTATAATTAATGGTGGCATGATATTCCAAAAAAATATTAAATTACGGAACAAAATTCGCCAAGTTAAATAGTTTGGGAGTGATTAGTTTGTGACGATTTTTGTATTATATTTTGCCTTTCTATAATAAAAATAATGTTTAGCATGTAAAAGAATAAACTATGATCACACTTATCTTTATGGAATTTTTTATTTTTACAATTTACAATATAAATATACTTCTACGAAATCATAAAAGCAACAAAGGTATAAACAGAAATACATATACAATGGGCGTCAAACACCGCGCCTTGCGCGGTATCAATACACCTAGTATATATATATATATATATATATATATATATATATATATATATTCAGTTAACAACTAATAGAAAAAAAAAAGGAAAGAAAAAAGAATAGACACCAATTCTCATCATTCTACTTTATGTGATTTAATACAGTTGATACATTCTTTAAATCATCACATTGGCAAAAAAAAACCAAATTCTCAAGCCAATGGCTCCTCAACTTTGTCGAAAGAGAATCTTATGTCCAATACAAGTACATTTTAGGCATTTGAAGCTCTTCGAAATTCCCTATCTCATGTGGCAACATCATACAGTTAATAAGTGACCAATTTCACAGCAGAGCAAGTGAGAGAACTCATTCAGACTTAGGATACACTTACAAGTATATGAAGTTTGACTCACTAACCTATAAATTAACACCTTCATTCAACTCAACTGTATAGGGTAACCAACTGATTTAACCGATTTTCGTATGATCCAATTAAATCAATGATATTAGCCATCTCCAACCCGTAGGGCTATTCACAGCCCAGGGGTGTCAATCTCCACCTGGGGAATCGGCACCCCCCTGAGCATCTCCAACCGATAGGGCTATCTCCTCAAATTAATTAAAAAAAAAATTTCCCCACTCTCACCTATATTATCTATAATAATAATAATAATAATAATAATTTTAAAAATAAGTAATGTTAATTTAAATATGAAAATGCATAATAAAAATTTTAGAGACAATAATAATATAACATTAATGCTATATTAGAGTTTAATGCAAAATTGTATTTCTACATTTTGTCTCAATTGTACATTTAACATTAATGCTATATTAGAGTTTAAATAAAATTAAAATATTTCAAATCAAATTTTAAATGTGGCTAAATAAATTATTATTTTATAGACAAATATATAATTTCAAAATTAATAATGGATAATAATTTTATTATACTATAATGTAGTTTAATTTTACTTTCATAGGCAAATTTTATATCCAATAATGTTACATCTTTAATTTAAAATAAATTGTTATTAAACCTACAACAACTTTTATAATTAAATGTAACTTTTATTTTTAGTTAATTAAAATAAATAAGGTATTGTTAAAATTCGTAGTTAATTTTATTAATTTTTTTAACTTTTTTTATTAATAATTTATTTATTAATATTTATTTTTTTAATTTAATAAAAAAATAAAGAAAATGCACCGGGTGGTGCCAAGTGGCACCACCTGGTGCCATGTGGGAGGGACGCGCTACAGCGCGTCCCAACTTCAGGGCGATGGGCTGAGCTGTTGACAGTACAGCCCATCGACCTGGGCGGTCCAAATCCACCGCCCTGGATGGTCTCCAACCCATCCAGTGCGGGCTAGGCCTATCTCCACCCACCCCATGGATGGGTTGGAGATGGCCTTAGTGTAGGGTTGAATTATCTATAGATATAGGGCTTAGTTACTTTATTCCGGATGGATCGATCTCAAAGATAAACAAAACGTAACGAGATTAGAGTTCTCAGATTATATTAAAACAATGAATATGTATAGAAAAAGCTTTTGTATTATATTAATCTCAAATTACATGTATGTAGGCGTATTATGATACTATTGTGCCTGTGCCCTAATACAATATCTGATCAAGGTATTTATATGTGATAATCCTTAGCTGTACAAGGAAACATAATCTAACTAGGACTCAGGGTATTGTCCCTCTCGGATTCGAAGATTAGCTTGGTCGCTAATGATCACCAGGTGAGATCGGATTGACCAGTATCAATGACCGAGCTGCTGGATCGGCCCGACCCATATTCTCTGATCGTTCCAAGTATTATAAGGTGTATAAAATAGCCCCCATCAATATTCCCTCACTTCTTCGAGCGGAGAGGCAATCGAAGCTCGTAGAAGTATTGAGCTATATCCAACCAATGCTTTATGAATTGTGCCTCATTAAATACCTTACTTGGAAAAAACCCTTTGGAAAAAAATCGAGAATAAGAAAAAGAGTGCAACGTTCCATAAGCAGTTGTCTAGTAGTTTCCGAGACGTGTATTATTCTGACTCGAGGAGTCACCTTTCTTGTTTGGTGGCGGGAAAGTGAACAGTCGCGAAGGGACCAAAACGACATTTCGACTTCATATATATATATATATATACTTTTCTGGTTTCACCCTCACTTTTTACTTGACATGTTTAGATATAAGTCTTTATTTTATCAGTTTTATTTTGTTATATATATTCAAATTCTGCGCAACTGTTTAGTACTTAAGACAATTCATCTCGCGTTTCTTCCAGGGTGCAGCGTGACTTTTCCTTTAGTATAAATACTTGAGGTAAAAAGTTCTTCGCTATTTACTGCGTGTCCCCACTTTAGATATAATATTCTCCCCAGTAGTTCGATTACTCTCCTCGATATTTCAATCAATTCCTTAACTTTTCGAGAATGAGTTCTCTTTTCGGCAATACTTCCAAGCGCTCTTCGCGCGACCATCAGAGGAATACTAGATCCAAAAGGTCCCGTACTGAGGGGCCTTCCACTGACCCCTTAGAACCCCGAGCATCAGTCAGCTTGGGGGCACAAGTGTCTAGTGTTATTCTGAGTGGGTTGAGCGGCACAAGCGATACAACCGCTTACTCAAATCTTTCACTACAAAAACCCCTATTTTTCCACAGATCTTCCAAGAAGACTTTCTCCAGGTCGGGTTGCTTTTGGGGATATGTCTCTTGATGAACAAGCTGGAGAGATTTCCGTTTCGACTTCAGTGCATGATCTTCAAAGTCATGCTAATATTGACACAAGTCATATTAACCCTACTGCTGATTCAATCAATGTTCAGTGTCAGGTAGATAATACTGCTGGGCCAGTCAGCAGTGGCTTGTTCTTAGATCCTCCTATGGATAGTTCCAGAACGCAGCATGTTACCCAAAGTTTTTCAGATTTTCTATTTTCCGATACTACAATAATGACTACTTCGGTTGAGGTCGGTGCTTCTTCCAGGGGTAGAACCAAGCACAGGTCAGGTCGGGCAACTAGAATTTCTGCCTCGGGGAAAGAATTTTCTGTGAGTCCCAACGCGATGGAGTCCCCACGCCAGTTGGATGATCGCTGTATTAGGGAGCAAATTAGTGACATAATGGAGTCTGAATCTTCTCGTCACGACAAAATCCCACTCGATTATGTTCTGCCTGGTTTATGTGAGCCTGATGCTTTGTCATGGGATCTTGGCCTTAGTACCATTCTACCTGGCGAGATGAAGAAATATGAGGATATTTCCAGCCTTCGCCTCGTTCAGTCCCTTTTCGAGCTTTTCGAGCAGGTAGTTATTTATAGCCATTGTTCTTTTATTGCTTAAATTGCTTATTGATTACACTTTCTATTCTTCCAGGGGAAGTACTTTGCCTTGCAGTTAGGTGCCCAGAATGATGAGATGTGGTTTAGCAAAGAGAGCATGAAGCATCGACTGGATGTGGAGGTGGCCAAGACCGACAGACTCACTCTTCAAAATCAACTCCTTAATGAGGATATCCAAAAGTTACGTGATGAAAAGTTGGTTCTTCAAAAGGAGAGGGATGACCTTGCTTAGTTGAATGCCAATCTGGAGGAATCTCGTCAAGGTTATCAGAAGCGCCAGGAAGAGCTGGTGGCATTTTTGGACATGCCGACTCCAAGAAAAAGTGCTTCCTCGACCAGGCCTTCTGGTTCTAATCAGCCTTAAAGTTTTTTACCTAGCCTTTCACCCCATTTTTTTTTAAATAGTAGGAAAATGTTTGTTTAAGTAATATAATTTCCCTAGCATTTTTGTACAAACTCCTTGTTTTGGTGTACAAATATATTCGGTAACTTCAATCTTTATCGAAAAGACATTTGAATTACTTAATCAAGTAGACATAAGTTGTTATGAAACTGAAGGGATACTGACCAATTCACTGCTTAACAAGGTTTTATCTCCTTGCCATTAAGTTCTCCAAGCATAGAGCTTTATGAAAGATTATCTACATGTCTTAAAGCTTTAGTAGTCCTCTAGGAACGTCTTCCAGATTTTCTCGAAACTGTGAATTAAAGAACATTATGAATGTTTGACGTAGCATATGCTCTCAATTGGGGGATTGTTGTTGGGATAGGTATTAAATCTTTGTCTGCCAGACATAAATCTTTATACTAGGTCAAGCAAACCTCTTTCCTTCGTAGTTGAATTGACTATGCTTTGATTAATGCGTCACTACGCTTCATTCCGAGTTATATCAGTGATGTGGGAAAAGGTTTTGTTGGACTTCATGTAAATTACTTACAGCACTTTTCGGAACTGTTTTCTAAGTTCTTGAACTATGTCGATCAACATTATTGGTCGGAAACAAGTATGATATCGTTGTCGGTTAGACATGAGTCTTTCTTGGGATTTGAAAATTTGTTTGTAATGTGTTCTTGTTTCAATAAACACGACGTTTCGTCTTTCTTCTGTTATAATGTTTTCTGCGCTTATAAATACGCGGAGGGGCGTCATAAGGTACTTCAGATGGATTCTAACATGTTGATCCCCGTTCTTAATTCTGAAGAAATAGCTCATTAGATTTTTTGTCGAACCAAATGGCGTGTTAGGTTTCTGAGATACCTTTTCTACTTTGGTTTGGGTGGAATTGGAAAAATGGAGGATCCATCCTTCTTCGGGGAATCCATTGTATCTAAACTAGTTTTAACGGAAAGCTGGTCAATTCATCAAAAGGACCAACACTACTCTTCCTCGGTATTTCGTTCGATTATGGCGGTTACCGTATGTGAGAGGGGTGAAGTTTTGTTATTATTTTCTTCATCCGGCGACCTTGCAAAAGCTCTTGTTGAAAATGTATGCCCCTTTGATCGAGGGTGCATTACTAGGGGGTAGTGTCCTTTTCTGATCAAGGAAGCTACTTCTTCTTTAAGGCGCCGATCTCCAGAGGTGTACAGGCAAGTTGAATATTAGTCAATGGTAATTGTAGGATAATACTAGTCCTTTGTACTAGGTGTAAAATCTGATGTAGTAGGAAAGCTTGTCCTGTAACATTGCCGAATGTAATTTCATAATAAAATTATTCCTGATCTCGATATACCGTATTCATTTCTCATTGACGATTTATGAATTCTTCTTTAATCTATAATCAAAACTTCACCTCAATACTGACAGTTGTTTTAAGTTAATCTAATCGTCGCTAACTTATATGAAAATATGTAGTCCACATTTCATATCTGATGTACAACCGAGTCATGTAAGTCGCTAGAACTTGATCGAAAAATTTTCCTTGATATTTTATCCGAACAGTTCATCCATGTGTCCGAATTTTGACTTTGTCGGGGATTTAGACCTATCATCCATGTCGATAGTCGATCGTCTGGCGTTTCTAGACATTATTTTGTCTTTTACGGAGATCTATATAAAGTCGCATTGTTGGATAAGGATGAAGATGAAGAAGCACTGAAGACAATAAGTAAAGGGAGGTTTTGATGAATTCCAAAACTTCAAATCTGCTAAGTATAAATTAACTTAGCTGATATCCCTTTGAAGAATTTTTGACTAAGTAAAGAAGATATCAGAAGAGTCAAAATTCAAGGTCCAAGACTAGTGATCTGCTGAAGGAAAGAAATCAGACTGGTGAAGATCAGCCGACTCAAAAAAGATTTGTTCAAGTTTGAGATCAGCTTAGTTCGCCATCAGACTTGTACCTTCGTCAGCCAAGTGGAAAAGATCAAGAAGTCGTCCCAACGGTAATAAATGCCCCTGGAAGTAATAAATGCTGAAGTACAAGGCTATTAAAGACAAATGATTGAAGAAATGCTTCGCATCAGCTTGGTGCATTTAATGCTGCCTGCAGAAAAGTACTGTTGACAGTACGGACAGACTGCAGAGAGCCGTTCGCAGAAATTAAGGACCAGAACTCGAGGAATTTGAAATTTGTCTCACTTCAACGGACATTTCTCAAACCTACGAGTATAAATAGCTGTAGAGACAAAGAGAAGAAGAACAACACAATCTCTGAGAAGAATTTCGAAGCAAAATCTCTTAAGTCTCAAGAACAGCTCACTCATCAGCTCTGTCATTTGTTGACTGAAGCCGACGTTGAAGATCAAAGTTAAACACATTTTTCTGAGTGAAATCTGTTTGAGTGTTGTGAGAAGTAGATATCCATCTTTGTGGGTGATATTACTTCAGAGAGTAGGAGTTTCTTTGTGATTACCTGCTGCGAGCTTACGACCATATTCATTTGTTGTTTTGGCGTAAGTGGAGATATTGTAAACTGTGTGTTTATAGTATAACCCAAGATCTGAGTGACTTGGAAGAGTGGACTAAAGGATATTTAAATCCATATAACCACTATAAAAATTAATTGTGTTTTTACTTGCATTTTTACTTGCATATTTTCAGATATGCATAAAACACATTCAAAACTGTTTGAAAATAGTTTAAAGGAGTTTACAAAATTGGGGATAAAATTTTCAAACTACTAAGTTTACTTGTGAAAAATACTTTGAAAATCCGCTGCAAGTACTCTAGTATTAAAACCGATTTTAGCTAAAATCAGCTAAGTGATTATCAGATTAGTGGTCAACAAAGCTGTTCAAAGATTTGTTCGCGATCAGCCTTGTAAAATTACTGTTCGATAACAGCTTAGTCTGTTTAAGTTAGAACAAAAGTTTTAAAGTTAAAAATTGTCAAAAATTTAGAGGTCTATTCATCCCTCCCCCCCCCCCCCTCTAGACCTCATCTGACCACTTGGGACCAACACGCATCCTAGGGATTTTATCTTTCTAATATAGGAACCGTTGTTTTATTTTTCTAATGTATCTGTCTACAGATTGTGAATTTCATATTCCCCAAATAAAGCAACCATTATATGTATCATGCCATCATGCCGAATATTTGGTGTGGGAGGAATTGGAAAATGTAGAACCGTTACTTAGATCCAGTTGGTCAAGACCTCCTTAAGCAATTCTTTGGGATATGAGGCAGTAACGAGTTCATCTGTCTTAGTAAGAAAGACTGCTGCTCTTAATACTTTGTCAGATTTCTCGAACTCTAGTAGGAGAGCTGGATTCTTTGTTATTGGGTTCACATAAGTTTTCAAAACGATCCACTATTTCGCATTCTCAGCATTTTCGCTATGTACTAATTCGTAATAACAATGGATCTGGTAGTTTGAGTAGTGATGCCTTCTTCTTTTCCGTTTTAGTCGACCTATCGAAAGGTCGCTGATCAATCTTGACATGTTAATCGTTTCGATTCCGGTCATTCATTTTTATCGAGTAGTTTTATCGACTTACCTTCCTGTCGTTCCAACTTACTCCCATTAAATGCGGGGAGTTAATATGTCCATTTCTCGCCCGTTGATTTAATTAGTCCCCATCCGTAGGATCAACTTAGATATTCCTATAAATAGGTAACAACTCATTTACCATTTCCACTCACACCGTACAGATGGAAAATTCAGATTCCTCAAGCTTCACTTTGCCGAGTGATCCCATAATCTTCAAAAAATTGCATTACCACAACTATTCATATCATGATTATTCATTCCTCATCTTGCCTAGTGCTGACAAGCCCCATTAATGCCCTACCTAGTATTGACGAGTCCCATGTGACCTATGCCTTGGTCTTCAATGGGTTGAGGTCCATGGTATTTGATTATCACATGAAGGGTTCATATCTATCGGGCATCCTCTTTCTTGGAGGTTACCTCCGGAGTGCTTCACTGCTGGGGTGTGCTGGTAGATTTTCACTTTCACGGTGGTCCGCGCGGGGTCACGCTTTGGATGAACAACTGCAACAATCTCTCAAGCGGGATCTCGTTTTGGTCGAATAACCGCTACAAGCTATCAGGGTTTTTAGAGGTTGTCTGATCAATAGGGACATAGATCTTCCGAGCTTGGCCATTGAACCAAAGAAGTCGACCATCCTGAGCAGCATGCTTCTTAGGTGGTTGAAGAAAAATGTCGAGGTACCAAGAAGGAGATTGATGTTTCCGTGGACATTGTCGTGGAAGGTTCCAACTTATTGAACAGAAATTTCTATTTTTGTATTTGTAACCACCTGTAAAGTGAAAGATATACTTGTATACAAATGATTTCAATAAAATCTTTATATTCTTCACCTTTGTTGCATATGTTTTTATTTACAGTGTTGATCATCATATCGACTGCAATAGCTGGTTTTAACCCTTGTTAAGTCGTAGTTTGGAGATCGTTGAGTGTTTTACCAACCTAGTCGGTTTTACTCAATTTAGCACTTAGGTTTTCTACCAATTATTGGTTTTAACCTTTATTGTTCGATATTTGTAGATCGACGAGTGTTTACCAACCCAATCGGTTTTACTCTGTCAGTACTTAGATTTTTTACCAATTATTGGCTTCAATCTTTATTGTTCGATATTTGTAGATCGATGAGTGTTTACCGACCCAATCGGTTTTACTCTGTTAGTACTTAGGTTTTTTACCAATTATTGGCTTCAACCTTTATTGTTCGATATTTGTAGATCGACGAGTGTTTACCGACCCAATCATTTTTACTCTGTCAGTACTTAGGTTTTTTACCAATTATTGGTTTCAACCTTTATTGTTCGATATTTGTAGATCGACGAGTGTTTACCGACTCAATCGGTTTTACTCTGTCAGTACTTAGGTTTTTTACCAATTATTGGCTTCAACCTTTATTGTTTGATATTGGTAGATCGATGAGTGTTTACCGATCCAATCGATTTTACTCAATCGATTTCTAGGCCATGGACTAATTATTGGTTTTAGCTTCTTCAGCGTTTGAAAAAATATTTTTGAAGAATCAAGCAAAAGCTTTTCATTGCATTTTATTGAATAGTTGGTAGAATAGAAAATAAAAGATAATTACTATGTAAATAAAGACAAAAATAAAAGAATAACTCTAAGGAGTATTTCGCTAGCATCCATAGTATCTCCTTAGGTTGACAGCATTCCAAGTTCTAGGCAAGGGTGTTCCCTCCATGTGCGCGGTCTTGTACGAGCCATTTTTTCCTACAACAATGACGATGTAAGGTCCGTCCCAATTTTGTTGCAATTTTCCCACCTGTCGGGAGACCTCCACCTTTTTCAGTACTAAGTCCCCTTACTTAAAGGATCGTATACGTACCCTTTGATTGTAGGCTTTTTCCATGTTGGACTTGGTGACTTGTAA
Organism: Penstemon eatonii; assembly: GCA_038501285.1. Lineage (NCBI taxonomy): Eukaryota > Viridiplantae > Streptophyta > Magnoliopsida > Lamiales > Plantaginaceae > Penstemon > Penstemon eatonii. The sequence continues at coordinate 17,838,469 of CM076712.1, read as the reverse complement.
GCGTACTGCAGCTTTTTTCTCGTAATGACTCAGTTAGATCGATATTGTTCTTTCTAGTCATTTTATTCTCTTCGCTTTCATACATCTCAATCCTCGGGCTTGAGATGAAAGCTTCGACTGGAATAACAGCGTCTGAACCGTAAACTAAACTAAAAGGGTTCTCGCCGGTGGAGGCTTTTACAGTTGTTCGATTTGCCCAAAGTACTCCCGGAAGTTCATCCAACCATTTTCCCTTTGCAGCCCCCAGTCTTTTTTCTAGGGATTTAATTATCTCACGGTTAGCCACCTCGGTTTGACCATTCGCTCTTGGGTGTCCTACCGAGGTAAATTTCAGTTGAATTCCATATTTTGATCACCAGTCCTGTACTTGTTTCCCCGCGAATTGGGTTCCATTATCGGAGAATAAGACTCGAGGAATGCCGAATCTACATACTATAAATTTCCACAAGAAATTAATAACTTGAAATTGTGTGATTCGTGCCAGAGCTATACATTCTATCCATTTGCTGAAATATTCTACCGCTACTAAAACATAGCTTTTCTTTGACCTGGAAACTGGAAAAGGCCCCACGATGTCGATTCCCCATTGATCAAAAGGCCAGCATACAGGTATGGGGTGCATCTTTTCAGCCGGTTGGTGAGTTATGATTGCATGAATCTGGCAGTGGTGGCATTTCTTCACATAGTCGATAGCATCGTTGTTCAGGTTTGGCCAATAGTATCCTGTTCGTAGACATTTTAAGGCCAATGATCTGGCCCCACTATGATTTCCTGCTTCCCCTTCATGAATCTCTCGAAGTATCTCCGGGACTTGGGGTTCGGAAATGCGTTTTAGTAAAATTCCGGAGACCAACCTCCTGTAAAGCTTTTCGTCTAGGATTGTGTACCTAGGTGCTCGGTACTTTATTTTTCGAGCTGTATTCTGATATGTGGGCAAGGTTCCTTCCAAAAGATATTTCATCATGGATGTCATCCAACTTTCTTCTGCAACATCAATTTCCATCACCTCGGTGATGGGTGTGTTGTCGATATCAATCGATGGGGTGTTCGAGATCATCCAAGTGATTACCCTTTATGTTCGACCATCTCTAGACCCCGTGAATCGTGAGAGCTGGTCCGCCCACTTGTTTTCCGAGCATGGCACGTTCTGTATTTCGAACTTGTTGAATTTCTCCGCCAGTTCTTTTACCCTATCGAGGTACTTTACCATGTTGTACTCCTTTGCCTCGTAAAGTCCTTCTATCTGTCTTTGGACCAATTCCGAGTCAGTCAACACTTTCAGGCTTCTTATGTTTGCCTTTATCGCCATCTCCATTCCTGCAATCAACGCCTCGTACTCTGCCTCATTATTGGTCACCATGAAGTCTAAAGTTATTGCATAGTTCAAATCTTCCTTCTCTGGTCCGGTAAAGTTGATCCCGGCTCCGCCTCCTTCCCTGTGTGAGGCACCGTCGACATGCATTAACCATGTAGGATTTTCGACAATCATAATATCTTTATCACAACTAGTTGTATCGTTGATAGTTGGTGTTGAGGTCGGGGCTTCCAAGAGGAAGTCAGCAAGTACTTGTGCCTTAATTGCAGTTCTTGGTCTATACTCGATTTCGAATTGTCCTAATTCGATTGCCCATTTGATTAATCTCCCAGAGGTCTCTGGTTTTTCCAGAACCTGTCTCAGTGGTTGATTCGTGAGTACGACTATCTTATATGTGAGAAAATATGGTCGAAGATTCCTAGCAGCGACCACCAAAGCTAAAGCAAACTTTTCTATCTCTAGGTAATTCTTTTCTGCACCTTGTAACAATTTACTTAGGTAATAAACAGGCTTATGTTCTGACCCCTCTATCTTTACTAACATCGAGCTTATTGCTACCTCGGAGATGGATATGTATATGTATAATGGTTGTCCTTCAGTCGGCTTGTCTAATAACGGCGAGGAAGTCAGATATTCCTTTAATTGGTTAAAGGCTTGATCACACTCTTCAGTCCACAGAAAGTTCTTTGCTTTTCTTAAGGTTTAAAACAACGGCAAACTTCTGTCTGCTGACTTGGATATGAACCTGTTCAGTGTCACAATCTTTCCGACTAAGCTCTGTACTTGAGAGATTGTTCTAGGCGGTTTCATTTCAGTTATGGCCCTGATCTTTTCGGGGTTTGCTTCGATTCCCAGTTGATGAACCATATATCCCAGGAATTTTCCCAACTTGACTCCGAAAGTGCATTTCGCGGGGTTCAGTTTCATTCGGTATTTTCTCAAAATCCTGAAGCATCTGTCCAGGTGTTTGACGTGATCAGCTTCGTTCATGCTTTTTACCAGCATGTCGTCTACGTAAACTTCCATTATTTCTCCAATTAACTCTTTAAACATAAAGTTAACTAGTCTTTGGTAAGTTGCCCCTACGTTTCTCAATCCGAAGGGCATTACAATGAAGCAATACACCCTTTGCTCTGTGATAAAGGCGGTCTTTTCCTGGTCTTTGTTCATTCATATAGATTTGGTAAAATCCTTGGAAGGCATCCATCATGCTAAAAATAGCGAATCCTGCTGTTGAGTCGACCAATAGGTCGATTCTTGGGAGTGGGTTAGGATCCCGTGGCCATAACTTGTTGAGGTCGGTAAAATCGTTGCACATTCTCCATTTATTGTCCTTTTTATCCCCCTTTGCTACTAAGACTACGTTGCACAACCATTCTGAAAAATGTATTTTCCGGATTTGTTTTGCCTTCAGCAATCTCTCAACCTTGGCTTTGATTATTTTATCTTTCGTAGGCCCACGGTTCCGCTTCTTTTGTCTTGCCGGTTTTGCCATTGGATCTATCTTTAAGGAGTGAGTAATGATTATTGGGTCGATGCCCTCTATGTCATCAGCACTCCATGCAAAGACATCAGCATTATCTCTGAGGAAATTTACTAGCATAATTTCTCCTTCCGGACTGAGTTAAGTCCCTATCCCGGTCGTTTTTAACGGGTCACCTTGCACAAGCATGATATCCTTGTGTTCGGGTGGCTTAATGGTTAAATCGACCGTCTCTTTTCCCTTCCGATCTATTATGTCCGTACTGGGGATCTCGATTTCAGTCCTCATGACGTCATCTTCGAGTTTTCTTTTAGCTGGAGTAAAAGACTTCGATCTATTTCCCATTGCCAGAGAGGTGTTGTAGCAATCCCATGTCATGCAATGATCGTTCACAATTTCACCTATGCCGGAAGCAGTTGGAAATTTATCTTCTGATGGTATGTAGATACTGCGGCTCGAAAGAGATTGAGCGCCGGTCGTCCTAGTATTGCGTTGTATGCAAACGGCGTTTTTACAACCAGGAATTTTATCATCTTTACTGCTTGCTCTGGTCTTTTTCCTAAAGAAACGCTCAAATTTACTGTCCCCGAAGGGACTATTTCCAATCCTCCAAATCCTATTAACGGAGTTGCTACTTTTGTAGCGTTATTTCTCCCAAATTCATCTTCGTTAGACCCTCCCTTGAAATAATGTTCGCCGAGCTGCCATTATCGATTAATATTCTTTTCACATTGTAGTTCGCTATTTCAAGTGATACCACCATTGGGAAGTCGGGATTGTCTTCTTTCGTATCCCAAATGATGTTACGTGGCATCGGAGCTTTGCTTTCAACAGTCCATATCTCCCTCGGGATTCCAATGCTTCCTTCTATCGTCCTGGCAGTTCTTCGGCGGGCATTACGATTATCTCCCCTTGCTGGCCCCCCAGAGATAGTATGTATGGTCCCGTTGACTTGGTCATTATTCATATCTTGAGGTGGACCGTTATTAGGGGTTCTCCTTGGCGAGGTTCTTCTTCGATTAGGAGTTCGAGGGCTCCGGGTTCTATTTCTTTTTCTCCCATTTCGTTCAACGTTATTGTCCAATTTTCCTTCTTCGATCAGTCTTTCGATTTCCTGCTTCAGATGAAAACATTCCTCGGTTCGATGTCCATGAGCCCGATGATATCGACAATATAAGTTATAATTCCGAGCTCCTGGCTTGGCTTGTGTAATTCTTATTGCTGGTGGAATCCAATTGTTTCTTTCGAGTACCACTAAGATTTCTTCTACAGGGACAGTCAGTTTGGGGTATTCCACATGGTCAACCCGATTTCTTTGAGGTAGTTCAGCCGATCTTGGTCTGGCATAGACATTAGGTCTTTTGTCGCGATCGTTTCGATTATAATCCAATCTTCGAAAAACGTTCCCTTTCCTAAAGGATCGATCATAATCTGTTGGTCTCGATATAGGAGCCTTATCCTTTAGCCTTAGGCCGGAGGTCGAACCCTTGCTTCTATTTTTATCTTTAAACGAGTTCATCTCCTCTTGGGTCATATACTTCGATGCTAAGGTCATTATATCAGCGAATGTTGGTTGTTTTCGACTCAAGGCATTCCCAAATTGCCTGTTTTTTGTGAGGTCGAATAGAATGGAGATTATGTAATCGAGATTTGGCGAATCGATCTTAAGTAGCTCCACATTGAATCTAGCCAACCAGCTTCTCATGGACTCCCCCTCTTGCTGATGGTTCTCAGGTAACTCATAGGGAGCTTTTGTCTCTTCTGGCTGGCAAATTGTTGAGTCAGTTTGTTGCATAGCTCACGAAAACTAAATATGGAGTTGGTAGGTTGTTTTCCAAACCAATCCAATGCCAATCCTTCGAACGTCGTGACCATCAACTTGGCGGTATATTCGGCAGAATGTGCGTATAGATTCATTATGTTTGTAAAGCTGAATATGTAGTCATCTAGGTCAGTCGTTCCGTCATAGCGAGCTAATCGTCCCAGAACTTGTCCTGATGACTGCGCTTCCTTGATTTCCCTGCAGAAAGGGGAACATGCCGCTAGGCTTTCTTGGACTTCCGTATTTCTTGCCCATGGATGCTGGACAGTCATTAATCGTTGTTCTAGACGTTCTTGTACCATCCTTTCAATGTCTCTTTCCGAGATACGGACGGTCTTTGGTTGATTAGGGGTCGGTTCAATGAGGTCATCGTCGATAGGAATTATAGTATTATCTTTCAATCCCTGATGCACAGGATGGGTAGGGAGTTTTGTCCGGTTCCTTCTCCTTCGGACTTGGTTGTCAATAGGTTTTGCATTGCTCCTTTGTGGAGTAGCTAGAGATTGCTGATCTGTCCCAGGACTGTCGGCCTGTTCCGATACATGGTCGACCTGCTTTTGAGCTCTCCTGTCTTGTTGCGCCTGAGTTGCCCTTAAATCTCTGGGCTCCTGTTCGGGAATTGTCTGGCCCCCTGGACATAGGGAGTTAACCAATAGCGCGATCGGTCTTAGTTTTTCTTCCCTTTCTGACAACGGGATGGGAATCGTAGCAACCCTAGGACCCGGAGGTGCTGGATCAACTGCAGCATCCTGCTGTCCCAGTGGGAGTTGGTCGCTAGCCTGCCCGCGTTCGTGATGATCCGATGTACGATTGTCTTCTTGCTGATTATCGACCTCGTTGCCAATTGGTTCATTGTTTGTCATATTGTTTGGCAAACCGTCCGATGGCACTTGCTGGTGTGTTGTGTTGCTCCTAGTCTCGTTGTCTGCGTTCTTCCTTGGGCGAGCCATATGTCTATCGAATAATTAACTCAGCCCCACGGTGGGCGCCAACTGATTTAACCAATTTTCGTATGATCCAATTAAATCAATGATTTAGTGTAGGGTTGAATTATCTATAGATATAGGGCTTATTTACTTTATTCCGGATGGATCGGTCTCAAAGATAAACAAAATGTAACGAGATTAGAGTTCTCAGATTATATTAAAACAAGGAATATGTATAGCAAAAACTCTTGTATTATATTAATCTCAGATTACAAGTATGTAGGCGTATTATGATACTATTGTGTCTGTGCCCTAATACAATATCTGATCAAGGTATTTATATGTGATAATTCCTAACTGTACAAGGAAACATAATCTAACTAGGACTTGGGGTATTGTCCCTCTCGGATTCGGAGATTAGCTTGGTCGCTGATGATATCGGATTGACCAGTATCAATGACCGAGCTGCTGGATCGGCCCGACCCATATTCTCTGATCGTTCCAAGTATTATAAGGGGTATAAAATAGCCCCCATCACCCACCCTTTACACACACTTGGTTTCCTAATTATGTTATAGTTTAAAATTCTAAGAAACCTAATCAAATAGAGGCCTAAAAATGAAAAAATTACAAAAATAATACGTTATAGTTTACTGAATTCAAAAAAAATTCTAACAAACGTTTTCCTAACTACGTTAAAGTTCAAAATTTTAAGAAACCTAATCAAAGAGAAGCCTAAATATGAAGAAATTACAGAAAATAATACTTAAAAGTTTACTAGAATTCGAAAATAAATCGATTTTTTTTACAAGAAACGTTTTCAAAAAGTAATCGATTATTCAATTAGTACGTACCTTTTAAGTTAAGGAAGAAGAATCGGAAGACGAACGCAGTGAGGCGACCTTTCTCATCACATTCTTCGATTTAGGGTAAAATATCTACTAAATTTCAGCTGAAAGCTTTCGTATGAGACTGACTTCTCATCACATTCTTCGATTTAGGGAATACTTTATCCCAAAATTCAAATTTGTGCCAAAATATTGTAATAAAGGACGGAATACACCGCCGTAAAATAGAGAGAACAATTCTGGACGAAAGCAGCTCGCAGAAAATACCTTTTTGGGACTAAAAACATATTTCGTCGCCTAATATGATTTTTAGTGACGAAAATTTCAACGTAGCAGAAAAAACTGTTGCCAAAAATAAGATTTCTTGTAGTGATATAATATAAAGAGTGAGTCGTACTTTTTGTATTCCTTATGGGTCAACTTTTGCACATTCGTCCTTCTTATTAATGGAGTGTAACACATTCGTCACGAAAATTCAAATTTGTGCCAAAATATTGTAACAAAGGACGGAATACACCGCCGTAAAATAGATAGAACAGTTGTGGACGAAAGCAGTTTGTAGAAAATACTTTTTTGGGACGAAAAACATATTCCGTCGCCTAATATGATTTTTGGTGACGAAAATTTCAGCGTAGTAGAAAAAAGTACGTGTTGCCAAAAATAAGATTTCTTGTAGTGATATAATATAAAGAACTTTTTGTGCTCCTTATGGGTCAACTTTTGCACATTCGTCCTTCTTATTAATGGAGTGTAATGCATTCGTCAATAAAATTTTCGAAGCAGATGCATCCGTCTCATCAATGTCTGTAACCAATGTTTTAAAAATCGGATCGGACATCGAACCGGTAGCCTTACTGGTTACTAGTTGGATCGGTTTAACCGTTTTAACCTCTGGTTCAACCGGTGTGACGTCATTACAATATAATATTTTAATTTAAGTTTTAATGTATGTAATCAACTATTTTAAAAAATATATTATTCATTTTTTCAAGTTTATTTTCATAAACTAAATGTTTATCTCATGATCAATTTTTTTTCCTATAAATTTTGAGTTGATAATGAATTATAGCAACAAGATTACAAGTATGATAACATGATATCAGTGCAATAATTCAAATTATAATAAACACCATATCAAAAACTATAATTTTATTACAATTCACCTATAAAAAAAAAGAAATCATTGATGAATTTTGTCATTGAATCATATAAAAAAAATGAAAATACTTGAAGTTTGAGAAAAAATGATTTTTCTAATGAAATTGATGCTCAAATATATTTATATAACTTATTATATAGATTTTTTTTTTGTTTCTTGTTGATTTTGTTTAATTCAAAGTAAAAATAGAAGAAGAGATGTGAGAGTATTGTTGAAGTTTAAAGGTCGCGGAAGAGAAATAAAAAACCGTAACGTAAATTTTTTATTTTTATAAGTGAACTAATGGTTCAATCGGTTCACTGGTTCATTGGTTTTACCGTTTTTTGACCGATTTCTTTCGGTTCGAACTGGTCATGAACAAAGATGGTTTTGAAGGGTTAACCGGATTGACAGCCAGTTACCGGTTAAACCGGTCGAACCGGCCGGTCCGGTTCGGTTTTTAAAACACTGTTTGTAACACATTCGCCCCTCTTAAATTCATAATGCATCATAAAATGAACGAAAATTGATGTACTTTAAATTTAAAAGGGACGAATGTGTTACGCCCATTGATGTGAGGGACACGTCTGCTATGAAATATTTAAGAGAATATAAAATGAACGAATATGTTACACTACATTGATAAGGGAGACGAATCTACTACGAAAATTTTAAGAGAGACAAATATGCAAAGGTTAGCCCGTTAGATGGACGAAAAGTACAATTTCCTCTAATAGAAATTTGCGCAATTTTAAGCATCAAATGAGTTGTAAACCAACAATATTTTTTTTAAAATAAGAAGGTGAAGGTGGCTAAAGTATAATTGCGAATATAAGCATACATAAATTATGGAGCATTAAATTAGATTTATCTCCAATACTCGTTAAAATTTGAGATGAAATCACATTCAAGAGACAATTACATTCTCACAAGCAGTGCAACAAAAAATCTTGCACTTAATTTGATACTGCAAACATCACCTTAGTTAGACCTTACAAGATAAAAGGGACAAGAACAAACATACCAATCCCTTAATATGTACATTCCCATGACCAAAAATATAAAATAAACTGAACTCCTTCACAAAGGTTTTTAAGAACTGAAGCCCAAAACAGCACAAACCCAATCGAGGAATCCGGCGGGTGGCACCGCCAGTCGTGGTGGCTGCAGTAGCGGTGAAATATATAGTGGTACTTGTAGCACATGACATCATCTTTCTAAACATATTGAGAAAATCACTAGAGAAAAATTGCATGTTTTTTAACCCCAAACTGAAACAAGAAAATATCTCAAAGTCAAATATTTCTATCTTAGGTTTTGATCTAAGGTTTCCCTCATCACGAAAAAGATCTTTCTCCATTTACTCTTTTTCCCATCACATTAATATTCTAGCAATTTAACATTTTCAAGAAAACGAAGTTGTCATAAAATCTTGTTACATTAATTTCCATTTCTCCATTCACTTACCAAATATAAAATAACTCTAATTTGCCACACCACATATATATTAAAAACCCAAAATATAAAAATAAAATAAAAACACACACAAAACCCAAAATCACACCAAACAAAAAAGATTTTTTTTTTTTTAATAATATTAGTAAAAGTATATTTAAAGGACCTTTTTTAAAGGATATTGATATTAGTCCTTTGCCTTTTAACACTTCCTGAACCAGAATCATCCCCATTAGATTTCTCCATAACTGCTTTAAGTGCTTCTTGAATTGAGTTTATACAATATTGTTGTTGTTGTTCTTCTTCTTCCTCGTCATCACAATTAGTTGAATCATGATCTTCTCCAGTTATGAACAAAACATTCTTAACTCTTCCTCCAAGTGTCGTAATTTCGGCTTTCAATGTTCTTAACCTTAAAGCTTTAAGGGTTTTGATAAGATCAGGTAAGAGGTCAGATCTGTCTTCACAGCAGATTGAAGCTTTAATTACCAATCTACCCTCTTCATCTTCTGCATTATCAACTATTAATTCGTCGATTTCAGTTGGGACATGGCTTGTTTCTGCTATTAGAGAAGTTTGCCGCTTTAGCTCTTTTACATGGTGGATCACTTCTGCTAGCAATGAAGCTTTGTCCGTCTGTAATTAAATCAAACAACATTAATCAAAACAAAATGGAATAAATTAAATCAAACAACATTAATCAAAACAAAATGGAGTAAAAATACCCTTTATGCTTTGCCTAATTAGCAAAAAATAAAAGCATGTGTTGTTTTTTTTTTATCAAAACTCTAGCAAAATATTTATAGTAATTACCCCGTTAACTTTGATAATTGGCAATAATTTTCATGTTCACTAAAAAAGTTGTCAATAACATATCTATAATTTATGAAGAAATTGCAAATGGGATTTTTGTCTAATAAATAACGAAAACCAAGGGAAAATTTGCTGATAAAAATAAGAAAAGGGTTTTTTCACAAAATAGATATTTTCGCGTTTAACTCAATATAAATTTTATGATGGACAACTTTGTCGAGTGAAATAGTCAGTGGTCAACAAGTCAATTAGCACTCCAGGTATATATTCGAACCTGCACTCAAAGAAGATCGTAAGAACTCAACGGGTTTGATACGAGGAGTGTTAATCGCGCGAGTCACTTGATTTCGAATATAGGATATCCATAGTCAAAATGAGATATATGTTGATAGATTTGAATCAAGAATGTAATATATTGTAGGAACCAATTTTTATATAGCTATAAACGATCATGGGATGGGACCTTTTCTTTATCTTTTCTTTTTTGTGATAAAGCTATGAAAGCTTTTTAATTAGTTGCAGTTTTGGTTTGGTGTTAAATGAGGAATAGGTAGGCATGGGTATACTAATTGTGTGAAAATGAGCCCTATGACTGACAAAAATGCTTCTTTGTCTCTCTCTTTTATTTCAATTTTGATTCTTTTTCTTTACTACAATTCCGGCAAGAATTTTCCATGGAAGCTTTTTAACTGCTCTATGGTTCCTCTTTATCATATCAAACTGAACGATATTAACGCTTGTTCCCTTTAAATTTTCTTTCCTCGGAATTAGCATTTGGAAGAATATAGGAGAATCATTTCCAGGAACAAAATCAGATTAATTAATTATTAATTAATTCTTAGATACCCTTTGTGACATATTTCAATTTTCCTCCACCTAAATATCCACTCGATCGGTCACACTAAATCTAACTTTTTGAAGTATCTAAGTAGGATCTAATTAATGTATTTAAAGAAATAAGTGAATAGCAAATTAACTTCCGGTGTTATTCTAAATAGGCAATTTAACTTCCTGTGATAAGAAAAATGGCAAAATACCTCCCTGTATTTTTAGAAAAGAAGCACATTGTCTCCCTGTAAATTGCTTATTAATTCATATCATAGGGAGTTATTTCATTTCACAGGGAGGTAAATTGCCCGTTTTTATATCACAAGGATGGAAATTATTCATTATTTCATTTTATAGGGAGTTCAATTGCCTATTTTTATTTCACAGGGAGTTAACTTGCAAAAAACACATGCCCAGAAAAAGTACTAATGCATAAAAATTCAACTTTTAAGTTTGGTGTAAATCAATATGTAAATTCATCATAGAAATAATGTAGATTATGTACTCCATCTTAGTAGAAATGAAAATAATATTGTAATCCTATTTCGAAATATCCATATGTTTCATTCGAATATATGAGACATTTTCTGTTTAACTTTATACTAACCGAACTGAAAATATAGACCAGTTTCTCACTCAAAATGCTTCTTTAATTTATATTCCAGAAAAATTTTAACTAACTATATCGAAATATTTTCAGTTTAAATTGTTTTTGATCAAACTGAAAAATATACGGTAGTTTCTACTTAAACATGTATTTTATTAATTATTATAATTTTTTCAAAATAACTAAAAAAAGTTCTAATATTTAACTAACACTAACATACCCAACAAATTAAAAAAGGAAAGATTTTAATTCATGATGGTAATGATGAAGTACCATAAAATTTGGAAGTGGAAAATAATACTTTGGTGGAATCGAAAATGTGTAAATGCTTTTTGTTTAATTTTGATATGTCGAATTGAAAATATAGAATAGTTTATACGTCAACATGTTTCTATATTTAAAATATTGTTTTTCAAGAACTCAAAAGAGAAAAATATAATTTATAACAGACACTCACTTAATGAAAAGAAAGAAGTTTTTAATTCATGATTATGTTAATAATTAAATTATGTTAATTAAAATACAACTTACTTTGGTGGTGCTTGGGAGTAAGCTTCTAAGCTTAGCAAGATGATTATTTATTCTTTCTCTACGTCTCCTCTCAGCTTCACTATGGCTTTTTGAAGCTGCAAGAGCCTTAGCATCCATAATTTCTTGCGCACTCATTTTCTGTAGCTCCGCGTGGAGTCCGAAGGGGGCGGAAACCCCCGGGTGCACCACTTGCCCTAATGACTCCGAAATAAGCCTCATGTGGTGGTGGTGGTGATCCGACGAGGCACCCTCGTACCCGAATTGCAACCCGGATGATGGCCTCCTATTGAACAAACCCCCATAAGTTGGTACCGGTGCTGGTGGCGGTAGGAAAAACGGGTCGTGGTCACGGGTCGAAAAGTGAACCGGGTTGAACACTTGTGGGAGATTCCATGGTAGGACTTCAGGGAATGTTAAATCACCACTATTTTGTTGTTGCATCTGTTGCATATATATATAAGTTGAATTAATATTAAATTCAATTCAATTTTACAAGGGTTGTGATATTAAAGATGGGTACAAAAATTTAAATAGGTTTAGAAATGGAACTAACTTTAGGGTTTTTTTTATAATTATACCATATTTCTTTCACATAAAGATGAAAAGGGAGAATAAAAGGATCAAGAACTTGGATTCTACTTAAATTCTTTAGAGGGGGCAAAAGGGAATAATAGAAGAATAGAGACAAATGGAAGGTAAAGAGTCTAAGGACAAACCTTTTGATTTTGATATATGTGATGTGGGAGAGAGCTTTAGTGTTTTGGCCCCTCTAAAAATTCTTCTTTCTTTTAACAACTTAAAAGACTTCTTCTTCTTCTTCTTGTTCTTGTTTTTGTTTTTATTTTTGTTCTTTCTTGTGTACCACAGCTTTTATGGAGTGGTGATAATTTTAGTGAAGGATGAAGAGTGCATTTGAATCCCTTTTTATCCTACAATCAAATAACCTTTCCTTTTGTATTGTGCTTTTATGTACCTTTTTGGTTTATTTTATTTATTTTTTTAAAAATTATATAAATGGCCCCCCACCCTCCCCCCCCCCCCCCCCCCCTCTCCTATAACATATATAGGGGGTATGAAAGTACTGTTTGTGTTGTTTCCTTTCTTGTTACGGCATTCTCTTTTCTCTCACTACATATCCATTTGTGTAGCTTTCACTACAATGAACTTTCTTGAACATATACATACAAACATATGTAACATATTTTAATAAGGCATGTATGTATGTATGTATCTTAGTGATTGGTTCAAAACTTATAATTACATTCTCTGATATTGGGGGAAACACAAGCATAGCTACCCACCAAAGACAAATAATTTAATAAAATAATACTCTCTCCGTCCCATTTATTTTGCTTCCTTTGATACGGAAAATTCTTGTATAGACCTGGTCTATGAGCTTTTCATAGACCTTGTGGTTGTAAATTAACCACATCATACATTTTGATGATGTCATACTCTCAAAATATATAATGTGGCTCATTTACAACCACAAGGTCTATGAAAAGCTCATAGACCAGGTCTATGTAAGAATATCCCCTTTGATACAGTATTCGATCAAATTTTTCAATTTTTTAAGTGACTTATCATACGTATTAAAGTATTCACACTTGTAGAGTATTAAACCTCTTAAATATTATATATGGAGTCATATGATATTATCAACTTATTAGTAAAATATATTCATTAAATTATTTTGTTATAATTTTTATAAATATAGTCAAGTTGATTGGTCAACTGTACCAAGGACTAAAGATAATTGGGACAGAGAAAGTATATAGTTCATAGTTAGTATTGTGTGTAGGAAGTTAAATGCAAAACTATGTAGCGTTTTGCTTAATTATTAAAAGAAAATTGTATTTCTATTATTGATCTTTACTTCCTTCATTTCATTTTAAGTTGCATATTTGCAAAAAAAAAAAAAATAAATAAATAATTTAAATTAATTTACATGTTTGGGTTTCAAAGCATTTTTTTTCTAATTTTGCTCATTTATCACAGTTAAGTTGTGAAACTCAATGGTCATCACTCACTAATAAGAAATTAAAAAGTAATCATCATTATAAAGGATATTTGAGATATTTTATATAAAAAAGTATGTAACAATAATGTTTCCTAATCTGTGTGATAACAAGAAATATGGCAATTAATATGAAATGGAGGGAATAATAAATAAAAGCATATGTATAAATATATATATAGTTCATAGTTGGTATTGTGTGTATGAGTTACGAGCAAAAATATTTCTGTGTTTTGACTAATTATTATAAAAATAAATTGTACAATTATTTTTATTAGCAAAATTCTTTTTTATTAACTGAAAAATCCATTTGAAATTTTTTCATAAATTACATGGAGGTCATTCTCAAATTTTAAAGTAATAATGAGGATTATTGCCAGTTTTTAAAATTTACATGAAAATTATTATCAAATTTTTTAAGTGAATAAGGGTGTTACGTGGCATCCTATGATGTGGGTGTAATTATCATTTTTGCTAGATATAAGTTCTTCTGCTAATAAAAAGTTACAATGGGAATTTAGTAATAGAAATAATACTTTTGAATTTTGATAATTAATAGGTAAAATATAGAATGTATTTTTACATTTCACTAATTGTATGTATATATGTAAAACTTTTACTCTCTCAATTTCTCTATCCCAGTTTTTTTACTCCATTAGTTACAGCGTAAAGTCTAATTTAAGTGACTTTATTGTTTACATATATAGCATTTTGAATATTTAAATATTAATAAATATATAATTATATAACATTATCACTTTTTTTTTATAATTATTTAAAATTTAATTGCTCATTAAATAAAGGAATAAAAAAATTGCCACCGAAAATGTATTTCCTTTTGATCCCGAAGCATATCCTGCGATTTACATCCTTTAGAATTCTAGATCAAAGGTTCTACGAACTCAGAATTAATTTAGTGCAAACTTCGACACCTAAATTATCAAAAAATAAATAAATAAATGGTCAAGCAAAGTTACCCATGTTCGTGAATATTATGCTCTTTTAATTATTTCTATCTCTATAACATATTTCCACGCCAAACCTTTCTGCTTCACCCAAGACCCATGTAATCATTGTGTCTTGGAACACACTCTAGCTTTACCCTAGCTACACCCACCCCCTCTACCCAATCCAGGTTCACTTTTATTATTATTATATATATGTATACAGTTTCTGTCTCTATATGCAATAGTTTCCTCGGTTTCAGTTGCATGCATTCATGACAATTTTTACTAGTAACTAGCTATTGTCGTTTTGTTGATTAAACATCTTTTATAAATGTAATCAGATTATGCCGTACCTGCATATTTCACGTTGATCATGGAACTTTTTAATTACTCCATATAATTTTTCCCTTTTTTTTTATACGTTGGTCTGGAGAATTACACACGGATTAAAAAATATATATTTCCTCCGTCTTAATTATATTTATCCTTTGGTACAGTTGATCGGTCAGCTTGACTAAATTTATGAAAATTGTAATAAATAATTTAATCAATATATTTTACTAATAAGTTGATAATGACATCATATGATAAGACACTTAAAGGATTGAAAACTTTGACTGGGTGTTGTAGCAAAGGGAGCAAAATAAATGGGACGGATGGAGTAATAAATAATATTTTTTAAGCAAGAAGTTTATAACACTCTTTTAATCAAATAATCATAGCATTACTAACATGAGATTGATCTAATAGAAGGAACTAATCACTATAAAGTAGCGGATTCATGTTCGAATCATAACATTAATAAGAAAGCTAAAATTGCTTTAAAGAAATTTAATTTAATCAAAATATAAGTAAATAATTTTTTTTGCCAAAACGACAAATAAAAAGACGGAGGGGGTCTTGGATAAAAGAAGGGGTTCACTTTTATTTATCGTTTTAGGAGTTCAATGTAAAATTATTGTTATCTACCAATTTTACATTTCTTGTTAATGCTTGTAATTAATGCTGATTAATGTTGTGATTATTTAAGTAAAAGGGTACTTTGGAGGTTTTTGCTTAATTTACTATTTATTACCTTTCTTAATTCATGTACAATTCTCCAAAACGATAAATTAAAAAAAAAAATACGTATGGAGTAATTTTAATTTTAATAGTTGGAAAATGGGGGATGAATTAAAAAAGAAAGATTACAATGCTTTTTTATTCCTCGTGTTGAGGGATACTGAGTAAAGATGTAAGGAATTAAATAGTTCAAATAAATATATTCAATAAAGATTCGGCAATATTAAAATTTAGTCATTATTAAAAAGGTATTTGAAATATTTTACCATCATAAAGTATGTAAATTACTAAGTTCCTTAATCTATGTGAAAAGTAAGAATGTTTAAATTAATATGAAATAAAAGGAATATTAGATGATGTCATGTCTTGATGACAAATCGTTGAGCCCTCAAAATTTACAAGATATTGGGTACTGAATCGTGGACATTTGTCAGGTAATTTTATACTAAATGTTAGTTATGTAATTATTATGATTTGTTTTTATCAATTGTAATATTTTTAATATAATTAATGGATAGTATGATTTTTTTTTTGACAAAATGGATAGTATGATTTAGGGCTTAATTTCACTTTGACCCCTACAAATATGAGTATTTTTCACTTTGCACCCTATAAAAAAATTTATCTCAATTTGCACCCTACAAATCACTATTTCATTTCAGATTGCACCCTCAACCATTTTCAGCCCACTTAAGTCGCCTGAGTAAGGGTAAATTCGTCCATTCACATTATTAACCACCCAAATTTCCCTCCAAAAACTATATATGAGCAAAATGGACATATCACCATAATAACTTAAAAAAAGGATGAAAAATAGAAAACAAGTTTTACGGGTACCATATTCTCAATTTCTCCTCTTTCTTCTTCAAATTCAGTCAAGTGTCGTCTTTTTTTTTTTACGTTTGAAGAAAAATGGGTTGGGTGATAAGATAAGAGAATGAGTTGTGCTTACCATATTCTCAATTTCTCATCCTATTTACGTTTTGATTTTCATTTCGTTAATAACTCTATTATACTTGTTTGTAGAATTAGTAATTAGGGATAATTGCATGTACATTCTCATAATTACTCTAGATTAGTTTCAATAATTATATATATGTAAAGTGAAAAAGAAAAATGCGGCACTGGACTCGACTTGAAGAAGAAAGATGAGAAATTGAGTAAACCCCCGTAAGACTTGTTTTCTATTTTTTATTTTTTTTAAGTTATTATGGAGATATGTCAATTTTGCCCATATATTATTTTTGGAAAAAAATTGGGGTGGTTAATAATGTGAATGAACCATTTTACCCTAACTCCGGCAACTAAAATGGGTTAAAAATAATTGATGGTGCAATCTGAAATGAAATAGTGGTTTGTAGAGTGCAAAATGGAATAAATTTGTTTATAGGGTGCAAAGTGAAAAATGCTCCTATTTGTAGGGTGCAAAGTGGGATTAAGCCTATGATTTAGTTACATTAATTTGTCATACTTGTAGAAAAGAAATTAAAGTACTAATAATCGACCTAAAATTTTATTAATTAGTGTATATATTAGTATTAGTTTTTATTATTTTTAGTAATGCCCCTTTTTTAGAAATATCCAAACTAATTGTCAAGTCACTAACTTGTACTAATATTAAATTATATAAAAATTTATTAATTAATGTATGTATTATTAGTTTTTATAATTTTTAGTAATGCCCCTATTATTACCACATGCAAATATATTCAACATATTCGTGAACTAGGGTTTATCTTCTTCTAATAATTTAGATCTATTTTCTCTCCAACTTTTTTATGCTTTTTTCAAGTATTATGCATGACGATGAGAGTCCACCCTTCTTTAATTAACGACGAATAAAATAAAATAATAAACGATTTTCAATCTTGCCCTATCAATTATATCAGGATAATGTTAAATCCATTATCAAGAAAAGAAGGAACCCTACTCATGTCCAAAGTTTGTCTCCAAGTTCATCCCTATTTTCATAAAGAAAAAAAAAATCATTATAGCAAGTTAAAATCAAACTAATTATATAACCTATAGGTGAAAGTATAAAAGTAAAATAAAGGTCTAACTGAGTAACAAGACAAAAATAGAGATAAGCTTTAACTTGCCATGTAACATATATATATATTGGTCAGCTACTTCAAATTGATCACCCAATAGTAAACAACTTTATAATCATGATAGCAAAGTTAAAATTAAACTAATTAACCTATAGGTGAAAGTATATATAAGTATAAAAGTAAAATAAAGGTCTAAATGAATAACAATATAAAATAGAGAAGTTTTTTAACTTGCAATATAACATAGAGCAAAAGACAAACACACTCCCTATACTTTGTCTAATTCTTCAAAAATCCTCCTGTATTATTTTAATTATAAAAAAAATCTCTATGATTTTAAATAAGTGCCAAATACACCTCCAAAAAAGAGAGTGTGTTTCAAATACCAAACTTGCAAGTATTTGTTCACATTTTACTTTTGATATGACAATTTTACCTCTGACATCGAAAGACAAAAACACCCCTATGCTTTGTTTAACTCCGAAAAATCCCCCTATGTGTCAATTTAAATCCCCAAAAATCCCACGTGTTTGATTTTATATACCACACTCGACCCAAGTAGTGTATACTTATTTTTTCAAAAAGAATTAATAAATTTAAAAAAAAAAACACATAGGGGTAATCTTGTCATTCCACCAAAAGTCAAAAATAAAATTATAAGTATATACTATTTGGGTTGAGTGTGGTATTTAAAATCAAATATAGGGGATTTTTTTTATAGTTAAAATAACACAGGAAGATTTTTTGGAGTTAGACAAAGCATAGGGGATATTTTTGTCTTTTATATCGGTCAACAATTTCAAATTGATCACCCAATCGTAAATAACTTTATAGTATTTTCAATTGATGAACCTTTATTAGGTTTTTCGATATATTAACCTTCCAATTCAGAAATGATGCTAATAGTAAATAAAACTTTAAAAATTGAATTCAATTGAAAGGTCTTGATCAATAAAGTCAAGAGTAATTACATGATACAGGTGACAAAAGTTGAACAAATTATCATTAACCCTAGCAAACTTTTCATTCCCTTTTTTAGCACCATAATTGAATTGACTGAGTTCTTGTCTCTCTAGGTGTTTTTGTGTGTGAGAGAGATTTGGCTTTGCTTTGGCGTTAGTAGCAACACAATAATTATCACTATTTTGCCGTTGCACAATTATTTTGATGGGAAATTGTAGCCATATATTCTTGAACCCATTTTGTCCATATTTGATTTAAATCTCAATTGATTGATTAACATTTTTAATAACATAATCAATAATGAATTTCATTAAATTGCTTCAATTTTCCTTTTTATCAAGAGTAGTTTCTTGAAATCCATTTCCCCATTTTTTTGGTATTAATCGTGGTTGGGCCAAGTGATAGTGACTTGTAACCTCTAGAGGCGAGACTCAAATTCGAATCCTACTGGAGACACCACACTGGGAGGACTTATATCATTTGCACTATTCGGTCCGAGCTGTAAATACACAGTCTAGTAAATTAAAAAAAAAAAATCTAGATCAATTTAGGGCAAAACTGTTATGTAACTCTAACCTACATGTATTTCGATTTGCTCAGTTACTTGTAACAAATTGATTTTTGAGAATGTTAGTCCCAACCGGCCCAATTTTAAAAAATCAGCACGAGCCAAGACATTTGTGGACCTCATGATTGATAATTTCGAATTTATTTACATTTAAATTATAATTGCGGTAAGAATATCTATCTCCTTTTAGTAGATAAATTAAATTACATGGTCACCATAAAATTTCAATGAAAGCTAAACCTCATATAATTAGTTTCACTTTGCACATGTTATTTTATGAGAAAATACTCTTCATTATAGAGAGTGTATTATAACTTTGATAATTATGGATAAATTGTATATGTATATTCCAATCTGGTTTCGATAGAATTTATAGTTAATCAAATATGTATATTCTTTTAATGCAAACTCAAAAAAAAATATTCTAGATTAATATTACATCGATTCAATGTCGGGTGTAATGATATTTCTTACGAAAATTCTTATTCTAGTCTTGTTTGGTCAAACTGATCATTCATCCACCAAGTAAGTGGAATACACTTATTTTGTGATTGAACACTCTCCTGAAAGTTACATCCAATCACAAAGCAAGTATATTTCACTTGCCATGTATTTAATTTTGGTTCGATCAAACTCGATCTGAATAAAAATTTCCTTATTTCTCATTGAATTTACGTCATATGTGAAATGTGGTGTATAGTAACTCGAAATAACATGAAGAACATGAATGAATCAATTACAGGCACCACTACAGAAATAGTGTGTTTAGCTTATAGATGTAATAATTACTCTATTAAAGTTTCTTAATAATTTTCATGATACGAATTTTTTTTCTTATCTTCATAGAGAAGTGAGGTAAAATAAAAATTTGAATTTTAATGACAAAATAGTCAAGGACAAAGTGACAAGAATTTAAATATTATAACTAAAATGATTTATATAGACATACTAGTGACAAGAAATTTGAAAAATTTGTCACTATTGACATTTAGTGATACCCCAAAAGTCACTAAATTGTCACTGAAAGAGTGTCACTAATTGTCAGTAGTGACAAAATAAGTTTCATACACTTGTCACTAATAGCCATTAGTGACAACTTAAAAATATATTTTGTAACTATTGCACTTGTCACTATTGTTATTGTGACAAAATTAATATTTTTGTCATTAAATATATGCGAAAATTGACAATTTCAACAATATCACTTAATATTTTGTCACTAAAATTCATTTTTCTTGTAGTGGCAATAAAACTTAACTGTCACGTTACCACTTAACAGTAATTTTTAATGACGGTACCAAATGTATCTACTTGAATTTTTGTGGTACCACAAATAAAAATCGATATAATTAAATTTAGTACGACAAGTTCAATTCTCTCCAAAAAATTTCTTATCTTCACATAGAAGTGAGGTAAAAATCCAGCCTATTAGTACAATTTCACTTTGCGCAATGGAAATGAAAAGAGAACACACACTTGTGCTGCAAAATGGTCACACGCATGGCTACTTTGGTCCCCATTTTTCCCTTAACCTTTTTAGAGCCTCCTCTTTATGCTTATGCACTAATAAATAAAAATTATTATTATTTTTATAATTTTAATAATCACATTATTCAAATATTTGATGATAGCTTCAACCCCCACTACTGCAATAGTAGGCCACGAGAGTGCCCTTTACCTTGTGGGGTTTATGATGACATCATTGTCACGCCATCATGACGTATGTTCCCTGCATATTATTTATATAAATTAAATATAGTACTATATTTAATTATTTATAGTGCTATGATAAATCATAAATAAAAAATTCCAAGCTCATGTTTTAATCATAATTAGTGAAACCTAGCAAGTTATGAGCTAGTATTTTATAATCTTGATATTTGTATTTTATGATACCGCGTACTGATATTAAATATAGTCACTTTAATTCACACTTTTGGTGTACATATGTTATTAGCTTTTGTATTGTTTTTGGCATTTATTTGTTGCATGTCACATGCAGAGTTTGGGGTAACTTGAAAGTAAAGAAGTAAGGTACAAAACATGCTTGAACTTGAAGTTCAATTATATTTTCCTACAATGTTCTCAAGATTTTTTAATGATGTGACAAATATATATATATATATATATATATATATATATATATATATATATATATATATATATATATATATATATATGTAATTTAAATGTAAATTAATAAGCTTCATGTTTTTGAATTAATTTATTGCATTCACGTAAGATTAACTTTCTTAAGAATATTAATGGGAGAATTTCACTTTTGGTATCATAAGTGAGCCTACTTTCATATTATGGTACCATAATTTTAAAAACATGCACATGTGGTACAACATGTAAACTTACTACAACACTAAATAATATTTTATATAAAATACAAAAAAAAAAATCAACTATATATTATTTATTGGATTTTTTTATTCCAATAAATTAATTGATAATTTTTTTTGTATTTTATATAAAATATTATTTTGTTTATAAATACTATATATAATATAATTACTTTAAGAGATTTAATAATAACAATATATAAAATTGTTAAATAGAATTTATAATTTTATTTTATTTACAATTGGGATTGAAATGCTTCAAACTTATAAAGTAAATATTTCGGCTAGAAAAATATGTGGGACAAACTTTGACAGCAATCTATAACTACAGAACCAATTATGCAAATTTTCCGTCAATTTTACGTTCAGAAATTGACGAAAGTACCTAATGTATCGAGGGCAGTTAATATGTGGTACCAAATATGTATGTTTTTAAATTATGTTACCGTAACCTTAATGTATGGTCATTTGTGATACCAAAACTGAAATTCTCTCGAATAATAATAGTAAAAAGAAGAAAAAAGTGAATATTTGATCAATTTCTTTTGTGAAACTACAAATACATCAATACGCTGTATTACATCATAATTTATCCAATAATGTATGCATCATTATTGAGAGAATTTCACTTTTGATACCACAATTATATTTACTTTAGAGATTTGATACCACAACTATTTATGTCGACACATTTGATACCATATCTCAAATAAACTTTACACATTTAATACTTCCGTCAAATTAATGACGAAATTGTCACGTGCCCGTTAGTTCTCGTGAAATCTGAATATCTTCCTCTTCAACTTTAACTCCAGGCGTTATTTCAGCACTGAAAGGGTGTTGAAGTGTTTTTGTCAAGAAATCACCATTCTCAAGACTTCTTACAAGAATGGAATCTCCTACCTGGATTCTCGTTTGTCCAAGAAGTCTTTTGTGATTGTGAATGAAGAGGAAGACAATTAGGGCTCTGCATATGTGACCGTCTTTTATGTAATGAAATTGGGGCAGCTGACATAGCAATTTTCCCCCCAAAAACGATGCCACCTGGAATGGGTCTCACCCCAAATTCAGATTTCACGAGAACTAACGGGCACGTGACAATCTCGTGACAATTCCGTCATTAATTTGACGGAAGTATAGTAAATGTGTAAAGTTGATTTAAGATATTGTATCAAATGTGTCGACATAAATAGTTGTGGTATCAAATCCCTGAAGTAGGTATAATTGTGGTATCAAAAATGAAATTCTCAATTCAAATTTCACGAGAACTAACTGGCACGTAACAATCTCGTGACAATTCCGTTATTAATTTGACGGGAGTATTAAATGTGTAAAGTTGATTTGAGATATGATATCAAATGTGTCGACATAAATAATTATGGTATCAAATCCCTAAAGTAGGTATAATTATGGTATCAAAAGTAAAATTTTCTCCATCATTATTATATGTAATCAAATAAATATCTAATAACAATATTAATATAAATTAGAAAAAAATATGTTGGAATTGAATTCAAGACCCCTTAGTCTAGCGACTCATTTAAAGGTTGTATATATACATACTATATTTGAGCAAATTATATGGGACATATATGAGTACGTACACACAGAAGGTGATTGCAAATTAACTGAATTAGAATTGGCATAAAAAACAAATTCAATACAAAATCGAAATTCAAGAAATCCATAGTGGGAATAAAACTTGGAGACAATGATTGTTCTAAGTTTCATACGTTGGGGCATATTTTTGAAGAAATTAGGACTTTGGCTACCAGATTAGATTCTTGTAATTGTTCCTATGTGTTTCGTGAGAATAATTCAGTTGCTCACGCTTAACTAAGTTAGCTTTTAATTTATTTTCCCCTTTTATTGAGCTTCCGAACTATATTCATGAACTTGTACTCAATGACTTTATTCATTAATAGATTCGCCGGCCCTCTCAATCTTCTAAGAAAAATAAGAAAAATAGTGGGAATAAAACTTACCTTTCAAAAGTAGCTAGTCTTTTTCTTATATATCAATGTCTCTATTATTGAATTGGAATAATTAGACCCAAATTAAATTCTAGGAATCTTCCATGTTTTTTATTATTACAAATACTTCCCCTACATTAAGGTTTCATCTCACAGATACACCCCATACATTAAATAAAACGCTCATCATACCCCTACTAAATTTTGTATATTAGACCCATTTTAAGATTAAAATCACTTTTTGATCAATTACTGAACTACGTAGCAAATAATTTTCTTATTTGGTGTCATCATCATTTTTTAACTATCACATTTAACAAAATAAATAACTTGACTTATTAAAGATATTACCGAAATCTGAAAGTTGAATAAAAATAAGATTTTTTTATTATAGTTATATACCCATCTTAATTATCTAGTCTTTTAGTAAAAAAAATATTATTTATATAAATATATAAATAATAAATGAGTAGATCCATATGGTTTGGACATCAATCACATCATTGATCCATTGGATTTTGGTTGAACAATTAAGGACTATTACTTTTTACTTAAAATATCATTTTATTTACTTGTAATGTCAAGGATTAGATAAGGATAAATGACTTTGAGTGGTGAGAGAACATTATTTTGTAGTTATCACAACTAGAGGAAAAGTTTATGTAATTTTATTAAACCTCTTGAGTGTGTAAGTAACTAGGGAATGTCTAGCAAGAGGTCATGTTTGTCCGACCTCAAGGGAGTTCAACTCTCTAACACTTATTTAGTATAAAAAAAATCTTTACCTGCCATGAAGGTAATAACAATCGGTCACAATTTTCTTTGTTTTTGATTGTTTTTAGGTGTTTTGAACCTTATACCCTCTTATGAATTTGATATTTCCCTTTGTACCCATAGTAAATAATCCGTCTATCTCCCTCATCATCCCCAATTGCTTTTTTTGGCCTTATTGAATCTTCTCCCCTATCTCCCTCTGTTAATATTCGATACATTCCTCAACTCAAATTTGTGATTTTTGCAGGCGGGAAAATGAAATGTTGCCAGGGTTTAGAACGTCATTTCCTTATCCATATATATCAACGAGGTCATTTTCACTTTTACCGCATATACTATGAAGATCGGATCAGTAATATTTAAAGTCGAAAATCTTAGCATTTATCACTCATCGAACTTTTACGATTCCTCTCTTAAAATGTCAACTTCTCCATCAAACCCTAACCTCTCTGTCCCCATGTTGATGATGATGTGGTTATTACGAAAGTTGTTGAGAATCCGAAAAACGTCTCTTCGAAAAATGAAGAAATGGGGTGGAGTTCCAGCAGATGAAAAAAGAGACTTCGCAAAAGCATGTGTTGATAGTAGGGATGAGCCCGACCGAACTGAACCGGACCGAGTACCGAATCGGAAAATCGGTTCGGTAGCCGGTTCTTGCCTCAGAACCGACCCCTTATAGGGGTAGGTTTTCAGTAAAACCGGTCGGTTCCCCAGACCGAACCGGTTGAACCGAATTTTTTTTTTATATGTTGAGCCCTAATTCATTAATTCTCTCTCTTCAATCAAAATTCCAGCCCGATTACTTTACTCCCAAATCAAAATTCCTCATTACAATTTTCTCCAACCTCCTTCTAAATCCCTAGTTCATTAATTCTCTATCTTCAATCAAACCTGCAGTTCCCATTTCTTCTCGCCGCTTCACCACCGACGCTTCTTCACTTCTCACCGCCTCTCCACAACACCACCGCACCACCGCTTCTTCTCTTTTCATCGTCCCATCCACAGCACCACCAGTCCACCACACCGCCACTTCTTCTCTTCTCACCGTCCCTCCACCGCACCACTGCCGTTTCTTCTCTTCAAGTCCTATTTAAGAAGTAAGAGGTTAATGATGTTTCATTTCTTACCTTTCTATTAGTTCAATTAATCTTCATCACTGGTCGCTATTACTGCTGTTCATTGTAAAGCTTTTTGTGTGGGTTTGAGAATTAATTGAATGCTTTTTTTTGTGAAGAAGAAGAAGCAATTTTTTTGGAAAAATATATTTTCGGTTTTTTTGGACCGAACCGGACCGTTCGGTTTTGTACCGAACCGGACCGACTTTTCCGGTCCGGTAAATGGTCCACGAAAATCCAAGACCGAACCAGTTAAGAACCGAACTTCGGTTCGGTTCGGTCCGGTTCGGACCGTATGCTCACCCCTAGTTGATAGGTTTGTGGTGCAGATAACTTCAGGAGAAGAAATAGCGAAGAAAACTTCAAAAAGGGCAAAAACCACCTAGCCTCAAGTCTTAGCTCCGGTTGAACTTTTTCCTTCCAGGTTTAAAGAGAAAGATTTGGTCGTATTGCGACGGGATCATGGTCGTTATTTTCCCTAGGTTTCGAGATTGTCATCCCGATTGTTGAGGAGAAGGTCAATACTTCTCCCGACAATTGTCAAGCTTTCTATACTCCCATTTAGACCATGGGCTCCGGTATCCCTTTTCCCCTATCTCTTGAAATTCTTGAGACCTTTCTCATTTCCCTTACTCATCTTAATCCCAAATTCCACGGCCTTCATCTTGGCTTTTTCCGTCCTGATGATCGCGAAGGGTTTTAAACCTACTTTTCGCATTTTTACGCTAGTTCGGTCAGCAGCCTTCCTCCATCTTCCAGCCAACCTTCCAATGTACCTTCCTCTTCGAACGCTAATCCAGGTCGGGGATATCCTCCTATGGAGACCAGGACACAATTTGGAATCCTTGGTTGTAAAACATGGGCAGAATGCAATCTTACAGGTCCAGAGGTGAAGAGGAGAAATCAGTTTTTTGACAAGCAGAGTGAATGTATTACTCATATCAGAGCGTTAGGTCGAGAAGCATCCCTTGGTGATATAATAGAAAATCATCTGGAAGGTAAACGAGCTGCAGGATATTCAGCTGAGGATACCCTTCTTACAAATGACAAAGAAAGTGTTCTGGATAAATCCATAAGGCTATTTATATCTATGGTGTTTACCAGGGACATCCAGCGCGCCCTTGATAAGGGACCTCTTGAACAATTGGCCAAAGCAGCTCATGCCCATGAAGTGATTAGATATTTTCCCTTTTGTTCCAATGTAAATAATAGTTTTCAACGTCATTATTTGATGATTTCTACAGACTGGAAGTGCTCTAGTGACAGCAATGTACAATTCTTCTCTTCATATGGAGCAGCTCAAATTCGCCGAGGAGAGTAATAAAATTCTTTTGACCAAAAATAAAGAGTTGGAAAATAGAATCACTGAGATAGAAAGTTCTCAAGTACACGATGATCGACCAGGTCCCAGTGAAAATCCGAGCATAGAAACCGATAATCCTCATATAGTCAACACGATGATGGACGCTAGTCGTTATCAAGCTCAAGTTGAGAAATTAACTCGGGAACTATAGGAACAACGAGTCTCGTTCGCGACCTCCATTAGTGCTTCGGAGTCTTAAAATCGATCTCTCTAGTCACAGTTACACTCCAAAGCCGATGAGGCTGCTATAGACGAAGTCATACGAGAAATTCATGCAAAAAATGTCGAACCTATTATTCGTAATCTTCTCAACTCCCCAGTTCATACTACAATAGTGTACCAAAAAATTGGGGATTTGCTGTTGAGTTTATTTTTCAAGGGGGTCGACCAGCTTATCGAGTCGGGACTGATTCCGAACAGGGGGAAAGAATATCGCGGATCTATTGATATAGGAAAAGACCGAAAACTCCGAGAATATCTTTCTGAGGTCGTGGCCCAAGTCGACTACAGTGACCATCCACTAGCTCACTTAGTGGAGTAATTTGGGACTCCTTTGCCTGTGCCCGGTCCAGACTATGATATAAAAAATGAGCTTGAAATTGATCTGAACGATAAGGAACAAGCTGCCGCCGATGAAGATCAGAATGCCAATGCTGACCAAGTAGCTGCCGCAGATAATGAAGCCGTCAACAAAGAAGAAGATTTGAGAGTAAAATAGGGAGATGGGATGATTCCCCAATAAACCTATTTTAGTTCACATCACATCTTCTTTTTCACGAAAGATCTGTAGATTTTTGTACGTTTTTTTTTTTTTGTAGTTTTATGCTCCTTTTATAGAAATAAGCTGATTTTACCGGGTTTCATGTAGCGGGGTACTATCAATAAAGTAACCAATATATCAATAATATTTGTTAAACAAAACAATAACAAATATTGTCGATCAGAGGTAAGGGCTGGTTAAACTACTCAAGATGGTGCAATTCAAAGAATTAAGTAAATTTGATCTAATAAAACGAATCTATATCTATACTAATACTAAAAGTGTGAATAATTTAAGTTTTTTTCTTTTTTTGTGAAGACAAAAATGCCCTTATTCAAATTGTAAATTATATTAATAAAATATAATTAGACATGAAATTTTCCTTAAATTTTCTCATAAAAAATTTGGTATGAAAATATTTTGAGAAAATTTGTAACTTTCTTTCCTCCTAACCAAGCACCATGAATATGGAAGAAAAACAAATGTATATTCAAATTAGACATAAATTCTTATAATAGTTATTTCCTACAATAACTCCAATAATTAAGAAATTAACTCTTACATCACTTTTACAATTTCATTATTGTTCTCCTATAACACATAAAAATATAAATAAAAACTATTATTTTGAATAGTTGCTTAAATATACATGAAAAATTATTATAATGTATTATCAATACGTTGTTATGTAAAAAATATTATTTGTTTCATTTAAAGATTTAGTACAATATATCACTCCTTAAAAAAATTATAATTCTTTTAAATATCATAAAATATGTTAAAGTTGAATCGCATCTTACCTATGAACAAAATGCTTTGACATGAGAAACATTACCTCAGACTTTCATGGAAATCTTTTCGAGAAAAACGTGTGAAATAAGTGAAAAAACGGATGAAAATTAATGAAAGTTGGTGAAACAAATCAAATAAATTTTATGTAATTGATGAAAACATGTGAAATCGGTATGGATGAAATTTATGAACACTGGTGAAGTAGGTGGAAAAATTGGTGAAATTGGTAATAAATAGTGCCGATTAAATCGATAAATACATGTGAAGTTGATGAAAATTTGGGTGACATTTGTGAAAACATGGGAGACAAATTGGTGAAATCAGTGAAAAGTGGATGAAATATACTAAGAATGAGTTAAATCATTGAAAAATGTTAAAGTCTGTGAAATAATGTGAAATCAATGAAAATTTAAGTGAAGTTTATAAAAAAAAAAAGTGAAATCGGTGAAATATAAGTTAAACTGATAAAAATAAGTAAAATATGAAAAAGAAAAAAAAAGGTTTAACTAGCAAAAACAGTGTGAACTAAACCAGTATAATTTTCTTTTTTTGAATATTAGAAAACAAAATAATTCGATGAAAAATAGGAAAAACAATGAACAATATGTTATAATTGATCAAAAACGAGTAAATCAGTAAAAATCATTGAAAAACGAATTAAACTAATTAACATAATAAGTGAAATGGCTTAGATCGGTAAAGAAAAATCTTTCAAATAATAAGGTAAGTGAAATAATTTGAGATATACTTAAAATTAATTGAAGATGTATGATGTATAATTATTTGAGTTGAAAATTCGGTAAATACATGTGAAATTGATTAAAATTTATTGTAATCTAGAATTAGATCATGTATAAGATGAATTAACAGATCAAAAACTTATCAAGAAATTCTTGATGAAGAAGAGAGAAAAACTGGATGAAAAAATATGTGTAGAAATTTTATTAACTGAACTGTTAGTTACAAGGGTCGAACCCTGCATTTATACATGTACATAGGCGGTGCAGCTCAAACTAACTTATAACTGCCTAACTAATAGGAAAAACGTATACACGCTTTAATAAGCTACATAAATAATTAAATATAAAATAAAATACAAAGAAAAAATAAAAACAAATAAAATTACAAAATAAATCAACACAATCCCTAATCCCCCAAATTGAACCCAGACGATCTCTGTCACCTTCAATCCTTCTCTTCCACCTTCAATCCTCCAATTAAATATGTCTGAGGCTTCATTATCTCCAATACTCCCCCCTCAAGATGGAGCATGGATATCGAGCAAACAAGAGGTAAATTTAAAGCTTTTGTTAATAAATCAGCAATTTGATGATTTGTATGTATAGGCATGAGCTTAATGCGTTTCCAGTCTATCTGCTCCTTAATAAAATGACAATAAATTTCAATGTGTTTAGTTCTCTCATGATATACTGGTTTTGATGCTATTTGAATTGCTGAATTATTATCACAGTATAAAAGTGTAGGTGTAGAAAGATGAACATGTAAATCCCTGAGTAATTGTTGTAGCCACACAATTTCACTTGAAACAGTAGCTAATGACCTGTATTCTGCCTCTGCAGAAGATCTTGAGACTGTTACTTGTTTCTTGTATTTCCAGGAAACAAGTGAGCTTCCTAAAAACACACAAAAACCTGAAGTAGACCTCCTAGTATCTTTGCAAGATGCCCAATCTGCATCTGCAAAAGAACTTAGTGTTAGGGTAGATGTAGATGAGAAAAATAGACCCTTACCTGGACTAGTTTTTAGATATCTGAAAATATGATAAATTGCTTGTAAATGAGGCATTCTAGGATGTGAAACAAACTGACTCAGCTTATGCATAACATAGCTGAGGTCAGACCTTGTTATGGTAAGATATAAAAGCCTTCCAATTAACCTTTTGTAATGAGTATGATCATCTAGTAAATCCCCATCTTCTGAATTAATTTTAGATCTAGAAATTAGGAGAGAGCAAAAATATTTTTCAAAGAGAAAAAATTGGAGAGAAAAGAGAATACGTTTTTCTTTAAAGGAGTAGATAATTATTGGTGGTTATATTCAAAAAACATTGAAGTCCCAAGGGTATTTAGAGTTAACCAGAAATTTTCTTTCCGTTTGTGATTGGAGATCGACCAAGGGTATTTAGAGTTAACCAGAAATCAGATTGAAGGGTTTCGTGATTCAATTGCCGGATCAATCTATCAAATAAGATCCTTTACTTTTGTTTGCTTTGAACTTTGGATTTAAAGCACGTATGTTGTTTAAAAACCAACATTGGTATCAGAGTCATCGTTGTTATTGAGTTCAAAACTTTTGTTTTTTTCTGGTGATATTCATAATTCATGGTGTTCATAATTTAGAATTCCTGTCAAATTATTTTTCTTAGTGAATTTTCGAATTTGTGGAATTATGGTTATGGTGTTTTATTTTTCGAGGCATGCTGTAACTATTATTGAAGTATGCTTGCATGAAATTATAATTTTCTGTATTTTTCCAGGACTTTCGATGTGTAAACTGTTCTGAAAAAATTGTTTTGTTAAAATAGTATTATGCGTTTTCCTGATTTGATACTTTGAATTATGCGAACTATCATATATGCTTACGTTCATCTTGAAATAAGTTTTCTAGATATGTGCCCAGATTATTTTTTGGTTGTGTAATTTATCAGTTAATTATTTTATAAACCTCTGCATTTTTACCTTAAATAATCTGAAAATTTAGTTCTAAGTATATAATGCATAATATACTCGCCCACTCTCAACCTTAGCGGTTATTAGAACAAACTCCAATGTCGAGAGCTGAAAATTTAAAAACCATTTGTACCAATGGATTCAGAAGGCATGAAAATGGGTGGTAGCCAGAAGGATTTCGCCGGAAAATGTCAAGAAGACGGAGCGTGTGCCACACGCGCCACCAATGCGAATGGGTGACTGAATGATCAGTCAACACATTTTAACGCCACGTGGATGTCCACATGGCACTCGTGTCAGATACACGTGGCTACCCCGTCAGCTCCACGAAGGATTTTTTTGGGTTCGTGTTTGCCACATCATTGCCATGTGTACCTCCACATTTGTATGACGTGGGCTGACATATGGTAGCAGTCAGCTTATGTCATGGTTTTTTAAGCATGACATGCTCACTCTCATCGCCAGCCGTCGATTTCGACTGGATTTTTTCCAGTAAACTCGAAAATTTATTTTTGATTTATCTGCGAATTAAATTTTTTTTTAGTAAAATGTTTAAAATTATTGTGATTTATTAAATTTTAAACCTTTAGAAATTCACAGAAATTAAAATTCCTTATCAGAAAATTTCAAATTTTTTTCCACAAATTTTAAATAAAATTGTCCTTCATGGTTGGCTACTGAAATTGAATTTTGTGATACTTTAGAAAATAAAGCTCGTTTATTCACACTTGAGCATTTGTTTTTTCGCGTATTTTATTTGAAATTGAGCAAACAAAAAATTATTGAGAGTATCCATAGGTATTTTGATCGCTGGAAATATTAAAGTCCGCAAACTTTAAAAATTACCCTCATCCTTCAGGTATGCCTTTGATCTATAGCAAATATAGGGTACTTCGGGGAGAAGCCCTTGAGCGACGTATCCATGAGCTACCTAGGGTCATAGAAAATTTGGTGTCACACCAAATGGATACTAAACACACTCTTAAAGAACATTGGAGAGTAATGAGAATGTTACACCGCCGCGTTCGTTATTATAATAATGACATTCATCCTTATGAGAAACGGTGTGATGTTTACAAGCACCCACTTCCGGTTGAACTTTATAAATATGGGAAGAGGCAAGAAACTATATTGGAAAAGATAATACAATTTATTCACAACATGCATTATGGATGGAAATTATACCGCAAGAAAAAGGCTGAAAGGACTTTATTTTGATGTCTCAACTCTAACCTCCGCAATTTGAGGTCCGACATGAGGAAGAAATCAACTCATCTGTCCTTGAAGCATGTACCTTGTGACAAACTATCTCAAGCAATTGCCAATGAAGTTTTTGTTCAGTCTTGACAATCAATCGAACCAGAGGGTCGATTTTCCGATTTGAATGATTTCTGTATGTAATTTATTTCCATTTGCATATATTCTATGTTGCTTATTTGATTTTCAATATGAGACTGGATTTGATAATTGTTTATATTTGAATCTTGGTTATTTTGATTCGAAATGCATGCTCTGTTTGCTTACATATTTATGATCATATATGTATTGTTTTGCCTTAGCATGTTTGATCAATTTTTCTAGTGGGAGTTTTTAGATTTTAGAATGACTATCATCGAGAACTTTAGTTTTTTTATACTTTTGATATTAAGTCCATAGTTATGAGACACTTGTAAATGGATGATGACTGGGAACATTGCTTGAAATTTCGAATCCATTGCTTGTGCCAAGTCTTTATGGATCTTAATTGATTTAGTGTAAAATAAAATATGTGTTAAGGAATTCAACATTTAATCACTTCTTAATTAACAGACTATGGCATCAAAATCGATCATTGCTGACCTTAACAAAGGTGACAAACTGAACGGTGACAACTATGACATTTGGCGTCATAAGATTTGGTATGTGCTCGATGAGCAAGATGCTTTAGATGGTATCAACCAAATCATGGCTGACCCAGGTGTTGGAAATAGTGTCCAACAGAGAAGGGATCAAAAGGCTTACCAGGTGAGGGAAAAGAAAAATTCCACAGCTAGTGCAATCATGGTTAGCTCTGTGATTGATTATCTGATTTTACGAGTGTTAGCAGCACCCTACCGCTCATGACATATGGGTGCTTCTCAGGGAAAAATATGGAGGTACATCAATCACTCGTCTGAAGCAACTGACAATCAAGTTTGACACTTATAAGAAATTGCCCAATCATAATATTAAACAACACATCAGTGAGATGTCTAACATGATTAGGGAGGTTTTGTCAGCTGACCATATACTCTTTGATGAGCAGAAACTTCAAGCCTTAATCCGATCACTTCCTGACATGTGGGAGCATTTAAAAATCAATCTGACTCATAATGATAGCATGAAAACATTTGATGATGCTGCTTGCCACGTTGAGCTTGAGGATGAGCGACTTGGGGTTGCGAAATCCATGTTGAGTGCTTACATTACTGAGACTAGTTCCAAGAAAGGTTCGGCCTTCAAACGTAAGAGAAACTGGAAGAAAGACAACTCAAGGAAGCATACTGGTGAGAAGAACAACAATCACAACCATGGTGGTAAACATAAGCGTTTTCCCAAAAAGATAAAAGACAAGAGCAAGATGAAGTGCTTCAACTGTGGAGCACTCGGGCACTTTACTCGTGAGTGCACCAATCCTAAGAAGGATAAGGTAGCACACTATAATTCGTCTTCATCTTTTATTCATGTATCTACGACTGTTTTATTGACTGAATCATATCCTGTGTGGATTGGTGACTCAGGTGCCACAGACCATGTGACTAGAGATCGTGAATTGTTGGTAGAGTTTCGTCGAGTCTCTGTTGGAACAAGATGGATATATGTAGGAAATAATGCCAGAGTGGAGGTTAAAGGGATTGGTACTTGCAAACATGATTTGCATGGTGGACAAACCCTGATCCTTCAAGATGGCTTATTCGCTCCAGATATTCGAAGGAATTTAGTTTTAGTTGTTGCTCTTCTAGGATTAGGATTTACTTTGAAATTCTGTCGTAATTCTGTTCATGTTTATTTAGATAATGTTTTTAATGGTTCTGGATATCTTAGAGATGATTTTATCATTTTTTATCGTAACAGACATAATCTGGGCTGGATCGGATCTGGGGGGCCCATGTGGGCCGACCCAAACCGAATACAATATTCAGTTGGTTAATGGAGAGTTTAGATAACTCCCCCACTAACCCACACATATTTTCACTCCACTACTCCTCTCTCTCTCAAGTCAGTTAAAATAAAAGATCACGTTCACTTTTATTTTATCAGATCAACTCAATTCGAAACTAGGAGAGAGCGAAAATATTTTTCAAAGAGAAATTAGTGGAGAGAAAAGAGAATACGTCGTTCTTTAGAGGAGTAGATAATTATTGGTGGTCATATTTAGAAAACATTGAAGTCCCGAGGTTCTTAGGTTGTGATCAGAATTTCCTTCCCGTTCCTGATTGGAGATCGACCAAGGGTATTTGTAGATAACTAGAAATCAGATTGAAGGGTTTTGTGATTCAATTGCCGATTAATTTATCAAGGAAGATCCTTTACTTTTGTTTGCTTTGAATTTTTGATTTAAAGCATGTATTATTGTTTAAAAACCAACAGCAAAAAACCTAATGAAATGTATGAAGGGCTCCTTGCATTGATTCAATCATAACTAATTAATGTCTTAATGATACAACATCAATTCACAACCTATGGTCGCAAATAATAATATTTTGATTCATGGATTAAATATTAATTGTAAATGTGGTCCATTAAAGATAATTCCGACAAGTGAAGTATAATCTTGAAAGCCTGCTAGTGGAGCATGATTTTCTAAAGGGCTTAAAAGAAATGGTCCCCATAATTGTCTTTTTTTAGTAGATAGTTGAATAAACTTTTAGAATTTTTGGCAGGTCATAAAGGTTAAGAAAAGATCATTTTCTTTATCTTACATTAAATACTTCCTCGTTTAGTTTAAAATAGATATCAACTTTTTCTTTCAATCCTAAACAAAATATTGCCAAAAGTTACTTTCGGTTTCTTAGGTTGAAGCATCAAGTGAATAATTAAATACACATTAGAACCTTTTGAATTTTTGTTCTTGTTTCTAATTAGATTCTAATGTTTTGTTTCAATTCAAAGATTTCTTATGTTTTCTTGAACGTTTGATTGGTTTTTAGGCACGATCGATAAATTTTTGCTCGATCTTTTATTTTCTTGATCGAACATTTGATCCGTGCTTAGGTACGACCAATAAACTTGTGTTCGGTATTTTGTCGTCTTGATCAAACGTTTGATCGGGGTTATGGGGCAACCTATAAACTTCATCTCCATCTTTTTTCTTTTCAATCGAACGTTTTGATCAATTTTATCTACTTGTTGATCCTGCTCTTGTAATCTCATAGATCGAGCAGCACCACAGTGGTTCAATTCGATTGCCCCAACCCCTTTCTTCATAATGTGGGGGTGTTAACTTAGAGGGACACAAATATTCATTCACAATTAAATCAGTCGGATTTATACGGGTCGACCCAAATAAAGATGTAAGAGTATTTGGTACTTTTCGTGGTCGATCACGAATATTTATAGGAAATTGAACTTTTCATACTAAACGTTTGATACCTTTATACATTTCATACCATAGCTTTCTAAATGACACGTTTGATACAAAAATTGACCACCCTTTTTCAATTTAAGTTTTACCGTTAAATCTTGGATGGAAAAGGACATGTACCATGCACGTGTCCGTTAAGTCGCAGAAAAAAATAAAAAAAATGCATTTTTCATACCGAACTTTTACCCACTTTATACATTTGGTACCAAACTTTCAAAGGAGATACATGTAACCAAAATTGAAGGACATTTTCTACATGAACTTTCTCCGTCAAATTTTTATAGCCGAAGTTCGTGTTCTTTATATGGTTGGAAAGATCAAGAGCTTTATAATGATACAAGTTTCAGTTCATGAAACCCAATAAATAATCTGTAGAAAATTAACAAAGTTTCGGGAAATTAATCATGAAATCATATCTCATAGTCTGCAAGGAATCGTGCCATAATAATATTCAGATATGTTATAGTGCAAATAAGCATACTATGATAAAAATTTCGGAGCATAATTTTAAGCGTACTAAAAATAGCTATCTTTTCTTTTGGTTTCCCAACATTTCATCCTTTTCGAGGCGTGTTGGACACATTAAGTGGATACCTCTCCCAACAAGGATTTGAACCGGAGTCCGCCACCTTGTAGTAATTGGTCCATTCCACTAGACCAATCACATGTTGGTAAAAAACAAAATAACGTCAAAATAAGTAATAAATATTTTAATTAATGTATTTTGCATTTATTTTAGAAGTTATCTAGTAAATTATTTGAATTTTATTTAATCAAATAAAATAAATTATTTAATTTTTCTTAAATCATATCTAATATTAGTTAATAAATCACTATCTACCAATTTATGAGCAGGAAGATAGTGATTTTTTTTGTGCTTAAAATTAATGCTCCAAATTTTTTACCATAGCATGCTTATGTGTACTATATCACATCTGAAAATTATTATGACACGATTCCTTGTAGACTATCAAAAAATGCATTTTTTATACCGAACTTTTACCCACTTTAGACATTTGGTACTAAACTTTCAAAGAAGACACATTTAAACCAAAATTGAAGGACATTTTTCACATTTACTTTCTCTGTCAAATTTTTAGAACCAAATTTTGTGTTCTTTATACGGCTGGAAAGCTCAAAAGCTTTATAATGGTACAAGTTTCAGTTTATGAAACGCAATAAATAATCTATAGAAAATTAACAAAATTTTCGGGATACTAATCATTAAATCATATCTCATAGTCTATAATGAATCGTGCCATAATAATTTTCAGATATAATATAGCGCACATAAGCATGCCAAGGTAAAAATTTCGGAGCATAATTTTAAGCATACCAAAAATCGTTATCTACCAATTTATGAAAACATCAAATAGAAAATAACGTCAAAATAAGTATTAAATATTTTAATTAATCTATTCAGCATTTATTTTAAATAAATTATTTAAACTTTGTTAAATCATATCTAATATTATTTATTAAATCACTATCTACCAATTTATGAGCAGGTATAAAGTGATTTTTTGTGTGCTTAAAATTAATGTTCTAATTTTTTTACCATAGCATGCTTATATGTCATGTATAAAATCTGAAAATTATTGTGACATGATTCCTTGTAGATTATCAGATATTATTTCATTTTGATTAATATCCCAAAACTTTGTTACTTTTTTGCGGATTATTTATTGCGTTTCATGAACGAAAACTTGTACGGTTGTACCATTATAAAACTCCCATCAAGAGCTTTACAGCCATATAAAAACACGAACTTTGGCTCTGAAAATTTGACAGAGAAAGTAAATGTGAATAAAGTCTTTCAATTTTAGAATTATATGTTTCTTTTTTGAAAGTTTGGTATCAAATGTCTAAAAATGTATTTCTTTGTTTTATTTTTCCTTTTTTTTTTTTTAATTTTCTGCTAGTTAACGAACACGTGTCCTTTTTCATCCTAAATTTAACGGCCAAACCTGAAAAAGGTTTGTCAATTTTGATATCAAATGTGTCATTTTAAAAAATATAATATGAAATATATAAATGTATCAAAATTTTGGTTTGCAAATTACAATTTCCTCGTATTACAATTGAAAAGGTTGAATATTTAGCTTTTCCTCGAGCTTGGTCAATCGGTTGAGCAGATGTCACGCTATCGTGATCAGTGTGATAATATGTTTTAGAAGTAGATTTTTTCAGAAATTATGGAAGACGAGAAATAATATAGAGATATGTAAAGTTATATAAAATTATATTTAGGGTAAATCACAAATTTGGTCCTCTTTATGAGTCAATATTGTATATTCGTTCCTCTTAAATTTTTGTAGTAGATTAGTCCCTCTTATAAAACATCCATTTCTCTTGAATTTTTTATAGCAGATTCGTCTATCTTATCAATGTAGTGCACATTCGTTTCTCATAAATCCAAAATACATCACTTAAATCTAAAATATATTCTAATATGGGCGAAGATTGATATATTTTGAATTTAAGAGGGAAGAACATGTTACACTACATTGATAAGAATGATAAATCTGCTACGAAAAATTTAAGAGGGACGGATGTTTGATAAAAGGGACGAATTTGGTACACTACATTGATAAAAGAGACAAATCTGGTATAAAAAATAAAAGAGGGATGAAAGTGCAAAATTTGACCCATAAGGAGGACAAAAAATGCGATTCACTCTTATATTTATTATACTAGGCAAGACATATTTACCTAAGTTATTTATGTCAAATCAAATTAAAATTTGTTTAAAAATAAGTGAATTTTTTTAGAAGCTGTTTTTTTTAAAATTGAAATATTAAGTTCTTTCTGAAATAAACAAATTTTTTTATTTTTAATTTTTCATAGAGCATCAAAATACTCTCTCAAAAACAAGATTAACGTATCTTTAGTTTTTTCCGAATAACAAAATATCATGAGTGTAGAAGAGCTGAGCATAATACTGTAAACGAGA
Organism: Penstemon eatonii; assembly: GCA_038501285.1. Taxonomy (NCBI): domain Eukaryota; kingdom Viridiplantae; phylum Streptophyta; class Magnoliopsida; order Lamiales; family Plantaginaceae; genus Penstemon; species Penstemon eatonii. The sequence goes on along the minus strand of CM076712.1, from coordinate 17,799,724 downwards.
TATATGAGCGAAACCCATATGGACCCAACGTTTGATTTTTATTTGAATTTTTTCTTTTTTGAGAATGTTTTTTTATTTGAGTTAGTAAGAATCATTACATGGATAGTACTTGAACAAATTTAATTATTTAATGATATGCTAATTGTTTCACCTAGTTTGTACTTTGTAACAAAAACGAATGAAAAGATTAAAATTACATAGTAATTAGTTTCCTTTTATATCAATATAATAAATTGAATTTGATATATTATTTGATGTAATGATATATTCATCATATTTGAAAAAAAAAAGCCACTAATTGAGCAAATTAAATTATTTAATGATATGCTAATCATTTCCTCTAAAAAATCAATTCAAACTTCATTTAAATTGTAACTCTTCTCATCATATAAATCATTCACATAAATGAAAGTAAGGAGATAAAATATTAAAGGAGAGTAGTTTTCTCAATCATGACTTCTATTTTATTTATTTATCATAAAGAAAATAAATAAAAAGACCTATATTTAATCTTTTTCCGTCAAAGGGACAGAGAATGTGATGAATGTGACATTTCATGTTAGTGGACCTAGAAAAATCTAAGCCATCTTAATCTGACTGATTATAAGTTAATCTTGTCCAATTGTCGGAAATTAATTTATAAACATTAGGTCCAATGAGTCAACAAATTAGGATGGTCACGATCGTAAAATTGACTTTCTCCACTATCAAGCAATTTCCCTTTTAGACATTTAGTCATATTCATAAAATAGTAAACAAAACGTAACTTGTTTTCCTTATTTTAATATTATTATATAAAATCAATGGGTAATTATTTTTTCTTTTGAGAATACATTTATTATGAATTACTACGTAAGAAATTATTTCAAAAATTATAAAATAATGAACAACGAATAGATTCTAATAATAAATTAAATAGAACAATTATGTACCAACATTTGTGATAATTGCAAGTGATTGACCTTGAGCTAAAATCAATTGGGGTAAGTGGCGACCATGATTCGCTCTTAAAAAATATTCAAAAATTTTAAATTTTAAATCTCAAATTTCATTTTGTATTGTGTTGCGCGATTTTGCACATTACATACAATAAAATAACTTTGAAATAATAATAATAATAATAATAATAATAATAATAATAATAATAATAAAAGAATTCATACGGTAAACTATATTTACTTTTCAAACTGTATCTAGAACGAATCGGACTTAAAGCACGCAGATCATTAAATTACCTCCTTCGAAAAATATTTAACAAGATTTATTAAAACTTTCACTTAAAATTACGAAAATTTAAAGGTAGTTGTTAGACCATGAAAAAATATTTGGCACTCGGAGAAGGTGGGGCAAATTGCATCTAATCCCTAAGTTTAAAGAGAAGTCGATTTCATTTTCTCATTCATCATCACTTTGTATTGGGATACAAAAATTAATTTGAATTGAATCTCAGCGTTTGTTGCATCATATCATTTATGCAGACAATGCGCCAAATTATTTTTGTTGTGCTGTCAAAGAAGTTCTAAAGATTTATATCATCTTTCATTTAAGTCAAATTTCATCCCAATTATTATTTTACGTTGAAAGCGCAATAAATGCCAAAAGTAGGCTAAAGTACAATTGACTCAATTCGTGACCTTAGAATCATGTGCATATCCTAATGGAAATTCATCGTTGCAGAAAGTCATAGATGTTTCATTGATTTAATTTGGGGAGTCAAAATAAATGAACCATATGATCAGTAAAAGGAGAATTATATCCTGTTCACATTTGATGCGCACTTTTGTTTGGAAGATTTAATTATGGCTAAATCAGATTTGAGGGAAAAACATTTTTATACTAAACTTTTGTTTAAAAAATATATTTGGTATCAAACTTTTTGAAAAAACATATTTTATACCATAATTTAAACAATTTTGACATGTTTAGTTTTGACGTCAATTTTCGGACGAAATTCAGCACGTGCCGCTCATGTGCCTGTTAATTTGACAATGAGAGGGAAAACATGCACAAGTTTTAAAGACCCACGACACTTGCTGAATTTCGTCCAAAAATTGACGGAAAAAGTAAATATATCAAGATGGTGTGAATCATGGTATGAAGTGTATCTTTTCAAAAAGTCTGGTATCAAATGCGTTTTTTGAACTAACGTTTGGTATTAAAAGTGTTTTTCCCTCAATCAGATTTATGGTCATTGATATAATGTGTTTTATACTTATATCTCTCTTACTAAATAATTTACATTTAAGTCCCGCATATAACAAATGTGTTCCACTAATCAATATCCGGATACATTTTCGGTGACAACGTCAATCACATGTTAGTCACGTGACTTTTAGTAAGAGTATTTTTTAACTTTTATATGTTATAATATTTTGACTTGATCGGTGTAACACAGTTTATTGGTGCAGTTTGGTGAAAAAATGCTTGAAATTTTATTGATTTAACATATAGGGTGAGTACCACTTTTGTTCTTTCTTATGTACTTATTTTAACAATTTGGTCTTCGTATTTTTCTTGACATTTTACTCCCTACCATCTATTATTTGCTTCACTTTAATCATTTTAAGAGACGTCAGGCTCAAATGAATTGCACGTAACCATATTTAGGGTATTTTCGTCCGTTTCCTACGATAATGATAAACTTAATTGTATATTATTTAGCAAGAAAAATAGAAATATAAAATACGTTATACTTGAGGACCATAAATGTGATTTAACAATAATTAAATTTTCCAAACAACCACTACAAAAAAATTAAATTTTAGTGACAAAATTTTATATGACAATGTTGAAGTTGTCACTTCTTATATATATTAAGTGACAAAAACTCAAATATTGTCACTAAAATGGTTTTCGTAAACATACTAGTGACTAGAATTGTAAAAAAATTGTCACTATTGACATTTAGCGATAACCCAAAAGTGACAACCAAAAAGTTATCACTAAACCATATATTGTCACTAGGTTGTCACTAAAAAGGTGTCGTTAATTGTCAATAGTGACAACTTAAATCACCATATATTTATCATTAATAGCTATTAGTGACAACTCAAAAATTTATTTTGTCACTATTACACTTGTCACCATTATTATTATTATCACGAAATAAATACAAAGAGTGACGACTTCCACATTATCACTTATTTTTTTGTCACTTAAATGTGAACATGATATAATTCTCATTAATAGCTATTAGTGACAACTCAAAAATTTATTTTGTCAGTATTATACTTGTGACCATTATTATTATAACAAAATTAATATTTTTATCACGAAATAAATACAAAGAGTGACGACTTTCACATTATCACTTATTTTTGTCAGTATTATACTTGTGACCATTATTATTATAACAAAATTAATATTTTTATCACGAAATAAATACAAAGAGTGACGACTTTCACATTATCACTTATTTTTTTCCACTTAAATGTGAACAGGATATAATTCTCCTTTTAATGATCATATTGCAACACGCTGTGGATTCAAGCACAGCCGAAAGTGGGAGTAGTGGCCGGCGATTAATAATGTTCCCAGACAATATTAGAATTGACGGTACCAAATCTATCATTCTCAGATTAAAGTAAAGAGGACAATATCAATTAACTTTAAATATATGAAAGTTGGTAGGTAACATATAGTAGATTTTGTCTAGGCAATGTTTGCATGTTAAATGAGACGAATTTGAAATTATATAATTTGAAATTGTATTTAGCAAACGGTGCAATTAATTGTAATATAGAAAATTGAAAACTATATCAAAATCAAGCTCCGCGAATCATATATATATTAAAGTTAGTTATAGTTATTCGTTTATATGGTTGAAAGACACATCAACAATTCATAAAATTCATTTTTTTTACGAATTATATAATTATCATATAATTAGCTACAATATCAACAAGTTACGAATTATTTAATTATCAACAATTAGCTACAATATCGGGTCAAAATTTTCAATCTTTTATGTGGCTTATCATATTAAATTAATCATATTTGTGATGTATTAAACCTTTATACACAGAGTCATATGATATTATCAAATTATTAGTTAAATTTATTAATTAAATTATTTATTATGATTTTTTGAAATTTTATCAACACTACAAGAAAAATAGATTTTAGTGATAAAATATTAAGTCATTGTTTGAATTGTCACTTTTTGCATATATTTAGTGACAAAACTATTAATTTTATCACAATAACAATAGTGACAAGTGCAATTGTGACAAAATATATTTTTAAATTGTCACTAATGACTATTAGTGATGAGTTTATGAAACTTAAGTTGTCACTATTGACAATTAGTGACACATTTTCAGTGACAACCTAGTGACATAAATATTGTCACTATAATTTAGTGCCAATATTGACAATTTTTTCACATTTCTTGTCACTAGTGTGTCTATATACATAATTTTAGTGATAATATTTAAATTCTTGTCATTTTGTCATTTGCTATTTTGTCACTAAAATTTAAATTTTTTATAGTGCAAGTTGACTGATTAACGGTGCCAAGGAATAAAGATTAATGGGACGGAGGAAGTATTAAAAAAAATAAACATAGCTAGAAATATTTATTAGTATTACTGAAAATTATATATAAATATATATATATATATATATATATATATATATATATATAAGAATCGGTTGGATTTTGTATCATGATATGAATTATTCTCAATCAAATAAAAGTTTGATATGAATCTGACCAATTAAAAATCCAAATAAAATATCATTGTATTGTATCTTACAAAAACATTAAATGTAAATTATATCATTGGATTTAAAAAAAAAAAAATATCCATCTATTGCCCTACAAATGATCACATAATTAGAAAAAATGAAACATCTTGAATTGGGCCCATAGTTTAGGTGTTCTACGGCCCAGCCTGCTCGCTAAAAAGTTTGCTTCATACAGTCCGACATGATGGCCTTATATTGGCAATTCAAATTTCAATCTTTCATGTTTCTTTCATTCATAACGGGTTTATATTGGCAATTCAAATTTGAATATCATATTTATTTTATGATGGGCCCATAATGGTAATTCAAATTTTCTTATATTGTTTGTAGGGGTGTACATGGTTTGGACCGTATTTTATTTTAATAATTACATGTTTTATACCAATTGGTATGGTATGGGTTAAATTTTTATACCAAAAAAACCATACCTTAAATTAGTATTGTTTAGACTATATATTTCGAAAACTATAGTTAAGTTCAGTCTATACAGTCTTGGACAACTCTTATATTACAAGTTAGTTTTTTAGATTGAGTTTAGGCCCCATTGAAGCAATGTGGACTTAGCCCAAACTATATAGTGAATTCTAATATAGTATCATAGCCCCAAGTTAAAGTGAGTCACCTCATTTCGTGATGAGTTTCTCCTTGTACGAGTGATGGGCTTCAATATCTACCCACACACTTTACTAAGATAACAATGGCTTGTGTTGTCATTATTCCTCCAGTTAATCAAGGCTTGAAGTGTCATTATTCGGCCAGTTAACAAATACCTAGAGTATCATTATTCCTCCGGTAAACAAAGGCCCAGAATGTCATTATTCGTGTATTGAATCTTCAACCATATATCGTAAATTCACAAGGTTGGACTTTCATATATAACGTGTAGGGTTTGTTTCACACACACATTTTGGCTGCCTATAAGTGAAAGAGCAGTATTGAAACTCAATATACCACATTGGTTGAAAACAATAATTTAGTCCACCTTATAAGGTCACGGACAACTTTACCTTACAAATTAACTTTTGAGGTTGAGTTTGACACAAATCAAATAATATGAACTTAACTCAAATCATGTAATGAATTTTTATTACGTTACCTAAAAATAGTTTAAGTTCAAGCAGAACTCAACTTGAGCCCACTTTATTATTGGATAAGAACAAAATTATTTAATTATTTAATGGACCAAAATAAAGTCCTTGATATTCCATCACGATTCATTGCACGTGTCTTACACATTCTTGAGCGGACAAATATATGCCGACTAAAACCCTTTTGTTAACAGCACACGGACTGAACTTTCTCTTATGAAACTATTAATACGATGATCATCATTTTTATATTTTTTATTAATTTTAGTGGATGTAAGAAGGACCATAATCTTACTTTAGGATTATAGAGTAATTACAATCTTGCTTTAGGTGGAAAAACTATATAATTGTTTATTCATTAACTTACTTTTTACTAATAATAATAAAGTACAAGTAAGATATACTATTAGCTTACGACCTAAAGATAAGCTCACAGTCAACTTAATCGATAAAGATAAAGACGTAATATAACTAAATCACAATTATAGAGTTCTAGTACAACTAATTGATATAAAGAGTCCTATTATTAAAAAGAAGATCGTAACATTCTCCGCCTCTCAAATTCGAATCTTGTCCTCAAGGTTCGTACTTCACATTAGTCACTGAAAATAGAGACCTCCTCCTGGATCCCAACAAATTAAAAACGGACTTCACCTTGTGCCCAATCATCAATCGGCATGTAATGGTGGACCTTTGATTGAATTGCCACCAATAATAGTTTGGAATTTTTTTTTTTATAAGTGGTTGTTCAATGTAATTAACCCAACATACTTCACTGGACTTGCACATTGCCAATTGCTAATCAATTTCATCGGACAAACCACATTCGGTAAATGGGTTGGTTTTTGATGATTTGGTTTTGTTGCATTTTTTTATTCCAAGTCTGAATCTAACTGAGCACTTGATAACAATTTCTTAATAGAATCCACATGAGTCGATCTTAGTTGGATGACCGATTTTGACTATTCAACAGATTTGGGTCTATCAAATATTTGTTTTTGAACATTGGAGTAGATTCCTATTTGCAAGTTATGACGCTATTTATCTTTGATATTATCTCTGATGTGGATTTTGAGTCGCAACTTTTGATTGCAAATATAGACCTAGTTTCTATCTTCTTATTTGATGTAATCACCGACGAATATAGTTTATTGCTCCTTCGGATCCTTCATCAATCATTGAGATTTCCTTACATGATTAAGAGAGTAAAGCTCAAAAACTCGATTCACAGATTCATGAATCTCATGGAGAGAACTCTCCAATCAATCCAAATGTTCTTCATCGAACATAGTTTTGTGAGCAAGATGATGTGATATCAACCCATTTTGAGCGAAGCTTTGATATGATCTAAACCTGGCTCTGATACCAACTGATACATACCAACTGATACGATCTTCTAACATCATTTTTATATTTTTTACTTTAGTGGACGTAAGAAAGACCATAACTTACTTTAGGATTGTAAGAGTGACTGCAATCTCACTTTAGGTAAAGAAGTCATATAATGAAGCACAAACAATATATACTACTAGTATATGACCCAGAGATAAACTTATAATCTCTTTAATCAATAAAAATAAAGTCATAATCAAATTAAATAACAATTATAGAATCCTAGTCCAACTAATTGATATAAAGAGTCCAAGTATTCTCACGTAAATTAATTGATATATTAATTTATTTTGTTAAATTATTAATAATGCCTTGGAATATTGTTAAAGCTTTATAAATATAATGAAAGTCAAATTTTAGATCTGAGTTAAAAGTTAAATGAACATCATCTTTTCCTTATTTTATTAGTTCATTTAGAAGCCAAAGTGATATATCGGTGTTGCAAAATATTTTCTATGATTTTCAAGTTAAATAATATAGGATTTAATTTATTACACATGTAAATGAAACTATAGCGACGTGTATATGTTGGTAACTCTTAACATCATGTTAAAAAATAGAATCATGTTCCTACAAGCTTTTGCGTATGTTCCTATTGATGACCATATTAAATTTCTAAATTCTCTGATCTTATGATTTTTCTACATATGAATTCACACATTAATTTGTTTTTCCAGAGATATTCAGAGATGGAAGGACAATCTAGCCAACAAGTCATTAAGAACAACTTGGATAAAATGTCGAATCAAATTGCATATGAAAACAATCCAAGTACATATGAAGGCAAAACAGTGGTGGTAGTGTTGTGCCGAATCAAATATGGTTCGATCGGATTTGGGGCGCCCATGTGGGTTGACCCAGTCCGGATCTAGAATCCAATTGGTTATTGGAGAAGTTGGATAACCCCACAAACCCACTCCTATTGCAACTTCTCCAGCCCACCTCTCTCTTTCTTTAGTCAGTTAAATAAAACACGCGTTCTTTTATTAATCAGACAACCCAAATTAAAATACAGTGAACGACATATCTTCTACTAAAAGAAAACTGAGAGGAAAAAAGAAAGAGAGTAAAAGAAAATATGTTTCTTTGTGGGGGTGTACAAATTGGTGATCAATTCAAGAAGGCATCGAAGTCTCAAGATTCTTAGGCTGTGAACTGTATTTTTCTTCAGTTCGTGATTGGAGATCGACCAAGAGTATTTGGAGACAACCAAAAGTATGTTGAAAGGTTTAGTGATTCAAACACCAGTTAGCTTAATCAGTAAGATCTTTATTTAATTTGCTTTAAATTTCGGATTTGAAGCACATATGTTGTATAAAATTAACATTGGTATCAGAGCCAACGTTGTGATTAAGATCGAAATCTGTTTTTCTGGTGAAGATTTGTGATTCTGTTCATGATTAATAATTTCTGTCAAACTGATTTTCTTTGTGATTTTTCGAATTTGTGAAATTATGCTTACGATGTTATAATTTTTCGACCATGTTTTTGTTGTCAAATTGTGCTTTAACAATAATTGGAGCATGCCTATATAAAATTATAGTTTTTTGTTTTTTTATAGGAATTTTTGGATGTTTCAATTGTTCTGTGTTAGTCACGGAGAGTAGGAGACCGGAAGCCCAGTAAATCTTTGTCATCTTCTAGTCAATGCCCCGTGCAGCCTTATCAGCGACACCTGGCAACATGTAATTGTTTAACCATTGCCACATGTACTAACACATGTCAGACGCGTCAGTGCCACATGGTGATTTTTTAACCTCATATTCCACATGTAATTCCGCGTGGACTGCCACATCACTGCTTACTACCACATGGCAGAAGGCTACTTATGTCATGTCTTGCTCAGCCGTGACATAACCACTTTGACAGCCGGCGCCAGTCGTCACGTGCGGGCAGTTCTGATCGCCTGTTTTAACCGAAATTTTTTCTGCAAACTTGAAATTTTATTTCTAGTTTATCCGTGAATTAAGATGACTTTTTGGAGAAAGTTTGAAATTTATTTTGATTTATCAAGCCTTTAAACCTTTAAAAATTCACAGAAAAAAATACTTTTAAGAAATTTCCAAATCTTTTCCATAAATTTTAAATAAAATTGTCGTTCTTGGGTGGCTACTAAGATTGAATTTTATGATACTTTAAAATATCAAGTTTGTTTGCTTGCGCTTGAAAAATATATTTTTTTGCGTATTTTTTTTTAACTGAGCATGTTAATATTCTTGAGTGTATCTAATGCATTTCAATCAGTGAATAGTATTAATGAATTCCGCAATCACTAATATTTACCCTCATCCTTCAGGTATGCCACAAATCTATAGCGCATATAGAATACTTCGGGGAGAAGCCCTTAAGTGACGTATCCATGAGCTACTCGAAATTATGAATAAATTGATTTCATACCGAATAAATCCCAATCATACCCATAAACAACATTGGAGAAAAATGGAAAAGTTTCATCGCCAAGTTCGTTATTATAACAATAACATTTTTCGTTATGAAAACCAATATGAAGTCTACAAAAACTCACTTCCAGTTGAACTACATAAAATATGGGAAGGTGCTAAAAACTATATTGGAAGAGACAAAACTATTGAGAGCATTATTCTTAAATATGCATAAGAAATGGAAATTTTATCTCAAGAAAAAGGGTTAAAAGACTTTATTCCTATCCTATGTCTTAACAGTTAACTCTATCCTCCACAACTTAAGTTTCTACATGAGGAAGAAATCAACTCGTAGGTCCTTAATTATAGCAAGTATCAAGTGATAGGCTATCTCAAACCATTGCTAATGAAGGTTTTGTTCAGTCTTGGCAATCAAACGAACCAGTGAGTTGTTACTTTAAGTTTGAATGATTTTTGTAATTTATTTCCATTAGCAGATATCTTATGTTGCTTATTTGTTTTGAACATGAGAATGATATTGATAATTGTTTTATTTATTGGATCGTAATTGTTATAGATTCAAATCCATGCTTTGTTTGCTAAAAACATATTTATGATCGCATATGTATTGTTTTGCCTTAGCATGTATGTTTATCTTTTCAAGAGGGAGTGCCTAGGTTATTGATCGACTATCACCTAGAACTTTAGCTTTATACTTTTGAATTTGAGTCCATAGTTATGAGACACTTGTGGTGATGATTAAGAACATTACATGAACTTTTAAATCCATTGTTTGTGTCAAGTCTTTATGGATCGTAACTGACTTAGTATAAAATAAATATGTGTGTAAGGACTTTAACTTAGGACAACTTTTAAATAACAGACTATGTCATCAAAATCGATCATTGCTGACCTTAACAAAGGTAACAAACTGAACGATGACAACTATGACATTTGACATCATAAGATTTGGTATGTGCTCGGTGAGCAAGATGTCTTGGACGACATCCACCAAATCATGGTTGACCCAGGTGTTGGAAAAAATGTCCAACAGAGAAGGGGTCAAGAGGCTTACCAAGTGTGGAAGAAGATAAATTCGGTGGCTCATGCAATCCTGGTTAGATCTGTCACTTTCATCTTCACATCGATTATGGAAATGCCATGTCATTTCTTTGGCTATAATATCTGTCATAAACAACCTCTGCAACTTTGGTGTTAATGGTATTAGCGTAATACCTTATATGACACCTTCTTATGAGACCTCGAATTAGATGGCTTGTAGCGGGGATGTTGACATACTGAACATTCTGTCTTATTTTCATTATCTTTGTAATATAACATGCAATTATTGACACTTACATCGATCTTCACATAGCCAAGCCCGAGTTTGGCCAATTGTTTCTTTGGATCATAGAAGTTATTCGGAAAATTATCACCCTCCGGTAGCATATTTTTAATTACAGACATGTAACGATTGAAGCATTCCTCAGACAAGTTGAACTCGGACTTGATATTTAACAACTGAGCCATGGCAGAAAGTGTCATATGTTTTTTGCGGCCTTTCCACAACGACTACAAGTCATAGAACTTTTGTGCACCAGGGTTTGGAGATTGTTCAAACCAGAGTAGTGCGATACATGATATGTATCGTACGAGACGATACGACTCGCCGAAATAATCGCAGGGGTGTTTTTCTCGGAATGATTCATACACGATACGATACGAATTGTATGTATCGCGATACATACACGATACATGCGATTCTTTGAGTTTTCGGATCATGGGTCTGGACCGGGTCGACCCGGTTTTTTTTACAGCCAAACCCACGATTTTTTACCCTAATTTCAAATTTTTTTTCACCTATCATTGTGCACCTCTTCCTCCCAAGTAAATCCGAGATTTTTTTTACTTCATTTCATCAATTTCTAAACATTTACATCTAATTTCTTGTCCCAAAAATCAAAATATCGTGATTCCCATGGAAAGTATCGCGATTCTAGTCCGATTCACTCTGATTCAAATCTGAAAATTGGTGGTTTTGGCTTTGGAGTTTGGTCATCTACTCATCTAAGCTTTGTTGAATGTTGAGGTATAACTATATAAGTAATATACTAATATTCAGTTGTAAATGGTGTTACTTAGTACTTCCATATTCAGTTGTAAACTTGGTTTTGGTCATATATGTAAATAAACTGTTCGATGAAACGTTCTAAGAAGCAAAGAAAGTTGAGGCCTGATATGATGAATCAACTTTGTGAGTTTTATTGTGTGTCCAGGTGTAGCTATATGATTATAATATATCCACTTCTAGTTGTTCTAAACTGAATACTATTTGGAATAAAAAAAGCATCAACAATCACTAAAAGACAAGATGAAACATAAGTGCTTTTTTCAAATTAGTTTTTTCATAGTATGACCATTAAAGATTATTAAATTCTTTTATAGTGTATCTCTAATTCTCTATATCATGAAACTGGTGTGTGCATAAACTAATTGCTCACATAATTGAATCTTTAATTTTTGGAAATGAAACTGAAAAAGTGACAAGAGTCCGAATTAGAGTTATAGACTTTATTTGGTTATTATATAAGTATTTAAGATTTTAAGTAACTTAATTTGTTTGATATTTGGTTTAAAATTTCATTTGTTTGGTTGAAATCTTCTGATGCTATTATTTACTTGTTATTGATGCTATTATTTACTTGTTGTGCTTGAAGGTGCTAGTTAGCTCTTTTGTTGATTACAATGGTAAGGAAACTTGATGATACATAGAAGCATTGTCAAAAGGTTGAGGTAGAAGGAGAAGGAGGAGAAGATAATCGTAGGCTTAGAGTACAATGCAATTATTGCTCGCATCAATGTTGGGGTGGAACAATAAGGATGAAACATCATCTTGCTGGGACAAAAAAAGATGTTATTGCATGCACAAGTGTTCCCGATGATGTTAAAGCATTTTAAGAGAAGTTTTTTCAATCTAAGCAAGAGATCAAAGAAGCTACTAATCTTGAAAACTTGAGTGAACAAGTGGTAGATGTTCCTAAGGAAAAAGGAACAATAGAGAAATTTGTTTCTAAAGGTGGAGAAGGATCATCCAAAATGCTTAAGCAAACGACAATGAATGAAGCTTTGAAAAATCGGGACCTAGTCATTCGAGATATATGCCGGTGTATATATGGTAATGCTTTACCATTCAATTTGGTGAGAAGTCCGTTGTTCAAACAAATGATAAAATCGATTGGTGAATATGGTAGAGGTTTGAAACCTCCCTCTTATCATGAAGTGAGAGTTTCTTACTTAAAGAAAGAAGTTGATCATGTCAATAAAGATCTTAAAATATACAGAAAAGACTGGAAGAAATGGGGATGCACGCTAATGTGCGATGGTTGGAGCGATGGGAAATCGAGATCACTGACCAATTTCTTAGTTAATAGTCCAAGAGGGACTGTTTTTTTGAGATCCGTCGACACTAGTGATGTGATCAAAGACGGTCAGAAAATGTTCGAATTGTTGGACAATGTAGTTGAGGAGATTGGAGAAGAAAATGTAGTCCAAGTTGTGACTGATAGTGCCTCCAATCTTGTAGTAGCTGAGAGGAAACTAGAAGAGAAGAGAAAATATTTGTTTTGGTCTCCATGTACAGCCCATCTCGTCGACTTGGTGCTAGGGTTTTCCATAGTACAATCACAAAAGCAAAAAAGGTCACAAAATTTATTTGCAGGCATCAGTGGATCCTTGCTTTATTTAGAAAACACTCAGAAGGAAGAGAATTAGCAAGACCTGGAGTGACACGGTTTGCTACAACTTTTCTTACATTAAATTGCATAATGGAGCAAAGGGATGCCATTAGAACTTTATTTGCTTCAACAGAATGGAGAACTAGTTCTTATTCTAGTAGAGTTGAGGGAAAGAAAGTGGAGGACATAATTTTGACTGACAAAAATTTTTGGATGGCCATCCAATATTGCTTGAAGTGTGTGAGTCCGCTTGTCAAACTATTGTGGCTTGTGGATGGTAATGTAAAGCCGGCCATGCCATATATTTACAAAGCAATTGATAGAGCCAAGGAGAAAATAGCCAAGAACTTCAATCATAAGTTCGAACATTATAAGAAGGTGTGGAAACTTATTGATGATCGGTGGGAGAAGCAAATACACAGACCTCTTCATGCAGCCGCATACTTTCTTAATCCTCAGTACGTGCTCGTTAAGTTTTATGCAATTAGTTCTTTTTTTTAAGATTAAATTAAATGTATATTAAATTTAAAAAAATAAAAAATCTTATTATTGTTTTATCAGGTTGCATTTTAGTGAGACATTTAAGTGTGATAGTGAAGTTCGTGTTGGTTTATACAAAACCATTGAGAGAATGTATCCCGATCTAGAAATTGAGATTGATAGACAAATTGATAAATTCAGAGATTCGAATGGGCTTTTTGGAATGCGTATAGCCGTGCAGACAAGGGATAAAAACAACCTGGTAAAGTTTTAACTTTCCAATATCATAATTTTAAACTTTCATTTTTAGTCATAAAGTAGTAATATACCCTTTTTTTTAATAGCTCTTTGGTGGGAAAACTATGGTGGAGAATGTCCGGAGCTACAAAGGTTAGCAATGAGAGTTTTGAGTCTCACAAACAGTGCTACAGGATGTGAAAGAAATTGGAGCGTGTTCGAAAATGTGCATACAAAGAGAAGAAATCGTTTAGAGCAGGAAAGGTTAAATGCTTTAGTTTTTGTGAAATACAATCTTCAACTTGATGTGAGACAAAAATGACGACTAGAGCAAGGAGATACTTATGATCCTATAGTTTTATCCTATATTGAACCGGATGATGAGTGGATCACTGAAAAGGAGGACCCATGCTTACTCGAAGGTGATTCTTGGATGGAGATACATGAAAGCTTCGCTATTGAAGACGGAGCTCCAAGTTTAAAAAGAAAGAGAGATACATTTATTCAATTAAATTTACAAATCTTAAAACGCATATCATTAAAATATATCTTTTACATAGGTCCAAGAAATTTAAATGTCAATGCCAATGCCAATAAGAAAGGAAAAACTAAAGTGGTAGAGATTGAAGAGGTTGCCAATAAGAAGGGAAAAACCAAAGTAGTAGAGATTGAAGAGGTTGATGAAGATGAGGAAGAGAAAGAAGAAGATTTTATGACATTGGATGATGAATTAGATCTAAATGACATTAATGGAGATAATCTTTAGTTTATTTATTATCATTTAGATTGATATTTTGATGTTAATTTAGAAAATATAACTATCTATTTTTATTTTGTGACTTAAAGTTCAAACTTGGAACTAAAGGTATATTTCTAAATGATGTTGTTGACTTTAATTTGTTAGTCTTTACATATTTTTTTTATTATGAAGAATATATGATTTATGAATTTTTTTATAATTGATTTGTATCTTACGATACGATACACGATACACGATTCGATACGATACAACAGGTCACCGATACGCGATACGATTCACGGTTCAATAACTTTGGTTCAAACCTCTCAAAGTTCTGATCAAAATTAGGGCCTGTTGCATCTAGCACCATTGATACATTCGAAGATTCTTCGACATTTGCATGAGAAGACTGCTCTACTCGTGTTGACCTTGATTATGGACCAGGACAACATCGTCTACTCATGGTTTCACCATGAGATGACCCTAACGTATAACCTCGCAGAAACTCATTTCTTATAAGACGAATTGTTAAATCATCATGAGTAAGAAGTTGCATGTTAATGCATTTTGTGCATGGACACTTTATTCTTTTGGTTAGAAACGAACTGAGAGTGTGAAAAGGCAAAATCCCGAAATTTGTCAACCCCTTCTAACCATTCATCTCTAATGTATCCATCGTCGTCCATACGATTCCACATCCAACTATGGTCATTAGACATTTTTCTGCAATTTACGAACATTCCATAAAGAAAATACTTTTTTTTTTAATTATGGACAAAAAGTTTTGGGGCCAAATTACATATAATAAAATTATGAGGGACCTGCTTACAATTTTAAAAACAACTTTAACTTACGGATCAAGTACTATAATGGTAATACTATTTTTATCAGTACATTTGATAGCATTAATTAATCTACAATTATCTACATAATTTCTTTTCTAAGGTTATATACTTATATAAATAAAAATAAAAAATAAAAAATACACACCAATCTTATATTTATGGCAGTAGATAAAGTTTTACCTTTCCACATATTGAAAGATTAAGTTGTTATAATTACTTTTTTGGGGTAATATACTTGTATAATTATATACGAATTAACAAAGAATATTTCAACTACTCATGAATTTTTTATAACTAAGACATAAAGTTTATGTTTCTCCTAACACGTAGACATAAGGGCGAAACAACGTAGTACACAGAAGTACATGTACAAGTGAAACAATAAGGTCATATATATGAAGCCATACATAACCATACATACTTGATCAAAGTAGATCAGTTAAGGAAAACTACTTCATGAGGAAAACTACTTCATGAGGAAGGATTCCAACCCTTTGAGCCCTCTGCAATTTAACTACTTGAAAGAAGAATTCACAAGCAAACCCAACGTTAAACAAATACTTTAATCACATTTAAAAGAATAAAAATACATAATTATGAAAGATCTCTACTTAGATTAATAAATATACATTTTTTCCTCACTATATATACACATAATCAAACTACTTTAAAACCCAAACAATAATTTGAATTGTAGTGTAGTATCATGATTGTCTCTACTTTGATTTATTTAGTTATCTACTTTATTTAATTTGATTCAAATTCTCGCTACATTCTTTTCACACTTCATATTCACTTATGATGTAAATTTCTTTGAGACAAATTCCACAAACAGGTGACTCAATAGAACCTTATTCTCATTGGAACAAAAATAATTATAAGCATCTACAAATCTAAATATTTTATAATTAATTAACCTCACAGCATAGAACAAAGTACTTACATTGAAACAAAAATCCAGTCGCAGAAATAAAGAAAAATCGGACAGAAGTTTGACTCAAAGCCTTAGGTTACCTCATTTATTTATTAAGTCAATCTTCTTTAGTGTGCTTGCAAATATTGGACAATTGGACTTTTCATAGATGATGAAAGATTTAAATCCCATTCTTGTGTTGCAGCCCCAAGGGTGAAAGAGAACATAAATTGCTTTGTCAGGGATAAATGCAATATACTAGATTAATTTATTTATTGAGAATAAATTTAATATAATATACGTACAATGATATATATTGTAGTTGAGTTTTATCAGGGTTCTTGTGTATTTTGACTCTTCAATTTTATGTTTTACTTGCTCCTGATATAATCAATGTTGTTAAAACTGGAACGGACAGGTCGGTCCGACCGGTTCGACCGCGAACCGAAGGTTAGTCTGGTCAGGTTTACCCCTATAACCGCTTGACTCAATAACCAGACTGATCGGGACCGATTTTTGACCGGTTCAACCCGAATCTGAATTTTCCTTTTTTTTTTCGATTTTGTAAATTTTTCTAATGTTAAAAATATGCTAAAATTTATTGTAGAAGGTGGGATTTGAACACCTAACCTCTTGTATTAAACATAACTTCCTCACCATTTGAGTTACGTCATTTTTGTTTAACTTTAGTACAAAAATTTACATATTTTAGAAAACGTTTAGCCAAATTTATTTATAAATTAGATTATGATAATTAACTCTAATAAAATCAGATTATACTTTGCTCATAGATTTGTTTCATATAAATCAAAACTAAAATCTTAGTTAATAAAATCAGATTATACTTTGCTCATGGATTATACTTTGCTCATGGATTATGATAATTAACTCTAATAAAATCAGATTATACATTGTTTATATATTTCGTACACAAAATTCCCTAATATGTAAAGGTTTGACTAAATTTGCAACATCTCTCAAATAATGCAACATTTGATTGGGCAATAAAAATATAATTAGAAAAAATAAAGTAATTAACTATTAAATTTGCTAAAATCCTAAGAATTAATAGAAAATAGAATAAAAAACTAATGTACTTTTCTTATCAAATTTTATTTGTAAATAAAATTAAGTCTTCCTTAGATACTAGCTTTTTTTTGTTAACGTTTTCCATAGGGTTTTAATCCCTTTCAAGGCGCATCGGACACATTAAGTAGGAACCTTTTCCAACAAAGATTTTAACTCAATTTATAGTGACTAATTTCTTCCACTAGACAAATCTCATTATTGTCTTATTTAGCTATTAGTTAAGAACACTAAACCTTGTCAGGTATATTAAACGTGAATACAACTTAGGAAGAAAAATTGCACTTTAGCTCTATGAATTACTTTGCACATTTAATCCCACAGTATAACTCAATTTTCGACAATATTAGTCCCTATCAAGATTAATTTTAAAACTGGCTTGATTCAAGTCACGTGTGGACCTCGTGACAACCAATATTGGGATTTTTACATTTTTTATCCAATTTTAAATAAATTTATGGAATAAGTAAAAACAAAATAAATTTATGGAATAAGTATAACAAAAAAAATAAAAAAACCAGCCAAACACGCCTTGACATCCCAAACCCCCTTCATCCCCGAGAGACAATTGTATATGTCTTATGCCATAACTGCCGATCGAGATCTCATGAAGAACCCGACTAGGGCCGCCCCACTAGTGATTCCAACTAGGCAAATGCCTTGGATTCCATTCACTTGGAGCCCCCAATCTATAGCCTATATATCATAATTTATAAGTTTTTTAGTTTGATAATATATGCATGTATATTAGAGTGTGTATATATATATGTATAACAATATACCTACTATGCAGCATGCTCTCAAGTCTCCCACTGGCAGATTTTATTTTTTAATGCAAATATGTTCTAGAAATTTTAAGTTAGATAAAAGATAGGGTAAATATCACTTTTGATCCCTCTTATCACTAATTTTTTACAGAGTGGTCCCTTATATGTTTTTTTTCCCACTTTACTCCCTATTATGAATTATTTATTTCACTTTAGTCCCTACTATGAATTATGTGTTTCACTTTAGTCCTTATCAGGTGGTTCTTATAACACGTGACATGCATATGAATATTTTTTAGGGCATTTTCGTCCGTTCGCTATTGAGACCATTTGAGATATTGTTTAATTGGTAAGCAATTTTGGTGTTTGAAGAGGATTTTGGGAGAAAAAAGTAGTTTGGAACGAAATGGGTGATTAAGTTGGACTGGAATGAAAGCCTAGTTTGGAAGAGATTAAATTTTTAGTTTTTTTTCAAATGATTAGAAAGACGAAAATATCCATGTTAGTTTAATTGAAATGACGAAATTGCCCTTATGAGCATGTCACATGTTATCGGAACCGTCTTGGAACACCTGAAAAGGACTAAAGTGAAATAAATAATACATAGTAGGGACTAAACTGCGAAAAAAAATATAAGAGGGACCACTCTGTAAAAAGTTAATGATAAGAGGGACTAAAGATATTTCATGTATAAGTTAGCGTCTATTTGGTAGAAGAATCTAGAATACTATCAATAAATCTTCGGTATCTAAGATAATGAGGATAAATCTAGAACATATAGATTGTACTAGAAATTAGGATAGAACTAGATATTTCAGGGTGTTCCATAGACAAGTATAAATATGAGTACACTGCTCAAATGTGATGTAAGAGGAAGCAATTGAATGAAATTTTTCTCTCCAAAAATCATTCTCCTTCAATCAACTACAAAAACAAATAACAAATCAAAAAAATAAAATTGATATCAATTTTACAATTGATTCAACTCTTTAAAACCCAACAAAATAAAACATTGGCAGGTTGGCATAAAAAAAATCCAAGAATTCGGAATCCTAAGATTCACATAAACACGTCACTTTTAAATATTTTGTCCGACTTCTTCTTCTCCAAGACTTCAACTCTCTGTCTCTCTCCTAATCTCCTTCATCTCGGCTTCTTCAACAATTCAACTCACATGTTTCTTCTTCTCAACTTCTTCAACCCCAATTACCTAAAAATTTATTTCGCCTAGGGCCGTGACAAATCTAGGGTCGACCCTGAATCCGACATAGCCAACTCACGTGGCTTCAACCATTTCGGTGGCCATGGATAATTGTGTGTGGTGAGAGATAGTTTGGGCATGGGATGCTGGGTGGATGGAAGATGGGGTGGGTCCGGTTGGTGGATAGTTGTGTAATACTTCTAGGGCTGAAAATCAAATCAAGCTACTCGATACTCGACTCGAGCTCGTTCGATAAAAGCTCGTTTGAGTTCGGTTCGTCACACTAATTAAACAAGCTCGAACATCATTTTTCGTTCGATAACTTTGAAGCTCGGCTCGAGCTCGACTCGGTAAGCTAAAAATTTAAAAAATACATGTAAAATATCAAGCTACTCGATACTCGGCTCGAGCTCGTTCGATAAAAGCTCGTTTGAGCTCGGCTCGGTTTAATATCAAACCAAGCTCAAACACAAAATTTCAAGCTCGATATAAATCAAACCAAGCTTGAACACTGTGTCGTTCGATACTACTCGGCTCGATTACACCGCTAAATACTTCGTATATTTGGTTCAACAAGGAAAGATTTTCGTCGATTTTTGCGGTTTCTCACAAAACTTGGTTAAACTCATTTCAAATGATGTTTAAGCATTGGTTTCGTGAAATTCAGCTTTCAAAATTTAAATTTCTAATTTAGGTTTTTGACATTTTGCATCTTGAAATTATAGGATTTTGACACTTTGCACCCTGACTTAAAAGTTTTGGCACTTTGCACTCTGGAAATATAATTTATTTGGCACTTTGCAGCCTAATGTATGTTTTAGAGAGAAAATTCATTGTTAGAAGGGTAGAATAGTAATTTTCAATTTTTTTTTTTTTTACTTTGCACCTTGACAATATAGATTTTGCACCTTTAAAATATAGAATGTTGGCATTTTGCACCCTTAAATTATAAAATATTAGTATCTAACATCAATGTTTTTCACTATAAAGACAATAATTTAACATATATATTTACTATTTTTCCCCCTCTAACACTAACATCCAAATTCAATCCAAAGCATATCTCAACATTTTAAAACCGATCCAACATTGAAACTGACTTCAAATGGTATTTCAAAAGTTTCACTAAAACTATACAAACTAATTTTTTAAACTAAAATAAAGCAAAAATCGAGCCAAAATCAATCTAAATCCGTTTGTTGTCTTGTTTAAAATTTTCCATTCGATCTTTTAGCATAAATTTTATATTTCTTACTTTAGTGGATGTAAGAAGGACCATAATTTTACTTTTAGGATCGTACGAGTTATCACAATTTCACTCTACTAACTTTCATTTTCTAATAATGTTAAAGTACAAACAATATATATATATCCTACTAGCATTAAGCTCATAGTCTATCTAATCGATAAAAGTAAAATCATTATATAACTAAATAACAAGTATAGAATCATAGTCCAATTAATTGGATATAAACATTTTTATCATTAAAAATGATTGTAACATTCTCCTTGTGCCCGATCATCAATCGGCATGTAATGGTGGACCTTTGATTAAATTGCCACCAATAATAGTTTGGAAACCTTTTTCTTTGATAAGTGGTTATTCAATTTAATTAACCAACTTACTTTAATGGACTTGCACATTGCCAATTGTTAATCAATCTCACGGACAAACCAATTTCGATAGATGAGTTGGTTTTTCGCTGCATTTTTCAATTCTAAATTTGAATCTAACTTAGCACTTGATATCAATTTTTTTATAGAACCCACTTTAGTAGATCTTGTTGGATTTAAATCCGAATGAATAATTCTTAAGTTTATGTCCAAAAAAAATATATATATTGGCAAGTATGACATTTTAAAGGAAATGCCACTAAAATTCTTGAATTAATGCCAAAAAATAACATCCTAATGTGACATTTTTCTAGAAATATTCAACAGTGGCATGTTGAGGCTAAATGGCATTTTCCAAAATATCATGTTATTAAATTGCCGTGGCATGACAAGATCACATGCCACCAATATCTATAGGTTAATGCCACAAATGAGCTAACTATTGTGGCATCTGTAAGAATGTAATCTTATTAAATGTTGTGGCATTATGGAAAAAATGTCAATACCAAACTGTCGCTAATATACTTTTTCTTGTAGTGTATTTGCAAAACGATGAATTTACATTGGAAGAGGTTTTAATTATTAGATATTTATGGTAAAAAGATATTCATGGTAATTATTTAGCTTTACCATATTTTAGGGACAAATATGTACTTATCCTCTTTTCATTTATACAAATTATTAATCATGAGGCGCCCACGCGTGATTTAAATCAGGCTAATTTACTTTTTTTTTTTTAAAAAACTAATCAAGCCAATTATTAAATTGGGCAGGATTCAAGATTAAAATTGCGAAAAAATCAGGTTATTGCGGGGTAAATGTGTCAGCATGATTACAAGTGGGTTGTAGTAGCCGAACATGATTAATTGTGGAATCAATTTTACCTTTTTAGTGAAATAATTTATGTATACCTTTATTATTATTTTTTTTTCGTGAATTTCATCCCCTTTTTCAATTCTGTTACATAGGATTGATATCATTGTAATAGTTTCGATTCGATATAGTATTTATTGTAATAACGTATTTAACATCTAAATAAAAAGGGATTGTTTCTATTCGAAACTTTTGGATTTAGATTAGATGAGGGGTGAGGGAAAGACGGCATATGCAAAAATATGGTGAACCTAAAGGGCTAGTTTTGAAAATGTATGATTAAAAGATTCAAGTACCCAATGTTGTCGAACCAAAAGTGCATTTTTTCCAAACATATAGGGCCTGTTTGTTTGGCCTTTGGGAGAGTGGTTTGGAGAAGTGGTAGAGGTTTGATAAATAATATCGATTTGCGTAATATTGTTTGTTCGGATTTTGGGAGAGTGATTTGAAAAATAATGAATATATAGGTTATTTTGGTAGGTTTAAGTTGTAGGCATGGATCAAAGTTTCATTTTCGATATATGTTTCGGTCAAATGAATATAAAAAACTTTTCGAAAAGATAACGGAAAAGTTTCGGAAAAATTATGAAAAAAAGTTACTAAATTAAGTAAAAAAGAAAATTTCAAGACAAATATAGCGTTTCGAAAATACAAATTATTTTCGTTTCGATCGATTTAAAAACAGAAATTTTTCAATATTTTCGACCGAAAAAATGAAAATTTTGATCCATGATTGTAGGGAGTTAATTAATTAGGTGTAAGATAATATAGAATTTATATCATATCAGTTAGTTATATATAATTAAATTTATTAGTATATATATTATATATAATATAATTATTTATTAGTATATATATATATATATATATTATATATAATATATGTGGTAGACAACATTTTATAATTAATTATTTATGCTTTTTATTATTTAAAATAATAAAATGATGTAGCTGGCCTTCGTAGCTCAGAGCAGATATTGTTGACTCTGGTATCGTGTGCCATGAATCATGATAAATAAAGAGAGAAGAGAAAAGGAAGTTAATAGGTTTTTTTTTCATAAGGCCATTTTCAACCCGTAGGGCTATTCACATCTCAGGGGTGTCAGTCTCCACCCGGGGAATCTGCATCCCCCTGAGCATCATCTCCAATCGATAGGGCTATCTCCTCCAATTAATTAAAAAAAGAACTTCCCCACTCTCACCTATAATAATAATAATAATAATAATAATAATAATAATAATAATAATAATAGTTTTAAAAATAAGTAATATTAATTTAAATATGAAAATTCATAATAATAATTTTAGAGACAATAATAATAGAATAATAATATTACATTCGGGACAAGAAAAACAACAACGATTACACGGAAATAACAACGAAATTGCAACGATAAAGACAACATAGAAAATGCAACAATGTAAACAACAAGAAAAATGCAACGATGGAAACAACAATCATTAGGTGTTGGGAAAATAATCAAGAGGGTTGTTTCCTATAATGTTGTTTAATTTTACTTTCATAGGCAAATTTTTATATCTAATAATGTTACATCTTTAATTTAAAATAAATTGTTATTAAACCTACAACAACTTTTATAATTAAATGTAACTTTTATTTTTAGTTAATTAAAATAAACAAGGTATTGTTAAAATTCGTAGTTAATTTTTTTAATTTTTTTATTATTAATTTAATAAAAAAATTAAAGAAAATGCACCAGGTGGCGCCAAGTGGCACCACCTGGTGCGATGTGGGAGGGACGCGCCAGCGCGTCTGGGCTGTTGACAGCCCAGCCAATCGCCCTGGGCGGTCCATTTGGACGCCCCTGGATGGTCTCCAACCCATCCAGGGGCGGGCTGGGCCATCTCCACCCATCCCATGGATGGGTTGGAGATGGCCTAAAAGAGCCTATTTAATAGTTGGGTTTTACTTGAAGATATTCAACATCTGATTATTTTGATCCCTTTTCTTTTGGATCTTTTCAAGCTCGTCACACTTTGCGTGAAGGAAATAAAACAGCTCATCATATTGCTAAGTTAGACATAGAGTATAATATTCTCGGAAGATGTTCTCCCTTGTTTCATCCTTGATATTTTATACTCCAATTAATTTTTTCAGATTAATGGTATTATCCTCGGGTTTCTCTAAAAAAAAAAAAAATCCCACATGTAAAAACAAATCCACAAATATTATGTATTGGGTAATAATTTAAAAAATAAGTCCACTTGTTTGTCTTGCATTTCCGAAATGCGAATTTTTTTCCGGAGATGCGAGACAAACGGGCCCATGTTTGCTATTAGGACTCATTTCTTTGACGGGAATTGAATTTGATTCTGGGTATTAAATTTCTAGTAATCTGATTTCCATGAATAACATTTGACTATTATGTTTGGGTATCACTTGGAATTGTACCAAAAAAAATATCGAAATCCTTTTCAAATGTTTCGTAATAACAAAAAATGGATTACATATTTAAAAAATTCACAAGATACCCTCAACCATATACTTTATATAAATCATTTAGAAGCAGCATTTATTATATAGTATTATTTATGATATATTGTTTTAAAAAAATTTATATATATAAATATATATATATATATATATATATATATATATATATATATATATATATATATTGTATTAAAATTAATAAGATAATATATCATATAATGTAATTAATATGTAGTAATACTTAAAGAACATAACTTAAATCAGTGTTAAAGTAAAGTCGTATATTACGATGACAAGGTTCATGAATTTTAGGAATATTTTTTTTCCCAAAATACAAAAAATCTACCTAAATAATATTATTTGATTTCAAGGATCCAGATTACCAAAGAATATCCCATTTCCGAGTAAACAAACGGATCTTTAAATTTTAGTTATTACGTGATATTGAATTTTCATTACCACAATATTTAGAGGATTTTTTTAACTAATAGTACCATCAATTTTTTAAACAAAAATATCATTAGTTAATTGATTGACGTTACAAGATTTATATTAATAAGGAAATATCTAAATTAGTTCACTTACATGCACCACTTTTGCCATTGTCCAAAAAAAAAAAACAAATAAACTCAATTTGTATCCAACTCAAACCAGACTAATTCATTTTGGGCCACTTATTGAAGACAACTCAATCCGACCCGACCTTTTCACTTTCCGAACATTGAGTGCCAATATTAAAATTTAAATGTATAATATGACAAATATATAAATGTTGGTCCCAAGTGGTCAGAAGAGGTTTAGAGGGGGGGGGTGAATAAACCTCTTTAAAATTTTCTTCCAATTTTAACTTTAAAACTTTTCTCTAACTGTGAGCAGACTAAGCTGATCAGAGTAAGAAGTTACAAGTCTGTTCGCGAACAAATCTTTGAACAGGTTTGATGACCACTCGTCTGATAATTACTTAGCTGATTTTGTTAAAATCAGTTTTAATACTTAGAGTACTTGCAGCGGATTTTTCAAAGTGTTTTTCACAAGTATTCCTAGTAGTTTGAAAAATGTTTCCCCAGTTTTACAAACTCCTTTTAAATCTTTTTCAAACAGTTAACTAAAATGGTTTTATGCAAGCTTGAAATATGCAAGTAAAAATGCAGATAAAACACAAGGATTTTTATAGTGGTTATATGGATTTGAATATCCTTTAATCCACTCGTCCAAGTCACAAAGAGCTTGGGTTATACTAGAAACACAAAGTAACCAGTACACTCTGCTTACGTCGATCAACAAATGAACAGGCCGTAAGTGCGCAGTAAGAAATCACAAAGAAATCCTACTCTCTGAAGTAATATCACTCACTAAGATGGATATCTACTTCTCACAACACTCAGTTTTACAAATTCACTCAGAAGATGTATTTAGCTTTGTTCTTCAACTTCGCTTTTCGTCAACAAATGACTAAGCTGATGAGTGAGCTTTTCTTGAGACTTAAGAGTTCTGCTTCGAAAATTCTCTCAGAAAGTGTGTTGCTTGATATTCTCTTTGTCTCTTCCAGCTATTTATACTTGAGATTTGAAAAATATCCGTTGAAGAGAGACAAGATTCAAATTCCTCGAGTACTGGTCCTTAAAATCCGCGAACGGCTCTTTTGCAGTCTGTCCGTACTGTAAACAGTACTATTCTGCAGGCAGCATTAAATGCACCCAGCTGATGCGAAGCCTTTCTTCAATCATTTGTCTTTAATAACCTCGTACTTCAGCATTTATTACTCCAAGGGGCATTTATTACCGTTGGGAAGACTTTATGATCCTTTCCACTTGGCTGACGAAAGTGCAAGTCTGATGGCGAACTAGGCTGATCTCAAACTTGAACAAATCTTATTTGAGTCGGCTGATCTTCATCAGTCTGATAACTTTCCTTCAGCAGATCAGAAGTCTTGGACCTTGAAATTTGACTCTTCTGATGTCTTCATTACTTAGTCAAAATTTCTTCAAAGGGATCATCAGCTAAGTTAACCCATACTCAGCCAATCTTGAAGTTTTGGAATCCTTCAAAACCTCCCTTTACAAACTGTCTTCAGTGCCTTCATCTTCATCCTTATCCAACAATTTCCCCCTTTTTGATGATGACAAAACTTCAGCTAAGTATCTGTTAAATACCTAAACTAAAGATTGTAATCCTCAAAATTTTCTGAGATAGAAAAGTAT
The DNA here is from genome assembly GCA_038501285.1 of Penstemon eatonii. Classification (NCBI taxonomy): domain Eukaryota; kingdom Viridiplantae; phylum Streptophyta; class Magnoliopsida; order Lamiales; family Plantaginaceae; genus Penstemon; species Penstemon eatonii. Next base: position 17,772,969 of record CM076712.1, on the reverse strand, counting down.
ATTGGATTGAACTTGTCATTTTATTGATTTTGAGAAAGAATTACAAGTACAAGTTCATCAGATGAGATGTCTGAAGAATAAATGAAGTAAACTGATTACAATAAATTTATAATTTCTAACTGTCAGCTTCTTCATCAGATTCTTCAAGCACTTCTTCGTATTCATAGGATGACTCTTCGTCATCTTCTTCTTCATCTTCATCAGCTTCTTCACCTTGAAGGATGACTTCTTTAGCAGCTTCCATTTTCTCTTTAAGTTGTTGCTCTCTTAAAAGCTCCATTGCTTTCCTAGCTGATTCTGTATTCTTGTACTTGGTCAACGGTTCTGATTGATCAGCAGCAGAGTCTTTGGATTCAGCCATTACTTCATCAGTTTTGGATTTTTCTTTAGTCTCTTCTTCAGATTTGTCTTTACCTTGTACCTTTCCAAGTTCTTCTTCAGCAGGCTTGGTCAGTTCAGTAGTTGCATCAGTTTTCTTGTCTTCAGCAGCAGTGGAAGTTTCCTTGGTTGTTTCTCTCCCTTTTTCTTCCCCCTTTTTGTCATCATCTGATGACTTCTTCAGGTTTAGCAGCAGGGTTGAGTGCAACTGTTGGAACCTTCATAGCAGCACCTATAGTCTTCAAATTCTGATTCACTACATCATGACTTGCTGTAAGGTGATGAAGAGTTGTGCTGATGTTGTCAGTCTGATCATTGAAGTAGTCAATGTTAATGTTTATAGTTGCAAATTCATTTTGGAGTTCCTGTGAAGCTTTTGATACTTCTTGCAACATCCCTAAGTTAACTGCCTTCTCTTCTTCACTGACTTTGATGAAGGTTGCAGTTAAATCTGCTATTTTGTGCTCAGCTCTCTTTAATGCAGTATGAAGGTGATTCACATCACCCTTCACATCTTCAACATTTTTGTTCAAGTCTCTTAGGCTGTGCACTAACTTCAAAGTGTTGTCTTGAGGAGCAGGAAAACTGTCAATCTCTTTCTTGATAATCTCTGCTGTTGATTTTTGCACAGTTTCCAGCTGAAGTTTATTTGACTCTGCCAACTATGCTTTAAGTTCATTCTTCAGCTCCTCTTTGACCTTCATCAACTGTTGGTTGTGCTTCTTTTCCAGTTCCTTTACTGAATTCTCCATCAGCATCTGGAAAGCTTCCATCAGTGATGAGTGTTCATCACCTGATGAAGCAGAAGCAGCAGCTTCCTTTTCTTCATTCTCCTGGTGGACATGAACTTCATTCATCTCAGTCTCCTGATGATCTTCAGAGGCCTTAGCATTCCACTCAATGGCTAAGGTCTTGTCAGCTTCCTTACTTTCATCAGTGACATCATCATAGAACAGATTTGTGATAGTGCCATCATCAATGAAGCATGTTGTTTGTCTAATCTGCCTCACAATGATCCAAGGGTTGACAAAGGCATTGTTTCCCCTGGGCACTTCACTGTACTCCTTCACTTCCTTACCAAAGATAATATGCTGAATACTTGGCAGCTGGGGCAAATCACTTGAACAGCCTTGTTCATACCTTGCCCTGTCTGCCCATCTCTTCAAGGCAGTCATTGTAGCAATGTTCAATGCCCTTTCTTCAACATTCTGTGATTTCTTCCTTTTGGCAGGTAAGTTGTTCTCAATTAACTTGGCCTCTGCTAGGGCATACTCCCTTGCATAGTGATGCATAGCATCTCTGACGTGATGAGGGTCTAAGGCCTTTTGAATTGAATCTGTCTTTAGCCACTTTAAAACCCATTCTTCTTCAGCAGCTAAGTGCTTCAGATTCTGAAGTTCTGTTATTGACCTGTTCAGCCTATTGTCTCTCCATCTGATATACCTTGGCTTCTCTTGAGTGAACATAGTCATTAACATCAGCTTCTGATCGTAGTAGGCTAAGGACTTCTCAAACCTTTTGAAAAGCTCTTTATCAGCATATACTATGTTGAATGCTCTTCTGATTTCAAACTTTTCTTTGGGCTTGGCCTCTCCAGCAGGCATTTTCAGGTTTGGAGGTTCTTGTCCTTCTTCAGCCTCTTTAAACTTGATGCCACCTCCATGGACTGGTCCATAGGCATCAGTTTTGCTCATTTCCAATACCATTGCTATCTCAGCTTCTTCAGCAGCTTTTCTTTCTACTTCAGACATCTTTCTTCTTGCTTCATCCTTAGCAGCTTGAGTCTTGCTTAGCTCAAGTGCTTTCTTCTCCTCCAACTCCTCTTGTTTCCTCTGTTCAGCTTCTTCCCTTGCTTTCTTGTCAGCTTTAGAGATTTTCTTTCTCTTAAGCACTATCTTTCTCTTTCCTTTATCAGCTGGAGCAGGAGCTGGACCAGCAGATGAGATAGGATTTGCAGCAATGGGATGTATGATCATGACATCCGGATCATCTTGAGGTTGAGCAGCCTCAACAGTTGGTGCAGTTTGAGTAGTCTGTTGCTCATCAGCATTGTTAGCAGCAGAGTCCTCAACAGCTCCAATTGGTCTTTCAGCAGACACTGGACTTTGCCTCACTAAGTTTTCTAACTTAGTAGGTTCTTCAACGAAAGTCATCTGCTTCCTTGCAGTTTTCTTGGTTCTTCCTTCAACATATCTGGAAGCAGCAATGTCTCTTTGTTGACTCCTTGTCCTGTGAGAAACATTCCCAGCAAGCATTTCAGCAGATGGAGTCCTTGAAGGTGATGCAGGTGAAGCAGTCCTGACATCAGCAGTGACTTGATCAATAATCTTCGTGGCTTGATCAGCAGCAGTCACTGACTCCATTTTCTTGGGAGCCTTCTCCTTAGGCTTATCAGCAGCCTTCTTCTTCCTTGTCTCAACAGCCAAGTCAGCTGTTTTGACTAATCTTTTCGGTCTTTTGGCAGGAACCCCCTTCGGTTCCTCATCCTCATCTTTCTCAGGCTCATCAGCCTTCCTCTTCAGAACAGGCAAGTACTTGGTCATTGCCTTGGATTTGTGAATCTCCTTTCCATTCAGCATAGGACACCCCAGTTTGAACAGTATGTAGCTGAGCGTGATCCTGTGATTGGTGTGAGGACCTTTTCCTTTCTTCACCTCAAGGAAATCAGCGAAGATGTACCAAACTATGATGGACCAGTTGACTTCCAGTCCATAGTAGATAGCAGCCATGATGCTGAACCTCTTCATGGTAACAGCATCCAGTGAGAAAGTGCAGTTTTCAATCAACTTAGACACCATATCAGCCATTCGCTGATATTCATCCTTCAGCTGTTTCTTCTTTATGTTGCCAGTCAACATTTCTCCTTCCTTGGCGCAGATCGCCCAGAATTGTTGATGCTTTTCTTCAGTTAACACTGTAACATCATGTCTTCCTCTGTTTGGAAGACCAAACTTCTCGTGAAGAACAGCGGGAGTGATGACTACAGATTTGCCTCCAACTGTAGCCTTGATTTCCATGGTATTGTAATCAGCGACTGCAGTCTTGTAGTATTCCATAACCTGGTCAGTCCAGATTACGCCTTCGTTGTACTCCATGAAATTTACCAACTGAGCAGATTTGAACTTTTTCAACAGTTCCTTTATCAAATCCGTACCAGATTGGTAGTAGGATTCATAAACGAGGAACATACCTTCAGCGGCCATCTTAATCTGTTGAAAGTTAGAGAAATAGGAAGAAATTTGCAGAAAATTGCAAGTATTTTTCTCTCAAGTGCTTTTGAATATTTAGGATGCGTAAAGAACTACACGGCTGATCAGATCTGGATTTATAGAGTTAGGGTATCTTGGTTTCCGTGATACCAGTCGACCGTTAGATCCGTTTCATGTCAGTGCTGATCGTGATAGAATAGTGTCCTGCAAGCCAACTATTTGGCTGCAATTAAGGACCATTCAATTGGATTAATAAATGCATTTTATTATTATATGGTCATCTTTATCTTATGTAATAATTATCTACGCATAAGGATAGAAGTCCTTAGATCACAGGGCTATGGGACAACCCGTGGACTGATCTCCAAGGCCGTGATCTAGAACATATTCAAGAGTCGTAGAATCCAATCGAGATAGGACATCGTTGGATTCGGTTAGACTCTCACTGTTGTGTATACTCCGATGAACTGGAGGACACTGGGGTCCACGAGCGTGACAGGGATAGTCGATACACATAAGTGGGTGGCTTGCTGGGATGGCAAGTGCACTGAATACCCCAATTAGGAAATAACTCACCATGGAAGCGGTAGTCGCATATCGGGGATGAAGTTATTCCAATTTGCAATAGTATACGAGGAACGATCCCTAAATACTTGAGGTGATAGGGTTTATCTGGTGCGAGAACGTCGATGCTTTGATATGAGTCCCGACTGACTGGAGATCGCCAGAAAGTCTCTGTGGACTCATATTGGGTATAGAGGAACTCGTATGCAGATTCATATCATCAACAAAAGATCCATTGACCCGACTTGATAGGTTGGGAAATTCTCCTATGGATTTCTGTGAGAAATTAATTCTGGTAAAATCCTCGGCCTAGGTATCTGACGGCTTTAAGTAAGTAGCTCATAAAGGTTAAGTCAAAGAGAATTATTTCGAGACCAGAAAGCATAAGGTCAAGACAAAAGAAAAGGGAAACCGATGAAAGACCATACCCTTAAGTCTCGACTGGGAGATTGATCGATGGAGAGATTATGGCGTATATGGAAATTGTAAATGATAAAAGGTTCATTGAATTCATTCACCAGTGATTGGGCTTCATGGGCTTGTGGCTGGACATCGACCGTGGAGTGTGGGAGAATTCCCAAATTGGCAGGGGTGCTAATTTTGGAATGATCAGTCGACAGAGTGTTCGATTGATTTAGAGTAAGTCTTATTCGAATAATTAAATAATATTTAATTATAACCCACGGCCAATTATGTGGTGAACCTACGGGGGCATACACAATACACATGAAGCGAAAGCGAGGAAATAAGAACGACCGAGTCGACTGGGTCGACTGGGTGAATAATCGACTGGGTCGCAATTGGAACAAATGGGATCCAATTGGAATTAAATCAGGATCATAAATTAAATTGGAATTCAATTTGTGGATTAATTAATTAAGTTGGATTTAATTAATTAGAAAGGATTTTAATTAAATAGACTTAGAGTCTGATTTAATTAAATGGGAGATTAAGTTAATTAATTGGGCTATTTAATTGGGAGATTAAAAAAAGCCTGGTCAAATTAATTAACTGGGCCATGAATTAATTAGAAGACTTGGTCTTCTAATTAAAGAGGGCCATGACCCATGTAGGAGAGAAGAATCCTAGTCCTAATAGGACTAGGTTAGAGAGATAACTATAAGTAGCTTTCTTGTAGTTATTTTTCACACAACTCAATAAGCAAAAATTGAGCAAGAGCAAAATACTCTTTCCCTCTCCCACACTGCAATAGCCGAACCCTGTCTTCCTTTAGGAAGAATTTTTCGTTTTCGACTTTGTTCCAAAATCGTTCCTATATCCTAGATCATAATATATCTTGTGTTCTAGCTGATCAAGATTTATTATTTTCGTGTAATTGTGGTGTATCAACCCGTAGAGGCGCAACACGTAGGGCGCTACTGCAGAGCTTGGGTCAATTTGGCTGAGGAGAAATTCAGAGTCCGTTTTGCTGACTGCCAACTTGGATTTGCAAGGAGATAGGTATAACGTGCAAACTTATACTATCGTTTTATTTATTCATATATATACAACTAGAGAATATCCTGGCAAGATTCCGTAAGAGGTCCTAAAATTTTTTATATTCCGCTGTGCCTAGGGCTGTTTATCTTACCGAATCCCATCAGTGGTATCAGAGCCAGCTCTAGGCTTTGTATATATATGAATTTGCAAATTCTGTGTTATAAATCATATGTTTGATTTATGTATGGCTAGTTCTTTAACTGTATATGTTTTAGGACGAAGATCTATTAACTTAGAGTTAATGTAATAAAAAAAAATTTTGATTCGAAATTTTATCTTGTTAATTTTTTATTTTGGATTGGGATTTAATTAATTGGATATGTTTAATTAAATCAAAAGTAATCGAACAAGAAAAATTATATATTTTTGGGATCAACCGCGGTGGCACGCGGCGGTGCGCAGCAGCGCACCGCGGCTAGGCGGCCACCGCGTGCTGCCGTACGCGGCAGCGCATGAACAGCGCGCTGTCTACGCGTGCAGCACACGGCAGCTGCCGTCGGGCAGTTTGTCGCGTGCTGGCGGCTTCCGTGGCCATGTGTGTGCTGCCACGTGGCAACGTTCAATTCGTCACCTCGTGGATGAATTTTGGTTGATCTCAAACTCACCTATTTTGGAAGTCCTGAAAATCTTGGAGATTTGATTGTTATGGAATCTTGGTGAATCTTGGATTGATCTTAGAGATCTAATTAATAAGGAAACTTAGAGTTTCATTTGTGGTAAGACATTTAATAATAATTAATGTCTCTAGTTAATTACCAAGATTAAAGATCTTAGAAATCTAATTAACAGGGAAACTTAGAGTTTCATTTGTGGTAAGACATTTAATAATAATTAATGTCTCTAGTTAATTACCAAGATTAAAGATCTTAGAGATCTAATTAAACAAGGAAACTTAGAGTTTCAATTGTGATAAGAGATTTAATTAAAATTAATCTCTTCTAGTAAGTTACTAAGATTAAAGATCTTAGAGATCTTATTAAATTAGGAAACTTGGAGTTTTGGATAAGGTATAAATCGATTTGGACACTACCTTAGTTAACTAATCTAATCAAAATAGGATTATCTTGATAATCTTGGAGATTTCTAAAATTGGAAAACTTAGAGTTTTGGATAAGATAGTAATCTTGGAAGATTTTTTACTATCTTAATTAACCAACTTTATCAAGATAAGAGTTGTAGATTACATAGAACTCAAGTAAGAGTTAATTAATCTTAGAGATTAATTGTTAATTCAAAATTAAATTAACTTGGATATTTTTTTGTGAATTAAAATTAAAGGAGCCGGTAAATTTACATTTATGCCCTTATGTGAATTTATGCATGTTCTTGAGTGAATATGTGGATTGGTCGATTTTGCCCTTAAACCCTGTGTAGTTTTGGTTTATTTATTTTATGGGTTGTAATTAAATGGGCCTGATTGGTGCCCTTGCTTGCGCAAACAAATGTAATAGAATAGGACCATTTAAATTTGTAAGCTAGGCTTAGATTAGGCTTGGAGCCGAGAAGACCTCATGAAGACTTGGAGTTCCACATGGAGGCCCATTACCTTGGAGGACGTGGAGGCCCAATTCATTACATGGAGGCCTAATCAAGCTGGATATTACAAGAAGGCCCATGATTTATGGGTTTGTAAATTGTAATAGTTAGGACATTTAATTTCCACCCTAGACTGACCAATTGATCCATCACATGGCTCGTGATGGATCGCATAGGATGGGCAATCGATCAATCATATCATGCTAGGTGATGAATGTTTACTTTTTTTCGTAATTATTCTTTGATGTATGAGATGCATGCTTAGGATAGAAAAACGTAAACAAGATAAAGTATAATCTGATGAGACCTCGCACAAGGAAAACTTAAAACCTCCAATTGAACTTAAAAATCAATTAGAATATTAAATTGAATAACGGGCGCATATGAATGGTGTCTATGGTCCGAGCCTATCCAATTACTAGGTCTTAGGCATATTGTACGAATATATCTCGATGTCTCACGAGTCGTGGGTCGAGCTATAGGAAGATGATATGTCTATTGCCTCGATGCACGAGATTAGTGCCAAGGGAGGGGATAGCAAGGTTCTAGGCGCTGTCTCACGAGTCGTGGGGCGTCTAGGATTGAACTATTTCTCTTCACGAGTATTGGACATGATTTAACGCTAGTAAGTATGGATGTCTCACGAGTCGTGGGTCCATAACGAAAAACGAGGCTAAATGAACTCAAGGGTTAGCTGGGATGGTTAACCGGCGACGTGATCGCCCACCAAGTGAATCAATTGGTATGGCCAACGAGTCGTGGGTACTGAGCGATTGCATTTGGGCCTTGAGCCCATTAGGAAATTTTTATTTCCCGAACCTTATGTGGGGGCATAAGTATTCGACAAAAATAGTGGGAGTAATTTACAAACGAAAACCATGTTTGTAAATTATGCATTGATATTAATCTTCCGCGTATTTATCGTCATGTTTATGATAGTTTTTCATAAGTAATGTATCCTTGAATATTTACCATCATACTTGAATCAAATTAATTGACTGAACCCAAATAAATTTTGAATGACTTCTCGAGTCCAAGCAAGGACTAATCTCCTTACAAAGATTTCATTGGTTTTCTTTCGAAGTTACACTTCGACTGGAATGGTGATAGGTTTCACCAAGCTGCCTTTTTGAAGTTACTCTTCAAATAAGAAAGGTGATAAGTTTCACCAGAGGTTGAGGATGGTTCTCAAGCCCAAATTTTCTTGTAGGCAAACATGAAATCTCCCATAAATGGGAAGTAACATCTCATTGAAAAGCTCAAAAGACTTATGAGATGAAAGAAGAAGAATGAATCCTCTCTGAAGGGAAATAACCTTAGAGGTTTTTCTGTAAGGATGATAAGTTGTAAAGTCAATCAAAATGGTTCTTCCATGGATTGAGATCAAGGGAAAGAGGGAATTGAACCTATTCATCCCATAAGGGATGATTAAATTTTATTGAACTTAACCTTGTGGTTAAAGTAATGCATAAGGGTGTTGGATGCCCGATGAAGTACTCATTGATGCATTCAATGCATCTAAAGCCATGAATTATTTAGATCATTAGAATTTGCTTATACCATCCCTTGTCTTAAGGGATGTGATAGTTCCATAATGGTTGGAAGTGATTGCGCTATAAGATTTATACGCAAAAGGTTTACATAAGCAAATAAGTATGAATACTCATATAATGACTAAATATATTATGCATAGTCAATAAAATATAAATAATCAAGATTCCACACACTTGGTTCGTTTTAAAAACCGAAAGGCGATACACGAACACTAAAACATATTTCCGAATTAAAGATTCAAAGACTGAGCTCCACTGGGTCGAGCTTGACTGGGATGCTGTACATAGTAACCGACTTTCGAATCTTGCTTAATGGAAATTAGATTTAGTAGTTGGTTGCTAGGCAACTAAGAGGCATAAACAATTGCAATGGATTTAATCCATTTAAAAGTGTGTAGAAACACTAAAGCATTAGTGGGAGATAAGGCGTCTCTAGTACTTTCATGGGTAAAAGTACGTTGTGATGTACAAATCCAAATTACTTTTGGAATAAAGAAGAGAGCCTAATTAATAAAAGCATGTAAGAGATTTGGATCGATTCAAAATCGAACATGCACTGACAGTACGCCATTGATTATTTAATAGAGAATTAGATTCTCGAAATGTAAGACTCGCTCAAAACATTGTCAGTTGTTGAGCATTCTGGACATGTAAATGTCCATTAAGAAATCTTACATGAAATTCCTTATCCAATCAAATAAAAACTTGATCGAGAAAATCGAAGATACTGAGCTAAGTATCTCTGAAGCCAGATCCAAAACATATCACGTGATATGAGTTTTGGTATTGTACCTTCATATGCATTCATGCGCATATGGGGTCTCCCGCTTATGTGAATAAGCTGGTGGGAGATAAGTTGGACGTAAAGTCCATCTTATGCAATTCGTGGGGTATCCAAAAAACTTAATAGGATACGAGTTCTACGATCCTACAAGACAAACTACGTTTGTCTCAAGGAACGCACACTTCTTGGAGAAGGATTTCTTGCTAGGCAAGAAGGAACACAATGTAGAACTAGATGAGGTCACTAAAGCTGAAAAGGCCGAAGAGGTCAATCAAGCCGACCCATCACCACAGGCAGTGGGAGAACATGAGCATGAAAGTACACCGGTACTTCGTAAGTCAGAAAGACAACGTAGAGAACCCGAGAGGTACTACGGTCTGCTGCGTGAGACTAGACAGTCTCTAACCGACCCAAGGACTTACGAAGAGGCTATGCTAGGCATAGACTCGGGAAAGTGGCGTAAAGCCATGGAATTCGAATTGGACTCCATGCACTCGAACAAGGTCTGGGCCTTGGTAGATCCACCAGTGGGAGTGACTCCCGTGGGTTGCAAGTGGATCTATAAGCGAAAGCTTGGAGTGAACGGAGAGGTAATAACCTACAAGGCGCGACTATTGGCCAAAGGATACACTCAAAGGCCAGGCATCGACTTTGAGGAGACCTTCTCGCCCGTCGCAGTGCCTGAATCCATTCGAATCTTGCTGGCCATAGCTGCGTGGTATAAACTACGAGATATGGCAGATGGATGTGAAGACTGCCTTTCTCAATGGGGACATTGAAAAGGAGATCTACATGGAGCAACCAAAAGGATATGCATCCAAAGGAGATGAGCACAAGGTGTGAAAACTCCAGAGGTCCATTTATGGGCTGTAGCAAGCTTCCCGAAGTTGGAACACCCGTTTCGATGAAACAATCCAAACTTTTGGATTCATCAAAAACGTGTTCGAACCTTGCGTGTACAAGAAGATCAGTGGGACTACAATTGAATTTTTGGTGTTTTACGTTGATGACATTCTTCTCATTGGAATGTGAAAGTGTTGTCCGAAACTAAAGCATGGTTATCTACACAATTCTCAATGAAGGATTTGGGAGAAGCATCCTTTGTACTAGGTATAAGGATCTACCGAGATAGATCAAAAGGACTGCTGGGCCTCTCCCATTCCCAGTACATAGATAAAATCTTGAAGAGATTTAATATGGAATAATCCAAGAGAGGATTGCTTCCAATGAGACATGGAATTGCACTCTCTAAGTCAATGGCCCCAAAGACGCCTAAAGAGAGAAGCAATATGTCTCGAGTACCATATGCATCCGCAATAGGAAGCATAATGAATGTTATGTCATGTACGAGACCAGACGTAGCATACGCTTTAAGCGTTACAAGTTGCTACTAGTCTGATCCAGGTGAGCAGCACTGGATAATCGTAAAGGCAATTCTGAAGTACCTGAGAAGGACTGAGGAATTGTTCTTGGTATACGGTGGAGGAGAATTGAAATTGGAAGGCTATGCTGATTCTAGCTTCCAATGTGATGTAGACGACTTCAAGTCGACATCTGGATACGTGTTCTGCCTCAATAGTGGTGCGGTAAGCTGGAAGAGCTCCAAGCAAGACACTACCGCAGATTCAACCACTGAAATATAACACATTGCCGCGTGAGTAGCGGCAAAGGAAGGTGTTTGGATGAAAAACTACATCCAAGAATTGGATGTGATACCTAGCATTGTCGAGCCATTACTATCTTCTGTGATAATAATGGAGCTATCTCGCAAGCGAAGGAGTCGAGATCTCATCAGAATCCAAACACGTACTAAGACGATACCATTTGATATGTTATATCATTGGTAGAGGAGACATAAAGATGGAACGTGTCACCTTAAGGGATAATACGACGGACCCGCTGTCTAAGCCATTGCCTCAAAGGCATCCGAAAACATCTGTCTAAGATGGGAATCAGAAGTATGAAAAGTTGGCTTTAGTACAAGTGGGAGATTGATAGAATAGTGTACCGCAAGCCAACTATTTGGCTGCAATTAAGGACCATTCAATTGGATTAATAAATGCATTTTATTATTATATGGTCATCTTTATCTTATGTAATAATTATCTACGCATAAGGATAGAAGTCCTTAGATCACAGGGCTATGGGACAACCCGTGGACTGATCTCCAAGGCCGTGATCTAGAACATATTCAAAAGTCGTAGAATCCAATCGAGATAGGACATCGTTGGATTCGGTTAGACTCTCACTGTTGTGTATACTCCGATGAACTGGAGGACGCTGGGGTCCACGAGCGTGACTGGGATAGTCGATACACATAAGTGGGTGGCTTGCTGGGATGGCAAGTGCACTGAATACCCCAATTAGGAAATAACTCACCATGGAAGCGGTAGTCGCATATCGGGGATGAAGTTATTCCAATTTGCAATAGTATACGAGGAACGATCCCTAAATACTTGAGGTGATAGGGTTTATCTGGTGCGAGAACGTCTATGCTTTGATATGAGTCCCGACTGACTGGAGATCGCCAGAAAGTCTCTGTGGACTCATATTGGGTATAGAGGAACTCGTATGCAGATTCATATCATCAACAAAAGATCCATTGACCCGACTTGATAGGTTGGGAAATTCTCCTATGGATTTCTGTGAGAAATTAATTCTGGTAAAATCCTCGGCCTAGGTATCTGACGGCTTTATGTAAGTAGCTCATAAATGTTAAGTCAAAGAGAATTATTTCGAGACCAGAAAGCATAAGGTCAAGACAAAAGAAAAGGGAAACCGATGAAAGACCATACCCTTAAGTCTCGACTGGGAGATTGATCGATGGAGAGATTATGGCGTATATGGAAATTTTAAATGATAAAAGGTTCATTGAAGTAATTCACCAGTGATTGGGCTTCATGGGCTTGTGGCTGGACATCGACCGTGGAGTGTGGGAGAATTCCCAAATTGGCAGGGGTGCTAATTTTGGAATGATCAGTCGACAGAGTGTTCGATTGATTTAGAGTAAGTCTTACTCGAATAATTAAATAATATTTAATTATAACCCACGGCCAATTATGTGGTGAACCTACGGGGGCATACACAATACACATGAAGCGAAAGCGAGGAAATAAGAACGACCGAGTCGACTGGGTGAATAATCGACTGGGTCGATTATTATGGGTGGGTCGACCCAATTGGAACAAATGGGATCCAATTGGAATTAAATCAGGATCATAAATTAAATTGGAATTTAATTTGTGGATTAATTAATTAAGTTGGATTTAATTAATTAGAAAGGATTTTAATTAAATAGACTTAGAGTCTGATTTAATTAAATGGGAGATTAAGTTAATTAATTGGGCTATTTAATTGGGAGATTAAATAAAGCCTGGTCAAATTAATTAACTGGGCCATGAATTAATTAGAAGACTTGGTCTTCTAATTAAAGAGGGCCATGACCCATGTAGGAGAGAAGAATCCTAGTCCTAATAGGACTAGGTTAGAAAGATAACTATAAGTAGCTTTCTTGTAGTTATTTTTCACACAACTCAATAAGCAAAAATTGAGCAAGAGCAAAATACTCTCTCCCTCTCCCACACTGCAATAGCCGAACCCTGTCTTCCTTTAGGAAGAATTTTTCATTTTTGACTTTGTTCCAAAATCGTTCCTATATCCTAGATCATAATATATCTTGTGTTCTAGCTGATCAAGATTTATTATTTTCGTGTAATTGTGGTGTATCAACTCGTAGAGGCGCAACACGTGGGGCGCTACTGCAGAGCTTGGGTCGATTTGGCTGAGGAGAAATTCAGAGTCCGTTTTGCTGACTGCCAACTTGGATTTGCAAGGAGATAGGTATAACGTGCAAACTTATACTATCGTTTTATTTATTCATATATATACAACTAGAGAATATCCTGGCAAGATTCCGTAAGAGGTCCTAAAATTTTTTTATATTCCGCTGTGCCTAGGGCTGTTTATCTTACCGAATCCCATCAGATCGTGCGGCGTCAGTTACGACCTTTCAAATTCAAAAGACATTAAATGAGGAGCGGGAATTTGTACCGCCCTTCTGACACTTGTAAAAGCGTGTTTTAAATAAAAGCGTTTCAAGCAATAAACTTTTACACAAGCGATCAGATGAGTAAAATAAATACTTATCTGATGGACTACTATCCTGATGACACAGTTGTTATCAGTGAAAGCCAATAGCTGATAACCTTCCTCAGCTGTTTGTCAATCCAGCTAGATAATAAATCTTCAATTCTTCAAGACTTTAATCTTCTATTGAAACCATAACTTCAACTAACTGTCATCAACAAATTTCATCTTTTAATCAGAAGTACCGCTAGTCTTACACATTCCCCCTGACTTTAAGAATTCATAAGTTAACTAGTCTGTTGAGAGTTAATCCTTGAAGATAAGTACGATGAGTAAGCTGTTGAACTCTAGTCTTCTGATGAGTTCCCCCTCAGCTTATGCATCTAATTTCAATAAACCCAGTTCAGCTCTTAGAGTTGAAAACCTTGTCTCACTTAGAGGTTTTGTGAAGATGTCAGCAATTTGATTTTCAGTAAACACATATTCTATCATGACATTTCCTTTCTCCACATGATCTCTAATAAAGTGATGCTTTATCTCAATATGCTTAGTCCTTGAATGACTTGTAGTATTCTGAGTAAGTGAGATTGCACTTGTATTGTCATAGTAGATTGGTATTCCACTGATTTTGATATTGTAGTCTTCCAGTTGATGCTTCAACCATAAGATTTGTGCACAGCAAGCTCCAGCAGCTATGTACTCAGCTTCAGCAGTAGATATGGATACTGAAGTCTGTTTCTTACTCATCCATGAGATCAGACGACTACCTAAGAATTGACAGGCACCTGTTGTGCTTTTTCTATCAATCTTGCAGCCAACAAGGTCAGAATCTGAATACCCAATAAGTTCAAATCCAGATTCTCTAGGATACCACAATCCCAATTCTTGAGTGCCTTTAATGTATTTCAATATTCTCTTGGCAGCTAAGAGATGAGATTCCTTGGGATTTGACTGGAATCTTGCACAGACCCCAACAGAGTACATGATATCAGGTCTGCTAGCTGTTAGATATAACAGTGACCCAATAATGCCTCTGTATTTGGTTATGTCCACTGATTTGCCATCTTCATCTTTTTCCAAACAAAGACTTGTAGACATTGGAATAGTAGCAGTAGAGCTAGTTTTCATACCAAATTTCTTGAACATATCCTTTGTGTATTTTGCTTGGCTGATGAAAATTCCATCAGGAAATTGTCTAACTTGCAAACCAAGAAAATAATTAAGTTCTCCCATCATGCTCATTTCAAACTTGTTCTGCATCAGCTTTGAGAACTTATCACACATCTGTTGGTTAGTTGAACCAAAAATAATATCGTCCACATAAATTTGCACAAGCAAAATATGTTCTTCCCATTCAATAGTGAACAGGGTCTTGTCAACTTTACCTTTGCAAAATCCTTTAATTAAAAAAAAATCAAATAAGGTATAATACCATGCTCTTGGAGCCTGTTTCAGTCCATAGAGGGCTTTCTTCAGACGATATACCTTGTCTCCTTCTTGATAAACTTCAAATCCAGGAGGTTGTTCAACGTAAACTTCTTCTTGCAATTCTCCATTGAGAAAAGCTGATTTCACATCCATCTGATAGACGGTGAAATTCTTGTGAGCAGCATAGGCAAGAAAGAGTCTGATTGCCTCTAGTCTTGCTACTGGTGCAAACGTTTCATCAAAGTCAATGCCTTCTTCTTGGCAGTAACCCTTGGCCACTAGTCTTGCTTTGTTTCTGGTGACTTCACCATCTTCATTCATTTTATTCCTGAATACCCACTTAGTGCCAATGACTCTTTGATGATTTGGTCTAGGAACTAAGTACCAGACTTCATTCCTTTCAAATTGATTTAGCTCTTCTTGCATAGCTTCAATCCAATTTGAATCACTAAGAGCTTCTTCAATTTGTTTGGGCTCAATTTGAGATAGGAAGCTGGCAAACATTGCATCACTTGCAGCAGCTCTCCTTGTCTTCACTTTATCCAAAGGATCACCAATCACCAACTCTGGTGGGTGATTCTTGAGCCATCTAAGATCAGGTTGCAAATCATAATGTTGTCCTTTGTTTTGATCTTGCAACACTACTGTTGGAGTTCCAGTAGTAGTCTGTTGAACTTCTCTTGTCTGTTGAACAGTCTCTGGTCTATCAGCTGTTTGAAACTCGTCTGTTAGACAATCATCTCTGTGATTTTGAACAGCATTTGAGTTATCAGCTGGGTTGAGATCAGGTAGTATGATGGGAATATATTCTTCATTCCTTCCAATATTCAACTTCTGTAAATCAGTAGACAGATCTTGATTAACACTTTGATTCTTTTCAGAAGATTGACTTGGTTCATCAAAAACTACATGAATGGATTCTTCTATTAGTAATGTTCTTTTGTTAAAAACTCTATAAGCTTTACTAACAGTAGAGTATCCTACAAAAACAGCTTCATCAGCCTTTTCTGCAAATGCAGTAAGGTGATTTTTACCATTATTTAAAACATAGCATTTACAACCAAATATCTTAAAATAATGAATGTTTGGCTTCCTGTTGTTCCAAACTTCATATGGAGTCTTGTTTTGGTGCTTGTTGATCATGCATCTGTTTTGGGTAAAACATGCTGTGTTTGTTGCTTCTGCCCAAAATCTTTGTGGCAGCTTAGCTTCAGCTATCATGGTTCTGACAGCTTCCTTTAGTGTTCTGTTTCTCCTTTCAGCAACACCATTCTGTTGAGGAGTTCTAGAAGCTGAATACTCATGATGTATTCCTTTGATATTACAATACTCTTCAACAGTAGAGTTTGTAAACTCTGTCCCTCTATCTGATCTGATCTTCAATATTTTTATGCTTTTCACATTTTGGATCAGTTCCATCAGATTAGTAAGATGTTCCTTGATTTCACTTTTCTTTTTCATGAATATCACCCAAGTATATCTCGAAAAATCATCCACAACAGCTAGGCAGTATTTCTTTCCACCATTGCTGACAGGATCAATGGGTCCAAATAAGTCCATATGTAGCAGCTCCAATATTCTTCCAGAAGATTGATGCTTTTTGCTTTTGAATGATGACTTGATTTGTTTACCCTTCTGACAGGTGTCACATAGCTTATCTTTGCTCATGACTGTTTTAGAAATCCCTTCTACCAAATCATTCTTTATTAATCTGTTGATGGTCTTGAAGTTTAAATGATTCATCCTTTTGTGACGTAGCAAACTAACTTCACTTGGTGTAGAAGCCACCAAACAAACATTTGAATTCTTGTCAGCAGAATTCCAGTCGACTATGTAGATATTTCCTCTGATCAATTTTCCTTTAACTTTAATCTTGCCTTCTTTGCTGTCCCCAAAGGTAACCTTTGGACCATCCACAGCAACTGCATCAGTCAGCTCATGTATGTTTCCACACATGTGTCTTGAACAGCCACTGTCCAAGTACCAGATTCTCTCTACTTTACTCCTACTCCTAATCCTAACCTACAAAACAAAATAAAATTGTTTTAGGTACCCTTATTGAGAGGGTCCTGAAGGATTAGTTCCACCTTTGACAACCCAAGATGATGAAGTCTTAGGCTTCTTAGGCTTCTGAGTTTCAACAGGAGTATGAACAGCTTTGCCTTTACCACGTTCATCAGATTTGTCATATTGTTGATGATCATTATGATAAGGATAATGTTCAAATGCAGAGTAAGATGCATGATAAGGATGATATGCATGCATTGGATGAGCAGGATATGGTGCATAGTAAGTTGGAAATTGAGGTGCATGATACATAGGATGATATGCAGCAGGTTGCACATAATAAGACTCATCTCCATACCAAGCATTTTGATTTTTCTTGATTTTATGCTTCTTTGGTTTACTACTTGCTTGCTCATTAACAGACGGCTTAGTTTTATCACTAGTCTGATTAGTTTTAGCCTTGTCAGAGAACTTCCTAGGACTCTTCTGTTTAGGCTTACTAGTCTGTTTTCCTATACTAGGCTCTTTGCTCTTTTTAGCCTTAGGAGATTTTGTCTCCTTTAATACTTTCTCAGGTGAAGCAGGTCTAGCAGTTTGAACATACAGGATGACCTTGCTATTGTCAGCAGATATAAATTTCTCAGTATGATTCAATTCTTGCTTATCCTGTTCTAAAGGTATTTTCTGTTTACTAGATGTATGCGTGGATGCAACAGATGATTTCTCATGAGACTCAATAACTTTTTCAAGTTCCATGATTTTTCCTTTATAAACTTCACATTCAGCTTTCAGAGATTCATATTCTTGCTCAAGCTGTTTATATTCAGCTGATTCTCTTGACTTTTCAGCTGTGAGTTTCAGTGAACTGTTTTGCTCTTTTAGCAATATCATCTCTTCCTTAAGCTTTTTAAATGCTTCAGCAATAGTAGTATTGTTAAGCATCATTTGTTCAAATGAACTAAATAGTTCATTCTCAAGAGGAGTTACCTCATCCTCAGAGTCATGAGATTCCTTAGCCATCAGGCAGAGAAGGGCAGGGCTCTCTTCATTAGAAGACTCTTCATCAGAAGTGTCTGAATCTGAATCAGATGAGTAGGCGGCAGCTGGCTTTTCTGCTTCTGCTACCATCGCCTTAGCTTTCTGATGTTTTCTTTCTTTTCTGATTCTCTTTTCTTCTTCCGTATACTTCTCAGCTTTAGGATATTGGCAGTCTCTGATGAAATGACCCAGTTTCCTGCAATTATAACACATCATTTTGGATTTATAAGAATCCTTATCCTGAGAAGAAGAAGTAGGGTTAGAAGTAGAAGCATTGTTATATTTGTTCTTCATTTTCCGTCTGTAAAACTTTTTGAAGTTGTTCATCAGCAATGCAACGTCTCCAGCAGTGTACTCCTTTTTGTTGAGTAGTGTGGCTTCATCAGATGAGTCCACATCTTTGTTTTTGTGCGCTGGCCTTCTTGGATTTTCAGCAGCAACAAGTGCAGCTGTGGGACTTGAAGTTGAGGTTTCTTCAACACCCATTCTTGGCAGTTTATACTCATACGCCTTGAGTACGGAGAACAGCTCTGTAAGAGAAATCTTCCCCAGATCTCTTGATTCTTCCATTGCTGTCACCTTCATGTTGAACTTGGGAGGCAGGGCCTTCAGAACTCTGACGGTGATTTCCTTGTCAGTGAAGGTCTTTCCCAGCTTTAGAACTTCATTTAGGGTTCTGGTGAATCTAGTGTCCATCTGATCAATAGTTTCTCCAGATTTCATCTTGAAGTTATCCAGCTTCTCCAAGGCAACACTGAGCTGATGCTCTTTGATGGCGTCGTTTCCTTCACTCATGTCTCGAACCTTATCCCACATTTCCTTTGCAGTTTTGCAATGTTTGACTTTATCAAACCGATCATTGTCCAGGGCTTTGGTCATGTTGAAGCGGCCAACTTTATCCAGATTGAGCAGCTTTATTTCTTCGGCTGTCATCTCTGTCAGATCTTTTTCCACCACCAGTTCAGCTTCGTCAACTATAATGGTCTTGGTGAATTTGAATGGACCTTTGATGATACATGTATACATGTTGTCATTATAGGCAGCAAGGAAAATCTCCATTCTGTTTTTCCAGTCTTCAAATGACATACCAGCAATGTGGGGAACATGGCTGATACAGTCCATTTTTCAAAAAGTTTTTATTTTTCAAAAAGATGCTCTTTTGAAAAGTTTTGAAAACCTTTGAAAAACACTTGAATCAAGCTCATTGATTAGGCAGCTGATTCTAATGAACCACCCGCTCTGATACTACTTGTTGGTCCCAAGTGGTCAGAAGAGGTTTAGAGGGGGGGTGAATAAACCTCTTTAAAATTTTCTTCCAATTTTAACTTTAAAACTTTTCTCTAACTGTGAGCAGACTAAGCTGATCAGAGTAAGAAGTTACAAGTCTGTTCGCGAACAAATCTTTGAACAGGTTTGATGACCACTCGTCTGATAATTACTTAGCTGATTTTGTTAAAATCAGTTTTAATACTTAGAGTACTTGCAGCAGATTTTCAAAGTGTTTTTCACAAGTATTCCTAGTAGTTTGAAAAATGTTTTCCTAGTTTTACAAACTCCTTTTAAATCTTTTTCAAACGGTTAACTAAAATGGTTTTATGCAAGCTTGAAATATGCAAGTAAAAATGCAGATAAAACACAAGGATTTTTATGGTGGTTATATAGATTTGAATATCCTTTAATCCACTCGTCCAAGTCACAAAGAGCTTGGGTTATACTAGAAACACAAAGTAACCAGTACACTCTGCTTACGCCGATCAACAAATGAACAGGCCGTAAGTGCGCAGTAAGAAATCACAAAGAAATCCTACTCTCTGAAGTAATATCACTCACTAAGATGGATATCTACTTCTCACAACACTCAGTTTTACAAATTCACTCAGAAGATGTATTTAGCTTTGTTCTTCAACTTCGCTTTTCGTCAACAAATGACTAAGCTGATGAGTGAGCTGTTCTTGAGACTTAAGAGTTCTGCTTCGAAAATTCTCTCAGAAAGTGTGTTGCTTGATATTCTTTTTGTCTCTTCCAGCTATTTATACTTGAGATTTGAAAAATGTCCGTTGAAGAGAGACAAGATTCAAATTCCTCGAGTACTGGTCCTTAAAATCCGCGAACGGCTCTTTTGCAGTCTGTCTGTACTGTAAACAGTACTATTCTGCAGGCAGCATTAAATGCAGCATTAAATGCACCCAGCTGATGCGAAGCCTTTGTTCAATCATTTGTCTTTAATAACCTCGTACTTCAGCATTTATTACTCCAAGGGGCATTTATTACCGTTGGGAAGACTTTATGATCCTTTCCACTTGGCTGACGAAAGTGCAAGTCTGATGGCGAACTAGGCTGATCTCAAACTTGAACAAATCTTATTTGAGTCGGCTGATCTTCATCAGTCTGATAACTTTCCTTCAGCAGATCAGAAGTCTTGGACCTTGAAATTTGACTCTTCTGATGTCTTCATTACTTAGTCAAAATTTCTTCAAAGGGATCATCAGCTAAGTTAACCCATACTCAGCCAATCTTGAAGTTTTGGAATCCTTCAAAACCTCCCTTTACAAACTGTCTTCAGTGCCTTCATCTTCATCCTTATCCAACAATAAATTTTCACATAACAGTACTTTTCTTGAAGCTCATATATAGGCAAAGAAAAAAAAAATTGTCACTCTTCATAATTGACTAGTTATAAATGTATGTTTTACTAGTGTCT
Organism: Penstemon eatonii; assembly: GCA_038501285.1. Classification (NCBI taxonomy): domain Eukaryota; kingdom Viridiplantae; phylum Streptophyta; class Magnoliopsida; order Lamiales; family Plantaginaceae; genus Penstemon; species Penstemon eatonii. The sequence continues at coordinate 17,752,185 of CM076712.1, read as the reverse complement.
TTAAGTAATGACATAAAAATGCACTATTGATTATATATTTCAAAAGAACTAGGTAAATATATAAGTAAAAATTAATAAAATTAAATTGAATTTAGCAATTGATTGATAAGTGTAGGAAGGAGAAGAAAGAATGAGGATTAAGTTCATATCAACTTTTAAAGTGAAAGTAACCTGACCTTCAATGAAATGAAAAATGATTATATAACAGTCCATTTCTTCACAGTCTTTTGTACAGCGTTATTTAATGATTTCAAACTTAGTTGTGTTACCTATTACCTGTTTAACAGGTTACTTCTTTAAATAATTTTTCTCATATTTTACTGGCTGTACAAGTGGACTGTGATAAAGGACTGTTATGCTAGTAGTGTCCAAAATAAAGCAAGTTATAATATTTGTTCAAATTATTGTGCTACTTTGGGGTTATGTAGGGGTATCGGGACCTGCACCTATCTATCCAACGTCATTTTTCATGGCTATGGTTATGTGATTTTTAGACGAGAACCTATATATAATGTATCTTCCGATTCATGCCTCTTAATTTTTTTTATCAAATTCGTCCCTCTTATCAATGTAGTGTAACACAGTAGTCCCTCTTAAATAAAAAATACATTAATTTTGTATTTAAGAGGGACTAATGTGTTACACTATATTGATAAGAGAGACGAATTTGATACAAGAAATTTAAGAGGGAATAATGTGTTATAAGAGGGATGAATGTGATACATTATATTGATAAGAGGGACGAAAATGAAAAATTTAACCCAGCGGACCAAAAATGCTATTCACTCTAACTCCTATTGTATAATAACTTTGTAAACACGTTCATGACCTAAATTTCATTATCAAAACAGCTCCATTAATCTCCTTACTATCTTGCACTATACATAAATATATTCAGATTAGAATTATTATTACCCCATTTAGAAAAGTTCTTGGAAACAAGGACACATGTTTCCAGCTGCATCAAACAGTGATAACCCTATTGAGTTCTTGTTCAAAAAGTCATCTTTCCTTTGTGATTCTCATGTAGATAATGATGATGATGATGACAAACCCTTCTATATTAACTTCCCTTCACCCTTTTTAATTGATGAACATGACTTGCCCTTGAATCAAAATCAGATTCATAATAATCTGGTTACAAATGATCATCATCAGATTCTGAATAATACTGATTCCAGGAAACAAGGAACATCAATTATTAATGGAGCTTCAAATCAACCATTAAAGAGAAGCGCGGGGAAGAGGAAGGATAGGCACAGCAAGATATGCACGGCGCAAGGAATTAGAGACCGAAGAATGAGACTATCTCTTCAAGTTGCTCATAAATTCTTCGATCTTCAAGATATTTTAGGATTGAGAGAATTGCATTTGTGGTACCAAACAATATAGTGATTCCAACTTGTGGTACCACAGAAAATGAGGTTGATCAATTTGGTACCACAATTTAAGAAATTGAATCACATTTGGTACTTCCGTTAAAATTGGCCGTTAACTGCTGACGTGGAAGTTAAGGATAATTGCAGAATTGACCCCATTACTTATATTGACTGACAATTATACCCCTAACTTTTCAAGTTGTCAAAATAACCCCATATCTTAAAATTTACTGATAATTTTAGTCCACATTGTTGCCCAATTTCAAAATTGGCTCGAATAAAACACTTGCGGACCAATTTAGAGATTTAACTTATATATTTACATATGTATTTAACTAATTTAATTTATAAATAATATTAACAAACCAAATAATACATGAACACAAATTCGATAAAATATTAATTAAATCTAAATTTTTATAATAATATGAATATATATAATATTATAAAAATAAATTATATATTATTAATAAAATAATTATAAATTATATATATATATATATATATATATATATATATATATATATATATATATATGAAACCCAACCCAACCCCCACCCCCCCCCCCCAAAACCCAAACCCCAGGCCGCCGGCGACCTGGGTTCGTCCGGCCCAGGCCGCCGTCGGCCTGGGATCGCTCGTCCCAGGCCGCGACGACCTGGGTTCGAAGGTCCCAGGCCGTGGCGGCCTAGGATCAGAGGAGATGGGACCTTCGATCTCCTCCGATCCCAGACCGCCACGACCTGGGACCTTCGAACCCAGGCCGTCGCGGCCTGGGACGAGCGATCCCAGGCCGACTGCGGCTTGGGCCGGACGAACCCAGGCCGCCGGCGGCCTGGGATTTGGGTTTGGGGGGGGTTCGTTGGGAAGAAGGTGTTTTTTTATTTTTTATTTTTTATTTATATATATATATATATATATATATATAAATTTATAAGTTTTTTATTAATAATATATAATTTATTTTTTAGTAAATATTATATATATTCATATCATTATAAAAATTTTAGATTTAATTAATATTCTATCGAATTTGTGTTCATGTATTATTTGGTTTGTTAATATTATTTATAAATTAAATTAGTTAAATACATATGTAAATATATTAAGTTAAATCTCTAAATTGGTCCGTAAGTGTTTTATTCGAGCCAATTTTGAAATTGGGCAATAATGTGGACTAAAATTATCAGTAAATTTTAAGATATGGGGTTATTTTGACAACTTGAAAAGTTAGGGGTATAATTGTCAGTTAATATAAGTAATGGGGTCAATTCTACAATTAACCTTAACTGCCACGTCAGCAGTTAACGGCCAATTTTGACGGAAGTACCAAATGTGATTCAATTTCTTAAATTGCGGTAACAAATTGATCAACCTCATTTTCTGTGGTACCACAAGTTGGAATCACTATATTGTTTGGTACCACAAATGCAATTCTCTCTTTTAGGATTTGATAAAGCAAGCAAAACTATCGAGTGGCTCTTTACTAAATCGAGCAAGGTGATAAAAGAGCTTACCAAAAACATCAATCCAGTTAATAACATTTTAACCAAAAGTGAATCTGCAGGAATTGAGGAGAATTCTAATAAGAAATATTGCAGTAATCCATGCAAGAAATTAGATACACGCAAATCGGTAAAAAGGGTCTATAATATGAGGGAGTCTAGGGACAAGGCAAGAGCAAGGGGAAGATGTAGAACAAGAGAGAAGATGATGATAAAAGCAAACCCTATTCATAATCAAAATGAAGTAGTCAATCAAGAATATCAAATTTTGTTAATCAAGAAAGTGTTCCCTTAGGCCATCTCCAACCGGGCACGAGGGGGGTTGTCTTCTCGGTTCGGTAAGAGATGAATGATGACAATTGGGCGGGCAAGGGAGCAGGGGGGTCGGGGCAGGTAACCCGGCAACCATAGCCTGCTGCCCCTGCCGGGGGCTGGAAGGGGGCTGCCGGGGCTCGGGTGCTATTTTTTTTTTAATTTCATGAATTAAATAAATGAGATTTGTTGAACAATTACATATATAAGTGGACAAATATAAATCTAAATAAATGAGATTTGTTGAATTAATGGATGTTGATTGCCCTTTAGTTGGAGATGAGTTTTTTAGTTGGGTCGAAAAGGCATGAGGGCAAGTCAAGAGGGCAAGGCAATTTGGCAATTGGGCGAGCAATTGTGCAAGGCCTTCGGTTGGAGATAGCCTTAATTGAAGAGCAATTAGGTGATGGGGGTATATTTGAGAAATTTCTGCAACCATAGGAGGATCTACACTAGGACAAGGGGAATTAACCGTATTTTTTTTTAAAATTGTAGTAGTATTCATAAAAATAAGAAATGATAAGAAAAAAAAAGGACATAATTTTATTTCATATGTACTAACGTCCATGTCCTCGTCCATTAGTCTCACTTTTAGACAAAAGATAGGGAAAAAAAAAAAGTAAAGAAAATATTTTCAATTCTTCAAAATTTTATAAGTATATTTATTTTCAGATTTTATATAAAATATTATTTAATTTATATATATTATATATAAAATCTGTATAGTTTAATTTTTTTTTGAAATTTAAAATTCTAATAAATTTAATTCATATTTCTTTATTTTATAATATTATTTAGTTTATTATATATATAATCTAATTAGTTTAAGAGATTTAATAATAATAATATATAAGATTTATAAATAGGATTTATAATATTATTTTATTAACATTTGGGATTGAAATGATTCAAATTTGTGAATTGTGGGGTAAGTCAGGGCCGGCCCTGAGTTTTCAGTGGCCTTAAGCCATCTTTGAATTTGTGGCCTTTAAATTTTCATATAAAAAATTTTGGCTTTGTAAAATACATCGATAATACGAGACATAATTTTATTAAATAAAAAATTGCATTCGTGAATACAACATAAACAATTAAACTCCTAATAAAATATTATTACTTAAACATTACTCTTCTAGCATTTTCTGAAGCAAAATCACTAATTATGCTTGCATAATCAATCTTCTTTACCATATTATTTTCAATCGACATCATGGCTAGCACATTCAACCTCTCTTGTGACATGGTTGATCGGAGGTATGACTTAATCAATTTTTACAATTAGAGTTTGCAATTTGTTTGCTTAGATTTGTCCCTAGACTTTTTTGCAATTATTTGTTTCTTGTCAATTGTTCATATAATTTATTTCCATACAAATTTGTACACGGCTAATCAGCTAATGTCTCAAGTGTGTGTTCCACTAACCTAGTCAACTTAAAATAAAATAAATAAGGCCCACTCAACTTTTACTCCACCAACAAGGCCAATCAAGAATAATAGAACCATGGCCCGTATAACACTTTCTCTTCTTCCCCTATTTCCGTATGCAGATTTCACCATTAACTTTCTACATTAATATGATACAAGCTTTGATTTCTTCATATTTCATTAATTCTAATTCTTTTTCCACAACATTAGTTTGAAAAGCAGGGTCTTATGCAACACTATTAGCCTATTTCTTCATATTTTTTTTAAAATATATATTACTATATATATAATAGTAATAAATTCGGAGGCCCTCTCGGATCAGTGGCCCTAAGTGGCCGCATATGCGGCTTACGCTCAGGGCCGGCCTTGGGGTAAATTTATCGGTTATGAAATATGCGGGACAAACTTTGACAACAATCTCTAAATATAGGACAAATTATGCAAATTTTCAATCAACTTTCCTACCAAAATTGATTTTTCTTTCCAAAAATTGATGGAAGTACCAAATATATCGAGTGCAGTTAACATGTGATACGAAATATATATATTTATAAAGTTATGGTCACTACAAGAAAATCTAATTTCAGCGACCAAATTCTCTGCGATGAAGTCGAAATGGTTGCTATATATCTATATATAGCGATCAAAAGTGAATTGGTTGCTAATGTGTGGTTTCGTAGGTTATTTCGCGACCAAAAATCATTTGGTCACTGTGAATGGCTGCTGGAAGTTTAGGGCAGACATGGCGACCAAGATTAGTGCTTCTAGCGATCGATTTTCTTAGTCACTATAAAATATTTGATTGGCTGCAAATGCTATCTCAAGTCAACCAATAGCAACCAAATACTATTGTCACTAGATAAATAGCCTGTAGTGGCTAATTTTAAATGGTCGCTACACCTAAGCTTATAGCAACAACTTCAAGACAATCGCTAAAAGTGTACTTTAGCAATGATGTTTAAATAGTCGCTAATTGCCAACTCATAATGACGATTTCAATGTATTCACTAAAGCTATACTTATAGTAACAAGCTTAATATGTCGCTAAAAAACTACTTTAGCCACGATTTTTGGATGGTCACTGAGATTGAGTCATAGCAACATATTTTAGATGGTCGCTAACCATAGCAACATGTTTTAGATGGCTGCTAAACATATATACTAATAGCAACGATTTTAAGATGGCCACTGACCTGTTCACAACGAGTTTGAGATGGTCACTAGAATAATTCGGTAGAATTATTTTCTTAGCTATAAGTTTAAGATGATCACTAACAAATTAATACGTGTGGCAAAAAATTCAAGATGACATTTAAGAATAAGAAACTTAATTTTCTACAATAACCTCATATTGAAAACCAAATCAAAAAGTTTTTAAAAGAAAAAATTCAAATATGAAAAGTAATATAATTTAATATATAATTCATTATAATTTAGTTCATGTATATAAATACAATAATAAGAATTTCGTATTATTTTTTTAAAATGATAAGACTTGAAGATTCATTTGTATAATTTATTAGTAGTTGTCAATTATATCAGTTTTATTTGTATTTAAAAAAAGTTATATAAATTAAAAGCAGGAATGAATTGGACTAAGTGCATAACTTAAACATAAAAATAAAATGTCATACATCCCCAAGTAAATTCAAATGCAAAACGCAACAGAATCCATCATATCAACATGAATCCAATTGCAACTTGTTAAAATTTCTTATCCACACCAAATACATTCAATAAAATTCTTATAGATGACTTCATTAATATCATGTGATCAAATATCAATAAAATTCGCAAAATAAATCGAAATTAAAAATTCTAGTTCATTTGGAGTAACTAGAGAAATCATAAAATAATAATCATAAAATAGAAATCATGGTCTTAGAAATTGTGCAGTTCATTAAAAAATTTCAAATCACGCTCCACTGGTATATCTGCATGGAAGAATAAAATGAAAATATGAAATTAACAATGATTATATGAATGCAATAATTTAGTTAAAAATTATAGTAATAACCTGAAGCAAAAAAACATATGATCGATGTGTCTTAAATTAACTTACCAGTCTTGTTGATTAAGAATATCAGATATGCTTTCTCCGGTCATCTTCTCTAAGAATTTGAAAAGGGTTGTCATTGTATTCTTATGAGCTTCTATCTCTGCTTTTGCATTTGACAGTTCTTCTTCCAATCTTGCTTGATGAGTAGATGATACCGAAAGTGAAGTATTCTCGTCAAGTGATTGGTTTTCTTTAGTCATTTCGACTTGATATACGATGAGTTCTCCCCAAGAATAGCAACACAAATTTGCTCTGCATTCATGCGACATTGTGGCTAATTGTAATCAGTTTGGGTCATTTTTCAGTTAATTAGGAGAAAAGACCTTTGTTAACCATATGATCACTCACTCATTGTTGTGTTTGCCCACATTCTGTTTTTAACTGTAATCAGTTTGGCTAATCTGACAGTATTATTTCTTTATACTCAATTTGACAGATTTTTGGTCAGTTGTGGATGGTTTTATTTCTTTTCCCATGAGTTCTTATAACTAGGCTATAATAACAGCACAAACTTGCGGTAAGATTCTTCAGAACCAACATTTTCAACTCTTAATTTAAACAAACCATCATCTAAATAACATTTACCAACAAAAGTCCCATAATACAGAATTACGACTTTATTGGACTTAAAGTTCATTTCTGTTTTTTTTAGGTTTATTTATGAATTTCGAGTTGGGGTTTATATGATTCACTTTCTTCTTTCCAGTTATCATATTTGCCTTAGGCTGGTACTCAACAGGAACACCATGAGTTTGGTTTTTGTGTTCCTCTTTGATACTTATGGCAATCATAAGATCATCAAGAGTCAACTTTCCCTTCGGATGTTTTAATGTCATGCCAAAGTTTTCCCAAGATTAGGGAAACTTATCAACAATTGATATAACCAGAAATTTATATGGAAGTTTAATTTCAACATCAGAAAGAGCGTGCTCAAGATTTATCAGTTCATGCGTTTGTTCAGTTACAGACTTTCCTTCAACCATCTTAAATTTCAGGAACTTGGAAACAGAATACTTTTCGAGCCCTTGCTCTTCAGTATTATATTTCCTGTCCAATTCATCCAAAAGAGACTTAGCTGTGTATGAATCAGAACAGTACACGTCAAAGAGTACATTCGATAAAGCAGAAAGAATGACTCCTCGACCAATTTGGTCCCGTTCTGACCATTCAACTATTTGAGCAGACTTTGGATCGGTTTTAGTTGGTTCAAGTCTAGTCACCTGAATAACCGACATAAGTCCTTTCATCGTAAACCAAATTTTCATACGTTGTTGCCAACATTTGAAAATTGACCCTAAAACTTTTCCAGTAAACCGGATAGGTCGACTTTTGTGGCTGGCATGGACACAGTACCAGAGCCTCCTGCAGTTGACATGATAATTTTAAAACACGAATATAATTTCTTCAAGATTGTTGTCAAAATCAGTTTTAAGATTATCAAAATGTGAATACAAACCGAAACTAAAACCAAACAAACCAATTTGGACAGTAAAGGAAAACAATCAATTTAAATAATTGAACAGATAAATTTAAACAAACTTATCTCACAATTCTGTATAGTAACAGAATTAATCCAAACCAAATCGCAGAAATGATTTTGCTTGCCTTGAAGAAATTATCGACCCACTTCCGGTGCAATTGGAAATCACGAACACTTCTTCCAGGATAATTTGGCTACAAGAATTCCTCCACTGCACAATGACAGAAATTCCACCTCGAAAAACACTCAGAAGCAAAATAACCAAAAGAAATTTTCTTTTTTTCAGAGAGGGAATCGAGAGAATGTGTTGTGTTCGTTAGTTTCTGAAACCAGAATACACACACACACACACACACATATATATATATATATATATATATATGGGGGGAGTGGGCTACGCAATTAATTCTGCAACATAAATTTTTGTAACTGAAAAAACGTTTTTCTCAATTAATTTCTGTAATCGAAAGGAGTTACACAATCAATTAATTTTTGTAACCGAAAGGAGTTATACAATTTAAAACCTGCAGAATTATTATTGTGACTGTTTCAATTTTGAATTTCAAATTAATTGAAATTTTAATTCAAAATTCCTCCAAAAAGATAAGTCCGAGACGAGACAATTCGCCCAAACGCGGGCGGCGGCGCGCGTGTGGTGTATTCATATGACCCCATTTGTAAAGATTTATACCAAATCTAAACACTTAAGTTCATATATACTAGTACACACAAATATAAAAAGTCAACGTAGGACAAATGAAGAGTTTTTAACTCTTCAACTTCCTCACAAAGCTTTTATAATTTGCCAATTAGTCTTAGACCAATGTGGGACAAGCCCATATACAAATTATCTTATTTGAAATATTATTTTCCCCACTTTATATATATAACAATTTATCTATGGATTCCAATCTTTTAAATAGGTATCCATCCATATAATCACAACAATATATGGGTTCTCAAACATAAGGTGTAACTATGTGATAGCTAAAATACTCTCTCTTGCGCACACGGGAAGGGGAGGTGCAAATCATGGCAAATGCCTTCCCGAAAAGCCAAATTCGGACTGACACGGTTTAGCCATTTCTTTTCGGCACAAGAAGAAAAAAATGTTTTCATGTAGCTGGTGTATTTAACATCAGAATAGAGAAGAGATTATTTAACTGATTATTCTCCATTTAATGCCATTGAATATATATTTTTTCAACTTTGCCCTCACTTCGATCCTATAAATAGAAGATCTCTTATTCTGATGTATACACCAAAAAAAACATCATCATAATTTTCTTCCTTGCAATTACGGTTTTGAGTTCAATTATTTCATTTCGTCCCGCAAAGTTTGGTGCGCCGTCAATTTGTTGGAATTGTTGTATCCTGAGAAACAGGCGTTCAGAGGAACCTCGAGTACAAATCTCTGAAGGGTGAGGGAGTGAATCTGTCTTAAGGACATCGTGTTTCACACGGGCCTCGTTTTGATTTTAATTCTGGTTTCAGTTTTACTTACTTGCCAGTTTCTATTTTTCTTAACATTTCAATTGATTATATATTTTAGTTTTCCTATACATATCCAATAACATTCTTTAGACATATCCGTAAAAGGAGAAAGCGATTAAAAAACTTTATTTTTAGAAACTGTTTACGAAACTAATTTTTTCGGATAGAAAATTCGGTGGTATAATCTTGTTAAGATACTCACTCAAATATTGAACACTGATGGTGTGGTAATTGGGAGCTAATCTAGAACTCCAGTCCATGTTGTGGCACCTATCTGTGAAGCAAAAAAATCAGAGAAGTTCAAAGATCTAAAATTCCAAAAGTGGCAGCAGAAGATGATGTTCTATCTTATCACATTGAGCCAGGCGAGGCTCTTAACCGAGGATCCACTCAATAAAGAAGGAGAGCAATATATTCTTTACCTAGTTGCTCTTGTTTGCTGGAATCTACGGACTACCTTTGCCGACAATATAGTATGAATTGCTTGAGTGATTGACTCTGTGATATGTATTCTGAGAAATTTTTTGCAAAGGAGTTGTGTGAAGCCTTATTAATGCTTTTGCTTACATGATTGTCTAATTTATGGCATGGTAGACTAGGACACGTTAACTACGATTCCCTGCGTATATTAATCAATTTAATTAAAACATATCCCTATATTTCAAATTGATCAAAACCATAATTTTGAAACATGTAATGAAGCTAAATTAACAAGATTTAAGATCATATTACCATTTTTCTTTTTCTAACCGATGAATTAAACATCATATTAAAGAGAATATTGTGTACCTGATGATTCTCCAATTAATGCCGTTGAATATTTTTTCCGACCTTGCCCTCACGTTGATCCTATAAATAGAAGATCTCTTATTCTGTTTTACACACCAACAAAAACAACTTTAAAATTTATTCCTTACAATTCCGGTTGAGTTCAAGTATTTCAGTTAGTCCAGCAAAGCATGGTGCGTAATAGTTTGCTGAGACCATTGTATCCTGGGAGACAGGCGTTCAAAGGAATGTCGAGCACAAACCTTTGAAAGGTGAGGGAGCAAATATGTCTTAAGGAACCGTATTTCACATGGGCATGGGTTTAATTTCAATTCTAATTTTAGTTTTATTTTATTGTCGTTTTTGTTCTTCTTAACATTTGAATTGTACAAATAACCCACTATCCAATTTCTCTTCTATTCTTAATATTCAATTTCCAGGTTCAATTAAGAAAAAGTGAACTATCGAAAAGATGGCCAATCAACTCAAAAGTAATAAGCATGAAATTAAATAAACAAATAGCGATATAAAAAGATCAAAAACTGAAACTAGAAAATAAATCAAACATTATTTGCAAAATATGGATCCGCAAAACCCAAGACTAAAAGAAAATAGTTCATAATAACGAAAGTAACAAAAACAAAAATAAAAGAGTTCATGGTTTGTCTCTCAAATCACAAGAGTGAAAACAAGCCAAAAGAATGAATTCTCACTATTCCCTTCCTTTTTGCTATGATGCCGTCATTTTTATCTATTATCTTCTTCTCATGCGTACAATAAGTCTCCTAAATACAATAATGGGAAGAATTGTTCCTCCTAAGTTTTCATCTCATATTGGTGGATTTCACTGAGTGGCTAGTTAAGTGATTTTACTCTTATCTCAATGGTGAATTTCATTGAGTGTCGAGTTTATTTTCTCGAGATGTTCGCTTGAGTTCCCTCTTTCAATTCTCCCCCTAATTTCGTTTAACTCTTATGTCAATGATGGATTCCATTGAGTGTCGAGTTTATTTCCTCGAGATGTTCGCTTGTGTTCCCTCTTCCAATTCTTCCCTTAATTTCTTGCCATTTTTTATTCTCGCTTCAAATCATAATCTCTAACTGTTTCTGCATGAAAGCTCTCTCGAGAGCATGCCTATTACCTGTTATTAATGAGCCTAGAATCTTTCTTTTTTAACACGCTCTTCCGAACATGACAACTTCTCTACCATAAAAAATATAAAATTCTTCAACTTCCTTAACAATATTAAAAATTAGTTGGGCCTTGTCAACGTCTATTTTGCCGCCATTCTCGTTAATTCTCCACTATTATTGTTATACTCCAAATACAAGAAGTCATTCTAGTAAATACCTATTCATATGTTTTATACAGGTACACATAACTACGTAATCAAGGTGATATTAATATCAATCAAACAAATTGTAAGACGACAATTCAAATATGAACTAATGAAAAGATTATACATTAAGTACTAATAAACATTGCACAACAAAACAAAAATATATAGTTAACAACATAGAAAGTCAAAAGCTAAAATTTATGGATTTCCATTACCAGCTTAAGAATAAAATATAATAGGTTCTAAATTACGAAAATTTATTCACAATCTCACAATTAGGAAAACAAGATTCTCAAGTACAACATTTTTACACAAAATCTTTTTTAAAAAAATGGTTCCAAAATTTATTCTAATGTGTTTACATAATCTAAATGAAGCGAACAAGATTCTCGATTTATACATCATTATTTGCATAAAATTATACTAGATTGAAATGGTTTAGTTTTATGTTAACTTAATTACTTTAAATCAAACGTAATAGATAATTCCCAGAAAATTAACAAAGTTTCAGTCTTTTTCCAATTTCATTTTTTAAGAACCGAAACTTTATTACTTTTCTGAGAATTATCTATTTTATTTCATGAATTGAAACCTGTAACGTTAAAAAGCTTCGTCGAGAGTTTTCGAGCCATATAAAGAACATGATATTTGGCCATGTAACGAATGAGATGATAAATTAAGATTAGGTTCAAATACTATCTACTTGAGCACATCACGTGCAAAAAGTGGGCAATTTTGATGAATTAACGGCCACGTGGTCGTTCCCGTCCAAAAAAATGATGGTCAAAGCAAGTGTGTCAAACATCATTTTACAGTTTTCTATGAGCACATTGTAGATTGTGTGGAGAAGGAGGTCGTTCATCCCAAGAATGAGCAACAACGAGTGATGGCTTGGAATCAGTTGAGGATTCCCTTTATTGATCGGGGTAATCCGACGAATGGAGTTTGTATCCATCTGACAGGTGCCTCAGCAATGGATCATACAATTGTAATACGCCGATAATATATATATATATATATATATATATATATATATATATATATATATATATAAGTTTAAAATAAAATATATGTATATAATAACTATCGAACCAAATTCAAAATAAACTTTTAACAAACTAACACGAATCGAGTAACTTGACATAAAAAAAATTATATTAAATTAATAATTATCAAACATGCAAGTTCAAAAGTCAAAATTTCAATAATAATAAAATTAACCCTTACCACAAATTACCGGTAAATGCCAACTTTTCACATTTATTATCTCTCCATGTGAAATAATAGTTTAAGAAAAATAATTATGTTTTAGGAAAAAAGTCCTATATTTGGATTCTCAAAAAAGAAATATGTGTAAAAAATATGGGACGCAGAAAGTAGAAAATAAATTAAAATATAACTTAATAAATTCGGACTGATATATAATACCTAGTAAATTATAGGATGGTGTCTTCATTATTGAGCCATTAATCATAAAGCAAGAAAAACTTGTATACATCAAATTTTGAATGTCCACAAGAAGATTAAGTAGATACTGGAAAAATAAGTGTAAAATAATCAAGATATTTGATATATTTAAAAATGGTTACAAATCTCTATATATAAATTCTCTAATTCTTACCTTCGGCGGATGTATGTATTCAAGATTTGTGGATGGAGTCATGAATTTGAAAGTCGAATACTTATATTTGCAGAACTTACCGGAGCTTCAAAGTCTTTTGAGTATATGAGAGTACACATGTTGTTCTGGAGTTCTTGGATTAACCCGTATTTATAGGTGAAGTCTGAAGATTTCTTAAGTATTCAATTGAAGATGTGGCACAATCCGATTGGTTCTTAAATGTTCTAATGCCAAGGGAATATTTTATATTTATATTCTTGTCTTGCAATAATTATTCTTGCAAATATTGCATTAGGTAGAAATATCCTAGATAAATTTTACATTGTTTATATATTTCATACAAAGCATTGAATTTTTTCTTTTTTCTTTTGTGTACTTCAAAGGCAGGATGTCCACAAAAAAAATAAACTTGTGGATATATTGATTGGAAAAAATTGATAATGTTTAATTTTATTTTTATGAGTAAATATGATTATTCTGGAAAAAAAACATTTATATGTCTATATTTCAGATTCACTTTGTGCTACTTATTAGTCGACAAGAAAAAGTGAGGTTGACAAAATGGTATACACCTTATTCCCAAAAGGAAAGAATTAAGGAACGTATTGCCACTTAATTAAATATATACGTACACGGTACATAATTATTTTCTCAAATAGATCTAGTATAATTAAAATTTGATTATATATATTATATATTGTGTGGAAATAATTAATGTATATGTAAGTGCATCTATGTGTAAAGATTATAAGGGAGCTGAGTGGAACTATTGTAAGTCGAGGGCCAAAGCTCGGTGGCAGAGGCTCGGGCCGCGACGGCGGCAGCATATTTGAAGGAGGAGAGAAAAAGAAAGAACCGGGAAAAAATATATTGTTTACTTTTAAATGAAATAATAATTCATCCAAAAATAATTTTTTTTTTGGATCCAATAATTGATGCGGTGGATCCTTTAGTGGATCCAGATGATCCATTGATGGATCCATCACAATCCATTACTTGTATGGGTGGATCCAATATGAATCCAGATTTTATAAGATCCGATCCAAATCCGATGCGAGTGAAAATTTAATGGATCTTTATGGATCAGATCCTTTGGATTTGGATCGGATTTGGATCAGATCCACGGATCTGATCCATATTGCCACCCCTAATTATTAAACCTGAATACAACTTAGGAAGAAAAATTGCATTTTAGCTCTTTGCACATTTAATCATACAGTATAACTCAATTTTCGGCAATATTAGTCCCTATCAAGATTAATTTTAAAACTCGCTTGATTCAAGTAACGTGTGGACCTCGTGACAACCAATTTTTGGATTTTTACATTTTTTATTCAATTTTAAATAAATTTATGGAATAAGTAAACAAAATAAATTTATGGATTAAGTATAACAAAAAAAAAAAAAAAAAAACCAGCCAAACACGCCTTGACATCCCAAACCCCCTTCATCCCCGAGAGACAATTGTATATGTCTTATGCCATAACTGCTGATCGAAGATCTCATGAAGAACCCGACTAGGGCCGGCCCACTAGTGATTCCAACTAGGCAAATGCCTTGGATTCCATTCACTTGGAGCCCCCAACCTATAGCCTATATATGCATGTATATTAGAGTGTGTATATATATGTATAACAATATACCTACTATGCAGCATGCTTTCAAGTCTTCAACTTGCCGGTTTTATTTTTTAATGCAAATATGTTCTAGAAATTTCAAGTTAGATAAAGATATTTCATGTATAAGTTAGCGTCTATTTGGTAGAAGAATCTAGAATAATATCAATAAATCTTAGGTATCTAAGATAAATGAGGATAAATCTAAAACATATAGATTGTACTAGAAACTATGATAGAACTAGATATTCTAGAGTGTTACATGGACAAGTATAAATATTAGTACACTGCTCAAATATGATGTAAGAGGAAGCAATTAAATGAAATTTTCCTCTCCAAAAATCACTCTCCTCCAATCAACTAAAAAAACAAATAACAAATCAAAAAAATAAAGTTGATATCAATTTTACAATTAATTCAACCCTTTAAAACCCTACAAAATAAAATATTGGTTGGTTGGCATAAAAAAAATCCAAGAATTCGGAATCCTAAGATTCACATGAACACGTCACTTTTAAATATTTTTTCCGACTTCTTCTTCTCCAAGACTTCAACTCTCTGTCTCTCTCCTAATCTCCTTCATCTCGGCTTCTTCAACAATTCAACTCACATTATTTCTTCTTCTCAACTTCTTCAACCTCAATTATCTAAAAATTTATTTCGCCTAGGGTCGTGACAAATCTAGGGTCGACCCTGAATCCGACATAGCCAACTCACGTGGTTTCAACCATTTCGGTGGCCATGGATAATTGTGTGTTGGGAGAGATAGTTTGGGCATGGGATGCTGGGTGGATTGAAGATGGGGTGGGTCCGGTTGGTTGATAGTTGTGTAATACTTCGTATATTTGGTCCAACAAGGAAAGATTTTCGTCGATTTTTACGGTTTCTCACAAAACTTGGTTAAACTCATTTCACGAAAATTCTTGTCCAAGCCTGGCTTGGCCAAATCCATCCAACCACGAAGAAAGTGTATTGCACTTGCTTTGTGATTGGTCACTTTCCTGGAAGTTACATCCAATTCCAAAGCAAGTGTATTACACTTGCCATGTAATTAGTTTGGGTTCGGTCAAACCCGATCTGGGTAAGAATTTTCCCTCATTTCAAATGATGTTTAAGCATGGTTTCGTGAAATTCAGCTTTCAAAATTTAAATTTCTAATTTAGGTTTTTGACATTTTGCACCCTTAAATTATAGGATTTTGACACTTTGCACACTGACTTAAAAGTTTTGGCACTTTGCACTCTGGAAATATAATTTATTTGGCACTATGCACCCTAATGTGTGTTTTAGAGAGAAAATTCATAGGTAAAAGGGTAGAATAGTTATTTTCATTTTTTTTTTCACTTTGCACCTTGAAAATATAGATTTTGCACCCTTAAAATATAGAATGTTGGCATTTTGCACCCTTATAAAATATTAGTATCTAACATCAATGTTTTTCACTATAAAGACATTAATTTAACACATATATTAACTATTTTCCCCCTCTAACACTAACATCCAAACTCAATCCAAAGCATATCTCAACATTTTAAAACAGATCCAACATTGAAACTGACTTCAAATGGTATTTCAAAAGTTTCATTAAAACTATACATACTGTTTTTTTAAACCAAAATAAAGCAAAAATCGAGCCAAAATCAATCTAAATCCGTTTGTTGTCTTGTTTAAAAAATTTCATTCGATCTTTTAGCTTAAATTTTATATTTCTTACTTTAGTGGATGTAAGAAAGACCATAATTTTACTTTTAGGATCGTATGAGTAATCACAATCTCACTCTACTAACTTTCATTTTCTAATAATGTTAAAGTACAAACAACATATATCCTACTAGCATTAAGCTTATAGTCTATCTAATCGATAAAAGTAAAATCATTATATAACTAAATAACAAGTATAGAATCATAGTCCAATTAAATATAAACATTTTTATCATTAAAAAATGATTGTAACATTCTCCTTGTGCCCGATCATCAATCGGCATGTAATGGTGGACCTTTGATTAAATTGCCACCAATAATAGTTTGGAAACCTTTTTCTTTGATAAGTGGTTATTCAATTTAATTAACCAACTTACTTTAATGGACTTGCACATTGCCAATTGTTAATCAATCTCACGGACAAACCAATTTCGATAGATGAGTTGGTTTTTTGCTGCATTTTTCAATTCTAAATTTGAATCTAACTTAGCACTTGATATCAATTTTTTTATAGAACCCACTTTAGTAGATCTTGTTGGATTTAAATCCGAAGAATAATTCTTAAGTTTATGTCAAAAAAAAAAAAAAAATATATATATATATATATATATATATATATATATATATATATATATATATATATATATATATATATATATATATATATATATATATATATATATATTGGCAAGTATGACATTTTAAAGGAAATGCCACTAAAATTCTTGAATTAATGCCACAAAATAACATCCTAATGTGACATTTTTCTAGAAACATTCAGCAGTGACATGTTGAGGCTAAATGACATTTTCCAAAATATCATGTTATTAAATTGCCGTGGCATGACCAATGTTTTAAAAACCGGATCGAACATCGAACCGGTAGCCTCACTGGTTACTGGTTAGACCGGTTTAACCTTTTTAACCATTGGTTCAAATGATGTGACGTCATTACAATATAATATTTTAATTTTAATTTTAACATATGTAACCAACTATTTAAAAAAATATATTATTCATTTTTTCAAGTTTATTTTCATAAACTAAATGTTAATCTCATTATCAATTATTTTTCCTACAAAATTTGAGTTAAGAATGAATGATAGCAACAAAATTACAAGTATGATAACATGATATCAACGCAATAATTCAAATTATAATAAACAACATATCAAAAACAATAATTTTATTACTAATCACCTATGAAAAAGAGAAATTGTTGATGAATTTTGTCATTGAATTATATAAAAAAAAAAAATTTACATGAAGTTTGTGAAAAAAATGACTTTTCTATGAATTTGATACTCAAATATATTTATATAACTTATTATATATAAGATTTTTTTGTTTCTTGTTGATTTTGTTTATTTCAAAGTGAAAAATAGAAGAAAAGATGTGATAGTAGTGTTGAAGTTTAAAGGTCGCGGAAGAGAAATAAAAATCCATAGGGTAAACTTTTTATTTTTATAAGTGAACCAGTGGTTCAATCGGTTCACTGGTTCATTGGTTTTACCGGTTTTTACCGGTTCAAACTGATCAGGAACAAAGCTGGTTTTGGAGGGTTAACCGGACCGGATTGGTAACTGGTTACCGGTTAAACCGGTCGAACCTGCCGGTCCGGTCTAGTTTTTAAAACACTGGGCATGACAAGATCACATGCCACCAATATCTATAGATTAATGCCACAAATGAGCTAACTATTGTGGCATCTGTAAGAATGTAATCTTATTAAAATGTTGTGGCATTATGCAGGGCCGGCCCTGAGCGTAAGCCGCACATGCGGTCGCTTAGGGCCACCGATGAACGAGGGCCTCCAATTACGAAATATTTTAATATATATTTATATATATTTATATGTACGTATGTAGTAATTATAAAAAGATTCCTTGTGGCGTAGATGGTAAGACTCTTGATGAGTGTGTGTGAGGTCAGTGTTCGAATCCTTGAATCTTCAAATTGACTTTAATTTTTATTATTTTTGTATGTGGAGCTAAAATTCTAATATGGAAAGTGCAAATGCAAAGCTAAGAAAATCAAGCCCAACATATTGACAATTAAATAAACCCCATTAATTAAGATAGACATTGTCTTAATCAAAAAGTAAGAAAATGAATCTTTGTATTGCAATTTTTAAATTTTGGAGTTGTGAGTCATGTGACCAAGAGATCCATATTAATATATCAAAAAAAAAAAAAAATCGACTTGATAATGTTAAAATATATTGATGATGGCTTTTAAGTATTTTTTGTTTCAAACTTTGAATATTATTTGAATGAAACTTATGATATAGATGAGATTGACTTAATTATTTGAGTTGAGAGTCTTAAGATATATTTTACCAAAAGAACTAAAAAACTTGAATTATTTGTAAACTCTATAATATTGATTTCTCAAATAGATGGATTGCTTATAGAATATTGTTAAGTATTCTCGCTACATTTGCAGTTGTAGAGATAATATTTCGAAGCTATAGTTGATTAAGTCTTACTTCTGATAAACCATTGTCACAAAATAAATCGAATCGGTTAGTCATATTGTTGATTGAAAAATATTTGTTATGCAAGTTTAATTAGTGATTATGCTATAAAAAATGCTAGTAGAAGAATATTTAAGCAATATTTTACTAAGATTTTATGTGTTTATATATGTTATCATTTTCTTATTAAATAGAAGTGTGTCTCGTATTACCGATATTTTTTACAAATCGATATTATATTTTATTCACATTATTATGTTTCTTATTTTTCTAATTAATAGTTTTATTTTTACAAAAAATTATATTAGTTATTAACACAATTTAATTGCACATGAAAACTTAAGGGCCACAATTTTAGAGTTGGCTTAGGGCCACAAAAAACTCAGGACCGGCCCTGGCATTATGGAAAAAATGTCAATACCAAACTGTTGCTAATATACTTTTTGTTGTAGTGTATTTGCAAAACGATGAATTTACATTGGAAGAGGTTTTAATTATTAGATATTTATGGTAAAAAGATATTCATGGTAATTATTTAGCTTTACCATATTTTAGGGACAAATATGTACTTATCCTCTTTTCATTTATACAAATTATTAATCATGAGCATGGATCAAAATTTCGGTTCAAATGTATGTTTCGATCAGTCAAATATTGGAAACTTTTCGAGATTATTCGAAAATGTTTCCGAAACACTAAGGAAAATTTATAAAAAAAATTACTAAATTTAGAAAAATAACAGAGTTTAAGGCAAATAAATAGTTTCGGAATTACATCATGTTTTCGTTTCGCCTGATTCAAAAACGGAAACTTTTCGATATTTTCGATGGAAAAGATAGAAATTTTGATCCATGATCATGAGGCGCCCACGCGTGACTTAAATCAGGCTAATTTACTTTTTTTTTTTTTTTTAAACTAATCAAGCCAATTATTAAATTGGGCAGGATTCAAGATTCAAATTGCGAAAAAATCAGGTTATTGCGGGGTAAATGTGTCAGCATGATTACAAGTGGGTTGTAGTAGCCGAACATGATTAATTATGGAATCAATTTTACCTTTTTAGTGAAATAATTTAGGTATACCTTTATTATTTTTTTTTTTTGAATTTCATCCCCTTTTTCAATTCTGTTACATACGATTGATATCATTGTAATAGTTTCGATTCGATATAGTGTTTATTGTAATAACGTATTTAACATCTAAAAAAAAAGGGATTGTTTCTATTCGAAACTTTTGGATTCAGATTAGATGAGGGGTGAGGGAAAGACGGCATATGCAAAAATATGGTGAACCTAAAGGGCTAGTTTTGAAAATGTATGATTAAAAGATTCGAGTACCCAATTTTGTCGAACCAAAAGTGCATTTTTTCCAAACATATAGGGCCTGTTTGTTTGGCCTTTGGGAGAGTGGTTTGGAGAAGTGGTAGAGGTTTGATAAATAATATCGATTTGCGTAATATTGTTTGTTCGAGTTTTGGGAGAGTGATTTGAAAAATAATGAATATATAGGTTATTTTGGTAGGTTTAAGTTGTAGGCATGGATCAAAGTTTCATTTTCGATATATGTTTCGGTCAAATGAATATAAAAAACTTTTCGAAAAGTTAACGGAAAAGTTTCGGAAAAATTATGAAAAAAAGTTACTAAATTAAGTAAAAAGGAAAATTTCAAGAAAAATATAGCGTTTTGAAAATACAAATTATTTTCGTTTCGATCGATTCAAAAACACAAAATTTTCAATATTTTCGACCGAAAAAATGAAAATTTTGATCCATGATTGTAGGGAGTTAATTAATTAGGTGTAAGATAATATAGAATTTATATCATATCAGTTAGTTATATATAATTAAATTTATTAGTATATATAATATAATTATTTATTTGTATATATATATTATATATAATATATGTGGTAGACAACATTCTATAATTAATTATTTATGCTTTTTATTATTTAAAATAATAAAATGATGTAGCTGGCCTTCGTAGCTCAGAGCAGATATTGTTGACTCTGGTATCGTGTGCCATGAATCATGATAAATAAAGAGAGAGGAGAAAAGGAAGTTAATAGGTTTTTTTTCTTTTCATAAAGCCATTTCCAACCCGTAGGGCTATTCACAGCTCAGGGGTGTCAATCTCCTCCCGGGGGATCTGCATCCCCCTGAGCATCGTCTCCAATCGATAGGGCTATCTCCTTCAATTAATTAAAAAAAAAAAAACTTCCCCACTCTCACCTTTATTAATAATAATAATAATAATAATAATAATAATAATAATAATAATAATAATAATAGTTTTAAAAATAAGTAATATTAATTTAAATATGAAAATGCATAATAATAATTTTAGAGACAATAATAATAAAATAATAATATTACATTCGGGACAAGAAAAACAACAACGATTACACGAAAATAACAACGAAATTGCAACGATAAAGACAACATAGAAAATGCAACAATGTAAACAACAAGAAAAATGCAACGATGGAAACAACAATCATTAGGCGTTGGGAAAATAATCAAGAGGGCTGTTTCCTATAATGTTGTTTAATTTTACTTTCATAGGCAAATTTTTATATCTAATAATGTTACATCTTTAATTTAAAATAAATTGTTATTAAACCTACAACAACTTTTATAATTAAATGTAACTTTTATTTTTAGTTAATTAAAATAAACAAGGTATTGTTAAAATTCGTAGTTAATTTTTTTATTATTAATTTATTTATTAATATTTATTTTTTATTTTAATAAAAAAAATTAAAGAAAATGCACCAAGTGGCGCCAAGTGGCACCACTTGGTGCGATGTGGGAGGGACGCGCTAATCAGCGCGTCTGGGCTGTTGACAGCCCACCCCATCGCCCTGGGCGGTCCATTTGGACGCCCCTGGATGGTCTCCAACCCATCCAGGGACGGGCTGGGCCATCTCCACCCATCCCATGGATGGGTTGGAGATGGCCTAAAAGAGTCTATTTAATAGTTGGGTTTTACTTGAAGATATTCAACATCTGATTATTTTGATCCCTTTTCTTTTGGATCTTTTCAAGCTCGTCACACTTTGCGTGAAGGAAATAAATCAGCTCATCATATTGCTAAGTTAGGCATAGAGTATAATTTTCTCGGAAGATGTTCTCCCTTGTTTCATCCTTGATATTGTATACTCCAATTAATTTTTTCAGATTAATGGTATTATCCTCGGGTTTCTATAAAAAAAAAAAAATCCCACATGTAAAAACAAGTCCAGAAATATTATGTATTGGGTAATAATTTAAAAAATAAGCCCACTTGTTTGTCTTGCATTTCCGAAATGAGAAATTTTTTCCGGAGATGCGAGACAAACGGGCCCATATTTGCTATTAGGACTCGTTTCTTTGACGGGAATTGAATCTGATTCTGGGTATTGAATTTCTAGTAATCCGATTTCCGTAAATAACATTTGACTATTATGTTTGGTATCACTTGGGATTGTACCAAAAAATAAGAAATCGAAATCCTTTTCAAATGTTTCGTAATAACAAAAAATGGATTACATATTTAAAAAATTCACAAGATACCCTCAACCATATACTTTATATAAATCATTTAGAAGCAGCATTTATTATATAGTATTATTTATGATATATTGTTTTAAAATATATATATATATATATATATATATATATATATATTGTATTAAAATTAATACGATAATATATCATATAATGTAATTAATATGTAGTAAAAGTTAAAGAACATAACATAAATCAGTGTTAAAGTAAAGTCGTATATTACGATGACAAGGTTCATGAATTTTAGGAATATTTTTTTTCCCAAAATCCAAAAAATTTACCTAAATAATATTATTTGATTTCAAGGATCCATATTACCAAAGAATATCCCATTTCCGAGTAAACAAACGGATCTTTAAATTTTAGTTATTACGTGATATTGAATTTTCAGTACCACAATATTTCGAGGATTTTTTTAACTAATAGTACCATCAATTTTTTAAACAAAAATATCATTAGTTAATTGATTGACGTTACAAGATTCATACTTTTCACTTTCCGAACACTGAGTGCCAATATTAAAATTTAAATGTATAATTTGACAAATATATAAATTTTCACACAACAGTACTTTTCTTGAAGCTCATATATAGGCAAAGAAAAAAAAATTGTCACTCTTCATAATTGACTAGTTATAAATGTATGTTTTACTAGTGTCTTTAAGTAATGACATAAAAATGCACTATTGATTATATATTTCAAAAGAACTAGGTAAATATATAAGTAAAAATTAATAAAATTAAATTGAATTTAGCAATTGATAAATAAGTGTAGGAAGGAGAAGAAAGAATGAGGATTAAGTTCATATCAACTTTTAAAGTGAAAGTAATCTGACCTTCAATGAAAAGGAAAATGATTATATAACAGTTCATTTCTTCACAGCATTTTGTACAGCCTTATTTAATGATTTCAAACCTAGTTCTGTTACATATTACCTGTTTAACAGATTACTTCTTCAAATAATTTTTCTCATATTCTACTGGCTGTACAAGTGGACTGTGATAAAGGGTTGTTATGCTAGTAGTGTCCAAAATAAAGCAAGTTATAATACTTGTTCAAATTATTGTGCTACATTTGGGGTTATGTAGGGGTATCGGGACCTGCACCTATCTATCCAACGTCATTTTTCATGGCTATGGTTATGTGATTTTTAGACGAGAACCTATATATAATGTATCTTCCGATTCATGCCTCTTAATTTTTTTTTTATCAAATTCGTCCCTCTTATCAATGTAGTGTAACACATTAGTCCCTCTTAAATAAAAAAATAAATTTTGTATTTAAGAGGGACTAATGTGTTACACTATATTGATAAGAGAGACGAATTTGATACAAGAAATTTAAGAGGAAATAATGTGTTATAAGAGGGACAAATGTGATACATTATATTGATAAGAGGGACCAATCTGCTACAAAAAACTTATGAGGGACGAAAATAAAAAATTTAACCCAGGGGACAAAAAATGCTATTCACTCTAACTCCTATTATATAATAACTTTGTAAATACGTTCATGACCTAAATTTCATTATCAAAACAGCTCCATTAATCTCCTTACTATCTTGCACTATACATAAATATATTCAGATTAGAATTATCATTACCCCATTTAGAAAAGTTCCTTGAAACAAGGACACATGTTTCCAGCTGCATCAAACAGTGATAACCCTATTGAGTTCTTGTCAAAAAGTCATCTTTCCTTTGTGATTCTCATGTAGATACTGATTCCAGGAAACAAGGAACATCAATTATTAATGGAGCTTCAAATCAACCATTAAAGAGAAGCGCGGGGAAGAGAAAGGATAGGCACAGCAAGATATGCACGGCGCAAGGAATTAGAGATCGAAGAATGAGACTATCTCTTCAAGTTGCTCGTAAATTCTTCGATCTTCAAGATATTTTAGGATTTGATAAAGCAAGCAAAACTATCGAGTGGCTCTTTACTAAATCGAGCAAGGTGATAAAATTCTAATAAGAAATATTGCAGTAATCCATGCAAGAAATTAGATACACGCAAATCGGTAAAAAGGGTCTTTAATATGAGGGAGTCTAGGGACAAGGCAAGAGCAAGGGGAAGATGTAGAACAAGAGAGAAGATGATGATAAAAGCAAACCCTATTCATAATCAAAATGAAGTAGTCAATCAAGAATCAAATTTTGTTAATCAAGAAAGTGTTCCCTTAGGCCATCTCCAACCGGGCACGAGGGGGGTTGTCGGCTCGGTTCGGTAAGAGATGAATGATGACAATTGGGTGGGCAAGGGGGCAGGGGCAGGTAACCCGGCAACCATAGCCTGCCTGCTTCCCAGCAGGGAAATGCCCCTGCTGCCCCTGCCGGGGGCTGGAAGGGGGCTGCCGGGGCTCGGGTGCTATTTTTTTTTTTATTTCATGAATTAAATAAATGAGATTTGTTGAATAATTACATATATAAGTGGATAAATATAAATCTAAATAAATGAGATTTGTTGAATTAATAGATGTTGATTGCCCTTTAGTTGGAGATGAGTTTTTTAGTTGGGTCGAAAAGGCTTGAGGACAAGTCAAGAGGGCAAGGCAATTTGGCAATTGGGCGAGCAATTGTGCAAGGCCTTCGGTTGGAGATAGCCTTAATTGAAGAGCAATTAGGTGATGGGGGTATATTTGAGAAATTTCTGCAACCATAGGAGGATCTACACTAGGACAAGGGGAACCGTATTTTTTTTTTTCAAATTGTAGTAGTATTCATAAAAATAA
Source organism: Penstemon eatonii (assembly GCA_038501285.1). NCBI lineage: Eukaryota > Viridiplantae > Streptophyta > Magnoliopsida > Lamiales > Plantaginaceae > Penstemon > Penstemon eatonii. Next base: position 17,726,731 of record CM076712.1, on the reverse strand, counting down.
GAAATGATAAGAAGAAAAAAAAGGACATAATTTTATTTCATATGTACAAACGTCCATGTCCTCGTCCATTAGTCTCACTTTTAGACAAAAGATAGGGGAAAAAAAAAGTAAAGAAAAGATTTTCAGTTCTTCAAAATTTAATAAGTATATTTATTTTCAGATTTTATATAAAATATTATTTAATTTATATATATTATATATAAAATCTGTATAGTTTAAATTTTTTTAAATTTAAAATTCTAATAAATTTAATTCATATTTCTTTATTTTATAATATTATTTAGTTTATTATATATATAATCTAATTAGTTTAAGAGATTTAATAATAATAATATATAAGATTTATAAATACGATTTATAATATTATTTTATTAACATATGGGATTGAAATGATTCAAATTTGTGAATTGTGGGGTAAATCAGGGCCGGCCCTGAGTTTTCAGTGGCCTTAAGCCATCTTTGAATTTGTGGCCCTTAAATTTTCATATAAAAAATGTTTGCTTTGTAAAATACATCGATAATACGAGACGTAATTTTATTAAATAAAAAATTGCATTCGTGAATACAACATAAACAATTAAACTCCTAATAAAATATTATTACTTAAATATTACTCTTCTAGCATTTTCTGAAGCAAAATCACTAATTATGCTTGCATAATCAATCTTCTTTACCATATTATTTTCAATCGACATCATGGCCAGCACATTCAACCTCTCTTGTGACATGGTTGATCGGAGGTATGACTTAATCAATTTTTACAATTAGAGTTTGCAATTTGTTTGCTTAGATTATCCCTAGACTTTTTTGCAATTATTTGTTTCTTGTCAATTGTTCATATAATTTGTTTCCATACAAATTTGTACACGGCTAATCAGCTAATGTCTCAAGTGTGTGTTCCACTAACCTAGTCAACTTAAAATAAAATAAATAAGGCCCACTCAACTTTTACTCCACCAACAAGGCCAATCAAGAATAATAGAACCATGGCCCGTATAACACTTTCTCTTCTTCCCCAATTTCCGTATGCAAATTTCACCATTAACTTTCTCCATTAATATGATACAAGCTTTGATTTCTTCATATTTCATTAATTCTAATTCTTTTTCCAAAACATTAATTTGAAAAGCAGGCTCTTATGCAACACTATTAGCCTATTTCTTCATATTTTTTTTAAAATATATATTGCTATATATATAATAGTAATAAATTTGGGGGCCCTCTCGGATCAGTGGCCCTAAGTGGCCGCATATGCGGCTTACGCTCAGGGCCGGCCTTTGGGTAAATTTATCGGTTATGAAATATGTGGGACAAACTTTGACAACAATCTCTAAATATAGGACAAATTATGCAAATTTTCAATCAACTTTCCTACCAAAATTGATTTTTCTTTCCAAAAATTGATGGAAGTACCAAATATATCGAGTGCAGTTAACATGTGATACGAAATATATATATTTATAAAATTATGGTCACTACAAGAAAATCTAATTTCAGCGACCAAATTCTCTGCGATGAAGTCGAAATGGTTGCTATATATCTATATATAGCGACCAAAAGTGAACTGGTTGCTAATGTGTGGTTTCGTAGGTTATTTCGCGACCAAAAATCATTTGGTCACTGTGAATGGCTGCTGGAAGTTTAGGGCAGACATGGCGACCAAGATTAGTGCTTCTAGCGATCGATTTTCTTAGTCACTATTTAAAAAATATCAACTACGACCATTTCAACAAGAAAATATTTGATTGGCTGCAAATGCTATCTCAAGTCAACCAATATCAACCAAATACTATTGTCACTAGATAAATAGCCCGTAGTGGCTAATTTTAAATGGTCGCTACACCTAAGCTTATAGCAACAACTTCAAGACAATCGCTAAAAGTGTACTTTAGCAATGATGTTTAGATAGTCGCTAATTGCCAACTCATAATGACGATTTCAATGTATTCACTAAAGCTATACTTATACTAACAAGCTTAATATGTCCCTAAAAGACTACTTTAGCCACGATTTTTGGATGGTCACTGAGATTGAGTCATAGCAACATATTTTAGATGGTCGCTAACCATAGCAACATGTTTCAGATGGCTGCTAAACATATATACCAGTGTAGTTAATATCGTACGATTCGCGATACGATTCTTACGATACGCTTCGATTCAGAGACAAAACGATACGACTCGGATGATGTATCGTTTTGGACGATGTTTCGTAAAAAATCGGTCCGATACGATTCCGAATCGCATGTATCGCGATTCGAAACCGATACATGCGATTTATTTGCAAAACGGATTTTTTTTTGAACCGGGTCGGACCCGACCCGATCCGGTTCGCGACCCGGTTTTTAAAAAAAAAAAGAAAAAAAAACTTTTCCCTCTATTCTAAAAACAGGGGCCGACGATTCAAGTATTCAACACATAAACTCCCTCCTTAATCCCTAATTATTTCTTTCAATTCTTCTTCAATTTCTCCATAAAATCACTACAAAACTCACAAACTAACAACCCAAGCAACCTAGACTCATAAATATTTGATAAATATCTCGATTGTGTTGGGGTTTTTTAAGCAAAAAAAGTGCGATTCTTGTGCAATTTTAGGCGGTTCTTGTGCGATTCTTGGGTTATTATCCGATTCCGGTACGATACTAACTGGGTCTTGTGCGATTCTTGATTTATTAGTCGATTTTTTCAATTTTAGTGTGGTTTTATGGTTGAGACTTGATATATATATATATTGGCTTTGCTCTTTTCTTTGTTTGATACTTTGATTTAAAGTTTCAAATGGGTAAAGTAGATGATACTTGGAAACATTGTGTGCTTGTTACTCCTTCAAATAGATATTTTGTTCAATGCAACTATTGTGGACATAAAATGTGGGGTGGTGTTTCTAGAATGAAAAATCATCTTGCCGGAACAAAAATAGATGTGAAAGAGTGTCCTAGTGTTCCGGAAGATGTTAAAAATGCTTATGTTAAGAAGTTGGAAGAGCATAAGACAAAGAAAAATAATGATGATCTTGAATGTTTGGGTGAAGAAGTAGCCGAAGAAGGAAATAGGGTAAATGTAAATGATGTTGTTTCTAAAAAGTGTGAGGGGTCTTCTAAAACACTCAAACAAAAGACAATGAATGAAACATTGAAAGATAGAGATGTGGTGATTAGGGACATATGTAGATGTATATATGGGAATGCCTTACCATTTAATTTGGTAAGAAGTCCGTTATTTACTCAAATGTTGAAATCGGTTGGTGAATATGGTAGGGGTTTGAAGCCTCCGAGTTATCATGAAGTGAGGGTTACATATTTGAAAAAAGAAGTTGATCAAGTAAGTGAAGGTTTAGAAAAATATAAAATTGAGTGGAAAAAATGGGGATGTACATTGATGTGTGATGGTTGGTCCGATGGAAAATCAAGGTCTCTTACTAATTTTTTGGTTAATTGTCCAAGTGGGACAGTTTTTCTAAAATCTATTGACACTAGCGATACAATCAAGGATGGTGAAAAGATGTTTGAGTTATTGGACACTGTAATTGAGGAAATTGGGGAAGAAAATGTGGCACAAGTTGTGACTGATAGTGCCTCGAACCTTGTATTAGCAGGAAAGAAATTGGAAGATAAGAGAAAGTGTTTGTTTTGGTCACCATGTGCCGCCCATCTCATTGATTTAGTTCTTGAAGATATTGGGAAGCTTCCGGTGTTCCATCGTACCATTGTGAATGCAAAAAATGTCACAAAATTTATTTATAGGCATCAATGGGTTCTTGCTTTGTTTAGAAAGTTTTCTAATGGGAGGGAATTAGCAAGACCTGCAGTGACAAGGTTTGCAACCGCTTTTCTCACATTAAATTGTATTTTTCAGCAAAAGAGTGCTATTATATCCATGTTTGCATCGGATGAATGGGGTGCTAGTAATTATGCTGGTAGAACTGAGGCTAAGAAAGTGAGGGATGTAATTATGTATGACCAAAATTTTTGGAAAGGTATCCAGTATTGTCTTAAAGTTGCTGGCCCACTTGTGAAGTTATTGAGGCTTGTTGATGGCGACGTAAAACCGGCAATGCCATATATTTATGTAGCGATTGGAAAAGCCAAGGATCAAATAGCTCATAATTTTAAAGGTAAAAAATCGTGTTACGAGAAAATATTTGACATCATTGATACTCGTTGGCTGGTTCAAATACATAGGCCCCTCCATGCAGCTGCCTACTTTCTTAATCCATCGTAAGTGTTCATTCAATTTTTTTTGAATTAATTATGTTTTTAAATTACTAATATATAATTTACAATTATTTTTTATTTTATTAGGTTCCAATATTCTGAGAGCTTCAAAGATGAAAATGGTGAAGTTATTGTCGGTTTATATACAACCATTGAGAGAATGGTTCCTGATATAAGGACAAGACTTTTGATTGATAAACAACTTGATAAGTTCAAGAATGCACATGGACTTTTTGGAATGAGTATGGCTGTGGCAACTAGGGACAAAAAACAACCTGGTAATTCTTTGCAATGATCTATTTGATCATAGTTTATTATATATTTTAATCATAAATTAACAACTTATTTATTGTAATATGAATATGCTAATTCAATTTTATGCTTATTTATGTTTTATAGCGCTTTGGTGGGAAAGTTATGGTGGAGAGTGTAAGGAGTTACAAAAGATAGCCATGAGAATTTTAAGTCTCACATGTAGTGCTACAGGATGTGAAAGAAATTGGAGCACATTTGATCAAGTGCATAATAAAAGAAGGAATCGTTTGGAGCAACAAAGATTAAATGCTCTTGTGTTTGTGAAATATAATCTTCAACTTGAAGTGAGGCAAAACGACGAGTGGAACAGGGAGATTCTTATGATCCTATACGTTTAGACGATATTGATTCGGATGATGAGTGGATCACTGAAAAAGAGGACCCCTGTCTGCCGGAAGATACTTCATGGATGGAGGTACATGAAAGCTTTACTCTTGATGAAGGAGCTCCAAGCTCTAAAAGAAAGAGAGGTATGATTTTATATAATTTTTATCTAAATAGAGGTTATACATAATCTAATTCTCATATTTATTAAAAAATATGTAGGTCCAAGAAATTTAAGTTTCAAAGCAGATGCTCGAGCCAATGCCAATAAGAAGGGAAAAGCTAAAGTAGGAGATGAGAATGAGATTGCACCTATTGAGGAGATTGATGAAGACGAGGAGGAAGCAGAGGAGTTTACGAGATTGGATGTTGAAGATGAATTGAGCGATATTGATCTTGGAGATAATGTTTAGTTTATATACATTGGTTTTATTTCGTGAAAACTATTTTCTGATTTTGTTTTATGACTTGAAAATTTAAATTTGGAACTTGGCTTATTTTGAATGTTTTGTTTGACTTTATAATATTAGTTTTTATGTCTTATAATTTTTTTATTATGTCGGGAATATATTTTATATTATTTTTAATAATTGATCATGTATCTTACGATACACGATATGTATCTCGATACGATCCGATACGAATGGAAAACGATACGCGATACGATTCACGGTTTGATAACCTTGATATATACTAGTAGCAACGATTTTAAGATGGCCACTGACCTGTTCACAACGAGTTTGAGATGGTCATTAGAATAATTTGGTAGAATTATTTTCTTAGCTATAAGTTTAAGATGATCACTAACAAATTAATACGTGTGGCAACAAATTTAAGATGACATTTAAGAATAAGAAACTTAATTTTCTACAATAACCTCATATTGAAAACAAAATCTAAAAGTTTTTAAAAGAAAAAATTCAAATATGAAAAGTAATATAATTTAATATATAATTCATTATAATTTAGTTCATTTATATAAATACAATAATAAGAATTTCGTATTATTTTTTTAAAATGATAAGACTTGAAGATTCATTTGTATAATTTATTAGTAGTTGTCAATCATATCAGTTTTATTTGTATTTAAAAAAAAGTTATATAAATTAAAAGCAGGAATGAATTGGACTAAGTGCATAACTTAAACATAAAAATAAAATGTCATACATCCCCAAGTAAATTCAAATGCAAAACGCAACAGAATCCATCATATCAACATGAATCCAATTGCAACTTGTTAAAATTTCTTATCCACAACAAATACATTCAATAAAGTTCTTATAGATGACTTCATTAATATCAAGTGATCAAATATCAATAAATGTTCGCAAAATAAATCGAAATTAAAAATTCTAGTTCATTTGGAGTAACTAGAGAAATCATAAAATAATAATCATAAAATAGAAATCATGGTCTTAGAAATTGTGCAGTTCATTAAAAATTATCAAATCACGCTCCACTGGTATATCTGCATGGAAGAATAAAATGAAAATACGAAATTAACAATGATTATATGAATGCAATAATTTAGTTAAAAATTATAGTAATAACCTGAAGCAAAAAAACATATGATCGATGTGTCTTAAATTAACTTACCAGTCTTGTTGATTAAGAATATCAGATATGCTTTCTCCGGTCATCTTCTCTAAGAATTTGAAAAGTGTTGTCATTGTATTCTTTTGAGCTTCTATCTCTGCTTTTGCATTTGACAGTTCTTCTTCCAATCTTGCTTGATGAGTAGATGATTCGGAAAGTGAAGTATTCTCGTCAAGTGATTTGTTTTCTTTAGTCATTTCGACCTGATATACGATGAGTTCTCCCCAAGAATAGCAACACAAATTTGCTCTGCATTCATGCGGCATTGTGGCTAATTGTAATCAGTTTGGGTCATTTTTCAGTTAATTAGGAGAAAAGACCTTTGTTAACTATATGATCACTCACTCATTGTTGTGTTTGCCCACATTCTGTTGGTCCCAAGTGGTCAGATGAGGTCTAGAGGGGGGGGGGGGGGGTGAATAGACCTCTGAAAATTTTTAGACTTAAAAACTTTTCAGTCGTCTGTCAGCAGACTAAGCTTATGAAGAACAGTAAGCTGACTTTGCTGATCGTAAATGAACAGCAGAGTGACCACTTATCTTATAACAACTTAGCTGATTACAACAAAATCAGTTTTTCAAGAGTATACTTGCAGCGGATGTTTGAAAGTGTTTTTCACAAGTAGACTAAGTCCTTTAAAAAGATTTTATCCCCAGTTTTAAATCTCCTTTTAAAATCTTTTAACAATTCAAAGTGTAAACTTATGCAATTTCAAAATATGCAAGAAAACTTAAATGCAAAAACAACACAAAGAATTTTATAGTGGTTATATAGATAAAAATCATTTAGTCCACTCTTCCAGATCACGTAGATTCTGGGTTATACTATAAACACAAAGTTTACAATATATCTCCACTTATACCTAGACAACAAATGAAAAGCTATAAGCTCGCAATAGGAAATCACTTAGAAAACCTATCCTCTGAAGTTAAATCACTCACAAAGATGGAGTGGAGAAAACCTTTGTTAACTATATCATCACTCACTCATTGTTGTGTTTGCCCACATTCTGTTAGTCCCAAGTGGTCAGATGAGGTCTAGAGGGGGGGGGGGGGTGAATAGACCTCTGAAAATTTTTAGCCTTAAAAACTTTTCAGTCGTCTGTCAGCAGACTAAGCTTATGAAGAACAGTAAGCTGACTTTGCTGATCGTAAATGAACAGCAGAGTGACCACTTATCTTATAACAACTTAGCTGATTACAACAAAATCAGTTTTTCAAGAGTATACTTGCAGCGGATAATTGAAAGTGTTTTTCACAAGTAGACTAAGTCCTTCAAAAAGATTTTATCCCCAGTTTTAAATCTCCTTTTAAAATCTTTTAACAATTCAAAGTGTAAACTTATGCAATTTCAAAATATGCAAGAAAACTTAAATGCAAAAACAACACAAAGAATTTTTATAGTGGTTATATAGATAAAAATCCTTTAGTCCACTCTTCCAGATCACTTAGATTCTGGGTTATACTATAAACACAAAGTTTACAATATTTCTCCACTTATACCTAGACAACAAATGAAAAGGCTATAAGCTCGCAATAGGAAATCACTCGGAAAACCTATCATCTGAAGTTAAATCACTCACAAAGATGGATTCGAACTTCGCACAACACTCAGCTAAATACAAATTCACTCAGAATGTATTTTCTATTTTTTTCAACTGGGTTTCTGTCAACAGATGACTTCCACCAGATGAGTGAGTTGTTCGTGCTTCTTGAGATTTAGAGAAATTTCTGCTTCAAAAACGAAATCTCAGAATGTTGTTGTGTATCTCTCTCTCTTCGAAATCAGCTCTATTTATACTTGGATTTGAAATTATGACCGTTGAAGGAAATCAAACTTCAAATCCATAGCCTTAGCCCAAATTCAGAACGACTCTCTGCTACAATACCTTTTCTGCTGTACTTTCCTATAGCTGCATTAAATGCACCATGCTGATCCGAGAATATTCCTCAATCATTTGTCATTACTACCCTTCTCTTGCAGCATTTATTACGCCAAGTGCATTTATTACCGTTGAACTTCTCTCATGATCTCTTCTACTCAGCTGATCGAGGCAACTCTGCTGATAGATACTCTGCTGATCAAATACTGAACTAATCTGATTTGAGTCAGCTGATGACCTACCCTTCTGATTGCTGTTTCAGCATGAGATCAGTAGTCTTCTGGGCTTTGAATTTTGAACTCTTCTGATGTCTTCTTTACTTGTTCAAAATTCTTCTAAGGGAACTAAGCTTTCCATACTTAGCTGATTTTGACATTTTGGAAATCATCAAAACCTTCCCTCATCTTCTTAACTTCTTTGCTTTTCATCTTCATCTTCATCCAACACATTCTGTTTTTAACTGTAATCAGTTTGGATAATCTGACAGTTTTTTTTCTTTATACTCAATTTGACAGATTTTTTGTCAGTTGTGGATGTTTTTATTTCTTTTCCCATGAGTTCTTATAACTAGGCCATAATACCAACACAAACTTGCGGTAAGATTCTTCAAAACCAACATTTTCAACTCTTAATTTAAACAAACCATCATCTAAATAACATTTACCAACAAAAGTCCCATAATATAGAATTACGACTTTATTGGACTTAAAGTTCATTTCTGTTTTTTTTAGGTTTATTTATGAATTTCGAGTTGGGGTTTACATGATTCACTTTCTTCTTTCCAGTTATCATATTTGCCCTAGGCTGGTACTCAACAGGAACACCATGAGTTTGGTTTTTGTGTTCCTCTTCGATACTTATGGCAATCATAAGATCATCAAGAATCAACTTTCCCTTTGGATGTTTTAATGTCATGCCAAAGTAACCTAAACTAAACTAGTCTTCTGTTTTGTCTTCTTGCGTGTCATCTTTTTCTTCTTCAGGTGTGGAAGACTCAGCTTCTATTTCCTTGAAGAACTTTTGTTTCAACAGCTCCAACTTCTTTTGTTTAGCATCAGGATTAAGCTGTTCTTCAGCTGAGTCCTTGGCAGCAGCAATCTCTTTGTCAGTTTTTGCTGTTTCCTTAGGAGTTTCTTCAGCTTCAGTTTTATCAGCTTCTTCTGCATTTGACTGGTCTACTGGTCTGCTGTTTCCTTCATTTTCTTCATCAGCATTCTCATCTTCAGCAGATTCCCCCAGTACTTCAGTGTCTTCAAATCTGTCTTCTTTTTCACTAAGTACCCTATCTTCCCCCTTTTTTGTCATCATCAGCAGGGTTGATTGGATATTTAGGTAAGACTGGTGGGATTTGAAGTGATTCACACAGAAGTTTGATGTTTTCTTCCATGGCATCAAGTTGAGCTTGCTGTCTGAGTTGATTGGCCTCAAAAGCTTCCATTCTGTTGAGAACAACTTCTCCTTGGTCACCTAGCTGAATCTGAGTTGCCAGAACCATATCAGTAGATGCCTTGAAGTCCTTCATCATATTTTCTAAAGCTTCATCCTCAGCTTGAATAGCCATTTCAACTGTTTCAGTAATCTCCCTCCAACCAGCAGCCGTACTTTGAGTTCTTGCTCTAATAACATCCATGTCTTGTCTGATAGCTTCTACATTATGAGCAGTATCTTCTATCAGCAAAGTAGGAACAGTAGCAGCTTGTTGAGTTGGTTGACTTAAAGCAGTCAAAAGATTAGCAGTGAACTTCTCCTCCAGTCCCTTCATAGAACTTGAAATTATCTGTTGAATGGAATCCAACAGACTTGGCTGTAAAGAGTGAGAAGAAATATCAGTTGGAATAGGAGGTAAGGCAGGAGTTGCCTTCTCAGTAATCTGTTCTGCTTCTTGAGTTGTCTCTTCTGTAATCTGGTCTGCTGGACCAGAAGCAGTCTCTTCTTCTTTGGTCTCATCAGCTTGACTAGGAGTGCTTTCCTTATCCTTAGTCTGATCATTTTGCTCAGCAGTAACCTCCTTTTCCTTAACCTGATCAGCTTGATTTGGAGTGATTTCCTCTTCCTTTGATTTATCAGCTGGTTCAGACTTGTCATCTTTTTCTTTGGTTTGATCAGCAGGGTCAGAATTTCCTTCTTTTTCCTTAGTTTTATCTTAAGGATCAGAAGTTCCTTCTTTCTCCTTAGTTTTATCTTCAGGATCAGAAGTTCCTTCTTTCTCCTTATTCTGATCAGCAGGTGGTTGAACCTTCTTAACAGATTTAACAGTTTTCATCAAACCTGCATTATCCAAAGTAGACCTGTGAGAAATCCAAGTAAAATCATCAAGGGGAATAAACGGGGAGATTGGATCCTCAGGCAGCTCTTCATATGGCCTAATAGTAGATCCATAAGCAATTTGTTTCAAACTAGGAAGGGGAATCATAGTGCTTGGTTGCCCCTTCATCTTTCTAGTCTTTCTGGCCCAAGTTTCCATTGTTTGGGAAACCGACAGCTTGATTGATCTTTCCTTGAGGTCTTCATCTTCAGAAACTCCTCAGGAACAGATTCATAAATCCTCTTTGCCTCAGCCTTTACAATGTGACTGATCCTCAGTCTCAATTTGTCCAGAAAGAATTCTAAGTCTAGTGCTTGAGTAAGAGAACCTGTCTCAAGCCACTTTAGAACCCATGCTTCTTCATCAACAAAGGGCTTCCAACTTGCAATTTGATCTTTGCTCTTTGTCAGACGATAGTCCCTCCATCTGTTATATCTGATCTTCTCTTTATTGAACATCGTCAGACGAGTGATCTTTGCATTTTCAGCATCCAACCTTTTAATAAACTCTTCAAAAGCATCAGGGTCATCTCTGACAATCTCCAATGCCAGTTTGACCTCTTCTCTTCTTTTAGGTTGTATTGCTGGAGTAGGCATAACTGGTTTAGGCTTGGTGGGATCTCTCTGTTCACCAATTACAATGCCACCAGTATGCTTTGGACCATGTGAGTCCTTAGTGCTTGCTTCAATAGCAGCAGCTAACTCAGCTGCTTCAACAGCATCCCTTTCTTCTTGAGTCATTTTACTGGCCTCTTCTTCCAGTCTCTTGAGCTCAAGGGCCTCAAGACGATCTTCCTCTGCCTTTTCTTCGGCCTTCCTTTTCCTTTCTGCCTCATCTAATCTTTTCTTTTCAGCAGCAGTAAGGTAGGGAATCACAATCTTACCAGTCCTTCTCTTCTTTACTTCAGAACTTTCCACGGATTGAAGTGGAGTAGCAGCAACAGGAGTGGGGTGCAACAGGAGAGTTTCTCCCTCACTTGTTGTGCCAGTCTGCTGTTCTACTCTTTCTTCAGTAGACACTCCAACATCAACAACAGATGCTCCAGCAGGCTTAACAGTAGGCTCTTCAATAATGATTGGCCTCTCAGCTGTTGCTGGAATCTCCCTTACCTTTTCAAGTGACTCTTCAGTGAATGTGACTTTTCTCTTGGCTTTGGACTTGGCAACTCTTCCAGTAGGTTTAGCTTGGGGAGGTCCCTTTGCAGAACTCCTTGTCCTCATTCTTTTTGCAGGTTGAATGGGAACAGCTTCCTCAGACTCAGTCCTTTCAGGAGATGATCCAGTCTCCATATCTTCAACTTCTTTAGTAAAGTCATCAATTACTTTCTCAGGGATCACAATTTCAGGTTGTGCTGATCCAGCTTTAACAGTGGTGGTCACTGTTTGATCAGCAGACCTACTGGTCTGACCATCCTTCTTGCTCTTCTTAGAAGGTGCCTTAACAACCTTTGCAGGAGCCTTTCTCTTATAAGTAGCCACACTTCTAACTGGCTCATACAGTTTAAATTCCTTACCTCCATGAATAGTCTTTCCATTCCCCAAAGGACATCCTAGGCTTAAAAACAGATGACTGAGCAGGATGCCATACTTGACCTTCTTGTCACATAGCAGATCAAATACATGAACAACCCAGTTGATTTTCAAACCATAATATATGCAGATCATAGTGTAATACCTCCTTCTGGGTAAACCATCCAAAGAGCTTGTACTGCAGTCCAGTACTTTTGCAATAATGTCAGCAAACCTCTGATACTCATCTTTTAGTTGAGTCTTCATCAGAGTTCCTGTCATTTTCTCCCCTTCCTTCGCACAAATCAGCCAGAATTCTTCTTCTTTTTCAGACCCTAGGTCTATCACATCTCCTCCTTCGTTAGTTAGTCCATAAATTTCACTTAAAACAGCAGTCGAAATACAAATCTTCTTTCCTCCAACAGTGGCAGTCATAGTAGTCCCTTCAGTGTTGATCTTTCTAGTTCTGTAGAAGTCATCAACATCTTCAAGATACACACGCTCCTCATGAGCTTCCAGAATGGGTACTAGAGATGCTTCCTTGATTTTCGTCATGATTACCCTCATCAGATCAGTACTAGATAAGAAGAATTTGTCGTAGCTTAGATATCTTCCTTCAATGACATCCATTTTGAGATTAAGTGATGTAGTTCTGTAAGAGATTAAGGGCTTGAAACAGAGAGCTTAGAGAGTTAGAGAATTTAGGAATTTTGTGTGCGTAAGACGACTGATCTGTTTAGATCGGATTTTATACGTTTCTTTTCTGTTTTGGTTATCGTGATTAATCTGAATCGTAAGATTGGTCTGACAGTTTTAAATCGTGCGGATGAGAATAACGGATTTCAAATTTATTATTTTAATGTCAGACGGGCGGGAAACTCTATCGGCACCTATCTGTTACTTATAAAAGCGTGTTTCTAAAGATGCTATTTATAACCATGCTTATATAATGTATCAGATGAGTAGAGTTTAACTTATCTGACAGACGAGTGATCTGTTATCTGATATTACTAGAGAAAGCCAATAGCTAGTAATCTTCCTCTGCTGTTTGTCAATCCAGCAAGATAGTTTGATCTTCAATCTTCAAGAATTAAGAACAGATCTTCTAATAACATAACTTCAACTAACTGTCATTAACCAATTTCATCTTTTAATCAGAAGTACCGCTAGTCTTACACGTTCCCCCTGACTTTAAGAATTCATAAGTTAACTAGTCTGTTGAGAGTTAATCCTTGAAAATAATAACGGATGACTGTGCTGATGAATTTTAGTCTTCTGACAAGTTCCCCCTCAGCTTATGCATCCAAATTAAGTAGTCCTAGTTCAGCTCTTAGAGTTGAAAACCTTACTTCACTTAAAGGTTTAGTGAAAATGTCAGCAATCTGATTATCTGTATGAACATACTCAATCATAACATTGCCTTTTTCCACATGATCTCTAATGAAGTGATGCTTGATCTCAATATGCTTAGTCCTTGAATGACTTGTAGTGTTCTGAGTAAGTGAGATTGCACTTGTATTGTCACAATAGATTGGAATTCCACTGATCTTGATATTGTAATCTTCTAGTTGATGCTTCAACCAAAGTATCTGTGCACAGCAAGCTCCAGCAGCTATATACTCAGCTTCAACAGTAGATATGGATACTGAAGTCTGTTTCTTACTCATCCATGAGATCAGACGACTACCCAAAAATTGACAGGCACCTGTTGTGCTCTTTCTATCAATTTTGCAGCCAGCAAGGTCTGAATCTGAATATCCAATAAGCCCAAATCCAGATTCTCTAGGATACCACAATCCCAATTCTTGAGTGCCCTTAATATATTTTAGAATTCTTTTGGCAGCTAAGAGATGAGATTCCTTAGGATTTGATTGAAATCTCGCACAAACCCCAACTGAGTACATGATATCAGGTCTGCTTGCTGTTAGATATAACAGTGACCCAAAAATGCCTCTGTATTTGGTTATGTCCACTGATTTGCCATCTTCATCTTTATCCAAACGAAGACTTGTAGACATTGGAACAGTAGCAGTAGAGCTAGTTTCCATACCAAATTTCTTAAATAGATCTCTTGTGTATTTTGCTTGGTTGATGAAAATTCCATCAGGCAACTGTCTAACTTGCAAACCAAGAAAATAATTGAGTTCACCCATCATGCTCATTTCAATTGTGAACAATGTCTTGTCTACCTTACCTTTACGAAATCCTTTAATTAAAAGAAAATCAGATAGGGTATCATACCATGCTCTTGGAGCCTGTTTCAGTCCATAGAGAGCTTTCTTCAGACGATACACCTTGTCTTCTTGTTGATAAGCTTCAAATCCAGGTGGTTGTTCAACATACACTTCTTCTTGCAATTCTCCATTGAGAAATGCACACTTCACATCCATCTGATAGACAGTGAAGTTCTTGTAAGCAGCATAGGCTAGAAACAGTCTGATTGCTTCAAGTCTTGCTACTGGTGCAAAAGTTTCATCAAAGTCAATTCCTTCTTCTTGACAATAACCCTTGGCCACTAATCTTGCTTTGTTTCTGGTAACAATACCATCTTCATTCATCTTATTTCTGAAAACCCATTTAGTGCCAATTACCCTTTGATGACTTGGTCTAGGAACTAAGTACCAGACTTCATTCTTTTCAAATTGATTCAACTCTTCTTGCATAGCTTCTATCCAGAAGGAATCACTGAGAGCTTCTTCAATTTGTTTAGGCTCTATTTGAGATAGAAAGGTGACAAACATAGCATCTTGTGCAGCAGCTCTTCTTGTTTTCAATCTATCCAAGGAATCACCAATCACTAACTCTGGTGGGTGATTCCTGAGCCATCTGAGATCAGGTTGCAAATCTGGATGTTGTCCTCTGTTTTGATCTTGCAACACTACTGTTGGAGATTCAATAGTAGTCTGTTGAACATTTGTAGTCTGTTGCACAGTCTCTGGTCTGTCAGCTGTTTGCAACTCGTCTGTTAGACAATCAGCACTGTGATTTTGAACAGCACTTGAGTTAGCAGTTGAATTGAGATTTGGTAGTATGATGGGTACATATTCCTCGTTCTTTCCAATATCTAACTTTTGTAAATCAGTAGACATATCTTGATTAGCATTTTGATTGTTTTCAGAAGATTGACTTGGCTCATCAAATACTACATGAATGGATTCTTCTATTAGCAATGTTCTTTTGTTAAAAACTCTATAAGCCTTACTAACAGTAGAATATCCTACAAACACAACTTCATCAGCCTTTTCTGCAAATGTAGTAAGGTCATTTTTCCCATTATTTAACACAAAGCATTTACAACCAAAAATCTTAAAATAATGAATGTTTGGTTTCCTGTTGTTCCAAACTTCATATGGAGTCTTGTTCTGATTTTTGTTGATCATGCATCTGTTCTGGGTAAAGCAGGCTGTATTTGTTGCTTCTGCCCAAAATCTTTGTGGCAGCTTAGCTTCAGCTATCATGGTTCTGACAGCTTCCTTTAGTGTTCTGTTTCTCCTTTCAGCAACACCATTCTGTTGAGGGTTTCTAGCAGCTGAATATTTATGATGTATTCCTTTGATGTTACAATACTCTTCAACAGTAGAGTTTGTGAACTCTGTACCTCTATCTGATCTGATCTTCAATATTTTTATACTTTTCTCATTCTGGATCAGTTCCATCAGATTTGTAAGTTGTTCCTTGGTTTCACTTCTCTTTTTCATGAATATCACCCAAGTATATCTTGAATAGTCATCCACAACAGCTAGGCAGTATTTCTTTCCACCATTGCTGACTGGATCAATGGGTCCAAATAAGTCCATGTGTAGCAGCTCCAAGATCTTTCAGAAGATTGGTGCTTCTTGCTTTTGAACGATGACTTGATTTGTTTCCATTTCTGACATGTGTCACAGAGCTTATCTTTGCTCATGACTGTTTTAGGAATCCCTTCTACCAGATCATTCTTTATCAATCTGTTGATGGTCTTGAAGTTTAAATGATTCATTATTTTGTGCCATAGCCAGCTAACTTCACTTGGTGTAGATGCCACCAAACAAACACTTGAATTCTTGTTAGCAGAATTCCAGTCGACTATGTAGACATTCCCTTGTCTTCTTCCAGATAAAATTACCTTCTTTGTACCAATCTGTTCAACATAGCACTTATCTGTTGAGAAGATGACTGAATATCATTTGTCACAAAATTGACTTATGCTCAACAGGTTGTACTTTAGGCCTTTAACATATGTATGAGACGTCAGATATCTCTATGTTTCTCTTTGATTATTCTTCCTTTAGCTACAATCTTGCCTTCTTTGCTATCTCCAAAAGTAACATTTGGACCATCCACAGCAACAGCATCAGTCAGCTCATGTATGCTTCCACACATGTGCCTTGAACAACCACTGTCCAAGTACCAGATCTTCTCTACTTTACTCCTACTCCTAATCCTAACCTACAAAACAAAAATAAAATTGTTTTAGGTACCCTTATTGAGAGGGTCCTGAAGGATTAGTTCCACCTTTGACAACCCAAGATGTTGATGTCTTAGGCTTCTGAGCTTTGACAGGAGCATGAACAGTTTCATCTTTATCATAATTAGCACATAAGTCACGTTGATGATCAGTATGATAAGAATAATGTTCATAAGCAGGGTAAGGTGCATGATAAGCAGGATATGCATGCATTGGATGAGCAGGATATAGTGCATAGTAACTAGGAAATTGAGGTGCATGATACATAGGTGGATATGCAGCAGGTTGCATATAATAAGACTCATTTTCATACCAAGCATTTTGATTTTTCTTATTCTTATGCTTATTTGGTTTACTAGAGGCTTGCTCATTAACAGACGACTTAGTTTTACCACTAGTCTGATTCAGTTTAGCTTTATCAGCAGACTTCTTAGGACTCTGTTGTTTGGTCTTACTAGTCTGTTTACCTACACTAGGCTCTTTGCTCTTTTTAGCCTTAGGAGTTTTTGTCTCCTTTAACACTTTCTCAGGTGAAGCAGGTTTAGTAGTTTGAACATACAGAATGACCTTACTATTGTCAGCAGATATAAATTTTTCAGTATGATTCAATTCTAACTTATCCTGTTCTAAAGGCATCTTCTGTTTACTAGACATATGAGTGGATGCAACAGATGATTTCTCATGAGACTCAATAACTTTTTCAAGTTCCATGATTTTACCCTTATAAACT
Organism: Penstemon eatonii; assembly: GCA_038501285.1. NCBI lineage: Eukaryota > Viridiplantae > Streptophyta > Magnoliopsida > Lamiales > Plantaginaceae > Penstemon > Penstemon eatonii. The sequence continues at coordinate 17,709,408 of CM076712.1, read as the reverse complement.
TCACATTCAGCTTTCAGAGATTCATGTTCTTGCTCAAGCTGTTTATATTCAGCTGATTCTCTTGGCTTTTCAGCTGTGAGTTTCAGTGAACTGTTTTGCTCTTTTAGCAATATCATCTCTTCCTTAAGCTTTTTATATGCTTCAGCAATACCAATATTGTTAAGCATCATTTGTTCAAATGAATTAAATAATTCATTATCAAGAGGAGTTACCTCATCCTCAGAGTCATCAGATTCCTTTGCCATCAGGCAGAGGAGAGCAGGTTTTTCTTCATCAGACCATTCTTCATCAGACGTGTCTGAATCTGAATCAGATGAGTAGACAGCAGTCAGCTTTTCTGCTTCAGCCATCATTGCCTTGCCTCTCTGATGCTTTCTTTCTTTTCTGATTCTCTTCTCTTCTTCAGTGTATTTTTCTGCCTTTGGATATGGACAGTCTTTGATGAAGTGTCCCAATTTCCTGCAGTTATAGCACATTAGTTTGTCTTTATAATCATCCTTATCTTGAGAAGAAAAGTTGGGTTTAGAAGTAGAAGCATTGTTGTATTTGTCCTTCATTTTTCTCTTGTAGAACTCCTGAAATTGTTCATCAGCAATGCTACATCTCCAGCTGTGTACTTCTTTTTGTTGAGTAATGTGGCTTCATCAGATGAGTCCACTTCTTTACTTCTCTGTGCTGGTCTTCTTGGGTTTTCAGCAGCAACTAAGGCAGCTGTGGGTCCTGAAGTTGAGGTTTCTTCAATTCCCATTCTAGGCAGTTTATACTCGAATGCCTTGAGTACGGAGAACAGCTCTGTAAGAGAGATCTTTCTCAAATCTCTTGATTCTTCCATCGCTGTTACCTTCATGTTGAACTTAGGAGGTAAAGCCTTTAGTACTCTGACTTTGATTTCTTTGTCAGTAAAGGTTTTTACCAACTTTAGAACTTCATTGAGTGTTCTGGTGAACCTGGTATCCATCTGATCAATGGTCTCTCCAGACTTCATTTTCAAGTTATCCAGTTTCTCCAAAGCAACAGTAATCTGATGCTCCTTTATAGCATCATTTCCTTCACTCATATCTCTGACTTTATCCCACATCTCCTTTGCAGTTTTGCAATGTTTGACTTTGTCAAACCGATCATTATCCAGGGCTTTAGTCATGATGAATCTTCCGACTTTATCCAGATTGTAAAGCTTTATTTCATCCGTTGTCATCTCATGAAGATCTTTCTCCACCACGGTATCAACTTCATTTATCTTTATCGTCTTGGTGAACCTGAATGGACCTTTTATGATACATGTGTACATGTTATCATTATAAGCAGCCAGAAAAATCTCCATCCTGATTTTCAAGTCTTCAAACGACATACCAGCAATGTGGGGAACATGGCTGATACAATCCATTTTTCAAAAAGTTTTTGTTTTTCAAAAAGATGCTCTTTTGAAAAGTTTTGAAAACCTTTGATAAACACTTCGATCAAGCTCGTTGATCAGGCAGATTCTAATGAACCACCTGCTCTGATACCACTTGTTGGTCCCAAGTGGTCAGATGAGGTTTAGAGGGGGGGGGGGGGGATGAATAGACCTCTGAAAATTTTTAGACTAAAAACTTTTCAGTCATCTGTCAGCAGACTAAACTTATGAAGAACAGTAAGCTGACTTTGTTGATCGTAAATGAACAGCAGAGTGACCAGTTATCTTATAAAAACTTAGCTGATTACAACAAAATCAGTTTTTCAAGAGTATACTTGCAGCGGATGTTTGAAAGTGTTTTTCACAAGTAGACTAAGTCCTTCAAAAAGATTTTATCCCCAGTTTTAAAACTCCTTTTAAAATCTTTTAACAATTCAAAGTGTAAACTTATGCAATTTCAAAATATGCAAGAAAACTTAAATGCAAAAACAACACAAAGAATTTTTATAGTGGTTATATGGATAAAAATCCTTTAGTCCACTCTTCCAGATCACTTAGATTCTGGGTTATACTATAAACACAAAGTTTACAATATTTCTCCACTTATACCTAGACAACAAATGAAAAGGCTATAAGCTCGCAATAGGAAATCACTCAGAAAACATATCCTCTGAAGTTAAATCACTCACAAAGATGAATTTAAACTTCGCACAACACTCAGCTAAATACAAATTCACTCAGAATGTATTTTCTATTTTCTTCAACTAGGTTTCTGTCAACAGATGACTTCCACCAGATGAGTGAGCTGTTCGAGCTTCTTGAGACTTAGAGAAATTTCTGCTTCAAAAACGAAATCTCAGAATGTTGTTGTGTATCTCTCTCTTCGAAATCAGCTCTATTTATACTTGGATTTGAAATTATGACCGTTTAAGGAAATCAAACTTCAAATCCATAGCCTTAGCCCAAATTCAGAACGGCTCTCTGCTACAGTACCTTTTCTGCTGTACTTTCCTGTAGCTGGATTAAATGCACCATGCTGATCCGAGAATATTCTTCAATCATTTGTCATTACTAACCTTCTCTTGCAGTATTTATTACGCCAAGTGCATTTATTACCGTTGAACTTCTCTCATGATCTCTTCTACTCAGCTGATCGAGGCAACTCTGCTGATAGATACTCTGCTGATCAAATACTGAACTAATCTGATTTGAGTCAGCTGATGACCTACCCTTCTGATTGCTGTTTCAGCATGAGATCAGTAGTCTTCTGGGCTTTGAATTTTGAACTCTTCTGATGTCTTCTTTACTTGTTCAAAATTCTTCTAAGGGAACTAAGCTTTCCATACTTAGCTGATTTTGATGTTTTGGAAATCATCAAAACCTTCCCTCATCTTCTTAACTTCTTTGCTTTTCATCTTCATCTTCATCCAACACATTCTGTTTTTAACTGTAATCAGTTTGGCTAATCTGACAGTTTTATTTATTTATACTCAATTTGACAGATTTTTGGTCTGTTATGGATGTTTTTATTTCTTTTCCCATGAGTTCTTATAACTAGGCCATAATACCAGCACAAACTTGCAGTAAGATTCTTCAAAACCAACATTTTCAACTCTTAATTTAAACAAACCATCATCTAAATAACATTTACCAACAAAAGTCCCATAATACAGAATTACGACTTTATTGGACTTAAAGTTCATTTCTGTTTTTTTTAGGTTTATTTATGAATTTCGAGTTGGGGTTTTTGTGTTCCTCTTCGATACTTATGGCAATCATAAGATCATCAAGAGTCAACTTTTCCTTTGGATGTTTTAATGTCATGCCAAAGTTTTCCCAAGATTCGGGAAACTTATCAATAATTGACATAACCAGAAATTTATCTGGAAGTTTCATTTCAACATCAGAAAGAGCGTGCTCAAGATTTATCAGTTCATGCGTTTGTTCAGTTATAGACTTTCCTTCAACCATCTGAAATTTCAGGAACTTGGAAACAGAATACTTTTCGAGCTCTTGCTCTTCAGTATTATATTTCCTGTCCAATTCATCCAAAAGAGACTTAGCTGTGTATGAATCAGAACAGTACATGTCAAAGAGTACATTCGATAAAGCAGAAAGAATGACTCCTCGACCAATTTGGTATCGTTCTGACCATTCAACTATTTGAGCAGACTTTGGATCGGTTTTAGTTGGTTCAAGTCTAGTCACCTGAATAACCGACAAAAGTCCCTTCATCGTAAACCAAATTTTCATACGTTGTTGCCAACGTTTGAAAATTGACCCGAAAACTTTTCCAGTAAACCGGATAGGTCGACTTTCGTGGCTGGCATGGACACAGTACCAGAGCCTCCTGCAGTTGACATGATAATTTTAAAACACGAATATAATTTCTTCAAGATTGTTGTCAAAATCAGTTTTAAGATTATCAAAATATGAATACAAATCGAAACTAAAACCAAACAAACCAATTTGGACAGTAAAGTAAAACAATTAATTTAAATAATTGAACAGGTAAATTTAAACAAACTTATCTCACAATTCTGTATAGTAACAGAATTAATCCAAACCAAATCGCAGAAATGATTTTGCTTGCCATGAAGAAATTATCGACCCACTTCCGGTGCAATTGGAAATCACGAACACTTCTTCCAGGATAATTTGGCTACAGGAATTCCTCCACTGCACAATGGCAGAAATTCCACCTCGAAAAACACTCAGAAGCAAAATAACCAAAATAAATTTTCTTTTTTTTCAGAGAGGGAATCGAGAGAATGTGTTGTGTTCGTTGGTTTCTGAAACCACAATACACACATATATATATATATATAGGTGGGGAGTGGGCTACGCAATTAATTCTGCAACATAAATTTTTGTAACTGAAAAAACGTTTTTCTCAATTAATTTCTGTAACCGAAAGGAGTTACACAATCAATTAATTTTTGTAACCGAAAGGAGTTATACAATTTAAAACCTGCAGAATTAATATTGTGACTGTTTCAATTTTGAATTTCAAATTATTTGAAATTTTAATTCAAAATTCCTCCAAAAAGATAAGTCCGAGACGAGACAATTCGCCCAAACGCGGGCGGCGGCGCGCATGTGGTGTATTCATATGACCCCATTTGTAAAGATTTATACCAAATCTAAACACTTAAGTTCATATATACTAGTACACACATATATAAAAAGTCAATGTAGGACAAATGAAGAGTTTTTAACTCTTCAACTTCCTCACAAAGCTTTTATAATTTGCCAATTAGTCTTAGACCAATGTGGGACAAGCCCATATACAAATTATCTTATTTGAAATATTATTTTCCCCACTTTATATATATAACAATTTATCTATGGATTCCAATATTTTAAATAGGTATCCATCCATATAATTACAACAATATATGGGTTCTCAAACATAAGGTGTAACTATGTGATAGCTAAAATACTCTCTCTTGCGCACACGGGGAGGGGGGGTGCAAATCATGGCAAATGCCTTCCCGAAAAGCCAAATTCGGACTAACACAGTTTAGCCATTTCTTTTCGGCACAAGAAGAAAAAAATGTTTTCATGTAGCTGGTGTATTTAACATCAGAATAGAGAGGAGATTATATAACTGATGATTCTCCATTTAATGCCATTGAATATATATTTTTTCAACTTTGCCCTCACTTCGATCCTATAAATAGAAGATCTCTTATTCTGATGTATACACCAAAAAAAACATCATCATAATTTTCTTCCTTGCAATTACGGTTTTGAGTTCAATTATTTCACTTCGTCCCGCAAAGTTTGGTGCGCAGTCAATTTGTTGGAATTGTTGTATGAATCAGAAAAGTACACGTCAAAGAGTACATTCGATAAAGCAGAAAGAATGATCGTCGACCAATTTGGTCCCGTTCTGACCATTCAACTCTTTGAGCAGTCTTTGGATCGGTTTTAGTTGGTTCAAGTCTAGTCACCTGAATAACCGACAAAAGTCCCTTCATCATAAACCAAATTTTCATATGTTGTTGCCAACGTTTGAAAATTTACCCGAACTTTTCCAGTAAACCGGATAGGTCGACTTTTGTAGCTGGCATGGACACAGTACCAGAGCCTCCTGCAGATGACATGATAATTTTAAAACACGAATATAATTTCTTCAAGATTGTTGTCAAAATCAGTTTTAAGATTATCAAAATGTGAACACAAATCGAAATTAAAAACAAACAATCCAATTTGGACAGTAAAGGAAAACAATTAATTTAAATAATTGAACAGATAAATTTAAACAAACTTATCTCACAATTCTGTATAGTAACAGAATTAATCCAAACCAAATCACAGAAATGATTCTGCTTGCCTTGAAGAAATTATCGACCCACTTCCGGTGCAATTAGGAATCACGAACTCTTCTTCCAGGATAATTTGGCTACAGGAATTCCTCCACTGCACAATGGCAGAAATTCCACCTCGAAAAACACTCAGAAACAAAATAACCAAAAGAATTTTTTTTTTCAGAGAGGGAATCGAGAGAATGTGTTGTGTTCGTTGGTTTCTGAAACCAGAATACACACATATATATATAGGTGGGGAGTGGGCTACACAATTAATTCTGCAACATAAATTTTTGTAACTGAAAAAACGTTTTTTTCAATTAATTTCTGTAACCGAAAGGAGTTACACAATCAATTAATTTTTGTAACCGAAAGGAGTTATACAATTTAAAACCTGCAGAATTAATATTGTGACTGTTTCAATTTTGAATTTCAAATTAATTGAAATTTTAATTCAAAATTCCTCCAAAAAGATAAGTCCGAGACAAGACAATTCGCCCAAACGCGGGCGGCGGCGCGCGTGTGGTGTATTCATATGACCCCATTTGTAAAGATTTATACCAAGTAAACACTTAAGTTCATATATACTAGTACACACAAATATAAAAAGTCAACGTAGGACAAATGAAGAGTTTTTAACTCTTCAACTTCCTCACAAGGCTTTTATAATTTGCCAATTAGTCTTAGACCAATGTGGGACAAGCCCATATACAAATTATCTTATTTGAAATATTATTTTCCCCACATTATATATATAACAATTTATCTATGGATTCCAATCTTTTAAATAGGTATCCATCCATATAATTACAACAATATATGGGTTCTCAAACATAAGGTGTAACTATGTGATAGCTAAAATACTCTCTCTTGCGCACACGGGGAGGGCGGTGCAAATCATGGCAAATGCCTTCCCGAAAAGCCAAATTCGGACTGACACAGTTTAGCCATTTCTTTTCGGCACAAGAAGAAAAAAATGTTTTCATGTAGCTGGTGTATTTAACATCAGAATAGAGATGAGATTATATAACTGATGATTATCCAATTAATGCCATTGAATACATATTTTTTCAACTTTGCCCTCACTTCGATCCTATAAATAGAAGATCTTTTATTCTGATGTATACACCAAAAAAAACATCATCATAATTTTCTTCCTTGCAATTACGGTTTTGGGTTCAATTATTTCACTTCGTCCCGCAAAGTTTGGTGCGCAGTCAATTTGTTGGAATTGTTGTATCCTGAGAAACAGGCGTTCAGAGGAACCTCGAGTACAAATCTCTGAAGGGTGAGGGAGTGAATCTGTCTTAAGGACATCGTGTTTCACACGGGCCTCGTTTTGATTTTAATTCTGGTTTCAGTTTTACTTACTTTCCAGTTTCTATTTTTCTTAACATTTCAATTGATTATATATTTTAGTTTTCCTATACATATCCAATAACATTCTTTAGACATATCCGTAAAAGGAGAAAGCGATTAAAAAACTTTATTTTCAGAAACTGTTTACGAAACTAATTTTTTCGGATAGAAAATTCGGTGGTATAATCTTGTTAAGATACTCACTCAAATATTGAACACTGATGATGTGGTAATTGGGAGCTATTCAAGAACTCCAGTCCATGTTGTGGCACCTATCTGTGAAGCAAAAAAATCAGAGAAGTTCAAAGATCTAAAATTCCAAAAATGGCAGCAGAAGATGATGTTCTATCTTATCACATTGAGCCTGGCGAGGCTCTTAACCGAGGATCCACTCAATAAAGAAGGAGAGCAATATGGATTTCAGCAGCAACTAAGTCTCTCAAATCACAAGAGTGAAAACAAGCCAAAAGAATGAATTCTCACTATTCCCTTCTTTGTTGCTATGATGCCGTCATTTTTATCTATTATCTTCTTCTCATGCGTACAATAAGTCTCCTAAATACAATAATGGGAAGAATTGTTCCTCCTAAGTTTTCATCTCATATTGGTGGATTTCATTGAGTGGCTAGTTAAGTGATTTTACTCTTACCTCAATGGTGGATTTCTTGAGTGTCGAGTTTAGTTTCTCGAGATGTTCGCTTGAGTTCCCTCTACCAATTCTTCCCTTAATTTCTTGCCATTTTTTATTCTCTCTTCAAATCATAATTTCTAACTGTTTCTGCATGAAAACTCTCTCGAGAGCATGCCTATTACATGTTATTAATGAGCCTAGAATCTTTCTTTTTTAACACGCTCTTCCGAACATCACAACTTCTCTATCATAAAAAATATAAAATTCTTCAACTTCCTTAACAATATTAAAAATTAGTTGGGCCTTGTCAACGTCTATTTTGCCGCCATTCTCGTGAATTCTCCACTATTATTGTTATACTCCAAATACAAGAAGTCATTCTAGTAAATACCAATTCGTATGTTTTATACAAGTACACATAACTACGTAATCAAGGTGATATTAATATCAATCAAACAAATTGTAAGACGACAATTCAAATATGAACTAATGAAAAGATTATACATTAAGTACTAATAAACATTGCACAACAAAACAAAAATATATAGTTAACAACATAGAAAGTCAAAAGCTAAAATTTATGGATTTCCATTAGCAGCTTAAGAATAAAATCTAATAGGTTCTAAATTACGAAAATTTATTCACAATCTCACAATTAGGAAAACAAGATTCTCAAGTACAACATTTTTACACAAAATATTTTTAAAAAAAATGGTTCCAAAATTTATTCTAATTTGTTTATATAATCTAAATGAAGCGAACAAGATTCTCGATTTATACATCATTATTTGCATAAAATTATACTAGATTGAAATGGTTTAGTTTTATGTTAACTTAATTACTTTAAATCAAACGTAATAGATAATTCCCAGAAAATTAACAAAGTTTCAGTCTTTTTCCAATTTCATTTTTTAAGAACCGAAACTTTATTACTTTTCTGAGAATTATCTATTTTATTTCATGAATTGAAACCTGTAACGTTAAAAAGCTTCGCCGAGAGTTTTCGAGCCATATAAAGAACATGATATTTGGCCATGTAACGAATGAGATGATAAATTAAGATTAGGTTCAAATACTATCTACTTGAGCACATCACGTGCAAAAAGTGGGCAATTTTGATGAAGTAATGGCCACGTGGTCGTTCCCGTCCAAAAAAATGATGGTCAAAGCAAGTGTGTCAAACAACTTCAATTTTGCTATTAAATGTGTAATCTTCAAAAATTTGGTACCAAATGTATGAAGTAGGTAATAGTTTGGTATCAAAAATGAAATTTTACCCTCTGCATGTGTAAAATCCGTGCCACTTAACGTACACGTGCCGCACACATGATGAAATCTGTAAAAAAATTGACGGTCATATGAAATGTGTCAAGAAGGTCTAAATCATTGTATCAAATGTGTTTTTTCAGTAAGTTTGGTAACAAATGTGTAATATGGACAGAAGTTTGGTATTAAAAATGTTTTTTCCCCTAATTTGTTTTTATAAGAAAAATTTACGATATAAGATTCTCAACTCATGTAAAACTGAAAGCAATCGGAAATTTCTGATCAATTGGAGAATTACGCATCATTTTACAGTTTTCTATGAGCACATTGTAGATTGTGTGGAGAAGGAGGTCGTTCATCCCAAGAATGAGCAACAACGAGTGATGGCTTGGAATCAGTTGAGGATTCCCTTTATTGATCGGGTTGATCCGACGAATGGAGTTTGTATCCATATGACAGGTGCCTCAGCAATGGATCATACAATTGTAATACGCCGATAATATATATATATATATATATATATATATATATATATATATATATATATAGTTTAAAATAAAATATATATATATAATAACTATCGAACCAAATTCAAAATAAACTTTTAACAAACTAACACGAATCGAGTAACTTGACATAAAAAAATTATATTAAATTAATAATTATCAAACATGTTCAAAAGTCAAAATTTCAATAATAATAAAATTAACCCTTACCACAAATTACCGGTAAATGCCAACTTTTCACCTTTATTACCTCTCCATGTGAAATGATAGTTTAAGAAAAATAATTACGTTTTAGGAAAAAAGTCCTATATTTGGATTCTCAAAAAAGAAATATGTTTAAAAAATATGGCACAGAGAAAGTAGAAAATAAATTAAAATATAACTTAATAAATTCGGACTGATATATAATATCTAGTAAATTATAGGATGGTGTCTTCATTGTTGAGCCATTAATCATAAAGCAAGAAAAACTTGTATACATCAAATTTTGAATGTCGACAAGAAGATTAAGTAGATACTGGAAAAATAAGTGTAAAATAATCAAGATATTTGATATATTTAAAAATGGTTACAAATCTCTATATATAAATTCTCTAATTCTTACCTTCGGCGGATGTATGTATTCAAGATTTGTGGATGGAGTCATGAATTTGAAAGTCGAATACTTATATTTGCAGAACTTACCGGAGCTTCAAAATCTTTTGAGTATATGAGAGTACACATGTTGTTCTGGAGTTCTTGGATATAACCCGTATTTATAGGTGAAGTCTGAAGATTTCTTAAGTATTCAATTGAAGATGTGGCACAATCCGATTGGTTCTTAGATGTTCTAATGCCAAGAGAATATTTTATATTTATATTCTTGTCTTGCAATAATTATTCTATGCAAATATTACATTCGGTAGAAATATCCTAGATAAATTTTACATTGTTTATATATTTCATACACAAAATTCCCTAATATGTAAAGGTTTGACTAAATTTGCAACATCTCTCAAATAATGCAACATTTGATTGGGCAATAAAAATATAATTAGAAAAATCAAGTAATTAACTATTAAATTTGCTAAAATCCTAAGAATTAATAGAAAATAGAATAAAATTATCAAATTTTTCTTATCAAATTTTATTTGTAAATAAAATTAAGTCTTCCTTAGATACTAGCTTTTTTTTTTTTGTTTCCCAAAGGGTTTTAATCCCTTTCAAGGCGCATCGGACACATTATGTAGGAACCTCTTCCAACAAAGATTTTAACTCAATTTGTAGTGACTTTGTAGTGACTAATTTCTTCTACTAGACCAATCTCATTATTGTCTTATTTTGCTATTAGTTAAGAACACTAAACCTTGTCAGGTATATTAAAGTGGCAAATGAACCACCCAGATCGGATCTGGATTGGATCCTTGTGGATCCACCATGGATCCGAATAGATCCGTTCGTGGATCCGTCATGGATCCATGGTTGTGGAACAAGGGATCCTATAGAATCAAAATTCTTATTAAAAGAGCCAAAGTGTACTAATGCAACTAAGATGGGAAGAAAACTAAAATTTATAAATTGTGGATCCATCATGGATCCATGGTTGTGGATCAAAGGATCTCATTGAGAAAATTCAAAAATTCTTCTTCTTTAATTAGTTCAATTGATTATATTTATCCAAGACATAATACTTGATATGTACTTAGCTTACTACTACAATATCTAAAATAAATTTCCTTGAAATCTTTATTTTTCATCATATTGATTAAAAGAATTTAAATATAGTGAGATTTATAAGAACTTAATTAAATACAAAGCATTGAATTTTTTCTTTTTTCTTTTGTGTACCTCAAAGGCAGGTTGTCCACAAAAAAAAAAAAAAAAACTTGTGGATATATTGATTGGAAAAAATTGATAATGTTTAATTTCATTCTTATGAGTAAATATGATTATTCTGGAAAAAAAAACATTTATAAGTCTATATTTCAGATTCACTTTGTGCTACTTATTAGTCGACAGGAAAAACTGAGGTTGACAAAATGGTATACACCATATTCCCAAAAGGAAAGAATTAAGGAACGTATTGCCACTTAATTAAATATATACGTACACGGTACATCCTTATTTTCTCAAATAGATCTAGTATAATTAAAATTTGATTATATATATTATATATTGTGTGGAAATAATTAATGTATATGTAAGTGCATCTATGTGTAAAGATTATAAGGGAGCTGAGTGGAATTATTGTAAGTCGAGGGCCAAAGCTCGGTGGCAGAGGCTCGGGCAGCGGCGACGGCAGCATATTTGAAGGAGGAGAGAAGAAGAAAGACGGGGGAGAGAAAAAGAAAGAACCGGGAAAAAATATATTGTTTACTTTTAAATGAAATAATAATTCATCCAAAAACATTTTTTTTTTTGGATCCAATAATGGATCCGGTGGATCCATTAGTGGATCCATTCGTGGATCCAGTGGATCCATTGATGGATCCATCACAATCCATTACTTGTATGGGTGGATCCAATATGGATTCAGATTTTATAAGATCCGATCCAAGTGAAAATTTAATGGATCTTTATGGATCGAATCCTTTAGATTTAGATCAGATCCACGGATCTGATCCATATTGCCACCCCTAATTATTAAACCTGAATACAACTTAGGAAGAAAAATTGCATTTTAGCTCTTTGCACGTTTAATCCCACGGTATAACTCAATTTTCGGCAATATTAGTCCCTATCAAGATTAATTTTAAAACTGGCTTGATTCAAGTCACGTGTGGACCTCGTGACAACCAATTTTGGGATTTTTACATTTTTTATTCAATTTTAAATAAATTTATGGAATAAGTAAAAACAAAATAAATTTATGGAATAAGTATAACAAAAAAAATTGATTGTGATGGATCCATCAATGGATCCTCTGCTAAGAAAGTTGTTATCCCCCCTGCAAAAAAATCATACCCAACCTCTTGGAGAGTACTCAGTGGAGGAAAATGGCGGCAAAAATCCTCTTTCAATTGATGGAGGTTTGGGCATGGTGGAGGGTCTGTAACTCTTTTTTGGGTTACCGCTTTAAAATCGTTTCTGATGAAAGTAATTACGTGGAATTGTATGGGTGCGGGTAATGAGAAGTTCCGTGCGAACTTTAAAGATTTAGTGCAAATTCATAATCCTGATATTGTCTTCCTTCTTGAAATGAAAGTGTCGGATGAAAGAGCTCACATTATTTCAGGGCAGTTGGGTTACTCTGGGGTTTGTAGGGCGCCTACAGTGGGAAGAGAGGGCGGCATTTGGATGCTTTGGAATAAGGAGAATATCCGTGTGGAGATTTTGGGGGTTAGTTCCCAAGCAATTCACTCTATAATTGGTCCTAAAATGTGTAATGAGTGGATGTGCTCTGGAATTTATGTGAAGCCGAACCCTGCAAATAGAGAGGATTTTTGGAGAAATTTTGAAGATTTGAGCACCACGGTGGCCTTACCGTGGCTTCTCACCGGTGACTTTAACGAAGTTTTGTCGGCTAACGAGAAGAGGGGTGGTCGTCTACCTACTTTGAGACGTTGCATGAGGTTCAGGGAGATGATGGATGTATGTGGACTGATGGATTTAGGTTTTAGGGGCCCTAAGTTCACTTGGTCCAGCACAAGGAAAGGTTTGGCGAAAATCAGGGAAAGCCTGAACAGATCAATGGCTAATACAGCTTGGCAAAATTTATTTCCAGATGGTATTGTTATTCACCTTCCCCGCACTCACTCGGACCACCATCCAATTCTCACTCTTTGTAATGGTTTAGACCATTCCCCTTATAGCTAAACCGTTTCGTTTCGAATTGGCTTGGTTGACTGATCCACAATGTGGTGAAATAGTAAAGGAAGTTTGGAAACAGTCACCATCTATTTTTGATGCGGTGGCTAAGCTCCCGAAGGTGCTAAGGGAGTGGAACATGAATTCTTTTGGCAACATATTTTCTAAGAAATGCAATTTATTAAGACGGATCAATGGTATTCAAAAATGCCTTTGTAGGGGGGATAACGACTTTCTTAACGACCTTGAAAGAGAGCTTATCGAAGAATACAACAATGTGCTTGCGCAAGAGGAACTTTTGTGGTACCAAAAATATAGGGCAAAGTGGCTTGAATTGGGAGATAGGAACACTCATTTTTACCATATGACCACACTTTGTCGTAGAAGGAGGAATAAAGTCTCCTCTCTCAAGGTAGATGGAATTTGGATTACGAATGGGGAAATTTTGAAACGCCATGTTCATACATTTTTTTCTGGGCTCTTTAGGCAAGAAGATGGGACTGGCAGTACTCGACTTCAATTTAGCAATTTTCAGAAACGGCTTTCAGAGGAGGAGAGGCATACTTTGGGCAAGATGGTTTCTTCAGAAGAAGTTTGGAGGATTGTTAAAGATCTAAACCCCCATAAAGCCCCAGGGCCTGATGGGCTCCAGAACTTCTTTTATCAAAAATATTGGAAGTCTGTGGGAAACTCGGTTGTTGACTTGGTTCAAAATGCGTTTGTGTTTGGCAGCTTCCCTGATGCTTTGGGGAATTCATTTATCTGCCTCATCCCAAAAGAGCCCAATCCAGAATCTATTTCTAAATTCCGCCCTATTGCACTTTGTAACGTACTCTATAAAATCATCACCAAGACTATAACCTAACGTTTGAAGGCCTTTATGCCGAGCCTTGTTAGTCCACTCCAGAGCAGTTTTATACCGGGACGTGGCACACACGACAACATTCTTTTGATTCAGGAACTCCTCCACAGTCTACGCAAGAGACATAAAAACAAGAATGGAAGCATGATTATAAAGCTTGACTTGGAAAAGGCTTATGATCGGGTTAGTTGGAGCTTCATGGAACAAACCCTTACCTTTTTTAATTTTCCAGATAAACTAGTCAAGCTTATTATGCATTGTGTAAAATGTGTGAAGCCTCGGATATTGTGGAATGGTGGCCAATTGGATGCGATTGAACCGAATTGTGGGTTAAGACAAGGGGACCCCTTGTCTCCATATCTTTTTGTTCTTTGTATGGAGAGACTTTCATACATGATAGGGGAGGCGGTGGTTAAGAAAAAATGGCAGCCCCTTAGTCAGTGTCGTGGAGGGCCCAAGATCTCGCACCTCTTCTTTGCGGATGATCTCCTACTTATGGCCAAAGCTAGTACAAATTACGCTAGGCGTATAAGTGGTATTCTGGAAAACTTTTCTCAAGCTTCGGGCCTCAAGATTAATTTTCACAAATCCAGGGTGTTTTTTGCAAAATGTGGGGCAGCGAGAATTAACAGGGAGATTGTCTCTATTTTGAACGTGGGGCGTACGAGTAATTTGGGAAGATATCTTGGAGTGCCCCTTATTCATGGACGGGTATCTCCTAGACTCTTCTGTGATGTGATCGATAGAGTAGCAAATAGATTAAGATCTTGGAAGGCGAAACTCCTCTCCTTAGCGGGTAGGACTACACTTATTCAAGCTGTAACCGCTGCTATCCCGAACCACCTTATGCAAACGACATGGTTGCCTAGTTCGACTTGTAATCAACTAGATAAAATTAATCGCAGCTTTCTTTGGTCAACGGATTTCTCCCAACGTAAAATCCACCTTGTTGGTTGGGACAAAGTTACAAAGAGTAAAAAATGCGGGGGACTTGGGATCAGGCAAACTCGTCACACTAACATCTCTTTGCTTGCTAAGGTGGGTTGGAAAACGATGAATGGAGAGAATAGACTTTGGGGCGACACCTTTAGACAAAAGTATCTAAAGGATTCAGATTTACTAGCCTATGATATCAAGGGAGGAGATTCTTACACTTGGAAGGGTGTTGTGTGAAGTATGAAAGAGGTTGGCGCTTGTGTACGGTGGAGATTGGGTGATGGAAAGTCAATATCATTATGGCATGATAGATGGGTCGGTGATGACCCAATTGTCGTTAAGCTTGAGGGCAGCATTTACAGGGACGAAATTGATTGGAAAGTTTCTCAAATCTTGGACAACAATGGAAATTGGAATAGGGACTTGTTGACAACTGTACTCCCAGATGATGTTTGGGGTATGATTGTCAATACTCCTATTCCTATGGACCGAGACAAATGAGATAAACGAATTTGGGGGGCCTCCCCAAATGGTTCATTTTCATGTAAATCAGCCTATTTAAGCCTCACTCACAATAATAACAGCATCATTGGAGACAATGGTAATTGGGATTGGCTTTGGAAGTTTAAGTGCTCCGAGAGGATCCATTTTTTCCTTTGGACTTGTCTTCATAATAGTTTGACTACTAACTCGTTAATGTTTCATCGGAGACTTTCATCTACGGACACTTGCTATAGGTGCCAAAGTGGTTCGGAAACGATACTCCATGCTCTTCGGGATTGCACAAAGGCGGCAGAAATTTGGGAATTTATCATCTCACCCACTCAGTTTCTGAATTTTAAACTCCTTGATTCCTCCTCTTGGATCAAAGATAACATTACCAGGGAACACTTTCACAATATTTTGCTACCGGATACTTCGTGGCCCATTATTTTTTGTGCGACTGCTTGGTCATTTTGGAAATCGAGGAATAAATTCATCTTCCAAGGAGTTCGGGAAGATAAAAGAAAGATTATTTTTGCGATCAAGATGCTTGCGGTGGAACTCACAAGAATTTTTGGGAGAAAAATCAAGAAAATGGTGGAGATGGTTGAGCATGGAAAGTGGATCAAACCGTCCTCGGGGTGGCACAAAATAAACATTGACGGTAGTGTCCTTACTCATAGACAGAGTGCAGCTTGCGGCGGAATTCTTCGGGATGAAGTAGGCAATTGGATTCTTGGTTTCACTCGGAAACTTGGTGATTTATCTATTACTGTGGCTGAGCTGCTTGGAGCACGTGAGGGACTGGCTCTTGCTTGGGATAGGCGTATTCCTCGTATTGAATTGGAAATCGATTCTGAAGTTGTAGTGAAGCTCATCCGTGATGCTAATGTGAATTCTTATCCCCTCGGATATCTTATTGAAGATTGTAGAAGATTGTTGGGTATGCCATGGGAAAGCAGGGTTACTCATACTAGAAGGAGCGGGAATAATTGTGCGGATGCTCTAGCCAAATTGGGCCACGACTTACTGGAAGGAGCTACGGTGTGGGAAAAGGTCCCTCCTACTGTTGTGCCCCTTTTGTTAGAGGATAGGCTCTAAGTTTATCTTCCTTCTTTTGTACCAAAAAAAAATATATATATATATATATACCTACTATGCAGCATGCTTTCAAGTCTTCCACTTGCCGGTTTTATTTTTTAATGCAAATATGTTCTAGAAATTTCAAGTTAGATAAAAGATATTTCATGTATAAGTTAGCGTCTATTTGGTAGAAGAATCTAGAATAATATCAATAAATCTTAGGTATCTAAGATAAATGAGGATAAATCTAAAACATATAGATTGTACTAGAAACTAGGATAGAACTAGATATTCTAGAGTGTTCCATGGACAAATATAAATATAGTACACTGCTCAAATATGATGTAAGAGGAAGCAATTAAATGAAATTTTCCTCTCCAAAAATCACTCTCCTCCAATCAACTACAAAAACAAATAACAAATCAAAAAAATAAAGTTGATATCAATTTTACAATTAATTCAACCCTTTAAAACCCAACAAAATAAAATATTGGTTGGTTGGCATAAAAAAAATCCAAGAATTCGGAATCCTAAGATTCACATGAACACGTCACTTTTAAATATTTTTTCCGACTTCTTCTTCTCCAAGACTTCAACTCTCTGTCTCTCTCCTAATCTCCTTCATCTCGGCTTCTTCAACATTTCAACTCACATTGTTTCTTCTTCTCAACTTCTTCAACCTCAATTATCTAAAAATTTATTTCGCCTAGGGCCGTGACAAATCTAGGGTCGACCCTGAATCCGACATAGCCAACTCACGTGGTTTCAACCATTTCGGTGGCCATGGATAATTGTGTGTTGGGAGAGATAGTTTAGGCATGGGATGCTGGGTGGATGGAAGATGGGGTGGGTCCGGTTGGTTGATAGTTGTGTAATACTTCGTATATTTGGTCCAACAAGGAACGATTTTCGTCGATTTTTGCGGTTTCTCACAAAACTTGGTTAAACTCATTTCACGAAAATTCTTGTCCAAGCCTGGCTTGGTCAAATCCATCCAACCACGAAGAAAGTGTATTGCACTTGCTTTGTGATTGGTCACTTTCCTGGAAGTTACATCCAATCCCAAAGCAAGTGTATTACACTTGCCATGTAATTAGTTTGGGTTCGGCCAAACCCGGTCTGGGTAAAAATTCACCCTCATTTCAAATGATGTTTAAGCATTGGTTTCGTGAAATTCAGCTTTCAAAATTTAAATTTCTAATTTATGTTTTTGACATTTTGCACCCTTAAATTATAGGATTTTGACACTTTGCACACTGACTTAAAAGTTTTGGCACTTTGCACTCTGGAAATATAATTTATTTGGCACTATACACCCTAATGTGTGTTTTAGAGAGAAAATTCATTGGTAAAAGGGTAGAATAGTTATTTTCAATTTATTTTTTTCACTTTGCACCTTGAAAATATAGATTTTGCACCCTTAAAATATAGAATGTTGGCATTTTGCACCCTTAAATTATAAAATATTAGTATCTAACATCAATGTTTTTCACTATAAAGACATTAATTTAACACATATATTAACTATTTTTCCCCCTCTAACACTAACATCCAAACTCAATCCAAAGCATATCTCAACATTTTAAAACAGATCCAACATTGAAACTGACTTCAAATGGTATTTCAAAAGTTTCACTAAAACTATACAAACTATTTTTTTAAACCAAAATAAAGCAAAAATCGAGCTAAAATCAATCTAAATCCGTTTGTTGTCTTGTTTAAAAAATTTCATTCGATCTTTTAGCATAAATTTTATATTTCTTACATTAGTTGATGTAAGAAGGACCATAATTTTACTTTTAGGATCGTACGAGTAATCACAATCTCACTCTACTAACTTTCATTTTCTAATAATGTTAAAGTACAAACAACATATATCCTACTAGCATTAAGCTCATAGTCTATCTAATCGATAAAAGTAAAATCATTATATAACTAAATAACAAGTATAGAATCATAATCCAATTAATTGGATATAAACATTTTTATCATTAAAAAATGATTGTAACATTCTCCTTGTGCCCGATCATCAATCGGCATGTAATAGTGGACCTTTGATTAAATTGCCACCAATAATAGTTTGGAAACCTTTTTCTTTGATAAGTTGTTATTCAATTTAATTAACCAACTTACTTTAATGGACTTGCACATTGCCAATTGTTAATCAATCTCACGGACAAACCAATTTCGATAGATGAGTTGGTTTTTCGCTGCATTTTTCAATTCTAAATTTGAATCTAACTTAGCACTTGATATCAATTTTTTTATAGAACCCACTTTAGTAGATCTTGTTGGATTTAAATCCGAATGAATAATTCTTAAGTTTATGTCCAAAAAAAAAATATATATTGGCAAGTATGACATTTTAAAGGAAATGCCAGTAAAATTCTTGAATTAATGCCACAAAATAACATCCTAATGTGACATTTTTCTAGAAACATTCAACAGTGGCATGTTGAGGCTAAATGACATTTTCCAAAATATCATGTTATTAAATTGCCGTGGCATGACAAGATTACATGCCACCAATATCTATAGGTTAATGCCACAAATGAGCTAACTATTGTGGCATCTGTAAGAATGTAATCTTATTAAATGTTGTGGCATTATGGAAAAAATGTCAATACCAAACTGTCGCTAATATACTTTTTGTTGTAGTGTATTTGCAAAACGATGAATTTACATTGGAAGAGGTTTTAATTATTAGATATTTATGGTAAAAAGATATTCATGGTAATTATTTAGCTTTACCATATTTTAGGGACAAATATGTACTTATCCTCTTTTCATTTATACAAATTATAAATCATGAGGCGCCCACGCGTGACTTAAATCAGGCTAATTTACTTTTTTTTTTTTTTTTTTTTTAAACTAATCAAGCCAATTATTAAATTGGGCAGGATTCAAGATTAAAATTGCGAAAAAATCAGGTTATTGCGGGGTAAATGTGTCAGCATGATTACAAGTGGGTTGTAGTAGCCGAACATGATTAATTATGGAATCAATTTTACCTTTTAAGTGAAATAATTTGTGTATACCTTTATTATTTTTTTTTTTTCGTGAATTTCATCCCCTTTTTCAATTCTGTTACATACGATTGATATCATTGTAATAGTTTCGATTCGATATAGTGTTCATTGTAATAACGTATTTAACATCTAAAAAAAAAGGGGATTGTTTCTATTCGAAACTTTTGGATTCAGATTAGATGAGGGGTGAAGGAAAGACGACATATGCAAAAATATGGTGAACCTAAAGGACTAGTTTTGAAAATGTATGATTAAAAGATTCGAGTACCAAATTTTGTCGAACCAAAAGTGCATTTTTTCCAAACATATAGGGCCTGTTTGTTTGGCCTTTGGAAGAGTGGTTTGGAGAAGTGGTAGAGGTTTGATAAATAATATCGATTTGCGTAATATTGTTTGTTCGGATTTTGGGAGAGTGATTTGAAAAATAATGAATATATATGTTATTTTGGTAGGTTTAAGTTGTAGGCATGGATCAAAGTTTCATTTTCGATATATGTTTCGGTCAAATGAATATAAAAAACTTTTCGAAAAGTTAACGGAAAAGTTTCGAAAAAATTATGAAAAAAAGTTACTAAATTAAGTAAAAAAGAAAATTTCAAGACAAATATAGCGTTTCGAAAATACAAATTATTTTCGTTTCGATCGATTCAAAAATAGAAAATTTTCAATATTTTCGACCGAAAAAATGAAAATTTTGATCCATGATTGTACGGAGTTAATTAATTAGGTGTAAGATAATATAGAATTTATATCATATCAGTTAGTTATATATAATTAAATTTATTAGTATATATATTATATATAATATAATTATTTATTAGTATATATATATAATATATGTGGTAGACAACATTTTATAATTAATTATTTATGCTTTTTATTATTTAATATAATAAAATGATGTAGCTGCCTTCGTAGCTCAGAGCAGATATTGTTGACTCTGGTATCGTGTGCCATGAATCATGATAAATAAAGAGAGAGGAGAAAAGGAAGTTAATAGGTTTTTTTTCATAAGGCCATTTCCAACCCGTAGGGCTATTCACAGCTCAGGGGTGTCAGTCTCCACCCGGGGAATCTGCATCCCCCTGAGCAACGTCTCCAATCGATAGGGCTATCTCCTCCAATTAATTAAAAAATAAACTTCCCCACTCTCACCTATAATAATAATAATAATAATAATAGTTTTAAAAATAAGTAATATTAATTTAAATATGAAAATGCATAATAATAATTTTAGAGACAATAATAATAAAATAATAAAATAATAATATTACATTCGGGACAAGAAAAACAACAACGATTACACGGAAATAACAACGAAATTGCAACGATAAAGACAACATAGAAAATGCAACAATGTAAACAACAAGAAAAATGCAACGATGGAAATAATAATCATTAGGCGTTAGGAAAATAATCAAGAGGGTTGTTTCCTATATTGTTGTTGTTGGTCCCAAAAGTGGTCAATGAGATCTAGAGGGGGGGGGGGTGAATAGATCTCATAAACTTTAAAACTTTTTCTCTAACTTTTTCTGTCAGCAGACTAAGCTAATATCGAATCAGTAAGCTGACTAAGCTGATCGCGAACAAATCTTCGAACAGCAGAGTTGACCACTCATCTGATTTCACTCAGCTGATTCAGATGAAATATCAGAGTTTTAGAAACTAGTTGGCAGCGGATTTATCAAGTGTTTTTCAACCAATCTGTTCCTCTTTAAGTTTTCTCGCTCAAAAGATTTTATCCCCAGTTTTTACAACTCCTTTTAAAATCTTTTGGTTCAATTCGTATGTTTGAGTTCTTTTGAAAATAAGCAAGATAAAGAAACACTAAATCAAACACACATAATTTTTATAGTGGTTATATGGATAAAAATCCTTTAGTCCACTCTTCCAAGTCACAAAGATCTTGGGTTATACTAGAAACACAAAGTAACCAGTATACAATGCTTGCGCCAAACAACAAATGAAATGGCCACAAGTGCGCAGTAAGAAATCACACAGAAATCCTACTCTCCGAAGCTAGATCACTCACATAGATGGATCTACACTCCTCACGCTATTTTCAGTATAGGAGCTCACAAAGAAAACCTACACTAAGAAGCTATATCACTTCACACAGATGGATATACACTCCTTTCTTTTCTCAGTTGAAAGTCACTCAGACAGACAACGTAAGTTCTCTGTTCTTCAACGAAAAGCTTCGTCAACAAATGACTGGGCTTGTGATCAGACGACTCAACTGATGGATCTCGCTCTTAAGATGTGATCTTGAATTGTGCAAGTCCCCCTTTTTGATCTTCAGTTAGTCTTCTATTTATACTCTTGAATTTGAATTTCTGCCCGTTGAAGATGAGACAGAAATCTGCAGTCCTCGAGTTCTGGTCCCCAAATTCTGGAACGGCTCCCTGCAACTGCTACAGTACAGTCTGCTGTACTTTCTGTCAGTCGTATTTAATGCACTCAGCAGGTTACCGTTGGATAGCTTGCTGACCGTCTTCACTCTGCTGATGGGAGTACTAAGCTGATGGCTACTCTGCTGATTCAAGAATGAACACATCTATCTTGACTCGTCTGATAGCACCCATCTGATCTTCACTGATCTGATATCCCACTCGTCTGATTCGGTCACATAGCTTCCAGACCTTGAGATAGGTTTCACTAAGTTGTTCTTAGTTGATGACTTAACCTTTTGATCTTCAAAACCTTTATGGCCTTTTTTTTGTCATCTTCAAAACCTTCTCTAATTCTAACCAACAATTTCCCCCTTTTTGATGATGACAAAACCTTCAACTAAGAACGTCTTCTAAGTCTTCAGATTTGGTCTTCATACCTTAAGATGGAAATTTATTGATCTGATACAACTTTTAAAAAAAATACCAATAGCTGGTTCTTTTTCCCTTTTCTGATCTTCTGTTTAAAGGGTTCTTAGTTGCATCTTTTATCTTCCCCCTTTTTGTCATCAACAATGATACTTGAGTTGCATCTCTTCTTCCACTTCTTCTCTTTATAGGATTGCAAACTTAGTATGCTGAAGACAATTTGGTGAATACTAGGCTGATTTAGGTAGTCTTCGTTGCTGTTTATCACTCCAGCTAGAAAATTCCCTTAACTTTCAAGAATTGATACCACTTGTTGGTATTTGTGGTCTGATTCCACTTGTAGTCTGATGCTACTTGTAGTCTGATGCTACTTGTATAAATGTAAATCAGATTAGTCAGCTGATATCACTTGTTGATGTGATAACACTTGCTGATACCACTTGATGTAGTACATTCTTGAATAATACTTGTCTGTTGAGTTCCAGTCAGCTGATAAGAAGCAGTCTTCTGATAGCTTCATTTTGACTTATTGAAGACTTCATCTTTATTTAGGAGTACCGCTCGTCGTACACGTTCCCCCTAAGTTCAAGAATCCGTGGTCAAGTAGTCTGATGAGAGTTTCTCTTCAAGACACTCAGCCGTTGAATTTCAGTAAGCTGTTCTGGGTCAGTCTTCTGATAAGTTCCCCCTCAACTTATGAATCCAAAATCAACAAACCACTTTCTTTGTCACATGGTTGACTGATACCACACTTGTTGGTGATACTGCTTGTTGCGATCAGTTGTTGGTCTTTAATACCACTTGATATTCTTGATAATCTTCAACTTTTCAACACTCTTGCGTTCCTTGACATTTCCAAATGTAGAGTCTACCACTTGAATTGTACCAATTTGTTGATACCACTTATTTGATAACAAACTTCTTGGTACATGCTTGCTGGTGAGACCACTTGTTGAACTTTGGTGAAATTTGCAAGGCAGTCAACTCATCTTTGTCATCTCACATGTACTTCACCTGTAAAACAGATGACTATTTTTGGTACCCCTTATTTGTTGGGTCCAACAGGGTTAGTAAAACCTTTGACATGTGATGATCTAGTGACTTATGTTTTATCATGATGATATCACTTGTCATTATGATACCACTTTACTGGTCATGATTAAAACAATGCTCATAAGCAAGGTAAGATGCATGAAATGTGTGATAAATATGCATATTGAAATGAGGATGGCAATCAGCACAATGAACATGATCAACATGATAATATGAATAAGCATAATGCATGTCATAATAACAATTATCATACTGTGATTCAAATTCTTGCCAGATAATTTATTTTTGCCTCAATTTCTTACCTGAGTTATTTAAATAACTCACCTTAGATTTAGCAGACTTGACATTTAAATTTTACTCCTATCAGCAGCCTATTCAGCTGATGGGTTTTAGTAGTCTGATTCGTCTTAGGTAGCTTACTAGGTTTTCTAACCTGTTGAGCATCAGTAGACTTCTTCTCCTAAGCCTCTGATTTCTTTTTATTTAGAGAATGATGCAAGTTTTTCTTTTAAATTTCATTTATATCTTCAAAACAAATTGCATACTCAGCTTTTAGAGTTTCATTCTCGTGCTCAAGCTTTTTGGTAGTCAGCTGATTCTTAAGGTTTTTCAACCTAAAGTTTCAGTAATCTGATTTGCTCTTTTTAGCAGAGTCATCTCTTCATTAAGCTTGGCAAATGCACAAACAATATTTGAATTTGTAATTCAGCATTTATTCAGACGATTCAAATAGTGCATTTAATTAATAGTAGAAGTTACCTCAGTTTCAGAATCATCAGATTCTATGGCAGTTAAGCATAAAGTTTCAGGTACTTCTTCAAATTCTTTATCAGACGACTGGTGGTCTGAATAAGATATGCCGGAGTTTATTAGCTTTGCTGCATCAGCTAACTTTAATTTTCTCTTTGTAAGCTTACGCTCCTTATTGGCACGCTTTTCCTTTTCAGCTAACTTCTCAGATGATGAGTGTGGATGACCTCTGATCAAGAGTCCATACTCTTTGTCATTGTTGTCTCTAAGAATTGCTTTAGAGGAATCCCTGTTTTCCTGAAAATGATCAGAAGAATATGAAGTAGCATTTTTATATTTTAATTTCATTTTCTTCTTGTAGAACTTCTCAAAATCATTCAGCAGCAGGGTAACGTCGTCAGCAGTGTAGACTTTTTCTGAACTCAGCAGAGTCTTCTGTTTTGACTTGTCTGCTGATTTTCTTGACTTGTCTGACGTCATTAGAGCAGCAGTAGGGTCTGAACTGGTTGACACTTCTAATCCCATTCTTGGCATTTGATACTCATATGCTTTGAGGGATGAGAACAGTTCGGAAAGGGAAATCTTCCCTAAATCCCTTGATTCTTCCATGGCTGTCACCTTCATGTTGAATTTAGGTGGCAAGGCCTTGAGAACCTTTGCGGTGATCTCCTTGTTTGAAAATTCTTTACCAAACCTTAGAACTTCATTCAGAGCTTTGGTAAATCTGGTATCCATCTGATCAATCGTTTCA
The DNA here is from genome assembly GCA_038501285.1 of Penstemon eatonii. Classification (NCBI taxonomy): domain Eukaryota; kingdom Viridiplantae; phylum Streptophyta; class Magnoliopsida; order Lamiales; family Plantaginaceae; genus Penstemon; species Penstemon eatonii. Next base: position 17,684,388 of record CM076712.1, on the reverse strand, counting down.
CCAGATTTCATCTTGAAATTTTCAAACTCCTCAAGAGCCACACTGAGCTTGTGTTCTTTGATAGCGTCGTTTCCTTCGCTTAGCTCGCAGACTTTATCCCACATCTCTTTGGCAGTTTTGAAATGCTTGATCTTCTGGAATCTTTCTTCGTCTACAGCTTTGAACATAATGAGCTTCGCCTTTTTATCAAGGTTTACTAACTTGACTTCTTTGGGAGTCAGCTCATCCAGCTCTTTGTCAACTATCTGATCTGGTTGGCCAGCAACCTTCACAGTCTTCTGAAATCTGAATGGTCCTTTTGTAAAGCAGGTAAGCATGTTGTCGTCGTAAGCGGCAAGAAGGATTTCCATTCTTATTTTCCAGCTTTCGAAGTCCATAAGGCCAATGTGAGGAACATGACTTATGACATCCATTTTTCAAAAAGTTTTTGATTTTCAAAATATGCTTTCTTTTTGAAAATTTTGAAAAACACACCTTGGATCAAGTTCGTTTGATCAGGCAGCTGATTCTAATGAACAACCTGCTCTGATACCACTTGTTGGTCCCAAAAGTGGTCAATGAGATCTAGAGGGGGGGGGGTGAATAGATCTCATAAACTTTAAAACTTTTTCTCTAACTTTTTCTGTCAGCAGACTAAGCTAATATCGAATCAGTAAGCTGACTAAGCTGATCGCGAACAAATCTTCGAACAGCAGAGTTGACCACTCATCTGATTTCACTCAGCTGATTCAGATGAAATATCAGAGTTTTAGAAACTAGTTGGCAGCGGATTTATCAAGTGTTTTTCAACCAATCTGTTCCTCTTTAAGTTTTCTCGCTCAAAAGATTTTATCCCCAGTTTTTACAACTCCTTTTAAAATCTTTTGGTTCAATTCGTATGTTTGAGTTCTTTTGAAAATAAGCAAGATAAAGAAACACTAAATCAAACACACATAATTTTTATAGTGGTTATATGGATAAAAATCCTTTAGTCCACTCTTCCAAGTCACAAAGATCTTGGGTTATACTAGAAACACAAAGTAACCAGTATACAATGCTTGCGCCAAACAACAAATGAAATGGCCACAAGTGCGCAGTAAGAAATCACACAGAAATCCTACTCTCCGAAGCTAGATCACTCACATAGATGGATCTACACTCCTCACGCTATTTTCAGTATAGGAGCTCACAAAGAAAACCTACACTAAGAAGCTATATCACTTCACACAGATGGATATACACTCCTTTCTTTTCTCAGTTGAAAGTCACTCAGACAGACAACGTAAGTTCTCTGTTCTTCAACGAAAAGCTTCGTCAACAAATGACTGGGCTTGTGATCAGACGACTCAACTGATGGATCTCGCTCTTAAGATGTGATCTTGAATTGTGCAAGTCCCCCTTTTTGATCTTCAGTTAGTCTTCTATTTATACTCTTGAATTTGAATTTCTGCCCGTTGAAGATGAGACAGAAATCTGCAGTCCTCGAGTTCTGGTCCCCAAATTCTGGAACGGCTCCCTGCAACTGCTACAGTACAGTCTGCTGTACTTTCTGTCAGTCGTATTTAATGCACTCAGCAGGTTACCGTTGGATAGCTTGCTGACCGTCTTCACTCTGCTGATGGGAGTACTAAGCTGATGGCTACTCTGCTGATTCAAGAATGAACACATCTATCTTGACTCGTCTGATAGCACCCATCTGATCTTCACTGATCTGATATCCCACTCGTCTGATTCGGTCACATAGCTTCCAGACCTTGAGATAGGTTTCACTAAGTTGTTCTTAGTTGATGACTTAACCTTTTGATCTTCAAAACCTTTATGGCCTTTTTTTTGTCATCTTCAAAACCTTCTCTAATTCTAACCAACAGTTGTTTAATTTTACTTTCATAGGCAAATTTTTATATCTAATAATGGTACATCTTAATTTAAAATAAATTGTTATTAAACCTACAACAACTTTTATAATTAAATGTAACTTTTATTTTTAGTTAATTAAAATAAACAAGGTATTGTTAAAATTCGTAGTTAATTTTTTAATTTTTTTATTATTAATTTATTTATTAATATTTATTTTTATTTTAATAAAAAAATTAAAGAAAATGCACCAGGTGGCGCCAAGTGGCACCACTTGGTGCGATGTGGGAGGGACGCGCTAATCAGCGCGTCTGGGCTGTTGACAGCCCAGCCCGTCGCCCTGGACGGTCCATTTGGACGCCCCTGGATGGTCTCCAACCCATCCAGGGGCGGGCTGGGCCATCTCCACCCATCCCATGGATGGGTTGGAGATGGCCTAAAAGAGCCTATTTAATAGTTGGGTTTTACTTGAAGATATTCAACATCTAATTATTTTGATCCCTTTTCTTTTGGATCTTTTCAACCTCATCACACTTTGCGTGAAGGAAATAAATCAGCTCATCATATTGCTAAGTTAGGCATAGAGTATAATTTTCTCGGAAGATGTTCTCCCTTGTTTCATCCTTGATATTGTATACTCCAATTAATTTTTTCAGATTAATGGTATTATCCTCGGGTTTCTCTAAAAAAAAAAATCCCACATGTAAAAACAAGTCCAGAAATATTATGTATTGGGTAATAATTTAAAAAATAAGCCCACTTGTTTGTCTTGCATTTCCGAAATGCGAAATTTTTTACGGAGATGCGAGACAAACGGGCCCATATTTGCTATTAGGACTCGTTTCTTTGACGGGAATTGAATCTGATTCTGGGTATTGAATTTCTAGTAATCTGATTTCCATAAATAACATTTGACTATTATGTTTGGGTATCACTTGGGATTGTACCAAAAACAAAAATCGAAATCCTTTTCAAATGTTTCGTAATAACAAAAAATGGATTACATATTTAAAAAATTCACAAGATACCCTCAACCATATACTTTATATAAATCATTTATATTAGAATTATTATTACCCCATTTAGAAAAGTTCTTTGAAACAAGGACACATGTTTCCAGCTGCATCAAACAGTGATAACCCTATTGAGTTCTTGTTCAAAAAGTCATCTTTCCTTTGTGATTCTCATGTAGATAATGATGATGATGATGACAAACCCTTCTATTTTAACTTCCCTTCACCCTTTTTAAAATCAGATTCATAATAATCTGGTTACAAATGATCATCATCAGATTCCGAATAATAGTGATTCCAGGAAACAAGGAACATTAATTATTAATGGAGCTTCAAATCAACCGTTAAAGAGAAGCGCGGGGAAGAGGAAGGATAGGCACAGCAAGATATGCACGGCGCAAGGAATTAGAGACCGAAGAATGAGACTATCTCTTCAAGTTGCTCGTAAATTCTTCGATCTTCAAGATATTTTAGGATTTGATAAAGCAAGCAAAACTATCGAGTGGCTCTTTACTAAATCGAGCAAGGTGATAAAAGAGCTTACCAAAAACATTAATCCAGTTAATAACATTTTAACCAAAAGTGAATCTGCAGGAATTGAGGAGAATTCTAAAAAGAAATATTGCAGTAATCCATGCAAGAAATTAGATACACGCAAATCGGTAAAAAGGGTCTATAATATGAGGGAGTCTAGGGACAAGGCAAGAGCAAGGGGAAGATGTAGAACAAGAGAGAAGATGATGATAAAAGCAAACCCTATTCATAATCAAAATGAAGTAGTCAATCAAGAATCAAATTTTGTTAATCATGAAAGTGTTCCCTTAGGCCATCTCCAACCGGGCACGAGGGGGGTTGTCGGCTCGGTTCGGTAAGAGATGAATGATGACAATTGGGCGGGCAAGGGGGCAGGGGGGTCGGGGCAGGTAACCCGGCAACCATAGCCTGCCTGCTTCCCAGCAGGCAAATGCCCCTGCTGCCCCTGCCGGGGGCTGGGAGGGGGCTGCCGGGGCTCGGGTGCTATTTTTTTTTAATTTCATGAATTAAATAAATGAGATTTGTTGAACAATTACATATATAAGTGGACAAATATAAATCTAAATAAATGAGATTTGTTGAATTAATGGATGTTGATTGCCCTTTAGTTGGAGATGAGTTTTTTAGTTGGGTCGAAAAGGCATGAGGGCAAGTCAAGAGAGCAAGGCAATTTGGCAATTGGACGAGCAATTGTGCAAGGCCTTCGGTTGGAGATAGCCTTAATTGAAGAGCAATTAGGTGATGGGGGTATATTTGAGAAATTTCTGCAACCATAGGAGGATCTACACTAGGACAAGGGGAACCGAATTTTTTTTTTTTCAAATTGTAGTAGTATTCATAAAAATAAGAAATGATAAGAAAAAAAAAAGGACATAATTTTATTTCATATGTACAAACGTCCATGTCCTCGTCCATTAGTCTCACTTTTAGACAAAAGATAGGGAAAAAAAAAGTAAAGAAAAGATTTTCAATTCTTCAAAATTTAATAAGTATATTTATTTTCAGATTTTATATAAAATATTATTTAATTTATATATATTATATATAAAATCTGTATAGTTTAATTTTTTTTTGAAATTTAAAATTCTAATAACTTTAATTCATATTTCTTTATTTTATAATATTATTTAGTTTATTATATATATAATCTAATTAGTTTATGAGATTTAATAATAATAATAATAATATATAAGATTTATAAATACGATTTATAATATTATTTTATTAACATTTGGGATTGAAATGATTCAAATTTGTGAATTGTGGGGTAAATCAGGGCCGACCTTGAGTTTTCAGTGGCCTTAAGCCAACTTTGAATTTGTGGCCCTTAAATTTTCATATAAAAAATTTTTGCTTTGTAAAATACATCGATAATACGAGACATAATTTTATTAAATAAAAAATTGCATTCGTGAATACTACATAAACAATTAAACTCCTAATAAAATATTATTACTTAAATATTACTCTTCTAGCATTTTCTGAAGCAAAATCACTAATTATGCTTGCATAATCAATCTTCTTTACCATATTATTTTCAATCGACATCATGGCCAGCACATTCAACCTCTCTTGTGACATGGTTGATCGGGGTTATGAATTAATCAATTTTTACAATTAGAGTTTGCAATTTGTTTGCTTAGATTTATCCCTAGACTTTTTTGCAATTATTTGTTTCTTGTCAATTGTTCATATAATTTGTTCCATACAAATTCGTACACGGCTAATCAGCTAATGTCTCAAGTGTGTGTTCCACTAACCTAGTCAACTTAAAATAAAATAAATAAGGCCCACTCAACTTTTACTCCACCAACAAGGCCAATCAAGAATAATAGAATCATGGCCCGTATAACACTTTCTCTTCTTCCCCAATTTCCGTATGCAAATTTCACCATTAACTTTCTCCATTAATATGATACAAGCTTTGATTTCTTCATATTTCATTAATTCTAATTCTTTTTCCACAACATTAATTTGAAAAGCAGGCTCTTATGCAACACTATTAGCCTATTTCTTCATATATTTTTTAAAATATATGTTACTATATATATAATAGTAATAAATTCGGAGGCCCTCTCGGATCAGTGGCCCTAAGTGGCCGGCCGCATATGCGGCTTACGCTCAGGGCCGGCCTTGGGGTAAATTTATCGGTTATGAAATATGTGGGACAAACTTTGACAACAATATCTAAATATAGGACATTATGCAAATTTTCAATCAACTTTCCTACCAAAATTGATTTTTCTTTCCAAAAATTGATGGAAGTACCAAATATATCGAGTGCAGTTAACATGTGATACGAAATATATATATTTATAAAGTTATGGTCACTACAAGAAAATCTAATTTCAGCGACCAAATTTTCTGCGATGAAGTCGAAATGGTTGCTATATATCTATATATAGCGACCAAAAGTGAACTGGTTGCTAATGTGTGGTTTCGTAGGTTATTTCGCGACCAAAAATCATTTGGTCACTGTGAATGGCTGCTGGAAGTTTAGGGCAGACATGGCGACCAAAATTAGTGCTTCTAGCGATCGATTTTCTTAGTCACTATAAAAAAATATCAACTACGACCATTTCAACAAGAAAATATTTGATTGGCTGCAAATGCTATCTCAAGTCAACCAATAGCAACCAAATACTATTGTCACTAGATAAATAGCCTGTAGTGGCTAATTTTAAATGGTCGCTACACCTAAGCTTATACAACAACTTCAAGACAATCACTAAAAGTGTACTTTAGCAATGATGTTTAGATAGTCGCTAATTGCCAACTCATAATGACGATTTCAATGTATTCACTAAAGCTATACTTATAGTAACAAGCTTAATATGTCGCTAAAAAACTACTTTAGCCACGATTTTTGGATGGTCACTGAGATTGAGTCATAGCAACATATTTTAGATGGTCGCTAACCATAGCAACATGTTTCAGATGGCTGCTAAACATATATACTAGTAGCAACGATTTTAAGATGGCCACTGACCTGTTCACAACGAGTTTGAGATGGTCACTAGAATAATTCGGTAGAATTATTTTCTTAGCTATAAGTTTAAGATGATCACTAACAAATTAATACGTGTGGCAACAAATTCAAGATGACATTTAAGAATAAGAAACTTAATTTTCTAAAATAACCTCATATTGAAAACCAAATCTAAAAGTTTTTAAAAGAAAAAATTCAAATATGAAAAGTAATATAATTTAATATATAATTCATTATAATTTAGTTCATGTATATAAATACAATAATAAGATTTTCGTATTATTTTTTTAAAATGATAAGACTTGAAGATTCATTTGTATAATTTATTAGTAGTTGTCAATTATATCAGTTTTATTTGTATTTAAAAAAAAAAGTTATATAAATTAAAAGCAGGAATGAATTGGACTAAGTGCATAACTTAAACATAAAAATAAAATGCCATACATCCCCAAGCAAATTCAAATGCAAAACGCAAAAAAATCCATCATATCAACATGAATCCAATTGCAACTTGTTAAAATTTCTTATCCACACCAAATACATTCAATAAAATTCTTATAGATGACTTCATTAATATCAAGTGATCAAATATCAATAAAATTCGCAAAATAAATCGAAATTAAAAATTCTAGTTCATTTGGAGTAACTAGAGAAATCATAAAATAATAATCATAAAATAGAAATCATGGTCTTAGAAATTGTGCAGTTCATTAAAAATTATCAAATCACGCTCCACTGGTATATCTGCATGGAAGAATAAAATGAAAATACGAAATTAACAATGATTATATGAATGCAATAATTTAGTTAAAAATTATAGTAATAACCTGAAGCAAAAAAACATATGATCGATGTGTCTTAAATTAACTTACCAGTCTTGTTGATTAAGAATATCAGATATGCTTTCTCCGGTCATCTTCTCTAAGAATTTGAAAAGGGTTGTCATTGTATTCTTTTGAGCTTCTATCTCTGCTTTTGCATTTGACAGTTCTTCTTCCAATCTTGCTTGATGAGTAGATGATTCGGAAAGTGAAGTATTCTCGTCAAGTGATTTGTTTTCTTTAGTCATTTCGACTTGATATACGATGAGTTCTCCCCAAGAATAGCAACACAAATTTGCTCTGCATTCATGCGACATTGTGGCTAATTGTAATCAGTTTGGGTCATTTTTCAGTTAATTAGGAGAAAAGATCTTTGTTAACTATATGATCACTCACTCATTGTTGTGTTTGCCCACATTCTGTTTTTAACTGTAATCAGTTTGGCTAATCTGACAGTTTTATTTCTATATACTCAATTTGACAGATTTTTGGTCAGTTGTAGATGTTTTTATTTCTTTTCCCATGAGTTCTTATAACTAGGCCATAATACCAGCACAAACTTGCGGTAAGATTCTTCATGTGCGAATATCTTGCCATTTCTCGGCATCCTTATGGTGAGTATATTCAACTGAACTTAATTTTCTAGTTCATACAATTGAAGAAACCTTGAGTGCTTGTGATCTCATTAGAAATTAAAGACTGATGTGCAGTTGTATGCTTGATATTAGTTTTATTTATTATATATTAAATTGTTCAATTTATTATTATTAAAGACTCTTTGGCAATCTTTTTAATATAGTATAAATGTCTAATACTGGTTATGTGGATTTCAAATGCTTGTAACTAATAATGACTGAATTACATTAGTCTTATTTTACCATGTAGACTAAATCAAATTGAATGGCAGGGGTAAAGGGAATGGAACAAATCAGAGGTTTATTCATTCGCTTTTAGAACATTAGAAATTGTAGAGATCTGGTTATGTATTGCAATAGAAATGACAGAAAAAAGATCTTTTGATTCTAGGACCTGTAAATTGTAACTGAGAATTCACTAAAATGAAATTGTAACTTAGAACTTTTTCTGAACTGTATTATTTGTTATAAGAATCTAATACACCACTTTATATATGTTTTTTTCTACATGTGATTTGATTTTAGTTTGTAAAACAATAAAAATGGATAAGAGTTGGATGAAACTTGATGACTACACATTAGATGATTATGCTAACGGAGTTAGAAATTTCATAAGATTTGCATTGGAGAACTCGAGAGATAACAATAAAATGTTGTGTCCTTGTCGAAACTGCTTGAATCTAAAATCGTACTCAGTTTCCCTGGTTAAATTGCATTTACTCTCAAATGGTATTGATGTTGGTTATATTAAATGGCTGCACCACGGTGAAACCTCTGATATACCTTTAGAACAAGATAACAATCACGGTGATATAGATGAGACATTTGAGGAGGAAGAGATGTTAGAAGATTTGCGTAATGAGCATCTCAATGGTACACCAGATTTAATACCAGATGAGGAAATGGATAAATTCGAAAAATTATTGGAAGATACACAACGAGGCTTATATCCTAGTTGCTCAAAAACATTATTGTCATTTCTTGTTAAGTTACTTCATATATAGGTTTTGAATAGGATGACTAACAAATGTTATGACATGATTGTTGCATTGTTCAAGGAATATCTACCAGATGGTAATATCATTCCTCCTTCATTTTATGAGTCGAGGAAGGTTTTAAAAGGCATTGGTTTGGGGTATGAACTTATACATGCATGTAAGAATGACTGCGTTCTCTTTAGGAACGAACATGAGAACTTAGAAAATTGCCCGGTGTGCAATGAGTCTAGATGGAAGGTTAATAATGCCAAGAGAAAAAAGATACCAATAAAATCTTGCGCTATTTCCCTCTAAAACCTAGGTTACAAAGGTTGTACATGTCCAGGAAAACGGCTTCTGATATGAGGTGGCATAAAGACGGAAAAGTTGAATCAGATGACACAATGATCCATCTGCAGATTCGGAAGTTTGGAAAGATTTTGATAAGCAGTACCCATGGTTTGGTCAAGATCCTCGAAGCATATGCCTCGGATTCGCTACTGATGGGTTCAATCCCTTTGGTAATATGAGTAATTCTTATAGCATATGGCCTGTGATCTTAACGGTATACGATTTACCACCATGTTATGCATGAAAGAACCTTATTTGATGTTGTCTCTTTTGATTCCTGGTCCTCGATCACCTGGTAAAGACATTGATGTATATCTCAGGCCATTGATGGAAGAGCTACTGGAATTATGGGAGGTTGGAGTGATGACACGAGATGCGAAAAGTGGAGAATGTTTTCGGCTGCATGCAACAATTTTATGGACAATTAATGACCTTCCTGCTTTGGGTGATATATCCGGACATAAAATAAAAGGATATTGTGCTTGTCCAAGATGTAGCATGAATACTCCTTCGCGGAGATTGAGAAGTAAAATATGTTATACAGACCATATGCGGTACTTGCCGCGAACTCATTCTTATCGAAAAAGTCTTAAATTTAATGGGAAGACCGAGCACAGATCTAAGCCGAAAGAATTTACCATTAATGAGATTTTAGAACAACTCGGTAGAAAATGTGAAGCTTGGTAAGCATTCTGGTAACAATAATAAGCGAAAACGTCTTCCTCAACAATCATGTTGGACCAAAAAAAGTATATTTTTTGAGTTGCCATATTGGTCGAAAATCAAATTGTGGCATAATTTAGATGTGATACATATTGAGAAAAATATATGTGATAATATAATTGGCACTGTACTTGACATTGATGGTAAATCAAAAGATACTGAGAAAGCTCGTTTGGATTTAGAGGATACGGGCATTAGAAGTGAGTTACACTTGAAAGCATCAACGGGTGTCAAAGCAAACAAAGAGGGTAAAGTAAAACTTTTGAAACCTCGTGCGATCTATACTCTATCCCAAAAGGAGAGGCAAGGTTTTTGTGAATTCTTGAAAGTTGTGAAATTTTCCGATGGGTATGCTGCAAATATCTCTAGACGTGTGAGCATTAAAGATGGTAAAATAACAGGTTTGAAAAGTCACGATTGCCATGTTTTACTTCAACGATTGCTTCCTATAGGGATGCGTGGTTACCTACATAAAGATGTTCTTACTGCCATTAGTGAGTTGTCAAGTTTCTTTCGACAACTCTGCTCTAGGACACTTAAATTGAGTGTCCTTGACGATTTGGAGAAAAAAATACCCGTGATACTGTGTAAGTTGGAAATGATATTTCCACCCGCTTTCTTTGATGTTATGGTCCATCTATCAGTTCATTTGGCGCAAGAAGCTAAACTTGGTGGACCTGTTCATTATAGGTGGATGTATCCTTTTGAAAGGTAAAAGTATATTCATTTTTTCTTTCATTTCTTTTTATGATAAAGTTGAATTGCTCACTTTAAACTTGCGTTTACTTGTTTTTTTATTTAATCTAAGTATAGGTGTCTCGGTAGTCTAAAGGGGGTGGTTCGAAACAGAGCTCGTCCAGAAGGTTCAATTGCAGAGGCCTATATTGTGAAAGAGTGTTTGAGTTTTTGTTCGATGTATCTTCATGGAATTGAGACAAAATACAATAGAGTTGAGCATAATCACAATGGTGATGAGCATCCAAATGCAACCATTTCTGTATTTAAAACTAAAGTTCGTATCATTGGAGAAACACGTTATACCCCCATGACGCGTGAAAAACACAATGCAATGCATTGGTTTGTCTTGAATAACTGTCCAGAGATAGAACCATATTTGAAGTAATAAGTTTTTCGTTTGCAATACCTAGCTTCCGTTTAAATATCTAACATCAATTGTGATCATTATACTTTTATTCTTGTTTAGGGAGCACGAAGATGAACTGAAACAAGAAAATGTTATTGGTTGGGAGACAAGACAAAAGAAAGAGTTTGCTTCATGTTTTCGGGATCGGGTAAGAATCTAAAGTAACAATGTTTGATTTTATTAATTGTGAAGGAATGATTTCTTTTATCTATGTTCTTAACTCAAATAAATATTTCATTATAGATTCAGGGATTGCGGCAAATTGGATCATCAGAAGCTAGTGATGAGCTTTTTGCACTTGCATCAGGTCCTGATTTTCATATGACTAGTTGTAGTGGGTGCATATTAAAAGGAGTCAAGTATCTAATTGGTGAAAGTGACAATCGACGCTTGACACAAAATAGTGGAGTGTGCACGGAATCTACACATAAGGGTAAAATGATGAAATTTTATGGAGTATTAGAAGATGTTATTGAGTTGAGCTATGTGGATAACTATCGGTGTGTGTTATTCGGCTGCAAATGGTTTTAGATCGACATAAACCATTCAAGATAGATGACGACTCACAACCATAAATGTAAGCAAACTATGGTATCAAAGTGAACCATATGTATTAGCAAATCAAGTAAATCAGGTCTTCTATGTTAACAATACAAAACTAGGTGGAAACTGGAAAGTAGTTCAAAGTTCACAACATCGATATCTGTCTGATCCGTCTCTTCTTCAATCTAATGTTGGAGAAGAACATGATGAGAATGATGCATACCAACAAGATGATTGTGCATGTATACAAGTTGAAGACAATAATCGTGAGATGGGACAAATAGTTCGCAATGATGAAGCTCCTTTAGAGGTTGAAATTGCTGAAAATCTAATTTCCCCAAGCACAAATAAATATAATGAAGGTGAAGTTGAGGAATGTGATGAAGGAGACGATACATGGGTTGAATATTGTAGCAGTGACGATGAAGAGCCATCTCAAGCTTACGTTGATAGTGATTTGAAGTATTAAAGATGCATGTTGCAGCCGATGATGTACAACATTGTCAAGATTGTTCATCAGCCGAACTTCATAAACTGCTCTATATATCCTCTAGGTAATCTGTTTTGTATTAATCTTAATATTAGTTAGATTTATTTTGTATATCTTTGAATTAAATTGCTAATCTTGATTTGAATTAATTGGTGGGTACTTATTATGTGTTTTACACTATTTTAGAAGTTTTTCTGCCAAATTTAATGGCTAATGCACATGCTGCAAATGACAAGGTTAGCGTATATTTACTTCTTCTATCTAGTGTTATATTAAATTACTAAATAACCCCATCTACTTTTGTAGATTTCAAGCCAAGTAGCATCCTTACATTCACTGTATCTTAGTATGTCTTATTTGGCTATGCAAATATATTAAATGTCCCTTAATTTAAATGTATAGCAGCCACCACAACCATATATACAAGGCTTTGATGTCAATACGTCATAGGCTAAATATTTTTAGTATGTCTTTTTTATACTTAATGCTTTACTATTGCTTCAAAAACTTCACGTCTTGCTAGTAATTAAAATTCTATTTTTTTATATCAATTAAATACATGTCAGTTACAATTACATTAAAGTCCTAGGAGTTAATACTAAAGTCACTTAAATTTATGTTTATTTAATGCTCATGTATTTTCTTTATATTTTTATTGCAGCAAAAGTAAAATGGTAAGTGAGCTCCTTGAAGGCATTCAATTTGTAGTTTGGCTTGAAGCCATGTCTCTTGGTATTGAAGTTGGGATTCATCAATGGATTATATATTACCATCAACTCTAGTGTTGAATTCATGGTGAGATATTTTTATAATTGCTCAATTTTCTCACATGAGATTAAATGAAATAGATCAATTTATTACATTACATGCAAACACATAACTAGTTGCAAGTTTACTATCTAGTGTGAAGATAAGTATTAATTTAAACATGCACAAAGTGTTGTTAATACTATAAATGGTGATTAAAAGGTTGGTACTTTGTAGGTGAGTAGATGAATGAAGTGCTTGTAATTGAAACATGTTGATGACGTGGAATAGGTGGAAAATTGATGTTTGTAGCTTGACTCATTTAAAGGGACGTGAATGGATTGTCAATGGAGCATGATGTATATAGCTTGGATGAAAATTAACAAATGAAGGTTAAATATAGAAGTCAGCAACTTTATATGAGGATTGACAAATTGAGTTTTTTTTTTTTTTGTGCTTTTTCGTTGTTTTTTTTTAATATCTGTAGTGTAACCAAATAATCGCTCTGTGTAACTTTTTTATGTTTTTTCTTGATTAATATTAACAACTAGTCATAAAACTTTAGCGACAACGATTGTATTATGATTTTATAACATCTCTTTTATATAGTTATCATTGGTGTATCTTTTTATTTTTTTTCTATATTTCATGATTAAATTATAAAAGTTAATTATAGTTGTTTTCTTATTAGTAACAAATAACTATTTTTTTCTTGTCACTAAATCATATTAGATTGTATTATAAATTTTGCAACTGTACCGAAACTTAGTTCAACCAAATTATGTTGTCACTGAACATAACATTTTAACAACAATGAATGATGACTTTAGCGAGTGAAATTTTTTGTTGCTAATACATGTATCTTTATAGACCATTAATTTCAGTCACTATAGATAACATTTTAACAACAATGAATGATCACTTTAGCGAGTGAAAAAAATTGTTGCTAATACATGTATCTATAGTGACCATTAATTCCTTGGTCACCAAACATAAATTGTGGTTTCTATTTTTATAGATATAGCAACCAAGACAATGTTATAGTGTCTATGAAAACTCAAATTAGCGAGTTCAAAATTGTTGCTAATATCGACATCTTTGGAGACCATTACTACACATGTCACTAAATATAAATTTTTGGTTGCTATTTGTATAGGTACAACCACCAAGAGAATGTTATAGTAACCATAAAAATTTTATTAGCGAGTAAAAAATTTGTTGTTAATGCTTGTATAATTTGAGACCATTAAGTCCTTGGTCACTAACCATAAATTGTGGTTGCTATCTTTATTGATATAGCAACCAAGACAACGATATAATGTCTATGAAAACTAACATTAGCTACTATAAAATTGTTGCTAATATTGAGATATCTAGAGACCATTGCTAGGCTTGTCACTAAATATAAAATTATGGTTGCTATTTGTATAGCTACAGCCACCAAGAGGATGTTATAGTGACAATGAATATTTCATTAGCGAGTAAAAAAATTGTTGCTAATGTCGTTACCAATTTCAACTGCTGCTCCTGAACCTGCTGCTGCTGAACCAGCTCAGACAACTGCAAAACCAAAGAGAAAAAGAATTGTAAGGAGAAAAATGTCTGCTGCTGAAAAGAAAAGAAGAGAAGAAGCAGAGCAACATAAAAAGGATGCTGAAGACTTCCGCAGAGCCGTAGAATTGAGCAAGATTGAAGCTGAGAAGGCTGCTCAAAGGAGGAAGTTAACTGAAGCTGAACTTCAAGCTCAGGAGGGTGCTGATGTGGCAAAGGCTCTGGAACTTAGCCAGAAAAATGCACATGGTCCACGCAGGGCTGGAGGCATCAGAATTGGAGAGACTATGAACGCCAGACAGATCCTACCTCCTGGCCAAAGGGTGGAAAAGAGGCCATTTGCTGTAAAATGGGCCTTAGATATTGTTAAATCTAACTCTGTTGCTTTTGACATATTTGAAGCAACTTTGGCAGAGTTTGACTGACAGCTAGAACAAAGAACTCTGTTTCTCCAGGAGAAAATCAGATAAATCAAGTGGAGAACTTACAGAGTTAGCAAATTTGTTGAAGAGATCCAGTCTTGGAAGGAGTTTGCTAATGAGGAGAAATGAGTACTCAGTTGGCTGCAAACAGCTTCAATCACCAAGGCATTGGACCCAGATCATGTTCATGATATCTTTCACGGCTATACAAGAGGAATTATGGCCAAGGAAGCTGAAAGAATCAAGAATGCGCTGCCAGCCTAGAGGAGAAGAAGGGATGATCCTGTTCAAAGAGTTGTGCAGATTGCCATGTTTACTGCTTTGGAGAAGTGGGCGGAACGTTCAAGATACTTTCAAGGATCTCCTAGTGATCTCCCCACTTTACCAGGTGTTCAACAAATAACATTTGGTCCTGAAGTCAGTAAGTTTCAGGAGAAACCAAAAGTAAAGGCACCTGCTCAAGGAACAATGCCTCCTACTACAAGAGTGATCCATCAGACAACAGTCATATCAGCAGATGGAACTCATGAAACTATTAAGGTGGAAGAACAACAGTTGTTCAAGATGCTGTTCTGGAAGATGTTCCTGTCCACCATTAAGATCAACCAGCCTCATCTTCTGTTCCAACAGCTGACAAGCATTCATCACTGATGGAATCCTTCCAGATGTTGCTGGAACATTCTCTTAGGGAGATGGAAGAAAGAAACAGGCTGCTGATGAGACAGATGCAGGAAGAAAATGCAAGGATGATCAGATATGCAATTGATAACTTCCCACTACCACCAGACAACTCCTTGATGCTGACTCAAAATTTGATCAGCTTGAACAAGAATATTGAAGATGTTAAGGCTGATGCAAATCATCTTCACACAGCTCTTCAAAGAAATGAAGGAGATATTGCTGATCTGGTAAGCCTCTTCAAACAGGTTTCAGATGCAGAAACGGAGAAGAACATCCTGTTGGTTAAGGAAATTAATTCCACTACCAACAAAGTTCATGATGAAGTCTCCACTCTTCAACTGAATATGGATTGCCTCAATGACCAAGCTGGCATCCTCAAGTCAACTCTAACTCATCAGACTGCTCAACTAGACAATGTGGATCAAAACGTCAGAAGACTCTGCACTGCTGTCAACATATCTGTTGTTGAACTCATCCCCGCTGATGATGACATAAAGGGGGAAGAGAAATCAGCTACAACAACTGCTCAAGTACCTGAACAAAAGGACTCTGCTGCAGATCAAGAAAAACCTGCTGAAGAATCAGAGAGACCTGTACTTGAAAAGGAAGCTGAAGTTGAAGAAAAGAAAGCTGAAGTTGAAGAAATTGCTAAGGAGACTGATGGGCCAGAAGCTGCTGAGAAAGAAGCCAAGGAAACAGCAAAATCTGACAAAGAGATTGCTGCTACCAAGGATACACCAGAAGAATAACTTGATCCATATGTTAAGTACAAGAATTTGGAACATCTCAAGAAAATGATTGATGAAGCAGACCGCCAATTAAAAGATGGAAGCTGTTAACAAAAATATGGCTCCTGAAGATGTAAATGATGAAGAAGAAGAGAGTTTTGATGAAGAAGAAGAGGAAGAGTATGAAGAAGTGGAAGAAGAAGTTACTGATGAATCTGATTACTAGACTAATCTGTCCTTGTATCAGTTTACTTTATTTTCCTGTAATCTCATCTGATTTGAAAACTTGTAACTTTTACTAAAATTCTTATCATATATGAAAGTTCAAGTTTTTATTCCAACATAATATTTCTATCTCAGAAATTTTTGCGGATTAAAACTTTAGTTTAGGTACATGTACTTAGCTGTAGTTTTGTCATCATCAAAAATGGGGAAATTGTTGGATGAAGATGAAGATAGAGTACAAGGAATTTAAAAGTTAAAGGGAGGTTTTGATAATTTCCAAAACATCATAATCAGCTAAGTAAGGAATGCTTAGTGAAATCCCTTAGAAGAATTTTGACCAACTAAAAGACAAATCAGACAAGTCAAAATTCCACTTGGTCCAAAAGACTACTGATCTGCTGTTGAAGGAATAAATCAGTTTGGTGAAAATCAGCCGACTCAAATCAGACTGGTTCTAGTTGAGATCAGCTAAGTGGTTCATCAGACGAGAGAACTTAATCAGCTAAGTGAAGAAGATCAGGAAGTCTCCCCAACGGTAATAAATGCACTAGGAGTAATAAATGCTGAAGAAGGAGGGTATTTATGGCAAATGATTGAAGAAATCCTCGTATCAGCTCGGTGCATTAAATGCGGCTGACAGAAAGTACATCAGACTGTACTGTAGCAGTCGCAGAGAGCCGTTTTCAGAAAACAGGGACCAGTACTCGAGGATTTGAAGCTTGTTTTTCTTCAACGGACACTTTTCAAATCAAGAGTATAAATAGTTCAAGAGTTTGAGAGAAGAAGACGCTATAACAACACATTTTCTAAGAGAAATTTTCGAAGCAGAATTCTTCTAAGTCTCAAGAACTCACGAACAACTCACTCATCAGCTTAGTCATTTGTTGACAAAAGCCGAAGTTGAAGATCAAAGAAAACCCCACAAATCTGAGTGATTTATGTTAGATAGTGTTGTGAGGAATTTTATCCATCTTTGTGAGTGATAAAATTATGTAAGATTAAGTTATCTTAGTGATTTCCTAGTGCGAACTTGTGGCCTTTTAATTTGTTGATTGGCGCAAGCATTGTATACTGTTAACTTTGTGTTTTCTAGTATAACCGAAGATCTAAGTGACTTGGAAGAGTGGACTAAAGGATTTAAATCCATATAACCACTATAAAAATTCTTGTGTTTACCTTTGCATAAGTTTTCTAGCATATTTCAAAATTGCATAAGTTTATACCTGAATCATATTAATGATTTTAAAGGAGTTTTAAAATTGGGGACAAAATCTTTAAAAGACTCAGTTTACTTGTGAAAAACACTTGTTAATATCCGCTGCAAGTATTCTGATTTAAAACTAATTTTGATGAAATCAGCTAAGTATTTATCTGAAGAGTGGTCAACTCTGCTGCTCAAACATAATGTGCGATCAACTTACTATTCTTGATCAGCTTAGTCTGCTTACAGACAACTTAAAAAGTTTTAATGTCTAAAATTTTTAGCGGTCTATTCACCATCCCCCCCCCCTCTAGACCTCAACTGACCACTTGGGACCAACAGATGAGGGGTGAGCGAAAGACGGCATGTGCAAAAATAAGGTGAACCTAAAGAGCTAGTTTTGAAAATGTATGATTAAAAAATTCGAGTGCCCAATCTTGTCGGACCAAAAGTGCATTTTTACCAAACATATAGGGTCTGTGTGTTTGGCCTTTGGGAGTGTAGTTTGGAAAAGTGGTAGAGGTTTGAGAAATAATCTCGATTTGCGTAATATTGTTTGTTTAATTTGGTTTTAGGAGAATGATTTGAAAAATAATGAATATATAGGTTATTTTGGTAGGTTTAAGTTTTAGGCATGGGTCAAAGTTTCGTTTTCGATATATGTTTCAGTCAATTGAATATTTTCGGAAACGTTTCGAAAAAATTAACAAAAAAAGTTACTAAATTCAGGAAAAAAAGTTTCAAGACAAATATAGCGTTTCGAAAATACATATTGCTTTCGTTTCGATCGATTCCAAAAAAGAAATTTTTCGATATTAAAAGATGAAAATTTTGATCCATGATTGTAGGGAGTTAGTTAATTAGGTTTAAGATATATAGAATTTATGTCACTTCGGTTAGTCATATACTATTAAATTTCTTGATGTGTATATATCATATATAATATATGTAGTAAATAATATTTTATAATTAATTATTTATGCTTTAAATTAATAAAATGATGTAGCTGGCCTTTGTAGCTCAGAGCAGATATTGTTTGGCCTGTTTGTTTGGTGGTTCCCAAAAAAATTTCGTTTTTGGGAAATGCCAAACAAACATGTTTTCTATTTTCTGAAATAAATTTTTCATCTCTCAATTTTCTCAAACTACTTTCTCAAAACCCAAACAAACAACAAGTTTTCTTATCTCTAAACAAAACATGTACAAACACTACTCTGACTTGACATAAAGTAACCTATCTCTTTCATAATTTATCTCACAACAAACATGATTTGACATAAAGTCTTACACATCTTACACCTACAACCTAATTCTTCAAAAAAAAACCTACATATAATTTATTTCTCAAACCACTATCTCAAAACCTGAACAAACAATATTACGCAAATCGAGATTATTTCACAAACCTCTACTACTATCTCAAACTACTTTCCCAAACACCAAACAAACAGACCCTGGTATTGTGAGCCATGATAATTAAAGAGAGGGGAGAAAGAGAAGTTAATAGGTTTTTTTCATAAACCTAGTTAATAGTTGGGCCTTTACTAGAAGATATTCAACATCTGATCCCTTTTTTTTTTTTTTATCTATTCAAGCTCGTCACACTTTGCGCAAAGGAAATAAAGTAGCTCATCATATTGCTAAGTTAGGCATAGAGCCTAATTTTCTCGGAGATGTTCCCCTTGTTTCATCCTTGATATTGTAAACTCCAATTTTTCGAATTAATGGTATTACCCTCGGGTTTCTCTTAAAAAAAAAACCACATGTAAAAACAAGTCGAGAAATATTCGGTATTAGGTAATAATTTCAAAAACAAGCCCACTTGTTTGTCTTGCATTTTCGAAATGCAAAATTTTTTTCCGAGATGCGAGACAAACGAGCCCATATTTGCTATTAAGACTCGTTTGTTTGACGGGAATGGAATCTGATTCTGGCTATTTGATTTCAAATAATCTAATTTCCATAAATAAAATTTGACTATTATGTTTGGATATCACTTGAAATTGTACCAAAAAAATAATCGAAATTATTTTCAAATGTTTCATAATAACAAAAAATGGATTACATATTTAAAAAGTTCACAAAAATACTCTCACCCATATAATTTATATAAATCATTTAGAAACAGCATTTATTATATAGTATTATTTATGATATATTATTTAAAATAATATATATATATATATATAATGTATTAAATATTAATTAAAAAATATATCATATAATATAATTAATATGTAGTAAAAGTTAAAGAACATAATAGAAATCGGTGTTAAAGTCAAGTCGTGTATTTTGATGACAAGATTCATGGATTTTAGAAATATTATTTTCCCCAAAATTCAAAAAATTTACCCAAATAATATTATTCATTCCATAGGATCCAGATTACCAAGGAATATCTCATTTCCGAGTAAAGGAACGGATCTCTAAATTTTAGTTATTACGTGATACTGAATTTTCAGTACCATAATATTTAGAGGATTTTTTTAACTAATAGTACCATCTATTTTTTAAACAACAATATCATTAGTTGCTCCCAGGGCATATCTCCAACTGATCGACCAATAATTCATAAGGCTTGCTCCAGCGGCAAGGGTGGGGGTTCGAACCCCATTTGGAACTTGGATGGAAGCATTTCTATGGGTCTATCTAAGGGTCATTTGTAGTGAAGACCCCTTTGTGCGCAGAGTGTACAGCAGTATGGTGGGAACCCGGGACTTGTTGGAGGCACATTCTGCGATTTACATCCTTCAGGGTTCTAGGGCAAGGGAAACAATATCATTAGTTAATTGATTGACGTTACAAGATTCATCCTTTTCATTTTCCGAGCATTGAGTGCCAATATTAAACTTTTAATACAAAATATGACAAATATATAAATTTTCACACAACAGTACTTTTCTTGAAGCTCATATATAGGCAAAGAAAGAAAAAAAATTGTCACTCTTCATATTAAGTAGTTATAAATGTATGTTTTACTAGTGTCTTCAAGTAGTGACATAAAAATGCACTATTGATTATATATTTCAATAGAACTAGGTAAATATATAAGTAAAAATAAAATAAAATTGAATTTAGCAATTGATGGATAAGTGTAGGAAGGAGAAGAAAGAATGAGGATTAAGTTCATGTCAACTTTTAAAGTGAAAGTAACCTGGCCTTCAATGAAAATAAAGAAAGTTATAATACTTGTTCAAATTATTGTACTACACTTGGGGTTATGTAGGGGTATCGAGACACCTATCCATCCAAAGTCATTTCTCATAGCTAGGGTTATGTAATTTTTAGATGAGAAATTCAAGTTTGAATTCTAATGAAAACACCATAATGTAGGAGAATCTATATCCAATGTATTTTTCGATTCGTGTTTGTAATAAACAGTTTAATAAATTAATAAAAAATTGTACAAGTATATAAACACTTATTATTTGAAATCTATCCAAAATGAAGTTGACACAAACAAGTGGTATGAATTTGTTGTTATTAATATGAAATTGAGAGAATTGGATTTGTAGTATAAAAATTTATATTGATTTTTATTTGTGGTACCATAAAAATTAATGACGACACATTTAGTATAATAATTTAACAAATTCACTCACATTTGGTACAATCATTAAAAATCAACGTTAAGTGGTGACGTTACAGTTAAGTCTTACTGTAAAATTGATATTATTACTTATGTTGACTGACAATTCTATCCCATAACATTCCAGGTTGGCAAAATAACTCCACAACATTAAATTTACAGACTATTTTATCCCACATTATTGTCCAATTTTAAAATTGACTCGAATAAAACCACGTGCGAACCAATTTTGTTATTTTACTTATTTTATTTATATATCTATTTAACTAATTTGATTTTATAGATAATATTAATAAATTAAATAAAATTTTAGTAGATAAATCTGTTAAAAATATAAAATATATATAATAGTATTAAGCTATTTAATATTTATTAAAATATTGTTAATAAATAATTATAATTAGAAAAAAAATAAACACATTCCCACCCAGACCCCGACCCTCCGCCCGGTGGAGATGGCCTAACCACCACCCCTCCCCCCACCCAAACCCATTCCTAGTGGCAAAAACTAAGGCCCCAAGATCAAGAAGGCAAAAGGTATTGGGTCCTATTATGTGGGTATTTCTCTAGCTAGTTTAATACTAGTACTCTTAATACTTTATGAGCTTGTTTGTTTGGCGTTTTTCAAAAAAAATTCGTGTTTGGGAAATGTCAAATAAACTTGTTTTCTATTTTCTGAAATAAAATTTTCATCTCTTAATTTTCTTAAACTACTTTCTCAAAACTCAAACAAACAACAATTTTTCTTATCTCTAAACAAAACCTATACAAACTCTACTTTGATTTGACATAAAGTAGCATATCTCTTACACAATTTATCTCACAACAAACATGATCTGACATAAAGTCTAACAAACCTTACACCTACAATCCAACTATTCCAAAAAAAACATATACCTACTTTATTTCTCAAACCACTCTCTCAAAATCCAAACAAACAACATTACACAAATCGAGATTATTTCACAAACCTCCACTACTCTCCCAAACTACTTTCCCAAACACCAAACAAACAGGCCCTATATATCTTTGTACATTGATAGCGAGTTTATATTTATTTGTATTTTGGTAGTGATTGAACAGATTTATAACATAATGTACCGTTACACGAGTCCTCACTAATGTGGATATTTTTCTAGCTAGTTTAATACTAGCCCTTATAGTTTATATATCCCCGTACATTGATAGTGAGTTTATATTTCTTGGTATTTTGGTAGCGACTGGATAGATTTATAATACAATGTGTTGTTACAATGATTTAATACCTGTTCCAAAATAATAATAATAATAATAATAATAAATAGTAATACGGTAAGAGTTAAAGCCTTAAAATAGGGGGGTAAATGCAAAATACTCCCCTGTGTTATACTAAACCTGCAAGAAACTACGCTATAAAATTTTTATTGCATCAAACTTTCTTGTGTTTTTAAAAATCCTGCAAAAAAACCCAATTTGTAAAAAATAGGTCGTTTTGGATCAACATTTTTCAAGAAATCTTTTTAAAAATATATCACGTAATGTTGTAGGGACCAACTTGAAGTATTTTAAAAATTATTTCTTGAAAAATGTCGATAAAAAAGACTTATTTTTTACAAATTGAGTATTTTTGCAAGGTTTTTGAAAATACAAGAAAGTTTAGCGCAATAAAAATTTCAAACGGTAATTTCTTACATTTAGCACAATTAAAATTTCACAAGGTTTAACGTAAGGCAGGGGAGCACCTTGCATTTTCCTCTCAAATTTGTCTTTTTTCCATCCGCCACTTTTAGGCCTGGGGCTCTTCTTATCCTAACCTGCTCCCACGTGAGTTTCACGAGTAGGCCTGTGAATTCCTTATCCTCTCTCTCTCTCAAAACAATTGATGAAGACAAAAGCTAAAGCTATCTTTATATGTACTTTCTGATTCCACACTCACATAATTGTACACCCACTACCCTCTCCTCTATCACCATTTGTTGCATCACAATAACTCCTATTATATACTAACTTTGTATGATAATAATTATTATAAGACGGATAGAATGAAAAAATCCGATTCGAGGCGTGCAGCGCACTCTCTTTAAAATAAAATTCGCTGATGTTTCGGTGCAAACTTGATCGACGTCTATTCCCAAGATACAATGAACCTTTAGAACTTCTTGATGTGCACTCGAACAAGAGAATCCATGAACTCGAACAGCCACAATCGCCTTTATTTCACAAATTATAATCCAGGACTTTCTGTAATAATTTTTGAAACTCTTTGTTATAAATTTTGCTTTTAGGAAGATATATAAACAGTATTTAATCTTTTGAAAGAAAGAGGCAAAGTATTTTTCTATGTTTTGAATTGGGGAGGAAGATTGGTATTTATAGAGGAAGAAACAAAAATTCAACAAATTCACACAATAACACCACCAAAATTTTTAATTTACTTTATATGATAATAATTATTATAAGAGGGATGGAATGAAAAAACCCTATCCCTTTAAAATAGAATTCACCGCTGCCCCGGCGCAAACTCAATCGATGTTTATTCCCAAGATACAGTGAACCTTCAAGACTTCTTGACGTGCACTCAAATAAGAGAATCCCACGAACTTGAATAGCCCACAATCGCCTTTATTTCACAAATTATAACCCAGGACTTTCTGTAATAATTTTTGAAACTCTTTGCTATAAATTTTGCTTTTAGGAAGATATATAAAAAGGATTAATCTTTCGAAAGAAAGAGGCAAAGTATTTTTCTATGTGTTGAATTGGGGAGGAAGATTGTATTTATAGAGAAAATCTTAAACTCAAAGAGCCATTAACGTTATAATTTGAAGAGAAACCTCTTTAAAGAGAACTTTTCAATTTTTCTAAATGAGAAACCAATTCATAGATGGGAGAAAACGTCTAAAGTCTGAAACTCAATTAAGATGGTCTATCAAATAAATGTAGACCCACCAATTTTATAATAAAAAATTAAATGCGTAATTTTATTTTATTTGAATCACAAATTATATAACACGTTCATGACCTAAATTTCATTATCAAAACAACTCCATTAATCTCCTTACTATCTTGCACTATACATAAATATATTCAGATTAGAATTATCATCACCCCATTTAGAAAAGTTCTTTGGAACAAGGAGACATGTTTCCAGTTGCATCAAACAGTTATTCTCATATAGATGATGATGATGACAAACCCTTATATTTTAACTTCCCTTCACCCTTTTTAATTGATGAACATGACTTGCCCTTGAATCAATATCAGATTCATAATAATCTGGTTACAAATGATCATCATCAGATTCTGAATAATACTGATTCTAGGAAACAAGAAACATCAATTATTAATGGAGCTTCAAATCAACCATTAAAGAGAAGCGCGGGGAAGAGGAAGGATAGGCACAGCAAGATATGCACGGCGCAAGGAGTTAGAGACCGAAGAATGAGACTATCTCTTCAAGTTGCTCGTAAATTCTTCGATCTTCATGATATTTTAGGGTATGATAAAGCAAGCAAAACTATCAAGTGGCTCTTTACTAAATCGGGCAAGGCGATAAAAGAGCTTACCAAGAGTGAATCTGCAGGAATTGAGGAGAATTCTAATAAGAAATATAGTAATCCATGCAAGAAATTAGATACACGCAAATCGGTAAAAAGGGTTTATAATATGAGGGAGTCTAGGGACAAGGCAAGAGCAAGGGCAAGATGTAGAACAAGAGAGAAGATGATGATAAAAGCAAACCCTAATCATAATCAAAATGAAGTACCAAGAATCAAATTTTGTTAATCAAGAAAGTGTTCCCTTAATTGAAGAGCAATTAGGTGATGGGGGTATATTTGAGAAATTACTGCAACCATGGGAGGATCTACACTAGGACAAGGGGAGTATATATTTTTTTTAATTGTAGTAGTATTCATAAAAATAAGAAATGAAAAGAAAAAAATGACACAATTTTATTTCATATGTACCAAACGTCCATGTCCTCGTCCATTAGTCTCTCTTTTAGACAAAAGATAGGGAAAAAAAAGTGAAGAAAAGATTTTCAATTCTTCAAAATTTAATAAGTATATTTATTTTCAGATTTTATAAAAAATATTATTTAATTTATATATGTTTTATATAGAATCTTAATAGTTTAAAATATTTTTTTTGAAATTTAGAATTTTAAGAAATTTAATTTATATTTTTTTATTTTATAATAATATTTAGTTTATATGTATTATATATATAATCGAATTAGTTTAAGAGATTTAATAATGATAATATATAAGGTTTATAAATACGATTTATAATTTCATTTTATTTACATTAATTGGGACTGAAATGCTTCAAACTTGTGAATTATGGGATAAATTTATCGGCCATGAAATAGGTGGGACAAACTTTGACAGCAATTTGTAAATATTGGACTAATTATGCAAGTTTTCAATCAACTTTCCTTCCAAGAATGAATTTTCTTTCCAAAAGGTGTGTACTTATAAAGTTATCGGTAAACTGTAACTTGTACCAAAACTGGAATTCTCTCATTTTGAATAGGGCTGCAATTTCTCCTCCAAACGGGTAAAGTAATGTTTGTATCTTTCCCTTGTCTTAAGTTTATTTTGTACTTAGGTTTATTTGTAAAACGTTTTGCCTACTCCAGATTTTCAATCATCAAAGGCCTCATAATTTAGGCACACGAAATTGAATCAACTTCCTTCCAAAATTGAATTTTCTGCCCAAAAATTGACAAAAGTATTAAATGTGTCGAGACCAGTTAACATGTGATACAATATATATATATACTTATAAAGTTATGGTACCATTACTTTAAGGTAAGAATACTTATGGTACAAAATATTAAATTCTCTCATATTGAATAGGGCTTCAATTTCTCCTCCAAACGGGTAAGTAATGTAAACGTGTTGCGTACTCCAGATTTTCAATCAAAGGCATCGCAATTTAGTCACACGATTTTTAGTAAATTTTTGGAATAGATGTAGTGGATTAATTTTGGATTTGAATGCGAGTATTGTTTACATTAATTTTATCAATTAGATGTCGACCTTGTTGCTCTCTCTTGGTATTTGGAATACTCAAATATAGTTTTAACGAACTAATCCAAATTACAGAAGACACGACAAAAATTAGTAATGGGTACACAAACTTGAAACTTTGTGCCCTTCTTTTTCTTCTCATATAAAAGGTGGCGAAGGAACAACAATTTATTTAACCCCCATAAACAAACAGAAAAAGACAAAATAAAACTTAGTGTTTGTACCCAAAAAATCACCCTCGATAAATCGAGGTACAACGGCTCGATGACAAGCCAAAAATGGCATCGGGGCCGAACTGAGTCACTCCAAAACAGATCAGACCAAATCGGATCCAACTTGGACCGAAAATGGGTCCAATCGAACCAACGGATTGGCTATTGAGCCCAATTTCAAAACTCGACCCAACTCTCGCAATTAATTAATTTTGGGCCAAACATAAATTAATTAATTAATAAAGTTAATTAATTTATGGGCTAAGTTTAATTAATTACAAACTAAAGACCAAATTATGGTTAATCAGGCCCAATTAGAGTCAATAAGTGTTTTTGGAATAATTAATTAAGTTAATTAATTAATTGGGCCAAGAGTAATTAAGTGGCCCACTTGATAAGTAAGGTCATTAAGTAATTAATTGGGCAATTATATAAATGGGCCGATTATAACTACAAAGTAAGACCAAAATGGCTCGACCCAAAGCCAAAATGGCCCGATCAGCCCGAACTCGACCTGGGCCCAACCCTAAAAATCGGCCAGCTTCTTTGTGTTGTCTAAATTTGATTTTAATTAAAGATTAGTATTAATTAGAGATAATTAATAAAGGATAAGGACAAACCATATTAGTTGGTTTAAATAACAAATTCCTTAAATATCTCTAATTAGTTATCTTTAATTCAAATTCAAATTAAACAAAAACACACGTTCTTTCTTCTTCAACTTCCATTAAACATTAATTTTCAGCAAGAAAATAGAGAGAAAACCACCATTAACATATTGGAGGTAGTGGGCAAATAACAAAGTAGTGGGAGAAGTGGGATAGTGGCCATCAGCCCCTTGATTTTCGGCCATCAGGAGGTTACTTGACAGCCATCAGCTTTTTCCAGCAGCTATAAATACAGCAGGAGGCTGCTATACGCGGGACACACAACTCAATCAACAACTTCTCAGTCTACACTGATCGGCTCAACGCCTCACCGGAAGTCCAGCACCTCGCTGCTTCTTTTTCAGCAAACACCCTGTAGAACCCCTGATATCAACCGTCCCTCCTCAGCCACCAGCAACCCTCGACAGCCTGAAGTCTTGCCGCCGCCGCCGCCGCTAAAAATAAGCCGCCGCCGCCACCGATAATAAGCCGCCGCCGCTGCTGCTTCCGCTGTCCAGACGCTGTCTCGAGCAAAACCCCTTGATAGCAGGCAGTTAACAACTGTTTTCTGTCAAGTTATCAGTCTGTCAACTCGTTGATATCAGTCTGTCCCTCCTCAGCCACCAGTGATCCCTGACCGCCTGAAGTCTTGCCGCCGCCGCCGCTCTCTTCCGCCGTCAGCTGACACTGACTCGAGCGAAACCACTCGTATCAACCAAGTAACACGCTGATAACCGTCATGTAAGTGCCCACGTATTTATATGACAAACTCATCGAGTAGCCATCTGCTTGATGGGCTCGTCGTCAAGTAGCTAACTGCTTGACGGCTATCGGCTAAGTAGCCATCTGCTTCGTCGATGCCTTGGTCAGTGGCCACCCGCTGATCAGGAGCCCGATTGATGGTCACCCATCAAGGTTGGGCGAACCATTGACGGTGGTTTTCCGTCGTCAATGTTACTTTTTGTCAACAAATTGATTTATCACGCATTATCAGCTCATCGGCGGGCTTACCTGCCGATCAAGGAGTCAATTTTCGGAAATTAATAGATTTATCAACTCATTTGGTAGATTATGCCTAAACAGGAGATTTATCGTTTTGTATATTTTTGTAATGTTTGTACATCGGGGAACTTGCCAATATTCTTTTGTTATTAATGAAAGTCGTTTGGCTCGTATGTCTTGACTCTTTTACATAAATATACTTTACGTCAATTGATTTTCATTTGATATGCTGTTTCTGTCAAGCTTATGTATTCTGTCAAGGTGTTGGTTTAAACTGATTAATCGTCAACCTGTTTGCTGATTTTCAAATCTGTTGATGTGTTGAGCAGGCCATTGATTGGTCATAAGTTTTTGACATTTAAGAGAGATTTTCATAAATTGTTTAAGTCCTGCGGCCAGGCAGGCATAGAAAAGAACTAGGGGTAGTGTTTGCCTACTCTGTCACAGTCGTTTAGAAGTCAGCCTTATCAGGACAACTTACCTCGATATCAATATGTCTTTATCAGGACACTTACACTATCAATTTATCGATATCAACATGTCTGATTTTGAATCGTTATGTTTGCACGCACAAACATTGGCACGCCCACATTTACTTTATATCACATCGAGGCATTTCTCGTCGAGCTATTGGCTCGTCGAGGGGTTCAATGACAGGTTTACAACGAACAATATTTCGGCACACCTTGATGCCAAGAACACCTCGATGTCAACCCCTCGATGCCAAGCACCCCTTGACGTCAGTTTTATCACTAAAAATATTTTGGTATTTCTCGACGCCGATGGTTGCTCGATGTCGTCGAGGCATTCTTCGATGCTAAATTTACATGCAAACAGTTTCTTGATGCCATGTATTGTCCGATGCAAAATTTATAGCAAACAATATTTTGGCACGCCCGGTGGGACTTGAAAGTCTCTTTATCGAAAAACCCACCAGCCAAACAGTCTATGGCTCGGGGGGCATGAAAATAATTTTTGTGTTTTAATTAAGTTGCCATAAAACGATTATCGGCCAATTCTGGCTAGCTGACAGCTTGATTATCTCTTTGCCAAACAGTAAATCAGCTGATACTAAGTGGTTATTGTTTTGTTGTCGTCAGATGACATCATAGGTACCGCGAAGAACCCGATCAACCTTGACAAGGACACGCTCTGACTTAACGCATACATTGGAAAATCTATCAACGGTTCCACTGACTATGGAAGGAGCCGACAGAATCGAGGAACTGACTGAACAGGTCCGTAGCTTCACCAAGGACCTTGAGACCAAACGGGATGATTGGTCTAATATCGTCAGTAAGTTTGAGAACATGCTAGGCTCGGCCACTGCTGCTAGTCAGGCCAGTACAGAAGCCAGCCACACTGTAAATAACGCCTTGATACACTTGGAGGCAAAGTTGACTTCGCTCACTGAAAGCATCAACATGCTCGCCAATGGCATCCAAACGCAGGCCTGGACTGGGCCGCAGAGGTCTGCTGTTGACAAGGGCAAAGGCCCTGCAATCCATATCGGGGGAAGCTCATCGAGAGACGAGACGCCTTTCAAGCAAGGCAATGGACAATCCAATGTCCCGGATAAGAGAGGAAGTACTTCTAAAACAAGAAATCGCCCTGACTCGGGGGGCAGGTCCGAAGAGGACCGATTAGAGGCCGTCGGAAACGGCCAAGAAGGATATCAAGCCAACTCAATGGCTTATGACAGGACTGTTCATCGAGCTGTAGAGGGTCCAGAGGACCTCTTGACGGTGAACCAAGCTGAAGAAATGTTCGTCAGGAGACAAGGGAACAGGGCAGCGAGGTATAATAAGCCTCACCCGGAGTACATCGATCAGATCCCGTTCCCGTTAAACTACAGACCGCCGAATTTTACACTGTTTTCAGGCGAGGGATCACAATCGGCCACAGAGCATCTGGCTCGATTTTCTTTGGAATGTGGCAACATGACGAACGAGTTAAAATTGAAACTGTTTCCTAACTCCTTGACGGGAATGGCGTTCCACTGGTACGCCAATTTAAAGCCTGGATCGGTCCTCGATTGGCCATCCATGGAAAAAGTTTTTGTGATGAACCACTATCAGGCCCCACTCGAGGTGTCCGTCATCGAGCTGTCGAACATGAGGCAGCTGACAGGACAGGCTGTCGAGGAATACATGAAAAAATTCATCAGGGCAAGGGGGTTCTGCGCCAGCCCGCTGCCAGAAAGGGAATGCATCAAAATTGCCATCCATGGCATGCATTTCGAGTTACGAAAGATCATGATGGCACAATACCACGAAGACTTGTTTGAATTGACCGATCATGCGGTCCGGTATGAAAGAGTATTGAGAGACGAGAACGGCCGACAGCCCCGAGGGAGCTATTATCAAGTGAGTATGGCCGACTCTAGCGAGGAGCAAATCAATCAGGTCAGCAGATCGATTGAGCAGCAGGGTATCGAGATCGGACTGGCAGAAGTGGTCTGCCCTAAGAACACCGTCTGCCCGGCTCTCGCTAAGCCAAAAGAGCCTCAACCTACTATCAAGGTGCCAAATAATTTGGTGCGTCGAGACACTGAATATAAGACTGACAGAGAGAGACGATACTCTTTCGATGTCTCGAAAACAGAGGCCATATTCGATCAGTTGAGGGCCGACAAGATCCTCCGCCTCAAAGGAGACCATGTGATTCCACCATCAGTGAAAATATCAGGTAAAACGTATTGCAAATATCATGATGTTTGGACTCACGCAACAAACGAGTGTCTAGTGTTCAGGTGGATGGTGCAGGATCACCTCGACAAGGGCATCTTGAGGTTCGCTCCGGATTGGAAAATCACAAAGCCGATGACGGTTGACACCAATCCTTTCCAACAAAATGAAGTGGGGATTAATGTGATAATGGTCACAGATCCGGCAACGGGTGAATACTTATACGTCGACGAGGAGCCAGAACGCTCGCCGGCAATCAGGGAGATGGGTTTATGCGCAAGATGCCAAACAGAGTTGGCAACAATTCCGTTGTTCCTCAATCCAGCGTTATACAGCCCATACATGCCCTGGCTAAATCCAGTGCCAACAGGGTACCCATATCAAACGATGCCGCGACCGCCGGCAACGCCACAAACAGCGTCGCAACCGCAGGCGACACCACCGCCACCACCACCACCACCTCGACCAATGGGACCTTGTCCAGTCCCAGCTCCAATCGAGTATACAGAATACGCGCTGTTAACAGAGAGGCAACGCCAAGAGCTGGCTGAAGACAGAGGACCTCGACGACATCAAGAAGGTACCAGCCGTAGCAGCAGAATCAGGGAGAGATCCCTTGACAAAGCACTAATCAGGCAGGTCAGATCGACCGCCAGTCGCAGAGACAGGACACATGGTCCGTCGCCAAAAATTACACCGCCAGGCTCATCAAGGCCGCGAACTGTTCATACTTCCGCCGATACACAGGTGGATCGGTGGGTTCCCGTCAGGCATCCTAAGTTTCCCGGAAATCGAAGGGTCGATCAGATGACCCGGACGCAGTATAGGCATTATTTACGCCAACGAAAGGAGATGGAAATTGCTAAGGGGAAGGCCCCAATGAAAGAGTCAGTAAAGAAACCTCCGTCAGCGGAACAAAAACTGAAACAGGTAGCTATAGAGGCCAAGTCTGGCCAAGGGGTCAATATCGAGGCCAAGACCTCGATGCAAATCGACACTTCCAAGTGGACTCCAGGGAAAGCCCAATTTGGCACAATCGACATGGAAAAGATAATGGCAGATGATGACTTATTGTCCGACGAGGACATTGGAAAGGATCTCGAGGTAAAATTTGCCGAGATTTACAACGACAGAGACAATAAAGGGAACGATGCAAAATCTGACCAGACTGTCAAGGCCAAATCTGGCCATGAAATCGAGAAACAGGTTGATCGAACTATTGATCAGCAGAAAATCAAAACACAGGAGGTCGCTAAGCAAGCGGTCGACAAGGAAATAGAGACAAAGGCAGAAGAAAATGCTGCCACCAGTCAGCCGACAAACGGCTCGACGGTAATGGAATGCAACGCCGTCGATTCTGAGCTTGTTGAATTCGTCAACGAGGAGTTGGAGTATGCCACTGATGGCTTTTGGGATGACGGTATGCCAGTAGTACAAATGGCAGAGGACCTAGAGCTGTTATCGGTCGACGACGAGAAAGAGACCGATTGGGATAAAAAAGTTGAAACTATTTTCCAAAAGCCACCATCATTTATGGCTCGACACATCATGCC
This sequence comes from Penstemon eatonii, assembly GCA_038501285.1. Classification (NCBI taxonomy): domain Eukaryota; kingdom Viridiplantae; phylum Streptophyta; class Magnoliopsida; order Lamiales; family Plantaginaceae; genus Penstemon; species Penstemon eatonii. Next base: position 17,652,075 of record CM076712.1, on the reverse strand, counting down.
ACTTTACGTATCAGGCCATATCGACGGGAAACCCATCGATAGAATGCTGGTCGACAATGGGGCAGCCGTCAACGTGATGCCTGCATCGACGATGCACAAATTGGGAAAGGTCAGCGAGGACTTGATGGAGACTAAGGTGATTGTCAGCAACTTCACAGGGGGAAAAGCTGACACGTTGGGTATATTGCCCATCGATGTAAAGATTGGAAAAACCAGTTTGAGGATCGCTTTCTTCGTGGTGGATGCTGCCACGTCGTACAATGCATTGCTGGGAAGGGACTGGATCCATTCAGCCTTATGTGTACCGTCCTCCTTGCATCAATGCTTGTTAATTTGGGGAGACGCCTCTGAACCCGAGATCATAATGGCCGACAACAGGCCATTCACTGCGAAGATCAATGCTGTCGAGGCAGCATACTATCGAGACGACGTAGGACCTTATAGGTTCATCGGGCAGGATAAATACGGACGACCGAAAGAAGTCACTTCCAGCAAGAGGTTGACGCAACTTGAAATGGCTTGTTTAGCCAAAGAACTAAGTCGGCCTTGCAACGTCAAGGAGTCAGGGCCGCAGGAAGAACACTATCAGGATTAATGGATTGTCCTGATGACGAAAGACCATCGGCCTGTAAGGCCGACAGACTGGAAATTGATGAGATTGTTATTATCGGGCCGCAGCAGGAAGCATGTGCCGATTTGATCAGGAGGTTTCGGGCCTATGTGGCCGAATGCTATACAGGCGATCTCATTTTTGAAGAAGAAACGCCACCGTCGGTCGGCGATGAAATTCAGTTAGAGGAATTAGCAACGGCGCCAGCCAAGCTCGACGACATCAAAATCCAAGTACAGGAGCCTGTTATCGAGATTGAGTTAGGCAGCGAGGAGGATCATAGGCCAACTTATATCAGCGCATTGCTTGATGATGGCCAGAAGGATCGATTGATACAGGTGTTGAAGGAATACAAGGACTGTTTTGCCAGGAATTACGACGAGATGCCAGGGTTGAGCAGGGAACTAGTAGAACACCGTATTCCGATACTTGAAGGGTACTTACCCCGGAAACAGCCCCTGAGAAGAATGTCCGTCGAGGTCTGCAAACTTATCAGGGAAGAAATCGAGAAGCTGTTGAAGGCCAGTTTTATAGAGGTGGCCCGATATCCGCAGTGGGTAGCAAATGTTGTCCCCGTAATGAAGAAGATCGGGAAAATCAGGATATGCATCGATTTCAGGGACCTGAATCTTGCATCTCCGAAAGACGAATATCCAATGCCAATGGCGGACATGTTAATCGATGCTGCCGCTGGCAATATGTTCCTGACAGCCGTCGACGGAAGTGCAGGTTACAATCAGATTTTTGTGGCTGTTGACGATGTACCAAAACTAGCTTTTCAATGTCCTGGCGGAATAGGCACCTTCCAATGGAAAGTGATGCCATTCGGACTCAAAAACGCCGGAGCGACTTATCAACGAGCCATGAACTGCATTTTCAGTGAGTACATCGATGACTTTGTTAAAATTTACATCGATGATATTATTATTAAATCGGCTAGTTACGACGAACATCTAATACATTTGGCGAAGTCGTTTGCCAAAATGAGGAAACATAAGTTAAAGCTTAACCCCTTGAAGTGTGTGTTTGCAGTTGCGTCAGCCAATTTTCTTGGCTTCTTAGTGCATCGCAAGGGGATTGAGATTGACAAAAATAAGTCCAAAGCCATCTTGACGGCCAGACCTCCGTCGACGAAGAAGGAATTACAACAATTCCTTGGGAAAGTTAACTTTTTACGGAGGTTCATTTCTAACTTGGCTGGAAAAATGAAGGTCTTCTCGCCTTTGTTGAAGCTGAAGGACAAAGAGGAGTTTTGCTGGCAAACGGAGCACGAGCAGGCGTTTCAGCAAATCAAGGACAAGCTGACGACGCCGCCTGTAATGATGCCGCCTGTCAAGGGGAAGCCCTTGAAATTATATATATCGGCCACGGATGACACCGTCGGCGGATTTCTGGCGCAGGACGATGAAAATGGATTCGAACGAGCTATCTATTATTTGAGCAGGCACCTGACAGAAACAGAGCAGAGGTACTCCCCGATTGAAAAGGTATGTCTTGCACTGTTTTTCTCTTGTAAGAAATTGCGTCATTATATGCTGCCTGTAAAAGTATTGGTTATTTCTGGTATTGATGTGATAAAGTACATGATAGCTAAGCCGGTAATGAGGGGAAGGATCGGTCGTTGGACCATCCAACTGATGGAGTATCAATTACAGTACGTACCGCAAAAAGCAGTTAAAGGCCAAGTATTGGCTGATTTTCTAGTTGACCATCCATGTCTCGATATCGATCAAGCCGTTCTCAAGGAACTGGACTCGATGACAGTAGAGATCAGGCCATGGACATTGGCCTTCGATGGGTCTAGAACCGACAGGCTGTCTGGAGCAGGTATAGTCTTGATTTCTCCATCAAATATAAAAACTAAGCTATCAATTCAATTTGATTTTGAATGTACTAACAATCAGGCCGAATACGAAGCCTTGATCATTGGACTGGAAATGCTTAGAGAGCTCGACAGTAAGTCTGTCGTCATCGTCGGGGACTCGCAGTTGGTTATCAGGCAAATACAAGGTACTTACAAATGCCGAAACCCAACACTTGACAAATATTATATAACTGCGATGTCCTTGTTGTCGGAGTTTGTTGATGTTACATGTTACCATGTAACGAGGGGCAACAACAGCGAGGCCAACAGTTTGGCCCAACTGGCGACTGGTGTCGATCTCCCTGATGACATCGAGGAATCCCTCTACGTCGTCAGGAGACGACACTGTCCGTCGTTCATGTATCGAGACAATGTCCTGACTGTTTTGAGTGTGTTTCAGGACCCTGATGACTGGAGAGAGCCGATCAGAAAATATCTGGCTGATCCGTCGGACCGAACCTCTCGACAGACGAGACTCAGGGCAGTAAACTATGTCTTGATGGGAGATCAGTTGTACAGAAAAAACCATGACGGCGTGCTCCTGTTATGCGTCGATCAACAGGAAGCCATGAGAATTATGATGGAAGCTCATGAAGGAATTTGTGGGGCCCACCAAAACGGCCACAAGTTAGCATGGCTGCTTCGCCGATATGGTTATTACTGGCCAAAAATGGTCGGAGATTGTGTACGGTTGGCAAGAGATTGTGAGAAATTCCAACGATTTGGGGTGGTCCAGAGGATGCCCGTCGAGGAGATGAATATGATAATCAAGCCATGGCCTTTCAGATGCTGGGCCATCGATATCATCGAGGAAATCCATCCCTCGTCTTCCAAGCATCATCGATACATTATTGTGGCCACGGATTACTTTACTAAGTGGGTAGAGGCCAAACCGCTCAAACAGGCCAATCAGGCCGAAGTGATGAAGTTCATCAAGGACTTAATCATTCACAGGTTTGGCCTGCCACAGACCATTGTCACTGACAGGGGACTGATGTTCGTCGGTCAAGAGATCAAGGAATTTGCCAGATCGATGAGTTTCGAATTGGTCCATTCAACACCGTACTATGCACAAGGGAATGGCCAAGCAGAAGCTTCTAATCGAGTCCTCAAGGACATTATCTCGAAAATGATCGAGGAGAACCCTAGAGCTTGGCACTTGACGCTGTCAGAGGCATTATGGGCTTATCGGACCAGCAAACGGACAAGCACTGGCACCACTCCGTACAAACTGACTTATGGACAGGATGCCGTTCTACCGATGGAAATCAACGTTCGATCGCTTCGGGTGATGCAGCAAAACGAGCTGTCGCCTGAAGAATACACTGAAAGTATGCTCCAATAGCTCGACGAGGTCAGGGTTGCCGCGTTGGATAAAATCGAGGCACAAAAAAGGCTAGTCGCCCGATGCTATGATAAAAAAATACGCAGGAAACACTTTGACGTCGGGGACATGGTCTGGAGGGCTGTTTTGCCACTTCATCAGCGCGAGAAAAAATATGGTAAATGGAGCGCGACGTGGCAAGGACCATATGAAATCTACTCGATAACCCGAGGAGGGGGCTATATCTTGAAAAAGCCAGATGGGAATCTCTGTCGAGACCCCATCAATGGAAGATACTTGAAAAAGTTTAGACCCACCCTTTGGGAATCGATGTGTTTAGAGCATCAGCGGACATTGGAGCTGGAAATCGAACGGCGTCAAGAGTACTTCAATGCGCCGATCCCCATGTAAATATAAGTAGGATTTATTTTCGGTTTCGTTTTTATTTTCGTTCTCGTTTTCGTTAGGCTAGGATTTGTAATAGTAATCGCATTTACGCTTCTTTTTGTCAAAATACTTCCATTTTTAATTCAAGTTTTCTTTCCCCGATTTTCAAATTTTTACATGAAGGCATTTTTATTTGAAATTCTTTTGAGTTGATACAATTTTAGTTTAGTTGAGTTATGTTGGCAAAAAGTTGCATTTTTATTTGCAAAATTGTTCCGTCAAGGGGTCGGAGTGATAGTTCAGGTTGATATGTTTGGTTTGATTTTTGGTTTTGTGGTTCAAGCGAGAAGCATAATATAAGGTCAAAACAAGTTTTGACAAGGAAAAGAGAATCAGTCAGTGGCTGTCAAGCCATTACACAAATGAAAAACAAGTCAGTCTGTGGCCATCAGGCCAATGCATAAACAAACAGGAAAGTAAACTAAGTCTTATGTGTCAGAAATATCAAGGCACATGCGCCAACATCAATGGCTCGCAGGCCAGAAAACTAAGTAAGAAAGTCTTGAGTGAATCGTTCCAGAAAACCCTTGAGGTCCGCTTCTATCTTGGCTTGATCAGCTCTAGCAACTGCTGCCTGAGTCGTCACCCGATCCTCCTCAGCCTTTGCCGCGACGAGCAAGTCATTAGTGTCAGACAGCTGATCAGTAATCGATTCTGCCTCCGTCGAGGCAATCTGTATCTGGCTCCGAAGCTTGTCTAACTCCCCCTGCAACTTAGCAATGGCCGCAACCACCTCGGCCTCTGTGTCCTTGAGATTCTTCAGGGAATCGCTAAGTGTAGAACCTCGAGTGAATAAGGCATCGAACTTCGCCAGAAGGTCGTTGGCGGAGGACGAAAACGAGGCTTCAACCTTGATAGCTCGATCATTGGCCTTGAATTGTCTCCTCAGTTGGCCAAACTTCCCTGCATACTCAGAATAAAAGGACACCTTGTCGCTCGGAAGGGCCGCAGACGACAGCTTGCGCATCAGCTCATCAAGGGACGGACCCATATTAATCATCAGGACATCCAAGGGTTGATCCCGATAGCCTGACAGCAGCTCCTTGAAATGAGTAATCTCATCAGGGGTGAAGGTTGTATGGCTTGATTTCTCAGACGTCATTGAAGGGGAGTGAGAGGATGAGCTCGCTGACAGGGCCCGAACGTTGGGAAATCGAGCCAATGCTTGAGCAAGCCGTTGAGATATGTCCATGGGCTGGCCCTGCAAGATAAGAAGTAAAACAAGGTTAGCGAAGTGAAACGAGGAAACCTAAAAATGGCTAAGGGACAAAACCAACCTCTTGTACAACAGGGGAAGCCAAAACAGGGGATTCCTTGACGGGATCGCACTGAGCAGCAGAGGCATCGACGGATCGAGGAGTGGTAGCTAAATTCTTCAAGCCCTCGATCACAGCATTGTCGGCAGGAGTGTCCGCTGCCTCGATCGGGGAAGGCGGACAAGGGGGAAGGTCTACTTTCTCAATCTCTTCAACATCATTATCACTGTCCGTTGAGCTATCCACTATCCGTCGGACCTTCTTTCTAGGCAGGGGATCGTCCTTGACAGTTCGTCGTTTACCTTTCGAACTCACCTCCTGACAGAAAAAGAAAGATCACAATAAGTCCAAAAAACGTGATAAAATAAATCAAGTAAGGACTACCTCCTCGTCGGAACTGCTCACGACTATGGCACTCATGCCACCTCGCTGATAGAAGAGCCGACGAGAGCGTCGGGTATATACGACGGGATGATCGGTTACCTTGTCAACGGAGGACTGAGCCTCGGACGTCTGCAGTGATTGTGAAACAGCCGGTGATGGCCCTGACGGACTGATCATCTGTAAAGGAATGGCCATAGGAATGACCGTTTCCTTAGGAGCCTTCTTCTTCTTATCAGACGGGGGGACTGATTGTGCTTTCCCTGCAAATCAGACAAGCGCATTAGTGTATAACGATAATCAAGGGAAAGAAACAAAGGAAACTACCTGATAAATCAAGGACAATGGTGCCCCCATCCTTGTAATCACATAAAATATAAATCGTCGACAGGGCCTGTGGGTCATCAGCTCGATATCCCGTAAAAGTGACTGGGGAGTTAGCTTGATGACTACGAGGCCGTGAACTACTACTTGCACCAGACTCGACGGGGAAGGTATATACCCCAATGACTCGATAAAATCAGGAAGGAACGGTAAAGATAGGCCAAATGGTTTGTAAAATGTATGCCAAGGAGGAACTTCGCCAGGACCTCCCCGTTTTTTGGCTAACTTAGCATGAGCCAACATGGCTTTACCTATCCTAATGTTTTTTATCGACTCAAAGTTCATAGCAGCTTGCTCATACACCCTATCTCTATGATCAGGATCCCAAACGACATTGTAAAATTTTTCAAAACGAGAAACAACATACAATGTACCTTTTTTAGACGCCTTGACAGAGGCAGCAGCCGTATGCTCAAGAAAGGGACCATCAGTAGAAATAACCTCGGGATGGTTGGGGACCTCAAACCTCGTCACAGCAACATGGAAAGGCTCTTTACGAGTCAGCGCATTATAATTCCCCCACCATTTGATGAAATCAGGCGAGGCAACGGGAGTAGGAGCAAAGGGCCGAAACACAAAAGAATCACGGGCCGTACGCCAACAACGACGCAGCTCGTCAAAGCTATCCATGTCAGGTACGTCAAACTCCTCATCCCTAACGCGAAGAGAAGTACCACATCGAGGGACCGACTGTACCAAACCAAACTGCCGGGCCACATAATGCGCCGGGTAAAATCGAACAGTACATTTGAGAGGCTTTCGCCTCGCTGCAGTCTTGGCCCCCGTAACTTTCAAACCCGATGGGATATCTCTCGGTGTAAGGAAGTTAGCCCATAATTTCTGATACTCCTTGAATTCATCGGTTGACATGGATGAGCTGCAAGTTGACAGAATTGAGGGATAGAATACCGCAAAATGTGGCTCAAGCCCCTTGACAGAATCGTATAGTCGACTAAAAAAGTAGTAGAAGTTGCATGGGGGAACCTTTTGACGAGCCACGAAGGCCGCGTACACCTCAGAACCAACAAGAGCCTCGCTGAACATACAAAAGTCCGGAAAATAACCATACAACCAAATCTGTAAAAGCCAAATAGGCCCCTGCAGAAAACAACACCCAGAATCCAAGAATCCCTCCATACCCACACAAAAGCTCGAAATTACAAGAGGGCCTAAAGCTATCTTTTCGCCCCTAGCGAGACTCAATGCAATGGCGTTATACTCTTTAGTCACCGATAGAGCAGAGTTGCAAAAGATATAACGAGACAACCAAAGAGTTAGAAAATGCACATGCTCGATATGAGATACCTCGATAGAATCCGGCAAGGCCTTGTAGCGACCGATGACAGGTCCGTATGACAATGCATTTTCACCGGAACCAAAGGCCGAAGGGAAAAGAAACGCCTCGTCACTAGCGGAAGGCAACGGATCGATATAACCTCCGACGGGCCCAAGACCACAAATAGCTAAAATATCCAAGAGAGTCGGAGTCATCGGGCCGTGCGCAAAATGAAAAGTATTGTCGACTCGGCACCAAAATTAAGCCGCGGCACGTATGAGAGGGAGGTTCAACGATAACCCTGTTTTACAAAACTGTATGGCATCAAAAATGCCACATATACGCCAAACGGGAGCAAATGTCCTCTCGACCCTACCACACCAAATGAGCCAATCCGAATGGACAACAGAACCTGCCCACGACCATCCCCTCGTTGATGATTTGAAACTCACTTCGCCGAGAGAAAAAGGGAGAGCCTCGCCCGGGTGTCGAATTGGATGCTCGGCTTCTGGTGGCAAGTCGGCCGGGGTGTGGAACGGGCCGATTGTAACGCCCTGTGGTGTTTCGTGTAACAATTGAGTGGAAATTTGCACATCGCGGTGTATAACATTCCCAGCAGCCATTCTTAATCTGGAAAAAGCTTAAATAGTCGACTATGGTAGGTTTTTTCCGGGTTTGGGTGTTTTTTTCGATTTCTTGGAATCTTGGAGGAAGGGCTTCGATTGTTGCACCACTAGAGCAAAGAGAACTCGAATCTAGTGAGAAAATGAAAAACCGAAGCAATAGGCCCAACCTTGAAGCTTTTTCGGCTATGGGGTTTCTTGAGTTTCGAAAATGGGTTTTCGAATTGGGAGCTTGTTAGAAGATTTGGTTTCGGGTTTTGGGTTCTTTGGAGCAAGAGGAGTCCGAATATGGTAGAACACGAGAAAACCGAAGCAAAAAACTCGATTTTGAAGCTTGTAAGTTATCGGTTATGGAGGATTCCGAAAATGGGTTTTTCGGATTTAGGGGTTTTGTGAGGTTTGGTTTCGGGTTTTGGGTTCTTCGTGAGATGGGGAATCCAATGGTGCAAGAATGAAGGAAGAAGATGAAGTAGAGAGCTTGGATTGAGGAAGGCAATTTTCGGCTTTGGAGGGCTTTTGGAGTGAAGTCGGCCGAAGTGTGGGAGAGAAGAGAGAGGAAGAAGATGAAAAGTTGAAAAGGAAAAAGTATTGTGGGGCCCAAGGGAGTGTAAGAGTTTTGTCTTTTTGGGAAGAGTGTGTTGAATAGAATACCAATTAAATTGGGAACTGAAAGGTGATAGGCTCCTTTTAATTTTATCCGGGAAGTTGGGAACAAGTTAGGGAGTTGACATCTGGCAAAAGAATTAGCAGATTGGGAAATATTCCAAAGTCCCAAAAATACTGCCATAACTTAATTGGCTAAAAATGGCCAATTTTAATTATAGGCCTGCTAAAATAGTATGCCAATCGAGAGATAAGAAGGGGGAAATTTTTAAAAACTAAGTCTATCCGATAAAATTTTATTATCAAATAAAATTTATCAGATACGACTTACGGGGGGCATTGTTTGTACCCAAAAAATCACCCTCGATAAATCGAGGTACAACGGCTCGATGACAAGCCAAAAATGGCATCGGGGCCGAACTGAGTCACTCCAAAACAGATCAGACCAAATCGGATCCAACTTGGACCGAAAATGGGTCCAATCGAACCAACGGATTGGCTATTGAGCCCAATTTCAAAACTCGACCCAACTCTCGCAATTAATTAATTTTGGGCCAAACATAAATTAATTAATTAATAAAGTTAATTAATTTATGGGCTAAGTTTAATTAATTACAAACTAAAGACCAAATTATGGTTAATCAGGCCCAATTAGAGTCAATAAGTGTTTTTGGAATAATTAATTAAGTTAATTAATTAATTGGGCCAAGAGTAATTAAGTGGCCCACTTGATAAGTAAGGTCATTAAGTAATTAATTGGGCAATTATATAAATGGGCCGATTATAACTACAAAGTAAGACCAAAATGGCTCGACCCAAAGCCAAAATGGCCCGATCAGCCCGAACTCGACCTGGGCCCAACCCTAAAAATCGGCCAGCTTCTTTGTGTTGTCTAAATTTGATTTTAATTAAAGATTAGTATTAATTAGAGATAATTAATAAAGGATAAGGACAAACCATATTAGTTGGTTTAAATAACAAATTCCTTAAATATCTCTAATTAGTTATCTTTAATTCAAATTCAAATTAAACAAAAACACACGTTCTTTCTTCTTCAACTTCCATTAAACATTAATTTTCAGCAAGAAAATAGAGAGAAAACCACCATTAACATATTGGAGGTAGTGGGCAAATAACAAAGTAGTGGGAGAAGTGGGATAGTGGCCATCAGCCCCTTGATTTTCGGCCATCAGGAGGTTACTTGACAGCCATCAGCTTTTTCCAGCAGCTATAAATACAGCAGGAGGCTGCTATACGCGGGACACACAACTCAATCAACAACTTCTCAGTCTACACTGATCGGCTCAACGCCTCACCGGAAGTCCAGCACCTCGCTGCTTCTTTTTCAGCAAACACCCTGTAGAACCCCTGATATCAACCGTCCCTCCTCAGCCACCAGCAACCCTCGACAGCCTGAAGTCTTGCCGCCGCCGCCGCCGCTAAAAATAAGCCGCCGCCGCCACCGATAATAAGCCGCCGCCGCTGCTGCTTCCGCTGTCCAGACGCTGTCTCGAGCAAAACCCCTTGATAGCAGGCAGTTAACAACTGTTTTCTGTCAAGTTATCAGTCTGTCAACTCGTTGATATCAGTCTGTCCCTCCTCAGCCACCAGTGATCCCTGACCGCCTGAAGTCTTGCCGCCGCCGCCGCTCTCTTCCGCCGTCAGCTGACACTGACTCGAGCGAAACCACTCGTATCAACCAAGTAACACGCTGATAACCGTCATGTAAGTGCCCACGTATTTATATGACAAACTCATCGAGTAGCCATCTGCTTGATGGGCTCGTCGTCAAGTAGCTAACTGCTTGACGGCTATCGGCTAAGTAGCCATCTGCTTCGTCGATGCCTTGGTCAGTGGCCACCCGCTGATCAGGAGCCCGATTGATGGTCACCCATCAAGGTTGGGCGAACCATTGACGGTGGTTTTCCGTCGTCAATGTTACTTTTTGTCAACAAATTGATTTATCACGCATTATCAGCTCATCGGCGGGCTTACCTGCCGATCAAGGAGTCAATTTTCGGAAATTAATAGATTTATCAACTCATTTGGTAGATTATGCCTAAACAGGAGATTTATCGTTTTGTATATTTTTGTAATGTTTGTACATCGGGGAACTTGCCAATATTCTTTTGTTATTAATGAAAGTCGTTTGGCTCGTATGTCTTGACTCTTTTACATAAATATACTTTACGTCAATTGATTTTCATTTGATATGCTGTTTCTGTCAAGCTTATGTATTCTGTCAAGGTGTTGGTTTAAACTGATTAATCGTCAACCTGTTTGCTGATTTTCAAATCTGTTGATGTGTTGAGCAGGCCATTGATTGGTCATAAGTTTTTGGCATTTAAGAGAGATTTTCATAAATTGTTTAAGTCCTGCGGCCAGGCAGGCATAGAAAAGAACTAGGGGTAGTGTTTGCCTACTCTGTCACAGTCGTTTAGAAGTCAGCCTTATCAGGACAACTTACCTCGATATCAATATGTCTTTATCAGGACACTTACACTATCAATTTAATTTATCGATATCAACATGTCTGATTTTGAATCGTTATGTTTGCACGCACAAACATTGGCACGCCCGCATTTACTTTATATCACATCGAGGCATTTCTCGTCGAGCTATTGGCTCGTCGAGGGGTTCACTGACAGGTTTACAACGAACAATATTTCGGCACACCTTGATGCCAAGCACCCCTTGACGTCAGTTTTATCACTAATAATATTTTGGTATTTCTCGACGCCGATGGTTGCTCGATGTCGTCGAGGCATTCTTCGATGCTAAATTTACATGCAAACAGTTTCTTGATGCCATGTATTGTCCGATGCAAAATTTATAGCAAACACTTAGAATAGATAAAGATGAACTAATCTACAAATTCATTTTGGAAAAAGTATTGGATCAAAGATAGTGGAGAGACGAAAAATTTGACCTTGGTCGTGTCATACTAGATAAATTTGTGAATGTGTTTTTATTAGAAAGTACTAGGTAAAAACAATGGACATGACGCTGTGAAAATGCATGATTTAGTAAGAGATATGGCAATTAAGATCACAAGAGATAATTCAAAGTTCAAGGTATTAGTTGGACGTTCATTGAAGGAATTTCCAAGCGAGAAGAATATTGGTTAGAGGATTCTGAGAAGATGTCCTTAATGGAAAATGATATACCTGAAATAAGTAAAAAATCATTTTTTTTACTGTAGAATTAGGCGTTTTTTTATTTTGGTATCAATTCTAACTGCGATTTTTAATTTTGACACTTCCGGCAGTTGACCGTTAAGTCAACTGGTGAAAGTACCAAAATTGACACAATAGCTCCAAAATTGAAAAATGCCTAGTTTTATAGTGTCAAAAATGAATCATCATTCATAAAGGTTGATTTACTAAAAAAAGACATTCATTCATAAGTTTCATAATACTTCTAAATTTAAATTAAGAAATATCTCTTGAGATATTACTAAAAAAGAAAACTAAGATCAACTCCAAAGACTAAATGTAAATTTAAGAATACTTATAATAAGGAGAAAAATGAATCTGGTTTGAATGTGAACTTCATATTCCTGTTCAAAAGCAGTGTTGATAGATTTGTACAATTTGTAGACATTTCTTGTGGTATTTCAGGTGATAAAATAGAAATAGGAGTTTTTCAATTTTGGCACCAATTCTGATTGACCTTTTCAATTTTGATACTTCCGTTAGTTGAACTTAACGGTCAACTGACGGTAGTACTAAAATTGAAACGGCATTCAAAATTGGTACCAAAATTGATACCATTGTACAAAAATTGAAAAACGCTTGATTCTATGGTGCCAAAAATGAATTTTTGCCACCTGAAATACCACAAGCAATGTATCCAAATTGTACAAAACTATCAACACTGCCTTTGAACAGGAATATGAAGCTGACATTCATACCAGATTCATTTTTCTCCTTATTGTTTGGCTTAATTAGCGTGCTCAATATATCTTGGACTATGATCAATTTGTTACCCAAATTTAAATATCTTCAGTATCTCCGTCTTTCGTTTCAGATACAAGTGGATGTAGAAGAAATTGAATACTTGGAACACCTTGAGATGTTTTGATTCAGAGGAAGCGTCGGGTTGCTACCCATATATTAAAACATTTTCGACTTATTGTTAGTTCCGTTCAAGTAATTTTTTTTAGCAAAAAATAAAAACATCCCCTATGCTTTGTCTAACTCCCAAAAACTCTCATGTGTTTGATTTTAAATACCACACTCGACCCAAGTAATATATACTTATAATTTTATTTTTTACTTTTGGTGGAATGACAAGATTACCTTTATGTGTTTGTCTTTTTTTTTAAATTTATTTATTCATTTTAAAAAAATAAGTATATACTACTTGGGTCGACTTTGGTATATAAAATCAAACAAAGGGGGGTTTTGGGGATTTAAAATGACACATATGGGTTTTTTTGGAAGTTAAACAAAGTATAAGAGTGTTTTTGTCTTTCAATGTCAGGGGTAAAATTATCATATCAAAAGCAAAATTTGAACAAGTACTTGCAATTTTGGCGTTTGAAACACACTCTTTTTTTTTGGGTGTATTTGGCACTTATTTGATATCATAAGGGGTTTTTTAAGAGTTAAAATAATACAGGAGGATTTTTGGGAGTTAGACAAAGCATATGAGATGTTTTTGTCTTCTGCTCAATTTTTTTTATTGAGTCTAAAGGAATATTGAGAAAGGAGAATAGATGAAGAGTATGGGATTGATATGTTGAGTTCGCAGTTTGGTGAGGTATATGATGGATGCAATAGGTATTCGGAAGAAAAATAATTAATGTTTGCGCATCACGAAAATATAGTTAAATGTTTTGTTAATTGATGGTGGAGAAAGTTACTATGATTTTCATAATTGGAACAATCAGATTAAGGAAGAAGATAACAAGTTATTTAATAAAAATATTCAATCTCGATCAATAATAAATTCATCTAAGTTTGATTTATAGAATAAGACAAGTTTAAGTTTTACAATCTACCAGTAAAATAACTTCTAATTAATGCAATGAGAAATTCATCTTCAGCAACCTGAAGTGAATCAAAACAAATATTTCCTTGTAAGATTTTGTGTTCCTCGATATCTTAGTGCTCGTCTGTGCATGCAAGTATTTGTGCATCAAACACAATGTAAATATCATGGATCAAAATTTTAATCTTTTCCATCGAAAACATCGAAAAGTTTTCGTTTTTTAATCAAACGAAATGAAAATAATATGTAATTTCAAAATTATTTATTTGCCTGAAACTCTCTTATTTTTTTTTAATTTTATAACATTTTTTACAAGTTTTTCTTAGTGTTTTCGAAATATTTTTGAAAAGTTTTCAATATTTGGCTGACCTAAACATATATTCGAAACGAAATTTTGATCCACGGTAAAGATTACGTCAATAGTTTTTCGACTTGGACTCGACTTTTCACTTATCTATAACATGACGTGTCAAGCAACGAGCTGAAGATGTAGGTAAACTCTGTCTCTCTAAGGTTCTTCATGTCTTCCCGGCTGCAAAACATTTAAATGAAAAACTTTTTAATTTTAGGTGATGGAAATTTCGAAAAATATTGAGCAGTGAATAAATACTAAATTAGCTTACTGCTTGAAGTAGATTAACTTACGGTGAACACTGCTGGACTTTATATGTGAATAAAATTAGTTGAGTGTAAGGAGTTCTCTTAAAGAGTTTTGTGAAAAGGTTTTTCTCATTGATTAACATTGGTCGTAGCCTATGATATATACAAAGATAATTTTTGTACACCAAGAATATTTACATAAATAGCCTAAAGAATATTTACAAGATAATCACAAATATATATACCATTAGTACTCCCCCTCAAGTTGGAGCATGGAGATTGCAAATGCCCAACTTGCAAAGAAGGAAATAAAATTGTGAATGACCAAGAGCTTTGGTCAAAATATCTGCTGGTTGTGCACCGATCCGAATATGAGATGTAGAAATCGTTCCATCTTGCAAGGCATCACGAACAAAGTGACAATCCATTTCTATATGTTTCGTTCGTTCATGAAAACTGGATTAGCAGCTATATAAAGAGCAGCTTGACTATCACAAAACAATCGCATAGGACGCTCACGTTGTATCCCAAAACAAGCCAAAAGGGATTTCAACCATTTTAATTCACATGTAGTAGTGGCCATAGACCTATACTCGGCCTCTGCAGAAGAGTGAGAAATCGTTGGCTGTTTTTCGTTTTCCAAGAGACAGGAGAAAAGCCTAGTAAAACAAAGTAACCAGTCAAGGATTTCCGAGTCAGAGGACAACTTGCCCAATCACTATCACAGAAGGCATAGAGTTGAAAATTACTCTCCCCGCGCAGCATAATACCTTGTCCAGGATAACCTTTTAAATACCGCAAAACTCTCAAGGCTGCGTCCCAATGTTCAACACGAGGATCACCCATAAACTGAGATAATATATGAACATAGTAACACAATTCAGGTCGTGTAATCGTCAAGTAGATTAGGCGCCCTACAAGTCGCCGGTACTTTTCTGGATCCTCAAAGACGGCGCCATTGATGGTGGCAAGATGATGGTTTTGTTCCATGGGTGTAGAAACAGGGCGTGCGCCAAGTAAACCAACCTTAGTAATAATGTCAAGAACGTATTTGCGTTGTGAGAGAAACAAACCGTCCTTTCCACGTGCTACTTAAATGCCGAGAAAATACTTGAGAACGCCCAAGTATTTCCTATGAAATTTCGCACCGAGTTGTTACTTGAATTTTTTGATTGCCAAAGACGAAGAACATTATAATGTCATCCACATACACAAGAACATGTAAAACAACATCACCCCTTGAATAACTAAACAATGAGTAATCAGCATAAGATTGCTTAAAACCAATTTCCTTTAAAGCAGTCGAGAGCTTAACAAACCAATTTCGAGGCGCTTGTCGGAGTCCATACAATGACTTACGTAAACGACACACCTTACCCAAAGCAGCAGAGTTAAAACTAGGAGGGAGTTGCATATCGACCTCCTCATCAAGATCTCCATGTAAAATACATTATGCACATCCATCTGGTGCAATTCCCACTTTCTTGCCACCGCTATAGCTAAAAATGTGCGAACCGTGACCATTTTAGCTACAGGGGCAAACATTTCATTGAAATCAATTCCGGCAACTTGTCGATTACACTACTAGGCCCCCCTTTTACGTTCAACCGTACCATCAGAGCGGTACTTTATTTTATAGACCCACTTACACCCAATCGCTTTCTTCCCGGGTGGAAGATCCACTAAAGTCCAAGTTCCGTTTCTCTCAAGTGTATCTATTTCTTCCTACATTGCTTTTCGCCAACCAGGGTCTTTAACAACTTCTTTAAAGGAGGTGGGTTCAGTGTCTGCAGTAATTGCTGCAAAAAAATGGGTGTGTCGCACATAAAACTTGTCACAATTTACATAATAAACTATAGGTAAAGGAGTACCTGAGGACTTTGATGGAGCAGTGGTAGGTGATGTGACAGGGTTTATAACTCGAACGGTGTTGGTAATGAAGCCCTTGAGTTTACTAGAAGGTTTCTTTATTCGATGACCTCGACCAGTTTCATGCGAAATAGTTTCTCCATTAATCTCAACCTGCCCAGTATCTGAAGTTACACCAACACCAAGTTGCTGGACAGCATCCAAGTCGCCACCCACAGGGGTTGGAACGTGTTGTACAACTACGTATTCTTTTTCTCCTGCCACAACCGATTGCTGATCACTCTCCCTTGCTAGGGAGTATCATCAGAATAAGTCACAGTGTGATAGTAGTCCTTATTTTCAAACATATATCAGTATTATGCAAATAGACATCAGTTACGAAAGGAGATTGTTGTTCACAAAAAACCACATCTCGAGATATAAAGAACACATTTTCTTCTAATTCATACAAACTCCACCCCTTTTTACCAAATGGATACCCCCACAAACACACATCGATGAGAGCGATTGCCAAACTTATCCTTCACACGAGGTTGATTTTTGACAAAACATAGACAACCAAAAACACGAAGGGCATCATACTTAGGAGCTGAACCAAAATGAAATTCGTGTGGTGTTTTATTGCTGAGTAATGGGGTAGGGGTTCGGTTTATGACATAGGCAGATGTCATTATACTCTCCCCCCAAAAAGAAATAGGAAGAATACCATTGTCAGCATAAAACCGATGAAGACATGAAAATTCTTTTCCATTATCGCTTCGTAGAATTTTAACATGCTTAACAAATTGAGTTTGAACCATCTTACAAAAATCCTTAATAAGTTGAGGCACCTCAGATTTTGCAGACATCAAATAAACCCATACTGCTCGAGAACAGTCATCAACAATAGTTAAAAAATAATAAGCACCACAATTAGCAGGCAAAGTATACGCACCCCATATATCACAATGGATTAAATCAAAAACATCTTTAGCTCTACTATCACTCAAAGGAAACATGTTTCTAGTTGCTTGGCTCTTAAACAAATACCACAAGGTTCATGGACATTGACATCCTTATTTCCAATATTTCTAATAAAATCAGGCAAACGAAAATCCACTTTTCGAGACGGGTGTCCCAGCCTTTGATGCCATAAATTTCTTTTATCTCCCACAGTTGCTTGATAAGCTTGAAGTTGTCGCAAAGGCTGAAACCAATAAGACCCGTCACATTGTTCACCCACTCCAATCAGAGTCCTCAAAGCACGGTCCTGTATGATGCAAAGCTTATCAGTAAAAGTGACCAAATAAGATACATTGGCAAGCAAGTGGGATACTGACATCAAATTACAAGTAAGATCTGAAACATATAAAACATTATGGAGCACCATATTGTTGCTCAATTGTATCTTGCCTTCCTTAGTGGCAATGGTTTGTTTACCATTAGGCAGTCCAACAGAAGTAGGAGAAACATCAAATAATTGGCTTAATAATTCAGCATTACCAGTCATGTGATTCGAGCATCCGGTATCGATGATCCATTGAGGAGAAGAATCAAACTTACCACTCAACTTTTCGGTTGAAGAAGACTGCCTTTTTGAAGTGTTAAGCATGTTCACAAGCATAGTCCACTGATCATCCAAGAGACCAAGAATGCCACGACGATCAGATTCGTGTACGGGTGCTGGAGTAACTTGCTTCGAGGTGGATGCGGCATTTGCTACCTGCCCGCGGCCTCCTTTACCTGAACTCCTTCCTCCCCCTCGACCAGACCTGCCTCCACTTCTACCTTGCCCTCCATTGGTGCGGTTCTAGGAGTACCACCAATCCGGGAACCCAATCAGTTGAAAATAATTTTCTTGTTCATGTCTAGGTTTGGCGTAATGTGAGCAAACTCCATTGGTTCGAGGCCATTCATTCCGTCCCCTAGCAACCCCTTGCCCCGCGAAACCGACAACATCAGAATTGGTTTCATGGGCTCGAGCAACAGTTTGGTGATGTTCTTCAGTCACGATCTTAGCAAAAACCGTGTTCAAGCTCGGCAAAGGATCCATCATCAAAATATTCGAAACAGCAGTACCATAAAGAGTGGAATCCAAACCAACAAGAAAATCATGTACCTTTTCATTCTCCTTTTCTTGAGCAAACGCAGTAGCAGCAGTACAAGTACATGTCGGACCAGTAGAATATCCTGCAAGTTCATCCCATATCTTTCGCAGGTCGTAGTAATTTACCACCGAGCGGCTACGCTGCCTGCAAGCACCCAAAAGTATTTTTAACTCATGAATTCTCGGACCGTTTCCTATCGAAAAACATTGTCGAATATCATTCCACATGTCTTTCACATCATCTGGTTGGGGGACGGAGGAGCGTAGGACTGGATCAAGGGTATTTTGAATCCATCCCATGAGTGTCGAATTAACCGTCACCCATAAGGACGCTTCTGTAGTTCCTTCCTTCGGTTTGATTACAGTTCCATCGAGGAACCCTAACTTGTTCTTTGCTTGAAAATTATTGCGCATCGAACGAACCCATTCGTTGTAGTTCTCACCACGTAACACAATAGGACAAATTGTGATTTGTGGTCCGTCAGAGGGATGGAAGTAGTAGGGTGAAGTGGAGTCGAAGGGTTTGGTGGTCTTGTCGTCACCCATGATTAAATTTCGGTAATTGAATTTCGCGTTGAAAGGTCGAAAGTTTCAATCGCTAGAGAACGATTGGAAAAAAAATTGATTGTCAAGATCTAGATCTCCTGTTCTTGAGATGTCTCTGGTACCATAAAGAGTTTTATGAAAATGTTTTTCTCATTGATTAACATTGGCCGTAGCCTAGGATATATACAAAGATAATTTTTGTACACCAAGAATATTTACATAAATAGCCTAAAGAATATTTACAAGATAATCACAAATATATACCACTAATATTTCTTTGTTCGATTCGAAGAGGTACCTTTTGTACCGTAATAGTGCAATCCAAACGATGTGTCTCTTGCAAGCCTCTGTCTTATTTCCTATATTTGTGTAATGATTCAAGTGTTCTACGGATTAATTTCGATAAGTAAGTATGATTTACATGTTATAATAACTTGTGAAATTTGTGTTGGATGTTCTTAATGGTGTTAGATATAATTTACGAATTTTAAATATTTTATGAAACTTATATATGAACAAATTGTTAGATACCAACAATTTTAAGACAATATTAATTTTGTTTAACATATATATCTTATTCAGTAGTATAATGTTTAAATACAATAATTTATTTGTATAGATTATAGATCAGAACATGATTTTGATAACTTAATATTTGGTTCGTATGAATTGAGATAACATGATGCCCGAATATTGTTTACCTGTCATACATTATGAAACTCAATGTGTGAAAATAGAATATTCAAATCAGTAAAAATTAATTCAAATCCGTAGACTATATATGTGCGCCAATAAGTCTTCGTTAGTAACTTAGTGGAAATTGAGATCGTAGCCAAACAATGAAATATTTGGCAAGAAAATTTAGAAGTGAGAATTTATATACTTCATCATAAAACTTTTCTTTACTTTGCATATTTGAATGCGAGTCGGTGTTTATTATGTGAGAAAAATTTTAACTGCTAATATGATGGGGGCTATTTCGCACCCTACATACTGATCAGATCGAACAAAGATTATAAGATCGATTCGACCAATTATAAAGGATCGGGATCTTCTTACAGACCCTGCCAAATGCCGCTCGCTCCGAGTAAAGATTATACTCCGGACCCAAGAAGGATAGTTGGGCCGAGTCCAAGCAGGACTATGATTCCTTGTAATACTAGGTTTAGCATAATATATATACCTAGTTATTCATTGTATGAGAGGAGGACGAATTCTCTTAATTCTGAGATTACACAAGAATACATTAATAGAACTCAATAATATCCATTATTATTGCAGAATTCTACATTCATATTGGAGTATTCTTAATTTTGTTAATGGTTTTACTTTTTGCCTTTGATTATTGCTTTTCTTTGTAAACGATCCATCCAGAATAAAGTAACATAGCCCAATATACTGAATAATTCAATATCCAAACCCCCGATATCACAAATTCACTGATATTAAATTAACCTGACGAAAAACGGTTAAATCAGTTGGCGCCCACCGTGGGGCTAGGTTAATTATTCGATCGACATATGGCTCGCCCAAGGAAAAGCGCCCGTGTCGGAGCAAGAAGTAACACAACCACCGGTCATGACACATCTGAAGATCCACAGGAGAACGACAATAATAACGTTCCCAACACCGACGAGAATTTGCAGAATACCCATCCCCGACATCAGGAACCCCTAGAAGGTCCTCCCGGTACGATACAGGAAGAGCCGGAAGTCCCCGAGATCCCTGTTCCTCTCCCGGGTGCTCAGGAGAAATTACGACAAATAGCGATGCTCGTTAAATCGCTCTCCCCAGAAGAATTACTTGTGCTTGATCAAATTCCGCGAAACCCTAGGGCTGCCAGGACAATTCCTGCTCGGAGAACGCCCGGACAAAACGATCAAGTATCTCAACAAGCTGATAGCCCACCAAGCGAGCACCGCTCACTACACAGTCCACAACAGGACAATTCAAAACCCTCCGACAATAATCCTCGAAGAAAACCAGGTCACAGAAAAACCCAGGCGAAGCGCAGTGGATCCAGGGAACGTACAATTATCCCTATTGATGATGACATAGATGATACAATCCCTGATCGACCACGAACGGCTCGACTGACGGAAAGAGAAATTGAAAGGATGGTGCAGGACCGACTCGAACAACGCTTACGATCTATTCAAAATCCGTGGGCCCGAACCACGGAACTCCAGGAGAGCCTTGCGGCCTGTTCTCCCTTCTGCAGGGAAATAAAAGAGGCACAATCGATCGGACAAGTCCCGGGTAGACTACCTCGCTATGATGGAACCACTGACCCGGATGATTATATTTTTAGCTTTACGAATATAATGAATTTATATGCCCACTCTGCCGAATTCACTGCCAAATTAATGGTAACTACATTCGAAGGACTCGCATTGGACTGGTTCGCGAAACAACCTGCCAACTCCATATTCAGCTTTAGGGAACTCTGTAACAAATTGACGCAGCAGTTTGCCAGTCAGAAGAGACAAAAACTTCCGATGAGCTACCTTGGAACTATATATCAACAAGAAGGAGAATCCCTAAGGAATTGGTTGGCCAGATTCAACGTAGAATTACTTAAAATCGATTCCCCAAATATCGATTACATAATATCTATCCTCTTCGATCTCACTAAAAACAGGCAGTTCGGAAATGCCCTCAGTCGAAAACAACCAAGAACGTTCGCCGACATCATGAGCCTGTCGTCTAAGTATATGACCCAAGAAGAGATGAATTCCTTTAAGGATAAGAACAAAAACAAAGTCGCGGCTACAGGGTCTAAGCGGCATGACAAGATTCCCGCCCAAAGATCCTTGGATTACGAGCGATCTTCCAGGAGAGGTAACGTTTTCCAGCGACTGGAATACAGCAGAGCCGACCAAGAAAGGCAACCTAATTTCTACCAAAGACCAAGAAACCCTGAACAACCAATCAGAAGCAGAGTGAATCAAGTAGAACACCCAAGATTAAATGCTCCAATGGAAGAAATCTTGGAAGTTCTAGAAAGGAATAATTGGATTCCCGAGGCGAGGAAAATCGCTCAGCCCAGACCAGGGTCTAGAAACTATGATCAATACTGTAAGTACCATAGGGCACATGGGCATCGAACGGAAAATTGTTTTCACCTTAAGAGAGAAGTTGAAAAACTGATCGAGCAAGGAAAACTAGACGAATACATAGAACGAGATAATCGCAAAAGGGAAAGAAGCAGAAGCCCCCGGAACGGAACTCAAAGGAGAAGTTCTCATCGAAGATCACCTGAACGTCGGCCTACTCAGGAATTGAATCACGACCAGGTCAATGGGACTATCCACACTATATCCGGGGGGCCTGCGGGTGGAGATAGTCGTAATGCTAGACGAAGAACGACCAGATCCATAATTGCAAATTCTAAATATCCAAAAGAAATATGGACATTAGAAAACAGGCCAACAAATCACCGGCCGATCAGCTTTAACGAAGGTGAAGTACCTAAAAACATCACTTGGGATACAAAAGAGGATAACCCAGATTTCCCTATGGTAGTGTCGTTAGAAATAGCAAATTATAATGTGAGAAGAATCCTAATCGATAATGGAAGCTCAGCAAACATCATCTCCAGAGAGGTCTTAGCACAAATGAACCTCGGGCAAATAAACCTACAAAGGGTAGCAACGCCGTTAGTAGGCTTTGGAGGCTCCGAGATCATCCCCAGCGGAACGATATCTTTAAGTGTATCGCTCGGAAAGAAACCACTTCGGACCGTGAAGTTGGTAAAATTCCTAGTAGTAGATACACCCTTCGCTTATAACGCTATATTAGGGCGACCAGCCCTTAACCTTTTTCGAGCTGTAGTCTCTACCTATCATCAGAAAATAAAATTTCCAACCGACAGCGGCATTGGAGAAATAACGAACGACCACTGTATGGCATGGGACTGCTACAGCACATCATTAACGTTGAAAGAACACCCCAAGTCAATTACTCCGAGCAAGAGAAAGATCGTAGACGATCTCACTAGAAATGAGGTCGAAATTCCTATTACTGATCGATTAGATAAAAAGGGGAAAGAACCACTAGACTTATCCTTGCAACCCCCAGAACATAAAGATATAATTCTGATAGAAGGCGACTCGTCCAAAAAGACAAGAATTGGTACAGAATTGAGCAAAGAAGGAGAAGTAATGTTAATCGAATTTCTAAGAAATAACGTGGACGTCTTCGCCTGGAGTGCAAATGACATCGAAGGGATCGATCCTCGGATAATCAAGCATACCCTAAAAATTGACCCTTCAGCGAAACCCGCCAGACAGAAGAAAAGAAATCATGGACCAGTAAAAGATAAAATTATCAAAGCCGAGGTTGAAAGACTGCTGGAAGCAAAACAAATCCGAGAAATACATTTCTCGGAATGGCTATGTAATGTTGTACTAGTAGCAAAAGGGGATAAAAAGGACAACAAATGGAGGATGTGTAATGATTTCACCGACCTTAACAAGTTATGTCCACGCGACCCTTACCCCCTCCCAAGAATTGATTTATTGGTCGACTCGACCGCTGGCTTCGCGCTGTTCAGCATGATGGACGCCTTCCAAGGTTTTTACCAAATATACATGGACGAGCGGGATCAAGAGAAGACCGCATTCATAACCGAACAGGGAGTATACTGCTTTATAGTAATGCCGTTCGGATTAAGGAACGCCGGGGCTACATACCAAAGATTGGTAAACCTAATGTTCAGGGAGTTAATCGGAGAAATAATGGAGGTCTATGTAGACGACATGTTAGTAAAAAGTATGAATGAAGCGGATCACGTAAGACATCTAGATCGATGTTTCCGAATCCTAAGAAAATACCGTATGAAGTTGAACCCTGCAAAATGCACCTTCGGTGTTAAGTCAGGAAAATTTTTGGGATATTTGGTACACCAGCGAGGAATAGAAGCCAACCCAGAAAAAATTCGAGCCATAACTGAAATGAAACCTCCCAAGACCATCTCTCAAGTGCAAAGCTTGGTTGGGAAGATCGTAGCATTGAATAGATTCATATCTAAATCTGCGGACAGAAGCTTGCCCTTTTTCCAAACGCTTCGAAAAGCGAAAAACTTCGTTTGGACCGAAGAATGTGAACGAGCCTTCGAACAACTCAAAGAATATTTGACATCCCCTCCGATGTTGGCCAAACCAACAGAAGGGGAACCATTGTACATATACATCTCCATCTCCGATACGGCCATTAGCTCAGTACTAATTAAGATAGAGGGTTCAGAGCATAAGCCTGTCTATTATCTCAGCAAGTTATTACAAGGGGCGGAGAAGAATTACTTGGAAATAGAAAAATTCACGCTGGCCTTAGTAATGGCTGCTCGAAAACTCCGACCTTACTTCTTAACCTACAAAATCATCGTTTTGACGAACCAACCGCTTAGGCAGATCCTAGCAAAACCAGAAGCCTCCGGAAGACTAATCAAATGGGCCATCGAACTCAGCCAATTCGATATCGACTACAAACCAAGGGTCGCCATCAAGGCCCAAGTATTGGCTGATTTTTTATTGGAAACACCAACACAATCATCAAACACCCTCCATGAGGATATATTGATCATAGAAGATCAAACCTGGTTAATGCATGTAGATGGTGCTTCAAGCCGGGAAGGAGGAGGCGCCGGAATCAACTTCACCGGACCTAATAAAGAAGATTTGAATTATGCTATTACATTGGACTTTGTCGTAACAAATAACGAAGCAGAGTATGAGGCGTTAATCGCTGGAATGGAAATGGCAATCAAAGCCAACATAAAGAGGCTAAAAGTATTAACCGACTCAGAGTTAGTACAAAGGCAAATAGAAGGCTTATACGAGGCTAAGGAATTCAACATGATCAAATACCTCGCCAAAGTAAAAGCACTGGCCGAGAAGTTTGAAGATTTCGACATACAAAACATTCCACGTTCGGAAAATAAATGGGCCGATCAACTATCTAAGTTTACAGGATCCCAAGACGGAAAGACCGAACGAGTGATCAACTGGCTGTCTCTTCTACACCGGCTGTCGACATCGATGAGACACCGATAGTCGATATAATGGAAATCGAAGAAGTCGAAGATAATTGGATGACACCAATGATAGACTATCTTCGTGAAGGAAAACTACCATCTGATCAGAATGAAGCTCGGAAAATAAAATATCGAGCCCCAAAATATACACTCGTAGAAGGAAAACTCTACCGAAGGTCAGTATCAGGAATTCTCCTGAGATGCGTCTCTGAATCCCAAACCGCTGAAATACTGCGAGAAATACATGAAGGAGACGCGGGAAATCACAGCGGATCGAGGGCATTGGCTTTAAAATGCCTCAGAACAGGTTACTATTGGCCTACTGTCAATAAGGACGCCGCAAATTACGTCCGAGAATGTCATCATTGCCAAGTACATGCCAACGTATGTCATCAACCAGCAGAAAATATGCACCCGATTCCAATTTGTTGGCCTTTCGATCAATGGGGAATGGACATCGTGGGGCCTTTCCCAGCGGCCAGATCAAAGAAAGCTTACGTCCTGGTCGCTGTAGAGTATTTCAGCAAATGGATAGAGTGCATCGCCTTAGCGCGAATAACTCAATTCCAAGTGATCAACTTCCTTTGGAAGTTCATAGTCTGTCGATTTGGCATCCCTAGGATCCTAATTTCCGATAATGGAACCCAATTCGCTGGAAAACAAGTGATAGAATGGTGTTCGAAACTGGGAATTCAACAAAATTTCACTTCAGTCGGGCATCCAAGAGCGAACGGACAAACCGAAGTAGCAAACCGAGAGATAATAAAATCTTTGGAAAAAAGATTAGGATCAGCCAAAGGAAAATGGCTCGATGAACTACCAGGAGTATTGTGGGCTAATCGAACCACGGTAAGAAACTCAACTGGGGAAACCCCATTCAGCTTGGTATATGGGTCGGAAGCTGTTATTCCTGTGGAAACTTTAATTCCAACGCCAAGAATAGAGATGTTTGATGAACAAGAAAATGAAAAGGCAAGAGAAAATGACGTCGATCTAACAGAAGCCTTAAGGGATAAAGCTGCCGTACGCCTACAAGCCACTAAGGCAAATATGGAGAAAGCATACAATCAAAAAGTACGCGTCCGAACCTTCAAAGAAGGAGACTTGGTTTTGAAAAAGGTAGAAGTATCCAAGCATGTGGGAAAGTTACAACAAAATTGGGATGGACCTTACATCGTCATTGGCGTAGGAAAGAAAGGTTCATACAAAATTGCACACATGGATGGGACAGCCTTACCAAGAACCTGGAACGCAGTCAACCTTAGGAAATACTATGGTAAATAAATTTTAGCAGATTATACTGCATTGTTTTATTTTACTTTAATTTATCAAGTTTTAATCCTTGTAACAAAGGCCTTAGCCTAGAGTTCAATTAGTAAAAATTTTAGCATTTTCTATACATCGATTATTTCGATTAACGCTCTGTGGAATTACACTAGCATATTGATAAATATCAGAACGAAGCGAGTCGAGTATACATTGATCCGCTCAATAAACACTCCTCGATTTATGTCAACGGCAAAAAGGACTTTTTGGTGACAAACCTAAGTCTAAATTATAATGAGTCGAGTATACATTGACCCGCTCAATAAACACTCCTCATTCCGACCACAAAAACAAAATGAGTCGAGTAAACATTGATCCGCTCAATAAAAACTCCTCGATCGAACACAACAAACATAAAGACTTATTGGTGCGAAAAACCTAAGTCCAAACAAAACGAGTTGAGTAAACATCGATCCGCTCGATAAAAACTCCTCGATATATATTCAACGATCAAAAAGACTTTCAGGTACTAAAAACCTAAGTCTAAACAAAACGAGTTGAGTAAACATCGATCCGCTCGATAAAAACTCCTCGATATATCTACAATGATTGAAAGACTTCAGGTTCTAAAAACCTAAGTCTAAACAAAACGAGTTGAGTAAACATCGATCCGCTCGATAAAAACTCCTCGATATATATTCAACGATCAAAAAGACTTTCAGGTACTAAAAACCTAAGTCCAAACAAAACGAGTTGAGTAAACATCGATCCGCTCGATAAAAACTCCTCGATATATCTACAATGATTGAAAGACTTCAGGTACTAAAAACCTAAGTCTAAACAAAACGAGTTGAGTAAACATCGATCCGCTCGATAAAAACTCCTCAACATATATATTCAACGATCAAAAAGACTTTTGGTATTAAAAACCTAAGTCTAAATAAAACGAGTAGAGTAAACATCGATCCGCTCGATATACACTCCTCGAACTATTTACAACGAGAAAAAGACTTTTTGGTATTAAAAACCTAAGTCTAAATAAAACGAGTAGAGTAAACATGGATCCGCTCGATATACACTCCTCGAACTATTTACAACGAGAAAAAGACTTTTTGGTATTAAAACCTAAGTCTAGATTAAACGAGTTGAGTAAACATCGATCCGCTCGATAAAAACTCCTCGATATGTTTTCAATGATTAAAAGACTTTTGGGTTAAAAACCTAAGTATAATTACAAACGAGTCGAGTATACATTGATCCGCTCAATAAAAACTCCTCGATCTACTCCTAACGATCTAAAAAAGATCCGCTGATACTCCTAAAGTTTTGAAAGATAAATCAAGTATGAATTCATCTGCTCGGAAATTACTCCTCGTAAATAAAATTATCAAACGACAAAGAAGATGCAAGAAATAAAATAATATTTTATTCATCAAATCAATTACATACAAATATCCTACGTTACAAAAATCTGCTTGCTACCTAAAGATCGTTACAATGATCTAGTTAAATTGATCCTATGGGATCGACTATCTTCACGACAATGTCCACGGAAACACCAATCTCCTCCCTAGTACCTCATCGATCATAATAAACCACCTAAGAAGCATGCTGCTCAGGATGGTCGACTTCTTTGGTTCGATGGCCAGGCTCTGAAGATCAAATGTTGTTCCAGATGAAATGAACACTACCAGCCAGATAAGCTAGCAATGCTCACTCACCCAGAAGAAGATACTGCTTTTACTTTATCTATAAAACATTTTACTCTCGAGCAGCATCTCTTCAGGACCGTCGTGAAACGGTAAGTTTACCAGCCACCCCGATGGTCTATCACTCCGGAGGTAACACCGAAGAGCGGAGGCGGCTGGCAAGTATGAACCCCCCATGTGCAGACGAAAACCACGGACCTCTAAGGTGATGAAGACTAAAGCAGAGATCTCATGGGATCCGTCGATACAAGGAAGGGCTGACATGGGACCCGTCAATACAAGACTGGGGACAATTCCTTTACTGCGAACGAACAAATCACGATAATGTGACTTCTTGAACATTATGGGGTCCGAAGGCAAAATGAAATCTAAGGAAACAGAGATCTTCATTGTTATGAATGGAAAATAAGGAAACTACCTACTTATTTATAGGCGCCCGTGAGAATGATCCTACGGATAATAGGAGTTTAATCAAGGGACGAAAACGCGACCCTTTGACTTCCCGAATTAAATGCAAGTAAGTTGGAACGGCGCCCGTCTGATCGACTCAACTGATCGATGACAAACAAATCTACAGATCGAAGCGATCAACAAAATAATCCAAGAAAACTTAAAGAAGTTCAAAGACCAAAACGATCTGCACGATCATATATGAGGGTCGCCTAATAGAAAATATTAAGAACTCCTCAACGAAGGCATGCAAAGTTGAACCGTTGAAAGAGGATAATTGCTTAAAAACGACCAGAGCCTCCACCATACGGGGGTCGTAACTGCCTCATACATCATTGGGGGACTACTAAGTTGGCCATACAAGAATTCCATTTAGAATCCAAGAAATCTGACATCGAAATCAGGAGAATAGCCCTCCCTATTCGAAACTATAAGGCCGTCACTGCCTAATTTTCCAAAGAATTGCTGAAGGAGGTCTGAACGGGTCAGATCTGGCCAGGACTGTTACATTTTCCAATTCCTCCCATATCAAGAGTATGATATACTGGCTAGAGAAATGTATAATTGAAAAGCTAATGATGGAAGACATGGATAGGTGAAAAGCACCTAAAGGAAAATTTCCCTTTGAGGAAAAGAAAAACTGAAATTCAACAGGAGGAACAATAACCTCCTTATATAAGATATATGTCATATAAGGACAAATTTATAAGGCATGAATCGAGCATCGACCAGACAGCTAAGGGTTTACACAACGACGATCGGCTGGATTGATCAACAAAGATTAAATATGAACAAGATATATCATTAGAATCAAGGCAAGAATCTGCCTACAGAAGAGATCATAATTTCCAATCTAATCTCCCAATACAAAAACCTCTGCCCGGACAACTACACAAAAGCTGGGCATCATCATCAAAAAAAAAAAAAAAAAAAAAAAAAAAAAAAAAAAAAAAGAGACAGTCCAAGGTCTGCCAGATTGAATAAAGATCATTGAGAAGAATCGCCAGAGGGGCGACCAGCAGAAACAGGCCTCCGAGGAGTTAGGTTACCAGCAAACGCCATCAACTCCTCCTGACGCTTAAGATAACCGGCATCATAACCATCATCATATGCCTGTTGACGAGATCCCTCTGCCGACGCGGCAGCCTGAACTAGGTCGCCTTTCTCTTTCTCAAGAATAACTTGGTCAGCCTCTAACTTTTGGAGATCATCTTTAGCAAGTTGCAGCTGCAGCTCCAAACCCCTGGTTTTAGCTCTCTCCGACTCCAGCTGACCTTGAAGAGCTCTCCGACTATTCCACAGTTCATCATTTTGCACACCCAGCTGGAGTGCAAAATACTTGCCCTAAAAACAGAAAGAGTAAGAAAAACCGCCGTACAACAAAGAATTCAAAACAAAGAACACGAAAAATGTTCGAAATATGTTTACCTGTTCACATATCTTCACCAGAGATTGAACAAGGCGAACATTGGAAGTACCTTCGAGCTTCCTCAATTCGCCGGGCAAAATAGTACTCATGCCTAAATCCCAAGACAAAGCATCAGGTTCAACAGAACCAGGCAGTTCGCTTGTCAAAGGGACACCGTCGGAACGTGGAGTCTCCGACAAAAGAATGTCATTAACCTGCATAAGCACACAGCGATCATCTAACGGACGAGGGGAGTCCCTCTCGTCGGGACTAACAGAGGTCTCTTTGCCGGAAGCAGATATAACGGTCCGACGACCAGACCTCGACCCAGATCGACCCCCAGAAGGTCCCCCAGACTCAAAAGAAGCAGTCGTTACAGTGGTATCATGAAACAGATATTCAGGACCATATTGCGAAATAGACTGCGTTATGGAAGGATTGACAGAAAAACCATCACCGACTTGCCCTTCACTAACTAGCAGGGCAGTAGAAGTAGAAAAAGGAAGGGAACTAACAAAATCCCCTCCATGAGATCCATACTCGTAAGAAGAAAAACCTGAAGAAACAGGTATGTCGTAAACCTGTTCCATGTTGGATGGGTCTCCGAAAGCTAATCGACCTGGGGAAGACCTATTACCTCCCGCGGGGGTAGAAGAAAAGTTTGGTTGGAGGAGCGACGAACTAACTTCTGATAAAGGTTGGAACGTGGTAATAGGAGTATCGATCATCGAACTACTAACTGAGGACGAACGAGGAGGCTCCATCGAAGGCCCTTCTCTTCAAAATTTCTTCGATCTATTATCCCTAGCGCCCTCACGAGAAGGTCGCTTCGAAGTATTACCGAAAAGGTTACTCATGATCGGATTACGGAAAAATATAAATTAATATCGAGGAAGTTTATCGACTAGCTCAAGAAAGAGTATTATGTTAAGAGAGGAGTATAGCAGTAAAAAAGACAAGTCAAATTTTACCTCTCGTATTTATACTACACGAAAAGACGCGACTGACCCGAAGAAAGGGCGCGAAACAGGAAAACTGACCTTGGAGCAAACGCTAGAATTTGAAAGGACACATACATAATGATTACGGCAAATTAAATGACTTGTCTGAATCATTACAGCGAATGTGAAAGGATACGACTGTCAGAATAAGAAACGTTTAGTGTACAAAGTAGGGAAAGCTAAGCTACAATTAAACCTACAAGCGGATAATTACAAAGATTATTTCAAAAATAAATCACTATTTCAAGAAGCCTGGTCGCTTTCCGGAATCTTCTGCTCACTATTGACGACCTCAGTCATGCCTATATCGTCTTCTTCTTCCTCTTCGTCTACTGGATCGATGAAAGTATTATCGAGCTCATCGTTAACATCAGAAGGAGGAATCGGCAATGGATTTCCAAATTCCTCGACAAGATTAGCCAGAGGAAAACCTTGATATTCGACATCTGGAACCTCGGAAGAAGAATAAAGCTCGCCATAACGGTTCAACCGGATATGAGCTGCCTTAAAATACTCCTTCCGACGATCGTCGATCATCTCCAAAGCGACCAGTTGATGAATCGATTTTTTAAAAGTATTCTCAAGAAGAGGGCCGACCATCCGGTACACCAACGCCGTATGAACAGGAGAGTTGAGGAATTCACGAACAACTTGTTCGTCAGATTTCCTAACATATCGATCTCTTTGCCTAAGTGGGACATCATTTTCATACTCCTCTAAAGAAGCTTCAAGGCGTGATACTTGAGATTCAAGCTCACTAATGCGAGTCGTGCTTTTTAACTGCAATTCTTCTAATTTTCTAGCCATTTGATTGGCTTGTTCTTGAACACGAGAAACCTCTATCACCCTATCTATCATTTCTTGATCTTCGGTCCCGGCAGCACGAGTCTCTACGACAGGAACAGAGGAAGATGTCGAGGGACCAACTTCTGAACCGGAAGATTTGTGAAGTAAAGCTTTATACTTCTCTTCAAGGAAATCGCACTGTTGTTTCCAGAGAGAATTTTCATAGGCGTACGATGTCAGACAGGTGTTAACCTGAAATAACGAAGGGGTCAGAAAGAAACGAATTAGCGAATTAAGAAAATCCTAAAAGATCACTTCATCAGAATAATAGAAAGAAAAAGATCTCACCTTTTCAGCGTAAAGAGAAGCTCGCTGGAATTTCTCCAAAGGATCCTTATGAAGAAGCTTATTAAGATCGCGAGTAAGAACGCCAGACAAAAGAATACGGGTCGCCTTATCGACCGCATTCTCGTTATTATCATGAATAAGAGAATCCTTCTCGGAATAACCAGCGGCCCTCCTTCCCTCTAAATGATCCTCGATCATTTCGACCAGAGTAGGATTTGGATGTTTATCCCCGAGTAAAGAAAGGTCGTCACCAGAACGTCCATAGTAGCTCCTCTTCCTGTTAGCTGGATTATTAGATGGATGAGGCATTGACCAGCTGCGACATCCTCGAATACCCAAAGAGGTTCTAAGATGAAGCGGAGGGTAACCGGGTCCCATGCCCTGACGAATAGGGGACTCACGTGAAGAATCCGGAGATTCCTCTCTATTCTCCTCGGATTCGTGACCCAACTCCAATTTCCTTTTTCGAGACGCCCTCTGCTCGATAGGATTATTCTCCACTGACTTGGAAGATTTCGACAGCACCATTTTTCCCTTCGAAGAATGTCGGGAGTTTTCTACCATATGAGCTGAAAAAGAAACAAAATAAAGTTAATTTCTCCATATAAAAAGTATAGTGACAATACTAAAGATCAAATAAAATGCTAACCTAGAGGTTCAGATGATGAACTGATGGGAAAATTATGGACACTTAACCCCGCCTTACGAAGAAAAGATTCCCCAATCAGAAGAGCGCTTTGATATTTGTTTGTACGCATCTCGGGAATCTCAGTGGTAAACTGTACATCGTCAGGAACAAGTTCACCAGTCGGTGAGCGACCTCCAGGAATCCAACTGGAACCATGATCCCACGAGAAAGGCGTGGTCGAACCATCCGCCAAACGGAGATTAGACGGAGGACGAACAAAGAAGAAATGAGATTTCCATGAGGGATTACTAGAAACCGGAGCATCAAAGATTGCTCGGCTAGGCCGCTGACTAGCGAAGAAATATCCACGGTTTGAAGAACTAGAAATATTAAAACGAAAAAGTTGCGTAAAGTTACGGAAAGAAGGTTTAAATCCCTTTGCAATCATCAGAACGGAAAAACAAACCACGAAAGCAACAGAATTTGGAACCAGTTGTGTCAAGCACACGCTGAAAGTTTTTAGAACTTCCAGAAAAAGGGGAGACAAAGGAAGACGCAGTCCGCTATTAAAGTGAGCCGTATAAAAGGCTCGACATCCCTCCGGTGGAGAAGTGACCCTATCAGTAGAGGAAGGAAGAATTATTTCAGAACCTTCCGGAAAATATTTGGTATAGTTATTCACGACTTCAGGGAATGTTTCCTCTGTATATGCGCAAGCTACATCCTCAATTGGTTCAGAAATCTGAGGAACAGTACCTTTGCCCTTTTTGGCTCGGGCGGCTACATCCGCATCGGAAAGGATTCGTACCTTGTAAGTATCTTCTACAGGGATAACAAGGTCAGATACCGTAGTTTGTTCACCCAGAGGATTAGAATGTAACTCCTCCTCGTTATCGGGGGCGATGATCTCTCTAGGAGAAGAAGAAGATCTTCTACGGAAGCCATCTATATTCTAGTTCTCGGAAGAAGAAGGTCGATGAAAGGAAAATTTTATACGACGAACGACCAAACTAGAAAATGACTGCGATCTAAAAGCAAATATAAAAGAGAAATGGCAAACTCGAAAGTCACCTATTTATAAGGAAATGAGAAAAGACGCAGCTACTCAAATTCCCGCCAAAAACGGAAGGATACAAAAAGCCTCCTGAATAGACGCGTGGCGATCCATAATTAGACAGAAGAAACGACTATCTATGATACGTAGCACTCTTTTCCTTACTTAAGATTTTTTCCCACTGGGTTTTTTCTTAAGTAAGGTTTTTAACGAGGCTCCGTTCATAGAAAAGAAACAGTCGACCAGATTTATCTACTTCTACGAGCTCCTATTATCTATACGCTCGAAGAAGTGAGGGAGTACTGATGGGGGCTATTTCGCACCCTACATACTGATCAGATCGAACAAAGATTATAAGATCGATTCGACCAATTATAAAGGATCGGGATCTTCTTACAGACCCTGCCAAATGCCGCTCGCTCCGAGTAAAGATTATACTCCGGACCCAAGAAGGATAGTTGGGCCGAGTCCAAGCAGGACTATGATTCCTTGTAATACTAGGTTTAGCATAATATATATACCTAGTTATTCATTGTATGAGAGGAGGACGAATTCTCTTAATTCTGAGATTACACAAGAATACATTAATAGAACTCAATAATATCCATTAGTATTGCAGAATTCTACATTCATATTGGAGTATTCTTAATTTTGTTAATGGTTTTACTTCTTGCCTTTGATTATTGCTTTTCTTTGTAAACGATCCATCCAGAATAAAGTAACAGAGCCCAATATACTGAATAATTCAATATCCAAACCCCCGATATCACAAATTCACTGATATTAAATTAACCTGACGAAAAACGGTTAAATCATAATAAGAAAATGTGTGAAAGCAAATCTTCATTACATTAATAAGGAGATAATTGCATTTTTGGTACTGAACATTAGATCAATTCCCACTTTTAGTACTGAGTTTTGTGTGTCTAACACATTTGGTACAACCGTTAAAAATAGCCGTTAAGGGTGACGTGGCAGTTAACAAGTCGATGCAAATGATGGTCAAGAGATAATAGAGAACGAGCCCGATGTGAATGATGGTCCCGACCTAATGGAGAACGAGGCTGGTGTGAGAGATGGCGAAGAGCCCTATGCTGGTACCGGTGTGGATGATTGGAGGAGCTCGGTGCGAATGATGGTCACGAGCCCAGTGCTAACTTCTTGTGTTTTCTGCTAAAATAAGGCACTAAATGCCTCATCCAGCCCCAAAAAGTTGAAAACTCGAAAGGGAGATTGATTCCAGGGATAAATTGCGCCCTGAGCTTCGGAATATGCTCAAATATAAAAATATTGGAAAAAATTAACTAGTCAATTGAAAATAAAAAATATTCAACAGAAAGTAAAAGACATTAAGGTTAAAATGATTCAACTGAAGATACAAAAATTATTATACCATCAAGGGAGTCACAAATCCATTCAAGTTCCTTCTGCGCAACGAATCATGGAAGTGTGCCAAAACGGCAGCACCCAATGCATAGTTGTTAATCCCTTCCAAATCGTCAAGAATATGCAAATATATGAATGGAGCATTTGTATTGGTATTATCGAGAAAGAGCTCTTTTTGCATAAAAAATAGTATATATGCCCGACCATATGGTCCAAGATCACTCCCTTCAATCCCTTCAGGTACTTCCTAATACCTTTTCAGTTCTTTGAAGTAATTGATAAGTTGTTTTCCTTTTTAGAAGACTCCTTGACAAGTGGTTTACCCCTAAGCTCTAAGTGCAATTTCAATATGTCCCGGTTTTTAGTTGTTACAGGTTCGCCGACTATTGGCAAACCTGTGATGTAGTAAATGTCCATAATAGAATACACAAATGGAATACCATTAAAATAGAAACTCATTATAGGACGCTGCTATTGCTTTAAAAAATTTTAAATCCTTGTTATATTTTCCCATATTTAGTGGACTTGTAAACAATTTGAAGCAAGTCATATCCACCACTTCTTTGACCCGGTCATCTAATTTCCACTTCATGTTTTTTTATCTTTAATAGACTTGATAATTTTTTTCCTATATTTCTATATATGAGCTAAAACTCAAGGCGCAAGTCATCCCTCCATTCAGAGTTTCGAACTTTTTGGGCTGGATGAGGCATTTAGTGCTTTCTTTTAGCAGAAAACATAAGAAGACAAATTGGAGGCCTCTACTCGAAGAAATATCCGAGGAGGATGAGAGTACTATTTTCTTTTAATTTCGTAGTGTAGTTACTTAAACTTATTAAATTGATGTGTTAAATCTCTTTTAATGCTATGGTTGAATATCTCAAATTGTATGGAGGCGTTACAATCGGCGGACGACAAGTCTTCCGGACATAGCAAAGTCTGTCACAATCCTCATATTTTTCAATGAGGTTCACTATCACCGCCCCAACCACGGTCCCAAGAGATTCGAAACTGATAATTTGTATAAAGAGAATGTAAATAATAGGATATCCTTGAAGCACATTTCTCGGGGAAGACCACTTGCGAAGTGTGACTATAAAAGCAAGGGGAGTTATGTAAAGTGCTTAAGAGAATGGCAAAACAGACAAAACAATCTAATGGAGAATAAAAGGAGATCTTTAGCTTATGGTGAGAATTCAATATGTTACGCTATTTGGCTTCTTTAGCTACATAATAGAGATTTTTTCCCTTAATATTTTAATTTATAGATTCATTTAATAAGGAATTTTCCTATATTTCTATATATGAGCCGAAACTCAGGGCGCAAGTCATCCCTCCATTCGGAGTTTCAAACTTTTTGGGGATGGATGAGGCATTTAGTGCCTTCTTTTAGCAGAAAACATAAGAAGACATTTTGGAGGCCTCTACTCGAAGAAATATCCGAGGAGGATGAGAGTACTCTTCTCTTTTAATTTCGTAGTGTGGTTACTTAAAATTATTAAATTGATGTGTTAAATCTCTTTTAATGCTATGATTGAATATCTCAGATTGTATGGAGGCCTTACAATCGGCTGACGACAAGTGTACCGGACATAGCAAAGTCTATCACAATCCTCATATTTTTCAATGAGGTTCACTATCACCGTCCCAACCACTGGCCCAAGAGGTTCGGAACTGATAATTTGTATAAAAAGAATGTAAATAATAGGATATCCTTAAAACACATTTCTCGGGGAAGACCACGTGCGAAATGTGACTTCAAAAGCAAGGCGAGTTATGTAAAGTGCTTAAGAGAATGACAACACAGACAAAACAATCTGATGAAGAATAAAATGTGATATTTAGCTTATGGTGAGAATTCAAGATTTTACGCTATTTGACTTCTTTAGCTACATAATAGATATTTTTTGCCTTAATATCTTAATTTATAGATTCAATTAATAAAGAACGAGCCCGGTGTGAATGATGGTCCCGACCTAAAGGAGAATGAGCCCACTGTGAATGATGGCCACGAGCTCTATGCTGATACTGGTGTGGATGATTGAGAGATATTAATTAATTGGATTATGTAAATGATGGTCTCGACCTAATGGAGAATGAGCCCGGTGTGAATGATGGCCACGAGCCCTATGCTGATATTGGTGTGGATGATTGGGAGGAGCCAAGCGCGAATGATGGTTATGAGCCCGATGCTAACACCAGTGTGGATGATAGGCAGGAAAAAACATGTAGAGATGTTGTGCCTGAAGCTCAAAGTCCACCACTCGTTCTTAATCAAACAACCAAATGTATTGTTATAAATGAATTCTTACGAGAAGAGGATGTTGAGGTGGACGTCAAAAAAAGAACGAGTCAAGTGTGAATGTAACGAGCCCAATGCAAATGATGGTCAAGAGCTAATAGAGAACGAGCCCGGTGTGAATGATGGTCCCGACCTAATGGAGAATGAGCCTGGTGTGAGTAATGGCGACGAGCCCTATGCTGATACCTGAGTGGATGATTGGGATGAGCCCGGGGCTAATTATGGTCACGAGCCCAGTGTTTTATGCTAAAAGGAGGCACAAAGTGCCTCATCCAGCCCCAAAAAGTTGGAAAGTCCGAAGTGAAACTGATTCCATAGATGACTTGCGCTCTTAATTTCGGAATATGCTCAAATATAGAAATCTAGGAAATATATTTACTAGTCAATTGAAGGTAAAAAAACATTCAGCAGAAAGTGAAAGACATTATGGTTAAAATGATTCAATTGAAGATAAAAAAGTTGTTTAACCAGCAAGGGAGTCACAAATCCATTCATGTTCCCTCTGCGCAACGAATCACGGAAGTGTGCTAAAACGGCAGCACCCCATGCAGTGTTGTCAATCCCTTCCAAATCGTCCAGAATATGCAAATATATGAAGTGAGCATTTGTGTTGGTATTATCGGGAAAGAGCACTTTACGCATCAATAATAGTATATATGCCCGCACATATGGTCCAAGAGCACTCACTTCAACCCCTTAAGGTCTTCCTGATAATTTTTCAGTTCATTTGAAGTAATTGAGAAATTGTTTTCCTTTTTCGAAGATTCCTTGTCAAATGGTTTAGCCATAAGCTCTAAGTGCGATTCCAATATGTCCCAGGTTTTGTTGTTACAAGTTCGTCGTCTGTCGGCAAACCTATGATGTAATAAATGCCCATAAGAGAATACACAAATGGAATACCATTAAAATAGAAACAACCATCATCCGCATTATAGCACTTTAAAAAAATTTAAATCCTTGTTATATTTTCCATCATCCACCACTTCGTTAACCCTATCGTCTAATTTCCCATCATGTTTTTCTTATCTTCAATTGACTTGTTAATTTTTTTGCTAGATTTCTATATATGAGCATATTCCGAAGATTAGGGCGCAAGTCATCCCTGAAATCAATCTCTCTTTGGAGTTTTCATCTTTTTGGGGCTGGATAAGGCATTTAGTGCCTCCTTTTAGTAGAGAACACATGAAGACAAATTGGAGGCCTCTACTCGAAGAAATATCCGAGAATGATGTGAGTACTCTTCTCTTTTAGTTTCGTAGTGTAGTTACTTGAAATCATTAAATTGATGTGTTAAATCTCTTTTAATTCTATGGTTGAATATCTCAAATTGTATGGAGGCCTTACAATCGGCTGGCAACAAGTGTTCCTGACATAGCAAAGTATGTCACTGTCCTCATATTTTTCAATGAGGTTCACTATCACCGCCCGGACCACTGCGCCAAGAGGGTTGGAATTGATAATTTCTATAAAATGAATGTAAATAATAGGATATCCTTTAAACAATTTCTAGGGGAAGACCACGTGAGACGTGTGACTTCAAAAGCAAGACGATTTATGTAAAGTGCTTAAGAGAGTGGCAACACAGACAAAACCATCTGATGGTGAATAAAAGAAGATCTTTACGTTATGGTTAGAACTCTAGATGTTACGCTATTTAGCTTCTTTAACTAGGTAATAGATATTTTTTGCTTAATGTTCTAATTTAGTGATTCATTTAATAAAGAAGGAGCCAGTTGCAAATGATGGTCATGATTTGGTGAAGCTCGGCGCGAATGATGGTCCGGAGCCCGATGCTAACACCGGTGTGGATGATAAGCTGGAAGAAATATGCAAAGAAGTTGTGCTTGAACCTCAAAGTCCACCACCCGTTCGAACAATCAAATGCATTGTTATATGTGAAGTATATACGAGAAGAGGATGTTGAGGTGGACGTCGAAAGAAAAACGAGCCAAGTGTGAATGATAACGAGCCTGATGCAAATGATGGTCAAGAGCTAATAGAGAACGAGCCCAATGTGAACGATGGTCCCGACCTAATGGAGAACAAGCCTGGTGTGAATGAATGATGGCGACGATCCCTCTGCTGATACCGGAGTGGATGATTGGGAGGAGCCCGGTGCGAATGATGGTCACGAGCCCAATGCTAACTTATTGTGTTTTCTACTAAAAGAATTGGTCTAATGTGAATTCCATACGAAGTCCCATTACTAAAAAAATGGGTTATTATTAGTAATACATATTAAATTGGGCTAAAAAATATGAGTATATGATGAAATAGGTGAGAGAGTGTCCTATGGCACGAAAGAGGCGTGTGGCAGGGATTGAGTTTTTCAATACTAGAGAATGAAAATCTGTAGTATTTAATATGATTGAGACTTGCCCTTTTTCACACACAATAGGCGTCCTCTTCTGGGGAGAAGAGATAGAGAATATTGGTGATAGTTTAGGGATATGGGAAAAAAATCTCCAGGGGGACAATTTGCACAAAAATAGCAAAAAGACACCCTTTTGAATTATTACTCCCTCCGTTTCATATAATTAGTTATCATATTTATCAAATTTTTTTTCTTTTCAAATTAATTGATATTTTTGTGTTTTCAAAGTATTTTTTTTTCAATTTTGCCCTTTTTCTCTTATCGAAGTTTAGAAACTCAATGGTCACTACTCACTAATAAAAAATTAAAAAATAGTCATATTTATAAAGGATATTAGAGATATTTTAACATTAAAATGTATGTAATTATGAGATTTTCTAATCTAGGTGAAAAGTAAGAATGTGTCAATTATGAAACGGAGCTAGTATTATTTTATTTTTGCAGGGTTGGAACCAAAAGGTCTTGTTGATTTCAGTTTGTGTTTTTCTAGACAATTAAAACATCGATTATTTTATTAACTTCACAAACTTTATGTA
Source organism: Penstemon eatonii (assembly GCA_038501285.1). Classification (NCBI taxonomy): domain Eukaryota; kingdom Viridiplantae; phylum Streptophyta; class Magnoliopsida; order Lamiales; family Plantaginaceae; genus Penstemon; species Penstemon eatonii. Next base: position 17,611,929 of record CM076712.1, on the reverse strand, counting down.
CCTATTTTAATAGTATTTAAATTGATAATAAACTAGTTAACACAAAAAGTCCATTGCATTTTTCCTTTCTCCTTTTGATAATATCGAAAAGTCCCTAGCATTAAATTAAACTCTGCATGACAGATTTTTGCCAGTAGTAGTGCGAAGGTGTGATTTTTTATGCATGACATAGGAGCCCGAAAGTATGATCATTATGGAAATATTTCAACAATTTTTTGAACAAACATGTCGGCCTATCTGGGTTTTTTGCACTTTGCACCCCCGAAACATGGATAATAGGCACTTTGCACCCCCAAAACATAGGTTTAGCACATTCCACCCTCAAAATACGTACTTTGATCTAGGTATGGGTCACGTAGCTTGACCATAATGTACCTAAGTTGGGTGCGTACAGTTATTTACGCGAGTGGTTATTACCTCTATGGAATCTATCGACTCATCGTAATTGATGAGAGAATTTCCTATATAATCCTTAGATAATTGATACGAGAAACCCGTGGCCATCGCCCGTGACGGATTTGGAAAGGGTTTTCCAAATTTAGCAGTTACATTGGATTATTATCCCGTATTAGAAAGTATAGTTATCAAGATCATTAGAGGTGCCGATCAATTCACACACCCGAGGTCTCGATCGGGAAATTAAGTCGATAGAAGGACCGTATGTACATGACAGTTATAAGAGGTGAGGTGAGGTTCACATAGATCAATTCACCAGAAGTTGGGCCTCATGGGCTTGTGGCTAGACATCGACCATGAGGTGTGGGTACTTCTGAATTAAGAAGGGAGATTAATTCTGGAGTGGTCAATTAAAGGATAATTGGTTGTAAATTAAATCATGAAGGGTTCGTGGGTCTGCTGTCAATTGATGGTGAACTTAGAGGGTTTCACACAATACAATTGGACAGTGACAGTCATAAAATGAAATATTTGATTTAAGGGAGTTAAATCAATAAATGAATTAAAGTGTTAATTCAATTGGAAGATTAATTAATTAGATAGTCTAATTAATTAAATATTAATTAAAGTGTTAATTAATTGAGATATATTAATTATTTGGATTAATGTAAATGATGGTCCCAACCTAATGGATAACGAGCCGGTGTGAATGATGGCAACAAGCCCTATGCTGATATTGGTGTGGATGATTGGGAGGAGCCCGGCGCGAATAATGGTCACGAGCCGGATGCTAACACCAGTGTGGATGATAGGCAGGAAGAAACATGCAGAGATGTTGTGCTTTAAGCTCAAAGTCCACCACTCGTTCTTAATCGAACAACCAAATGTATTGTTATAAATGAAGTTTATATGAGAAGAGGATGATTAGGTGGAATTTGAAAGAAGAACAAGCCAAGTGTGAATGATAACGAGCCCTATGAAAATGATGGTCAAGAGCTAATAGAGAACGAGCCCGGGGTGAAGGATGGTCCCGACCTAACCGAGAACGAGCCTGGTGTGAATGATGGCGACAAGCCCTATGCTGATACCTGAGTGGATGATTGGGAGGTGCCCGTTGCCAATTATGATCAAGAGCCCAGTGCTAACTTCTTGTGTTTTCCGCTAAAAGAAGGCACTAAGTGCCTCATCCAGCCCTAAAAAGTTGGAATCTCCGAAGTGAGATAGATTTCATGAATGACTTGCGCCCTGAACTTCGGAATATGCTCAAATATAGAAATCTAGGAAAAATAATTACTAGTCAATTGAAGGTAAAAAACATTCAGCATATAGTAAAAGACATTAAGGTTAAAATGATTCAACTGAAGATAAAAAAATTGTTTAACCATCAAGGGAGTCACAAATCCATTCATGTTCCCTCTGCGCAACGAATCACAGAAGTGTGCTAAAACGGCAGCAACCCATGCAACATTGTCAATCCCTTCCAAATCATCAAGAATATGCAAATATATGAAGGGACCATTTGTGTTGGTATTATCGGGAAAAAGCACTTTACGCATCAAAAATAGTATATATGCCCGAACATATGATCCAAGAGCACTCCCTTCAACCCCTTAAGGTCTTCCAGATACTTTTTCAGTTAATTTGAAGTAATTGAGAAATTGTTTTCCTTTTTTGAAGCTTCCTTGTCAAATGGTATAGCCATAAGCTCTAAGTGTAATTCCAATATGTCCCGGTTTTTAGTTGTTACAAGTTCGACGTCAATTGGCAAACATGTGATGTAGTAAATGTCCACAAGAGAATACCCAAATTGAAAACCATTAAAATAGAAACATCCTTCATCCGCATTATAGCACCTTAAAAAATGTTAAATCCTTTTTATATTTTCCAATTTTTGGTGGACTTGTAAAAATATTTATGCAAGTTATATCCACCACTTCTTTGACCTTATCGTCCAATTTACCATCATTTTTTTTTATCTTCAATTGACTTGTTAATTTTTTTCCTAGATTTCTATGTATGAGAATATTCCGAAGCTCATGGCGCAAGTCATCCCTGAAATCAATCCCCCTTAAAAGTTTTCAGCTTTTTGGGGCTGGATGAGGCATTTAGGGTCTATTTGGATGGGTTTTGGCTCGGTTTCGCGGGTCTCGGTTTAAAAAAATTGGTTTAGGTGGTTTCGATGAAACCTTTGAGACCTCACTTGGATTGAGTTTGGATGTTGGAGTTTAGGGAAAAAAGTAGGTTATAGGTGTAAAATCAATGTCTTTTTTAGTGAAATTTGAGGAAAAAAGTAGATGACAGACGTCAAATCAATGTTTTATAGGTTTTTAATGGTTTTATGGGTTTGACGAAAACTCATTTGGATGGGTTTTGGCTCGGTCTCGCGAAACCCACGAGACCGGGCCAAAACCCATCCAAATACAGCCTTAGTGCCTCCTTTTAGCAGAAAACACAATAAGACAGATTGGAGGCCTCTACTCGAAGTGATATTCGAGGAGGATGTGAGTAATCTTCTCTTTTAGTTCCGTAGTATAGTTACTTGAAATTATAAAATTGATGTATTAAATCTCTTTTAATTCTATGGTTGAATATCTCAGATTGTATGGAGGCCTTACAATCGGCTGGCAACAAGTGTTCCTGACATAATAGATGGTCCCGACCTAATGGAGAACGAACCCGGTGTGAATGATGGCCATGAGCCCTATGCTGATATCGGTGTGGATGATTGGGAGAAGCCCAGCGCGAATGATGGTCACGAGCCCGATGCTAACACCGGTGTGGATGATAGGCAGTAAGAAACATGCAGAGATGTTGTGCTTGAAGCTCAAATTCCACCACCCGTTCTTCATCGAACAATCAAATTCTAACACCGGAGTGGATGATTGGGAGGATCCCGGTGCGAATGATGTTCACGAGTCCAGTGCTAACTTCTTGTGTTTTCTGCTAAAAGAATTGGTCTAATGTGAATTCCATACGAAGGCCCATTACTAAAAAATGGGTTCTAATTAGTAATACATATTAAATTGGGCTAAAAAATATGAGTATATGATGAAATAGGTGAGAGAGTGTCCTATGGCACGAAAGAGGAGCGTGGGAGGGATTGAGTTTTTCAATACTAGAGAATGGAAATCTCTAGTATTTAATATGATTGAAACTTGCCCTTTTTCACACACAATAGGCGTCCGCTTCTGGGGAGGAGAGATAGAGAATATTGGTGATAGTTTAGGGATATGGGAAAAAAATCTTCATGTGGACATTTTGCACAAAAATAGCAAAAATACACCCTTTTGAATTATTACTCCATCCGTTTCATATAATTAGTTATCATATTTATCATATTTTTTGTTTCAAATTAATTGATATGTTTGTGTTTTCAAAGTATTTTTTTTCAATTTTGCATCTTTTCTCTTATCGAAGTTTAGAAACTCAATGGTCACTACTCACTAATAAAAAATTAGAAAATAGTCATCTTTATAAAGGATATTTGAGATATTTTAACATTAAAATGTATGTAATTATGAGATTTTCTAATCTAGGCGAAAAGTAAGAATGTGTCAATTATGAAACGGAGGGAGTATTATTTTATTTTTGCAGGGTTAGAACCAAAAGGTTTTGTTGATTTCTGTTTGTGTTTTTCTAGACAATTAAAACATCGATCCTTTTATTAACTTCACAAACTTGATGTACCTATTTTAATAGTATTTAAATAGATAATCAACTAGTTAACACAAAAAGTCCATTGCATTTTTCCTTTCTCCTTTTGATAATATCGAAAAGTCTCTAGCATTAAATTAAACTCTGCATGACAGATTTTTGCCAGTAGTAGTGCGAATGTGTGATTTTTTATGTATGACATAAGAGCCCGAAAGTATGATCATTATGGAAATATTCAACAATTTTTTGAACAAACATGTCGGCCTATCTGGGTTTTTTGCACTTTGCACCCCCGAAACATGGGAAATAGGCACTTTGCACCCCCAAAACTTAGGTTTAGCACATTGCATCCTCAAAATACGTACTTTGATCTAGGTACGGGTCACGTAGCTTGACCATAATGTACCTAAGTTGGGTGCGTACAGTTGTTTACGCGAGTGGTTACCTATATGGAATCTATTGACTCATCGTAATGGATGAGAGAATTTCCTATATGATCCTTAGATAATTGATCCAAGAACCCCGTGGCCATCGTCGGTGATGTATTTGGAAAGGGTTTTCCAAATTCAGCAGTTACATTGGATTATTATCCCGTATTAGAAAGTATAGTTATCGAGATCATTAGAGGTGCCGATCAATTCACACACTCGAGGTCTCGATCGGGAAATTAAGTCGATAGAAGGACCGTATGTTCATGGCAGTTATAAGAGGTGAGGTGAGCTTCACAATGATCAATTTACCTGAAGTTGGGCCTCATGGGCTTGTGGCTAGACATCGACCATGAGGTGTGGGTACTCCTGAATTAGGAAGGGAGATTAATTCTCGAGTGGTCAATTAAAGGATAATTACTCGTAAATTAAATCACGAAGGGTTCGTGTGTCTGCTGTCAATAGATGGTGAACTTAGAGGGTCACACACAATACAATTGGACAGTGACTGTCATAAAATGAAATATTTGATTTAATGTAGTTAAATCAATAAATGAATTAAAGTGTTAATTCAATTGGAAGATTAATTAAATATTAATTAAAGTGTTAATTAATTGAGATATATTAATTATTTGGATTAATGTAAATGATGGTCCCAACCTAATGGATAACGAGCCGGTAAGAATGATGGCAACGAGCCCTATGTTGATATTGGTGTGGATGATTGGGAGAAGCCCGACGCGAATGATGGTCACGAGCCCGATGCTAACACCAGTGTGGATGATAGGCATGAAGAAACTTGCAGAGATGTTTTGCTTGAAGCTCAAAATCCACCACTCGTTCTTAATCGAACAACCAAATGTATTGTTATAAATGAAGTTTATATAAGAAGAGGATGATGAGGTGGACGTTGAAAGGAGAACGAGCCAAGTGTGAATGATAACGAGCCCTATGATAATGATGGTCAAGAGCTAATAGAGAACGAGCCCGGGGTGAATGATGGTCCCGACCTAATGGAGAATGAGTCTGGTGTGAATGATAGCGACGACCCCTATGCTGATACCTGAGTGGATGATTGGGAGGAGCCCTGTGCGAATTATGGTCAATAGCCCAGCGCTAACTTCTTGTGTTTTATGCTAAAAGGAGGCACTAAGTGCCTCATCCAGCCCCAAAAAGTTGGAATCTTCGAAGTGAGATTGATTTCATTAATGACTTGCGCACTGAACTTCGGAATATGCTCAAATATAGAAATCTAGGAAAAATATTTACTAGTCAATTGAAGGTAAAAAACATTCAGCAGAAAGTGAAAGACATTAAGGTTAAAATGATTCAACAGAAGATAAAAAAAAGTGTTTAACCATTAAGGGAGTCACAAATCCACTCATGTTCCCTCTGTGCAACGAATCACAGAAGTGTGCTAAAACGGCAGCAACCCATGTAACATTGTCAATCCCTTCCAAATCATCAAGAATATGCAAATATATGAAGGGAGCATTTGTGTTGGTATTATCGGGAAAGAGCACTTTACGCATAAAAAATATTATGTATGCCCGAACATATGGTCCAAGAGCACTCCCTTCAAACCTTTAAGGTCTCTTGAATACTTTTTCAGTTCATTTGAAGTAATTGAGAAATTGTTTTCCTGTTTTGCAGCTTCCTTGTCAAATGGTATAGCCATAAGCTCTAAGTGCAATTTTAATATGTCCCGAGTTTTAGTTGTTACAAGTTCGACGTCTATTGGCAAACATGTGATGTAGTAAATGTCCATAAGAGAATACACAAATGGAAAACCATTAAAATAGAAACATCCTTCATCCGCATTATAGCACCTTAAAAAATGTTAAATCCTTGTTATATTTTCCAATTTTTGGTGGACTTGTTAAAAAATTTATGCAAGTCATATCCAACACTTCTTTGACCGTATATTCTAATTTCCCATCATGTTTTTCTTATCTTCAATTGACTTGTTAATTTTTTTACTAGATTTCTAAGTATGAGAATATTCCGAAGCTCAGGGCGCAAGTCAATCCTGAAATCAATCTCCCTTCGGAGTTTTAAACTTTTTGGGGCTGGATAAGGCATTTAGTGCCTCCTTTTAGCAGAAAACACAAGAAGACAAATTGGAGGTCTCTACTTGAAGAAATATTCGAGGACGATGTGAGTAATCTACTCTTTTAGTTTCGTCGTATTGTTACTTAAAATCATTAAATTGATGTATTAAATCTCTTTTAATTCTATGGTTGAATATCTCAGATTGTATGGAGCCCTTAGAATCGGCTGACAACAAGTGTTCCTGACATAATAGATAATGAGCTCGGTGTGAATGATAGTCCCGTCCTAATGAAGAACGAACCCGGTGTGAATGATGGCCACGAGCCCTATGCTGATATCGGTGTGGATGATTGGGAGAAGCCCGACGCGAATGATGGTCACGTGTCCGATGCTAACACCGGTGTGGATGATAGGCAGGAAGAAACATGCAGAGATGTTGTGCTTGAAGCTCAAAGTCCACCACCCGTTCTTCATCAAACAATCAAATGCTTACAACGAAGTGGATGATTGGGAGGAGTCCGGTGCGAATGATGTTCACGAGTCCAGTGCTAACTTCTTGTGTTTTCTGCTAAAAGAATTGGTCTAATGTGAATTCCATACGAAGGCCCATTACAAAAAATGGGTTATTATAATTAATACATATTAAATTGGGCTAAAAAATATGAGTATATGATGAAATAGGTGAGAGAGTGTCCTATGGCACGAAAGAGGCGCGTGGGATGGATTGCGTTTTTCAATACTAGAGAATGCAAATCTCTAGTATTTAATATGATTGAGACTTACCCTTTTTAACACACAATAGGCGTTCACTTCTGGGGAGAAGAGATGGAGAATATTGGTGATAGTTTATGGATATGGGATAAAAATCTTCAGGGGGACATTTTGCACAAAAATAGCAAAAATAGACCCTTTTGAATTATTACTCCGTCCGTTCCATATAATTAATTATCATATATATCAAATTTTTGGTTTCAAATTAATTGATATGTTTGTGTTTTCAAAGTATTTTTTTTCAATTTTGCCCCTTTTCTCTTATCGAAGTTGAGAAACTCAATGCTCACTATTCACTCATAAAAAATTAAAAAATAGTCAACATTATAAAGGATGTTTGAGATATTTTGACATTAAAATGTACGTAATTATGAGATTTTTTAATCTAGGTGAAAAGTAAGAATGTGTCAATTATGAAACGGAGGGAGTATTATTTTATTTTTGTGGGGTTAGAACCAAAAGGTCTTGTTGATTTGTTTGTGTTTTTCTAAACTATTAAAACATTGGTCCTTTTATTAACTTCACAAACTTGATGTACCTGTTTTAATAGTATTTAAATTGATAATCAACTAGATAAGACTAAAAGTCCATTGCATTTTTCCATTCTCCTTTTAATAATATCGAAAAGTACGTACCTAGCATTAAATTAAACTCTGCATGACAGATTTTTGCCAGTAGTAGTGTGAAGGTGTGATTTTTTATGCATGATGTAAGAGCCCGAAAGTGTGATCATCATGGAAAAATTTCAACAATTTTTTGAACATACAATTTTTTGAACAAACATGTCCAGACCCAAAAAGTTGGAATCTCCGAAGTGAGATAGATTTCATGAATGACTTGCACCCTGAACATCGGAATATGCTCAAATATAGAAATCTAGGAAAATATTTACTAGTCAATTGAAGGTAAAAAACATTCAGCAGAAAGTGAAAGACATTAAGGTTAAAATGATTCAACTGAAGATAAAAAATTGTTTAACCATCAAGAGTCACAAATCCATTCATGTTCCCTCTCCGCAATGAATCACGGAAGTTTGCTAAAACGGCAGAACCCCATGCAACGTTGTCAATCCCTTCCAAATCGTCAAGAATATGCAAATATACGAAGGGAGCATTTGCGTTGGTATTATCGGGAAAGAGCACATTAAACATCAAAAATATTATATATGCCCGCTCATATGGTCCAAGAGCACTCCCTTCAATCACTTAAGGTCTTCCGGATACTTTTTCAATTCATTTGAGGTAATTGAGAAATTGATTTCCTTTTTAGAAGCTTCCTTGTCAAATGGTTTAGCCATAAGCTCTAAGTGCAATTCCAATATGTCTCGGGTTTTAGTTGTTACAAGTTCTCCGTCTATTGGCAAACATGTGATGTAAAAAATGTCTATAATAAAATACACAGATCGAAGACCATTAAAATAGAAACATCCATCATCCGCATTATAGCACCTTAAAAAATGTTAAATCCTTGTTATATTTTCCAATTTTTGGTGGACTTGTAAGAAATTTTATGCAAGTGAAATCCACCCTTCTTTGACCCTATCGTCTAATTTCCCATCATGTTTTTCTTACCTATTGACTTGTTAATTTTTTTTCCTTGATTTCTATATATGAGCATATTCTGAAGCTCAGGGCGCATTTCATCCCTGAAATCATTCTCCATTCGGAGTTTTCAACATTTTGGGGCTAGATGAGGCATTTTGTGCCTCCTTTTAGCAGAAAACACAATAAGACAAATTGGAGGCCTCTACTCGAAGAAATATCCGAGGAGGTGTGAGTACTCTTCTCTTTTAGTTCCGTATTCTAGTTACTTAAAATCATTAAATTGATATGTTAAATCTCTTTTAATTCTATGGTTGAATATCTCAGATTGTATGGAGGCCTTACAATCGGCTGGCAACAAGTGTTCCTGACATAGCGATGTATGTCACAGTCCTCATATTTTTCAATGAGGTTCACTATCACCGCCCCGACCACTGCGCCAATAGGTTCGGAATTGATAATTTAAATAAAATGTATGTAAATAATAGGATATCCTTGAAACAATTTCTGGGGGAAGACCACGTGCGACGTGTGACTTCAAAAGCAAGACAATTTATGTAAAGTGCTTAAGAGAGTGGCAACCCAGACAAAACCATCTGATGGTGAATAAAAGGAGATCTTTATGTTATGGTTTGAATTCTAGATGTTACGCTATTTGGCTTCTTTAACTACGTAATAGATATTTTTTGCTTAATGTTCTAATTTATTGATTAATTTAATAAAGAACGAGCCCGGCGCAGATGATGGTAATGAGATAATAGAAAATGAGCTCGGTGTGAATGATGGTCCCGACCTAATGGAGAACGAACCCGGTGTGAATGATGGCCACGAGCCCTATGCTGATATCGATGTGGATGATTGGGAGATGCCTGGCGCGAATGATGGTCGCGAGCCCTATGCTAACACCGGTGTGGATAATGGGCAGGAAAAAACATACAGAGATGTTGTGCTTGAAGCTCAAAGTCCACCACCCGTTCTTAATCGAACAATCAAATTTATTGTTATAAGTGAAGTCTATACGAGAAGAGGATGTTGAGGTGGAAGTTGAAAGAAGAACGAGGCAAGTGTGAATGATGGTCCCGACCTAATGGAGAACGAGCCTAGTTTGAATGATGCCAACGATCCCTATGCTGAAACCGGAGTGGATGATTGGGAGGAACCCGGTGCGAATGATGGTCACGAGCCCAGTGCTAACTTCTTGTGTTTTCTTCTAAAAGGATTGGTCAAATGTGAATTCCATACGAAGGGCCATTACTAAAAAATGGGTTATTATTAGTAAAACATATTAAATTGGGCTAAAAAATATGAGTATATGATGAAATAGGTGAGTGTCCTATGGCACGAAAGAAGCGCGTGGGAGGGATTGAGTTTTTCAATACTAGAGAATGAAAATCTCTAATATGCAATATGATTGAGACTTGACACACAATAGGTGTCCGCTTCTGGGGTGAAGAGAGAGAGAGACTATTTGTGATAGTTTAGGGATATGGAAAAAAAAAATCTTCAGGGGGACATTTTGCACAAAAATAGCAAAAAGACACCCTTTTGAACTATTACTCCCTCCGTTTCATATAACTAATTAACATATATTTATCAATTTTTTTATTTCAAATTAATTGATATGTTTGTGTTTTCATAGTATTTTTTTTCAAATTTGCCCATTTTCTCTTATCGAAGTTGAGAACCTCAATGGTCACTACTCACTAATAAAAAACTATAAAATAGTCATCATTATATAGGATATTTAAGATATTTTAACATTAAAATGTATGTAATTATGAGATTTGTTAATCTAGGTGAAAGTAAGAATGTGTCAGTTATGAAACGGATAGACTATTATTTTATTTTGGTGGGGTTAGAACCAAAAGGTCTTATTGATTTATGTTTTGTGTTTTTCTAGACAATTAAAACATCGGTCCTTTTATTAATTTCACAAACTTGATGTACTTATTTTAATAGTATTTAAATTGATAATCAACCAGTTAACAAAAAAAGTCCATTGCATTTTTCCTTTCTCTTTTTGATAATATCAAAAAGTCCTTAGCATTAAATTAAACTCTGCGTGACAGATTTTTTCAGTAGTAATGCGAAGGTGTGATTTTTTATGCATGACATAAAATCCCGAAAGTTTGATCATTTTGGAAATATTTCAACAATTTTTTGAACAAACATGTCGGCCTATCTGGGTTTTTCGCACTTTGCACCCCCGAAACATGGAAAATAGACACTTTGCACCCCCAAAACTTAGATTTAGCACTTTTGACCCTCAAAATACGTATTTTGATCTAGGTACATGTCACGTAGCGTGACCATAATGTACCTAAGTTGGGTGCGTACAAATGTTTACGTGAGTGGTTAGTACCAATATGGAATCTACCGACTCATCATAATAGATGAGAATTTCCTATACGATTCTTAGATAATTGATCGGAGAAACTCGTGGACACGGTCGGTGACGGATTTGGAAAGGGTTTTCCAAATTTAAAAGTTATCGAGATAATTAGAGGTGCCGATCAATTCACATACCCGTGGACTCGAACGAAAAATTAAGTCGGTAGACAGACCGTATGTACATGGCAGTTATAAGAGGTGAGGTGAGGTTCACAAAGATCAATTCACCTGAAGTTGGCCCTCATGGGCTTGTGGCTAGACAACGACCATGAGGTGTGGGTACTCCTGAATTAAGAAGGGAGATTAATTCTGGAGTGGTCAATTAAAGTGTAATTGCTCGTAAATTAAATCACGAAGGGTTCATGGGCCTGCTATTAATTGATTGTGAACCTAGAGGGTCACACACAATATAATTGGACAGTGACAGTCATAAAAGGAAATATTTGATTTAAGGGAGTTAAATCAATAAATATATTATAGTGTTAATTCAATTGGAAATTAATTAAAGTGTTAATTAATTGACAGATATTAATTAATTAGATTGATGTAAATGATGGTCCCGACCTAATGGATAAAGAGCGGGTGTGAATGATGGCTTCGAGCCCTATGCTGATATTGGTGTGGATGATTGGGAGAAGCCCAGCGCGAATGATGGTCACGAGCCCGATGCTAACACCAGTGTCGATGATAGGCAGGAAGAAACATGCAGAGATGTTGTGCTTGAAGCTCAAAGTCCACCACTCGTTTTAATCGAACAACAAAATGTATTGTTATAAATGAAGTTTAAACAAGAAGAGGATGCTGAGGTGGAGGTCGAAAGAAGAACAAGCCAAGTTTGAATGATAACGAGCCCGATGCAAATGACGGTCAAGAGCTAATAGAGAACGAGCCCTAGGTGAAAGATGGTCCCAACCTAATGGAGAACGACTCTGGTGTGAATGATGGCGACGAGCCCTATGCTGATACCTGAGTGGATGATTGGGAGGAGCCTGATGCGAATTATGGTCACGAGCCCATTGCAAACTTCCTGTGTTTTCTGCAAAAAGGAGGCACTAAGTGCCTCATCCAGCCACAAAAAGTTGGAAACTACGAAGTGAGATTTATTCCATGGATGACTTGCGCCCTGAACTTCGGAATATGCTCAAATATAGTAATCTAGGAAAAATATTTACTAGTCAATTGAAGGTAAAAAACATTCAGCAGAAAGTGAAAGACATTAAGGTTAAAATGATTCAACTGAAGATAAAAAAATTATTTAACCATGAAGGGAGTCACTAATCCATTCATGTTCCCTCTGCGCAACGAATCACGGAAGTGTGCTAAATGAAGGTGTGATTTTTTCCAGTAGTAGTGCGAAGGTGTGATTTTTTATGCATGACATAAGAGCCCGAAAGTGTGATCATTATGGAAATATTTCAACAATTTTTTGAACAAACATGTCGGCCTATCGGGGTTTTTTGCACTTTGCACCCCCGAAAGATGGGAAATAGGCACTTTGCACACCCAAAACTTAGATTTAGCATTTTGCATCCTCAAAATACGTACTTTGATCTAGGTACGGGTCACATAGCTTGACCATAATATACCTAAGTTGTGTGCGTATAGTTGTTTACGCGAGTGGCTAGTACTAGTATGTAATCTATCGACTCATCGTAATGGATGAGAAAATTTCCTTTACAATTCTTAGATAATTGATTCGAGAAGCCCGTGGCCACGGTCGGGGACGGATTTGGAAAGGGTTTTCCAAATTTAGCAGTCACACTGTATTATTTTCCCGAATTAGAAAGTATAGTTATCGAAATTAAGTTGATAGAAGGATCGTATGTACATGGCAGTTATAAGAGGTGAGCTGAGGTTCACAAAGATCAATTCACCTGAAGTTTGGCCTCATGTCTTGTGGCTAGATATCGACCATTAGGTGTGGGTACTCCTGAATTAAGAAAGGAGATTAATTCTGGAGTGGTCAATTAAAGGGTAATTGCTCGTAAATTAAATCACGAAGGGTTTGTGGGCCTGCTGCCAATTGATGGTGAACCTAGAGGGTCACATACAATACAATTGGACAGTGACAATCATAAAAGGAAATAGTTGATTTAAGGGAGTTAAATTAATAAATGAATTGAAGTGTTAATTCAATTTTAAGATTAATTAATTAGATAGTCTAATTAATTAAATATTAATTAAAATGTTAATTAATTGAGAGAGATTAAATGATTAACGTAAATGATTGTCCCGACCTAATGGAGAACGAGCCCAGTGTGAATGATGGCCACGAGCCCTATGCTGATATTGGTGTGGATGATTGGGCGGAGCCCGACGTGAATGATGGTAACGAGCCCGATGCTAACACCAGTGTGGATGATAGGCAGGAAGAAACATGCAGAGATGTTGTGCTTGAAGCTCAAAGTCCACCACTCGTTCTTAATTGAACAACCAAATGTATTGTTATAAATGAAGTTTATACGAGAAGAGGATGCCGAGGCTGACGTCGAAAGAAGAACGAGCCAAGTGTGAATGATAACGAGGCCGATGGAAATGATGGTCAAGAGCTAATAGAAAATGAGCCCGTTGTGAATCCCGACCTGGTGGAGAACGAGCCTGGAATGAATGATGGCGATGAGATCGGAGTGGATGATTGGGAGGAGCCCGGTGCGAATGATGGTCACGAGCCCATTGCTATCTTTTTGTGTTTTCTGCTAAAAGGAGGCACTAAATGCCTCATCCAGCCCCAAAAAGTTGGAAAATCCGAAGTGAGATTGATTCCAGGGATGACTTGCGCCCTGAACTTCGGAATAAGCTCAAATATAGAAATATATGAAAAATATTTACTAGTCAATTGAAGGTAAAAAACATTCAGCAGAAAATGAAAGACATTAAGGTTAAAATGATTCAACTGAAGATAAAAAAATTGTTTAACCATCAAGGGAGTCACAATCCATTCATGTTCCTTCTTCGCAACGAATCATGGAAGTGTGTCAAAACGCCAGCACTCCATGCAACTTTGTCAATCCCATCCAAATCGTCAAGAATATGCAAATATATGAAGGGCGCATTTGTGTTGGTATTATCGGGAAAGAGCACTTTATAAATTAAAAATAGTATATATGCCCGAACATATGGTCCAAGAGCACTCTGTTCAACCCCTTAAGGTCTCTTGAATACTTTTTCAGTTCATTTGAAGTAATTGAGAAATTGTTTTCCTGTTTTGCAGCTTCCTTGTCAAATGGTATAGCCATAAGCTCTAAGTGCAATTCCAATATGTCCCGATTTTTAATTGTTACAAGTTCGTCGTCTATTGGCAAACCTGTGATGTAGTAAATGTCCATAAGAGAATACACAAATGAAATACTATTAACTTAGAAACATCCATCATCCGCATTATAGCACCTTCAAAAATGATAAATCCTTGTTATATTTTCCAATTTTTGGTGGACTTGTAAAAATTTTTATGCAAGTCATATCCACCACTTCTTTGACCCTCTCGCCTAATTTCCCCATCATGTACATCCATCATTCACCTCATCTTCTCGCTCTCGGTCCCCTACTTGTGTCCGACATCCAACCATAGATTCATGGACTTCTTTGACAATCTGTTCAATCTGAATCTGCCTCTGATAGATCTGAACTTGTCTCTCATTGATCTGCATCAACCATCGTTGATTATCATTACACATCTGCATCAATTCGGTAGCCCTATAAGGTGTATCTTCATTATTTGATGTTGAAGGGCGTTGAGAGGTTCGATGGACATTGGGAGACGCAAAGATGAAGAAATGTCAGATTGGTTAGGAGAAGTGCGGGAGGCATCATTTTCTTCCTCACCTTCAGCACCTCCGGGAGTGGGCCTCTCCCAAACAATGACATAGTCATCACCCAAATCTTCTACCAGGCTCCTGAAGACATCAAATTGATTATTGAAAGAGGTCACCTACTCTTCAAGATGACTAAAATAAGACTTCCGTTTCTCCTCTTCGGTTGGATGGAGGATCGGGATCAGGACCTGAAAACATAAAACACATAGTCATATCAAATACTTTTTGCTATTCATGGCAATATTAAAAAATAATAAATAAATACTATAAATCCGATGCCTGGTCCATGTTTTTTGACTTGGGTATTGTTCAGCGAATTACTATCCATGATCCACCTTAGCATTCGCAGACACTCCTTACCAAAATCGGGTCCGGGCATAGAATGACATAACTCAACCAAGCCTTATACTGCCTCATATGCCCAAAACTACACAAAAAACGTATACGTTAGAAATTTAGAAGTTGTCATAATAGTTCTACAAAAATAACTTGATTAAACTAAGAGTGCATCCATACAATTACAATCCATGGGCATACATATGCATTCCACTTGCTTTCCTCCAGATAAGTTGTCAGATCTCCAGCGTATTGCAAGACTTCATCAAGGGTTGTGTTCCAACACTTTCAACCCCACGAATATTTTTCGCATAGATCGAGGTTATCGCATACCTGTAATATTAAACAAACTTTTAGATAAATAATCAATAGTACAATAAAACATAACAATATGGAATAATTTAAACTACTTACATCAAACACATAAACTTTGATAGTCTCGTTGTGGCTGCTCAACAAGAAGTTTGATACTATCAAAACGTAGACCAACTTGAGTCTATCGATGTTGTCGACATGATCAATGACCATTTCATGAAGCTTTATCTTGACAGAATTCACGAAGACCATTTTTCTCCCTGCACGAGGGAAGTATCATGCCTTTAAATCAATAGCCTTTGTCATGCGGATGTTAGATGTTTTTATCTTGTAATTATATTTCAATTTTGACAACAACGCAAACTCCTGCGCACTCAACCTCAATGGCTTTCTATTTACCCCAAACTAATGCTCGAATGTGTTCTTGTTTGTTTTCTTTTTTGGAAACATGTTGCTCGCAAATTCTAATGAACAATTGGTGCAACATGGCCCCTTTGAATTTGCATATATCTGCAAGATCTAGAAAAGTCTCAATCTGGGGATAGTTTTTTGCTTGTTGAAGGTTCTGTGGCAATATGTAGTTTTTGTATGTAACTAGCTCCTTCAAACTACTTCGGATAGTCAACTTTCAGTTACTACAGATTTCCCCAAAATGAAGAGGAGGCAACTCATGCAACTGGTCCGTGTATAGAATTTGATAAGAACCATCCTACAAAACAAATAAACTAATTGAATTCAAAAACTACATTCCAGACATAAATAACCACCTACTATAAGATCAAAAACTAAAGTTTTGCACTTGTAATGTTCGGCACTTGGGGCTTGGAGAAGATAAAGCTTTGTGTTGTTTTTGTTCCTAGTTTGATCTTCTTCAAGCCCCAAGTGCCATTTTTGCAGGAACAAAAACAACTACACAAAACAATGCTTGGGGCTTGATCTTCTCCAAGCCCCAAGTGCCGAATATTACAAGTGCAAAAGAAGGAAGGAAAAATAATAAAACATAAAACGAGTGCTTGATCTTATCCAAGTCCCAAGTGCCGAATATTCCAAGCCAGTGCCAAACAGAACGGAGCTTGGGACTTGATGTTCTCCAAGCCCCAAGTGCCATTTTTGCAGGAAGAAAAATAACAAAACACAAAACGGTGCTCGGGGGCTTGATATTCTCCAAGCCCTAAGTGCCGAACATAAAAGAAATTGGGCCAAAACACAAATTCGTGAGAATTCCAGTTCCAGACTAGCTCGAATAATCACCCTATCATTATTTTTCTCACTTCGAATCTCGATCATTTTTAAGAATTGTTTAGGTTAAAGTAGAATTTGTGTATGTTGAGGCAGAACCGTAGATGTGAATGATTTTGGTGAATTGAATCTGAAAGAAGATAATAGGTTCTAATAGAGGAAGGGTTTTCTTTCTTTCTTGATTTTCAAAATGGTGAGTTATTATGTTAAGGGATTGAGGTTAATTGTGAGAAATTAGATTTTGAGGACTTAATTTGTAAATTATGGTCAAAATATCTGGAAAAAAATATATATAATTATATCATTTTTGTAATTACAACTTTCAAACGTATCATTTCAAGCCATTACTTGAGCTGCCCCCCATTTCCAATCGGATTAGAACAACTTCTCTCAAACCCTTTAGATTTCTCCCTATAGAATTCTATTTCTCTCCCAATTCAATGAATTTGTTGCCATATTTCCCTCTCAATCCAAACTCTATTTTCCCACATTTACATAAGATCTTTCTTAAACATAACACGGCGCCTCACAACCTCCAGACTCCATGGGCCAGTCTATTTCTCTGCCAAATACACAAAATCAGTTGCCCGAACCGCTGAAACTTGAAGCTCTGACACCGAGATTGTCCCGTAGAGGTGAATTTCCATAGTTTCATTTGTGGGTACTTTTCCTGGTTTTTGGAAAATTTAAATGTGTATTTCTTGTGTGTATTAATATGCAAAATGAATAAGGTGAAGTAAGAATGACTGCTATAAACTTTATCATAACTGTAAATTTTGGGAATTTCAGCCTTATGATTAATGTATTCTAGAGTATTCTATGCTTTAAATCGAATTGTTTTGACATATTTTTTGGTTCAAGATAATGTCAAAAGGAAGATGGTATGGACGATTTGGGTTTTTTTTATTTGTAATACTTCTACAAAATATGAAAACAGTAACATGTTTTCTTGCACAGGCCATGACAACAATTTAAAGTATAATAGCTAATATCCATTTAATTCATTCATATTGATTATTCTACTCAAATATTGCAAAACTTTATTTATGTTAGGCCTAATGTTGGTTAACATTGGAGAAGGTTTTGAAGATGACAAAAATGCCATAATGGTTTTGAAGATTAAAAGGTTAAAAGAATTATCATCAACTAAGAACTGAAAAACTTAGTGAAACCTATCTCACGGTCTGCAAGCTATGTGACTGAATCAGCCGAGTGGGATATCAGATCAGTGAAGATCAGATTGGTTATCATCAGCCGAGTCAAGATAGATGTGTTCATTCTTGAATCAGCAGAGTAGCCATCAGCCAAGTGATCATCAGTAGAGTGATCATCAGCAGAGTACTTCCATCAACGAAGTGAAGATGGTCAGTAAGCTACCCAATGGTAACATGCTGAGTGCATTAAATGCGACTGACATAAAGCAGATATCCGTACAGCAAAGTGTACATAGCAACAGTTGCAGAAAGCCGTTCCAGAAATTGGGGACCAGTACTCGAGGACTGTAGATTTCTGTCTCATCTTCAACGGGCAGAAATTCAAATCCATGAAATATAAATAGAAGACAAACTGAAGATCGAAAGAGGGGACTTGCACAAATCAAGATCATATCCTTAGAGCAAGATCCATCAGTTGAGTTGTCTGATCACAAGCGAAGTCATTTGTTGACGGAGCTAAAATCGTTGAGAACAGAGCTCAAAACTCTTGTTTGTCTGAGTGACATTCAACTGTAAAGAGAAGAAGTTTATATCCATCTTTGTGAGTGATATAACTTCGTAGTATAGGTCTTCTGAGTGATTTCCTATACTGAGATTTGCGAGGAGCTGTTATCCATCTTTGTGAAGTGATAACACTCTGCAGAATAGGTTTTCTTTGTGATCTCCTATTGCGAACTTACGGCCAGTTCATTTGTTGTTCGGCGTAAGCAGAGTATATTGTAATCTTTGTGATTATAGTATAACCCAAGATCTTCGTGACTTGGAAGAGTGGACTAAATGATTTTTATCCATATAACCACTATAAAAATTATGTGTGTTTGATTCATAGTTTCTTTAGCTTGCTTACTTTCAAAAGAAATCAAACATACGAATTGAACCAAAAGATTTTAAAAGGAGTTGTAAAAACTGGGGATAAAATCTTTTGAGTGAGAAAACTTAAAGAGGAACAGATTGGTTGAAAAACACTTGATAAATCCGCTGCCAACTAGTTTCTAAAACTCTGATATTTCATCTGAATCAGCTGAGTGAAATCAGATGAGTGGTCAACTCTGCTGCTCAAAGCTTTGTGCGCGAACAGCTTAGTAGTCTTACAGATTCTAGATCAGCTTAGCCTGCTGACAGAAAACGTTAGAGAAAAAGTTTTTATGTTTTATGAGATCTATTCACCCCCCTCTCTAGATCTCATTGACCACTTTTGGGACCAACACCTGATTTCTTGAAAGCATTATTACATTATATCCTCAACATACAAAATATAACAGGGTTCTCCTTTTAAAGCCTTTAGAAATCACTTGGGGACAAGTAATTTTAATAATATGTCATACTATCTAATAACGGAGAATATATAATCTATAGTTACAGCCTAAAATATTGAAATAGCCATTTAATGATATATCTTTATAGTGGATCTTTTGTATTTTTATATTGGAACAAAAATCATGTATATGTATCGTAACTGGATGTGGCGTCGTAATGAAAGTGGTAGAACTAGAGCTGAATATGCGGACGGGGTAGTTGGTTTCTTGAATTTTGCCTTTTCTCACGAGGAGTGTGTACAAGATAAGAAAATAAGATGTCATTGTAAAAAGTGTAAAAACATGTTATACAAGATGCGAGTTGATGTGCAGTATCACCTTCATAAATTTGGTTTCATGCAGACCTATGATAGGTGGGTAACGCACGGTGAGCCATTAGTAGCCTCAAATACTTCGAATCATGAGTCTGATAATTTCATAAGTGAGGAAAGATCAGGAATTGAAACAATGGTCATGGATGTTGCGGGTCATGAATTCAATTGGAGTGAACAACAGTCTAATCGAAAAGCCCAAAAGTTTTATGATTTAGTAAATTCTACGGACGAACCCCTGTATGATGGTTGCAAGACGCATACTAAACTTTCAGCTATGGCCCGAATGTTCAGTTTGAAGTCGGAATATAACATGCCAGAATCATGTTCTGATCGCAAGGTGGCGTTGGTGAAGGAAATGCTATCAAAAGGTGATCGATTGCCACAAAACTTGTACAAAACCAAAAGAGAATTAGCTAAACTTGGTCTTGAGTATGAGAAAATTGATTCATGCACAAACAACTGTATGTTGTACAATGAGAAAATTGATATGCAAGAATATAGCGTATGCCATCATCCTGGATACAAGCCAAATAAACCAGGAAGTTGGAAGAAGATTCCTTATAAGGTTTTGCATTACTTGTCCATTACACCGAGACTTCAGAGGTTGTATATGTCAATACACAGTTGAAAACACATGACTTGGCACACCAAACCTTAAGAAGATGGAACTATGGCACATCCGGCTCACGATGATGTCTGGAAACATTTTGATCACACTCACGAGTCATTTGCCTCAGAACCACGTAATTCTTACGGTCTGTTTACAGATGGCTTTGAACCCTTTAACAACTTTGGTACTCCTTATTCGTGTTGCTTATGATCATAACAGTAAACAATTTCCTGACATGGATATGCACAAATCTTATATGTTTCTGAGTATGGTTATACCCCGGTCCTGAAAGCCCAGGACAAAATATAGACGTCTTTTTACGACCTCTTATCGATGAGTTGAAAATGTTGTGGGATGATGGTGTTCGAACATATGATGTAAACAGGAAGGAAAACTTTCAAATGAGGGCAGCACATATGTGAATGATCATTGATTTTCCATGATTTTCCAGCGTACGCCATGCTGTCTGGGAGCACACATGGAAAGTTTGCATGTCCTTTTTTCATGGAACTCACAGTAGTTCCAACTTAAATTTGGAAGAAAGGCATCTTGGTTCAACTGTCACCGACAATTTTTGACATTGCGACATCGTTTGAGAAGACTTGGCAAACACATCAGGAAGGGTAAAAGAGAGAAAGGTATGCCGCTTCCTCGCTTATCTGGTGAAGAAATACATAGGAGAGTTGAGAAACTTCCCAATATTACATTTGGCATACAGAGTGGAAAACAAGAAATTGAAGGGTTCAAAGTGTCACATAACTTGGGTTAAGAAGAGCATATTCCGGGATCTTCCATATTGACATACAAATCTTATTCGCCACAATTTGGATGTCATGCATATCGAGAAGAATTTTTTTGATAATATTTTCAACATGGTGATGGATGTGAAAGGGAAAACAAAAGATAACGCTAAAATCGGACAAGATTTGGAGCTTTATTGCGATCGATCTGATCTACATGTGGTCTCTAACAATAGGGGAAAATCATGGAAACTCAAGACAGCATATGTCCTTAAAAAGGAGCAAATAAGAGATGTGTGTGATTGGGTCAGAAAGCTTAAGTTTCCTGACGGATATGTGTCTAATATAGCACGATGTGTGAGCGAAGATGATAAATTTCATGGGATGAAGAAGCACGATTGTCATGTGTTCATGCAAAGATTACTCCTAATAGCATTTCGATATCTTCTTCCTAAACCTGTATGGAAACACTGACAGAAAAAAGACATTTGACTCAATGGAGTATTTCCCGATTCACTTGGCATATGAAGCCAAAGTTCGAGGACCCGTACAAAACCGATGGATGTATCCTTTTGAGAGGTAATTTCATTTAACTTGCTATTACCAGCAATATTTTTATTACCAACATGTGAATTTCAGATTCCTACACCACTTGAAGGAAAAAGTGGGCAATCGAGCCAATGTTGAGGCTTCCATTGTAAAGTCACACTTGAATGATGAAGTCTCCAAATTTTGTTCATTGTACATTGAACCTAATGTACAAACAAGACTTAATCGTGTTTCTCGAAATGATGATGGAGGATAGGTTGATACGAGAGAGCATCTTTCCATTTCCGCACACCCAGGTCGAGCTTTGGGTCCTCCGATACGTCATAGACTGTTAACCGAAAATGAAATAACAACCGCCCATCTATATGTATTGTTGAATTGTGCAAAATTAAATCATTTCATTGAATGAGTGCATTATATCAATTAGCTATTATGCATTGTGTATTATGTGCAATTTTTTACCTTTATAATGGTTATTTCTATGTAGAAATTTGATTTGCTTAAGATGTGAAATGGATTCCACAATATCTCCTGATGAACTAGCAAGATTGCGTGACACCGATTTTTGCTGATGGTTCAAATAATATGTAGGTTCGGTTACATATAGGAACTTTATCTAATTCTTGTGGTGTTAAAATATATTAAACTACGTATTTTTGAGTTAGCAATCAGTAGTAATGAAGTTGACGGAAAAATAAAGTGTTATAAAGGTTACTTTGTCATTGGGTTCAAGTTTGACACTGCAGAATATGGAGAACATAAGACAACAATGAACAGCGACATTTGCGTATTGGGAAGCTCGAGCGACGACGAGAAGGATTATTACGGTATGTTAAAGGAAATCATGGAGTTAGATTATTTTGGATACTATGTGAATTTATTTAAGTATCATTGGCACGATACATCTTCAAACAATGGGATTATGGTGCACCCAAAATTGGGACTTGTGGAAAATAATAAAAAAATCAAAGTTGAAATCAAACGATCACTTTATAATGGCTAACAAGCCCACCAGGTCTACTACACGGGTTACCCGAAGTGCCCGCAACAGAGCGATAGAGTGAATTGGGTGGCAATTCGCAAAATCAAAGATAGGAGTAGGACATGCGTCACACTATTAGATGATGTTGATGAGGTTGAGTTTAGAGTTGAAGATCCTTTCCAACAAGAAGTGTCATCTGTTACAGGAAACATGTCATCAGAAGTAGACCTTATATATGTGAATATTTTGCTGGATACCAATGGTGATTTAGAAGAATTGGATCCTACAGAACTTCGTCGAATTGTCGAGGAAGAGGTGAATGAGGAGGATGAGGAGCACGAAGAAGCATTCGACGATGTATTTTCAGACGATGAACATGAAATATACAAGAAAATAGTGAAAATGAGCATAGTTGTCTTATGTTGTCCATATTATGCAGTGTCAAACTTGAACCCAATGACAAAGTAACCTTTATAACACCTTATTTTTCCGTCAACTTCATTACTACTGATTGCTAACTCAAAAATACATAGTTTAATATATTTTAACACCACAAGAATTAGATAAAGTTCCTATATGTAACCGAACCTACATATTATTTGAACCATCAGCAAAAATCGGTGTCACACAATCTTGCTAGTTCATCAGGAGATATTGTGGAATCCATTTCACATATTAAGCAAATCAAATTTCTACATAGAAATAACCATTATAAAGGTAAAAAATTGCACATAATACACAATGCATAATAGCTAATTGATATAATGCACTCACTCAATGAAAGGATTTAATTTTGCAAAATAGTTTAAATGAGCATAGTAGTGGTGATGATGTAATGAATTGTGATTGTTGATTGGTTGATGAGAAGGGAGTAAATTCCTTACAGTTTCTGACTATTAATATAAATTTAAATTTTTTTCAGAAGCTTTATAAAGGTGTTTGTATGTACAGTCACTGTTGAGTGTTCAATTTTTATGTGACTAAAATGCAATTAAGCCGGTAATTTCTTTATTGTTGGTAGATGATTTCGTAATTCTTATTTTATTGAGTAGTTTTTATTGGCGTTTGAATCGTCTCAATAGTGTATGGTGTTCTGTTAGTTTTGCATTCTTCATAACCACCGATGATTTTTGTTTGTTTTGCATTCTTGATAAATATTTAAAGTGATGAGGGGTAATTTGGATCACCAATTCTTGCTAGCTCGATATGAATCAAACTGCGCAGGTTTTCGTCCCTGGAAGTGCTGAACTAAGCCGGGGTATGTAGAGATCTGTTCCGAGCCAATAAAGAGAATCCGAGGTCGAAGGTCACTATTGGTGTTGGTCCCAAGTGGTCAGTTGAGGTCTAGAGGGGGGGGGGGGGTGAATAGACCTCAAGTCTTTAAAAAAATTCTTAAACTTTTCTTCTATAAGTAGAGTTCACTCATCAGCAAAATAAGATGACTGAGCTGATTTTGCACTCGGCTTATCAGCAGATTAAGCTGATCTTATTCGTGAGACTACTATGCTGATTTAGCACTTAGCTTATTCAGTAAAGTAGACTACTATGCTGATTTTGCTCATCAAACTTATATAATCAGAGTTTCAAACAATGATGCAGCGGATAATGTATATGTGTTTTTCAAACAATGTTTTCAACTCAATTAAACTTTTAAAGCACAAAGAAAGTTTTACCCCAAGTTGAAAATTCCTCAATTTAAAAGACTCTTCTTTTAAAGTATTTACTTAGCTTATGAAATATTCAATGCAAGACAAATAAAGTAAATAACACAAGGAATTTTTATAGTGGTTATACAGGAACAATCCTCTTAATCCACTCTTCCAAGTCACTTAGATCTTGGGTTATACTATAAATACAAAGTTTACAATATTTCTCCACTTACACCAAAACAACAAATGAGAAGGCTGTAAGCTCACAATAGGAAATCACTAAGAAGACCTATCCTCCGAAGTAATATCACTCACAAAGATGGATATCTACTTCTCACAACACTCAGTTGAATATCACTCAGATATACAAGGGTTCAATCTTGTTCTTCAACAATAAGCTTCGTCATAAGATGACTAAGCTTATGATAAGATGACTCAACTGATGGATTCTTGCTCTAAAGATTTGATCTTGAAAGTGTGCAAGTCACACTTGAATCTTCAGTTTACCATCTATTTATACTCTTGGATTTGTAATTTTGCCCGTTGAAGGTTGGCAAAATTGCATTTAAGTCCTTGAGCAACGGTCATAATTTGAATGGTAACTTTTGCAGACTGTCGCACTGTTCACTGTACACTCTGCTGTACTTTCTGCACTGTTTACTGTACACTCTACTGTGCTTTCTGTCAGTCGCATTAAATGCACTTAGGTTGTTACCGTTGGAGAGCTGTCTGACCGATTTTACTTAGCTGATGGGATCCACTCCGCTGATGATCACTAGTCTGATGTACTAGTCTGATGCACAAGTCTGATCACTAGTCTCATGCACTAGTCTGATGCACTAGTCTCATGCACTAGTCTGATGCACTAGTCTGATGCACTAGTCTGATGCACTAGTCTCATGCACTAGTCTGATGCACTAGTCTGATCACTAGTCATCTCATGATCAGTCATCTGATGATCACCCATCTGATTTCCACCAAGCTGATTTTTACTAATCTGATTTTCAATCTTTCACTAATCTGATTTTCAATCTTTCAGTAATCTGATTTTCACTCTTATCATAAGATTGAATCTTCATTTCTTGAATACTTCTGTTCTTGAATGATTTTCTTTTAAACCAAGTATCATACTCTTATCATAAGATTGAATCTTCATTTCTTGAATACTTCTGTTCTTGAATGATTTTCTTTTAAACCAAGTATCCAATCTTCAAAGGCTTACTAAGCTTCCGTAACTTAGTTGATGACACCTTTTTGTTATCATCAAAACCTTTTAACTAACTTAATTAACTCAACTGATAAGATCACTTAGTTGTTCTTGAGTTAATAAATTCTTCCAACAATTGGGCCGAGCCCAGGCCCAAGTCAGCGGGCCAGAAAAGTACTCTTGCAAGTGTGTCAGAAAGCCCATTATCTCAGTTATAAATACCCCTAGCATTTATGACAACACACAATTTCCCAGGTGCTCTCCCTCCGAGGCTGCTGTTCGGACCTACTCAGGAAGAATAGTATAGGCTGTCTTGTATGTATTTCACACTCTAGCATGTACGGCATCCAGTAATGCTCGAGTAGGACTCTTAATACTTGTAATTTGTACTCAATCATTTCGAATACAAATACTATTGATCTCTTTCTTCTATTTTAAGGCATTAGCTCGGCATTTTACACCATCTAGATCGAACTAACGAAAAGGCGTAAGATCAATTGGCGCCCACCGTGGGGCTTTATTCGAGTACTAGATCGAAATATGCCTTCTGCGAGGAGAAATACGTATATCAAAGGAGAGCCTTCCCATGTAGCAGGAGCACAGAATTCTGTCGACAATGAGCCCGACAATCTGTCGCGTGCGACTTACTAATCAGAAACTCCGCCGTTTATTTTCCAAGATATCCTCCGACCAGCGAGGCATTCGTCAAATTAAGGTCGAATATAAGACCTATGGGGTGAATTTCCGACCTTTAGATTGGTGATTCTGTTCTGTGACCGTCTAGTTCATTATTTCCTTCCTTGGATTTATTTTCCACAAATGATCAATTCTCTGTTCGTAAGTGAATAAGAAGTTTCACAGATATCGTTCTCAACTAACTAACACAGAATTAATCCAATCAGCTTGATCGTCAGTTAACGACAAAAGGTTATGAGAGTTTGTGGAGCTACAACTTATTAATGCTCGGAATTTATTTTTCCGACCATCATATTTAATAATCTCAGAATAAATTGCACGAATCAATTATTTCTCGATCAATCGCATAATCCGTAAAAATTATTTATCGATTATCTGATGCCTTTTTCGATCTGTTGGGATAGATTTGTTTTCATTCCTTACTCGATGACGATTTCTAAATGGATCCTGCAATTGAATATTGGTAAACGTCCGATGGCAACAGGTTATATAAATCCTCGAAGTCGCAACCGAGGATGGGCTACCGTTCGGTCGCAAAAAGAAATTTATGTTCCCGAAGGGAAGAGATAAATAACTTCGCGATAATTACATGTTCCAACAAGTTGTCACTCATATTCGATCGAAGAAATTGAAAAGGCATAAAAGAATAAAAATAATGAAATTCGAGCAGAAAACAAAGCTTTATAATTGGTATTTTTCAAACAAAATTACAGAAACGTTTCATCTATTCTCACGATTACAGAAGACTATTATTTCATTAAAGTCTATTTCGAACAAAATTATTTATTCGGGGAAAGTTCGTTTCGCCAAATTTCCTATTTATTCGATCTCTATTCATCTATTATCAATCTCTATTTGTCTCCATCTACTATTAAAAAGGGTGAAAGCTGTTGCTATGACCCTCGAAGATCGACCAAGGGTGAAAGCCGTTGCTACGCCCCTTGGATCGAAAAAAATAAAATATGGGTGACGATCCTCGGGCTAAAAATGCTCTGAAACCACTAAGGGTGAAAGCCGTTGCTACGCCCCTTAGATCGAAATTATTAAATGGGTGAAAGTTGTTGCTACGACCCTCGGGCTAAAAATGCTCTGAAACGACTAAGGGTGAAAGTCGTTGCTACGCCCCTTAGATCGAAATTATTAAATGGGTGAAAGCTGTTGCTACGACCCTCGGGCTAAAAATGCTCTGAAACGACTAAGGGTGAAAGCCGTTGCTACGCTCCTTAGATCGAAATTATTAAATGGGTGAAAGCTGTTGCTACGACCCATCGGGCTAAAAATGCTCTGAAACGACTAAGGGTGAAAGCCGTTGCTACGCCCCTTAGATCGAAATTATTAAATGGGTGAAAGTCGTTGCTACGACCCTCGGGCTAAAAATGCTCTGAAACGCCTAAGGGTGAAAGTCGTTGCTATGCCCCATAGATCGAAATATATTGAAGGGGGAAAGCCATCGCTACGACCCTAGGTGCAAATTATCGATTATCCAAAAATTCTGATAATATCCTATTTCGAACTACAGCGATCGAGATCTGCTAAGGTCGCCAATTTCTATTCAAGTATTATTAATTTTCAATTACCCTATCAACGAGTGAGATCGGCGAAGAACGTTAATTATCGTTTATATCTGAATATTAAAGGCCGAAGTTCAATCAAAGGTCGATTATATAGTCGGTGTCCGATCATTAAAAAGCTAATATTTTATTGTCTTATCACTTATCAAAGTCGCTAGAGAATAGCACTTCTCGTTCGTACTCTGGAGGTGAAGAAATTGATTCTCGGTTGCTATTTACAGAAGCAAATTTGCAGATTAATAAGTAAGAATGACAAAGGAAATATATATTTCATTCATGATCTTTCAAACAATTACAAGAGAATTCATGATTACAAAAATGAAAATCGAGCAAAGCTGAAACCTTACATTTAATCCGATCCTATTACAAATAATTAACCCTACGCTGGGATATTTTCGTAATCAAAGGAGGAAAGCGGGGCTAAGAGAACACTTCTACCCTTCATCCATCGCTTCCTCGATGATTGCTCCACACCGGAATAGGTCGAAAGACAGGGAAGCAACTCCAGTTGAAATTATTCCTGCCTAACCCGAAGGCAACACTCTTCAAATTGCATCTCGAAGAGGTTGAGATCGAGTGCAGGAAAACTCCTACCATGAGTCGACCCACTATCCGACTGGATGGAGCGACGGGATACAGGAGTTCGAACCAGCCTCATTTAGTTGGAATCAGAGAGAGCTGGTCGCCTGCCGGTACCCCAGTCGCAATTCTTTTCGCCTATCAATACCCAAGTCGAAATAAGTCGCCATTGGAGGCAGCCAAAGTAATGAAGGAAGATAGTTCGAACTCGAACCTCGTACCGGAGATAAGAAACGAGACATAATGGTCAAAGGAAGTAAAGTTGGACCATACGGTCGATCAAAAAAATTACAGAAATGTAAAAATTTGAAGGTAACTAAGGGACTATATATAGTAAAAGCAAAGGGCGATCGACGACTAAGATTTTATTAGAGTTAACGGCTGAGATACAAGAAATAAATACGCCGACCGTTTCGCCTCCCGAAAATTAAGGAACCGTTTGGGTAAATGAAGAAAATGTCAAAATTAGTGTCACAAAGAAAATTTGGGTTATAGCTTAATAAGAAAGTATTATCGGTAACTCGCCTAAGAATGGCCAATGTCGATAAAGTACTAAATTTAAGCAACTTAGAACGATCGTAAAGATCAATCAAAAGACTATGATTTCCGAGTTCGATATATCAAGCGATTACAAATTACAAGAAAATCAACTCCAATGACATATCAAGCCAATCTTTTGATACCAGTACATTTTACAATCCTATAAATTGTTGGATAAGGATGAAGATGAAGGCACTAAAGAAAGTTTGATAAGGGAGGTTTTGATGTATTCCAAAACTTCATATTTGGCTAAGTATGGAGTAACTCAGCTGATAAACTTATCAAGGAATTTTGACTAAGTAAAGAAGACATCAGAAGAGTCAAAGTTTCAAGGTCTAAGACTTCTGATCTGCTGAAGAAAAGTTATCAGACTGATGAAGTTCAGCCGACTCAAATCAGATTTGTTCAAGTTTGAGATCAGCTTTCTTCACCATCAAATGCGTACTTTTATCAGCCAAGTGAAGAAGATCATAAAGTGTTCCCAACGGTAATAAATGCCCCTTGGAGTAATAAATGCTGAAGTACAAGGTTATTAAAGACAAATGATTGAAGAAATGCTTCGCATCAGCTGGGTGCATTTAATGCTGCCTGCAGAATAGTACTGTTCATAGTACGGACAGACTGCAAAAGAGCCGTTCGCGGATTTTAAGGACCAGTACTCGAGGAATTTGAATCTTGTCTATCTTCAACGGACATTTTTCAATCCTCAAGTATAAATAGCTGAAAGAGACGAAGAAGAAACAAGCAACACACTTTCTGAGAGAATTTCCGAAGCAGAATTCATTAAGTCTCAAGAACAGCTCACTCATCAGCTTAGTCATTTGTTGACAAAAGCAGAGTTGAAGAATCAAGAAAAATACATCTTCTGAGTGATTTTGTAAACATTGAGTGTTGTGAGAAGTAGATATCCATCTTAGTGAGTGATATTACTTCAGAGAGTAGGATTTCTTTGTGATTTCTTACTGCGAACTTACGGCCTGTTCATTTGTTGTAAGGCGTAAGCAGAGTATACTGATTACTGTGTGTTTTTAGTATAACCCAAGATCTTTGTGACTTGGAAGAGTGGACTAAAGGATATTCAAATCCATATAACCACTATAAAAATTGCTTGTGTTTTTATTTGCATTTTACTTGCATATTTTCAATTGCATAAAACACATTAAGTTAACTGTTTGGAAAAGGATTTAAAAAGAAGTTTTACAAAAACTGGGGAAACATTTTTCAAACTGCCAAGACTACTTGTGAAAAACACTTTGAAAATCCGCTGCAAGTACTCTTAGTATTAAAACTGATTTCAACAAAATCAGCTAAGTGACAATCAGACGAGTGGTCAACGAAGCTGTTCAAAGATTTGTTCGCGAACAGAATTGTAACTAACAAACCTGATCAGCTTAGTCTGTTCAGTTAGAATAAAATTTTAAAGTTAAATTTGAAGAAAATTTTTAAAGAGGTTTATTCACCCCCCCCCTCTAAACCTCTTCTGACCACATGGGACCAACAAGTGGTATCAGAGCGGGTGGTTCATTAGAATCAGCTGCCTGATCAACGAGCTTGATCCAAGTGTTTTTAAAAGGTTTTCAAAATTTTCAAAAGAGCATCTTTTTGAAAAATAAAAAAAAAAAACTTTTTGAAAAATGGACTGTATCAGCCATGTTCCCCACATTGCTGGTATGTCGTTTGAAGATTGGAAAATCAGAATGGAGATTTTCCTTGCTGCTTATAACGACAACATGTATACATGTATCATTAAAGGTCCATTCAAATTCACCAAGACCATTATAGTTGATGAAGCTGAACTGGTGGTGGAAAAAGATCTGACAGAGATGACAGCCGAAGAAATAAAGCTGTTCAATCTGGATAAAGTTGGCCGTTTCATCATGACCAAAGCCCTGGATAATGATCGGTTTGACAAAGTCAAACATTGCAAAACTGCAAAGGAGATGTGGGATAAGGTTCGTGACATGAGTGAAGGAAATGACGCCATCAAAGAGCATCAGCTCAGTGTTGCTTTGGAGAAGCTGGACAACTTCAAGATGAAATCTGGAGAAACTATTGATCAGATGGACACTAGATTCACCAGAACTCTAAATGAAGTTCTAAAGCTGGGAAAGACCTTCACTGACAAGGAGATCACCGTCAGAGTACTGAAGGCCCTGCCTCCCAAGTTCAACATGAAGGTGACAGCTATGGAAGAATCAAGAGATCTGGGGAAGATTTCTCTTACAGAGCTGTTCTCCGTACTCAAGGCGTATGAGTATAAACTGCCAAGAATGGGTGTTGAAGAAACCTCAACTTCAAGTCCCACAGCTGCACTTGTTGCTGCTGAAAATCCAAGAAGGCCAGCTCACAAAAGCAAAGATGTGGACTCATCTGATGAAGCCACAATACTCAACAAAAAGGAGTACACTGCTGGAGACGTTGCATTGCTGATGAACAACTTCAAAAAGTTCTACAGACGGAAAATGAAGAACAAATATAACAATGCTTCTACTTCTAACCTTACCTCTTCTTCTCAGGATAAAGAATCTTATAAATCTAAGATGATGTGCTATAATTGCAGGAAACTTGGTCATTTCATTAGAGACTGCCCATATCCTAAAGCCGAGAAGTACACGGAAGAAGAACAGAGAATCAGAAAGGAAAGAAAGCAACAGAAAGGGAAAGCAATGGTAGCTGAAACAGAAAAGCCAGCTGCTATCTACTCATCTGATTCAGATTCAGACACTTCTGATGAAGAGTCCTCTGATGACGAGAGTCCTGCTCTTCTCTGCCTGATGGCTAAGGAATCTGATGACTCTGAGGATGAGGTAACTCCTCTTGAAAATGAACTATTTAGTTCATTTGAACAAATGATGCTTAACAATACCACTATTGCTGAAGCATTTAAAAAGCTTAAGGAAGAGATGATATTGCTAAAAGAGCAAAACAGTTCACTGAAACTCATAGCTGAAAAGCCAAGAGAATCAGCTGAATATAAACAGCTTGAGCAAGAAAATGAATCTCTGAAAGCTGAATGTGAAGTTTATAAAGGAAAAATCATGGAGCTTGAGAAAGTCATTGAGTCCCATGAGAAGTCGTCTGTTGCATCCACTCACATATCTAGTAAACAGATGACACTTTTAGATCAGGATAAGTTAGAACTGAACCATACTGAAAAATTCATATCAACTGACAATAGTAAGGTCATTCTTTATGTTCAGACAACTAGACCTGCTTCACCTGAGAAAGTATTAAAGGAGACTAAAACTCCTAAGACTAAAAAGAGCAAAGAGCCTAGTGTAGAAAAACAGACTAGTAAGCCTAAACAGAAGAGTCCTAGGAAATCATCTGATAAGGCTAAAACTAATCAGACTAGTGATAGAACTAAGTCGTCTGTTAATGAGCAAGCATTAAGTAAACCAAAGAAGCATAAGAACAAGAAAAATCAAAATGCTTGGTATGGAAATGAGTCTTATTATGTGCAATCTGCTGCATATCATCCTATGTATCATGCACCTCAATTTCCATGTTACTATGCACCTTACCCTGCTCATCCAATGCATGCATATCCTCCATATCATGCATCTTATTCTGCATATGAACATTATCCATATCATGCTGGTAATCAACAAATTGACAAATCTGATGAACGTGGTAAAGGCAAAGCTGTTCATACTCCTGTTGAAACTCAGAAGCCTAAGAAGCCTAAGACCTCATCATCTTGGGTTGTCAAAGGTGGAACTAATCCTTCAGGACCCTCTCAATAAGGGTACCTAAAACAATTTTATTTTGTTTTGTAGGATAGGATTAGGAGTAGGAGTAAAGTAGAGAAGATTTGGTACTTGGACAGTGGATGTTCAAGACACATGTGTGGAAACATACATGAGCTGACTGATGCAGTTGATGTGGATGGTCCAAAAGTTACCTTTGGAGACAGCAAAGAAGGCAAGATTAAAGCTAAAGGAAGGATAATCAAAGGAAATATAGAGATATCTGACGTCTCATATGTTAAAGGCCTAAAATATAATCTGCTGAGCATAAGTCAATTTTGTGACAAAGGATATTCAGTCATCTTCTCAACAGATAAGTGCTATGTTGAACAGATTGTTACAAAGAAGGTAATCTTATCTGGAAGACGACAAGGGAATGTCTACATAGTCGACTGGAATTCTGCTGACAAGAATTCAAATGTTTGTTTGGTGGCCTCAACACCAAGTGAAGTTAGTTGGCTATGGCATAAGAGGATGAATCATTTAAACTTCAAGACCATCAACAGATTAATCAAGAATGATCTGGTAGAAGGGATTCCTAAAACAGTCATGAGCAAAGACAAGCTTTGTGACGCATGTCAGAAGGGTAAACAAATCAAGTCATCGTTCAAAAGCAAAAAGCATCAATCTTCTGGAAGAATATTGGAGCTGCTACACATGGACTTATTTGGACCCATTGATCCTGTCAGCAACGGTGGAAAGAAATACTGCCTAGCTGTTGTGGATGATTATTCAAGATATACTTGGGTGATTTTCATGAAGAAGAAAAGTGAAACCAAGGAACATCTTACAAATCTGATGGAACTGATCCAGAATGAGAAAAGCATAAAGATATTGAAGATCAGATCAGATTGAGGGACAGAGTTCACAAACTCTACTGTTGAAGAGTATTGTAATATCAAAGGAATACATCATGAGTATTCAGCTGCTAGAACCCCTCAACAGAATGGTGTTGCCGAAAGGAGAAACAGAACACTAAAGGAAGCTGTCAGAACCATGATAGATGAAGCTAAGCTGCCACAAAGATTTTGGGCAGAAGCAACAAATACAGCATGTTTTACCCAAAACAGATGCATGATCAACAAGCACCAGAACAAGACTCCTTATGAAGTTAGGAACAACAGGAAGCCAAACATTCATTACTTTAAGATATTTGGTTGTAAATGCTATGTTTTAAATAATGGTAAAAATCACCTTACTGCTTTTGCAGAAAAGGCCGATGAAGCTGTTTTTGTAGGATACTCTACTGTTAGTAAAGCTTATAGAGTTTTTAACAAAAGAACATTACTAATAGAAGAATCCATTCATGTAGTATTTGATGAGCCAAGTCAATCTTCTGAAAAGAATCAAAATGTTAATCAAGATCTGTCTACTGATTTACAGAAGATGAATGTTGGAAGGAATGAAGAATATGTTCCCATCATACTGCCTGATCTCAACCCAGCTGATAACTCAAGTGCTGTTCAAAATCACAATGCTGATTGTCTAACAGACGAGTTTCAAACAGCTAATAGACCAGAGACTGTTCAACAGATGAGAGAAGTTCAACAGACTACTACTGGATCTCCAACAGTAGTGTTGCAAGATCAAAACAAAGGACAACATTATGATTTGCAACCTGATCTTAGATGGCTCAAGAATCACCCACCAGAGCTGGTGATTGGTGATCCTTTGGATAAAGTGAAGACAAGGAGAGCTGCTGCAAGTGATACAATGTTTGCCAGCTTCCTATCTCAAATTGAGCCCAAACAAATTGAAGAAGCTCTTAGTGATTCAAACTGGATTGAAGCTATGCAAGAGGAGCTAAATCAATTTGAAAGGAATGAAGTCTGGTACTTAGTTCCTAGACCAAGTCATCAAAGAGTCATTGGCACTAAGTGGGTATTCAGGAATAAGATGAATGAAGATGGTGAAGTCACCAGAAACAAAGCAAGACTAGTGGCCAAGGGATATTGCCAGGAAGAAGGCATTGACTTTGATGAGACATTTGCACCTGTAGCAAGACTTGAAGCAATCAGACTGTTTCTAGCCTATGCTGCTCACAAGAATTTCACAGTCTATCAGATGGATGTGAAATCAGCTTTTCTCAATGGAGAATTGCAAGAAGAAGTTTACGTTGAACAACCTCCTGGATTTGAAGTTTATCAAGAAGGAGACAAAGTATATCGTCTGAAGAAAGCCCTCTATGGACTGAAACAGGCTCCAAGAGCATGGTATGATACCTTATCTGATTTTCTTTTAATCAAAGGATTTCGCAAAGGTAAAGTTGACAAGACCTTGTTTACTATTGAATGGGAAGAACATATTTTGCTTGTGCAAATTTATGTGGACGATATTATTTTTGGTTTAACTAATCAACAGATGTGTGATAAGTTCTCAAAGCTGATGCTGAACAAGTTTGAAATGAGCATGATGGGAGAACTTAATTATTTTCTTGGTTTGCAAGTTAGACAGTTGCCTGATGGAATTTTCATCAGCCAAGCAAAATACACAAAGGATCTGTTCAAGAAATTTGGTATGGAAACTAGCTCTACTGCTACTATTCCAATGTCTACAAGTCTTCGTTTGGATAAAGATGAAGATGGAAAATCAGTGGACATAACCAAATACAGAGGCATTATAGGGTCACTGTTATATCTAACAGCAAGCAGACCTGATATCATGTACTATGTTGGGGTTTGTGCGAGATTTCAATCAAATCCTAAGGAATCTCATCTCTTAGCTGCCAAGAGAATATTGAAATATATTAAAGGCACTCAAGAATTGGGATTGTGGTATCCTAGAGAATCTGGATTTGAACTTATTGGATATTCAGATTCTGACCTTGCTGGCTGCAAGATTGATAGAAAGAGCACAACAGGTGCCTGTCAATTCTTAGGCAGTCGTCTGATCTCATGGATGAGTAAGAAACAGACCTCAGTATCCATATCAACTGCTGAAGCTGAGCACATAGCTGTTGGAGCTTGCTGTGCACAAATCTTATGGTTGAAGCATCAACTGGAAGATTACAATATCAAAATCAGTGGAATACCAATCTACTGTGACAATACAAGTGCAATCAGTCTTACTCAAAATACTACAAGTCATTCAAGGACTAAGCATATTGAGATCAAACATCACTTTATTAGAGATCATGTGGAGAAAGGAAATGTCATGATAGAATATGTGGTTACTGAAAATCAGATTGCTGACATCTTCACAAAACCTCTAAGTGAGACAAGGTTTTCAACTTTAAGAGCTGAACTGGGTTTATTAAAATTAGATGCATAAGCAGAGGGGGAACTCATCAGAAGACTGGAGTTCAACAGCTTACTCATCACTGCTATCTTCAAGGATTAACTTTCAACAGACTAGTTAACTTATGAATTCTTAAACTCAGGGGGACGTGTAAGACTAGCGGTACTTCTGAATTAAAGATGAAATCTGTTAATGTCAGTTAGTTGAAGTTATGTTTTCAACAGAAGACTCATCTATCGAAGAATAAAGTTATATTATCTAGCTGGATTGACAAACAGCTGAGGAAGGTTATCAGCTATTGGCATTCACTGATAACAGCTATGTCATCAGGACAGTTGTCTAAACAGATAAGGATTTACTTTACTCATCTGATCGCTTGTGTAAAAGCTTACTATTTAAAACGCTTTTATTTAAAACACGCTTTTACAAGTGACAGAAGGGCGGTACAAATTCCCGCTCCTCATTTAATGCGATTTGAATTTGAAAGGTCGTAACTGACGCCGCACGATCAGCACTGACAAGAAACGGATCTAACGGTTAGCTGGTATCACGGAATTCAAGATACCCTAACTCTATAAATCCCCATCTGATCAGTCGAGTAGCTCCTTACGCACCCTAAATATTCAAAAGCACTTGTAAAAAAATTTGAGCAATTTTTCTGCAAAACTCTTCCTTATTCTCTAACTTTCAACAGATCAAGATGGCCGCTGAAGGTATGTTCCTAGTTTATGAATCCTACTACCAATCTGGTACGAATTTGATGAAGGAACTGTTGGAGAAATTCAAATCTGCACAGTTGGTGAATTTCATGGAGTACAACGAGGGCATAATCTGGACTGACCAGGTTATGGAGTATTATAAGACGGCGTCTGCTGATTACAACTCTATGGAAATCAAAGCAACAGTTGGTGACAAATTTGTGGTCATCACACCTGCTGTTCTTCACGAGACTTTTGGTCTCCCAAACAGAGGAAGACACGATGTTACTGTGCTGACTGAAGAAAAGCACCAACAATTTTGGGCGATCTGCGCCAAGGAAGGAAAAATGTTGACTGGCAACATTAGGAAGAAACAGCTGAAGGACGAATATCAGAGGATGGCTGATATGGTCTCTAAGCTGATAGAGAACTGTACCTTTTCTTTAGATGATGTTACCATGAAGAGGTTCAGCATCATGGCTGCTATTTACTATGGAATGGAAGTAAACTGGTCCATCATAGTATGGTACATCTTCGCTGATTTTCTGGAAGTGAAGAAAGGAAAAGGCCCCTCCACCAACCACAGAATCACACTCAGTTATCTTCTGTCAAAACTGGGTTGTGGTATGACCAATGGAAAGGAGATTCACAAATCCAAGGCAATGTCCAAGTACTTGCCTATTCTAAAGAGGAAGGCTGATGAGCCTGAGGAAGCTGAAGATGAGGAACCAAAGGAGGTTCCTGCCAAAAGGCAAAGGAAACTAGACAAAACAGCTGACTTGGCTGTTGAGACTAAAAAGAAGAAGGCTGCTGGTAAGCCAAATGAGAAAGCCTCAAAGAAAATGGAGTCAGTGACTGCTGCTGATCAGATCACGAAGATTATTGATCAAGTCACTGCTGATGTCAGGACTGCTTCACCTGCATCACCCTCAACGACTCCGTCTGCTGATAAACCTGCTGAGAATGTCTCTCACAGGACAAGGAGCCAAATAAGGGATACTGCTGCTTCAAGGCCTATTCAAGGTCTGACAAAGAAGTCAGCAAGGAAGTAGATGACATTTTTAGAGAAAGACACTGAACTGGTGGACTTAGTGAGAACAAGTCCTGAATCTGCTGAAAGACCCCTTGAAGCTGTTGGAGCTTCTGTTGCTGACAAAGCTGATGTGCAACAGTTGCCTCAAATCACACCAACAGCTGAGGTTGCTCAACCTCAGGATGATCCAGATGTCATGATCATCCATCCCATAGCTGCTGCTCCCATCTCTTCTGCTGGTCCAGCCCCAGCCCCTGCTGATAAAGGTAAAAGGAAAATAGTGCTGAGGAAAAAGAAAATTTCCAAGGCTGACAAGAAAGCTAGGGAGGAAGCTGAACAAAGGAAGCGAGATGAAGCTGAGGAGAAGAAAACACTTGAGCTAAGCAAGGCTCAAGCTGCTAAGGACGAAGCCAGAAGACAGATGTCTAAGGCTGAAAGGGAAGCTGCAGAAGCTGCTGATTTGGCTATTGCCATTGAACTCAGCAAAACTGATGCCTATGGACCTGTCCATGGAGGTGGCATCAAGATTACAGAGGCTGAAGGAAAAGAAGAGCCCCCAAAAGAGAAAATGCCTGCTGGGGAAGTAAAGCCAAAAGAAAAGTTCAAAGTTAAGAAAACTTTCAAGATCATATATGACAATAAAGAGCTTTTCCAGAAGTTTGAAAAATCCTTAGCCTACTACAATCAGAAGTTGATGTTGAAGATCATGTTCACTCAAGAGAAGCCTAGGTATATCAGATGGAGAGACAATAGGCTGAACATGTCCATCATTGAACTTCAGAATCTGAAGGACTTAGCTGCTGAAGAGGATTGGGTACTAAAGTGGCTAAAGAAAGATTCTATCCAAAAAGCTTTGGATCCTCATTATGTTAGGGATGCTATGCATCACTATTCCAGGGAATTTGCCCTTGAGGAAGCAAAGCTGATACAGAGCACCTTGCCTGAAAAGAGGAAGAAGACTGATAATGTTGAAGAAAGGGTTGTGAAGATTGCTGTTATCACTGCACTGAACAAATGGGCAGAAAAGTCCAGATATCAGCAAGGGCATTCAAGTGAACTCCCTCAACTGCCAAGCATTCAACATGTAATCTTTGGCAAGGAAATGAAAGATTTTTGTGAAGTGCCAGAGGGTAACAACGCTTTTGTCAACCCTTGGATCATTGTGAGGCAAATTCGTCAGACAACCTGCTTCAATGATGATGGCACCATCACGAATCTGATGTATGAAGACGTCACTGATGAACATAAGAAGACTGAAGAAAAGAAAGCTGAAGAGCCTCTAGCAATAGACTGGAATGCTAAGGACTCTGAAGACCATCATATGACAGATTTGGAAGAAGTCCCTGTTCAACAGGCGACTGAAGAGAAGGAAGCTGATGCTACTGCTTCTGCTTCATCAGCTGATCAACATTCATCACTGATGGAAGCACTCCAGGTGTTATTGGACGATTCACTAAGGGAACTAGAACAGAAGCATAATCAACAGCTAATAAAGGTCAAAGAGGAGCTGAAGAATGAACTTAAGGCAGAATTGGAAGAATCAAACAGACTTCAGCTGGAAACTGTTCAAGGATCAACAGCAGAGATCATCAAGAAAGAAATTGACAGTATTCCTATTCCTCAAGACAACTTCTTGCAGTTAGTGCACAACTTGAGAGATCTGAACAAGAATGTTGAAGATGTGAAGGGTGATGTGAATCACCTTCATACTGCATTAAAGACAGCTGAGCACAAGATTGCTGATCTAACTGCAACCTTCATTCAAGTCAGCAAAGAAGAGAAGGAAATCAACTTAGGGATGTTGCAAGAAGTATCCAAAGCTTCACAGGAAGTACAAAATGAAATTGCAACTATAAACCTTAATATTGACTACTTCAATGATCAGACTGACATCATCAGCACTGATATTCATCATCTTACAGCGAGTCATGATGTTGTCAATCAGAATCTGAATGCTCTATGTGCTGGAATGAAGATTCCAACAGTTGCTCTCAACCCTGCTGTTGTACCTTCTAATGTCATCAAATTTGATGATGACAAAAAGGGGGAAGATAAAAGGGAAGAACCAGCTAAGGAAAATGCTGCTGCAACTGATGAAGCCAAGAAGACTGAAGACACTACTGACAAGACTGAAAAACTTGGAAAGGTAGAAGAAGAAGAAAAGACTGAAAAAGAAACTACCAAGTACAAGAACACAGAATCAGCCAGGAAGGCCATGGAAGCTTTGAAGGAACAAAAGCTTAAAGAGAAAATGGAAGCTGCCAAAGCAAACATGGACCTGGATGATGAAGCTGATGAAGAAGGAGAAGAAGACGACGATGAGTCTTCTTATGAGTATGAAGAAGTGCTTGAAGGATCAGATGAAGAAGCTGATAGTTAGAATTTATAAAATCTTGTAATCAGTTTGCTTTTATCTATCTTTCAGACATCTCATTTGAAGAACTTGTACTTATATTTGTAACAATCTTATCATATCAATAAAAAGTCAAGTTCATTCCAACATACTATTTTCTATCTCAGAAAATTTTTGAGGATTACATTCTTTAGTTTAGGTATTCAACAGGTACTTAGCTGAAGTTTTGTCATCATCAAAAAGGGGGAAATTGTTGGATAATGATGAAGATGAAGGCACTAAAGAAAGTTTGATAAGGGAGGTTTTGATGCATTCCAAAATTTCATATTTGGCTAAGTATGGAGTAACTCAGCTGATAAACTTATCAAGGAATTTTGACTAAGTAAAGAAGACATCAGAAGAGTCAAAGTTTCAAGGTCCAAGACTTCTGATATGCTGAAGAAAAGTTATCAGACTGATGAAGTTCAGCCGACTCAAATCAGATTTGTTCAAGTTTGAGATCAGCTTTCTTCACCATCAAATGCGTACTTTTATCAGCCAAGTGAAGAAGATCATAAAGTGTTCCCAACGGTAATAAATGCCCCTTGGAGTAATAAATGCTGAAGTACAAGGTCAGCTGGGTGCATTTAATGCTGCCTGCAGAATAGTACTGTTCATAGTACGGACAGACTGCAAAAGAGCCGTTCGCGGATTTTAAGGACCAGTACTCGAGGAATTTGAATCTTGTCTCTCTTCAACGGACATTTTTCAATCCTCAAGTATAAATAGCTGAAAGAGACGAAGAAGAAACAAGCAACACACTTTCTGAGAGAATTTCCGAAGCAGAATTCTTTAAGTCTCAAGAACAGCTCACTCATCAGCTTAGTCATTTGTAGACAAAAGCAGAGTTGAAGAATCAAGAAAAATACATCTTCTGAGTGATTTTGTAAACATTGAGTGTTGTGAGAAGTAGATATCCATCTTAGTGAGTGATATTACTTCAGAGAGTAGGATTTCTTTGTGATTTCTTACTGCGAACTTACGGCCTGTTCATTTGTTGTAAGGCGTAAGCAGAGTATACTGATTACTGTGTGTTTTTAGTATAACCCTAGATCTTTGTGACTTGGAAGAGTGGACTAAAGGATATTCAAATCCATATAACCACTATAAAAATTGCTTGTGTTTTTTTTTTGCATTTTACTTGCATATTTTCAATTGCATAAAACACATTAAGTTAACTGTTTGGAAAATGATTTAAAAAGAAGTTTTACAAAAACTGGGGAAACATTTTTCAAACTGCCAAGACTACTTGTGAAAAACACTTTGAAAATCCGCTGCAAGTACTCTAAGTATTAAAACTGATTTCAACAAAATCAGCTAAGTGACAATCAGACGAGTGGTCAACGATGCTGTTCAAAGATTTGTTCGCGAACAGAATTGTAACTAACAAACCTGATCAGTTTAGTCTGTTCAGTTAGAATAAAGTTTTAAAGTTAAATTTGAAGAAATTTTTTAAAGAGGTTTATTCACCCCCCCTCTAAACCTCTTCTGACCACTTGGGACCAACATAAATATCGACAAAGACTAATCTCTATATCTGAACGTGAGAGGGACTTCATAACCTGGCAATCCTATGAAATTTTTGGCGGACGATAATGTCCTTACTCAAATATGAGGAGCCTGTCAAGCCAACAGGCTTTTATCTTTATTTCTGATTCTTCAAAGAGACGAGGGGTAACACATCTTTTCTAGGTGTAATGTGAATACTTCATTGAGGACCTCGATCCTCGAAGCACCACCCCCCGACATCTTCAAGGAAGAACCAAACAAACCGCCGAACACCCTTGAAACACTTGATGCCTAAGCCTCTCCCAAACCGCAAAAGGTCGAGAGAGCTACTGGGGTCGTGGATGGTCAGCAATAAGGCTCATTGGCCTCCAAGGACGGGATAGCGTTCGCCTGCAGATACCCTAGTCGAAGTAGAGGTACTAATCAGCATAAAATCTGCAAAGTAGGTTCTAACTCGAATTTCAAAATATTGAGCCATGCAACAGGATCTTTTAGTCAGCATGATCGAAGGAATCAGCCCTCAAAAAAATATATAAAGATACAAAACGAAAGACACCATTTATAGGAGCAACTTTCGCAAATCCAACGGTTGGCAGAAAACAAGAGGAACGATCAAGATCAAAAGACTAATACGCTTCCTGAGAATTTGAGCGGGAAAAGAAAATCATATGATTTTGAAAATGAGCAAAGTTATTATACCAAGATCGAAGATCAGGGATCCCGTCGCTCGAAATCGCAAGTTCGAGCGAAGAAAGCAGGATAAGTACGAATGAAAAAGGACATATCAAATGATGCAAGATCAAATAGGCGGAATCATACAATCCCAGAATAAATAAATCATTACAAACCACAAAAATTAAAAATGTCAGAAATTATTCATGATTACACAGAAATAAAATAGAAGGGTCGAGCAGCAAATCTGGAAAAGTAAAAGACAACATCTAGAGAAGCTTATTGTCGGAGAAAATCTTCCGAAGCTCAGCATTACGGGCCTCATATCCGCGGTCGTAAGCCTCCTTTTCACGGCGCTTGAACTCTTCTTTCTCCTGCTCGTGAAGACCTTTGAGCTTCTCGAGCGCCTCGTTCAGTTTTTTGTGGATTCCTTCTCCCTGATCCTTAGCAGCCTTCTCTTTCTCTAAAGCAAGCTTCTCCTCAAGGACACTATCGAATTCAATATTCTTCTTCTCCAGCTCGAGGGAGATAGCAGCATGCCGATTTGTTTCCCGCTCGGCGAACGTTTTGAGCTCGAGAAAATCTTGTCCGGCCTATTTAATGTTCAGATAAGTTAAAAAAAAAAAAAAAAAAGAGAGAGAGATAGATTATAACACCTGAAACAGTAAATGCGACCCAGATTGGTACAACTCTTCTAAACTTCTCTCCTTGGACATGTCGGTTTCAGAAGAAGTAAGGTCAACCCGCAACAGACTATCTACGGGATCCCCGAGCGCAGCCTTACAAATGGACCCGTCTTTCGACTCCTTAGGCGGGGAAGGAGTAACCATCGGAGGAACGGAATCAACTCGGGGTTCGGAAAAATTACCAGTTCTTAAGGATTCAGCAGATGCTTCTCCACCAATATCCAATTTAGGTTTTTTGCTCAAACCTCCTGTGGGGGGAACGGCCGAAGAATCATCAGATGATGGCTTGTTACCAATGGCAAGTTTCTGCAAAGCCTCGATGGGAGTGACCCCGTCGGAATAAGGCCTTTTGTTCAAAGAAGGAATAGGAGCTTTCTGCCAGCTGGCTCTCCACTCGGAGAATCGAAATTTTTTGACAAAGAGCCCTCGAGCTCAACCTCAAGCTCCTCATCCAAAATGGACTTGTTGGTGTTGCCCTTAGTTTACTTCGATGAAGCGCTTTTTTCTTTCTTATTTTCCCCTCCCTTAGGAACTTTGGGAGAAGACACAGAGGTTTTAAAAGAGGATTTGGAGGGTTTGGCCTCCTTATCCGGCTTTTGCTCTTTGGACGGATTTTTACTTTTCGAACCACCCAATAACAATTTGGGGTCGATGGCCTTGCCCAGTATTTCTTCCATGATAAGCGGGAAGTGAGTTAAGAGACTTGAAGAGTGCCGAATATAGAGGAAGAGCTCCGATCTCTGTAAACAAAGGTGCTGTGCAATAATTTGAAGAAATCCTCATATTTATAGGCGCTAGGCCCTATGCTTACGGTAGTGGAATCGACGCGACTTTCAAGAAAGATTCCATTTGGTATAAACAAAATTCGAGCATAGAGTACGAAAAGATATCGAACTTTGAAAAGCAGACGATGTCAAAAATTTTGCAAGATAAGGATTTGCAAGTCATGCGAACCAGATCATAAAGAAAACAAATCCGATTACAAGAAACAAATTACATGCATATACACATTTGATTCCTAACTACAAAGCTATGAATCATTCCCCCCAGCATGCTTGAACCCAACGTTCGGACCACCGCCACCTTCATCACCGTTGCCTAATGGATCGCTATGATTAGAGGGTCGACCATCTTCCTCATCCGATCCGTCCTCTATGTTGACATTTTCGTTTTCTCCCAAGGCAGATTGATGATTGCTGTCGGACAGCTCGAGCAAATCTGGGTTAGGCATCGGAATGCCAAACTCCTCAACTAAGGGGGCAAAACGATGATTTTGCCAATTCACAGTATTCTGGGGCAATGAGGAAGTTTTATAATCTTTTCCTTTGGCATTTTTATAAGGATTCATATACGGGAGGTATTCTTCCATCTTGTCCGGGATCCTATCGGCCGAAACCAATTGTTGAACCCCCTTATAAAAGATAGTTTGAAGGATTCCGCCGATTCTTCTCCCAACTAAAGGGTCGAAAACGGGAGAACTAAGAAACTTTCGTATGGCTGGGATTTCCGCCTCTTCTGCCCCTTGAGAATATGCGCGAGCTGAGTTTTGCTTGGTTTGCTC
The DNA here is from genome assembly GCA_038501285.1 of Penstemon eatonii. Classification (NCBI taxonomy): domain Eukaryota; kingdom Viridiplantae; phylum Streptophyta; class Magnoliopsida; order Lamiales; family Plantaginaceae; genus Penstemon; species Penstemon eatonii. The sequence continues at coordinate 17,567,490 of CM076712.1, read as the reverse complement.
AAGCTCGATCTTAATTCTTTTAAGCTCATCCTCGAGTGCGCTCTTTTCTGTAACTACAGATAACAATTCATCCTCCACTGAGGAGGAATGTTTCTTACTTGAATTCACTAGCTCTTTCTTCGCTTGAAATAGCTCTCGTTGACAGTCTGCCAGTTGAGATCGAAGGGTTTGATTATCAACGAAAATCTGTGCGTATGCATCATGAGCATCCTGCGACTCCTGCTCTAGCAAAGCTAAGAGATAGGTTTGAAGAGCGAACAAATCCCCGACCTATGAGAAAATTTCGGTTATCAGTAAATATTAAAGACTCCAAAGAAAGAAGAAATAGTCAAAAGACGAGTTCTTACCTCATGATACGTCCGGGAGAAATCACTCAGAACCTCAAAACTACCTTTGATAGTTTGAAGCAGCATATCCCGCTTAAATCGACTAGCCATATAAATTCTAGTTGCTTTATCGAATTCATTCTCACCATCAGAACCCAGATCGGATTGAATAGTCCCGTCTTCGGGGTATCCAGCAGCCCCGCTACCGCGGAAATGTTCGTCCATGAAATCTGCCACATCTGGCTCCGACCTACCTTCTCGACATGGGACCGAATTAGAACTCACGCCAAAGGGTTTTACCCTCCTCGAGGGTCCCGGATCGTCAGCATTCCTCTTTCGACTCAGAAGTTTCTCATACTCTTGCACACCCAGAATTCGGTTCCAAGAATATTGACTGTAACCGACGGACGAAAGAGTAGAAGTATTAGGGGAGAACAGAATTCGTAGAGGACCTGCAGTGGCAGAATTCAAGGAACTCATAGTACCAAGCCCTCTCAGATCGGGAAGTAGAGTTGGTATATCAATTGAATCTCCGCCTAAATTACTTGCATCCGCTCGTCTCTCCGAAATATATGGTAACTGCTCGAAGTGGTGTGGCATATCTCCGACCAAGCCAGCAGTGGACAGTCGAAACCTCTCAACAGTTCGACCTATAAAGGAAATACAAGGAATACGTGAGTTAAAACAAGAAGAATTAATCTATCACACCTTGAAATAGGAAGGAACTTAAAACATACTCAAAGAAAGAGGGGCGAGGGTCGGAGCACCAGAAGCAGGCAAGTCACCGAGCGGCTGATGGGGTCCCTCGGAGGATCGATTGGGTAAAGGATAAGAGTACTTGATTATGGGGGAAGGATAGTCGCATTTGCTCAACCCAGCCAATCGCAAAACACCTTCTTGAACTAGAAGCATAGTTTGGTAAGGATTGGACCGTAACTGCTCGAGAAATTCATCGGAAAGACGGTGGTTGAGCTTCTCTTTAATCCTGCGAGGACCGTATGACCAAGAATTTACGCCATCCCATCGATATGGTCTGGTCTTCGAGCTACCCTCTGATATGGGGACATCAGGGCTTTTCACGAAAAAGAACCTCCTTTTCCACCCTTTATTCTTTTCCGTTGTTATGTTCATAAGAAAAGGCCATTTCGACCGCTGGCAGATGGACACAAACCCGACATTTGAACCCTTACACAGGTCCATTCGAAATATTTGCCAAAAATTACTAAAAGAGGCCTCTTCCCCCTTGGCTTCCATCAGAGCGCTGAACGCTAGGATATACGCAACAGAATGCGGGAGAAGTTGAGCGGGGGAAAGCGAAAAGAAAGTCAAAATGCTTCTAATAAGGAGGATAAACGGAATGCGCAAACCGTAAGAAAATTGCTTCTCATAGAAGGCTTGACACCCAGGTGGAGGCTCGGTTGCGCGCTCGGTGTAAGAAGGGATGACGATCGAAAAACCTTTAGGAAGAAATTTCCCGAACTCCGCCTCAAGACGAGCATGATCCTTTTTGAAAAAACCACAGGAAGTTTGATTGGCAGGAAGTTCTGACCTGTTTGAGGTCACTGTGTTAGAAGGTAATGTATGTCTAAAAATCCTAACAAAGGTGCCCTCACCAATACTAAGCTTCTCGACCACGTCTTCCTCGAGATCTTCGGTCTGTTCAGTATTCCCATCTTCTGGATGAAACTCTCCTTCCTCATAATCATCGACAAGCTTTAACAGAGGATCGGACTCTTGGTTCTCTCCGACCTTATTCTTGCCCTTAAAACTTCTGGAACTAGACATTATGGACTGGGAAACGATTATATTAAAGCAGATGCTCTTTTCGACCCGAATGCTCCGAGCTCAAGAAAGTATGTGATTTGTGAGTAATCTTTCAACAAGTCAACATATATATACGGGGTTAAAAAGGTAAATTGCAAACAGGTCACCGAGTAACCGCGACGGTTGAACTTACACTGGGTAAAAATTTAAAGTTATTTTTCTGAAAATTGCATTATTGATCCCTCACTTCCCAGAAATTGGGATCTGTTCCTTGGAAATTGTTCCTATGGTACTTCCGTTGATCCTTTGTGTTGCGATCGGAAAATTAAGGAAGCATGCGCTAAAGAATTAAATGAAGTATCACAGTAATTGACGATAAGGAAAATTCCGGTCTGGAGGTCCTACGCAAACAATGGACGACAAGGTTAACATCTCGGCACGCCATTATATTGTTTCTAATATACGCAGTCTTTTTCCCTAGCTCGATTTTTATCCCACAGGGTTTTTCCGAGTTAGGTTTTTAATGAGGCATACCCGAAACATATTTTGAATGGCTCATCTCACCCCAGTGTTCAACATAGCTTATACTTCTTCGAGCTTAAGCTCCACTTTACGCTCGAGAAGTGGGGGAGTATTGATGAGGGGTAATTTGGATCACCAATTCTTGCTAGCTCGATGTGAATCAAACTGCGCAGGTTTCCGTCCCTGGAAGTGCTGAACTAAGCCGGGGTATGTAGAGATCTGTTCCGAGCCAATAAAGAGAATCCGAGGTCGAAGGTCACTATTGGGCCGAGCCCAGGCCCAAGTCAGCGGGCCAGAAAAGTACTCTTGCAAGTGTGTCAGAAAGCCCATTATCTCAGTTATAAATACCCCTAGCATTTATGACAACACACAACTTTCCAGGTGCTCTCCCTCCGAGGCTACTGTTCGGACCTACTCAGGAAGAATAGTATAGGCTGTCTTGTATGTATTTCACACTCTAGCTTGTACGGCATCCAGTAATGCTCGAGTAGGACTCTTAATACTTGTAATTTGTACTCAATCATTTCGAATACAAATACTATTGATCTCTTTCTTCTATTTTAAGGCATTAGCTCGGCATTTTACACCATCTAGATCGAACTAACGAAAACGCGTAAGATCATAAAGTTTAGTGAAACATAATACAGTTGAACAAGCGTTATATCTTTAAGCACTAGATAAAGATTTATAACTTTTGGGGAAGTCATGTTTTCAATTGATAAGTCTAGAGATCAATTAATTTTTGTTTACAAGGAATCTTTGTCATGTTACTACTATAACATATAATTGTACTCTAAATATTATTGTTATGTAAATATTCGTTCTGTTTTTGTTTTTGTTTTTGTTTTTGCAGCAATAAGAATATATGAAGTTGCAGCATGGCTGTGAAAAGTTTTGGGAGTAGTGGGAGCAAAAGATTTAATGGTGGAACCTTATGAAGAAGAATATAGATTTGTATTAAGAAGTGGGATAATTCCAGCAATGCATTTAATAAAATTCAATTTGTAGTTGTCCAAAAGGTTCGTAAGAGATATATTTAGTTTTTTATTTTTATTTAAAGAAATTAATCATGAATCAAAAGTAGCAGCATTTAATTGTAATTCTGAATTGACCTCGTTCAATCATTTTAGGTTGTCAAGCCGTGTGAATCTGCATTTTTTTCGACAACTTAACAACAAATTTCCAACAAAAACTATTGTTTCTAGTTTTTCGTTGGAAATATGGCGTTATTATTGGCGGAACATATTTTTGGCGTTATTTTCGTCACTGTTCAGTTACATATTTGGTAATAAAAAGAAATAGCGATGGATTATTTTTCGTTGGAAATATTTCGTCGCTGTGGCATACTTTTTCCTACAACTTAGCTACATAATTCGAACGAAAAATATTTTTTTCGATATTTCGTCGGTAATTTGTCGCTATTATTGAAGGTAGAATTTTTAAATGAAATTATGTTGGTATTTGGTTATTAATCCGTCACTAATAGCGACATATTTATTTTCGTTGGAATCAGTTCGTAGGTGAAGGACTTTTTTTTGTAGTGCAAAACTAGGTAAATATATATAAAGAAAATCTAATTTAGCAATTGATAGACAAGATTAGGAAGGGAAAGAAATAAAGAGGACTAAGTTCATATCAACTTTTGATGTGAAAGCGTCGAAGCGGCCTAGCTAAAGTCATAACCGTCAAAGAAACATGGCCTTCAATGAAAATAATGCATGTTTTACTACATGTTCAAATTATTGTACTATACTTAGGTTATGTAGGAGTACTGGGAAACCTATCCATCCAACAACATTTTTCATATATAGTTATGTCTCAAAGAGATTAACATTTTTCATTCTAAGAGCTAAATAGCAAGATACACACACACACACTCATATATATATATATATATATATATATATATATGTATATATATATATATATATACATACATATATATACATATATATATATATATGTACATATATGTATGTATAAGTTTACAACAATATCAATCTTGTGTTGGGTTTTAAATCTGAATCAACTGTAATTTACTTACTTGAATAGGATCGGATAATCGCCGGTTACTTGAAGTGGGTGATCCGGAGAAAATACTTCTTTGCCATCGATCTAACCGTGGTTGAATCACCGATGCTCTTACGTTTTGGTGCTCCCGATCAAGACACAAATCACGTCGGAAATGAGCCATAATTCACAATCCAAATGCCTCAATTATTGTTGATGATATGTACATATATATTACCCGGAATATATAATATGATTTACCCGTATATAATATGCTAACTATATATATATATATATATATAGGGAGAAGAAAGAATAAAGAGGAAAGAGAGAGGGGTCCTTGGTGACCTCTCTATTTTCGGCAAAATGGAGAAGTCCCATGTTGTTTTTCAATTGAGAAGTCTTTCAGAGATGGGGGATCCGTCTGCTCCCCCCCTTGCCTATGTTGTGGGACTTAATCTCCCACTTAGTGGGAGGTTAACTCCTTACATAGGAGTAGTTAATTAACTACTCCCTCCTCTTTTCTAATTCAAATTTAGACCGGGTCGGGTTAGCTCGAATGGGCGTACCCACTTGTCTCAAATCAACATATCCCACTCGCACATAAGGGCAAAACCGAGTCTATAGTGACTTCAACAACATACACATCAACTTCATACAGACAAGTGGATCGTGTGACCGGCGAGCGCAAGAGCATTAAGTGTCATACACCTGTTAGGGTATATAACAACTCTTATTCACAAAACACGAGGACATCAGGACTCGCTATACCCCAAACCCCATTTCACTAACCGAAGTATCTCTGATCCCTCAAATCAACAAAAGAGCATACTTCACTCTACCACTCACTTGTATTCACAATCATGTCTCAAACTCTCAAGTTCGACATATTGGCTGGCCAGCTTTGAATTCAAGCAGCGTGTGTTAGCTTCATAAAGTCTTCCTTTCCTACCTGAATCTTTCGATCTTACTTCAGCAGCTTTCCTAGACACGGATCGCATCGCCGTATGATTCATAGCTATTAGTGACGTGCTAAAGTAGCAACACCTTGGTAAGATCTCGAGAAACAGTCGAAAGTCATAAGGGTACATATTGAGGTTGCAATAAACCTCTAGGCCTCACACAATGAGTGAGCAGGGATCTTTCACTCATTTCCCAATGGTCACTGACGCACACGTGGTATGAAACACGTGCTACTGTAGTTTACTTCGTTTCTTAAAGTGTATGTCATTTAAACAACACAGTACATATCTTAGTACAAGTGTACATCTACACTTTACCTGAATTTTCTCCTTATCCTCGATAAAGAATTAACTCAAGAAAATTCACATCTGGCCATGAGACAAGTTTAATGGATGGTGGAAATCCATTTTTCTTCGATTACTTGTATATACAAAAGTAATCTCATCTTAATTAAGCAATCGATATCTTTCTAATCTTGCACTCATGCAAGACTGTGATTACTTTAATCAAAACAGTAATCTTAAATCGATTATAATTAAGGCGATCCTGGTTTTATCTTGCGCTCTTTACAAGGATAAAACAATATCATCTCTGCACGTTCTCAACGTCAAAGGCGATTGCTCGTGTGAGAGCCCTAATCTCTACTTGTCCGACATATCTTAGGACATTGAATGTATGATTTCCAAATCATGTAAGCAAGCATTCAAATGTCACAAAACTTATGGGCTTGATCTTATGAACTTCCAAGTTCAATCAGATCAAAATCTACGTAACTCTTGAGATTGCTAGGCAACCCACATAAGAATCTTCAGTTATGGTCTTAGTACAAGAAACTTGACCATTTATTGTACGTAGATGCTAACTACAAAGTTCTCTCTTAACTTTGTTATGATATCTCCACAAAAATTTCTCAATTTTGTGCAGGTGTTTGGTCTCACCAAAACAGTATCTATATTGCAAGCTATGAATATGTTTGGTAACATAAATGTCAACATAACTCGAATGTAGCTCTTTACCTTCCCAAAGAAGTAATAAATACCTCTTGACCAAACAACTATCTATACTGCGTATGTGCCATCAATTTTACAACAATTGTACACATAGATAAACATATCTCATTATGCTTAAGAGATCAATTGCAGTATAATAAAGGTTTCTCGATAACCTTTTCACTAAAGTCTAAAAATCATACAAATGATTTGACTTATAATTATTGACCAGATCCATGGCACAACATAAATCAGAGTAGGCAATTGGTTTCAAACCAGTTAATAATTCCATCAAGATCGGAATCAGTGATCTAGACATTTCATTCAAAGTGCACATTTCAAGAATCAGAATTCAACCTCTTACTGTTAGAGTATCAGTAGGTATTAAATTCAGAATTATTCAAGCGTCGATTGACCACTTATAAAATTCAATGAATTTTACCAAGTTTTCTACCTACAAGTCCTCAATTCAGTCATAAATAATTAAGGACGACCATTTTCAAAATGGTCCGTTTATACTCAAAGTCATCCCAACAAATAGGATAACTCAAACATTAAGAAATGGAATCCAGTATTCCTAATAATAACTTAAGACAAAGGGCAAAGGTTGTTCATCCATCAAGATGAAAACCAACGTGATTGTTCAGACAATCTCTTATTGCCTAAAATAATCTTAAAGCTCAAAGATTTCAAGTTCGAGAACTTTCGTATCTCAACCTTTCAGATTAATAGTCTTTTATTCATTTGGAATACTTCCATATCTAAATTTTGACTAAAGTAAGATGCAGGTAAGAAACCATGTGCCTTTTTGAAAAATCAACCAATACAAAAATTGGTTTAAATTATAGGCAGATACTAAGTCTTCCTTCCATTCATTTAACGTCTCTCACCCATGAGATAGGAGAACATCTTTCAGTATTTGAAACAAGTTACGGTTTAGGTGTAATCCTTTCATTTGAATGGATCCAGTAGAACATAAATTGCTCCCACTCAAAAGAAACAATTTTGGATAATCACTTACAAGTGATAAGTCAAATGAATAACTATCCCTTGAACCGGTTTACACTAACATGTTCAAATACACAAAGTTCAGTTTATCTAGTAAATACATTTTTCAAAAGATTGTATTTCTTGATTTAATAAGAATTTTACTTCCATCTCATTGTTCATTCAAGAACATAAACCCTTACACATTATATATCCTCCAAAGATATATTTTCTTTCGTAATCATGTTTCTAAACACATTAGAAATAAAGTTAAGACAAACTCAACTACTTGATCACGTCGTCTAAGGTAGCTTAGGTCAAATCGTCATCTGACCCTAGATTTTAGATGGAGAAAATTACTATTATTGAAGGTTCACAAAATATGCATTCAATGTTAACAAAAATTTCCACATGGAAATTCAAGGGGTTAACTTGAGATGCATTGAATCCCATCCTATCCAATAAATCAAGTTACTTCCCTTAGCACAATTATACAAATAAGAGTGTTAGAAATAACTGATACTCGGGCGTTTAATTACATGGATCACGAAATGATCGTGTAGATATTCATATCCTTGGTCTAGTATCAGAACCTTATGTTCATCGATACATTTGATTCTCTAGAACTTCAAAAAAACATTGAAGTATTTTAATTTTGTAAGAGATCAAAATAAAAAATAATCAAGACATGTAATATCCTTATAAAAGTAATGAGAGAACGGATTCATCCAACCTTCACTAATGTTAAATCACTAGAATTGATCAAAATGGAAGTTTAACTTCAACGGCCTAACAAAATAGTTCTAGTGTCATGTTTCAATTGAAACAGTGCAAGGGCAAACCAATTTTCAGAAACAACTTGAAAAAGTCTTCTCATTGCTTTAGTGTTTCCACTAGCCCAAATTGACCTAAACAAATATGTCTTCAACATATTTTGTGATGCATCAGGTGTTGATTATACAACAACAATCAACTATGCAATTGAAAAGTTTAGTTAAGAATGACACTTCAAACTATCGTTAAATGTCTAGAACATTTATGTATCACTCAAAATGATACTAATCAAGTCAACGATGAGTTCAAGTCTAAATTTAATTAAAGAACAAAATCAACAGTCAAGTTTAGTTTCCCAAAGGTACACAAATTGACCTTAATAAACTTGAGTGAGGACGTAACACTTTTGAATTATTAGTTACCATAAACCTATTGTCCACATAGGATAAGGTTAGTAACGTGTTTTCGACAAAACAATAATTATAACAGTGTTACTGAGTGCTACCTTTTCAACTTCATCCATTGACGAGTGAGAGAACCAAAAATATGGTAAATCGAGCACTTATAGCCCCATGCCGTTTCAGATTATCAAAATTCGGCTGTGATTGTTCTTCCAACTAGAATTATATTCAGTCTCCTTTATTTCATTGTCTTTATTAATCTACTTTTGTTTTTCTTAGAGCCTATGCCCCGTTGAAAAATAGATTTTGTTAGAAAGACTTCAGTTTTCGTCTAAAAAACACCAAATAACTTTTTAAGAAGTACAATGAAATACTTACCTGATGGGGGCTATTTCGCACCCTACATACTATTCGGATCGAACGAAGAAAATAAGATCGGTTCGACCAATTCAAACAGATCGGGATCATCTTACAGACCCGGCCTAGTGCAGCTCGCTTCGATAGAAGATTATACTCCGGACTCAAGAAGGATATTTGGGCCGAGTCCTATTAGGACTATGTTTCCTTGTAACGCTAGGTTTAACATTATATAAATACCTAGTTAATCATTGTATTGAACAACTACGAAATTCCTAAAATTCTAAGAATACATGATAAAATACTGCTTACGACGGCAGAGCTGATAAATACTCAATATTATTGAAGAGCTTTTTACCTTCATATCGGTGTGTTCTTAATATTGTTGATGGTTTTACTTCTTGTCTTTCAATATTGCTTTTCTTTGTAACCGATCCATCCGGAATAAAGTAACAGAGCCCTATATAATAAATAAATACATATCGAAAATCCCCCGATATCACAAATTCACTGATATTCAATTAACCAGATGAAATCCGGTTAAATCAGTTGGCGCCCACCGTGGGGCTAGGTTAATTATTCGATCGACATATGGCTCGCCCGAGGAAAAGCGCCCGTGTCGGAGCAAGAAGTAACACAACCACCGGTCATAACACCTCTGAAGACCTACAGGAGAACAACAATAATAACGTTCCGAACACCGATGAGAATTTGCAAGATAACCATCCCCGTCAGCAGGAACCGCTAGGGGGTCCTCCCGGTACGATACAGGAAGAACCGGAAGTTCCCGAGATCCCCGTTCCGCTCCCGGGTGCTCAGGAGAAACTGCGACAAATAGCGATGCTCTTCAAATCACTCTCCCCGGAAGAATTACTCATACTTGATCAAATTCCGCGAAACCCTAGGGCTGCCAGGACAATTCCTGCTCAAAGAACGCCAAGACAAAACGATCAAGTCTCTCAACAAGCTGACAGCCCACCTAGCGAGCACCGCTCACTTCACAGTCCACAACAGGACAATTCAAAACCCTCCGACAACCATCCCCGAAGAAAACCAGGTCACAGAAAAACCCAGGCGAAGCATAGTGGCTCCAGGGAACGCACTATCATCCCTATTGAAGACGACATAGATGATACAATCCCAGATCGACCACGAACGACTCGACAGACGGAAAGAGAAATTGAAAGGATGGTGCAGGAGCGACTCGAACAACGCCTACGATCTATTCAAAATCCGTGGGCCCGAACCACGGAACTCCAGGAGAGCCTTGCGGCCTGTTCCCCCTTCTGCATGGAAATAAAAGAGGCACAGTCGATTGGACAGGTCTCGGGTAGACTACCTCGCTATGATGGAACCACTGACCCGGATGATTATATTTTTAGCTTTACGAACATAATGAACTTATACGCCCACTCTGCCGAATTTACTGCCAAATTAATGGTAACCACATTCGAAGGACTCGCATTGGACTGGTTCGCGAAACAACCTGCCAACTCCATATTTAGCTTTAGGGAACTTTGTAACAAATTGACGCAGCAGTTTGCCAGTCAGAAAAGACTAAAACTCCCAATGAGCTACCTTGGAACCATACATCAACAAGAAGGAGAATCCCTAAGAAACTGGTTGGCCAGATTCAATGTAGAACTACTCAAAATTGATTCTCCAAATATTGATTACATAATTTCTATCCTCTTCGATCTCACTAAAAACAGGCAGTTCGGAAATGCCCTCAGTCGAAAACAACCAAGAACATTCGCCGACATCATGAGCTTGGCGTCTAAGTATATGACCCAAGAAGAGATGAATTCCTTTAAGGATAAAAACAAAAATAAATTCACAGCTTCAGGCTCCAAGCGGCATGACAAGATTCCTGCCCAAAGACCCTTAGATTATGAGCGATCTTCCAGGAGAGGTAACGTTTTCCAGCGACTGGAATACAGCAAAGCCGATCAAGAAAGGCAACCTAATTACTACCAAAGACCAAGAAACCCTGAACAACCAATCAGAAGCAGGGTGAATCAAGTAGAACACCCAAGGTTAAATGCTCCAATGGAAGAAATATTGGAAGTCCTAGAAAGAAATAACTGGATTCCCAAAGCAAGGAAAATCGCTCAGCCCAGACCAGGGTCTAGAAACTATGATCAATACTGTAAGTACCATAGGGCACATGGGCATCAAACGGAAAATTGTTTTCACCTTAAGAGAGAAGTCGAAAAACTGATCGAGCAAGGAAAACTAGACGAATACATAGACCGAGATAATCGCAAAAGGGAAAGAAGTAGAAGCCCTCGGAACGGTAATCAAAGGAGAAGTTCTCATCGAAGGTCACTTGAACGTCGACCTACTCAGGAGTTGAATCAAGACCAGATCAATGGGACTATCCATACGATATCCGGGGGGCCGGCGGGTGGAGATAGTCGTAATGCTCGACGAAGAACGGCCAGATCCTTAATTGGAAATTCTAAATATCCAAAAGAAATAGTGGTAACGAAGAACGGCGGGTGGAGATAATCGTAATGCTCGACGAAGAACCAGCCGATCAGCTTTAACGAAGGCGAAGTACCTAAAAACATCATTTGGGATACAAAAGAGGATAACCCCGATTTTCCTATGGTGGTGTCGTTGGAAATAGCGAATTACAATGTAAGAAGAATCCTAATCGATAATGGAAGCTCAGCAAATATCATTTCTAGGGAGGTTTTAGCACAAATGAACCTCGGACAAATAAACCTACAAAAAGTAGCTACGCCATTAGTAGGCTTTGGAGGATCCGAGATCATCCCCAGCGGAACGATATCTTTAAGTGTATCGCTCGGAAAGAAGCCACTTCGGACGGCGAAGTTGGTAAAATTCCTAGTGGTAGAAACACCCTTTGCTTACAACGCTATATTAGGGCGACCAGCCCTTAACCTTTTCCGAGCTGTAGTCTCTACCTATCATCAGAAGATAAAGTTTCCGACCGATAGTGGCATCGGAGAAATAACGAACGACCACTGTATGGCGTGGGATTGCTACAGCACATCGCTAACCTTGAAAGAACATCCTAAGTCTATTACTCCGAGCAAGAGAAAGATCGAAGATGATCCAACTAGAAATGAGGTTGAAATTCCTAGTACTGATCGATTAGATAAAAAGGGGAAAGAACCACTAGACTTGTCCTTGAAACCCCCAGAACATAAAGATATAATTCTAGTAGAAGGCGACTCATCCAAAAAGACAAGAATTGGTACAGAATTGAGCAAAGAAGGAGAAATAATGTTAATCGAATTCCTAAGAAATAATGTGGACGTCTTCGCCTGGAGCGCAAATGACATTGAAGGGATCGATCCGCGGGTAATCAAGCATACCCTAAAAATTGACCCTTCAGCAAAACCCGCCAGACAGAAGAAAAGAAATCATGGACCGGTAAAGGATAAAATTATCAAAACCGAGGTAGAAAGGTTGCTTCAAGCAAAACAAATCCGAGAAATTCATTTCTCGGAATGGCTATGCAATGTTGTACTAGTAGCAAAAGGGGATAAAAAAGACAACAAATGGAGGATGTGTAATGATTTCACCGACCTTAACAAGTTGTGTCCACGCGACCCATACCCCCTCCCAAGAATTGACTTATTGGTCGACTCGACCGCTGGCTTCGCGTTATTCAGTATGATGGACGCCTTCCAAGGGTTTTACCAGATATACATGGACGAACGGGATCAAGAGAAGACCGCATTCATAACCGAGCAGGGAGTTTACTGCTTTATAGTAATGCCATTCGGATTGAAGAATGCCGGGGCTACTTACCAAAGGTTAGTAAACCTAATGTTCAGAGAACTAATCGGAGAAATAATGGAAGTCTATGTAGACGACATGTTAGTCAAAAGTATGAATGAAGCGGATCATGTAAAACATCTAGATCGATGTTTTCAAATCTTAAGAAAATACCGTATGAGGTTGAACCCCGCAAAATGCACCTTCGGTGTTAAGTCAGGAAAATTTTTGGGATACTTGGTACACCAGCGAGGAATAGAAGCCAACCCAGAGAAAATTCGAGCCATTACTGAAATGAAACCTCCCAAGACCATCTCTCAAGTACAAAGCTTGGTTGGAAAAATCGTAGCATTGAATAGATTCATATCAAAATCTGCGGACAGAAGCTTGCCCTTTTTCCAAACACTTCGAAAAGCGAAAAAATTCGCTTGGACTGAAGAATGTGAACGAGCCTTCGAACAACTCAAAGAATATTTAACAACACCTCCGATGTTGGCCAAACCGACGGAAGGGGAACCGTTGTACATCTACATCTCCATCTCCGATACGGCCATTAGTTCAGTACTAATTAAGATAGAGGGCTCAGAGCATAAGCCCGTCTATTATCTCAGCAAGTTATTGCAAGGGGCGGAGAAGAATTACTTGGAAATAGAAAAATTCACACTGGCCTTAGTAGTAGCTGCACGAAAACTCCGACCCTACTTCTTAACTTACAAAATCATCGTTTTGACGAATCAGCCGCTAAGGCAAGTCCTAGCAAAACCAGAAGCCTCCGGAAGACTAATCAAATGGGCCATCGAACTCAGCCAGTTCGAAGTAGACTACAAACCAAGGATTGCCATCAAGGCCCAAGTATTGGCCGATTTTCTATTGGAAACACCACCACAGACTACTGAATCATCAAACACCCTCCATGACGATGTATTGACCGTTGAAGATCAAACTTGGTTAATGCATGTAGATGGTGCTTCGTGCCGGGAAGGAGGAGGCGCCGGGATCAATTTTACTGGACCTAATAAAGAAGATTTGAATTATGCTATTACATTGAACTTTGTCATCACAAATAATGAAGCAGAGTATGAAGCGTTAATTGCAGGAATGGAAATGGCGATCAAAGCCAACATAAAAAGGCTTAAAGTGTTAACCGACTCAGAGTTAGTGCAAAGACAAATTGAAGGCCTATACGAGGCTAAAGAATTCAATATGGTCAAATACCTCGCCAAAGTGAAGACACTAGCTAAAAAATTTGAAAGCTTCGGTATTCAGAACATTCCGCGTTCAGAAAATAAATGGGCCGATCAGCTATCAAAGTTCACAGGATCCCATGACGGAAAGACCGAACTGGTAATCAACTGGTTGATCTCTAATACGCCGGCAATCGATATCGATGAAACACCGGTAGTCGATATAATGGAAATCAAAGAAGTCGAAGAAAATTGGACGACCCCAATGATAGATTATCTTCGAGAAGGAAAACTACCATCTGATCAGAATGAAGCTCGGAAAATAAAATATCGAGCCCCAAAATATACGCTTGTAGAAGGAAAACTCTACCGAAGGTCAGTATCAGGAATTCTCCTGAAATGCATCCCTGAATCACAAACCGCTGATATACTGCGAGAAATACATGAAGGAGACGCGGGAAATCACAGCGGATCAAGGGCATTGGCCCTGAAATGTCTCAGAACAGGTTACTATTGGCCTACCATCAATAAAGACGCCACTCAATACGTCCGAGAATGTCATCATTGCCAAGTACATGCCAATGTATGTCATCAACCAGCAGAAAACATGCACCCAATTCCGATTTGTTGGCCGTTCGATCAATGGGGAATGGACATCGTGGGGCCATTCCCAGCGGCCAGATCCAAGAAAGCTTACGTCCTGGTCGCTGTAGAATATTTCAGCAAATGGATAGAATGCATCGCCCTAGCACGAATAACTCAATTCCAAGTAATCAACTTCCTCTGGAAGTTCATAGTTTGTCGATTTGGCATCCCAAGGATCCTAATTTCCGATAATGGAACCCAATTCGCGGGAAAACAAGTAATAGAATGGTGTTCGAAACTAGGAATTCAACAAAATTTCACTTCGGTCGGGCATCCAAGAGCGAACGGACAAACCGAAGTAGCGAACCGAGAAATAATAAAATCTTTGGAAAAAAGATTAGGATCGGCCAAAGGAAAATGGCTCGATGAACTCCCAGGAGTGCTATGGGCTAATCGAACCACAGTAAGAAGCTCAACCGGGGAAACCCCATTCAGCTTGGTATATGGTTCGGAAGCTGTTATTCCTGTTGAAACCCTGATTCCAACACCAAGAGTTGAAATGTACGACGATCATGAAAATGAAAAGACAAGAGAAAATGATGTCGACCTGACAGAAGCTTTAAGAGATAAAGCTGCCGTACGCCTACAAGCCACTAAAGCAAATATGGAGAAAGCATACAATCAAAAAGTACGCATCCGAACCTTCAAAGAAGGAGACTTAGTTTCGAAAAAGGTAGAAGTATCCAAGCATGTGGGAAAGTTACAACAAAATTGGGATGGACCTTACATCGTCATTGGCATAGGAAAGAAAGGTTCATACAAAATTGCACACTTGGATGGAACAGCCTTACCAAGAACCTGGAATGCAGTCAACCTTAGAAAATACTATGGTAAATAAATTTTAGCAGATTATACTGCATTGTTTTATTTTACTTAATCAAGTTTTAATCCTTGTAACAAAGGCCTTAGCCTAGAAGTTCAAATTGGTAAAGATTTTTAGCATTTTCTATACAATGATTATTTCGGTCAACGCTCCTTGGGATTACACTATCAAATTGATGAAAATTAGAACGAAACGAGTCGAGTATACATTGATCCGCTCAATAAACACTCCTCGATTTATATCAACGGCAAAAAGGACTTTTTGGTGATAAACCTAAGTCTAAACTACAATGAGTCGAGTATACATTGATCCGCCCAATAAACACTCCTCAGTCCGACCACGAAAACGAGTCGAGTACACATTGATCCGCTCAATAAAAACTCCTCGCCCATAATTCAACGATAGGAAAGACTTTTGGTGTTAAGAAAAACCTAAGTCTAAATTACAGATGAGTTGAGTAAACATCGATCCGCTCGATAAAAACTCCTCGATATATTCAAAAGTGAGTCGAGTATACATTGATCCGCTCAATAAAAACTCCTCGCCCATAATCACCAGCAACGATTAAAGACTTTCTGGTATTAAAAACCTAAGTCTAAATAAAACGAGTTGAGTAAACATCGATCCGCTCGATAAAAACTCCTCGATATATATTCAACAATCATAAAGACTTTTTGGTATTAAAAACCTAAGTCTAAATAAAACGAGTAGAGTAAACATCGATCCGCTCGATAAAAACTCCTCGATATATATTCAACAATCATAAAGACTTTCTGGTATTAAAAACCTAAGTCTAAATAAAACGAGTAGAGTAAACATCGATCCGCTCGATAAAAACTCCTCGATATATATTCAACAATCATAAAGACTTTTTGGTATTAAAAACCTAAGTCTAAATAAAACGAGTAGAGTAAACATCGATCCGCTCGATAAAAACTCCTCGATATATATTCAACAATCATAAAGACTTTCTGGTATTAAAAACCTAAGTCTAAATAAAACGAGTAGAGTAAACATCGATCCGCTCGATAAAAACTCCTCGATATATATTCAACGATTGAAGACTTTTTGGTATTAAAAACTAAGTCTAAATAAAACGAGTAGAGTAAACATCGATCCGCTCGATAAAAACTCCTCGATATATATTCAACGATTGAAGACTTTTTGGTATTAAAACCTAAGTCTAAATAAAACGAGTTGAGTAAACATCGATCCGCTCGATAAAAACTCCTCGGTATATATATTCAACAGTCATGAAGACTTTTTGGTATTAAAACCTAAGTCTAAATAAAACAAGTTGAGTAAACATCGATCCGCTCGATAAAAACTCCTCAATATATATTCAGCAATCAAAAAGACTTTTGGTACGAAAAACCTAAGTCTAAATTATAACGAGTCGAGTATACATTGATCCGCTCAATAAACACTCCTCGAACTATTTGCAGTGATTTAAAAGACTTTTGGGTTAAAAACTTAAGTATAATTACAAACGAGTCGAGTATACATTGATCCGCTCAATAAAAACTCCTCGATCTATTCCTAACGATCTACACGATCCGCTGATACTTCTAAAGTTTTGAAAGATAAATCAAGTATGAATTCATCTGCTCGGAAATTACTCCTCGTAAATAAAATTATCAAACGACAAAGAAGATGCAAGAAATAAAGTAATATTTTATTCATCAAATCAATTACATACAAATATCCTACGTTACAAAGATCTGCTTGCTACCTAAAGATCGTTACAATGATTTAGTTAAATTGATCCTATGGGATCAACTATCTTCACGACAATGTCCACGGAAACACCAATCTCCTCCCTAGTACCTCGTCGATATAATAAACCACCTAAGAAGCATGCTGCTCAGGATGGTCGACTTCTTTAGTTCGATGGCTAGGCTCTGAAGATCAAATGTTCTTCCAGATGAAATGAACATTACCAGCCAGATAGCTGACAATGCTCACTCACCCACAAAAAGATACTGCTTTTACATTATCTATAAAACATTTTACTCTAGAGCAGCATCTCTTCGGGACCGTCGTGAAACGGTGAATTCACCAGCCACCCCGGTGGTCTATCACTCCGGAGGTAACATCGAAGAGCGGAGGTGGCTGGCAAGTATGAACCCTCCATGTGCAAACGGAAACCACGGACCTCTAATTGATGAAGACAAAAGCTGAGGCCTCATGGGACCCGTTAGTACAAGGAAGGGCTGACATGGGACCCGTCAGTACAAGGTAGATGAACATCAAGTTATTACAGAATGAATCACGATAATGTGACTTTTTGAATATTATTGGATCTGAAAGCAGAATGAAATCCAAAGAAGTTGAGATCTCCATTCTCTTTGGGAAATTGCAAAGGAAGAATGCAAACCACCACCCTATTTATAAGGATAGACTCAAACAATCCAACGGCTGAAAAAGCATTTGATCAACGGACACAGATGCGACCCCTTGACTCCCCGCAATAAATGCAAGTAAGTTGGAACGGCACTAACTAATCGCCTCAACTAGTCGATAACAGAAGAGGTCGTAGATCGAAACGATAAAACCTAAAAAGCTTTGGATCGGACAGACCGGCACAAACATACATGATGGTCGATTGATTACGAAGTTTGAGATCGTCGTGAAAAGTTTACTTGCTCGATAAAAGATAAAAGATGGAAACCTCCACCACGCGAGGTCCGTCACTGCCTCACATGTCATATGAGCGACCATTAACTACCTCATATCAGAACTCTTTCGGAGTCCGAGATATTTGACATAGAAATCAGGAGAATAGCCCTCTTTATTTGAAAATGCAAGGACGTCACTGCCTAACATACCAAAGAATTGCTTAAGGAGGTCTGAACAGGCCGGATCTGGCCAAGACTTCTACATTTTCCAATTCCTCCCATATCAAGGATACGATATACTGGCTAAAAGAACGAATGGTTAGAAGATAATGATGGAATATATGGATTTGTGAAAGATATTGAAAGGAAATTTTTCCTCTGACGAAAAGAAAAAGCGGAGTTCAACGGGAGGAACAGTAACCTCCTTATATAAGATATATGTCATAAAAGGACAAATTTACAAGGAATGGATCGAACATCGACCAAAATGCTAAAGACTATTGTCGATACGACTGATCCAATTGTTTACATATTGACGAAAACATATTAGAAGACATCCTTCAAGGAATCACACCAGGTTAATCAACAAAGATTCGATTTGCAGAGCAAACATTATACCATTTAGTTACTTAAAAAGTGACCGTCCAAGTTTAAAGCTACCTTATTCTACATTCTTGATACACTACGGAAGGATCAATATCAGCTAAGTTTGCTAAACCTATACTGGTTATTTCATGATGTTATATTTACGTATGACAGGAAATCATACTTACCAAAGAATATAAACAGAATAAAATTGATCAATGCAATAATCTGCCTACAAAAAGTCATAATTTCCAAATTTCTACTCCTCCCATTACAAATATTTCAGCCTACCTAACTACACAAAAGTTGGGCCTAAAAAAAAAAAAAAAAAAAAAAAAGAGACAGTCCAGGGCCTGCCAAGTCGAACAGGTCATTGAGAAGAATCGACAGCAGGGCGACTAGCAGAAACAGGCCTCCGAGGAGTCAGGTTACCAGCAAACGCCAACAACTCCTCCTGACGCTTTAGATAACCAGCCTCATAACCTTCATCATAGGACCTCAATCGAGACTCCTCTGCTAAGGCAGCAGCTTGAACCAAGTCACTTCTCTCTCGCTCCCAGACAGACTTCTCCTCCTGTAATTTTTTCAAATCATCATTAACAAGCTGCAGTTGCAGGGTCAGCCCTGCGACCTTCGCCGACTCCGACTCCAAACGACCTTGATAAGCACGTCTACTTCTCCACAGATCATCGTTTTGCACACCCAGCTGGAGTGCAAAGTACTTACCCTGAAAAAAGAAAACAGCCTTTATGTAACAAGGCAGTCAAAATAAAAAAAAAAAAAAAAACGAATGAAACAGTGAAAAATTCATCCACCTGCTCGCATATCTTCACTAACGATTGAACAAGGCGTACATTTGAAGTACCCTCATGTTTCTTCAACTCTCCAGGCAAGATAGTGCTCAAACCCAGATCCCAAGACAAAGCATCGGGTTCAACAGAGCCCGGAAGCTCGCTAAGAAGAGGGACGTTATCAGAACGGGGAGTTGATGCCCGTAAAATATCCTTAACCTGCTCAAGTATACATCGATCGTCTAACAGACGAGGAGAATCTCTCTCGTTGGGACTAACGGAGGTTTCCTTGCCTGAAGCAGAAATAATGGTTCGACGACCAGACCTCGAGCCTATCCGACCTTCAGAAGGTCCTCCAGATTCGAAAGAAGTAGTCATCACAGTAGTATCATGAAACAAATAATCAGGACAATCCTGCACAATAGATTGTGTCGTGGAAGGGTTGACAAAAAAGCCATCACCAGCTTGCCCTCCGCTGGTGATTGGGGCAGTAGAAACAGATAAAGGAAGGGAAACAGCAAAGTCCTCTCCATGAAAAACATGCTCAAAGGAAGAAGCATTGGAACTAACAGCTATATTATAAGCCGGTTCTTCGTTGGACATATCCCCAAAAGCTAATCGACCAGGGGAAGGCATGTTTCTTTCCTGAGTGGAAGCAGAAAAAATTGGTTCGGAAAACGACGAATTAACCAAGGAAAGAGGTTCGAAAGCAATAATACGAGTATCGATCTCCGACCTAATGGTTTGGGATAAACGAGGAGGCTCCATCGACGGCCCATCTCTTCGAGATTTTTTAGATCTATTATCTCTAGCGCCCTCACGAGAAGGTCGCTTCGAAGTATTACCAAAAAGGTTACTCATGATCGGATTATGAAAAGATATAAATTAATATCGAGAAAGTTTATCGACTAGCTAAGGAAAGAGTATTCTGCTGAGAGACGAGTATAGCAGTAAAAAACAAGTCAAGTTTTTACCTTTCGTATTTATACTACACGAAAGGACGCGACAGACCTAAAGAAAGGGCGCGAAACAGGAAAACTGACTTTGGAGCAAACGATAGAATTTGAAAAGACGCACACATAATGATTACGGCGAATTAAATGACTTGTCTGAATTATTACGGCGAATGTGAAAAGACACGACTGTCAGAATACGAAGCGTTTAGCGTACAAAGTAAGGAAAGCTAAAGTTATAATTAAACTTATGACTAAATAATTACAAAGGTTATTTAAAAAAAAAAAAAAAAA
The DNA here is from genome assembly GCA_038501285.1 of Penstemon eatonii. Taxonomy (NCBI): domain Eukaryota; kingdom Viridiplantae; phylum Streptophyta; class Magnoliopsida; order Lamiales; family Plantaginaceae; genus Penstemon; species Penstemon eatonii. Next base: position 17,546,751 of record CM076712.1, on the reverse strand, counting down.
AAAAAAAAAAATCACTATTTCAAGAAGCCTGGTCGCTATCCGGAATCTTCTGTTCGCCACCGACGTCCTCAGTCATGCCCATATCATCTTCTTCTTCTTCTTCGTCTTCTGGATCGATAAAAGTATTATCGAGCTCATCATTAACATCAGAAGGAGGAATCGGCAATGGATTTCCAAATTCTTCGACAAGGTGAGACAGAGGAAAACCGTGATATACGACATCTGGAACTTCGGAAGAAGAATAAAGTTTACCATAACGATTCAAGCGAATATGTGCCGCCTTAAAATACTCCTTTCGACGGTCATCGATCATCTCCAAAGCGACCAGCTGATGAATCGCTTTCTTAAAAGTATTCTCAAGAAGAGGACCGACCATCCGATACACCAACGCCGTATGAACAGGAGAATTAAGGAATTCACGAACGACTATTTCGTCAGGGTTCCTACCATATCGATCCCTAAGCCCGCTAAGTGGGACATCCTTTTCGTACTCCTCTAGAGAAGCTTCAAGACTTGATACTTGAGATTCAAGCTCACTAATTCGAGTTGTGCTCTGTAACTGCAATTCTTCTAACTTTCTAGCCATTTGATTGGCCTGCTCTTGAGCACGAGAAACCTCTATCACCCGGTCTATCATTTCTTGATCTTCGGTCCCGGTAGCACGAGTCTCTACGATGGGAATGGAAGAAGACGTTGAGGGACCGATCTCTGAACCAGAAGACTTACGTAATAAAGCTTTATACTTCTCTTCCAAAAACTCACACTGTTGTTTCCAGAGAGAATTTTCATAGGCATATGATGTCAGACAGGTGTTAACCTAAAATAACAAAGGGGTCAGAAAGAAACGAGTTAGCGAATTAAGAAAATCCTAAAAGGTCACTTCATTAGAATAATAGAAAGAAAAAGATATCACCTTTTCAGCATAAAGAGAAGCTCGCTGGAACTTCTCCAGAGGATCCTTATGAAGGAGCTTATTTAGATCGCGGGTAAAAACACCAGACAAAAGAACACGCGTCGCCTTATCAACCGCGTTCTCACTAGCATCGTGAACAAGTGAGTCCTTCTCGGAGTAACCCGCGGCTCTCCTCCCCTCTAAATGATCTTCAATCATTTCAACCAAAGTAGGTTTCGGATGATTGTCGCCAAGTAAAGAAAGATCATCGCCAGAACGACCATAATAGCTCCTTTTTCTCCCTACCGGATTATTAGTAGGATGAGGCATCGACCAACTGCGACATCCGCGAATTCCCAAGGACGACCTAAGCTGAAGGGGGGGATAACCGGGTCCAGTCCCTTGACGAACAGGAGAATCTTGGGAGGAATTTGGAGACTCCTCTCCGACCTCCTCGGACTCATGACTCAACTCCAGTTTCCTCTTCCGAGAAGCTCTTTGCTCGATCGGGATGTTCTCCATAGATTTAGAGGATTTGGACAATACCATTTTTCCTTTTGAAGAAACTCGAGAATTTTCTACCATATCAGCTAAAAAAGGAACAAAAGTTAGTTTTTTCTATATAGAAGACATCATTTAAAAACAGCAAGCTAAACTGAAATGCTTACTCAATGATTCTAATGATGAATTGATGGGAAAAGTATGAGTACTCAATCCCGCTTTACGAAGGAAAGTCTCCCCAATAAGAAGGGCACTTTGGTATTTATTGGCACGCATAGCAGGGATTTCACCGATAAACTGAGCATCGTCTGGAACAAGTTCACCAGTCGGCAAGCGACCTCCATAAACCCATTTAGAACCATGATCCCAAGAGAAGGGCATTGTCGAACCATCCATCGAACGAATGTGGGATGGGGGACGAACAAAAATAAAGTGAGATTTCCAATGAGGATTGCTAGAAACTGGGGAATCGAAGATTGCTCGACTAGGTTTCTGACTAGCGAAGAAATATCCACGATTTGAAGAACTGGAAATATTGAAACGAAAAACTTGCGTAAAATTACGAAAAGAAGGTTTAAACCCCTTTGCGATCATCAAAACAGAAAAACAAACCACAAAAGCGACGGAATTTGGAACCAACTGTGTCAAACATACACTGAAAGTTTTCAAAACCTCAAGAAAGAGGGGAGACAACGGAAGACGGAGGCCACTATTAAAGTGAGCCGTATAAAAGGCGCGACATCCTTCCGGTGGAGAAGTGACCCTATCAGAAGGGGAAGGAAGAATTATTTCGGAACCCTCCGGTAAATATTGCGCATAGTTACTCACAACCTCCGGAAAGGTATCCACAGTATAAGCGCAAGCCAGGTCCTCAATCGGTTCAGAAATCTGAGGAGCAGTGCCTTTGCCCTTTTTCGCTCGGGCAGCAACCTCTGTGTCAGAAAGGATCTGTACCTTAAAAGTATCTGCCGCAGGAACAACAAATTCAGGAACGGAAGATTGTTCACCCGAGAGATTAGAGCGCAACTCCTCCTCGTTGTTAGGAGCAATATTCTCCCTCGAGGAAGAAGAAGATTTTCTCAAAGAAGCCATTGTTTTTCCAGAGAATATAGGTCGATCAAAGGAAAATTCTATATGACGAACGACCAAGCTAGAAAATGACTGCGAACTGTAAGCAAATATAAAAGAGAAATGGCAAACTCGAAAGTCACCTATTTATAACAAAATGAGAAAAGACGTTTCGAACTCATTGCAGCTACTCAAATTCCCGCCAAAAACGGAAGGATACGAAAAGCCTTCTGAATAGACGCGTGGCGATCCGTAATTGGACGGAGAAAACGACTATCTATGATATGTAGCACTCTTTTCCTTATTTAAGATTTTTTCCCACAGGGTTTTTTCTTAAGTAAGGTTTTTAACGAGGCTCCATTCATAGAAAAGAAACAGTCGTAAAGATTTAACTACTTCTACGAGCTTCTATTATCTATACGCTCGAAGAAGTGAGGGAGTACTGATGGGGGCTATTTCGCACCCTACATACTATTCGGATCGAACGAAGAAAATAAGATCGGTTCGACCAATTCAAACAGATCGGGATCATCTTACAGACCCGGCCTAGTGCAGCTCGCTTCGATAGAAGATTATACTCCGGACTCAAGAAGGATATTTGGGCCGAGTCCTATTAGGACTATGTTTCCTTGTAACGCTAGGTTTAACATTATATAAATACCTAGTTAATCATTGTATTGAACAACTACGAAATTCCTAAAATTCTAAGAATACATGATAAAATACTGCTTACGACGGCAGAGCTGATAAATACTCAATATTATTGAAGAGCTTTTTACCTTCATATCGGTGTGTTCTTAATATTGTTGATGGTTTTACTTCTTGTCTTTCAATATTGCTTTTCTTTGTAACCGATCCATCCGGAATAAAGTAACAGAGCCCTATATAATAAATAAATACATATCGAAAATCCCCCGATATCACAAATTCACTGATATTCAATTAACCAGACGAAATCCGGTTAAATCATTACCATTTGAGAAAGTCGTTTTACAGATATGTAAATCGACACGACCTTTGAATGGTCCGTAAAATGGAACGAGACTGAATCGAACTTGAATTCAATAACTCAAAAAAGAGAAGAATTTGACTTGACTTTTAATCATTCATTAAGTTGGACTTTACTCTCATAAGTATCCAACATACTAGACAAAAGTATTTGTCCAATTGGTCAAAACTTAGAAAGTCCAAAGTCTACCTTGTTAGAGTAGTATTTCTATACTGCTCCCTAAGGATAACGTTCTACGATGCCATAATTTCGAGACTAGAGCGGAATCATGTCAAAAGACATGACGAAAGTCTATGATCCCTTTCTCAAGTAATAAGACTACAACAGGTCTTTAATGACTTGATAGATGTTTTCTACAACATCACATACTCCTACTCAAATTCTAAATCAACATCGACAAAGTGTTGCAGCTTTCTCAATGAGTATTTTTGCAAGTACTCATCTATTTAGAATCTATTGCCATGATCTGTCAATATAGAGATATCATTTTAGCCCATCTAAGTATAGGTGATTTTATACATAGCAAACTGAACTCGTTTTAAATCCCATAAGGTACAAAATCGAAAGGATCACTACGTGGCCCAATCATCTCCCATATCCAAATGATCATTATCACTAATTCAATCCCTTAGTATAAAATTTAGTAGTTCCAGGTGAGAATTACTTAAATTCTTCCAACCTAGGAACTCCCACTCGAATACTTAATTCAAAGTACTTACAAATATTTAATGTGCATCGTGTTACATCTTAACATGACCTAATAAAGTGCACATAAGGAGATAAGTGTATATCAGACACGCATCGAAGTAATAACACATAAACGAAATCATGTGTACAATTCAGAATCACCTTCAAAGATTCTAATGTCAAAGCCTCAAGGGACAAAAATTAACGATACTTGTCTTACTTAAAAGAAGATTGAGTGAAAAACTCAGATTCTTGGAAAAAGTTTTAAAGTTATCAAAAACTTTTAGGAAAGAGATAAAAAAATATTCAAAATATTTTTCCTTAAATTTGTTAGTAAGACCAATTTTAAATCTCAAAAAGGAAATTTATTACGTCGTTTTTCAACCAATTAGATAAACAGCAGATTCATTCCATTAAGATGGAATTCAATCGTTCAGTTTTCTTCTCTTAGCCCTCGGCTAAAGAAGCGTACCTATTGCATCAACTTTAACGTTTCATGTCCTTGACCACGAAACTCGAAAGTGTGCATAAACTTTTATTAGAATTACTAACGTTTAGCAACTTGCATAAATTGCAAAAGAGGTTCGGATTCTTAATCATATTGTCGCTCTCCCACTAAGTCCGGCATACGTCACGTTCTCAAACTAAATTGAGTTAAATATTAGATCAAGCTCATAAGCTAATCAAAATACCTTAACTCATGCTTATAAAATAATATTTTACACTTATTTATTTATTTATTTATTTATTTTGCTCACAAGCAAACCAAGTTCTAATTTCACAAAAATTAAAGGAAAAACAAATTTTCCAATTTAGAAAAATAAAATTATTAGAACGTCATAAATAAGTGTTGAAGTACTTCCTTTTGAAGTCAAATGTTTGAAAATATTTTCAGAATTTTCAGAAATAAAAAAACAGAATTTTCTTGATTTAAAATGATGTTGAATCATTCTCTACATGCATTAGAAAATTGAAATTGGCTTAAAGTGTTTCCAAACACTCCCACTTGCTAGCCATTTCCTCAAAATATTTTTTCTGGACCTACATAAAAAAATTTTAAAATTTTCCTTTCAAGAAAAATAATTTTCGATTTTAAAACATTTTCCAAGCACAAAAATCAAGAAAAAAAAAATTTACATTCTGAAACTTAATTTAAATTCACCAAACAATCAGAAATAAAATTCTGAACTCATAGAATTTTTCGGGTAAAAAACGGACACCGGAATACACCGTACTTGCGTGACACCTCTCGACAAGATCTTTCTAACTGTTCATGAATCATCTTATAAGCCGCAACATATAATCTGCATAAAATTAAACAAATTTCGGCCAAATAATAAACAAAAAATCATATCTCAATTTATACAAATCCAATGAGCATGAAATTTTGCAGAGATGATAAACAATATGTAAGCATGCTATTTACAAATTTTCGGACCAAAATAATAAACACATTTAAATCCGCAAATAAAATGTCAAACAATTTAGACATATATGGCAGAAACTTGAATTGAACATATCTTTCTCATTTCTAATCCAAAAACAGATTTCCATACATGGCTGGAAAGATAATTTCAAGAGGATTCTAATGGTATATAGAACGTCACATGAATCCAAGTACTGAATCGTGAATTTGAATTTAAAGTTTCAGGAAATAATTCAATCAACAATTTTTTCAGAACAAATTTCTCAACAAAAATATCTGAAAAAATACAGTTGCATTCAAGAACTTAAAATCATGCTCCAGTAAAAATTGCATACCATTCTAACGAGTAAATCACAAACTTCCATTAAAGGTCAAGCATGAACATAGTTTCAAATTTCATGAAATTACTAAAACTAAACATGCTTTCAAACACCATATAGCAAAGGAACCCAACCTCAAAAAATCAAAATCATAACCTCAAAAAATCAAAATCCACTCCAGAATTAACCTCAAAAAATCCACTTTTTAAAATTATATGGATCATGTTCTATCATTCCACTTTATCAAATCCACTCCAGAATTAACCTCAAAAAATCAAAATCTTTCGCAGAGATTCAATACCCCTTTTCTTTTGTCCATTAACCAAGCAAACATAAAATTTACATTTTTACTATTTACTTTATAGAAATACAATCTATAAATAAAAAAAATTCACACACCAACTCCAAGAACTTTTCCCTTAACTGCCTATGGTCCATACTTTCTCTCATTTCCATTGATTTATACACTACAAAAACAGGTACTACTTATGTTCCTTGACCATTCTTTATGTGTAAAATAGAACATTAGCATGTAAGAATTCCTTGCACCTAAAGATCAATAATTTGAGTTTCCTTCAATTAGAACCCTAACCATGAGCCTACTCACAATACGCTATGGAGTTATTCAAGTTAGAGATAGGGAAATCCAACAGTTTGTTAGCAAGTACAAAACATTGCCCTTCCAGACTGACTAAAAGTTTTGAAGATAATACAAACTCACAATGATTTGTGACTAAGAGTGCGCTAAATAAAAAGTTTTCCAGAAACAGCAATCTACTTATCATATGATCCTACAAATCATCTGCAATAGATAAACTCTAAGGAGATATAATTCCCTACAAATCATCCTACAAAAATTCAGAAAGAAACTTGATATCTTGGTGAGTTGATCTAAGAATGCACAAGCCCACTCGTAGAAGAATTTCCAGAGGTAGTCCAAGTCTGATATCAGGATGTTCTTAAACATATCAACCTGTTTTTAGTTTTCACAATGTATATGGGCTGTTTTCTTTATGTGAACTAGAGGTAAAATATTTCATGTGATATAGAATAGATGTAAAATAGCATACTGCATCATCAGTATTAGGCAAAAATTCATTTTTGTCCCCATAGAATTAGGCTTTTTCAATTTTGGTACCATGGTGTCAAATTTGGTACAAATTCTGAATGTCAGGTTTCAATTTTGGCACTTCCGTCAGTTGACCGTTAAGTTAACTGACAGAAGGTCAGTAAGAATTGGTGCCAAAATTGACACAATGGTACCAAAATTGAAAAAATTCTAGTTCTATTGTGTCAAAAATGATTTTTTGCCAATTCCCCTTATCAATTATTTCCAATTCACAATTTATCTCGGTCCCATTTTAATAATAATAAGAATAAGAATAATAATAACAAAATAGTAAAAAAAATATATTATAAAAAATATTTGGGTACACAATAATAATAATATTTTTTTTGCTACATATGTTATCATCAAAACCACTCCTTATTACATTGACTCAACTTCATCCAACAATTCCCTTTTTTTTTTTTTTTATGATGACAAAATATTCAATGAAAAACGTCTTCTAAGTCTTCAGCTTGATCTTCACTCAAAGATGAAAATCACTTGACTGAATAAAAATATATAATTATCTTCTGATTTAAACTTCCGCTTTCCAGTTGTATCCTTATTTCAATTGTAAGTTGTCTTCTTCTCATTTTCTTCTTTCCCTTCTTCTCCTTATTATTTCAATAACGGGGACGCTGCTTAGATGCATTACTTCTTCTCATTTTGAAGAGTTAGAAGCGATTATTTATTGATTCCCTTTAAATCGTTCGAAATTATATAAACAGCTTTTAAACCATATTTGAAAGTCGGGTTGAAATAATAAATGAACAAATCAATAAACTGCATTGATGTGCTATATAAAAAAAATATGAATAAAATAATATAGAAACTAATCTTATATACTCATAGTTAAAATAAAATACTTTAAATAAGTATGCAAACTATTATATGAGAATGTATAATATATTTATATTCTCAAATTTACATTTAGCCAAAGGAGTTGAGCTTAGTTTTCTTTTTTGGCTATGTCTCAAGAGATATTCCTTAATTTAAAATTAGAAGTATTATGAAACTTATGAATAAATATATTTTTTTTAATAAATTCAACCTTTATGAATGATTATTCATTTTTGGCACCATAAAACTAGCCGTGTTTTAATTTTGGTATCTTTGTGTCAATTTTAGCACCAATTTTGACTGGCCTTTTCAATTTTGGTACTTCCGTCAGTTGACTTAACGGTCAACTGACGGAAGTGCCAAAATTGAAAACGACAGTTAGAATTGGTACCAATATTAATACCATGGTACCAAATTTGAAAAACGCCTAATTCTATAATGCCAAAAATGAATTTTTGCCTCAGTATTCATCATATAAAATAAAAGACAATTTTCTTATAAATATTAGGCTTGACAAGGTTAAGATCTACACAAAATAATATGTGCTAAGGCAACAAAGAGAATGATTAGAGAAAAATAAAAATTGGCTTGGTATAATTGTCTTTTAATTAATTTATTAAGTAAGACATCAAGAAAATATAACTTGACATCGCTGAGTCAAAATTAAATCCAGCTCCAGCCTATACACACAAGAACTCAAACATAAACAATCACATTAACAATTAAACAATGCCACAACTCACTAATTCAAACCCTAATTTCCAAAATATAACATTAGCAATTAAAAAAGCAAAATTGAGGAATTAAAGTGAAATTATACCTTAGTAGAATTAATGTTTCAAGAAGACTTGTGGTGATGGTGTAGGGCCGGAGTCGGAGCTGGAGCCGTGGCGCGCAGAGGTGGAGCACGCTGCTGCTGGAGCCAAGGCCGGAGCTGGAGCCGGAGACGGTGGCGTAGGATTTTTGTGAAGGCGTAGTGAAGCTAGGCGGGGGTATTAGAAGAAGAAAGAAGAGGAGATGGAAGTGGGCTGGATTGGATTGAAATGAATTCCCCCGTAATAAATCTCACAAATTTTCGACGGAAAACAGTTTCCGTTTAAATTGTAAATTTATTTATTTATTTAATTTTTCTTCGAGAAATTATTAAATTTTGATGAAAAATAAATTCGTCGAAATTTATTTATTTTTTAGCTAAATTATTAAATTTCGACTGAAAAATTTATTTATTTATTTAATTTTTTTTCGCGAAATTATTAAATTTCGACAGAAAACAAATCCGTCGAAATTATTACTATTTCGACGGATTTTCATTTCCATCAAATTTTATTTATTTTTTCAGCGAAAATTATTAAATTTTGACGGAAAAAATCCGTCGAAATTACTAAAATTTTGATGGATTTTAATTTTTGTCAAAAATTAAATTTTTTTTTTAATAACTTATTTTCGACAGCATATTTCGGTAGATTTTTATTCGGTCGAAACACTTCGACGGAAAAAAATTTCTTCGAAAATTTAAGTAATATTTCAACAGATTATTTCCGTCGAAAATTTTACTGTCGAAATTTCCCTTTTTTCTAGTAGTGATAATAATGTTTCTATTTGAAACTTTTTGGACTCAAAGTAGATGGGGTGAAGGAAAAACGAGATGTGCAAAATAAGGTGGACCATAGGGCTATTTTCCAAATGCATGAATATATGTCGGTAACACATGCAAACTACCCTATTATATGAAATTAAACATGCAGTTTTGTCCGAATTTAAGAAAGGACAACATTTGCAAAATAGAGATCCACAACTAGGCAAGTGAAAAACGATATTATATCAGCCTTCTCTTTAATAAATCAAAATTGAACAATAATCCCCAACCCAAATTATTAACCATGAGGTCCACGTGTAATTATAAAAAAAAAAAACTCCACGTGTGACTTGAATCATGCCACCCTTTTTTTTATTATTTAAACGAATCAAGCCAATTATTAAAGGCTAGCGATATTGCCAGAGCAACAAATGTTGCTGTCAGAGCAAGTTTTTAAAAATTTCAATCTTACCCTTAATGGTCAAACATATTAAATACATAGCCAATTATTATTGCAAAGGTTCTCTCTCTTCATTAATATATATGTATATTTATTTCATTTTCAGTACTTACCATTATCATCATACAATTATGGAATTCATTTTCTTATACCTTTTTATTTATAATCTTTTCCGTGAACTAACTGAATGAGTAAAAAAAAAGTTATGAACACTTATGTCATTTTTCAATTATATATATGCCAATTTGTCTTTATATCCATTAGTTTTTCACGTGTAACAAATTATTTTGCATTTGTGGTATGAAATAATGATTCAGATCATGGATCAAATTTCATTTCAAGTTATGTTTCGGTCAGCTAAATATTTTTAAAAAATTGATTTTTTTTTCGTAAACTTTAAGAAAATACGAAATTAAGAAAAATAAGATAATCAAAAGACAAACAAAAAGTTTTGAAATTACACCCTATTTTTCATTTCCATTGATAAAAAACGAAAACATTTCAATGTTTTCAATGGATACGATGAAATTTTAATCCATGATTTCAATATGACGAAGATTCTAAGATCGTATGTGGGATTTCTGTCAATTATATTTTAGTTGCGTATAAATGAAATAATATTGAAAAAGAATAACAAAAATAAATATATTAGAGAATTTTTTTCTAAATTCTGCTTTTATTTTTTATTATTTTATAATAAAGTTTGATTTAATATTGCAAGATATAAGCAATGGATTCAATCACTACAAATACGATATAACTAATTCTATCACAATTGCTCATTTTCGACTAAAAAGGCTTTAAATACCCCCCCCCCCCCAAAAAAAAAAAAAAAGATTAACAGATTTTCTTGATTACAGCTAGAGTCTATTTTCACATAATTTGAATTAGTAAAAGTAAAAAAAAATTGTAATAAAGTTTAAAAAAAATAGAAGAATAAGTTTCTTAGTTAAAAATACATAAGGTAGCAAGATAGGTATTCAAAAAAGTAAATAACGAAAGAGGTGTATTTATGAAGAAAGAGAGCAACATATTTTCTCAATTAATGAATGTGTAATAAATATGTTTTGAACATGAATGACATATTAGGAAGTTCATTAAAATTGCTCTTGCAGCAACATTTATTGCTCTGGCAATATCACTAGCCATTATTAAACTGGGCAGGATTGACATTAAAATTGCGACAAATCAGGTTATTGCAGGGTACATATTTCCATGGATCAAATTTTCATCTTTTCCATCGAAAACATTGAAAAGTTTTCGTTTTTGAATCAGGCGAAATGAAAACAAGATGTAATTCTGAAATTATTTATTTGCCTAAAACTCTGTTATTTTCCTAAATTTAGTAACTTTTTTTACAAATTTTCCTTAGTGTTTTCGAAATATTTTCGAATAGTCTCGAAAAATTTCCAATATTTAACTGACCGAAACATACATTTGAACCGAAATTTTGATCCATGCATATTTCAGCCTGATTACAACTGGATTATAGTAGCCGACCACGAATAATTATTAAACCAATTTTACCTTTTCAACGCAATAATTTAAGGCATCATAATGCTTTTTCTTTTCGGGAATTCCATCATTTTCTTCAATTCCCACCAATTTTTATTTTTCTGTTACATAGGATCGTTTCTAAATAGAAACGAAACTATTTGACCCTAATTTAGATGAGGGTGAGGGAAAGACGAGATGTGCAAAATAAGGTAGACCAAAAGAGCAAATTTTTAAAACGAATGACTAAAAGATTCAAGTACATGTACAGTCTTGTCTAACCAAATTAAAAGTGCATCTTTCCCAAAATGAAATATGCTATTAGGTTTTAGTTATTACATGATATTACATTTTCAGAATTACAATATATAGTACCATCAATTTATTTTAACAAAAATATGTTTCTAATAATATCATTAGTTGATAGACGTTGCAAGATTTATACTTGTCATTTTCACACAATACTAGTTTTCTTTAATCTCTCATAGGCAAAAAAATTAAAAAAAAAAAAAAAAAAGGTTGTCACTGTTCATAACTATCTAGTTGTAAATGTATTACTACTTATCAGACTTTTGGCAGCTTGCACCCTCGAAAATGGGCCTTTTGGCAGATTGCACCCTCAAATTTAGATTTTGGTAGATTGCACCCTCGAAATACATAAGCTTTGGCAAGTTGCACCCTCTAAAATTTTTCGGCCAAATAATTCGCCGGAAAATCAAAATTCTAATGTTGGCAAGGGTATAATTGTCTTTTTAATTCAATTCCCTCCAAAATTCAAATTTTGTGCCTAAATTTTCATTTTTCTTACAACATATTTAAATCTTTCAACCATTTTTGCATAGTTCTTCATCAACTCAAAAATTAATATTATTGCATTTAACATAAAAATGATTGCCAGGACATAATAAACACATATAAACACAATGAACTTATCAACCCACAAATAAGAAATAGCAACAATATTCATATTAATCTAATAATCGATTTTCTTACCATAATACATAAATATAGTACTATGAAAGGAACAGTGCCCGAAAATATGTGTGAATAACAAAAAAAAACTAATAATCGATTTTCTTACCATAATGTGGAGCTTGACAACCCAAGGGAATGAGGAACTCATAATTTTCATCTTCTTCTACTCGTAATCTCAACCTCATTGATCAATACACGGTGTATAATACCTAATATTACTTATAACTTCGATTTTATAGTAACTATGATGCAAAAATAGGGCAAAATTGAAGTGAGAATGTGATAAAGCCCTAATCGGTGTTGCTGGAGCAGGGTTTTTGTATTTTTCTTTAGACTAAATTAATGTGTAAATGGACAAATTAACCCCTAAACTTCACATTTAATTTAGTTGGCTTAATTTTTTGGCGGGTAATAATTTTCTTTGGAGGGAATTGAATTAAAAAGACAATTATACCCTTTTCAACATCAGAATTTTGATTTTCCGGCGAATTATTTTGTTTATTAGCAACTATATAAAGAGCAGCTTGACTATCACAAAACAATCGCATAGGACACTCACGTTGTATCCCAAAACAAGCCAAAAGAGATTTCAACCATTTTAATTCACATGTAGTAGTGGCCATAGACCTATACTCGGACTCTGCAGAAGAGCGGGAAACCGTTGGCTGTTTTTTCGTTTTCCAAGAGATAGGAGAAAAGCCTAGTAAAACAAAGTAACCAGTCAAGGATTTCCGAGTCAGAGGACAACTTGCCCAATCACTATCACAGAAGGCATAGAGTTGAAAATTACTCTCCCCGCGCAGCATAATACCTTGTCCAGGACAACCTTTTAAATACCGCAAAAATGTCAAAGCTGCGTCCCAATGTTCAACACGAGGATCACCCATAAACTGAGATAATATATGAACAGAGTAACACAATTCAGGTCGTGTAATCGTCAAGTAGATTAGGCGCCCTACTAGTCGCCGATACTTTTCTGGATCCTCAAAGACGGCGCCATTGATGGTGGCAAGATGATGGTTTTGTTCCATGGGTGTAGAAACGGGGCGTGCGCCAAGTAAACCAACCTTAGTAATAATGTCAAGAACGTATTTGCGTTGTGAGAGAAACAAACCGTCCTTTCCACGTGCTACTTAAATGCTGAGAAAATACTTGAGAACGCCCAAGTCTTTCCTATGAAATTTCGCACCGAGTTGTTACTTGAATTTTTCGATTGCCAAAGACGAAGAACATGTGATTATAATGTCATCCACATACACAAGAACATGTAAAGCAACATCACCCCTTGAATAACTAAACAATGAGTAATCAGCATAAGATTGCTTAAAACCAATTTCCTTTAAAGCAGTCGAGAGCTTAACAAACCAATTTCGAGGCGCTTGCCGGAGTCCATACAATGACTTACGTAAACGACACACTTTACCCGAAGCAGCAGAGTTAAAACCAGGAGGGAGTTCCATATCGACCTCCTCATCAAGATCTCCATGTAAAAAGGCAATATGCACATCCATCTGGTGCAATTCTCACTTTCTTGCCACCGCTATAGCTAAAAATGTGCGAACCGTGACCATTTTAGCTACAGGGGCAAACGTTTCATTGAAATCAATTCCGACAACTTGTCGATTCCCGTACACTACTAGGCGCCCCTTTACACCAATCGCTTTCTTACCAGGTGGAAGATCCACTAATGTCCAAGTTCTGTTCTCTCAAGTGCATCTATTTCTTCCTACATTGCTTTTCTCCAACCAGGGTCTTTAATAGCTTCTTTAAAGGAGGTGGGTTCAATTTCTGCAGTAATTGCTGCAAAAAAATGGGTGTGTCGCACATAAAACTTGTCACAATTTACATAATAAGCTAAAGGTAAAGGAGTACCTGAGGACTTTGATGGAGCAGTGGTAGGTGATGTGACAGGGTTTATAACTCGAGCGGTGTTGGTAATGAAGCCCTTGAGTTTACTAGAAGGTTTCTTTATTCGATGACCTCGACCAGTTTCATGCGGAATAGTTTCTTCATTAATCACAACCTGCCTAGTATCTGAAGTTACACCAACACCAAGTTGCTGGACAACATCCAAGTTGCCAACCACAGGGGTTGGGACGTGTTGTACAGCTACGTCTTCTTTTTCTCCTGCCACAACCGATTGCTCCTCACTCTCCCTTGCTAAGGGAGTATCATCAGAATAAGTCACAGTGTAATAGAAGTCCTCATTTTCAAACATATATCAGTATTATGCAAATAGACTTCAGTTACGAAAGGAGATTGTTGTTCACAAAAAACCACATCTCGAGATATAAAGAACACATTTTGTTCTAAGTCATACAAACGCCACCCCTTTTTACCAAATGGATACCCCACAAACACACATCGATGAGAGAGATTGCCAAACTTATCCTTCACACGAGGTTGATTTTTGACAAAACATAGACAACCAAAAACACGAAGGGCATCATACTTCGGAGCTGAACCAAAATGAATTTCGTGTTGTGTTTTATTGTTGAGTAATGGGGTAGGGGTTCGGTTTATGACATAGGCAGATGTCATTATACTCTCCCCCCAAAAAGAAATAGGAAGAATACCATTGTCAGCATAAAACCGATGAAGACATGTAAATTCTTTTCCATTATCGCTTCGTAGAATTTTAACATGCTTATCAAATTGAGTTTGAATCATCTTACAAAAATCCTTAATAAGTTGAGGCACCTCAGATTTTGCAGACATCAAATAAACCCATACTGCTCGAGAACAGTCATCAACAATAGTTAAAAAATAATAAGCACCATAATTAGCAGGCAAAGTATACGCACGCCATATATCACAATGGATTAAATCAAAAACATCTTTAGCTCTACTATCACTCAAAGAAAACATGTTTCTAGTTGCTTGGCTCTTAAACAAATACCACAAGGTTCATGGACATTGACATCCTTATTTCCAGTATTTCTAATAAAATCAGGCAAAAGAAAATCCACTTTTCGAGACGGGTGTCCCAGCCTTTGATGCCATAAATTTCTTTTATCTCCCACAGTTGCTTGATAAGCTTGAAGTTGTCGCAAAGGCTGAAACCAATAAGACCCGTCACATTGTTCACCCGCTCCAATCAGAGTCCTCAAAGCACGGTCCTGTATGATGCAAAGCTTATCAGTAAAAGTAACCAAATAAGATACATCGGCAAGCAAGTGGGATACTGACATCAAATTACAAATAAGATCTGAAACATATAAAACATTATTGAGCACCATATTCCTGCTCAATTGTATCTTGCCTTCCTTAGTGGCAATGGTTTGTTTACCATTAGGCAGTCCAACAGAAGTAGGAGAAACATCAAATAATTTTCTAAATAATTTAGCATTACCAGTCATGTGATTCGAGGATCCGGTATCGATGATCCATTGAGCAGAAGAATCAAACTTACCACTCAACTTCTCGGTTGAAGAAGACTGCCCTTTTGAAGTGTTAAGCATGTTCACAAGCATAGTCCACTGATCATCCGAGAGACCAGGAATGCCACGACAATCACACTCGTGTACGAGTGTTGGAGTAACTTGCTTCGAGGTGGATGCGGCATTTGCTACCTGCCCGCGACCTCCTTTACCTGAACTCCTTCCTCCCCCTTGACCAGACCTGCCTCCACTTCTACCTTGCCCTCCATTAGTGCATTTCTAGGAGTACCACCAATCCGGGAACCCAATCAGTTGAAAACAATTTTCTAGTTCATGTCCAGGTTTAGCGTAATGTGAGCAAACTCCATTGGTTCGAGGCCGTTCATTCCGTCCCCTAGGAACCCCTTGCGCCGCGAAACCGACAACATCAGAATTGGTTTCATGGGCTCGAGCAACAGTTTGGTGATGTTCTTCAGTCACGGTCTTAGCAAAAACCGTGTTCAAGCTCGGCAAAGGATCCATCATCAAAATATTCGAAACAGCAGTACCATAAAGAGTGGAATCCAAACCAACAAGAAAATCATGTACCTTTTCATTCTCCTTTTCTTGAGCAAACGCAGTAGCAGCAGCACAAGTACACGTCGGAACAGTAGAATATCCCGCAAGTTCATCCCATATCTTTCGCAGGTCGTAGTAATTTACCACAGAGCGGCTACGCTGCCTGCAAGCACCCAAAAGTATTTTTAACTCATGAATTCTCGGACCGTTTCCTATCGAGAAACGTTGTCGAATATCATCCCACATGTCTTTCACATCATCTGGTTGGGGGACGGAGGAGCGTAGAACTGGATCAAGGGTATTATTAATCCATCCCATGAGTGTCGAATTAACCGTCACCCATAAGGACGCTTCTGTAGTTCCTTCCTTCGGTTTGGTTACAGTTCCATCGAGGAATCCTAGCTTGTTCTTTGCTTGAAAATTATTGCGCATCGAACGAACCCATTCGTTGTAGTTCTCACCACGTAACACAATAGGACAAATTGTGATTTGTGGCCCGTCAGAGGGATGGAAGTAGTAGGGTGAAGTGGAGTCGAAGGGTTTGGTGGTCTTGTCGTCACCCATGATTAAATTTCGGTAATCGAATTTCACGTTGAAAGGTCGAAAGTTTCAATCGCTAGAGAACGATTGGAAAAAAAAAATTGATTGTCAAGATCTAGATCTCCTGTTCTTGAGATGTCTCTGGTACCATAAAGAGTTTTGTGAAAATGTTTTTCTCATTGATTAACATTGGTCGTAGCCTAGGATATATACAAAGATAATTTTTGTACACCAAGAATATTTACATAAATAGCCTAAAGAATATTTACAAGATAATCACAAATATATACCACTAATATTTCTTTGTTCGATTCGAAGAGGTACCTTTTGTACCGTAATAGTGCAATCCAAACGATGTGTCTCTTGCAAGCCTCTGCCTTATTTCCTATATTTGTGTAATGATTCAAGTGTTCTACGGATTAATTTCGATAAGTAAGTATGATTTACAAGTTATAATAACTTGTGAAATTTGTGTTGGAAGTTCTTAATGGTGTTAGTTATAATTTACGAATTTTAAATATTTTATGAAATTTATATATGAACAAATTGTTAGATACCAACAATTTTAAGACAATATTAATTTTGTTTAACATATATATCTTATTCAGTAGTATAATGTTTAAATACAATCATTTATTTGTATAGATTATAGATCAGAACATGATTTTGATAACTTAATATTTGGTTCGTATGAATTGAGATAACATGATGCCCGAATATTGTTTACCTGTCATACATTATGAAACTCAATGTGTGAAAATAGAATATTCAAAGCACTAAAAATTAATTCAAATGCGTAGACTATATATGTGCGCCAATAAGTCTTCGTTAGTAACTTAGTGGAAATTGAGATCGTAGCCAAACAATGAAATATTTGGCAAGAAAATTTAGAAGTGAGAATTTATATACTTCATCATAAAACTTTTCTTTACTTTGCATATTTGAATGCGAGTCGGTGTTTATTATGTGAGAAAAATTTGAACTGCTAATAAGCAAATGTGTGAAAGCAAATCTTCATTACATTAATAAGGAGAGAATTGCATTTTTGGTACTGAACATTAGATCAATTCCCACTTTTAGTACTGAGTTTTGTGTGTCTAACACATTTGGTACATCGCCTTAACAAATTGTGGCACATTTGGTACAGCCGTTAAAAATAGCCGTTAAGGGTGACGTGGCAGTTAAGAAGTCGATGCAAATGATGGTCAAGAGATAATAGAGAACGAGCCCGATGTGAATGATGGTCCCGACCTAATGGAGAACGAGGCTGGTGTGAATGATGGCGAAGAGCCTTATGCTGGTACCGATGTGGATGATTGGGAGGAGCTCGGTGCGAATGATGGTCACGAGCCCAGTGCTAACTTCTTGTGTTTTCTGCTAAAATAAGGCACTAAATGCCTCATCCAGCCCCAAAAAGTTGAAAACTCCAAAGGGAGATTGATTCCAGGGATAACTTGCGCCCTGAGCTTCGGAATATGCTCACATATAAAAATCTTGGAAAAAATTAACTAGTCAATTGAAAATAAAAAATATTCAACAGAAAGTGAAAGACATTAAGGTTAAAATGATTCAACTGAAGATACAAAAATTATTATACCATCAAGAGAGTCACAAATTCATTCAAGCTCCCTCTGCGCAACGAATCATGGAAGTGTGCCAAAACGGCAGTACCCAATGATTAGTTGTTAATCCCTTCCAAATCGTCAAGAATATGCAAATATATGAATGGAGCATTTGTATTGGTATTATCGAAAAAGAGCACTTTTTGCATAAAAAATAGTATATATGCCCGACCATATGGTCCAAGGTCAATTCATTCAATCCCTTCAGGTACTTCCTAATACCTTTTCAGTTCTTTGAAGTAATTGATAAGTTGTTTTCCTTTTTCGCAGACTCCTTGACAAGTGGTTTACGCCTAAGCTCTAAGTGCAATTTCAATATGTCCCGATTTTTAGTTGTAACAGGTTCGCCGTCTATTGGCAAACCTGTGATGTAGTAAATGTCCATAATAGAATACACAAATGGAATACCATTAAAATAGAAACTCATTATAGCACGCTGCTATTTCTTTCAAAAAATTTAAATCCTTGTTATATTTTCCCATATTTAGTGGACTTGTAAACAATTTGAAGCAAGTCCTATCCACCACTTCTTCGACCCGGTCATCTAATTTCCACTTCATGTTTTTTATCTTCAATTAACTTGATAATTTTTTTTCCTATATTTCTATATATGAGCTAAAACTCAAGGCGCAAATCATCCCTCCATTCAGAGTTTCGAACTTTTTGGGGCTGGATGAGGCATTTAGTGCTTTCTTTTAACAGATAACATAAGAAGACAAATTGGAGGCCTCTACTCGAAGAAATATCCGAGGAGGATGAGAGTTCTCTTTTCTTTTAATTTCGTAGTGTAGATACTTAAAATTATTAAATTGATGTCTTAAATCTCTTTTAATGCTATGGTTGAATATCTCAAATTGTATGGAGGCCTTATAATCGGCTGACGACAAGTGTTCCGGACATAGCAAAGTCTGTCACAATCCAAATATTTTTCAATGAGGTTCACTATCACCGCCCCAACCATGGTCCCAAGAGGTTCGGAACTGATAATTTGTATAAAGAGAATGTAAATAATAGGATATCCTTGAAACACATTTCTCGGGGAAGACCACTTGCAAAGTGTGACTACAAAAGCAAGGCGAGTTATGTAAAGTGCTTAAGAGAATGGCAACACAGACAAAACAATCTAATGGAGAATAAAAGGAGATCTTTAGCTTATAGTGAGAATTCAATATGTTATACTATTTGGCTTCTTTAGCTACATAATAGAGATTTTTTCCCTTAATATTTTAATTTATAGATTCATTTAATAAAAATTTTCCTATATTTCTATATATGAGCCGAAACTCAGGGCGCAAGTCATCCCTCCATTCGGAGTTTCGAACTTTTTGGGGATGGATGAGGCATTTTGTGCCTTATTTTAGCAGAAAACATAAGAAGACATTTTGGAGGCTTCTACCCGAAGAAATATCCGAGGATGAGACTACTCTTCTCTTTTAATTTCGTAGTGTGGTTACTTAAAATTATTAAATTGATGTGTTAAATCTCATTTAATACTATGGTTGAATATCTCAGATTGTATGGAGGCCTTACAATCGGCTTACGACAACTGTACCGGACATATCAAAGTCTGTCACAGTCTTCATATTTTTCAATGAGGTTCACTATCACTGTCCCAACCACTGCCCCAAGAGGTTCGGAACTGATAATTTGTATAAAAAGAATGTAAATAATAGGATATCCTTAAAACACATGTCTCGGGGAAGACCATGTGCGAAATGTGACTTCAAAAGCAAGGCGAGTTATGTAAAGTGCTTAAGACACAGACAAAACAATCTGATGGAGAATAAAATGTGATCTTTAGCTTATGCTGAGAATTCAAGATTTTACGCTATTTGGCTTCTTTAGCTACATAATAGATATTTTTTCCCTTAATATTTTAATTTATAGATTCATTTAATAAAGAACGAGCCCGGTGTGAATGATGGTCCCGACCTAATGGAGAATGAGCCCGGTGTGAATGATGGCCACGAGCTATATGCTGATACCGGTGTGGATGATTGAGAGATATTAATTAATTGGATTAATGTAAATGATGGTCTCGACCTAATGGAGAACGAGCCCGATGTGAATGATGGCCACGAGCCCTATGCAGATACTGGTGTGGATGATTGGGAGGAGCCAGTCGCGAATGATGGTTATGAGCCCGATGCTAACACCAGTGGATGATAGGCAGGAAGAAACATGTAGAGATGTTGTGCCTGAAGCTCAAAGCCCACCACTCGTTCTTAATCGAACAACCAAATGTATTGTTATAAATGAAGTTTTTACGAGAAGAGGATGCTGAGGTGGACGTCAAAAAAAGAACGAGCCAAGTGTGAATGTAACGAGCCCAATGCAAATGATAGTCAAGAGCTAATAGAGAACGAGCCCGGTGTTAAAGATGGTCCCGACCTAATGGAGAATGAGCCTGGTGTGAGTGATGGCGACGAGCCCTATGCTGATACCTGAGTGGATGATTGGGATGAGCCCGGGGCTAATTATGGTCACAAGCCCAGTGTTTTATGCTAAAAGGAGGCACAAAGTGCCTCAACCAGCCTCAAAAAGTTGGAAACTCCGAAGTGAGATTGATTCCATGGATGACTTGCGCCCTTAACTTCGGAATATGCTCAAATATAGAAATCTAGGAAAAATATTTACTAGTCAATTGAAGGTAAAATACATTCAGCAGAAGGTGAAAGACATTAAGGTTAATGATGGTCTCGACCTAATGGAGAACGACCCCGGTATGAATGATGGCCACGAGTCCGATGCTGATATCGGTGTGGATGATTGGGTGAAGCTCGGTGCGAATGATGGTCACGAGCCCGATGCTAACACCGGTGTGGATGATAAGCTGGAAGAAACATGCAGAGATGTTGTGCTTGAAGCTGAAAGTCCACCACCCGTTCAAACAATCAAATGCATTGTTATAATAGAAGTATATACGAGAAGAGGATGCTGGGGTGGACGTCGAAAGAAGAACGAGCCAAGTGTGAATGATAACGAGCCCGATGCAAATGATGGTCAAGAGCAAATAGAGAACGAGCCCAATGTGAATGATGGTCCCGACCTACTGGACAACGAGCCGGTGTGAATGATGGCAATGAGCCCTATGCTGATATTTGTGTGGATGATTCGGAGGAGCCCAGCGCGAATGATGGTCACGAGCCCGATGCTAACACCAGTGTGGATGATAGGCAAGAAGAAACATGCAGAAATGTTGTGCTTGAAGCTCAAAGTCCACCACTCATTCTTAATCGAACAACCAAATGTATTGTTATAAATGAAGTTTATATGAGTAGAGGATGATGAGGTGGACGTTGAAAGAAGAACGAGCCAAGTGTGAATGATAACGAGCCCTATGAAAATGATGGTCAAGAGCTAATAGAGAACGAGCCTGGGATGAAACATTGTCCCGACCTAATAGAGAATGACCCTGGTGTGAATGATGGCGACGAGCCCTATGCTGATACCTGAGTGGATGATTGGGAGGAACCCGTTGCGAATTATGGTCAAGAGCCCAGTGCTAACTTCTTGTGTTTTTTGCTAAAAGGAGGCATTATATGCCTCATCCAGCCAAAAAAGTAGGAATCTCCGAAGTGAGATAGATTTCATGAATGACTTGCGCCCTGAACTTCGGAATATGCTCAAATATAGAAATCTAGGAAAAATATTTACTAGTCAATTGAAGGTAAAAAACATTCAGCAGAAAGTGAAAGACATTAAGGTTAAAATGATTCAACTGAAGATAAAAAAATTGTTTAACCATCAAGGGAGTCACAAATCCATTCATGTTCCCTCTGCGCAACGAATCACAGAAGTGTGCTAAAATGGCAGCAACCCATGCAACATTGTCAATCCCTTCCAAATGATCAAGAATATGCAAATATATGAAGGGAGCATTTGTGTTGGTATTATCGGGAAAGAGCACTTTACGAATCAAAAATAGTATATATGCCCGAACATATGGTCCAAGAGCACTCCCTTCAACCCCTTAAGATCATCCGGATACTTTTTTAGTTCATTTGAAGTAATTGAGAAATTGTTTTCCTTTTTTGCAGCTTCCTTGTCAAATGGTATAGCCATAAGCTCTAAGTGCAATTCCAATATGTCCCAGTTTTTAGTTGTTACAAGTTCGACGTCTATTGCCAAACATGTGATGTAGTAAATGTCCATAAGAGAATACACAAATGGAAAAACCATTAAAATAGAAACATCCTTCATCCGCATTATAGCACCTAAAAAAATGTTAAATCCTTGTTATATTTTCCAATTTTTGGTGGACTTGTAAAAAAATTTATGCAAGTCATATCCACCACTTCTTTGACCTTATCGTCTAATTTCCCATCATTTTTTCCTAGATTTCTATGTATGAGAATATTTCGAAGCTCATGGCGCAAGTCATCCCTGAAATCAATCCTCCTTTGGAGTTTTCAGCTTTTTGGGGCTGGATGAGGCATTTAGTGCCTCCTTTTAGCAGAAAACACAAGAAGACAAATTGGAGGCCTCTACTCGAAGAAATATTCGTGGAGGATGTGAGTAATCTTCTCTTTTAGTTCCGTAGTATAGTTACTTAAAGTCATTAAATTGATGTATTAAATCTCTTTTAATTCTATGGTTGAATATCTCAGATTGTATGGAGGCCTTACAATCGGCTGGCAACAAGTGTTCCTGACATAAAGAGAATGAGCTCGGTGTGAATGATGGTCCCGACCTAATGGAGAACGAACCTGGGGTGAATGATGGCCACGAGCCCTATGCTGATATTAGTGTGGATGATTGGGAGAAGCCCGGCGCGAATGATGGTCACGAGCCCGATGCTAACACCGGTGTGGATGATAGGCAGGAAGTAACATGCAGAGATGTTGTGCTTGAAGCTCAAAGTCCACCCGTTCTTCATCGAACAATCAAATGCTAACACCAGAGTAAATGATTGGGAGGACCCCGGTGCGAATGATGTTCACGAGTCCAGTGCTAACTTCTTGTGTTTTCTGCTAAAAGAATTGGTCTTATGTGAATTCCATACGAAGTCCCATTACTAAAAAAATGGGTAATTATTAGTAATACATATTAAATTGGGCTAAAATATATGAGTATATGATGAAATGGGTGAGAGAGTGTCCTATGGCACGAAAGAGGCGCGTGGGAGGGATTGAGTTTTTCAATACTAGAGAATGAAAATCTCTAGTATTTAATATGATTGAGACTTGCCCTTTTTCACACACAATAGGCGTCCGCTTCTATGGAGAAGAGATAGAGAATATTGGTGATAGTTTAGGGATATGGGAAAAAAATCTTCGGGGGGACATTTTGCACAAAAATAGCAAAAAGACACCCTTTTGAATTATTACACCCTCCGTTTCATATAATTAGTTATCATATTTATAAAATTTTATTTTTTAAATTAATTGATATGTTTGTGTTTTCAAAGTATTTTTTTTTCAATTTTGCCCATTTTCTCTTATCGAAGTTTAGAAACTCAATGGTCACTACTCACTAATAAAAATTTAAAAAATAGTCATCTTTATAAAGGATATTTGAGATATTTTAACATTAAAATGTATATAATTATGAGATTTTCTAATCTAGGTGAAAAGTAAGAATGTGTCAATTATGAAACGGAGGGAGTATTATTTTATTTTTGCAGGGTTAGAACCAAAATGTCTTGTTGATTTCTGTTTGTGTTTTTCTAGACAATTAAAACATCGATCCTTTTATTAACTTCACAAACTTGATGTACCTATTTTAATAGTATTTAAATTGATAATCAACTAGTTAACACAAAAAGTCCATTGCATTTTTCCTTTCTCCTTTTGATAATATCGAAAAGTCCCTAGCATTAAATTAAACTCTACATGACAGATTTTTGCCAGTAGTAGTGCGAATGTGTGATTTTTTATGCATGACATAAGAGCCCGAAAGTATGATCATTATGGAAATATTTCAACAATTTTTTGAACAAACATGTCGGCCTATCTGGGTTTTTTGCACTTTGCAGCCCCGAAACATGGGAAATAGGCACTTTGCACCCCCAAAACTTAGGTTTAGCACATTGCACCCTCAAAATACGTACTTTGATCTAGGTATGGGTCCCGTAGCTTGACCATAATGTACCTAAGTTGGGTGCGTACAGTTGTTTACGCGAGTGGTTAGTACCTATATGATGGGGGCTATTTCGCACCCAACATACTACTCGGATCGAATGAAGAAGATAAGATCGATTCGACCAATTCAAACAGATCGGGATCATCTGTTTGACCCGGCCAAGTGCAGCTCGCTTCGATAGAAGATTATACTCCGGACTCAAGAAGGATATTTGGGCCGAGTCTTATTAGGACTATGTTTCCTTGTAACACTAGGTTTAAAATTATATAAATACCTAGTTAATCATTGTATTGAGACAACTACGAAATTCCTAATCTCTAAGAATACAGGATTTAACACTGCTTACAACAGCACAACTCAATAATATTCAATATTATTACAGAGCTTTTTACCTTCATATCGGTGTGTTCTTAGCTTTGTTTTGTGGTTTTACTTCTTGTTCTTGAATATTGCTTTTCTTTGTAACCGATCCATCCGGAATAAAGTAACAGAGCCCTATATAACATATATATAAATATCGAAAACCCCCCGATATTACAAATTTACTGATATTCAATTAACCCGACGAAATCCGGCTAAATCAGTTGGCGCCCACCGAGGGGCTACGTTAATTATTCGATCGACACATGGCTCGCCCAAGGAAAAGCGCTCGCATTGGAGCAAGAAGTAATACAACCACCGGCCACAACACATCTGAAGATCCACAAGACAACAACGATAACAACATTCCCAACACCAATGAAAATCTCCCAGATACCCGTTCCCATCAGCAGGAACACCAAGGAGGTCTCACCGGTACAATACCGGAAGAACCGGAACTCCCCGAAATACCCGTTCCTCTCCCAAGCGCTCAGGAAAAACTAAGACAAATAGCAATGCTCTTCAAATCACTCTCTCCAGAAGAATTGCTAGTTTTAGACCAAATTCCTCGAAACGTTACGGCTCCCAGGACAACTCCTGCACCAGGAATACCAAGGCCAAACGAACAAACCTCTCAACAAGCGGACAGCCCAGCAAGTGAGCGACGCTCGCTACACAGCCCGCAGCAGGGCAATTCTAGACCCTCCGATAACCATCCCCGAAGGAAACCAGGTCGAAGAAGGCCACAGGCGGGTCGCAGCGGATCGAAGGAACGAACAATAATCCCTATCGAGGATGACGTAGATGATGCTATCCCAGATCGACCACGAGCGACTCGATTCTCAGAAAGAGAAATCGAGAGAATAGTACAGGAACGACTGGAGCAACGCCTACGATCTGTTCAAAACCCGTGGACCCGAACCGCGGAACTCCAGGAGAGCCTTGCAGCATGTTCTCCCTTCTGCAGAGAAATAAAAGAAGCGCAATCCATTGGACAGGTCCCGGGTAGACTACCCCGATATGACGGAACCACCGACCCGGATGATTATATTTTTAGCTTCACTAATATAATGAATTTATATGCCCACTCTGCCGAATTCACCGCCAAGTTAATGGTGACCACATTTGAGGGCCTAGCGTTGGATTGGTTCGCAAAACAACCTGCCAACTCCATATTCAGTTTTCGGGAATTATGCAATAAATTGACGCAGCAGTTTGCCAGTCAGAAGAGGCAAAAACTCCCGATGAGCTACCTAGGAACCATACATCAACAAGAAGGGGAATCCCTGAGGAACTGGTTGGCGAGATTTAATGTAGAACTACTCAAGATCGATTCTCCGAATATCGATTACATAATTTCTATTCTCTTTGACCTCACAAAAAACAGGCAGTTCGGAAACGCTCTTAGTAGAAAGCAACCAAGAACGTTTGCCGACATCATGAGCTTGGCGTCTAAATATATGACCCAAGAGGAGATGAATTCCTTTAAGGACAAAAACAAAAATAAAGCCACAGCTTCAGGCTCTAAACGACATGACAGGATTCCTGACCAAAGGTCCGTGGATTATGAGCGATCTATCAGAAAAGGTAACGTCTTCCAACGATTGGAATACAGCATAACCGACCGAGAAAGGCAACCTAATTTCTATCAAAAACCAAGAAACCCTGAACAACCAATCAGAAGCAGGGTGAATCAAGTGGAACACCCAAGGTTAAATTCTCCAATGGAAGAAATATTGGAAGTTCTAGAAAGGAATAACTGGATTCCCGAGGCGAGGAAAATCGCTCAGCCAAGACCAGGGTCTCGAAACTACGATCAATACTGTAAGTACCATAGGGCACATGGACATCGAACGGAGAATTGTTTTCACCTTAAGAGAGAAGTTGAAAAACTGATCGAACAAGGAAAATTAGACGAATACATAGAACGAGATAATCGCAAAAGGGAAAGAAGTAGAAGCCCTCGGAACGGTAATCAAAGGAGAAGTTCTCATCGAAGGTCGCCTGAACGTCGACCTACTCAGGAGTTGAATCACGACCAGATCAATGGGACTATCCATGCTATATCCGGGGGACCCGCGGGTGGAGATAGTCGTAACGCACGACGAAGGACAGCCCGATCCTTAATTGGAAATTCTAAATATCCAAAAGAAATATGGACTCTGGAAAACAGGCCGACAAATCACCAGCCGATCAGCTTTAACGAAGGCGAAGAACCTAAAAACATCATTTGGGACGCAAAAGAGGATAACCCCGATTTTCCTATGGTAGTATCGTTAGAGATAGCGAATTATAATGTAAGAAGAATCCTAATCGATAATGGAAGCTCAGCAAATATCATCTCCCAGGAGGTTTTAGCCCAAATGAATTTGGGACAAATAAACCTACAAAAAGTAGCTACGCCGTTAGTAGGCTTTGGAGGATCCGAGATCATCCCCAGCGGAACAATATCTTTAAGTGTGTCACTTGGAAAGAAACCACTTCGGACAGTGAAATTAGTAAAGTTCCTAGTGGTAGAAACACCCTTCGTTTATAACGCTATATTAGGGCGACCAGCCCTTAATGTTTTCCGAGCTGTAGTCTCTACCTATCATCAGAAGATAAAGTTTCCGACCGATATGGGCATCGGAGAAATAAGGAACGACCACTGTATGGCGTGGGATTGCTACAGCACATCGTTAACTTTGAAAGAACACCCTAAGTCTATTACTCCGAGCAAGAGAAAGATCGAAGACGATCTCATTAGAAATGAGGTTGAAATTCCTACTACTGATCGATTAGATAAAAAGGGAAAAGAACCACTAGACTTATCCTTGAAACCCCCAGAACATAAAGATATAATCCTAGTAGAAGGCGACTCGTCGAAAACAACAAGAATAGGAACAGAACTGAGCAAAGAAGGGGAAATAATGTTAATCGACTTCCTCAGAAACAATGCTGACATCTTCGCCTGGAGCGCGAATGACATTGAAGGGATCGATCCTCGGGTAATCAAGCATACCCTAAAAATTGACCCTTCAGCAAAACCCGCCAGACAGAAGAAGAGAAATCATGGACCAGTAAAAGATAAAATTATCAAAGCCGAGGTAGAAAGACTGCTTGAAGCAAAACAAATCCGAGAAATACATTTCTCGGAATGGCTATGTAATGTTGTACTAGTAGCAAAAGGGGATAAAAAGGACAACAAATGGAGAATGTGTAATGATTTCACCGACCTTAACAAGTTATGTCCGCGCGACCCATACCCCCTCCCAAGGATTGACTTATTGGTCGACTCGACCGCTGGCTTCGCAATATTCAGCATGATGGACGCCTTCCAAGGGTTTTACCAAATATACATGGACGAGCGGGATCAAGAGAAGACCGCGTTCATAACTGAGCAGGGAGTATACTGCTTTATTGTAATGCCATTCGGATTGAGGAATGCCGGGGCTACTTACCAAAGGTTAGTAAACCTAATGTTCAGAGAATTAATCGGAGAAATAATGGAAGTCTATGTAGACGACATGTTAGTCAAAAGTATGAATGAAGCGGATCACGTAAAACATCTAGATCGATGTTTCCAAATCCTAAGAAAATACCGTATGAAGTTGAACCCTGCGAAATGCACCTTCGGTGTTAAGTCAGGAAAATTTTTGGGATACTTGGTACACCAGCGAGGAATAGAAGCCAACCCAGAGAAAATTCGAGCCATAACTGAATTGAAACCTCCCAAAACCATCTCTCAAGTACAAAGCTTGGTTGGGAAAATCGTAGCATTGAATAGATTCATATCAAAATCTGCCGACAGAAGCTTGCCCTTTTTCCAAACGCTTCGAAAAGCAAAAAACTTCGCTTGGACCGAAGAATGCGAACGAGCCTTCGAACAACTCAAAGAATATTTGACAACACCACCGATGTTAGCCAAACCAACGGAAGGGGAACCGTTGTATATCTACATCTCCATCTCCGATACGGCCATTAGTTCAGTACTAATTAAGATAGAGGGCTCAGAGCATAAGCCTGTCTATTATCTCAGCAAGTTATTGCAAGGGGCGGAGAAGAATTACTTGGAAATAGAAAAATTCACGCTAGCCTTAGTAGTGGCTGCACGAAAACTTCGACCTTACTTTTTAACTTACAAAATAGTGGTTTTGACAAATCAACCGCTAAGACAAGTCTTAGCAAAACCAGAAGCCTCAGGAAGACTAATTAAATGGGCGATCGAACTAGGTCAGTTCGAAATCGATTACAAACCAAGAATCGCAATTAAGGCACAAGTGTTGGCTGATTTTATATTAGAAACACCGACACAGACAACTGAATCATCAAGCAGCCTCAACGACGATGTCTTGATCATAGAAGATCAAACTTGGTTAATGCATGTCGACGGTGCTTCATGCCGAGAAGGAGGAGGCGCCGGAATCAACTTCACCGGACCGAATAAGGAAGATTTGAATTACGCAATAACATTGGACTTCGTTGTAACAAACAATGAATCTGAGTATGAAGCATTGATTGCGGGAATGGAAATGGCGATTAAGGCCAATATAAGAAGTCTTAAAGTATTAACTGATTCAGAGTTAGTACAAAGACAAATTGAAGGCCTATACGAGGCTAAAGAATTCAATATGGTCAAATACCTCGCCAAAGTGAAAACACTAGCTAAAAAATTTGAAAGCTTCGGTATTCAGAACATTCCGCGTTCGGAAAATAAATGGGCCGACCAGCTATCAAAGTTCACAGGATCCCATGACGGAAAGACTGAACGGGTAATCAACTGGTTGATCTCTAATACGCCGGCAATCGATATCGATGAAACACCGGTAGTCAATATAATGGAAATCGAATAAGTTGAAGAAAACTGGATGACCCCGATGATAGACTATCTTCGAGAAGGAAAATTACCACCTGACCTAAATGAAGCTCGAAAAATAAGATATCGAGCTCCAAAGTATACACTTGTAGAAGGAAAACTCTACCGAAGATCAGTATCAGGAATTCTTCTGAAATGCGTCTCTGAATCACAAACCATTGATATACTACGAGAAATACACGAAGGAGATGCAGGAAATCACAGCGGATCAAGGGCATTGGCCTTAAAATGTCTCAGGACAGGTTACTATTGGCCTACCATCAATAAAGATGCCACTCGATATGTCCAAGAATGTCATCACTGCCAGATCCATGCTAACATATGTCATCGACCAGCAGAAAACATGCATCCAATTCCAGTATGTTGGCCTTTCGATCAATGGGGAATGGACATCGTGGGGCCGTTCCCAGCGGCCAGATCCAAAAAAGCTTACGTCCTGGTCGCTGTAGAATATTTCAGCAAATGGATAGAATGCATCGCCCTCGCACGAATAACTCAATTCCAAGTGATCAACTTCCTATGGAAGTTCATAGTTTGTCGATTTGGCATCCCAAGGATCCTAATTTCCGATAATGGAACCCAATTCGCGGGAAAACAAGTAATAGAATGGTGTTCGAAACTGGGAATTCAACAAAATTTCACTTCGGTCGGGCATCCAAGAGCGAATGGACAAACCGAAGTAGCAAACCGAGAAATAATAAAATCTTTGGAAAAAAGATTAGGATCGGCCAAAGGAAAATGGCTTGATGAACTCCCAGGAGTACTATGGGCTAATCGAACCACAATAAGGAGCTCAACCGGGGAAACCCCATTTAGCTTGGTATATGGGTCGGAGGCTGTTATTCCTGTTGAAACCTTAATCCCAACGCCAAGAATAGAGATGTTCGATGATCAAGAAAATGAAAAGGCGAGAGAAAATGACATTGATTTAACAGAATCTTTAAGAGATAAAGCTGCCGTACGCCTACAAGCCACTAAAGTAAATATGGAGAAAGCATACAATCAAAAAGTACGCATCCGAACTTTCAAAGAAGGAGACTTGGTCTTGAAAAAGGTAGAAGTATCCAAGCATGTGGGAAAGTTACAACAAAATTGGGATGGACCTTACATCGTCATTGGCGTAGGAAAGAAAGGTTCATACAAAATTGCACACTTGGATGGGACAGCCTTACCAAGAACCTGGAATGCGGTCAACCTTAGGAAATATTATGGTAAATAAATTTTAGCAGATTATACTGCATTGTTTTATTTTATTTTATCAAGTTTTAATCCTTGTAACAAAGGCCTTAGCCTACAGTTCAATTAGTAAAGATTTTTAGCATCGATTATTTCGGTTAACGCTCTTTGGAATTACACTATCACATTGATAAAAACTAGAACGAAACGAGTCGAGTATACATTGATCCGCTCAATAAACACTACTCGATCTATATCAACGACAAAAAAGACTTTTTGGGTTAAAACCCTAAGTCTAATCAGAATGAGTTGAGTATACATTGATCCGCTCAATAAACACTCCTCGATCTATATCAATGACAAAAAAGACTTTTTGGGTTAAAACCCTAAGTCTAATCAGAATGATTTGAGTATACATTGATCCGCTCAATAAACACTCCTCGATCTATATCAACGACAAAAAAGACTTTTTAGGTTAAAAACCTAAGTCTAATCAAAACGAGTTGAGTAAACATCGATCCGCTCGATAAAAACTCCTCGATATATGTTCAACGATCAAAAAGACTTTTTGGGTTAAAAACCTAAGTCTAATCAGAATGAGTTGAGTAAACATCGATCCGCTCGATAAAAACTCCTCGATATATGTTCAACGATCAAAAAGACTTTTTGGGATAAAAACCTAAGTCTAATCAGAACGAGTTGAGTAAACATCGATCCGCTCGATAAAAACTCCTCGATACGTATCCAACATCCTAAAAAGACTTTTGGGTTAAAAACCTAAGTCTAATCAAAAAGAGTCGAGTATACATTGATCCGCTCAATAAAAACTCCTCGGTATATTTACAACGATTGGAAAAATTTCAGCTGATAAAAACCTAAATCTAAATTGTAACAAGTTGAGAAAACATTGATCCGCTCAATAAACACTCCTCGATCTATTCCTAACGATCTAAAAGATCTGCTGATACTCCTAAAGTTTTGAGGATGAATCAAGTATGACTCCATCTACTCGGAAATTGCTCCTCATAAATAAAAAATATGACTGAATCAACGACAAAGAAGATGCAAGGGATAAAAGTAATATTTTATTCATCAAATCAATTACATACAAAAGTCCTACGTTACAAAGGTCTACATACTACTTAAAGATCATTACAATGATTTAGATGAAATGATCCTATAAGATCGGCGATCTTCACGACAATGTCCACGGAAACACCAATCTCCTCCCTAGTACCTCGTCAATTATAATAAACCACCTAAGAAGCATGCTGCTCAGGATGGTCGACTTCTTTGGTTCGGTGGCCAAGCTCTGAAGATCAATTGTTCCTCCAGACGAAATGAGCATTACCAGCCAGATAAACCGGCAATACTCATTCACCCATAACGAGACACTGCTTGTATAATGGGGTAGATTTTTACTCTGAAGCAGCATCTCTTTGGATGAGTCGAAAAGGATAAAACTTACCAGCGCAACCCAGTGGACAACCAATCCGGAGGTAACATCCAAGAATAAGGATGCCTGGTAAGTATGAACCCCCCATGTGCAAACAGAAACCAAGGACCTCTAATTGCTGAAAACAACATTTGAGGCCTCATGGGACCCGTTAGTACAAGGAAGGGCTGACATGGGACCCGTCAGTACAAGGTAGATGAACATCAAGTTATTACAGAGTGAATCACGATAATGTGACTTTTTGAATATTATGGGATCTGAAGGCAAAACAAAATCTAAGGAAACTGAGATCTCCATCCTTCTTGAGAAATGACAAATGGAATATGCAAACCGTCTCCTTATTTATAGGGATAGACTCAAACAATCCGACGGCTGAAAAAGCATTTGATCAACAGACACAGATACGACCCCTTGACTCCCCGCAATAAATGCTAGTAAGTTGGAACGGCACTATCTAATCGCCTCAACTAGTCGATAACAAAAGAGGCCATAGATCGAAATGATCAAACCTAAAAAAGCTTTGAATTAGACATACCGGCACAATCCTACTTCATGGTTGATGGTTTAAAACGCTAGAATCCACAAACGAAGTCATACAAGCTTTAAAGTCGCAGCGAAAAGGACAGTTGCTCGATAAAAGATAAAAGACCAAACCCTTCACCATACGAGGGATGTCACTGCCTCATACATCATATGGATGACCATTGACTAAGACATACAGGAACTCCTCTGGAATCCAAGATATCTGATATAGAAATCAGGAGAATAGTCCTCCTTATTCAAAACAGCAAGGACGTAACTGCCTAACATACCAGAGAATTGCTTAAGGAGGTCTGAACAGGTCAGATCTGACTAAGACTTCTACAATTTCCAATTCCTCCCATATCAAAGATATGCTATAAACGAAACATTGGTTGAAGAACAAGTAGTTCGAAGTTGATAATGAGAAACATAAAGCTTTGGGGATACTGAAAGAGTTATTTTCTCTTAGTCTTATGAAAAGAAAAGAAGAGTTCAACAAAAGGTATAAAAAGCCTCCTTATATAAAAGTTTGTGTCACAAAAGGACAATTTTACAAGGCATGGATTGAACATCGACCAAAATGCTGAACGTTCCCTAACAGCAATTCAATCGACTATCCAATACGAATAAACCTACTATTTGCATGATTATGCGCAAACATGATTTTGAATATAACCCAAGGGACTATACTGGGTTGATCAACAGAGATTTGATTTGCAGAGCAAACATCAAGATCAAGCTAGCTTTTCTCTATCCTAAATATTCTCCGCAAAGATCAATTTCAGATACGTGTGCTAAACAATTCTGATTATTTCATGATGATTATATTTATGCATAAAGGCAAAATGTGCATAACAAGGAGAAGAAAATAGATATAGGCAAGAATCTGCCTACAAGAAGGTCATAATTTCCAATTTAGTATTTCTCCCATTACAAAAAAATTTTCAGCCCAAACATATGCACAAAAGTTGGGCCCCAAAAAAAAAAAAAAAAAAAAAAAAAGAGACAGTCCAAGGTCTGCCAGGTCAAATAAAGATCACTGAGAAGAATCGCCAGAGGGGCGACCAGCTGAGATAGGCCTCCGAGGAGTCAGGTTACCAGCAAACGCCATCAACTCCTCCTGACGCTTGAGATAACCGGCATCAAAACCGTCCTCATAAGCCTGCTGACGAGATCCCTCTGCCGAAGCGGCGGCCTGAACTAAGTCACTTTTCTCTTTCTCAAGAACAACTTTGTCAGCCTCTAATTTTTGGAGGTCATCTTGGGCAAGCTGCAGTTGCAAAGACAGCCCTGCGGCTTTAGCTTTTTCTGACTCCAACTGACCTTGATGAGCTCTCCGACTACTCCACAGTTCGTCATTTTGCACACCCAGCTGAAGTGCAAAATATTTGGCCTACGAAGAAAAACAATGAGAAAAATCCTCTCAAGACATGAAAGTCGAAATAAAAATAGGGAAAATTATCGAAAGATATGTCTACCTGCTCGCACATCTTAACGAGAGACTGGACAAGGCGTATATTTGAAGTACCCTCAAGTTTCTTCAGCTCACCAGGCAAAATGGTGCTCAAACCCAGATCCCAGGACAAAGCATCAGGCTCAATTGAGCCAGGCAATTCACTACTAGAAGGAACACCGTCAGGCCGCGGAGTCTCTGACAACATAATATCTTTGACCTGCTCGAGAATACAACGATCATCTAACAGACGAGGAGATTCTCTCTCGTTGGGGCTAACAGAGGTCTCCTTGCCCGAAGCCGAAATAACGGTTCGACGACCAGACCTCGACCCAAACCGACCCCCAGAAGGTCCCCCAGATTCAAAAGAAGCAGTCGTTACAGTGGTATCATGAAACAAATATTCAGGACAATCTTGCAAAATAGATTGCGTTACGGAAGGATTAACAGGAAAACCATCTCCAACTTGCCCTTCACTGGCATTCAGGGCAGTAGAAGTAGAAAAAGGAAGGGAACTAACAAAATCCCCTCCATGAGACCCATGCTCATAAGAAGAAAAACCTGAAGAAACAGGTGTGTCGTAAACATGCTCCATGTTGGATGGATCCCCAAAAGCTAATCGACCAGGGGAAGGCCTACTACCTACCCCGGTGGAAGAAGGAAAATTTGGTTGAAGAAGCGACGAACTAACTTCTGAAAGAGGTTGGGACGTGATAGCAGGACTATCGATCATCGAACTACTAATCAAGGACGAACGAGGAGGCTCCATCGAAGGCCCGTCTCTTCGAGATTTTTTCGATCTGTTATCCCGGGCGCCCTCACGGGAAGGTCGCTTCGAAGTATTACCAAAATGGTTACTCATGATCGGATTATGGAAAAATACAAATTAGTATCGAGAAAGCTTATCGACTAGCTAAAGAAAGAGTATTCTGTTAAAGGAGGAGTATAGCAGTAAAAAAAAAAACAAGTCAAGTTTTTACCTTTCGTATTTATACTACACGAAAGGACGCGACAGACCTAGAGAAAGGGCGCGAACTAGGAAAACTGACCTGGCAGCAAACGCTAGAATTTGAAAAGACACACACATAATGATTACGGCAAATTAAATGACTTGTCTGAATTATTACGGTGAATGTGAAAAGACACGACTGTCAGAATACGAAACGTTTAGCGTACAAAGTAAGGAAAGCTAAAGTTACAATTAAAACCTACGAAGGAATAATTACAAAGATTATTTCAAAAATAGATCGCTATTTCAAGAAGCCTGGTCGCTATCCGGAATCTTCTGTTCGCTACCGACGTCCTCAGTCATGCATTTATCGTCTTCTTCTTCTTCGTCTTCTGGATCGATAAAAGTATTATCGAGCTCATCGTTAACATCAGAAGGAGGAATCGGCAATGGATTTCCAAATTCTTCGACAAGGTGAGCCAGAGGAAAACCTTGATATACGACATCGGGAACCTCGGAAGAAGAATAAAGTTTGCCATAGCGATTCAACCGAATGTGCGCCGCCTTAAAATACTCATTTCGACGGTCGTCGATCATCTCAAAAGCGACCAGCTGATGAATCGCCTTCTTAAAAGTATTCTCAAGAAGAGGACCGACCATCCGATACACCAACGCCGTATGAACAGGAGAATTAAGGAATTCACGAACGACTCTTTCATCAGGACTCCTACCATATCGATCCTTAAGCCCACTAAGTGGGACATCCTTTTCGTACTCCTCTAAAGAAGTTTCAAGGTTTGATACCTGAGATTCAAGCTCAATAATTCGAGTCGTGCTCTGTATCTGCAATTCCTCTAACTTTCTAGCCATTTGATTGGCCTGCTCTTGAGCACGAGAAACCTCCATCACCCTGTCTATCATTTCTTGGTCTTCGGTTTCGGTAGCATGAGTCTCTACGATGGGAACGGAAGAAGATGTTGAGGGACCAACCTCTGAACCGGAGGATTTATGAAGTAAAGCTTTATACTTCTCCTCCAGGAACTCGCACTGTTGTTTCCAAAGTGCATTTTCATAGGCGTATGACGCGAGACAAGTTTTAGTCTGGAAGAACAAAGAGAGCAAGAAAAAGAGATGGATTAGTAAATTAAGGAAGACCCTTAAAATTATCTGTCAATATGATTGAAGGAAAAAGATATCACCTTCTCAGCATAAAGAGAAGCTCGCTGGAATTTCTCCAGAGGATCCTTATGAAGAAGCTTATTGAGATCGCGAGTAAAAACGCCAGACAAAAGAACACGGGTCGCCTTATCGACCGCGTTCTCACTATCATCATGAACAAGAGAATCCTTCTCGGAATAACCAGCGGCCCTCCTTCCCTCTAAATGATCTCCGATCATTTCGACTAGAGTAGGTTTTGGATGTTTATCTCCGAGTAAAGAAAGGTCGTCACCAGAACGTCCATAGTAACTCCTTTTTCTACCCACTGGATTATTAGTAGGATGAGGCATTGACCAGCTGCGACATCCTCGAATACCCAAAGAGGATCTAAGATGAAGAGGAGGATAACCAGATCCCGTGCCCTGACGAATAGGGGACTCACGAGAAGAATCTGGAGATTCCTCTCTATTCTCCTCAGATTCATGACCCAACTCCAGCTTCCTTTTTCGCGACGCTCTCTGCTCGATAGGAGCGTTCTCTACGGATTTGGAAGATTTCGACAGCACCATTTTTCCCTTCGAAGAATGTCGAGAGTTTTCTACCATATGGGCTGAAAAAGAAACAAAATAAAAGTTAGTTTCTCCGTATAAAAGGTATAGTTACAGCACTAAGATAAAATAAAGTACTAACCAAGAGGTTCAGATGATAAACTGATGGGAAAGCCATGAACACTTAACCCCGCCTTACGAAGGAAAGCCTCCCCGATCAGAAGAGCGCTTTGATATTTGTTTGCACGCATTTCGGGGATCTCAGTGATAAACTGTACATCGTCAGGAACAAGTTCACCCGTCGGTAAGCGACCTCCAGAAATCCAACTGGAACCATGATCCCATGAAAAAGGCATGATCGAACCATCCGCCAAACATATATTAGATGGAGGACGAACAAAGAAGAAATGAGATTTCCATGAAGGATTACTAGAAACAGGGGCGTCAAAGATTGCTCGACTAGGCCGCTGACTAGCGAAGAAATATCCACGATTTGAAGAACTAGAAATATTGAAACGGAAAAGTTGCGTAAAATTACGAAAAGAAGGTTTAAACCCCTTTGCGATCATCAAAACGGAAAAACAAACCACAAAAGCAACGGAATTTGGAACCAGCTGTGTCAAGCACACACTGAAAGTTTTCAAAACTTCGAGAAAGAGGGGAGACAAAGGAAGACGCAGTCCGCTATTGAAGTGAGCAGTATAAAAGGCTCGACATCCCTCCGGTGGAGACGTGACCCTATCAGTAGGGGAAGGAAGAATTATCTCAGAACCTTCCGGAAAATATTTGGTATAATTATTCACAACCTCCGGGAATGTTTCCACCGTATAGGCACAAGCTACGTCCTCAATTGGTTCAGAAATCTGAGGAACAGTACCTTTGCCCTTTTTGGCTCGGGCAGCCACATCTGCATCAGAAAGGATTCGTACCCTGAAAGTATCTTCTACAGGGACGACGAAGTCAGATACTGTAGTTTGTTCGCCCAAAGGATTAGAATACAACTCCTCCTCGTTATCGGGGGCAACGATCTCTCTAGAAGAGGAAGAAGATCTTCTTACAAAAGCCATATATTTTGGTTCTCGGAAGATGAAGGTCGATAAAAGAAAAAGTTTTATGAGATGAACGACCAATCAGGAAAATGATTACAAGTTGTAAGGAAGTATAAAAGAGAAATGGCGAACTCAAAAGTCACCTATTTATAATAAGATGAGACAAGACGTTTCGAACTCATCGCAGCTACTCATATTCCCGCCAAAAACGGAAGGATACGAAAAGCCTCCTGAATAGACGCGTGGCGATTCGTAATCGGACAAAGAAAACGACTATCTATGATATGTAGCACTCTTTTCCTTACTTAAGATTTTTTCTCACAGGGTTTTTTCTTAAGAAAGGTTTTTAACGAGGCTCCATTCATAGAAAACAAACAGTCGTAAAGTTTTATCTACTTCTACGAGCTTCTATTATCTATACGCTCGAAGAAGTGAGGGAGTACTGATGGGGGCTATTTCGCACCCAACATACTACTCGGATCGAATGAAGAAGATAAGATCGATTCGACCAATTCAAACAGATCGGGATCATCTGTTTGACCCGGCCAAGTGCAGCTCGCTTCGATAGAAGATTATACTCCGGACTCAAGAAGGATATTTGGGCCGAGTCTTATTAGGACTATGTTTCCTTGTAACACTAGGTTTAAAATTATATAAATACCTAGTTAATCATTGTATTGAGACAACTACGAAATTCCTAAACTCTAAGAATACAGGATTTAACACTGCTTACAACAGCACAACTCAATAATATTCAATATTATTACAGAGCTTTTTACCTTCATATCGGTGTGTTCTTAGCTTTGTTTTGTGGTTTTACTTCTTGTTCTTGAATATTGCTTTTCTTTGTAACCGATCCATCCGGAATAAAGTAACAGAGCCCTATATAACATATATATAAATATCGAAAACCCCCCGATATTACAAATTTACTGATATTCAATTAACCCGACGAAATCCGGCTAAATCACTATATGGAATCTATCGACTCATCGTAATGGATGAGAGAATTTTCTATATGATCCTTAGATAATTGATCCGAGAAACCCGTGGCCATCGTCGGTGACGGATTTGGAAAGGGTTTTCCAAATTTAGCAGTTACATTGGATTATTATCCCGTATTAGAAAGTATAGTTATCAAGATCATTAGAGGTGCCGATTAATTCACACACCTGAGGTCTCGATCGGGAAATTAAGTCGATAGAAGGACTGTATGTTCATGGCAGTTATAAGAGGTGAGGTGAGGTTCACAAAGATCAATTTACCTTAAGTTGGGACTCATGGGCTTGTAGCTAGACATCAACCATGAGGTGTGGGTACTCCTGATTTAAGAAGGGAGATTAATTCTGGAGTGGTCAATTAAAGGATAAGTGCTCGTAAATTGAATCATGAAGGGTTCGTGGGTCTGCTGCTAATTGATGGTGAACTTAGAGGGTCACACACAATACAATTGGTCAGTGACAGTCATAAAATGAAATATTTGATTTAAGGGAATTAAATCAATAAATGAATTAAAGTGTTAATTCAATTGGAAGATTAATTAATTAGATAGTCTAATTAATTAAATATTAATTAAAGTGTTAATTAATTGAGATATATTAATTATTTGGATTAATGTAAATGATGGTCCCAACCTAATGGATAACGAGCCGGTGTGAATGATGGCAACGAGTCCTATGCTGATATTGGTGTGGATGATTGGGAGGAGCTCGGTGCGAATGATGGTCACGAGCCCAGTGCTAACTTCTTGTGTTTTCTGCTAAAATAAGGCATTAAATATCTCATCCAGCCCCAAAAAGTTGAAAACTCCAAAGGGAGATTGATTCCAGGGATAACTTGCGCCCTGAGCTTATGAATATGCTCAAATATAAAAATCTTGGAAAAATTAACTAGTCAATTGAAAATAAAAAATATTCAACAGAAAGTGAAAGACATTAAGGTTAAAATGATTCAACTGAAGATACAAAAATTATTATACCATCAAGGGAGTCACAAATCCATTCAAGTTCCCTCTGCGTAACGAATCATGGAAGTGTGCCAAGACGACATCACCCAATGCATAGTTGTTAATCCCTTCCAAATCGTCAAGAATATGCAAATATATGAATGGAGCATTTGTATCGGTATTATCGAGAAAGAGCACTTTTTGCATAAAAAATAGTATATATGCTCGACCACATGGTCCAAGATCACTCCCTTCAATCCCTTCAGGTACTTCCTAATACCTTTTCAGTTCTTTGAAGTAATCGATAAGTTGTTTTCCTTTTTCGCAGACTCCTTGACAAGTGGTTTACCCCTAAGCTCTAAGTGCAATTTCAATATGTCCCGGTTTTTAGTTGTTACAGGTTCGCCGTCTATTGGCAAACCTGTGATGTAGTAAATGTCCATAATAGAATACACAAATGGAATACCATTAAAATAGAAACTCATTATAGCATGCTGCTATTGCTTTCAAAAATTTTAAATCCTTGTTATATTTTCCCATATTTAGTGGACTTGTAAACAATTGAAGCAAGTCCTATCCACCACTTCTTTGACCCGTTCATCTAATTTCCACTTCATGTTTTTTATCTTCAATTGACTTGATAATTGTTTTTCCTATATTTCTATATATGAGCTAAAACTCAAGGCGCAAGTCATCCCTCCATTCAAAGTTTTGAACTGTTTGGGGCTGGATGAGGCATTTAGTGCTTTCTTTTAGCAGAAAACATAAGAAGACAAATTGGAGGCCTCTACTCGAAGAAATATCCGAGGAAGATGAGAGTACTCTTTTCTTTTAATTTCGTAGTGTAGTTACTTAAAATTATTAAATTGATGTGTTAAATCTCTTTTAATGCTATGGTTGAATATCTCAAATTGTATGGAGGCCTTACAATCGGCTGACGACAAGTGTTCCGGACATAGTAAAGTCTGTCACAGTCCTCATATTTTTCAATGAGGTTCACTATCACCGTCCCAACCATTGCCCCAAGAGGTTCGGAACTGATAATTTGTATAAAAAGAATGTAAATAATAGCATATCCTTAAAACACATTTCTCGGGGAAGACTACGTGGGAAATGTGTCTTCAAAAGCAAGGCGAGTTATGTAAAGTGCTTAAGAGAATGACAACACAGACAAAACAATCTGACGGAGAATAAAAGGTGATCTTTAGCTTATGGTGAGAATTCAAGATTTTACGCTATTTGGCTTCTTTAGCTACATAATAGAGATTTTTTCCCTTAATATTTTAATTTATAGATTCATTTAATAAAGAACGAGCCCGGTGTGAATGATGGTCCCGACCTAATGGAGAATGAGCCCACTGTGAATGATGGCCACAAGCTCTATGCTGATACCGGTGTGGATGATTGAGAGATATTAATTAATTGGATTAATGTAAATGATGGTCTCGACCTAATGGAGAACGAGCCCGGTGTGAAAGATGACCACGAGCCCTATGCTGATATTGGTGTGGATGATTGGGAGGAGCCAGGCGCGAATGATGGTTATGAGCCCGATGCTAACACCAGTGTGGATGATAGGCAGGAAGAAACATGTAGAGATGTTGTGCCTGAAGCTCAAAGTCCACCACTCGTTCTTAATCGAACAACCAGATGCTGAGGTGGATGTCAAAAAAAGAACGAGTCAAGTGTTAATGTAACGAGCCCAATGCAAATGATAGTCAAGAGCTAATAGAGAGCGGTGTGAATGATGGTCCCGACCTAATGGAGAATGAGCCTAGTGTGAGTGATGGCGACGAGCCCTATGCTGATACCTGAGTGGATGATTGGGATGAGCCCGGGGGGCTAATTATGGTCACGAGCCCAGTGTTTTATGCTAAAATAGAGGCACAAAGTGCCTCATCCAGCCCCAAAAAGTTGGAAACTACGAAGTGAGATTGATTCCATGGATGACTTGCGCCCTTAACTTCGGAATATGCTCAAATATAGAAATCTAGGAAAAATATTTACTAGCCAATTGAAGGTAAAAAACATTCAGCAGAAGGTGAAAGACATTAAGGTTAAAATGATTCAATTGAAAATAAAAAAAATTGTTTAACCATCAAGGGAGTCACAAATCCATTCATGTTCCCTCTGCGCAACGAATCACGGAAGTGTGCTAAATCGGCAGCACCCCATGCAACGTTGTCAATCCCTTCCAAATCGTCAAGAATATGCAAATATATGAAGGGAGCATTTGTGTTGGTATTATCGGGAAAGAGCACTTTACGCATAAAAAATAGTATATATGCCCGCACATATGGTCCAAGAGCACTCCCTTCAACCCCTTAAGATCATCCGGATAATTTTTCAGTTCATTTGAAGTAATTGAGAAATTGTTTTCCTTTTTCGAAGCTTCCTTGTCAAATGATTTAGCCATAAGCTCTAAGTGCAATTCCAATATGTCCCGGGTTTAGTTGTTACAAGTTCGCCGTCTGTCGGCAAACCTATGATGTGATAAATGCGACTACAAAAAAAAGCATTTTATGTGACAAATTTTTTGTGACGAATCTTATTTTCGTCCCAATATATATTGTTGTGGTGACGAGCACATCTTTGTCACATAAAATAGCAACTCATGTGACGACTTCGCGTTTCGTCGCATAAATTTTCATTTTATGCGACAAAACTAATTTTCGTCACATGAGCGAAGTTCTGAAGCGACAAAACTCAGTTTCGCCGCTCAAGTTTATATTTTATGTGACAAAACTAATAACGTTGCGTAAACAAAAGGCTTCATGCGACAAATTTATATTTCGTCACGTAAACTGAAATTTCTTGCGACATTGTTGGTTTTCGTCACACAACCTGCATCTTACGTGACAAACTTAGTTTTGTCACATGAAATCGTTTTATTCCCTCCAAAAAATTCCCTCCTTCCTTAAATTCAGAAATTATTTTCTAAAATAATGGTTCCCTACTTTTCACTTTTCCCTTTTATTTATGTGACGAAATTACATTATTGTTCTTAAGCTACCACTACAAAAAAAAAAAAAAAACAGTATTTTCCGATGGATTTTCCGACCAAATAATATTCATCGAAAATTTTCGACAGAAATTCCGTCGGAAAAATCAGTAAAAATAAATAAAAATTTAAAAAAAAGGTTTCCCACGGAAAAATGCCGTCGGAAACTAATAAAAAAATAAATATTTTCCTACGGAAATATATATATCCGTCGGAAAATATTTATAAAAAATAATGCGCATAATAATTTAATTATTTTCGACGGATTTTATTGCGGATTTATAAAAATAATTGACTTTGGTCAATTAACATAACAAATCGATCGATCTGATTGCGAATAACTTCAATGTACATAACCATAAAGTCAACAATTTTGATTTAGTGACTAATTGATTAATATCGAGCCAAGTCACAATTTGATTTCGAATAACCTCAATGTACATAACATTAAGGTCAACAATGTTGACTTTGATCAATTAACGTTACAAATCGAGAATCGATTGATCTGATTGCGAATAACCTCAATGTAGATAACCATATACTCAACAATTTCGTTTTAGTGACTAATTAATTAATTTCAAGCCAAACCATGACAATTTGATTTCGAATAACCTCAATGTACATAACCCTAAGGTCAACAATATTGACTTTGGTCAATTAACGTTACAAATTGAGAATCGGTTAATCTGATTGCGAATAACTTCAATGTACATAATCATATAGTTAACAATGCTGATTTTGGTCAATTAACGATCTAATCTAGCTTTCTTTGTCGATATGACCTATTTGTTTATCGTTTTACATGTATATGCATTAAATTGATCAATTTGAATTTTTTTGACAATTGAACCTGTTACCGATTGACTTAATCACTTTAACTAATTTCAACAATTTAATACAATTTCACCGATTTAACTAGTAAATTCACAAATTTCATATGTTTTTTCACCGATTCATCCATTTTTTCATGAATTTGTTCATTTCACATTGTCCAAATTAAAAATGTTCGGAGACGATTAAAAACAATATTTTTTTATAAATTCATAAATTAATTAATTTTAAAAGGGACTAGAGAATTAAGTATTTTTTTTAAAGAAAATTAAGTATGTTGTGTGTAATAAAAATAGCAAATTTTAAAAAAAAATTA
Source organism: Penstemon eatonii (assembly GCA_038501285.1). Classification (NCBI taxonomy): domain Eukaryota; kingdom Viridiplantae; phylum Streptophyta; class Magnoliopsida; order Lamiales; family Plantaginaceae; genus Penstemon; species Penstemon eatonii. The sequence continues at coordinate 17,502,592 of CM076712.1, read as the reverse complement.
AAAAAAAAATCTATTTTGAGAAGACCGGATAAGTTAGGGTTTGCTCACTTTATCCCTCATTCTCTTCAATCTCACACCGCCGCCCTGTTCTCCAAATCACGCCGTCGAGGCCTGCCTACCCTAGCCCAGCCCGAGATTGAGCCCATCGACTTCTTCTCGAGCCCCCAGATGCAACCGGAAGCTCCCCACCGTGCTGCCCTCCGCGCCGCCGCTGCAAATCCAACCTCCCACCGCGCCGCAACGTCAAGCCGTTTGGATTTCTGCCCTCACTTCTCACTCCAAATTAAAATTCACAAGATTCTTGCCCTAATTCGGTCAAAGTAGCTGCCAATGCGGGTATCTATTACAATCTCATTAGAACTCACTATAGTAGTTTAATTAAGTTGAAGGCTATATATATGCAATAGTTGTGTTTTTGGTTAATGCAGAAATTTAGTGTGGTTTGTGTGAATTGATATGTTATATCGTGAGAGTTCGTTCATTTTTGTTTCTACTTCATTTGGATTTGTGATGTTTGTCTGGAAATTCAAATTTTGGAGTACAAATGTTTATTTTTAGTTTGGTATAATAGGAAATTTGTGTGTCCGTTTAATTCCACGTTCTACGGAAAAAAGATTCACTATTCCGTCCTACCAAGTTTTAGCAAATATTTGAAAAAGTATTCAGTAAACATAGATTATGGAGGAATCAAATATTAATTAAAGGATTGATCAATCACTTGCTATGATAAGTTTAAGTTTTTTTTGAGTATTGAACTCAAGTAAAAAGAAAAAAGTGGGAGTTCGAGTGAAGGAAATAAAGTTCTTTTTCTTTAGTCTTTTAATGAAGGAAATTAAGACAAATATTCTTAAACAATAATGAATTTTGTTTTGAATTGTCCCACTGTCCATTAACATAGTACATAGGACCAATTTATGTTTCAATTATTGCTTTTTAGTTTTATAGGTAATTTGTTTACTTTGATTTAGATTAAAGAAGGCACTAAGAATTGTGATATTATTTTAATTAATTAGAATTCAAAGACTGAGTTTTATAGAGGATAAAGACTCATTCGAGGAGTCTATGACCAGTCAATCTCATGAAGACATGAATGGCATCAATGGCTCCCTCACATGCATGGTTCCTGTGTAGTAGAATTGCATGGTTCTTTACTTATGATTTGGCTGCCTAAATAATGCAAACTATGTTTGCTTTGTTGTTGGATTGTTTTATGTTAAATTCTGCTTATAGTTGTATTTTCCTTTGGTGCTTGCTTTGTGAGTTATGTAAAATACAATCTATCGATGGATATGTTTGTTTTGGACCTCTTTGTTTATTGGCTTTTTCATCTGAGGTGTCATTTTGACATCACTACTGACATAAGCTAATGTAACTGAGCTCTCATGTCATTTTGACATCACTAGTGTTTATATCAAATAATTTCTCAGACATTTCGACATTACACAGCACCAATTACAACAATCGAAAGGCAAGAGCAATCCGGCGGTACATACATATACTCTATTTACTCCAGTAATAATCAAGTAAAATCCTGTTTTCCGGCATAGTTCATGCTTTTACTCTTCAATTCCTTATTACCTGTTTACAATTTCTGTTAATCTAGAATTTGAATGTTCTGTAAAAATGGATCCTCGCGACTCCTGACTGTAAATTAAAATCGATTAGAGCTTTAATGGTAGCATGTGATTCGAATGTTTTGATATCGAAATGTCCATGGAGTACTTAATTAGCATTTATCGCCTATGGTATTTGATTGAATCGTGTTTCTCTGAATAGAGCTTCTACGTTTAATCAGGTTAATCTATTTGTTGATGGCATCCTCTTCCACGTTTCTACATGGACATCGAATGGTAGTATACGTGCTTCCATGGCATCGAATAACATTGTTGAGTTTATTTGCAATTATCCAAATGGTAATTTTAGACCAATAATTCATTTTATGGCCACATTTGCATCTGCCGACATATCACTTTCATGGATATCCTCTAATGAGAAAGAAATCAATTGGAAAGGAGGAAAGTCATCTCTCAAGAATGGAGTCAAATGCAGCGCACTGGATTTTGGGACGAAACCTTCATTTTTAAATGGAAATAAATTTCACTTAGAAGATGTTATTGAAGCTCAGCAATTTGACAGAGATACTCTCAGTGCTATATTTGATTTGGTGCTCGAGATGGAGAAGATTGAGAAGAAATCTGCTGGAAGCCAAATTCTGAAGGGGTATTTAATGGCCACGCTATTTTATGAGCCCTCAACTAGAACTAGGCTTTCGTTTGAGTCTGCTATGAAACGTCTAGGTGGGGAAGTTTTGACTACTGAAAATGCACGCGAGTTTTCTTCAGCAGCAAAAGGAGAGACACTTGAAGGTAGTCACACAATTTATTTATTTCTTAATCTCTAGGATGAATAACTGAGTCTGGTTTATGTTGATGTTCAGATACTATTAGAACAGTTGAGGGATACTCAGACATAATTGTGATAAGACATTTTGAAAGTGGTGCTGCCAAAAGGGCAGCTGTGACTGCCAGTATTCCTGTTATTAATGCAGGAGATGGCCCAGGACATCATCCAACTCAGGTATGCAAAGTGGAATTCTATTTTTGGATCATTCATACTTACTAGTCAAGTTCATTGTATTTCATTCTTATGTTAGATATTAAACTGAATTTGGGCCTATTTAATTTGGAAACATTTAACGTTACCGGCTATGTTTTGAGGTTTCTCTAATATTTTGTTTTATGTGTTGGGGTGTGACAATTGCTTTTAAAAATTCTATGCTGAAACTTGTTTTTGTCCTCGAGCAAACAATGTTATACTATATAAACAGAGGGGGTTTATGGTGTGGATTGTTCCGTGTTGTAAATTTTCGTACGAGTCTCTTCTTTATAAGTAGCTATGTTTCTCTCATATTTAAGTGATTATGAATGTTCTATAGGTGTTTGAATTCTAATTAATTCAAAGACTAAGTATTTTTCGTACGAGTCTCTTCTTTATAAGTATTTGAAGGTAGAGAATGTTCTATAGGTGTTAAGTCAACAATAGGACTCAAAACTCATATTTTCGTTTATTTAGATTTGATATGAATTGTTGGCTTTGAAAGCTGGATGAATTAATTTGGTACTTGCTTTACTTAATGGGATAAATTAGAATCTATTTAGTTAAAAATGTTTCACTAATTAAAGTGTGGTCTTCATGCAGAAAATACTACTGCTACTTTGGATGGCTAATGAAAATGTGGTGGAGCTATATCTATAGGCTATAAAGTGTTAGAAGTTGAAGATATTGAAATCAACATGTGTTAGTTTTGGAAGTTTGGGTTCAAAAAATTTGATTTGAATTCCTTTTTGTGAAACTTAATAGGTTGTTGACAAGTGCTATCATTTTGTTTAATGCAGTTGTCGAGATACACATTTGAATATGAATGATATTGTGATTTTTGAACTAAAATACTTTGTAAGTTGGTTGATATTGTTATTACGATAATCAATTTTAGTTTTTATAATATTACTGTTTCAGTTTATCAATGAGGTGAAAAAAGTAAATTATGAATTCTATTAGGAATATTAATCGTAAAATTTATAGTGACAAATTATATTGTCACATAAGCATTTCTAGAATTTTAAATTAAATTTTTTTGTGACATTTTTTTTGTCATAAAGGCTATTTTCATGTGACAAAATATATTGTCACATAAGGATGTAAGCAATTTAAAAGTACTATTTGTTGTGACAAAATAATTTGTCATAACAGGTAAGATTTTTATGTGACAAATCAAATCGTCACACAAAGCAATGTCAAAATCATATTTATTGTGACGGAACACACTTTCGGTGACAACTTCTTTGTGCTTATGCGACAAATACATCGTCGCAAAACATCATTTTGTTGTGACGAGTTGAATTTCGTCGTATAGTTTTGCGATGAACATGACTTTTGTCACATTAGACTTTATATGACGGGGCCTATGTGACGAACCCTGTGACGAAATATTTCACCGCGTAAACTTGTTGTGACGAAAAACTCGTGTTTCGTGACGAAATATTTCATCACGTAAGATGCTTTTTTTTTGTAGTGGCCCATAAGAGAATATACAAATGGAATACCATTAAAATAGAAACAACCAACATCCGCATTATAGCACTTTAAAAAATGTTAAATCCTTGTTATATTTTCCAATTTTTGGTGGACATGTAAAAAAATTTATGCAAGTCTTATCCACCACTTCTTTAACCCTATCGTCTAATTCCCATCATGTTTTTCTTAACTTCAATTGACTTGTTAATTTTTTTTCCTAGATTTCTAGATATGAGCATATTCCGAAGATTAGGGCGCAAGTCATCCCTGAAATCAATCTCCCTTCGGAGTTTTCATCTTTTTGGGGCGGGATAAGGCATTTAGTGCCTCCTTTTAGCAGAAAACACAAGAAGACAAATTGGAGGCCTCTACTCGAAGAAATATCCGAGGATGATGTGAGCACTCTTCTCATTTAGCTCCATAGTGTAGTTACTTAAAATCATTAAATTGATGTGTTAAATCTCTTTTAATTCTATGGTTGAATATCTCAGATTGTATGGAGGCCTTACAATCGGCTGGCAACAAGTGTTCCTGACATAGCGAAGTATGTCACAGTCCTCATATTTTTCAATGAGGTTCACTATCATCGCCCCGACCACTGCGCCAAGAGGTTTGGAATTGATAATTTATATACAATGAATGTAAATAATATGATATCCTTTAAACAATTTCTCGGGGAAGACCACGTGCGACATGTGACTTCAAAAGCAAGACGATTTATGTAAAGTGCTTAAGAGAGTGGCAACACAGACAAAACCATCTGATGGTGAATAAAAGGAGATCTTTACGTTATGGTTAGAATTCTAGTTGTTACGCTATTTGGCTTCTTTAACTACGTAATAGATATTTTTTGCTTAATGTTCTAAATTATTGATTCATTTATAAAGAACGAGCCAAGTGCAAATGATGGTCATGAGATAATAGAGAATGAGCTCAGTGTGAATGATGGTCTCGACCTAATGGAGAACGATCCCGGTGTGAATGATGGCCACGAGCCCGATGTTGATATCAGTGTGGATGATTGGGTGAAGCTCGGCGCTAATGATGGTCACGAGCCCGATGCTAACACCGGTGTGGATGATAAGCTGGAAGAAACATGCAGAGATGTTGTGCTTGAAGCTCAAAGTCCACCACCCGTTCGAACAATCAAATGCATTGTTATAAGTGAAGTATATACGAGAAAAGGATGCCGAGGTGGGCGTCGAAAGAAGAACGAGCCAAGTGTGAATGATAACGAGCCCGATGCAAATGATGGTCAAGAGCTAATAGAGAACGAGCCCAATGTGAATGATGGTCCCGACCTAATGGAGAACGAGTCTGGTGTGAATGAATGATGGCGACGATCCCTCTGCTGATACCGGAGTTGATGATTGGGATAAGCCCGGTGCGAATGATGGTCATGAGCCCAATGCTTTTTGTGTTTTCTGCTAAAAGAATTGGTCTAATGTGAATTCCATACGAAGTCCCATTACTAAAAAATGGGTAATTATTAGTAATACATATTAAATTGGGCTAAAGTATATGAGTATATGATGAAATAGGTGAGAGAGTGTCCTATGGCACGAAAGAGGCGCGTGGGAGGGATTGAGTTTTTCAATACTAGAGAATGAAAATCTCTAGTATTTAATATGATCGGGACTTGCCCTTTTTCACACACAGTAGGCGTCCGCTTCTGGGGAGAAGAGATAGAGAATATTGATGATAGCTTAGGGATATGGAAAAAAAATCTTCAGGGGGACATTTTGCACAAAAATAGCAAAAAGACACCCTTTTGAATTATTACTCCCTCCATTTCATATAATTAGTTATCATATTTATCAATTTATTTTTCAAATTAATTCATATGTTTGTGTTTTCAAAGTACTTTTTTTTCAATTTTGCCCATTTTCTCTTATCGAAATTTAGAAACTCAATGGTTACTACTCACTAATAAAAAATTAAAAAATAGTCATCTTTATAAAGGATATTTGAGATGTTTTAACATTAAAATGTATGTAATTATGAGATTTTCTAATCTAGGTGAAAAGTAAGAATGTGTCAATTATGAAACGGAGGGAGTATTATTTTATTTTTGCAGGGTTAGAACCAAAATGTCTTGTTGATTTCTGTTTGTGTTTTTCTAGACAATTAAAACATCGATCCTTTTATTAACTTCACAAACTTGATGTACCTAATTTAATAGTATTCAAATTGATAATCAACTAGTTAACACAAAAAGTCCATTGCATTTTTCCTTTCTCCTTTTGATAATATCGAAAAGTCCCTAGCATTAAATTAAACTCTGCATGACAGATTTTTGCCAGTAGTAGTGCGAAGGTGTGATTTTTTATGCATGACATAAGAGCCCGAAAGTATGATCATTATGAAAATATTTCAACAATATTTTGAACAAACATGTCGGCCTATCTGGGTTTTTTGCACTTTGCACCCCCAAAACATGGGAAATAGGCACTTTGCGCCCCGAAAACTTAGGTTCAGCACATTGCACCCTCAAAATACGTACTTTGATCTAGGTACGGGTCACGTTGCTTGACCATAATGTACCTAAGTTGGGTGCGTACAGTTGTTTACGCGAGTGGTTAGTACCTATATGGAATCTATCGACTCTTCGTAATGGATGAGAGAATTTTCTATATGATCCTTAGATAATTGATCCGAGAAACCCGTGGCCATCGTCGGTGACGGATTTGGAAAGGGTTTTCCAAATTTAGCAGTTACATTGGATTATTATCCCGTAATAGAAAGTATAGTTATCGAGATCATTAGAGGCGCCGATCAATTCACACACCCGAGGTCTCGATCGGGAAATTAAGTCGATAGAAGGACCGTATGTACATGGCAGTTATAAGAGGTGAGGTGAGGTTCACAAAGATCAATTCACCAGAAGTTGGGCCTCATGGGCTTGTGGCTAGACATCGACCATGAGGTGTGGGTACTCCTGAATTAATAAGGGAGATTAATTCTGGAGTGGTCAATTAAAGGATAATTGCTCGTTCACGAAGGGTTCGTGGGTTTGCTGCCAATTGATGGTGAACTTAGAGGGTCACATACAATACAATTGGACAGTGACAGTCATAAAATGAAATATTTGATTAAATTGAGTTAAATCAACAAATGAATTAAAGTGTTAATTCAATTGGAAGATTAATTAATTAGATAGTCTAATTAATTAAATATTAATTAAAGTGTTAATTAATTGAGATATATTAATTATTTGGATTAATGTAAATGATGGTCCCAACCTAATGGATAACGAGCTGGTGTGAATGATGGCAACGAGCTCTATGCTGATATAGTTGTGGATGATTGGGAGGAGCCCCGCGCGAATGATGGTCACGAGCCCGATGCTAACACCAGTGTGGATGATAGGCAGGAAGAAACATGCCGAGATGTTTAATATGATTAGTGAAGAGAATCGCATGCATGTTTTATTTCTCGTGTTATGAAAAAGGTAAAATTTGAATAAGAAATAAAACAACAAAATAAATGCATTTAAGAAAAGCCATAATCTTTATCAATTTTTAATAATGAAAAAGAAGGAAGAAAATTTTTTACATACTCACAACATCTTGTGTCAACGCCAATCAATGTAAAATTTCCCTCCTAAAGTTCATTGTCTCACAAAAAATGTCATAAAAAATGATGAATCCTCTCAAATGTATAAGAACACAAATATATAATAACTATTTCATGTTTAGTTGAGTCGAACATTATATATGGTTTATCCTCAAAAAAATGTAAAATTTTCCTCCTGAAGTTCATTGTCTCACGAAAAATGTCAGAATAGCTGATGAATCCTCTCAAATGTATTAGAACACAAATTTATAATAACTATTTCATGTTTAGTTGATTAAGTAAGATTTATCCTCAAGCAGGAACATTCTACCTATACCATTCAGTCAAACCTGAAACCTTTCAATATCTTTAGTGCACATTTCAAACACTAGGCGCTCCGATATCTTCCATAACAATCATGTTTCCTACTCTTAGTTCAAGTTACGTGGAAGTTAAAATTCCGTCTCTTGGTTCAAGTTTCGGGATGAAATTTCTTAAAAGTTTATGTTTCTTTCTGCTTATTTACAATAAGTAACTCACAATTAAAACTTTAATAGAATTTTAGATATATAGATTCTAAGAGTAAAAAATATTCAATACAAAATAAATAATTTTTAGCTATATAATCATTCTGAGATTACAAACATCATTTTACTTCAAAAATTCCCTAAATCAATGAAAGGGATTGTTGGGAAACAAAAAGAAAGTTCAAAAATTATAAACTAAATTAAGCAATCATATACAATTCACATTTCATACGAACACATAAATTGAAAAAATGAAGAATATAGCGAAAAATCAATCACAAACCTATTGTTATCTTAAATCAGATAAGTACATATAAAATAAGATAAAAAATACAATCAATGAGTTTATTATTCACGGTGCAAAAATATATGATAATTTTTATTTACTAATGATTTTTTGCCGAACCAATAAAATTTTTTTTTAAACAATTATAAATATTCAAAAATATCGAAAATTTCATTCAATCAAAATTGTGGCATTATGGACAAAGGATCACTATTCTGAAATTTATGAGAGATTGCACTTGTGATACCAAACTTTATATCGCTTATCACTTGTGTAATCATAAAAATTCAATCACATTTGATACCGCCGTTAAAAATCACGATTAACTAGTGACGTGACATTATAATTTTGCATCTGCTAGTTATACCTAAATTATAATTTCAACAAACATCAAAACATTCAAAAATGTTTTTTAACATGATTCAATGTTCAAAACATCTCAACATTAATCATACATGCAATGCATCCAAATACAAAATTCCAAAAATCCAAATAACATAATATTACAACACAATCACAAATCCAAGTAATTAATAACTTCAAGTAGTACAAAACGATAAAAATCCAAAATTATACATTCGACAAACAATAATATAGATTTGCATTGTATACACAATAAAGTTGGAACAAGTAACTTCAGTGGCGGAGCTATTGAGGGACTGGGGGGCGGTCGCCCCCCCAAGAAAATTCTTGATATAATATATATATATTATTTGCTTGGAAAAACAAATAATGACTTGTGTTCTGATGGTTAGGTGAAATTGAGTTATTTTCAAAGGTCCAGAGTTCGAATTTTATGTTGCACATTCTCCTCTTTTTATATAATTTATGTATTTCTTTATCAATTTTTTATATAATTTATTGTATTTCTTTATCAAATATCAATTATAACCTATCTTAGGTTACATAAATTTTTTTGGTACTTTATTAATTCCTAAATATTTTGAAACGTATATTTAATAGACTCTTAACAAACTTGCCGGTGGATTTTTTTCATCATTTGTTGGATAAAACAATTACTAGTATATTTTTTTATCTTATGTTGGATAACATTATATTGTTAATTTATCTTAAATAAAAATTTCTCATACTATCATAACTTTAAAAAGCTATCGAGTTTGTTATAAAAAAAAAATTCTCCCCCCCAGAATAATTGTCTAGCTCCACCACTGAGTAACTTAATACAACCGAACCCATATTCTCAGCCCCATCTAAGCTACCCTGTTCTCAACAGAACATAGATATGAGCAACAATTATAAATGGATAACTACCGGGGATCTATATAGTGAGGCTTCAGTTGGAAAAAGTCCCTTTCAAAAGCTTCCTGATCTTCAATCTTTACACTTAGAACAGCTGCATGCTCGTATATGTCCCCTGTAAAATTTAACACCGAATTGCAATAACATTTCAATATACATACATATTTAACATCAAGTATGCAGTAAGTCACGCCATACAACATTAATCTTACATAAAAGTCAAGGCATTTATATTTTTCTATGTAACACTGAATAATTACAAAAGTCAAGGCATCCATCCAAGTCAAGATTAGTGGAAATTTATCCCTCAAACGTCATTTTCTCAATTCAGCCTAAGCCTTGCTAACCTAGGGTCAATTATATGGATCATGTTCTATCATTCCACTTTATCAAATCCACTCCAGAATTAACCTCAAAAAATCAAAATCTTTCGCAGAGATTCAATACCCTTTTTCTTTTGTCCATTAACCAAGCAAACATAAAATTTACATTCTTACTATTTACTTTATAGAAATACAATCTATAAACAAAAAAAATTCACACACCAACTCCAAGAACTTTTCCCTTAACTGCCTATGGTCCATACTTTCTCTCATTTCCATTGATTAATACACTACAAAAACAGGTACTACTTATGTTCCTTGACCATTCTTTATGTGTAAAATAGAACATTAGCATGTAAGAATTCCTTGCACCTAAAGATCAATAATTTGAGTTTCCTTCAATTAGAACCCTAACCATGAGCCTACTCACAATACGCTATGGAGTTATTCAAGCGAGAGATAGGGAAATCCAACAGTTTGTTAGCAAGTACAAAACATTGCCCTTCCAGACTGACTAAAAGTTTTGAAGATAATACAAACTCACAATGATTTGTGACTAAGAGTGCGCTAAATAAAAAGTTTTCCAGAAACAGCAATCTACTTATCATATGATCCTACAAATCATCTGCAATAGATAAACTCTAAGGAGATATAATTCCCTACAAATCATCCTACAAAAATTCAGAAAGAAACTTGATATCTTGGTGAGTTGATCTAAGAATGCACAAGCCCACTCGTAGAAGAATTTCCAGAGGTAGTCCAAGTCTGATATCAGGATGTTCTTAAACATATCAACCTGTTTTTAGTTTTCACAATGTATATGGGCTGTTTTCTTTATGTGAACTAGAGGTAAAATATTTCATGTGATATAGAATAGATGTATAATAGCATACTGCATCATCAGTATTAGGCAAAAATTCATTTTTGTCCCCATAGAATTAGGCTTTTTCAATTTTGGTACCATGGTGTCAAATTTGGTACAAATTCTGAATGTCAGGTTTCAATTTTGGCACTTCCGTCAGTTGACCGTTAAGTTAACTGACAGAAGGTCAGTAAGAATAGGTGCCAAAATTGACACAATGGTACCAAAATTGAAAAAATTCTAGTTCTATTGTGTCAAAAATGATTTTTTGCCAATTCCCCTTATCAATTATTTCCAATTCACAATTTATCTCGGTCCCATTTTAATAATAATAAGAATAAGAATAATAATAACAAAATAGTAAAAAAAATATATTATAAAAAATATTTGGGTACACAATAATAATAATATTTTTTTTGCTACATATGTTATCATCAAAACCACTCCTTATTACATTGACTCAACTTCATCCAACAATTCCCTTTTTTTTTTTATGATGACAAAATATTCAATGAAAAACGTCTTCTAAGTCTTCAGCTTGATCTTCACTCAAAGATGAAAATCACTTGGCTGAATAAAAATATATAATTATCTTCTGATTTAAACTTCCGCTTTCCAGTTGTATCCTTATTTCAATTGTAAGTTGTCTTCTTCTCATTTTCTTCTTTCCCTTCTTCTCCTTATTATTTCAATAACGGGGACGCTGCTTAGATGCATTACTTCTTCTCATTTTGAAGAGTTAGAAGCGATTATTTATTGATTCCCTTTAAATCGTTCGAAATTATATAAACAGCTTTTAAACCATATTTGAAAGTCGGGTTGAAATAATAAATGAACAAATCAATAAACTGCATTGATGTGCTATATAAAAAAAATATGAATAAAATAATATAGAAACTAATCTTATATACTCATAGTTAAAATAAAATACTTTAAATAAGTATGCAAACTATTATATGAGAATGTATAATATATTTATATTCTCAAATTTACATTTAGCCAAAGGAGTTGAGCTTAGTTTTCTTTTTTGGCTATGTCTCAAGAGATATTCCTTAATTTAAAATTAGAAGTATTATGAAACTTATGAATAAATATATTTTTTTTAATAAATTCAACCTTTATGAATGATTATTCATTTTTGGCACCATAAAACTAGCCGTGTTTTAATTTTGGTATCTTTGTGTCAATTTTAGCACCAATTTTGACTGGCCTTTTCAATTTTGGTACTTCCGTCAGTTGACTTAACGGTCAACTGACGGAAGTGCCAAAATTGAAAACGGCAGTTAGAATTGGTACCAATATTAATACCATGGTACCAAATTTGAAAAACGCCTAATTCTATGATGCCAAAAATGAATTTTTGCCTCAGTATTCATCATATAAAATAAAAGACAATTTTCTTATAAATATTAGGCTTGACAAGGTTAAGATCTACACAAAATAATATGTGCTAAGGCAACAAAGAGAATGATTAGAGAAAAATAAAAATTGGCTTGGTATAATTGTCTTTTAATTAATTTATTAAGTAAGACATCAAGAAAATATAACTTGACATCGCTGAGTCAAAATTAAATCCAGCTCCAGCCTATACACACAAGAACTCAAACATAAACAATCACATTAACAATTAAACAATGCCACAACTCACTAATTCAAACCCTAATTTCCAAAATTTAACATTAGCAATTAAAAAAGCAAAATTGAGGAATTAAAGTGAAATTATACCTTAGTAGAATTAATGTTTCAAGAAGACTTGTGGTGATGGTGTAGGGCCGGAGTCGGAGCTGGAGCCGTGGCGCGCAGAGGTGGAGCACGCTGCTGCTGGAGCCAAGGCCGGAGCTGGAGCCGGAGACGGTGGCGTAGGATTTTTGTGAAGGCGTTGTGAAGCTAGGCGGGGGTATTAGAAGAAGAAAGAAGAGGAGATGGAAGTGGGCTGGATTGGATTGAAATGAATTCCCCCGTAATAAATCTCACAAATTTTCGACGGAAAACAGTTTCCGTTTAAATTGTAAATTTATTTATTTATTTAATTTTTCTTCGAGAAATTATTAAATTTTGACGAAAAATAAATTCGTCGAAATTTATTTATTTTTTAGCTAAATTATTAAATTTCGACTGAAAAATTTATTTATTTATTTAATTTTTTTTCGCGAAATTATTAAATTTCGACAGAAAACAAATCCGTCGAAATTATTACTATTTCGACGGATTTTCATTTCCATCAAATTTTATTTATTTTTTCAGCGAAAATTATTAAATTTCGACGGAAAAAATCCGTCGAAATTACTAAAATTTTGATGGATTTTAATTTTTGTCAAAAATTAAATTTTTTTTTTAATAACTTATTTTCGACAGCATATTTCGGTAGATTTTTATTCGGTCGAAACACTTCGACGGAAAAAAATTTCTTCGAAAATTTAAGTAATATTTCAACAGATTATTTCCGTCGAAAATTTTACTGTCGAAATTTCCCTTTTTTCTAGTAGTGATAATAATGTTTCTATTTGAAACTTTTTGGACTCAAATTAGATGGGGTGAAGGAAAAACGAGATGTGCAAAATAAGGTGGACCATAGGGCTATTTTCCAAATGCATGAATATATGTCGGTAACACATGCAAACTACCCTATTATATGAAATTAAACATGCAGTTTTGTCCGAATTTAAGAAAGGACAACATTTGCAAAATAGAGATCCACAACTAGGCAAGTGAAAAACGATATTATATCAGCCTTCTCTTTAATAAATCAAAATTGAACAATAATCCCCAACCCAAATTATTAACCATGAGGTCCACGTGTAATTATAAAAAAAAAAAACTCCACGTGTGACTTGAATCATGCCACCCTTTTTTTTTATTATTTAAACGAATCAAGCCAATTATTAAAGGCTAGCGATATTGCCAGAGCAACAAATGTTGCTGTCAGAGCAAGTTTTTAAAAATTTCAATCTTACCCTTAATGGTCAAACATATTAAATACATAGCCAATTATTATTGCAAAGGTTCTCTCTCTTCATTAATATATATGTATATTTATTTTATTTTCAGTACTTACCATTATCATCATACAATTATGGAATTCATTTTCTTATACCTTTTTATTTATAATCTTTTCCGTGAACTAACTGAATGAGTAAAAAAAAAGTTATGAACACTTATGTCATTTTTCAATTATACATATGCCAATTTGTCTTTATATCCATTAGTTTTTCACGTGTAACAAATTATTTTGCATTTGTGGTATGAAATAATGATTCAGATCATGGATCAAATTTCATTTCAAGTTATGTTTCGGTCAGCTAAATATTTTTAAAAAATTGATTTTTTTTTCGTAAACTTTAAGAAAATACGAAATTAAGAAAAATAAGATAATCAAAAGACAAACAAAAAGTTTTGAAATTACACCCTATTTTTCATTTCCATTGATAAAAAACGAAAACATTTCAATGTTTTCAATGGATACGATGAAATTTTAATCCATGATTTCAATATGACGAAGATTCTAAGATCGTATGTGGGATTTCTGTCAATTATATTTTAGTTGCGTATAAATGAAATAATATTGAAAAAGAATAACAAAAATAAATATATTAGAGAATTTTTTTCTAAATTCTGCTTTTATTTTTTATTATTTTATAATTAAAGTTTGATTTAATATTGCAAGATATAAGCAATGGATTCAATCACTGCAAATACGATATAACTAATTCTATCACAATTGCTCATTTTCGACTAAAAAGGCTTTAAATACCCCCCCCCCCCCAAAAAAAAAAAAGATTAACAGATTTTCTTGATTACAGCTAGAGTCTATTTTCACATAATTTGAATTAGTAAAAGTAAAAAAAAATTGTAATAAAGTTTAAAAAAAATAGAAGAATAAGTTTCTTAGTTAAAAATACATAAGGTAGCAAGATAGGTATTCAAAAAAGTAAATAACGAAAGAGGTGTATTTATGAAGAAAGAGAGCAACATATTTTCTCAATTAATGAATGTGTAATAAATATGTTTTGAACATGAATGACATATTAGGAAGTTCATTAAAATTGCTCTTGCAGCAACATTTATTGCTCTGGCAATATCACTAGCCATTATTAAACTGGGCAGGATTGACATTAAAATTGCGACAAATCAGGTTATTGCAGGGTACATATTTCCATGGATCAAATTTTCATCTTTTCCATCGAAAACATTGAAAAGTTTTCGTTTTTGAATCAGGCGAAATGAAAACAAGATGTAATTCTGAAATTATTTATTTGCCTAAAACTCTGTTATTTTCCTAAATTTAGTAACTTTTTTTACAAATTTTCCTTAGTGTTTTCGAAATATTTTCGAATAGTCTCGAAAAATTTCCAATATTTAACTGACCGAAACATACATTTGAACCGAAATTTTGATCCATGCATATTTCAGCCTGATTACAACTGGATTATAGTAGCCGACCACGAATAATTATTAAACCAATTTTACCTTTTCAACGCAATAATTTAAGGCATCATAATGCTTTTTCTTTTCGGGAATTCCATCATTTTCTTCAATTCCCACCAATTTTTATTTTTCTGTTACATAGGATCGTTTCTAAATAGAAACGAAACTATTTGACCCTAATTTAGATGAGGGTGAGGGAAAGACGAGATGTGCAAAATAAGGTAGACCAAAAGAGCAAATTTTTAAAACGAATGACTAAAAGATTCAAGTACATGTACAGTCTTGTCTAACCAAATTAAAAGTGCATCTTTCCCAAAATGAAATATGCTATTAGGTTTTAGTTATTACATGATATTACATTTTCAGAATTACAATATATAGTACCATCAATTTATTTTAACAAAAATATGTTTCTAATAATATCATTAGTTGATAGACGTTGCAAGATTTATACTTGTCATTTTCACACAATACTAGTTTTCTTTAATCTCTCATAGGCAAAAAAATTAAAAAAAAAAAAAAAAAAGGTTGTCACTGTTCATAACTATCTAGTTGTAAATGTATTACTACTTATCAGACTTTTGGCAGCTTGCACCCTCGAAAATGGGCCTTTTGGCAGATTGCACCCTCAAATTTAGATTTTGGTAGATTGCACCCTCGAAATACATAAGCTTTGGCAAGTTGCACCCTCTAAAATTTTTCGGCCAAATAATTCGCCGGAAAATCAAAATTCTAATGTTGGCAAGGGTATAATTGTCTTTTTAATTCAATTCCCTCCAAAAATTCAAATTTTGTGCCTAAATTTTCATTTTTCTTACAACATATTTAAATCTTTCAACCATTTTTGCATAGTTCTTCATCAACTCAAAAATTAATATTATTGCATTTAACATAAAAATGATTGCCAGGACATAATAAACACATATAAACACAATGAACTTATCAACCCACAAATAAGAAATAGCAACAATATTCATATTAATCTAATAATCGATTTTCTTACCATAATACATAAATATAGTACTATGAAAGGAACAGTGCCCGAAAATATGTGTGAATAACAAAAAAAACTAATAATCGATTTTCTTACCATAATGTGGAGCTTGACAACCCAAGGGAATGAGGAACTCATAATTTTCATCTTCTTCTACTCGTAATCTCAACCTCATTGATCAATACACGGTGTATAATACCTAATATTACTTATAACTTCGATTTTATAGTAACTGTGATGCAAAAATAGGGCAAAATTGAAGTGAGAATGTGATAAAGCCCTAATCGGTGTTGCTGGAGCAGGGTTTTTGTATTTTTCTTTAGACTAAATTAATGTGTAAATGGACAAATTAACCCCTAAACTTCACATTTAATTTAGTTGGCTTAATTTTTTGGCGGGTAATAATTTTCTTTGGAGGGAATTGAATTAAAAAGACAATTATACCCTTTTCAACATCAGAATTTTGATTTTCCGGCGAATTATTTTGGCCGGAAAAATTTAGAGGGTGCAATCTGCCAAAGCCTATGTATTTCGAGGGTGCAATCAGCCAAAATTTAAATTTGAGGGTGCAATCTGCCAAAAAGCCCATTTTCGAGGGTGCAAGCTGCCAAAAGTCCCTACTTATCAGTGTTTTTAAAGTTGATTTGAGATATGGTATCAAATGTGTTGACATAAATAGTTGTGGCATCAAATCCCTAAAGTAGGTATAATTGTGGTATCAAAAGTGAAATTCTCAATTCAGATTTTACGAGAACTAACGGGCACGTGACAATCTCGTGACAATTCCGTCATTAATTTGACGGAAGTATTAAATGTGTAAAGTTGATTTGAGATATGGTATCAAATGTATCGACATAAATAATTGTGGTATCAAATCCCTATATTAGGTATAATTGTAGTATCAAAAGTGAAATTCTCTCTCCATTGCTTATATATTTAAATAGAACTTGGTAAATATATAGATGAATTTTCTTCACTTAATCTCGGACCTTTGGATTATAAATCTTGGCTCCGACCCTGCAACTCAAAATAATATATGTCGGTAGAATAGCTGCAAACTAACTTATTATATCTATACTAATCTATATATCTATTTTTTCTCTCACAAAACGGAAGTTTTTTTTTTTATTTTACTAGATTCACCTTTTGAATTTCCGTAGGAAGGATTAGAGCTATTCAATAAAAAGGGTAAAACTGGAATTTTATTTATTTTTCGGGGAGTTGTTATACCAAAAAAGTGTTTTCCAACTTTACCCCTACAATTAACTCTATACAACGGCAAACATAGGTCCACTTTTGTAAATCTGCTTCAGCCACTAACCCACTTTTTCTCCCTTATCCACTCTCCTTACTTTCGTCAATGCCAATAACTGCAGCTTTTGAATTGCATTTGATTTCTCTCTCCGACGATTTATCATCTTTTAATTCTTTATGTTATGGTTACTTCAACCAGTCGATAACATAAACCTTCTTCATGAATAGAAAAAAATGGGAGGTATTAATTGTTTTGTCTTCTTTAAATTTTTGTAATGGAATCCTTTTCCTATGGTTCATACTAATTTGAACCTGGTTTTTATTCAATTTTAGATTGAAGTTTAATGATTTTAGCAATTGACAGAGACCAAAAATTTGTGAAGAAGAGATAGAAGGTTGACATATACGGGACTTGCATAACCTTACTGGTAGGGGCATAGAACGAAGCGAAGCGTGAATAACAATCGGGTATGAGTTTTCTGCCATGTCTTTTATGAGTGACATTCCCTACCAATTGATTTTGCCTTTCTAATTTTTTGTTCAATTATCAGTATTTCCAGAAACATATTTTTTCTTCAACCAAGGTAGCAACCAAGGTGAGGGCATATTCACCTTATATATCTCCATATAAGTTACCCGTTTCTTTTACTTAATTGAGTAGAAGCATTTAAATTTAGAGTTGCAAAATAATTAAGCATACCTTTATGTATGAAATGCTGAGTTAATTGATGACTATGCTTGATTTGAACAGTTTTAATGTTTAGAATATGTTCGGTTCTTCTCTACTGCAGATTAGTAATGGTTCCAATATATTGTGAAGCAGGTTTTATCGCTTTCCTTGGCTTTTTATATCAAATATCATCGACGTAATTGTGATGATGGTGGTGGTTGGAGTTCCTCATCCTTTTTCCAAAGACTAAAGGTAAATGAAAAGAAGAAACGCACATAACCTAAGTTCCAATGATGAATATAATTGGTGGTTAATATTCACATTTAAACCATTTACTGGATTTTCATGATTCACAAATTGATAATGTTGTTGTTTGACTATGATTAGTTCAAGTATTTAACATTCAAAATGTTTGCCATAGGAATTTTGGAATAAAATGCAAGAGCAATTTCATTCTATTACCTATTATTTCTAAATATATTTTGGACCCTTCTCTTCTATTTGTGGTTGTTTCATAGAAACAGAGGACAAGGAGTGAGCAAAGACATCTTTTGGTTTCACAAACGTTCATATTATTGCATCTGGAGTGATGTTCCAATGATTAATATAATTGGTGGACTTCTTCCGTCATTCTTCAAGACAAAGATGATTCATGCTCAAGAATGACCTCTATGACTTTTATTGAAACTATGGCAACAGGATCAGTGTAATTCACTTTCTCTATGTGCGTTTCGTATGGAAAAATCAGATTTTTGGTTCTCTATGTGTGTAAACAATGTATTTGACCTTCATTACTATTTTCCATATACTCATTGCAATTGTCTATATATCAATGGTTCAAATGACCTATTATATCCTCAAAGTGATGGTTACACAAATATTTAAATCTAAAATCTAAATGCCAAATACTTAAATCCAAAATCTAAATGCCCGAATATTGTGTAAGGCTCTGTTCAAACTTGAATTCTTTTTTTAATAAAAAGAAGAGTTGTTCAAATTACAGGTTATAACACTATAGGAATTATGCACGCGGGGACGCGTGCGCCAGTTGCTAGTACTAATTATAAAAAGAAAGGCATTTTTCTCTCACAAAATGACGGTTATTTCTGAAAATTTACATAAATTGGGGTTTTTTGTACTTTGCACTCCAAAAATAAGGGAAATAGGCACTTCACATCCCCGAAACATAGATTTAACACTTTGCACCCTTAAAATATGAAAAATGCAGCACTTTGCACCCTCTTTTATTTTCAAGCAAAAACTCAAGGGCAAAATAGGTAATTCAAATTATAAATATTTGACACTTTGCACCCCAAAACTTGAAAAATTGGCACTTTGCACCCCCAAAATAAAATTAGCACTTATAACCCTCGAATTAAGAACAAATGAGCAACTTGCACCCCCGAAACACTTATTTAACACTTAACACCCTCAAATTAAAAAAAAACTCAAACCCATCATTTTTTCCTTCAAAGTTGACCATCGGGGTGAAAACATTTAAGGCAAAATAGTTAAATTTCCGATCCGATTGAACAACCTACATTTATCTACATATATACAAATTAAATACCATGAATTTGGATTGATTACATCATATAACAAATTAACAAGCCATGAATTATAGCTTGTACAAATTAAACGTGCTATGCACAACAATTGAATGAGTAAAAATTGGTAAGTTCAACTTTGCCTTAGATTTTTTTCACCCTGACGGTCAACTTTGTCGAAGAATGAGGGGTTTGATTTTTTTTTTAATTGAAGGTGTTAAGTGTTAATTTTCTGTTTCGGGGTGCAAAGTGTCTATTTATTGTGTTTCGGGGGTACAAGTTGCTGATTTATTCTTAATTCGAGGGTGACAAAGGCTAATTTTATTTTGGGGGTCCAAAGTGCCAATTTCTGAAGTATTGGGGGTGCAAAGTGCCAAATATTTATAATTGAATTACCTATTTTACCCTTGAGTTTTTGTTTGAAAATAAAATAGGGTGCAAAGTGATATATTCTTCATATTTTGAGGGTGTAAAGTGCTAAATCTAAGTTTCGAGGGTGCAATGTGTCTATTTCTCATGTTTCGGGGGTGTAAAGTGCAAAAAACTCCACAAATTGCCATAAAATTTTGAATAGAGAAATCCTAGAATTCAGATCCAAGGGCAAAAATGTCAAAAACGGAAATAATGGACAGTTCTTATACCAAAAGTATTTTCCATATTTGACCCTGTTTCCCTTAATAGTGATTGATTCAATATCAGGGGTTAAATTGTAATAGAACATTTCAAATGTTTTCTTTAGCGTGAGTTGTGGAAGGTGGAAGGTGGAGCAGAACGTGTTGAAGTATGTTGACTATATCTCATGCTTTATGTCTATTTCCAAAATTGATATCTGTTGATTTATAAAATGATTGTAAGATTTTATGTGCTATAAAAACTCATTTCAACTTTGCCTAAAGAGTGTACTTTTGCTGATGTATATTATTTTTTATGACATAGCAAAAAATTAAATTAAGTTGGGTCCATGTTATATGTTCAAGCATTAATAAATTTACAATTTCTTGCAAATTAATATTTTTATGTCTAAAAAATTAAGACAAATTTGTAAAAGAAAATAAAGCAGATTATTACGCGTATACTCTGCTAAGAAGACAAATAAAATTGGAAGAAGATAAGCAATATAATGTATTTTAAAATTGTATAATCATTATTAGAGATTAGTTAAAGTTTTGAATTAAGATTAAAGATTTATAAATTATAGTTTATCAAATTTAGAATTATTAAATTCCATAACTTTGAGTAGCATTACATATATATATTAAGATTTGACTTTGTTTTTTCATAAACTCCGATTCTGTTGTGTTCAAATCATGCGTAACAATAATATTGATATTATGCTCGCGCGAGACGCGTGCGTCGGTTGCTAGTGATATTAAACAGGATTTTTCTAGGGTGCGGGAACCCGAGTTACGCCCTCACATGCAGGAAGGTTAATCAAGCCGTTCATTTGGCTCAGATTGATCTGTACCGCTGATTAGGTAACTTGGTCAAATTCAATTTGTAACTATTGACTTTAATTAAATTACAATATACCTAATTTACCCTTTTAATTAATTTTCTTAAAAAAAAATCGGCCAGTATATGAAATTACCACTTCACCCCCATCTCATTAATTGAGTTTGACAATTTTGCAAATTGACCCCAATGTTCCGCGATTTTACGAATTTAATTATTTAGCTTCTAAAAAATATAAAAAAACCTCTTTTCATATAAAAAGACCGCGTTACCCCCAAATTTGATAATATTTGACTATGATAATTTTGCAAATTGACCCCTATGTTTCGCGATTTTACGAATTTAATTATTTAGCTTCTAAAAAATATAAAAAAACCTCCTTTCATATAAAAAGACCGCATTACCCCCAAATTTAATAATATTTGACTTTGATAATTTTGCAAATTGACCCCTATGTTCCGCGATTTTACAAATTGAATTATTTTACTTCTAAAAAATATAAAAAAAATCTCGTTTCATATAAAAAGACCTAGTTACCCCCAAATTTGATTATACTTGACTTTGACAATTTTGCAAATTGACTCCTATGTTCCGCGATTATACGAATTGAATTATTTTACTTCTAAAAAATATAAATGCCACCTTGTTTCATATAAAAAGACCTCGTTACCCCCAAATTTGATAATAATTGACTTTGACAATTTTGCAAATTGACTTCTATGTTCCGCGATTTTACGAATTGAATTATTTTGCTTCTAAAAAATATAAAAAAACCTCGTTTCATATAAAAAGACCTCGTTACCCCCAAATTTGATAATATTTGACTTTGACAATTTTGCATATTGAACCCTATGTTCTGCGATTTTACGAATTGAATTATTTTGCTTCTAAAAAATATAAAGGCCACCTTGTTTCATATAAAAAGACCTCGTTAGCCCCAAATTTGATAATAATTGACTTTGACAATTTTGCAAATTGACCCCTATGTTCCGCGATTTTACGAATTGAATTGTTTTGCTTCTTAAAAAAAAAAAGCCACCTTGTTTCATATAAAAAGACTCGTTACCCCCAAATTTGATAATAATTGACTTTGACAATTTTGCAAATTGACCCCTATGTTCCGCGATTTTACGAATTGAATTATTTTGCTTCTAAAAAATATAAAAAAAACCTCGTTTCATATAAAAATAGCTCTATAACAAAACTAGTTGCACAATAAAAAAAACCCAAGGTAAATTAATCGAAGTTATCAATAAAAGAGTCAAACTAACTAAAAAAATATCCCAGAAAAGAAGTTAACATGCCAACATCTCAAAAAAGTTAAAAATAATACCAATACAATATAGAAATACAAGATAACAATTTTTTTTAATGTCGTCCCTCACCGCGGCGAGAATGTGGCAGAAACGAGGTTTTTTTATATGAAACTAATTGCAAACTTTCGGCCTAAGTCTCGCGGCCGCGGGACATAGCCTCACGACCGCGAGACGCAAACTTTCGGCCAAAAAAAATACGAGTCGATCGTTATTTCGAAGTAATTGTTTGTTAGATGGTTCTGTGAGACCAAGTCCTCCGTAATTTAAATTTTTTTCATAATTTCAAAAAAAATACGAGTCGGTCATTATTTCGAAGAAATTGTCTATTATATGGTTCTGTGAGACCAAGTCCTCCGTAATTTCAATATTTTTTCATAATTTCAAAAAAACTACGAGTTGGTCGTTATTTGGAAGAAATTGTTTGTTAGATGGTTTTGTGAGACCAAGTCCTCCATAATCTGAATATTTTTTCATTATTTCAAGAAATTGTTTGTTAAATGGTTTTGTGAGACCAAGTCCTCCGTAATTTGAATATTTTTTCATAATTTCAAAAAAAATACGAGTCGGTCGTTATTTCGAAGAAATTGTCTATTAGATGGTTCTGTGAGACCCAGTCCTCCGTAATTTGAATATTTTTTCATAATTTCCAAAAAAATACGAGTCGGTCGTTATTTCGAAGAAATTGTCTATTAGAAATTGAATTTGCAAGATACAATAAAATAGGCTTCCATCCTCATAAATTTTAAGAAATCATGCATATATGAAAATTCATATAAAAAAATAAATAAAATTTTCCCAATAACAATATTTATTAATCTAAAAGCAATACTACTAATACGAATGAGTTTGCATTTCAACAATCTCAGAATTAATATAATTTAAAGTTCCTCATCACTTGGTCCACTACTCGGATACTCTTCTCCTCCTTCAGATGTGACAGTCGGTTCCTCATTTTCTTCGTCACATTCCTTTAGTTCATCTTCACCCATGACTCCGTCGGCTTGAATCTGCTCCACAACAGCATTTCTTGGTTGAGGTGGGTGGATTGCCGAAAAAATTATATCTAGTTCCCGCCAGTATATTTCACCTTGATTACGCTACCTCTTAGCCCACCATTTGAATTGCATTTCCTGTTGCACGAAAATAAAATAAATACATCATTGCAATGTAGATAATTTTAATTTTTATCTGATACATTAATAAAAACATTGGTGAATGATTTACCTTAAGAAGAATTTCCCATACTTTGGCACTGGCTAGCAATCTGTTCTCTTTCGGGTGCCACCTCACAAAACGGCATCGAAGTGCCTCCTGCCACGAGTAATAGCGAGTATGCAGCCTATGAAATTCTTTATTAACAATGTCGTACGTGTAGCTCTTCCCCGTTTGCTGTTGTAGTCTTAAACCAAGTTCATTAAAAACCATTGTGTTTGGCCAGGTATAATGTATTGTGCCAGCTCTCGTTTCATCAATCAACATTGCCAAGAAAAGTTCGAGGTCAACTTGAACCCAAAATACTGCAACCATGAAACTAAGTACAAAACAACAACTTATTGTATTAACATTTAAGACAATTTAATTTTTTTTTAAAATTTCAGAAAATTCTAAATTTAATCATGAAATTTATCCGGAAACTCTCTGCTGTGGTGAGAGAAAATCTCGGAAAAATTACATATTTCACTGCATATAATTAATTAGTCATAATTTATAGTAAAATATAGAAACTTCCTGCTCACGATAAAACTTACATAAAGTAGCAAATAGTAATTTTATTTAAGTATATCCATAAATTTAATATCCATATTCTAGAAATCCTAGGTTTAAGAATAGTACGACTCTCCACCACCAATCTTTGTCTCTCCCCTAGGTCAGAAATTTGGTTCGGTTTTTGTGTACCCATGCGTCGCAATTATAACAATTATAAAATTCACAATTAACGAGAATTGATCTATAACTCAACAATTAGGAATAACGAGAAGATTTCCGACCATACCTTATTCTCTGTGGTTTCTTTTTTTTTTGGTCTTCCAGAACTCCAAAACAAATCGCCTTATTCGAATAATTTGGTTCAATGTGATTTTATAATAAAGAGTCACACTAATTTAAGAGTCCCTAAAAATTTAAAAGTCTATTTAGTGTAAGATTATATTGTCTTCTTTAATTTTTGGTAGAATTCCTTAAATAGATTGATTATAGACTAAAATTAATAATCAATGATCTTGAACTGGCATGAAGGTAATAATTTTTTAAATATTAAAGAGTCCCTAGTGATTTTTAATTGCATAAGGTAATAATTTTTTAAATATTTCCCATGATCTTGAATCCTTATATTCGAGGAACTAGTTTCCTAATTAAACTCAACATTAGTAAACCGTCTCTGCCGCTAAAAAGGAAAATTCGATTTTATTTTTTTTGAAATATTTCCCACGGTTTTAGGATTCCATATCTTGGATGAACAAGTATCCTAATTAAACTCAATCACATAAACAACAATTTAAAAAAAAAATCGCCTACACTATTACATGAATTCATAGTATTTTAATCATGTGTTAACCCATATAATCACTATACATCTTCTACCTCCATGGCTCTGATACCATTATGGACCCAGGTACAGTCATAATATAAGGATTGGGATTATATTGGATTAAATTTTACAAGAATATAAATCCGTCAAATAATAATCTTAACAAACTCATGTTCAATATCAAAAGCCCAAGAAAACGCCTTCACACGGCAAAGAGGGGGAAATGATATTTACTAATGAATTCATAAGATTATTCTTGCCAGAAATATTTCTTAACCATAATCCTAATTTCTTATATTACTCATGACCCATGTTCAAAATAATACTTAAAAAGCATGGGGTTTCTGATATATAGCTATATATGGTTCAACACATGATTAAGGATATTTAGCCTGTCATTAGTCTAAACATAAAACACAAACATAAAAATTAAAAACAGAAAAGTAAAGAGGAATACCTCAGATGGAACTTCAAACCAAGCTTTTATTTATTTCTTCAAATATATTACAAGATTTTTTTACAAACTTAAAAGTTAAATATAATACTAGATTTTACAAGTGGTAGTAGTAGTAGTAGAGTAGTAGCAATTCCGGAAGATGCTTCCTACAGCTGGGATCCTCGCTATTTATAAGCGGATGTCCGAGTCTTCAAAT
Source organism: Penstemon eatonii (assembly GCA_038501285.1). Classification (NCBI taxonomy): domain Eukaryota; kingdom Viridiplantae; phylum Streptophyta; class Magnoliopsida; order Lamiales; family Plantaginaceae; genus Penstemon; species Penstemon eatonii. The sequence continues at coordinate 17,476,867 of CM076712.1, read as the reverse complement.
TTTTTTTGAATGTAATATCACCCGTGACATGTTGATGAGCATGTTTGGCATTTACCTTGATTAAGGGAATGTAATATCACCCGTGCCATGTTGATGAACATGTTTAGCATTTACCTTGATTAAGACTTTTGTCATTTACTTTGATTGAGACTTTTGGCTTTTACCCCTTTCCTGATCAGAATTTCTCAAATATAGATTCGAGATTATGAGCATTAAGCAAATCTTCATCATCCTCATATGGATCTTGGGATTCCCCTGCTAAATCTCCTTTTGCTACAGATGCCATAGATGTATCTGATTTGGAATCATATTCCAAAAATTCTTTAAAATTCTTCTATAAATCCTTCTTCATCTCCTCCATATAAGCTTTAATAATTTCAGCTTTAGTCAAATCTTGTTTTTTCATTTTTAATTTCCCCGATATAATCTGGAATGGACTAGGAGTCTCTTCTTTGCCTTTCGTCTTATATGTTAATAGTTTAGACTGGATTAATTCTCCAGTCTCTGCTCCGAATAATTTTCTAGAGGATGGATCAACTTTATTCATTTTTTCCCAAAATTTTGAGAACGAAGTCCTATAAAGACATGGGGTCTGGTGTTCTGTATATCCAACTATAGGGATCCATTTTGATATCCATGGGATAGAAAATTCAATGAAAAAGTGCATAAAAGCTATAAGCTCATCTGCTTTATGAGAAGTTATTAACTTAGACATTTGAGGGGATGAATCTATCCATTCAGAATATAAATTCTTCCATTTTTCCGGAAGTATTTCATATGAAGGACCGTGGTATGACCACCAATTAACAAACCAATTTGGTATAGGAGATTTATATACTTCTCCACAAATTTTTATGAACCAAGTATGTTTTTTCTTGGTATTCTGGTAATATAATACCTTATCAAAAGCTGAGATATAATCCCAATAATTAAATTTGATAGAAATATTTTTCTCAGAAAAGATATAATCTTTTTCTTTGAATGTGGATAAACCCCATTCTTGGTATGAAAAAATCTTTTTCACAACGATCTTACTAAAAGTATAACTTTTTTGATCATTCGAAGTAAAGTGTGTGATTTCACAACTATCAGTTGCTTTGAGCAAATTTTCATAAAAATTTCTTTGCTTGTATGACGTAGCAGCGAATTGAGTATTATCAATATACCTGTTCATCAGAAACCAGGGATCATCTCGCCATTTGAGATCAGAATATTCTAAATGAAGTATGACTTCTTTTTTATTATTTTCAGTATAATTTATGCTATCATTATATTCATTTTCTTGCAAAATATTTGCAAAAGTCTGGGAATTTCCCTTTTGAGATGTGGATGATTCACCCAATCCGGAAATATTTTCCGCAACCAATTTTTTACCATGAATCTGGGAGATTATGTTCCCCCTACCTCCTCGACCTCTATAATTTTGAGGCCGTCCTCGAAATGAATAATCTCGAGGTATCATAACCTGTAAGACAATTTGTGAAATTATATGAGGATCAATCATTTATAAAATCCTTGAAGTTTCAGCAATTTATGCTGAAAATCTTTTATCATATGATTATAAAAAAAGCAAATTTCCATCTATTTCACCTTCTTCTAAACCTTTTAATAGAGATTTTCTTTTTTTTTTTTTCTCATAAAGCTCTATTATCGTTTTAGTATATCTAATTGTACTTTTATTTTTTATATAATTACTTTTATTAAGAGTGTTTAAACGGGAATGTCCTTGACAAGGATATTTTCCAAGTAACTTGGATGGCTTCATGAGTCCTGTAAAAATTCACGTGTTAAGAAATCAGGAAGATGATTATCTTCTCCCTTTTTATAAAATATTTCAAAATCAAAAGGGGCTAAATGAGCCTGCTTCTTGCAAACATTTGTTTAGAAACATCATGTTTAAAATCTTTGTCAAACATATATTTTGCAGATTTGCAATCAGTAAATATTTTAAACTTTTGATTGTATAAATCATCTTGAAATTTCAAAACACATTTGAGAATAGCAAGAATTTCTTTAGCAATTGTAGCATAATTTTTCTGGCTATTATTCCATTTTCCTGAATGAAATCTTACTAAAAATATTTGTCTAGTAGAAGGGCATATTTGCTTAAGGACTCCTCCAAAACCTATATCAGAGGCATCAATTTCAATAATTTTTTCCCATGTGGGATTGGCTAGCATTAAACAAGGAAGTGATTTCACTTTACTCTTAATTAATTTGACAGCATTAGTATGTATATTTGTCCAAGGAGTAGGAGACTTTTTAAGTCTATCATATAAAACAGCTGCATCAGTGGCTAAGTCTTTATAATAAGACGAAATATAATTTAAACTTCCAAGAAATCTTTGGAGTTGATTTTTATCTGTTATAACATCAGGAAATTTAGAAGCAAATTCTATACTTCTATTAATTGGAATTATTTTTCCTTTTTCAATATTGTGACCAAGAAATCTAATATTAGTTTGAAAAATAGACATCTTTGGTTTAGAAATAACCAAACCATGTTGAATGACAACTTTTTTAAATATTTCTAAATGTTTAAAATGAATTTTCAATAGTTTTTGAAAATACCAAAATATCATCAATATAAACAATTATAAAATCACTATAATGTATGAAAATATCATTCATGATTTTCTGAAATTCAGAAGGGGCATTTTTCAAACCAAATGGCATAACTTTCCATTCATAATGTCCAAAAGGAACATTAAAAGCAGTTTTATATTGATCTTTATCACTTATTTGAATCTGCAAGTATCCTAACTTTAAATCAAATTTAGAGAATATAATCGTATCATACAACCTATCTAAAAGGTCTTTCTTATTAGGTATGGGATGCCTAATCCATTTTAGGACTTTATTCAAAGGTTTATAATTTATAACTAATCTAGGGGCTCCTCTCTCCTGTTCACTATGTTTATTAACATAGAAGGCGGTGCATGACCAAGGTGAATTAGACGGTTTTATTAAACCTTTCTGTAAAAGAGATTCTATTTCCTTTTTACATAATTCTAAATATTCAGAATTCATCTGACAAGGCCTAGCCTTAGTAGGAATTTTCCTTTCATCAAAATCTTCCTCATAAGGAAGTTCAACGATATGTCTTTTCCTTTCCCAAAAAGCATTATGATGATCATTACAAATTTCTAGAGATAATTTATTATAGATTAATTTTATTTTTTCTTGCAAAGTATGACTTTGAAGTTTCTCTTCAAGAGTGAGAATACTAACTTCTTGCTTTAAATAATTCAAATGCAAAAACCTTGTGGTCTAATAAATCTTTTAATTCATGTAATAGTTTAGGAAATGGCCTAGTAATAAATTTAAAAGCTATTTCTTTTCCTTCAAAAGTTCCTGTAATTCATGAGTTATCAACTCTAGTTAAAGGATAAATTTGATCAATAAAAGGTGTACCAAGAATAACTTGATTAGTAATATTCTTAACAAGTAAAAAGCTTGTAGGAATGCAAACATTATCTTTGCAAATATAAGTCAAAGGAATTTTGAATTTTATATCTAATTTTTCTCCTCCAGCATGACTCAGAGAATTTGTAGTTTTATGAAAATACCTCGTAGGAATTATTCCTTCTTGTATGACATTCATATCTGCTCCACTATCAACAAGAGCTATTATTTCTTTTCTAAAATGATTATCTATAAGTAATGTAATTTTTATAAACCATTTCTGAGAAATAACCATATTGAGATTAGACAAGAAATTTTCTTGGATAATATTTTCATCAAACTCATTATGACCATAATCCACATGAGTACTAATTTGTTTAACCATTTCTAGACGAGTAATTCTCTCTTCTAACTGTTGATTAGTATTTTTCAAATTTGAAATCTCTACTTTTAAATTCTTTATTTCTTTATTTAAATCATTAACAGAAGTAGGTATTTCAATATTCTGTCTTTCCTTTAAAAGTTGATAAACTTTATTCATAGTATAAGGTTTTGAAGAACTTATATGTATAGATGTTTGGATCCTATCAGGGTCTTTACTACTCGAAGGAATATCTTCTACTTGCATTTGATCTATCAGTTTTAATCTTAATTCTGGATCTTTAATTTGCTTTAGGAATTCTAACATATTTCCTGAAGTTAAAACATTTAAATGCATATTTTTAAATTGAGACAAGATTTTATAATAATCTTCTTTTTCTCCATGAATTTCACAAGTTCCTCCTTGTGCACAAGAATCACAACAATAACTAGAATCTTGAAAAGCTATTTCTTCTTCTTCTAACATGTCAATTTCTTCTGAAGAATTATTACTAGAATTATTATCACTATCTTGAGAATCTTCAGGTTCTGATTCAGAATTTATAAGTAATTTTTCTAGATTTTCTTTTAAAGACTCATCAATTTTTAATTCATTAATCCTTTTCTTCATTTTACACCTATTAGCGTAATGGCCTATTCTACCACACTTATAACAAACAATCTTCTTCTTATTTGAAGCTCTTTCCTCTTTCTTTTTATTCTTTTGTTCTAATTTCTTTTTAGAAAGATGTCTTCTTTTCTTATGGTGAGAAACATTATCAGTTCCTGAATTAGGCTTATAATTCTTTCCTTTTCTTGTATTGGTTGGAATATCCATACCAAATTGATTACAAAACTGTCCTAATTGACTTTTTTCATTTAAATTTTGTCTTTTAATTTGTTGATTCAATTTAATCTCATTACATAAAGCTAATCCTTCTTGAATACAAGTACCAATTAACTTACCATAAGTATAATCTTCATAGGGTATATTAATCCTATCTTTTCTAAGATTTTTCCTAACTCTTTCAGCAAATAAGTTAGGTATCCACCAATAAATTTTGATTTCCAATGAGAGTTATTACACTCTGGCAATTCCATGACTCTACTTAGGAAAGTATCCTTATACCATCTAAAATCTGTAAGAGTTTTACATCTTAGATTTTATAACATAGTTCTTATATTTTCACTATTATCAGAAATTCTCTCAGTAAAGTGTTCTAAAATTGTAACTATAAGTGTATAGACAGCATTTTCAACATTTTGACCATCTTCTTGTTTAAAAGTTCTATAAATATCTAATTTACTTCTTTCTGTTAAATAATTATCCCACCAGCCTTTTAATTGGCCAGTAAATCCAATAACTATCATTTTAGCAACAGTACTATCACTGTTATTATTACTTTTACAAATAGTGCTATACATAAGCATCCTATGAGCTAAAGTATAGATCTGTTTTTCAGTATAACCGTCTAGATTCCATTCATAAATATTTTTTCCATTGTAACTGTTATTAACAGTATATTCTTGTTCTTCATGCAAAGTATCCATAGGTGAGGGTCTCCTATAGTAATTTTTCTTTGTAGTTATCTCTACTAATACCTTCAGAAAACTCATAATTTAGAGTATTTAATTTTAATCCTTTAAATTTTTCTTCTAGAAATTTTTCTAATTCTTTGTGTGATTTTAATTTAAAATCTGTTATTTCAGGTGGTGGCTGAAGATGAGATGTAGAGACAATACCATTTATAGGCTTTTCTTCTAAATCTATCATAGGCCTTATGTTTTTTATTACAGAGAAGATTTCTTCTACTCTATTATGTAATTCCTTAATTTGATCTCCTAGGATATTCAGATAAAGATTTGTATAATTATTCTGTTGTAATATATTATTTATATTACTAGTTGTTATTTGTAAAGCATCATTTTCTAATAGTTTAGAAAAAGCTATAAAACTTATTGTTTTATGGTCATTACCAATAGTAAAAGAACTTTGTGGAGGGAAAACACTCCTTAAAATATCTCCATTAGATAATTTATAAGTTCTTTCTAAAACTGAAATATGATTTTCAAGATAGTTTATAACGAACCAAGGATCAAAATGAATAATCTTATTTTGTAAAGAAGTAAATTTATAAAATTCATTCTGAAAATAATTTTGGTCTTCTTTTGAAATATTCTTGAAAAACCATTCTCTAAAAAGTTTCCATTTTGGAAGGTTAAATTCTGTCTTAATTATTTGTCTTGCCTGAGAACCAGGACTAAAATCGATATTTGGTGTACAATCCATTAAATATCAAAATCAGCTTCCGAGGGAGTAATATCTGCCTCTCCTATGTTTCGGACCGATGCTTCCGTATTATTATTCTTATTAATTTCTTCAGTATTCTTATAAATACCTTTTCCTATATTATCTTTGTTGAGAAGAATTTTTTCAACTTTGTTATAGTCAGAATTTTCCCTTATTTGGGATGTCGAATTTCTAGAAGGAAATCTTTCATAATCATAAGAGGTTGAAGTTCTTGGGGGTATTATATCAAAAGGTGATATAAAAGATCTAACTGATGAAGACCTAGAAATATTATTTCTATTTTTATTTTCTATCGTATTTATAGAGACATCCCCTGTTTGGGATTGAAATATAGTAGAAAAATCGTTACATATTTGGGGTTTAGGTTTAATAGTATTCGTTATCTTCGAAGTATCAGGAAAGGGAATTTCATCCCACTTAATTGTTCTTCTAGTGGTTATATTTGATTTACCAAGATTGGTTTCAATTATCACAGTTTCATTCATTTTCTTATCCATTATCCTACAATTTGGATTTAAAGTATAAAGAGGTTTAAAATAAATTCTATAACAAACACACATAACTTCTGTTCCATGCTCATAATCATAACCATGGGTTTTCACATTTAAAGTTAAAACATCTAACAAATTAACATCAGTTAATGATAACTGTAAATTAGGATAAATATTAAAATAGACTGGTCCATGTGCCAGACTAGATTGTATTATTCCCATCCATGATTTTTTCCAATTTAAATTTCTACCATCACGTAGTGCTGCAATAAAACTTTCTGGTAATCCACCAAAGTTAATGGCTTAAAAGCAATTTATACTAATCCTATATGGATAAATTTATGAGTATATCTATACGGTAAAATATCATTTTCATTTAATAATCTAATAGTTAATTCATCATTATCAAGAGATATAGACTCTTCTGTAGTCTTAACAATCTGTTTAAGTCCAATTCTTTCAAAAGTACCCATTTTATAAATGGTTCTTGGTTCAATTCTGGGAATAGTCCACTTATTAAATAACTCGAGATTTTGAGGAATATCATATTCCTGATTTAAACTATTTTTAATATTGGCTCTGATACCATTCTGGAGGAGAAAAATTAGATATAAAATTCAAAATTCCTTTGGCTTATATTTGCAAAGATAATGTTTGCATTCCTACAAGCTTTTTACTTGTTAAGAATATTACTAATCAAGTTATTCTTGGTACACCTTTTATTGATCAAATTTATCCTTTAACTAGGGTTGATAACTCAGGAATTACAGGAACTTTTGAAGGAAAAGAAATAGCTTTTAAATTTATTACTAGGCCATTTCCTAAACTATAATTGAAGTTTGATTTCCAAGTAATGATATTATAGTTTATTATTTTAATTCTATAGTGTATTATTGAAAGGAACATCGGTGTTTATAGTTGGAGAATCGACTGAAATAAACCACAAAATAGCTCGAGAATTAGCTGTTGGTCTTGGGTATGGGAATCTTTTTATTTTTTGCTTACTACTTATATTTGGTGTCTTGAAAAAAAATCACGGGGAAAGAGAGGACTTAAAAGAATTTTTAGTATTTATTGTGGAATTTTACTCTATGTTGTTGAACCTCCCATGTTGATATACTTACGTTCACGGAGACAATTTCCAACTAATGATATTATAGTGTATTATTTTAATTCTATAGTGTATAATTGAAGTTTGATTTGTCATGAAATTCACTAACGCATGGTATAACTACACGGTTCTTCGAAATGGGATGTTTACATCTAACGATGTTTTTTTTAATTGCATTTTTTGTCTTCTCTATTTTTATGCTACAACTAATACATTTGTTTCTTTAATCTTGGATGTAAAGACCTTACAATCTTAATTACTACATATTAAGATAAATTGATTATTCTTCTTGTAAAAATGTTATATATAATATATATTCAATTTGTTTAGGGATAAATCATCAAATGGAAAGAGGAAGACCGGATATGTAAATGATACTCCTAACATTCTCAAAAAGATTTCAAGGGATTACGCTAATGTGATAAAAATATATTATGATGTATATAGACTTATTTCTATGTATATCATGTTTTTACATAGATAATTATAGAGTATATATCAATTTTCGTGCAGGATGGATCCCAACAAACACGAAGTGAAAGTTTCAAACAAGACGAACCTAAAATTCAGCATAGCGATTTACTGGATTTCATACAACCCAAAAAGGTTACAATATTTATTGTTTTTTTATAAACTTTATTAACAATTTGAAGTATATGCATAGATGTTGTGTTAAATAGTTCATATGATTATTTGTAGTCATTCGAAGTTTGTTATGCTTGTTGACCCATTTTGAACTTTCTATTTTCGTTAGAAGTTAATATGAAATTATGGTATTATTACTATATCACTAACATGTGGCAATCAACACATGCAGCCACATCCTCTGAATATGAGGATGTCACTCCCTAGATTGGTGGCGGTGAATAAAATACTAAATAACTCTCAACTGGCAGTGGTAGACCAAATGGGGTTTGGATCGTTGGCTAGACTTGAGTCTGTTGCTCTTAATCGTGAAATGCTACGTTGGATCATGGAACAATATAACCCCACAACAAATATGCTGAATATACATGGTGAGGAGTTTGAGTTGACTAAGTTCACAGTTCATGAGGCGTTTGGAATTCCGCACACGGGTGATCGAATCTATTTCAACTACATAGACAAGTTTGGCCTCGATAAATACAAATCACTTCTCCCAATCAAACGGGGTCGAGTTGACGTTACAGTGTTGATGAAAACACTGTTGAATTACTCGAGTAGTGGAAATGAATTCAAGGTCATGTATTTGACATTTCTATTTGGCGTGTTTTTCTTTCCGGGAACCTAATACCACATTCCTTTTGAAAGCTTGAACCTACTTGTTAACTTGGACAAAATTCGTAATATAGATTGGGCATGCTTAGTTATTGATAAGTTAAATGAAGGTGTAAGATTCGCAAAATCAAACAGCCAAGGTTATGCATGTGGATGTTTATTTTTACTTCAGGTACAATAAAAATTTATTTATTTTATTTAAGATACTATTTTACACATTACTATTTATTGTGAACATCTTACTGATGATGGGTATTTCTGGAGTCTACCTCTGGGAACCCAAGTAAGGTCGAGTGTTGGCGATCTCCGACGACTCAGAAGCGATATCGAACTCGGACCGAGTGATATTCCGATCGAACTTTTATAAATGGAGTTTTGTGACCTATGATTACTGTTGGGCCGATCAAAGGCCCGGGCCTAGGAACCTCGTAATATAAGCGTACGGACAGTCCAGGAAGCTCATTTTCCTCAGCTATAAATACTGTAGACATTAATGAAGGACACACGTTTTCCCAGGTGCACTCCCTTCGAAGCTACCGGTCGGAAAGATAGTAAAGGCTAATTTATATGTATTTCGCACTCTAGCTTGTACGGCATCCTATAATGCTTGAATAGGACCCCCAATATTTGTAATCTACACTCACGATTGCAATATACTCTGTTGATCTACTCTCCATTTAGTTCTGTTTGTGTTTATATTGTTTATACTTTAATATCGATCATACCACGAAACTAAGTTAGATCAATTGGCGGCCACCGAGGGGTATTATTTGGGTGTTAGATCGAAAAATGCCTACTACGAGGAGGAATACATATAACCGAGGAGAACCTTCCCATGCCGCGGGGGTTCAAATTTCAGTTAACAATGAGCCCGTTAACCTATGCAGAGCGGCTCAACAACCAGAAGTTCCGCAGATCCTTCACCAGGACAATGCTCTGACCCACACGGCCCTCGCCGATCTGAGGTCGAAAATAGCATCGTACGATGCTCCAACTAGGTTACCGCCGTATAACGGAACTACCGACATCGGGAAAGATATCAAGAGTCTTATCATTATAATGAATTTATGTGATCATTCCGAGGGATTCTTACTGTAAAATTATAGACACCGCCTTCGGGGAAATTGCTCTTGATCGGTTTGAAAAATTGCCACCGAACTCTATTTTATCTTCTCTTAAACTCAATTTAACAAGGAACATGGTTCGGAAATGCGTTATTATGGACGATGAAGACTCTTCACCGATTTCTAGCATATTTACTATCTTATTATCTCGTCCTATCTACGTTTATCTCATGTTCTAATGGATTATCTATCCGATGAAAGTCTTATGCGTCAGATGTATTATCAATTCATCGTATTCGAGAACTTATTATGGCCAATCTCTACATATATTATTCAAAACGACTAAGGGTGAAAGCCGTTGCTATGCCCCTTAGATCAATATTATTGAAAAGGGTGAAAGCTGTTGCCAAGACCCTCGGGTGAAAGCTGTTGCTATGACCGATAAAGCAACTAAGGGTGAAAGCCGTTGCTATGCCCCTTAGATCGAAATTAATGAAAACGGTGAAAGTTGTTGCTAAGACCCTCAGGTGAAAGCTGTTGCTATGACCGATAAAGCGACTAAGGGTGAAAGCCGTTGCTATGCCCCTTAGATCGAAATTAATGAAAAGGGTGAAAGTTGTTGCTAAGACCCTCAGGTGAAAGCTGTTGCTATGACCGATAAAGCGACAAAGGGTGAAAGCCGTTGCTATGCCCCTTAGATCGAAATTAATGAAAAGGGTGAAAGCTGTTGCTAGGACCCTCAGATGAAAGCTCTTGCTATGACCGATCAAAACGACTAAGGGTGAAAGCCGTTGCTATGCCCCTTAGATCGAAATAAATGAAAAGGGTGAAAGCTATTGCTAAGACCCGTAGAGTAAACTTTCGAGAAAAGAATATCAGCAGTTGAATCAAAGGATCTCAGAAAGATTATTCTTCTATACCTTATCGATCTAAAAATTATTGGATTTATTTTCCAATTAGTTGATTCGTTATTCGTCAAAGGTTCCCATTATTTATCTATTCAAGGTGTTTCAAGCCGAGCAACGGTCGATATATAGATGGAATTTAATGAAGACTTAAGGTCGCAGTCTATTCATGATCGGAATTTCTTCTTCCGAATATCCGGTTTAATAAATTCGGAGTATTTACACGAATCACTAACAATCGAAATTTATTTTTCCGAGGGTTGGGTTAGACAACTTCAAAATAATTATATGAGTTATCTACAATCATCCATTTCATTTTTGTTCGATCACAGAGTTTATATACTATTCGACCAATGAGATCAAGAAAGCATTCAACAAAGTTCAAAAAAGATACGCAATAAAAATAACAAGGAGACAAAATTTTATTTCAATTCTTCGAGCATAATACAAATGAAGTCTCGAGTACAATAATGAAATTTGAGCTCGAAAAGAATAGTACAATTGCTCCTATCCTATGAACTAGACTAAGCATGCTCGATCCACAAGCGTCAGCACCAGATACAGAACTCAGCAAAGGATTCTTCATGTAAGTCACTCGCCACGTGTTGCACATCCACGGGCGTGCTGAAAGGAATAGGAGCTAGATCGGAGCTCATCTCCAGGGCTTTTAACCGATCTTAGGTCTTCATCTGTAAATAATGATTGTTATCCACAATCAATATTCACATCTTAATCCGATCCAGAACAGCGGGAAATTACCCCAACAGTGTTACCTCGAGCAACCTCGAAGGAACTATACTTCAAGAAAGTCCTCGAAGAAGCTGGTGCTCGAGATTTAAAGAACTCCTCCAAGGTTAACTCACTGCCCGACCAGACGTAGCGCCAGAAGACCGGAATTCTAACCCGTCTCAGATGGATTATATCTAAGAAAGTTGGTTACCTGCAGGTATTCTAAGCGCAATTTCTTTTGCCTGTCGATATTCTAAGCGAGAAAGGCTGCACCAAAGGGATTAGGATCGAAAAACAGGGTCCGAGTCCTAATTTCAAACTCTATTATTTCAGAAGGATTACGGATCATTTTGCTAAAATTCAAAATTCGAGCTTTGGCAATCGGATGAGGCATTGATAATGTGTGAAGAATATGTTGGAAAAAGTTGGAACTATTTATAACAGCGAAGGGTTAGAACCAACAGACCAGATCATGTGTCACGGACGGTTATGATCTAAAACAATAAATGTACTGGCTGTTACATTTCCCGAGGAATAGGGTCATGTTTGGTTAAGAGAAGAAGCAACCTTATAAACACATATGGTCCTTATTTACTAACCAATTTGAGGGCCAACACCGAGATATTTATTTAAAAATTCGACCTTTTGGACGTACTATTCAAAATACGACACTGGTTTGGAAAACTCAAGGCATTACTATGATCGAGAAGTCGCGTTCGAACACCAGGTTGGCAGAATTATATATGGTCGGCCTATTCGGCACCAGTCCATCACTTACAGAGGAATGGGCATCATAAACAATTCGAAAGTATATATATATTTATTTGAACAACGGTTATCGGATCAAAATATCCTCCCTCGAATCATCATATTCGATTGACAATAAAATCCGAATGATTAATACAAGTATTGGTATCGACGATATATCCTCGATAAGTTTTGTTCGAATTAAAGAATCCGGTCAACGTCAGAAATTTGGTTTTTGTTGAGGATCGATATTTTTGGTTACTCATTGGATTACTCGCTATTTACTCACCCAAGAAGGGGTGTTTGATTATTCTAAGTATCAATTTAAAGTACCCAAATTCGATCTGGTTATCGAAGTTAAGAATACATCTATCTGTTATTCGATCAACCAGCAAAGTAGAAGACAAAAGCTTTATAAAATCATTTCAAGAAAAAGAATGTGTACAATGGTAATCCTATTACAAAGATCTGAAAATTCGAAAGAGCAAGAAGATTACATTTCGAGAACGATACAAGCTAATATATTACATTCCGATCCAATTGCATTCTGCAATCCTATGAAATTTTCGGTTTCATCTCCTATCAATCGATCGAGCTAACCCAGCTCCGAGCATGGAATCTCCTTTGGATCTGCAGGCTTTTAACTTTATTTTCGGTCCTCCGAAGATGAAGGGGCGAACAGGCAGTTTGTCGGGTAACTTTATCTTCCGTCGTGCCCCCCCCCCCCACTTCGTTTTCCTAAATGCATTGTGGCAACAGGTCCCTCATTGTGAGAACCGTGCCAGAGGAATAATGACCTATCCCTTAACGCCCTGGAAGACTTCACGCTCGAACCCCTCCAACTTTTCGCAGGGCCAACGGGGTTATTAGGGCCGTGGGTGGTCATTAATGCACCATGTTGACCCTCAAGGGCGAATATTTCTTCGTCCACAGATATCCTAATCGATGATAAAATACTCAATACTTTATGATTCGCAAAATACGTTCTAGCTCGAATTTCAAAGTATTGGGATGCAAAAGAATATTCCTTGATCAACATGGTCGAAGAAAACCCTACTAAAAGAAGGAAGATCCGTTTAAGAAAATAGGAGAAGGCCCATTTATAGGAGCAGCTTAATGCGATCCAACGGATGAAATGTAAGGGTTTATGCGGTCAGGATTTAATGACCGATCAGTTTCCCGAGTAATAAGGTATTGTTTGGAAAAAAGAATTATGAAAACCATTATGAAGGGAAGGAAATTGCTAAATCAGTCCATTATACGCTCGAAAATTCGGAAAACGTTTCGATCAACAAAGTATTCGGACGACAAAACACATAGCAATACCAATAGGGATTTGGTTGTATATTGAAAACAACTTATTAATCAAGGTATATCGTAATGCCTAAGGCAGGAAAGTAAAAACACTACCGGCCAAGATTACATTACAACAGAATAAATCAAATTACGCCTACAGAAATTTATGCTCGGAGAAAATCTTCCGAAGCTCAATGCTACGATCACAATACCCACGAACATAGGCTTTTTGCTCACGAAGCTCGGAATCCTTCCTTTCTTGCTCGTAGATACCCCTGAGCCCTTCTAGCTCTTTGCTCAGCTTCTCCAAGATCTCCTCTCTTCGATTACGGACAGCCTTATCTTTCTCCGGAACCTGCCTATCCTCAGGGGATCCATTGGCTTCAAGTGGGCGACCAAGCTCGACCTTATTCTTTGCCAACTCGAGGGATATAGCAGCCAGGTATTCGATCCCGCGCTCTGCAGGCATCTTGAGCTTCAAAAAAAAAAAAAAAAAAAAAAAGAGAGAGAGAGTGAGAGAAAAGAAAGTTTCAAGATTAGCAACCTGAGCTAGAAAATTCGACCCCGACTGAAGCAGGTACAAAGGACTTTTTCCTTTCAACACGACAGCCTCAAAAATAGAGATATCAGCATGCGGAAGGTTTGGAACAGATTTCCTGATCTCAACAGAAAGGGCCTCAGATGAAGAGGCAGAAGTTGGATAAAAAGGTTTTTCGATCTTAGACGGTTCTAATGGCATGAGAGGTTACCCAATAATTAGTCCAATATTTAAAAGCAAAGAAGGTATCCTGTAGCACAATAATAAAATGGTCGTCGCCCACAGAAAAGATTCGATATAAGGTAACAAAAGCTCTCGTTAAGATAACAATTTGATTTAAGGAATGCAAGGACAAAATGTACGTACAATTGAGAAAGCGAGAAATACAGGGATCTATAAAATACAAAATAAGAGTGAATAAAGTCCTATTACATAATATTCATCGGTGATCGGATTCTTCAGCGCTAGAGTCGCGATCCTCCTCCGCCTTTTCGCCATCTTCCTCGAAGTCACCTTCCGAACTGTCGTCAGTGGTACTACTCGAGCTATCGTCCCCTTCGCCACTACTTTGATCCTCAGAACTGGAGTTATTTGTCCGAGGAGAATTGATATTTTCTCCTCCCCGATCATCGGATTCACCCTCGATATCCACGTCCTCATCCTTTTCTTCCGAACTTTCGGCTTCGAGCATATCGGGGTTAGCCTTCGGAACCCCGAACTCAGCAAGGAATGGAGCAAACTCATGACCATCTAAACCCTCAATTTTGGGAGGAAGAGAGGAAGCCTTATAATCTTCCCTAAGAATATTTTTATAAGGGTCCATATAAGAAAGATATTCATCGATAGTGCCTTGAACCCTTCCGGCCACGATGAGTTGCTGAACCCCTTTATAAAAGAAGGCTTGATTAATTGGGCCCGATCGTGACCGAACCAAGGCATCAAGAAAGGGCGGCTCTAAAAACTCCCTTATAGCTGGAAGCTTGCCTTCTTCTCGACCTCGAGCGTATGCCTGATCGGACGATGCCTTAGCCAGCTCGAGATCCGACTTTAATTTTGCTACCTCTTCCTCAAGGGCCCTCTTTCCTTCGAGCTCCTTCCTAGCCTCCACGAGCTCCTTCTCGACCTCAGGAAGCTTGGCATTGGTCTCCCTCAATTGACTGGCCGTAACAGCTTCCTCTTTCAGAATGTTGTGGAGAGCATTATGAGTTTGTCGAGACTCTTCTTCTAAAATGGCTAGTCGATGAGATTGATGAGTAAATAACTCCAGCCTGCAAAAGAACATAAGTAATAAGGTAAGATTTTGAGAAAAGTTAGTACGTTCGAAGAAAACATGTACCCTCTGATGTGCGTAAGCGAAATCGCCCATGATCTGAAAACCGTCTTTCTGGAAAAGCTCGGTATTATCATCCTTAAACCTTCCGACCATCAGAATTCGGAAGGACTTGTCCACCGTATGTTCACCATTAGGGCCAAGGTTGAACTCGATAGTCCCGTCCTCCAGGAACCCAGCGGCCCTCGGTCCGCGAAGGTGATCCTCTATAAAATCTACCAAATCCGGGTTCGAACGACCTGGTCGACATTGGATCAGGCCTGGACTCCGACCATATGGCCTTACTCTTCTAGGGCTCGGGATCTTCGCTATTCCTTTTCTGGGCCACTCGAGCTTCAATTATTTCTTGGGATTGGATCCCCTTTAACGTATAATAGCTATAGCCCGCCGAGGTCGGATCAGAAGTACCAGTTGAGAATACCGATTGCAATGGGCCAGAAGCTTGAGGGTGCGAAGTTCCCTCGGCAGCAATTTGAAGAAAACCTGTAGCTACGTTAGGAACTGCAGAATTATCAGTTCTGGCATTGGCTCCTCCAATCATCAAAGTAGCCCTTTATTTCTTCTGCTTGCGAGGCAGGCCTTGGGACTCTGTAGAAAATGAAGCAACGACCGAACCGGCTATGGAGGTGCGAAACTTCTCAACAATCTCAGCTGTAAAATCGAGAATGGATTTAATTTCGATCCAAGA
This sequence comes from Penstemon eatonii, assembly GCA_038501285.1. Classification (NCBI taxonomy): domain Eukaryota; kingdom Viridiplantae; phylum Streptophyta; class Magnoliopsida; order Lamiales; family Plantaginaceae; genus Penstemon; species Penstemon eatonii. The sequence goes on along the minus strand of CM076712.1, from coordinate 17,460,635 downwards.
AAAATCAACTGAATTATAGGAAAGGAAATAGTATACCTAAGGTGGGAGGAGCAACTACAGCAGGGTCCTCCTCATCAGTCCGAGCAACTTGGTTAGCTGAATCGTCAGAAGGCGCGGTCGAAGATTCGCCAAAATTGATAGGAGGGGCAGGATAAGAACATTCGCTGAGCCCTGCCATTCTCAAGACCCTCTATTGGGTCAATAAAGCGGTTTGATAAAGATCAGGATGGAGGGTCTGCAAAAATGCATCCGGGAGCTCGTGATTCATCCGTCCTACGAGTTTTCGCCTACCATAAATCCAAGACCTCTCTCCAGGCCATTCATAAGGGGTCGGTTCAGGAGTCTCTGCGGAAGGTGGAGTATCAGGGCCTCGGACGAAAAAGAACTCTTTTTTCCAACCTTTCAGATTGCTCGAAATGTTGCTCGACAATATCGATCGATTCGACCTCTGCGATAAATATACGTACCCAACGTTCGAAGATGTTGAGGAGCTCACTTGGAAAACCCGCCATAAGTTTTGGAAAGCTGTTTTCTTCCCTTTGGCCTTCATTAGCGCGCTGAAGGCGACAATATACCCGATCGAATTCGGGAGAATTTGGGATGGAGCAAGATGAAAAGCCTCTAAAACACTACGAATTAAAGGAATAAAGGGGATGCGTAGGCCGTAAAAGAATTGCCTAGTGTAAAAAGCTTGGCACCCAGTAGGAGAATCAGTGACACGCTCCTCAGAAGTAGGAACGATGATCGAAAATCCGTCACCCAAGTACTTACCGAAATTGGTCTCCAAGTATTCTCGATGTTCTTCAGTATAACGGCAAACGGTTTGATCGGCCCTTTCCTCGGTTTTATTAAGCCGTACACTGGTTGAAGGTTCCGTCCACTCAAAAATCGTAACGACAACACTTCTACCTATTATGTACTTGGCTTGCTCGTTCTTTCCTAAGGGAAGATCATCGTCCCTCGCGGCCTCTTCGTTGGTGGCCTCGCTTGAAGTGTTACTTTCACTGCTCTCCGAACTTGAGTTTGACTCTTCTTCGTCGGAACTAGAACTAGGGCTCGGGACCCTTGAAATCTCAGCTTCGGAAAATTGAGTATCCACAATCTGCATCTCATGGGAACCACCGTCTTGTTCTTCCACTACCTTGGTTTTGCCTTTGGGATCTGTTGGACTAGACATTATATGCTCAGGACGATCTGACAAGTATTAGGGTTTTCTAATCGATCTATACGCTCCGATCTTGGGTTCTTTGAGAGTCTTGTGCAAATGAATCTCCGACGATCAACTTGTATATACAAGGTCAAAACGATAAATTGCAAACCGGCCCTCGAATAGTCGCGACGATTGAACTCCCGCAGGATAATTTCAAACCTACTTTCTCTTTAATTGCACGTTAGACCCCTATACTCTATGGATTTATGGGCCGCGGTTCAACACGAAGAAAAACAATATTTAGACTTCAGTGTTCATGTACTACTATGCGATCGGAGAAGCGATGAAATGCTTTTGAAAAGCTTGACAACCACTATCGATGAGAAAATTTATATATCACAACAGTCATTATGGTGTTTCCATGATATACACTCTTTTTCCCTGGTTCGGTTTTTATCCCAACGGGTTTTTCCGAATTAGGTTTTTAACGAGGTTTATCCGAGACATCATAATAAGACTCGCTCACCCCGGCATATCACATACTTCTCCGAGCTTAAGCTTCACTTTGCACTCGAGAAGTGGGGGAGTATTGATGATGGGTATTTTGGGGGTCTACCTCTAGGAACCCAAGTAAGGTCGAGTGTTGGCGATCTCCGACGACTCAGAAGCGATATCAAACTCGGACCGAGTGATATTCCGATCGAACTTTTATAAATGGAGTTTTGTGACCTATGATTACTGAGCCGATCAAAGGCCCGGGCCTAGGAACCTCGTAATATAAGCGTACTGACAGTCCAGGAAGCTCATTTTCCTCAGCTATAAATACTGCAGACATTAATGAAGGACACACGATTTCCCAGGTGCACTCCCTTCGAAGCTGCCGCTCGGAAAGATAGTATAGGCTAATTTATATGTATTTCGCACTCTAGCTTGTACGGCATCCTATAATGCTCGAATAGGACCCCCAATATTTGTAATCTACACTTACGATTGCAATATACTCTGTTGATCTACTCTCCATTTAGTTCTGTTTGTGTTTATATTGTTTACACTTTAATATCGATCATACCACGAAACTGAGTTAGATCACTTACCAATTTAACTTATGTAATGTAGATAATATTCATGGGAAGAGTTCGTAGGAAAGGTGCAAAACACACACTTAATTTGAAGAATGAGATTCCTTTTATAACTTTTTTGTCAAAGAAACGATATAAAATGTTATTGGTTGAACTGCAGTCTAATGGAGGTTACTGGAACGTGAAGGTCAAATATTTAATGCATATGGACTATTCTCAAATGCACATTTTATTATAGAATAAAATGTATATTGATATTTACTGATACTCAAAATTTTTCATTTTCAGACTATGACTTTTGAGGCTAAGAAATCTGATTTTGAGCAGTTGGATGCTTGGGAAGAATTAGAATCCAAGATGAATATTCCTGCAGCTGGTTACATTGACCCAATAACGGACATGAACCATGCCGAATACATGGAAACCTACGGGCAATTAGAGAATCGGTTGCAGTCACACTCTAGCAATCTCACTGGAGACATGGATAAGGCGGAGGTGTTTGCATCGTTATCAGGCAGGATTAATGTTATTGAGTATCAAGTCGTCCAATTGACAAACATATTGAACGTGATTTTAATGCAACAACAAAACAGTAACATGTCGTCAGGGGCAAAACAAATTTCACCATTTCATATGGTTGCCAATAATATCCAGTCATGCCTAGAAAAGATACCACAATGTGTTGAATCAACACTTTGTGCTACATTGTCTAACTTGTTGAGGGCGCAAGTGTATGGTACTCCATCCGTGAATAATCAAGGATCTTGTTCGAAATCAACCCGGTGACATGGTAGCCAAAAAGCAAAAACTTCCTACCCAAGAACTAGGTCTCAAAGCAAACAAGAAACACTTACGCCTAAAACTTTGAATTTTAATGGTAGTTCAAAGAAAAGTGGTGATAATTCAGACCAATTTGATTTAGATGGAAACGATGATTTCATGGTTGAAGATGGTGATCAGTTGGATTCTAAACCTTGCAATCCATTAGCTACGAATGAGAAATAGAGAAATTCTTATTCAACCAAAATATTGATCAAAGGTAAAAATGCATTTTCAGGTACTCGAATGGCAATTACTGATTTATAATCAACACTTAAGATAATTTTTATTTATTGCTTGTAGTGAGATTGTTGTGGACCTTGGTATTTGGTTTCTAAAAAGGACATATATTCGAGACATATATTCGATGCTTGTTGCCTGCAATTGAGATAGTTGGAAATGTAAGTACAAAATATTTATCAAGTTTATTAATCTACTGATGGGGGCTATTTCGCACCCTACATACTAGTCTGATCGAACAAAGATTACAAGATCGATTCGACCAATTCTAACGGATCGGGATCTTCTTACTGACCCAGCCTGATGCCGCTCGCTCCGAGTAAAGATTACACTCCGGACCCAAGAAGGATAGGTTGGGCCGAGTCCAACTAGGACTATGATTCCTTGTAATACTAGGTTTAGCGTAATATAAATACCTAGTTAATCATTGTATAAGAAGGGGACGAATTCTCTTAATTCAGAGATTACGCAAGAATACATTGATAACAATAGAACTCAATAATATCCATTATTATTGCAGAACTTTACCTCCATATCATTGCGTTCTTAATTTCGTTAATGGTTTTACTTCTTGCCTTTGATTATTGCTTTTCTTTATAAACGATCCATCCAGAATAAAGTAACGGAACCCAATATACTGAGTAATTCAATATCCTAACCCCCGATATCACAAATTCACTGATATTAAATTAACCCGACGAAAAACGGTTAAATCAGTTGGCGCCCACCGTGGGGCTAGGTTAATTATTCGATCGACATATGGCTCGCCCAAGGAAAAGCGCTCGTATCGGAGCAAGAAGTAACACAACCACCGGTCATGACACATCTGAAGATCCACAGGAGAACGACAATAATAACGTTCCCAACACCGACGAGAATTTACAGAATACCCATCCCCGAGATCATGAACCCCTAGGAGGTCCTCCCGGCACGATACAGGAAGAGCCGGAAGTCCCCGAGATCCCTGCTCCTCTCCCGGGTGCTCAGGAGAAATTACGACAAATAGCGATGCTCTTTAAATCACTCTCCCCGGAAGAATTACTTGTGCTTGATCAAATTCCGCAAAATCCTAGGGCTGCCAGGACAATTCCTGCTCGGAGAACGCCCGGACAAAACGATCATGTATCTCAACAAGCTGATAGCCCACCAAGCGAGCACCGCTCGCTACACAGTCCACAACAGGACAATTCGAAACCCTCCGACAACAATCCTCGAAGGAAACGAGGTCACAGAAAAACCCCGGCGAGGCGCAGTAGATCCAGGGAACGAACAATTATCCCTATTGAGGATGATATAGATGATACAATCCCTGATCGACCACGAACGGCTCGATTGACGGAAAGAGAAATTGAAAGGATGGTGCAGGACCGACTTGAACAACGCTTACGGTCTATTCAAAATCCGTGGGCCCGAACCACGGAACTCCAGGAAAGCCTTGCGGCCTGTTCTCCCTTTTGCAGGGAAATAAAAGAGGCACAATCGATCGGACAAGTCCCGGGCAGACTACCTCGCTACGATGGAACCACTGACCCGGATGATTATATTTTTAGCTTTACAAATATAATGAATTTATATGCCCACTCTGCTGAATTCACTGCCAAATTAATGGTAACCACATTCGAAGGACTCGCGTTGGACTGGTTCGCGAAACAACCTGCCAACTCCATATTCAGCTTTAGGGAACTCTGTAACAAATTGACACAGCAGTTCGCCAGCCAAAAGAGACAAAAACTTCCAATGAGCTACCTTGGAACTATATATCAACAAGAAGGAGAATCCCTAAGGAATTGGTTGGCCAGATTCAACGTAGAATTGCTTAAAATCGATTCCCCAAATATTGACTACATAATATCTATCCTCTTCGATCTCACTAAAAACAGGCAGTTCGGAAATGCCCTCAGTCGAAAGCAACCAAGAACGTTCGCCGACATCATGAGCCTAGCATCTAAGTATATGACCCAAGAAGAGATGAATTCCTTTAAGGATAAAAACAAAAACAAAGTTACGGCTACAGGGTCTAAGCGGCATGATAGGATTCCCGCCCAAAGATCCTTGGATTACGAGCGATCTTCCAAGAGAGGTAACGTTTTCCAGCGCCTGGAATACAGCGGAGCCGACCGAGAAAGGCAACCTAATTTCTACCAAAGACCAAGAAACCCTGAACCACCAATCAGAAGCAGAGTGAATCAAGTAGAACACCCAAGATTAAATGCTCCAATCGAAGAAATCTTGGAAGTTCTAGAAAGGAATAATTGGATTCCTGAGGCGAGGAAAATCGCTCAGCCCAGACCAGGGTCTAGAAACTATGATCAATACTGTAAGTACCATAGGGCACATGGGCATCGAACGGAAAATTGTTTTCACCTTAAGAGAGAAGTTGAAAAACTGATCGAGCAAGGAAAACTAGACGAATACATAGAACGAGATAATCGCAAAAGGGAAAGAAGCAGAAGCCCCCGGAACGGAACTCAAAGGAGAAGCTCTCATCGAAGGTCACCAGAACATCGACCTGCTCAGGAGTTGAATCACGACCAGATCAATGGAACTATCCACACTATATCCGGGGGGCCTGCGGGTGGAGATAGTCGCAATGCTCGACGAAGAATGGCCAGATCCCTAATTGCAAGTTCTAAATATCCAAAAGAAGTATGGACGTTAGAAAATAGGCCCACAAATCACGAGCCGATTAGCTTTAACGAAGGCGAAGTACCTAAAAACATTACTTGGGATACGAAAGAAGATAACCCAGATTTCCCTATGGTAGTGTCGTTAGAAATAGCGAATTACAATGTAAAAAGAATCCTAATCGATAATGGAAGCTCAGCAAATATCATCTCCAGGGAGGTTCTAGCACAAATGAACCTCGGACAAATAAATTTACAAAAGGTAGCCACACCGTTAGTAGGCTTTGGAGGGTCCGAGATCATCCCCAGCGGAACGATATCTTTGAGTGTATCGCTCGGAAAGAAGCCACTTCGAACAGTGAAGCTGGTAAAATTCCTAGTGGTAGAAACACCCTTCGCTTATAACGCTATATTAGGGCGACCAGCCCTTAACCTTTTTCGAGCTGTGGTCTCTACCTATCACCAGAAAATAAAATTTCCGACCGATAGCGGCATTGGAGAAATAACGAATGACCACTGTATGGCGTGGGATTGCTACAGCACGTCGCTGACCTTGAGAGAACATCCTAACCCTATTACTCCGAGCAAGAGAAAGATCGAAGACGATCCAATTAGAAATGAGGTCGAAATTCCTATTACTGATCGATTAGATAAAAAGGGGAAAGAACCACTAGATTTATCCTTGCAACCCCCAGAACATAAAGATATAATTCTAGTAGAAGGCGACTCGTCCAAAAGGACAAGAATTGGTACAGAATTGAGCAAAGAAGGAGAAGTAATGTTAATCGAATTTCTAAGAAATAACGTGGACGTTTTCGCTTGGAGTGCAAATGACATCGAAGGGATCGATCCTCGAGTAATCAAGCATACCCTAAAAATTGACCCTTCGGCGAAACCCGCCAGACAGAAGAAAAGAAATCATGGACCAGTGAAAGATAAAATCATTAAAGCCGAAGTTGAAAGACTGATGGAAGCAAAACAAATCCGAGAAATACATTTCTCGGAGTGGCTATGTAATGTTGTACTAGTAGCAAAGGGGGATAAAAAGGACAACAAATGGAGGATGTGTAATGATTTCACCGACCTTAACAAGTTATGTCCACGCGACCCTTACCCCCTCCCAAGAATCGACTTATTGGTCGACTCGACTGCTGGCTTTGCGCTGTTCAGCATGATGGACGCCTTCCAAGGCTTTTACCAAATATACATGGACGAGCGCGACCAAGAGAAGACCGCATTCATAACCGAACAGGGAGTATACTGCTTTATAGTAATGCCGTTCGGATTAAGGAACGCTGGGGCTACATACCAAAGATTGGTAAACCTAATGTTCAGGGAGTTAATCGGAGAAATAATGGAGGTCTATGTAGACGACATGTTAGTTAAAAGTATGAATGAAGCAGATCACGTAAAACATCTAGATCGATGTTTCCAAATCTTAAGAAAATATCGTATGAAGTTGAACCCCGCAAAATGCACCTTCGGTGTTAAGTCAGGAAAATTTTTGGGATATTTGGTACACCAGCGAGGAATAGAAGCCAACCCAGAAAAAATTCGAGCCATAACTGAAATGAAACCTCCCAAGACCATCTCTCAAGTGCAAAGCTTGGTTGGGAAGATCGTAGCGTTGAATAGATTTATATCTAAATCGGCGGATAGAAGCTTGCCCTTTTTCCAAACACTGCGAAAAGCGAAAAACTTTGTTTGGACCGAAGAATGTGAACGAGCTTTCGAACAACTCAAAGAATATTTAACATCCCCTCCGATGTTGGCCAAACCGACAGAAGGGGAACCATTGTACTTATACATCTCCATCTCCGATACGGCCGTTAGCTCTGTCCTAATTAAGATAGAGGGTTCAGAGCATAAGCCTGTCTATTATCTCAGCAAGTTATTACAAGGGGCGGAGAAGAATTACTTGGAAATAGAAAAATTCACGCTGGCTTTAGTAGTGGCTGCACGAAAACTCCGACCCTACTTCTTAACCTACAAAATCATCGTTTTGACGAATCAACCGCTAAGGCAAATCCTAGCGAAACCAGAAGCCTCCGGACGACTAATCAAATGGGCCATCGAACTCAGCCAGTTCGAGGTAGACTACAAACCAAGGATTGCCATCAAGGCCCAGGTGTTGGCTGATTTTATACTAGAAACACCGACGCAGGCCACTGAATCGTCGAACTGTCGCAGCAACGATGTCTTGATGATCGAGGATCAAACTTGGTTAATGCATGTCGACGGTGCTTCATGCCGAGAAGGGGGAGGCGCCGGAATCAACTTCACTGGACCAAATAAGGAAGATTTGAATTACGCGATAACATTGGACTTCATCGTAACAAACAATGAAGCCGAATATGAAGCGTTAATCGCAGGAATGGAGATGGCGATAAAAGCCAACATAAAGAGTCTTAAGGTACTGACTGATTCGGAATTAGTACAAAGACAAATAGAAGGCCTATACGAGGCTAAAGAGTTCAATATGATCAAATACCTCGCCAAAGTGAAATCTCTAGCTGGGAAATTTGAAAGCTTCAGTATCCAGAACATCCCACGTTCGGAAAACAAATGGGCCGATCAGCTATCAAAATTCACAGGATCCCATGACGGAAAAACCGAACGGGTGATTAACTGGTTAATATCTAATACACCAGCAATCGACATTGATGAAATACCGATAATCGATATAATGGAAATCGAAGAAGCCGAAGAAAACTGGATGAACCCAATGAAAGACTATCTTCAAGATGGAAAACTACCATCTGATCAGAATGAAGCTCGAAAAATAAAATATCGAGCCCCAAAGTATACACTTGTAGAAGGAAAACTCTACAGACGATCAGTATCGGGAATTCTCCTGAGATGCATCCCTGAATCACAAACCATGGATATACTGCGAGAAATACATGAAGGAGACGCAGGAAATCACAGTGGATCGAGGGCATTGGCCTTAAAATGTCTCAGAACAGGTTACTATTGGCCAACCATCAATAAAGATGCCGCTCAATATGTCCAAGAATGTCATCACTGCCAGATCCATGCTAACATATGTCATCGACCAGCAGAAAATATGCACCCTATCCCGATTTGTTGGCCATTCGATCAATGGGGAATGGACATCGTGGGACCTTTCCCAACAGCTAGATCAAAGAAATCCTATGTCCTGGTCGCTGTAGAATACTTCAGCAAATGGATAGAATGCGTCGCCCTCGCACGAATAACCCAATTCCAAGTTATTAACTTCCTCTGGAAATTCATAGTCTGTCGATTCGGCATCCCAAGGATCCTTATCTCCGATAATGGAACTCAATTCGCGGGAAAACAGATAATAGAATGGTGTACAAGACTCGGAATTCAACAAAATTTTACCTCGGTAGGACATCCTCGAGCAAATGGACAAACTGAAGTAGCAAACCGAGAGATAATAAAATCTTTGGAAAAAAGGTTAGGAGCTGCCAAAGGAAAATGGCTCGATGAGCTACCAGGAGTTTTGTGGGCTAATCGAACTACGGTAAGAAATTCAACTGGGGAAACCCCATTCAGCTTGATATATGGGTCGGAAGCTGTTATCCCTGTGGAAACTTTAATTCCAACTCCAAGAATAGAGATGTTCAATAAAGAAGAAAATGAAAAGGCGAGAGAAAATGACGTTGATTTAACAGAAGCCTTAAGAGATAAAGCTGCTGTACGCCTACAAGCCACTAAGGCAAATATGGAGAAAGCATACAATCAAAAAGTACGCGTCCGAACCTTCAAAGAAGGGGACTTGGTTTTGAAAAAGGTAGAAGTATCCAAGCATGTGGGAAAGTTACAACAAAATTGGGATGGACCTTACATCGTCATTGGCGTAGGAAAGAAAGGTTCATACAAAATTGCACACATGGATGGGACAGCCTTACCAAGAACCTGGAACGCAGTCAACCTTAGGAAGTACTATGGTAAATAAATTTTAGCAGATTATACTGCATTGTTTTATTTTTACTTTATCAAAGTTTTAATCCTTGTAACAAAGGCCCTAGCCTAGAGTTCAAATAGTAAAAATTTTAGCATTTTCTATACATCGATTATTTCGATTAACGCTCTGTGGAATTACACTAGCATATTGATAAATATTAGAACGAAATGAGTCGAGTATACATTGATCCGCTCAATAAACACTCCTCATTCCGACGACAAAAACGAGTTGAGTAAACATCGATCCGCTCGATAAAAACTCCTCGACAAATATATTCAACGATCAAAAAGACTTTTTGGTGATAAACCTAAGTCTGAATTATAAATGAGTCGAGTATACATTGATCCGCTCAATAAACACTCCTCATTCCGACGACAAAAACGAGTTGAGTAAACATCGATCCGCTCGATAAAAACTCCTCGACAAATATATTCAACGATCAAAAAGACTTTTTGGTGATAAACCTAAGTCTGAATTATAAATGAGTCGAGTATACATTGATCCGCTCAATAAACACTCCTCATTCCGACGACAAAAACGGGTTGAGTAAACATCGATCCGCTCGATAAAAACTCCTCGACAAATATATTCAACGATCAAAAAGACTTTTTGGTGATAAACCTAAGTCTGAATTATAAATGAGTCGAGTATACATTGATCCGCTCAATAAACACTCCTCATTCCGACGACAAAAACGAGTTGAGTAAACATCGATCCGCTCGATAAAAACTCCTCGACAAATATATTCAACGATCAAAAAGACTTTTTGGTGATAAACCTAAGTCTGAATTATAAATGAGTCGAGTATACATTGATTCGCTCAATAAACACTCCTCATTCCGACGACAAAAACGAGTTGAGTAAACACCGATCCGCTCGATAAAAACTCCTCGACAAATATATTCAACGATCAAAAGGACTTTTGGCACGAAAAACCTAAGTCTAAATTAAAACGAGTCGAGTATACATTGATCCGCTCAATAAAAACTCCTCGTTCAAATTTATTAACAAAAAAAAAAAAGGGGGACTTCAGGTATAGAAAACCTAAGTCTAAACAAAACGAGTTGAGTAAACATCGATCCGCTCGATAAAAACTCCTCGACATATATATATTCAACAGCAAAAAAGACTTTTTGGTGATAAACCTAAGTCTGAATTATAAATGAGTCGAGTATACATTGATCCGCTCAATAAACACTCCTCATTAACAAAACGAGTCGAGTAAACATTGATCCGCTCAATAAAAACTCCTCGATTAATTACAACGACAAAGAAGGATTTTGTTATGAAATCCTAAGTCTAAATTATAACAAGATTGAGTACACATTGATACGCTCAATAAAAACTCCTCGATCTACTCCTAACGATCTAAAAAAGATCCGCTGATACTCCTAAAAGTTTTGAAAGATAAATCAAGTATGAATTCATCTGCTCGGAAATTACTCCTCGTAAATAAAATTATCAAACGACAAAGAAGATGCAAGGAATAAAATAATATTTTATTCATCAAATCAATTACATACAAATACTCTATCTGCTTGCTATCTAAAGATCGTTACAATGATCTAGTTAAATTGATCCTATGGGATCGACTATCTTCACGACAATGTCCACGGAAACACCAATCTCCTCCCTAGTACCTCATCGATCATAATAAACCACCTAAGAAGCATGCTGCTCAGGATGGTCGACTTCTTTGGTTCGATGGCAGGGCTCTGAAGATCGTATGTGATTCCAGATGAAATGAACACTACCAGCCAGATAAGCTAGCAATGCTCACTCACCCAGAAGAAGATACTGCTTTTACTTTATCTATAAAACATTTTACTCTGGAGCAGCATCTCTTCGAGACCGTCGTGAAACGGTAAAACTTACCAGCCACCCCGGCGATCTATCACTCCGGAAGTCACATCCAAGAGCAAGGGTGACTGGCAAGTATGAACCCCCCATGTGCAGACGGAAACCACGGACCTCTAAAGTGATGAAGAATAAAGTGGAGATCTCATGGGATCCGTCGATACAAGGAAGGGCTGACATGGGACCCGTCAATACAAGACTGGGGACAATTCCTTTGCTGCGAACGAACAAATCACGATAATGTGACTTCTTGAACATTATGGGGTCCGAAGGCAAAATGAAATCTAAAGAAACAGAGATCTTCATTGTTATGAATAGAAAATAAGGAAACTATCTACTTATTTATAGGCGCCCGTGAGAATGATCCTACGGATAATAGGAGTTTAATCAAGGGACGAAAACGCGACCCTTTGACTTCCCGAAATAAATGCAAGTAAGTTGGAACGGCGCCCGTCTGATCGACTCAACTGATCGATGACAAACAAATCTACAGATCGAAGCGATCAACAAAATAATCCAAGAAAACTTAAAGAAGTTCAAAGACCAAAACGATCTGCACGATCATATATGAAGGTCGCCTAATAGAAAATATTAAGAACTCCTCAACGAAGGCATGCAAAGTTGGACCGTTGAAAGAAGATAATTGCTTAAAAACGACCAGAGCCTCCACCATACGGGGGTCGTAACTGCCTCATACATCATTGGGGGACTACTAAGTTGGCCATACAAGAATTCCATTTGGAATCCAAGAAATCTGACATCGAAATCAGGAGAATAGCCCTCCCTATTCGAAACTATAAGGCCGTCACTGCCTAATTTTCCAAAGAATTGCTGAAGGAGGTCTGAACGGGTCAGATCTGGCCAGGACTGCTACATTTTCCAATTCCTCCCATATCAATAGTATGATATACTGGCTAGAGAAAAGTATAGTTAAAAAGTTAATAATGAAAGACATGGAGTTATGAAAAGCACGGAGAGGGAAATTTCCCTTTGATGAGAAGAAAAGCGAAGTTCAAACAGGTGGAACAATAACCTCCTTATATAAGAAATATATCATAAAGGGACAAATTTACAAAGCACGGATCAAACATCGACCAGAATGGAGTATACAAAGTTTGATCGACAAAAGTTGTGATTGGCAAAAGCAAAATCAGTTACTAAAACAGTAATAAAACAAGGACAAGCTATCTTTTCTCTATCTAGAAACGCGAGTATGCTACTCCATAATGATTATTTCATGATGACTATATCCATGCACAAGGGAAGAACGAGCATAACAAAATATATATACAGGAGACATTTGATCAGGCAAGAATCTGCCTACAAAAGATCATCGTTTTCAAATTTCTACTCCTTCTATTACAAAAATTTCAGCCCAAATAACTGCACAAAAGATTGGGCGATAAAAAAAAAAAAAAAAAAAAAAAAAAAAAAAAAAATAGACAGTCCAAGGCCTGCCAGGTCAAACTAAAGTCGCTAAGAAGAACGATCAGCAGTTCGACTACCAGAAACAGTCCTCCGAGGAGTCAAGTTGCCAGCAAAAGCCATCAACTCATCTTGACGCTTTAGATAACCGGCGTCATATCCCTCCTCATAGGACCGCAGTCGAGACTCCTCTGCAAGGGCAACAGCCTGAGTTAAATCATTTTTCTCTTTTTCAAGCACAACTTTTTCGGCCTCCAATCTTTGGAGAGCATCTTTATCAACTTGCAGCTGCAGCTCCAAACCCTTGCTTTTAGCTTTTTCGGACTCCAACTGACCCCGAAGAGCTCTCCGACTGTTCCACAGCTCGTCATTTTGCACACCCAGCTGGAGTGCGAAATATTTGCCCTAAAAACAGAAAGAATGAGAAAAACCACCGTACAACAAAGAATTCAAAACAAAGAACAAAAATGTCTACCTGCTCACATATCTTCACCAAAGATTGAACAAGGCGAACATTGGAGGCGCCTTCGAGCTTCCTCAACTCACCCGGCAAAATGGTACTCATGCCTAAATCCCAGGACAAGGCATCAGGTTCAACAGAACCCGGCAATTCGCTAGTTAAAGGGACACCGTCAGAACGTGGAGTCTCCGACAAGAGGATGTCATTAACTTGCTCATTGATACATCGCTCATCCAGTTGACGAGGAGACTCTCTCCCGTCAGGACTAACGGAGGTTTCCTTGCCCGAAGCAGAAATTATGGTTCTACGACCAGACCGCGAGCCGGTCCGACCTTGAGAAGGTCCTCCAGATTCAAAAGAAGTAGTCATCACGGTAGTATCGTGAAACAAATAATCAGGACAATCCTGCACAATAGATTGCGTCGTAGAAGGATTGACAAAAAAGCCATCACCAGCTTGCCCTTCATTAGTGATTGGGGCAGTAGAAACAGATAAAGGAAGAGAAACAGTAAAGTCCTCTCCATGAAAAACATGCTCAAAGGAAGAAGCATTGGAACTAACAGCTATATTATAAGCCGTTTCTTCGTTGGATATGTCCCCAAAAGCTAATCGACCAGGGGAAGGCATGTTTCTTTCCTGAATGGGAGCAGAAAAGACTGGTTCGGAGAACGACGAGGTTACCAAGGAAAGAGGTTCAGAAGTAATAATTTGAGAATCAATCTCCGACCTAATTGGTTGAGACGAATGAGGAGGCTCGATCGACGGCCCCTCTCTTCGTAATCTTTTAGATCTATTTTCTCTAGCGCCCTCGCGAGATGGTCGCCTCGAAGTATTACCGAAAAGGTTACTCATGATCGGATTACGGAAAAATATATATTAATATCGAGGAAGTTTATCGACTAGCTCAAGAAAGAGTATTCTGTTAAGAGAAAAGTGTAGCAGTAAAAAGACAAGTAAAATTTTACCTCTCGTATTTATACTACACGAAAGGACACGACAGACCTGGAGAAAGGGCGCGAAACAGGAAAACTGACCTTGGAGCAAACGCTAGAATTTGAAAAGACGCATACATAATGATTACGGCAAATTAAATGACTTGTCTGAATTATTACAGCGGATATGAAAAGACACGACTGTCAGAATACGAAACGTTTGGTGTACAAAGTAGGAAAGCTAAGTTACGATTAAACCTACGAGTGGATAATTACAAAAATTATTTCAAAAATAAAACCACTATTCTAAGAAGCCTGGTCGCTATCGGGAATCTTCTGTTCGCCACCGACGTCCATGTCGTCTTCTTCTTCTTCTTCATCTTCCGGATCGATAAATGTATCATCGAGCTCATCGTTAACATCTGAAGGAGGAATTGGCAATGGATTTCCGTACTCTCCGACAAGGTGAGCTAAAGGAAGACCTTGATATACGACGTCTGGAACTTCAGAGGAAGAGTAAAGCTCGCCATAACGATTCAACCGGATATGAGCTGCCTTAAAATACTCCTTCCGACGATCCTCGATCATCTCCAAAGCGACCAGTTGATGAATCGACTTTTTAAAAGTATTCTCAAGAAGAGGACCGACCATCCGGTACACCAACGCCGTATGAACAGGAGAATTGAGGAATTCACGAACAACTTGTTCGTCAGATTTCCTAACATATCGATCTCTTTGCCTAAGGGGGACATCATTTTCGTACTCCTCTAAAGAAGCTTCAAGGCTTGATACTTGAGATTCAAGCTCACTAATTCGAGTCGTACTCTGCAACTGCAATTCCTCTAATTTTCTTGCCATTTGATTGGCTTGTTCTTGAGCACGAGAAACCTCTATTACCCTATCTATCATTTCTTGATCTTCGGTCCCGGCAGCACGAGTCTCTACGACAGGAACAGAGGAAGATGTCGAGGGACCAACTTCTGAACCGGAAGATTTGTGAAGTAAAACTTTATATTTCTCTTCAAGGAATTCGCACTGTTGTTTCCAAAGAGAATTTTCATAGGCGTATGATGTCAGACAGGTGTTAACCTGAAATAACGAAGGGGTCAGAAAGAAACGAATTAGCAAATTAAGAAAATCTTAAAAGATCACTTCATCAGAATAATAGAAAGAAAAAGGTCTCACTTTTTCAGCATAAAGAGAAGCTCGCTGGAATTTCTCCAAAGGATCCTTATGAAGAAGCTTATTAAGATCACGAGTAAGAACGCCAGACAAAAGAATACGGGTCGCCTTATCAACCGCATTCTCATTATTATCATGAATAAGAGAATCCTTCTCGGAATAACCAGCAGCCCTCCTTCCCTCTAAATGATCCTCGATCATTTCGACCAGAGTAGGCTTTGGATGTTTATCTCCAAGTAAAGAAAGGTCGTCACCAGAACGTCCATAGTAACTCCTTTTTCTATCAACTGGATTATTAGTAGGATGAGGCATCGACCAGCTACGACATCCTCGAATACCCAAAGATGTTCTAAGGTGAAGAGGAGGATAACCAGATCCCGTCCCCTGACGAATGGGGGACTCACGAGAAGAATCTGGAGATTCCCCTCTGTTATCCTCAGACTCGTGGCCCGACTCCAGTTTCCTTTTTCGAGATGCCCTCTGCTCAATAGGATTATTCTCTACTGACTTGGAGGATTTCGACAGCACCATTTTTCCCTTCAAAGAATGTCGGGAGTTTTCTACCATATGAGCTGAAAAAGTAACAAAATAAAGTTAATTTCTCCGTATAAAAAGTATAGCGACAATAATAAAGGTCAAATAAAATGCTAACCAAGAGGTTCAGGTGATGAACTGATGGGGAAATTGTGGACACTTAACCCCGCCTTACGAAGAAAAGCTTCCCCAATCAGAAGAGCACTTTGATATTTGTTTGTGCGCATCTCGGGAATCTCAGTTATAAATTGCACATCGTCGGGAACAAGTTCGCCAGTTGATGAGCGACCTCCAGGAATCCAACTAGAGCCATGATCCCATGAAAAAGGTATGGTCGAACCGTCCACCGAACGGAGATTAGACGGAGGACGAACAAAGAAGAAATGGGATTTCCATGAAGGATTACTAGAGACCGGAGCATCAAAAATTGCTCGGCTAGGTCGCTGACTAGCAAAGAAATATCCACGATTTGAAGAACTAGAAATATTAAAACGGAAAAGTTGCGTAAAATTGCGGAAAGAAGGTTTAAACCCCTTTGCAATCATCAGAACGGAAAAACAAACCACGAAAGCAACAGAATTTGGAACCAGTTGTGTCAAGCACACGCTGAAAGTTTTCAGAACTTCCAGGAAAAGGGGAGACAAAGGAAGACGCAGTCCGCTATTAAAATGAGCCGTATAAAAGGCTCGACATCCCTCCGGCGGGGTAGTAACCCTATCAGTAGGTGAAGGGAGAATTATCTCAGAACCCTCCGGAAAATATTTGGTATAGCTATTCACGACTTCGGGGAATGTTTCCTCTGTATATACGCAAGCTAGATCCTCAATTGGTTCAGAAATCTGAGGAACAGTACCTTTGCCCTTTTTGGCTCGGGCGGCTACGTCCGCATCGGAAAGGATTCGTACTTTGTAAGTATCTTCTACAGGGATAACAAGGTCAGAGACCGTAGTTTGTTCACCCAGAGGATTAGAATGTAACTCCTCCTCGTTATCAGGGGCGATGATCTCTCTAGGAGAAGAAGAAGATTTTCTTACGGAAGCCATCTGTATTCTAGTTCTTGAAGAAGAGGGTCGATGAAAGGAAAATTTTATACGACGAACGACCAAACTAGAAAATGACTGCGAACTAAAAGCAAATATAAGAGAGAAATGGCAAACTCGAAAGTCACCTATTTATAAGGAAATGAGAAAAGACGTTTCGAACTTATAGCAGCTACTCAAATTCCCGCCAAAAATGGAAGGATACCAAAAGCCTCCTGAATAGACGCGTGGCGATTCATCATTAGGCGGAAGAAACGACTATCTATGATACGTAGCACTCTTTTCCTTACTTAAGATTTTTTCCCACTGGGTTTTTTCTTAAGTAAGGTTTTTAACGAGGCTCCGTTCATAGAAAAGAAACAGTCGACAAGTTTTATCTACTTCTACGAGCTCCTATTATCTATACGCTCGAAGAAGTGAGGGAGTACTGATGGGGGCTATTTCGCACCCTACATACTAGTCTGATCGAACAAAGATTACAAGATCGATTCGACCAATTCTAACGGATCGGGATCTTCTTACTGACCCAGCCTGATGCCGCTCGCTCCGAGTAAAGATTACACTCCGGACCCAAGAAGGATAGGTTGGGCCGAGTCCAACTAGGACTATGATTCCTTGTAATACTAGGTTTAGCGTAATATAAATACCTAGTTAATCATTGTATAAGAAGGGGACGAATTCTCTTAATTCAGAGATTACGCAAGAATACATTGATAACAATAGAACTCAATAATATCCATTATTATTGCAGAACTTTACCTCCATATCATTGCGTTCTTAATTTCGTTAATGGTTTTACTTCTTGCCTTTGATTATTGCTTTTCTTTATAAACGATCCATCCAGAATAAAGTAACGGAACCCAATATACTGAGTAATTCAATATCCTAACCCCCGATATCACAAATTCACTGATATTAAATTAACCCGACGAAAAACGGTTAAATCATCTACTTATCACCTAATTTGAAAAGGAACGCTAATTATATTAATGCAGGTGATAGACTGCATTGCATATATGCTTTCTCTGGACACGTCTCAGAAGGATATTTCTCAGCGTTGATGGTACTTTCCAACTGTATTTTCGGTAAGTATAAACATTCCTGTGAAATACATTGTCAATATATAAATTTCCATAGTTAATAATCAAAATTTTTGTCAATTCATTTGTCTATGTAGCAACAACTCTTGAGTGATGAATTTGCTCTCCAATCAATCATGGATAACTTTTTGACGAGTATTACAAAGTATGTTGAGTCATTGGGAAATTGTGAAAAAATATTCATCCCAGTTCACGACATGATGGATCACTGGTTTTGTGCGATAATAGACATCGAAACTCACACTGTAACTGTTTGTGATTCTCTGGCATCAAGTGAAAGGAGCCCCTATCGTTTCGAACATGTCAATCGTTCGGTACTTACACCCATATTAATCTACGTATACTTTAGTGTTATAATATGAAACCAGAATTTTAATTGTCAACTCAATTATACAGTTTACAAGATTAGAGAAATTGTTCCTACTTTGGGACCCCGTCGTGGCTAAATACAGATTTAAGAGGGAAATCTTAAATTTTGAAGCAACGGATTGGGTACCACGTCAACCAAATGGGTATAATATAATAGTGTCATTATACCAATAATTTCAAAAATATTCAGACTTGTTAAATTGGAAATTATTACTATGTACAGGTATGACTGCAGATTATATGTGTGCATGATAATGTTATTTGAAAAAGATTTCAAGGACGAGATGACGAGTGTGAGCATACGTTTTAATCTTAAACATTAGATATACTACATTGATGTGTTTTGCATATATAAATATAGATATAAATATTAACTTGATTCGTATTATTGGTAGGAAGAGTCTATGAATGCGAGAAATCTTTGGCTTTCAAGCTTTACAAGTGCAAGTGGAACAAAGTTGCTTGGAATCCAGCACAATAATTATATTTTTCTTTACCTAATTGGGCGTTTAGGAAATTCTATTTGTTTTTGTTATTATGTTGATAACTTTAGGAATATTCTACTTAATTTCTAGTTTTTAGACAACACATCTTGATGAAATTTGATGGTTTAGATTTATTCGATGATTCTTGGGTGTTCAGATTATAAATGGTTAACCAAGTGATTGTTTACTCAAACTGTTTTGTTTCGTTTTGTTTTGCTTTACAATATTTTGAATGAAATTAAGAAGAACAGTAAGCTGTTTAGGAAGAGATTGTACCCCCATCTCAATATCTCAAGTGAATGACAATGCTGAAGAAGTTTTGAGACTCCATTTGACCAAAGTGTCCCTTCTACCGAACTGGTAAGGAGAGGAGAGAAAAATAAGGAAAATACACTAATAATTTGTACAAAATTTGAGACGATCTTTACAAAAACTGAAAATGAAATTTCGCGAAAAATATTTTTGTACTTCATTTTGCCTTTTAGAATGACAAAGAAATGAAAATGTTGAAGATAAAGAAGATTATGAAGAAGATTGAAGATGAAGAAGAAAATTGAAGAAGAAAGTTCAATTTGGGAATTGGGGATTAGGCTTCAATCGTTTATGAGATGTATTCTTATTTTTCTATTTATTTTTTATTCTTGTTTATTAGTTGTAGCACTTTTATTAACACCACAATCGAAAACTAGCAAAGAGGGTAAAAATTTCTCACACGCAATTTATCAAACACTTTGTGTGCACTCCTCAATTTACTAACTTTTTTCAATGTTCACAAGAACTTCCACCCAAAAATTCAACACCAATAAAAACAGTACCAACAAATCAATACCAACCAATCAAATCCAATAGAGTTAAACCACACTTACCTTTTGGATTGAAATCGAATTTTTTTTTATTTTTGAAGCTTTGTGGGAGAATTCGGGTTTGGTGTGATTGTGGGGGAATTGATTGCTTTTGGAGTGAATTGGGTGATTGAGAGTGAAGGAGAAATGGACTTGCTTGAGTTTGGGAAGATTAGAGTGAGTGAGAGACGAGAGAGATTGAGAGGGTTTTTGTTATTGGAGGAGAATTTGAATTGGGAAGTGGGGAAAAATGTTCCTTTATATTCCTACGTCTCGCGGCCGCGGGACGTAACCTCGCGCCCGTGGGACGTAACCTCGCGGCCGCGAGACTTAGGCCGAAAGTTCGGCAAACTTTCGGCCTACGTCTCGTGGCCACGAGGTTAAGCCCGCGGCCACGAGACGTAGGCCGAAAGTTTGGCCAACTTTCGGCCTAAGTCTCGCGGCCGCGGGACTTATCCTCACGGCCGCGAGATGTAGGCCGAAAGCTTGCCAGACTTTCTGCCTACGTCTCTCGGCCGCGAGTCTTGTCCCCTCGGCCGCGAGACGTAGGCTGCAAGTTTGCCAGACTTTCGGCCTAAGTCTCGTGACCGCGGGGTCAAGTACCGCGGCCGCGAGAAGTAGGCAGAGGGTTGGCCTGACTTACACTCGTTGCGGCGAGAAAGAAGCTCACTGCGGTGAGATACTGGCAGAAGCTTTCTGCCACATTCTTGCCGCGGCGAGTCTCAATCTCACCGCATTGAGCATCAATCTGGCCGCGACGAGATGTTACAAGCAAGTATGATCTACCCCATCTCGCCACGGCCAGATTTTTCCTCACGGAGGTGCGGTACGTGTGTGGATCAAAATTTTCATCTTTTCCATTGAAAAAATCGAAAATTGTTTGAATCAGGCGGAACGAAAACAAGATGTAAATTCCGAACAATTGGCTCGAAAAGTTTCCAATATTTGGCCAACATCAACATAAATTCGAAAATAAATATTTGGCTTGTATTTATCAATTATTTTCCTGTAACAAGATATGTGGTCATCAATTTTAGTTCCACATTTGAATGTTGACATCAACCGCATCGATTATATGTGACAAAATATTACCTATTACTGATTAAAACAAAGACAATAATTTATGGACAAAAGTCTGCTAAACTTGATATTTCTAAGAAAAATGTTTCATTTCAAACGTCTGGGTTGGGAATTGATTAAGTTGGTGGTCATGGTCTGTATTGACCGAGTGCTGTCCATTATTGCGGGGGAAAACCTGTAATATGATTTCCAAAAACTTGCAAATTGTGAATTTTGGGGCCTCCCTGCAATGCAAATACCATAGCATATTATTTTGAGTAAAAAAATTCGACCTTATTTGATTGAATAACTGAAATGTAAAAGCTGTAATAATAACTACAGTAAAATTTTAACCTGTGAATTCATCGGGAATTGGACTTGAGGACAAATGCCAGGATTCGAATTTGGAAATTGAGGAGGGTGCATGCTGTAAAGAAGATTGGTGTGTGAGAATTGATGCTCGGGCATAGCAAATGATGACGTGCTTGCTTAAGGTTGATGAATCGAATGTTGGGTTCCACCATTATCGCCAACATAATCATCATTTCATGGTTCCTCATTATTCTTGTGAACAATAGTCGATGGCATGGTATCCTCTTTAGCACGAGAACTACTACCAAATTTTGGGTTCAACTCACAAGTTGTTACTTTATGTCCAATTTTCCTGAAACATTAAAACATAATATGATGAAGAATACTTTTAAGAATAATGACATTAACATAATAAGAATCCCTAGTAACTGACTTGCATAAGCCACAACGTTGCTTCTTCGCTTTGGTTCCACCTTTAGGAATAATCTTATCGGGATCTACAACATTGTGGGAATGTTTCACAAATTCTTTTGGAATTTCCTCACCATCAGACTCTGAAATTGCGTCAGATTCATCCTCAGCCGCTGCTGCCAAATTTCTAACTTACTGAATCGATTTATCAAAGAATCTTGTACGCTTTTGGGAGGATAACTTAGATAAGTTCATACACTCCATGTTCATCAACTCGTATATGATGGAATATAGCTCTCGTGCAGATGCGTCCAACATGATTCTCAAGAATTCGTAGTAACCCAACTTGGAGTTCCTTTGGTGGCTTCTCAGAAACTTTTTGTATTTCATAGAACCTTTTCCTAATCTTTTTTAAAAAACTCTTGTTGTAATGTACAAAAAAATCCGTCAAACTAAAGTCGGGGCGCACCTTTTGTTTTAATGCTGAATTCATGGATTCTGCACGTTGTGTGCTCCTCATCATAGAAAAGAAATGTCCCCTAATGAGGGGTACTTTGGATGTGCTTTTTTAGGAAGGCATTCTACGATCGGAAATAACAATATCCGACCTCGAAGATGTATCGGCCGAACTCCAATGCTGTACAAGCCTACTGCGATCACAGGCAATGGGTTCATGCTCGGATTCCACTGTTGGGCCAATCCCAGGCCCAGGCCTGTGGGCCGAGGAATACACCCCTGCGGGTGGTTCAGTTGGCACACCGATTCTACTATAAATACCGCAAGCATTTATGACGCCAGACAACTCACAATTCCCAGGTGCACCTGGCTCGAAGCTACTGCTCGAAGCCTCCTCTTGATTTGTATTTTGATCATATTGTATGTACTAGTTTCTAGCTTGTACGACATCCAGTAATGCCCAAGTAGGACCTCGATATATATTGTAATTGCGATCGAAAATATACATATTGGATCCCATCATTGGTAATTTAGCATCTTTATTGTCTTTACTTTCCTTCATTGATCACCCAACAAAACCACGTTAGATCAATTGGCGCCCGCCGTGGGGCCTTATTTGGGTGTTAGATCGAAATATGCCTACTACGAGACGATGGCATGGTATCCTCTTTAGCACGAGAACTACTACCAAATTTTTGATTCAACTCACAAGTTATTACTTTATGTCCAATTTTCCTGAAACATTAATAAACATAATATGATGAAGAATAATTTTAAGAATAATGACATTAACATAATAAGAATCCCTAGTAACTGACTTGCACAAGCCACAACGTTGCTTCTTCGCTTCGGTTCCACCTTTAGGAATAATCTTATCGGGATCTACAACATTGTGGGAATTTTTCACAAATTCTTTTGGAATTCCTCACCGCCAGACTCTGAAATTGCGTCAGATTCATCCTCAGCCGCTGCTGCCAAATTTCTAACTTGCTGAATCGATTTATCAAAGAATCTTATACGCTTTTGGGAGGATAACTTAGATAAGTGCATACACTCCATGTTCATCTTAGAAAACCGAATTTCTTCAGGGTTGTCATCTCTTCGGAATGGGAAAGCATTGACGAGTTTCCGTCCAACATCAACAAACCATCGAGGATTAATAATATTTTCAGGTTATATGGAAATTCTCATGTTCTTGAATGCACATATTATGTGCCGACAAAAAATTCCATCAGATTGAAGCATCAGACATTCACACTCGAATTTGGCCTCATCCAGATCAATAATGACAGAAAAACTGAGATGTTTTCCCTTGCTATGATCGCCAAATTGGAACTGGTACCGCCGATCTTTAAGTGGGGACATACTCTCAAGTACAATATCCGGCTCATCATTTATCTCAACTCGTATATGAAGGAATATAGCTCTCGTGCAGATGCGTCCAGCATGATTCTCAAGATTTCGTAGTAACCCAACTTGGAGTTCCTTTGGTGGCTTCTCAGAAACTTTTTGTATTTCATAGAACCTTTTCCTAATCTTTTTTAGAAAACTCTTGTTGTAATGTACAAAAAAATCCGTCAAACTAAAGCCGAGGCGCACCTTTTGTTTTAATGTTGAATTCATGGATTCTGCACGTTGTGTGCTCCTCATTATAGAAAAGAAATGTCCCCGAAAGAATGCTTCTGCCCACTGATGCCGTTTTGAGTAAATTTCTAATATCCATGGATGATTTGTAACACCATAATCCTCAATCAATTTAAACCATTTTTTTTCAAATTCACCTTTTCATCGATTGGGAGAACTTTGTTGAAAATATCCAGTTTTAATATTTGCTTCGGCATTACGGGAAATATGCCAGCAACAAAGACGATGTTTTGCTTCGGGAAATTCACGATCCACAGCAACATGCATTGCACCGTCCTGATCTGTCAAAACTGCAATAGGAGCTTTTCCATTCATGCTTTCACAAAAAGTTCGTAGCAACCACCTGTATGATTCAATTGTCTCATTGTATAAAAAAGCGATTCCAAATATACAAGTGCACAAATGACAGTTGACTCCCGAGAACATAACAATAGGAAACCGGTACATGTTAGTCTTGTAGGTACTGTCAAATAGTACAACATCACCAAAATGTTCATATTCACCTCTTGACATACCATCGCACCAAAAAAGTCTCGTCAATGCCCCATTTCCATCAACAGTGTACTTGAATCTCACTAATTCGTCTTTCAACTTCATACCTTCAAGTAGACCCAAAACAGTGTTCACATCCCCACCTTCAATCCTTTTTAAACGTTCACTGTTCAGATAGTTGTGCCCATCTTTCCTATTAAGTACACCAGTTGCACTGCCTCCCCCCAGTTCTTCTATAAAATCCAAAACATGACAAAGTTTAAATCCAATATTTATCATCAAGTTCAGCATTAACTTGGTTGATGGGGTCAAAATATGTATGCAATATCCTAACAAATAAGTATGGTAATGATATTAACTAATTACAAAAAAATAAATCATTGCAGATTTTGAGGAATTAGATATTACATATTACAACGTAGACGATGAGATGTATCAGAAGTTTCAAGAGGATGGTTGTGTTGCTGTTGGAATCTCATCACTTTATATTCTCCTGTATCACGATTGAGAGCAACACGAAAACTAGCTGTGCATCCTCACCGTGTCTCTGATTTTTTTTCCTGCTTTCGATCATAATCGTGTAGATTTTGCGTGCGAAAGCCTTGTCGAGCACATAGCCATTCTCGGTTCAAAATGAGGCTAGTACATTTCTTCTTTTTTATGGTGCTCTTCCGGACATCAAATCTAACCTCCCTTCTGTAAGAAATATAGAATTCTTTTGCTTCCTTAACACTGTTGAACTTTAATGATCGAACACGATCAATGTTAGTGTTGGTCCCAAAAGTGGTCAATGAGGTCTAGAGGGGGGTGAATAGACCTCATAAAACTTTTCTTCTAATTTTAAACTTCAAAACTGTTGTTCAAACTTAAACAGACTAAGCTGTTATCGAACAGTAATTTTACAAGGCTGATAGCGAACAAATCTTTGAACAGCTTTGTTGACCACTAATCTGATAATCACTTAGCTGATTTTTACTAAAATCAGTTTTGATACTAAAGTACTTGCAGCAGATTTTCAGAGTGTTTTTCACAAGTAAGCTTAGCAGTCTGAAAATTGTTTCCCCAGTTTTGTAAACTCCTTTAATTTAATTTTCAAACAGTTTATAAAGTGTTTTAATGCAAATCTGAAAATATGCAGAAAGACTTATGCCAAACTAAACACCAGAATTTTTATAGTGGTTATATGGATTGAAATCCTTTAGTCCACTCTTCCAAGTCACACAGATCTTGGTTATACTATAATCACAAAGTTTACAGTATACTCTGCTTGCGTCGAACAACAAATGAAACGACCACAAGTGCGCAGTAAGAAATCACACAGAAATCCTACTCTCCGAAGCTAGATCACTCACACAAATGGATCTACACTCCTCACGCTATTTTCAGTAAAGGAGATCACAAAGAAAACCTACACTAAGAAGCTATATCACTTCACACAGATGGATATATACTCCTTTCTTTTCTCAGTTGAAAGTCACTCAGACAGACAACGCTAGTTCTCTGTTCTTCAACGAAAAGCTTCGTCAACAAATGACTGGGCTTGTGATCAGACGACTCAACTGATGGATCTTGCTCTAAGGATATGATCTTGATTTTTGCAAGTCTCTTTTCGATCTTCAGTTAGTTTTCTATTTATACTCTTGGATTTGAATTTCTGCCCGTTGAAGATGAGACAGAATTCTGCAATCCTCGAGTTCTGGTCCCCAATTTCTGGAACGGCTCTCTGCAACTGCTACAGTACAGTCTGCTGTACTTTCTGTCAGTCGAATTTAATGCACTCAGCAGGTTACCATTGATAAGCTTACTTCACCGACTTCACTTCGCTCTGATGGGAACGCTCGGCTGATGATCACTCTCCTGATGATCATCCTCCTGATGATCACCCTCCTGATGATCAGACGGCTGATGATAACTAACCTGATATCCCACTCGGCTGATTCGGTTACTTCACTTCAAGACCTTGAGATAGGTTTCACTAAGCTGTTCTTAGTTGATGACTTAACCTTTTGATTTTCAAAACCATTATGGCCTTTTTATCATCTTCAAAACCTTCTCTAATTTATACCAACAATTTCCTCCTTTTTGATGATGACAAAACCTTCAACTAAGAACGTCTTCTAAGTCTTCAAATTTGGTCTTCATACCTTGAGATGGAAATTTATTGATCTGATACAACTTTAAAAAAAAATACCAATACCAATGGTTAGTTCTTTTTCCCTTTCTGATCTTCTGCTTAAAGGGTTCTTAGTTGCATCCTTTATCTTCCCCCTTTTTGTCATCAACACCAATACTTGAGTTGCATCTCTTCTTCCCC
The DNA here is from genome assembly GCA_038501285.1 of Penstemon eatonii. Lineage (NCBI taxonomy): Eukaryota > Viridiplantae > Streptophyta > Magnoliopsida > Lamiales > Plantaginaceae > Penstemon > Penstemon eatonii. The sequence continues at coordinate 17,433,857 of CM076712.1, read as the reverse complement.
TTTTTCTCTTTATAGGATTGCAAACATAGTATGCTGAAGACAATTAGGTGGATTCTAGGCTCATTTAGGTAATCTTCGTTGCTGTTTATCACTCCAGCTAGAAAATCCCCCCTAACTTCAAGAATTGATACCACTTGATGCTATTTGTGGTCTGATTCCACTTGTAGTCTGATGCTACTTGTAGTCTGATACTACTTGTATGAATGTAAATAAGATTAGTCAGCTGATATTAATTGTTGATGTGATAACACTTGCTGATACCACATGTTGCAGTACACTCTTGAATAACACTTGGCTGTTGAGTTCCAGTCGGCTGATAAGAAGCAGTCTTCTGATAGCTACATTTTGCCTTATTGAAAACTTCATCTTTATTTAGGAGTACTGCTAGTCGTACACGTTCCCCCTAAGTTCAAGAATCCGTGGTCAAGTAGTCTGATGAGAGTTTCTCTTCAAAGACACTCAGTCATTGAATTCCAGTAAGCTGTTTTGGGTTAGTCTTCTGATAAGTTCCCCCTCAACTTATGAATCCAAAATCAACAAACCACTTTCTTTGTCACATGGTTGACTGATACCACACTTGTTGGTGATACTGCTTGGTGCGATCAGTTGTTGGTGATAACACTGGTTATTCTTTGATAATCTTCAACTTTTCAACACTCTTGCGTTCCTTGAAATCTCCAAATGTAGAGTCTACCACTTGAATTATACCAATTTGTTGATACCACTTATTTGATAACACACTTGTTGGTACATGCTTGCTGGTAAGACCACTTGTTGAACTTGGTGAAATTTGCAAGGCAGTCAACTCATCTTTGTCTCTCACATGTACTTCACCTGTAAAACAGATGACTATTTTTGGTACCCTTTATTTATTGGGTCTATCAGGGTTAGTAAAACCTTTGACATGTGATGATCCAGTGACTTATGTTTTATCATGATGATACCACTTGTCATTATGATACCACTTTCTGGTCATGATTAAAACAATGCTCATAAGCAAGGTAAGATGCATGAAGTATGTGATAAACATGCATATTGAAATGAGGAAGGCAATCATCACAATGAACATGATCAGCATGATAATATGAATGAGCATAGTGCATGTCATAATCATAATGTGATTCAAATTCTTGCCAGATAATTCATTTTTGCCTCAATTTCTTACCTGAGTTATTTAATAACTCACCTTAGATTTAGCAGACTTGACATTTAAATTTTACTCCTATCAGCAGCCTATTCGGCTGATGGGTTTTAGTAGTCTGATTCGTCTTAGGTAGCTTACTAGGTGTTCTAACCTGTTGAGCATCAATAAACTTGTTCTTCTAAGCCTCTGATTTTCTTTCTATTTAGAGAATGATGCAAGTTTTTCTTTCAAAGTTCATTTATATCTTCAAAACAAATTGCATACTCAGCTTTTAGAGTTTCATTCTCATGCTCAAGCTTTTTGGTAGTCAGTTGATTTTTGAGGTTTTTCAACCTAAAGTTTCAGTGAACTGATTTGCTCTTTTTAGCAGAGTCATCTCTTCATTAAGCTTGCCAAATGCACACATAATATTTGAATTTGTAATTTAGCATTTATTCAACGATTCAAATAGTGCATTTAATTAATAGTAGAAGTTACCTCAGATTCAGAATCATCAGATTCTATGACAGTTAAGCATAGAGTTTCAGGTACTTCTTCAAATTCTTTATCAGACGACTGGTTGTCTGAATAAGATATGCCGGAGTTTATTAACTTTGCTGCATCAGCTAACCTGGATTTGCTCTTATTCAGCTTACACTCCTTTTTGGCACGCATTTCGTTTTCAGCTAACTTCTTAGATGATGAGTGTGCATGATCTCTCATCAAGAGTCCATACTCTTTGTCATTGTTGTCTCTAAACTTAGCTTTTAAGGAATCCCTGTTTTCCTGAAAATGATTAGAAGAAGATGAAATAGCATTTTTATATTTTAATTTCATTTTCTTCTTGTAGAACTTCTCAAAATCATTCAGCAGTAGGGTAACGTCGTCAGCAGTGTAGACTTTTTTTGAACTCAGCAGAGTCTTCTGTTTTGACTTGTCTGCTGATTTTCTTGACTTGTCTGACGCCATTAGAGCAGCAGTAGGGTCTGAACTGGTTGACACTTCTAATCCCATTCTTGGCATTTGATACTCATATGCTTTGAGGGATGAGAACAGTTCGGAAAGAGAAATCTTCTCGAAATCCCTTGATTTTTCCATGGCTGTCAACTTCATGTTGAATTTAGGTGGCAAGGCCTTGAGAACCTTTACGGTGATCTCCTTGTTCGAAAATTCTTTACAAAACCTTAGAACTTCATTCAGAGCTTTGGTAAATCTGGTATCCATCTGATCAATCGTTTCAACAGACTTCATCTTGAAATTTTCAAACCCCTCAAGAGCCACACTGAGCTTGTGTTCTTTGATAGCGTCGTTTCCTTCGCTTAGCTCGCAGACGTTATCCCACATCTCTTTGGCAGTTTTCAAATGCTTGATCTTCTGGAATCTTTCTTCGTCTACAGTTTTGAACATAATGAGCTTAGCCTTTTTATCAAGGTTTACAAACTTGACTTCTTTGGAAGTCAGCTCATCTAGCTCTTTGTCAACAATCTGATCAGGCTGGTCAGTAGCCTTCACAGTCTTCTGAAATCTGAATGGTCCTTTTGTAAAACAAGTAAGCATGTTGTCGTCGTAAGCGGCAAGAAGGATTTCCATTATGATTTTCCTGCTTTCAAATTCCATAAGGCCAACGTGAGGAACATGGCTTATGACATCCATTTTTCAAAAGCTTTTTGATTTTTCAAAAATATGCTCTTTTTAAAAAAATTGAAAACCTTTGAAGAACACTCGGATAAAGCTCGTTGATCAGGCAGCTGATTCTAATGAACCACCCGCTCTGATACCACTTGTTGGTCCCAAAAGTGGTCCATGAGGTCTAGAGGGGGGGGGGGGGTGAATAGACCTCATAAAACTTTTCTTCTAATTTTAAACTTCAAAACTGTTGTTCAAACTTAAACAGACTAAGCTGTTATCAAACAGTAATTTTACAAGGCTGATCACGAACAAATCTTTGAACAGCTTTGTTGACCACTAATCTGATAATCACTTAGCTGATTTTTACTAAAATCAGTTTTGATACTAGAGTACTTGCAGCGGATTTTCAAAGTGTTTTTCACAAGTAAGCTTAGCAGTCTGAAAATTGTTTCCCCAGTTTTGTGAACTCCTTTAATTTAATTTTCAAACAGTTTATAAAGTGTTTTAATGCAAATCTAAAAATATGCAGAAAGACTTATGCAAAAGTAAACACCAGAATTTTTATAGTGGTTATATGGATTGAAATCCTTTAGTCCACTCTTCCAAGTCACACAGATCTTGGGTTATACTATAATCACAAAGTTTACAGTATTCTCTGCTTGCGTCGAACAACAAATGAAACGACCACAAGTGCGCAGTAAGAAATCACACAGAAATCCTACTCTCCGTAGCTAGATCACTCACACAGATGGATCTACACTCCTCACGCTATTTTCAGTATAGGATATCACAAAGAAAACCTACACTAAGAAGCTATATCACTTCACACAGATGGATATATACTCCTTTCTTTTCTCAGTTGAAAGTCACTCAGACAGACAACGCTAGTTCTCTGTTCATCAACGAAAAGCTTTGTCAACAAATGACTGGGCTTGTTATCAGACGACTCAACTGATGGATCTTGCTCTAAGGATATGATCTTGATTTTTGCAAGTCTCTTTTCGATCTTCAGTTAGTCTTCTATTTATACTCTTGGATTTGAATTTCTGCCCGTTGAAGATGAGACAGAATTCTGCAGTCCTCGAGTTCTGGTCCCCAATTTCTGGAACGGCTCTCTGGAACTGCTACAGTACAGTCTGCTGTACTTTCTGTCAGTCGAATTTAATGCACTCAGCAGGTTACCGTTGATAAGCTTACTTCACCGACTTCACTTCGCTCTGATGGGAACGCTCGGCTGATGATCACTCTCCTGATGATCATCCTCCTGATGATCACCCTCCTGATGATCAGACGGCTGATGATAACCAACCTGATATCCCACTCGGCTGATTCGATTACTTCGCTTCAAGACTTTGAGATAGGTTTCACTAAGTTGTTCTTAGTTGATGACTTAACCTTTTGATTTTCAAAACTATTATGGCCTTTTTGTCATCTTCAAAACCTTCTCTAATTTACACCAACAGTTAGTGATATGATCACATGAATCAGATTTGTCACTCCCCTCGTCCACATCTTCATTGCCACTGTTCCGATGCGATTTGGTATTTAAACCACTTTCTTCATTACAAGATGATGATGCTACACTACTGTTACTATAATCTGAATACAAATTGTTACCAAGTTCAATATAACAATTTATGAAAAATCGACTAGCAATAAGACATCGTTATAGATAAATGGGAAAGCTAAGAAATTAGATAGATAAATAGCGAATAACAAAATTTTTACTCGGGGATCCTAAACAAAATGTATGTTCAAAAATCAAACATCCAACAAAATATCTGCAATCTACTATATGTTATGCTAGCACAAAAAAAAAACTACAATATGTTATGAGCATTCTGCTTTACCTACTTATCTCAAATATCAATGAACTTTCTATTAAAACACCAAAAACGAAGCTTCATTGAGTATTAAATCAGTTGGATTCCAACATAGCTCAAAACGACATTACTAAACTATGTTTAGTTCTTCGATTATAGTAAGTAATCATTAAGCAAAATAATATTCAAGCATTGCATACTAAATTACAGAACTTCAGGCATTAATCTAATGAATTCCTCGGAAATTCAAGAACTAAACACAACGTAAAAATTACAAATTACAAATAAACAGATAATTCCTCGGAAATTCAAGAACTAAACACAACGAAAAAATTACAAATTACAAATAAACAGATAACCTAATGCCAATAAAAAATGACAGAATAGGAAACATAAATGGGATACAAACCAGAACAAATTGTCTTGGAGTGTAAAATCTTGGACTAATATACAATTGCGAATAAAAACACAACTCCTTAAAATATCAAATTAGCGACTTTTGAAATTAAGATTATGATCAATTACTTACCATCTTCAATAGGTAAATTCGGGCTTGCATCCTTGGCCTCTTCTATGATTGAAGAATTACCCACCATAATCAATACGTGTAAGAGAGTTTGGGTGATGAAGAATTTTGTGGCGGTGATGAAGATTAATTCGTGGAGAAAAAAAAAACCTGCTGTTAAATTTTGTGGCGTGATGAAGATTAATTGCGGAGAAGATTAATCTTGATGAAGATTAACCGTGAAGAAGATTAGATTTTGTTGGGTGATGAAGATTAATTTTGCAAAATCAGATAATAATTATTTGATGAGGAGGCGTGATGAATTGGAGAAGATGTCGTGATGATACCCTAATTGATCGACTCAATTGATTTAGATGATCGGCCGATTTGTTATTTTTTTTTAAATTTTTGATTCAAAGGTTATAAATGTCTTTTATTAATTGAAGATTATCTAAACTTTTAATTAAATAAAAAAAGGGTAAAAGGGTCTATTTACAGACCGAGTCAACTTGCCGAGTCACATATTAATCACGCACGCCACATGGCATCATTTCAGGACCATCCCGCATGTGAGGGCGAGTTACGGTGCCCGCACCCTAGAAGCCCCGTATTAAACATGCAGTTTTGTCGATATTAAACAAACTAAGTAACTAACTCAATTTTGTCGGCAACCGGGAATGTGCAAAACAATATTACATTGTGTGGGGTTTTAGTGACTAGTAAATATTAAGGGTAGTTAGCCTTTACCTTAATCAGTCAAAATGAACAATAATTTCCAAATTATTAATCATGAGGCCCACGCGTCACGTGTGACTTCATTCAGGCTAATTTTTTTTTTTTTTAAAATTAATCAAGCCAATTATTATATTGTGCAAGATTGAGACTAAAATTGCAAATAAAATCAGGTTATTCTGAGGTAAAAGTTCCTTACTGTTTACAAGTGTGTTGTAGTAGCCGAACACGAATAATTAAAGGACCAAGTTTACGTTTTCAGCGCAACAATTTTAGGTATCATAACATTTTTTCTTTTTGCAAATTTCATCCCTTTTTTAAATTTCCATAATTTTTTGTTTTTCCCTTAAATATGATTGTTTCTATTTGAAAATATTTGGACTCACATTAGATGGGGGTGAGGTAAAGACGGGATGTGCAGAATAAGGTGAACCAAAAGAGTTATTTTTGAAAATGCATGACTAAAAGATTTGAGTACTGGTCAGACCTAAAGTTCATTTTCCCCAATTTTAGATTTGCAATTAGGTTTTAGTTATTGATATTACAATTTCAGGACTACAAGATTTAGAGGAGTTTGTACTAATGGTACTTTCATTCATTTTGCGAACATTGAGTGTCGGCATTAAATTTTTAATATAAAATATGACAGGAATATAAATTTCTACACAACCGTAATTTTCATTAAGCTCGTATAGGTAAAATAACAAAATTGTCACTATTAACTAGTTATAAGTGTCGGCACAAGTGCTATGCAACTTGGGTAGGGATTCTGATGCGGTGGACTCCTAAAATTTATATATGTACCATGAAAAAGTTTAAATAAATATTAGTATTTTTATTAGTTTTTTAGTACACAATAGGTCTTTTAACTTACTTTCTTAGAGTCTCTCATCTTAAATGTGAGGTATATGTTTTAGATCTTTTGTTTCTTATTATGAAATTAAATTAAGTACATATAATAGTAAATTAGCTGGGGACTGTTATGCCCGAGCTCTAAAGAGTATCCCTAAAGTCTGTGATTTGATAGTTCGGAATAATATTGCCACCCTTTTTCTCAGAATGAGAGAGTAAGGCATTAAAATCACCCATACTAAGCCATGGCTTATTGCTAGTCCTCGACAACCTACGAAGAAGGTCCCAAGTGATCCGTCTCTTAGTTACATCCGGTTCTCTATATAACCCTGTAAACCGCCATCCAGTAACATTATTGGCTTCTAAAATATGAACATCTATGTGATTACAAGAGAAACTCTGGAGATCGACTACTAATTCCATTTACCACAAAAGTGCCAAACCTCCCGATTTTCCGATAGCGTCTACATAAACACCATTCAATCAAACTTTGTTGTTTAAATTACTATTTTTCTCCCCTTTGCTCTTGTTTCTGAAAGGAAAATTAGTTGGGGTGGTTGTCTCTAATATGAAACCCAAGGTTTTGAATTATCAAGGAACCCCTGAGTCCTTGACAATTCCATGCTAGACATTTCATGATGATTGGCAGGGCTTCCCAGCAGCCTCCGCCTCTGATGTAGCAAGGAGAATTCTCTTTGAAGGTCTGGAAAGAGCAACAAAAGAATCATCACCCTGCTCAAAGTAGATTAGATTATTATCATCAATTTCAATTCTGTTATCAGAACCAATAAGATCAATCACAAGTTTACGTTTGTTGCTTTCAAACATCAAAATTCCTCTAGTCAAATAGGATTTTGGAACTAACCGGCACTTTGATTTCTCTTTCACATAGCATTTCGAGTCCAAATTCAAATTTTCTTTTCCTTGTCCTTTTTTTTTTTTTTTTTTTTTTTTTTTTTTTTTTTATCTTTGACCCACTAACAAAGGGACTTGGGTTCTATCTTAACAGGTACGTGGAACAGAGGCTTAATGTTAGAGATGATAGTGTTATCATGATTAGGGGAATTGGAGATAGACTTCTTAGTTGGATTAATTAAGTTGTTATTCCGAGATTCAAAAAGGGAATTTGTTCTATCAGATAAGGGAGTGAGGTTGAGATGGAGGAGGAAATTGGGTGATGAGGGATATTTCGTATGTCCTATTGTACAAGAGTCATCCAGATCGATCTCCGTTATTTCCGACCTGATGGCACATTTTCCGATCTCCAAGACATAGATTCTGACCAGACCATTTCAGCAGATCGGAACCATATCTCCAATCTACTTCGGGTTTAGTAATTGGCCTGGCTTACAGGCCAAGAGATGTTCCCCTAAGACGGGTCTACCTCGCACGCACCACTCCTATTAATACCACGCGCATTTATTTTATTGGACACATACACCTAGACTCTCTCAGCTCGGACCAACAGTTTTCTCTGCTCGGGCTACCTTGATCTTGGTCGGAAATAACGTTATTACTCTTATTTTCTGTACGACATCCCGTAGCACTCATTTAGACCCCCTTATTTGGATCGGAACATTTTTAATACATCGGATCGACATATACCATTTACTGTTGTGCTTGTTTAATATTACGTAACCGTGAGGCCTATTTGAGTGGTAGATCGAAAAAATGCTTGCTACAAGACGACAGACATATAATCGAGAAGAAGGACAACCCTTAAATATGTAAGTGGGGCAATCTTCTGTACAACTCGAGTGAAGTAATCAGTCTCGCGCGGGTCGTGTTCTGGAGCAGCCTCCAATCAATCCGTCGAACGACTTACCTATTCATACCAATGTTGCTGATTTACAATCCATCATAGGTACTATGTGCAGAGAGTTTTTAAACACTGAACGAGGTGAACAACTTACCTATTCACCAATGCTTTTCGTAAAGGTGATCTAAATGAAGACATTTATATGTCCTTATCTAAAGGATACACTCCTCCCCACAGTATTTCATCAGGTATGAATTTTAATTTAGTTTGTAAACTTAACAAATCTATATATGGCTTAAAGCAAGCTAGTAGACAGTGGAATCATAAACTTACTGAGGTTCTACAATCTATGAAATTAACACAATCAAGGTCTGATTACTCACTCATTACATTTGGTTCTGGTTCAAATTTTTTGACTCTCTAAGTTTATGTAGATGACATTATTATCACTAGTCCTAATCCACATTACCAATTTCAAATTGAGAGATATAAGCAGACATAAATATTTATTAGGAATTGAACATGCTTACTCTAAATCTGGCTTGATTCTATCTCAGAGAAACTATGTTCTTCACATTCTACAAGACACAGGTTATATGGGCAGTAAACCTGCTCAAATACCTATGGATCCTAATAATAATTTGAATGATAATGATCTACTAATAGATCCTTCTCCGTACAGAAGGTTGATAGGGAGGCTTATATATCTTACCATTACACGCCCTGATATTTCATTTGCAGTTCACAAATTAAGCCAATTTATTTCAAAACCTACTAATACACACTTGGCTGCCACTCATCATCTTCTTAGGTATCTCAAGTCTACACCAGGTCAAGCTAACTCTTCTAATTTGGCATTAACAGGTTATTGTAACTCAGACTGGGGATCTTGTTTAGATTCTAGAAGATCAACCACAGGGTTTTGCATATTTTTGGGAAATTCATTGATTTCATGGAAGGCTAAAAGACAACCTATAGTGTCTAAATCCTCAGCTGAGGCAGATTATAGAGCATCATCATCCATCACCAGCGAAATTTTATGGCTATCACAGTTGCTACCAGAATTACAAGTTAAATCAAACTTACCTCCAATAGTTTACTGTGATAATGCTCCACAATCCAATTGTCCCAAAATCCTATCTTCCCCGAGAGAACCAAGCACATAGAGATTGACCTTCAATTCTTACGCGAGCATATCTCCGGAAATCAATTGAAAGTTCTTCCCATTAACTCTTCAGCTCAGCTTGCGGATGTGCTAACCAAACCTCTTGTATTGTTCAAGATGGGTGTTCGTAATATTTACTCACCTCCTTCATCTTGCGGCGGGTATTAACAGAGAAGCAATTTTCAAATAAATAAGAAGAAAATGCAGAAGAAGAGAAGAAAGTAGAAGAAAAGAGGAACAATTCAGCAAATAGGAACATGATGGGGGGTATTTTGGGTTCTACTGTTTGGAGCTAAGGTACGATCGGAAAACCAGAACCCCGACCCCGAAGGCTTATAATCAAGCTCGGACCACAGTTCAGCTAACTCGATCCTCAAGATGCAGCCCATTCTCGAAAGATACTGTTGGGCCGATCCCAGGCCCAGGCCTATGGGCCTATGCCCATTTTTCAGCTATAAATACCCCAATCATTTATGACGCAGGACACGTTTTCCCAGGTGCACTCCATTCGAAGCAGCCGCTCGGAAATATAGTTTAGGCCATTTTTTTATGTATTTCACACTCTAGCATGTACGACATCCTATAATGCTTGAATAGGACCCCCAATACTTGTAATCTATACACATACGATTGCAATATACTCTATTGATCTACTCTCCATTTAGCTCTGTTTGTGTTTGCATCGTTCATACTTTAATATCGATCATACCACGAAACAGTGTAAGATCAATTGGCGCCGACCGTGGGGCCTTATTTGGGTGTTAGATCGAAAAATGCCTACTACGAGGAGAAATACATATGTTCGGGGAGAGCCTTCCCATGCAGTCGGAGCACAGAACTCAGTTAACAATAAGCCCGATAATCTATCTCGAGCGGCTCAACAACCAGAAGCTCCACCAGTCATTCCCCAGGACAATGCTCCGATCCACACAACTATCGCTGATCTGAGGTCCATCATAGGCACTATGTGCAGGGAGTTTTTGAATAGTGGAAGGGCTGACCAGTCTCCCGTGGATCAACCACCTGTCCATGGGAGGCCAGAAATTCCTTCTTCGAACATCCAGAAGGAAAATAGTATGTTACGAGTCACATCGAATGCGCCCGCACCAAACCTTCCTAGAACAGCTCCCGCAAAAACTAATGTCCGGTCGAAAAACCTAGCACGAACAATACAAGATGTGGAGGACTCAGTTGTAGCCACCCTATAGATATGGCGAGAAATAAAAAATCAACCTACAAGAGAATTACAGAGTCCGAGCTTGAAAGAATAGTGCATGAGCGGTTGCAAAGAAGTTAGATAGGGAAGAGGCGGTGATAGAAGTCCGTCGTGCCGCTACAGCTGCAAGAGGAACTGAAATGAACCAAAATAGGGAAATTATCCAGGCAAATATCAGAGATAGAGAGATCGGAAATAGCATCATGCGATGTTCACCATTCTGCCAAGAGATACGTGAAGCAAGGAATACTGAAACAGTACCAACAAGGTTACCACGGTATAACGGGACTACCGACCCCGGGGAACATGTCAACAGTTTTGTCAATGTGATGAATTTGTATGGACATTCGAAAGATTTCTGCTGCAAAATTATGGTCACAACGTTTGAAGGGATTGCCCTTGATTGGTTTGGAAAATTGCCGCCAAACTCTATATTCTCTTTTGATGAGTTTTGTGACAAGTTTAAGCATCAATTTGCGAGCCTAAGAAAACCTAGGTTGCCGGCAAATCACTTGGGAACGTGATGAGGGGTAATTTGGATTCCTTGCCTTTGTGGGCCTGATGCTATTTGAATAACACTAGATCCTGTCCCCGGGAATCAAGAGCTGGTCCAGGGCATAGAATTAACTGTTCCGAGCTCATTTTAGAACCCGAGGTCGAAGGATACTGTTGGGCCGAGCCCAGGCCCAAGCCCGTCAGCTCTGCTATAAATACCCCATGCATTTATGACACCAGACACGATTTCCCAGGTGCTCCCTCCTCGAAGCTACTGCTCGGAACCGCTTGGGAATATAGGCCTAGTATCACATGTATTTCGCCCTCTAGCTTGTACGGCATCCAATAGGGCTCGGATAGGACTCTATACATTTGTACTCATATTGCATTGTAATCGAACCATTTGAATACAATATTGTTGATCTCTTATATCATTGTTGAGTACTTGTTCAATTATTACACATATCGATCACGCATACGAAACCACGTAAGATCAATTGGCGCCCACCGTGGGGCCTTATTCGAGTCTTAGATCGAAATATGCCTACTACGAGGAGAGATACATATATTAGCGGGAAGCCTTACTAACCGGAAACTCCGACATTTATCATCCAGGGTGATCATTCGACCAGCGGAGCTCTCGTCAAATTAAGATCGAAGATAAGACCTAAGTAACAAGTTTTTCGACCTTAAGATTGATGGGTTCTATTCTATGATTGCCCAAACTTGTTTATTCCTTCGACGAATTTATTTTTCGCGAATAATTCTTTATCTAATACATAAGCAAATAAGAAGTTTCGCAGATGTCGTGTGCAGGGAGCTAACACAGAATTAATTCCATCGATACGATCATCGGTCAACAACAAAAGGCTTAGAAAACCTATGGAATTACAGTTTATTATCTATGGTCGGAATTTATTTTTCCGATCATCATCAAATCTATTAATTTGAAGAGTGAAATTTCACGAATCAATTATTCGAAGAGGGTTTGGACGGTCATCTGATCAACGAAAATAAATTGAACAATGAAATCCGATCGGGGATCAAGCTTTGACATTTTATGTTCTTCAAATAGGTTACAAAATGAAGCCTCGAATACAGAATCAGAATTCGAGCTCAAGAAATAAAATACTACCATCCCTACCCTATTACAAATTTTACGAATGATTCTACACTATTACAACTTGGTCTTCCTTCCCTAAGATCGCCCCAGATGCAGAACTCAGCAGTGATTCTTCTTGGCAATCACTAGCCACGTGTCGCACATCCGTCTTCGTACGAGATAAAAGCCGGATCGGAGCTCCTCTCCAGGACTTTAAACCGATCTTAGGTCTTCATCGGTAAACAATGATGGTCGAAATCAACCATTATCTACCGATCGATCCGAGCCGGTACAGCAAAGGGTTATCTCAGCGGAGGCACCCCAGGAATACTCGGAGGAACTATACTTCAAGAAAGCCCTCGAGGAAGCTGATGCTTCAGACCTAAAGAGCTCCTCTGAGATTAACCAGCCGCCCGATCGGACACTACGCCAGAAGACTGGAGTTCTAACCTGCCCCAGATAAGATATGTCTGGGAAAACAGGTTGCCTGCCGGTATTCTAGGCGCAATTTCTTTTGCCTGTCGATATTCTAAGCGAAAAGGTTTATACCAAGAGAGCTGAGGTCAAAAAATAGGGTTCGAAGTCTAATCTCGAACTCTTTGATTTGGGAGAAAACACGAATCAGATTTGGATCTCGACCCATGGTGATCGGAGGAAGCATAAAGGAGAAAGTGAGGAGTGCCGTATACACAAAGGGACCTATTTATAGTGGTAAGGGATTTTGAATCAACGGCCCAGATAATAGATTACAAGCGATTTGGATGTCCGTATTAAATGGACTGACGGTTACATTTCCCGAGAAATAGGGCCCTGTTTGGTGATAAGGACACATGATTCAACAGGGCGTATAGGAGAATTATGATATTCTAAATACCAGACCGGTATGGCATTATTGTTGAAAATTGATATTTTTGATTCAAGTCCAGTTTATTCAAATATTTTTACAGTCAAGTAACACTATTCGACTTAGAAGAACTATGATCGGTTCGGTCGGACAGAACTCTCAACCTGAAAATTATGTGACTATGGAAATTCGACAGTGACAAAGGTCTATTGCATCATTTTCCTTGTTTAACTTCAGGTTCATTAAATATTTATTTATTGCTCGACCAGGCGAGGGGCATCTGATTATTTCGTTATTGATATTAGGGGATCGAAATGGAGATATTGAAAATGACAATTTATCTAATTATTTCTATACACTATCGCGGAAAATACAAAGATATGGGAAATACATATCGAGCATAGCTCAAGTCTTCATATTACATCAGAACGCTATTATTTTCTACAATCCTATGAAATTTTCGGTCTCTTCTCCTATTGTTTATTCAGGATAATTTAGCTCCGACCATGGAATCTCCTTTGGACCCGCAGGCTCTTAACTTTATTTACGATTCTCCGAAGACGAGGGATTGAGCGTACGGTTCATCAAATAAAATGAATTCTTCAGAACACCCGCCCCTGCACGTCTCCCTAAATGCATTGTGGCAATAGGTCCCTAGTCGAAGACCTGTGCAATAACCTGCAAACTCCGTGGGTCTGGCTTATTGGCTTTCCAGATGGAGATTAAATTTGCCTGCCGATACTCTAAGCGAAAATCAAAATAGTGCTTCTCCTGCTCGAAAATTTCCTCTGTTTAAAGATTGTTCGAAATCTGAGCTCAAATAAGCGAATTAATGAAATAGTGATCTTAGTCACCATGATCGGACGAATTGAATGCCAGTGCAACGAATGAGATGGTTTCTAAGGAATGATGGCCTTTTATAGGAAAAATTAAAAGGAATCCAACGGCAAGTAATTCGCATAACGAAGGGATAAGATCTAAGAACTGTTGCGATTCCCGATAAAAGAAGGACCGTTGGGAAAAGATCAATACTTATCAAAAAGTTGGAAACATTCACAACAGCCAAAGAAAGCAAGGGGTATTAGTTCGAGCGAAGTTGGAACCTCTCAAGAAATATTTTCTATTAAGACAAAAGGATTATTTATTATGTCCCAAACCTACTTGTTATCTATTATCCATCTAATTGTTTTCCATTTATTATCTCAATCACGGAAGACTATCATTTCCTCAGGACTTATCTCGATCAAAATCATATTTTATTGGAAATTCATTTCATCACTATGTCCATTATTCTGGTATTCTCGATCTGTATTCATCTAATATCAGTCTCTATTTATCTCCGTTCATGATAAAGGGTGAAAGCTGTTGCTATGACCCTCCGAAATCGACCAAGGGTGAAAGTCGTTGCTATGCCCCTTGGATCGAAAAAGAATAAAAATGGGTGACGACCCTCGGGCTAAAAATGCTCTGAAAACGACTAAGGGTGAAAGCCATTGCTATGCCCCTTAGATCGAAATTATTAAAAGGGTGAAAGCCTCTGCTAAGACCCTGGGGCTAAAAATGCTCTGAAAACGACTAAGGGTGAAAGCCATTGCTATGCCCCTTAGATCGAAATTATTAAAAAGGTGAAAGCCTCTGCTAAGACCCTGGGGCTAAAAATGCTCTGAAAACGACTAAGGGTGAAAGCCATTGCTATGCCCCTTAGATCGAAATTATTAAAAGGGTGAAAGCCTCTGCTAAGACCCTGGGGCTAAAAATGCTCTGAAAACGACTAAGGGTGAAAGCCGTTGCTATGCCCCTTAGATCGAAATCATCAAATGGGCGAAAGCCGTTGCTACGACCCAAAATGCAAGTTATCGATTACACTGAAAATTCCAATGATATTCTATCTCGGACTACAGCGATCAAGATCTGCTAAGCCGCCTATTATTATTCATGTATTATTAATTTTCGATCACTCTAGCGACAAATGAAATCGATGAAAAACATCAATCATTAGTTATCTTTTATTATCAGTTATCTGAACATCGACGGTCGAAGAGCTTGATGCTCAGTAGTAATCTATGGAAGCAATTCTGCGGATTAGCAAATTGAACTGACGAAGGAAGCAAATATTTCATTTATGATCTTTCAAACAGTTACAAAAGGATTCGTGATTACAATAATAAAGAAAATCGAGCAAAGATGAGACTTTACATTAAATCCTAGTACAAGAACCGTCTACAAAAATGTACATTTCAAGTTTCATTGTCACTCCTAGTTTATAAACTGATAATGGTGATCAAAAGAGGAAGGCGGGGCTAGGGTAACACTTCTACCCTTCATCCATCGCTCCCTCAATGGTTGACCCATGTCGGACCAGATCGAAATACAGGGAAGCAATCTCTAAAGAAATTATTCCACGCAATCTCGGAGGCAACATTCTTCAAGAAATATCTTGAAGAAGTGGAGATCGAGTGCAGGAAAATTCCTCCGGCAGTCGACCTACTATCCGACTGGGTGGATTGACAGGATACAGGATTTCAAACCAGACCCAAATGGTTGAAATCAGAGAGAGCTGGTCGCATGCCGGTACCCCAGTCGCAATCCTTTTCGCCTGTCGATACCCTAGTCGAGGTTTTTCCCATACTAGGACGCCGAAGAAACCGAAAAAGAGAGTTCTGGTCCGAACCTCGAACAGTTTTATTGCTGAGATCGAATGGAACATAAAGATAGTCGACGGAAGTAGAAATACAACCATGTTAATCGAACGAGAGATTTGCAGACAAGTAAAAATACGAAGGTAAACTCAGAGGTATTTATAGGGGGAAGAATTCCGTTTCAACGGAGGAGATCTCTTTAGATGAACGGCGGCGATACGTACGTTAAAAGCGCCCTGTCCGCTCAGATTCCCGACGAATCAGGGACTTTTTTGTTAAAAGAAAACAGGACGTGACGGTAAAAACTCAATCACCAAAGCTGAATGGCTAAGATACGAGCAGTAAATCCGCCGACCGTTACGCTTCCCAAAAGTTCGGGGATACTATGGATAAATAAAGAAAAAGTCAAAGTCAAATTCAACAGCGCTCAAAGTACTTGTAACCTTGATTCCGATCATCAAAAGGAGTCAGAAAGAGATTCGGATTTTAGCTAATCAAGAAAACAT
This sequence comes from Penstemon eatonii, assembly GCA_038501285.1. Taxonomy (NCBI): domain Eukaryota; kingdom Viridiplantae; phylum Streptophyta; class Magnoliopsida; order Lamiales; family Plantaginaceae; genus Penstemon; species Penstemon eatonii. The sequence continues at coordinate 17,417,467 of CM076712.1, read as the reverse complement.
TATCAACTCGTCTAAGATCGACTGGGATTGGCAGAATACACTATTAAAACGTATAAGAATAACTAAAATAATTTAATCAAGAAATATTATTATTTCCGAAGTTCGATATATTGAGGAATTACAAATTACAGGGATATCAACTCCTACTACATCTCGAGCTAATCTCTTAATACCAATGCTTTATACAAAATTGAGATTATCGACAAAGAACTAATCTATATGTCCAAATACAAGGAGACCTTCATGAGCGGGCAATCCTATGAAATTTTCGGCTGACGATAATGTCCTTACTCGAAAGAGAGCAGCCCATCAAGCCAACCATGTCATGTCCTTTTATTAAGTGTTTAAAAGAGAAGAGGGGGATGCATCTTTTTCTAGGTGTAAGGTGGATACTTTTTGAGGACCTCGATCCTCGAAGCATCGCCTCCTCACGTCTTCCAGAAGAACCGAACGGACTGCCGAACATCCTCATACAAATTTTGATATCTAAATCTCTCCCCGACCATAGAAGGACGAGGGAGCTATCGGGGTCGTGGATGGTCAGCAATAGGGCTGTTCAGCCTTCGAAGTCGAAGTAGTGTTCGCCTGCGGGTATCCTAGTCGAAATAGAAGTACTAACCAGCCTACAACCGGCAAAGTAGGTCCTAGTTCGAAAATCAAAAAGTTGAATCATGCAACAATATCTTTTGGATAGCATGATCGAAGGACTTTGACTTCAAATAGCTTTACGATGCCACAAAACGAAGAGCCACATTTATAGGTACGACCTTCAAAATCCAACGGCTAGCAGGAAGCAAAAGGAACGGTCAAGATTGAAATACTATTGCGCTTCCCGAGAATTTCAGCGGGAAGAAAAAATGATATACTTTGAAAATTAAGCAAAAATTTTTATACCAAGATCGAGGATTAAGGATCACGAGCATAAGACCAAACGGAGAAAGCAAACTGAAGCATGGACAGGAAAAAGTACATCAAATTATGGGCAATCGAGCAATCCGAGAAACTAATAGTTTATTACAAACTATAAGGGTAAAATGTCTAAAATTATTCATGATCACACAAGAGATAAATAAAGCCATACAACAAGTCCAGGTAAAGAAAGACGACATCTAAAGAAGCTTGTTGTCAGAAAAGATCTTGCGAAGCTCGGCACTACGAGCCTCACGTCCAGCTTCATATCCACGGTCATAAGCCTCCTTTTCTCGACGCGTGAATTCTTGCCTCTCCTGCTCGTGAAGACTCTTCAGTTTTTCGAGCTCCTCATTCAGCTGCTTATGGATCTCCTCTCCACTTTCTTTAACAGACTTCTCCCTCTCTAGAGCAAGCTTCTCCGAGAAGACACGGTCGAATTCGGCTTTCTTCTCCTCCAGCTTGAGGGAAATAGCGGCACGATGATTGGTCTCCCGCTCAGCAAACGTTTTAAGCTCAATAAAATCTTGCCCGGCCTGTCAAAAGAAATCGTCACCTCAAAAAAAAAAAAAAAAAAAAAATAAATAAATAAATAAAATAATAATAACAATACCTGAAACAGGAAATGCTGCCCAGACTCAAACAACTCTTCTATGTTTCTCTCCTTGGACATGTTTCTCTCCTTGGGCATGTTAGTTTCCGAAGAAGTAAAGTTAGCTTGCAACAGACTATCCATGGGATCAGCCTTAAGAGGAGACCCAATTTTCGACCCTTCAGGCGCGGAAGAAGTAATTTTTGGAGGAATGGAGTCAACAAGGGGTTTGGGAGGATTATCAATTTCTAAGGATTCAGCAGAAACCCCTCCACCAATCGTTGACTTGGGTTTTTTGCTGAGATTCCCTGTGGGAGGAACGGTCGAAACATCGGAAGATGACTTGCTACCGATAGCAAGATTTTGCAATGCCTCAACAGGAGTAACCACATCGGAATAAGGCCTTTTGTTCGATAAAGAAACAGAAGCCTTTTCTCTCACAAGAACTTCAATCGAAGAATCGACAACTTTTGGAGAAGAGCCCCCGAGCGAAGCCTCGAGCTCTTCGTCCAAAATGGACTTGCTAGAACTGCCTTTGTTTTGTTTTGAAGAAGTGCTTTTCCCTTTCTTGTTGTCTTCCACTTTAGGAGCTTTCGGGGAAGACACAAAGGTCTTAGAAGAAGAATTGGAGGTTTTGACCTCCTTGGCAATTTTCTGCTCTTTGCTCGGATTCTTATTCTTCGAACCGCCAAATAACGATTTGGGGTCGATAGCTTTCCCTAGTACATTTTCCATGATAAGTTGATTTGGGGTCGATAGTTCGGAATCTTACTCTTTGAGGGATTCGAAGAAGGCGGAAAATATGGCAAGAGCTCCGATCTCTATAAGTAAAGATGTCGTATGAATAATGAAAAGAAATCCTAATATTTATAGACACTACGCCTTGCGATTACGATAGTGGATCGACGCAACCTTTAAAGAAAAATCCCGTAGGGAATGGGTGAAGTCCGAGCATAGAGAGTTATCGAACCTTGAAAATTTAGTCTGGATATTAGTAAGGTTGGAATTTACAAGTTACACGAATCAAATCAAAAAAAAAAAAAACCCGTTTACAAAAAATGAGTTACATGGATGAATACGATTAATTCCCAACTACAAAATTACGAATCGCCCCTTTTCAGCACGTTCGACTCCGGTAACTTGCTAGATAGAAAATCAGGCGGTATATGTTAGAAGTGGAGAAGTTACTCGATTTGATCGTGAGTGCGATCGTATTCTCTATCCGGTACATCGCCTATATCGACATCTTCGCCCTTTTCCCCCGACATGGAAGGAGGATCGTCGGTTAAACAATCGAGCACATCGGGGTTAGGCATCGGAATGCCATACTCCTCAACTAAGGGGGCAAAGCGATGATCCTGCCAATTACTATCCATCTTGGGTAGAGAGGAAGCTTTGTAATCCTTCCCTTCAGCGTTCTTGAAAGGGTTCATATGTTTAAAGTACTCATCCATATCATCCGGAATCTTCTTGGCCGCGACCAATTGTTGAACCCCTTTATAAAAGATCGTCTGGAGAATTACTCCCATTTTCCTTTGAACTAAAGGATTCAAGACGGGGGATTCCAAGAATCCTCGTATGGCAGGAATCTCGGCTTCTTCTCGGCCCTGAGCATATGCGCGCTCGGAATCTTGCTTTGCCAACTCGAGTTCTATCTTTACCTTCTTCAACTCTTCCTCGAGGGCACTTCTCTCTTTTACGGATGCCAGCAAGTCCTCCTCTACAGACGAGGAACGTTTCATAGTTGCCTCGTTGAGCTCCTTCTTGACTTGGGATAATTCTCGCTGAGTTTCTGCCAGTTGAGATCGAAGAACTTGGTTGTCAGAAAAAATTTGCGCATATGCATCATGAGCGTCCTGCGATTCCTGCTCCAATAGCGCCAAACGATAGGTTTGGAGGGCGAACAAATCCCCGACCTATAAGACATTCTCGGATATCAGCAAGGGTTAGGGACTCTAGAAGGGGATAAATGAAAGACAGATTTTCACCTCATGATATGTTCGGGAGAAATCGCTCAAAACCTCGAAATCGCCTTTGACAGAATGGAGCAGCATATCCCTCTTAAACCGACCAGCCATAAAGATTCTAGCGGCTTTGTCGAATTCGTTCTCCCCATTCGCATCCAGATCGGTCATAATAGTGCCATCTTCAGGGTATCCAGCAGTTCTGCCACTTCGAAAATGCTCATCCATAAAATCCGCCACATCAGGCTCCGACCTACCTTCTCGACAAGGGACAGAATCAGAATTCACGCCAAAAGGTTTTACCCTCCTCGAGGGCCCGGGGTGTTCAGCGTTTCTTTTCTGACCCAGAAGCTTCTCGTATTCCTGGATACCCTGAATCCGGTTCCAAGAATGTTGACTGTAGCCAACAGACGAAAGAGCAGAAGTATCAGGGGAGAACAAGGTTCGAAGAGGCCCAGCAGAGGCAGAGTTCAAGGAACTCATGGTACCAACACCTCTCAGTTCGGGAATTGCGACTGGAATAATAACTGAGTTTCCGCCCGAGCTACTTGTACCCGCCCTGTTTTCGGAAGTACGGGGAAACGGATCGAAATAGAACGGTTTGTCTTCAACCGGGCAGGACGTAGATAGTCGAAATTTCTCAACAATTTGACCTGCAAAGGAAATACAAGAGTCGCATGAATTTAAATTAATGATACATCGCGCCTTCAAGGTAGGAATAAGCTGAAAACGTACCCAAAGAAAGAGAAGCGAGAGGTGGAGCGGCAGAAGCTGACAAGTCACCAAACTGGGGAAGCGACCTTTCTAAGGATTGATTAGATACGGCACGAGAGTATTTGAGTATTGGAGCAGGATAATCACAGCGGCTCAACCTACCCAATCGTAAAACACCTTCCTGAATAAGGAGCTCGGTTTGATAAAGACTAGATCGCAACTGCTCAAGAAATTCGTCGGAAAGGCGATGCTTGAGTTTCTCTTTAATCCGGCGAGGACCATATGACCAAGAGTTGACTCCATCCCATCGGTAGGGCCTCATCTTCGAGCTACCTTCCGATATAGGAACATCAGGGCCCTTCACAAAGAAGAATCTCCGTTTCCAACCTATACTCTTTTCCATTGCTATTCTCGTAAGAAAAGGCAGCTTCGACCGCTGGCGGATGGACACAAACCCCATATTTGAGCCCTTGCACAGATCCATTCGGAATATTTGCCAGAAATTACTAAAAGAGGCCTCTTCCCCCTTTGCCTCCATAAGAGCGCTAAACGCTGCTATATACGCTACAGAGTGCGGGAGAAGCTGAGCGGGAGAAAGTGAAAAGAAAGTCAAGATGTTCCTAACAAGGGGAATGAACGGGATACGCAAACCATAAGAAAATTGATCCTCGTAAAAGGCTTGACAGCCAGCCGGGGGATCGGTAGCACGTTCGGTATAAGAGGGAATAACGATTGAAAACCCTTTAGGAAGAAATTTCCCGAAGTCCGCTTCGAGGAAAGAGAGATCCTTCTTCGAAAAACAGCAGGAAGTCTGGCTGGCAGGAAGCTCTGACTTGTTCGAGATGGTGGCAGTAGAAGGTTGCGTATGTTTGAAAATCCTGACAAAAGCACCCTCGCCGATGCTGCGTTTCTCGACCTCATTTTCTTCGAGATCCTCGCTCGGATCCTCATCCTCGCGTCCTTGACAAAACTCCCCATCCTCATAATCATCAACAAGCTTCAGCAAAGGATCGGACTCTGGGTTTTCTCCGACCTTGTTCTTGCCCCTTACACTTCTAGAGCTCGACATTATGGATTGAGAAACAAATATACAAAAGGCAAATGTTGTTTCGAACTCAAACGCTTCGAGCTCAAGAGAGGACGTAATATGTAAATAATTTTTCAACGAATCGACATATATATACGGGGTTAAAAAGGTAAAATTGCAAACAGGTCCCCGAGTAACCGCGATGGTTGAACTTACCCTGGGTAAAAACTCAGGGTTATTCCTCACAGAATAGCACTTTGATCCTTCATTTTCTAAGATTACGGAATAAGTTCCTTGCAAATTTTTCCTGAGAATCTCGTGGGTCCTCTTTGTTATGATCGGAAAATTTGGAAAGCATTCATTAAGGGATCGAACGACACATCGCGGAACCATAAAGGATATAACAACTTCAAGATCCTCCGACAAGGATATCTTTACAATACGCCGGTATATGTCTTCTTATATATGCACTCTTTTTCCCTGGCTCGGTTTTTATCCCAATGGGTTTTTCCGGGCTAGGTTTTTAATGAGGCATATCCTAAAGACATTATGAACGGCTCATCTCATAATAGTGTGGGACGCAACTTGTACTTCTTCGAGCGCAAGCTCCACTTCACGCTCGAGAAGTGGGGGAGTATTGATGAGGGGTAATTTGGATTCCTTGCCTTTGTGGGCCTGATGCTATTTGAATAACACCTAGATCCTGTCCCCGGGAATCAAGAGCTGGTCCAGGGCATAGAATTAACTGTTCCGAGCTCATTTTAGAACCCGAGGTCGAAGGATACTGTTGGGCCGAGCCCAGGCCCAAGCCCGTCAGCTCTGCTATAAATACCCCATGCATTTATGACAACAAACACGATTTCCCAGGTGCTCCCTCCTCGAAGCTACTGCTCGGAACCGCTTGGGAATATAGGCCTAGTATCACATGTATTTCGCCCTCTAGCTTGTACGACATCCAATAGGGCTCGGATAGGACTCTATACATTTGTACTCATATTGCATTGTAATCGAACCATTTGAATACAATATTGTTGATCTCTTATATCATTGTTGAGTACTTGTTCAATTATTACACATATCGATCACGCATACGAAACCACGTAAGATCAGAACGGTCAAACAAAGGGAGGGAGAAACATTGAGGCAATGGTTATCAAGATTTAGTATCGAGCTATTAAAAGTTGATACCCCTCAGATCGAATACTTATCCTCTCTAATGTTCGAATTAACAAAGAGCACACAATTCGGAAACGCATTATGTAGGAAGCAACCGAAATATTTTGAGCGAATAATGGAGATTGCAGAGAAGTATATGATTCAGGAGGAGATGAATAGATTAAAAAATGCACATAGCCCAAAACTCCCTCTTAACAAAAAGCAAGATCGAGCCCCCATACCAAAACCAAGTGATTACGGAGGATCGAATAGAGGATCGGTATGGCAACGACTCAACGCATATAAGCCGCACGTGCCCGCCCAAAGACCGAATGTCTACGGTCCAAATTATGATCAAAGTCAGCTCCCACGACCTGGAAAGATTCAGTTCACCGAATTGAACATCCCAAAAGAGGAAATTTTGACAGAATTGGAAGAAGGAAATTTAATTCCCGAAGCCCAGAGAATTACCCAGGCAAGACCAGGAGCGATGGGATATGACCAATACTGCAGATATCATAGAGCTCGGGGGCACAGTACTGAGAATTTTTACCAACTGAAAGTTGAGATTGAAAAGTTAATTGCGCAAGGGAAACTCAAGGAGTTTGTCAAAGGAGTTTGTCAAAGGAAGTAACTACAAAAGCCGATATAGATCCAGGAGTCCTCGAAGAATTATTAATCAGCAAAAGGAAGTTCGGAATCAGGCGGATGAGCAGTTGAACGGAGTCATAAACGTGATCGCTGGTGGACCGGCGGGAGGAGATAGCAAAAATGCTAGAAAAAGAACGATGGGGTCAATAAAAGCATCTGTTTCGACCAAAAAGGAAGTATTTTCTTTGGAATTCTCCTCCATGGAAAATCAAGTTAAAAGCTTCAGCGACGCAAATCGACCCTCCGATGTTAATTGGGACACAAATGAAGATGATCCAGATTTTTCCATGGTATTGACTCTAAAAATTGCTAATTACGAGGTCAAGAGAATTTTGGTCGACAAAGGAAGTTCAACAAACATTTTCTCCTTCGAAGCTCTCGCTCGAATGAACCTTCGGCATCCTCATCTGGATCGAGTAGCCACTCATTTGGTTGGGTTCGGAGGCTCAGAGATTGTTCCACTAGGAACCATACTGTTAAGTACAACTCTCGGAAAAAAGCCCAAGAGCGTAACAAGATGATAAAATTTCTGGCGGTAGAAACACCTTTTGCCTACAATGCTATACTGGGAAGACCGGCTCTAAATACCTTCAAGGCAGTAGTGTCTACTTATCATCAAAAAGTAAAATTCCCAACAGATGGTGGAGTAGAAGAGGTGCGAAACGACCAGTACATGGCTTGGGAGTGTTATAACTCGTCTTTGAGCAAAAAAAAGAAAGTAGAGCCCGAAATTCCGGTGAAAAGAAAATTAGTTGATTTGGAATCAGGATTAGTCTCGAATTTATCAGTTCCCAATACTGAAAAATTACTGGGAAAGAAAGGGAAGAATGTAGACATGAGCATAAAAAGCGCCCGATCATAAAAAGGTAATATTGGTTCCAGGATCCCCGGAGAAAATTACCAGGATCGGAACGGAACTAAGTGAGGGGATGGAAACCATGCTTCTCGAATTCTTGCAAAAGAATGTAGACGTGTTTGCCTGGAGCTCGGATGATATAGTGGGGATCGAACCACGAGTAATAACCCACTCTTTAAACATCGATCCTAAGGCAAAGCCAGTAAGACAGAAGAAGCGTAATCACGGACGCGAAAAGGATAAAATAATCAAGGCGGAAGTTGATAGGTTGCTAGCTGCCGGTCAGATCAAAGAAATTAAGTTCACTGAATGGTTATGTAATGTGGTTCTGGTCTCCAAATGTGACAAAACCGAGAATAAGTGGAGGATGTGTAACGATTTTATCGATCTAAACAAGTTATGCCCGAGGGACCCATACCCGCTACCTCGGATTGATATGTTGGTGGATTCCACTGCAGGTTTTGTGTTTTTTAGCATGATGGATGCTTTCCAGGTTTACCAAATTTTCATGAACGAGAGGGATCAGGATAAAACCGCATTCATTACCGAGCAAGGAGTATACTGTTTCATAGTAATGTCGTTCGGTCTGAGAAATGCGGGCGCAACCTATCAAAGGCTAGTTAATATGATGATCAAAGAACTAATAGAAGAGATCATGGAGGTTTATGTGGACGATATGCTTGTAAAGAGTATGACAGAAGAAAACCACATCAAGCACCTCGGCAGATGCTTCGAAATATTAAGAAAGTATGGAATGAAATTGAATCCAGCTAAGTGCACTTTCGGTGTACGATCGGGAAAATTCCTCGGATATCTCGTCCACGAAAGAGGGATCGAAGCAAACCCAGAGAAGATCCGAGCGGTTACCGACCTTCGACCCCCAAGAAAACTTTCAGATGTTCAGAGCTTGATCGGAAAGATCATTTCATTAAATAGGTTTATCTCTCGATCTGCTGACAAGAGTTTGCCATTCTTCAAGTTATTACGTAAATCGAAGGACTTCAAATGGAATGCTGAATGTGACAAGGCTTTTGAAGATCTAAAGACGTACTTAACCTCACCACCCATGTTGGCCAAGCCTACAGACGGAGAACCTTTGTACCTTTACATAGCCATTTCGGAGGAGGCTATTAGTTCGGTACTAGTAAAATTGGAGTAATCCGGACAAAAACCAGTCTACTACTTGAGCAAATTGTTACAGGGTGCCGAGAAGAATTATATGGAGATCGAGAAATTCGCACTGGCTTTGGTGGTGGCTGCACGAAGATTGAGGCCCTATTTTCAAACTTATAAGATTGTTGTCTTAGCTAACCAACCCTTGAGGCAAGTTTTATCTAAGCCAGAAGCGTCCGGAAGGCTAATAAAATGGGCAATCGAATTGGGGCAGTTCGAAATTGAGTATCTCCCACGAACAGCAATAAAGGCTCAAGTGTTAGCTGACTTCCTGGTAGAATCCACTAGTTTGAAGAATTCAGAGAACGAGGAAAGTTCCGAAATAAACATGCTTAAAGAGGTTGAGCATCCAATATGGTTGATGCACGTGGATGGCTCTTCGACCAAGGAAGGGGGCAGAGCAGGAATTCATTTTCAAGGACCCAATGGCGAAGATTTGAGTTATGCCATCACTCTGGATTTTGTCATTACAAACAAAGCAGAATATGAAGCTCTGATTGCGGGATTAGAGATGGCCTTAAAGGCAAAGATAAGATCAATTACTGTGCTGACATATTCTGAACTTATTCATAGGCAGGTAAAGGGCATTTATGAGACAAAAGAGTTCAATATGATAAAATATTTGAACAAAGCAAAAAGTCTGATATCGCAATTCGAAAAGTTCAATATTCAGCCCGTTCCTAGAGAAGAAAATCTATGGGCTGATTTGCTGTCAAAATTCACCGGTGTTGCGGATGGTAAGAAGGAAAGGATTATTACATGGTTATTATCGAACACATCCGCTATCGATCTGGATGTCACTCCTTGCATCGACATCATGGAAATCGACAAGCAAAAGATATCTTGGATATACCCTTTCATCAATTATCTGAAGGATGGAAAACTACCAGAAGATACTAATGAAGCCCGAAGAATCAAGTATCGATCCCCATCATTTGCCTTAATCGATAATCAGCTCTATAAACGGTCCTCCTCTGGAATCTTATTAAAATGTATCTCTAAAAGTCTATATAATACAATTCTTAAAGAGATTCACGAGGGAGAAGCAGGAAATCACGACGGAGCTCGAGCATTAGCCCTAAAATGCTCGAGGACGGGATATTATTGGCCAACTCTCTTTTCTGACTCAGTAGATTATGTGAAGAAATGTCATCATTGTCAAATTCATTCGAACTTGATCCATCAGCCAGCCGAACAAATGCACTATATTCCGATCTGTTGGCCTTTCTATAAATGGGGTATCGACATTGTCGGTCCCCTCCCGACCGCCAGGTCTAGAAAGAACTATGTGTTGGTCGCGGTAGAGTATTTCAGTAAATGGGTCGAATGTGTGGCTCTAACTAAGATCACTCAGTTTCAAGTGATAAATTTCCTATGGAAGAATATTGTCTGCAGGTTCGAAATTCCTAGAGATTTAATCTCTGACAATGGAACACAATTCGCTGGCAAGAAAGTCACGGATTGGTGTGAGAAATTCGGGATAAAGCAGAACTTCGCATCAGTAGGGCACCCGCAGGCCAATGGACAAACAGAGGTCGTAAATAGAGAGATTGTTCGATCTCTAGAAAAGCGGTTATCTGACGCAAAGGGAAAATGGCTTGATGAACTTCCAGGAGTCTTATGGGCTTATAGAACTACTATAAAAGCAGCTACGGGGGAAACTCCTTTCAGTTTGGTTTACAGGTCTGAAGCAGTAATTCCAGTCGAGAATCTAATATCTTCTCCCAGAGTTGAATTTTATGATTACGAAGAGAATAAATCGTTGAGGGAAATGGAAGTCGATCATGCGGATAGCAAAAGGGATCATGCTAAGCTGAAAATCCAGGTCATGAAATCCAACATAGAGAGAGCGTACAATCGAAAGGTTAGAATCCAAACCTTTAAGGTCGGAGATCTAGTGCTGAAAAAAGTAGAAGTCTCGAAACATGTTGGAAAACTTCAGCTCAATTGGGATGGACCTTATGTAGTGGTTGAAGTAGGGAAGAAGGGCTCTTACAAAATTGCTCATCCAAATGGAGAAGTCTTGCCTCGATCTTGGAATGCAATAAATTTGAGAAAATATTATGGAAGATGAAGATTATTTAGCATTTTCTAGCCTATCTATTGTTTTGTTATCTCATTATGTTCTTTGTTTCTCATGTTCTTGAAGATTATCTATTCAATGAAAATTTTATTCGCAGAGATATTATCAATTCGTCATATTCAAAAAGTTATTATGGCCAATCTCTATATATATTATTCACATATCGAACAAGGGTGAAAGTTGTTGCTATGCCCCTTGGATCAGCAAAATGGGTGACGACCCTAAAAAACGACTAAGGGTTAAAGCCGTTGTTATGCCCCTTAGATCGAAATAAATGAAAAGGGTGAAAGCTGTTGCAAAGACCCTCAGGTGAAAGTTGTTGCTATGACCGATCAAAAATGACTAAGGGTGAAAGCCGTTGCTATGCCCCTTAGATCGAAATAAATATAGAAGGGTGAAAGCCGTTGCTAAGACCCTAAATACAAATTATCGATTATTTTCCAAATTCTGACAGTGCTCAATTTCAAACTACAATGATCGAGATCTGCTAAGGATATCAATTATCATTCAAATTTGGGTATTAATCTTCGATTGTTCTGACAGCAAACGAGATCGGCGAAAAATGTCAATTATTGTTCATGTTTGGTGTATTAAAAGTTGAGGATTCAATTATTCTATCCAAGATTGCATAATTGATGTTCGATTATTAGAAATTTAAAGTTCGATTATCCTACCATTAATCAAGATCGACGAAGAACAACTTATCGATCATACTTCTGGCGCGAAAAAAATAGATGCTCAAAGCGAGTCTATAGATTAACAAGCAAGAGTAATAAAGGAAACAAAGATTTCATTCATAAACTTTCAAACAGTTACAAGAGAATTCTTGATTACAATAAGGAGAATCGAGCTAAACTGAAAGTTTGCATCTAGTACAATCCTGTTACAAATAATTAACCCTACGCTTGAATATTTGGGTAGTCAAAGGAGGAAAGTGAAGCTAGTACACTTCTACCCTTCATCCACCGCTTCCTCGCTAATTGGTCCACACTGGACCGTGTCGAAAGAGAGGGAAGCAACTCCAGTTGGAATCACTCCTAGCGAACTCGAAGGCAACATTCTTCAAATTGCTTCTTGAAGAAGTTAAGATCGAGTGCAGGAAAACCCCTCCAGCAGTTGACCCACTATCCCGACTGGATGGAGGACAGAGTACAGGTATTCGAGCCTGCCTCAAGGACTTGGAATCAGAGAGATCAGGTCGTCTACCGGTATCCTAGTCGCAATCCTTTTTGTCTATCGGTATCCTAGTTGAAGGAAAATTTTACTTGGAGGCAAAGAATCGAGGAATAGGGTTCGAGTTTGGATCTCAAACATGCTTATTGGGGATCGAATTCGAATCTTGATTGTCATTATTGGGAGTACACGATTGTTCACTAAAGAAGGCGGCAACTCGAGCATAAGCATCGAATAAAATTTTCACAGGAAAGTTAAAAGGCAGGGGTAAAACAAGAATCATTCTAAAGTATTTATAGGAGGAGATAATGGGCATCGGCGGCTCAGATCTACCCTAATGAATGGTCGCGATACGAGCGATAAATGCGCCGACCGTTCCGCTTCCCGAAAAATAAGGGACTGATTGGTTAGAGTAAATCATTTAAAACTCAAAATCGGGAATCCGTGCTATCGAAAAAGTGATTGATCGGGAAAAAATATCCGAACACTGACATTGACTAATTTGCATTCGATCTACAAGGATTGAAATTAAAGACAATAAATACTTAATGTAGGAGCCAAGCAGTTTATAGGAATGAATCGAGGACTACAGTCCCGAGTAGAACCCCATTACGTTCCACAAGTCCTGTCAAGATTGTTAGCAACCTACTTCAAGTCCTATGAAATTTGAAAATACAAAACATATTCGAAGAGGCTATAAGCATCAGAGAAGGGCATAACAATTATAAAAAGGCACTTAGCTCAATACATAGTCTGAGATCAAAAATAAGAGAAAAACACAAACAAAAAATTATTCAGAGTACAGCACAAATGCGGGAAATGAAATAGAGTTACAACAATATCCTTCGAATAAAATTACACAAGTTTATGATCATGAAGAACCTTTCGAAGCTCAGCACTACGGGCTTCATACCCACGAGCATAAGCCTCCTTTTCGCAAAGTTCGAAGACCTTCTTCTCCTGCTCGTAAAGCCCTTTGAGCACTTCGAGCTCCTTGCTCAATTGTTGATGGAGCTCTTCTCCTTGAACCTTAGCAGCTCTCTCTTTCTCTAAAGCTAATTTTTCCTCGAGAACACGATCCAACTCGCAGTTCTTCTTCTCCAGCTCGAGGGTGACAGCAGCATGTCGACTCAACTCCTGCTCAGCTAACATCTTCAGTTCAAGAAAGTCTTGTCTAGCCTATATATGGAAGGGTTAGATTTTCAAAAAAATAAATAAATAAATAAAATAAAAAATAAAAAGCGGGAGAAAGGAGAACCTGAAAAAGAGAATTCGATCCAGACTGAAACAGCTCAGAGGGACTCTTTCCCTTAGACGCGCCAGCTTCAGGAGCAGGAAAATCAGCCTGCGGCGGATTCTCAGTAAGATTCTTGAGCTCCACCTCTGAAGTGGACTCATCCTTCGACTCTCTGAGCAGGGTAGGAGAGGTCATAGGGTAGGCAGAAGTAAGAGGATCAGAAGAATTTTCAATCTTCGAGGGTTCATTTTCAGTTTTCGAGGGCTCAGTTTCAAGCTTTGAAGGCTCAGTAGATCCTCCATAAACTAAAGAGCCTTCCGTAGGGGTCAGTTTAGCTTTGTTACCCAAACCTTCCGTCGGGGAACCAGCGTTAGGATCAACGATTGGCAGTTCTCTCCCGGCGACAAGGTTCTGCAAGGTCTCGATTGGGGTGATCACATCAGAATAAGATCTTTTATCGAAAGAAAGGGATGATGCTTTTTGCCTAGGTAATGCTCGGTGTGAAGTATCAAGACTTATCGGCGGAGAACCCTCGAGCTCCTCATCGAGTTCCTCATCTAAAACTGATTTGCTATGAATAGCTTTGGAATGTTTTACTGGAGCTTGCTTCTCCTTTTTAGTCTCCCCGCCCTTGGAGGTTTTGGGAGGAGATGCAGATGTTTTTGGGGAAGCCTTGGAGGATTTGTTCTCTTTGGTCGATTTTTGGTCTTTGGATGAACCTTTGCTCTTGGTACCACCCAATAACGATTTGGGGTTGATGGGCTTACCCAATATCTGATCCATAGTAAGCAAAGAAGTAAGTTTGAAAGGTCGAAAATGGATACTAAGCGCGAAGCTCCGATCTCAGTAATTAAGGGTCTTAGACAAATGATTTGAAATAGTCCTAATATTTATAGAAGCGACATCCTATTTTTGCAATAATTGAACCGTTGCAACTGTTGACAAGTTCAAAAGGGAACGATAAAGATTCAATCGGAAACGATAAAATTAAATATTAATTCCTACAAAGTGAGAAGGATATACAGATTATGAAAGAAAAAACATTGGAGAAGAACCCTATTACATAAAGTATTACTCCTATTACATAGCTATTGTAACGGTCAATTTCTGATTATTGAGGAATCGGATTCGTTGACTAAACCATTGTAATCCTTGTCGAAGGTCGTACTTAATCGCAAGATTGGCCGTTTTCCTCATCATCTGATGCGCCTCCTAAAGTAGATTCGGGGTTATGATCGGATAGCTCAAGCACATCAGGATTCGGCATTGGGAAGCCAAACTCCTCGACAAATGGGGCGAAATGATGTTCCTGCCAATTCATATATGCCTTCGGTAAAGAGGAAGCTTTATAGTCCTTCCCTTCTGCATTCTTATAAGGGTTCATGTGTTGAAAATATTCGTACATCTTATCTGGAATTTTCTTGGCCGAAACTAGCTCTTGAACCCCCTTGTAAAAGATCGTTTGAAGAATCCCTCCCATTCTCCTTTGAATTAAGGGATCTAGGACAAGGGACTTCAAAAATTCTCGTATGGCTGGAATCACAGCCTCTTCCCGGCCCTGGGCATATGCTCGCTCGGAATCTTGCATCGCTTGCTCAAGTTCGATTTTGACTTTCTTGAGCTCTTCCTCGAGGGCACTTTTCTCTTTAACGGTTGATAACAAATCCTCTTCCACAGATGAGGAATATTTCTTATTGGCAATCTCCAACTCCTCCTTCGTTTTTGACAATTCTCGATCACTGGCCGATAATTTAATCGTAACGTCATCTAATCGAGCTCGAAGAGTTTTATTTTCGGATGAAGCCTGCGCGAGCGCGTTGTGAGCTTCCTGAGATTCTTGTTCTAGCAATGACAAACGATAAGTCTGAAGCGCGAAGTAATCTCCGGCCTATGATGGAAAAATGATATCAGCATAACACTTAAGGATTGAGACGAATGGAATACTCAAATGTAAAAAATTATTACCTCCTGGTACGTTCGAGAAAAGTTACTCAGGACTTCAAAGTCGCTTTTAGTGGTGTGATGAAGCAGATCCTGTTTGAATCGGGCAGCCATAAAAATTCTGGTAGCTTTATCAAACTCGTTTTCACCATCTGGTCCGAGATCGGAGGAAATGGTCCCTTCTTCCGGGTAACCAGCGGCTCTACGCTCGCGAAAATGTTCATTCATAAAACCTGCTACATCCGGTTCTGATCTGCCTGGTCGGCAAGGAACCGAGTCAGAGCTCTTGCCAAATGGTTTTACTCTTCTCGAAGGCCCCGGATGTTCAGCATACCATTTCCGATGCATACGCTTTTCATGTTCTTGTATGCCTAAAATACGGGTCAAGGAATATTGGCTATAACCAGCGGAGGATGGATTAGAAGTATCGATCGTGAATACACTGCGCAAGGGACCAGCTACTGCGGGATTCGACGAACTCGAGCTGCCAACCCCTCTTAAAGCTGGGTATCCTTCTGGAATATCGATCGGGTTGGTGATCGGATTATCTGCTCCCGTTCCTTGTTCCGCATTATTTTTCTTCACTAGTTGCTGGGATTGGCTTTGTATGCCCCTGGAACGAGCGATCCCGGTTGACGTAACAACGGATAACCGAAACTCCTCAACGAATTGATCTGCAAAGAAAGTGCAATACGTTCAGAAAACTAAATGAGCAGGTCTAATCTACCTAGCATTCAAGTAAAGAAGAATAATAACATACTTAAAGAGAGCGGCGCACGAGACAAAATGGCCGATTCGGACGTGCGCCTGATAGATCGAGAAGATCCGCCAAGGGATTGAGAGGGCAAGGGAAGAGAAAATTCGACCGTCGGAGCTGGATAATCGCATTTGCTTAGGCCCGCCAGCCTCAAAATCCTTTCCAGAACAAGGAGCATAGTTTGAAAGGGATCGGTTTGGAGTTGGTTCAAAAACTCGTCTGAAAGGTGAGGATTAATCTTTTCCTTGATCTTGCGACGACCATACATCCAAGGCCCTTCACCATCCCATCGATATGGTCTAGTTTTCGAGCTGCCTACAGGACGAATGTTGGGACCTTTCACAAAGAAGAACCTTCTTTTCCAGCCTTTAGTTTTATCCATAGCCACACTCGAAAGGATAGGCTGGTTCGACCGCTGCGATAAAGATACAAACCCCGCATTGGAACCTTTAGACATACTCATATGGAATACTTGCCAAAAGTTCCGAAAAGAAGCCTCCTCTCCTTTGGCCTCCATTAGAACACTGAACGCCACGATGTACGCTATGGAACTCGGAAGGATTTGAGCAGGGGTAAGAGAAAGAAAGGATAAGATACTTCTAAGTAAGGGAATAAATGGGATGCGCAATCCATGTGAAAATTGCTTCTCGTAAAAAGCCTGGCACCCTGGGGGAGGACTAGTTGCGCGTTGGCGGTAAGATGGGATGACAATCGAAAACCCCTCATGAAGAAATTTTCCGAACTCTTTGTCCAGGTAAGCCCGGTCTTCTTGGACAAAAATGCAAGAAGTTTGATCTGCGCCAAGCTCGGCCCGATTATGACCAGTTGATCCAGAAGGAGCTTCGAATTTATATATCCTGACAAAAACATTGTCACCAATATTACGTTTCTCTACTACGTTTTCTTCGAGATCTTCGACCTGATTCACATCCTCAGGCTCGGGATGAAATTCTCCCTATTCAAAGTCAACATTAAGCCTAAAGTCAGGATCGGAATCAGGATCCTCTCCGACTTTGCCCTTGCCCCTAGAATCTCTCGAACTGGACATTATAAAAAGGTATAGTTGTATAAAAAGGACAGCTTACGCGATCTCAACGCTCCGATCTAAAGTAAAAAGTCACTCTGAAAATAATTTTTAACAAGGCAACATATATATAAAAGGTAAAAAAAGAGGAATTGCAAGTCGGATCCTGAACAGGCGCAATGGTTAAGCTCCCTCGGGGTAAATTCAAAACTATCTTCCAGATATTTGCATTTTTGACCCCTATACCTTCTGGAATTGTGAGTATCTCGGTAACCGACGCGGAGAGACATTTTGGTCGAGATTCATCTCGAAAGCAAAGCAAAGACTCTTTAACGTCGAAATTTATGACAAGACAAGTTCATCATATTGTTTCCAAGATATGCACTCTTTTTCCCCGGTTCGGTTTTTATCCCAATGGGTTTTTCCGAGTTGGGTTTTTAACGAGGCATATCCGAAATACACCAAAAAATGATTTGTTCATCGCGACGTTCGGAATAGCATAAACTTCTTCGAGCTTGAGCTACACTTTGCGCTCGAGAAGTGGGGGAGTATTGATGGGGGGGTATTTTGGATTCTACTCTTTGGAGCTAAGGTACGATCGGAAAACCAGAACCCCAACCCCGAAGGCTTATAATCAAGCTCGGACCACAGTTCAGCTAACTCGATCCTCCAGATGCAGCCCATGCTCGAAAGATACTGTTGGGCCGATCCCAGGCCCAGGCCTATGGGCCTATCCCCATTTTTCAGCTATAAATACCCCAATCATTTATGACGCATGACACGTTTTCCCAGGTGCACTCCATTCGAAGCAGCCGCTCGGAATGATAGTTTAGGCCATTTTATATGTATTTCGCACTCTAGCATGTACGGCATCCTATAATGCTCGAATAGGACCCCCAATACTTGTAATCTATACACCTACGATTGCAATATACTCTATTGATCTACTCTCCATTTAGCTCTGTTTGTGTTTGCATCGTTCATACTTTAATATCGATCATACCACGAAACTGTGTAAGATCAGAACAAATAAAGAAATAGGGCTCAATTGTTCAATTGTTATAAAAACGTATATGTGTAGTTTATGTTTCTTTCATCGACTATATTCAGTTATTTAAATATGATGGTTTTACCTTTTTGCCCTTAATATATTTGTCTATTGAAAGCGGCATTTGTATCTGATATGTATAGAATTCTTCATTCAAATCAATATACATTGCAAAATAATTAACAAATTTCTCTTGAAGATTATGTTCTTCAATTGTTCATAAATGTTTTCAATATATTCCAGATTTATAATAGTTAACAAAAGAGATTTATTAATTAAGTTGGGATAAAACAAAAAAAAAACTAAAACACCCCCTATGCTTTGTCTAACTCGCAAAAAATTTCCTATGTTATTTTAATTCCATGTGTTTGGTTTTAAATACCACACTCAACCCAAGTATAATTTTACTTTTGACTTTTGGTGGAATGACAAGATTACCCTATGTGTTTGTTTTTTTTTTAAATTTATTTATTCTTTTTGAAAAATTAAGTATAGACTACTAGGGTCGAGTGTGGTATTTAAAACCAAAAACAGGGGGTTTTGAGGATTTAAAATAACATATGGGGGAATATTTTGGAAGTTAGACAAGGCAGAGGAGGTGTTTTTGTCTCTCGATATCAGGGGTAATGTGAAAACTAAGGACAACATAATGTAAAAGAAGATATTTGAAAGCTTAATGATAATATTGATACAAGCCTTTTGTGAAAGAAAACAAAAGTAGTCTAAACTCTTTTTTCACGAGGACATTACAATGATTAACATAATTTATAGTTGAGATTACAAAGAGGAGAATCAATCAGAGATTGAGTATCTTGCATGATTAAGGGATTGTGTGATCCCTTAATGGACATAAGATCAATCTTCCTAGTTAGACATATTTGCTGATTTGATATGTTTCATACTCCCCCTCAAGTTGGGGCGAAAATGTCGATAGAGCTCAACTTGTCCAACATCTTATTAAGTTTGACTCCTGTAACAGCTTTTGTAAAAATGTCGGCTAGTTGATTATCACTTTGGATGTGTAGAACTTCAATTACTTTTGCCTGAACTTTTTCCCACAAAAAGTGAAAGTCAACTTCGATGTGCTTGGTTATTTCATGAAGGGTTTGTTAATATGCATTGCAGCTTGATTGTCACAAAATAATTCCACTAGAGTCTTTGTTTGTAGACCCAAATCTTGTAAAAGATGTTGAAGCCAAATTACTTCACTGGTTGTTTTGCTTCTTACTTTTCCAAGTAACAAGATTCCCACCAACAAACGTGCAGTACCCCGTAGTTGATTTTCTATCATGAAGATCGCCTGCCCAGTCCAAATCCGTGTATGCTCTAATCTCATGATGAGCATTGTTCTTCATCCAAACTCCTTTTCCAGGTGATCCTTTTAGGAATCGAAGAACTCGATCCACAATAGCCATATGTTCTACTTTAGGTGCATGCATGTACTGACTAACATAACTGACAGCAAAACATATGTATGGCCTTGTAATAGTCAAATAAATAAGTCGCCCAACAAGTCTTTGAAATCTCCCCACATCTTTGAATGACTCACCTTCCACGTTTGTTTTGCTTGTATAGTCTGTAACGCCTCATAAATTTCAGACCTTTTTAATCGTATTTTATTGGATTTTTAATCCAATTTCATGTGTTATATCTTATTTCAAAAGAATTAAGTGTTACTTTGGGGTAAAATGTACAATTTAATTATCTCCTATATCCTTATTAACTTTGAAATGATTTGGAAACATAAAAATACTTAAAATAATAGTATACCTCTTTTGAAAAATATTTGGACTTAATTGTGCAAAATAAATCATTTTTGGGGCAAAAATGCACTCTATCGAAACTTCAGGGAGCAAAGTGTAAATTTCGACCCATACTTGATTGCAGCTGATAGGAGAGCCTTTATAGCTTTCTAGGGTGGCCAAGCATGCCCCTTAGATAGAGAAACTTATCTACCCAATGTGGACATGCATTGGTTGATTTTTGAAGACTAATTATGTCTTCTTACTTTCCCAAGGTGTATTTAAACACCTTTACAGTCTCATTTTCAGATTTCCTTTACCCTATTTGCACATTAATTTTCTTAATTAAGTTAGGATTATAGAGTGAGTGTGGGGGGATAGTTAGGGTTAAAAAATAAAAAAAAAAAGAGTAATGTTAGAAAGTGGGAGAAGTGTAGGAAGAGTAGGGACCACCACCACCGCCGTAAAGCCGCCGGAGGACAACCAGCCCACTTCCGGACCGCCACCAGTACACCGCTGTGCTACCATCGTGTTTGGAGGAGTTCAAGTTTCGGTAACTCCTCATGCTTTCTCTTTGATGGTTTATTTTTACCCAACCTTAGAAACCCTAGCTTTTGCTCTTAAAAATATTTTGATATCTTTAAAACACCTTAGATCAAAACATTTATGTCTCTATTTTGTGTGAAATGTCAATATGTAAAGATTTGAGATATTGATACATGAATATTTCTTATTGATAGTTGATTTTGTTGGATATTTAATAGATCTATGTTTTTCTCCATAAAATGATGTTCTTGGAGTTTGTTAAAATTTTCTTAAAAAAAATAGTGTATGTTTCCCAAAGACTTGCATGTGTAAATTTACCCAATATATGTCATATTAAAGATCTACAAGATATTTGTGAAAGATTTAACATTTATGAAAATTTTGGGTGTTAAAATGGTTTGTTAGTCCCAAAAGTGGTCAATGAGATCTAGAGGGGGGGAGGGGGGTGAATAGATCTCATAAAATTTAAAAACTTTTCTCTATCTTTTCTGTCGGCAGGCTAAGCTGATCTAGAATTCGTAAGATTACTAAGCTGATCGCGCACAAAGCTTTGAGCAGCAGAGTTAACCACTCATTTGATTTCACAAGGCTGATTCAGATATACTCAGAGTTTCAAAACTTGTATGCAGCGGATTTATGAAGTATGTTTAAACAAGTTTATCTTTCAAAGTTTTACCCCAGTTTTGTAAATTCCTCAATTTAAAAGACGCTCTTTTAAAAATGTTTGTTCACTTATGAAAATATGCAAGTTAAAAACAAGTAATCAAACACAAGGAATTTTTATAGTGGTTATATGGATAAAAATCCTTTAGTCCATTCTTCCAAGTCACACAGATCTTGGGTTATACTAGAAAACACAAAGTAATCAGTATACAATGCTTGCGCCAAACAACAAATGAAATGGCCACAAGTGCGCAATAGGAAATCACAAAAAAAGCCTATTCTACAGAGTTTTATCACTTCACAAAGATGGATAACAACTCCTCGCAAAACTCAGTATAGGAAATCACTCAGAAGACCTATACTACGAAGTTATATCCCTCACAAAGATGAATATAAACTTCTTCTCTTTACAGTTGAATGACACTCAGACATACAAGAGTTTGATCTCTGTTCTTCAACGATTTTAGCTCCATCAACAAATGACTTCACTTGTGATCAGACGACTCAACTGATGGATCTTGCTCTAAGGATATGATCTTGATTTGTGCAAGTCTCTTTTCGATCTTCAGTTTGTCTTCTATTTATACTTCGTGGATTTGAATTTTTGCCCGTTGAAGATGAGACAGAAATCTACAGTCCTCGAGTACTGGTCCCCAATTTCTGGAACGGCTTCCTGCAACTGTTGCTCTGTACACTCTGCTATACGGATATCTGCTTTATGTAAGTCGCATTTAATGCACTCAGCATGTTACCGTTGGAGAGCTTAATGACCGTCTTCACTTCACTGATGGGAGTACTCTGCTGATGATCACTTGGCTGATGGCTACTCTGCTGATTCAAGAATGAACACATCTATCTTGACTCGGCTGATGATAACCAATCTGATCTTCACTGATCTGATATCCCACTCGGCTGATTCGGTCACATAGCTTCCAGACCGTGAGATAGGTTTCACTAAGCTTTTCAGTTCTTAGTTGATGACAACTCTTTTATCCTTTTAATCTTCAAAATCATTATGACCTTTTTGTCATCTTCAAAACCTTCTCCAATACCGACCAACAATTTCCCCCTTTTTGATGATGACAAAACCTTCAACTAAGAATGTCTTCCAAGTTTCTAGTTTGGTCTTCATACTCTGAGATGGAAATTACTTGATCTGATACAACTTTCAAAAAAATACCAATAGTTGGTTCTTTTCCCTTTTCTGATCTTCTGCTTAAAGTGTTCTTAGTTGCATCCTTTATCTTCCCCCTTTTTGTCATCAACACCAATACTTGGGTTGCATATCTTCCTCCCATTTTTCTCTTTATAGGATTGCAAACTAAGTATGCTGAAGACAATTAGGTGAGTACTAGGCTAATTTAGGTAATCTTCGTTGCTGTTTATCACTCCAGCTAGAAAATTCCCCCTAACTTCAAGAATTGATACCACTTGATGCTATTTGTGGTATGATTCCACTTGTAGTCTGATGCTACTTGTAGTCTGATACTACTTGTTGTAGTACACTCTTGAATAACACTTGGCTGTTGAGTTCCAGTCGGCTGATAAGAAGCAGTCTTCTGATAGCTTCACTTTGACTTATTGAAAACTTCATCTTTGTTTAGGAGTACCGCTAGTCGTACACGTTCCCCCTAAGTTCAAGAATCCGTGGTCAAGTAGTCTTATGAGAGTTTCTCTTCAAAGACACTCAGCCGTTGAATTCCAGTAAGCTGTTCTGGGTTAGTTTTCTGATAAGTTCCCCCTCAACTTATGAATACAAAATCAACAAACCACTTTCTTTGTCACATGGTTGACTGATACCACACTTGTTGGTGATACTGCTTGTTGCGATCAGTTGTTTGTCTTTAATACCACTTGTTATTCTTTGATAATCTTCAACTTTTCAACACTCTTGCGTTCCTCGAAATCTCCAAATGTAGAGTCTTCCACTTGAATTATACCACTTTGTTGATACCACTCATTTGATAACACACTTGTTGGTACATGCTTGTTGGTGAGACCACTTGTTGAACTTGGTGAAATTTGCAAGGCAGTCAACTTATCTTTGTCATCTCACATGTACTTCACCTGTAAAACAGATGACTATTTTTGGTACCCCTTATTTATTGGGTCCAGCAGGGTTACTAAAACCTTTGACATGTGATGATCCAGTGACTTATGTTTTATCATGATGATACCAATTGTCATTATGATACCACTTTTTGGTCATGATTAAAACAATGCTCATAAGCAAGGTAAGATGCATGAAGTGTGTGATAAACATGCATATTGAAATGAGGAAGGCAATCAGCACAAAGAACATGATCAACATGATAATATGAATAAGCATAGTGCATGTCATAATAATAATTATCATAATGTGATTCAAATTCTTGCCAGATAATTCATTTTTGCCTCAATTTCTTACCTGAGTTATTTAATAACTCACCTTAGATTTAGCAGACTTGACATTTAAATTTTACTCCAATCAGCAGCCTATTCGGCTGATGGGGTTTAGTAGTCTGATTCGTCTTAGGTAGCTTACTAGGTGTTCTAACCTGTTGAGCATAAGTAGACTTGTTCTTCTAAGTATCTGATTTTCTTTTTATTTAGAGAATGATGCAAGTTTTTCTTTTAAAGTTCATTTATATCTTCAAAACAAATTGCATACTCAGCTTTTAGAGTTTCATTCTCATGCTCAAGCTTTTTGGTAGTCAGCTGATTTTTGAAGTTTTTCAACCTAATGTTTCAGTGATCTGATTTGCTCTTTTTAGCAGAGTCATCTCTTCATTAAGCTTGGTGAATGCACACCTAATATTTGATAGCATTTATTCAAATGATTCAAATAGTGCATTTAATTAATAGTAGAAGTTACCT
The DNA here is from genome assembly GCA_038501285.1 of Penstemon eatonii. NCBI lineage: Eukaryota > Viridiplantae > Streptophyta > Magnoliopsida > Lamiales > Plantaginaceae > Penstemon > Penstemon eatonii. The sequence continues at coordinate 17,393,356 of CM076712.1, read as the reverse complement.
CAGCTTCAAAATCATCAGATTATATGACAAATAAACATAGAGTTTCAGGTACTTCTTCAAACTCTTTATCAGACGGCTGGTTGTCTGAATAAGATATGCCGGAGTTTATTAGCTTTGCTGCATCAGCTAACTTTGATTTGCTCTTACCCAGCTTACACTCCTTTTTGGCACGCATTTCCTTTTCAGCAAACTTTTCAGATGATGAGTGAGAATGATCTTTGATCAAGAGTCCATACTCCTCTTCATTGTGGTCTCTAAGTTTTGCTTTGGAGGAATCCCTGTTTTCCTGAAAATGATCAGAAGAAGATGAAGTAGCATTTTTGTATTTTAATTTCATTTTCGTCTTGTAGAACTTCTCAAAATCATTCAGCAGCAGGATAATGTCGTCAGCAGTGTAGACTTTTTTCTGAATTCAGCAGAGTCTTCTGTTTTGACTTTTCTGCTGATTTTCTTGATTTGTCTGACGCCACTAGAGCAGCAGTAGGGTAGGAACTAGTTGACACTTCTAATCCCATTCTTGGCATTTTATACTCAAATGCTTTGAGGGATGAGAACAGTTCAGAAAGAGAAATCTTCTCGAAATCTCTTAATTCTTCCATGGCTGTCACCTTCATGTTGAATTTAGGTGGCAAGGCCTTGAGAACCTTTGCGGTGATCTCCTTGTTCAAAAATTCTTTACCAAATCTTAGAACTTCATTCAGAGCTTTGGTAAATCTGGTATCCATCTGATCAATCATTTAACCAGACTTCATCTTAAAATTTTCAAACTCCTCAAGAGCAACTCTGAGCTTGTGTTCTTTGATAGCGTCGTTTCCTTCGCTTAGCTCGCAGACTTTATCCCACATCTCTTTGGCAGTTTTGAAATGCTTGATCTTCTGGAATATTTCTTAGTCTACAGCTTTGAACATAATGAACTTAGCCACCTTGTCAAGATTGACTAACTTGACTTCATCAGGGGTCAGCTCATCCAGCTCTTTGTCAACAATCTGATCAGGCTGGTCAGTAGCCTTCACAGTCTTCTTAAATCTGAATGGACCTTTTGTAATACATGTGAACATGTTATCATTATAGGCAGCAAGAAGGATTTCCATTCTGATTTTCCAATCTTCAAGGTCCATATGGCCAATGTGAGGAACATGGCTTATGCACTCCATTTTCAAAAAAGTTTGATTTTCAAAATATGCCGTTTTTGAAGATTTTGAAAAACACACCCAGGATCAAGTTCGTTTGATTAGGTAGAAGATCAGGTGAACAAATCTGCTGGACCATCTGCTCTGATACCACTTCTTGGTCCCAAAAGTGGTCAATGAGATCTAGAGGGGGGGTGAATAGATCTCATAAACTTTAAAAACTTTTCTCTATCTTTTCTGTCAGCAGGCTAAGCTGATCTAGAATTCGTAAGATTACTAAGCTGATCGCGCACAAAGCTTTGAGCAGCATAGTTAACCACTCATCTGATTTCACTAGGCTGATTCAGATATACTCAGAGTTTCAAAACTTGTATGCAGCGGATTTATGAAGTATGTTTTTCAAGCAAGTTTATCTTTCAAAGTTTTACCCCAGTTTTGTAAATTCCTCAATTTAAAAGACTCTCTTTCAAAAACGTTTGTTCACTTATGAAAATATGCAAGTTAAAAACAAGTAATCAAACACAAGGAATTTTTATAGTGGTTATATGGATAAAAATCCTTTAGTCCACTCTTCCAAGTCACACAGATCTTGGGTTATACTAGAAACCACAAAGTAATCAGTATACAATGCTTGCGCCAAACAACAAATGAAATGGCCACAAGTGCGCAATAGGAAATCACAAAGAAAGTCTATTCTACAGAGTTTTATCACTTCACAAAAATGGATAACAACTCCTCGCAACACTCAGTATAGGAAATCACTCAGAAGACCTATACTATGAAGTTATATCACTCACAAAGATGGATATAAACTTCTTCTCTTTACAGTTGAATGTCACTCAGACAGACAAGAGTTTGATCTCTGTTCTTCAACGATTTTGGCTCCGTCAACAAATGACTTCACTTGTGATCAGACGACTCAACTGACGGATCTTGCTCTAAGGATATGAGCTTGATTTGTGCAAGTCCTTTTTCGATCTTCAGTTTGTCTTCTATTTATAATTCGTGGATTTGAATTTCTGCCCATTGAAGATGAGACAGAAATCTACAGTCCTCGAGTACTGGTCCCCAATTTCTGGAACGGCTTCCTGCAACTGTTGCTCTGTACACTCTGCTGTACGGATATCTGCTTTATGTCAGTCGCATTTAATACACTCATCATGTTACCGTTGGAGAGCTTACTGACCGTCTTCACTTCACTGATGGGAGTACTCTGCTGATGATCACATGGCTGATGGCTACTCTGCTGATTCAAGAATGAAAACATCTATCTGGACTCGGATAATGATAACTAATCTGATCTTCACTGATCTGATATCCCACTCGGCTGATTCGGTCACATAGCTTTCAGACCGTGAGATAGGTTTCACTAAGCTTTTCAGTTCTTAGTTGATGACAACTCTTTTATCCTTTTAATCTTCAAAACCATTATGACCATTTTGTCATCTTCAAAACCTTCTCCAATACCGACCAACATGGTTTGATTGTTTGTTTAGGGCTTTTTATGTAAATCTGGAAATTAAGGAGTGTTTTGTGCTCATATGGTGAGATGGCCAGAGCCACCCCATCTCCAGCAGCAAGTTTGCTGCCAGGTCTGTTGCACGGCTTGTTGCACAAGCAACAAGCCACTTAGACCTTTATGTGGGCTGGGCCAGTCCACATCTTAAAAAAAAATTAATAATGTTGGTTAATATTGGAGAAGGTTTTGAAGATGACAAAAAGGCCATAATGGTTTTGAAGATCAAAAGGTTAAGTCATCAACTAAGAACAACTTAGTGAAACCTATCTCAAGGTCTGGAAGCTATGTGATCAAATCAGCCGAGTGGGATATCAGATCAGTGAAGATCAGATTGGTTATCATCAGCCGAGTCAAGATAGATGTGTTCATTCTTGAATCAGCAGAGTAGCCATCAGCTTAGTACTCCCATCAGCCAAGTAAAGACGATCAGCAAGCTATCCAACGGTAACCTGCTGAGTGCATTAAATGCGACTGACAGAAAGTACATCAGACTGTACTGTAGCAGTTGCAGGGAGCCGTTCCAGAAAATGGGGACCGGAACTCGAGGACTGCAAATTTCTGTCTCATCTTCAACGGGCAGAAATTCAAATTCGAGAGTATAAATAGAAGACTAACTGAAGATCTAAAGGGAGACTTGCACAATTCAAGATCACATCTATAGAGCAAGATCCATCAGTTGAGTCGTCTGATCACAAGCGAAGTCATCTGTTGACGAAGCTTTTCGTTGAAGAACAGAGAACTTGCGTTGTCTGTCTGAGTGACTTTCAACTGAGAAAAGAGAGGAGTGTATATCCATCTGTGTGAAGAGATATAGCTTCTTAGTGTAGGTTTTCTTTGTGAGCTCCTATACTGAAAATAGCGTGAGGAATGTAGATCCGTCTGTGTGAGTGATCTAGCTTCGGAGAGTAGGATTTCTGTGTGATTTCTTACTGCGCACTTGTGGCCATTTCATTTGTTGTTTGGCGCAAGCATTGTATACTGATTACTTTGTGTTTTCTAGTATAACCCAAGATCTGTGTGACTTGGAAGAGTGGACTAAAGGATTTTTATCCATATAACCACTATAAAAATTGTGTGTGTTTGATTCATTGCTTCTTTACCTTGCTTAATTTCAAGAGAACTCAAACATACGAACTAAACCAAAAGATTTTAAAAGGAGTTGTGAAAACTGGGGATAAAATCTTTTGAGTGAGAAAACTTAATGAGGAACAGATTGGTTGAGAAAAACACTTGATAAATCCGCTGCCAACTAGTTTCTAAAACTCTGATATTTTATCTGAATCAGATTAGTGAAATCAGATGAGTGGTCAACTCTGCTGTTCAAAGCTTTGTGCGCGATCAGCTTAGTAAACTAGCAAATCAGATCAGCTGAGTCTGCTGACAGAAAAAGTTAGAGAAAAAGTTCAAAAATTTTCAGAGGTCTATTCACCCCCCCCCCCCCCTCTAGACCTCATCTGACCACTTGGGACCAACAAGTGGTATCAGAGCGGGTGGTTCATTAGAATCAGCTGCCTGATCAAACGAACTTGATCCAAGGTGTGTTTTTCAAATTTTTCAAAAAGAGAGCATATTTTGAAAATCAAAAACTTTTTGAAAAATGGATGTCATAAGCCATGTTCCTCACATTGGCCTTATGGACTTTGAAAGCTGGAAAATCAGAATGGAAATCCTTCTCGCCGCTTACGACGACAACATGCTTACCTGTTTTACAAAAGGACCATTCAGATTTCAGAAGACTGTGAAGGTTGCTGGCCAACCAGATCAGATAGTTGACAAAGAGCTGGATGAGCTGACTCCCAAAGAAGTCACAACCTTGACAAAAAGGCTAAGCTCATCATGTTCAAAGCTGTAGACGAAGAAAGATTCCAAAAGATCAAGCATTTCAAAACTGCCAAAGAGATGTGGGATAAAGTCTGCGAGCTAAGCGAAGGAAACGACGCTATCAAAGAACACAAGCTCAGTGTGGCTCTTGAGGAGTTTGAAAATTTCAAGATGAAGTCTGGTGAAACGATTGATCAGATGGATACCAGATTTACCAAAGCTCTGAATGAAGTTCTAAGGTTTGGTAAATAATTTTCGAACAAGGAGATCACAGCAAAGGTTCTCAAGGCCTTGCCACCTAAATTCAACATGAAGGTGACAGCCATGGAAGAATCAAGGGATTTAGGGAAGATTTCCCTTTCCGAACTGTTCTCATCCCTCAAAGCATATGAGTATCAAATGCCAAGAATGGGATTAGAAGTGTCAACCAGTTCAGACCCTACTGCTACTCTAATGGCGTCAGACAAGTCAAGAAAATCAGCAGACAAGTCAAAACAGAAGACTCTGCTGAGTTCAGAAAAAGTCTACACTGCTGACGACGTTACTCTGCTGCTGAATGATTTTGAGAAGTTCTACAAGAAGAAAATGAAATTAAAATATAAAAATGCTACTTCATCTTCTTCTAATCATTTTCAGGAAAACAGGGATTCCTCCAAAGCAAAACTTAGAGATTATAATGAAGAGGAGTATGGACTCTTGATCAAAGATCATTCTCACTCATCATCTGAGAAGTTAGCTGAAAAGGAAATGCCTGCCAAAAAGGAGCGTAAGCTTAAAAAGAACAAATCAAAGTTAGCTGATGCAGCAAAGCTAATAAACTCCGGCATATCTTATTCAGACCACCAGTCGTCTGATAAAGAATTTGAAGAAGTACCTGAAACTTTATGCTTAACTGCCATAGAATCTGATGATTCTGAAACTGAGGTAACTTCTACTATTAATTAAATGCACTATTTGAATCGTTTGAATAAATGCTGAATTACAAATTCAAATATTGTGTGTGCATTTGCCAAGCTTAAGGAAGAGATGACTCTGCTAAAAAGAGCAAATCAGATTACTGAAACTTTAGGTTGAAAAACCTTAAGAATCAGCTGACTACCAAAAAGCTTGAGCATGAGAATGAAACTCTAAAAGCTGAGTATGCATTTTGTTTTGAAGATATAAATGAATTTAAATGAAGAAATTGCATCATTCTCTAAATAAAAAGAAATCAGAGGCTTAGAACAAGAAGTCTACTGATGCTCAACAGGTTAGAACACCTAGTAAGCTACCTAAGACTAATCAGACTACTAAAACCCATCAGCCAAATAGGCTGCTGATAGGAGTAAAATTTAAATGTCAAGTCTGCTAAATCTAAGGTGAGTTATGAAATAACTCAGGTAAGAAATTGAGGCAAAAATAAATTATCTGGCAAGAATTTGAATCACATTATGATAATTATTATTATTATGACATGCACTATGCTTATTCATATTATCATGCTGATCATATTCCCTGTGCTGATTGCCATCCTCATTCTAATATGCATGTTTATCACAAATCTCAAGCATCTTACCTTGCTTATGAGCATTGTTTTAATCATGACCAGTAAAGTGGTATCATAATGACAAGTGATATCATCATGATAAAACATAAGTCACTAGATCATCACATGTCAAAGGTTATACTAACCATGCTGGACCCAATAAATAAAGGGTACCATAATTAGTCATCTGTTTTACAGGTGAAGTGCATGTGAGATGACAAAGATGAGTTGACTGCCTTGCAAATTTCACCAAGTTCAACAAGTGATCTCACCAGCAAGCATGTACCAAAAAGTGTGTTATCAAATAAGTGGTATCAACAAAGTGGTATAATTCAAGTGGTAGACACTACATTTGGAGATCTCAAGGAACGCAAGAGTGTTGAAAAGTTGAAGATTATCAAAGAATAACAAGTGGTATTAAAGACCAACAACTGATCGCAACAAGCAGTATCACCAACAAGTGTGGTATCAGTCAACCATGTGACAAAGAAAATGGTTTGTTGATTTTGGATTCATAAGTTGAGGGGGAACTTGTCAGAAGACTAACCCAGAACAGCTTACTGGAATTCAACGGCTGAGTGTCTTTGAAGAGAAACTTTCATTAGACTACTTGACCACGGATTCTTGAACTTAGGGGGAACGTGTACGACTAGCGGTACTCCTAAATAAAGATGAAGTTCTCAATAAGTCAAAATGAAGCTATCAGAAGACTGCTTCTCATCAGCCGACTGAAACTCAACAGCCAAGTATTATTCAAGAATGTACTACATCAAGTGGTATCAGCAAGTGTTATCACATCAACAAGTGATATCAGCTGACTAATCTGATTTACATTTATACAAGTAGTATCAGACTACAAGTAGCATCAGACTACAAGTGGAATCAGACCACAAATACCAACAAGTGGTATCAATTCTTGAAGTTAGGGGGGAATTTTCTAGCTGGAGTGATAAACAGCAACGAAGACTACCTAAATCAGCCTAGTACTCACCTAATTGTCTTCAGCATACTAAGTTTGCAATCCTATAAAGAGAAAAAGGGGAAGAAGAAATGCAACTCAAGTATTTTTGTTGATGACAAAAAGGGGGAAGATAAAGGATGCAACTAAGAACCTTTTAAACAGAAGATCAGTAAAGGGAAAAGAACCAACTATTGTATTTTTTTTGAAAGTTGTATCAGATCAATAAATTTCCATCTCAAGGTATGAAGACCAAATCTGAAGACTTCGAAGACGTTCTTAGTTGAAGGTTTTGTCATCATCAAAAAGGGGGAAATTGTTGGTTAATATTGGAGAAGGTTTTGAAGATGACAAAAAGGCCATAATGGTTTTGAAGATCAAAAGGTTAAGTCATCAACTAAGAACAACTTAGTGAAACCTATCTCAAGGTCTGGAAGCTATGTGATCGAATCAGCCGAGTGGGATATCAGATCAGTGAAGATCAGATTGGTTATCATCAGCCGAGTCAAGATAGATGTGTTCATTCTTGAATCAGCAGAGTAGCCATCAGCTTAGTACTCCCATCAGCTAAGTAAAGACGATCAGCAAGCTATCCAACGGTAAACTGCTGAGTGCATTAAATGCGACTGACAGAAAGTACAGCAGACTGTACTGTAGCAGTTGCAGGGAGCCGTTCCAGAAAATGGGGACCGGAACTCGAGGACTGCAAATTTCTGTCTCATCTTCAACGGGCAGAAATTCAAATTCGAGAGTATAAATAGAAGACTAACTGAAGATCTAAAGGGAGACTTGCACAATTCAAGATCACATCTATAGAGCAAGATCCATCAGTTGAGTCGTCTGATCACAAGCGAAGTCATCTGTTGACGAAGCTTTTCGTTGAAGAACAGAGAACTTGCGTTGTCTGTCTGAGTGACTTTCAACTGAGAAAAGAGAGGAGTGTATATCCATCTGTGTGAAGAGATATAGCTTCTTAGTGTAGGTTTTCTTTGTGAGCTCCTATACTGAAAATAGCGTGAGGAGTGTAGATCCGTCTGTGTGAGTGATCTAGCTTCGGAGAGTAGGATTTCTGTGTGATTTCTTACTGCGCACTTGTGGCCATTTCATTTGTTGTTTGGCGCAAGCATTGTATACTGATTACTTTGTGTTTTCTAGTATAACCCAAGATCTGTGTGACTTGGAAGAGTGGACTAAATGATTTTTATCCATATAACCACTATAAAAATAGTGTGTGTTTGATTCATTGCTTCTTTACCTTGCTTAATTTCAAGAGAACTCAAACATACGAACTAAACCAAAAGATTTTAAAAGGAGTTGTGAAAACTGGGGATAAAAGAGTGAGAAAACTTAATGAGGAACAGATTGGTTGAGAAAAACACTTGATAAATCCGCTTCCAACTAGTTTCTAAAACTCTGATATTTTATCTGAATCAGATTAGTGAAATCAGATGAGTGGTCAACTCTGTTGTTCAAAGCTTTGTGCGCGATCAGCTGAGTCTGCTGACAGAAAAAGTTAGAGAAAAAGTTCAAAAATTTTCAGAGGTCTATTCACCCCCCCCCCCCCTCTAGACCTCATCTGACCACTTGGGACCAACAAATAATAATAATTTTAATAATTAAATAAATTATTTCTGAAATATAAGAATAAATTATAAAATTGCAGAAGTAATATTTAAGTATATGTTCTGAAAAACATTAAATTTTTTTGACAAAAGAAGAATTATTTAAATAAGTAAAATAGTTTGAAACCTATCTTTAAATATTAAATTCTGAAAATAAAATAGAATAAATTTGAGAAAATAAAAATTAAATAAGTCTAAAAATTATTTCGAATCTTATAAATGAATTTTGAAAATAAAATTTGTAATTATTAAAAATAATTTAATAATGATTTAACATTAAATTTTGAAAAAAAATGATAATACATAATGAATTTTTTGAAAATAAAGTTAAATAATTTTAAATAATAATTTTTTTGAATTATAAATAATAAAATAATAAATCAATTTTTCCAAAAATTACATTATTTATTAAATTTAAATAAAAAATAATTTCGAAAATAATACTAAATAATTATTTTCTGAAATATAAATAATTACCCATTTTTCCGAAAAATAAAATAATTTTGAAGTTAATGAACAAATTCTGAAAATATTATTTTTAATTAATAAAAACTTTAAAAAAATCATTAACATTAAATTCAGAAAAAGAAAAATAATAAATAATTTTGAGAATAAAATAATATAATTTTAAATAATTATTTTATGAAAAATAAATAATAAACCCCTTTTTCGAAATATAAATATTTATTTAATATGAATAATAAATATAATTTTGAAAACTAAAAATATTACTTAGATAATTTTGAAAAGAAAGGAGGGTTAAATAAAATAAATGAATCTTTCGAAATCCAATTAATTATAAAACAAAATAATTTATTATAATAATTATTCAAAAAATAAATAATTTGAAAATAAAATGAAATATTTTCTGAATTTAATTAATCCCAAATAAAATTTATAAATAAATAAAGTTTTCAAAATTTGAAAAATAAATAATTCAAAATAAAACATTGATTTATTGGAATTAAATGTATATCTATTTTAAAATAATTAAAGAACTCAAAGTCGTTTGAATTTTTTAAAATGAAGTCTAAACCTAAAGAAAACAACATCTAGGTTATAAAACTAAGCTAAAAGGAACAACAAAGCTAAGCAACTAGTAGAATGTAAAAAACAATGTAGAATAGAGGAAGAGAATATCATATTATTCATTCTTGTTCTTCTCATCCAATACATAACAATGTCTTCTATTTATAGGACTATATGACCAATACAAAAACCAAGAATTAATAGACATGAGAGTTACAAATTATTTTCAATAGTGGGGGTTACAATTATAGGAGTTACAAGTCTTATAGTGTTAGAGTAGTGCCCTGCAAGCCAATCGGTTGTCTTGTAAATACTCTTGTAATCAATCTTATTCATGATCAATAAAAGTTCGCATTGGCAATTCTTCATTTATTGTGATACATCTAAGCAATTTATGAAGCCCTTAGATCGTCGAAACTATGGAACATGGTGCATCCCTCTATGGAATATGTTCTACTATGGTTTAAGATCTTAAAAGCTTTCCAAGTCGTAGAATACAATTGAGATAGGGCATCATTGTATTCGGTAAGACTTGCACGAGTATGCATTCTCTTTTGCATGAGGATGGATAGTTCCATGGACATCGATATGGTAGATATCAATGCATATGAGTGGGCGGCTTGATGAGATCAAGCGCGTCGAAACCCCGCAAGAAGAATCTCATCTTAGGAGTTTATCGGAGATGAAGATTTCTTCTACTTACGATAGTGTACGTAAATTGGTCCTTTGACTTGAGACGTTAGAGTGAACTTCATGCGGAGCGTTTATGCTTTGATGTGTTACTCGACTATTAATTAGCGAGTCATTATAGTTTCACGTTGGGTATGGATTGCTTCGTAGTGAGGTTAATAACGTCAATAAAGGATCCATTAACTCCCACCGTGATGTGGTTGGGCGATTTCCTATGCATTCTTTTGTATGGATTGATTCCGGGAATCTTCGGCCGAAGTGAGTGATGTTAGATTTGGAAAGGAGTTTCCAAATGGGTAATCACTAAACGGAATCACCATAAAGAATAAAGACGCATAGTTATCAAGGCTAATAGGAATCCGTTGGACTCCATGTCCTAGGCCTCGATCGGGAAATAAGTTATTGGAAGGAGCGTACGGGCATGGTATGCGTAAGAGGATTGATGAGATCAATTCAAGAAAGGTTCACACTTTTTATTCATCATTAGTTAGGACTCGTCGACCGTGACTAGACGACTACCTCGAGTGTTGGGTACTCTAGATTTGATGAGATCATATCTAAGAGTGATTGATTAAAAGTAGTTTAATTAATCTTTTTAATTAAATCACAAATGGTTTGTGAGCCCACGGCTAATTGATGGTGAACCCAAGGGGCCACACACAATAGCACAAGATGCAACTTAGTTCAATCTATTAAAGGTCAAATTGGATTTGACAAGAAGTAGTAATTAATTAATGGAGATTAATTAATTAAAGGACTCTATTAATTTAAGTGTTAAATTAATTTAGTAGAAATTAATTAGAAGGGTCTAATTAATTGAAGGAAGAAATAAATGGGTTTCTAATTTTGAATTAGAGATTGGATTTATTAATTGGGAAATAAATGTCCAATTAACCCATGACCAATCTAAATTGGTCTTAGGAGATGATCATATATGATATGATATAATGTTAATATATATATGTGATATATATATACAAGAGAGAAAAATAAATATCTTATCAAGAGTTAGTGGTGGCCCCCACCACTAACTTGTATCAAAAGTAGTGTGCTTGGGAAGCTCAAGAAGTGTGCTTGGGAAGCACAATAAAGCTACAAGTCTTATTGGTGGATTTGATCCAACAATAAACTACATTGAATAATGTACACACATAAAAGATAAGATGTTGCCTTCATTCATTAGAGGTAGAAGTAGCAAGACAAAAACACACACTACACCTTTTAGTGTGTGTTCGGATTTCTCTCAAACCCTAGAAAGAAAAGTTGTTTTCTTCATCTCTTTCTCTTCCTTCATCAAGTTTCTAACTTGATTCAAGTACTACTTCATTCTAGCTAATAGATTGAGGGTGTATTTGCAAGATCTAGTTCATCTTCTTTACTCCTTAAGTGCTATCACTTGTGTGTGTGGGCTAGCTTTGGAGGATCTACACTTGGAGATCTTGGTGTGGATATTCTTGAGGATCTTGAAGAAAGAAGTTTTAAAGGAGGAGATTCTAGTTTGGAGGTGTTGAACCCGTGAGCTTGGAGGTTCTTGAAGGTTTCGGGTGTTACTTGCTTGTCCCGATTCTTTGCGGCTCTTCACCTCCCAAAGATTGGGAGAGGTATGACTTGATATCTTTCCTTCTAATATGAACTTTGAATGCATGATGATCCTAGGATAGTAATGGTAGAAGGTCTCCAAGGTTTTCTTGCAAAGTAGTTGCATTTTTGGGCCTATTTGTCCCCGATCAAAATTTTTGTTTCCGCTGCGTTTTGGCTGACCTTAGGACCATTACCATCAAGTGGTATCAGAGCCAAATCATGCTATTTCATATTAGATTCGTGATTCATAAGTGTTATGAATGTTTCCTTACGTTTTGGTGAAAACGGTTTGTTAAAATTTGAAGTGCATCAACCGGTTTGCTTTCGGATTTAAGGGCTGTTTTTGTGGTTGATTATGGTTAGATAATGTTTATGAACACTTTGTTGGATATAAGGATGTATGGAGTAAGGGTGGTTTTAGTTTGAAAATTGGTTTTTGGTGAAAAGACCGTATGTGCCGGGTTGTAGTGGAACAATCGCACCTACCGGTAAAATTGTCTAAATCTTGTTAGTCCTACGGTTTCCTAAGGTAATGTAGAGCTGTGGGTAAGCCTCTTTACTTATGGATAACTTTAGGATGAGCCGGATTGGTCATAAAACCGAAATTCAAACACCTATCGAGCTCCTACATCAAGTTATCTAAATTTGTGTTCTTTGGTCTCATTAAATTGGGACACCACAATGTACATGCCTTAATCCTTTAGAAATTGGTAGATAATCTTCTTGGTAAATTTACTTTATCGATGCCCATTGTGTGATGAATGTATGGGTGGATGATCTAGTGGCCTTGACCTTATGTGATTGGATATTAATCTTGTAATTCATTTGATGATTTGGGTTTGTAATTAAATGGGGCTTGCATGCCTCTTATTTCTTGACTTATGTCAATGTAAAGAGAGTAGGCGTTAGGTTGTGAGGTTTATTCAAGATGAAGGACTTGAAGGACTTGTGAAGGACTTGAAGGACTTGGAGGACTTGAAGACCTTGAAGGCCATGTATGCATGGTGATGCATATGTAATAGAATAGGATTCTATTTCCATTTGTTTACTTACCCTAGATTGACCAATTGGGACATTCCTTGGCTCGGAATGGACCACATAGGATCGGCCCATGATCATCCACCACGCGATAGGAGCATGCTAGGGCCGTTTATGCTTTGTTGGTATTTTATCCATTTGATGTATGTGATGCATGTTAGGATAGATCACCTAACAAAGATAAACAACTAAAATTTGGTGAGATCTTGCAACTTCAAATAATTAAAAACCTCCACTCGACCCAATCGAGTTTAATAATTAAGTCATAATGGGCAAGCGAGTTTTCGTAGTCCATGCCTTCCATCAATAGGGCTAGGTCATGAGTTGTATTCGATTCATCCGTTGTCTCACGAGTCGTGGAACGGGTGTAATTAGAGCAATATGATCGTTTCCTTGATGCACGAGTTAAAGTGCCAAGGGTAGGGCATATTCGGGTCATGGCGTTGTCTCACGAGTCGTGGAACGTCCATGATTGGGGTATGTCTTATCAAGATTGATGGTGTAGACTTAACGTTTAATAATATGGATGTCGCACGAGTCGTGGGTCCATACGAAAAGCGAGGCAAAATATTCTCAAAGGTCGTTTGGTAGAAACGATTGGCAATTTGTTGCCTACCTATTGAATTGACCACATGTCTCACGAGTCGTGGGTGTGGAAAATGTCTTTAGGACTTTGAGACCTACTAAGAAATTTGATTTCTCGTTTACCATGTGGGGGCATGGGATTCGATAAAATAGTGGGAGACCTTTATGGTTAGAAGTCCAAGATCATAAAGAATATTGAAAAATTGAATGAACGCTAAACATAATCATTTTCGCCTTTGTAGATTTAAAAGTGTTTTAAATGGCAAAGAACCCACTTCATATGATACTTGACTCAAACAAACTCACCGGGCCAAATTACTCCGATTGGCTGCGCAACCTTCGCATTGTTCTCGATTCAGAGAAAAGGAGCTATGTCCTGTCCGCCCCACCCCCTGTGGCTTTACCGACTGATTCGTCGGATGAGGAACGGGCCACCTTTGACAAGTGGGTCGAAGATGATCTTCAGGCCCGTTGCCTCATGTTGGCCTCAATGTCAAGTGAGCTTCAAAAGCAACATGAGAACATGTCTCATGCTTCGGATATCCACCTTCACTTGTCCGAGTTGTACTCGACTCCAGGTCGGCAAGAACGTTACTTGGCAAGTAAGGAGCTTTTCCAAGCTCGCATGATTGAGGGTTCATCGGTCCGTGAGCATGGGCTTAAAATGATTGGACTCATCGAAAAGCTTGCTCGTCTTAACGTGGTTATGGACAATGAACTCTATATGGATTTGATCCTTCAATCATTGCCCCGCTCATTTGACAACTTTGTGATGAACTTTAACATGCATAACATGGAAGTTGGACTTCATGAACTTGTTAATATGCTTCACACGGCGGAAAGCTCGATAGTAAAGGAGAAACATGTGATGTTAGCTCCCATTTCTTCCAAGGGCCGAAAGGCGAAGGGAAAGAAAAAGAAGGGGAAAAGTTCCTCTAAGGACAAGAAGCCTCTTAAGGCCACTCCTAAAGTTGCGAAGGGAAAGGTGCCTAAGGGTATTTGTTTCCATTGTAATAAAGAAGGGCATTGGAAGAGGAATTGTCCTCTTTACCTTAAAACCGTCCCAAATAAGAATCAAGGTATATTTTTCGTTGAAGTTAATATTTCCGTGAATAATGCTAATTGGGTGTTGGACACCGCTTGTGGTTCTCACCTTTGTAATGACAAACAGGTGATGAGAACAACAAGGCCCCTTAAACCCGAGGATTGGATTCTCCGCTTGGGCAATGGTGCAAAAGTTGCAGCCGAAGCAATAGGGGACGTAGAACTAGATGTAGGACATTGTAAGCTAGTCCTTAGAGATTGTCTCTATGTACCTACTTTAATCAAGAACCTTATTTCCATTCCTGTTTTGGATCAAGAAGGTTTTTGTTTTACCATTATGAATGGAATTTTTAGCATTTCAAAGAATGGTTCTTTATATGCAAAAGGTACACTAGCTAATGGATTGTATAATCTTGAAACGTCCATAACATCTAACACTATATTGCATGTTCACGATAATATTAAGAAACGAAAGGCAAATAACGATAACTCCGCATATCTATGGCATGCTAGACTTGGACATATTTCCATGAAGAGGATTCAAAGGTTGGTCTCAAATGGGTCTCTAGAAATAGTGTACTTGGATGAGTTCCCAACTTGCGAATCTTGCTTAAAGGGAAAAATGACCAAATTGCCATTTTCTGGGAAACCGGAACGTGCTTCAAGCACTTTGGATTTGATCCATACGGATATATGTGGACCACTAAGTGTTAGTGCTCGAGGAGGTTATAAGTACTTCATAACCTTTACTGATGATCATTCACGGTATGGATATGTGTATCTCATAACACATAAGTCCGAAGCTTTTGAAAGGTTCAAAGAGTTTCGAAATGAAGTAGAAAAGCAACTCGGTAAAAGTATTAAGTCACTTCGATCCGATCGACGTGGAGAATACTTGAGTAGCGAATTCCTCGGTTATTTAAAAGAGAATGGGATTCTCTCAAAGTGGACTCCTCCGGGTACTCCTCAATTGAACGGAGTATCGGAGAGAAGGAATAGAACTCTGTTGGACATGGTTCGATCCATGATGAGTTTCACGGATTTACCTAGAAGCTTTTGGGGTTTGGCTCTTCTTACAGCTTCGAAGATACTGAACGTAGCACCTTCGAAAACTGTGCCTAAGACACCTCATGAGATGTGGTTCGGCAAAGCACCCTTTTATAAATTCATGAGAATTTGGGGGTCTCCCGCTTATGTCAAGAAGCTAGTGGGAGATAAGTTGGAAGCCAAGTCCACCTTATGCAAATTTGTGGGATATCCTAGAGAGTCTATTGGATATCAATTCTATGATCCTAAGGAACAAAATGTGTTTGTTTCTAGGAACGCCATTTTCTTGGAAGAACGTCTTCTTGATAATGAAAAGATGGAGATAGAATTGGAGGAAATTCGTGAGACGAATGAATCACCACAAGAGATGGAAACAAATGAGAGTAATGAGGAAACCACTAGTACACAACAACTTCGTAGGTCCACTCGTGAACGTAAACAACCCGAACGGTTTGGATTGATACATGAAACGGGGCAATTGGATATTGATCCAAGGACTTATGAAGAAGCTATGTTGGACATAGATTCGGGAAAATGGCGTGAAGCCATGAGTGCCGAATTGGACTCCATGTACTCAAACAAGGTATGGACCTTGGTAGATCCACCAAAGGGAGTAGTACCCGTTGGTTGCAAGTGGATCTATAAGCGAAAGCTTGGAGTAAATGGAGAGGTGTCGACCTACAAGGCAAGGCTAGTAGCGAAGGGATATACTCAAAGGCCGGGCATCGACTTTGAGGAAACCTTCTCGCCGGTGGCCATGCCGAAGTCCATTCGGATCTTGCTTGCCATAGCCGCATGGTACGACTATGAGATATGGCAAATGGATGTGAAAACCGCTTTTCTCAATGGAGACATTGAAGAAGAAATTTATATGGAGCAACCAAAATGTTTCACACCCAAAGGTAGTGAGCAAAAGGTTTGCAAACTGCAAAGGTCCATTTATGGACTTAAACAAGCATCCCGAAATTGGAACAAGCGTTTTGATGAGACAGTCAAATCGTTTGGCTTCATCAAGAACATCTATGAACCTTGTGTGTACAAGAAGGTTACTGGGAGCTCGATAGAGTTTATAGTGCTTTATGTCGATGATATTCTTCTCATTGGGAATGAAGTAGGAATATTAGAGAAGACTAAAGCATGGTTATCTACAAAATTCTCCATGAAAGATTTGGGAGAAGCTTCCTTTGTATTGGGAATACGGATCTATAGAGATAGATCTAAAAGGTTGCTAGGGCTATCCCAAATGTTGTACATAGAAAAGATACTAAAGAGGTTTAGTATGGATGATTCGAAGAAAGGGTTTCTTCCAATGCGACATGGAATCCATCTATCCAAGTCGATGTCTCCCAAGACTGACGATGAAAGAGAAAGGATGTCAAAGATACCTTATGCGTCCGCTATAGGGAGCATAATGTACGCCATGCTATGTACTAGGCCGGATGTGGCACATGCTCTTAGTGTCACAAGCCGCTTTCAATCCGATCCAGGTGAGAGTCATTGGAGTGCCGTAAAAGCAATCCTCAAGTACTTGAGAAGAACTAAGGATTTGTTCTTGGTCTATGGTAATGGAGAATTAAAACTTGAAGGTCACACTGACTCTAGTTTTCAGTGTGATGTAGATGACTCCAAGTCTATGTCAGGATTTGTATTTTGCTTGAACGGAGGTGCAGTAAGTTGGAAGAGTTCCAAACAGGAAACTGTAGCCGATTCTACAACCGAAGCAGAATACATAGCTGCATGTGATGCTGCTAAGGAAGGTGTTTGGATGCGAAACTTCATCCAAGAGTTGGGTGTAGTTCCTAGCATTGCCGAACCCGTTGCTATCTTCTGTGATAACAATGGGGCCATTGCGCAAGCAAAGGAGCCAAGATCTCATCAAAGATCCAAGCACGTATTGATAGAGGAGACGTGAGAGTGGCGCGCGTTGACTCAAAAGAAAATGTGGCGGACCCACTGACTAAACCATTGCCAATCAAGGCTTTTGAAGGACATCGCCTTAAGATGGGCCTTAGAGTTATGAACGATTGGCTTTAGTGCAAGTGGGAGATTGTTAGAGTAGTGCCCTGCAAGCCAATCGGTTGTCTTGTAAATACTCTTGTAATCAATCTTATTCATGATCAATAAAAGTTCGCATTGGCAATTCTTCATTTATTGTGATACATCTAAGCAATTTATGAAG
Organism: Penstemon eatonii; assembly: GCA_038501285.1. Taxonomy (NCBI): domain Eukaryota; kingdom Viridiplantae; phylum Streptophyta; class Magnoliopsida; order Lamiales; family Plantaginaceae; genus Penstemon; species Penstemon eatonii. Next base: position 17,375,588 of record CM076712.1, on the reverse strand, counting down.
TCCTTAGATCGTCGAAACTATGGAACATGGTGCATCCCTCTATGGAATATGTTCTACTATGGTTTAAGATCTTAAAAGCTTTCCAAGTCGTAGAATACAATTGAGATAGGGCATCATTGTATTCGGTAAGACTTGCACGAGTATGCATTCTCTTTTGCATGAGGATGGATAGTTCCATGGACATCGATATGGTAGATATGAATGCATATGAGTGGGCGGCTTGATGAGATCAAGCGCGTCGAAACCCTGCAAGAAGAATCTCATCTTAGGAGTTTATCGGAGATGAAGATTTCTTCTACTTACGATAGTGTACGTAAATTGGTCCTTTGACTTGAGACGTTAGAGTGAACTTCATGCGGAGCGTTTATGCTTTGATGTGTTACTCGACTACTAATTAGCGAGTAATTATAGTTTCACGTTGGGTATGGATTGCATCGTAGTGAGGTTAATAACGTCAATAAAGGATCCATTAACTCCCACCGTGATGTGGTTGGGCGATTTCCTATGCATTCTTTTGTATGGATTGATTCCGGGAATCTTCGGCCGAAGTGAGTGATGTTAGATTTGGAAAGGAGTTTCCAAATGGGTAATCACTAAACGGAATCACCATAAAGAATAAAGACGCATAGTTATCAAGGCTAATAGGAATCCGTTGGACTCCATGTCCTAGGCCTCGATCGGGAAATAAGTTATTGGAAGGAGCGTACGGGCATGGTATGCGTAAGAGGATTGATGAGATCAATTCAAGAAAGGTTCACACTTTTTATTCATCATTAGTTAGGATACGTCGACCGTGACTAGACGACTACCTCGAGTGTTGGGTACTCTAGATTTGATGAGATCATATCTAAGAGTGATTGATTAAAAGTAGTTTAATTAATCTTTTTAATTAAATCACAAATGCTTTGTGAGCCCACGGCTAATTGATGGTGAACCCAAGGGGCCACACACAATAGCACAAGATGCAACTTAGTTCAATCTATTAAAGGTCAAATTGGATTTGACAAGAAGTAGTAATTAATTAATGGAGATTAATTAATTAAAGGACTCTATTAATTTAAGTGTTAAATTAATTTAGTAGAAATTAATTAGAAGGGTCTAATTAATTGAAGGAAGAAATAAATGGGTTTCTAATTTTGAATTAGAGATTGGATTTATTAATTGGGAAATAAATGTCCAATTAACCCATGACCAATCTAAATTGGTCTTATGAGATGATCATATATGATATGATATAATGTTAATATATATATGTGATATATATATACAAGAGAGAAAAATAAATATCTTATCAAAGTGGTGGCCCCCACCACTAACTTGTATCAAAAGTAGTGTGCTTGGGAAGCTCAAGAAGTGTGCTTGGGAAGCACAATAAAGCTACAAGTCTTATTGGTGGATTTGATCCAACAATAAACTACATTGAATAATGTACACACATAAAAGATAAGATGTTGCCTTCATTCATTAGAGGTAGAAGTAGCAAGACAAAAACACACACTACACCTTTTAGTGTGTGTTCGGATTTCTCTCAAACCCTAGAAAGAAAAGTTGTTTTCTTCATCTCTTTCTCTTCCTTCATCAAGTTTCTAACTTGATTCAAGTACTACTTCATTCTAGCTAATAGATTGAGGGTGTATTTGCAAGATCTAGTTCATCTTCTTTACTCCTTAAGTGCTATCACTTGTGTGTGTGGGCTAGCTTTGGAGGATCTACACTTGGAGATCTGGGTGTGGATATTCTTGAGGATCTTGAAGAAAGAAGTTTTAAAGGAGAAGATTCTAGTTTGGAGGTGTTGAACCCGTGAGCTTGGAGGTTCTTGAAGGTTTCGGGTGTTACTTGCTTGTCCCGATTCTTTGCGGCTCTTCACCTCCCAAAGATTGGGAGAGGTATGACTTGATATCTTTCCTTCTAATATGAACTTTGAATGCATGATGATCCTAGGATAGTAATGGTAGAAGGTCTCCAAGGTTTTCTTGCAAAGTAGTTGCATTTTTGGGCCTATTTGTCCCCGATCAAAATTTTTGTTTCCGCTGCGTTTTGGCTGACCTTAGGACCATTACCATCAAGTGGTATCAGAGCCAAATCATGCTATTTCATATTAGATTCGTGATTCATAAGTGTTATGAATGTTTCCTTACGTTTTGGTGAAAACGGTTTGTTAAAATTTGAAGTGCATCAACCGATTTGCTTTCGGATTTAAGGGCTGTTTTTGTGGTTGATTATGGTTAGATAATGTTTATGAACACTTTGTTGGATATAAGGATGTATGGAGTAAGGGTGGTTTTAGTTTGAAAATTGGTTTTTGGTGAAAAGACCGTATGTGCCGGGTTGTAGTGGAACAATCGCACCTACCGGTAAAATTGTCTAAATCTTGTTAGTCCTACGGTTTCCTAAGGTAATGTAGGGCTGTGGGTAAGCCTCTTTACTTATGGATAACTTTAGGATGAGCCGGATTGGTCATAAAACCGAAATTCAAACACCTATCGAGCTCCTACATCAAGTTATCTAAATTTGTGTTCTTTGGTCTCATTAAATTGGGACACCACAATGTACATGCCTTATGTTGGGATATAGCTCGATTTGTCAAACAACAAAGTGCGGAATTTAAAATTTATCGAGGTATCCAATGGTCCCATAAAAGATGTCTCCATATTATGTATACAAAAGCTTAAACAAAAACGCACACAATGAATTAACAAAGGGGGTTTTTGCGATATACCTCACCACAGGCAAGGTGGTGGAAACCTCCGGTCTTCGATTCTGATTCTGATCCAGTTCACAGGAGTGATCCAAGTGTCTCACCTCCAGGGATAGTCCACACCAATTGGATTCTGGCAACACCTCAAGATCTTAGGCTCAGAACTCGATGCAGGAGATTTGTTATTGAAGGATTGTATGAGATCTCTTGACAAATCAAGATCTAATACAATGGAGGAGGAGATCTCGGCGGCGGCGGCACCAAGGAGCTCACGGCAGCACAGTGGCGGCGGCTAGTGGTGGCGGCGGCGGCTAGGGTTTGCTTGGAGAGGGGGCGGCGCTTTTTAGGGCAGAGGGAGGCTAGGGTTTTTCTTTCTTAGGTGTTAGCTTTTAAGCTCATGTAGTTCCCCTTTTATAGACTCCTTCTGACCTAGGGTTTGCAAGACTCCTTATGGGCTTTAATTAATAGAAGCCCATGTCTTGCAATCCTTCATTTAATTAACTACTTTAATTAAATGCCCAGTCCAATTAAATCAATATTTCTTTTAATTAACTTAGCAACTCAATTATTAATTAAGTTAGCCAATTAATTAATCTCCCACTTGAATTAAATACTTTTTAATTCATTTAATTGATTTAATTACCTTTAAATCAATTAATTCCTTTCATGTCCTTTTATAACAGTCACCGTCCAATTGTATTGTGTGTGACCCTCTGGGTTCACCATCAACTGGCAGCAGGCCCACGAATCCTTCGTGATTTAATTTATGAACAATAAATTGTTCCGGTCAATTAAACAACCTTTAATTGACCACTCCTAGAATTAAATCCTCTATTAATTCAGGAGTACCCACACTTCATGGTCGATGTCTAGCCACAAGCCCATGAAGCCCAACTTCAGGTGAATTGATATTTGTGAACCTCGTCTCATATAATTGCCATGTACATACGGTCCTTCTATCGACTAATATTCCCGATCAAGACTTAGGGTGTGTGAATTGATCGGCACCTCTAAATTTGTCTCGATAACTATACTTTCTAATTCAGGATAATATTCCAGTGTGACCTTCTAAATTTGGAAACCCCTTTCCAAATCCGTCACCGACCACGGCCGTGGATTCCTTGGATATATTATCTAAGAATCGTATAGGAAATTCTCTCACCCATTACAGTGAGTCAATAGATTCCATATTGGTACTAACCACCCGCGTACATGTCCATACGCACCCAACCTAGGCATGTTATGACCAAGCTACGTGGCCTATACCTAGATCTAAGTACGCACTTTCATGCACCGAATTCGCCCTAGTACCTCAAGTCAAAGGACTAAATCGTACACTATTATATTCCTTGAGAAACATCCCATCACCGATATGCGTCATGCGCTTCCACAATGGGTTTCTCTGTTCGGGTCGTTCGATGCGTTCAATCTTCCATTGAACCACCTACTCGTATGCACTGGACTCAAATTCCTTGCTCATGAAACACTACAAATTCACTCCATGTGAATCATGCATACTCGTACAAGTCTTTGCGATTCCTACGATACCCCGTCTCGTTTCGGAATCTATGACTTGGAACACTTTTAAGATTACGACCTTTGAGACTGTTTCATGATTGCACTCAGTACTGAAGTGAATCGTCCCATAGTCAAATGTAATCTAAGGGTTTCAACCAATCGCTTAAATGTATTCGCGAGAGATGAAGTTGGCCATTGTTTATCCTTATACACATATAAATAAACTTGCGTATTATTACATTTATACTAAAGAAAGATAATGATAGTTCCAATACAAGCTAAATATATTGGCTTGCAGGGCACTATTCCATCACCTTAATCCTTTAGAAATTGGTAGATAATCTTCTTGGTAAATTTACTTTATCGATGCCCATTGTGTGATGAATGTATGGGTGGATGATCTAGTGGCCTTGACCTTATGTGATTGGATATTAATCTTGTAATTCATTTGATGATTTGGGTTTGTAATTAAATGGGGCTTGCATGCCTCTTATTTCTTGACTTATGTCAATGTAAAGAGAGTAGGCGTTAGGTTGTGAGGTTTATTCAAGATGAAGGACTTGAAGGACTTGTGAAGGACTTGAAGGACTTGGAGGACTTGAAGACCTTGAAGGCCATGTATGCATGGTGATGCATATGTAATAGAATAGGATTCTATTTCCATTTGTTTACTTACCCTAGATTGACCAATTGGGACATTCCTTGGCTCGGAATGGACCACATAGGATCGGCCCATGATCATCCACCACGCGATAGGAGCATGCTAGGGCCGTTTATGCTTTGTTGGTATTTTATCCATTTGATGTATGTGATGCATGTTAGGATAGATCACCTAACAAAGATAAACAACTAAAATTTGGTGAGATCTTGCAACTTCAAATAATTAAAAACCTCCACTCGACCCAATCGAGTTTAATAATTAAGTCATAATGGGCAAGCGAGTTTTCGTAGTCCATGCCTTCCATCAATAGGGCTAGGTCATGAGTTGTATTCGATTCATCCGTTGTCTCACGAGTCGTGGAACGGGTGTAATTAGAGCAATATGATCGTTTCCTTGATGCACGAGTTAAAGTGCCAAGGGTGGGGCATATTCGGGTCATGGCGTTGTCTCACGAGTCGTGGAACGTCCATGATTGGGGTATGTCTTATCAAGATTGATGGTGTAGACTTAACGTTTAATAATATGGATGTCGCACGAGTCGTGGGTCCATACGAAAAGCGAGGCAAAATATTCTCAAAGGTCGTTTGGTAGAAACGATTGGCAATTTGTTGCCTACCTATTGAATTGACCACATGTCTCACGAGTCGTGGGTGTGGAAAATGTCTTTAGGACTTTGAGACCTACTAAGAAATTTGATTTCTCGTTTACCATGTGGGGGCATGGGATTCGATAAAATAGTGGGAGACCTTTATGGTTAGAAGTCCAAGATCATAAAGAATATTGAAAAATTGAATGAACGCTAAACATAATCTTTTTCGCCTTTGTAGATTTAAAAGTGTTTTAAATGGCAAAGAACCCACTTCATATGATACTTGACTCAAACAAACTCACCGGGCCAAATTACTCCGATTGGCTGCGCAACCTTCGCATTGTTCTCGATTCAGAGAAAAGGAGCTATGTCCTGTCCGCCCCACCCCCTGTGGCTTTACCGACTGATTCGTCGGATGAGGAACGGGCCACCTTTGACAAGTGGGTCGAAGATGATCTTCAGGCCCGTTGCCTCATGTTGGCCTCAATGTCAAGTGAGCTTCAAAAGCAACATGAGAACATGTCTCATGCTTCGGATATCCACCTTCACTTGTCCGAGTTGTACTCGACTCCAGGTCGGCAAGAACGTTACTTGGCAAGTAAGGAGCTTTTCCAAGCTCACATGATTGAGGGTTCATCGGTCCGTGAGCATGGGCTTAAAATGATTGGACTCATCGAAAAGCTTGCTCGTCTTAACGTGGTTATGGACAATGAACTCTATATGGATTTGATCCTTCAATCATTGCCCCGCTCATTTGACAACTTTGTGATGAACTTTAACATGCATAACATGGAAGTTGGACTTCATGAACTTGTTAATATGCTTCACACGGCGGAAAGCTCGATAGTAAAGGAGAAACATGTGATGTTAGCTCCCATTTCTTCCAAGGGCCGAAAGGCGAAGGGAAAGAAAAAGAAGGGGAAAAGTTCCTCTAAGGACAAGAAGCCTCTTAAGGCCACTCCTAAAGTTGCGAAGGGAAAGGTGCCTAAGGGTATTTGTTTCCATTGTAATAAAGAAGGGCATTGGAAGAGGAATTGTCCTCTTTACCTTAAAACCGTCCCAAATAAGAATCAAGGTATATTTTTCGTTGAAGTTAATATTTCCGTGAATAATGCTAATTGGGTGTTGGACACCGCTTGTGGTTCTCACCTTTGTAATGACAAACAGGTGATGAGAACAACAAGGCCCCTTAAACCCGAGGATTGGATTCTCCGCTTGGGCAATGGTGCAAAAGTTGCAGCCGAAGCAATAGGGGACGTAGAACTAGATGTAGGACATTGTAAGCTAGTCCTTAGAGATTGTCTCTATGTACCTACTTTAATCAAGAACCTTATTTCCATTCCTGTTTTGGATCAAGAAGGTTTTTGTTTTACCATTATGAATGGAATTTTTAGCATTTCAAAGAATGGTTCTTTATATGCAAAAGGTACACTAGCTAATGGATTGTATAATCTTGAAACGTCCATAACATCTAACACTATATTGCATGTTCACGATAATATTAAGAATTGAAAGGCAAATAACGATAACTCCGCATATCTATGGCATGCTAGACTTGGACATATTTCCATGAAGAGGATTCAAAGGTTGGTCTCAAATGGGTCTCTAGAAATAGTGTACTTGGATGAGTTCCCAACTTGCGAATCTTGCTTAAAGGGAAAAATGACCAAATTGCCATTTTCTGGGAAACCGGAACGTGCTTCAAGCACTTTGGATTTGATCCATACGGATATATGTGGACCACTAAGTGTTAGTGCTCGAGGAGGTTATAAGTACTTCATAACCTTTACTGATGATCATTCACGGTATGGATATGTGTATCTCATAACACATAAGTCCGAAGCTTTTGAAAGGTTCAAAGAGTTTCGAAATGAAGTAGAAAAGCAACTCGGTAAAAGTATTAAGTCACTTCGATCCGATCGACGTGGAGAATACTTGAGTAGCGAATTCCTCGGTTATTTAAAAGAGAATGGGATTCTCTCAAAGTGGACTCCTCCGGGTACTCCTCAATTGAATGGAGTATCGGAGAGAAGGAATAGAACTCTGTTGGACATGGTTCGATCCATGATGAGTTTCACGGATTTACCTAGAAGCTTTTGGGGTTTGGCTCTTCTTACAGCTTCGAAGATACTAAACGTAGTACCTTCGAAAACTGTGCCTAAGACACCTCATGAGATGTGGTTCGGCAAAGCACCCTTTTATAAATTCATGAGAATTTGGGGGTCTCCCGCTTATGTCAAGAAGCTAGTGGGAGATAAGTTGGAAGCCAAGTCCACCTTATGCAAATTTGTGGGATATCCTAGAGAGTCTATTGGATATCAATTCTATGATCCTAAGGAACAAAATGTGTTTGTTTCTAGGAACGCCATTTTCTTGGAAGAACGTCTTCTTGATAATGAAAAGATGGAGATAGAATTGGAGGAAATTCGTGAGACGAATGAATCACCACAAGAGATGGAAACAAATGAGAGTAATGAGGAAACCACTAGTACACAACAACTTCGTAGGTCCACTCGTGAACGTAAACAACCCGAACGGTTTGGATTGATACATGAAACGGGGCAATTGGATATTGATCCAAGGACTTATGAAGAAGCTATGTTGGACATAGATTCGGGAAAATGGCGTGAAGCCATGAGTGCCGAATTGGACTCCATGTACTCAAACAAGGTATGGACCTTGGTAGATCCACCAAAGGGAGTAGTACCCGTTGGTTGCAAGTGGATCTATAAGCGAAAGCTTGGAGTAAATGGAGAGGTGTCGACCTACAAGGCAAGGCTAGTAGCGAAGGGATATACTCAAAGGCCGGGCATCGACTTTGAGGAAACCTTCTCGCCGGTGGCCATGCCGAAGTCCATTCGGATCTTGCTTGCAATAGCCGCATGGTACGACTATGAGATATGGCAAATGGATGTGAAAACCGCTTTTCTCAATGGAGACATTGAAGAAGAAATTTATATGGAGCAACCAAAATGTTTCACACCCAAAGGTAGTGAGCAAAAGGTTTGCAAACTGCAAAGGTCCATTTATGGACTTAAACAAGCATCCCGAAATTGGAACAAGCGTTTTGATGAGACAGTCAAATCGTTTGGCTTCATCAAGAACATCTATGAACCTTGTGTGTACAAGAAGGTTACTGGGAGCTCGATAGAGTTTATAGTGCTTTATGTCGATGATATTCTTCTCATTGGGAATGAAGTAGGAATATTAGAGAAGACTAAAGCATGGTTATCTACAAAATTCTCCATGAAAGATTTGGGAGAAGCTTCCTTTGTATTGGGAATACGGATCTATAGAGATAGATCTAAAAGGTTGCTAGGGCTATCCCAAATGTTGTACATAGAAAAGATACTAAAGAGGTTTAGTATGGATGATTCGAAGAAAGGGTTTCTTCCAATGCGACATGGAATCCATCTCTCCAAGTCGATGTCTCCCAAGACTGACGATGAAAGAGAAAGGATGTCAAAGATACCTTATGCGTCCGCTATAGGGAGCATAATGTACGCCATGCTATGTACTAGGCCGGATGTGGCACATGCTCTTAGTGTCACAAGCCGCTTTCAATCCGATCCAGGTGAGAGTCACTGGAGTGCCGTAAAAGCAATCCTCAAGTACTTGAGAAGAACTAAGGATTTGTTCTTGGTCTATGGTAATGGAGAATTAAAACTTGAAGGTCACACTGACTCTAGTTTTCAGTGTGATGTAGATGACTCCAAGTCTATGTCAGGATTTGTATTTTGCTTGAACGGAGGTGCAGTAAGTTGGAAGAGTTCCAAACAGGAAACTGTAGCCGATTCTACAACCGAAGCAGAATACATAGCTGCATGTGATGCTGCTAAGGAAGGTGTTTGGATGCGAAACTTCATCCAAGAGTTGGGTGTAGTTCCTAGCATTGCCGAACCCGTTGCTATCTTCTGTGATAACAATGGGGCCATTGCGCAAGCAAAGGAGCCAAGATCTCATCAAAGATCCAAGCACGTATTGAGGCGATATCATTTGATACGAGATATCATTGATAGAGGAGACGTGAGAGTGGCGCGCGTTGACTCAAAAGAAAATGTGGCGGACCCACTGACTAAACCATTGCCAATCAAGGCTTTTGAAGGACATCGCCTTAAGATGGGCCTTAGAGTTATGAACGATTGGCTTTAGTGCAAGTGGGAGATTGTTAGAGTAGTGCCCTGCAAGCCAATCGGTTGTCTTGTAAATACTCTTGTAATCAATCTTATTCATGATCAATAAAAGTTCGCATTGGCAATTCTTCATTTATTGTGATACATCTAAGCAATTTATGAAGCCCTTAGATCGTCGAAACTATGGAACATGGTGCATCCCTCTATGGAATATGTTCTACTATGGTTTAAGATCTTAAAAGCTTTCCAAGTCGTAGAATACAATTGAGATAGGGCATCATTGTATTCGGTAAGACTTGCACGAGTATGCATTCTCTTTTGCATGAGGATGGATAGTTCCATGGACATCGATATGGTAGATATCAATGCATAAGAGTGGGCGGCTTGATGAGATCAAGCGCGTCGAAACCCCGCAAGAAGAATCTCATCTTAGGAGTTTATCGGAGATGAAGATTTCTTCTACTTACGATAGTGTACATAAATTGGTCCTTTGACTTGAGACGTTAGAGTGAACTTCATGCGGAGCGTTTATGCTTTGATGTGTTACTCGACTACTAATTAGCGAGTCATTATAGTTTCACGTTGGGTATGGATTGCTTCGTAGTGAGGTTAATAACGTCAATAAAGGATCCATTAACTCCCACCGTGATGTGGTTGGGCGATTTCCTATGCATTCTTTTGTATGGATTTATTCCGGGAATCTTCGGCCGAAGTGAGTGATGTTAGATTTGGAAAGGAGTTTCCAAATGGGTAATCACTAAACGGAATCACCATAAAGAATAAAGACGCATAGTTATCAAGGCTAATAGGAATCCGTTGGACTCCATGTCCTAGGCCTCGATCGGGAAATAAGTTATTGGAAGGAGCGTACGGGCATGGTATGCGTAAGAGGATTGATGAGATCAATTCAAGAAAGGTTCACACTTTTTATTCATCATTAGTTAGGACTCGTCGACCGTGACTAGACGACTACCTCGAGTGTTGGGTACTCTAGATTTGATGAGATCATATCTAAGAGTGATTGATTAAAAGTAGTTTAATTAATCTTTTTAATTAAATCACAAATGCTTTGTGAGCCCACGGCTAATTGATGGTGAACCCAAGGGGCCACACACAATAGCACAAGATGCAACTTAGTTCAATCTATTAAAGGTCAAATTGGATTTGACAAGAAGTAGTAATTAATTAATGGAGATTAATTAATTAAAGGACTCTATTAATTTAAGTGTTAAATTAATTTAGTAGAAATTAATTAGAAGGGTCTAATTAATTGAAGGAAGAAATAAATGGGTTTCTAATTTTGAATTAGAGATTGGATTTATTAATTGGGAAATAAATGTCCAATTAACCCATGACCAATCTAAATTGGTCTTATGAGATGATCATATATGATATGATATAATGTTAATATATATATGTGATATATATATACAAGAGAGAAAAATAAATATCTTATCAAAGTGGTGGCCCCCACCACTAACTTGTATCAAAAGTAGTGTGCTTGGGAAGCTCAAGAAGTGTGCTTGGGAAGCACAATAAAGCTACAAGTCTTATTGGTGGATTTGATCCAACAATAAACTACATTGAATAATGTACACACATAAAAGATAAGATGTTGCCTTCATTCATTAGAGGTAGAAGTAGCAAGACAAAAACACACACTACACCTTTTAGTGTGTGTTCGGATTTCTCTCAAACCCTAGAAAGAAAAGTTGTTTTCTTCATCTCTTTCTCTTCCTTCATCAAGTTTCTAACTTGATTCAAGTACTACTTCATTCTAGCTAATAGATTGAGGGTGTATTTGCAAGATCTAGTTCATCTTCTTTACTTCTTAAGTGCTATCACTTGTGTGTGTGGGCTAGCTTTGGAGGATCTACACTTGGAGATCTTGGTGTGGATATTCTTGAGGATCTTGAAGAAAGAAGTTTTAAAGGAGGAGATTCTAGTTTGGAGGTGTTGAACCCGTGAGCTTGGAGGTTCTTGAAGGTTTCGGGTGTTACTTGCTTGTCCCGATTCTTTGCGGCTCTTCACCTCCCAAAGATTGGGAGAGGTATGACTTGATATCTTTCCTTCTAATATGAACTTTGAATGCATGATGATCCTAGGATAGTAATGGTAGAAGGTCTCCAAGGTTTTCTTGCAAAGTAGTTGCATTTTTGGGCCTATTTGTCCCCGATCAAAATTTTTGTTTCCGCTGCGTTTTGGCTGACCTTAGGACCATTACCATCAAGTGGTATCAGAGCCAAATCATGCTATTTCATATTAGATTCGTGATTCATAAGTGTTATGAATGTTTCCTTACGTTTTGGTGAAAACGGTTTGTTAAAATTTGAAGTGCATCAACCGATTTGCTTTCGGATTTAAGGGCTGTTTTTGTGGTTGATTATGGTTAGATAATGTTTATGAACACTTTGTTGGATATAAGGATGTATGGAGTAAGGGTGGTTTTAGTTTGAAAATTGGTTTTTGGTGAAAAGACCGTATGTGCCGGGTTGTAGTGGAACAATCGCACCTACCGGTAAAATTGTCTAAATCTTGTTAGTCCTACGGTTTCCTAAGGTAATGTAGGGCTGTGGGTAAGCCTCTTTACTTATGGATAACTTTAGGATGAGCCGGATTGGTCATAAAACCGAAATTCAAACACCTATCGAGCTCCTACATCAAGTTATCTAAATTTGTGTTCTTTGGTCTCATTAAATTGGGACACCACAATGTACATGCCTTAATCCTTTAGAAATTGGTAGATAATCTTCTTGGTAAATTTACTTTATCGATGCCCATTGTGTGATGAATGTATGGGTGGATGATCTAGTGGCCTTGACCTTATGTGATTGGATATTAATCTTGTAATTCATTTGATGATTTGGGTTTGTAATTAAATGGGGCTTGCATGCCTCTTATTTCTTGACTTATGTCAATGTAAAGAGAGTAGGCGTTAGGTTGTGAGGTTTATTCAAGATGAAGGACTTGAAGGACTTGTGAAGGACTTGAAGGACTTGGAGGACTTGAAGACCTTGAAGGCCATGTATGCATGGTGATGCATATGTAATAGAATAGGATTCTATTTCCATTTGTTTACTTACCCTAGATTGACCAATTGGGACATTCGTTGGCTCGGAATGGACCACATAGGATCGGCCCATGATCATCCACCACGCGATAGGAGCATGCTAGGGCCGTTTATGCTTTGTTGGTATTTTATCCATTTGATGTATGTGATGCATGTTAGGATAGATCACCTAACAAAGATAAACAACTAAAATTTGGTGAGATCTTGCAACTTCAAATAATTAAAAACCTCCACTCGACCCAATCGAGTTTAATAATTAAGTCATAATGGGCAAGCGAGTTTTCGTAGTCCATGCCTTCCATCAATAGGGCTAGGTCATGAGTTGTATTCGATTCATCCGTTGTCTCACGAGTCGTGGAACGGGTGTAATTAGAGCAATATGATCGTTTCCTTGATGCACGAGTTAAAGTGCCAAGGGTAGGGCATATTCGGGTCATGGCGTTGTTTCACGAGTCGTGGAACGTCCATGATTGGGGTATGTCTTATCAAGATTGATGGTGTAGACTTAACGTTTAATAATATGGATGTCGCACGAGTCGTGGGTCCATACGAAAAGCGAGGCAAAATATTCTCAAAGGTCGTTTGGTAGAAACGATTGGCAATTTGTTGCCTACCTATTGAATTGACCACATGTCTCACGAGTCGTGGGTGTGGAAAATGTCTTTAGGACTTTGAGACCTACTAAGAAATTTGATTTCTCGTTTACCATGTGGGGGCATGGGATTCGATAAAATAGTGGGAGACCTTTATGGTTAGAAGTCCAAGATCATAAAGAATATTGAAAAATTGAATGAACGCTAAACATAATCTTTTTCGCCTTTGTAGATTTAAAAGTGTTTTAAATGGCAAAGAACCCACTTCATATGATACTTGACTCAAACAAACTCACCGGGCCAAATTACTCCGATTGGCTGCGCAACCTTCGCATTGTTCTCGATTCAGAGAAAAGGAGCTATGTCCTGTCCGCCCCACCCCCTGTGGCTTTACCGACTGATTCGTCGGATGAGGAACGGGCCACCTTTGACAAGTGGGTCGAAGATGATCTTCAGGCCCGTTGCCTCATGTTGGCCTCAATGTCAAGTGAGCTTCAAAAGCAACATGAGAACATGTCTCATGCTTCGGATATCCACCTTCACTTGTCCGAGTTGTACTCGACTCCAGGTCGGCAAGAACGTTACTTGGCAAGTAAGGAGCTTTTCCAAGCTCGCATGATTGAGGGTTCATCGGTCCGTGAGCATGGGCTTAAAATGATTGGACTCATCGAAAAGCTTGCTCGTCTTAACGTGGTTATGGACAATGAACTCTATATGGATTTGATCCTTCAATCATTGCCCCGCTCATTTGACAACTTTGTGATGAACTTTAACATGCATAACATGGAAGTTGGACTTCATGAACTTGTTAATATGCTTCACACGGCGGAAAGCTCGATAGTAAAGGAGAAACATGTGATGTTAGCTCCCATTTCTTCCAGGGGCCGAAAGGCGAAGGGAAAGAAAAAGAAGGGGAAAAGTTCCTCTAAGGACAAGAAGCCTCTTAAGGCCACACCTAAAGTTGCGAAGGGAAAGGTGCCTAAGGGTATTTGTTTCCATTGTAATAAAGAAGGGCATTGGAAGAGGAATTGTCCTCTTTACCTTAAAACCGTCCCAAATAAGAATCAAGGTATATTTTTCGTTGAAGTTAATATTTCCGTGAATAATGCTAATTGGGTTTTGGACACCGCTTGTGGTTCTCACCTTTGTAATGACAAACAGGTGATGAGAACAACAAGGCCCCTTAAACCCGAGGATTGGATTCTCCGCTTGGGCAATGGTGCAAAAGTTGCAGCCGAAGCAATAGGGGACGTAGAACTAGATGTAGGACATTGTAAGCTAGTCCTTAGAGATTGTCTCTATGTACCTACTTTAATCAAGAACCTTATTTCCATTCCTGTTTTGGATCAAGAAGGTTTTTGTTTTACCATTATGAATGGAATTTTTAGCATTTCAAAGAATGGTTCTTTATATGCAAAAGGTACACTAGCTAATGGATTGTATAATCTTGAAACGTCCATAACATCTAACACTATATTGCATGTTCACGATAATATTAAGAAACGAAAGGCAAATAACGATAACTCCGCATATCTATGGCATGCTAGACTTGGACATATTTCCATGAAGAGGATTCAAAGGTTGGTCTCAAATGGGTCTCTAGAAATAGTGGACTTGGATGAGTTCCCAACTTGCGAATCTTGCTTAAAGGGAAAAATGACCAAATTGCCATTTTCTGGGAAACCGGAACGTGCTTCAAGCACTTTGGATTTGATCCATACGGATATATGTGGACCACTAAGTGTTAGTGCTCGAGGAGGTTATAAGTACTTCATAACCTTTACCGATGATCATTCACGGTATGGATTTGTGTATCTCATAACACATAAGTCCGAAGCTTTTGAAAGGTTCAAAGAGTTTCGAAATGAAGTAGAAAAGCAACTCGGTAAAAGTATTAAGTCACTTCGATCCGATCGACGTGGAGAATACTTGAGTAGCGAATTCCTCGGTTATTTAAAAGAGAATGGGATTCTCTCAAAGTGGACTCCTCCGGGTACTCCTCAATTGAACGGAGTATCGGAGAGAAGGAATAGAACTCTGTTGGACATGGTTCGATCCATGATGAGTTTCACGGATTTACCTAGAAGCTTTTGGGGTTTGGCTCTTCTTACAGTTTCGAAGATACTAAACGTAGTACCTTCGAAAACTGTGCCTAAGACACCTCATGAGATGTGGTTCGGCAAAGCACCCTCTTATAAATTCATGAGAATTTGGGGGTCTCCCGCTTATGTCAAGAAGCTAGTGGGAGATAAGTTGGAAGCCAAGTCCACCTTATGCAAATTTGTGGGATATCCTAGAGAGTCTATTGGATATCAATTCTATGATCCTAAGGAACAAAATGTGTTTGTTTCTAGGAACGCCATTTTCTTGGAAGAACGTCTTCTTGATAATGAAAAGATGGAGATAGAATTGGAGGAAATTCGTGAGACGAATGAATCACCACAAGAGATGGAAACAAATGAGAGTAATGAGGAAACCACTAGTACACAACAACTTCGTAGGTCCACTCGTGAACGTAAACAACCCGAACGGTTTGGATTGATACATGAAACGGGGCAATTGGATATTGATCCAAGGACTTATGAAAAGCTATGTTGGACATAGATTCGGGAAAATGGCGTGAAGCCATGAGTGCCGAATTGGACTCCATGTACTCAAACAAGGTATGGACCTTGGTAGATCCACCAAAGGGAGTAGTACCCGTTGGTTGCAAGTGGATCTATAAGCGAAAGCTTGGAGTAAATGGAGAGGTGTCGACCTACAAGGCAAGGCTAGTAGCGAAGGGATATACTCAAAGGCCGGGCATCGACTTTGAGGAAACCTTCTCGCCGGTGGCCATGCCGAAGTCCATTCGGATCTTGCTTGCCATAGCCGCATGGTACGACTATGAGATATGGCAAATGGATGTGAAAACCGCTTTTCTCAATGGAGACATTGAAGAAGAAATTTATATGGAGCAACCAAAATGTTTCACACCCAAAGGTAGTGAGCAAAAGGTTTGCAAACTGCAAAGGTCCATTTATGGACTTAAACAAGCATCCCGAAATTGGAACAAGCGTTTTGATGAGACAGTCAAATCGTTTGGCTTCATCAAGAACATCTATGAACCTTGTGTGTACAAGAAGGTTACTGGGAGCTCGATAGATTTTATAGTGCTTTATGTCGATGATATTCTTCTCATTGGGAATGAAGTAGGAATATTAGAGAAGACTAAAGCATGGTTATCTACAAAATTCTCCATGAAAGATTTGGGAGAAGCTTCCTTTGTATTGGGAATACGGATCTATAGAGATAGATCTAAAAGGTTGCTAGGGCTATCCCAAATGTTGTACATAGAAAAGATACTAAAGAGGTTTAGTATGGATGATTCGAAGAAAGGGTTTCTTCCAATGCGACATGGAATCCATCTCTCCAAGTCGATGTCTCCCAAGACTGACGATGAAAGAGAAAGGATGTCAAAGATACCTTATGCGTCCGCTATAGGGAGCATAATGTACGCCATGCTATGTACTAGGCCGGATGTGGCACATGCTCTTAGTGTCACAAGCCGCTTTCAATCCGATCCAGGTGAGAGTCACTGGAGTGCCGTAAAAGCAATCCTCAAGTACTTGAGAAGAACTAAGGATTTGTTCTTGGTCTATGGTAATGGAGAATTAAAACTTGAAGGTCACACTGACTCTAGTTTTCAGTGTGATGTAGATGACTCCAAGTCTATGTTAGGATTTGTATTTTGCTTGAACGGAGGTGCAGTAAGTTGGAAGAGTTCCAAACAGGAAACTGTAGCCGATTCTACAACCGAAGCAGAATACATAGCTGCATGTGATGCTGCTAAGGAAGGTGTTTGGATGCGAAACTTCATCCAAGAGTTGGGTGTAGTTCCTAGCATTGCCGAACCCGTTGCTATCTTCTGTGATAACAATGGGGCCATTGCGCAAGCAAAGGAGCCAAGATCTCATCAAAGATCCAAGCACGTATTGAGGCGATATCATTTGATACGAGATATCATTGATAGAGGAGACGTGAGAGTGGCGCGCGTTGACTCAAAAGAAAATGTGGCGGACCCACTGACTAAACCATTGCCAATCAAGGCTTTTGAAGGACATCGCCTTAAGATGGGCCTTAGAGTTATGAACGATTGGCTTTAGTGCAAGTGGGAGATTGTTAGAGTAGTGCCCTGCAAGCCAATCGGTTGTCTTGTAAATACTCTTGTAATCAATCTTATTCATGATCAATAAAAGTTCGCATTGGCAATTCTTCATTTATTGTGATACATCTAAGCAATTTATGAAGCCCTTAGATCGTCGAAACTATGGAACATGGTGCATCCCTCTATGGAATATGTTCCAATATGGTTTAAGATCTTAAAAGCTTTCCAAGTCGTAGAATACAATTGAGATAGGGCATCATTGTATTCGGTAAGACTTGCACGAGTATGCATTCTCTTTTGCATGAGGATGGATAGTTCCATGGATATCGATATGGTAGATATCAATGCATATGAGTGGGCGGCTTGATGAGATCAAGCGCGTCGAAACCCCGCAAGAAGAATCTCATCTTAGGAGTTTATCGGAGATGAAGATTTCTTCTACTTACGATAGTGTACGTAAATTGGTCCTTTGACTTGAGACGTTAGAGTGAACTTCATGCGGAGCGTTTATGCTTTGATGTGTTACTCGACTACTAATTAGCGAGTCATTATAGTTTCACGTTGGGTATGGATTGCTTCGTAGTGAGGTTAATAACGTCAATAAAGGATCCATTAACTCCCACCGTGATGTGGTTGGGCGATTTCCTATGCATTCTTTTGTATGGATTGATTCCGGGAATCTTCGGCCGAAGTGAGTGATGTTAGATTTGGAAAGGAGTTTCCAAATGGGTAATCACTAAAAGGAATCACCATAAAGAATAAAGACGCATAGTTATCAAGGCTAATAGGAATTCGTTGGACTCCATGTCCTAGGCCTCGATCGGGAAATAAGTTATTGGAAGGAGCGTACGGGCATGGTATGCGTAAGAGGATTGATGAGATCAATTCAAGAAAGGTTCACACTTTTTATTCATCATTAGTTAGGACTCGTCGACCGTGACTAGACGACTACCTCGAGTGTTGGGTACTCTAGATTTGATGAGATCATATCTAAGAGTGATTGATTAAAAGTAGTTTAATTAATCTTTTTAATTAAATCACAAATGGTTTGTGAGCCCACGGCTAATTGATGGTGAACCCAAGGGGCCACACACAATAGCACAAGATGCAACTTAGTTCAATCTATTAAAGGTCAAATTGGATTTGACAAGAAGTAGTAATTAATTAATGGAGATTAATTAATTAAAGGACTCTATTAATTTAAGTGTTAAATTAATTTAGTAGAAATTAATTAGAAGGGTCTAATTAATTGAAGGAAGAAATAAATGGGTTTCTAATTTTGAATTAGAGATTGGATTTATTAATTGGGAAATAAATGTCCAATTAACCCATGACCAATCTAAATTGGTCTTATGAGATGATCATATATGATATGATATAATGTTAATATATATATGTGATATATATATACAAGAGAGAAAAATAAATATCTTATCAAAGTGGTGGCCCCCACCACTAACTTGTATCAAAAGTAGTGTGCTTGGGAAGCTCAAGAAGTGTGCTTGGGAAGCTCAAGAAGTGTGCTTGGGAAGCACAATAAAGCTACAAGTCTTATTGGTGGATTTGATCCAACAATAAACTACATTGAATAATGTACACACATAAAAGATAAGATGTTGCCTTCATTCATTAGAGGTAGAAGTAGCAAGACAAAAACACACACTACACCTTTTAGTGTGTGTTCGGATTTCTCTCAAACCCTAGAAAGAAAAGTTGTTTTCTTCATCTCTTTCTCTTCCTTCATCAAGTTTCTAACTTGATTCAAGTACTACTTCATTCTAGCTAATAGATTGAGGGTGTATTTGCAAGATCTAGTTCATCTTCTTTACTCCTTAAGTGCTATCACTTGTGTGTGTGGGCTAGCTTTGGAGGATCTACACTTGGAGATCTTGGTGTGGATATTCTTGAGGATCTTGAAGAAAGAAGTTTTAAAGGAGGAGATTCTAGTTTGGAGGTGTTGAACCCGTGAGCTTGGAGGTTCTTGAAGGTTTCGGGTGTTACTTGCTTGTCCCGATTCTTTGCGGCTCTTCACCTCCCAAAGATTGGGAGAGGTATGACTTGATATCTTTCCTTCTAATATGAACTTTGAATGCATGATGATCCTAGGATAGTAATGGTAGAAGGTCTCCAAGGTTTTCTTGCAAAGTAGTTGCATTTTTGGGCCTATTTGTCCCCGATCAAAATTTTTGTTTCCGCTGCGTTTTGGCTGACCTTAGGACCATTACCATCAAGTGGTATCAGAGCCAAATCATGCTATTTCATATTAGATTCGTGATTCATAAGTGTTATGAATGTTTCCTTACGTTTTGGTGAAAACGGTTTGTTAAAATTTGAAGTGCATCAACCGGTTTGCTTTCGGATTTAAGGGCTGTTTTTGTGGTTGATTATGGTTAGATAATGTTTATGAACACTTTGTTGGATATAAGGATGTATGGAGTAAGGGTGGTTTTAGTTTGAAAATTGGTTTTTGGTGAAAAGACCGTATGTGCCGGGTTGTAGTGGAACAATCGCACCTACCGGTAAAATTGTCTAAATCTTGTTAGTCCTACGGTTTCCTAAGGTAATGTAGAGCTGTGGGTAAGCCTCTTTACTTATGGATAACTTTAGGATGAGCCGGATTGGTCATAAAACCGAAATTCAAACACCTATCGAGCTCCTACATCAAGTTATCTAAATTTGTGTTCTTTGGTCTCATTAAATTGGGACACCACAATGTACATGCCTTAATCCTTTAGAAATTGGTAGATAATCTTCTTGGTAAATTTACTTTATCGATGCCCATTGTGTGATGAATGTATGGGTGGATGATCTAGTGGCCTTGACCTTATGTGATTGGATATTAATCTTGTAATTCATTTGATGATTTGGGTTTGTAATTAAATGGGGCTTGCATGCCTCTTATTTCTTGACTTATGTCAATGTAAAGAGAGTAGGCGTTAGGTTGTGAGGTTTATTCAAGATGAAGGACTTGAAGGACTTGTGAAGGACTTGAAGGACTTGGAGGACTTGAAGACCTTGAAGGCCATGTATGCATGGTGATGCATATGTAATAGAATAGGATTCTATTTCCATTTGTTTCTGCAATCACGACTTGCTTCTGCAATGCTAAATTTCAAAGTAGTAGGGATAAGTGGATGCTAAAATTTATTTCATATATGATAATGATATCGTAGCATCACCACAAGTAAATACATACACACTTTGCGATCTACTTTTATTCGGATCAGAAAGATAATCAGCGTATGAATTACCCACCACTTGTGGATTGGAACCTTTAGAGTAAATTAAGCACATGTCAGTTGTTCTATGAAAATAGTGTAATATATCTTCAATCATTCTAATGTCTTCTTGTTAATGCAAAGATATACCTTTGCAAGAAAATTAACCGAGAATGCTATATCATGCCTTGTACAATTTACAAGACATATTAAGGCTCCAATTGCACTTAGATAGTGTACTTCAGGACTAATTAGTTCTTTTATGGTTCTTTAGAGGATGAAAATAATTTATCTTTATATCTAAAGATTGAACAACCATTGGACTATTCAATTGATGAGTTTAATCAATATAAAATGTCAAATGATGGACAAAGATTTCATCTGATAAATGCTCGATCTGAAGACCGAGACAAAATATTATTTTTCCAAGATTTTCCATCTCAAACTCTTTCATCGAATGATTTGCTGTCATTGTGAGTCTTTCAAGAGTCCCCATGAGATTTAACTCGTCCACGTGTACCTCAATGATATAAAATCTATTTTCACATCGTTTAATTAAAATACATGGAAAAATTGGATTATCCATGAGTCATTTATTTACAAGGTAATCACTGAGCCGATTATATCACATCCCGTCATAGTGTTTTAACCCGTACAAGGAACATTGCAGTTTGATAGAATACAATCCATGAGACATTTGATTATGTGCTACACGAATTTCAAGTCACTATCAAGTGATCCATACAAATATGCGGTAACTACATCCATTAGGCGCATGTCTAGTCTTTGAGATACTACACAGTTAATTAAATACCGCAACGTGATTACGTCGATCACGGGGGAATATGTCTCAACATAATAATTATAAGTCTTTGTGAGATACCTTGTGCAACAAGTCGTACCTTCTCTCCCACAATTTTGTTTTTCTCATTTTGTTTTCGTACAAATACTCATTTGTACTCAATCGATTTTCACGACTTCAGACATGTGTACTGCTAGTCCAAATACTATACGATTTCAAAATGATCGGTTTTCACGATTTCAGGCGTGCGGACTTCTAATCCATAGCGATCTGGTATCGCATCTTTCTATATTGGCCAATTATTTTATGTCGGCATTCATTCAACCGATCAAGGTTCAGGATCCGGATTTATAATTTTTATAGCGACCTTATGAGCAAAAATATTCTCTATAAAAACTTTCTTTCTATCCACTTTTCTTTAGTTTTCAAATAACTCAAAGAGATCTCTTTTTGTTACATGTGCCTCTTCAAGGGCTCTATAGCGCTTTTGAAACAACTTACTCTCCAGAAGGAACATATACCTCTTATACCTTTTTTCATTTGAGTATTTTCTTTTGCACCAATATAATGTGCTAGCATATTATCCTTCACGGACATCAATCCATTTGATAGGATAGTGCCTAGCAAGCCAATATTAATTAGTTAGTTGAAGTACTATTTTCTTATGGTTTATAATTAATACGCCCGTTCATTCATAGTACGTGAAATTGAACAATGGCCAACTTCATCTCTCGCGAACTTATCTAAGCGATTGGATGAAATCCTAAGGTCACAATAGACTATGGGACGATTCACTTCAGTACTGAGTGCAATCATGAAACAGTCTCAAAGGTCATGATCTTAAAACCGTTCCAAGTCATAGATTCCGAACGAGACGGGGTATCGTAGGAATCGCCAAGACTTGTACAAGTATGCATGATTCACATGGACTAAATTTGTAGCGTTTCATGAGCAAGGCATTTGAGGCCAGTGCATATGAGTAGGTGGTTCAATGGAGGATTGAACGCATCGAACGACCCGAACAGAGAAACCCATTGTGGAAGCGCATGACGCATATCGGTGATGGGATGTTTCTCAAGGCTTATGATAGTATAAGATTTAGTCCTTGGAGAGGTACTAGGGCGAATTCGGTGCACGAGTGTGCGTAATTAGATTTAGGTACTGGTCACGTAGCCTGGCCACAAAGTGCCTAAGTTGGGTGCGTACACAACTGTACGCGAGTGGTTAGTACTAAGAAATGATCTATCGACTCATCCTGATAGGGTGGGAGAATTCCTGTACGTTCTTCGATAATATGTTCCTAGAAATCCATGGCCATGGTTGGTGACGAATTTGGAAAGGGGTTTCCAAATTTGGCAGTCACACTGGAATTATTATCCAGAATTAGAAAGTACAGAATCGAGATAATTAGAGGTGCGGATCAATTCACAACCCTAGGTCTCGGTCGGGAAATTAGTCGTGGAAGGACCGTATGTACATGGCAATTATAAGAGGTGAGGTTCACAATTATCAATTCACCTTTAATTGGGCTTCATGGGCTTGTGACTAGACATCGACCATGAAGTGTGGTTACTCCTGAATTAATAAAGAAATTAATTCTGGAGTGGTCAATTAAAAGTTGTTTAATTGATCGGAGCATTTAATTGCTCGTTAATTAAATCACGAAAGTAGTGGGCCTGCTGCCAATTGATGGTGAACCCAGAGGGTCACACACAATACAATTGGACAGTGACAGTCATTAAGGAATGGAAATGATTTAAAGTTGTTAAATTAAAGTAATTGAATTAAAGTACTAATTCAATGGGAAGAATATTAATTAGATACCTAATTGATTAATGTTTAATTAATTAATTAGAGTTATCTGATTAATTGTGAAATTAATTAAAGTAGTTAATTAATAAAGTTGGAAGATTAAATAATTACCCAATTTTAGGATTTGGATAATTATATGGGTTGATTTGTGATAATCTTGAAAATAGGGGTAGGGGCGATTTTTGTGAAGAAAAGGAAAAAGAGTTTTATTCTTGGAAAACAAGTAAGAAGAGATATATCAAATCTTACATTCTAAGTTGATAAGGAATGAAGATTTGATTGAGAAGGGAAGAAGATATCTTCTAAGAGAAGGATTTTTCTCTCATAAATACTTCTTCTCATCTCTTCTTCATAACACACAACACCAGAAAAACTCTTGAGAGAACAAAATTACTCTGCCAAAATTATAAGAGAGAAATCTGATTTTTGCACAAGAATTTTTATTTACAAAATCGCCCCACATAACTTTCGCCCCAAAACCCTAGTCGCCCAAACAAGCTCGGCCGAACCTAACCTGGCCGATCCTGACTTGGCCAAAATTGGTCTGATCACATAAGCCCTGTGATTAGTCTTCTTCCACACGATCTCCCAATCCAGATCCAGATCTAGATCCTGATCGAGATCTGCAGAGTTCTTTGCTGACAAACCTTCAAGATCCAGTTCGTAGCCTACGACTCGGAGGTGTCACTACCATCCAGTTGGTGTGGATCAACTTTGGAGGTGAGACACATGGATCACTCATATTGTGGATTGAATGAAACGCCTGGAGGTAACCACCACCGAGCTGTGGTGAGGTAAATCGCAAAAACCCCCTTATGTTTATGTTATTGTTCGATTCAAGCTTTTCGTATAATAACTGTGGAGAAAGTTTTATGGGACTAATAGGGACCTCGAAAAATTTTAAATTTCGCACTTTGTTGTATTGATAATCGAGCCCCAAACTAGAAATATCCCAACAGTGGTATCAGAGCCAACTCCATACGTTTTATACGAAAAGGCCTGAACATAATGTGTGTTCACCGTATATGTGGAATTATGTGTATGAGAACGAGTGATAATTATGTTATGTTAATTGATTCTTGCTTGTTATGACTGGATCTATGATTGGGTAAAATTGCCTTTCAAGATCTGTGGCAAATTTATAGTTTTTCGAAAAATCAGGACTCTTTGTGCAATTAATCGCAAAACGTTTAAATTAGGGCTGAAAATTTAATTTTCTGTTTCTGGAAATTTTGTAAAATCTGGGCTGTTTCTGAAATTCTGATCGCACGGGTTTTTGGGCTGTTACGCAATTTCCGAAAATTCAAGGACTGTTTCGTAATTTTCAAAAGTTCAGGGGTCAGTTTGTAAAATTCGAAAATTTTCTGGATTTCAATATTTTATTTTCTGGTCCTTCTGTCCGAAAACTGTTTTGGGGGTATTTTGTAACTTTTCAAAAGTTTTGGGGTCAAAAGTGCACCGAAAGTATAGGGGCCAAACTGCAATTTTCAAAAGTTGAAAAATCAGAATCTGTATTTAAGGCAGAAAACTTGTTTTGTTTATCCGAGAATTTATTTGTCATAATTAGTAGTGACTAAAATGCAAGAATCATAGGAAGTTAGTTTTAAAAAGTAGTTTTAAAATTAAGAAAGAAATTCGTAAAAGTTGTTTGCATGTTTCTTGCTCTACGTGAACTGTTTACGTGGTTTTCGATCGCGCCGAGCCTTGACCTTAGGTTAGATGTGGTTGGTTTAATTTAATGCATGGTTTTTATTGGGCCTGCGAGCCTGTTATTATTTTTGGTCCACTTTGAGCCTTTGTAATATAATAGGGCTTTACTGCTTTCCTAGTTTAGGATGGAGGCCCGTTTGCAAGCAAGGTGGGAGCCCAAGAAGAATTGAAGGCCATGTATGCATGGTACATTGTGTAATAGCATAGGTCCTTTGAGAACCCTTTAGATTGACCAATTGGGCCAACATCATTGGCTCGATGATGGCCTGCATAGGAGGCCCCCGATCGAAAACATGTTGTGGTAGTATGCATGCTAGGCTTGTATGACTTTTATTTATTAGTCGATTTATGATTGCTTGTGTGTTTTCGCGCTAGAATCTAGATCGTAAATAAAAGATAAAGCATAATTGAAGCGGTGAGATCTCTTGGAGAGTTTCTTTAAACTCTCAAAACCGAAAATTCCCCTCTCGAATAAATATTAAGTCATATTGGGTTAAATATAAAATGAAGTTTTATAAATCCAAGCCTTCCATTAATAGGAACTAGTGTATGTTGTTTACTTATCGATAGAAGTGATCGAGAGTCTGGCACCCGAGTCGAAGAAAGGGGCAATACACGAAATTCTTTGATTCTAGTTTTCTTAAAACTCGACAAGGGTAGGGACTGGTCGGGATGTGAAGATCGACCGATAACTAGTTACGGAGAATTCATGACCGGGCCCGTTGCTTATCATGATTAATGGGTTAGACTTAACGCGTAGTAACATTTATGATGTAGCAGTGCTATATAAATGCGAAAAACGAGGCAAAATAGCTTGAAGGTTGTGTAGTAGACACAATTGGTAAAATGTATACCTACCTAGGGAATTAATTGTATGGCCACTAGGAGATAGATTTTTCCCGAAACTAGAAGGGGTTATTGTTTCGATAAAATAGTGGGAGAACTTTTTCGATAAAAAGTACAAATTCGTTAATTATAAGTATTAATATTAAACCTGTCTGCTTATAGTTGTCTGTTTTATTGTTAGTCATTCACCATCCAAACAATACTTAGTGCGTGTTAGAAACGAATCAACTTTGGGAAGTATGATGTGCAATTACCTTCACGAAACAACCATGGCTAAGTTTAACAATGTTAAGGAATATTGTTGTTACTTAACCAAGATGTTCAAACGAATCAAAGGATTTGGAGCCCAAATGATTCTCGAAGATGAGATAGAGATTACTCTACATGGTCTATCTGACACCTTCATTCATTTCATGCAACATTGTGATATTCCGCCTGATGGAATTGAAACAAAACAATTGCATGAGCTGTTAGACAAATATGAAGGAACTCATCTGCAAGGATTTGGACTATATGAAGCAAATTGTCCTCTGTGTAAGTACGAAAAGAAAATAAGGAAGCTCACTGAAAAGGAATTCCTGGATAGACTTAACTACGGTATGACTTTAAGTTATACATCTATTAATTCTTTTTGATGTAAGACATCTGATAAAACTTTCATGTCTGTAAAAGAGTTTACAGGAGACGACTCTATTCCCTCTCCACCTACAAGGAAGAAATTCCTTGAAAGGAAGATGCAAGCAGTGCAGAGAGAGTTGAGGGAAAACGAATTCAGGGATTGGGTCAAGGAAGAACTGAACCTAGACATTCCTTTTTAGCAAAAGAAGTTTTACTTAGTTTTTCGTATTAGCATGAGTTTTTAGTTTTAGTTTATTTTGAGTATTATTTCAAACTTTGTACAAGACTTTATTGCTTTACTATTGAGAATTGAATTTATTTAATTAAAGCTATTTAACTTTGTACAAATGTTGATGCTTTGAAGCATAGAAATAAAACAATGATAAACGAATCAAAACTTCGTAGACTATATGCTGAATCGAACATAAAGAAAAACGAACAAAGATAATCTTCTGCGCTTGAAATATTTATTTTGGATATTCTTCCTAAAGAAAGATTTGTTTTCATCTACTGCTCTTGAAATAAGGAACTTGGATGAACTCACAACCTTCAAATCTCGAAGGAATAATGACCGAAATAAAGGATCGCTAAGGCATTCCAAACATTTCAATCGATAAGAACTAAAAGCACTAGTTCAAAAGGATGCTACTTCATATATACTTACGATTTCAATCGTCAAAGTGTATGTGTACTTTATTGAAGTACAATTCTAAAACTATTGAAGTAATTCAATAGACGTTTTGAAAATGAAGTAACTAAGTGTATTATGTCAAAAGCATTTTGATCTAATCAAACTTGCTGTAACATAAGCAACTAACTCCTCGATTATCTATAAGACGAGAATAGAATTCTCATGAAGCAAATCAAAGAAGGAATTGAACTTGGTTCAATTCACGACAATGATCTTGCTAAATTCCTTTATTCACATTGGGATAGCCTCCCCTGACTCTTCAAAATACTTGGTCAAGTACTTTTCGAAGTGAGTCCTTACACCGCCATGTCATTTAAGACATAGCAATATACCCTTATATGAGAAATTAGATGGTAGATCTGATTCATATAATGTTTGTGGGGTATCCAACGAAATCTATTGGATACCTGTTCTACGACAACGAGAAATGAAAGTATCTCGTAAGAAGCTTGTTCCTCTGTTGACGAATCCTTGTCAAAGGAAATAAGGAATGTCATAGAACTTGATGAAGTCCAAGAACTGGACCCATTCCCATAAACAATGGAAGTAAACCCTGAAACTTGCCGAACCGATCCATGCACAAATAATTAGTAATCTAATCAAATTCGTAAGGAACTCAAAATTTTATTTTACGAAATTGAGAAATTGGATTTTAATCCAAGATTACAAAGAGACTAAGGGATATGGCATGAAGCCATAAGATTCAAAGTGGAGAATTTGACTCGCCTAATGGCGATAGGTCATTCTTCAAAATTCATTTCGAAACTATTAGCCATAGAAAGGTGGTTTTCACTACCGAAGAATGACTATTGGATATGAATCCTGCATCTCACAATTGAAAATTGATGAGAAGATCTCTATTCAAATCCAAAGGTCAATCTATGAATTTTTCAAACTTGGAACATGCAACTTGATAAGTCAATCAAGAATGAATAGCACAGACGAAAGCGTGTTCTTCACGCAATTCTCCATGATAAGATTTGGGAATTACATCTCACGTACTGGCAATACGTATTTATAGAGATAAAAGCGAAGTAGATGTTACAATTCACCGAATCTAAGTACAAAGACTATATATTGATTAAATTCAATATGGAAGAATCCAAGAAAGGATTGATTCCAAAGAGACAAAATTTCTCTTACTTATTTAATGAGCCCTACATATAAATGAGTAAAGAAATAACTGTCTCAAGAAACCTTATGCTTTGGCATTTGGATTGCATGTAGCATGCAATGTCTTGTACTAGACCTGACTCATCAAATGCTCTGACTTTTCACGAGCTACTGATAGTCGAACGCCAGTAAAGTACACTGGACTACCATAAATGCGATCCTCGAAGATAATTAAAGGATATAATGCTGGTATGTGGTAGTAGTGAAGAATTGAAAACTCGAAGGATTTAGTGATTCGAGATTTCCAGTCTGAAGTGGATGATTTATTCGGTCTCAATGGAGCAAAGGTAAATTGGAAGAAATTCCAATAGTATACCATTGCCAACTCAAACAGAATATACGCACCATTGAGATGCTGCACAAGAGAAAGTGTTTAGATGAGAAACATTCATCCAATGATTGGATGAATTACCTAGCATGGCAAAAGCCTATCATAATCTTAACCGATTTAGGTAAGGCAATTGCTCAATGAAAGGAAAACGAGATCTCACCGATGATCTGAACACAATATCATATGATTGAACAAATTATAGGTAGCTGAGACACGTAGAAGTACTACGTTATCTCAACAAGAACAAACTTAGCAGATCCACTAATCAAGCTCTTTCACAAAAGGGTTCGAGGGACATCTTGGTTGTGATTGGCTTTAGGGCAAGTGGGAGATTAATAGGATAGTGCCCAGCAAGCCAATGTTAATTACCTTGTTGAAGTACTATTTTCTTATGGTTTATAATTAATACGCCCGTTCATTCATAGTACGTGAAATTGAACAATGGCCAACTTCATCTCTCGTGAACTTATCTAAGCGATTGGATGAAATCCTATGGTCACAATAGACTATGGGACGTTTCACTTCAGTACTGAGTGCAATCATGAAACAATCTCAAAGGTCGTGATCTTAAAACCGTTCCAAGTCATAGATTCCGAACGAGACGGGGTATCGTAGGAATCGCCAAAATTTGTACAAGTATGGATGATTCACATGGAGTGAATTTGTAGCGTTTCATGAGCAAGGCATTTGAGGCCAGTGCATATGAGTAGGTGGTTCAATGGAGGATTGAACGCATCAAACGACCCGAACAGAGAAACCCATTGTGGAAGCGCATGACGCATATCGGTGATGGGATGTTTCTCAAGGCTTATGATAGTGTACGATTTAGTCCTTGGAGTTGAGGTGCTAGGGCGAATTCTGTGCACGAGTGTGTGTACTTAGATTTTGGTAGCCTGGCCACAAAGTTCCTAAGTTGGGTGCGTACACAACTGTACGCGAGTGGTTAGTACTAAGAAAGGATCTATCGACTCATCCTGATAAGGTGGGAGAATTTCCTATACGTTCTTCGATAATATGTTCCTAGAAATCCATGGCCATGGTTGGTGACGAATTTGGAAAGGGGGTTTTCAAATTTAGCAGTCACACTAGAATTATTATCCAGAATTAGAAAGTACAGAATCGAGATACTTAGAGGTGCCGATCAATTCACACACCCTAGGTCTCGGTCGGGAAATTAGTCGTGGAAGGACCATATGTACATGGCAATTATAAGAGGTGAGGTTCACAATTATCAATTCACCTTTAATTGAGCTTCATGGGCTTGTGGCTAGACATCGACCATGAAGTGTGGGTACTCCTGAATTAATAAAGAAATTAATTCTGGAGTGGTCAATTTAAAGTTGTTTAATTGATCGGAGCATTTAATTGCTCGTTAATTAAATCACGAAAGTCGTGGGCTTGCTGCCAATTGATGGTGAACCCAGAGGATCACATACAATACAATTGGACAGTGACAGTCATTAAGGAATGAAAATGATTTAAAGTTGTTAAATCAAAGTAATTGAATTAAAGTATTAATTCAATGGGAAGAATATTAATTAGATACCTAATTGATTAATGTTTAATTAATTAATTAGAGTTATCTGATTAATTGTGAAATTAATTAAGGTAGTTAATTAATAAAGTCGGAAGATTAAATAATTACCCAATTTTAGGATTGGATAATTATATGGGTTGATTTGTGATAACCTTGAAAATAGGGGTAGGGGCGATTTTTGTGAAGAAAAGGAAAAGGGGTTTTATTCTTGGAAAACAAGTAAGAAGAGATATATCAAATCTTACATTCCTAAGTTGATAAGGAATGAAGATTTGATTGAGAAGGGAAGAAGATATCTTCTAAGAGAAGGACTCTTCTCTTATAAATACTTCTTCTCATCTCTTCTTCATAACACACAACATCAGAAAAACTTTTGAGAGAACAAAATTACTCTGGCAAAATTATAAGAAAAAAAATTTGATTTTTGCACAAGAATTTTTATTTACAAAATCGCCCCACATAACTTTCGCCCCAAAACCCTAGTCGCCCAAACAAGCTCGGTCGATCCTGACTTGGCCGAAATTGGTCTGATCACATAAGCCCTGTGATTAGTCTTCTTCCACACGATCTCCCAATCCAGATCCAGATCTAGGTCCTGATCGAGATCTGCAGAGTTCTTTGCTGACAAACCTTCAAGATCCAGTTCGTAGCCTACGACTTGGAGGTGTCACTACAATCCAGTTGGTGTGGATCAACTTTGGAGGTGAGACACATGGATCACTAATATTGTGGATCGAACGAAACGCCTTGAGGTAACCACCACCGAGCTGTGGTGAGGTAAATCGCAAAAACCCCCTTATGTTTATGTTATTGTTCGATTCAAGCTTTTCGTATAATAACTGTGGAGAAAGTTTTATGGGACTAATAGGGACCTCGAAAAATTTTAAATTCCGCACTTTGTTGTATTGATAATCGAGCCCCAAACTAGAAATATCTCAATACCATTTTAGTGCAATTTTCAAATCTTGCTTATATTATTATTTGCGCGTGGGTCCAGATGAGATACATATTGTACATTCACGCCGTTCAATATTATGAACCGACATTAATTCTCCCCCTAACGGCGGGAAAACTGTCTCATCAAAATGATTATCACCATATCTTGATTTAACCATATCGCCTCATCAGGCGCTCAAGATATATGATTACAGATGGGGAATAAAAATCAACCAACACATCTGTATCGACCCATATTTGTTCTAGTGGTGGAGAAACTAGAAAATAATTCGCACAATCATAATATTCAGTTGAAAATATTAGGCTTTGAGCCTGACAAAATTTGCAACGTTGCTATCAATTTTATAATTTGAGCAAGAATTTCAGCAAAAGCCAAACGAGTTGACAGTAGGCATACATTAGACCATAAAAAAAATGCGTCTAACATGACCAAAATGGTTCATAAAGTGGATATAAGTCTACATATATCCCATTAAAACCATCGTAAATATGTTTGGAATTCATGACCAATCTTCACAGGAGATGATCTTACAAATTAATTTCTTTATGAGCAATCAACACACATAATCATAGGTAAATAATCATCTTGTTTTTAAAAGATGCAAGTAATATTTTGTGCACCGTAATTGCCTCTGGATGGCTAGGTCCATCATGCCATTTAAATCAATGAACTTCTGGTTCAACAAAAATCTTAATCCAACATTTTTTATGGTCGCATATTTCCATTTTTTTTTTTAATGAGAAAACTGGGATCTATTCAATAATATTTTCTGGCATGTAATATTGGATGTAGTATATATTTCATATTCCCCTTATTTATAGTTTCCATATGAAACTCGTCAATATGTACATCAAGACGTATGTCGTTGAAATTCAATAAATCCATTTTGGATTTTAAAGAGCACAAAACCACTTTCATACAAAATATTTGTTCATACAGACAATATTTATCCGCTCTTCTGAAGCTTTTATAGTATCTTGTGGTACTAATATTTGCTTTTGCTAATTTGAAGTTTGAGAATATTTTCTATCTCACTGTCAACCAAATAAATATTTCCACCATTCATCTACGATGCTCACATTTTTCATGCATCTTCGGGATGCTCACATAATTTTCTGCATCTATTATCGTGCATCTTCATGATGCTCATATCAATGCTATTATCCAATATATAAAACAAAGTGAATAAGGTTAGGAAATAAGTTTTAACAAAATTTTCTTTATTCAACTTAAATCAACCTCCCAAGACTTGACATTATGATACGTCAAATAAATAATTGGAAGCATTTAGATATTCAAGTAAGTTCAAAATGTAATGTAACATAAACTTACCATCAAATCTATAATCATTGTTTTTTTTTTCCTTCTCAATATTAGTTTCACTTGTCTTAATAAAATAAATCACCTATATTGTATTAGTACTTTCAAGTGATTTAATTTTAACACCAAAAATATATTTGGCATCGATGATTTAACATCATTTCCTTTACATAGTATATCTTTAGAAAATACCCACAATGTGCATTTGCATTCGACATTTACAAGACCAATGTCATTTCCTCCACACCTTCATAAGTGTTATCAATTTATACACACTTGTTTTTCTGTTTCTTACCACAGTAATCATTTCACTTCGAGTGGTAATAATGCAATCATTCTACGAAATGCATAATATCAATTTTGACTATGACTAAAACATGTCATGTATATTGTTAATCACATTCTCTTCTGGGAATTAATTATTTTCATTTACTTCTAGAAATGAATAATTTATATCAACATTGCATTCACTTCAGGTAATGTTTATCAGTTAGTGAGGTGTGAATTATGATTTTAGAGTTCATTGTTCAACAACAAAATAGATCAATTGAGAAATTGAGAGTATTCTTAAAACCTCTCTTTCGATATTGCTTCTTCAAGAGCATTTT
Source organism: Penstemon eatonii (assembly GCA_038501285.1). Classification (NCBI taxonomy): domain Eukaryota; kingdom Viridiplantae; phylum Streptophyta; class Magnoliopsida; order Lamiales; family Plantaginaceae; genus Penstemon; species Penstemon eatonii. The sequence continues at coordinate 17,342,555 of CM076712.1, read as the reverse complement.
AGAATCATAAAATATGACACTTAATCTCCATATATCTCAATTGAGATTTAATTTTATTACAAAAAAATGTGAAGTATTTAAAAAAATTTAACTTCGGGTGCAAATATTTGTAATGAACAATTTGCGAGTATTATTCACATTTAGTGGTTGGTTGCTCTTTCGAAATATGATGCAACTTCAAGTTTCACCACTCATATATTACCATCACTTTATCTTTCGTTTGGCCAATTTTTCATTGCATGATAAAATTTTCAAGGCCTTATTTTTCATTCAAATGGATTTCAACATCAATAATCCATTTCATATCATTTTCAAATATGTCAAGAGAAATTCAAGCTTAGTGAAATTTGTTATATTTCTAAAGCACAAAATAAACATATATAGTACTTTCGACTCAAATCTTTGGGATTGAGAAGATCACCTAGGCCTCTTTTTTAAGCCGAAAATAAGCTTGTTAAAATATACTCAAATATTCGGGTTTGAGTTGATCACATGAACTTCAAGTCTAATAGAACTCGAATCTTCTAGTTTGAGTTTCCACCAAGGCTTTAAGCCTAACATAAATATGTACTCAAATCTTGAAGTTTGAGATTATCATGTAGGCTTCGGGCCTAATATAATATATTTCATTTGTTAGAACTTCAAGTTCTTGATATAACAAAAATTCAAAATAATTAATTATTCATTTAAACACAAGATCTTCCTATAAATCGTACTTTTTATTTAGTAAATTACATAAACACAATATAAAAATCTTGAAGCTAGATCATGAGTACTAATCTGGTAACAGCATTTTTATTTTCCCTTATAAGTATTTGTATTCGCTTTTTTAATCTTAACAAATGTATCACAGTATCATTAACTATATAATAAAATATATTAACTTAAGCTGTTAGAAGCAATAAAATGACAATGAGACATATGACTATAAATTAAATCACATTGGAATAGTATAAGTAAACAATGGAATAAAATAATCATATATTTCTCCAACTCATTACTTACACATTCTTATTGAATGAGTGAATTCATTTTTAGCAGTGTACCACACAAATCCGTCAAAAGCTTTTCATATTGGTCATCTCTTTGTTGATCCGATTACCTAGTTTAGAATAAAAAAATGGAGCATATTTTGATAACGTGTTATAAAACTAAGCTAAAAGGAACAACAAAGCTAAGCAACTAGTAGAATGTAAAAAACAATGTAGAATAGAGGAAGAGAATATCATATTATTCATTCTTGTTCTTCTCATCAAATACATAACAATGTCTTCTATTTATAGGACTACATGACCAATACAAAAACCAAGAATTAATAGACATGAGAGTTACAAATTATCTTCAATAGTGGGGGTTACAATTATAGGAGTTATAAGTCTCATGGGAGTTACAAAACTCCTTCATGAACATCCACCAAAATATGACTATATTCATTACAATCTAAACTTTTTGTTCAAATCAAATAAAGTAATTGTTGAATTATTAAAGAACTTCCTCGGATTTTTATAAATCCTTCTTTGTGGCTTTTCATACCACGTATTCTAAGGAAGCCCTTAGCCGGATTAATTAGTCAAAGTTGAATCATGGTCTCCTTTCGACCATGAAACCACTATAAGGGCGACTAAGTGTTCCTTAGTCGATTGTAAGTTCTTTCTCGTGTTTAGATTCTTAAACGCCATGTAAATATGTACAGGATCTGGAATCGCCGTTAGACCGAGGAACTTTCAAGAACCGTAAGCAGCACAGGTGAGCGTTGTGTTCATTTGTGTGTTAGTCTGTTAAGCTAGTAGGTCGAGTCTAAGCATGTAATTAGGCTGTAAATAATTAGAACATCATGTGCTATGACTTGTATGAATCGTTTATCATATCAATATGATTATCCTAATACATACTACACCGAATCTAGATCTACTTAGTTGTGAATATGTTCACCTAGCTATATATTTGAATTACTTTTGGTGAATTGTTCATTGTCGGTAAATGTTATATCTGTTTGATATGTTATGTTTCCTTTTGTTTCATATTTTGTGTGGGCCCTATTTGTTTGGTATATGGATCCGATGGTAACCTGGCCGGCAAGGGCCGACAGGATTATCACGGTTACCCGTAGGCCTGGCCTTACAATTCAAGTGGGGAGGAACACTTGGGGAGTAAGGACGAACTTTGGCAAAGACATGTCGATGCATTTCAGATAGTAAGGTCTCTCCTTACTTGGTGAGTTTGGTTGAACATCAGAATGAGGATGGAGGGTAAGTGAAGAACGACATCAGCAACTATTGGTCATTTGAACTCTATGCTTTGATTTTATGAATGTGATATATGCTTAATTCGTTTATATGCTCACGATATATATTATGTTGCATCCATGTGTCACACGCACAATGCACCACAATCTCACTAAGTTGGATGATCAACTTATGCATTCCCTTTTATCATTCTTTTCAGATGCAGGAGTTTCGAGTTATGATGGTTGAGTCGATGAGTCAGTTTCCGGGATCCAGTCAGTCATTGAGGGATTGTCCTCCCTTTTGTTTTACTTGCTTTCACAACTCTACTATTTTTTGTTGTCACCTTGTTATAAGGTTGAATGATGTATTTTGAATATTGTGTTTATGCTTTCCGTAGGCTTGCGGGGTTATCCGTATGACCGTATATTTGGCCTTCTCCGTATATAACGGAGCTATAGGCCTTTTAAATTTTAAATTTAAATTTATCGCAGGCTTTCATGTTTAAAAAAAAATAAAAAATCAGCAACTCTGGTGGGTTATCCCACGCCGGGCGATCCCAAACTCAGGGATGGGCCACGTGGGACCCAATCCGGGGAGTGGGGCGTCACATAGTCAATCGGTGTTCCAGCTGGCTTAGATCCTAACTTTCCTGTTTCTTTCAATAAATCAAGAGTATATTTCCTTTGACATATAAATAATCCTTTATTAGAGTGAGCAATTTCAATTACCAAGAAGTATTTCATTTTTCCCAAGTCTTTCATATCAAATTTTTTATTCAGATATTTCTTTAATTGTTCAATCTCTTAATATTATTACCGGTAATAATAATGTCATCAACATAAACCAAAACAACAACAATTCCAGATTCACTAATTTTGATAAACATAGAAGAGTCAGTTGTACTACGCTTAAAACCAAAATTAAAGAAAGTCATACTTAGCTTACCGTACCATGCTCTAGGGGATTGTTTAAGCCCATTTATAGCTTTATTCAACTTACACACAAAACCTTCAAAGCCTTCAAGATTATGGCCTGGAGGGAGATCCATATAAACTTCTTCTTCTAAATCCCCATGTAAAAAAGCATTTTTTACATCCATTTGGAATAAAGACAAACCATAGTTAGCTGCAATTGACATTAAGACTCAAATTGTATTCATTTTTATTACTGGAGCAAATGTTTCTTTATAATCTACTCCAAAGGTTTGAGTAAATCCTTTCGTGACAAGCCTGGCTTTATGTCTTTCAATAGAACAATCACTATTATATTTAATTTAAAAAACCCATTTACATCCAACAGATCGTTTTCCTTTGGGTAGTTTAATAATGTCCCATGTATGATTTTTAGTCAATGTCTCTAACTCTTCTCTCATAGTTTTCTCCCAAATAGGAATACTTTTGGCTTCACCAAAATCAGATGGCTCAATTTGAACATCTAAATAGCTAAGGAAATATATTCATTTGCATGTTAAAAGGCAATTTATACAACATTTAATTACTCCTAGGCCAGCTATCAGATCTTGAATTTTGTATAGTAAAAAAGTTATATTTCTTGAATCAAATAATAGAATTTTACACCTCAAAATTTTGCTCTTTTTCATTTTTGTTGTCATTTTCACCATGAGTTGTTATATATTTTATTTAAGGAGGGCGGACCCAGAAATTTTAGTCGCGGGGGGCGAGATTAAAATGGAAAGTATATAATTAAATTATATAAAATATTATGATTATCAAAATTTATTTTTAATATGTCGATAAGTCTTATGATACTTGATATTGATAATATATCTAATCAAATAAGATAACAAAAAATATATAATATGCAAAAACAATCACTAGACATAAGAAAAATATGAATCGACTTAAGAAGACAGTTGAATATACATTTCAATGAAAATATTAGTAACTAAAAGTTTACTTTGACATCTTAAATTGTGCTCTACGTTTTTTCATGATATCAAATTCATCTATTATAGAATTACTATCAAAATTTGATGAAAAATCAAAACGCCAAACCCAGACTATTAAATCAGTTCTAATAATTTTAGTGATGAAAAATTAAAAACTTTATAAATAAATTTAATTATTCATAAAAGTTTTTAAAAAAGTACCTTTTGATAATGGCGTTGAGTGATTCAGCCGCTTTGTGAAGAAAACCCCCTTTTTTTATATAACTAGGTGAAAAAAAGTTAATTTGAGAAAAAATTGGAATTCCAAGATTCAACGTTGTTTTGTTTTTCCTTATTAAAAGAGAATTATATTAAGTGTTAAATAATATTTTCCTTATTAAATTCTAGTTAAACTAGGCAACTCTATTAATGGGACTCCATTCTCTAAGATCTGACCACACATTTAATTAAAGTAGACAAAGATTTTTTATTCACAAGTTTATTTCCTTTAGGAATTTAAAGGTACTAACAAGAATATATAAAATACTACTATAATAATAATAATAGATATGCACTACTAGTAAAAAAAAAAAAATTGCTTGGGGGGGGGGGCGCCCTATAGGTCCGCCTCTGTTAAGGACGACCTACTATTCACAATACTTTAATAGACCCTTTATTAGTTTCTGTGCACGTGTCTTATAACTAATCAAATGTTCTACATCAAATTAGCTAGAGGAGATAAATATTTTATTTTTACACAAAATCAATGTAAGGTCCAAACTAATGTACCCAGCCAAATAGTATATTTTTTGTTTATATCTAAAAAATAGTTATTGCTAGTTAAGATTTATTTATTCCTTTATTTAGTTCCACATGATACATTATTGCGGAGACAAATAAAATCCAAAGTAAAATACTTCATTCCTCAAGATTTTACTTTTATTTTTTTATTTTTTTATTTAAGATTATTGCACACGACTAATAATCCATCATTGATTTGGAGAGCGTGAATTAATATAAACATACTCAATAATTTCTTTTTATTTTAAACTCTCTCCAAATAAATGAAATAAAAACATTATGAAGACAAATTATTAACAATATCCTCATCATAAGCATATATAAAAATCACCAAGCCCTTTATTTGTAGCACCTCTAATGATGCTTTATTTACTATTCCATTTTAGTTCATTAGATACACAGTGAATAACATGGAAATCACACATAACTTGGCGAATTAAATTAAGTCCCCACATACAACTTTTGCAGCATTTTCTCATCCGAAAATATGAGTCTCGACATCTTTAGTGAATTCGATCAAAAACTTTAAGGGTGAAAGCGGATGTGGTTTATCAGCACTAAGTAGCTCGTATTCAATGGTCCACGTGATAAAGTCGACTCCCCCTTTTGTTTCTACGTGCATGGTTATAATCATATTTTTGTACAACTCCATCAAATCTCCTTCTACCATCTTATATGAAATTTGTTTTTTCTCCAAGTTTATGTCTTGAAGTATTTGTTTTGCAATCTGTTGTTTTCCATCTAGACATAAATAGGATGATTAATCAATAACTTAAAAATTTTAAAATATACTAATTAACTAATTAGAAAGTTGAATAAATATATTACGTACTAAACACTCAACTGTTTTTTATAAAAATGAAAATATTTAGACAATTTAATTATCTACTAACTATGTTGCACGGATACAAAAACGAGGATAAAGATAAAGTACGATTCAAACAGTAACGGAGATAGAAATTTTTTTCACCAGGGAACACTATATAATTAATGACTAATTTAAATATTAATAAAAACTTCATCAATAACAATGAAATTTGACCAAATTAGTTCAAGTTCAAAATCAATTAGATAAAATGAGATTTTCTTTTTATAAATGTCCAGGTCAATTTGTCATAGATCTAAATCATTTCATGATTGAATAAATTCGAAACATTATCAAATACATCTTTACCTATATAGTTAACCATAGAGTCATTTAAAAATAGACATGAAGATAAAAGCGAATTAATATGAAATTGAACTGAATCTTTATATGTAAAAATTGTTAATCCCTCAAAAGTATTATTTGTGTTTTAAGTGCGCTTCAAAATGCAAAATAAAATGAATATGTTAGAGTTGAGTTGATTTCCACTTAGTGATTCTTGACTTGTTTAAATTTATCAAATTCTAATAAACATGCATGTAAAATCCGAAGAAATATGGAGCAGATGCAACGTATGTTTAACTCCATGTCATCTAACAAATTACCACAAAATCCGCCCCAAGATGACTAAAACTTAATTTCATATTTCGAGATATTTTGATACTTATTTTATTATAAACATTTGTTGATTGCGACTAATTTGATTTTATAAGATATTTTATGATTTTTCATGCACTTATTGAATTATTAATTTTTGTATGATATTTGATGATTAAATTGATATATTTATAAATTAGGGAATATAAAAAAAAATATTTAATTGATTATTTTCAAAAAAAAAGAAATTAAATTTCCGACGGGCAAGGCCGTCGGAAATTCAAATATAGAAAAGAAAATAAATTTCCGACGGGTGATACCGTCGGAAAAATAAAAAAGTAAATCAAAAAGAAATAAAAGTTCCGACGGGTAAGGCCATCGGAAATAAAAAATAGAAAAGAAATTAAATTTCCGACGGGCGTGGCCGTCGGAAATTAAAAAAAAAATAAAAAAAGAAATAAAATTTCCGACGGGTCTTACCGTCGGAGAATTAAAACATAAAAAAAAATTAAGTTCCGACGGTACTTCCCGTCGGAAAATTTTTTTCAAAAAAAAAAAAGAAAAAAAAAGGAATTGGTTGTGACGGAACTTCTGTCGGATTACCCGTCGGAAATTTTTCCGACATCGGAAATAGTTCCCGTCGGAAAAATTTCCGACAGATGTACCGACGGTTAGGCCCGTCGGAGACCTCCGTCGGAAAATCCGTAAGAAAAATTTCCTACGGCCGTTTTTCCGACGCAATTTCCGACGGTCAAAATCCATCGGACTACCGGTTTTCCGACGGATTTTGCCAGAAATTCCGTCGGAAAACACTGTTTTTTCTTGTAGTGATGACATCTAGAATTTTAATTTTAATTATGGGATTCATTGAAATAAATTTATAAACTTGACGTACGATAATGTTGGGCAGGCCTAAGATCCTTATCTATGAATTTTGGGTGCATAAATTCGTCCTTATTAAGTTATATAAACACAAAGGGCATTTCTCTCTATGTATAGTTATGTAACTAATCTTTAAATTTCTTGAATATGGATATAAAAATACAATTTAAATTTATGCATAAGCAACTTGATTCTTCAATTTTAAGCCCTAAAAGCAAATATAATCTACTCTAACATAAACAAAAGTTATATAATTCCAAAAATAAACATTATTTATTCTTAACATAGCGCATCAATGAAAATAATTTATCTTTGAGATGTTATGACCTAGGAGAGAGACTTGAATAAGAGATTGAGTAGTAGTACTAGTCGTTTATGTTTAACCCTAGGGAATTTATTATTTTTTTATAATTTAAATTAACCCAAAATATCACATAAATAATCCACCGGTGTGTCTTGATGCCTAACTAGTGTATCCGATACGTATCTATTTTAATTTTAATTTATTTTTATTATCAGTATATATGTCATGTGGCGTATCGAATATGTATCTCACGCGTATTCTACACGTATCCGTATATTCCATGTATTTGATACATTAGTTTGTGTTATTTCGAAGTATCCATGTATCATAGTTTACTAATAATCAGTATAGTTACCCATATGTAACTTTTTTTTTCCGATTTTTCAAGGGATTCATGTTTACGACATGATTTTCAGTGCATATATATGAACTTACCAAGAGTGTAGCTCCACTGGATAATTGAGCCATTTTTACCAAATTCTCCTTGGTGCAAATCACAACCCTGAAATTTTCCGGGGCTGACATTGCTCAAATGCTTAGGCCTATTAGCGAGGAGGTTATGAAATACATCACCGCCGGCCTTGAACGCTAGCTGGGCAGTCAACTTGCAAGGTAATCCGGCCATCACTTCTTACTTTGTATAAGTACAAATGTAATGAGAGTTTGAGATACTGTCGTTATGCTCTCTCGTCTTAATTTATAGAAGAGGAAAAATTAAATTAAAAATTCCGAAATTATTTGAAAATAAAATTAAGCGTTAGTCCACTTGACGTACGAAATGTTGGGCAGGCCTAAGATCCTTATCTATGAATTTTGGGTGCATAAATTCGTCCTTATTAAGCTATATAAACACAAAGGGCATTTCTCTATGTATAGTTGTGTAACTAATTTTTCAAAAAAATAAAAATTGTTGTGTAACTAAAAGTTTGCGGATAATAGACTAGTTCTCACAATATAACAAAAAAAATTTGAATCCCCGCCGAAAGAAATATGTCTGACACGTTTTCAAAGAGATTAATTAGACCTAATATTTGATATTCTATTTGAAACAAAAAATCAGTTTTTAACTGAGTTGAATGGAGTAGATTATTGGGTTTTTGGTAAGTTGACGTAATATGATTAATAAATAATTTACCCCCAATAATACGTAAATATACAATTTGTCTCCTATAATATGAAATAATGAACAATTAAACTCTTTCCTAGTGGAGTTGTTGCGCACATATTTTATAATTCAACTGATACTTTATTTTTTCATTTGAAAAATGATCAATTTAACCATACATGGATAACATATTGACCTCACTTTATCCATGTGATATGAGTAAATATATAATATACCTCCTTGTGATAAGCGTAAATGAGCATTTTAACTCCTTGTGATATTTCATAATGGACATTTTACCCCTTGTAAAAAGGTAAAAATTAAGAGGGAGGCAATGTGCTTCTTTCATAAAAATACAGGGAGATATTTTGCCAGTCTATTCAGGCAAAATTGCAAAAAACGTCTTAAACTAATTAGTGATTTTAGATTTTCGTCCCAAGCTATATCACTTAGCCAAATTCGTCCCGTGATTTTATATTATTTTGGAATATCGTCTCACTTGCCACATGGATGCTTACCTTACATAACGTGAAATTTTTAGCATAAACAATTATATAAGAATGCAGAATTCATCCCAAACTAGTTACAAATTTTAATTTTTTGTCACAAACTATATGAATACCTTTCATCCCGTGATTGAAATGCCAGGGAAAAAGGAATTTGTTCCAAACTAATTATAAATATGGGTGATTTACACTCAGACCCCCTCAGGTTTGGGCATATTACTAGAAATCCCCCGTTGTTTTAAAAATTACAGGGACACCCCCTCAGGTTTGTGCATATTACAAGAAACCCCTTACGGCGTTAAAAACAGACGGAATTTGATAACGTCAGTAAAAATAATTGATTTTCCAAATTTACCCCTGCTAAATATACCCACAGGGGGTGTCTATGTAATTATACTATACCTCAGGGGGTATCTATGTAATAATATTATACCACAGGGGGTGTATTTGAAAGATTACAATAAGTTCAGGGAGTTAGTTCTAGCCAACTGTCATATTCTAAAAAATGATTGTTGGATGTTATTGTTGGCCACATATTTTGGTTATAAATAGCAGTCCAAACGTTTTTATTTTCTTTTGCGTTTCATCCCACAAATTTGATAATATCATCATCAAATTCAAGAGGTAGTGTGAGATGCTTAAAATATCGATAATCAAAATATTCATGTGTTGTATGAAGAATGCACCCATAATGGTTACAGATGCACGCCAAGATTTAAAGTTGTATCATCCTTACAAGTGAAGATTTTGATTTATAGTCAAAATATGATCAACATAACATCCATTGGTCATTTTTTAAAATATGCCCATCCCCTATAAGTACCTCCATGAAATTTATAGTCAAAATATATGGCCAACATTAACATCTATTTGTCATTTTATAAAATTTGACAGTTGGCTACAACTAACTCCCTAAAGTTATTATAATCTTTCAAATACACTCCCTGCGGTATAATATTATTACATTGACACCCCCCGTGGTATAATATTATTACATAGACACCCCTGTGGTATAATATTACTACATAGACACCCCTTGAGGTATAGTATAATTACATAGACATCCCCTGTGGGTATATTTAGCTAGGGGTAAATTTAAAAAATCAATTTTTTTGCTGACGTCATCAAATTCCGTCTGTTTGTAACGCCGTAAGGGGTATTTCTTGTAATGTGCCCGAACATGAGGGGGTGTCCCTGTAATTTTTAAAACAACGGGATATGCCCAAACCTGAGGGGGTCTGAGTGTAAGTCACCCTATAAATATTTACTATTTATTAATACAAAACAAACACAATTTTTTCCTAATGACCTGAGATTTTAATTTTTTTCCTCAAGAGCGCACGGGAATTTAAAAAATCTCTTGTAAAAAAAAATATTAATGACAATTTACTTTCACGTGACATTTATAATGTTAAATTTGCCTCCTTGTGTTATGATAATGTTGCAGCTTACCCCCTTGTGTTGTAAAAAATGTGAGAATTTACCCCCTTTATTATAATAAATGTAGCAATTTACCCCCTATATTATAAAACACTTTGCATGCCCACTCTCAATTTATGCAATTGAGTTACATTCTCCGGTTCAAGGGGAAAACATACTTTTTTTAAATTTGCACAGGGGTAAATTGCTCCTTTTCAAATTATAGGGGGTAATTGAACATTATGAATATCACAGGGGATAAATTGCCATTAGTCCCTCAAAGTAAAAGATAAATCGTCCATTCTATTAAATTGGTAATTTCATAATGGACTAAATTCATGCAAAATGATAAATTGTGAGACGAAATTCTGCGAATTAATATTGTTTGAGACGAAAAATCAAAATTTGTAATTATCTTGAGACGAATTCTGCAACCTTGTATAATTGTTCATGCTAAAATTTACCATGTCTTGACACGTAAGCAAGCTATGTGGCAAGTGGGACGATATTCCAAAGGAATATAAAATTATAGGATGAATTTGACTAAGTGATATAGCTTGGGACAAAAATCCTAAATCACTGATTAATTTGGATCTAAATTGCCTATTTTTCTAGAACCCTAAACTGCTATTTAGATTCACCAATGAAGTTAATTTGCTATTCGATCGTACATTTGCATTTTCGTGGTAGTATGCACAATTTTCTGGGGTTGTAATTAATGGGTTGTAATTAATATATAATAGCCTTTTGATATCATTGATTAGTTGATTAGTTGATGAATCGACGAATCTAATATAGGAGTATTACTTTTCGTCTCATTTTTCCACATAGAGCTGGCCTATTTCTTGTGACTTGTCCTTAAAAAAGGAATTAGTTTATTGTCGTTAAGAGTAGGGCTCTTGATTAGTGATTGAAAATGCACTTAAGTTGTTCTTATTGTCTAAATAAATCAAGTGTTAATTTAATATTTTTATGAAATTAATAAAAATTATTGTGATTAGAAAATATTGAGTTTTGATTTGTTTTTGTAGGAATATAAAATATGGACCCCGGAATATTTAGCTTCCCAAATTGTACAAGTATCAAAGGCATAATTTGAAGCAAGGAAAGATTCAAGGAAGTCAATTAGTGCAAGAACAACAAATAAGGAATCTGCCAGAAATATTGATGCTACTTCCAAGGACGATAACTCTCGCAAGGAAACTCCTATTAAGCTGAATTCGCATATGTTGTAGATGAAGGAGTTAGCTACATTATGGACTTTACGGATCTGGATTTGGAGTTCGGAGCACAAAGATATATATTTTTCAAATATGTCGCGCAGAGCAGAATCTTCTACGCGGGAATCGCGATTTGTGTCTTAAAGTGATTAGGAAACTTGTATAAATCCTTTCCATACGAGGATTAAGCCTCCTAAACATCTTCCTACTCAATTTCTACCTCCTAAGCATTCTCCTACTTGGATTAGGGCTATTTAGCACCTATATATAGTCCTAGAATCACACATCTTGAAACACACAATTCTTAATCTTAGTTACAATTCTCTCTAAAATCATTATCATATTTTCTCTCTAGAACTTGTGATAATGATTAGCAAAATAGGCTAAGAGTTCTTTGGTGAGATTAGAGATGAACTTATATGCGTAGTGATCTTATTTGGATTCGATTCTTCAAGGTTTTGTAAGTTTAATAATTTTGAGTAATTTATTCTTCTTCATCTATTTTCATCAACTTTTATGTTATACAATTGTTTCATTAGTTTTCATATAAATCTAGTCAAGCTCTTTTTATGTGAAAATCTTTATGATATAATTATATTGATATAAGCCTTTCGTTTTATGGGTAGTCTTTTAATGCAATATGCCTTGGTATATAGTATGTTTTTGATTTCTCATAAGATGATATTTTGTGCCAATTCTAAAAGCAAGAGAGTTATTTACTCAAATACATTAGAAATTATGTGTTTTTCAATTCTTTATCTTCCGATTGATTGTTTGGGATGTGAAACTTTCAATTGAGTAATTTTATGAATCAATCCAAATAAGTGAACGAAGCATATAAGGGATTCTTGATATCTTACCGTTTAATTATCGTATTTTCCAACAACCAAAAATTCACTTTTCTTTAAGTTTTCTTAAAATCAAATCGCTTCGTTAATTTAGTTTGTTTATTTATCTTTAAAGCTACTTTGTCTACTAACGATTTTAGCTTAGTTTAGTCATCTCCTCGTGGATACGACCGCCCAATCTATTCTACATCGATCGCTTTGTTTCGACAAGTTTGGGCGTAGTCAAATTTTAGCGCCGTTGCCGGGGAGGTGCAACAAGTAAGCATCATAAGTAGTTATTTAGCTAACGAGGTAAGTAAACTTTATTTTATTCAATTTTTGTTCTCTTAGGTAATTGTAGGAAGTTTCGTACTATTTCTATTTATTAGTTAATTGATTTGTTTTATTAAAAAAAAATAAACCAAAAAAAAAAGTGTTTTATTTTTATGTTTGTAACTTGATCTTCTAATCAAGGTGAACTACAGTACGATCCAGAAATTGAGAAAACTTGTGTAGGTTAAGGAAAGAACATAGGGAAAACACTGAAGGAATCAATACAACTTCTCAAGATTTAAGTGAATCTTGGTCAAACATTGCATTAACCGATACACCTACCACCATGGACCAAATTGAAAACAACCATGCACGTTCCCTAAGAGAATACCTACACCAAAACCGCACATCCACTCCCTCATGCATCATGTTTCCCGCAAATACTCAGCAAATAGATTTCAAACCTGGAATGATCCAACTCTTACCAACCTTTCATGGCATGGATAGTGAGAATCCTTACTTACACATTAGGGAATTCGAGGAGGTCATCGTCACTTTTAATAGTCAACCCAATGTCGTAGAGTCAATTAAGTTGAAATTCTTCCCATTCTCCATAAAAGACAAAGCAAAAAGTTGGTTGTACTCTTTGAGACCTAGATCTATAGGTACATGGGCAGAAATGACCGAAGCCTTTTTCAACAAATACTTTCCCCAACATAAGACCAACAACCTTAAGAGACAAATCTCTACCTTTTCCCAAAAAGATAATGAAACTTTATACCAAGCCTGAGAGAGGTTCAAAGAATTGTTGAATATGTGTTTGCACCATGGGTATGAAAATTGGCGTCTTGTTAGTTATTTCTATGAGGGACTTACATCTAGGGAGCGTCAATTTATTGAAATGATGTGTAATGGGGAATTTCTTGAAAAGGATCCTGATGAAGCCATATATTACTTAAATGACATAGCCGAAAAAGCTCACACCTGGACTGGACCTAGTATTACTGATGGTACTAGTAGAACAAAAACTAGTGGAATTTACTATCTTAAGGAAGAAGACAACCTTAAAGCACAAGTTGAAGCATTGACTAACGAATTAAAAGCTTTAGAAACAAAAGATAGTCAAAAACATCAACCAGTTGCAATGGTAGAGTCACGAGATAGTTGTTTCATCTGTGGTGGGGTAGATCATTTAGCTCAAGTATGTCCTACACTTTGTGAGATGAGAGAGGTTTACGAAGAACAATGTAATGCCTTAGGAACATATAGGAAACCTTTTTCACCTTATTCTGAGACGTACAATCCTGGTTGGAGAAATCACCCTAACTTTAGTTGGAAATCCGAGGGACAAGCACCTAGAACTTACCTTGCACCTCAAAATATTGCTCACTAAAATAGGAATCCTTTAGAGGACACACTTCAAGCATTTATTGAGGCACAAAGTAAGACTAATCAAAAGGTAGAAGCCGTAATAACTCAGATTGTGGAAGAGAACAAAGATATAAAAAATCAAATTGGTAAGCTAACTAGTGCGCTTACTATACAAGAACGAGGCAAGTTCCCTTCCCAACCACAGTCCAATCCTAAGGGGCAACATAAGGTAGAATCTTCCGAATCACATAACATCAAAGATATCAATGCCATCACCACTCGTAGCGGTAAGGTCATAGAGGGACCAACTTTACCTAGTCCGCCAAACGACCCCCCTAAGGAAGTAGAGCAGAAAGCCTTGGTCCATGTTCCTTTCCCTCATGCACTGAAACTGGGAAAAATACCAGAAAATCATGGTGAAATTCTTGAACATTTGAAACAAGTCAAAATTAATTTGCCTTTGTTGCATGTTATCAAGCAGGTACCTTCATATGCAAAGGTGATTAAGGATTTGTGTACTGTGAAAAGAACACACAATGTCAAGAAAACCGCATTTTTGACAGAGCAAGTAAGTGCAGTGATTGAGCAAAAGATACCACCTAAATATAAAGATCCTGGGTGTCCCACAATAACCTGTCAGATTGGTCCACATGAGTTTAGTCAAGCTTTATTAGACCTTGGAGCAAGTGTAAACCTTATGCCATACTCAATTTACTTGCAACTTGGTCTTGGAGAGATCAAGCCTACATCTGTTGTTTTGCAACTAGCTGACCGAACCATTCGTAGACCCAAAGGAATAGTAGAGGATGTTTTGCTTCAAATTGACAAATTCTATTATCCTGTTGATTTCTTGGTTTTAGATACTCAATCTGTGGTCAATATGGAGTCTAAGATACCATTGATCCTAGGTAGACCTTTCCTTGCTACAGCAAATGCTCTCATCAATTGTAGGAATGGTCTCATGAAGCTTACATTTGGTAATATGACACTGGAAGTCAATGTATTCCATGTTGGGAAGCAACTACAAGATGAAGATGAGTGTCACCATACTTATATGATAGATTCATTGGTGTCTGAAACATTCGAAAGGGAAAATTCTGAATCCTTACACTATCTCCTTTATAATTCTGATTTTGATGATTTGCCTAAATCTGTTAATAATATTAATTCATCTAATTTTGTTAATGAAACAGGGTTAAATGAAAGGAATGTTTGGCAGCCACGCTTTGAGGAGCTACCAAAAGAAAGAACACAACCAAAGGCATCTTCCATTGAGGCACCAAAAGTCGAATTATCTCAACTACCAGAAGGACTGAAATATGCATTCTTGGGACCAGGTGATACCTTTCCTGTTATAATTTCGTCTAAACTTAGTGTCGAGCAAGATGAGAAACTCATAAATTTGTTGAAAGAACATAAGTCTGCACTAGGTTGGTCGATAGCTGATATTAAATGTATTAGTCCCTTAATTTGTTCACATAAGATTCATTTAGAAGAAGGTGCTAACCCGCGTAGAGATCCTCAAAGAAGATTAAACTCCACCATGAAAGAAGTAGTGAAAAAAGAAGTCTTGAAATTATTAGATGTAGACATCATCTTTCCTATATCTGATAGTCAATGGGTTAGTCCTACACAAGTAGTACCAAAGAAATCTGGAGTTACAGTTGTAGAAAATGAAGAAGGGCATCCTATTCCCACTAGAGTTGTAACTGGGTGGCGCATGTGCATTGACTATAGGAAATTAAACTCTGCAACACGAAAAGATCACTTTCCACTTCCTTTTATCGATCAAATATTGGAACGTATAGCTGGTCATCTGTTTTATTGCTTTCTTGATGGATATTCTGGATATTATCAAATTGAAATAGCTTTGGAGGATCAAGAAAAGACAACATTTACATGCCCTTTTGGTACTTTTGCATTTCGTAGAATGCCATTTGGTTTATGTAATGCACCTGCTACTTTCCAACGTTGTATGATGAGCATATTTTCTGATATGGTTGAAAAATTCATGGAAGTTTTTATGGATGATATAACTGTTTTTGGAGACTCTTTTGATTCCTGTTTACTTAACTTGAAAGCTGTTTGAGCAGGTATGAGGAAAAAGGTCTTGTTCTGAACTGGGAGAAATGTCACTTCATGGTTTCATCTGGGATTGTTTTAGGTAATATAGTTTCTGAAAAAGGAATAGAGGTTGACAAAGCCAAAATTGAGTTGATTTCTAACCTACATATACCCAAAACTGTGAAAGATGTTAGGTCATTTCTTGGACATGCTGGTTTTTATCGGAGGTTCATACAAAATTTCTCTTCTATATCTCGTCCCCTGTGTAACCTCTTAGTCAAAGATGCTAGGTTCGACTGGACTCCTGAGTGTGAAAAAGCATTCAAAATACTTGTCCAAAAACACACTACCGCACCCATCATACAATCACCAGATTGGAGCTTACCTTTCGAAATCATGTGTGACGCTAGTGACTATGCTCTTGGAGCTGTTTTAGGACAACGTAGGGAAGGAAAACCATTTGTTATCTATTATGCTAGTAGGACCTTAAATAGTGCTCAACAGAACTACTCTACTACTGAAAAGGAACTGCTAGCAGTCGTCTTTGCTATGGAAAAATTTCGACCTTATCTTATTGGTTCACCTATTACTGTTTATACTGACCATGCAGCTCTTAAGTATCTTCTTTCCAAAAAGGATGCTAAGGCTCGTTTAATTAGGTGGATTCTTTTGTTGCAGGAATTTGATCTAACAATTAAAGATAAGAAGGGTGTCGAGAATGTTGGGATTTCGTGGGTATAATTGTCAACTACAACGGTGCGGAATTTAAATAATTATACACCACATCCCAGGGTTCTTATTAGCACATATGAATAAGGTTGAATTTATTTAAGCATGCAAATACAGAAATAAATACATAGGTAAAATTTCAATTTTACCTCACCACAGGCAAGGTGGTGGTTTCTCCGGTCTTCTTTTCGGATCACTAGAGCACCCCAAGTGTTGTGCCTCTAGAGAATAGTCCACACCAGCTGGATCTGTGATTGCTTCAATCCACAGGCTACGAACTAGGAAAGAAACACTTCAGATTCAAGAGTTGGATTCAAATCCAACTCTAGATGTAGATCGGAAGAGGGAGAGAGGTGCACGGCCCTTCTCAACCACGGCGGCGGCTTGGTGGTAGAAGTGGCGGCGGCTAGGGCTTCTTGGGAGAGGGGGGGCGGCCAAGAGAGATGAGTGATTAGGGTTTTAGTTTTTGCTAGGGTTAGGGTTTTGATTCTGCAAGACTCCCTTTTATAGGAGAGTCCAACCCTATCCCTAATCTCTATTCTTATCCTTATCTCTTCTTGACCTTATCTCTTTCTTGGCCTAATGGGCCATCAGATAAGTTAGCCCATACCTCTTATTTAATTAGTCATTTTAATTAAATAAGCCCAAGTCATTTAATTAACCACTTTAATTAAATGGCCCATTTATTTAATTAGTCCCTTAATTAAATATTTAATTAATTAGATAAATTCAATTAATTTTCTCTCTCTAAGAATTAACCCTTTAATTCTTTTCTTTGATTTAACCCCTTTAAATCAATTCGTTCTACGACTGACTATCACAGTTCCAACTTTTGTGTGTGACCCTCTAGGTTCACCATCAATTGGCCGCAGGCTCACATTTCTGTGATTTAATTAATGAGCAATTAATTAATTGCTCCGATCAATTAAACTACTTTCAATTGACCACTCCAGAATTAATCTACCATCAATTTAGGAGTACCCACACCTCATGGTCGATGTCTAGCCACAAGCCCATGAGGCCCAACTTCAGGTGAATTGACTTCAGTGAACCTTAAACCTCTTATAAGTACCATGTACATACGGTCCCTCTAACGACTAATTTCCCGATCGAGACTTAGGGTGTGTGAATTGGTCGGCACCTCTAATCATCTCGATTCTGTACTTTCTAATTCAGGATAATACTTCCAGTGTGACTGCTAAATCTGGAAACCCCTTTCCAAATCCATCACTGACCATGGCCATGGATTTCTCGGAATGTATCATCTAAGAATGTACAGGAAATTCCCTCATCCATTACGATGAGTCGGTAGATCCTATATTGATGCTAACCATCCGCGCATACGACTATACGCACCCAACGTAGGCGCACAATGGACAAGCTATGTGCCCGGCTCCTAAATCAATGTACGCACACCCGTATACCGAATTCGCCCTAGCATCTCAAGTCTAAGGACTAAATCGTACACTGTTATAAGTCTTGAGAGACATCCCACCACCGATATGCTTTTTACGCACTTCCACAATGGGTCTCTCTGTTCGGGTCGTTCGATGCGTCCGATCCCCTATCGAACCACCTAGTCTTATGCACTGACATTAACAATGTCTTGTTCATGAAACAACAACAAATTCACTTTAAGTGAATCATGCATAATCGTACAAGTCTTGACGATTCATTCGATACCCCGTCTCGATATGAATCTATGACTTGGAACATTTTTGAGATCACGACCTTTGAGACTGTTTCATGATTAATCGCACCCAATACTGAAGTGAATAATCCCGTGTTCATACACCAATTCCCAAGACTTACTTATTAGCACATACGAAAAGGTTGAATACAATTTAGCAAGTAAATCACTAAATTATAAGATGGTAAATAGCAATTTACCTCACCACAGGCAAGGTGGTGGTTTTTCCTCCGGTCTTCATTCAGATCTGATGGATCTGGTTCGTGAGAAGCACCCCATGTGTTGTGCCTCTAGAGAATAGTCCACACCAGCTAGATCTGTGACTGCTTCGATCCTCAGGCTCAGAACTAGGATGGAAACATGTCAAAATCAAGAGTTGGATAAAGATCCAACTCTAGATGTACATGAAGAAGGAAGAGAGAAGGGTGGCACGGCCAATCCACTAGCACACATCGGCGGTGGCGGCGGCTAGGGTTAGGCGGCGCACAACTAGGGCTAGGGTTGAGGGGGCGGCGGTTTTAGGAGTTAGGGTTAGGGTTGAAGTGTTTCTTCCCTTTTGGATTCTCTCTCTATTTTGCCATTCCTTCATTAGGTTTGAGTCTCTAAGACTCCCTATTTATAGAGAATACCAAAAACCCTAACTCCTTGTGCAAGACTTTAGTTAATGGGCCACTAATTAAACTGGCCCATGTCTTGCATCTATTTAATTAACACTTTAATTAAATAGCCCACTAATTTAATTAACACTTTAATTAAATGGCCCATTCATTTAATTAACACTTTAATTAAATAGCCCATTAAATCTAATTAAAGATTTAACACTTTAATTAACCCTTTAATTAACAATTTAATTAATTAGAATAATCTAATTAATTTTCTCACTCTTAGAATTAACCCTTTAATTCTATTGATTTAATTCTTTAAATCAATTCTTTCTTCAGTTGACTGTCACAGTTCCAACTGTATTGTGTGTGACCCTCTAGGTTCACCATCAATTGGCCGCAGGCTCACAATTACATGATTTAATTAGTGAGCAATTAATATTTCATTAATTGCTCCGATCAATAAACTTCCTTTATTGACCACTCCAAAATTAATCTCCCTATTAATTTAGGAGTACCCACACCTCATGGTCGATGTCTAGCCACAAGCCCATGAGGCCCAACTTCAGGTGAATTGATCTCAGTGAACCTCACCTCTTATAAGTACCATGTACATACGGTCCCTCTATCGACTAATTTCCCGATCGAGACCTAGGGTGTGTGAATTGATCGGCACCTCTAATTATCTCGATAACTATACTTTCTAATTCAGGATAATAATTCCTGTGTGACTGCTAAATCTGGAAACCCCTTTCCAAATCCGTCACCGACCGTGGCCACGGGTTTCTCGGAATATATTATCTAATAATGTATAGGAAATTCTCTCAACGAACTACGTCGAGTCGGTAGATCCCATTTTGATGCTAACCATCCGCGCA
The DNA here is from genome assembly GCA_038501285.1 of Penstemon eatonii. Lineage (NCBI taxonomy): Eukaryota > Viridiplantae > Streptophyta > Magnoliopsida > Lamiales > Plantaginaceae > Penstemon > Penstemon eatonii. The sequence goes on along the minus strand of CM076712.1, from coordinate 17,322,306 downwards.
TACGACTATACATACCCAACGTAGGCGCACAATGGACAAGCTATGTGCCCGGCTCCTAAATCAAATTATGCACACCCGTATACCGAATTCGCCCTAGCATCTCAAGTCTAAGGACTAAATCGTACACTGTTATAAGTCTTGAGAGACATCCCATCACCGATATGCTTTTACGCACTTCCACAATGGGTCTCTCTGTTCGGGTCGTTCGATGCGTTCGATCCCCTATCGAACCACCTAGTCATATGCACTGACATCAAAATGTCTTGTTCATGAAACGACAACAAATTCACTTCATGTGAATCATGCATAATCCTACAAGTCTTTGCGATTCCCTCGATACCCCATCTCGATAGGAATCTATGACTTGGAACATTTTCGAGATCACGACCTTTGAGATTGTTTCATTATTAATCGCACCCAATACTGAAGTGAATAATCCCTTAGTCATAAGTGATCTCAGGGTTTCATCCAATCGCTTAAGTTATTCGCGAGAGATGAAGTTGGCCATTGTTTGATTTATATAGGATAAACAAACGATCGTATTAATTCATTTATACTAGAGAAAGCTTTTTCACATGATAGTCCTTATACAAGCTAAAATCTATTGGCTTGCAGGGCACTATCCCATCATCCCGTAGTCATGAGTGATCTCAGGGTTTCAACCAATCGCTTAAATGTGTTCGCGAAAGATGAAGATGGCCATTTGTTTATATTATGAATTCTCAATAAAATAAACAGTTCGTATTAATTGATAAATCAAAGATTCTTTCAAGATAAAATAATGTTCCTATTACAAGCTATTTTGTTGGCTTGCAGGGCACTATCCTATCAATCTCCCACTTGCCCTAAAGCCAATCACAAACGTTTCTAAGACCCATCCTTGCCAGATGCTCTTCGAACACCTTTTGCGATAATGGCTTAGTTAGTGGATCAGCTACGTTATCCTTTGAGTCGACACGCTCCATTTGAATGTCTCCTCTACCTATGATCTCCCTGATCACATGGTATTTCCTCAATACGTGTTTGGACTGGTGGTGTGATCTCGGCTCCTTCGCTTGAGCAATTGCCCCATTGTTGTCGCAGTAGACTACTATGGGATTTGCAATGCTAGGTACCACATCCAGCTCTTGGATGAAGTTTCTCATCCAAACACTTTCCTTCGCTGCATCTGATGCGGCGATATATTCTGCTTCAGTGGTTGAGTCTGCAGTGGTCGACTGTTTGGAGCTCTTCCAACTCACCGCTGCGCCGTTGAGGCAAAATATATATCCAGAATTGGATTTAAAATCATCCACGTCAGACTGAAAACTCGAATCAGTGAATCCTTCGAGTTTCAATTCTCCACTCCCACCGTAGACCAAGAACATATCCTTAGTCCTTCTCAGGTACTTTAGGATAGCCTTTACGGCGGTCCAGTGTTCCTCCCCTGGATTCGACTGGTAGCGGCTCGTTACACTGAGAGCGTGAGCTACGTCAGGTCTAGTACATAACATTGCATACATTATGCTGCCAATGGCAGATGCATAAGGTATGAGAGACATTGTCTTTCTTTCTTCATCACTTGTAGGGCACATTGATTTAGAAAGATAGATTCCATGTCTCATTGGAAGCAATCCTTTCTTGGATTCTTCCATACTGAATCTTTTCAGTATAGTGTTAATGTACTGGGCTGGGAGAGACCTAACATCTTCTTCGATCTATCTCTATAGATACGTATGCCTAGTACGTAAGATGCGTCTCCCATATCCTTCATGGAGAATTGCGTGGATAACCACGCTTTCGTCTGCGTCAACGTTCTGATATCGTCTCCGATCAACAGAATGTCATCGACATATAACACAATAAATTGTACCGAGCTCCCATCGAATTTCTTGTACACACATGACTCATAAACGTTCTTGATGAAGCCATACCCCTTGACTGTCTCATCAAAACGTATGTTCCAGGTTCGGGACGCCTGTTTTAGGCCATAGATTGACCTTTGAAGTCTGCAAACCTTATGCTCACTTCCTTTAGATGTAAAGCCTTTTGGCTGTTGCATATAAATTTCCTTATCAATGTCGCCATTGAGAAAGGCGGTCTTTACATCCATTTGCCATATCTCGTAGTCATGCCACGCGGCTATGGCTAATAGTATCCGAATGGATTTAGACATCGCTACTGGCGAGAAGGTTTCCTCATAGTCTATTCCAGGTCTTTGAGAATAACCTTTTGCCACAAGGCGAGCCTTATGAGTTAATACCTCTCCATTCATTCCTAGCTTGCGCATGAAGATCCACTTGCAGCCTACAGGGATGGTTCCCTCAGGTGGATCAACCAAAGTCCATACTTTGTTGGAATGCATGGAATCCATTTCAGATTGCATGGCTTCCTGCCACGCACCCGAATCTATGTCTGACATAGCTTCTTCGTATGTCCTTGGATCAGTGTCCAATTGATCGTTTTCGTGAATAAAGCCATACCTTTCAGGCTCTCTACGAACTCGATCGGACCTACGAAGTACTGGTGTACTAGATGGTTCAATGGGTTCAGGATCAACTCCCACTGTTTGTGGGGATGGGTCCACTTCCTGGACTTCATCAAGTTCTACGGATATCCCGCTTCTTTTAGTGAGGAAGTCATCCTCCAAGAAGTGGGCGTTTCTGGACACAAACATCTTTTGTTCCTTAGGTTCGTAGAACAGGTATCCAACGGATTCCTTTGGATACCCCACAAATTTGCACAAACTAGATCTACTATCTAGTTTATCTCCTTTCTTGTTTCTTACATAGGCAGGAGATCCCCATACTCGTAGATATGAGTATATGGGTGCTTTACCAAACCACTCTTGGTATGGCGTCGTCGGCACCGACTTTGAAGGTACAATGTTAAGTATCTTCGAAGCAGTTAATAGGGCTTGGCCCCAAAACAAAAAAGGAAGGTCAGCGAAACTCATCATGAAACGAACCATGTCTAACAAAGTTCTGTTCCTTTTCTCAGACACACCATTCAATTGCGGTGTTCTAGGAGGAGTTCGCTGAGAGAGAATTCCATTCTCTACAAGATAATCGAGGAATTCTTGACTTAAGTATTCACCACCTCGATCCGACCGAAATGCCTTGATACTATGTCCAAGTTGATTCTCAACTTCCATTCGAAACTCTTTGAATTTATCAAAAGCTTCGGACTTATACTTCATCAGGTATACATACCCATAACGACTGAAGTCGTCTGTGAAGGTTATGAAGTATGAGAATCCTCCTCTTGCACTGACACTCAGTGGTCCACAAACATCAGTATGGATTAAATCCAAGGTTTGTTTGGTTCGCTCCGGTTTCCCAGTAAAAGGCGCCTTAGTCATTTTTCCCTTGAGACAGGACTCGCAAGTTGGGAGTTCATCTAGGTACTGTATTTCAAGAGCCCTAGAGGAGACCAACTTTTGAATTCTACTCTTGGAAATATATCCAAGCCTAGCGTGCCAAAGTTGTGGATTGTTTTCATCTTGTTTTCTTTTCTTTGATTGAATGTGCATGACATTAGAATTAGCAGGTTCTAAGGAATAAAGACCATCTATCAAAGTACCACAATCATAAGTAAAACCACCTTTCATTATGCTAAAATTTCCATTAGAAATGGAAAAACAAAAAACATCATTATAGAAATAATGTTTTTGATAATTGTCGGTACGTACAAACAGTCTTTCAAAACCAAAGAATAATTTCCTAGGACTAATTCAACGTCTCCTATGGCCTCTGCCGCAACCCTAGCTCCGTTTCCAAAGCGCAGGATTCTATCCCCAGGTTTAAGAGGCCTTACTGCTCCCATTACCTGCAAATCATTGTAGATATGAGAACCGGCTGCGGTGTCTAACACCCATGATGCACAGTTAATAGAAATATTAACTTCAATAAAGAAAATACCTTTGACCACCTCTTTCAGGTAGTCTGGGCAGTTCCTTTTCCAGTGCCCTGCTTTCTTGCAGTGGAAACATTCATCTTCTGGGCTTTTTCTTTTCTTCTCGACAACCTTCTTGGTTGTTTTAGAAGAGATTACTTTCTTCTTCTTTTTCTTGCCCTTCTTAAGCTTTGCAGCCTTGGGTTGCTTAGCAATCATGACAGACTTCTCCCTTTTCAAGGTTGATTCTGCCGTGACCAATAAATTGGTCAGTTCGTGTAGAGCGAGCTCTCTATCTTCCATATTGAAGTTTATCACGAACTGATCAAATGAGCGCGGCAGAGTATGCAGGATGAGGTCATTGCGAAGGTCAGCATGCAAGTCTACGTCCAAGTTCTCCAGTTTTTCAACCAGATTGATGAAGCGTAAACAGTGATCCTTCACATTTGAACCCTCAGCCATTCTCAGATTGAATAATTCTTTTGTAGTCTTGAACCTTTCGGTCCTAGACTTCTCTCCAAACAACTCTCGGAGATGAAGAATTATGTCAGCAGCATGCAACATCCTTGCATGCTGTTTCTGCAGCTCATTGATGCCAGCATGAGGCAACGAACCTGAATATCATCATCGACCCACCTTTGATGGGTAGCTCGTCCCTCTTCCGAAACCCCTTCCGGAAGTGCACCATGCATGGGTGCATCGAGAATGTAACTCCTTTTCTCGGAGTCGAGGACTATCCTCAGATTTCTAAGCCAGTCGACGAAATTTGATCCGTGCAGAATTGATCTACAAAATTAAATGATAACGTTTAGCTGACTGATCTATATTGATACTTATAATTAACGATGTTGGACTTGTTATCGAAAAAGTTCTCCCACTATTTTCTCGAAACAATTACCCCTTTAATTGTTCGGGAAATCTAATCTCCTAGTAGGTCTTAACGTCCCAGCAGACATTAATTGCACCCACGACTCGTGGCCATACAATTAACTCCCCAGGTAGGTATACTTTTACCAATTGTGTTCCTCCACAACCTTCAAGCTATTTTGCCTCGGTCTTCGCACTTATCTAGCACTGCTACATCATAAGTGTTACTAATCGTTAAGTCTAACCCATCAATCATGATGAGCAACTGGCCCGGTCGTGAAGTCCCCGTAACTAGTTATCGGTCGATAATCACATCCCGACCAGTCCCCACCCTTGTCAAGTTTAGTTAAAAACAAGAATCAAGGAATTTCGTGTATTGTCCCTTTCTTCGCCTAGGGTGCCAGACTCTGGATCACCTTCAACGATAAGTAGACAACATACACTAGTCCCTATTGATGGAAGGCTTGGATCCTTAAAACATCATTTTAAATGTACCCAATATGACTTAATATTATTTTCAAGAGGGGTTTTTCGTGTTTAAGAGTTTGAGGTAACTCTCCTCGAGATCTCACCGTTCCAGTTATGCATTATCTTTTATTTACGATCTAAATATAACTAGCGCGCATCACCATACAAGCTAAGATATAAATACGTAAATAAATACATACACACCTAGCATGCGTACTACCACAGTATGTTTTCGATCGGGAGCCTCCTATGTGGACCACCATCGAGCCAAAGATGATGGTCCTATTGGTCAATCTATTAGGTTTCAAAGATACCTACTCTATTACACATTTTACCATGCATACATGGCCTTTAGTCTTCTTGGGCACCCACCTTGCTTGTAACGGGCCTCCATTCTAAACTAATAAAACAGTAAAGCCCTATCTATTACAATGGCTCAAAGTGGCCCAAAACTTAAGGCTCGCAGGCCCAATAAAACCAATAAGATAAAAATAACCAATCACATCTACCCTAAGGGTCAAGGCTCGGCGCGATCAAAAACCACGTAAACAATTTCACGTAGAGCAAGAAACAAGCTAAACCTAATTTCTTATTTCTTATCCCATTTTAAAACTTAAGATTCTAGTTTTAAAACCCCTTCTAAAACAATCTCTAACATCATTTTAAACCTCCTTTAAAATGACCCTTTGATTCTCACTTTAAGTCCCTACTAATTATGATAGAATTGACTTTCCGGATTTACTAAACCCTTTTAGTGCACAAAACAGTTTCTGTTTTTCAAGTTTGAAAAATTGCAGTTCGGCCCCTGAATTTTCGAAAATTACACTTTGACCCCTCAACTTTTGGAAATTACAAATCAGCCCCAAAATTTCCAGAATATGCAAATTGGACAAGAAAGCAGAAAATTAACAAAATTTCCAGAAACTTTTGTTTATTGCAAAACAGACCCCAAATTTACGGAAACAGCAAAAACACCCCTAACCTTTCGTAAATTGCAAAATGGTCCAGAATTTGAAAAATTTCAGAATTTACAATTTGGTCCAGAATTGCAGAAAAACAAAATTTTAATTTCTGTCCAGATTTATTAAAAATCGTAATTTGCAAGTTAGTCCTCCAATTTTTGGAAATTACAATTTAGGCCCAAAAACCGAAAAGTGCAATAATCCGAACACTCAATTTATCATAACAAGCAAGAATCAAATACCAGAACACAGTAATCATATATAAACACATAATTTGATGCGTTCATGCCTTATTCATATGTACAAAATAAGTTAGGCTCTGATACCACTGTTGGGATTTCGTGGGTATAATTGTCAACTACAACGGTGCGGAATTTAAATAATTATACACCACATCCCAGGGTTCTTATTAGCACATATGAATAAGGTTGAATTTATTTAAGCATGCAAATACAGAAATAAATACATAGGTAAAATTTCAATTTTACCTCACCACAGGCAAGGTGGTGGTTTCTCCGGTCTTCTTTTCGGATCACTAGAGCACCCCAAGTGTTGTGCCTCTAGAGAATAGTCCACACCAGCTGGATCTGTGATTGCTTCAATCCACAGGCTACGAACTAGGAAAGAAACACTTCAGATTCAAGAGTTGGATTCAAATCCAACTCTAGATGTAGATCGGAAGAGGGAGAGAGGTGCACGGCCCTTCTCAACCACGGCGGCGGCGACGGCTTGGTGGTAGAAGTGGCGGCGGCTAGGGCTTCTTGGGAGAGGGGGGGGGGGGGGGCGGCCAAGAGAGATGAGAGATTAGGGTTTTAGTTTTTGCTAGGGTTAGGGTTTTGATTCTGCAAGACTCCCTTTTATAGGAGAGTCCAACCCTATCCCTAATCTCTATTCTTATCCTTATCTCTTCTTGACCTTATCTCTTTCTTGGCCTAATGGGCCATCAGATAAGTTAGCTCATACCTCTTATTTAATTAGTCCTTTTAATTAAATAAGCCCAAGTCATTTAATTAACCATTTTAATTAAATGGCCCATTTATTTAATTAGTCCCTTAATTAAATATTTAATTAATTAGATAAATCCAACTAATTTTCTCTCTCTAAGAATTAACCCTTTAATTCTTTTCTTTGATTTAACCCCTTTAAATCAATTCGTTCTACGACTAACTATCAAAGTTCCAACTTTTGTGTGTGACCCTCTAGGTTCACCATCAATTGGCCGCAGGCTCATATTTCTGTGATTTAATTAATGAGCAATTAATTATTTAAGTAATTGCTCCGATCAATTAAACTACTTTCAATTGACCACTCCAGAATTAATCTACCATCAATTTAGGAGTACCCACACCTCATGGTCGATGTCTAGCCACAAGCCCATGAGGCCCAACATCAGGTGAATTGACTTCAGTGAACCTTAAACCTCTTATAAGTACCATGTACATACGGTCCCTCTAACGACTAATTTCCCGATCGAGACCTAGGGTGTGTGAATTGGTCGGCACCTCTAATCATCTCGATTCTGTACTTTCTAATTCAGAATAATACTTCCAGTGTGACTGCTAAATCTGGAAACCCCTTTCCAAATCCGTCACTGACCATGGCCATGGATTTCTCGGAATGTATCATCTAAGAATGTACAGGAAATTCCCTCATCCATTACGATGAGTCGGTAGATCTTATATTGATGCTAACCATCCGCGCATACGACTATACGCACCCAACGTAGGCGCACAATGGACAAGCTATGTGCCCGGCTCCTAAATCAAAGTACGCACACCCGTATACCGAATTCGCCCTAGCATCTCAAGTCTAAGGACTAAATCGTACACTGTTATAAGTCTTGAGAGACATCCCACCACCGATATGCTTTTTACGCACTTCCACAATGGGTCTCTCTGTTCGGGTCGTTCGATGCGTCCGATCCCCTATCGAACCACCTAGTCATATGCACTGACATTAACAATGTCTTGTTCATGAAACAACAACAAATTCACTTTAAGTGAATCATGCATAATCGTACAAGTCTTGACGATTCATTCGATACCCCGTCTCGATATGAATCTATGACTTGGAACATTTTTGAGATCACGACCTTTGAGACTGTTTCATGATTAATCGCACCCAATACTGAAGTGAATAATCCCGTAGTCATGAGTGATCTCAGGGTTTCAACCAATCGCTTAAATGTGTTCGCGAAAGATGAAGATGGCCATTTGTTTATATTATGAATTCTCAATAAAATAAACAGTTCGTATTAATTGATAAATCAAAGATTCTTTCAAGATAAAATAATGTTCCTATTACAAGCTATTTTGTTGGCTTGCAGGGCACTATTCTATCAGAGAATGTTGTGGCGGATCATCTATCTCGTTTGGAGTTCATTGATTCTACAAAAGATCCCCCAATTCGAGATGACTTTCCCGATGAACAATTGTTCACTGTAGATCAATTGCCATGGTATGCTAATATTGTTAACTACTTGGTTTCTGGTGAACTTCCATCAAGCTGGACTGCACAAGATAAGCGTAAGTTCTTGATCGAGGTAAGAAATTTTTATTGGGATGATCCTTATTTATATAAATATTGCCCCGACCAAATCAGGAGAAGGTGCATTCCCGAGATTGAGGTAAATAGTGTCTTGAATTTTTGTCATTTCGAGGCTTGTGGTGGTCATTTTTCTATGAAAAAGACAGCTGCTAAAATTTTACAATGTGGTCTTTATTGGCCAAGTTTGTTCAAAGATACTAATCATTTTTGTCGTTCTTGTGATAGATGCCAAAAGTTGGGAGCTTTGACTCGACGCCACATGATGCCCCTTAACCCAATTCTTGTTATTGAAATTTTTGATTGTTGGGGTATTGATTTTATGGGTCCATTTCGTTCTTCTTATGGTTATCTATATATTCTTCTTGCTGTTTATTATGTATCCAAATGGGTAGAAGCTGTACCATGTCGTAAGAATGATAACACTACAGTAGTAAAATTCTTAAAGGAAAATGTGTTAGCTAGGTATGGTACACTACGAGTTATTATTAGTGATCAAGGGACACATTTTTGTAACCGTTCTTTTGAAGCTTTGATGCGCAGGTATGGTGTTATTCACAAGGTTTCCAATGCATATCATCCGCAAACCAATGGGCAAGCTGAGTTAGAAAATAGGGAAGTTAAGCAAATTCTGGAGAAAACAGTTAACCAAAACCGCAAGGATTGGTCTTTACGACTTTCTGATGCACTTTGGGCATACCGTACTGCTTACAAGACTATTCTAGGGATGTCCCCATATCGGATTGTTTATGGGAAAGCTTGTCATTTACCCGTAGAGTTAGAACATAAAGCTTATTGGGCAGTTAAATCGCTTAATTTTGATTTGAATGCTGCAGGTCTTCAAAGGAACTTACAATTGTCAGAAATAGAAGAATTAAGGAATGATGCTTATGACAACTCAAGGATCTACAAAGCTAAACTGAAAGTCGCTCATGACAAGCAAATCCTCAGAAAGAACTTTGAGCCAAACCAACGAGTATTCTCTACGATTCTCGTTTACATCTCCACCCTGGAAAGTTGAAATCAAGATGGACTGGTCCTTTTGTGGTAAAACAAGTCTTTCCCAATGGTTCCGTAGAAGTAGAAAATCCTAAAGATGGGAGACTTTTTCGTGTGAATGGCCAAAGATTAAAGCAAATTGTGGAGAGGGTGGATGAACCTGAGGAGATTGCACTTGCGGCTCCTATATACCATTAATCAGGTTCTATCTTTCCATCATGTACTATAGTTTTATTTTTTTTCTTTTTCTTTCTTTTGTGTGTTTTGTTTTTTTTCGTTTGTGTGTTTTAAGATCATCTCTAGACTTACATCATTCAAGTAGTAGTCCTTTGTCTCTTGTATTATCTGCATTCATATTATGGTGACAATGAGGACACTGTCAAATTTAGGTTGGGGGTGGTAGCTTTCCGAGAAATTTTTTTTTTTTTGCATTTTAAAGAAAGATTAGTTTATTGCTTTTTTAGCGATTCTCTTGAAAATAGGCTATAAGGTATGTATGGATGGATTGAGTTGAGATGCTAGATTTGCTGTTTAGGTATGATTTCATCGTGTAAAGTCTTAGTCATTTTTTCTATCTTTATTATTAGAAAGTAGCTTCCGAAATAATCTCAAGAGCACATTACTAAGCTTGTGGTAAGATGGATGTTCGATGCATGTAGCCTAGAAATTTTCCAAGTTAATTTTTTTTCTATACTCACACATCTTTTGTGAGTGAGTGGAGAGGTTGAGAAAACAACTTATGAACTTATATTGCTCTTTTGAATTAGTTAATTGCTATTTAGAGTAACATTCTTACATAAAAGTCAAAGAGATGGATGATATTGGTCAAGAGTAAAATGTCTTCATGAGCCATGAAAAAAGAAAAAAAAATAATGAAAAAAAATAAAGAGAAAAGTTCTTAGTTTTCGTCATTTGAGAAGACGAATCTTTATATGGCTCTATAGTATGTATTGACCAATTGAAATCCTGAAGCTAAATTGTGAAAGAATGTGACCTCTAGATAGTTATGTTTCCTATATTTAGACCAATGTTTGTTTGTATGCTTGTCCGCAAAAATATGGCCTATTTCTTTGAGTGACTATCCGTTTTCCAACTCCATCAGTGAAATCCTTGTCCTAAAAAGTTAAACACTTTACCCGTTAGGAAATGGAGTTGATACTTTTCTTGGTAAATTTTCGAAAGCTATGTGTATTGTGGTTTGTGGTATGAAGGTTTTGGCTTAGTATTCACACACACACATTTTGGGGGTTATGATCGAACTAATTTTGATAGCGATTGTGATCTTTGACTATCTCTTTGATTGAAGTACTTATGTAGTTTATCTCGTTTCTACTCGTTGTTGGTCCCAAGTGGTCAGAAGAGGTTTAGAGGGGGGGTGAATAAACCTCTTTAAAATTTTCTTCCAAATTTTAACTTTAAAACTTTTCTCTAACTGTGAACAGACTAAGCTGATCAGAGTAGTAAGTTACAAGTCTGTTCGCGAACAAATCTTTGAACAGGTTTGATGACCACTCGTCTGATAATTACTTAGCTGATTTTGTTAAAATCAGTTTTAATACTTAGAGTACTTGCAGCGGATTTTCAAAGTGTTTTTCACAAGTATTCCTAGTAGTTTGAAAAATGTTTCCCCAGTTTTATAAACTCCTTTAAATTCCTTTTCAAACAGTTAACTTAATGTGTTATATGCAATCTTGAAATATGCAAGTAAATGTGCAAACAAAACACAAGTAATTTTTATAGTGGTTATATGGATGTAAATATCATTTAATCCACTCGTTCAAGTCACAAAGATCTTGGGTTATACTAGAAACACAAAGTAACCAGTACACTCTGCTTACGCCAATCAACAAATGAACAGGCCGTAAGTGCGCCGTAAGAAATCACAAAGAAATCCTACTCTCTGAAGTAATATCACTCACTTAGATGGATATCTACTTCTCACAACACTCTGTTTTACAAATTCACTCAGAAGATGTATTTTGCTTGGTTCTTCAACTCTGCTTTTCGTCAACAAATGACTAAGCTGATGAGTGAGCTGTTCTTGAGACTTAAGAATTCTGCTTCGAAAATTCTCTCAGAAAGTGTGTTGCTTATATTCTCTTCATCTCTTTCAGCTATTTATACTTGAGGTTTGAAAAATGTCCGTTGAAGAGAGACAAGATTCAAATTCCTCGAGTTCTGGTCCTTAAAATCGGCGAACGGCTCTTTTGCAGTCTGTCCGTACTGTCAACAGTACTATTTTGCAGGCAACATTAAATGCAGCATTAAATGCACCCAGCTGATGCGAAGCATTTCTTCAATCATTTGTCTTTAATAGCCTCGTACTTCAGCATTTATTACTCCAAGGGGCATTTATTACCGTTGGGAAGACTTTATGATCCTTTCCACTTGGCTGACGGAAGTGCAAGTCTGATGGTTAACTAAGCTGATCCCAAATTTGAACAAATCTGATTTGAGTCGGTTGATCTTCATCAGTCTGATATCTTTCTTTCAGCAGATCAGAAGTCTTGGACCTTGAAAATTTTGACTCTTCTGATGTTTTCTTATACTTAGTCAAAATTCCTTCCAAAGGGATCATCAGCTAAGTTACTCCATACTTAGCAGATTTTGAAGTTTTGGAATGCATCAAAAAACCTCCCTTATTATTTTGTCTTCAGTGCCTTCATCTTCATCTTTATCCAACAATTTCCCCCTTTTTGATGAGGACAAAACTTCAGCTAAGTACCTGTTAAAACTTAAGCTAAAGAATGTAATCCTCAATATTTTCTGAGATAGAAAAAGTATATTGGATTGAACTTGTCTTTTTATTGATATTGAAAAAGAATTACAAGTACAAGTTCATCAGATGAGATGTCTGAAGAATAGATAAAGTAAACTGATTACAATGGTTTTAAAATTTCTAACTGTCAGCTTCTTCATCAGAGTCTTCAAGCACTTCTTCGTATTCATAAGATGACTCCTCATCATCTTCTTCTTCATCTTCATCAGCTTCTTCACCTTGAAGAATAACTTCTTTGGCAGCTTCCATTTTCTCTTTAAGTTGCTGCTCTCTTAAAAGTTCCATCGCCTTTCTGGCTGATTCTGTATTCTTGTACTTGGTCAACGGCTCTGATTTATCAATAGTAGAGTCTTTGGATTCAGCCATTACTTCATCAGTTTTGGCTTTTTCCTTAGTCTTTTCTTCAGACTTGTCTTTACCTTGAACCTTTCCAAGTTCTTCTTCAGCAGTCTTGGTCAGTTCAGTAGTTTCATCAATCTTGTTGGCTTCAGCAGAAGTTTCCTTGGTTGATGCTTCCCCTTTATCTTCCCCCTTTTTGTCATCATCAGACTTGATGACTTCTTCAGGTTTAGCAGCAGGGTTGAGTGCAACTGTTGGAACCTTTATAGCAGCACCTATAGCCTTCAAATTCTGATTCACTACATCATGACTTGCTGTAAGATGATGAAGAGTTGTGCTGATGTTGTCAGTCTGATCATTGAAGTAGTCAATGTTAAGGTTTATAGTTGCAATTTCATTTTGGAGTTCCTGTGCAGCGTTTGATACTTCTTGCAACATCCCTAAGTTGACTGCCTTTTCTTCTTCACTGACTTTGATGAAGGTTGCAGTTAAATCAGCTATCTTGTGCTCAGCTCTTTGTAAGGCAGCATGAAGGTGATTTACATCAGCCTTCACATCTTCCACATTTCTGTTCATTTCATTTAAGCTTTGCACTAACTGCTTTGAGTAATCCTGAGGCACTGGGAAACTGTCAATCTCCTTCTTGATGATCTCTGCTGTTGATTCTTGTACAGTTTTCAGTTGAAGTTTGTTGGATTCTGCCAACTCTGCTTTTAGTTCATTATTCAGCTCCTCTTTCAATTTCATCAGCTGCTGGCCATGCTTCTCTTCTAGTTCCTTCATTGAACTCTCCATAAGCATTTGAAAGGCTTCCATCAGTGATGAGTGTTCATCACCTGATGAAGCAGAAGCATCAACTTCCTTTTCTTCAGTCTCCTGGTGGACAGGAACTTCTTCCATTTTAGTCTCCTGATGATCTTCAGAATCCTTAGCTTTCCACTCAATGGCTAAGTGATTTAGCCGGATTTCGTCGGGTTAATTGAATATCAGTAAATTTGTAATATCGGGGGGTTTTCGATATTTATATATATGTTATATAGGGCTCTGTTACTTTATTCCGGATGGATCGGTTACAAAGAAAAGCAATATTCAAGAACAAGAAGTAAAACCACAAAACAAAGCTAAGAACACACCGATATGAAGGTAAAAAGCTCTGTAATAATATTGAATATTATTGAGTTGTGCTGTTGTAAGCAGTGTTAAATCCTGTATTCTTAGAGTTTAGGAATTTCGTAGTTGTCTCAATACAATGATTAACTAGGTATTTATATAATTTTAAACCTAGTGTTACAAGGAAACATAGTCCTAATAAGACTCGGCCCAAATATCCTTCTTGAGTCCGGAGTATAATCTTCTATCGAAGCGAGCTGCACTTGGCCGGGTCAAACAGATGATCCCGATCTGTTTGAATTGGTCGAATCGATCTTATCTTCTTCATTCGATCCGAGTAGTATGTTGGGTGCGAAATAGCCCCCATCAGTACTCCCTCACTTCTTCGAGCGTATAGATAATAGAAGCTCATAGAAGTAGATAAAACTTTACGACTGTTTGTTTTCTATGAATGGAGCCTCGTTAAAAACCTTTCTTAAGAAAAAACCCTGTGGGAAAAAATCTTAAGTAAGGAAAAGAGTGCTACATATCATAGATAGTCGTTTTCTTTGTCCGATTACGAATCGCCACGCGTCTATTCAGGAGGCTTTTCGTATCCTTCCGTTTTTGGCGGGAATATGAGTAGCTGCGATGAGTTCGAAACGTCTTGTCTCATCTTATTATAAATAGGTGACTTTTGAGTTCGCCATTTCTCTTTTATACTTCCTTACAACTTGTAATCATTTTCCTGATTCGTCGTTCATCTCATAAAACTTTTTCTTTTATCGACCTTCATCTTCCGAGAACCAAAATATATGGCTTTTGTAAGAAGATCTTCTTCCTCTTCTAGAGAGATCGTTGCCCCCGATAACGAGGAGGAGTTGTATTCTAATCCTTTGGGCGAACAAACTACAGTATCTGACTTCGTCGTCCCTGTAGAAGATACTTTCAGGGTACGAATCCTTTCTGATGCAGATGTGGCTGCCCGAGCCAAAAAGGGCAAAGGTACTGTTCCTCAGATTTCTGAACCAATTGAGGACGTAGCTTGTGCCTATACGGTGGAAACATTCCCGGAGGTTGTGAATAATTATACCAAATATTTTCCGGAAGGTTCTGAGATAATTCTTCCTTCCCCTACTGATAGGGTCACGTCTCCACCGGAGGGATGTCGAGCCTTTTATACTGCTCACTTCAATAGCGGACTGCGTCTTCCTTTGTCTCCCCTCTTTCTCGAAGTTTTGAAAACTTTCAGTGTGTGCTTGACACAGCTGGTTCCAAATTCCGTTGCTTTTGTGGTTTGTTTTTCCGTTTTGATGATCGCAAAGGGGTTTAAACCTTCTTTTCGTAATTTTACGCAACTTTTCCGTTTCAATATTTCTAGTTCTTCAAATCGTGGATATTTCTTCGCTAGTCAGCGGCCTAGTCGAGCAATCTTTGACGCCCCTGTTTCTAGTAATCCTTCATGGAAATCTCATTTCTTCTTAATTCGTCCTCCATCTAATATATGTTTGGCGGATGGTTCGATCATGCCTTTTTCATGGGATCATGGTTCCAGTTGGATTTCTGGAGGTCGCTTACCGACGGGTGAACTTGTTCCTGACGATGTACAGTTTATCACTGAGATCCCCGAAATGCGTGCAAACAAATATCAAAGCGCTCTTCTGATCGGGGAGGCTTTCCTTCGTAAGGCGGGGTTAAGTGTTCATGGCTTTCCCATCAGTTTATCATCTGAACCTCTTGGTTAGTACTTTATTTTATCTTAGTGCTGTAACTATACCTTTTATACGGAGAAACTAACTTTTATTTTGTTTCTTTTTCAGCCCATATGGTAGAAAACTCTCGACATTCTTCGAAGGGAAAAATGGTGCTGTCGAAATCTTCCAAATCCGTAGAGAACGCTCCTATCGAGCAGAGAGCGTCGCGAAAAAGGAAGCTGGAGTTGGGTCATGAATCTGAGGAGAATAGAGAGGAATCTCCAGATTCTTCTCGTGAGTCCCCTATTCGTCAGGGCACGGGATCTGGTTATCCTCCTCTTCATCTTAGATCCTCTTTGGGTATTCGAGGATGTCGCAGCTGGTCAACGCCTCATCCTACTAATAATCCAGTGGGTAGAAAAAGGAGTTACTATGGACGTTCTGGTGACGACCTTTCTTTACTCGGAGATAAACATCCAAAACCTACTCTAGTCGAAATGATCGAAGATCATTTAGAGGGAAGGAGGGCCGCTGGTTATTCCGAGAAGGATTCTCTTGTTCATGATGATAGTGAGAACGCGGTCGATAAGGCGACCCGTGTTCTTTTGTCTGGCGTTTTTACTCGCGATCTCAATAAGCTTCTTCATAAGGATCCTCTGGAGAAATTCCAGCGAGCTTCTCTTTATGCTGAGAAGGTGATATATTTTTCCTTCAATCATATTGACAGATAATTTTAAGGGTCTTCCTTAATTTACTAATACATCTCTTTTTCTTGCTCTCTTTGTTCTTCCAGACTAAAACTTGTCTCGCGTCATACGCCTATGAAAATGCACTTTGGAAACAACAGTGCGAGTTCCTGGAGGAGAAGTATAAAGCTTTACTTCATAAATCCTCCGGTTCAGAGGTTGGTCCCTCGACATCTTCTTCCGTTCCCATCGTAGAGACTCATGCTACCGAAACCGAAGACCAAGAAATGATAGACAGGGTGATGGAGGTTTCGTGCTCAAGAGCAGGCCAATCAAATGGCTAGAAAGTTAGAGGAATTGCAGATACAGAGCACGACTCGAATTAGTGAGCTTGAATCTCAGGTATCAAACCTTGAAACTTCTTTAGAGGAGTACGAAAAGGATGTCCCACTTAGTGGGCTTAAGGATCGATATGGTAGGAGTCCTGATGAAAGAGTCGTTCGTGAATTCCTTAATTCTCCTGTTCATACGGCGTTGGTGTATCGGATGGTCGGTCCTCTTCTTGAGAATACTTTTAAGAAGGCGATTCATCAGCTGGTCGCTTTGGAGATGATCGACGACCGTCGAAATGAGTATTTTAAGGCGGCGCACATTCGGTTGAATCGCTATGGCAAACTTTATTCTTCTTCCGAGGTTCCCGATGTCGTATATCAAGGTTTTCCTCTGGCTCACCTTGTCGAAGAATTTGGAAATCCATTGCCGATTCCTCCTTCTGATGTTAACGATGAGCTCGATAATACTTTTATCGATCCAGAAGACGAAGAAGAAGAAGACGATAAATGCATGACTGAGGACGTCGGTAGCGAACAGAAGATTCCGGATAGCGACCAGGCTTCTTGAAATAGCGATTTATTTTTGAAATAATCTTTGTAATTATTCCTTCGTAGGTTTTAATTGTAACTTTAGCTTTCCTTACTTTGTACGCTAAACGTTTCGTATTCTGACAGTCGTGTCTTTTCACATTCACCGTAATAATTCAGACAAGTCATTTAATTTGCCGTAATCATTATGTGTGTGTCTTTTCAAATTCTAGCGTTTGCTGCCAGGTCAGTTTTCCTAGTTCGCGCCCTTTCTCTAGGTCTGTCGCGTCCTTTCGTGTAGTATAAATACGAAAGGTAAAAACTTGACTTGTTTTTTTTTTACTGCTATACTCCTCCTTTAACAGAATACTCTTTCTTTAGCTAGTCGATAAGCTTTCTCGATACTAATTTGTATTTTTCCATAATCCGATCATGAGTAACCTTTTTGGTAATACTTCGAAGCGACCTTCCCGTGAGGGCGCTCGGGATAACAGATCGAAAAAATCTCGAAGAGACGGGCCTTCGATGGAGCCTCCTCGTTCGTCCTTGATTAGTAGTTCGATGATCGATAGTCCTGCTATCACGTCCCAACCTCTTTCAGAAGTTAGTTCGTCGCTTCTTCAACCAAATTTTCCTTCTTCCACCGGGGTAGGTAGTAGGCCTTCCCCTGGTCGATTAGCTTTTGGGGATCCATCCAACATGGAGCATGTTTACGACACACCTGTTTCTTCAGGTTTTTCTTCTTATGAGCATGGGTCTCATGGAGGGGATTTTGTTAGTTCCCTTCCTTTTTCTACTTCTACTGCCCTGAATGCCAGTGAAGGGCAAGTTGGAGATGGTTTTCCTGTTAATCCTTCCGTAACGCAATCTATTTTGCAAGATTGTCCTGAATATTTGTTTCATGATACCACTGTAACGACTGCTTCTTTTGAATCTGGGGGACCTTCTGGGGGTCGGTTTGGGTCGAGGTCTGGTCGTCGAACCGTTATTTCGGCTTCGGGCAAGGAGACCTCTGTTAGCCCCAACGAGAGAGAATCTCCTCGTCTGTTAGATGATCGTTGTATTCTCGAGCAGGTCAAAGATATTATGTTGTCAGAGACTCCGCGGCCTGACGGTGTTCCTTCTAGTAGTGAATTGCCTGGCTCAATTGAGCCTGATGCTTTGTCCTGGGATCTGGGTTTGAGCACCATTTTGCCTGGTGAGCTGAAGAAACTTGAGGGTACTTCAAATGTACGCCTTGTCCAGTCTCTCGTTAAGATGTGCGAGCAGGTAGACATATCTTTCGATAATTTTCCCTATTTTTATTTCGACTTTCATGTCTTGAGAGGATTTTTCTCCTTGTTTTTCTTTGTAGGCCAAATATTTTGCACTTCAGCTGGGTGTGCAAAATGACGAACTGTGGAGTAGTCGGAGAGCTCATCAAGGTCAGTTGGAGTCAGAAAAAGCTAAAGCCGCAGGGCTGTCTTTGCAACTGCAGCTTGCCCAAGATGACCTCCAAAAATTAGAGGCTGACAAAGTTGTTCTTGAGAAAGAGAAAAGTGACTTAGTTCAGGCCGCCGCTTCGGCAGAGGGATCTCGTCAGCAGGCTTATGAGGACGGTTTTGATGTTGGTTATCTCAAGCGTCAGGAGGAGTTGATGGCGTTTGCTGGTAACCTGACTCCTCGGAGGCCTATCTCAGCTGGTCGCCCCTCTGGCGATTCTTCTCAGTGATCTTTATTTGACCTGGCAGACCTTGGACTATCTCTTTTTAATTTTTTTTTTTTTTTTTTTTTTTTGGTGCCCAACTTTTGTGCATATGTTTGGGCTGAAAAATTTTTTGTAATGGGAGAAATACTAAATTGGAAATTATGACCTTCTTGTAGGCAGATTCTTGCCTATATCTATGTTTACTCAACTTGTTCTGATTAGACTTAGGTTTTTATCCCAAAAAGTCTTTTTGATCGTTGAACATATATCGAGGAGTTTTTATCGAGCGGATCGATGTTTACTCAACTCATTCTGATTAGACTTAGGTTTTTAACCCAAAAAGTCTTTTTGATCGTTGAACATACCCGAGAAATGTATTTCTCGGATTTGTTTTGCTTCAAGCAGTCTTTCTACCTCGGCTTTGATAATTTTATCTTTTACTGGTCCATGATTTCTCTTCTTCTGTCTGGCGGGTTTTGCTGAAGGGTCAATTTTTAGGGTATGCTTGATTACCCGAGGATCGATCCCTTCAATGTCATTCGCGCTCCAGGCGAAGATGTCAGCATTGTTTCTGAGGAAGTCGATTAACATTATTTCCCCTTCTTTGCTCAGTTCTGTTCCTATTCTTGTTGTTTTCGACGAGTCGCCTTCTACTAGGATTATATCTTTATGTTCTGGGGGTTTCAAGGATAAGTCTAGTGGTTCTTTTCCCTTTTTATCTAATCGATCAGTAGTAGGAATTTCAACCTCATTTCTAATGAGATCGTCTTCGATCTTTCTCTTGCTCGGAGTAATAGACTTAGGGTGTTCTTTCAAAGTTAACGATGTGTTGTAGCAATCCCACGCCATACAGTGGTCGTTCCTTATTTCTCCGATGCCCATATCGGTCGGAAACTTTATCTTCTGATGATAGGTAGAGACTACAGCTCGGAAAACATTAAGGGCTGGTCGCCCTAATATAGCGTTATAAGCGAAGGGTGTTTCTACCACTAGGAACTTTACTAATTTCACTGTCCGAAGTGGTTTCTTTCCAAGTGACACACTTAAAGATATTGTTCCGCTGGGGATGATCTCGGATCCTCCAAAGCCTACTAACGGCGTAGCTACTTTTTGTAGGTTTATTTGTCCCAAATTCATTTGGGCTAAAACCTCCTGGGAGATGATATTTGCTGAGCTTCCATTATCGATTAGGATTCTTCTTACATTATAATTCGCTATCTCTAACGATACTACCATAGGAAAATCGGGGTTATCCTCTTTTGCGTCCCAAATGATGTTTTTAGGTGCTTCGCCTTCGTTAAAGCTGATCGGCTGGTGATTTGTCGGCCTGTTTTCCAGAGTCCATATTTCTTTTGGATATTTAGAATTTCCAATTAAGGATCGGGCTGTCCTTCGTCGTGCGTTATGACTATCTCCACCCGCGGGTCCCCCGGATATAGTATGGATAGTCCCATTGATCTGGTCGTGATTCAACTCCTGAGTAGGTCGACGTTCAGGCGACCTTCGATGAGAACTTCTACTTTGATTACCGTTCCGAGGGCTTCTACTTCTTTCCCTTTTGCGATTATCTCGTTCTATGTATTCGTCTAATTTTCCTTGTTCGATCAGTTTTTCAACTTCTCTCTTAAGGTGAAAACAATTCTCCGTTCGATGTCCATGTGCCCTATGGTACTTACAGTATTGATCGTAGTTTCGAGACCCTGGTCTTGGCTGAGCGATTTTCCTCGCCTCGGGAATCCAGTTATTCCTTTCTAGAACTTCCAATATTTCTTCCATTGGAGCATTTAACCTTGGGTGTTCCACTTGATTCACCCTGCTTCTGATTGGTTGTTCAGGGTTTCTTGGTTTTTGATAGAAATTAGGTTGCCTTTCTCGGTCGGTTTTGCTGTATTCCAATCGTTGGAAGACGTTACCTTTTCTGATAGATCGCTCATAATCCACGGACCTTTGGTCAGGAATCCTGTCATGTCGTTTAGAGCCTGAAGCTGTGGCTTTATTTTTGTGTTTGTCCTTAAAGGAATTCATCTCCTCTTGGGTCATATATTCAGACGCCAAGCTCATGATGTCGGCAAACGTTCTTGGTTGCTTTCTACTAAGAGCGTTTCCGAACTGCCTGTTTTTTGTGAGGTCAAAGATAATAGAAATTATGTAATCGATGTTCGGAGAATCGATCTTGAGTAGTTCTACATTAAATCTCGCCAACCAGTTCCTCAGGGATTCCCCTTCTTGTTGATGTATGGTTCCTAGGTAGCTCATCGGGAGTTTTTGCCTCTTCTGACTGGCAAACTGCTGCGTCAATTTATTGCATAATTCCCGGAAACTGAATATGGAGTTGGCAGGTTGTTTTGCGAACCAATCCAACGCTAGGCCCTCAAATGTGGTCACCATTAACTTGGAGGTGAATTCGGCAGAGTGGGCATATAAATTCATTATATTAGTGAAGCTAAAAATATAATCATCCGGGTCGGTGGTTCCGTCATATCGGGGTAGTCTACCCGGGACCTGTCCAATGGATTGCGCTTCTTTTATTTCTCTGCAGAAGGGAGAACATGCTGCAAGGCTCTCCTGGAGTTCCGCGGTTCGGGTCCACGGGTTTTGAACAGATCGTAGGCGTTGCTCCAGTCGTTCCTGTACTATTCTCTCGATTTCTCTTTCCGAGAATCGAGTCGCTCGTGGTCGATCTGGGATAGCATCATCTACGTCATCCTCGATAGGGATTATTGTTCGCTCCTTCGATCCGCTGCGACCCGCCTGTGGCCTTCTTCGACCTGGTTTCCTTCGGGGATGGTTATCGGAGGGTTTAGAATTGCCCTGCTGCGGGCTGTGTAGCGAGCGTCGCTCACTTGCTGGGCTGTCCGCTTGTTGAGAGGTTTGTTCGTTTGGCCTTGGTATTCCTGGTGCAGGAGTTGTCCTGGGGTCGCAACGTTTCGAGGAATTTGGTCTAAAACTAGCAATTCTTCTGGAGAGAGTGATTTGAAGAGCATTGCTATTTGTCTTAGTTTTTCCTGAGCGCCTGGGAGAGGAACGGGTATTTCGGGGAGTTCCGGTTCTTCCGGTATTGTACCGGTGAGACCTCCTTGGTGTTCCTGCTGATGGGAACGGGTATCCGGGAGATTTTCATTGGTGTTGGGAATGTTGTTATCGTTGTTGTCTTGTGGATCTTCAGATGTGTTGTGGCCGGTGGTTGTATTACTTCTTGCTCCAATGCGAGCGCTTTTCCTTGGGCGAGCCATGTGTCGATCGAATAATTAACGTAGCCCCACGGTGGGCGCCAACTGATTTAGCCGGATTTCGTCGGGTTAATTGAATATCAGTAAATTTGTAATATCGGGGGGTTTTCGATATTTATATATATGTTATATATGGCTCTGTTACTTTATTCCGGATGGATCGGTTACAAAGAAAAGCAATATTCAAGAACAAGAAGTAAAACCACAAAACAAAGCTAAGAACACACCAATATGAAGGTAAAAAGCTCTGTAATAATATTGAATATTATTGAGTTGTGCTGTTGTAAGCAGTGTTAAATCCTGTATTCTTAGAGTTTAGGAATTTCGTAGTTGTCTCAATACAATGATTAACTAGGTATTTATATAATTTTAAACCTAGTGTTACAAGGAAACATAGTCCTAATAAGACTCGGCCCAAATATCCTTCTTGAGTCCGGAGTATAATCTTCTATCGAAGCGAGCTGCACTTGGCCGGGTCAAACAGATGATCCCGATCTGTTTGAATTGGTCGAATCGATCTTATCTTCTTCATTCGATCCGAGTAGTATGTTGGGTGCGAAATAGCCCCCATCACTAAGGATTTGTCAGCCTTCTTGTTCTCATCAGTGACGTTATCATAGAACAGGTTAGTGATGGTGCCATCATCATTGAAGCATGTTGTCTGTCTAATCTGCCTCACAATGATCCAAGGGTTAACAGGGGCATTGTTTCCCTTAGGCACTTCACTGTACTCCTTTACTTCCTTGCCAAAGATTATTTGTTGAATACTTGGCATCTGAGGTAACTCACTTGAGTGTCCCTGCTGATATCGTGATCTTTCTGCCCATCTTTCCAGAGCGACCATAACAGCAATCTTGATAGCCCTTTCTTCAACATCATCATTCTTCTTTCTCTTGCCAGGTAAGTTACTTCTTATAATTTTGGCCTCCTCCAGTGCAAACTCCCTTGCATAATGATGCATTACATCTCTGACATAGCTGGGATCCAGGGCCTTTTGAATGGAGTCTGTTCTGAGCCAATTAAGAACCCATTGTTCTTCATCAGCTAACTCCTTCAGATGTTGAAGTTCTGCAATAGACTTGTTCAATCTGTTATCTCTCCAATTGATATATCTTGGCTTCTCTTGATTGAACAGTGTCTTTAGCATGAGCTTTTGATCATAATACGCTAAGGACTTTTCAAATCTTTTGAAAAGCTCTTTGTCAGCATAGACAATTTTAAAAGCTTTTCTCACTTCATATTTGTCCTTAGGCTTAGCTTCACCTGCAGGCATCTTGGGAACATCAGGCTTGTCCTTATCATTAGTAGCCTCTGTGATCTTTATTCCTCCGCCATGAACAGGGCCATAGGCATCAACTTTGCTCATTTCTAAGACCATTGCCAGTTCAGCATCTTCAGCAGCTTTTCTCTCTGCTTCAGACATTTTTCTCCTGGCCTCATCCTTTGCTTCTTGAGCTTTGCTCAACTCAAGAGCCTTTTTCTCCTCAGTTTCATCTTGCTTTCTTTGCTCAGCTTCTTCTCTTTTCTTCTTTTCTGCTTTAGAGATTTTCTTTCTCTTAAGCACTATTTTTCTCTTGCCTTTGTCAGCTGGGCCAACAGATGAAATGGGATTGGCAGCAATGGGATGTATGATCATGACATCAAGATCATCTTGTGGTTTGGCAACCTCAGCTGTTGTTGTAACTTGACTCAACTGTTGCTTATCAGCTTTGTTAGCAGCAGCAGCAGCCTCATCTGTTACAGCAGGCCTTTCAGCAGCTTCAGGATTTTCTCTAACCACATTTTCTAATTCTGTAGGTTCTTCAATGAAAGTCATCTGCTTTCTAGCAGTTTTCTTAGTTCTCCCTTCACGGTAATTTGAAGCAGCTGTATCTTTTTGCTGACTTCTTGTTCTATAAGAAATACCCTCAGCAGGCCTTTCAGCTGATGGATTTCTTGAAGATGATGCAGGGGATCCAGTCCTGACATCAGCAGTTACTTGACTTATTATTTGGTCAACAGCAGTGTCAGCTACAGTCTTCAACTTTTTAGGAGCTTTCTCCTTTGGCTTATCAGCAGCCTTCTTTGTTTTAGTCTCAGTAGCTAGGTCAGCTGTTTTGACTAATCTTTTTTGTCTTTTGGCAGGAACCTCCTGTTGTTCCTCATCTTCAGCTTCCTCAGGCTCACCAGCCTTCCTCTTCTGAACAGGCAAGTACTTGGTCATTGCCTTAGATTTGTGGATCTCTTTTCCATTTGTCATGTCACAGCCCAGCTTGAACAGCAGGTAACTGAGCGTGATCCTGTGGTTGGTGTGAGGACCTTTTCCTTTCTTCACATCAAGGAAATCAGCCAAGATGTACCAAATTATTATAGACCAGTTGACTTCTAGCCCATAGTAGATAGCAGCCATGATGCTGAACCTCTTCATGGTAATAGCATCCAGTGAGAAAGTGCAGTTTTCAATCAGCTTAGACACCATATCAGCCATCCGCTGATATTCATCTCTCAGTTGTTTCTTCCTTATGTTGCCAGACAACACTTCTCCCTCTTTGGCGCAGATCGCCCAAAATTGTTGATGCTTGTCTTCCGTCAGTACAGTGACGTCATGTCGTCCACTGTTAGGAAGTCCAAAGGTTTCATGAAGAACAGCTGGGGTAATGGTGATAGATTTACCTCCCACTGTAGCCTTAATCTCTAGTGTGTTGTAGTCAGCTTTTGCTGTATTGTAGTACTCCATCACTTGATCAGTCCAGATCACTCCCTCATTGTACTCCATGAAATTTACCAACGAAGCAGATTTGAACTTCTCCAGCAGTTCCTTCATCAATTTCGTACCAGATTGGTAGTATGATTCATAAACTAGGAACATACCTTCAGCAGCCATTGCAAATCTGTTGAAAGTTAGGGAAACAGAAAGAAATTTGCAGAAAATTGCAAGTAATTTTTCTCACAAGTGCTTTTGAATATTTAGGGTGCGTAAAGAACTACACGGCTGATCAGATCTGGATTTATAGAGTTAAGGTATTTCGGTTTCCGTGATACCAACCAACTGTTGGATCCGTTTCTTGTCAGTGCTGATCGTGCGGCATCAGTTACGACCTTTCAAATTCAAATCGCATTAAATGAGGAGCGGGAATTTATACCGCCCTTCTGTCACTTGTAAAAGCGTGTTTTAAATAAAAGCGTTTTAAGCAATAAGGTTTTACACAAGCGATCAGATGAGTAATATAAATACTTATCTGATGGACTATTGTCCTGATGACGCAGTTGTTATCAGTGAAAGCCAATAGCTGATAACCTTCCTCAGTTGTTTGTCAATCCAGCTAGATAATAAATCTTCATTCTTCAGGACTTTACTCTTCTGTTGAAAACATAACTTTAACTAACTGTCATCAACAAATTTCATCTTTTAATCAGAAGTACCGCTAGTCTTACACGTTCCCCCTGACTTTAAGAATTCATAAGTTAACTAGTCTGTTGAAAGTTAATCCTTGAAGATAAATAAGATGAGTAAGCTGTTGAACTTCAGTCTTCTGATGAGTTCCCCCTCAGCTTATGCATCCAATTTTAATAAACCTAGTTCAGCTCTTAGAGTTGAAAACCTTGTCTCACTTAGAGGTTTTGTGAAGATGTCAACAATCTGATTTTCAGTAAACACGTATTCTATCATGACATTTCCTTTCTCCACATGATCTCTAATGAAGTGATGCTTGATCTCAATATGCTTAGTCCTTGAATGACTTGTAATATTCTGAGTAAGTGAGATTGCACTTGTATTGTCACAGTAGATTGGTATTCCACTGATTTTGATATTGTAGTCTTCTAGTTGATGCTTCAACCATAAGATTTGTGCACAGCAAGCTCCAGCAGCTATGTACTCAGCTTCAGCAGTAGATATGGATACTGAAGTTTGTTTCTTACTCATCCATGAGATCAGACGACTACCTAAAAATTGACAAGCACCTGTTGTGCTTTTTCTATCAATTTTGCAGCCAGCGAGGTCAGAATCTGAATATCCAATAAGTTAAAATCCAGATTCCCTAGGGTACCACAATCCCAATTCTTGCTACTGGTGCAAACGTTTCATCAAAGTCAATGCCTTCTTCTTGGCAGTAACCCTTGGCCACTAGTCTTGCTTTGTTTCTGGTGACTTCACCATCTTCATTCATCTTATTTCTGAATACCCACTTAGTGCCAATGACTCTTTGATGACTTGGTCTAGGAACTAAGTACCAAACTTCATTCCTTTCAAATTGATTCAGCTTTTCTTGCATGGCTTCAATCCAGTTTGAATCACTAAGAGCTTCTTCAACTTGTTTGGTCTCAATTTGAGATAGGAAGCTGGCAAACATTGCATTACTTGCAGCAGCTCTCCTTGTCTTCACTTTATCCAAAGGATCACCAATCACCAGCTCTGGTGGGTGATTCTTGAGCCATCTGAGATCAGGTTGCAAATCATAATGTTGTCCTTTGTTTTGATCTTGCAACACTACTGTTGGAGATCCAGTAGTAGTCTGTTGAACAGTCTCTGGTCTATCAGCTGTTTGCAACTCGTCTGTTAGACAATCAGCTCTGTGATTTTGAACAGCACTTGAGTTATCAGCTGGGTTGAGATCAGGTAGTATGATGGGAACATATTCTTCATTCCTTCCAACATTCAACTTCTGTAAATCAGTAGACAGATCATGATTAACACTTTGATTCTTTTCAGAAGATTGACTTGGTTCATCAAAAACTACATGAATGGATTCTTCTATTAGTAATGTTCTTTTGTTAAAGACTCTATAAGCTTTACTAATAGTAGAGTATCCTACAGAAACAGCTTCATCAGCCTTTTCTGCAAATGCAGTAAGGTGATTTTTACCATTGTTTAAAACATAGCATTTACAACCAAATATCTTAAAGTAATAAATGTTTGGCTTCCTGTTGTTCCAAACTTCATATGGAGTCTTGTTTTGGTGCTTGTTGATCATGCATTTGTTTTGAGTAAAACATGCTGTGTTTGTTGCTTCTGCCCAAAATCTTTGTGGCAGCTTAGCTTCAGCTATCATGGTTCTGACAGCTTCCTTTAGTGTTCTGTTTCTCCTTTCAGCAACACCTTCTAGCAGCTGAATACTCATGATGTATTCCTTTGATATTACAATACTCTTCAACAGTAGAGTTTGTAAACTCTGTCCCTCTATCTGATCTGATCTTCAATATTTTTATGCTTTTCTCATTTTGGATCGGTTCCATCAGATTGGTAAGATGTTCCTTGGTTTCACTTTTCTTTTTCATGAATATCACCCAAGTATATCTTGAATAGTCATCCACAACAGCTAGGCAATATTTCTTTCCACCATTGCTGACAGGATCAATGGGTCCAAGTAAGTCCATGTGTAGCAGCTCCAATATTCTTCCAGAAGATTGATGCTTCTTGCTTTTGAATGATGACTTGATTTGTTTACCCTTCTGACAGGCGTCACAAAGTTTATCTTTGCTCATGACTGTTTTAGGAATCCCTTCTACCAAATCATTCTTTATCAATCTGTTGATGGTCTTGAAGTTTAAATGATTCATTCTTTTGTGCCACAGCCAACTAACTTCACTTGGTGTTGATGCCTCCAAACAAACATTTGAATTCTTGTTA
This sequence comes from Penstemon eatonii, assembly GCA_038501285.1. Lineage (NCBI taxonomy): Eukaryota > Viridiplantae > Streptophyta > Magnoliopsida > Lamiales > Plantaginaceae > Penstemon > Penstemon eatonii. The sequence goes on along the minus strand of CM076712.1, from coordinate 17,294,621 downwards.
GCAGAATTCCAGTCGACTATGTAGATATTTCCTTGTCGTCTTCCAGATAAGATTACCTTCTTTGTACCAATCTGTTCAACATAGCACTTATCTGTTGAGAAGATAACCGAATATCCTTTGTCACAAAATTGACTTATGCTCAGCAGATTATATTTGAGGCCTTTGACATATGAGACGTCAGATATCTCTATGTTTCCTCTTATTAGTTTTCCTTTAGCTTTAATCTTGCCTTATTTGTTGTCCCCAAAAGTAACTTTTGGACCATCCACAGCAACTGCATCAGTCAGCTCATGTATGTTTCCACACATATGTCTTGAACAGCCACTGTCCAAGTACCAGATTCTCTCTACTTTACTCCTACTCCTAATCCTAACCTACAAAACAAAATAAAATTGTTTTAGGTACCCTTATTGAGAGGGTCCCGAAGGATTAGTTCCACCTTTGACAACCCAAGATGATGAGGTCTTAGGCTTCTTAGGCTTCTGAGTTTCAACAGGAGTATGAACAGCTTTGCCTTTACCACGTTCATCAGATTTGTCATATTGTTGATGATCAGCATGATAAGGATAATGTTCAAATGCAGAGTAAGATGCATGATAAGGATGATATGCATGCATTGGATGAGCAGGGTATGGTGCATAGTAAGTTGGAAATTGAGGTGCATGGTACATAGGATGATATGCAGCAGGTTGCACATAATAAGACTCATTTCCATACCAAGCATTTTGATTTTTCTTAATTTTATGCTTCTCTGGTTTACTACTTGCTTGCTCATTAACAGACGACTTAGTTTTCTCACTAGTCTGATTAGTTTTAGCCTTGTCAGAGGACTTCCTAGGACTCTTCAGTTTAGGCTTACTAGTCTGTTTTCCTATACTAGGCTCTTTGCTCTTTTTAGCCTTAGGAGTTTTCGTCTCCTTTAATACTTTCTCAGGTGAAGCAGGTCTAGCAGTTTGAACATACGATGACCTTACTATTGTCAGCAGATATAAATTTCTCAGTATGATTCAATTCTTGCTTATCCTGTTCTAAAGGTATCTTCTGTTTACTAGATGTATGCGTGGATGCAACAGATGATTTCTCATGAGACTCAATAACTTTTTCAAGTTCCATGATTTTTCCTTTATAAACTTCACATTCAGCTTTCAGAGATTCATGTTCTTGCTCAAGCTGTTTGTATTCAGCTGATTCTCTTGGCTTTTCAGCTAGAAGTTTCAGTGAACTATTTTGCTCTTTTAGCAATATCATCTATTCCTTAAGCTTTTTATATGCTTCAGCAATACCAGTATTGTTAAGCATCATTTGTTCAAATGAACTAAATAGTTCATTTTCAAGAGGAGTTACCTCATCCTCAGAGTCATCAGATTCCTTAGCCATCAGGCAGAGAAGAGCAGGGCTCTCTTCATCAAAAGATTCTTCATCAGACATGTCTGAATATGAATCAGATGAATAGACAGCAGCTGGCTTTTCTGCTTCTGCTACCATCGCCTTAGCTTTCTGATGCTTTCTTTCTTTTCTGATTCTCTTTTCTTCTTCCGTATACTTCTCAGCTTTAGGATATGGGCAGTCTCTGATGAAATGACCCAGTTTCCTGCAATTATAACACATTATTTTGGATTTATAAGAATCCTTATCCTGAGAAGAAGAAGTAGGGTTAGAAGTAGAAGCATTGTTATATTTGTTCTTCATTTTCAGTCTGTAGAACTTTTTGAAGTTGTTCATCAGCAATGCAACGTCTCCAGCAGTGTACTCCTTTTTGTTGAGTAGTGTGGCTTCATCAGATGAGTCCACATCTTTGCTTTTCTGTGCTGGCCTTCTTGGATTTTCAGCAGCAACCAGGGCAGCTGTGGGTCCTGAAGTTGAGGTTTCTTCGATTCCCATTCTAGGCAGTTATACTCATAAGCCTTGAGTACAGGAAACAGCTCTGTTAGAGAGATCTTTCCCAAATCTCTTGATTCTTCCATTGATGTCACCTTCATATTGAATTTTGGAGGTAAAGCCTTCAGTACTCTGATGGTTATCTCTTTATCCGTGAAGGTCTTTCCAAGCTTTAAGACTTCATTCAATGTTTTGGTGAACCTGGTATCCATCTGATCAATTGTCTCTCCAGATTTCATCTTGAAATTGTCCAGCTTTTCCAGAGCAACACTCAGCTTATGCTCTTTAATGGCGTCGTTTCCTTCGCTCATGTCTCTGACCTTATCCCACATCTCCTTTGCAGTTTTGCAATGCTTGACTTTGTCAAACCGATCATTATCCATGGCTTTAGTCATGATAAATCTTCCGACTTTATCCAGATTGAAAAGCTTTATTTCTTCTGGAGTCATCTCATGAAAATCTTTGTCCACAACCGTATCTACTTCATGTGTACATGTTATCATTATAAGCAGCAAGGAAAATCTCCATTCTGATTTTCCAGTCTTCCAACGACATACCAGCAATGTGGGGAACATGGCTGATACAGTCCATTTTTCAAAAAGATGCTTTTTTTGTTGGTCCCAAGTGGTCAGATGAGGTCTAGAGGGGGGGGGGGGTGAATAGACCTCTGAAAATTTTTGAACTTAAAAACTTTTAAGTCTTCGGTCAGCAGACTAAGCTGATGAAGAACAGTAAGCAGACTGTGCTGATCGTGAACAAATCTTGAACAGCAGACTGACCACTCTTCTTACAAATACTTAGCTTTTTTTCAGTAAAACAGTTTTCCAAAGAGTATACTTGCAGCGGATTGTTTGAAAGTGTTTTTCACAAGTAAACTATGTTCTTAAAGATTTTATCCCCAGTTTTGAAACTCCTTATAAAATCTTTTGATAATTCAAAGTGTTTAAATATGCAAACTTTAAATATGCAAGAAAACTTAAATGCAAGATAACACAAAGAATTTTTATAGTGGTTATATGGATGAAAATCCTTTAGTCCACTCTTCCAGATCACTTAGATTCTGGGTTATACTATAATCACACAGATTACAATATTTCTCCACTTATACCTAGACAACTAATGAAAAGGCTATAAGCTCACAATAGAAAATCACTAAGAAATTCTACTCTCTGAAGTTTGATCACTCACAAAGACGGATCAAAACTCCTCACAACACTCAGCTATTACAAGATCACTCAGATCGTAATTTTCTGTTTTCTTCAACTGGGTTTCTGTCAACAGATGACTTCCACCAGACGAGTGAGCTGTTCGAGCTTTTGAGACTTAGAATAATTTTGCTTCAAAACCGAAATCTCTGATTGTTGTTGTGTGTCTCTCTCTTCGAACTTAGCTCTATTTATACTTGGATTTGAAAATAAGACCGTTGAAGCAAATCAAATCTTCAAATTCATAGCCTTAGCCCGATTTCAGAACGGCTACCTGCTACAGTACCTTTTCTGCTGTACTTTCCTGTAGCAGCATTAAATGCACTCTGCTGATCCGAGAGTTAATTCCAATCATTTGCCATTAATACCCTTTTCTTACAGCATTTATTACTCCAAGTGCATTTATTACCGTTGGACTCTTCTCATGATCTCTTCTTCTCTGCTGATCAAAACGACTATTCTGATAGACACTCTGCTGATCAAATACTGAACTCATCTGATTTGAGTGAGCTGATAACCTACCCTTCTGTTCGCTGTTTCAGCATGAGATCACTAGTCTTCTGGGCCTTGAACTTTGAACTCTTCTGATGTCTTCTTTACTTGTTCAAAATTCTTCTAAGGGAACTAAGCTTTCCATACTTAGCTGATTAAGATGTTTTGGAAATCATCAAAACCTTCCCTTAAATACTTGTCTTCTTTGCATTTCACTCTTCATCTTCATCCAACAATTTCCCCCTTTTTGATGATGACAAAACTCCAGCTAAGTACCTGTACCTAAACTAAAGTTCTGATCCTCAAAAATTTCTGAGATAGAAATATTATGTTGGATTCAAACTTGCAATTTTATAGATAGTTGAACTGATTACATATTACAAGTGTTGAAAGATGAAAGATGCAAAGTAATTTAGAAGATTACAAGGATTTTTAATATAAAAGGAAATCTAGCCTAAACTAGTCTTCTCCCTTCTTCTCTTCTTTCTTTTCATCTTCAGCTTCCTTGTCTTCTTTTTCAGATTCTTCACCAGATAGTTTGGAAGTTTCAGCTTCCAAATTTTCAAAGAATCTTTTCCTCAACAGCTCTATCTTCTTATGCTTGACATCAGGATCAAGCTGTTCTTCAGCTGAGTCTTTGGCAGCAGCTATCTCTTTATCAGACTTAGCTTTTGCTTCAGCTTTAGCATTGTCAGCTTCTTCTTCTTCTGTGATCTTCTCATCTGTTGGTCTGCTTGTTTCTTCCATATTTTTATCAGTCTCATCAGCAGATTCTTCCAACACTTCAGTTTCTTCAGCACCATCTTGATTTTCTTCTTCCCTTACAAAAGAAGTTCCAACTCTTTTCTGTCCAAATACCCTTTCTTCCCCCTTTTTGTCATCATCAGCAGGGTGGATTGGATATTGTGGCAAAGCTGGTGTAATCTGAAGTGAGTCACAAAGAAGTTTGATGTTTTCTTCCATTGCATTTATTTGAGCTTGTTGCTTGAGTTGATTGGCCTTAAAATCTTTCATTTCTTTGAGCAAATCCTCTCCTTGATCACCCAATTGAATTTGAGTTCCTAAAATCCAATTTGATGAAGCAGTGAAGTTTTTCATCATATTGTCCATGACTTCATCTTCTGCTTGGAGGGCCATTTCAACTGTTTCTTCAATTCTTCTCCAACCATCAGCAGTGCTCTGAGTCCTTCTTCTGAGTATGTCCATATCTTGACATATGGACTTAACATTCTGAGCAGTATCTTCTATCAGATTGGTTGGAACAGCAGCAACTTTCTGATTTGGTTGATGTACAGCAGCCAACACATCTGCTGTTAACTCCTTCTTCATTTCCTTCAATGAATTTGATATCATTTGCTGAATAGAATCCAACAAAGATGTTTGTGCAGCCTGAGAAGGAATATCTGTTGGAATAGGAGGTAGAGCCAGAGGTGTTTCTCCACTTGGTTGCCCTGCTGCTTGAATTGTTAGTCCAAGAGACTGATCTGCTGGACCAGAAGTAGACTCAGCTTCCTTGGCCTTATCAGCATGACTAGGAGTGCTTTCCTTCTCTTAAGTTTGATCATCTTTTTCAACAGCAGCCTCCTTTTCTTTGATATGATCAGCTGGAATAGTTTCTTCTTTCTTTGAATCATCAGCTGTGTCAGACTTGTCATCCTTGTCTTTGTTCTGATCAGTTGGGTCAGATGTACCCTCTTTGTGCTTTTGTTGATCAGAAGACTCTTCTTTGTCTTTATCAGCAGGGGATATGATCTTCTTAACAGTCTCAACTGTTTTCAGCAATCCCTCATTGTCTACAGCTGACATGTTAGAAATCCATGTAAAATTGTCAAGAGGAATAAAAGATGAGTATGGTTCCTCAGGTAGCTCTTCATATGGTTTGATGTTTGGACCATAGACAATGTGCTTGATGTTAGGAAGGGGAACCATTGAGCTGGGTTGTCCCTTTAGCTTCCTTGATTTCTTTGCCCAAAGCTCCATTGATTGAGCAATAGCCAACTTGATTGATCTTTCCTTGAGGTCTACTGATTCATCATAATCCTCAGAAATAGACTCAAAGATCTTCTTTGCTTCAGCCTTGACAATGTGACTTATTCTTAATCTTAACCTGTCCAGGAAGAATTCTGAATCAAGTGCTTGGATTAAGGATCCAGTCTCAAGCCACTTCAATACCCAGGCTTCTTCAGCAGTGAAGGCTTTCCACTTGGCCATTTCAGCTGGACTCTTTGTCAGTCTGAATTCTCTCCATCTGTTGTATCTGATCTTTTCAGCATTAAACAGCGTCAGATGGTTGATTCTTTCACTTTCAGCATCTAGCCTCTTAAGAAATTCTTCAAAGATAGCAGGATCATCCCTGACAATCTCTAAAGACAGTCTAATCTCCTCTCTTCTTTTTGGCTTTATCTTTGGTGCAGGCATAGCTGGTATTGGTTTGTTTGGATCTCTTTGTTCACCAATACTTATCCCACCAGTATGCTTTGGTCCATGAGCATCCTTGGTGCTTGCTTCAATAGCAGCAGCCAACTCTGCTGCTTCAAAAGCATCCCTTTGCTCTTGAGTCATCTTGCTGGCCTCTTCTTCCAGCCTTTTTAACTCTAGGCTTTTCAGCCTATCTTCTTCTGCCTTTTCTGCAGCCTTCCTTAGCTTTTCAGCATCATCTCTTCTTTTCTTTTCAGCAGCAGTCAGGTATGTTGCAATCTTACCAGTCCTTTTTCTTCTTGATTCAGGACCTTCAACTGCTTGAAGAGGGGTTGCAGCAACTGGAGTAGGATGCAACAATAATGTATCTCCTTCATGTGTTGTACTAGTCTGTTGTGCTCCTTCAACTTCAGCAGATAGTGCAGCAGATGAGTCTTTTGTAGACACTCCAACAGTAGAAGCAATTTCAGTTTCAGCAGCAGCAGCTTTAGCAGGTTCTTCAATAGTTAATGGCCTTTCTGCTTCTGTTGATTCTCTGACTGTAGTGGTTGGTTCTTCAGAGAAAGTGACCTTTCTCTTTGCTTTGGACTTAGGAATTTTCACAGTAGGCTTCTTAGCTTGGGGGGGTCCCCTTGCTTCACTCCTTGTCCTCAGTTTTTTTAGTCTTTGAAGGGGAATCCCTTCATCAGACTCTGTCCTTTCAGGTGATGATTCTGTATCCATCTTCTCAATTTCATCAGCGAAATCATCTATCACCTTCTTGGGAATTTCAATTTCAGCTCCCGTTGATTCAGTTACAACAGCAGACTGTGCTGTTGTTTCAGCAGGTTGACTTGTCTGACCCTTCTTCTTGCTCTTCTTAGAAGGGGTCTTTTTGGATTTTGCAGCAGCCTTTCTTTTTGGAGCAGCCACTATTTGTCTCACTGGTTCATACAGCTTGAACTCTTTGCTACCGTGAGTGGGCTTTCCACCACCCATAGGGCATTGCAGGGATGCAAACAGATTACTGAGTAAGATGGCATGAGAGTGCCTTTTATCACTCAGTAGCTCATATACGTGAGCAGCCCAGTTAACTTTCAGTCCATAGTATATACAGACCATGGTGTAGTACCTCTTCCTAGGTAATCCATCTAAGGAGCTTGTGCTGCAATCCAGTACTTTGGCTATGATGTCTGCAAATCTCTGATACTCATCTTTTAATTGAGTTTTCATCAGAGACCCAGTCATCTCTTCTCCCTCTTTCGCACAAATACCCCAAAATCCATCATCTTTCTCAGACCCTAGGTCTGATACGTCTCCTCCCTTATTTGTCAATTTATAAATTTCACTTAAAACAGCAGCAGAGACATCAACTTTCTTACCACCGATAACAGCAGTCATAACAGTTTCATCATCATTGAACTTCCTGGTCGTGTAGAAGTGATATACGTCTTCTAAGTAGACCCTGTCTTCGTGTGCTTCCAGAACTGGAACCAAAGATGCCTCCTTGATTTTCTCCATGAGTGAGCGCATCAGATCAGTACCCGAAAAGTGAAATTTGCTGTAGTTTAGGTATCTTCCGTCAATAATCTTGTCCATTTCGGAGATTAGTGAGTAGAATCTACAAAAACAATGAACTTTCGAAGCAAGAGAGTTTGAGAGTTAGAGAGTTTGAGAGTGTTTGAGTGCGTAAGACGACTATGCTGTTTCAGATCGGACTTTATAGGTTTCCTTTAGTTAGGTTTCCGTGATTAATCTGAAACGTTGATCTAATCTGACAGTTTTAAATCATGTGGATGGGAGCTACGGATTTCAATTTTATTATTTTATTGTCAGATGGGCGGGAAACTCTATCGACACTAATCTGTTACTTATAAAAGCACGTTTCTAAAGATACGTTTTATGAACATGCTTATATAAGATATCAGATGAGTAGAGTTTAACTTATCTGACAGACGAGTGATCTGTTATCTGATATTACTAGAGAATGCCAATAGCTAGTAATCTTCCTCTGCTGTTTGTCAATCCAGCAAGATAAAATAATCTTCAGTCTTCAAGAATTAAGAACAGATCTTCTGATGACATAACTTCAATTAACTGACATTAACAAATTTCATCTTTAGAGCAGAAGTACCGCTAGTCTTACACGTTCCCCCTGTCTTTAAGAATCCATAAGCTAACTAGTCTGTTGAAGGTTAATCCTTGAATATAATAACGGATAACTAAGCTGTTGAACTCTAGTCTTCTGATGAGTTCCCCCTCAGCTTATGCTTCCAAATTAAGTAGTCCTAGCTCAGCTCTTAAAGTTGAAAACCTTACTTCACTTAAAGGTTTAGTGAAAATATCAGCAATCTGATTATCAGTATGAACATACTCAATCACAACATTGCCTTTTTCCACATGATCTCTAATGAAGTGATGCTTGATCTCAATATGTTTAGTCCTTGAGTGACTTGTAGTGTTCTGAGTAAGAGAGATTGCACTTGTGTTGTCACAGTAGATTGGAATTCCACTGATCTTGATGTTGTAGTTTTCTAGTTGATGCTTCAACCAAAGTATTTGTGCACAGCAAGCTCCAGCAGCTATATATTCAGCTTCAGCAGTAGATATAGAAACTGAAGTCTGTTTCTTACTCATCCATGAGATCAGACGACTACCTAAGAACTGACAGGCACCTGTTGTGCTTTTTCTGTCAATCTTGCAGCCAGCAAGGTCTGAATCTGAATAACCGATAAGTTCAAATCCAGATTCTCTAGGATACCACAATCCCAATTCTTGAGTGCCTTTGATGTATTTCAATATCCTCTTGGCAGCTAAGAGATGAGATTCCTTGGGGTTTGATTGAAATCTTGCACAGACTCCAACTGAGTACATTATATCTGGTCTACTTGCTGTTAGATACAACAATGAACAAATAATGCCTCTATATTTGGTTATGTCCACTGATTTGCCATCTTCATCTTTATCCAAACGAAGACTTGTAGACATAGGAATTGTAGCAGTTGAGCTAGTTTCCATACCAAACTTCTTGAATAGATCTCTTGTGTATTTTGCTTGGCTGATGAATATTCCATCAGGCAACTGTCTAACTTGCAGACCAAGAAAATAGTTAAGTTCACCCATCATGCTCATTTCAAACTTATTCTGCATCAGCTTGGAGAACTTATCACACATCTGTTGGTTAGTTGAACCAAAAATAATATCGTCCACATATATTTGCACAAGTAATATATGATTTTCCCATTCAATTGTAAACAAGGTTTTATCTACCTTACCTTTACGAAATCCTTTAATTAAAAGAAAATCAGATAGGGTATCATACCATGCTCTTGGAGCCTGTTTCAGTCCATAGAGGGCCTTCTTCAGACGATATACTTTGTCCTCTTCTTGGTAGACTTCAAATCCAGGAGGTTGTTCAACATATACTTCTTCTTGCAGTTCTCCATTGAGAAAAGCAGACTTCACATCCATCTGATAGACAGTGAAGTTCTTGTAAGCAGCATAGGCTAGAAACAGTCTGATTGCTTCAACTCTTGCCACTGGTGCAAAAGTCTCATCAAAGTCAATTCCTTCTTCTTGATAATAACCTTTGGCCACTAATCTTGCCTTGTTTCTGGTAACAACACCATCTTCATTCATCTTATTTCTGAAAACCCATTTAGTGCCAATAACTCTTTGATGACTTGGTCTAGGAACTAAGTACCAGACTTCATTCCTTTCAAATTGATTCAACTCTTCTTGCATAGCTTCAATCCAGAAGGAATCACTTAGAGCTTCTTCAATTTGTTTAGGCTCTATTTGAGATAGAAATGTGACAAACATGGCATCTTGTGCAGCAGCTCTCCTTGTTTTCACTCTATCTAAAGGATCACCAATCACTAATTCAGGTGGGTGATTCTTGAGCCATCTGAGATCAGGTTGCAGATCAGGATGTTGTCCTCTGTCTTGATTTTGCAACACTACTGTTGGAGTTCCAGTAGTAGTCTGTTGAACATTTGCAGTCTGTTGAACAGTCTCTGGTCTGTCAGCTGTTTGCAACTCGTCTGTTAGACAATCAGCACTGTGATTTTGAACAGCACTTGAGTTAGCAGCTGAACTGAGATTAGGTTGTATGATGGGAACATATTCTTCATTTCATCCAATGTCTAACTTCTGTAAATCAGTAGACAGTTCTTGATTAACACTTTGATTCTTTTCAGAAGATTGACTTGGCTCATCAAATACTACATGGATAGATTCTTCTATTAGTAATGTTCTTTTGTTAAAAACTCTGTAAGCTTTACTAACAGTTGAGTATCCTACAAAAACAGCTTCATCAGCCTTTTCTGCAAATGCAGTAAGGTGATTTTTCCCATTATTCAATACAAAACATTTACAACCAAAAATCTTAAAGTAATGAATGTTTGGTTTTCTGTTGTTCCAAACTTCATATGGAGTCTTGTTCTGATTTTTGTTGATCATACATCTGTTTTGGGTAAAGCATGCTGTATTTGTTGCTTCTGTCCAAAATCTTTGAGGCAGCTTAGCTTCAGCTATCATGGTTCTGACAGCTTCTTTTAGTGTTCTGTTTCTCCTTTCAGCAACACCATTCTGTTGAGGGGTTCTAGCAACTGAATACTCATAATGTATTCCTTTGATATTACAATACTCTTCAACAGTAGAGTTTGTAAACTCTGTCCCTCTATCTGATCTGATCTTCAATATTTTTATACTCTTCTCATTCTGGATCAGTTCCATCAGATTAGTAAGATTTTCCTTGGTTTCACTTTTCTTCTTCATGAATATCACCCAAGTATATCTTGAAAAATCATCCACAACAGCTAGGCAGTATTTCTTTCCACCATTGCTGACTGGATCAATGGGTCCAAATAAGTCCATATGTAGTAGCTCCAATATTCTTCCAGAAGATTGGTGCTTCTTGCTTTTGAAAGATGACTTGATTTGTTTACCCTTCTGACATGCGTCACAGAGCTTGTCTTTGCTCATGACTGCCTTTGGAATCCCTTCTACCAGATCATTCTTGATTAGTCTGTTTATGGTCTTGAAGTTTAGATGATTCATTCTCTTGTGCCATAGCCAACTGACTTCACTTGGTGCAGATGCCACCAAACAAACACTTGAATTCTTATCAGCAGAATTCCAGTCGACTATATAGATATTTCCTTGTCGTCTTCCAGATAAAATTACCTTCTTTGTACCAATCTGTTCAACATAGCACTTATCTGTTGAGAAGATGACTGAATATCCTTTGTCACAAAATTGACTTATGCTCAGCAGATTATACTTTAGGCCTTTAACATATGAGACGTCAGATATCTCTATGTTTCCCTTGATTAATCTTCCTTTAGCGTTAATCTTGCCTTCTTTGCTGTCTCCAAATGTAACACTTGGACCATCCACAGCAACTGTATCAGTCAGCTCATGTATGTTTCCACACATGTGTCTTGAACATCCACTGTCCAAGTACCAAATCTTCTCTACTTTACTCCTACTCCTAATCCCAACATACAAAACAAAAATAAAATTGTTTTAGGTACCCTTATTGAGAGGGTCCTGAAGGATTAGTTCCACCTTTGACAACCCAAGATGTTGATGTCTTAGGCTTCTTAGGCTTCTGAGTTTTAACAGGAGCATGAACAGTTTCATTTTTATCATAAGTATCAGATAAGTCATGTTGATGATCAGTATGATAAGAGTAATGTTCATAAGCAGGATAAGGTGCATGATAAGCAGGGTATGCATGCATTGGGTGAGCAGGGTAAGGTGCATAGTAACTGGGAAATTGAGGTGCATGATACATAGGATGATATGCAGCAGGTTGCACATAATAAGACTCATTTCCATACCAAGCATTTTGATTTTTCTTATTTTTATGCTTCTTTGGTTTACTAGATGCTTGCTCATTTGATTTTGACTTAGTTTTACCACTAGTCTGATTGACTTTAGCTTTATCAGCAGACTTCTTAGGACTCTGCTGTTTGGTCTTACTAGTCTGATTTCCTACACTAGGCTCTTTACTCTTTTTAGCCTTAAGAGATTTCTTCTCCTTTAACACATTCTCAGATGAAGTAGGTCTAGCAGTTTGAACATACAGAATGACCTTACTATTGTCAGCTGATATGAATTTTTCAGTATGGTTCAATTCTTGCTTTTCCTGTTCTAAAGGTATCTTCTGTTTACTAGATGTATGCGTGGATGCAACAGATGATTTCTCATGAGACTCAATAACCTTTTCAAGTTCCATGATTTTTCCTTTATAGACTTCACATTCAGCTTTCAGAGACTCATGTTCTTGCTCAAGCTGTTTATATTCAGCTGATTCCTTTGGCTTTTCAGCTAAAAGTTTCAGTGAATTATTTTGCTCTTTTAGCAATATCATCTCTTCCTTAAGCTTTTTGTATGCTTCAGCAATACCAGTATTGTTAAGCATCATTTGTTCAAATGAATTAAATAATTCATTGTTAAGAGGAGTTACCTCATCCTCAGAGTCATCAGATTCCTTTGCCATTAGACAGAGGAGAGCAGGTTTTTCTTCATCAGACGATTCTTCATCAGACGTGTCTGAATCTGAATCAGATGAGTAGGCAGCAGCAAGCTTTTTTGCTTCAGCCATCATTACCTTGCCTCTCTGATGCTTTCTTTCTTTTCTCATTTTCTTCTCCTCTTCAGTGTACTTTTCTGCTTTTGGATATGGGCAGTCTTTGATGAAGTGTCCCAATTTCCTGCAGTTGTAACACATTAGTTTTGCTTTATAATCATCTTTCTCTTGAGAAGAAAAGTTAGGTTTAGAAGTAGAAGCATTGTTGTATTTGTTCTTCATTTTTCTCTTGTAGAACTTCTTGAAATTGTTCATCAACAGTGCAACATCTCCAGCAGTGTACTCCTTCTTGTTGAGTAGAGTGGCTTCATCAGATGAGTCCACATCTTTGCTTTTCTGTGCTGGTCTTCTGGTGTTTTCAGCAGCAACTAGTGCAGCTGTGGGTCCTGAAGTTGAGGTTTCTTCAATTCCCATTCTAGGCAGTTTATACTCGAATGCCTTGAGTACAGAAAACAGCTCAGTAAGAGAGATTTTTCCCAAATCCCTTGATTCTTCCATTGCTGTCACTTTCATGTTGAACTTTGGGGGTAGGGCCTTTAGTACTCTGACGGTGATTTCCTTGTCAGTAAAGGTTTTTCCCAACTTTAGAACTTCATTCAGCGTTCTGGTGAATCTGGTATCCATTTGATCAATGGTTTCCCCAGACTTCATCTTGAAGTTGTCAAGTTTCTCCAAGGCAACAGTGAGCTGATGCTCCTTTATTGCATCATTGCCTTCGCTCATGTCTCTGACTTTGTCCCACATCTCCTTTGCAGTCTTGCAATGTTTGACCTTGTCAAACCGATCATTATCCAGGGCTTTAGTCATGATGAATCTCCCAACTTTATCTAGATTGTAAAGCTTTATTTCTTCTGGAGTCATCTCATGAAGGTCTTTTTCCACAACCGTATCTACTTCATTTATCTTGATGGTCTTTGTGAATCTGAATGGACCTTTAATGATACATGTATACATGTTGTCATTGTAGGCTGCTAGAAAGATTTCCATTCTAATCTTCCAGTCTTCAAAAGACATACCAGCAATGTGGGGAACATGGCTGATACTGCCCATTTTTCAAAAAGTTTTGATTTTTCAAAAAGATGCTCTTTTGAAAAGTTTTGAAAACCTTTGAAAAACACTCGGATCAAGCTCGTTGATCAGGCAGCTGATTCTAGTGAACCACCTGCTCTGATACCACTTGTTGGTCCCAAGTGGTCAGATGAGGTCTAGAGGGGGGGGGGTGAATAGACCTCTGAAAATTTTTGAACTTAAAAACTTTTCAGTCTTCGGTCAGCAGACTAAGCTGATGAAGAACAGTAAGCAGACTGTGCTGATCATGAACAAATCTTGAACAGCAGATTGACCACTCTTCTTACAAATATTTAGCTGTTTTTCAGTAAAACAGTTTTCCAAAGAGTATACTTGCAGCGGATTGTTTGAAAGTGTTTTTCACAAGTAAACTAAGTTCTTAAAGATTTTATCCCCAGTTTTGAAACTCCTTATAAAATCTTTTGATAATTCAAAGTGTTTAAATATGCAAACTTTAAATATGCAAGAAAACTTAAATGCAAGATAACACAAAGAATTTTTATAGTGGTTATATGGATGAAAATCCTTTAGTCCACTCTTCCAGATCACTTAGATTCTGGGTTATACTATAATCACACAGATTACAATATTTCTCCACTTATACCTAGACAACTAATGAAAAGGCTATAAGCTCACAATAGAAAATCACTAAGAAATTCTACTCTCTGAAGTTTGATCACTCACAAAGACGGATCAAAACTCCTCACAACACTCAGCTATTACAAGATCACTCAGATCGTAATTTTCTGTTTTCTTCAACTGGGTTTCTGTCAACAGATGACTTCCACCAGACGAGTGAGCTGTCCGAGCTTTTGAGACTTAGAATAATTTTGCTTCAAAACCGAAATCTCTGATTGTTGTTGTGTGTCTCTCTCTTCGAACTTAGCTCTATTTATACTTGGATTTGAAAATAAGACCGTTGAAGCAAATCAAATCTTCAAATCCATAGCCTTAGCCCGATTTCAGAACGGCTACCTGCTACAGTACCTTTTCTGCTGTACTTTCCTGTAGCAGCATTAAATGCACTCTGCTGATCCGAGAGTTAATTCCAATCATTTGCCATTAATACCCTTTTCTTACAGCATTTATTACTCCAAGTGCATTTATTACCGTTGGACTCTTCTCATGATCTCTTCTTCTCTGCTGATCAAAACAACTCTTCTGATAGACACTCTGCTGATCAAATACTGAACTCATCTGATTTGAGTCAGCTGATAACCTACCCTTCTGTTCGCTGTTTCAGCATGAGATCACTAGTCTTCTGGGCCTTGAACTTTGAACTCTTCTGATGTCTTCTTTACTTGTTCAAAATTCTTCTAAAGGAACTAAGCTTTCCTTACTTAGCTGATTAAGATGTTTTGGAAATCATCAAAACCTTCCCTTAAATACTTGTCTTCTTTGCACTTCACTCTTCATCTTCATCCAACACTTTTGAAAAGTTTTGAAAAACCTTTGAAAAACACTTGGATCAAGCTCGTTGAGCAGGCTACTGATTCAAATGAACCACCTGCTCTGATACCACTTGTTGGTCCCAAGTGGTCAGAAGAGGTTTAGAAGGGGGGGGGGTGAATAAACCTCTTTAAAATTTTAAAATTTCTCTAACTGTGAACAGACTAAGCTGATCAGAGTAGTAAGTTACAAGTCTGTTCGCGAACAAATCTTTGAACAGGTTCGATGACCACTCGTCTGATAATTACTTAGCTGATTTTGTTAAAATCAGTTTTAATACTTAGAGTACTTGCATCGGATTTTCAAAGTGTTTTTCACAAGTATTCCTAGTAGTTTGAAAAATGTTTCCCCAGTTTTATAAACTCCTTTAAATTCCTTTTCAAACAGTTAACTTAATGTGTTATATGCAATCTTGAAATATGCAAGTAAATGTGCAAACAAAACACAAGTAATTTTTATAGTGGTTATATGGATGTAAATATCCTTTAATCCACTCGTCCAAGTCACAAAGATCTTGGGTTATACTAGAAACACAAAGTAACCAGTACACTCTGCTTACGCCAATCAACAAATGAACAGGCTATAAGTGCGCAGTAAGAAATCACAAAGAAATCCTACTCTCTGAAGTAATATCACTCACTTAGATGGATATCTACTTCTCACAACACTCTGTTTTACGAATTCACTCAGAAGATGTATTTTGCTTGGTTCTTCAACTCTGCTTTTCGACAACAAATGACTAAGCTGATGAGTGAGTTGTTCTTGAGACTTAAGAATTCTACTTCGAAAATTCTCTCAGAAAGTGTGTTGCTTATATTCTCTTCGTCTCTTTTAGCTATTTATACTTGAGGTTTGAAAAATGTCCGTTGAAGAGAGACAAGATTCAAATTCCTCGAGTTCTGGTCCTTAAAATCCGCGAACGGCTCTTTTGCAGTATGTCCGTACTGTCAACAGTACTATTTTGCAGGCAGCATTAAATGCACCCAGCTGATGCGAAGCATTTCTTCAATCATTTGTCTTTAATAGCCTCGTACTTCAGCATTTATTACTCCAAGGGGCATTTATTACCGTTGGGAAGACTTTATGATCCTTTCTACTTGGCTGACGGAAGTGCAAGTCTGATGGTGAACTAAGCTGATCCCAAATTTGAACAAATCTGATTTGAGTCGGCTGATCTTCATCAGTCTGATATCTTTCTTTCAGCAGATCAGAAGTCTTGGACCTTGAAAATTTTGACTCTTCTAATGTTTCTTATACTTAGTCAAAATTCCTTCCAAAGGGATCATCAGCTAAGTTACTCCATACTTAGCAGATTTTGAAGTTTTGGAATGCATCAAAACCTCCCTTATTATTTTGTCTTCAGTGCCTTCATCTTCATCTTTATCCAACACTCGTTTTGTTCATCATGCTTATATCTTATTTTCGCTTGAATTGCTAGAGACTAGCAATAAGTTGGTTGGGGGTTGTGATTAGTGCTTGAAAATGCACTTAAGTTGTTCTTATTGTCTAAATAAATCAAGTGTTAATTTAATATTTTTATGAAATTAATAAAAATTATTGTGATTAGAAAATATTGAGTTTTGATTTGTTTTTGTAGGAATATAAAATATGGACCCCGGAATATTTAGCTTCCCAAATTGTACAAGTATCAAAGGCATAATTTGAAGCAAGGAAAGATTCAAGGAAGTCAATTAGTGCAAGAACAACAAATAAGGAATCTGCCAGAAATATTAATGCTACTTCCAAGGACGATAACTCTCGCAAGGAAACTCCTATTAAGCTGAATTCGGATATGTTGTAGATGAAGGAGTTAGCTACATTATGGACTTTACGGATCTGGATTTGGAGTTCGGAGCACAAAGATATATATTTTTCAAATATGTCGCGCAGAGCAGAATCTTCTACGCGGGAATCGCGATTTGTGTCTTAAAGTGATTAGGAAACTTGTATAAATCCTTTCCATATGAGGATTAAGCCTCCTAAACATCTTCCTACTCAATTTCTACCTCCTAAGCATTCTCCTACTTGGATTAGGGCTATTTAGCACCTATATAGAGTCCTAGAATCACACATCTTGAAACACACAATTCTTAATCTTAGTTACAATTCTCTCTAAAATCATTATCATATTTTCTCTCTAGAACTTGTGATAATGATTAGCAAAATAGGCTAAGAGTTCTTTGGTGAGATTAGAGATGAACTTATATGCGTAGTGATCTTATTTGGATTCGATTCTTCAAGGTTTTGTAAGTTTAATAATTTTGAGTAATTTATTCTTCTTCTTCTATTTTCATCAACTTTTATGTTATACAATTGTTTCATTAGTTTTCATATAAATCTAGTCAAGCTCTTTTTATGTGAAAATCTTTATGATATAATTATATTGATATAAGCCTTTCGTTTTATGGGTAGTCTTTTAATGCAATATGCCTTGGTATATAGTATGTTTTTGATTTCTCATAAGATGATATTTTGTGCCAATTCTAAAAGCAAGAGAGTTATTTACTCAAATACATTAGAAATTATGTGTTTTTCAATTCTTTATCTTCCGATTGATTGTTTGGGATGTGAAACTTTCAATTGAGTAATTTTATGAATCAATCCAAATAAGTGAACGAAGCATATAAGGGATTCTTGATATCTTACCGTTTTAATTATCGTATATTCCAACAACCAAAAATTCACTTTTCTTTAAGTTTTCTTAAAATCAAATCGCTTCGTTAATTTAGTTTGTTTATTTATCTTTAAAGCTACTTTGTCTACTAACGATTTTAGCTTAGTTTAGTCATCTCCTCGTGGATACGACCGCCCAATCTATTCTACATCGATCGCTTTGTTTCGACAAGTTTGGGCGTAATCAGCTCTACGTACAAAGTAATAAATCAGTCGAGTCTAACGACACGTTCATGTTTAAATTATTCTCTTATCGTATTAGATCTTATATTGAAATGAAAAGTTATTAATTTTTAATCAATTAGAATTAAAGTCGAATCATTCTCCAAAATGAAAAATAAAAAAATTAAATTTTAGTTTGAACATTTTTACACGTACATGTAGTCTTTATATATACTAGGACAATTGCTCCACGCTCCCGCGTGGAGGATATTGCCCATTGATCATATATTCGACTAAGGACAATTTTATCTAAATTTTACTTAATTATGTATATTATTATTTTTAACATATGAGTATATTTGTAAATTATAATAGTTTATTAACCTAATCGATAAAAATTAAAGTTAGTGCAAGTTTATTTCTATTAAGATTTACATCTCATATATACTATTATTTTTAACATATGAATATATTTGTAAATTATAACAGTTTATTAACCCAACCAAAAAATTTTTTGTGCAAGTTTATATCTATTAAGATTGACATCTCATAAGATTAGTAAAGTGTTTAGTTTATTAATTTAGTTTTATGTTATGTGATGCATTTTAAATGTCCATATAAATATGAATATATAAAATGAATGGCACGTTTTCAGTTGTATATTGTACATGTATTCCTAATGTATGCAGATGTGGGGTAGTATGAAGATCAACTTTTATCTGTTTAACTTGGTAAGTTAAACAATAAACATAAACAAACTCTATTGTTCGGGCATCCAAGATTGATAAGCTTAGTGTAAAATAGCTCGTAGAAGTAGATAAACAACTAAAGTGTAGCATAAATATCAAAGAAACAGCAACTTAGCTTGTTGGTCGAACAACAGTTTGGTATTAAAGCGAAATTACATATTCCGATATTAATTCCGACTGTAATATGTCTGGTAGAACAACATATATTGTTTTTGAATAGAAGGATAAAACATACTCTTGGTCGAAGAGAAATATTTTGTTGAGTTCAGTAACAGTTAAATATTAGAGCGAATTTTCAGAGCATAAATTATAGAGCAATAAACTATATAATAACAATCAACTTAGATAAGGAGTTGTTGATGATCGGATGCACCCAAGGAGAATGATTCATGGAAATCTAATGATTTGTAATCTTATTTTGAATTTGTTGCATACTAACAAATTATTTTTTTGTTTTTGTTAATTTTACTTATCTTATTATGTCAAAATGTAAGTACAATTGAATTATTAAAGAAAATTTATTTAAGACAACCGTCTTTAGCTTTTCTCATTGTTCCCGTTACTTTTACAAGGGCTCCTTTGTCAATTCTACTTCTATATACAGCGGTTAAATTTTATAATTACTGCACGTCCCTATTTTACAAAGCAACAATCCTCTTTCAAAGATCGGAAAAAAATAGATCGCTAATCGTAAGAATAAACTTATTATCTAACATGAAGAACAGTTCGAACACGAAGAATGGCTTCTTTGCTAAAGCAAAAAATTGAAATCTCCGAACCACCAGTCCCAGTAATCTTTCAAAGAAAAAAGTCAGGATAGAGGAGCCAAGTAATGCGAATGCAATAGTTGCAGATGAAATCGCAAAGGTAGTGTCTTCACCAGAACGGACTTCGACCAAGTCTCCTCCAAATCCTGTAATTTCTCCTCTAAGTGAGTAGGATATTTTGAATGTTTAGCGGGATATGAGGACCACAAAAAGCCCTTATGTCATCGGTGAGCAGCTTGTGGATGAAAATAGAGCCCCCTCCCCCCCTTATAAAATCCCCAAATGAGCCGAATAAGATTACTTTGGTCGATGCTATTCCTCATTACGAGGTTAACTTAACAACTTCCGAAAATTCAACGGATCTTTCTACTACTGCACGTCAGACTTTTGAAAGTGAGCCCGAGCTGCAAACAAATCAACCTATTCAATCTCCTCTGATTAATACCCCGCAGATTGTAAGTATTGGGGTAGATATTCAGGTATAAAAGGGTTTTCTAAATGTTCTTGATGATCCTTCCTTAATTGATGAACGTTCTCTTAGAGTTCAAAAAACTGGGCATTCAGGTTGAGTCTCGCACAGTACATTGATCCCTGCTTCTACTGAGCCAGATGGAGTATCATGAATTTAGGGCTGGGTATTTCATTCTTCAAAAGTTTACATTTTTTTTATTTCAAAGCCAAATAAAATTCAAAATAAAGTATTTCATTCTTCAAAAGTTTACCATTTTTTTTTTAATTTAAGATTATTGCACGCGACTGATTGTCCATCATTGCTTTTGAGAGCGTGAATTAATATAAACATACTCAATAATTTCATTTTTTTAAACTCACTCCAAACAAAAACAAAAACATTATAATGACAAAATAATTATAATATCCTCAAAACTTTAATCATAAGCATATATAAAAATCACCAAGCCCTCTATTTCTTATTAATTAAGAAGTTACAAATCCTTATTTGTAGCACCTCTAATGATGCTTTATTTACTTTTCCATTTTAGTTCATTAGATACAATTTTTGCAGCATTTTCTCACCCGAAAATATGAGTCTCGACATCTTTAGTGAATTTGAGGAAGAAGTTTAAGAATGAAAGGGGATGTGGATTATCTTCACTAAGTAGCTCGTAATCAATGGTCCATGTGATAAAGTCGACTCCTCCTTTTGTTTCTACATGCATAGTTATAATCATACTTTTGTACAACTCCATCAAATCTCCTTCTACCACCTTAAATGAAATTTGTTTTTTCTCCAAGTTTATGTCTTGAATCATTTCTTTTGCAATCTGTTTTTTTCCATCCAGACATAAATCGAATGATTAATCAATAAATTAAGTATTACCAATTAACTAATTAAAAAGTTGATTAAATATAATATTAAACACTAAATGATTTTTTTTAATTAAAATATTTTGACAATTTGATCATTTACTAACTATGTTGCACGAATTTAAATATGGAGATACGGATAGCTTACAATACATCCAGTAAGTGAATTAACACTGAATGAGGTCAAGTCTGTAAGATGGGATGCTAGCAGCACATCCTAAGATGCTCAATTAAGTTAATGTAGTTGTTTGGCCGCGACTAGAGGAAATTGGGTTATTCCTTAAATAACATTAATGATACAGGATCAGGACACATGGCCGATAGTGTCAAACCTAAATATTAACACAGAGCAAGTAGCGTGTTGTTACCAATGGACGGTAGCACTTCATGGTCCAAATTCAAGGCTTAGATCCATTTGTCCCTGTGGCAGCATAAGTTGGATAACATAGGTAGTGGTTCAAACCGGAAGGTACCATTGCTGAAAGCACATTACGGTAACCCTAAATAGATTATTTTTTTATGGATTTGTGGGGGATTGTTGTAATAATAAAATAAAGAGAGTGAATTTATTGTGGATAGACACCTAATTACAAGGTTGTAATCCATAGATAAATTGTTATATATATAAAGTGGGGAAAACAATATTTCAAATAAGATAATGTGTATGTGGGCTTGTCCCACATTGGTCTAAGACTTACTGACAAATTATAAAAGCCTTGTGAGAAAGTTGAAGAGTTGAAAATAGTTCTTCATTTGTCCCACATTGAATTTTTATATTTGTGTGTACTAGTATATATGTACTAAGTGTATATGACTTGGTATAAGTATTTACAAAGGAGGTCATATCAATACACCACACGCGCGCCGTCGCCGCCTTCCCGACTTGACTCATCGGCTCGGATCTGATCTGGACTAGGCTCGGGCGTTTGGTTGAATTGTCTCATCTCGAATTTATCTTTTTGGATGAATTTTGAAAATTAAATTTTAATTAATTTGAAATTCAAAATTACAATATTAATTCTGCAGTTTTTAAATTGTGTAACTGCTTTCAGTTACAGAAATCAACTGATAAAACGTTTTTTTTTTTGTTACGAAAATTTATGTTGCAGAATTAATTGTGTTGCCCAATCTCCACATATATATATGTGTATTTCTGATTTCAGAAACACATAAACACAAGAAACATTCTCGATTCCCTCTCTGAAAAAAATGAAAATCTCTTTTGATTATTTTGCTTCTGAGTGTTCTTCGAGGTGGAATTTCTGCTACTGTGCAGTGGAGGAATTCATGTAGCAAAATTAACCTGGAAGAAGTGTTCGTGATTCCAAATTGCACCAAAGATGGGTCGATAATTTCTTCAAGGCAAGCAGAATCATTTCTGCGATTTGTTTCTGAGAGAAGTTTGTTTAAATTTATCTACTCGATTATTTAATTGATTATTTTTTCTTTATTGTCCAAATTGGTTTGTTTGAACTTAGTTTCGATTTGTGTTCAGATTTTCATAATCTTTAATATGAATTTTCCAACAGCTTGATCTTCCTTCAATACTCCCCCGCAAGATTAACCAAACAAATCAAAGAGAGACTTCTTGGACTTCAAATGCCGATACTGAGGTAACATTTAAGCTTTTGTGAAAATGTATGCGATTTGTTCTTCTATTGAGATTGGAAATAAGCGTAGAAATCCCTTGATAACCAAGTCTCTAGTAAAATGACAATCTATTTCTATGCTTTGTCCTTCCATGAAATATAGGATTATTTGCTATATGACGAGCTGATTGATTTTCACAAAATAGAGGAATAGGTTTCTGTATATGTGCACCTAA
The DNA here is from genome assembly GCA_038501285.1 of Penstemon eatonii. Lineage (NCBI taxonomy): Eukaryota > Viridiplantae > Streptophyta > Magnoliopsida > Lamiales > Plantaginaceae > Penstemon > Penstemon eatonii. The sequence continues at coordinate 17,272,032 of CM076712.1, read as the reverse complement.
ACTGGATAAAATTTGATGTAGCCAGACCAATTCACTAGAAACTGCAGCAAGTGATCTGTATTCAGCCTATGCGGAGGATTTGGAGACTATCACTTGTTTATTTGATTTCCAAGAGATAATAGAATCTCCTAAGAAAATATAAAACCCTGTAACTGACTTTTTTGTATCTACACAAAAGGCCCAATCAGCATCTGCATATGTTGTTATTTGAAGAGGTAATTTAGATGAGTAAAAGAGTCCTTGTCCAGGACTTGACTTAATATATTTGAGAATGTGATGTTCTGCCTGTAGATGAGGAACTCTAGGCTTAGAAACAAATTGACTAAGTCTATGCACAACACATGACAAGTCAGGCCTAGTAATTGTCAAGTATAAAATTTTGCCAATCAATCTCCTATATAATGTAGCATCTTCAAGTAGTTCACCATCTTCTAAACTTAGTTTGGCTTTAGGATCCATAGGCAAAGATAATGGCTTAGCACCTAGGTATCCTGTTTCATCCAGGATATGCAAAGCATACTTCCTTTGAGACAGAATGATACCATTTGAAGATCTAGCTACTTCCAAGCCCAAAAAATACTTCAAATCACCTAGATCCTTCAATTTAAACTTGATGTGAAGAAAAGATTTCAAATTAGAAATAGTATATATAGAAGGACCCGCTATAACTATATCATCAACATAAAGAAGTAAAGCTAGAAAGGTATCATCTGATTTTTTAGTGAATAATGAATAATTTGATTTTGACTGGATGTAAACAGGAAATAAATTTGTCATTCCATTGTCTTGAGGCTTGCTTCAATCCATATATTGACCTATTCAACATACAAATCAATTTAGGAGAACTAGAAGACTTTGTATATCCAAGAGGTAAATCCATGTAAACCTCTTCATTAAGATCACCATTTAGGAAAGCATTATCCACATCTAGTTGGCAAAGATTCCAATTTTTGGATGCTACTAAGGCTAATAAAATTTTGACAGTAACTAATTTAACAACTGGAGAAATATTTTTTGTATAATCTATACCAGGTTGTTGAGTATATCCATTTGCCACAAGCCTAGCTTTATATCTATCTATAGATCCATTATGAAGCCTTTTAATCTTGTATATCCATTTAATCCAAAATCAATAATCACATTTCAGTTTCCATAAACAAAATCAAAAAACATAATTCATAATCCAAAAACTACACAACTAAAACTAAAGTGGAACCACAATCCATACTCCAAAAACACCTAAGTATTTAAATTACAATTCAATCATCATTTTGGTTCTCCGATTGATTCTCTTGAGACGGTTCATGATTTGATGTTGCGGGGGCCTAGGGCCTATATTTGGGAAATTATAGTACAGAGAAACATTGTTCGGCTGAGACATACCCATAAAATTGAGATTTGAAATACCTTGGGATGCATGGCTCACGATGTGCGAAACTTCCCTGAGAGACATGTCAGTCGGTTGCAAATATATCCCCGACTGAGTAGACTGGGAGGGCTGAGACGTGTCGACATTAAGGTTTATACCCGAGCCTAGGTAAAAAAATATTTAATAAGCTTTGAAATTGCGCCAACTGGTCGGAAAGTATGTTAATCTGAGATAAATATTGGTGCGCTCGTTGTGATTCCGCATCCCTTTGTGTTTCTTTCTGCCTTGTATATTGACGTAGTTGCTCATCCCGGGCTGCATCCCTAACCCTCTATTCTTGCAACTCTACTTCTAATATGCTTATTCTTTCATTAGTTTTTGGATCAATTCGAGAATTTGATTGTAATTTTGAACGATTAGGGCGTAACTACTACAGTAACAGAGTATAAATCCATAAATCATACAACTGCAAATGTTTCATTACAGAGTGTATTTCGAAGATTTTAAGGAATGAGTTGTACTTGTACAGTTGTACTACTACTACTTCATATTCACACCTACCCCCATAATGCTTTTTTCCATGGCACACTATCTGAAAAGCCTTAGCTAGCTTACCCGTCCTCTCAAAAAACATAAGTTATCATGAACACTTATGAAAAGAAGAAACTAATCCCACTTCACCAATCCTTGCCCAGAAAAGATAGAGAGAGAATATTAGAAGAAGAAATGAATAAAAAGAAACAACAATAAAGATAAAGTAATTCGGCTATCAACACAGCATTAAAAAATAGTAAACAACATATTTAGCAACTAAAACTACTCCACAACCCAAGGTTCCTAATATCCATCAAAATCACAAGTAAAAGCAACAAATAAATTAAACTGGAATTGGACCTCTAAATTGGAATCAAAAGAAAAGGGAATTCAGGGCTAAAATTGCAATTCCCAATCAAACATACATACATACATAAATAATTACCAAAATAACTTTAAAACCAATCCAAAATCTCAAATCAATTAAACCCTAAATCATTAAACCCTAATAAATCAAATCCAAAATTAACTAACTAAGTTCTAGCAAATGCATACCTCTAAATCTGAAGAAGACAGCGGGGTGGTGGTGTCGGTGGTGCGGTGTTGTGCGGTGGTCATGGAGGTGGTGCGGCCGGCAAGGTGGTGCTGTCGGGGTGTGGTGTTGTGCGATATTTTTCGTACCTTTTTCTTTTCTCTTTTGTGGAAAGGTGCATGGATTTTTTTTAATTTGATTGAATTGCAACCGAAATAATTTCAATTGCAATTTTGGCCCCGAATTGCAACCGAATTTGATTCGATTGCAATTTTGGCCCATAATGGCAACCGAAATTTAATTCGGTTGCAAATACTATGCACATATTGTAATTTCAACCCTGATTCCAATCAAAATTATGTCGGTTGCATTATTTCAACCTCAATAATTTCTTTTTATTTTAAACTCTCTCCAAATAAATGAAACAAGAACATTATGAAGACAAAATAATTAACAATATCCTCAATCATAAGCATATATAAAAATCACGAAGCCCTTTATTTGTAGCACCTCTAATTATGCTTTATTTACTATTCCATTTTAGTTCATTAGATACACAGTGAATAAAATGGAAATCACACATAACTTGGCAAATCAAACTAAGTCCCCACATACAATTTTTGCAGCATTTTCTCACCCGAAAATATGAGTCTCGACATCTTTAGTGAATTTGAGGAAGAAGTTTAAGAATGAAAGGGGATGTGGATTATCTTCACTAAGTAGCTCGTAATCAATGGTCCATGTGATAAAGTCGACTCCTCCTTTTGTTTCTACGTGCATAGTTATAATCATACTTTTGTACAACTCCATCAAATCTCCTTCTACCACCTTAAATGAAATTTGTTTTTTCTCCAAGTTTATGTCTTGAATCATTTCTTTTGCAATCTGTTTTTTTCCATCCAGACATAAATCGAATGATTAATCAATAAATTAAGTATTACCAATTAACTAATTAAAAAGTTGATAAAATATAATATTAAACACTAAATGATTTTTTTTAATTAAAATATTTTGACAATTTGATCATTTACTAACTATGTTGCACGAATTTAAATATGGAGATACGGATAGCTTACAATACACCCAGTAAGTGAATTAACACTGAATGAGGTCAAGTCTGTAAGATGGGATGCTAGCAGCACATCCTAAGATGCTCAATTAAGTTAATGTAGTTGTTTGGCCGCGACTAGAGGAAATTGGGTTATTCCTTAAATAACATTAATGATACAGGATCAGGACACATGGCCGATAGTGTCAAACCTAAATATTAACACATAGCAAGTAGCGTGTTGTTACCAATGGACGGTAGCACTTCATGGTCCAAATTCAAGGCTTAGATCCATTTGTCCCTGTGGCAGCATAAATTGGATAATATAGGCAGTGGTTCAAACCGGAAGGTACCATTGCTGAAAGCACATTACGGTAACCCTAAATAGATTATTTTTCTATGGATTTGTGGGGGATTGTTGTAATAATAAAATAAAGAGAGTGAATTTATTGTGGATAGACACCTAATTACAAGGTTGTAATCCATAGATAAATTGTTATATATATAAAGTGGGGAAAACAATATTTCAAATAAGATAATGTGTATGTGGGCTTGTCCCACATTGGTCTAAGACTTACTGACAAATTATAAAAGCCTTGTGAGAAAGTTGAAGAGATGAAAATAGTTCTTTATTTGTCCCACATTGAATTTTTATATTTGTGTGTACTAGTATATATGTACTAAGTGTATATGACTTGGTATAAGTATTTACAAAGGAGGTCATATCAATACACCACACGCGCGCCGTCGCCGCCTTCCCGACTTGACTCATCGGCTCGGATCTGATCTGGACTAGGCTCGGGCGTTTGGTTGAATTGTCTCATCTCGAATTTATCTTTTTGGATGAATTTTGAAAATTAAATTTTAATTAATTTGAAATTCAAAATTACAATATTAATTCTGCAGTTTTTAAATTGTGTAACTGCTTTCAGTTACAGAAATCAACTGATAAAACGTTTTTTTTTGTTACGAAAATTTATGTTGCAGAATTAATTGTGTTGCCCAATCTCCACATATATATATGTGTATTTCTGATTTCAGAAACACATAAACACAAGAAACATTCTCGATTCCCTCTCTGAAAAAAATGAAAATCTCTTTTGATTATTTTGCTTCTGAGTGTTCTTCGAGGTGGAATTTCTGCTACTGTGCAGTGGAGGAATTCATGTAGCAAAATTAACCTGGAAGAAGTGTTCGTGATTCCAAATTGCACCAAAGATGGGTCGATAATTTCTTCAAGGCAAGCAGAATCATTTCTGCGATTTGTTTCTGAGAGAAGTTTGTTTAAATTTATCTGTTCGATTATTTAATTGATTATTTTTTCTTTATTGTCCAAATTGGTTTGTTTGAACTTAGTTTCGATTTGTGTTCAGATTTTCATAATCTTTAATATGAATTTTCCAACAGCTTGATCTTCCTTCAATACTCCCCCGCAAGATTGACCAAACAAATCCAAGAGAGACTTCTTGGACTTCAAATGCCGATACTGAGGTAACATTTAAGCTTTTGTGAAAATGTATGCGATTTGTTCTTCTATTGAGATTGGAAATAAGCGTAGAAATCCCTTGATAACCAAGTCTCTAGTAAAATGACAATCTATTTCTATGCTTTGTCCTTCCATGAAATATAGGATTATTTGCTATATGACGAGCTGATTGATTTTCACAAAATAGAGGAATAGGTTTCTGTATATGTGCACCTAAACTGGATAAAATTTGATGTAGCCAGACCAATTCACTAGAAACTGCAGCAAGTGATCTGTATTCAGCCTATGCGGAGGATTTGGAGACTATCACTTGTTTATTTGATTTCCAAGAGATAATAGAATCTCCTAAGAAAATATAAAACCCTGTAACTGACTTTTTTGTATCTACACAAAAGGCCCAATCAGCATCTGCATATGTTGTTATTTGAAGAGGTAATTTAGATGAGTAAAAGAGTCCTTGTCCAGGACTTGACTTAATATATTTGAGAATGTGATGTTCTGCCTGTAGATGAGGAACTCTAGGCTTAGAAACAAATTGACTAAGTCTATGCACAACACATGACAAGTCAGGCCTAGTAATTGTCAAGTATAAAATTTTGCCAATCAATCTCCTATATAATGTAGCATCTTCAAGTAGTTCACCATCTTCTAAACTTAGTTTGGCTTTAGGATCCATAGGCAAAGATAATGGCTTAGCACCTAGGTATCCTGTTTCATCCAGGATATGCAAAGCATACTTCCTTTGAGACAGAATGATACCATTTGAAGATCTAGCTACTTCCAAGCCCAAAAAATACTTCAAATCACCTAGATCCTTCAATTTAAACTTGATGTGAAGAAAAGATTTCAAATTAGAAATAGTATATATAGAAGGACCCGCTATAACTATATCATCAACATAAAGAAGTAAAGCTAGAAAGGTATCATCTGATTTTTTAGTGAATAATGAATAATTTGATTTTGACTGGATGTAAACAGGAAATAAATTTGTCATTCCATTGTCTTGAGGATTGCTTCAATCCATATATTGACCTATTCAACATACAAATCAATTTAGGAGAACTAGAAGACTTTGTATATCCAAGAGGTAAATCCATGTAAACCTCTTCATTAAGATCACCATTTAGGAAAGCATTATCCACATCTAGTTGGCAAAGATAGCAATTTTTGGATGCTACTAAGGCTAATAAAATTTTGACAGTAACTAATTTAACAACTGGAGAAATATTTTTTGTATAATCTATACCAGGTTGTTGAGTATATCCATTTGCCACAAGCCTAGCTTTATATCTATCTATAGATACATTATGAAGCCTTTTAATCTTGTATATCCATTTAATCCAAAATCAATAATCACATTTCAGTTTCCATAAACAAAATCAAAAAACATAATTCATAATCCAAAAACTACACAACTAAAACTAAAGTGGAACCACAATCCATACTCCAAAAACACCTAAGTATTTAAATTACAATTCAATCATCATTTTGGTTCTCCGATTGATTCTCTTGAGACGGTTCATGATTTGATGTTGCGGGGGCCTAGGGCCTATATTTGGGAAATTATAGTACAGAGAAACATTGTTCGGTTGAGACATACCCATAAAATTGAGATTTGAAATACCTTGGGATGCATGGCTCACGATGTGCGAAACTTCCCTGAGAGACATGTCAGTCGGTTGCAAATATATCCCCGACTGAGTAGACTGGGAGGGCTGAGACGTGTCGACATTAAGGTTTATACCCGAGCCTAGGTAAAAAAATATTGAATAAGCTTTGAAATTGTGCCAACTGGCCGGAAAGTATGTTAATCTGAGATAAATATTGGTGCGCTCGTTGTGATTCCGCATCCCTTTGTGTTTCTTTCTGCCTTGTATATTGACGTAGTTGCTCATCCCGGGCTGCATCCCTAACCCTCTATTCTTGCAACTCTACTTCTAATATGCTTATTCTTTCATTAGTTTTTGGATCAATTCGAGAATTTGATTGTAATTTTGAACGATTAGGGCGTAACTACTACAGTAACAGAGTATAAATCCATAAATCATACAACTGCAAAAGTTTCATTACAGAGTGTATTTCGAAGATTTTAAGGAATGAGTTGTACTTGTACAGTTGTACTACTACTACTTCATATTCACACCTACCCCCATAATGCTTTTTTCCATGGCACACTATCTGAAAAGCCTTAGCTAGCTTACCCGTCCTCTCAAAAAACATAAGTTCTCATGAACACTTATGAAAAGAAGAAACTAATCCCACTTCACCAATCCTTGCCCAGAAAAGATAGAGAGAGATTATTAGAAGAAGAAATGAATAAAAAGAAACAACAATAAAGATAAAGTAATTCGGCTATCAACACAGCATTAAAAAATAGTAAACAACATATTTAGCAACTAAAACTACTCCACAACCCAAGGTTCCTAATATCCATCAAAATCACAAGTAAAAGCAACAAATAAATTAAACTGGAATTGGACCTCTAAATTGGAATCAAAAGAAAAGGGAATTCAGGGCTAAAATTGCAATTCCCAATCAAACATACATACATACATAAATAATTACCAAAATAACTTTAAAACCAATCCAAAATCTCAAATCAATTAAACCCTAAATCATTAAACCCTAATAAATCAAATCCAAAATTAACTAACTAAGTTCTAGCAAATGCATACCTCTAAATCTGAAGAAGACAGCGGGGTGGTGGTGTCGGTGGTGCGGTGTTGTGCGGTGGTCGTGGAGGTGGTGCGGCCGGCAAGGTGGTGCTGTCGGGGTGTGGTGTTGTGCGATATTTTTCGTACCTTTTTCTTTTCTCTTTTGTGGAAAGGTGCATGGATTTTTTTTAATTTGATTGAATTGCAACCGAAATAATTTCAATTGCAATTTTGGCCCATAATGGCAACCGAAATTTAATTCGGTTGCAAATACTATGCACATATTGTAATTTCAACCCTGATTCCAATCAAAATTATGTCGGTTGCATTATTTCAACCTCAATAATTTCTTTTTATTTTAAACTCTCTCCAAATAAATGAAACAAGAACATTATGAAGACAAAATAATTAACAATATCCTCAATCATAAGCATATATAAAAATCACGAAGCCCTTTATTTGTAGCACCTCTAATTATGCTTTATTTACTATTCCATTTTAGTTCATTAGATACACAGTGAATAAAATGGAAATCACACATAACTTGGCAAATCAAACTAAGTCCCCACATACAATTTTTGCAGCATTTTCTCACCCGAAAATATGAGTCTCGACATCTTTAGTGAATTTGAGGAAGAAGTTTAAGAATGAAAGGGGATGTGGATTATCTTCACTAAGTAGCTCGTAATCAATGGTCCATGTGATAAAGTCGACTCCTCCTTTTGTTTCTACGTGCATAGTTATAATCATACTTTTGTACAACTCCATCAAATCTCCTTCTACCACCTTAAATGAAATTTGTTTTTTCTCCAAGTTTATGTCTTGAATCATTTCTTTTGCAATCTGTTTTTTTCCATCCAGACATAAATCGAATGATTAATCAATAAATTAAGTATTACCAATTAACTAATTAAAAAGTTGATTAAATATAATATTAAACACTAAATGATTTTTTTTAATTAAAATATTTTGACAATTTGATCATTTACTAACTATGTTGCACGAATTTAAATATGGAGATACGGATAGCTTACAATACATCCAGTAAGTGAATTAACACTGAATGAGGTCAAGTCTGTAAGATGGGATGCTAGCAGCACATCCTAAGATGCTCAATTAAGTTAATGTAGTTGTTTGGCCGCGACTAGAGGAAATTGGGTTATTCCTTAAATAACATTAATGATACAGGATCAGGACACATGGCCGATAGTGTCAAACCTAAATATTAACACATAGCAAGTAGCGTGTTGTTACCAATGGACGGTAGCACTTCATGGTCCAAATTCAAGGCTTAGATCCATTTGTCCCTGTGGCAGCATAAATTGGATAACATAGGCAGTGGTTCAAACCGGAAGGTACCATTGCTGAAAGCACATTACGGTAACCCTAAATAGATTATTTTTCTATGGACTTGTGGGGGATTGTTGTAATAATAAAATAAAGAGAGTGAATTTATTGTGGATAGACACCTAATTACAAGGTTGTAATCCATAGATAAATTGTTATATATATAAAGTGGGGAAAACAATATTTCAAATAAGGTAATGTGTATGTGGGCTTGTCCCACATTGGTCTAAGACTAACTGACAAATTATAAAAGCCTTGTGAGAAAGTTGAAGAGTTGAAAACTCTTCATTTGTCCCACATTGAATTTTTATATTTGTGTGTACTAGTATATATGTACTAAGTGTATATGACTTGGTATAAGTATTTACAAAGGAGGTCATATCAATACACCACACGCGCGCCGTCGCCGCCTGCCCGACTTGACTCATCGGCTCGGATCTGATCTGGACTAGGCTCGGGCGTTTGGTTGAATTGTCTCATCTCGAATTTATCTTTTTGGATGAATTTTGAAAATTAAATTTTAATTAATTTGAAATTCAAAATTACAATATTAATTCTGCAGTTTTTAAATTGTGTAACTGCTTTCAGTTACAGAAATCAACTGATAAAACGTTTTTTTTTTTGTTACGAAAATTTATGTTGCAGAATTAATTGTGTTGCCCAATCTCCACATATATATATGTGTATTTCTGATTTCAGGAAACACATAAACACAAGAAACATTCTCGATTCCCTCTCTGAAAAAAATGAAAATCTCTTTTGATTATTTTGCTTCTGAGTGTTCTTCGAGGTGGAATTTCTGCTACTGTGCAGTGGAGGAATTCATGTAGCAAAATTAACCTGGAAGAAGTGTTCGTGATTCCAAATTGCACCAAAGATGGGTCGATAATTTCTTCAAGGCAAGCAGAATCATTTCTGCGATTTGTTTCTGAGAGAAGTTTGTTTAAATTTATCTGTTCGATTATTTAATTGATTATTTTTTCTTTATTGTCCAAATTGGTTTGTTTGAACTTAGTTTCGATTTGTGTTCAGATTTTCATAATCTTTAATATGAATTTTCCAACAGCTTGATCTTCCTTCAATACTCCCCCGCAAGATTGACCAAACAAATCAAAGAGAGACTTCTTGGACTTCAAATGCCGATACTGAGGTAACATTTAAGCTTTTGTGAAAATGTATGCGATTTGTTCTTCTATTGAGATTGGAAATAAGCGTAGAAATCCCTTGATAACCAAGTCTCTAGTAAAATGACAATCTATTTCTATGCTTTGTCCTTCCATGAAATATAGGATTATTTGCTATATGACGAGCTGATTGATTTTCACAAAATAGAGGAATAGGTTTCTGTATATGTGCACCTAAACTGGATAAAATTTGATGTAGCCAGACCAATTCACTAGAAACTGCAGCAAGTGATCTGTATTCAGCCTATGCGGAGGATTTGGAGACTATCACTTGTTTATTTGATTTCCAAGAGATAATAGAATCTCCTAAGAAAATATAAAACCCTGTAACTGACTTTTTTGTATCTACACAAAAGGCCCAATCAGCATCTGCATATGTTGTTATTTGAAGAGGTAATTTAGATGAGTAAAAGAGTCCTTGTCCAGGACTTGACTTAATATATTTGAGAATGTGATGTTCTGCCTGTAGATGAGGAACTCTAGGCTTAGAAACAAATTGACTAAGTCTATGCACAACACATGACAAGTCAGGCCTAGTAATTGTCAAGTATAAAATTTTGCCAATCAATCTCCTATATAATGTAGCATCTTCAAGTAGTTCACCATCTTCTAAACTTAGTTTGGCTTTAGGATCCATAGGCAAAGATAATGGCTTAGCACCTAGGTATCCTGTTTCATCCAGGATATGCAAAGCATACTTCCTTTGAGACAGAATGATACCATTTGAAGATCTAGCTACTTCCAAGCCCAAAAAATACTTCAAATCACCTAGATCCTTCAATTTAAACTTGATGTGAAGAAAAGATTTCAAATTAGAAATAGTATATATAGAAGGACCCGCTATAACTATATCATCAACATAAAGAAGTAAAGCTAGAAAGGTATCATCTGATTTTTTAGTGAATAATGAATAATTTGATTTTGACTGGATGTAAACAGGAAATAAATTTGTCATTCCATTGTCTTGAGGCTTGCTTCAATCCATATATTGACCTATTCAACATACAAATCAATTTAGGAGAACTAGAAGACTTTGTATATCCAAGAGGTAAATCCATGTAAACCTCTTCATTAAGATCACCATTTAGGAAAGCATTATCCACATCTAGTTGGCAAAGATTCCAATTTTTGGATGCTACTAAGGCTAATAAAATTTTGACAGTAACTAATTTAACAACTGGAGAAATATTTTTTGTATAATCTATACCAGGTTGTTGAGTATATCCATTTGCCACAAGCCTAGCTTTATATCTATCTATAGATCCATTATGAAGCCTTTTAATCTTGTATATCCATTTAATCCAAAATCAATAATCACATTTCAGTTTCCATAAACAAAATCAAAAAACATAATTCATAATCCAAAAACTACACAACTAAAACTAAAGTGGAACCACAATCCATACTCCAAAAACACCTAAGTATTTAAATTACAATTCAATCATCATTTTGGTTCTCCGATTGATTCTCTTGAGACGGTTCATGATTTGATGTTGCGGGGGCCTAGGGCCTATATTTGGGAAATTATAGTACAGAGAAACATTGTTCGGCTGAGACATACCCATAAAATTGAGATTTGAAATACCTTGGGATGCATGGCTCACGATGTGCGAAACTTCCCTGAGAGACATGTCAGTCGGTTGCAAATATATCCCCGACTGAGTAGACTGGGAGGGCTGAGACGTGTCGACATTAAGGTTTATACCCGAGCCTAGGTAAAAAAATATTGAATAAGCTTTGAAATTGCGCCAACTGGCCGGAAAGTATGTTAATCTGAGATAAATATTGGTGCGCTCGTTGTGATTCCGCATCCCTTTGTGTTTCTTTCTGCCTTGTATATTGACGTAGTTGCTCATCCCGGGCTGCATCCCTAACCCTCTATTCTTGCAACTCTACTTCTAATATGCTTATTCTTTCATTAGTTTTTGGATCAATTCGAGAATTTGATTGTAATTTTGAACGATTAGGGCGTAACTACTACAGTAACAGAGTATAAATCCATAAATCATACAACTGCAAAAGTTTCATTACAGAGTGTATTTCGAAGATTTTAAGGAATGAGTTGTACTTGTACAGTTGTACTACTACTACTTCATATTCACACCTACCCCCATAATGCTTTTTTCCATGGCACACTATCTGAAAAGCCTTAGCTAGCTTACCCGTCCTCTCAAAAAACATAAGTTCTCATGAACACTTATGAAAAGAAGAAACTAATCCCACTTCACCAATCCTTGCCCAGAAAAGATAGAGAGAGATTATTAGAAGAAGAAATGAATAAAAAGAAACAACAATAAAGATAAAGTAATTCGGCTATCAACACAGCATTAAAAAATAGTAAACAACATATTTAGCAACTAAAACTACTCCACAACCCAAGGTTCCTAATATCCATCAAAATCACAAGTAAAAGCAACAAATAAATTAAACTGGAATTGGACCTCTAAATTGGAATCAAAAGAAAAGGGAATTTAGGGCTAAAATTGCAATTCCCAATCAAACATACATACATACATAAATAATTACCAAAATAACTTTAAAACCAATCCAAAATCTCAAATCAATTAAACCCTAAATCATTAAACCCTAATAAATCAAATCCAAAATTAACTAACTAAGTTCTAGCAAATGCATACCTCTAAATCTGAAGAAGACAGCGGGGTGGTGGTGTCGGTGGTGCGGTGTTGTGCGGTGGTCGTGGAGGTGGTGCGGCCGGCAAGGTGGTGCTGTCGGGGTGTGGTGTTGTGCGATATTTTTCGTACCTTTTTCTTTTCTCTTTTGTGGAAAGGTGCATGGATTTTTTTTAATTTGATTGAATTGCAACCGAAATAATTTCAATTGCAATTTTGGCCCATAATGGCAACAGAAATTTAATTCGGTTGCAAATACTATGCACATATTGTAATTTCAACCCTGATTCCAATCAAAATTATGTCGGTTGCATTATTTCAACCTCAATAATTTCTTTTTATTTTAAACTCTCTCCAAATAAATGAAACAAGAACATTATGAAGACAAAATAATTAACAATATCCTCAATCATAAGCATATATAAAAATCACGAAGCCCTTTATTTGTAGCACCTCTAATTATGCTTTATTTACTATTCCATTTTAGTTCATTAGATACACAGTTAATAAAATGGAAATCACACATAACTTGGCAAATCAAACTAAGTCCCCACATACAATTTTTGCAGCATTTTCTCACCCGAAAATATGAGTCTCGACATCTTTAGTGAATTTGAGGAAGAAGTTTAAGAATGAAAGGGGATGTGGATTATCTTCACTAAGTAGCTCGTAATCAATGGTCCATGTGATAAAGTCAACTCCTCCTTTTGTTTCTACGTGCATAGTTATAATCATACTTTTGTACAACTCCATCAAATCTCCTTCTACCACCTTAAATGAAATTTGTTTTTTCTCCAAGTTTATGTCTTGAATCATTTCTTTTGCAATCTGTTTTTTTCCATCCAGACATAAATCGAATGATTAATCAATAAATTAAGTATTACCAATTAACTAATTAAAAAGTTGATTAAATATAATATTAAACACTAAATGATTTTTTTTAATTAAAATATTTTGACAATTTGATCATTTACTAACTATGTTGCACGAATTTAAATATGGAGATACGGATAGCTTACAATACATCCAGTAAGTGAATTAACACTGAATGAGGTCAAGTCTGTAAGATGGGATGCTAGCAGCACATCCTAAGATGCTCAATTAAGTTAATGTAGTTGTTTGGCCGCGACTAGAGGAAATTGGGTTATTCCTTAAATAACATTAATGATACAGGATCAGGACACATGGCCGATAGTGTCAAACCTAAATATTAACACATAGCAAGTAGCGTGTTGTTACCAATGGACGGTAGCACTTCATGGTCCAAATTCAAGGCTTAGATCCATTTGTCCCTGTGGCAGCATAAGTTGGATAACATAGGCAGTGGTTCAAACCGGAAGGTACCATTGCTGAAAGCACATTACGGTAACCCTAAATAGATTATTTTTCTATGGATTTGTGGGGGATTGTTGTAATAATAAAATAAAGAGAGTGAATTTATTGTGGATAGACACCTAATTACAAGGTTGTAATCCATAGATAAATTGTTATATATATAAATTGGGGAAAACAATATTTCAAATAAGGTAATGTGTATGTGGGCTTGTCCCACATTGGTCTAAGACTAACTGACAAATTATAAAAGCCTTGTGAGAAAGTTGAAGAGTTGAAAACTCTTCATTTGTCCCACATTGAATTTTTATATTTGTGTGTACTAGTATATATGTACTAAGTGTATATGACTTGGTATAAGTATTTACAAAGGAGGTCATATCAATACACCACACGCGCGCCGTCGCCGCCTGCCCGACTTGACTCATCGGCTCGGATCTGATCTGGACTAGGCTCGGGCGTTTGGTTGAATTGTCTCATCTCGAATTTATCTTTTTGGATGAATTTTGAAAATTAAATTTTAATTAATTTGAAATTCAAAATTACAATATTAATTCTGCAGTTTTTAAATTGTGTAACTGCTTTCAGTTACAGAAATCAACTGATAAAACGTTTTTTTTTTGTTACGAAAATTTATGTTGCAGAATTAATTGTGTTGCCCAATCTCCACATATATATATGTGTATTTCTGATTTCAGGAAACACATAAACACAAGAAACATTCTCGATTCCCTCTCTGAAAAAAATGAAAATCTCTTTTGATTATTTTGCTTCTGAGTGTTCTTCGAGGTGGAATTTCTGCTACTGTGCAGTGGAGGAATTCATGTAGCAAAATTAACCTGGAAGAAGTGTTCGTGATTCCAAATTGCACCAAAGATGGGTCGATAATTTCTTCAAGGCAAGCAGAATCATTTCTGCGATTTGTTTCTGAGAGAAGTTTGTTTAAATTTATCTGTTCGATTATTTAATTGATTATTTTTTCTTTATTGTCCAAATTGGTTTGTTTGAACTTAGTTTCGATTTGTGTTCAGATTTTCATAATCTTTAATATGAATTTTCCAACAGCTTGATCTTCCTTCAATACTCCCCCGCAAGATTGACCAAACAAATCAAAGAGAGACTTCTTGGACTTCAAATGCCGATACTGAGGTAACATTTAAGCTTTTGTGAAAATGTATGCGATTTGTTCTTCTATTGAGATTGGAAATAAGCGTAGAAATCCCTTGATAACCAAGTCTCTAGTAAAATGACAATCTATTTCTATGCTTTGTCCTTCCATGAAATATAGGATTATTTGCTATATGACGAGCTGATTGATTTTCACAAAATAGAGGAATAGGTTTCTGTATATGTGCACCTAAACTGGATAAAATTTGATGTAGCCAGACCAATTCACTAGAAACTGCAGCAAGTGATCTGTATTCAGCCTATGCGGAGGATTTGGAGACTATCACTTGTTTATTTGATTTCCAAGAGATAATAGAATCTCCTAAGAAAATATAAAACCCTGTAACTGACTTTTTTGTATCTACACAAAAGGCCCAATCAGCATCTGCATATGTTGTTATTTGAAGAGGTAATTTAGATGAGTAAAAGAGTCCTTGTCCAGGACTTGACTTAATATATTTGAGAATGTGATGTTCTGCCTGTAGATGAGGAACTCTAGGCTTAGAAACAAATTGACTAAGTCTATGCACAACACATGACAAGTCAGGCCTAGTAATTGTCAAGTATAAAATTTTGCCAATCAATCTCCTATATAATGTAGCATCTTCAAGTAGTTCACCATCTTCTAAACTTAGTTTGGCTTTAGGATCCATAGGCAAAGATAATGGCTTAGCACCTAGGTATCCTGTTTCATCCAGGATATGCAAAGCATACTTCCTTTGAGACAGAATGATACCATTTGAAGATCTAGCTACTTCCAAGCCCAAAAAATACTTCAAATCACCTAGATCCTTCAATTTAAACTTGATGTGAAGAAAAGATTTCAAATTAGAAATAGTATATATAGAAGGACCCGCTATAACTATATCATCAACATAAAGAAGTAAAGCTAGAAAGGTATCATCTGATTTTTTAGTGAATAATGAATAATTTGATTTTGACTGGATGTAAACAGGAAATAAATTTGTCATTCCATTGTCTTGAGGCTTGCTTCAATCCATATATTGACCTATTCAACATACAAATCAATTTAGGAGAACTAGAAGACTTTGTATATCCAAGAGGTAAATCCATGTAAACCTCTTCATTAAGATCACCATTTAGGAAAGCATTATCCACATCTAGATGGCAAAGATTCCAATTTTTGGATGCTACTAAGGCTAATAAAATTTTGACAGTAACTAATTTAACAACTGGAGAAATATTTTTTGTATAATCTATACCAGGTTGTTGAGTATATCCATTTGCCACAAGCCTAGCTTTATATCTATCTATAGATCCATTATGAAGCCTTTTAATCTTGTATATCCATTTAATCCAAAATCAATAATCACATTTCAGTTTCCATAAACAAAATCAAAAAACATAATTCATAATCCAAAAACTACACAACTAAAACTAAAGTGGAACCACAATCCATACTCCAAAAACACCTAAGTATTTAAATTACAATTCAATCATCATTTTGGTTCTCCGATTGATTCTCTTGAGACGGTTCATGATTTGATGTTGCGGGGGCCTAGGGCCTATATTTGGGAAATTATAGTACAGAGAAACATTGTTCGGCTGAGACATACCCATAAAATTGAGATTTGAAATACCTTGGGATGCATGGCTCACGATGTGCGAAACTTCCCTGAGAGACATGTCAGTCGGTTGCAAATATATCCCCGACTGAGTAGACTGGGAGGGCTGAGACGTGTCGACATTAAGGTTTATACCCGAGCCTAGGTAAAAAAATATTGAATAAGCTTTGAAATTGCGCCAACTGGCCGGAAAGTATGTTAATCTGAGATAAATATTGGTGCGCTCGTTGTGATTCCGCATCCCTTTGTGTTTCTTTCTGCCTTGTATATTGACGTAGTTGCTCATCCCGGGCTGCATCCCTAACCCTCTATTCTTGCAACTCTACTTCTAATATGCTTATTCTTTCATTAGTTTTTGGATCAATTCGAGAATTTGATTGTAATTTTGAACGATTAGGGCGTAACTACTACAGTAACAGAGTATAAATCCATAAATCATACAACTGCAAAAGTTTCATTACAGAGTGTATTTCGAAGATTTTAAGGAATGAGTTGTACTTGTACAGTTGTACTACTACTACTTCATATTCACACCTACCCCCATAATGCTTTTTTCCATGGCACACTATCTGAAAAGCCTTAGCTAGCTTACCCGTCCTCTCAAAAAACATAAGTTCTCATGAACACTTATGAAAAGAAGAAACTAATCCCACTTCACCAATCCTTGCCCAGAAAAGATAGAGAGAGATTATTAGAAGAAGAAATGAATAAAAAGAAACAACAATAAAGATAAAGTAATTCGGCTATCAACACAGCATTAAAAAATAGTAAACAACATATTTAGCAACTAAAACTACTCCACAACCCAAGGTTCCTAATATCCATCAAAATCACAAGTAAAAGCAACAAATAAATTAAACTGGAATTGGACCTCTAAATTGGAATCAAAAGAAAAGGGAATTCAGGGCTAAAATTGCAATTCCCAATCAAACATACATACATACATAAATAATTACCAAAATAACTTTAAAACCAATCCAAAATCTCAAATCAATTAAACCCTAAATCATTAAACCCTAATAAATCAAATCCAAAATTAACTAACTAAGTTCTAGCAAATGCATACCTCTAAATCTGAAGAAGACAGCGGGGTGGTGGTGTCGGTGGTGCGGTGTTGTGCGGTGGTCATGGAGGTGGTGCGGCCGGCAAGGTGGTGCTGTCGGGGTGTGGTGTTGTGCGATATTTTTCGTACCTTTTTCTTTTCTCTTTTGTGGAAAGGTGCATGGATTTTTTTTAATTTGATTGAATTGCAACCGAAATAATTTCAATTGCAATTTTGGCCCCGAATTGCAACCGAATTTGATTCGGTTGCAATTTTGGCCCATAATGGCAACCGAAATTTAATTCGGTTGCAAATACTATGCACATATTGTAATTTCAACCCTGATTCTAATCAAAATTATGTCGGTTGCATTATTTCAACCTCAATAATTTCTTTTTATTTTAAACTCTCTCCAAATAAATGAAACAAGAACATTATGAAGACAAAATAATTAACAATATCCTCAATCATAAGCATATATAAAAATCACGAAGCCCTTTATTTGTAGCACCTCTAATTATGCTTTATTTACTATTCCATTTTAGTTCATTAGATACACAGTGAATAAAATGGAAATCACACATAACTTGGCAAATCAAACTAAGTCCCCACATACAATTTTTGCAGCATTTTCTCACCCGAAAATATGAGTCTCGACATCTTTAGTGAATTTGAGGACGAAGTTTAAGAATGAAAGGGGATGTGGATTATCTTCACTAAGTAGCTCGTAATCAATGGTCCATGTGATAAAGTCGACTCCTCCTTTTGTTTCTACGTGCATAGTTATAATCATACTTTTGTACAACTCCATCAAATCTCCTTCTACCACCTTAAATGAAATTTGTTTTTTCTCCAAGTTTATGTCTTGAATCATTTCTTTTGCAATCTGTTTTTTTCCATCCAGACATAAATCGAATGATTAATCAATAAATTAAGTATTACCAATTAACTAATTAAAAAGTTGATTAAATATAATATTAAACACTAAATGATTTTTTTTAATTAAAATATTTTGACAATTTGATCATTTACTAACTATGTTGCACGAATTTAAATATGGAGATACGGATAGCTTACAATACATCCAGTAAGTGAATTAACACTGAATGAGGTCAAGTCTGTAAGATGGGATGCTAGCAGCACATCCTAAGATGCTCAATTAAGTTAATGTAGTTGTTTGGCCGCGACTAGAGGAAATTGGGTTATTCCTTAAATAACATTAATGATACAGGATCAGGACACATGGCCGATAGTGTCAAACCTAAATATTAACACATAGCAAGTAGCGTGTTGTTACCAATGGACGGTAGCACTTCATGGTCCAAATTCAAGGCTTAGATCCATTTGTCCCTGTGGCAGCATAAGTTGGATAACATAGGCAGTGGTTCAAACCGGAAGGTACCATTGCTGAAAGCACATTACGGTAACCCTAAATAGATTATTTTTCTATGGATTTGTGGGGGATTGTTGTAATAATAAAATAAAGAGAGTGAATTTATGGTGGATAGACACCTAATTACAAGGTTGTAATCCATAGATAAATTGTTATATATATAAAGTGGGGAAAACAATATTTCAAATAAGGTAATGTGTATGTGGGCTTGTCCCACATTGGTCTAAGACTAACTGACAAATTATAAAAGCCTTGTGAGAAAGTTGAAGAGTTGAAAACTCTTCATTTGTCCCACATTGAATTTTTATATTTGTGTGTACTAGTATATATGTACTAAGTGTATATGACTTGGTATAAGTATTTACAAAGGAGGTCATATCAATACACCACACGCGCGCCGTCGCCGCCTGCCCGACTTGACTCATCGGCTCGGATCTGATCTGGACTAGGCTCGGGCGTTTGGTTGAATTGTCTCATCTCGAATTTATCTTTTTGGATGAATTTTGAAAATTAAATTTTAATTAATTTGAAATTCAAAATTACAATATTAATTCTGCAGTTTTTAAATTATGTAACTGCTTTCAGTTACAGAAATCAACTGATAAAACGTTTTTTTTTTTGTTACGAAAATTTATGTTGCAGAATTAATTGTGTTGCCCAATCTCCACATATATATATGTGTATTTCTGATTTCAGAAACACATAAACACAAGAAACATTCTCGATTCCCTCTCTGAAAAAAATGAAAATCTCTTTTGATTATTTTGCTTCTGAGTGTTCTTCGAGGTGGAATTTCTGCTACTGTGCAGTGGAGGAATTCATGTAGCAAAATTAACCTGGAAGAAGTGTTCGTGATTCCAAATTGCACCAAAGATGGGTCGATAATTTCTTCAAGGCAAACAGAATCATTTCTGCGATTTGTTTCTGAGAGAAGTTTGTTTAAATTTATCTGTTCGATTATTTAATTGATTATTTTTTCTTTATTGTCCAAATTGGTTTGTTTGAACTTAGTTTCGATTTGTGTTCAGATTTTCATAATCTTTAATATGAATTTTCCAACAGCTTGATCTTCCTTCAATACTCCCCCGCAAGATTAACCAAACAAATCAAAGAGAGACTTCTTGGACTTCAAATGCCGATACTGAGGAAACATTTAAGCTTTTGTGAAAATGTATGCGATTTGTTCTTCTATTGAGATTGGAAATAAGCGTAGAAATCCCTTGATAACCAAGTCTCTAGTAAAATGACAATCTATTTCTATGCTTTGTCCTTCCATGAAATATAGGATTATTTGCTATATGACGAGCTGATTGATTTTCACAAAATAGAGGAATAGGTTTCTGTATATGTGCACCTAAACTGGATAAAATTTGATGTAGCCAGACCAATTCACTAGAAACTGCAGCAAGTGATCTGTATTCAGCCTATGCGGAGGATTTGGAGACTATCACTTGTTTATTTGATTTCCAAGAGATAATAGAATCTCCTAAGAAAATATAAAACCCTGTAACTGACTTTTTTGTATCTACACAAAAGGCCCAATCAGCATCTGCATATGTTGTTATTTGAAGAGGTAATTTAGATGAGTAAAAGAGTCCTTGTCCAGGACTTGACTTAATATATTTGAGAATGTGATGTTCTGCCTGTAGATGAGGAACTCTAGGCTTAGAAACAAATTGACTAAGTCTATGCACAACACATGACAAGTCAGGCCTAGTAATTGTCAAGTATAAAATTTTGCCAATCAATCTCCTATATAATGTAGCATCTTCAAGTAGTTCACCATCTTCTAAACTTAGTTTGGCTTTAGGATCCATAGGCAAAGATAATGGCTTAGCACCTAGGTATCCTGTTTCATCCAGGATATGCAAAGCATACTTCCTTTGAGACAGAATGATACCATTTGAAGATCTAGCTACTTCCAAGCCCAAAAAATACTTCAAATCACCTAGATCCTTCAATTTAAACTTGATGTGAAGAAAAGATTTCAAATTAGAAATAGTATATATAGAAGGACCCGCTATAACTATATCATCAACATAAAGAAGTAAAGCTAGAAAGGTATCATCTGATTTTTTAGTGAATAATGAATAATTTGATTTTGACCTGATGTAAACAGGAAATAAATTTGTCATTCCATTGTCTTGAGGCTTGCTTCAATCCATATATTGACCTATTCAACATACAAATCAATTTAGGAGAACTAGAAGACTTTGTATATCCAAGAGGTAAATCCATGTAAACCTCTTCATTAAGATCACCATTTAGGAAAGCATTATCCACATCTAGTTGGCAAAGATTCCAATTTTTGGATGCTACTAAAGCTAATAAAATTTTGACAGTAACTAATTTAACAACTGGAGAAATATTTTTTGTATAATCTATACCAGGTTGTTGAGTATATCCATTTGCCACAAGCCTAGCTTTATATCTATCTATAGATCCATTATGAAGCCTTTTAATCTTGTATATCCATTTAATCCAAAATCAATAATCACATTTCAGTTTCCATAAACAAAATCAAAAAACATAATTCATAATCCAAAAACTACACAACTAAAACTAAAGTGGAACCACAATCCATACTCCAAAAACACCTAAGTATTTAAATTACAATTCAATCATCATTTTGGTTCTCCGATTGATTCTCTTGAGACGGTTCATGATTTGATGTTGCGGTGGCCTAGGGCCTATATTTGGGAAATTATAGTACAGAGAAACATTGTTCGGCTGAGACATACCCATAAAATTGAGATTTGAAATACCTTGGGATGCATGGCTCACGATGTGCGAAACTTCCCTGAGAGACATGTCAGTCGGTTGCAAATATATCCCCGACTGAGTAGACTGGGAGGGCTGAGACGTGTCGACATTAAGGTTTATACCCGAGCCTAGGTAAAAAAATATTGAATAAGCTTTGAAATTGCGCCAACTGGCCGGAAAGTATGTTAATCTGAGATAAATATTGGTGCGCTCGTTGTGATTCCGCATCCCTTTGTGTTTCTTTCTGCCTTGTATATTGACGTAGTTGCTCATCCCGGGCTGCATCCCTAACCCTCTATTCTTGCAACTCTACTTCTAATATGCTTATTCTTTCATTAGTTTTTGGATCAATTCGAGAATTTGATTGTAATTTTGAACGATTAGGGCGTAACTACTACAGTAACAGAGTATAAATCCATAAATCATACAACTGCAAAAGTTTCATTACAGAGTGTATTTCGAAGATTTTAAGGAATGAGTTGTACTTGTACAGTTGTACTACTACTACTTCATATTCACACCTACCCCCATAATGCTTTTTTCCATGGCACACTATCTGAAAAGCCTTAGCTAGCTTACCCGTCCTCTCAAAAAACATAAGTTCTTATGAACACTTATGAAAAGAAGAAACTAATCCCACTTCACCAATCCTTGCCCAGAAAAGATAGAGAGAGATTATTAGAAGAAGAAATGAATAAAAAGAAACAACAATAAAGATAAAGTAATTCGGCTATCAACACAGCATTAAAAAATAGTAAACAACATATTTAGCAACTAAAACTACTCCACAACCCAAGGTTCCTAATATCCATCAAAATCACAAGTAAAAGCAACAAATAAATTAAACTGGAATTGGACCTCTAAATTGGAATCAAAAGAAAAGGGAATTCAGGGCTAAAATTGCAATTCCCAATCAAACATACATACATACATAAATAATTACCAAAATAACTTTAAAACCAATCCAAAATCTCAAATCAATTAAACCCTAAATCATTAAACCCTAATAAATCAAATCCAAAATTAACTAACTAAGTTCTAGCAAATGCATACCTCTAAATCTGAAGAAGACAGCGGGGTGGTGGTGTCGGTGGTGCGGTGTTGTGCGGTGGTCATGGAGGTGGTGCGGCCGGCAAGGTGGTGCTGTCGGGGTGTGGTGTTGTGCGATATTTTTCGTACCTTTTTCTTTTCTCTTTTGTGGAAAGGTGCATGGATTTTTTTTAATTTGATTGAATTGCAACCGAAATAATTTCAATTGCAATTTTGGCCCCGAATTGCAACCGAATTTGATTCGGTTGCAATTTTGGCCCATAATGGCAACCGAAATTTAATTCGGTTGCAAATACTATGCACATATTGTAATTTCAACCCTGATTCCAATCAAAATTATGTCGGTTGCATTATTTCAACCTCAATAATTTCTTTTTATTTTAAACTCTCTCCAAATAAATGAAACAAGAACATTATGAAGACAAAATAATTAACAATATCCTCAATCATAAGCATATATAAAAATCACGAAGCCCTTTATTTGTAGCACCTCTAATTATGCTTTATTTACTATTCCATTTTAGTTCATTAGATACACAGTGAATAAAATGGAAATCACACATAACTTGGCAAATCAAACTAAGTCCCCACATACAATTTTTGCAGCATTTTCTCACCCGAAAATATGAGTCTCGACATCTTTAGTGAATTTGAGGAAGAAGTTTAAGAATGAAAGGGGATGTGGATTATCTTCACTAAGTAGCTCGTAATCAATGGTCCATGTGATAAAGTCGACTCCTCCTTTTGTTTCTACGTGCATAGTTATAATCATACTTTTGTACAACTCCATCAAATCTCCTTCTACCACCTTAAATGAAATTTGTTTTTTCTCCAAGTTTATGTCTTGAATCATTTCTTTTGCAATCTGTTTTTTTCCATCCAGACATAAATCGAATGATTAATCAATAAATTAAGTATTACCAATTAACTAATTAAAAAGTTGATTAAATATAATATTAAACACTAAATGATTTTTTTTAATTAAAATATTTTGACAATTTGATCATTTACTAACTATGTTGCACGAATTTAAATATGGAGATACGGATAGCTTACAATACATCCAGTAAGTGAATTAACACTGAATGAGGTCAAGTCTGTAAGATGGGATGCTAGCAGCACATCCTAAGATGCTCAATTAAGTTAATGTAGTTGTTTGGCCGCGACTAGAGGAAATTGGGTTATTCCTTAAATAACATTAATGATACAGGATCAGGACACATGGCCGATAGTGTCAAACCTAAATATTAACACATAGCAAGTAGCGTGTTGTTACCAATGGACGGTAGCACTTCATGGTCCAAATTCAAGGCTTAGATCCATTTGTCCCTGTGGCAGCATAAGTTGGATAACATAGGCAGTGGTTCAAACCGGAAGGTACCATTGCTGAAAGCACATTACGGTAACCCTAAATAGATTATTTTTCTATGGATTTGTGAGGGATTGTTGTAATAATAAAATAAAGAGAGTGAATTTATTGTGGATAGACACCTAATTACAAGGTTGTAATCCATAGATAAATTGTTATATATATAAATTGGGGAAAACAATATTTCAAATAAGGTAATGTGTATGTGGGCTTGTCCCACATTGGTCTAAGACTAACTGACAAATTATAAAAGCCTTGTGAGAAAGTTGAAGAGTTGAAAACTCTTCATTTGTCCCACATTGAATTTTTATATTTGTGTGTACTAGTATATATGTACTAAGTGTATATGACTTGGTATAAGTATTTACAAAGGAGGTCATATCAATACACCACACGCGCGCCGTCGCCGCCTGCCCGACTTGACTCATCGGCTCGGATCTGATCTGGACTAGGCTCGGGCGTTTGGTTGAATTGTCTCATCTCGAATTTATCTTTTTGGATGAATTTTGAACATTAAATTTTAATTAATTTGAAATTCAAAATTACAATATTAATTCTGCAGTTTTTAAATTGTGTAACTGCTTTCAGTTACAGAAATCAACTGATAAAACGTTTTTTTTTTGTTACGAAAATTTATGTTGCAGAATTAATTGTGTTGCCCAATCTCCACATATATATATGTGTATTTCTGATTTCAGGAAACACATAAACACAAGAAACATTCTCGATTCCCTCTCTGAAAAAAATGAAAATCTCTTTTGATTATTTTGCTTCTGAGTGTTCTTCGAGGTGGAATTTCTGCTACTGTGCAGTGGAGGAATTCATGTAGCAAAATTAACCTGGAAGAAGTGTTCGTGATTCCAAATTGCACCAAAGATGGGTCGATAATTTCTTCAAGGCAAGCAGAATCATTTCTGCGATTTGTTTCTGAGAGAAGTTTGTTTAAATTTATCTGTTCGATTATTTAATTGATTATTTTTTCTTTATTGTCCAAATTGGTTTGTTTGAACTTAGTTTCGATTTGTGTTCAGATTTTCATAATCTTTAATATGAATTTTCCAACAGCTTGATCTTCCTTCAATACTCCCCCGCAAGATTGACCAAACAAATCAAAGAGAGACTTCTTGGACTTCAAATGCCGATACTGAGGTAACATTTAAGCTTTTGTGAAAATGTATGC
The DNA here is from genome assembly GCA_038501285.1 of Penstemon eatonii. NCBI lineage: Eukaryota > Viridiplantae > Streptophyta > Magnoliopsida > Lamiales > Plantaginaceae > Penstemon > Penstemon eatonii. The sequence continues at coordinate 17,246,366 of CM076712.1, read as the reverse complement.
GATTTGTTCTTCTACTGAGATTGGAAATAAGCGTAGAAATCCCTTGATAACCAAGTCTCTAGTAAAATGACAATCTATTTCTATGCTTTGTCCTTCCATGAAATATAGGATTATTTGCTATATGACGAGCTGATTGATTTTCACAAAATAGAGGAATAGGTTTATGTATATGTGCACCTAAACTGGATAAAATTTGATGTAGCCAGACCAATTCACTAGAAACTGCAGCAAGTGATCTGTATTCAGCCTATGCGGAGGATTTGGAGACTATCACTTGTTTATTTGATTTCCAAGAGATAATAGAATCTCCTAAGAAAATATAAAACCCTGTAACTGACTTTTTTGTATCTACACAAAAGGCCCAATCAGCATCTGCATATGTTGTTATTTGAAGAGGTAATTTAGATGAGTAAAAGAGTCCTTGTCCAGGACTTGACTTAATATATTTGAGAATGTGATGTTCTGCCTGTAGATGAGGAACTCTAGGCTTAGAAACAAATTGACTATGTCTATGCACAACACATGACAAGTCAGGCCTAGTAATTGTCAAGTATAAAATTTTGCCAATCAATCTCCTATATAATGTAGCATCTTCAAGTAGTTCACCATCTTCTAAACATAGTTTGGCTTTAGGATCCATAGGCAAAGATAATGGCTTAACACCTAGGTATCCTGTTTCATCCAGGATATGCAAAGCATACTTCCTTTGAGACAGAATGATACCATTTGAAGATCTAGCTACTTCCAAGCCCAAAAAATACTTCTAATCACCTAGATCCTTCAATTTAAACTTGATGTGAAGAAAAGATTTCAAATTAGAAATAGTATATCCACTATAACTATATCATCAACATAAAGAAGTAAAGCTAGAAAGGTATCATCTGATTTTTTAGTGAATAATGAATAATTTGATTTTGACTGGATGTAAACAGGAAATAAATTTGTCATTCCATTGTCTTGAGGCTTGCTTCAATCCATATATTGACCTATTCAACATACAAATCAATTTAGGAGAACTAGAAGACTTTGTATATCCAAGAGGTAAATCCATGTAAACCTCTTCATTAAGATCACCATTTAGGAAAGCATTATCCACATCTAGTTGGCAAAGATTCCAATTTTTGGATGCTACTAAGGCTAATAAAATTTTGACAGTAACTAATTTAACAACTGGAGAAATATTTTTTGTATAATCTATACCAGGTTGTTGAGTATATCCCTTTGCCACAAGCCTAGCTTTATATCTATCTATAGATCCATTATGAAGCCTTTTAATCTTGTATATCCATTTAATCCAAAATCAATAATCACATTTCAGTTTTCATAAACAAAATCAAAAAACATAATTCATAATCCAAAAACTACACAACTAAAACTAAAGTGGAACCACAATCCATACTCCAAAAACACCTAAGTATTTAAATTACAATTCAATCATCATTTTGGTTCTCCGATTGATTCTCTTGAGACGGTTCATGATTTGATGTTGCGGGGGCCTAGGGCCTATATTTGGGAAATTATAGTACAGAGAAACATTGTTCGGCTGAGACATACCCATAAAATTGAGATTTGAAATACCTTGGGATGCATGGCTCACGATGTGCGAAACTTCCCTGAGAGACATGTCAGTCGGTTGCAAATATATCCCCGACTGAGTAGACTGGGAGGGCTGAGACGTGTCGACATTAAGGTTTATACCCGAGCCTAGGTAAAAAAATATTGAATAAGCTTTGAAATTGCGCCAACTGGCCGGAAAGTATGTTAATCTGAGATAAATATTGGTGCGCTCGTTGTGATTCCGCATCACTTTGTGTTTCTATCTGCCTTGTATATTGACGTAGTTGCTCATCCCGGGCTGCATCCCTAACCCTCTATTCTTGCAACTCTACTTCTAATATGCTTATTCTTTCATTAGTTTTTGTATCAATTCGAGAATTTGATTGTAATTTTGAACGATTAGGGCGTAACTACTACAGTAACATAGTATAAATCCATAAATCATACAACTGCAAAAGTTTCACTACAGAGTGTATTTCGAAGATTTTAAGGAATGAGTTGTACTTGTACAGTTGTACTACTACTACTTCATATTCACACCTACCCCCATAATGCTTTTTTCCATGGCACACTATCTGAAAAGCCTTAGCTAGCTTACCCGTCCTCTCAAAAAACATAAGTTCTCATGAACACTTATGAAAAGAAGAAACTAATCCCACTTCACCAATCCTTGCCCAGAAAAGATAGAGAGAGATTATTAGAAGAAGAAATGAATAAAAAGAAACAACAATAAAGATAAAGTAATTCGGCTATCAACACAGCATTAAAAAATAGTAAACAACATATTTAGCAACTAAACTACTCCACAACCCAAGGTTCCTAATATCCATCAAAATCACAAGTAAAAGCAACAAATAAACTAAACTGGAATTGGACCTCAAAATTGGAATCAAAAGAAAAGGGAATTCAGGGCTAAAATTGCAATTCCCAATCAAACATACATACATACATAAATAATTACCAAAATAACTTTAAAACCAATCCAAAATCTCAAATCAATTAAACCCTAAATCATTAAACCCTAATAAATCAAATCCAAAATTAACTAACTAAGTTCTAGCAAATGCATACCTCTAAATCTGAAGAAGACAGCGGGGTGGTGGTGTCGGTGGTGCGGTGTTGTGCGGTGGTCGTGGAGGTGGTGCGGCCGGCAAGGTGGTGCTGTCGGGGTGTGGTGTTGTGCGATATTTTTCGTACCTTTTTCTTTTCTCTTTTGTGGAAAGGTGCATGGATTTTTTTTAATTTTATTGAATTGCAACCGAAATAATTTCAATTGCAATTTTGGCCCCGAATTGCAACCGAATTTGATTCGGTTGCAATTTTGGCCCATAATGGCAACCGAAATTTAATTCGGTTGCAAATACTATGCACATATTGTAATTTCCACCCTGATTCCAATCAAAATTATGTCGGTTGCATTATTTCAACCTCAATAATTTCTTTTTATTTTAACTCTCTCCAAATAAATGAAACAAGAACATTATGAAGACAAAATAATTAACAATATCCTCAATCATAAGCATATATAAAAATCACGAAGCCCTTTATTTGTAGCACCTCTAATGATGCTTTATTTACTATTCCATTTTAGTTCATTAGATACACAGTGAATAACATGGAAATCACACATAACTTGGCAAATCAAATTAAGTCCCCACATACAACTTTTGCAGCATTTTCTCATCCGAAAATATGAGTCTCGACATCTTTAGTGAATTCGAAGAAAAAGTTTAAGAGTGAAAGCGGATGTGGATTATCTTCACTAAGTAGCTCGTAACCAATGGTCCATGTGATAAAGTCGACTCCTCCTTTTGTTTCTACGTGCATAGTTATAATCATATTTTTGTACAACTCCATCAAATCTCCTTCTACCATCTTATACGAAATTTGTTTTTTCTCCAAGTCTATGTCTTGAAGCATTTGTTTTGCAATTTGTTGTTTTCCATCTACATATAAATCGGATAATTAATCAATAACTTAAAATTTAGTAATTAACTAATTTGAAAGTTGAATAAATATAATACTAAACACTCAATGGTTTTTTCGTTTTTTTTAAATTAAAATATTTAGACAATTTAATTATCTACTAACTATATTGCACGGATACAAATATGGGGATACAGATAAAGTACGATAAGGACAGTGACGGAGCTAAAAAAAATTTTTCACCAGGGTACACTATAAAATGAATGACTAATTTAAATATTCATAAAAACTTCATTAATAACAATGAAATTTGACCAAATTAGTTCAAATTCAAAATCAATTAGATAAAATGGAATTTTTTCTTTTTATAAATGTCCACGTCGATTTGTCATAGATTGAAATCATTTAATGATTAAATCATTCGAAACATTATCAAATACATCTTTACCTATATAGTTAACCATAGAGTCATTTAAAAATAGAGATGAAGATAAAAGCGAGATTAATATGAAATTGAACTGACTCTTTATACGTAAAAATTGTTAATCCCTTAAAAGTATTATTTGTGCTTTAAGTGCGCTTCAAAATGCTAAATAAAATGAATATATTAGAGTTGAGTTGATTTTCACTTAGTGATTTTTGACTTGTTAAATTTATCAAATTCTAATAAAATTTTAATTTTAATTATATATGGGATCCATTGAAATAAATTTATGAACTATGTAAAGATTTGCATAAATAAATTACGCAAGATCACACACACAAATATATATGTAGACTAGAACCAAAAGTTCAGGGGAGTCCATGCACCCCCTTAATTCTCTTAACGTGGCTCTGTCATTGGATACTGATACAGAGATACGGATTTTTTAAATTTATTGAATACGATACGATATATAAGTACGGATGTAAAAATATAATTTAAATTTATGCATAATCAACTAGGTTATTCAGTTTAAGCCCTAAAAGCAAATATAATCTACTTTAACATAAAAAAAAGTTATATAACTCCAAAAATAAACATAATTCATTCTCAACATAGCGAATCAATGGAAATAATTCATCTTTGAGATTTCATAACATAGGAGAGAGACTTGAATAAGAGACTGAGTAGTGGTACTAGTCGTATATGTATAACCTTAGAGACTTTATAAATTTTTATAGTTTAAATTTAACACGAAATATAACACAAATAATCCACCGGGTGTCTTGATGTCCAACTAGTATAATCGATGCGTATCTATTTTAATTTTAATTTATTTTTATTATCGATATGCCATGTGCATGGCATATCGAATACATATTCCACGCGTATCTGTATCTCCTATGTATCCGATACGCTACTTTGTGTTATTTCGGAATATTATCAATATATATATAAACATACCAAGAGTGTAGCTCCATTGGATAATCGAGCCATTTTTACCAAATTCCCCTTGGTGCAAATCACAACCGTGAATTTTTCCGGGGCTGAGATTGCTCAAATGCTTAGGCCTATTGGCGAGGAGGTTATGAAATACATCACCGCCGGCCTTGAACGCTAGCTGGGCAGTCAATTTGCAATGTAATCCGGCCATCACTTCTTACTTTGTATAAGTACAAATGCTCTCTCGTCTTAATTTATAGAAGAGGAAAAATTAAATTAAAAATTCCGAAATTATTTGAAAATAAAATTATGTGTAAGTCCACTTGACGTACGATAATGTTGGGCAGGCCTAAGATCCTTATCTATGAATTTTGGGTGCATAAATTCGTCCGTATAAAGCTGTATAAACGGAAAGGGCATTTCCCTCCATGTATAGTTATGTAACTAATTTTTCTGAAAAAATAAAAAATGTTGTGTAACTAAAAGTCTGCGGATAATTGCTCTGGCAGAATAGATTAGTTACCACAATTTATCAAACGAAAATTCGAATCCCTGTCGAAAGAAATATGTATGAGACATTTTGAAAAAGATTAATTTAGATCTAATATTTGAATATTCTTTTGGAACAAAAAATGAGTTATTAACTGACTTGAAGATGAAGGCACTAAAGAAAGTATGATAAGGGAGGTTTTGATGCATTCCAAAACTTCATATATTGGCTAAGTATGGAGTAACTTAGCTGATAAACTTATCAAGGAATTTTGACTAAGTAATGAAGACATCAGAAGAGTCAAAGTTTCAAGGTCCAAGACTTCTGATCTGCTGAAGTAAAGTTATCAGACTAGTGAAGATCAGCCGACTCAAATCAGATTTGTTCAAGTTTGAGATCAGCCGAGTTCACCATCAGACTTGTACTTTTGTCAGCCAAGTGAAGAAGATCATGAAGTGTTCCCAACGGTAATAAATGCCCCTTGGTGTAATAAATGCTGAAGTACGAGGATATTTAAGACAAATGATTGAAGAAAAGCTTCGCATCAGCCGAGTGCATTTAATGCTGCATTTAATGCTGCCTGCAGAAAGTACTGTTCATAGTACGGACAGACTGCAAAAGAGCCGTTCGCGGATTTTAAGGACCAGTACTCGAGGAATTTGAATCCTGTCTCTCTTCAACGGACACTTTTCAATCCTCAAGTATAAATAGCTGAAAGAGACGAAGAAGAAACAAGCAACACACTTTCTGAGAGTAAATTTCCGAAGCAAAATTCTTTAAGTCTCAAGAACAGCTCACTCATCAGCTGAGTCATTTGTTGACGAAAGCAGAGTTGAAGAATCAAGAAAAATACATCTTCTGAGTGATTTTGTAAACAAGAGTGTTGTGCGGAGTTGTGATCCATCTTAGTGAGTGATCAAACTTCAGAGAATAGGTTTTCTGTGTGATTTCCTATTGGAACTTGTGGTCGTTTCATTTGTTGTTCGACACAAGCAGAGTATACTGTAAACTTTGTGATTATAGTATAACCCAAGATCTGAGTGACTTGGAAGAGTGGACTAAAGGATATTCAAATCCATATAACCACTATAAAAATTACTTGTGTTTTTACATTGTTTTCAAATCTGCATATCTTCTGTTTGCATAAAAACACATTAAGTTAACTGTTTGAAAAAGAGATAAAAAGGAGTTTATAAAACTGGGGAAGCATTTTTCAAACTGCTAAGATTACTTGTGAAAAACACTTTGAAAATCCGCTGCAAGTACTCTAAGTATTAAAACTGATTTCTGCAAAATCAGCTAAGTAACTATCAGACGAGTGGTCAACAAGACTGTTCAAAGATTTGTTCGCGAACAAAATTGTAACTCACTAATCTGATCAGCTTAGTCTGTTCAGTAAGAGTAAAGTTTTAAAGTTAAATTTGAAGAAAATTTTTAAAGAGGTTTATTCACCCCCCCCCCCCTCTAAACCTCTTCTGACCACTTGGGACCAACAAGTGGTATCAGAGCGGGTGGTTCATTAGAATCAGCTGCCTGATCAACGAGCTTGATCCAAGTGTTTTTCAAAGGTTTCAAAACTTTTCAAAAGAGCATCTTTTTGAAAAATCAAAACTTTTTGAAAAATGGATTGTATCAGCCATGTTCCCCACATTGCTGGTATGTCTTTTGAGGACTGGAAGATTAGAATGGAAATCTTTCTAGCAGCCTACAATGACAACATGTACACATGTATCATTAAAGGTCCATTCAGATTCACAAAGACCATAAAAATCAATGAAGTAGATACGGTTGTGGAGAAAGACCTTCATGAGATGACTCCTGAAGAAATAAAGCTTTACAATCTAGATAAAGTTGGGAGATTCATCATGACTAAAGCCCTGGATAATGATCGGTTTGACAAGGTCAAACATTGCAAAACTGCAAAGGAGATGTGGGACAAAGTCAGAGATATGAGCGAAGGCAATGATGCTATTAAAGAGCATCAGCTCAGTGTTGCGTTGGAGAAGCTGGACAACTTCAAGATGAAGTCTGGAGAAACCATTGATCAGATGGACACCAGATTCACCAGAACTCTGAATGAAGTTTTGAAGCTGGGAAAGACTTTCACTGACAAAGAGATCGCTGTCAGAGTACTGAAGGCTCTACCTTCCAAGTTCAACATGAAGGTGACAGCAATGGAAGAATCAAGAGATCTGGGCAAGATTTCTCTTACAGAGCTGTTCTCCGTACTCAAGGCTTATGAGTATAAACTGCCAAGAATGGGAATTGAAGAAACCTCAACTTCAGGACCCACAGCTGCACTGGTTGCTGCTGAAAACCAAAGAAGACCAGCTCAAAGAAATGCTGAAGTGGACTCATCTGATGAAGCCACTCTACTCAACAAGAAGGAGTACACTGCTGGAGATGTTGCACTGTTGATGAATAACTTCAAGAAGTTCTACAAGAGAAAGATGAAGAACAAATACAACAATGCTTCTTCTTCTAAACCTAACTTTTCCTCTCAAGAAAAAGATGATTATAAATCAAAACTAATGTGTTACAACTGCAGGAAATTGGGACACTTCATTAAAGACTGCCCATATCCAAAAGCAGAGAAGTACACTGAGGAAGAGAAGAAAATGAGAAAAGAAAGGAAGCATCAGAGAGGCAAAGCAATGATGGCTGAAGCAGAAAAGCTGACTGCTGTCTACTCATCTGATTCAGATTCAGACACGTCTGATGAAGAATCGTCTGATGAAGAAAAACCTGCTCTCCTGTGCCTGATGGCAAAGGACTCTGATGACTCTGAGGATGAGGTAACTCCTCAAGAAAATGAATTGTTTAATTCTCTAGAGCAAATGATGTTGAATAATACTACAATTGCTGGAGAATTTGTTAAGCTTAAGGAAGAGATGAACTTCCTAAAAGAGCAAAATAATTCACTGAAACTTCTAGCTGAAAAGCCAAAAGAATCAGCTGAATATAAACAGCTTGAGCAAGAGCATGAATCTCTGAAAGCTGAATGTGAGGTCCATAAAGGAAAAATCATGGAACTTGAGAAAATCATTGAGTCTCATGATAAGTCAACTGTTGCATCCATGCATACATCTAGTAAACAGGAGACACCTTTAGCAAAGGATAAACTAGAATTGAATCATACTGAAAAATTTATTTCAGCTGACAATAGTAAGGTCATTCTGTATGTTCAAACTTCTAAACCTACCTCATCTGAGAAAGTGGTAAAGGAGAAGAAATCTCCTAAGGCTAAAAAGAGCAAAGAGCCTAGTGTAGGAAATCAGACTAGTAAGACCAAACAGCAGAGCCCTAAGAAGTCTGCTGATAAAGCTAAAGTCAATCAGAATAATGGTAAAACTAAGTCAAAATCAAATGAGCAAGCAACTAGTAAACCAAAGAAGCATAAAAACAAGAAAAATCAAAATGCTTGGTATGGAAATGAGTCATATTATGTGCAACCTGCTGCATATCATCCTATGTATCATGCACCTCAATTTCCTAGTTACTATGCACCTTACCCTGCTCATCCAATGCATGCATATCCTGCATATCATGCACCTTATCCTGCTTATGAACATTATTCTTATCATACTGATCATCAACATGACTTATCTGATAACTATGATAAAAATGAAACTGTTCATGCTCCTAAAACTCAGAAGCCTAAGAAGCCTAAGACTTCAACATCTTGGGTTGTCAAAGGTGGAACTAATCCTTCAGGACCCTCTCAATAAGGGTACCTAAAACAATTTTATTTTTGTTTTGTAGGTTAGGATTAGGAGTAGGAGTAAAGTAGAGAAGATTTGGTACTTGGACAGTGGATGTTCAAGGCACATGTGTGGAAACATACATGAGTTGACTGATGCAGTTGTTGTGGATGGTCCAAAAGTTACTTTTGGAGACAGCAAAGAAGGCAAGATTAAAGCTAAAGGAAGATTAATCAAGGGAAACATAGAGATATCTGACGTCTCCTATGTTAAAGGCCTAAAGTATAATCTGCTGAGCATAAGTCAATTTTGTGACAAAGGATATTCAGTCATCTTCTCAACAGATAAGTGCTACGTTGAACAGATTGGTACAAAGAAGGTAATTTTATCTGGAAGACGACAAGGAAATATCTATATAGTTGACTGGAATTCTGTTGACAAGAATTCAAGTGTTTGTTTGGTGGCATCTGCACCAAGTGAAGTCAGTTGGCTATGGCACAAGAGAATGAATCATTTAAACTTCAAGACCATAAACAGATTAATCAAGAATGATTTGGTAGAAGGGATTCCAAAAGCAGTCATGAGCAAAGACAAGCTCTGTGATGCATGTCAGAAGGGTAAACAAATCAAGTCATCTTTCAAAGAAAAGAAGCACCAATCTTCTGGAAGAATATTGGAGCTGTTGCATATGGACTTATTTGGACCCATTGATCCAGTCAGCAATGGTGGAAAGAAATACTGCCTAGCTGTTGTGGATGATTATTCAAGATATACTTGGGTGATTTTCATGAAGAAGAAAAGTGAAACCAAGGAACATCTTACAAATTTGATGGAACTGATCCAGAATGAGAAGAGTATCAAAATATTGAAGATCAGATCAGATAGAGGGACAGAGTTTACAAACTCTACTGTTGAAGAATATTGTAATATCAAAGGAATACATCATGAGTACTCTGCTGCAAGAACCCCTCAACAGAATGGTGTTGCTGAAAGGAGAAACAGAACACTAAAGGAAGCTGTCAGAACCATGATAGCTGAAGCTAAGCTGCCACAAAGATTTTGGGCAGAAGCAACAAATACAGCATGCTTTACCCAAAACAGATGCATGATCAACAAAAATCAGAACAAGACTCCATATGAAGTTTGGAACAACAGAAAACCAAACATTCATTACTTTAAGATTTTTGGTTGTAAATGTTTTGTATTGAATAATGGGAAAAATCACCTTACTGCATTTGCAGAAAAGGCTGATGAAGCTGTCTTTGTAGGATACTCATCTGTTAGTAAGGCTTATAGAGTTTTCAATAAAAGAACATTACTAATAGAAGAATCTATCCATGTAGTATTTGATGAGCCAAGTCAATCTTCTGAAAAGAATCAAAGTGCTAATCAAGATCTGTCTACTGATTTACAGAAGTTAGACGTTGGAAGAAATGAAGAATATGTTCCCATCATACTACCTAATCTAAGTTCGGCTGCTAACTCATGTGCTGTTCAAAATCACAGTGCTGATTGTCTAACAGACGAGTTGCCAACAGCTGACAGACCAGAGACTGTTCAACAGACTACTACTGGAACTCCAACAGTAGTGTTGCAAGATCAAGACAGAGGACAACATCCTGATTTGCAACCTGATCTCAGATGTCACAAGAATCACCCTCCTGAATTAGTCATTGGTGATCCTTTAGATAGAGTGAAAACAAGAAGAGCTGCTGCACAAGATGCCATGTTTGTCACATTTCTATCTCAAATAGAGCCTAAACAAATTGAAGAAGCTCTCAATGATTCCTTCTGGATAGAAGCTATGCAAGAAGAGTTGAATCAATTTGAAAGGAATGAAGTCTGGTACTTAGTTCCTAGACCAAGTCATCAAAGAGTAATTGGCACTAAGTGGGTATTCAGAAATAAGATGAATGAAGATGGTGTTGTCACCAGAAACAAAGCAAGACTAGTGGCCAAGGGATATTGTCAAGAAGAAGGAATTGACTTTGATGAAACTTTTGCACCAGTAGCAAGACTTGAAGCAATCAGACTGTTTCTTGCCTATGCTGCTTACAAGAACTTCACTGTCTATCAGATGGATGTGAAGTCTGCCTTTGTCAATGGAGAATTGCAAGAAGAAGTGTATGTTGAACAACCTCCTGGATTTGAAGTCTATCAAGAAGAGGATAAAGTATATCGTCTGAAGAAAGCCCTTTATGGACTGAAACAGGCTCCAAGAGCATGGTATGATACCCTATCTGATTTTCTTTTAATTAAAGGATTTCGAAAAGGTAAGGTAGATAAAACCTTGTTCACAATTGAATGGGAAAATCATATATTACTTGTGCAAATATATGTGGACGATATTATTTTTGGTTCAACTAACCAACAGATGTGTGATAAGTTCTCCAAGCTGATGCAGAATAAGTTTGAAATGAGCATGATGGGTGAACTTAATTATTTTCTTGGATTGCAAGTTAGACAGTTGCCTGATGGAATATTCATCAGCCAAGCAAAATACACAAGATATCTGTTCAAGAAATTTGGTATGGAAACTAGCTCAACAGCTACCATTCCTATGTCTACAAATCTTCGTTTGGATAAAGATGAAGATGGCAAATCAGTAGACATTACCAAATACAGAGGCATTATTGGTTCATTGTTGTATCTAACAGCAAGCAGACCTGACATAATGTACTCAGTTGGAGTCTGTGCAAGATTTCAATCAAACCCCAAAGAATCTCATCTCTTAGCTGCCAAGAGGATATTGAAGTATGTTAAAGGCACTCAAGAATTGGGATTATGGTATCCTAGAGAATCTGGATTTGAACTTATTGGTTATTCAGATTCAGACCTTGCTGGCTGCAAAATTGACAGAAAGAGCACAACAGGTGCCTGTCAGTTCTTAGGCAGTCGTCTGATCTCATGGATGAGTAAGAAGCAAACCTCAGTCTCTATATATACTGCTGAAGCTGAATATATAGCTGCTGGAGCTTGCTGTGCACAAATACTTTGGTTGAAACATCAACTAGAAGACTACAACATCAAGATCAGTGGAATTCCAATCTACTGTGACAATACAAGTGCAATATCTCTTACTCAGAATACTACAAGTCATTCAAGGACTAAGCATATTGAGATCAAGCATCATTTCATTAGAGATCATGTGGAAAAAGGCAATGTTTTGATTGAGTATGTTCATACTGATAATCAGATTGCTGATATCTTCACCAAACCTCTAAGTGAAGCAAGGTTCTCAACTCTAAGAGCCTAGTTAGGACTACTTAATTTGGAAGCCTAAGCTGAGGGGGAACTCATCAGAAGACTGGAGTTCAACAGCTTAGTAATTCGTCATTATCTTCAAGGATTAACTCTCAACAGACTAGTTAACTTATGAATTCTTAAACTCAGGGGGAACGTGTAAGACTAGCGGTACTTCTGAATTAAAGATGAAATTTGTTAATGACAGTTAGTTGAAGTTATGTTTTCATCAGAAGACTCAACTATCGAAGATTGAAGTTATTTTATCTAGCTGGATTGACAAACAGCTGAGGAAGGTTATCAGCTATTGGCATTCTCTGATAACAACTATGTCATCAGGACAGTAGTCCATCAGATAAGTATTTATGTTACTCATCTGATTACTTTAATAAAAGCGGAACTGTTTAAAAACGTATATTCAAAACACGCTTTTACAAATAACTGTTGGGCGGTATATATTCCCGCTCTTCATTAAATATCTTTTGAATTCGAAAAGTCGTAACTGACGCCGCACGATCAGCACTGACAGAAAAACGGATCTAACGGTTGGCGGATGTCACGGAAACCGACATACCCCAACTCTATAAATCCCCATCTGATCAGTCGAGTCGTTCTTTACGCACTCTAAGCATTCAAAAGCACTTGTGAGAAATTTATCTGCAATTCTCTGCATACTTCTCCTTGTTCTTCTAACCTTCAATAGATTAACAATGGCCGCTGAAGGTATGTTTCTCGTCTATGATTCCTACTACCAATCCGGTACGGATCTGATGAAAGAACTGCTCGAAAAGATCAAAGCTGCTTCGCTGGTAAACTTCATGGAATACCACGAAGGAATTATCTGGACTGACCAAGTGATGGAGTACTACAACACTGCTAAAGCTGACTATAACTCACTAGCAATTAAGGCTACTGTGGGAGACAAATCTATCACTATCACTCCTGCTGTTCTTCACGAGACGTTTGGGCTTCCTAACAGTGGACGACATGACGTCACTGTGCTGACAGAGGACAAACACCAACAGTTCTGGGCGATCTGCGCCAAAGAGGGAGAAACGTTGTCTGGAAATATAAGGAAGAAGCAACTGAAGGATGAATATCAGCGGATGGCTGATATGGTGTCCAAGCTGATTGAGAACTGCACATTCTCACTGGATGCTGTTACCATGAAGAGGTTCAGCATCATGGCTGCCATATACTATGGACTGGAGATCAACTGGTCAATCATAGTCTGGTAAATATTAGCTGACTTTCTTGATGATAAGAAAGGAAAAGGCCCCACCACCAACCACAGAATCACTCTCAGCTATCTGCTGTCAAAGCTGGGTTGTGATATGAAAAATGGAAAAGAGATCCATAAATCTAAGGCAGTATCAATGTACTTGCCTGTTCAAAAGAGGAAGGCTGGTGAGCCTGAGGAAGCTGATGTTGAGGAACCAAAGGAGGTTCCTGCCAAAAGGCAGAGAAAACTGGTCAAGACTGCTGACTTAGCTGCTGAGACCAAAAAGAAGAAGGCTGCTGACAAGCCTAAGGAAAAGACTCCTAAGCAGATGGAGAAAGTGACTTCTGCTGCTGAAGCCACTAAGATTGTTGAAAACATAATTGCTGATGTAAGGACTGGATCCCCTGCATCACCATCAAGAACTCCATCAGCAGAGAGGCCTGCTGAAGGTATCTCTAAACGAACAAGAAGTCAACAGAGAGATACTGCTACAACCATTTACCGTGAAGGGAGAACCAAGAAATCTGCCAGAAAACAGATGACATTTATAGAAGAACCAACGGACTTGGAGAATGTAGCAAGGGAAGACCCTGAAGCTGCTGAAAGGCCTGCTGTAACAGATGAGACTGCTGCTGCCAACAAAGCTGATGAGCAACAACCAAGTCAAGTCACATCAACAGCTGAGGTTACTCAACCTCAAGAAGATCCAGATGTCCAAATCATCTATCCTATTGCTGCTGCTCCCATATCATCTGCTGGACCAGCCCCTGCTGATAAAGGCAAGAGAAAAATAGTGCTGAGGAAAAAGAAAGTTTCCAAAGCTGACAAGAAAGCAAGGGAGGAGGCTGAACAAAGAAAACAGGATGAGTTGGAGGAGAAGAAAGCAATTGAGCTAAGCAAAGCTCAAGAAGCAAAGGATGAAGCCAGAAGACGCATGTCTGAAGCAGAGAGGAAAGCTGCTGAGGATGCTGAAATGGCTGTGGTATTGGAATTGAGTAAAGTTGATGCCTATGGACCTGTCCATGGAGGTGGCATCAAGATTGGAGAAGGCAAGAATGATGAAGAAGACAAGAAGAAGATATTACTGCCTGCCCCCAAACTCAAGTCAAAAGATAAGTTTGAAGTCAGAAAAGCTTTTGAGATAGTATATGCTGACAGGGAGCTTTTCAAGAAATTTGAGAAGTCTCTGGCATACTATGATCAGAAACTTATGTTGAGGACTCTGTTCAACCAAGAAAAGCCAAGGTATATCAGTTGGAGAGACAACAGGCTGAACAAGTCAATAACAGAACTTCAAAGCATGAAGGAGTTAGCTGATGAAGAACAATGGGTTCTAACTTGGCTGAAAACAAACTCCATCCAAAAGGCCCTTGATCCCAGCTATGTAAGACATGTCATGCATAGTTATGCAAAAGGCTTTGCATTGGAGGAGGCCAAGAAAATCAAAAGCACCTTGCCTGACAAGAAAAAGAAGTCTGAAGACGCTGAAGAAAGGGCAATCAAGTTTGCTGTTATGACTGCCTTGAAGAGATGGGCAAAGAAGTCAAAGTATCAGCAAGGATGTTCAAGTGACTTGCCACTGTTGCCTAGTATTCAACAAATCATTTTTGGCAAGGAAGTACAACCGTACTGTGAAGTTCCTAAGGGAAACAATGCTTTTGTCAACCCTTGGATTATTGTAAGACAGATTAGACAGACTACATGCTTCAATGATGATGGAACCATTACTAATCTGTTCTACGATGATGTCACTGATGAGCACAAATCTGCTGATAAGTCCTTAGCTATTGAGCTGCCAGCTAAGACTTCTGAAGACCATCAGATGACAGACTTGGAGGAAGTCCCTGTTCAACAGGCGACTGAGGAAAAGGAAGCTGATGCTGATGCTTCTACTTCATCAGCTGATCAACACTCATCACTGATGGAAGCAATCCAGATGCTGATGGAAAACCAACTTAAGGACCTGGAAGACAAGCACAAGCAACAGCTATTGAAGGTTAAGGAGGAGCTGAAAGCAGAGTTGGCAGAATCCAACAGACTTCAGCTGGAAACTGTTCAAGGATCAACAGAAGAAATCATCAAGAAGGAGATCAACCGTATTCCAATTCCTCAAGACAATTCACTGCAGTTAGTGCACAGCTTAAGAGAACTGAACCAGAATGTAGAAGATGTGAAGGGTGATGTAAATCATCTTCACACTGCTTTAAAATCAGCTGAGCACAAGATTGCTGATCTGACTGCAACCTTCATTAAAGTCAGTCATGAGGAGAAGGAAATCAATCTGGGGATGTTGCAAGAAGTGGCAAAGGCTTCACAGGAAGTTCAAAATGAAATTGCAACTATCAACCTCAACATTGACTACTTCAATGATAAGACTGATGTCATCAGCACTGACATTCATCATCTAACAGCTAGTCATGACGTTGTCAATCAGAATCTAAAGGCTTTATGTGCTGGAGTAAAGATTCCAACAGTTGCTCTCAACCCTGCTGTTGAACCTTCTGCTGTCATCAGAGTTGATGATGACAAAAAGGGGGAAGATAAAAGGGAAGAACCAGCAAAGGAGTTTGCTGCTGAAGAACCGGCAAAGGAATCCGCTGCTGAAGAATCAACTAAGGAGGAAACTACTGCTGCAACAACTGAAGCCAAGGAAACTGAAGAAACAGCTGACAAGACTGAAAAGCTTGGAACGGAAGAAGAAGAAGAAAAGACTGAAAAAGAAGATACCAAGTACAAGAATACAGAATCTGCCAGGAAGGCCATGGAAGCTTTGAAAGCTCTTCAAGAACAAGAACTTAAGGAAAAGATGGAAGCTGCCAAAGCAATCTTGGAAGAAGAAGCTGATGATGAAGAAGATGATGAAGAATCATCTTATGAATATGAAGAAGTGCTGGAAGGATCAGATGAAGAAGCTGATAGTTAAAACTTGCAAATTCCTTGTAATCAGTTTACTTTATCTATTTCTTCAGAAATCTCATCTGATGAACTTGTACTATGTAACTCTTTCTCAATATTAATGAAAAGTCAAGTTCAATCCAATAAACTTTTTCTATCTCAGAAAATTTTGAGGATTACAATCTTTAGTTTAGGTATTCAACAGGTACTTAGCTGAAGTTTTGTCATCATCAAAAAGGGGGAAAGTGTTGGATAAAGATGAAGGCACTAAAGAAAGTATGATAAGGGAGATTTTGATGCATTCCAAAACTTCATATATTGGCTAAGTATGGAGTAACTTAGCTGATAAACTTATCAAGGAATTTTGACTAAGTAATGAAGACATCAGAAGAGTCAAAGTTTCAAGGTCCAAGACTTCTGATCTGCTGAAGTAAAGTTATCAGACTAGTGAAGATCAGCCGACTCAAATCAGATTTGTTCAAGTTTGAGATCAGCCGAGTTCACCATCAGACTTGTACTTTTGTCAGCCAAGTGAAGAAGATCATGAAGTGTTCCCAACGGTAATAAATGCCCCTTGGTGTAATAAATGCTGAAGTACGAGGATATTTAAGACAAATGATTGAAGAAAAGCTTCGCATCAGCCGAGTGCATTTAATGCTGCATTTAATGCTGCCTGCAGAAAGTACTGTTCATAGTACGGACAGACTGCAAAAGAGCCGTTCGCGGATTTTAAGGACCAGTACTCGAGGAATTTGAATCTTGTCTCTCTTCAACGGACACTTTTCAATCCTCAAGTATAAATAGCTGAAAGAGACGAAGAAGAAACAAGCAACACACTTTCTGAGAGTAAATTTCCGAAGCAAAATTCTTTAAGTCTCAAGAACAGCTCACTCATCAGCTGAGTCATTTGTTGACGAAAGCAGAGTTGAAGAATCAAGAAAAATACATCTTCTGAGTGATTTTGTAAACAAGAGTGTTGTGCGGAGTTGTGATCCATCTTAGTGAGTGATCAAACTTCAGAGAATAGGTTTTCTGTGTGATTTCCTATTGCGAACTTGTGGTCGTTTCATTTGTTGTTCGACACAAGCAGAGTATACTGTAAACTTTGTGATTATAGTATAACCCAAGATCTGAGTGACTTGGAAGAGTGGACTAAAGGATATTCAAATCCATATAACCACTATAAAAATTACTTGTGTTTTTACATTGTTTTCAAATATGCATATCTTCTATTTGCATAAAAACACATTAAGTTAACTGTTTGAAAAAGAGATAAAAAGGAGTTTATAAAACTGGGGAAGCATTTTTCAAACTGCTAAGATTACTTGTGAAAAACACTTTGAAAATCCGCTGCAAGTACTCTAAGTATTAAAACTGATTTCTGCAAAATCAGCTAAGTAACTATCAGACGAGTGGTCAACAAGACTGTTCAAAGATTTGTTCGCGAACAAAATTGTAACTCACTAATCTGATCAGCTTAGTCTGTTCAGTAAGAGTAAAGTTTTAAAGTTAAATTTGAAGAAAATTTTTAAAGAGGTTTATTCACCCCCCCCCCCCTCTAAACCTCTTCTGACCACTTGGGACCAACATGATCCATTGAAATAAATTTATGAACTATGTAAAGATTTGCATAAATAAATTACGCAAGATCACACACACAAATATATATGTAGACTAGAACCAAAAGTTCAGGGGAGTCCATGCACCCCCTTAATTCTCTTAACGTGGCTCTGTCATTGGATACTGATACAGAGATACGGATTTTTTAAATTTATTGAATACGATACGATATATAAGTACGGATGTAAAAATATAATTTAAATTTATGCATAATCAACTAGGTTATTCAGTTTAAGCCCTAAAAGCAAATATAATCTACTTTAACATAAAAAAAAGTTATATAACTCCAAAAATAAACATAATTCATTCTCAACATAGCGAATCAATGGAAATAATTCATCTTTGAGATTTCATAACATAGGAGAGAGACTTGAATAAGAGACTGAGTAGTGGTACTAGTCGTATATGTATAACCTTAGAGACTTTATAAATTTTTATAGTTTAAATTTAACACGAAATATAACACAAATAATCCACCGGGTGTCTTGATGTCCAACTAGTATAATCGATGCGTATCTATTTTTATTTTAATTTATTTTTATTATCGATATGCCATGTGCATGGCATATCGAATACATATTCCACGCGTATCTGTATCTCCTATGTATCCGATACGCTACTTTGTGTTATTTCGGAATATTATCAATATATATATAAACATACCAAGAGTGTAGCTCCATTGGATAATCGAGCCATTTTTACCAAATTCCCCTTGGTGCAAATCACAACCGTGAATTTTTCCGGGGCTGAGATTGCTCAAATGCTTAGGCCTATTGGCGAGGAGGTTATGAAATACATCACCGCCGGCCTTGAACGCTAGCTGGGCAGTCAATTTGCAATGTAATCCGGCCATCACTTCTTACTTTGTATAAGTACAAATGCTCTCTCGTCTTAATTTATAGAAGAGGAAAAATTAAATTAAAAATTCCGAAATTATTTGAAAATAAAATTATGTGTAAGTCCACTTGACGTACGATAATGTTGGGCAGGCCTAAGATCCTTATCTATGAATTTTGGGTGCATAAATTCGTCCGTATAAAGCTGTATAAACGGAAAGGGCATTTCCCTCCATGTATAGTTATGTAACTAATTTTTCTGAAAAAATAAAAAATGTTGTGTAACTAAAAGTCTGCGGATAATTGCTCTGGCAGAATAGATTAGTTACCACAATTTATCAAACGAAAATTCGAATCACTGTCGAAAGAAATATGTATGAGACATTTTGAAAAAGATTAATTTAGATCTAATATTTGAATATTCTTTTGGAACAAAAAATGAGTTATTAACTGACTTGAAGATATGAAATAATGGACAACTTAACTCCTTCCTAATATATGGAGGTGTTGCACACACACTTTATAATTTGACTGATACTTTACTTTTTTAAGTGAAAAATTATGAATTTAACCTTACATGGATAACATATTCACCTCACTTTATCCATGTGATATGAGGAAATATATAATTTACCTCTCTGTGATAAGCATAAATGAGCATTTTAACTCCATGTGATATTTCATAATGGGCATTTTACCTTCTTGTAAAAATATAAAAATTAAGACCGAGGCAACTTCTATTATAAAAATACATGGAGGTATTTTGCCATTTTATTTATTACTGAGAGTTAAACTGCCTATTTTTTTTTTAAAACCTTAAACTACCTATTTAGATTAACCATGAAGTTAATTTGCTATTCGGTCGTACATTATTGCATTTTCGTGGTAGAATGCACAATATTTTGGGGTTGTAATTAATATATAATAGCCTTTAGATATCATTGATTAGTTGATTAGTTGATGAATCGATGAATCTAATATAGGAGTATTACTTTTGGTTTAATTTTCCACATAGAGCTGGCCTATTTCTTGTGACTCGTCCTTAAAACGGGCATTAGTCAAATTATTCTCTTATCGTATTAGATTTTATATGAGAGAATTAACCTTGTGCTATCAAATTATATATCGATTATCATTTGTGGTATCATAAAAATTGAGACCGTCATATTTGATATCTAATTTAAGAAATCAATCACTTTTGGTACCCCTTGAAAAATGAATGTTAACTGATGACGTGACAGTTAAGTTATATTGTAAAATTGAGACTATTACATATGTTGACTGAGAATTATACTCCTATCATTTTAGGTTGTCAAAATAAACCCGCATCTTCAAATTTACTGACAATTTAGGTCACATTATTGTCCAATTTCATATTTGTCTCGAATAAGACACGTACTGACCAAATTCATATATTTTTGTTATTATATTTACACATTTAGTAAACTAATTTAGTTGTATAAATAATATTAACAGACCAAATAATACTTTAATGTAAATCCGACAAAATATTAATTAAATTCGAAATTTATATATTAATGATGGGGGCTATTTCGCACCCTACATACTGATCAGATCGAACAAAGATTATAAGATCGATTCGACCAATTATAAAGGATCGGGATCTTCTTACAGACCCTGCCAAATGCTGCTCGCTCCGAGTAAGGATTATACTCCGGACCCAAGAAGGATAGCTGGGCCGAGTCCAAGCAGGACTATGATTCCTTGTAATACTAGGTTTAGCGTAATATATATATACCTAGTTAATCATTGTATGAAAGAACCACGAATTCTCTTAATTCTGAGATTACACAAGAATACATTGATAACAATAGAACTCAATAATATCCATTATTATTGCAGTATTTTACCTTCATATCGTTGTGTTCTTAATTTTGTTAATGGTTTTACTTCTTGCCTTTGATTATTGCTTTTCTTTGTAAACGATCCATCCAGAATAAAGTAACAGAGCCCAATATACTGAATAATTCAATATCCAAACCCCCGATATCACAAATTCACTGATATTAAATTAACCCGACGAAAAACGGTTAAATCAGTTGGCGCCCACCGTGGGGCTAGGTTAATTATTCGATTGACATATGGCTCGCCCAAGGAAAAGCGCCCGTGTCGGAGCAAGAATTAACACAACCACCGGTCATGACACATCTGAAGATCCACAGGAGAACGACAATAATAACGTTCCCAACGCCGACGAGAATTTGCAGAATACCCATCCCCGACATCAGGAACCCCTAGAAGGTCCTCCCGGTACGATACAGGAAGAGCCGGAAGTCCCCGAGATCCCTGTTCCTCTCCCGGGTGCTCAGGAGAAATTACGACAAATAGCGATGCTCGTTAAATCGCTCTCCCCTGAAGAATTACTTGTGCTTGATCAAATTCCGCGAAACCCTAGGGCTGCCAGGACAATTCCTGCTCGGAGAACGCCCGGACAAAACGATCAAGTATCTCAACAAGCTGATAGCCCACCAAGTGAGCACCGCTCACTACACAGTCCACAACAGGACAATTCAAAACCCTCCGACAATAATCCTCAAAGAAAACGAGGTCACAGAAAAACCCAGGCGAAGCGCAGTGGATCCAAAGAACAAACAATTATCCCTATTGAGGATGACATAGATGATACAATCCCTGATCGACCACGAACGGCTCGACTGACGGAAAGAGAAATTGAAAGGATGGTGCAGGACCGACTCGAACAACGCTTACGATCTATTCAAAATCCGTGGGCCCGAACCACGGAACTCCAGGAGAGCCTTGCGGCCTGTTCTCCCTTCTGCAGGGAAATAAAAGAGGCACAATCGATTGGACAAGTCCCGGGTAGATTACCTCGTTATGATGGAACCACTGACCCGGATGATTATATTTTTAGCTTTACGAATATAATGAATTTATATGCCCACTCTGCCGAATTCACTGCCAAACTAATGGTAACTACATTCGAAGGACTCGCATTGGACTGGTTCGCAAAACAACCTGCCAACTCCATATTCAGCTTTAGGGAACTCTGTAACAAATTGACGCAGCAGTTTGCCAGTCAGAAGAGACAAAAACTTCCGATGAGCTACCTTGGAACTATATATCAACAAGAAGGAGAATCCCTAAGGAATTGGTTGGCCAGATTCAACGTAGAATTACTTAAAATCGATTCCCCAAATATCGATTACATAATATCTATCCTCTTCGATCTCACTAAAAACAGGCAGTTCGGAAATGCCCTCAGTCGAAAGCAACCAAGAACGTTCGCCGACATCATGAGCCTGGCGTCTAAATACATGACCCAAGAAGAGATGAATTCCTTTAAGGATAAGAACAAAAACAAAGTCGCGGCTACAGGGTCTAAGCGGCATGACAAGATTCCCGCCCAAAGATCCTTGGATTACGAGCGATCTTCCAGGAGAGGTAACGTTTTCCAGCGACTGGAATACAGCAGAGCCGACCAAGAAAGGCAACCTAATTTCTACCAAAGACCAAGAAACCTTGAACAACCAATCAGAAGCAGAGTAAATCAAGTAGAACACCCAAGATTAAATGCTCCAATGGAAGAAATCTTGGAAGTTCTAGAAAGGAATAATTGGATTCCCGAGGCGAGGAAAATCGCTCAGCCCAGACCAGGGTCTAGAAACTATGATCAATACTGTAAGTACCATAGGGCACATGGGCATCGAACGGAAAATTGTTTTCACCTTAAGAGAGAAGTTGAAAAACTGATCGAGCAAGGAAAACTAGACGAATACATAGAACGAGATAATCGCAAAAGGGAAAGAAGCAGAAGCCCCCGGAACGGAACTCAAAGGAGAAGTTCTCATCGAAGATCACCTGAACGTCGGCCTACTCAGGAATTGAATCACGACCAGGTCAATGGGACTATCCACACTATATCCGGGGGGCCTGCGGGTGGAGATAGTCGTAATGCTAGACGAAGAACGACCAGATCCATAATGGCAAATTCTAAATATCCAAAAGAAATATGGACATTAGAAAACAGGCCAACAAATCACCAGCCGATCAGCTTTAACGAAGGTGAAGTACCTAAAAACATCACTTGGGATACAAAAGAGGATAACCCAGATTTCCCTATGGTAGTGTCGTTAGAAATAGCAAATTATAATGTGAGAAGAATCCTAATCGATAATGGAAGCTCAGCAAACATCATCTCCAGAGAGGTCTTAGCACAAATGAACCTCGGGCAAATAAACCTACAAAGGGTAGCAACGCCGTTAGTAGGCTTTGGAGGCTCCGAGATCATCCCCAGCGGAACGATATCTTTGAGTGTATCGCTCGGAAAGAAACCGCTTCGGACCGTGAAGTTGGTAAAATTCCTAGTGGTAGATACACCCTTCGCTTATAACGCTATATTAGGGCGACCAGCCCTTAACCTTTTTCGAGCTATAGTCTCTACCTATCATCAGAAAATAAAATTTCCAACCGACAGCGGCATCGGAGAAATAACGAACGACCACTGTATGGCATGGGACTGCTACAGCACATCATTAACGTTGAAAGAACACCCCAAGTCAATTACTCCGAGCAAGAGAAAGATCGTAGACGATCTCACTAGAAATGAGGTCGAAATTCCTATTACTGATCGATTAGATAAAAAGGGGAAAGAACCACTAGACTTATCCTTGCAACCCCCAGAACATAAAGATATAATTCTGGTAGAAGGCGACTCGTCCAAAAAGACAAGGATTGGTACAGAATTGAGCAAAGAAGGAGAAATAATGTTAATCGAATTTCTAAGAAATAACGTGGACGTCTTCGCCTGGAGTGCAAATGACATCGAAGGGATCGATCCTAGGGTAATCAAGCATACCCTAAAAATTGACCCTTCAGCGAAACCCGCCAGACAGAAGAAAAGAAATCATGGACCAGTAAAAGATAAAATTATCAAAGCCGAGGTTGAGAGACTGCTGGAAGCAAAACAAATCCGAGAAATACATTTCTCGGAATGGCTATGTAATGTTGTACTAGTAGCAAAAGGGGATAAAAGGGACAACAAATGGAGGATGTGTAATGATTTCACCGACCTTAACAAGTTATGTCCACGCGACCCTTACCCCCTCCCGAGAATTGATTTATTGGTCGACTCGACCGCCGGCTTCGCGCTGTTCAGCATGATGGACGCCTTCCAAGGTTTTTACCAAATATACATGGACGAGCGGGATCAAGAGAAGACCGCATTCATAACCGAACAGGGAGTATACTGCTTTATAGTAATGCCGTTCGGATTAAGGAACGCCGGGGCTACATACCAAAGATTGGTAAACCTAATGTTCAGGGAATTAATCGGAGAAATAATGGAGGTCTATGTAGACGACATGTTAGTAAAAAGTATGAATGAAGCGGATCACGTAAGACATCTAGATCGATGTTTCCGAATCCTAAGAAAATACCGTATGAAGTTGAACCCTGCAAAATGCACCTTCGGTGTTAAGTCAGGAAAATTTTTGGGATATTTGGTACACCAGCGAGGAATAGAAGCCAACCCAGAAAAAATTCGAGCAATAACTGAAATGAAACCTCCCAAGACCATCTCTCAAGTGCAAAGCTTGGTTGGGAAGATCGTAGCATTGAATAGATTCATATCTAAATCTGCGGACAGAAGCTTGCCCTTTTTCCAAACGCTTCGGAAAGCGAAAAACTTCGTTTGGACCGAAAAATGTGAACGAGCCTTCGAACAACTCAAAGAATATTTGACATCCCCTCCGATGTTGGCCAAACCAACAGAAGGGGAACCATTGTACATATACATCTCCATCTCCGATACGGCCATTAACTCAGTACTAATTAAGATAGAAGGTTCAGAGCATAAGCCTGTCTATTATCTCAGCAAATTATTACAAGGGGCGGAGAAGAATTACTTGGAAATAGAAAAATTCACGCTGGCCTTAGTAGTGGCTGCTCGAAAACTCCGACCCTACTTCTTAACCTACAAAATCATCGTTTTGACGAACCAACCACTTAGGCAGATCCTAGCAAAACCAGAAGCCTCCGGAAGACTAATCAAATGGGCCATCGAACTCAGCCAATTCGATATCGACTACAAACCAAGGGTCGCCATCAAGGCCCAAGTATTGGCTGATTTTTTATTGGAAACACCAACACAATCATCAAACACCCTCCATGAGGATATATTGATCATAGAAGATCAAACCTGGTTAATGCATGTAGATGGTGCTTCAAGCCGGGAAGGAGGAGGCGCCGGAATCAACTTCACCGGACCTAATGAAGAAGATTTGAATTATGCTATTACATTGAACTTTGTCGTAACAAATAACGAAGCAGAGTATGAGGCGTTAATCGCAGGAATGGAAATGGCAATCAAAGCCAACATAAAGAAACTGAAAGTATTAACCGACTCAGAGTTAGTACAAAGGCAAATAGAAGGCTTATACGAGGCTAAGGAATTCAACATGATCAAATACCTCGCCAAAGTAAAAGCACTGGCCGAGAAGTTTGAAGATTTCGACATACAAAACATTCCACGTTCGGAAAATAAATGGGCCGATCAACTATCTAAGTTTACAGGATCCCAAGACGGAAAGACCGAACGAGTGATCAACTGGCTAATCTCTTCTACACCGGCTGTCGACATCGATGAGACACCGACAGTCGATATAATGGATATCGAAGAAGTCGAAGATAATTGGATGACACCAATGATAGACTATCTTCGTGAAGGAAAACTACCATCTGATCAGAATGAAGCTCGGAAAATAAAATATCGAGCCCCAAAATATACACTCGTAGAAGGAAAACTCTACCGAAGGTCAGTATCAGGAATTCTCCTGAGATGCGTCTCTGAATCCCAAATCGCTGAAATACTGCGAGAAATACATGAAGGAGACGCGGGAAATCACAGCGGATCGAGGGCATTGGCTTTAAAATGCCTCAGAACAGGTTACTATTGGCCTACTGTCAATAAGGACGCCGCAAATTACGTCCGAGAATGTCATCATTGCCAAGTACATGCCAACGTATGTCATCAACCAGCAGAAAATATGCACCCGATTCCAATTTGTTGGCCTTTCGATCAATGGGGAATGGACATCGTGGGGCCTTTCCCAGCGGCCAGATCAAAGAAAGCTTACGTCCTGGTCGCTGTAGAGTATTTCAGCAAATGGATAGAGTGCATCGCCTTAGCGCGAATAACTCAATTCCAAGTGATCAACTTCCTTTGGAAGTTCATAGTCTGTCGATTTGGCATCCCTAGGATCCTAATTTCCGATAATGGAACCCAATTTGCTGGAAAACAAGTGATAGAATGGTGTTCGAAACTGGGAATTCAACAAAATTTCACTTCAGTCGGGCATCCAAGAGCGAACGGACAAACCGAAGTAGCAAACCGAGAGATAATAAAATCTTTGGAAAAAAGATTAGGATCAGCCAAAGGAAAATGGCTCGATGAACTACCAGGAGTATTGTGGGCTAATCGAACCACGGTAAGAAACTCAACTGGGGAAACCCCATTCAGCTTGGTATATGGGTCGGAAGCTGTTATTCCTGTGGAAACTTTAATTCCAACGCCAAGAATAGAGATGTTTGATGAACAAGAAAATGAAAAGGCAAGAGAAAATGACGTCGATCTAACAGAAGCCTTAAGGGATAAAGCTGCCGTACGCATACAAGCCACTAAGGCAAATATGGAGAAAGCATACAATCAAAAAGTACGCGTCCGAACCTTCAAAGAAGGAGACTTGGTTTTGAAAAAGGTAGAAGTATCCAAGCATGTGGGAAAGTTACAGCAAAATTGGGATGGACCTTACATCGTCATTGGCGTAGGAAAGAAAGGTTCATACAAAATTGCACACATGGATGGGACAGCCTTACCAAGAACCTGGAACGCAGTCAACCTTAGGAAATACTATGGTAAATAAATTTTAGCAGATTATACTGCATTGTTTTATTTTACTTTACTTTATCAAGTTTTAATCCTTGTAACAAAGGCCTCAGCCTAGAGTTCAATTAGTAAAAATTTTAGCATTTTCTATACATCGATTATTTCGATTAACGCTCTGTGGAATTACACTAGCATATTTGATAAATATCAGGTCGAAGCGAGTCGAGTATACATTGATCCGCTCAATAAACACTCCTCGAATTATGTCAACGGCAAAAAAAAGACTTTTAGGTTACAAACCTAAGTCTAAATTATAATGAGTCGAGTATACATTGATCCGCTCAATAAACACTCCTCATTCCGACCACAAAAACAAAACGAGTCGAGTAAACATTGATCCGCTCAATAAAAACTCCTCGATCGAACACAACAAAGATAAAGACTTATTGGTGCGAAAAACCTAAGTCCAAACAAAACGAGTTGAGTAAACATCGATCCGCTCGATAAAAACTCCTCGATATATATTCAACGATCAAAAAGACTTTCAGGTACTAAAAACCTAAGTCTAAACAAAACGAGTTGAGTAAACATCGATCCGCTCGATAAAAACTCCTCGATATATCTATAATGATTGAAAGACTTTCAGGTACTAAAAACCTAAGTCTAAAAAAAACGAGTTGAGTAAACATCGATCCGCTCGATAAAAACTCCTCGATATATCTATAATGATTGAAAGACTTTCAGGTACTAAAAACCTAAGTCTAAACAAAACGAGTTGAGTAAACATCGATCCGCTCGATAAAAACTCCTCGATATATCTATAATGATTGAAAGACTTTCAGGTACTAAAAACCTAAGTCTAAACAAAACGAGTTGAGTAAACATCGATCCGCTCGATAAAAACTCCTCGATATATCTATAATGATTGAAAGACTTCGGGTACTAAAAACCTAAGTCTAAATAAAACGAGTTGAGTAAACATCGATCCCCTCGATAAAAACTCCTCAGCATATATATTCAACGATAAAAAAAAAGACTTTTTTGGGTTAAAAACCTAAGTCTAAAACAAAACAAGTTGAGTAAACATCGATCCGCTCGATAAAAACTCCTCGATATATGTTCAACGATCAAAAAGATTTTTTGGGTTAAAAACCTAAGTCTAAACAAAACGAGTTGAGTAAACATTGATCCGCTCAATAAAAACTCCTCGATTAATTACAACGATAAAAAAGGCTTTTGGTATGAAATCCTAAGTCTGAATTATAGCAAGATCGAGTACACATTGATTCGCTCAATAAACACTCCTCGATTACAATTGAAGAATA
The DNA here is from genome assembly GCA_038501285.1 of Penstemon eatonii. Classification (NCBI taxonomy): domain Eukaryota; kingdom Viridiplantae; phylum Streptophyta; class Magnoliopsida; order Lamiales; family Plantaginaceae; genus Penstemon; species Penstemon eatonii. Next base: position 17,218,321 of record CM076712.1, on the reverse strand, counting down.
AATTACGGTAACATCGACAAAGAAGATGCAAGAAATAAATAATATTTTATTCATCAAATCAATTACATACAAATATCCTACGTTACAAGAATCTGCTTGCTATCTAAAGATCGTTACAATGATCTAGTTAAATTGATCCTATGGGATCGACTATCTTCACGACAATGTCCACGGAAACACCAATCTCCTCCCTAGTACCTCATCGATCATAATAAACCACCTAAGAAGCATGCTGCTCAGGATGGTCGACTTCTTTGGTTCGATGGCAGGGCTCTGAAGATCAAATGTGATTCCAGATGAAATGAACACTACCAGCCAGATAAGCTAGCAATGCTCACTCACCCAGAAGAAGATACTGCTTTTACTTTATCTATAAAACATTTTACTCTAGAGCAGCATCTCTTCGGGACCGTCGTGAAACGGTAAGTTTACCAGCCACCCCGGCGGTCTATCACTCCGGAAGTCACATCCAAGAGCGAGGGTGACTGGCAAGTATGAACCCCCCATGTGCAGACGGAAACCACGGACCTCTAAGGTGATGAAGACCAAAGCAGAGATCTCATGGGATCCGTCGATACAAGGAAGGGCTGACATGGGACCCGTCAATACAAGACTGGGGACAATTCCTTTACTGTGAACGAACAAATCACGATAATGTGACTTCTTGAACATTATGGGGTCCGAAGGCAAAATGAAATCTAAGGAAACCGAGATATCCATTGTTATGAATGGAAAATAAGGAAACTGCCAACTTATTTATAGGCGCTCGTGAGAATAATCCTACGGACGATAGGAGTTTAATCAAGGGATGAGAACACGACCCTTTGACTTCCCGAAATAAATGCTAGTAAGTTGGAACGGCGCCCGCCTGATCGACTCAACTGATCGATGACAAACAAATCTACAGATCGAAGCGATCAACGAAATAATCCAAGAAAACTTAAAAGAAGTTCAAAGACCAAAACGATCTGCACGATCATATATGAGGGTCGCCTAATAGAATATATTAAGAACTCCTCAACGAAGGAATGCAAAGTTGAACCGTTGAAAGAGGATAATTGCTTAAAAACAACCAGAGCCTCCACAATATGGGGGTCGTAACTGCCTCATACATCATTGGGGGACTACTAAGTTGGCCATACAAGAATTCCATTTGGAATCCAAGAAATCTGACATCGAAATCAGGAGAATAGCCCTCCCTATTCGAAACTATAAGGCCGTCACTGCCAAATTTTCCAAAGAATTGCTGAAGGAGGTCTGAACGGGTCAGATCTGGCCAGGACTGTTACATTTTCCAATTCCTCCCATATCAAGAGTATGATATACTGGCTAGAGAAATGTATAATTGAAAAGCTAATGATGGAAGACATGGATAGGTGAAAAGCACCTAAAGGAAAATTTCCATTTGAGGAAAAGAAAAACTGAAATTCAACAGGAGGAACAATAACCTCCTTATATAAGATATATGTCATATAAGGACAAATTTATAAGGCATGAATCGAGCATCGACCAGACAGCTAAGGGTTTTACACAACGACGATCGGCCGGATCAATCAACAAAGATTGAATATGCGAAGCAAATATTATATCGTTCGGTTATCTTAAAAGTGACCAAAGCAAGATCAAGCTTACTTTCTCCATACTCAAATCTCTCCGCAGAAATAAAAATCAGATAAGTAAACTAATCTTGGTCAATTACTACATGATGATATATTTGTGCATAGCAATAACATATATGAACAAGATATATCATTAGAATTAAGGTAAGAATCTGCCTACAGAAGAGATCCTATTTTCCAATCTAATCTCCCAATACAAAAATCTCTGCCCGAACAACTAAACAAAAGCTGGGCATCAAAAAAAAAAAAAAAAAAAAAAAAAAGAGACAGTCCAAGGTCTGCCAGGATGAATAAAAATCATTGAGAAGAATCGCCAGAGGGTCGCCCAGCAGAAACAGGCCTCCGAGGAGTTAGGTTACCAGCGAACGCCATCAACTCCTCCTGACGTTTAAGATAACCGGCATCATAACCGGCATCATATGCCTGTTGACGAGATCCCTCTGCCGACGCGGCAGCATGAACTAGGTCGCTTTTCTCTTTCTCAAGAATAACTTGGTTAGCCTCTAACTTTTGGAGATCATCTTTAGCAAGTTGCAGCTGCAGCTCAAAACCCCTGGTTTTAGCTTTCTCCGACTCCAGCTGACCTTGAAGAGCTCTCCGACTATTCCACAGTTCATCATTTTGCACACCCAGCTGGAGTGCAAAATACTTGCCCTAAAAACAGAAAGAGTAAGAAAAACCGCCGTACCACAAAGAATTCAAAACAAAGAACAGGAAAAATGTTCGAAATATGTTTACCTGTTCACATATCTTCACCAGAGATTGAACAAGGCGAACATTGGAAGTACCTTCGAGCTTCCTCAATTCGCCGGGCAAAATAGTACTCATGCCTAAAGTCCCAAGACAAAGCATCAGGTTCAACAGAACCAGGCAGTTCGCTTGTAAAAGGGACACCGTCGGAACGTGGAGTCTCCGACAAAAGAATGTCATTAACCTGCATAAGCACGCAGCGATCATCTAACGGACGAGGGGAGTCCCTCTCGTCGGGACTAACAGAGGTCTCTTTGCCGGAAGCAGATATAACGGTCCGACGACCAGACCTCGACCCAGATCGACCTCCAGAAGGTCCCCCAGACTCAAAAGAAGCAGTCGTTACAGTGGTATCATGAAACAGATATTCAGGACCATATTGCGAAATAGACTGCGTTATGGAAGGATTGACAGAAAAACCATCACCGACTTGCCCTTCACTAACTAGCAGGGCAGTAGAAGTAGAAAAAGGAAGGGAACTAACAAAATCCCCTCCATGAGATCCATACTCGTAAGAAGAAAAACCTGAAGAAACAGGTATGTCGTAAACCTTTTCCATGTTGGACGGGTCTCCGAAAGCTAATCGACCTGGGGAAGATCTATTACCTCCCGCGGGGGTAGAAGAAAAGTTTGGTTGGAGGAGCGACGAACTAACTTCTGATAAAGGTTGGAACGTGGTAATAGGAGTATCGATCATCGAACTACTAACTGAGGACGAACGAGGAGGCTCCATCGAAGGCCCTTCTCTTCGAGATTTTTTAGATCTATTATCTCTAGCGCCCTCACGAGAAGGTCGCTTTGAAGTATTACCGAAAAGGTTACTCATGATCGGACTAAAGAAAAATACAAATTACTATCGAGAAAGTTTATCGACTAGCTAAAGAAAGAGTATTCTGTTAAGAGAGGAGAATAGCAGTAAAAAACAAGTTAAATTTTACCTCTCGTATTTATACTACACGAAAAGACGCGAGTGACCCGAAGAAAGGGCGCGAAACAGGAAAACTGACCTTGGAGCAAACGCTAGAATTTGAAAAGACACATACATAATGATTACGGCAAATTAAATGACTTGTCTGAATCATTACAGCGAATGTGAAAGGACACGACTGTCAGAATAAGAAACGTTTAATGTACAAAGTAGGGAAAGCTAAGCTACAATTAAACCTACAAGCGGATGATTACAAAGATTATTTCAAAAATAAATCACTATTTCAAGAAGCCTGGTCGCTTTCCGGAATCTTCTGCTCACTATCGATGTCCTCAGTCATGCCTGTATCGTCTCCTTCTTCCTCTTCGTCTACCGGATCGATGAAAGTATTATCGAGCTCATCGTTAACATCAGAAGGAGGAATCGGCAATGGATTTCCAAATTCCTCGACAAGATGAGCCAGAGGAAAACCTTGATATTCGACATCTGGAACCTCGGAAGAAGAATAAAGCTCGCCATAACGGTTCAACCGGATATGAGCTGCCTTAAAATATTCCTTCCGACGATCGTCGATCATCTCCAAAGCGACCAGTTGATGAATCGATTTTTTAAAAGTATTCTCAAGAAGAGGGCCGACCATCCGGTACACCAACGCCGTATGAACAGGAAAGTTGAGGAATTCACGAACAACTTGTTCGTCAGATTTCCTAACATATCGATCTCTTTGCCTAAGTGGGACATCATTTTCATACTCCTCTAAAGAAGCTTCAAGGGTTGATACTTGAGATTCAAGCTCACTAATTCGAGTCGTGCTCTGCAACTGCAATTCCTCTAATTTTCTTGCCATTTGATTGGCTTGTTCTTGAGCACGAGAAACCTCTATCACCCTATCTATCGTTTCTTGATCTTCGGTCCCGGCAGCACGAGTCTCTACGACTGGAACAGAGGAAGATGTCGAAGGACCAACTTCTGAACCGGAAGATTTATGAAGTAAAGCTTTATACTTCTCTTCAAGAAAATCGCACTGTTGTTTCCAGAGAGAATTTTCATAGGCGTACGATGTCAGACAGGTATTAACCTGAAATAACGAAGGGGTCAGAAAGAAACGAATTAGCGAATTAAAGAAAATCCTAGAAGATCACTTCATCAGAATAATAGAAAGAAAAGGATCTCACCTTTTCAGCGTAAAGAGAAGCTCGCTGGAATTTCTCCAAAGGATCCTTATGAAGAAGCTTATTAAGATCGCGAGTAAGAACGCCAGATAAAAGAATACGGGTCGCCTTATCGACCGCATTCTCGTTATTATCATGAATAAGAGAATCCTTCTCGGAATAACCGGCAGCCCTCCTTCCCTCTAAGTGATCCTCGATCATTTCAACCAGAGTAGGATTTGGATGTTTATCCCCGAGTAAAGAAAGGTCGTCACCAGAACGTCCATAGTAGCTCCTCTTCCTGTTAGCTGGATTATCAGATGGGTGAGGCATTGACCAGCTGCGACATCCTCGAATACCCAAAGAAGTTCTAAGATGAAGTGGAGGATAACCAGGTCCCATGCCCTGACGAATAGGGGACTCACGTGAAGAATCCGGAGATTCCTCTCTATTCTCCTCGGATTCGTGACCCAACTCCAATTTCCTTTTTCGAGACGCCCTCTGCTCGATGGGATTATTCTCCACTGACTTGGAAGATTTCGACAGCACCATTTTTCCCTTCGAAGAATGTCGGGAGTTTTCTACCATATGAGCTGAAAAAGAAACAAAATAAAGTTAATTTCTTCTTATGAAAAGTATAGTGACAATACTAAAGATCAAATAAAATGCTAACCTAGAGGTTCAGATGATGAACTGATGGGAAAATTATGGACACTTAACCCCGCCTTACGAAGAAAAGATTCCCCAATCAGAAGAGCGCTTTGATATTTGTTTGTACGCATCTCGGGAATCTCAGTGATAAACTGTACATCGTCAGGAACAAGTTCACCAGTCGGTGAGCGACCTCCGGGAATCCACCTGGAACCATGATCCCACGAGAAAGGCGTGGTCGAACCATCCGCCAAACGGAGATTAGACGGAGGACGAACAAAGAAGAAATGAGATTTCCAGGAAGGATTACTAGAAACCGGAGCATCAAAGATTGCTCGGCTGGGCCGCTGACTAGCGAAGAAGTATCCACGGTTTGAAGAACTAGAAATATTAAAACGAAAAAGTTGCGTAAAGTTACAGAAAGAAGGTTTAAATCCCTTTGCAATCATCAGAACGGAAAAACAAACCACGAAAGCAACAGAATTTGGAACCAGTTGTGTCAAGCACACGCTGAAAGTTTTTAGAACTTCCAGAAAAAGGGGAGACAAAGGAAGACGCAGTCCGCTATTAAAGTGAGCCGTATAAAAGGCTCGACATCCCTCCGGTGGAGAAGTGACCCTATCAGTAGGGGAAGGAAGAATTATTTCAGAACCTTCCGGAAAATATTTGGTATAGTTATTCACGACTTCAGGGAATGTTTCCTCTGTATATGCGCAAGCTACATCCTCAATTGGTTCAGAAATCTGAGGAACAGTACCTTTGCCCTTTTTGGCTCGAGCGGCTACATCCGCATCGGAAAGGATTCGTACCTTGTAAGTATCTTCTACAGGGATAACAAGGTCAGATACCATAGTCTGTTCACCCAGAGGATTAGAATGTAACTCCTCCTCGTTATCGGGGGCAATGATCTCTCTAGGAGAAGAAGAAGATCTTCTAACGGAAGCCATCTATATTCTAATTCTCGGAAGAAGAAGGTCGATGAAAGGAAAATTTTATACGACGAACGACCAAACTAGAAAATGACTGCGATCTAAAAGCAAATATAAAAGAGAAATGGAAAACTCGAAAGCCACCTATTTATAAGGAAATGAGAAAAGACGTTTCGAACTCATCGCAGCTACTCAAATTCCCGCCAAAAACGGAAGGATACAAAAAGCCTCCTGAATAGACGCGTGGCGATCCATGATTAGACAGAAGAAACGACTATCTATGATACGTAGCACTCTTTTCCTTACTTAAGATTTTTTCCCACTGGGTTTTTTCTTAAGTAAGGTTTTTAACGAGGCTCCGTTCATAGAAAAGAAACAGTCGACCAGATTTATCTACTTCTACGAGCTCCTATCATCTATACGCTCGAAGAAGTGAGGGAGTACTGATGGGGGCTATTTCGCACCCTACATACTGATCAGATCGAACAAAGATTATAAGATCGATTCGACCAATTATAAAGGATCGGGATCTTCTTACAGACCCTGCCAAATGCTGCTCGCTCCGAGTAAGGATTATACTCCGGACCCAAGAAGGATAGCTGGGCCGAGTCCAAGCAGGACTATGATTCCTTGTAATACTAGGTTTAGCGTAATATATATATACCTAGTTAATCATTGTATGAAAGAACCACGAATTCTCTTAATTCTGAGATTACACAAGAATACATTGATAACAATAGAACTCAATAATATCCATTATTATTGCAGTATTTTACCTTCATATCGTTGTGTTCTTAATTTTGTTAATGGTTTTACTTCTTGCCTTTGATTATTGCTTTTCTTTGTAAACGATCCATCCAGAATAAAGTAACAGAGCCCAATATACTGAATAATTCAATATCCAAACCCCCGATATCACAAATTCACTGATATTAAATTAACCCGACGAAAAACGGTTAAATCAATTAATATTTATTGAAAAATAAAGTTATATATTATTACAAAATAATTATAATTAAAAAAATACTAAATCCATCCCTAACCCTTCCCCCAAACTCGTCCCTGTAACGCCACCTTTTCTCCACTCCGTATGCTCGTAACAACACCCACCCCACCCCATTCCACATCGCCGACGGCCTAGGATCTCTTGTGCCAAGCCACTGGTGGCCTGGGATAGAAGAACCCAGGCCATTGACGGTCTAGGACGGACGATCCCAGGTTGACAGGGGCTTACGATGGGGACGGGTGTGTGTTGGGTTTTGGGTGTAGGGGGTAGGGGTGGGGTTTATTATAATTATTTTATTAATAGTAAATAACTTTAATTTTTTATAAATATTAAATATATTAATATTATCATATAAAAATTAGATTTAATTAATATTTTTTCAAATTTATATTAAAGTATTATTTGGTCTGTTAATATTATTTATAAAATTAAATTAGTTATATAAATATGTAAATATAATATGTAAAATCTCTAAATTGGTCCGCACGTGTCTCGTTAGAGAGTAGGGCCCTAAGTACAAAGTAATAAATAGGAAAATGATTATATCACAGCCTCAAATTTCACAGCCCTTTGTACATCCTAAATAATTATATCATAGCCTCAAATTACAAAAGAGCACCTAAATTATACGATATTATTCATATAAAAAAATTATTACTTTCCAAATGTTAATTTATCATTTATCAATATTTGAATATAAAATATCTCAAAAATTACAATAAAAATGTAAACTCGTAATTTATCATTTTGCAATGCCTAGAATTTAGAGTTTATGACATAATGTTTAATTTAGGGTTTAGGATTTAGGATTTTAGGGTTTAGGGTTTAGGGTTTATTTTATAGATATTGTTTAATTTTAATTGATGATTAGTTATGGATTTTTTTGGTAATTTTATATTATAGGTTGTGATGTTTGGCTGTGATGCTTGCATAATCCAATTAAATCGAATGAACAACGCGTTCATGTTTAAATTATTCTCTTATTGTATTGGATTTTATTGAATTGGTTAGTTTTAAATTTTTAATCAATTAGAATTAAGGTCGATTTATTCTCCAAAAAAAAGAAAAAATTTATATTTGAGTTTTAATATTTTTACACATAGTATATATATCTGTTCAGATGTGTGAATAAATCTCTGTTTTACCTTTAAAATTTATCTAATTTTTCTTTTACGCAGAGTATATGCAGATCGAAACTTATGAGACTACTCAGCTGTTCATGCACAAAACTTGTTCACAGCCTAAGTTGACCTCTAGTCGGAATTTACTTATCTGTTTCAAATTAAATCAGAGTTTCAAACTTGTATACAACGGATTTATATCAAGTGTTTTTCAAACAAGTTTTTCTTACTTAAAGATTTTATCTCCAATTTTAAAACTCCTTTTAAAATCTTTTAGCTTTTCAAAATTTGGTTACTTATGAAAATGTGCAAGTATAAAACAAGTAAACCAACACAAGGATTTTTATAGTGGTTTTATAGACAGTAATGTCTTTAAGTCCATTTTTCTAAATCACGGAGATTTAGGTTATATTACGAACACAAACTAAATAGTGCACTCTACTTGCGTTTTTTCAACAAATGATATAAAGCCACAAGTGCATAATAGGAAATCACTAAGAAGACCTATCCTCTGAAGTAATTTCACTCACAAAGATGGAAAACTACTTCTCATAACTTCTCTTTTTCAGAAATCACTTAACTTAGATTAAAGATATTTGCTTGTTTTCCTCAAACTAGCTTGTCAAGAGATGACTTCGCTATTTTAGTGTTCTGTTCTTGAGTATTTGAGACTCAGAAGATTTTGCTCGATTGAATTCTCTCAAATGTGGTTGTGTTTCTCTAACTTTTTGAACCTTGAACTATTTATACTTGAGGTTTGAATTTTGCCCGTTGAGGAGAAACATAATACAGATCTTCCTCGAGTACTTGTCCCTGTTTCTTAACGGCTCCTTACAATTGTTCACTGTACATTTCTGTGGTACTTTCTGTCAGTCGCATTTAATGCACCTTGCTGATCTGAGGTTTCTCTTCAATCATTTGTCTTTAAAACCCTTCTCATACAATATTTATTACTCCAAGTGTATTTATAACCGTTGGAAGAAATTTCTTATTCGCTTCTACTTTGCTGATTCAAATCGAACTCATCTGATTTGACTCTTCTCAAATCCACCAGTCTGATTTCGAATTCAACATCAGATAAATAGTCTTCTGGAACCTTCTGATTCCAACTTGTCTTCTCGGATGTTGGATAAAGATGAAGACTAAAGATTGAAGGGAGGTTTTGATGATTTCCAAAAGTCATCAGCTAAGGAATGGATCTTAGCAAATCTCTGAAAATATTTAACCAAAGAAAAGACAAGTACAAATCAAATGAGTTAGATATTTGGTCCAGAAGACTACTGATATGTTGCTGCAATCAAAATCAGACTGGTAGATTTTCGGCAGACTCAATTCAGATGAATTCGACTTGAGAGCAGAAGAGTGTTCATCAGAAGAATAGTTTCGATCAGCATAGTGGAAGTGATCAGAAAGTCATCCCAACGGTAATAAATGCACTTGGAGTAATTAATGTTGGGATGCCTCGATTGTCAGAACAACAAAGAGTGCGGAATTTTAAAAAAATTCGAAGCACCCATGGTCCCATATATAGATCTCCACATTATGTATACGAAAAGCATGAATCAAAACACATAAAGTATGTAAAAGGGGGTTAATCGATTTTTTACCTCACCACAGGCAAGGTGGTGGCAACCTCCAACTTTAATTCTGATTCACAGGCAGTGATCCAAGTGTCTCACCTCCAGAGATTAATCCACACCAATTGGATTATGGCAACACCTCTTAGTCTTAGGCTACGAATTGGATCTAAGAGTTTTGTTATTGAAGGACTGTGCAGATCTGCTTTGTAGAGAAAGATCAGGCACAAGGGAGCAGGAGAGGAGCTACGTCGGCACAAGAGCAACTCACGGCCAGGGTGGTGGTGGTGGCAGCAGCTAGGTGGCGGCGCAGGGGCTGGTGCGGCTAGGTCAGAGGGCGGCTAGGGTTTGTGTGCTAGGGTGTTAGCTTTTGAGCTCATGCAAAACTCTATTTATAAGCCTTCTTCTTGACCTAGTTTTGCAAGACTCCTTATGGGCTTTTAATTAAAGGCACATGTCTTGCAATCCTTCTTTTAATTAACAACCTTAATTAATAACCCAGTCCATATTAGTTAATAAATTAATATTTCCTTTAATTAATTATTTCAATTAATTAGATAAACTAATTAATTGGTCTCCCACTTGAATTAACACTTTAATTCATTTAATTGATTTAATTACCTTTAAATCAATTAATTCCTTTTATACCCTTTTATAAATGTCACCGTCCAATTGTATTGTGTGTGACCCACTGGGTTTACCATCAATTGGCAGCAGGCCCACGAATTCCTCGTGATTTAATTTATGAACAATAAATTACTCCGGTCAATTAAACAACCTTTAATTAAACACTCCTAGAATCAATTCCTCTATTAACTCAGGAGTACCCACACTTCATGGTCGATGTCTAGCCACAAGCCCATGAAGCCCAACATCAGGTGAATTGATATTTGTGAACCTTACCTTTTATAATTGCCATGTACATACGGTCCTTCTATCGACTAATTTTCCCGATCAAGACTTAGGGTGTGTGAATTGATCGGCACCTCCAAATTTGTCTCGACAACTATACTTTCTAATTCGGGATAATATTCCAGTGTGACTGCTAAATTTGGAAACCCCTTTCCAAATCCGTCATCGACTGCGGCCACAGATTCCTCGGATATATTATCTATGAATCGTATAGGAAATTCTCTCATCCATTACGATGAGTCGGTAGATTCCATATTGGTACTAACCACTCGCGTACATAACTATACGCACCCAACCTAGGCATGTTATGATCATGCTAAGTGATCTATACCTAGATCTAAGTACGCACACTTATGCACCGAATTCGCCCTAGCACCTCAAGTCAAAGGACTAAATCGTACACTATTATAAGCCTTGAGAAACATCCCATCACCGATATGCGTCATGCGCTTCCACAATGGGTTTCTCTGTTCGGGTCGTTCGATGCGTTCGATCCTCTATCGAACCACCTACTCATATGCACTGGTCTCAAATGCCTTGCTCATGAAACGCTACAAATTCACTCCATGTGAATCATGCATACTTGTACAAGTCTTGGCGATTCCTACGATACCCCGTCTCGTTTCGGAATCTATGACTTGGAAAGTGTTTTAAGATTACGACCTTAGAGACTGTTTCATGATTGCACTCAGTACTGAAAGTGAATCGTCCCGTAGTCAAATGTAATCTAAGGGTTTCATCCAATCGCTTAAATGTATTCGCGAGAGATGAAGTTGGCCATTGTTTATCCTTATACTCATATAAATAAACGTGCGTATTAATTATAAAATCAAAGATTGTTATTTACAGAATAGACCTATTAGAAGCTTATTGAACTGGCTTGCTGGGCACTATCCTATCAATCTCCCACTTGCCCTAAAGCCATTCCCAGATGTTTCTTAGACCCATCTTCTCTCGATGTCCTTCGAACGCCTTTTGTGAAAGTGGCTTAGTTAGTGGGTCAGCCATGTTGTCTTCTGATTTGACATACTCCATGTGTATGTCTCCTCTACCAATGATCTCCCTGATCACATGGTATTTCCTCTGTACGTGTTTGGATTGATGGTGTGATCTCGGCTCCTTCGCTTGAGCTATTGCCCCGTTGTTGTCACAGAAGACGACTACAGGTTCAGCAATGCTAGGAACTACATCCAGTTCTTGGATGAAGTTTTTCATCCATACACTTTCCTTTGCTGCATCTGATGCTGCAATATATTCTGCTTCTGTGGTAGATTGTTTACAGCTTTTCCAACTGACCGCTCCACCATTGAGGCGGAATATGTATCCAGAGTTGGATTTGAAGTCATCCATGTCAGACTGGAAACTCGAATCAGTGAATCCTTCAAGTTTCAGTTCCCCAGTACCACCGTAGACCAAAAACAAATCCTTAGTCCTTCGCAGGTACTTTAGGATTGCTTTTATGGTAGTCCAGTGCTCTTCGCCTGGATTTGACTGATAGCGGCTCGTTACACTTAGAGCGTGTGCTATGTCTGGTCGAGTACACAACATTGCATACATTATGCTCCCTATAGCAGAGGTATAAGGTATGAGAGACATTCTCGTCTTTTCTTCGTCGGTTGTAGGGCACATTGACTTAGAAAGAGAGATGCCATGTCTCATTAATTGGAAGCAATCATCTCTTGGATTCTTCCATTTTGAATCTCTTCAAAATTGTGTTGATGTACTGAGATTGGGAGAGACCTATCATCTTCTTCGATCTATCCCTATAGATACGTATTCCCAATACGTAAGATGCGTCTCCCATATCTGTCATGGAGAACTGCACGGATAACCACGCTTTAGTCTGCGCTAACATCTTGATATCGTCTCCAATTAACAAAATGTCATCGACGTATAACACTATGAATTGTACCGAACTCCCACTATTCTTCTTGTACACACAAGGTTCATATACGTTTTTGATGAAGCCAAATGCTTGACTGTCTCATCAAATCGTATGTTCCAGGTTCGGGATGCCTGTTTAAGGCCATAAATTGACCTTTGAAGCTTACACAGTTTGTGCTCACTTCCTTTGGACGCAAACCCTTCGGGTTGTTGCACAAAGATCTCCTTATCAATGTCTCCATTGAGAAAGGCGGTCTTTACGTCCATTTGCCATATTTCGTAGTCATGCCACGCGGCTATAGCAAGCAGTATCCGAATGGATTTCGACATCGCCACGGGAGAGAAGGTTTCCTCATAGTCTATTCCAGGCCTTTGAGAATACCCTTTCGCCACTAAGCGAGCTTTATGAGTTAATACCTCTCCATTCATTCCAAGCTTGCGCTTGAAGATCCATTTGCATCCTACAGGTATAGTTCCCTCAGGTGGATCGACCAAGGTCCAAACCTTGTTGGAATGCATGGAATCCATTTCGGATTTCATGGCTTCGAGCCACTCACCCGAGTCCATGTCTGACATCACTTCTTGATAGGTCCTTGGATCACTTTCCACTTTCTTGTTTTCGTGAATGAAACCAAATCGCTCTGGCTCCTTACGAATTCGATCAGACCTTCGAAGAGTAGGTGTACTAGTAGGTTCAGTAAATTCTGGTTCAGCTCCCACTGTTTGTGGGGATGGGTCCGATTCCTGGACATCATCAAGTTCTACGATTCTCCCATTTCAGTTGGTGAGGAAATCCTCTTCCAAGAAGTGGGCGTTCCTAGATATGAACGTTTTACGTTCTTTAGGATCGAAGAATAGGTATCCAATGGATTCCTTTGGATACCCCACAAATTTGCACAAACTAGATCTACTATCTACCTTATCTCCCTTTTTATTCTTTACATACGCTGGAGATCCCCATACTCGTAAGTACGAATACACGGGTGCTTTACCATACCATACTTGGTGCGGCGTTGTTGGCACTGACTTCGAAGGTACTATGTTTAGTATCTTCGAGGCAGTTAATAGGGCTAAGCCCCAAAATGAAAAGAGAAGGTCAGCGAAGCTCATCATGGAACGAACCATGTCTAACAAAGTTCGGTTCCTCCTCTCAGACACTCCATTGAGTTGGGGAGTCCTAGGGGGAGTTCGTTGCGCGAGAATTCCATTCTCTTTCAGATAATCGAGGAATTCTTGGCTTAAGTACTCACCACCTCTGTCAGATCGAAGTGCTTTAATACTATGTCCAAGTTGGTTCTCTACTTCCATTCGAAACTCTTTGAATTTCTCAAAAGTTTCGGATTTGTGTTTCATAAGATCACACATATCCATAACGACTAAAATCGTCGGTGAATATTACGAAGTACGATAATCCTCCTCTCGCATTGACACTCAATGGTCCACAAACGTCAGTATGGATTAAATCCAATGTTTGCTTGGTTCGCTCGGGATTCCCTGTGAAGGGTGATTTGGTCATATTTTATTTGAGACAAGATTCGCAAGTCGGGGTTCTTTATTTCAAGAGCCTTAGATGAAACCAACTTTTGAATCCTACTCTTGGAAATATGTCTAAGTCTAGCGTGCCAAAGTTGTGGAGTTTGATTATCCTATTTTTTTTTTCTAGATTGAATGTGCATGACGTTGGAATTTATATGTTCTAGGGAATACAGACCATATATCAAAGTACCACGAGCATACATTAAACCACCTTTAAATATGCAAAAAGATCCATTCTCAATGGAAAAATTAAAACCATCATTGCCTAACATGGGTATAGAAATAATGTTCTTAATTATAGTTGGTACGTACAAACAGTCTCTTAAACCAAAGTAAATGTTCGTATAAATTAGAGAAGGTTTTGAAGATGACCAAAAGGCCATAATGGTTTTGAAGATCAAAAGGTTAAGTCATCAACTAAGAACAGCTTAGTGAAACCTATCTCAAGGTCCTGAAGCGAAGCAACCGAATCAGCCGAGTGGGATATCAGATTGGTTATCATCAGTCGAGTCAAGATAGATGTGTTCATTCTTGAATCAGCCGAGTAGCCATCAGCCGGGTGATCATCAGCCGAGCGTTCCCATCAGGAGAGTGAAGTCGGTGAAGTAAGCTTATCAACGGTAACCTGCTGAGTGCATTAAATGCGACTGACAGAAAGTACAGCCGACTGTACTGTAGTAGTTGCAGAGAGCCGTTCCAGAAACTGGGGACCAGAACTCGAGGACTGCAGAATTCTATCTCATCTTCAACGGGCAGAAATTCAAATCCAAGAGTATAAATAGAAGACTAATTGAAGATCCAAAAGAGACTTGCACAATTCAAGATCACATCTTAAGAGGGAGATCCATCAGTTGACTCGTCTGATCACAAGCCCAGTCATCTGTTGACGAAGCTTTTCGTTGAAGAACAGAGAACTTGCGTTGTCTGTCTGAGTGACTTTCAACTGAGAAAAGAAAGGAGTGTATATCCATCTGTGTGAAGTGATATAGCTTCTTAGTGTAGGTCTTCTTTGTGAGCTCCTATACTGAAAAGAGCGTGAGGAGTGTAGATCCATCTGTGTGAGTGATCTAGCTTCGGAGAGTAGGATTTCTGTGTGATTTCTTACTGCGCACTTATGGCCATTTCATTTGTTGTTTGGCGCAAGCAGAGTATATTGTAATCTGTGTGATTATAGTATAACCCAAGATCTTTGTGACTTGGAAGAGTGGACTAAAGGATTTTTATTCATATAACCGCTATAAAAATTCCTTGTATTTGATTACTTGTTTTAACTTGCATATTTTCAAAAGTAAACAAACGTTTAAAAGACAAAGCTTTTAAATTGAGGAATTTACAAAACTGGGGTAAAACTTTGAAGAGAAACTTGTTTGAAAAACAGACTTGATAAAATCCGCTGCATACAAGTTTTAAAACTCTAAGTATATCTGAATCAGCCTAGTGAAATCAGATGAGTGGTCAACTCTGCTGTTCAAAGCTTTGTGCGCGATCAACTTAGTAAACTTACGAATCAGATCAGCTTAGTCTGCTGACAGAAAATATTAGAGAAAAAGTTTTAAAATTTATGAGATCTATTCCCCCCCCCCCCCTCTCTAGATCTCATTGACCACTTTTGGGACCAACAAGTGGTATCAGAGCAGGTGGTTCAGCAGATTTGTTCACCTGATCTTCTGTCTGATCAAACGGACTTGATCCTAGGTGTGTTTTTAAGAATTTTCAAAAATGGCATATTTTGAAAATTAAATTTTTTTTGAAAATGGAGTGCATAAGCCATGTTCCTCACATTGGCCTTATGGACTTTGAAATCTGGAAAATCATAATGGAAATCCTTCTTGCCGCTTACGACGACAACATGCTTACTTGTTTTACAAAAGGACCATTCAGATTTCAGAAGACTGTGAGGGTTGCTGGCCAACCAGATCAGATAGTTGACAAAGAGCTGGATGAGCTGACTCTTAAAGAAGTCAAGTTAGTAAACCTTGATAAAAAGGCTAAGCTCATTATGTTCAAAGATGTAGACGAAGAAAGATTCCAGAAGATCAAGCATTTCAAAATTGCCAAAGAGATGTGGGATAAAGTCTGCGAGCTAAGCGAAGGAAACGACGCTATCAAAGAACACAAGCTCAGTGTGGCTCTTGAGGAGTTTGACAATTTCAAGATGAAGTCTGGTGAAACGATTGATCAGATGGATACCAGATTTAACAAAGCTCTAAATGAAGTTCTAAGATTTGGTAAAGAATTTTCGAACAAGGAGATCACCGCAAAGGTTCTCAAGGCCTTGCCACCTAAATTCAACATGAAGGTGACAGCCATGGAAGAATCAAGGGATTTAAGGAAGATTTCCCTTTCCGAACTGTTCTCTTCCCTCAAAGCATTTGAGTATAAGATGCCGAGAATGGGATTAGAAGTGTCATCCAGTTGAGACCCTACTGCTGCTCTAATGGCGTCAGACAAGTCAAGAAAATCAGCAGACAAGTCAAAACAGAAGACTCTGCTGAGTTCAGAAAAAGTCTACACTGCTGACGACGTTACCCTGCTGCTGAATGATTTTGAGAAGTTCTACAAGAAGAAAATGAAATTAAAATATAAAAATGCTACTTCTAGTCATGATTAAAACAATGCTCATAAGCAAGGTAAGATGCATGAAGTATGTGATAAACATGCATATTGAAATGAGGAAGACAATCAGCACAATGAACATGATCAGTATGATAATATGAATAAGCATAGTGCATGTCATAATAATAATTATCATAATGTGATTCAAATTCTTGCCAGATAAATCATTTTTGCCTCAATTTCTTACATGAGTTATTTAATAACTCGCCTTAGATTTAGCAGACTTGACATTTAAATTTTACTCCTATCAGCAGCCTATTCGGCTGATGGGTTTTAGTAGTCTGATTTGTCTTAGGTAGCTTACTAGGAGTTCTAACCTGTTGAGCATCAGTAGACTTCTTATTCTAAGCCTCTGATTTTCTTTCTATTTAGAGAATGATGCAAGTTTTTCTTTTAAAGTTCATTTATATCTTCAAAACAAATTGCATACTTAGCTTTTAGAGTTTCATTCTCATGCTCAAGCTTTTTGGTAGTCAGCTGATTTTTGAGGTTTTTCAACCTAAAGTTTCAGTGATCTGATTTGCTCTTTTTGCAGAGTGATCTCTTCGTTAAGCTTGGCAAATGCACACATAATATTTGAATTTGTAATTTAGCATTTATTCAAACGATTCAAATAGTGCATTTAATTAATAGTAGAAGTTACCTCAGCTTCAGAATCATCAGATTCTATGATAGATAAGCATAGAGTTTCAGGTACTTCTTCAAATTCTTTATCAGAGGGCTGGTTGTCTGAATAAGATATGCCGGAGTTTATTAGCTTCGCTGCATCAGCTAACTTTGATTTGCTCTTTCTAAGCTTACGCTTCTTTTTGGCACGCTTTTCCTTTTCAGCAAACTTTTCAGATGATGAGTGAGAATGATCTTTGATCAAGAGTCCATACTCCTTTTCATTGTTGTCTCTAAGCTTAGCTTTTAAGGAATCCCTGTTTTCCTGAAAATGATCAGAAGAAGATGAGGGTATCATAGTGACAATTGGTACCATCCTGATAAAACATAAGTCACTGGATCATCACATGTCAAAGGTTTTACTAACCCTGCTGGACCCAATAAATAAAGGGTACAAAAAATAGTCATCTGTTTTACAGGTGAAGTACACGCGAGATGACAAAGATGAGTTGATTGCCTTGCAAATTTCACCAAGTTCAACAAGTGGTCTCACCAGCAAGCATATACCAACATGTGTTTTATCAAATAAGTGGTATAATTCAAGTGGTAGACTCTACATTTGGAGATTTCAAGGAACGCAAGAGTGTTGAAAAGTTGAAGATTATCAATGAATAACAAGTGGTATTAAAGACCAACAACTGATCGCAACAAGCAGTATCACCAACAAGTGTGGTATCAGTCAACCATGTGACAAAGAAAATGGTTTGTTGATTTTGGATTCATAAGTTGAGGGGGAACTTATCAGAAGACTAACCCAAAACAGCTTACTGGAATACAACGGCTGAGTGTCTTTGAAGAGAAACTCTCATCAGACTACTTGACCACGAATTCTTGAACTTAGGGGGAACGTGTACGACTAGCGGTACTCCTAAATAAAGATGAAGTTTTCAATAAGTCAAAATGAAGCTATCAGAAGACTGCTTCTTATCAGCCGACTGGAACTCAACAGCCAAGTGTATGTACTACAACAAGTGGTATCAGCAAGTGTTATCACATCAACAAGTGATATCAGCTGACTAATCTGATTTACATTCATACAAGTAGTATCAGACTACAAGTAGCATCAGACTACAAGTGGAATCAGACCACAAATAGCATCAAGTGGTATCAATTCTCGAAGTTAGGGGGAATTTTCTAGCTGGAGTGATAAACAGCATACTAAGTTTGCAATCCTATAATGAGAAAGAGGGAAAGAAGAGATGCAACTCAAGTATTGGCGTTGATGACAAAAAGGGGAAAGATAAAGGATGCAACTAAGAACCCTTTAAGCAGAAGATCAGAAAAGGGAAAATAACCAATTATTGGTATTTTTTTTAAAGTTGTATCAGATCAATAAATTTCCATCTCAAGGTATGAAGACCAAATCTGAAGACTTGGAAGACGTTCTTAGTTGAAGGTTTTGTCATCATCAAAAAGGGGGGAAATCGTTGGTATGAATTAGAGAAGGTTTTGAAGATGACAAAAAGGCCATAATGGTTTTGAAGATCAAAAGGTTAAGTCATCAACTAAGAACGGCTTAGTGAAACCTATCTCAAGGTCCCGAAGCGAAGCAACTGAATCAGCCGAGTGGAAGATCAGATTGGTTATCATCAGCCGAGTCAAGATAGATGTGTTCATTCTTGAATCAGCCGAGTAGCCATCAGCTGGGTGATAATCAGGAAAGTGATCATCAGCCGAGCGTTCCCATCAGGAGAGTGAAGTCGGTGAAGTAAGCTTATCAACGGTAACCTGCTGAGTGCATTAAATGCGACTGACAGAAAGTACAGCCGACTGTACCGTAGCAGTTGCAGAGAGCCGTTCCAGAAACTGGGGACCAGAACTCGAGGACTGCAGAATTCTGTCTCATCTTCAACGGGCAGAATTCAAATCCAAGAGTATAAATAGAAGACTAACTGAAGATCGAAAAGAGACTTGCACAATTCAAGATCACATCTTAAGAGCGAGATCCATCAGTTGAGTCGTCTGATCACAAGCCCATCCATCTGTTGACGAAGCTCTTCGTTGAAGAACAGATAACTTGCATTGTCTGTCTGAGTGACTTTCAACTGAGAAAAGAAAGGAGTGTATATCCATCTGTGTGAAGTGATATAGCTTCTTAGTGTAGGTCATTTTTGTGAGCTCCTATACTGAAAAGAGCGTGAGGAGTGTAGATCAATCATGATGAGCAACGGGCCCGGTCGTGAATTCTCCGTAACTAGTTATCGGTCGATCTTCACATCCCAACCAGTCCTTACCCTTGTCGAGTTTAGTTAAAAACAAGATTCCTACGAAAGTCCAAAAACATTTAGAAAACGGAGCATGGGCTTATGTCTCAGAGAAAGATTTTTTTTTTATTATTCACAAATTTATTGATCATGAATGGTGTTCGATTACTTCAGGTCGCAGAAACTACTTATTTTATCAATAAGGATAAGTTTGAGCACGGAAAAACAATGTACAAATCAGAAAACGGCGCAAGGCCTAGTACAAGATCCGAGGATTAAATCGGGAATACATGAAACAAATTTTTCGAAAGCTTAAAATTACAACAGATAATGAGATTCATCTACAGAAGTTTGTTCTCAGAAAAAATCTTTCGAAGCTCTACACTGCGGTCATCGTACCCACGAGCATAGGCTTTCTCCTCACGGAGCTCGAGCTCCTTCTTTTCCCGCTCATATATCTCTCTGAGCCCCTCCAGCTCTTTGCTTAGCCTCTCATGGATCTCCCCTCCTTGGTTCTTGGAAGCTCTCTCTTTCTCTAGAGACAGTTTCTCCTCAAAGGACTTATTGATCTATAAGGCGTGATCCAACTCGGCCTTATTTTTCTCCAGCTCAAGCGCAAGAGCTGCTCGTCGCACAATCTCCTGCTCGACCAACATCTTCAGCTCAAGGAGATTCTGACCAGCCTGATATATATATATATATATATATATATAAAGGGGACAAGGAGAGAGAGGAGTTAACAAAAAGAAAAAACAGAAAAGTAGATTTCTTCCTATAGACTTCCTTTTCTGCGCATTTTTCTCGTCAAATCAGATAAATACCTGGGTAAGAAAGTTCGACCCCGACTGAAACAAACATGAGGGACTTTTTCCTTTAGATAGGCCAACTCGGAAAGAGGGGATCGACGGAGTAATAGAGGAAAACAGTTGATCGCAAGTATTTTCAACCTTAGAGGGCTCTGCTGATATTTTGTTTAGAAAGGATGCATGAATAGTGGCATTCTCCCCAAAAGAAAAAAGTTTAGTTTTCTTGCTCGGACCCTCGCTCTCGGAATCAGATGCGAGAACACCAATCAAGGACTTATTTTCAGTAACAAATTTTTCCAATATCTCAGTCGGAGTAGTCACATCAGGGGGAGGTCTTTTGTTCAAAACAAGCTCAACTGCCTTTGGTCTAAGAAAGGCTCGTGTGGAATGATCAAGGGGCTTAGAAGGAGAACCCTCGGATCGTAATCAGATTTCTCATCCAAAAGTACCGATTTGCCGGGTACGACCTTAGCAAATTTTGTTAAAACTCGTTTTTCTTTCTTACTCTCACACCCTTAGAGGCTTTGGGAAAAGACACGGAAGGCTTGGGAGAAGTCTTGGAAGATTTCTTCTCCTTGTTCAATTTTCGATCTTTGGACAGCTCCTTATTCTTGGAACCGCCTAATAAAGATTTGAGGTCGAGTGGGGCACCTAGCACCTTGTCCATAATGCTCAAGAGGAAGGATGCAAAATTCGAAGTTGTATATTAATCTGAGAGCTCCGATCTCAATGCTTGAATGTTGTAATTAAATGATTCGAAATGGCCCTTCTATTTATAAGCGAGAGTAAGATTTTACTTTGGAAATAACGAAACAGCGCAATCCCCTAGAAGATTTGGTAGAGAATGCCAAAATTCGATCAAGAATGATACTATTTTTAGAACGATAAAAAGCAATCAAAATGTATATATCCCAATTACAAACTAAGGAAAACCCTATTACATAGTTATCGTTAGTAATCGGATTTTTCTGTTTCCGAATTACGACCCTCTCCCTCATTCGTTTCTTCATCTTCATCGTCGGAATTACTTTCTTCCGAACTATCGCCATCACTGCTATTCGAGCTATCGTCCCCATCATCATCACCTTGATTATCAGAAGCAGAATTATTCGCCTCTGGGGGAGGATTATTTTGTTCTCCCTGATCGTTGGAGTCACCATCAATATCTACCTCCTCATCCACCTCGTCCTCACCTTCTGTTTCGAGCATATCGGGGTTTGGCATGGGCACCCCAAATTCAGCAAGGAATGGAGCAAACTCATGATCTTGAAGATTTGCAATATCTGGGGGCAACGAGGAAGCTTTATAGTCTTTCCCAAAAATATTTTTATAAGGGCTCATATGATTGTAGTAATCGCCAAGATTGCCTGGGATTTTCTTGGCCACTATAAGTTGTTGAACTCCCTTATAGAAAAAGGCTTGGTTTATCGGGCCCGATCTTAAACGAACCAGGGAGTCAAGGAAAGGGGACTCCAAAAATTCCCTTATAGCAGGAAGCCTGGCCTCTTTCTGCCCTTGAGTGCGTGCCTGTTCTGAAAGTACTTTTGCTTGCTCAAGCTCTACCCTTAATTTTTCGACCTCTTGTTCGAGTGCGTCCTTTCCTTCGAGCTTTTCCTTTGTGTCAACAAGATCCTTTTCAACCTCAGATAATTTGGCAGTTGTTTTTGTCAACTGAGCTGCTACAACTTCATCCTCTGCAAGGATATTGTGAAGGGCATCATGAGCCTGCTAGGACTCTTCTTCTAAGTTAGCCAGTCGATGGGACAGATGCACGGCCAGGTCCCCAGCCTGAAAACAAAACAGCATTTAGCACAACGTAAAATTTAAAGTAAACGCAATGCGATTCGAAAGTTTATACCTCATGATGCGCCCGAGCATAATCACCCAGGATCTGAAAACCGTCCTTATGGAAGCACTCGGTATTATCATCTCTAAATCTTCCAGCCAAGAGGATTCGGAAAGATTTATCCACGGAGTGTTCGCCATCGGGACCGAAATCTGATTCGATGGTCCCGTCCTTTGCATATCCTGCGGCTCTAGGTCCTCGGAGATGATCCTCCATGTAATCCGCTAAGTCTGGTTCTGCTCGTCCAGGGCGGCATTGAATGGGACCTGAGCTCTGACCATAGGGCCTTACCCTTCGGGAGGCTTCAGTAATTTCACTACTCCTCTTCCTAGCCATCCTATCCTTTATTACTTGATGAGCCTGACTCTGCTTACACGAGTAATAACTGTACCCAGTTGCGTTCGGATCAAACGCGTTGATCGAGAACACCGACCGCAGAGAGGCAGCACCTCTAGCTTGTGTTGTTCCCCCAGCAGCTATTTGAGGAGTAGTCACGATCGTGGTCGGAATCATAGTCCTGTCAGTATTGGAGTCGACAGCCCCAGTTTTCCGACTGGCTTTTGTTTTCTTTTGTGTGCGAGGATGGCCTTGGGTTTTCTTCGAGGAGAAGGCAACGTTCGAACCAGCTATGGATGTTCGAAACTTGGCGATGATCTCAGCTAGTAAACGTGAAAAGTAAATTAGCCCATTGCTAAGGTAAATCGATTGGACCATGGGAAGTGAATTAGCATACCTAAAGTAGGAGGAGCAATAACAGCATCGGCCTCCCCGGCAGCGAGTTGAACTTCTTGGGCGGTCTCCCCGGTGGCAAGTTGGACTTCATGAGTGGCCTCCCCGGCGGCAAGTTGGACTTCATGGGTGGCCTCCCCGAGGGCAGGTAAAACTTCTTGGTTATTTTGGGTATTGGCCGATCCTGAGGTCGAAAGCCCAAAATCGATTGCGGGGGTCGGATAAGTTCTCAAGACCGCTTCTTGGGTTAATAAAGCAGTTTGATGAAGGTTGGACCGAAGGGTCCCCAGAAACTTATCCGTAAGCTCATGATTGATTTTCTCTGTGAGCATTCATCTACCATAGATCCAAGACTCCTCTCCATCCCATCTGTATGGGGTCGGCTCCTCACCCTCTGCGGAGGCCGGAGAATCCGGACCACGAACAAAAAAGAATTTTTCCTTCCAGCCTTTTGCATTACTCGAAATATTACTCGACAAAATTGATCGGTTTGATCTTTGAGAAAAATATACAAACCCGGCATTCGAGGCTGTAGATTCACTCATTTGAAAAACTCGCCAGAAATTTTGGAAAATCTCCTTTCTCCCTTTGGCCTTCATGAGTACACAGAATGCGATTATATATCCAATCGAGTTGGGAAGAATTTGAGACGGAGTAAGAGAGAAAGCCTCTAAGATACTACGAATCAATGGAATAAAAGGGATGCGCCGACCATTGAAAAACTGCCTGGTATAGAACGCTTGGCACCCCTTCGGAGGATTAATGACTCGTTGATCGGGAGTCGGAATAACGATCGAAAACTCATTAGATATATACTTTTTGAACTCGAGCTTCAAGGAATCTAGGTCTTCTTCCTTATAACGACAAATAGTTTGATCAGCTCTTAACTCAGTCATGTTAAGCTTGGCGCTGGTCGATGGTTCTACCCATTTAAAGATTGTAACAATAACATTATTACCGAGCCTGTACTTCTTGAATTCATCCGTCGCCAAAGTAAGGCTATCGTCTTCAGCGACTTCATCATCAGTCTCCTCGGATGAGGTCCCATTTCCCTCATTCTCAGAATCCGAATTTAACCCTCTTTCTTCCCTGTCAGAGTCAGAACCAGAGTTCGAGGTTTCCGAATTCTTTATTAACGATGGACGAGAATTTTCAACCTCCATCATATCGGGCTCGGATTCCCGTTCCTCTGCTACCTTGCCTTTGCCTTTAGGATCTGTCAAGCTAGACATTTTGAATAATACGGAAGTATGGGAGAACGACTTTTGGGGTTTTCTAACTATACTCGATCTCTACGCTCCGATCTAGGGTTTTTTTTTTTTGAAATCTCTCATGAGTAAAACTCTAACGATCTACGTACATATATATAAGGTCAAGAGGTAAATTGCAAATCGAACCCCGAATAACCGCGACGGTTCAACTTCTTAATAGTAAATTCAAATTTGACCTTCCTATAATTGCATTTTCGACCCCTATACTCTATGGATTTAGACCGCAAACAGCCTACTGGAAAAGACATGCTTTCTCAACCTCGGAATGTACTTACTTCTCCGACTTTCTCTCTTCACTTCACACTCGAAGAAGTGGGGGAGTATTAATGAGGAATAAATCATTATGGAAAAGTCAATTCTTATCAACAAAGGATAAAATCATTATGGAAAGATCAATTTTTATCAACAAACGCCACTGTTCATCGACATCAGAACTCACATCTCCACAACAGATACTCATTTTAAGATTTCCAAGATATGCATTCTTTTTCCCTAGTTCGGTTTTTATCCCATTGGGTTTTTCCGAATTAGGTTTTTAATGAGGCATATCCGAAACACATCATTAATGATTTATCTAGTATTGAGATAGCATTTACTTCTCAGAGCTTCAGCTTCACTTAAGCTTGAGAAGTGGGGGAGTATTGAAGAGGGGTATTTTGGATCCTCTACACTTCGGAATTGGTATCGGATCGAAAATAGGATACGCTGGATCGAAGATCACGAATCCCGACCATCGAAATATAATATCGATCCCAGATCCCAGTCTGCCCAGTCCGATCTTTTAGGCTAAAGCTTAAGGTCGGAAATCACTGTTGGGCCGATCGCAGGCCCAGGCCTATGGGCCGAGAAATGTTCTGACGCAGATGGTTAAGCTAGCTCACCGCATCAACTATAAATATCACAAGCATTTATGACGCCAAACACGCTTTCCCAGGTGCTCACAACTCGAGGCTCTTGATCGGACTACCTTGGAAAGTTAGACTAGTTTCGCTTTCATATGTATTTAGTTTCTATTTTGTACGGCATCCTGTAATGCTCAGATAGGACCCTATCATATGTAATTGGTACTCTCACACTCGATATATATACATTATTGATCTTTTCCTTCATATCATAGTGTTTTATTTAGTTCTCGCACGTATCTTGATCTCTGGCGAAACAGCGTAAGATCATACGAATTCGAACATATTTGTATAACTCTGAGCAAATAAAATTTGAAAAAGAATCATAATAAAAATAAAATATTCAATACCTTTCAAATGGATACATCCATCTGTATTGGACATGGCCGCCTACTTTGGCTTCGTACGATGGGTGAATTGGCAAGTGTTCCATGGAATAAAAAAAACTTGGAGGGAAAATATTCTCAAGTTTGCATAATGTCTCAATAATGTTCTTCTCCATTTGATCAAGGTGATTTAGTTGTAATACAGTGGCACAAATATCTCTGAAAAACATACTAAGCTCTGATAATGTTTCCCAAATTGGTTTAGGCAGAAGATCATGAAATGCAACTGGCATTAACTTTTGCATGATCACATGACAATCGTGGCTTTTCAACCCTTGGAACTTGTATTCCTTATCATTTACACACCGAGCTATATTTGAAGCGTATCCATCTGGAAATTTTAATTGTTTAGCCTATGCACATAGTTCTCTTATTTGATATTTTCCCAATGTATAAGAAGCTTTTGGCTTACAAAGTTTTTCATTTTCATCGTAAAATAAGTGCAGCTCCGGCCTTTTACAAAATAACTCCAAATCCATCCTAGCATTTCCATTGTCCTTTGTTTTTCCCTTGACATCCATAATCGTGTTCAATATATTATCAAATATATTTTTCTCAATATGCATCACATCTAAATTATGGCGAATAAGATTTGTGTGCCAATACGGCAATTCCCAAAATATGCTTTTCTTAACACAATTATGAGTAACACCAAATCCAGGTATTTCTTGACGCTTACATAATGCGCCAAACGTGATGTCAGGAAGACAATCCACACGTAGTTTCATTTCTAAGCCAGATAAGCGTGGTGGAGGTTCATCTTGCTCAACCCTTCCTGCACGAAATTTTTCACGCTGTCTTTTATATGGATGATTACAGGGTAAAAATTGACGATGACAGTCAAACCATGATTGTTTTCCTCCTTTCGAAAGTTTAATAGATTTTGTGAACTCCATACAGTAAGGACAAACAAGTCTTCCATGAGTGCTCCAACCAGACAATACAACATTTGCAGGAAAATCACTAATAGTCCATAAAAGACATGCTTTCAACTGGAAGTTTTCCTTTCTATATGCATCGTACGTCAAAACACCTACTGTCCACAAATCCTTCAATTCGTCTATCAAAGGACGCAAAAAGACATCTATATTTTTCCCTGGAATGACCATATTAAAAAACATATAAGGTTCTGACATGCATAGTTCTGGAGGGAGGTTGTAAATGGCAATTATCGCTGGCCAACATGAATATTGATTCCCGAACTTGCCAAAAGGACTAAAACCATCGGTGCATAATCCTAGGCGAACACTACGTGGCTCTGCAGCAAATGTAGGATGAATTCGGTCAAATGATTTCCATGCTTCAGCATGAGAAGGATGCCCCATATTTCCATCTTCACGGCGACTATGGAAATGCCATGTCATTTTTTTGGCTATAATATCCGTCATAAACAATCTCTGCGACCTTGGTGTTAATGGTAAGTAGGGCAATACCTTATATGGCACCTTCTTATTAGACCTCGAATTAGATGGCTTGTAGCAGTCATGTTGACATACTAAACATTCTATCTTATTTTCATTCTCTTTGTAATATAACATGCAATTGTTGACGCATGCATCGACCTTCACATAGCCAAGCCCGAGTTTAGCCAATTGTTTCTTTGAGTCATAGAAGTTATTCGGCAAATTATCACCCTGCAGTAGCATATTTTTAATTATAGACATGTAACGGTTGAAGCATGCCTCAGACAAGTTGAACTCAGACTTGATATTTAACAATTGAGCCATGGCAGAAAGTGTCGTGTGTTTTTTGCATCCTTTCCACAATGGCTCGTCAGCAGCTTTCAACAACTCATAGAACTTTTGTGCACTAGGATTCGGAGATTGTTCAAACCCCTCAAAGTTCCGATCAAAATCAGGGCCTGCTGCATCTAACACCATTGATACATACGAAGATTCTTCGACATTAGCATGAGAAGACTGCTCTAGTCGTGTTGACCTTGATGACTGACCAGGACAATATCGTCTACTCGTTGTTTCACCATGAGATGACCATAACGTATAACCTCGAGCAAACCCATTTCTCATAAGATGAAGTATTACATCATCACGAGTAAGAAATTGCATGTTAATGCATTTTGTGCATGGACACTTTATTTTTTGGTTAGAAACGAACCGAGAGTCTGAAAAGGCAAAATCCAAAAACTTGTCAACCCCTTCTAACCATTCATCTCTAACGTATCCATCGGCGTCCATCCGATTCCATATCCAACTACGGTCATTAGACATTTTTCTGCAATTTATGAACATTCCATAAAGAATATATTTTATTTTTTATTTTTTAATAATGGACAAAAAAGTTCTGTGCAATATTTAATACTATTCAATATATATTCCAAAAATCAGCTAATTATAGCTCAGTCTTTCCCATGCTATTATGACTTGCTAGCTAGATTTATACCTTTGATCAGCTCACTCAACAAAATTTAAAGAGAATGTATGTAAAATCCGACATTTTCCTTCTGCTAAATTCAAATTTTCTTTACTATAAAACATTACAATAATTTGTTTACACGTTATCTAGATACAGCGGGTTTTAATTTTGCTTAAATTAACAAAAAAAGTTAATTTTGGGACTTAGGAAAAGTTCTGAAAAGTTTGGGGCCAAACTACATATAATAAAATTCAAAATGCCCTGATCAAATGGGCCTTGATTAAACTGTGTATATGGCTATATTTTAAGAGATTATTAGTTTTGATGCCTTGTTCAAATGGGTCTTGTGTAAATCAAAGTAAAAAAAATAGGCTTATTGTATTATATCCTCCAGATGGTTCACATTATGTCTCCTATTCAGTTACTTTATGTTCCTATTTGATGTGAGAAGGCAGAAAATAAAAACTATCAGACAATACTTGGGGAGGGGGGTCATGTTGCTAATCTTGCACTGCGGCGTCCCCTTACTGATTTAAGTCTCACAAACCAAAAGCACATCCTAACATCAAATCAATACTAAAATCCCAAGTTAACTGATAGTTAAATATTACATGTAACCCAACTTTTGCATAATCAGAAATCCATTTATACAATATTATACATATATATGAAGCTGCATTCGTAATCTAATAAAGTTGTATGATAACAGGGGTTAGCTAAAAAGAAAGATAAAAATGTATTAGAACATTAACCACAAATAAATCAGTTTGCCCGTTCTTGCATCTTCTACAGCACTTGAATTCCCAATAAATGGTCTCTACATGTCAAAATAAAAGTCATGGATGAATGAATAAAAGATCAATCAAGATGTCTTAAGATTCACTTATGATGTAAATTTCTTTGAGACAATTCCACAAACACGTGGTGACTCAATAGAACCTTACTCTCAATGGAACAAAAGCAATTATAAGCATCCACAAGTCTAATTATTTAATCATTAACTCACAGCATAGAACAAAGTACTTGTACGTCTTAAAACAAAAATCCAATAGCAGAAAGAAAGAAAAATGGGAAAAAAGTTTGAGTCAAAGTGAAAGTATCAAAGCCTTAGGTTACCTCATTTACAAAGCTATGTTGTAGTGATTGTGTTGTAGTGATTCAGAAATTCTCTCGTATATCAAAGACCTTGGAATGACTATATTGTTCATACATTAGAAAAATTTACTTACCCAACGTATTGTAAGTTAGATATGTACTGCCACTTACATTTCATTTTATCTCATTATGAAAATAAAAAATTCTTCAATATATTAAATCGGTTTTAACAAAAGCATTACATGAGTATGGGTTTTTTGCACTTTGCAACCCCAAAACATAGAAAATAGGCATTTTGCACCCCCGAAACTTAAAGTTAGCACTTTACACCCTCGAAATGTGAAAAATACAGCACTTTGCACCCTCATTTATTTTCAAGCAAAAATTCAATGGCAAAATAGGTAATTCTATTGTAATTATAATTTGCAAAATTTAAATAAAAAAATGAATTTTTCTATTTTGCCTTAGATTTTGTTCACTCCGATAGTCAACTTTGACCAAAAAAAGAGGGTGTAAAGTGTCAATACTATTGAAATACCTATTTTACCTTTGAATATCTGCTCGAAAATAAACGATGGTGCAAAGTGCTATATTTTTATATTTCAAGGGTGCAAAGTGCTAAATCTAAATTTCGAAGGTGCAAAGTGCCTATTTTCCATGTTTCGATGGTGCAAAATGCAAAAAACCCGAATAGTATATATTTAATTTGTGTAAATTCAATGAGTTAAATGTCTTATGGTAGACGAATTGTTGGTCCCAAGTGGTCAGATGAGGTTTAGAGGGGGGGGGGGGTGAATAAACCTCCTTAAAAATTTTCTTCCAAGTTTAACTTTAAAACTTTTCTCTAATTGTGAGCAGACTAAGCTGATCAGAGTAATAAGTTACAAGTCTGTTCGCGAACAAATCTTTGAACAGGATTGATGACCACTCGTTTGATAATTACTTAGCTGATTTTGTCAAAATCAGTTTTAATACTTAGAGTACTTGCAGCGGATTTTTCAAAGTGTTTTTCACAAGTATTCTCAGTAGTTTGAAAAATGTTTCCCCAGTTTTATAAACTCCTTTTAAATCTTTTTCAAACAGTTAACTAAAATGTGTTATGCAGTCTTGAAATATGCAAGTAAAAATGCAAATAAAACACAAGGATTTTTATAGTGGTTATATGGATTTAAATCCTTTAGTCCACTCTTCCAAGTCACTTAGATCTTGGGTTATACTAGAAACACAAAGTAACCAGTACACTCTGCTTACGCCTAACAACAAATGAACAGGCCGTAAGTGCGCAGTATGAAATCACAAAGAAATCCTACTCTCTGAAGTAATATCACTCACTAAGATGGATATCTACTTCTTACAACACTCAGTTTTACAAAATCACTCAGAAGATGTATTTAGCTTTGTTCTTCAACTTCGCTTTTCGTCAACAAATGACTAAGTTGATGAGTGAGCTGTTCTTGAGACTTAAAGAGTTCTGCTTCGAAAATTCTCTCAGAAAGTGTGTTGTTATTCTTCTCTTCGTCTCTTTCAGCTATTTATACTTGAGGTTTGAAAGATGTCCGTTGAAGAGAGACAAGATTCAAATTCCTCGAGTACTGGTCCTTAAAATCCGCGAACGGCTCTTTTGCAGTCTGTCCGTCTGTCAACAGTACTATTCTGCAGGCAGCATTAAATGCACCCAGCTGATGCGAAGCATTTCTTCAATCATTTGTCTTTAATAACCTTGTACTTCAGCATTTATTACTTCCAGGGGCATTTATTACCGTTGGGAAGACTTTATGATTGATTTAACCGTTTTTCGTCGGGTTAATTTAATATCAGTGAATTTGTGATATCGGGGGTTTGGATATTGAATTATTCAGTATATTGGGTTCTGTTACTTTATTCTGGATGGATCGTTTACAAAGAAAAGCAATAATCAAAGGCAAGAAGTAAAACCATTAACGAAATTAAGAACGCAATGATATGGAGGTAAAGTTCTGCAACAATAATGGATATTATTGAGTTCTATTGTTATCAATGTATTCTTGTGTAATCTCAGAATTAAGAGAATTCGTAGTTGTCTTATACAACGAATAACTAGGTATTTATATTATGCTAAACCTAGTATTACAAGGAATCATAGTCCTAGTTGGACTCGGCCCAACCTATCCTTCCTGGGTCCGGAGTGTAATCTTTACTCGGAGCGAGCGGCATCAGGCTGGGTCAGTAAGAAGATCCCGATCCTTTGTAATTGGTCGAACCGGTCTTATAATCTCTGTTCGATCTGATCAGTATGTAGGGTGCGAAATAGCCCCCATCAGTACTCCCTCACTTCTTCGAGCGTATAGATAATAGGAGCTCGTAGAAGTAGATAAATCTGATCGACTGTTTCTTTTCTATGAACGGAGCCTCGTTAAAAACCTTACTTAAGAAAAAACCCAGTGGGAAAAAAATCTTAAGTAAGGAAAAGAGTGCTACGTATCATAGATAGTCGTTTCTTCTGTCTAATCGTGGATCGCCACGCGTCTATTCAGGAGGCTTTTTGTATCCTTCCGTTTTTGGCGGGAATTTGAGTAGCTGTGATAAGTTCGAAACGTCTTTTCTCATTTCCTTATAAATAGGTGACTTTCGAGTTTGCCATTTCTCTTTTATATTTGCTTTTAGATCGCAGTCATTTTCTAGTTTGGTCGTTCGTCGTATAAAATTTTCCTTTCATCGACCTTCTTCTTCCGAGAACTAGAATATAGATGGCTTCCGTTAGAAGATCTTCTTCTTCTCCTAGAGAGATCATTGCCCCCGATAACGAGGAGGAGTTACATTCTAATCCTCTGGGTGAACAGACTACGGTATCTGACCTTGTTATCCCTGTAGAAGATACTTACAAGGTACGAATCCTTTCCGATGCGGATGTAGCCGCCCGAGCCAAAAAGGGCAAAGGTACTGTTCCTCAGATTTCTGAACCAATTGAGGATGTAGCTTGCGCATATACAGAGGAAACGTTCCCTGAAGTCGTGAATAACTATACCAAATATTTTCCGGAAGGTTCTGAAATGATTCTTCCATCCCCTACTGATAGGGTCACTTCTCCACCGGAGGGATGTCGAGCCTTTTACACGGCTCACTTTAATAGCGGACTGCGTCTTCCTTTATCTCCCCTTTTTCTGGAAGTTCTAAAAACTTTCAGCGTGTGCTTGACACAACTGGTTCCAAATTCTGTTGCTTTTGTGGTTTGTTTTTCCGTTCTGATGATTGCAAAGGGATTTAAACCTTCTTTCCGTAATTTTACGCAACTTTTTCGTTTTAATATTTCTAGTTCTTCAAACCGTGGATACTTCTTCGCTAGTCAGCGGCCCAGCCGAGCAATCTTTGATGCTCCGGTTTCTAGTAATCCTTCTTGGAAATCTCATTTCTTCTTCGTTCGTCCTCCGCCTAATCTCCGTTTGGCGGATGGTTCGATCACGCCTTTCTCGTGGGATCATGGTTCCAGGTGGATTCCCGGAGGTCGCTCACCGACTGGTGAACTTGTTCCTGACGATGTACAGTTTATCACTGAGATTCCCGAGATGCGTACAAACAAATATCAAAGCGCTCTTCTGATTGGGGAATCTTTTCTTCGTAAAGCGGGGTTAAGCGTCCATAATTTTCCCATCAGTTCATCATCTGAGCCTCTAGGTTAGCATTTTATTTGATCTTTAGTATTGTCACTATACTTTTTATATGGAGAAACTAACTTTATTTTGTTTCTTTCTCAGCTCATATGGTAGAAAGCTCCCGACACTCTTCGAAGGGAAAAATGGTGCTGTCGAAATCTTCCAAGTCAGTGGAGAATAATCCTATCGAGCAGAGGGCGTCTCGAAAGAGGAAATTGGAATTGGGTCACGAATCCGAGGAGAATAGAGAGGAATCTCCGGATTCTCCACGCGAGTCCCCTATTCGTCAGGGCATGGGATCCGGTTATCCTCCGCTTCATCTTAGAACATCTTTGGGTATTCGAGGATGTCGTAGCTGGTCGATGCCTCATCCCACTAATAATCCAGTTGATAGAAAGAGGAGTTACTATGGACGTTCTGGTGACGACCTTTCTTTACTCGGGGATAAACATCCAAATCCTACTCTGGTCGAAATGATCGAGGATCATTTAGAGGGAAGGAGGGCCGCTGGTTATTCCGAGAAGGATTCTCTTATTCATGATAATAACGAGAATGCGGTCGATAAGGCGACCCGTATTCTTTTATCTGGCGTTCATACTCGCGATCTTAATAAGCTTCTTCATAAGGATCCTTTGGAGAAATTCCAGCGAGCTTCTCTCTATGCTGAAAAGGTGAGATCCTTTTTCTTTCTATTATTTTGATGAAGTGATCTTTTAAGATTTTCTCAATTTGCTAACTTGTTTCTTTCTGACCCTTTCGTTATTTCAGGTCAACACCTGTCTGACATCATACGCCTATGAAAATTCTCTTTGGAAACAACAGTGCGATTTCCTTGAAGAGAAGTATAAAGCTTTACTTCACAAGTCTTCTGGTTCAGAAGTTGGTCCCTCAACATCTTCCTCTATTCCTGTCGTAGAGACTCGTGCTGCCGGGACCGAAGACCAAGAAATGCTAGATAGAGCGATAGAGGTTTCTCGCGCTCAGGAACAAACCAATCAAATGGCAAGAAAATTAGAAGAATTGCAGTTGCAGAGCACGACTCGGATTAGTGAGCTTGAATCTCAAGTGTCAAGCCTTGAAGCTTCTTTAGAGGACTATGAAAACGACGTCCCACTTAGGCAAAGAGATCGATATGTTAGGAAATCCGACGAACAAGTAGTTCGAGAATTCCTCAACTCTCCTGTTCATATGGCGTTGGTGTACCGGATGGTCGGTCCTCTTCTTGAGAATACCTTTAAAAAATCGATTCATCAACTGGTCGCTTTGGAGATGATCGGGGATCGTCGGAAGGAGTATTTTAAGGCAGCTCATATCCGGTTGAACCGTTATGGCGAGCTTTATTCTTCTTCTGAGGTTCCAGATGTCGAATATCAAGGTTTTCCTCTGGCTCATCTTGTCGAGGAATTTGGAAATCCATTGCCGATTCCTCCTTCTGATGTTAACGATGAGCTCGATAATACTTTCATCGATCCAGTAGATGAAGAAGAAGACGAAGACGATATAGGCATGACTGAGGTCGTCAATAGTGAGCAGAAGATTTCGGATAGCGACCAGGCTTCTTAAAGTAGTGATTTATTTTTGAAATAATCTTTGTAATTATCCGCTTGTAGGTTAAATTGTAGCTTAGCTTTCCCTACTTTGTACACTAAACGTTTCTTATTCAGACAGTCGTGTCCTTTCACATTCGCTGTAATGATTCAGACAAGTCATTTAATTTGCCGTAATCATTATGTATGTGTCTTTTCAAATTCTAGCGTTTGCTCCAAGGTCAGTTTTCCTGTTTCGCGCCCTTTCTTCGGGTTAGTCGCGTCTTTTCGTGCAGTATAAATATGAGAGGTAAAATTTGACTTGTCTTTTTTACTGCTATACTCCTCTCTTAACATAATACTCTTTCTTGAGCTAGTCGATAAACTTCCTCGATATTAATTTATATTTTTCCGTAATCCGATCATGAGTAACCTTTTCGGTAATACTTCGAAGCGACCTTCTCGTGAGGGCGCTAGGGATAATAGATCGAAGAAATTTCGAAGAGAAGGGCCTTCGATGGAGCCTCCTCGTTCGTCCTCAGTTAGTAGCTCGATGATCGATACTCCTATTACCACGTCCCAACCTTTATCAGAAGTTAGTTCGTCGCTCCTCCAACCAAAGTTTTCTTCTACCCCCGCGGGAGGTAATAGGTCTTCCCCAGGTCGATTAGCTTTCGGAGATCCATCCAACATGGAACCGGTTTACGACATACCTGTTTCTTCAGGTTTTTCTTCTTACGAGTATGGATCTCATGGAGGGGATTTTGTTGGTTCCCTTCCTTTTTCTACTTCTACTGCCCTGCTAGTTAGTGAAGGGCAAGTCGGTGATGGTTTTTCTGTCAATCCTTCCATAACGCAGTCTATTTCGCAATATGGTCCTGAATATCTATTTCATGATACCACTGTAACGACTGCTTCTTTTGAGTCTGGGGGACCTTCTGGGGGTCGATCTGGGTCGAGGTCAGGTCGTCGGACCGTTATATCTGCTTCCGGCAAAGAGACCTCTGTTAGTCCCAACGAGCGGGATTCCCCTCGTCCGTTAGATGATCGCTGTGTGCTTATGCAGGTTAATGACATTCTTTTGTCGGAGACTCCACGTTCCGACGGTGTCCCTTTGACAAGCGAGCTGCCTGGTTCTGTTGAACCTGATGCTTTGTCTTGGGACTTAGGTATGAGTACTATTTTGCCCGGCGAATTGAGGAAGCTCGAAGGTACTTCCAATGTTCGCCTTGTTCAATCTTTGGTGAAGATATGTGAGCAGGTAGACATTTTTGTTCTTTGTTTTGAATTCTTTGTTGTACAGTGGTTTTTCTTACTCTTTCTGTTTTTAGGGCAAGTATTTTGCACTCCAGCTGGGTGTGCAAAATGATGAACTGTGGAATAGTCGGAGAGCTCTTCAAGGTCAGCTGGAGTCGGAGAAAGCTAAAACCAGGGGTTTGGAGCTGCAGCTGCAACTTGCTAAAGATGATCTCCAAAAGTTAGAGGCTGACAAAGTTATTCTTGAGAAAGAGAAAGGCGACCTAGTTCAGGCTGCCGCGTCGGCAGAGGGATCTCGTCAACAGGCATATGATGATGGTTATGATGCCGGTTATCTTAAGCGCCAGGAGGAGTTGATGGCGTTTGCTGGTAACCTAACTCCTCGGAGGCCTGTTTCTGCTGGTCGCCCCTCTGGCGATTCTTCTCAATGATCTTTATTCGATCTGGCAGACCTTGGACTGTCTCTTTTTTTTTTTTTTTTTTTTTTTTTTTTTTTTTTTGTCGCCCAACATTTGCGCATTCGTTTGGGCTGAAATTTTGTAATGGGAGAAGTACTAAAATGGAAATATTATGATCTCTTCTGTAGGCAGATTCTTGCCTTGATTCTAATGATATATCTTTTTCATATATGTAATTGCTACGCACAAATATACCATCATGTAGTAATTGACAAAGATTAGTTTTACTTATCTGAATTTTTATTTCTGCGGAGAGATTTGAGTATGGAGAAAGTAAGCTTGATCTTGCTTTGGTCGCTTGTAAGATAACTGAACGGTATAATATTTGCTTCGCATATTTAATCTTTGTTGATCGATCCAGCCGATCGTCGTTGTGTAAACCCTTAGCTGTCTGGTCGATGCTCGATTCATGCCTTATAAATTTGTCCTTATATGACATATATCTTATATAAGGAGGTTATTGTTCCTCCCGTTGAATTTCAGTTCTTCTTTTCCTCAGAGAGAAATTTTCCTTTAGGTGCTTTTCACCTATCCATGTCTTCCATTATTAGCTTTTCAACTATACATATCCCTAGCCAGTATATCATACTCTTGATATGGGAGGAATTGGAAAATGTAACAGTCCTGGCCAGATCTGACCCGTTCAGACCTCCTTCAGCAATTCTTTGGAAAATTAGGCAGTGACGGTCTTATAGTTTCGAATAGGGAGGGCTATTCTCCTGATTTCGATGTCAGATTTCTTGGATTCTAAATGGAATTCTTGTATAGCCAACTTAGTAGTCCCCCTATGATGTATGAGGCAGTTACGACCCCCGTATGGTGGAGGCTCTGGTCGTTTTTAGGCAATTATTCTCTTTCAACGGTTCAACTTTGCATGCCTTCGTTGAGGAGTTCTTAATATTTTCTATTAGGCGACCCTCATATATGATCGTGCAGATCGTTTTGGTCTTTGAACTTCTTTAAGTTTTCTTGGATTATTTTGTTGATCGCTTCGATCTGTAGATTTGTTTCTCCCCGATCAGTTGAATCGATCAGACGGGCGCCGTTCCAACTTACTTGCATTTATTTCGGGAAGTCAAAGGGTCGCGTTCTCGTCCCTTGATTAAACTCCTATCGTCCGTAGGATCATTCTCACGGGCGCCTATAAATAAGTAGGCAGTTTCCTTATTTTCCATTCATAACAATGGATATCTCGGTTTCCTTAGATTTCATTTTGCCTTCAGATCCCATAATGTTTAAGAAGTCATATTATCGTGATTTGTTCGTTCGCAGTAAAGGAATTGTCCCCAGTCTTGTATTGACGGGTCCCATGTCAGCCCTTCCTTGTATCGACGGATCCCATGAGATCTCCGCTTTAGTCTTCATCACTTTAGAGGTCCGTGGTTTCCGTCTGCACATGGGGGGTTCATACTTGCCAGTCACCCTCGCTCTTGGATGTGACTTCCGGAGTGATAGATCGCCGGGGTGGCTGGTAAACTTACCGTTTCACGACGGTCCCGAAGAGATGCTGCTCTAGAGTAAAATGTTTTATAGATAAAGTAAAAGCAGTATCTTCTTCTGGGTGAGTGAGCATTGCTAGCTTATCTGGCTGGTAGTGTTCATTTCATCTGGAATCACATACGATCTTCAGAGCCCTGCCATCGAACCAAAGAAGTCGACCATCCTGAGCAGCATGCTTCTTAGGTGGTTTATTATGATCGATGAGGTACTAGGGAGGAGATTGGTGTTTCCGTGGACATTGTCGTGAAGATAGTCGATCCCGTAGGATCAATTTAACTAGATCATTGTAACGATCTTTAGATAGCAAGCAGATTTTTGTAACGTAGAATATTTGTATGTAATTGATTTGATGAATAAAATATTATTTATTTCTTGCATCTTCTTTGTCGTTTGATAATTTTATTTACGAGGAGTAATTTCCGAGCAGATGAATTCATACTTGATTTACCTTTCAAAACTTTAGGAGTATCAGCGGATCTTATTTAGATCGTTAGGAGTAGATCGAGGAGTTTTTATTGAGCGTATCAATGTGTACTCAATCTTGCTATAATTTAGACTTAGGATTTCATAACAAAATCCTTCTTTGTCGTTGTAATTAATCGAGGAGTTTTTATTGAGCGGATCAATATTTACTCAACTCGTTTTGTTTAGACTTAGGTTTTTAACCCAAAAATCTCTTTGATCGTTGAACATATATCGAGGAGTTTTTATTGAGCGGATCGATGTTTACTCAACTCGTTTTGTTTAGACTTAGGTTTTTAGTACCTGAAGTCTTTTAATCATTATAGATATATCGAGGAGTTTTTATCGAGCGGATCGATGTTTACTCAACTCGTTTTGTTTGGACTTAGGTTTTAATACCTGAAGTCTTTTAATCATCATAGATATATCGAGGAGTTTTTATCGAGCGGATCGATGTTTACTCAACTCGTTTTGTTCGGACTTAGGTTTTTAATACCTGAAGTCTTTTAATCATTATAGATATATCGAGGAGTTTTTATCGAGCGGATCGATGTTTACTCAACTCGTTTTGTTTGGACTTAGGTT
Organism: Penstemon eatonii; assembly: GCA_038501285.1. Lineage (NCBI taxonomy): Eukaryota > Viridiplantae > Streptophyta > Magnoliopsida > Lamiales > Plantaginaceae > Penstemon > Penstemon eatonii. Next base: position 17,179,946 of record CM076712.1, on the reverse strand, counting down.
TTAATACCTGAAGTCTTTTAATCATCATAGATATATCGAGGAGTTTTTATCGAGCGGATCGATGTTTACTCAACTCATTTTGTTTAGACTTAGGTTTTTCGCACCTGAAGTCTTTTAATCATTATAGATATATCGAGGAGTTTTTATCGAGCGGATCGATGTTTACTCAACTCGTTTTGTTCAGACTTAGGTTTTTAGTACCTGAAGTTTTTTCGTTAATAAAATTGAACGAGGAGTTTTTATTGAGCGGATCAATGTATACTTCGACTCGTTTTAATTTAGACTTAGGTTTTTCGTACCAAAAGTCTTTTTGATCGTTGAATATATTTGTCGAGGAGTTTTTGTCGAGCGGATCGATGTTTACTCAACTCGTTTTGTTTTAGACTTAGGTTTTTCGTACCAAAAGTCTTTTTCGTTAATAAAATTGAACGAGGAGTTTTTATTGAGCGGATCAATGTATACTCGACTCGTTTTAATTTAGACTTAGGTTTTTCGTACCAAAAGTCTTTTTGATCGTTGAATATATTTGTCGAGGAGTTTTTATCGAGCGGATCGATGTTTACTCAACTCGTTTTTGTCGTCGGGATGAGGAGTGTTTATTGAGCGGATCAATGTATACTCGACTCATTTATAATTCAGACTTAGGTTTATCACCAAAAAGTCTTTGTTGCTGTTGATATAGATCGAGGAGTGTTTATTGAGCGGATCAATGTATACTCGACTCGTTTCGTTCTAATATTTATCAATATGCTAGTGTAATTCCACAGAGCGTTAATCGAAATAATCGATGTATAGAAAATGCTAAAATTTTTACTATTTGAACTCTAGGCTAGGGCCTTCGTTACAAGGATTAAAACTTGATAAAGTAAAAATAAAACAATGCAGTATAATCTGCTAAAATTTATTTACCATAGTATTTCCTAAGGTTGACTGCGTTCCAGGTTCTTGGTAAGGCTGTCCCATCCATGTGTGCAATTTTGTATGAACCTTTCTTTCCTACGCCAATGACGATGTAAGGTCCATCCCAATTTTGTTGTAACTTTCCCACATGCTTGGATACTTCTACCTTTTTCAAAACCAAGTCTCCTTCTTTGAAGGTTCGGACGCGTACTTTTTGATTGTATGCTTTCTCCATATTTGCCTTAGTGGTTTGTAGGCGTACATCAGCTTTATCTCTTAAGGCTTCTGTTAAATCAACGTCATTTTCCCTCGCCTTTTCATTTTCTTCTTTATTGAACATCTCTATTCTTGGAGTTGGAATTAAAGTTTCCACAGGGATAACAGCTTCCGACCCATACATCAAGCTGAATGGGGTTTCCCCAGTTGAATTTCTTACCGTAGTTCGATTAGCCCACAAAACTCCTGGTAGCTCATCGAGCCATTTTCCTTTGGCGGCTCCTAACCTTTTTTCCAAAGATTTTATTATCTCTCGGTTTGCTACTTCAGTTTGTCCATTTGCTCGAGGATGTCCTACCGAGGTAAAATTTTGTTGAATTCCGAGTCTTGTACACCATTCTATTATCTGTTTTCCCGCGAATTGAGTTCCATTATCGGAGATAAGGACCCTTGGGATGCCGAATCGACATACTATGAATTTCCAGAGGAAGTTAATAACTTGGAATTGGGTTATTCGTGCGAGGGCGACGCATTCTATCCATTTGCTAAAGTATTCTACAGCGACCAGGACATAGGATTTCTTTGATCTAGCTGTTGGGAAAGGTCCCACGATGTCCATTCCCCATTGATCGAATGGCCAACAAATCGGGATAGGGTGCATATTTTCTGCTGGTCGATGGCATATGTTAGCATGAATCTGGCAGTGATGACATTCTTGGACATATTGAGCGGCATCTTTATTGATGGTTGGCCAATAGTAACCTGTTCTGAGACATTTTAAGGCCAATGCCCTCGATCCACTGTGATTTCCTGCGTCTCCTTCATGTATTTCTCGCAGTATATCCATGGTTTGTGATTCAGGGATGCATCTCAGGAGAATTCCCGATACTGATCGTCTGTAGAGTTTTCCTTCTATAAGTGTATACTTTGGGGCTCGATATTTTATTTTCCGAGCTTCATTCTGATCAGATGGTAGTTTTCCATCTTGAAGATAGTCTTTCATTGGGTTCATCCAGTTTTCTTCGGCTTCTTCGATTTCCATTATATCGATTATCGGTATTTCATCGATATCGATTGCTGGTGTATTAGATATCAACCAGTTAATCACCCGTTCGGTCTTTCCGTCATGGGATCCTGTGAATTTTGATAGCTGATCGGCCCATTTATTTTCCGAACGTGGGATGTTCTGGATACTGAAGCTTTCAAATTTCTCAGCTAGAGATTTCACTTTGGCGAGGTATTTGATCATATTGAACTCTTTAGCCTCGTATAGGCCTTCTATTTGTCTTTGTACTAATTCCGAATCAGTTAGTACCTTAAGACTCTTTATGTTGGCTTTTATCGCCATCTCCATTCCTGCGATTAACGCTTCATATTCGGCTTCATTGTTTGTTACGACGAAGTCCAATGTTATCGCGTAATTCAAATCTTCCTTATTTGGTCCAGTGAAGTTAATTCCGGCGCCTCCCCCTTCTCGGTATGAAGCACCGTCGACATGCATTAACCAAGTTTGATCCTCGATCATCAAAACATCGTTGTTGTGGCATCTCGACGATTCAGTGGCCTGCGTCGGTGTTTCTAGTATAAAATCGGCCAACACCTGGGCCTTGATGGCAATCCTCGGTTTGTAGTCTACCTCGAACTGGCTGAGTTCGATGGCCCATTTGATTAGTCGTCCGGAGGCTTCTGGTTTTGCTAGGATTTGTCTTAACGGTTGATTCGTCAAAACGATGATTTTGTAGGTTAAGAAGTAGGGTCGGAGTTTTCGTGCAGCCACTACTAAGGCCAGCGTGAATTTTTCTATTTCCAAGTAATTCTTCTCCGCCCCTTGTAATAACTTGCTGAGATAATAGACAGGCTTATGCTCTGAACCCTCTATCTTAATTAGGACTGAGCTAACGGCCGTATCGGAGATGGAGATGTATAAGTACAATGGTTCCCCTTCTGTCGGTTTGGCCAACATCGGAGGGGATGTTAAATATTCTTTGAGTTGTTCGAAAGCTCGTTCACATTCTTCGGTCCAAACGAAGTTTTTCGCTTTTCGAAGTGTTTGGAAAAAGGGCAAGCTTCTATCCGCCGATTTAGATATAAATCTATTCAACGCTACGATTTTCCCAACCAAGCTTTGCACTTGAGAGATGGTCTTGGGAGGTTTCATTTCAGTTATGGCTCGAATTTTTTCTGGGTTGGCTTCTATTCCTCGCTGGTGTACCAAATATCCCAAAAATTTTCCTGACTTAACACCGAAGGTGCATTTTGCGGGGTTCAACTTCATACGATATTTTCTTAAGATTTGGAAACATCGATCTAGATGTTTTACGTGATCTGCTTCATTCATACTTTTAACTAACATGTCGTCTACATAGACCTCCATTATTTCTCCGATTAACTCCCTGAACATTAGGTTTACCAATCTTTGGTATGTAGCCCCAGCGTTCCTTAATCCGAACGGCATTACTATAAAGCAGTATACTCCCTGTTCGGTTATGAATGCGGTCTTCTCTTGGTCGCGCTCGTCCATGTATATTTGGTAAAAGCCTTGGAAGGCGTCCATCATGCTGAACAGCGCAAAGCCAGCAGTCGAGTCGACCAATAAGTCGATTCTTGGGAGGGGGTAAGGGTCGCGTGGACATAACTTGTTAAGGTCGGTGAAATCATTACACATCCTCCATTTGTTGTCCTTTTTATCCCCCTTTGCTACTAGTACAACATTACATAGCCACTCCGAGAAATGTATTTCTCGGATTTGTTTTGCTTCCATCAGTCTTTCAACTTCGGCTTTAATGATTTTATCTTTCACTGGTCCATGATTTCTTTTCTTCTGTCTGGCGGGTTTCGCCGAAGGGTCAATTTTTAGGGTATGCTTGATTACTCGAGGATCGATCCCTTCGATGTCATTTGCACTCCAAGCGAAAACGTCCACGTTATTTCTTAGAAATTCGATTAACATTACTTCTCCTTCTTTGCTCAATTCTGTACCAATTCTTGTCCTTTTGGACGAGTCGCCTTCTACTAGAATTATATCTTTATGTTCTGGGGGTTGCAAGGATAAATCTAGTGGTTCTTTCCCCTTTTTATCTAATCGATCAGTAATAGGAATTTCGTCCTCATTTCTAATTGGATCGTCTTCGATCTTTCTCTTGCTCGGAGTAATAGGGTTAGGATGTTCTCTCAAGGTCAGCGACGTGCTGTAGCAATCCCACGCCATACAGTGGTCATTCGTTATTTCTCCAATGCCGCTATCGGTCGGAAATTTTATTTTCTGGTGATAGGTAGAGACCACAGCTCGAAAAAGGTTAAGGGCTGGTCGCCCTAATATAGCGTTATAAGCGAAGGGTGTTTCTACCACTAGGAATTTTACCAGCTTCACTGTTCGAAGTGGCTTCTTTCCGAGCGATACACTCAAAGATATTGTTCCGCTGGGGATGATCTCGGACCCTCCAAAGCCTACTAACGGTGTGGCTACCTTTTGTAGGTTTATTTGTCCGAGGTTCATTTGTGCTAAAACCTCCCTGGAGATGATATTTGCTGAGCTTCCATTATCGATTAGGATTCTTTTCACATTGTAATTCGCTATTTCTAACGACACTACCATAGGGAAATCTGGGTTATCTTCTTTCGTATCCCAAGTAATGTTTTTAGGTACTTCGCCTTCGTTAAAGCTAATCGGCTCGTGATTTGTTGGCCTATTTTCTAACGTCCATATTTCATTTGGATATTTAGAACTTGCAATTAAGGATCTGGCCATTCTTCGTCGAGCATTGCGACTATCTCCACCCGCAGGCCCCCCGGATATAGTGTGGATAGTTCCATTGATCTGGTCGTGATTCAACTCCTGAGTAGGTCGATGTTCTGGTGACCTTCGATGAGAACTTCTCCTTTGAGTTCCGTTCCGGGGGCTTCTGCTTCTTTCCCTTTTGCGATTATCTCGTTCTATGTATTCGTCTAGTTTTCCTTGCTCGATCAGTTTTTCAACTTCTCTCTTAAGGTGAAAACAATTTTCCGTTCGATGCCCATGTGCCCTATGGTACTTACAGTATTGATCATAGTTTCTAGACCCTGGTCTGGGCTGAGCGATTTTCCTCGCCTCAGGAATCCAATTATTCCTTTCTAGAACTTCCAAGATTTCTTCGATTGGAGCATTTAATCTTGGGTGTTCTACTTGATTCACTCTGCTTCTGATTGGTGGTTCAGGGTTTCTTGGTCTTTGGTAGAAATTAGGTTGCCTTTCTCGGTCGGCTCCACTGTATTCCAGTCGCTGGAAAACGTTACCTCTCTTGGAAGATCGCTCGTAATCCAAGGATCTTTGGGCGGGAATCCTATCATGCCGCTTAGACCCTGTAGCCGTAACTTTGTTTTTGTTTTTATCCTTAAAGGAATTCATCTCTTCTTGAGTCATATACTTAGATGCTAGGCTCATGATGTCGGCGAACGTTCTTGGTTGTTTTCGGCTGAGGGCGTTTCCAAACTGCCTGTTTTTAGTGAGGTCGAAGAGGATAGAAATTATGTAATCGATATTCGGAGAGTCGATTTTGAGTAACTCTACGTTGAATCTTGCCAACCAATTTCTTAGGGATTCCCCCTCTTGTTGGTATATTGTTCCTAGGTAACTCATCGGCAGTTTTTGTCTCTTCAGACTGGCAAATTGCTGTGTTAGTTTATTGCATAATTCTCGGAAACTGAATATGGAATTGGCCGGCTGTTTGGCAAACCAATCCAACGCGAGTCCTTCGAATGTTGTCACCATTAGCTTGGCAGTGTATTCGGCGGAGTGGGCATATAGATTCATAATGTTCGTAAAGCTAAAAATATAATCATCCGGGTCAGTGGTTCCATCGTAGCGAGGTAGTCTGCCCGGGACTTGTCCGATCGATTGTGCCTCTTTTATTTCCCTGCAGAAGGGAGAACAGGCCGCAAGGCTTTCCTGGAGTTCCGTGGTTCGGGCCCACGGATTTTGAATAGTCCGTAAGCGTTGTTCAAGTCGGTCCTGCACCATCCTTTCAATTTCTCTTTCCGTCAGTCGAGCCGTTCGTGGTCGATCAGGGATTGTATCATCTATATCATCCTCAATAGGGATAATTGTTCGTTCCCTGGATCTACTACGCCTCGCCGGGGTTTTTCTGTGACCTCGTTTCCTTCGAGGATTGTTGTCGGAGGGTTTCGAATTGTCCTGTTGTGGACTGTGTAGCGAGCGGTGCTCGCTTGGTGGGCTATCAGCTTGTTGAGATACATGATCGTTTTGTCCGGGCGTTCTCCGAGCAGGAATTGTCCTGGCAGCCCTAGGGTTTTGCGGAATTTGATCAAGCACAAGTAATTCTTCCGGGGAGAGTGATTTAAAGAGCATCGCTATTTGTCGTAATTTCTCCTGAGCACCCGGGAGAGGAGCAGGGATCTCGGGGACTTCCGGCTCTTCCTGTATCGTGCCGGGAGGACCTCCTAGGGGTTCATGATCTCGGGGATGGGTATTCTGTAAATTCTCGTCGGTGTTGGGAACGTTATTATTGTCGTTCTCCTGTGGATCTTCAGATGTGTCATGACCGGTGGTTGTGTTACTTCTTGCTCCGATACGAGCGCTTTTCCTTGGGCGAGCCATATGTCGATCGAATAATTAACCTAGCCCCACGGTGGGCGCCAACTGATTTAACCGTTTTTCGTCGGGTTAATTTAATATCAGTGAATTTGTGATATCGGGGGTTTGGATATTGAATTATTCAGTATATTGGGTTCTGTTACTTTATTCTGGATGGATCGTTTACAAAGAAAAGCAATAATCAAAGGCAAGAAGTAAAACCATTAACGAAATTAAGAACGCAATGATATGGAGGTAAAGTTCTGCAACAATAATGGATATTATTGAGTTCTATTGTTATCAATGTATTCTTGTGTAATCTCAGAATTAAGAGAATTCGTAGTTGTCTTATACAACGAATAACTAGGTATTTATATTATGCTAAACCTAGTATTACAAGGAATCATAGTCCTAGTTGGACTCGGCCCAACCTATCCTTCCTGGGTCCGGAGTGTAATCTTTACTCGGAGCGAGCGGCATCAGGCTGGGTCAGTAAGAAGATCCCGATCCTTTGTAATTGGTCGAACCGGTCTTATAATCTCTGTTCGATCTGATCAGTATGTAGGGTGCGAAATAGCCCCCATCAATGATCCTTTCCACTTGGCTGACGAAAGTGCAAGTCTGATGGCGAACTAGGCTGATCTCAAACTTGAACAAATCTGATTTGAGTCGGCTGATCTTTATCAGTCTGATATCTTTCCTTCAGCAGATCAGAAGTCTTGGACCTTGAAATTTGACTCTTCTGATGTCTTCATTACTTGGTCAAAATTTCTTCAAAGGGATATCAGCTGAGTTTCTCCATACTTAGCCGATTTTGAAGTTTTGGAATATATCAAAACCTCCCTTTACTAATTGTCTTCAGTGTTCTTCATCTTCATCCTTATCCAACAATTTTCCCCTTTTTGATGATGACAAAACTTCAGCTAAGTACCTGTTAAATACCTAAACTAAAGATTGTAATCCTCAAAAATTTTCTGAGATAGAAAATCATTTGTTGGAAAAACTTGACTTTTATTGATAATGACAAGTATTACAAGTACAAGTTTTCAGATAAGATGTCTGAAGAACAGATAAAGTGAACTGATTACAAAAGATTTATAAATTCTAACTATCATCTTCTTCATCAGATCCTTCTAACACTTCTTCATATTCATATGAAGACTCTTCATCATCTTCTTCTTCTTCATCATCAGCTTCCTCATCCAGGAGAATGTTTGCTTTGGCAGCATCCATCTTTTCTTTAAGTTGCTGCTCCTTCAAAAGCTCCATTGCTTTCCTGGCTGATTCAGTATTTTTGTACTTGGTTAAAGGTTCTGTTTGATCCTCAGCAGAGTCTTTGGTTTGAGCCATTTCTTCATCAGTCTTGGCTTTATCCTTAGTCTCTTCTTCAGATTTTTCTTCACCTTGTCCCTTTCCAAGTTCTTCATCAGTCTTGGTCATATTAGTAGCTTCATCAGTCTTCTTAGCTTCAACAGCAGCAGAAGTTTCCTTAGTTGAATCGTCCCCTTTATCTTCCCCCTTTTTGTCATCATCAGACTTGATGGCATCTTGAGGTTGAGCAGCAGGGTTGAGTGCAACAGTTGGAATCTTCATGGTAGCACATAAAGCTTTCAAATTCTGGTTTACTACATCATGACTTGCAGTCAGATGAGTTATGGTGGTGCTGATGTTGTCAGTCTGATCATTGAAGCAGTCAATATTGAGTTGCATAGTAGTAAGTTCATTGTGTAGATCTTTTCCAGCTTTGGAAACTTCTTGCAACAGTCCAATATTAACAGCCTTATCTTCTTCACTAACTCTGATGAAGGTTGCAGTTAAGTCAGCTATCTTGTGCTCAACTCTTTGTAAGGCAGTATGAAGGTGATTTACATCAGCATTCACATCTTCCACATTTCTGTTCATTTCAGTAAGGCTTTGCACTAACTGCAGAGAATTGTCTTGAGGTACAGGGAAACTATCAATCTCCTTTCTGATGATCACAGCTGTTGATTGTTGCATAGTTTCCAGCTGAAGTCTGTTGGACTCTGCCAACTCTGCTTTGAGTTCTTCCTTCAGCTCCTCTTTTATCTTTCTCAGCTGCTAATTATGCTTCTCTTCCAGTTCCTTTGCTGAATTCTCCATCAGCATCTGGAAAGCTTCCATCAATGATGAGTGTTCATCACCTGATGAAGCAGAAGCAACAGCTTCCTTTTCTTCAGTCTCCTGGTGGACAGGAACTTCATTCATCTCAGTCTCCTGATCAGCTTCGGTCGCCTTAGCATTCCACTCAAGTGCTAAGGGTTCATCAGCTTTCTTTTGCTTATCAGTGACATCATCATAGAACAGATTAGTGATCGTGCCATCATCATTGAAGCATGTAGTTTGACGTATTTGCCTAACAATGATCCAAGGGTTGACAGGGGCATTATTTCCATTGGGCACTTCACTGAATTCCTTCACTTCCTTACCAAAGATAATATGCTGGATACTTGGCAGCTGGGGCAAATCACTAGAACATCCCTTCTCATATCTTGATCTTTCAGCCCATCTCCTTAAGGCAGTCATAGTAGCAATGTTCAGTGCCCTCTATTCAGCATTATCTGATTTCTTCCTCTTGGCAGGTAAGGTGTTCTGAATTAACTTGGCCTCTGCTAGGGCATACTCCCTTGCATAGTGATGCATAGCATCTCTAACATGATGAGGATCTAAGGCCTTCTGAATGGAGTCTGTCTTTAGCCAGTTCAGAACCCACTGTTCTACAGCTGCTAACTCCTTCAGATTTTGAAGTTCAGTTATGGACCTATTCAGCCTGTTGTCTCTCCATCTGATGTATCTTGGCTTTTCTTGCGTGAACATGGTCTTTAACATCAACTTCTGATCATATTAGGCTAAGGACTTCTCAAACCTTTGGAAAAGCTCTTTATCAGCATACACTATGTTGAAGGCTCTTCTTACCTCAAACTTTTCCTTAGGCTTCTGTTCCCCAGCAGGATTCTTGAGTTTTGGGGGTTCTTCTCCATCAGCCTCGTTGATCTTGATGCCTCCTCCATGGACAGGTCCATAGGCATAAGTCTTGCTCATTTCAATGACCATTGCCATTTCAGCATCTTCAGCAGCTTTTCTCTCTGCCTCAGACATCTTCCTTCTGGCTTCATCCTTTGCAGCCTGAGCTTTGCTCAGCTCAAGGGCCTTCTTCTCCTCCATCTCATCTTGCTTTCTCCATTCAGCTTCTTCCCTTGCTTTCTTATCAGCTTTAGAGATTTTCTTTCTCTTAAGTACAATTTTCTTCTCTCCTTTATCAGCTGGAGCAGGGGCTGGACCAGCAGAAGAAATGGTAGCTGCAGCTATAGGATTAAATGATCATAACATCTGGATCATCCTGAGGTTGAGAAGCCTCAACTGTTGGGATAGCTGGAGTCGACTGTTGCGCATCAGCTTTATTAGCAACAGAAGCTTCAACAGCTCCAACAGCTCCAACTGGTCTTTCAACAGATATAGGACTTTGTCGTACTAAGTTTTCTAACTCAATAGACTCTTCAATAAATGTCATCTGCTTCCTTGCAGTTTTCTTAGTCCTCCCTTCAATAGGTCTGGAAGCTGCAGTATCTCTTTGTTGACTCCTTGTCCTGTGAGAAACATTCTCAGCAGGCATTTCAACAGATGGAGTCCTTGAAGGTGATGCATTCCTGACATCAGCAGTGACTTGATCTATTATTTTTGTTACTCCAGCATCAGCAGTCACTGTCTCCGTTTTCTTTGGAGCCTTCTCCTTTGGTTGATCAGCAACATTCTTCGTCTTTGTCTCAACAGCTAAGTCAACTGTTTTGACTAGTCTCCGTGGCCTCTAGGCAGGAACCTCCTTTGGTTCCTCATTTTCATCTTCTTCAGGCTCATCAGCCTTTCTCTTCAGAACAGGCAAGTACTTGGACATTGCCTTAGATTAGTGGATCTCCTTTCCATTCGTCATAACACAGCCCAGTTTTGACAGCAGATAACTGAGAGTGATTCTGTGGTTGGTCTGAGGAGATTTCCCTTTCTTTACTTCAAGAAAACCAGCCAAGATATGCCAGACTATAATGGACCAGTTGACTTCCAGCCCATAGTAAATAGCGGCCATGATGCTGAAACGCTTCATTGGAACAACATCTCGAGAGAAAGTGCAGTTTTCAATCAGTTTTGCAACCATATCAGCCATCCGCTGATACTCGTCCTTCAGTTGTTTCTTTTTAGTGTTTCCAGACAATATTTCTCCCTCTTTGGCGCAGATCGCCCAGAATTTTTCATGCCTGTCTTCCGTCAGCACAGTGACATCATGTCGTCCACTGTTAGGAAGCCCAAATATTTCGTGAAGAACAGCTGGTGTAATGACCACAGATTTGTCTCCAACTGTAGCCTTGATTTCCATAGTAGAGAAATCAACAATTGCGGTTTTGTAGTACTCCATTACTTGATCTGTCCAGATTATTGATGTACCAAGTCTTCGTCATTATAAACACTCATCGATCAGTCGATTAATATCGAGGACCTTCCCCTCGATTTCACATCGTTTATAATCAAATAAGCATGACGTCGGCATCGACCTCGATCTTTCGACTTATTCGACACGGTGGCCGACATCCTCTTATGTGTGATCCATTTCTAATCGGATCGAATCTATTGCTAAGGATCCATATTCGAACCGTTATGTCCAATCGTGATTCGACCCGATGACCCATTTAGAACACTATAAATACCCCTCATAAATACGATTAAAGGTACGCACTTCTAAGCATTAAATACGCTCCGACTTCCCGACTCATCTCGAAACTTACTTAAGCATCGGAGGGTTATCGCCGGGTAACCACCGGCATTAACCTGACGTAGTTGTCTTTGTTTTCAGGTTAGGATCCCCTATACAAATCGAGGACTAGCATAGCTGACCTGCTGATCCTCATGTTGGCGAGTCGCGTTCGACTAGGAAGAACCATCCTAACGAAAGCTCACTCATCAATTGGCGCCGTCTGTGGGAAGTTAACTTTGAAAACGTGAAAAATGACTACAAGATCAAAAACAATCCAAGCACGAGAAAAAGAGGGAAATCGCGATCAAAATGGAGAGGGTCAAGGAGATAATTTAATGACGCGTGACCCTGATCCAGCACCTCATGTTGAGGCCGGGGCTTCAAGACCACCGGCTCCCCCGATAATACAACTTACGAAAGACGATCTAAAAGCCATTCTCGAGGAAGCCAAAAAGGAGTGTCTCGCAGAGATCAAAGAAACTGCCGTTCATACCCGACGACCCCCACGTGCTGCCGCTTTTGGTGCACGAGCAGGATTCGAGGCAAACGAAGCAATCAGTCGAGCTGATGAATATCAGCTCAGGCATGAAGGAGAAGAGGACTTGCAGGAGCAATCGGTCAGAGAAGTCAATAAATTGGCCTCAGAAGTAAGATCGTTGCACCAAAAGTTAGACAAACAAGAAAGGAAGAATGAACATCCGATATCGAACTCTCGGTTAAGGAAGTCACCTTTTTGTGATGAAATATTCTTTGAAAGGTTGCCCCTCGACAAGAGATTGCCTACTCAGCTACCTCGTTACTTTGGAACGGAAGATCCCGAAGAACACCTGGCCTCATTTAATCTTCAAATGCAGCTTCATGGCATTTCCGATAATGTAGCAGCAAAGGCATTCTCCACCACGCTAGCCGGAATGGCTCAATCCTGGTTCGGAAGGTTGGAGGAGAAATCTATCTTCGACTATGACCAACTCTGTGACAAGTTTATGAGTCAGTTTGGTAGTAAGAGGGCGGTCAGGCCCCCTGCAAACCATTTATATTCAATTATACATAACCCTGGGGAGACTTTCAGAAGTTTCATGGGAAGATTTAACAATGAGCTCCTTAAGGTCGAAATGCCAAGAGTTGATTTTTTAATTAACGTTCTTTTCCAAAGCACTTTAAATCGAGGTTTTGCCAGTGCAATAGTAAGGGAAAACCCCGCTACGTATGAGAAATTGATGGAAATGGCAAATCAATACATGAATGAAGAAGAGATGAATAAATTGAGAGGAACCTTCTTTGGGATCACGAAGCATGAAGAGGGACAGCCGTCGGTTATCCCCGATAGACCAATTGAGGGGCCGCAACCCAATCGATCCTATGAAGGTAGAAACAGAAAGGTTTATAGAGAAGAGAGAAATAACCACAACCCAGGAAGACAAGGAGTGGGGAGGTCGAACAAAGAATATTACGATAATTACACTCCCCTCAAGAAGCTAAGATCCGAAATCTTATTCGCTATCCAGGACCACAACCTGTTGAGAAAACCAGCTCCGATTAAGGACTACCCGGCTTCAAAAAAGTATTGTCGATTTCATCGACAGAGAGGACACGACACTGATGACTGCTATCAACTCAGAGACGAGATTGAGAGATTGATAGCAGAAGGACACCTTACTGGGTATGTAAAGACGTCAAGGAATGAGCAACCTAGAAATCGACAGAGAGACAACCGGTCACGATCGAGATCCCCCGCCAGAAGAGAGCAACGCTCGAAGGATAGAGAAGACCAGCCGAGAAGAGCACAACCTGGAACAATAGTTAATATGATCTCAGGAGGCCCGGCGGGTGGAGATAGTAAAAATTCAAGAAGGGTAGTGTCCCGAGTTATAAGGGATAGAGCCCAAAATGAAAGAAGGGAAGTGTTCTCGATAAGACCAACCCAGCAGAACAAAATGATTGGATTCGATGAGTCTGATCTACAACCCGATTTCATATCATTCAACAACCAGGATGTACCAGATTGCCCTATGGTAATCACAGCACAAATTGCGGGAGCTACCGTTAAGAGAATCTTAATAGATTCAGGCAGTTCGGCAAATATCCTCTTCCAAGATGCTTTAGAACGAATGGATCTAGGCCCAACTCCTCTAGATGCAGTAGCTACCCCACTTGTGGGTTTCGGGGGCGCTCAAGTTATTCCCAAGGGTACACTCACTTTGTCTCTTTCCTTGGGAGATGAAGGAAATTCGAAAACCAGAATGATTAAATTCTTGATTGTCGACGCGCTTTGTGCCTACAATGTCATATTGGGAAGACCGGCTTTAAATAGTTTCCAGGCAGTTATTTCGACTTACCACCAAAAGATGAAATTTCCGACCACTCCAGGAATAGGAGAAGTTCGAGGAAATCTGAAGGAAGGCTGGGACTGTTACACGGTATCTTTAGACAAACAGCATTAAAAAGAAAACTCTCTTTTCAGTAACAAAAAGTCGCCAGCAGAGCAGCAGAATAGTCCGTCGGCGCCAGTCGACGTGGACGAGGTAAAGAAAACGTGTTTTGGTGAAAGCAGCGAGATGCAGAAGGAAATAAATCACAAAAAGAGAAAATTTGAAAGAATTGAACCTTCCGAAGGACATAAGTCGATCGAATTGGTACCAGGGGAATCATCGAAAACAACGAGGATAGGCACTCAACTATCTGAGGGGCTCGAAACTCAGCTGATCAAATTTTTGAGGGAAAATGTGGACGTCTTCGCTTGGTCAACCACTGACCTCCAAGGAATAGATCCGAAGATTATCGTTCATAGACTCAATATCGATCCGTCGTCTCGACCAGCAAGATAAAAGAAACGAAATTTTGGTCCAGAGAGAAACCGGATTATAAAGGAGGAAGTGAAGAAACTTCTAGATGCTGACTACATAGCTGAGATACAATTCACGGAGTGGTTGTGCAATGTCGTCCTAGTTTCCAAGGGAGGAGGAAAGTGGAGAATGTGTAATGACTTCACAGATCTTAACAAACTATGTCCTAGAGATCCGTATCCGCTCTCGAGAATCGACTCCCTGGTCGACTCCACTGCTGGCTGTGCAATTTTGAGTATGATGGATGCATTTCAAGGATTTTACCAAATTTTTATGGCACTAGAAGATCGAGACAAGACAGCTTTTATCACCGAAATGGGTGTGTATTTCTTCAAGGTGATGCCCTTCGGATTGAGGAACGCAGGAGCCACTTATCAAAGGCTGGTGAATAAGATGTTCGAAGGCCTATTGGGGAAATCGATGGAAGTATACGTCGATGACATGCTGGTTAAAAGCCTAAGTGAGAAAGATCATCTGGAACACATTAAAGAGGCTTTCGACATAATGAGGAAATATGGAATGAAGCTCAACCCAGCCAAATGTACTTTCGGGGTCAGGTCAGGAAAATTCCTTGGGTACTTGGTAAACGAGAGAGGTATTGAAGCAAACCCGGAAAAGATACAAGCAGTAATCGATTTAAAGGCACCTCGGAACTTAAATGAAGTGCAAAGGCTAGTGAAGATCTATACCTCTATATCGCAGTTTCCGAACAAGCGATCAGCTCAGCTCTTGTCAGGATGGAAGCAAAAGAAAACAACCCGATTTATTATGTGAGTCGTGTCTTGCAAGGTCCCGAAAGAAACTACTCCGAGATCGAAAAGTTCGCTCTCTATATCGTAACTACTGCGCGGAAATTAAGACCCTATTTCCAGTCGCACAAAGTTATCGTCCTCACCAACCAACCGCTAAGGCAGACACTTTCAAAGCCTAACGCGTCCGGAAGGCTAATCAAATGGGCGGTCGAACTAGGAGAGTATGACATCGATTACTTGCCAAGGACATCAGTCAAAGGGCAGATATTAGCTGACTTCGTACTAGAAAGTACAGTAACGACAGAAGAAAAAGAGGAGCAATGGATGCTGCATGTTGATGGATCCTCTACGTCGACAGGGGGTGGCGCAGGAATTTACTTTCAAGGCCCAAACGGGGAAGAGCTTGAATTTGCTTTAAAATTAGACTTCCTAGTATCCAACAACGAAGCAGAATATGAGGCCCTACTGGCAGGATTAAAAATGGCAGTAGAAACAGGAATAAAAAACTTAATTGGTTACACCGACTCACAGCTCGTAGAAAAGCAATTTAAGGGTCTTTTCGAAACCAAGGAAGATTCAATGATTAGATATTTAGCCTTGGTCAACAAGCAGGTATCACGGCTCGATGCTTTCCAACTCGAATATATAAGGAGAACAGAGAATACGAGGGCTGACGCTCTCTCCAAGTTCGGAAATCTAATAGAAGGAATTAAAACTCGGAAGGTAACACTGTTGATTTCAGAGAAACCCGCCATCGATACCAAAAAGAATCCCTCTAGTACGGATGTACTCAATCTCGATGACGATTGCGGTAGTTGGAAAGCTCCGATACTGGATTATCTAGTAAACGGAATACTCCCCTCAAACAACACAGAAGCGAGAAGACTCAAGTATAGGGCACCTCGCTATGCAGTCATTGGAAACGAATTGTATCGACGATCTATCACGGGAGTATTGCACAAATGCGTAGGCTCTCCCCAGATCGACTTAATACTAAAGGAAGTCCATGAAGGATCTTGTGGAAGTCATTCGGGAGGCAGAGCGTTAGCAGTTCGAATATCGCGTCTGGGGTACTATTGGCCTTCCTTGGTCAAAGACGCCAACAATTATGCTAAAAGGTGTGCCAAGTGCCAATATCACGCCACCATGCCGAATCAACCAGCACAAAAGATGGAGTCGATATCGATTGCTTGGCCTTTCGATCAGTGGGGTGTGGACTTGGTTGGACCGCTTCCGTTGGCGCGAGGCCAGAAGCGTTATTTACTAGTAGGAGTGGAATATTTCAGTAAATGGGTAGAAGTGGTGCCACTAAAGCAAATCTCTCAGACCCAAATAATCAGCTTCTACTGGTCGATCGTCTGTAGGTTTGGCATACCTAGAGTAATCATCTCAGATAATGGACCCCAGTTTGTGGGGAAAAGAGTAGTGGATTGGTGTTCGAAACACAAAATCGATCTGCGTTTTACGTCAGTAGGTTGCCCGCAAACAAACGGACAAACTGAGGTTACGAATCGAGAAATCGTAAAGCTCTTGAAGAAAAGATTATCGGAAGCAGGAGGTGCTTGGCTCGATGAATTACCTTGGGTCGTTTGGGCCAATCGAACGAAGGAAAGAGCTGCAACTGGAGAAACTCCTTTTAGTCTCGTGTATGGTTCTGAAGCTGTTGCTCCTGCTGAACTGGAAGTCATGTCGCCAAGAACTGCTATTTACAATGAATCGGATAATACGGACAAAAGGAATTTCGAACTCGATCAGGTGGAAGCAAAACGAGAAAGAGCCTCCACCCGTATCCAAGCATACAAAACTACCATGGCAAAGGCTTACGATAAAAATGTAAGATTAAAATCTTTTCAGGTAGGAGACCTCGTCCTAAAACGAGTAGACGTATCCAAGCAAAAGGGTAAGCTCGATTGCAATTGGGAAGGGCCATTCAAGATAATCGAAGCTGGCAGAAAAGGCGCATATCGATTAAGCACAATGGGAGGAGAATCCGTGAAGAGAACCTGGAACGGGAGAAACCTCAGAAAATTCTACGCCTAAGAAATTTTCTTTAGTTTGTCTATATTTCCAACTGTTCTTGTAATTTTCTTTCTTTTATTTTTAAAATCTAATGAAAAGCTCTTTTGTTACTTTCTGAGACTAACGTATAGATCGATAGCCGTTGAGGCATCGAGAGGAAATCTCCAAATCTCCAAACGTACATCGATAGCCGTTGAGGCATCGAGAGGAAATCTCCAAATCTCCAAACGTACCTCGATAGCCGTTGAGGCATCGAGAGGAAATCTCCAAATCTCCAAACGTACCTCGATAGCCGTTGAGGCATCGAGAGGAAATCTCCAAATCTCCAAACGTACATTGATAGCCGTTGAGGCATCGAGAGGAAATCTCCAAATCTCCAAACGTACCTCGATAGCCGTTGAGGCATCGAGAGGAAATCTCCAAATCTCCAAACGTACCTCGATAGCCGTTGAGGCATCGAGAGGAAATCTCCAAATCTCCAAACGTACCTCGATAGCCGTTGAGGCATCGAGAGGAAATCTCCAAATCTCCAAACGTACCTCGATAGCCGTTGAGGCATCGAGAGGAAATCTCCAAATCTCCAAGCGTACCTCGATAGCCGTTGAGGCATCGAGAGGAAATCTCCAAATCATCGAAATATCCAGATGTACCCCGATAACCGCTGAGGCATCGAGAGGGGATCTCCGAATCGTCAAAATCACCAAATGTACATCAATTATAACCGAAATCGCGGAGCAAAAAGCTGTAAATAAGCTAAGTATAAACGTATCTCGATTGTGGTAAAAAACATCTCGATTATGGTAAATACGTCGATCATAAATTACACAAACTTGATAAGGTAAAAATCGAGCTCAACTACTACATCGAAGCAACGTCGGCAAAACAATGATATATCACGATTATAATAAGGGCTTGAATCGTGGAATCCATATCGACAAACACATTCAGAAATAAAAATTAAAGTATCAATGAATATTTTTTATATCGACGTGGATACAAATATACAAAGGGAATCGACTAAAGTCGAGGATACAAATATATAAAGAAACCTAGTACAGACTATTACATTGGCTAGGTCGACCAAGTTGAAGAAATCCCGAGTTTTTCCTACAAATTCGACGACCGAGAACCGCCGAGGACGACCGACTTCGGATTAGCTATAGGCTTAAATATGGAGGTTTTCCGCCTATAGCTTTTTCTCTCATTGATCGAGGCCTTGGGGGGACGATTCTTCCTCGGCATCAGCGAAGGACAGGAGGATCCTTTTAATGGCAGCATGCTTACCAGACAGACACACACCATCTCAGTCAATGACCTGACCATGGGTGATGGGTCTCTCTGCTTCGACCAAGTGACAGAAGAGGAAAAAGTCGCTCAATATTTTTGCGCTTTAAGTCCTCCACCATCTGATCGGCTGCCATACCTTCTACCTCACCCCTGTCCTCCCAGTAAGAGGAGGCACCTCGAAATCACCAAGGACCCGACATATGTTGCAAAGTGCCGAGCCAATGAGGATTCCGAGATGCCTCCGGGCAGACCTCGTTGTCGTTACCGATGCCACCCATTCGAACAACGAGGCCTACCCATTGGAGTACTCCCTTTACCGATACCACCCAATCGAAAAGAATATCAACATCTTTTATATCGGTCTGGAGGTCGAACAGGATGAAAGGTCCCAAAATAGGATAAGAGACCTTTCGATGATTTATCCTCAAAGATCGAACTATCGATGGAGGTTTCCGTCGGATAATACTTAAAAAGGAACATGTTGGTATGCTTTGAAGGTGAAGAATACAGGACATCCCTTTATCTATTTATAAGATTGGTCCATCCAATCCAACGGCCCAGATCAATCGGGATCAACGGTCAGGATGGAACGCATTTAAGTAGCCGACTGTTACGCTACCCAAGGTAACTAACGCGGACTATATCCAACGGTCAAGGAAACACCACGATCAACGGCTGAGATTGTTCCCATTTAATGCGCAAACCGCCTCAACTACCCAGTATAATTAAGTAGGGAACGAACCAGCGACGTCGACCAAATTACATGAGATGGAGATTAAATCAACCCGATCCGACAATGTGACAAGATAAGAAATAAATCTTCATGGAACATACTCGATTGGCAAAAAGCCAATTAGCATACACACGTCAGAATTTATCACTTGCGAGCAAAATGAAGATAAATGGATTGTAGCCAATTGATTAAGAATAAAGGAAATATTCGACATTTCTTAAAAAACAATATATAAACAACAAAACACGCCGCCCACGCGCAGCTCGATAACCAACAAATCGAGCTTTAGAGGAAATAAAAGTTTTTTCTCTTTTCAAACTCAAGGCCAAAACAAATGTCGTTAACAATCATGATGGGTCTGAAAATTGAGGAGATCGACGTGATCAGAGGACGCAGACTTGGGGACTTCACCTTCTTGGTCGGCACTCTCAGCTCTCAGCTTTGCCGCTTGCAGCTCGAGTAAGAATCCAAATTCATGATCCTCTGGTGCACTCTTGGAGTTGTCCTCCATCAAGAAACCCAAGTCCAGCGGAACACCGTTTTCGTCCGAAGTAGCGCTAAGCTGAGTCTCGTCAAAATGATCGTTCAGAAAGCCAAGCGCCCTGCACTGCTTCCAGCCCTTCTCAAAGGCCTTCGTCAAATCGACTCCCGATTGACGTTCGACAAGTTCCTCGTAAACGACGCTGTTGAAGAATTCAGTAACGATAGCCTTCCTCTCGGCAGCAGTCGCTTCACTACGACTCCTCAACCCTTCTTGTCGACCCAACTCGAAGCTGTTGGCGGACTCTTCCTTCAGCTTCATGGCAAACTCTTGATCTTTTTGCTCGAGTTATGCCTCCAGCTCGGCAATACGACTATCTTTAGTCGTCCCCTCTTTCTCCAGAGCGGCTACCTTTTCTTCGACCTCCTTCTTCTTCTCCTCAAGATGACCAACCTTCTTCTTCAAATGAGAGCTGGAACCTTTACTCTTCTCATAACGTTTCCTCAGGCTATCACGACGAGCGGCCGAGGAATAGATGGTTTGGCCTAACTGCAAAATCAAAATTTTATAAGTCATTTTGTAAAATAAAGACATGTAGAACTCGAACTTATGTATCGAAAGAAGGATACCGATAGAAGGAGGGACGCCTGTAAGCGTAGAATATCCCCGTCATCCTTCTTCAACAGCGTAGCATGATCCTCGAAAGACACTGTCGACAAAAATTTCGCCCACGCCTGGGGGGTGATGGAAGAATCCAAGATCGCTGGGTTCATCATCGGGAAACCAGCCGTCCTCGATCCGAACTCTCTTTGGTGATCCTCGAGAATTGATTCGAGATTGCCTTCGGCAGCAGCTGGAATCTCACTGCTTGTAGGAGTAGGTGCATCATCCAGCTTAGACCTCTTTGAAGTAGGAATCTCTGTCTGATCGACTTCAGCAGAAACCGGCCGTTTTCCCTTATTACTACCTCCTTCTTCCTCTGCTCGATGAATTGTTTGCAGAGGAACAGTGCTCGAATGGCCAAGAGATTTCGAGGTCTTGTCGGTAGCGGCAGTCGGGGAAGGAGGCACAGGTGGCTTCACGATATTCTGAGATTTCCATATGGATCTAAGAGCTCGATTAGCCATAGGGACGACGCTGTTTTCTGCACAGACAGATATATTAAAAGAATACATCAATATAATATTTAGAGAAATGAAAAGAACAATTCAAACTACCTAAGGTAGGACAATCGATGGGTAACGGAGCCATCGACATTCCTCCTAGACTCAATATAGGCTCCCGCAGAAGCGCGTTGGTGTCATATGTCGATTCTGACAATTGAGAGAGAAAGTCGGGCCCCCAGGACGGTTCGGGAATATTCTTCAACAGAATACCACCCGACCTCCATTCACGCGTCGTCCTCCATACGTAGTTCTCGGGACCGTGAACAAAGATAAACCTATTCTTCCAACCTTTTCCGTACGACGATTTTAGATCACTAAGAAACCTAACTTTGGGTTTCGACCGAACGAAGTAAAAACCTTCGTTGGACTGAGGAGAAGGGCGAACATCAAAAAGACAACAAAAATTGGCAAAAGATGCAGGTTGACCGACTGCTTTCATAACTATACAAAACGCAACAATATATCCTATAGCATTAGGGACCAATTGAGTAGGACATAACCCCAGACTATTTACTATATCGATGAATTCATTAGCTAAAGGAAAACGAAGACCGTTCTCCAAACTATCGATGTGGAAAGCCCTATAACCGCTCGGAGGCTCGTTCATTCTGTCATCCGAAGACGGCATTCTAATACCCCAACCCGAAGGAAATTGATATTTCGACACTAACGTCTGGTCCGACATGCGTATACGACATGCCGATATGGCACTAAATAATTCCTTGGTTCGATGTCGTTCCGACTTAGACCTTGAAGGAATCATAACTTCCTCCTTCGAACGCCTAACAGAACCTATCGACGCGCCTTCCCCTTCCCCGACGGATTCGTTTCCTAGAGACTTAGACCCACCAGACATAATTAAGAAAAAGAGTTAGAAATACCTAAAAGGGAAGGAGTGCACCGACTAAAGATGACTGGCAGTTGCTGATCGACAGAGCTCCGACGATTACCCTCCCAATATGTTTTTAATAAGTGTGAACAGTTAAGCTCTTAACGCCCTATATATAGACGAAAATCCCAAAGAGCGCGCCCAATGACGAAATATTTTGAACAGACATGGCGGTTCAAATCAAAAATGGACCGATTCACCTGTTTCGGCCCAATAACATTCCTTTCGAAGTGAGAAAGTTGGCCCAAATATTAGCCCATTTACAATACTCAAGCTCGACGATTCAGTTCAACAACGATCGGGGACAAGTAGATAGAAGAATATATACTTATCGATCAACAAAAATACATTGGCGGTTCATCAATACATTTAGACTATTCTTAATATAAACTTATCCCTACAAAACTCCTACCTATCTACAACT
Source organism: Penstemon eatonii (assembly GCA_038501285.1). Classification (NCBI taxonomy): domain Eukaryota; kingdom Viridiplantae; phylum Streptophyta; class Magnoliopsida; order Lamiales; family Plantaginaceae; genus Penstemon; species Penstemon eatonii. The sequence goes on along the minus strand of CM076712.1, from coordinate 17,157,908 downwards.
AATCTGATGAAATCAAACATCCGAACTCGTGTGCTCGAGCAGCTTCGACTTCTTCATCTATACCAATCAGCACAGGAGGTTGACATTCCTCGTCGAGCCCCGCCCCTATCATAGAAGGATCAAAGTTTGCAGTAAGGAAACCTCTATGCTGACATTGTTTGATAGTCTTCTCGTGCATCTCGACCAGAGCGTCTCCCATTCTAGCGTCGGCGAGGTGTTCATACACAGGAGACGCAAGAAACTCCTTCACAATAGCCAAACGCTGGCTTGGGGAAACAATCCTAGCTTCTGGAGGATACCCATCTCGAACACGTTCAACTTCTCAAGTGGCGATACTGAGCTGTTTAACCGCCTCCTCGAGTTGCTGCTCTCGTTCTTTTATCGCGACTTCATGATCAGCTTTAAGCTTCTCCACTTCTTGTTGCGCGAGATCAGCCTGGAGGTACCCTTGAAATAGATATTGTATTACCTACAAAAAAAAAAAAAAAAAAAAAAAAAAGATCAATGAACCTCAGGTTATTGATTCATTATCAGACATAAAAAGGGTGATGTCGAGAAATAAACTTACAGCAGATATTGCTCGCCCTGAGGTATGTAGGTTCTTCTGCAGAGACTTCCTCGATAACCACATCTGGTCGCGACTGAAGACGCTGTGCATAAAACTTTTGAAGCCGGCATCCTTAGAACCCCGTTGAAGAACCGAATCACTGGGGCCCAAACCGGCGGGATACTGACGTTCGGATTCCACCCATTGTGAAATCGACCAACTAAGATCGAACTCATCATCATCTGAACTCTTGTCGCTATCATCCGCTATCGGAACGAGGGGATCATTTTTTGTCTTTATCTCTGTTTCATCTTCCACTCGTGACCTTTTCCCTCGCTTAATCTCGACACGTCGAGCTTCATGATCGCCGACGCTCTTAGTTAGTCTCTCTGAACTGGGTCCAGCCATGGCGCTAAAACCATGTGGCCATTTGCGTCGATTCTCGGCGTCTAGAGTTTCCCTTTTCTTCCCTTTGGGCACAAGTACGGCCCTCCTGAGAAGATCCTCTAGGGCAGGATCATCACCCCTCCTCTTCGATGCAGACAACCCACATGAACGCAGATGCGACTCGAGTAAGAACTTTCACATTAAGGCAATACTTACGCAAATTTTCCAAAAATTGAGGCGACAGGGTAGGTGGTGGAGGTCTCTGTACATCGATAGGGCCTTTACGCCAAGACGATGTGATATTCAGTTTTTGCCCCTTTGGAGGTCTAAGAAACACAAAACGAGATTTCCATCCCTTCCCATGAGAACTTTTGGCGTTGGTGAGAAAACTATTTCTATTCCCCCTCGACCTAACCTGATAGAAACCCTCGCCTGACTTCGGCGACTCCTTCACCGTGAATAAATACCAAAAGTTTCCGAACGACGGCTCTTGCCTAAAAGCTTTCATGACGACGATAAATCCCAGAATCATCGACATGCCATTCGGAACGATCTGGGCAGGCACGACACCCAATTGATTGAGAATCGACGCTAGTTCCGTAGCGATCGGTACTCGAAATCCACACTCCATCGACGCCTCATGAATGGCTATGGTATTCTTCGGGGGGTCGTGCATCCGCTGCACTTTATTCGGCGTCGATACCACCCAACCCTCCGCAATCGAAAACGACGATAGCCAGTCCGACAACGGCCTTCTATAGTCCCCGGCTTGAATCTCATGGTATACCAGCCTCTTTTCCTCTTCCTCTTCATCATCGTCATCAGCCTGCCCACCACTTCCCGATATACCACCCTCGTGACCTTCTGGTCGATTTGCTTCCTCGCCAAAAACATCCCTGACCACATCCTCCACATGAACACTCTCTGGAGTCGATGCTTCGCTGCCCGACATTTTCTGAGTATCTTGGAACTAAAATCGATGAAGATCTCCTTTATTCGCGTACAGAGCTCCGGCGTCACAAATGTATTTTTTACCGCAGTGTAAAAGAACAGGAGAAGCGACAAACCTTTATATAGGCGCAAAGAACTACCGTTTCAGCGAATTTGCACAATCCCCCCTGAAAAGACGCGACGCTTAATCTTCTACCCCTAAAATTCAAATTACCCGCCGGATTAAACCCTAAATCTGCGAAGGCGCGAAAATGGCAACGCTATGGCGGGAAATTCTGCTCCGATACTTTAAGTCCCAGACTTCGATTTGCAGTCGAACTCTCGAACTTGGGGGACTCCCCCCCCCCCCCATACTAGCAGAATTTAAAAATTCAAACAAACACTAATTCAAATTTCCAGAGTTCAACTTACGCTAAAACTCTAGAACTTGGGGGACTCTTGATGTACCAAGTCTTCGTCATTATAAACACTCATCGATCAGTCGATTAATATCGAGGACCTTCCCCTCGATTTCACATCGTTTATAATCAAATAAGCATGACGTCGGCATCGACCTCGATCTTTCGACTTATTCGACACGGTGGCCGACATCCTCTTATGTGTGATCCATTTCTAATCGGATCGAATCTATTGCTAAGGATCCATATTCGAACCGTTATGTCCAATCGTGATTCGACCCGATGACCCATTTAGAACACTATAAATACCCCTCATAAATACGATTAAAGGTACGCACTTCTAAGCATTAAATACGCTCCGACTTCCCGACTCATCTCGAAACTTACTTAAGCATCGGAGGGTTATCGCCGGGTAACCACCGGCATTAACCTGACGTAGTTGTCTTTGTTTTCAGGTTAGGATCCCCTATACAAATCGAGGACTAGCATAGCTGACCTGCTGATCCTCATATTGGCGAGTCACGTTCGACTAGGATGAACCATCCTAACGAAAGCTCACTCATCAATTATTCCTTCATTATACTCCATGAAGTTAACCAGCAGAGCAGATTTGAACTTTTCCAGCAGTTCCTTCATCAAATCCGTTCCAGATTGATAGTACAACTCATACACTAAGAACATACTTTCAGCGGCCATCGTAATCTGTTGAGAGATTAGAGAAACAAGAGAGGATTTGCAGAAAGATTGCAAGTATTTTCTCACAAGTGCTTTTGAAATTTTAGGGTGCGTAAAGAACTACACGACTGATCAGATCTGGATTTATAGAGTTAGGGTATTTCGGTTTCCGTGATACCAGCTAACCGTTAGATCCGTTTCTTGTCAGTGCTGATCGTGCGGCGTCAGTTACGACCTTTCAAATTCAAATCGCATTAAATGAGGAGCGAGAATTTGTACCGCCCTTCTGTCACTTGTAAAAGCGTATTTTGAAATAAAATGTTTTAAACAGTAAGCTTTTACACAAGTAATCAGATTAGTAAAATAAATACTTATCTGATGGACTATTGTCCTGATGACATAGTTGTTATCAGTGAAAGCCAATAACTGATAACCTTCCTCAGCTGTTTGTCAATCCAGCTAGATAATAAATCTTTAATCTTCAAACATTAATCTTCTGTTGAAAACATAACTTCAACTAACTGTCATCAACAAATTTAATCTTTTAATCAGAAGTACCGCTAGTCTTACACGTTCCCCCTGACTTTAAGAATTCATAAGTCAACTAGTCTATTGAAAGTTAATCCTTGAAGATAAATGAGATGAGTAAGCTGTTGAACTCTAGTCTTCTGATGAGTTCCCCCTCAGCTTATGCATCCAATTTTAATAAACCCGGTTCAGCTCTTAGAGTTGAAAACCTTGTCTCACTTAGAGGTTTTGTGAAGATGTCAGCAATCTGATTTTCAGTAAACACATATTCTATCATGACATTTCCTTTCTCCACATGATCTCTGATAAAGTGATGCTTGATCTCAATATGCTTAGTCCTGGAATGACTTGTAGTATTCTGAGTAAGGTTGATTGCACTTGTATTGTCACAGTAGATTGGTATTCCACTGATTTTGATATGGTAGTCTTCTAGTTGATGCTTCAACCATAAGATTTGTGCACAGCAAGCTCCAGCAGCTATATACTCAGCTTCAGTAGTTGATATGGATACTGAAGTCTGTTTCTTACTCATCCATGAGATCAGACGACTGCCTAAAAATTGACAGGCACCTGTTGTGATTTTTCTATCAATCTTGCAGCCAGCAAGGTCAGAATCTGAATATCCAATAAGTTCAATTCCAGATTCCCTAGGGTACCATAATCCCAATTCTTGAGTGCACTTAATATATTTCAATATTCTCTTGGCAGCTAAGAGATGAGATTCCTTAGGATTTGATTGAAATCTCGCACAAACCCCAACATAGTACATGATATCAGGTCTGCTAGCTGTTAGATATAACAGTGACCCAATAATGCCTCTGTATTTGGTTATGTCCACTGATTTGCCATCTTCATCTTTATCCAAACGAAGACTTGTAGACATAGGAATAGTAGCAGTAGAGCTAGTTTCCATACCAAATTTCTTGAACAGATCCTTTGTGTATTTTGCTTGGCTGATGAATATTCCATCAGGCAACTGTCTAACTTGCAAACCAAGAAAATAATTAATTTCTCCCATCATGCTCATTTCAAACTTGTTTTGCATCAGCTTTGAGAACTTGTCATACATTTGTTGGTTAGTTGAACCAAAAATAATATCGTCCACATAAATTTGCACAAGCAAAATATGTTCTTCCCATTCAATAGTGAACAGGGTCTTGTCAACTTTACCTTTGCGAAATCCTTTAATTAAAAGAAAATCAGATAAGGTATCATACCATGCTTTTGGAGCCTGTTTCAGTCCATAGAGGGCTTTCTTTAGACGATACACCTTGTCTCCTTCTTGATAAACTTCAAATCCAGGTGGTTGTTCAACATACGCTTCTTCTTGCAATTCTCCATTGAGAAAAGCTGATTTCACATCCATCTGATAGACGGTGAAATTCTTGTGAGCAGCATAGGCAAGAAAGAGTTTGATTGCCTCTAATCTTGCTACTGGTGCAAACGTTTCATCAAAGTCAATGCCTTCTTCTTGGCAGTAACCCTTGGCCACTAATCTTGCTTTGTTTCTGGTGACTTCACCATCTTCATTCATCTTATTCCTGAATACCCATTTAGTGCCAATGACTCTTTGATGACTTGGTCTAGGAACTAAGTACCAGACTTCATTCCTTTCAAATTGATTTAGCTCTTCTTGCATAGCTTCAATCCAGTTTGAATCACTAAGAGCTTCTTCAATCTGTTTGGGCTCAACTTGAGATAGAAAGCTAACAAACATTGCATCACTTGCAGCAGGTCTCCTTGTCTTTACTTTATCCAAAGGATCACCAATCACCAGCTCTGGTGGGTGATTCTTGAGCCATCTGAGATCAGGTTGCAAATCATAAGGTTTGTCCTTTGTTTTGATCTTGCAACACTACTGTTGGAGTTCCAGTAGTAGTTTGTTGAACTTCTCTTGTCTGTTGAACAGTCTCTGGTCTATCAGCTGTTTGCAACTCGTTTGTTAGACAATCAGCTCTGTGATTTTGAACAGTACTTGAGTTATCAGCTGGGTTGAGATCAGGTAGTATGATGGGAACATATTCTTCATTCTTTCCAACATTCAACTTCTGCAAATCAGTAGACAGATCTTGATTAACACTTTGATTCTTTTCAGAAGATTGACTTGGTTCATCAAATACTACATGAATGGATTCTTCTATTAGTAATGTTCTTTTGTTAAAACTCTGTAAGCTTTACTAACAGTAGAGTATCCTACAAAAACAGCTTCATCAGCCTTTTCTGCAAATGCAGTAAGGTGATTTTTCCCATTATTTAAAACAAAGCATTTACAACCAAATATCTTAAAACAATTAATGTTTGGTTTCCTGTTGTTCCAAACTTCATATGTGATGAGGGGTACTTTGGAATCTTTATTCTTGGAGCTCATGATGGATCAAAGAGCCTAAATTTCGACCCTGAGCTCATGAAAGACCCTAAAAACCGACCCTGAGCTCACTGAAGGCTTAATTTCGACCTAAATCACATTGAGGACCCTGGAGTTCGACCTAAATCACATTGAGGACCCTGGAGTTCGACCTAAATCACATTGAGGACCCTGGATTTCGACCTAAATCACATTGAGGACCCTGGAGTTCGACCTCAAGCTCCTTGAATACCCTCAGTTCGACCTCAAGCTCCTTGAATACCCTCAGTTCGACCTTGAAGGCCTAATTTCGACCCTGGGTGCATATTTCCAACCCCGAAGCTTTGAACTCCAATTAGCTCAGTCCGATCGCCAGCAGAGGGGCTCATGGTCGAATCTATCATTGGGCCAACCTCAGGCCCAAGCCCATGGGCCAATCCCCATCCTCAGCTATAAATACCCCAAGCATTTATGACACAGGGGAGATTTTTTTGGGGCTGCTCCTTGATCGAAGCCTCCTGCTCGGATTTTCTCTTGGGCTAGATTAAATCACCTTAGTTTGTATGTACTTAGCCTCTAGCTTGTACGGCATCCTATAATGCTCAAATAGGACCCTCATTACTTGTAATATGTACACTCATATTCAAAATATACTTTATTGATCTTCAATCTCATATCATAGCATATCTTGCATGCTCAACTAAAATTATTTTGATCTCCAACGAAACCACGTAAGATCAATTGGCGCCCACCGAGGGGCCTTATTTGGGTGTTAGATCGAAATATGCCTACTACGAGGCAATTCACGTACGATCAAGGGGGAATCTTCTTATGCAGGAGGAGCTCGAATTTTTAGATCTCTGTGATCAATTTATTAGGTATCTAAGGTCGAATTTTTAGACCTCCAAGGTCGAATTTTTGGATCTCCATGGTTAAATTATCAGATCTCCAAGACCTTAGATCTCCAGCTCGAATTTTTAGACCTCCAAGGTCGAATTTTTAGATCTCCAAGCTCAAAATCTCTGGATCAAATTATTAGATCTCTGTGATCAAATTATCAAGCATCCATGGTCGAATTTTTAGACCAAGATCAAGTTATCAAGCATTCAGGATCAAAATTTATTATCTCCAGGATCGAATTCTCAGACCTCCAAGATCAAATTCTTGGATCTACAAAATCAAATTCTAAAATCACCGGGATTGAATTATTAGGTCTCTCTGATCGAATTCTTCTGATCGAATTTTATGATCCTCTGGTCGAATTCTTATGTCTCCAAGGCTGAAAGCCTTTGCTATGGTCTTCTGATCGAATTTTATGTTCCTCTGGTCGAAATTTTTATGTCTCCAAGGCTGAAAGCCTTTGCTATGATCTTCTGATCGAATTTTATGTTCCTCTGGTCGAAATTTTTATGTCTCCAAGGCTGAAAGCCTTTGCTATGTTCTTCTGATCGAATTTTATGTTCCTCTGGTCGGAATTCTTATGTCTCCAAGGCTGAAAGCCTTTGCTATGATCTTCTGATCGAATTTTATGTTCCTCTGGTCGGAATTCTTATGTCTCCAAGGCTGAAAGCCTTTGCTATGATCTCATGGTCGAATTTCATGCTCTCATGGTCGAATTTTATGTCTACAAGATCAAACTCTCAGATCTCCAAGGTCAAGTTTCCAGGATCGGGTTTTATGATCTCTTGGTCGAATTTATGATCTCATGGTTGAGTTTTATACTCTCTTGGTCGAATTTATGCTCTCATGGTCGAATTTCATGCCCTCATGGTCGAATTTTATGATCTACAAGATCAAACTCTCAGATCACCAAGGTCAAGTTTCCAAGATCGGGTTTTATGATCTCATGGTCGAATTTATGATCTCATGGTTGAGTTTTATACTCTCTTGGTCGAATTTATGATCTCATGGTTGAGTTTTATACTCTCTTGGTCGAATTTATGCTCTCATGGTCGAATTTCATGCCCTCATGGTCGAATTTTATGATCTACAAGATCAAACTCTCAGATCTCCAAGGTCAAGTTTCCAAGATCGGGTTTTATGATCTCATGGTCGAATTTATGATCTCATGGTTGAGTTTTATACTCTCTTGGTCGAATTTATGATCTCATGGTTGAGTTTTATACTCTCTTGGTCGAATTTATGGTCTCCATGGTCGAATTCTACGATCTTCAGGATCAAAATTTTATTATCTTCAATCTACGATCTTCAGGATCAAAATTTTATTATCTTCGATCTATGACCTCCAGAGATCTTATTATTTCTATTGCATGCTCTTGCAAGTATCATCGAATCACGATTGACCTCTAATCTATTATTCAAATAGGGTGAAAGCTGTTGCTAAGACCCTCGAAAATCGACCAAGGGGGAAAGCCGTTGCTATGCCCCTTGGATCGAAAAGTATAAAATGGGTGACGACCCTCGGGCTAAAAATGCTCTGAAAATGACTAAGGGTGAAAGCCTCTGCTATGCCCCTTAGATCAAAATTATCAAAAGGGTGAAAGCCTCTGCTATGACCCTCGGGCTAAAAATGCTCTGAAAATGACTAAGGGTGAAAGCCTCTGCTATGCCCCTTAGATCAAAATTATCAAAAGGGTGAAAGCCTCTGCTATGACCCTCGAGCTAAAAATGCTCTGAAAATGACTAAGGGTGAAAGCCTCTGCTATGCCCCTTAGGTCAAATCTATTATGGGTGAAAGCTGTTGCTAAGACCCTTGAAGATAAAATTCTACGATCATATTCCACGATCAAATTCTATGATCTCCAAAGTTGAATTTATTATTTTCAGGATCAAGTTCTATGATCCCCAAAGTCGAATTTTGCGATCTCCAAGGATCAAATTCTATGTTCTCCAAGCTCGAATTCTACTACCTTGGCTTTGTCTTTGAAATCTTTCGAACCGGACGTTATGGATTTGTATGCTGTTGGTTATTAGCTTTCAGGGTTTTGATAAATTCGACCATTAATCCCCGATTTAGGGTTTCGATTCTTTATTTCGGAAACTCATGCTAAATTAAAGATTCTGGACTCTAAATTTTGACCCTGAGCTCCCTGAAGGCACAAATTTCGACCTTAGCTCATGGAAGACTCTAATTTTCGACCCTGAGCTCCCTGGGAGGCATGATTTCAACCTTGATCTCACTGAAGACCCTAAGTTTCGACTTTATGCTCATTGAAATCATGTGTGCTAAAACACTGGAAAATTCGACCCCAAATGCTGAATTCCGATCCCTAATACATTCTGGAGTTTCTAAGATATGCACTCTTTTTCCCTGGTTCGGTTTTTATCCCACTGGGTTTTTCCGAACTAGGTTTTTAACGAGGCATATCCAAAACGCAAAATAGCGATCCTCGAGCATTTTCTACTTCTCCGAGCTTCAGCATCACTCTACGCTCGAGAAGTGGGGGAGTATTGATGAGGGGTACTTTGGAATCTTTATTCTTGGAGCTCATGATGGATCAAAGAGCCTAAATTTCGACCCTGAGCTCATGAAAGACCCTAAAAACCGACCCTGAGCTCACTGAAGGCTTAATTTCGACCTAAATCACATTGAGGACCCTGGAGTTCGACCTAAATCACATTGAGGACCCTGGAGTTCGACCTAAATCACATTGAGGACCCTGGATTTCGACCTAAATCACATTGAGGACCCTGGAGTTCGACCTCAAGCTCCTTGAATACCCTCAGTTCGACCTCAAGCTCCTTGAATACCCTCAGTTCGACCTTGAAGGCCTAATTTCGACCCTGGGTGCATATTTCCAACCCCGAAGCTTTGAACTCCAATTAGCTCAGTCCGATCGCCAGCAGAGGGGCTCATGGTCGAATCTATCATTGGGCCAACCTCAGGCCCAAGCCCATGGGCCAATCCCCATCCTCAGCTATAAATACCCCAAGCATTTATGACACAGGGGAGATTTTTTTGGGGCTGCTCCTTGATCGAAGCCTCCTGCTCGGATTTTCTCTTGGGCTAGATTAAATCACCTTAGTTTGTATGTACTTAGCCTCTAGCTTGTACGGCATCCTATAATGCTCAAATAGGACCCTCATTACTTGTAATATGTACACTCATATTCAAAATATACTTTATTGATCTTCAATCTCATATCATAGCATATCTTGCATGCTCAACTAAAATTATTTTGATCTCCAACGAAACCACGTAAGATCAATATGGAGTCTTGTTTTGGTGCTTGTTGATCATGCATCTGTTTTGGGTAAAACATGCTGTATTTGTTGCTTCTGCCCAAAATCTTTGTAGCAGCTTAGCTTCAGCTATCATGGTTCTGACAGCTTCCTTTAGTGTTCTGTTTCTCCTTTCAGCAACACCATTATGTTGAGGGGTTCTAGCAGCGGAATACTCATGATTTATTCCTTTGATATTACAATACTCTTCAACAGTAGAGTTTGTAAACACTGTCCCTCTATCTGATCTGATCTTCAATATTTTTATGCTCTTCTCATTCTGAATCAGTTCCATCAGATTAGTAAGATGTTCCTTGGTTTCACTTTTCTTCTTCATGAATATCACCCAAGTATATCTTGAATAGTCATCCACAATAGCTAGGCAGTATTTCTGTCCACCATTGCTGACTAGATCAATGGGTCCAAATAAGTCCATGTGTAGCAGCTCCAATATTCTTCCAGAAGATTGATGCTTCTTGCTTTTGAATGATGACTTGATTTGTTTACCCTTCTGACAGGCGTCACAAAGCTTGTCTTTGCTCATGACTGTCTTTGGAATTCCTTCTACCAGATCATTCTTTATCAATCTGTTGATGGTCTTGAAGTTTAAAGGATTCATTCTTTTGTGCCAAAGCCAACTAACTTCACTTGGTGTTGATGCCACCAAACAAACGTTTGAATTCTTGTCAGCAGAATTCCAGTCGACTATGTAGGTATTTCCTTGTCGTCTTCCAGATAAGATTACCTTCTTTGTACCAATCTGTTCAACATCGCACTTATCTGTTGAGAAGATAACTGAATATTCTTTGTCACAAAATTGACTTATGCTCAGCAGATTATATTTGAGGCCTTTAACATATGAGACATCAGATATCTCTATGTTTCCTCTGATTAGTTTTCCTTTAGCTTTAATCTTGCCTTCTTTGATGTCCCCAAAAGTAACCTTTGGACCATCCACAGCAACCGCATCCGTCAGCTCATGTATGTATCCACACATTTATCTTGAACAACCACTGTCCAAGTACCAGATTTTCTCTACTTTACTCCTACTCCTAATCCTAACCTACAAAACAAAATAAAATTGTTTTAGGTACCTTTATTGAGAGGGTCCTGAAGGATTAGTTCCACCTTTGACAACCCAAGATGATGAAGTCTTAAGCTTCTTAGGCTTCTGAGTTTCAACAGGAGTATGAACAGCTTTTCCTTTATCACGTTCATCAGATTTGTCATATTGTTGATGATCAGCATAATAAGGATAATGTTCAAATGCAGAGTAAGATGCATGATAAGGAGGATATTCATGCATTGGATGAGGAGGATATGGTGCATAGTAAGTTGGAAATTGAGGTGCATGATACATAGGATGATATGCAGCAGGTTGCACATAATAAGACTCATTTCCATACCAAGCATTTTGATTTTTCTTATTCTTATGCTTCTTTGGTCTACTTGACGCTTGCTCATTGACAGACGACTTAGTTTTATCACTAGTCTGATTAGTTTTAGCCTTGTCAGATGACTTCCTGGGACTCTTCTGTTTAGGCTTACTAGTCTGTTTTCCTACACTAGGCTCTTTGCTCTTTTTAGCCTTAGGAGTTTTCGTCTCCTTTAATACTTTCTCAGGTGAAGCAGGTTTAGTAGTCTGAACATACAATATGACCTTACTATTGTCAGCTGATATGAATTTTTCAGTATGGTTCAGTTCTAACTTATCCTGATCTAAAGGTGTCTTCTGTTTACTAGGCATGTGAGAGGATGCAGCAGTTGACTTATCATGAGACTCGATGACTTTCTCAAGTTCAATGACTTTACCCTTTAAAACTTCACATTCAGCTTTCAGAGATTCATTCTCTTGCTCAAGCAGTTTATATTCAGCTGATTCTTTTGGCTTTTCAGCTTTAAGTTTCAGTGAACTGTTTTGCTCTTTCAGCAATATCATCTCTTCCTTAAGCTTTTTAAATGCATCAGCAATGCTAGTATTGTTGAACATCATTTGTTCAAATGAACTAAATAGTTCATTTTCAAGAGGAGTTACCTCATCCTCAGAGTCATCAGATTCCTTAGCCATCAGGCAGAGAAGAGCAGGACTCTCTTCATCAAAGGACTTTTCATCAGAAGTGTCTGAATCTGAATCAGATGAGTAGACAGCAGCTGGCTTTTCTGCTTCTGCTACCATCGCTTTTCCTTTCTGATGCTTTCTTTCTTTTCTGATTCTCTTTTCTTCTTCCGTATACTTCTCAGCTTTAGGATATGGGCAGTCTCTGATGAAATGACTCAGTTTCCTGCAATTATAGCACATCATTTTGGATTTATAAGAATCCTTATCCTGAGAAGAAGAAGTAGGGTTAGAAGTAGAAGCATTGTTATATTTGTTCTTCATTTTTCGTCTGTAGAACTTTTTGAAGTTGTTCATCAGCAATGCTACGTCTCCAGCAGTGTACTCCTTTTTGTTAAGTAGTATGGCTTCATCAGATGAGTCCACATCTTTGCTTTTGTGAGCTGGTCTTCTTGGATTTTCAGCAGCAACCAGTGCAGCTGTGGGACTTGAAGTTGAGGTTTCTTCAACACCCATTCTTGGCAGTTTATACTCATACGCCTTGAGTACGGAGAACAGCTCTGTAAGAGAAATCTTCCCCAGATCTCTTGATTCTTCCATGGCTGTCACCTTCATGTTGAACTTGGGAGGCAGGGCCTTCAGTACTCTGACGGTGATCTCCTTGTCAGTGAAGGTCTTTCCCAGCTTTAGAACTTCATTGAGAGTTCTGGTGAATCTCGTGTCCATCTGATCAATAGTTTCTCCAGAATTCATCTTGAAGTTGTCCAGCTTCTCTAAGGCAACACTGAGCTGATGCTCTTTAATGGCGTCGTTTCCTTCGCTCATGTCACGAACCTTATCCCACATTTCCTTTGCAGTTTTGCAATGTTTGACTTTATCAAACCGATCATTATCCAGGGCTTTGGTCATGATGAAACGGCCAACTTTATCCAGATTAAATAGCTTTATTTCTTCGGCTGTCATCTCTGTTAAATCTTTTTCCACCACTAGTTCAGCTTCATCAACTATGATAGTCTTGGTGAATTTAAATGGACCTTTGATGATACATGTGTACATGTTATCATTATAAGCAGCCAGGAAAATCTCCATTCTGATTTTCCAGTCTTCAAACTACATACCAGCAATGTGGGGAACATGGCTGTTACAGTCCATTTTTCAAAAAGTTTTTATTTTTCAAAAAGATGCTCTTATGAAAAGTTTTAAAAACATTTGAAAAACACTTGGATCAAGCTCGTTGATCAGGCAGCTGATTCTAATGAACCACCTGCTCTGATACCACTTGTTGGTCCCAAGTGGTCAGATGAGGTTTAGAAGGGGGGGGGGTGAATAAACCTCTTTAAAAAATTTCTTCCAATTTTAACTTTAAAACTTTTCTCTAACTGTGAGCAGACTAAGCTGATCAGAGTAATAAGTTACAAGTCTGTTCGCGAACAAATCTTTGAACAGGTTTGATGACCACTCGTCTAATAATTACTTAGCTGATTTTGTCAAAATCAGTTTTAATACTTAGAGTACTTGCAGCGGATTTTTTAAAGTATTTTTCACAAGTATTCTCAGTAGTTTGAAAAATGTTTCCCCAGTTTTATAAACTCCTTTTAAATCTTTTTCAAACAGTTAACTAAAATGTGTTATGCAGTCTTGAAATATGCAAGTAAAAATGCAAATAAAACACAAGGATTTTTATAGTGGTTATATGGATTTAAATCCTTTAGTCCACTCTTCCAAGTCACTTAGATCTTGGGTTATACTAGAAACACAAAGTAACCAGTACACTCTGCTTACGCCTAACAACAAATGAACAGGCCGTAAGTGCGCAGTAAGAAATCACAAAGAAATCCTACTCTCTGAAGTAATATCACTCACTAAGATTGATATCTACTTCTCACAACACTCAGTTTTACAAAATCACTCAGAAGATGTATTTAGCTTTGTTCTTCAACTTCGCTTTTCGTCAACAAATGACTAAGCTGATGAGTGAGCTGTTCTTGAGACTTAAAGAGTTCTGCTTCGAAAATTCTCTCAGAAAGTGTGTTGTTATTCTTCTATTCGTCTCTTTCAGCTATTTATACTTGAGGTTTGAAAGATGTCCGTTGAAGAGAGACAAGATTCAAATTCCTCGAGTACTGGTCCTTAAAATCCGCGAACGGCTCTTTTGCAGTCTGTCCGTACTGTCAACAGTACTATTCTGCAGGCAGCATTAAATGCACCCAGCTGATGCGAAGCATTTCTTCAATCATTTGTCTTTAATAACCTTGTACTTCAGCATTTATTACTTCCAGGGGCATTTATTACCGTTGGGAAGACTTTATGATCCTTTCCACTTGGCTGACGAAAGTGCAAGTTTGATGGCGAACTAGGCTGATCTCAGACAAATCTGATTTGAGTCGGCTGATCTTTATCAGTCTGATATCTTTCCTTCAGCAGATCAGAAGTCTTGGACCTTGAAATTTGACTCTTCTGATGTCTTCATTACTTGGTCAAAATTTCTTCAAAGGGATATCAGCTGAGTTTCTCCATACTTAACCGATTTTGAAGTTTTGGAATATATCAAAACCTCCCTTTACTAATTGTCTTCAGTGTTCTTCATCTTCATCCTTATCCAACACGAATAAAACCACCTAATTTGATCAACGTGAATGATAAGAAATTTGATTTCATACTAGTAATACGTGATACTTATATAAAATTTATATAGCTTGAAAAATTGATCCTAAGTACTGACATAGAGTTTACATAGCTTTGAACTCTTTTAATAATCTTACTTCCAGTTTATTAACGAATCTAGATTTTGTGGACACCTATCCACAAATGGAGAACAACTATTTTTCTTTATATAAAATAAACTTTAAACCACCCGCGTACGATTAAAAAGATAATTAAATATGATTTTAAGATTATTGGTGTCTAGTTCACTTAAATATTTCATAAAAATATTTTTAACTTTAATCTACAAATAGAACAATTATATCTAACATATATTAACTTTAATAAAATCAGATTATACTTTGCTCATGAATTTGTTTCACACTAATCAAAACCAAAGTCTTAGTTGATAAACAAACATAGAAATTAATTAAAAATAAAGGAGTTTAAGTTCGAAATAACCTAAAACAAAAATAAAATGAGAACATCATCCGATCGAAACAATAAATCTAACGATTATTGGTGCCTAATATCATAAATTAAGTCTCTTTATCATTTCTCACTCCTATTGCTCCTTGTAGCCTCCCAGTTTGGTTCGTTAGCTCCAGATCCACCAACAAATTCTAAATTTTTGTATCCTAATTCCCGCAGCATTTCTCTCACAGTTGTTTGAATCTGTCTAGCTACAGATTCTTGAGTTGATTGTAACTGATGTTGAAGTGCGTCCTCCCTTCTCTCAGCTTCCTCTACTAACTTTCTGGCCTCTTCCGCCATTTTTTTGGGTTCCTCTGCCTCTTTGGTTAATTCTTCTAGTCTCGGATAAATCGATTGGCTCCTTGCTGGTGTAATTTTTGTAGGTGCATACCTATCAATTTCTAACGGTAAACCATATGTTCTTCCCTTGGTTGATCCGCCAGTAGTATCAAACCATGCATCCTTATCCAGTAAAGGTTGATTGGATTCATCACTACCATGTTTTTCCACTAAAATGTGGGTGTATTTTTCCTATTCAATGAACAATTTAAAATTAAATGAAATCACATATTTTTGTGGACTTATATTTAACAAGTTTATAGTTACTTACAGAAACAAGTCTTGACTTATTATCTACGAAAGCACCATTTCCTTTATCTTTTTTGTGTGTTCTCTTGAAACCCTCAAGTTTTGATACCTTTCGACCACTTTGTTCCTCCCATAAAAATAATAAATAAAAGTCAAAATTCAAAGAATATATTCTTTTTTAATATAATTAAATTTATAAATATAATATAATGAAATATTTTAAATTAAGAAAAAGCACTTATACCAGAATTTTCTCGTGAAGCACAAAAGGGATAGAACCCCAGTATGTTTAGAAATCATCCCTTCATTCGTAGTCATACGGTTATTTCTACCAGAAATATAAATAGAAAAATCGAAGAAAAAAAAAATATAAGTGACTAAGTTGCAATTTACCATATTATCATGAAGAAATAGCTCCATCAAGTGGTCAAGTTGCAATTTACCAGCATTCAAAGGCACAATATTCAAATAAAAAATATATAGCAGTCTCCAATATTAATTAGTACTGTGCCTTTGAATGCTGGTAAATTGCAACTAATGGCCATTTATGATAAGTAGTCTCTATATCAAATCCAAGCACAAGTGATAAATTGCAACTTTGATTAATGCTAGTAAATTGCGACATTGAAATAATATTTGTATTCGGTAAAAAACATAAGTAGTCTCCATATCTAATTCAAGCATAGTACATAAATGGTATATTACATCTTTGAATGTTGTTAAATTGATTTTATAACATGTAATAAAACAAGCATTGGACATAAAAAAAATGAATAATTTGATATTTTTTAGAATATGTGAGTGTATTTACCATCCAAATTTTACTTCGCTATTCTAATAGTGCTTTATGTTTTTAGTGACGTCAATTTCATCCAATATCAAAATCCTAAGCAAAAACTTTCTCAATAATATACATTATTAGAGAAGTTCATACGAAATCATATTTCACAATAATAGAAAAACTATTACCTTCAATTTAACTCTTACATTCCCTGCCCAAATTAATGAGGATAAGATTCCCTTAAAAGTCCATATATTCCCTTAATTAAAGATGGCTGTATAGCCCTTAATTAATTAAAGAGCTTTCATTTTGTTATAACTAGCCGCTGTGGCACGCGGTACTCGCGTGTGTTGAATTCTTTGAATTATAATTTATCCTGGCATATTAATTTTTTGTAATATATCAGACTAATTTTGAATATGCAAAAAATATAAGCAAATATTCAACTTACAAAAGTTCAATCGTGTCTTTGTCATGATAATCAAAGTGAAAAAAGGTAATTTTTTTATTGGGCAGTTATTGTGTTTTGTAATTTTAAATTTTGAAAAAAGGGTAATTTTGGAAAGTTACAATTTTTTGGTGTAGCATGGTGTCACAACCGATACTTTGTGAGTAAAAACAGGCTTCTTTTTTTGATAGTATAGATGCCACATTGCCATAGCTTTCATTTGATTGCAATCCCACATTGCCACGTAACACATAATCCAATGACTCCACTACTTAGCTATCACTTTTGTAACATGACTATGTTCCTTGTTTATATAACTAAAATATGACTTTCTCTTCAAAATCTTGGATGGTGCGACAGCCCATGTATGCAGCGAGTGTGGCTCCGCCCCTGAACATATTTATCTTATTTTTGTTGCTCAAATTCAAATTCACTTCACCTTGTATTCTAAATTAAAATTGCTAAGATTAATTCAACGTTTGTCGTGTTTGCATTTGTTATATTAAATTATAAACATAAAAAAATAGGGAAAATATATAGGCGTGTTAAGAATTTTGCATATAAACTCCACTACAATATTCATACATATATTCATGAACACAATAAGTTTATGTAAAACAGAAAGAAGAGTGTACATATGTGTTCTTACGGTGAATTAGGCATTGTTGATTCAAGTGTTGGTGAAACTGTGAAATTCAATGATCTCTTTAAGTATTTGAGTTGTCTGACATTTAAAAAGATTCAAATTTCATCTAAATGTTTTGAAGAAATGAACTATATCTATTCTATATCTTATATATAGCACAAGTCTTTTTTTTCTTTTCTTAAATTTTGAATTTTCAAATCAAATTACAGAAATTTTGTATATGTGGTTAAGAGTCTAAACAAATTCACTCTCCCAACAAATCCACTTTCCACAAAATTTGTAAGATGATATCTAAATATTATCACTTAATTTGAAATTTAAAATTGATTAATTTTTTTATTGTCTTTATATCTTGTTGAACGAGTCATCACTAATTCAAATTGGGCTGCATACAAGTCGTATGAGAGAATCTTTGGCTTGTTGAATTAAAGATAGGGAAAATTGCTTTTTTGGTACCATTGGATACGAAAATGCAAATTTGGTACCATAGGATATGTTTTCATTGCAATTTTGGTACAAAACCCAAATTTTCTACAAAGTTAATGGCAATTTACCCCCTATGAAATGCATAATGTAAAATTTATCCCTCTATAATTTGAAAAAAATCAATTTACCCCCTGTAAAATTTTAATGAACAATTTACCTCCTTCAGCCGGAGATTGTAACTCACTTGCCGAAATTGAGAGTATGCATGCAAACTATTTTATTTAACATAGGGGGGTAAATTGCCACATTTATCATAACACAATGGGTAAAAAATCACATTATCATAACAAAAGTGGATTAAGTACCGCCTATAAAAATATCAGGGAGGCGATGTGAAGTTTTTACAAAATTTCAAGGGGTAAAAATGCTCCTTTTTAAACCACGAGGGGTTAAATTGAACATTATGCATTTAGTAGGGGTAAATTGCCATTAACTTTGTAGAAAAATTGGGTTTGGTCCAAAAATTGCAATGAAAACCTATCCTATGGTACAAAATTGGAATTTTCATATCCAATGGTACCAAAAGTGCAAGTCAGCCTATCCTATGGTACCAAAAAAGCAATTTTTCCATTAAAGATATCTCCTTTTAAAAATAGGATAAATATTATTTCAGATATACCAATTGAAGAGGGCCAAAATAAAAATATACACAATTATTTCAATCGAGGCTCAGCTTACATTCCAATTAATATGCTGGCAATGCATTCCAACATAATAGAAAAGTCATTTAAAAATACGTTTGAGGATAAATATTGTGCTCCAATTATTTATCTTTTAAATATTGTGCTCCAATTAAGCTAATATGTATTGAAATCTTGTTTCTGAAGGAAAAATATGTTTGTGGATAAAGAAAATAAATAACATTTTTTGTGATAAATATGCGATCGATTTCTGTGTTGCAGATGTCCATCTGTCGCAAATTATATATATATATATATATATATATATATATATATATATATATATATATATATATATATATATATATATATATATATAAAATTTTGAAAACTCGTGTCAAATTTGTGACAAATTACATGTCACAAATTGTGGCCGCTAATTTTGGCGCCAAAAATAAATAAGTGGCGCCAAAATTTTGCGACAAACTTGCAACCAATTAAATTGTCTGTCACAAATGTTAGTCGCTGTTTTGTTGCAGATCCGGTCGTAAAAAAATTGATGTAACTCTGAGAAATTTCGTTGCAACTCTGTCACAAATCAATTAGTAATTGCGACGAATGCCATCCGTCGCAAATTTTTCGTTGCAAAAGCCCCAATTTCTAGTAGTGAGTTTATGTTGAACAACCACCTGGATTTGAAGCTTATCAAGAAGAAGACAAAGTGTATCGTCTGAAGAAAGCTCTCTATGGACTGAAACAGGCTTCAAGAGCATGGTATGATACCCTATCTGATTTTCTTTTAATTAAAAGATTTCGTAAAGGTAAGGTAGACAAGACCTTGTTCACTATTGAATGAGAAAATAATATATTGCTTGTGCAAATATATGTGGACGATATTATTTTCGTTTCAACAAATCAACAGATGTGTGATAAGTTCTCAAAGCTGATGCAGAACAAGTTTGAAATGAGCATGATGGGAGAACTTAATTATTTTCTTGGTTTGCAAGTAAGACAGTTGCCTGATGGTATATTCATCAATCAAGGAAAATACACAAAGGATCTGTTCAAGAAATTTGGTATGGAAACTAGCTCTACTGCTAATGTTCCAATGTCTACTAGTCTTCGTTTGGATAAAGATGAAGATGGCAAATCAGTGGACATAACCAAGTACAGAGGAATTATTGGGTCATTGTTATACTTAACAGCTAGCAGACCTGATATCATGTACTATGTTGGGGTTTGTGCGAGATATCAATCAAATCCTAAGGAATCTCATCTCTTAGCTGCCAAAAGAATACTCAAATATCTTAAAGGCACTGAAGAATTGGGATTGTGGTACCCTAGAGAATCTGGATTTGAGCTTATTGGATATTCTGATTCTGACCTTGCTGGCTGCAAGATTGATAGGAAAAGCACCACAGGTGCCTGTCAATTCTTAGGTAGTCGCCTGATCTCTTGGATGAGTAAGAAACAAACTTCAGTATCAATATCTACTGCTGAAGCTGAATACATAGCTGCTGGAGCTTGTTGTGCACAAATATTATGGTTGAAACATCAACTAGAAGACTACAACATCAAAATCAGTGGGATACCTATCTACTGTGACAATACAAGTGCAATCTCACTTACTCAAAATACTACAAGTCATTCAAGGACTAAACATATTGAGATCAAACATCACTTCATTAGAGATCATGTGGAGAAAGGAAATATCATGATAGAATATGTTTTTACTGAAAATCAGATTGCTGACATTTTCACAAAACCTCTAAGTGAGACAAGGTTTTCAACTCTAAGAGCTGAACTAGGTCTACTAAAGTTGGATGCATAAGCTGAGAGGGAACTCAACAGAAGACTGAAGTTCATCAGCTTACACATCTTATTATCTTCAAAGGTTAACTCGCAACAGACTAGTTAACTTATATATTCTTAAAGTCAGGGGGAACGTGTAAGACTAACGGTACTTCTGATTAAAAGATGAAATTTGTTGATGAAAGTTAGTTGAAGTTATGATTAGTCCATCAGATAAGTACCTTAGTTAATCGTCTGATCAGTTGTGTAAAAGCTTTTGTGTTTTAAAAACGTAATATTCAAAAACGCGCTTTTACAAGTATACTGAGGCAGTTCGCATTCCCGCCTGACATTTAATGTTTTTTTAATTTTGAATCGCGTAACTTACGCCCCACGATCAGAATTGACACAAAATGTATCTAACGGTTAGCGTGTATCACGAAAACCGAATTACCCTAACTCTATAAAATCAGATCTGATCAACTTAGTCACTCTTTACGCACCCAAAAATATTCAAAGGCATTTGTGAGAAATTCTGCTTTCTATTTCCGCAAATCTCTCTGGATGAATCCTCAACAAGAAGCTAAGGTTGAAGGAATGTACCTAGTGTATGATGCTTATCATCAGTCTGGCACGCCCGTCATGAAGGAGATCGTGGAAAAGTTGAAAGCTGCTACGCTGGTTAAATTCATGGAATCGCACGCTGAGATGGTTTGGAAGGACCAGGTGATGGAGTACTATAACACTGAGAAGGGTGTTGATTTTGACAAAAAGGAAATCAAGGTCACCGTTGGCGGAACTACAATCGTCATCACCCCTGCTCTGTTGCACGAGATGTTTGGACTTTCAAATCAAGGGAGACAAGATGTTACCACTATGGCAGAGGATAAAATCCATGAGTTCTGGGTAATCTGTGCCAAGGATAATGAAGTAATGACTGGAAACTTGAAAAAGAAACAGTTGAAGGACGAGTTTCAGCACATGACTTACATGGTGTCAAAGCTGATAAGGAACTGCACTTTCTCTCTAGATGCAATCACCATGAAGAGGTACTGTATAATGGTTTCTGTTTATTATGGCATTGAAGTAAACTGGTCGGTGGTGATCTGGTACATCTTGGCCAATTTCCAACTGAAGAAGCAATCAAATCACAGGATAATCTTGAGTTACCTATTTTCCAATTTGGGTTGTGGGATGACCAATGGGAAGGAAATCCACAGTTCCAAAGCAATGTCCAGTTATCAGACTGTGAAAGGAGGAAAGAAAAGAAAGAATGAAGAAGAGGAAGAAGAAGAAGAGGAGGAACCTAAGGAAAAGGTTTCTACAAAGAAGATCAGAAGAAAGGTACCAAAACAGCCCAGCCTGTTGCTCAGACAAAGGCTAAGAAAAAGAAGAAGGCTAATGAGCCAAAAGAAGTGGCTCCTAAGAAATTGAAGAAGCCATCTGCTCAAACAGCTGAGCCAGCTGTTCAAGCCAGAGTAGATGAGCCTACTGCGAAGGAAGTTGCTGAAAATATCATCAATCAGACAACTGCGAAGATAAGGAACATGTGTCCTGCCTCACCTTCAAGGACAATATCTGCTGAACATCCTGATGAGCATGTTGCTCGCAGGACAAGAAGTCAACTTAGGGATACAGGAGCTTCCCAACCTGTTCAAGGAAGAAGACCAAGGAAAACAGTCAGAAAGAGAATGACCTTCATTGAATCTCCTACTGAACTGTCAGACTTAGTCAGAGAAAGTCCTCCATCAGCAGAGAGGCCTGCTGGAAATGAAGAAGAATCTGCTAAGGAAAAGCAAGTTGATGATCAAACTGCCTCACAGATTACTTCAACAGAACCAACAGCTGAGGTTGCTCAACCTCATGATGATCCTGAAGTGCAGATCATCAATCCCATAGCAGCTGCACCACTTGCATCTGCTGGCCCTGCTTCTGCCAGTACTCAAGAAGACCAGCCAGCTGACAAAATGAAAGGAAAGAGGAAGATCCTCATCAAAAGAAGGAAAGTATCAACTGCTGACAAGAAGAAAAGGGAAGAGGCAGAGCAGAGAAAAAGGGATGACCAAGAAGAGCAAAGGGTCCTTGAGCTCAGCAAGAAAGAAGCTGAAAAAGAAGAGCAGAGAAGAAAGATGTCTGAAGCAGAACGCAAAGCTGCTGAGGATGCTGAGTTAGCTCTTGTTATTGAGATCAGCAAAAAGGATGCTCATGGTCCTGCTATTGTTGGAGGCATAAATATTGGTGAATCTTTAAATGCTAAGAAGAAGATGCCTGCTGGCATGGTTCAACCGAAGAAAAAGTTTGAAGTAAGAAGAGCTTTTGATATTGTAAATTCTGACTCTTTTGTTTTCAACAGGTTCGAAAAAGCACTGGCTTACTTTGACAAGAAGCTGATGCTTAAAACCTTGTTCACTCATGAAAAGAAAAGATACATAAAATGGAGAGAGTACATGGTGAACAAATCTGTTGAAGAGATCCAAAGCTGGGAAGAATTTGCTAATGAGGAGAAGTGGGTCCTTAATTGGCTGAAGACTACTTCCATCACCAGAGCACTGGATCCAGACTTCGTTAGAGATAGAATGCATAAGTATGCACAGGACCTTGCTATTGAAGAAGCAAAGATTATCTCTAATTCTTTGCCAGCCAAAAGAAGGAAGCAAGATGATCCCATAGAAAGAGCTGTGCAAATTGGTACTTTGACAGCCTTGGAGAATTGGGCTGCCAAGTCAAGATATGAACAAGGTTCTCCAAGTGATCTGCCTGCTATGCCTGGTGTCCAGCATATCACATTTGGCAAAGAAATGAAAAGTTATCAAGAATTGCCTAAAGTGAAGAAAACTGCTCCTAATCGTCTGCCTGTTGTGAGGATGATTCGTCAGACAACAGTTTTCACTGATGATGACAAGATTGTTAACAAGATCTTTGAAGACGTCACAGATCAGCCTGATGCTGCTAAAGAACCCTTAGCCATTGAATGGACTGATAAGGAAAAAGCTAAAGACGAAGCTGATCTGAAAGACACTCCTGTTCAACAGGAAGAAGATCAAACTGCATCACCTCAAATTCCATCAGCTGATATGCACTCATGGCTGATGGAAGCCTTCCAAATGATGCTGGAGAATTCCTTAAAAGACATGGAAGGGTGGAACAAACTGCAACTGGAGAAAATTCAGAAAGACATGGAAGAAAAGAACAAGCTGCAGCTGGATCAAATGCAGAAGAATACTGAAACAATGGTGAAGGATGCCATTGACAACTTCCCTCTGCCCGAGGATAATACTCTAAGGATGACACAGAGTCCCTTAGATATGAACAGGAATATTAAAGATGTCAAAGCTGACATGAATCATCTTCATACTGCCTGGGAATGAAGACCATATTGCTCATCTCACAGATACATTCATTAAAGTAGCTGAGGATGAGACAACAAAGAATCACCTGTTGGTAGAACAAGTTCATAAAGCTGCCACCAGAGTTGATAAAGAAATCTCCACTCTCCAACTTAACATTGACTGTATCAATGATCAAGCTGATCAATCACTACCACTCTCAATCATCTCACTGCAAGTCATGATCTAATCAATCAGAACATCAAATCA
Organism: Penstemon eatonii; assembly: GCA_038501285.1. Classification (NCBI taxonomy): domain Eukaryota; kingdom Viridiplantae; phylum Streptophyta; class Magnoliopsida; order Lamiales; family Plantaginaceae; genus Penstemon; species Penstemon eatonii. The sequence continues at coordinate 17,133,767 of CM076712.1, read as the reverse complement.
TTATTTGCTGCTGTCAGGATCCAACATGTTGCCCTCAACCCTCCTGTCAACCTTGATGATGACAAAAAGGGGGAATATAAAGGGGAAGAGACAACTATTCAAGCTGCTGTTACTGAAAATCAAGCACTTGAAGAAAAGGTTGAGGAAACTGATGCTGCCAAAAACAAGGAGACTGATGATAAGGAAGATGAAAAGGCTGTTGCTGAAGAAGTTGGAAAGGCTGATGGCAAGGAAAAGTCTGAAGAAGAACCCAAGGAACAAGCCATGTCTGATAAAGAAATGGCTGCATCCAAGGAAACTACTGAAGATCAATCAGGGCCATTTACCAAGTACAAGGATGAAGAGAGGACAAAGACAAGGATGGAGGAGGTAGAAAAAGAGCTGAAAGGAGAACAGGAAATCAAACAGAAAATGGAAGCTACCAATTCTAGTCATAGATGATGCTGCTGATGAAGAAGGAGATGAAGAAGATGATGATGATGAATCAGAGTATGAATATGAGGAAGTTATTGAAGAAGAAAGTGAAGACGCTGATGACTAGATTAGATCAAACCATTGTAATCAGTTTTCTTTATTTTCCTCAGTTATCTCATCTGATGAAAAACTTGTAACTTGTAATCACTTTCATTATATATAAAATCTCAAGTTTTTATTCCAACATACATTTCTATCTCAGAAATTTTGAGGATTAAAACTTTAGTTTAGGTAACAGATACTTAGCTGAAGTTTTGTCATCATCAAAAAGGGGGAAATTGTTGGATAAAGATGAAGATAAGAGTGCACTGAAGTTAGAGAAATTAAGGGAGGTTTTGATGATTTCCAAAACTCATCAAGATCAGCTAAGTAAGGAAAACTTAATTTAAATCCCTTAGAAGAATATTGACCAAGTAAGAAGACAAATCAGAAGGGTCAATTATTCAAGGTCCAGAAGACTACTGATCTGCTGAAGAGAAGAAATCAGACTGGTTTAAATCAGCCGACTCAAATCAGATTTGTTCAAGTTTGAGATCAGCTCTGTTATTCATCAGACTTGTACTCTCATCAGCCAAGTGGAAAGGATTAAGAAGTCGTCCCAACGGTAATAAATGCCACTGGAGTAATAAATGCTGAAGTCTGAGGTTATTAATGTCAAATGATTGAAGAAATACCTCGTATCAGCTCGGTGCATTTAATGCTGCCTGACAGAAAGTACAGTCTGCAGTACTGTCACTGTGCAGAGAGCCGTTCGCGAAAATTAAGGACCACAAATCGAGAAATTTGAATTGTGTCTCTCTTCAACGGACATAATTCAACTGAGTGAGTATAAATAGCTGAAGAGACGAAGAGAAAACAAGCAACACAACAACTGAGAGATTGAATTCGAAGCTAAATATTTTCTAAGTCTCAAAAGCTCAAGAACAGCTCACTCATCAGCCTTGTCATTTGTTGACTCAAGCTGAAGCTGAAGATCAAAGAAAAATACATTTTTCTGAGTGAAATCTGTTAGAGTGTTGTGAGGAGTATTTATCCGTCTTTGCGAGTGATAAGTCTCTGTAGAATAGGACTTCTTTGTGATTTCCTACTGCGAGCTTACGGCCAGATTCATTTGTTGTTTTGGCGTAAGTGGAGTGTACTAATTACTGAGTGTTCTTAGTATAACCCAAGATCTTTGTGACTTGGAAGAGTGGACTAAAGGATATTTAAATCCATATAACCACTATAAAAATCCTTGTGTTTTACATTGCATTTTACTTGCACATTTTTAGTTTGCTTAAAACACTTGATAAAACTCTTTGAAAAAAGTTTAAAGAATTTTTATAAAACTGGGGATAAAATCTTTCAAACTACTAAGTATACTTGTGAAAAACACTTTATAAATCCACTGCAAGTATTCTGATATTAAAACTGATTTTGACTAATATCAGCTAAGTGACTATCAGACTAGTGGTCAACCAAGCTGTTCAAAGATTTGTTCGCGATCAGCTTCGTAAGCTTACTGCTCTGTAGCAGCTTAGTCTGCTTACAGTTAAGTAAAAGTTTTAAAGTTAAAATTTGAATAAAATTTTAAGAGGTCTATTCACCCTCCCCCCCCCCCCCCCTCTAGACCTCATCTGACCACTTGGGACCAACACTCTCTTCGATCTCTTCGTTTAGAACGAGATCACGTACACCGTTGAATTTAACTTATTGCTTCCCGACGAGCTACTCAAAGTCGTGACCGTAGCATTCCAACTTTTTGGAAGGGAGGACAAAAGTAACAACGCCTGTATTTCATCGTCAAACTCAATCTTGACCGAACTCAACTGGGTCGTGATTGTACTGAGTTCATTGAGATGTTGGGCCACCGATGCCCCTTCGGTCATCCGCAAATTAAATAACCGCCTCATTAAATGAACTTTATTTGAGGCCGGAGGTTTCTCATACATATTTGAGAGTGCCTTCATAAGACCTGCCATTGTCTTCTCCTTCGCTATGTTAAAAGCGACATTGCGAGATAACGTCAGCCGGATAACTCCGAGAGCTTGTCTGTCAAGGAGTTTTCCACTCATCCTCCTTCATGGATTCTGGCTTATCTTCCTAGAGAGGCAAGAATAAATTTTTCTGATACAAATAGTCCTCTATTTTCATCTTCCAGAATCCGAAGTCCGCACCATCGAACCTTTTGAGTTTCATTTTCCCTTCGTCTTCAGCCATTGCTCCCACTTAAATCTGGTTGGCCCGGAAAAAAAAAATTATGAGCTCTTGATACCAGTTGTTAGGATAAACCACAACCAGATTTAATGAAATAGCAAAAATAATGAACACAAAATTTACGTGGTTCACCCAAAATAGGCTACATCCACGGGCTGTTGCAGATCTTTTAATAAAGGGAGATAATTACACAGTGTTTACAAACACTCACAACTCTCGACTCACCGAAGAAAATTACTCACTTAATTTTTACACAATATCTTTCACAGTTTAAGAAAATACTCTGAAATTTTGCGCTCAAAATTTCTGCCTAAACTAAGCTTGAAAGAATTGTTGAGGAGAGATGAATATGATGGTGTTCTCGGTGTTCTTGAATGGTGTACATCAACTGAATGAGAACCAAAGGTATTTATAGGCTCAATAGCAAACATGTACTGCCAATTATGTTATGCCCACTTGCAAATGTAATGAACATTTCATCCAAGTTCATGCATGAGAATTAGTTGCGAAGTGTCAGTAAATACTTTAAGGGCCCATTTGGATTGATGGATTTGAAATGAAGAGGAATTTCAAATGAATGGATTTAAATTTCCAATGATTTGAAATCCATTCATTTACAATCTCTTGTTTGGATAAATGTTTTTATAAAGGATTTCAAATCCATTCATTTGAAATCTATTGTTTGGTATATATCATTTGTGTTATTTGAGATTTCCAATCATGCCTTAAAATTTGCTCTATGAGTTAATTCTTGTTGTTGATATCGGGATAAAATCGCATAAATCGATTTGGGGCAAAATTATAATTTTTGAAAATCGAGGGACCAAAAGTTGCAAATTCGAATTTCAGAAAATCTGGGGCCGAATTGAAAATCTTAATTTTCTGAAAATTCTGGATTGAATTGGAACTCTGGGTTTTTCGAAAATTTGGGGTCAAATGGCAATTTTTGAAAATTAAGGGACCAAAAGTGCAAATTTGGAATTTTGAAAATCAGGTGCCGAATTGAAAATTTTAATCTTCAGAAAATTATGGACTGAATTGCAGTTATGGGTTTTTGAAAATATGGGGTCAAATTGCAATTTCTAAAAATTAAGGGACCAAAAGTGAAAATTTGAATTTCTGAAAATCAGGGGCCGAATTGAAAATTTTAATCTTCCGAAACTAACTGGATTGTAATTCTGGGTTTTTTCAAAAATGTAGGGTCAAATTGTAATTTCTGAAAATCGAGGGACCAAAAGTGTAAATTCGGATTTCTGAAAATCTTGGGCCGAATTGAATTTTTTTTTTAATTTTCTGAGAATTCTGAACTGAATCGCAATTTTTTATTTTTCAAAAATCTGGGGTCAAATTGTAATTTCCGAATATTGAGCGACCAAAAGTGCAAATTTCTTGATTTATCGAAAATATAGGGTCAAAATTGCAATATCCAAAACTTGAGGGACCAAAAGTGCAAATTTGATTCCTTAAAATCAGGGTCCAAATTGAAAATTATAATTTATGAAAATTCTGGACTGAATTGTAATTCTTGGTTATTCGAAAATCTGGGGTCAAAATTGCAATTTTCGAGAATTGAGGGACCAAAAGTGCAATTCGAATTAATGAAAATAATAGCCAAGTTGCAAATTTTAATTTTTTGAAAATCCTGGACTGAATTGCAATTCTAGGTTTTTTGGAAATATGGGATCAAATTGTAATTTTTGAAAATATATAATGTGAACATTTTTTGAAGTGGATTTCAAATGACTAGTTTTAGGAGGAATTTCAAATCCAATTAAAATTGGGCTGAAATCCATGATTTCAAGTGAATTGATTTAATTTTGTATCCAAATGACATAATGAATTTGACAAGGGATTTCAAATCCACCCAACTCAAATCCTTCCATCCAAATAGGCTCTAACTGATTTGTGCAACTAGGAGAATGCAAGTTGTTCAAATACGATTTAGGAGATGCTACCTGATGGGTATTGCCTTATGGGTTTCTATGAATGACATATGTTCAAAGTGAACCAACTCATTCTGCTTTTATATTCAAAAATTAGTCCACTTTGGACATGTGTCATTCATAGAAACCCATAAGGCAATACCCATCATGTAGCATCTCCTAAACCAATAAATACTCAATTGGTGGGCCCCACGTCTAATTAACCAACTTGCTTAACAGGAACTAATATTTACACCGTAATTATTTGATTAATTATTTGATAAATCAAAGAGTGAATTCTTGTCTCTCTGAAACGAATCGATTTAAAGAAATAAATAGAAGTCAACTATTACGCCTTTCGAAAACCCATGTCACGGGCAACTTATTCCATGGCTTGATTCCAGAATCAAGATTTCATGATTATCTGAGCTCCGCCCATTTGGGCGGCGCGTTTAGTTCATAAACCCTAACTTTTACGTTTTTTCAATTTGTTGCGGATTTCTTCAATTTAACTGTTCATTTGCTATTTTAGAGATCGATATTCCCTTTTGATGGTGTTAATTCAAAGGTTAGTTGTTGATTTAAGTTGGTAGATGTTCACGTTCTTCACCAACAAGTTCATGCCTGTTAATGGAGATTTTTGATAAATCACAAGAGCATTCCAAAACATCTGAGCAACAAACAAAACCACCCCAAAACTTTTCCTTGCCAATTGCAAATACCCCTCTGAAGAAATGAAAATAGTGACTTAAAGGACATGTGTCTGGCACATGACTTTTTCCATCCAAAAGTTAACAGTCAAATTAAATGTGAAAAAAGTTGATCAATTTTCATATGAAATGTGTTTTTTTAAAGTTTGATATGAAATGTATAAAGGTGACAAAAGTTTGATATGAAAAATGCAATTCTCCCAAGAACATGCATCAACAATTTGTCTATTAATTTAACTCTTTGTTCTCTTAATTAACAAGCTAGTATGTATATACAGAATGAAAAATGAGTTTATGAAACAACTTGAATATGAAGTAAATATTTAATTTGTAAAAGATCATTTGAACTCGTTTAGTTGTGTATAACAAAGAAAAGTATATTTATTATTTAAGTTTGGTTTCACTCATAATTAAGCTATATATATTCTACGTGTATGTGTACAAATATTAAAACTCAAATTTAAATTTGTTTTTTTTTTAGAATGACTCAACTTTAATTCTAATTGATTAAAAATTTAAAACTTATCAATTCAATATAAAACTTAATACGATAAGAGAATAATTTAAGCATGGACGTGTTGTTCACTCGGCTGATTTATTACTTGTGCGTAGAGCCATACTCTTAATCATGGATCAAAATTTCTATCTTTTCCATTGAAAACATCAAAAAAAATTTTTTTAAATAAATCGAAACAAAAATAAGATGTATTTTGAAACTCAATATTTGTCATGAAACTTTCTTTTTTTCTTAATTTAGTAAATTTTTTCATAATTTTTTTAATTTTTCCGAAACGTTGCCACAAACTTTTCAAAAAGTTTCTTATATTTAGCTGACCGAAACATATATCAAAAACGAAACTTTGATCCATGCTCTTAATGACGATAACCTTATTCCTTTTTTAAGGACGCGTCACAAGAAATAGGCCAGCCCTATGTGGAAAAATGAGACGAAAAGTAATACTCCTATATTAGATTAATCGATTCATCAACTAATCAACTAATATCAATGATATCAAAGGCTATTATATATTAAATACAACTCCAGAAAATTGTGCATACTACCACGAAAATGCAATATTGTACGACCGAATAGCAAATTAACTTCATCGGTTAATCTAAATAGGCAGTTTAGGATTCTAAAAAATAAGTAATTTAACTCTCTATAATAAATAAAATGGCAAAATAAATTCCTGTATTTTTATAATAGAAGCATATTGCCTTCTTCTAAATTTTTAAATTTTTACAAGAGGGTAAAATGCCCATTATAAAATATCACAGGGAGTTAATGCTAATTTACGCTTGGGAGGTAAATTATATATTTACTCATATCACATGGATAAAGTGAGGTGAATATGTTATCCATATAAGGTTAAATTGATCATTTTTCAAATGAAAAAATAAAGTATCAGTCGAATTATAAAGTGTGTGCGCAACACCTTCATTAGGAAAGAGTTAAATTGTTCATTATTTCATATCATAGAGGATAACTTGTATATTTATGTATCACAGGAGGGTAAATTATCCATAAAACATATTACATAGAGTCAATTTACACAAAACCCAATAATCTAATCCATTCAAGTCAGTTAATAACTGATCTTTTGTTCCGAGAAGAGTATTCAAATATTAGGTTTAAATAATCTCTTTGAAAACGCGTCAGACATATTTCTTTAAGCAGAGATTCAAAATCCGCAGACTTTTAGTTACACAACATTTTTTTTTTTTTTTAAATTAGTTACATAACTATACATAGAGAGAAATGCCCTTTGTGTTTTATATAGCTTAAAATACGGATGTATTTATGCACCCAAAAGTCATAGATAAGGATCTTAGGTCTGCCCAACATTATCGTACGTCAAGTGGACTTATACTTAATTTTATTTTCAAATAAATTCGGATTTATTTTACTTTAATTTTTCCTCTTCTATAAATTAAGACGAGAGAGCATAGCGACAGTATCTCAAACTCTCAACACATTTGTACTTATACAAAGTAAGAAGTGATGGCCGGATTACCATGCAAGTTGACTGCCCAGCTAGCGTTCAAGGCCGGCGGTGATGTATTTCATAACCTCCTCGCCAATAAGCCTAAGCATTTGAGCAATGTCAGCCCCGGAAAAATTCACGGTTGTGATTTGCACCAAGGGGAATTTGGTAAAAATGGCTCGATTATCCAATGGAGCTACACTCTTGGTATGTTTATATATATGAATTGATAATTATGTCAGAAAACCTGAATACTTCGAAATAACACAAAGTAGCGTATCAAATACATGGGAGATACGGATATGTGTGGAATATGTATTCGATACACCAGATGGCATATCGATAATAAAAATAAATTAAAATTAAAATAGATACTTATCGAATACATTAATTGGCATCAAGACACCCGGTGGATTATTTATGTTATTATTCGGGTTAAATTTGAATTATAAAGTCTCTAAGGTTATAAACGACTAGTACCACACTCTGTCTCTTATTCAAGTCTCTCTCTTATAGGTCATAAAATCTCAAAAATGAATTATTTTCATTGATGTGCTATGTTAAGAATGAATTATGTTTGCTTTTTCATTTATTTTAATTATGTTTTTACATCTATATTCATGCCGTATCATATTCAATAAATTTTAAAAAATCCATATCTTTGTTTCCCTATCAAATGGCATAGCCACGTTAAGAGAAGGGGGTGCATGGATCAACACTAACATATTCATTTTATTTTACATTTTGAAGCGTACTTAAAACACAATAATACTTTTGAGGGATTGACGATTTTTACGTATAAAAGTCACTTCAATTTCATATTAATCTCGCTTTCATCTTCATCTATATTTTTAAATGACACTATGGTTAATTATCTAGATAAAGATGTATTTGATAATGTTTCGAATGATTCAATCATGAAGTGATTTCAATCTATGACAAATCGATATGGACATTATAAAAAGAAATAATCTCATTTTATATAACTTATTTTGAACTTAGAAGTAATTTGGTCGAATTTCATTATTGTTATTGAGTTTTTTTTATTAATATTTTAAATTAGTCATTAATTTTATAGTTGACCCCGAGGAATATAAAAATTCTTAGTTCCGCCACTCTATGTATTGTAAGCTATCCGTATCCCCATATTTGTATACGTGCAACATAGTTAGTAAATAATCAAATTGTCTAAATATATTTAATAAAAAAAAATCATTTAGTGTTTAATATTATATTTAATCAACTTTTTAATTAGTTAATTGGTTATACTTAATTTATTGATTAATCATCCGATTTATGTCTAGATGGAAAACAACAGATTGCAAGAGAAATGATTCAAGACATAAACTTGGAGAAAAAACAAATTTCATTTAAGGTGGTACAAGGAGATTTGATGGAGTTGTACAAAAGTATGATTATAACTATGCATGTAGAAACAAAAGGAGGAGTCGACTTTATCACATGGACCATTGATTACGAGCTACTTAGTGAAGATAATCCACATCCGCTTTCATTCTTAAACTTCTTCCTCGAATTCACTAAAGATGTTGAGACTCATATTTTTGGGTGAAAAAATTGTATGTGGGGACTTAATTTGATTCGCCAAGTTATGTGTGATTTTCATGTTATTCACTGTGTATCTAATGAATTAAAATGGAAAAGTATATAAAATAAGGCATCATTCGAGGTGCTACAAATAAGGAATTTGTAACTTCTTAATTAATAAGATATAAAGTGCTTGGTGATTTTTATTTATGCTTATGATTCAGAGTTTTGAGGATATTGTTAATTATTTTGTCTTCATAATGTTCTTATTGTTAATAATTTTCAGATATTATTAATAATTTTCTAAAGTTTTGAGTCTTAACTAGGAGTGTCGATCGATGAATAATGATTAATGTAATGATTTCTTGATGTAGTTTATCATTGTACTTTAATATCAATGAACTATATCTTAATATATTCTCTTATATAGTGATAATATATTCACCTAGAGTTTATGTATATATTATAATGCATTGCTAATAAAGGACATTAATCACTATATCTGAAAATTATTGAAAAATTACATTAGTCATGGAGGTCGAATTATTGAAAAATTTTGAAGTAGGATACTGCCGGAAAATGTTGAAGCAATTTTATGTACCCGTGATTGACTCGAAGGTTATCTAAGAATTTTATATCATGTTTTATTTTAAATTTTAATTTTTTTTTTTTGATATATATGTTCTTAATATTTCATAATTATGATAGGTTATAGTTTCTTATGAAAAAGATGAAGACAAATTACTCTCCATAAACATTGACAGCTTGGTTACGAAACTTGGGAGTGCTCATCTTAATAATTAGAAATGTTTTAGTAAAATACTTTAGATTGAAAATTATGTTTTTATTGTAGTTTTTACTTTCTACTAATTAAGAATTTATGATGTAATTAAAAAAATTCAAGTATATTTGAAAATGAATTAGAGTAATTAATGTCCCTTGTTTAGCATTTGCATTTTATTATTTGGAACTCAATTTTTAAATCTATGTTGCAATAATTTTTTTGTTAAAAAAAAAAAAGGGGGGCCGACCCGGCCTAAACCTGTTTATTATTTTGGATTTTATTTAGCTGCAAAATAATGTGTCATGTGGAACTAAATAAAAGAATAAATCAATGTTAACTAGTAATAACTCTTTTTTAGATATAAATTACATCATTACATCAACTAATAACATCAAATGACAAATCAAAAATATATTTGAATAGAATCAAATTACAAAGAAAATAATTAACTATCAATAAACTAGTATTAAGCTAAAAAAAACTCACATTAATATAGATTATACCTAAGACTTCTTGGTCATGGAGCCTCAGTTTTACCAACGAGGTAGGCTTTATTGCCTAACTAGCAGTAACTTAAAAATTAAATATACTGTAATATATATCCATTAATAATGTAATTTTCATTTGGATTATGGTTAAAAGAGTTTTGGATAAAAGGGTCGGGTCAGGTTTGGGTCTAGGTCTGGTCAAAACGGGTCATAATCGGGTCTGGTTCACCTTTTTTTTTTTTTACAACAAAAATTATTGCAACATAGATTCAAAAATTGAGTTCCAAATAATAAAATGCAAATGCAAAACAAGGGACATTAATTACAAGCCTCTAATTCATTTTCAAAATACTTGATTTTGTTTGAATACATCATAAATTTTTCATTATTAGAAAGTAGAAACTTCGATGAAAACATAATTTTCAATCAAAAGTATTTTACTAAAACATTTCTAATTATTAAGATGAGCACTCCCAAGTTCCGTAACCAAGCTTTCAATGTCTTTGGAGAGTGATTTGTCTTCATCTTTTTCATCTGAACTATAACCTATCATCATTATGAAATATTAAGAACATATATAATAAAAAAATTAAAAATTAAAATAAAACATGATATAAAATTATTAGATAACCTTCGAGCCAATCACGAGTACATAAAATTGCTTTAGCATTTTCTGGCAGTATCCTACTTCAAAAATTTCCAATAATTCTGTAGATAAATGAAATTTACGCCCAATTAAATAATGACACTTATAAATAATTTATTAGTAATCAATTAATTTTCTATTTTGGGATTTTATTATATTAAATACCGAAAGTAAATAATTATATTAATTGATTTCTAATATTTATTTCTTGGCCAATTATATTTAGCCATGTGTCAAAATGATATATTTAAAGCCAATCAAATTATATTTTGGCCATATAAGTAAGTGGCCACTCAAAGTGCACCACATGTCAAAGTGAGGTGTTTTGGCCAATCAAATAAAGTCTTTCGTTCCAAGGAAGTAAGGGCCAATCAAATCGCGACACGTCACCAAGCTGCTATGAAGGAGACTCTTCAGAATCTATGTAAAGAGGTCGTGTGAATTTATACAAACACAGAGACACATATATATATATATACCTACATACATATGCACATAAAAACACACATATACCCTCATACTCTCATCAAGCTTTGAAGCTCTGCCAAGTTCTGCAAGTTTAAGTCTTCGACTTTCAAATCTGTGATTCCATCCAAAAATCTTCGAGAAGGTCACACCAAACGATTCAAGAACACGCTCAAAGCCCTTGAATCCATATACTCGACGAATCTGCAAATCAAGGAATAAGTCACACATACGATTCAAGAACAAGTCTACTGCTTGAATCCATACATCTACCGAAGAGAAGAATCAAAGGATTCACACATAGAGATTTGTAACAACTTTTAAATTTCAAATAAATATTATTTGTTACTTCTTATTTTATTGTCTATTTAAGCTTTTTGCAGACTTTAAAATTTGTTGTAAACAAATTTTTGACACGCCCGGTGGGACCTCTCTACCTCTCATCTCATCTCTTCAAGAAAACATCAATGGCCCATCCAAGAAAGCATCGACCTTTGACTGACTTGATGGAGGATCCAAACACCTAGGTCATCGAAAAGGAAGCACGAGATGATTTTCAAAACAATGAATCTTCACCCCGTTCTCATCGTTCAATCGCGATGCATGTTATGACGACAAGTACTATGACTATGGAAGAACAACTTCTCTCCTGCGAACTTAACTATCTTCGCTCTTATAGAATTAGCCATTCGAGCACTCTCAATGTTATCAAAATGTGTCTTAAGATAGCTACCAAGCCAGCCATATACATGAAGTCAATCCTCTTAACCCTCGATATATCACCGCCAATACAGGAATGGCTAAGCAAAACTTTTCTCCAGATGCCATCATGCTTGCAACCTTGAAGACGCTTGGTCGTATACGATTAACACTTTTACTTGGAACAAAAAACCTACATATCCAACACACCAATAAAGCAACTGTGTAAGTCTCTTCTCTATCAAGATCTACTATCTCGAGGGTATCGAAAGGGGCATTTTCTTCTGTTGTCCGATCAAGAGTCGAATAAGCGGGAATCTCCCCAAAAGAATTATAAGAAAGTCGGGGCTTTGTTACTACTTTCTTAGATGATCGTTGACGTGGTTCCCGATATCTGATAGAACCTCTAAACCAGAAATGCACCAAGTCAAGAATGTTTAACCCGTCAGAATTGCCGTCTCCTAAATGATGATATGTCAAAAACAAATGTTGACAACTAGAAGGAAGGAATGATTTGCCCTCTCCATCAACTTCAAGAAGCTCCTTCGCTGATGGAATCACCTCGTCATATAATAGACCGCGAAGGGAAAGTCCACCGATTTTATGCAAATCCCACAGAGAAATGGATAGTTCCCCAACTGCTGTGTAGAGCGAATTGGTGGATGGACTCCATAGGTCGCAGAAGGTGCAAATGATGATTTCGTCGACGTCATAAGTGAACAAAGAAGCCAAACTGCATCATGTATCCCAACTCGATGGAGATTCTTGTTCCTCTTTGCTAAGACATCAACAACCCACTCCCATTAACCTGAAACATGAGTACCATGAAGACCTCCATGAAGAGTACCATGAAGACCTCCATGAAGCCGATGAATGAATAAGGTGCGAGAAACTGGATGGTGAACCTTTGTTAAGTGCATTAGGCTGCAAAATACACACTTTCTAATGCTTAGGCGTGGCCGAAGAGAATACACTAACATCCTTTAAAACCTCCAATGAAACATTTGATGAGTGTGGCTCATTAGACAGGGTGTATTCTAGGGCGAATTGACCAATTGCATGTTGATACACAGTTAAAGTAGTTCCTTTTGTTTTATCTGCATCATCCTTCTTGATCATGTAGAGGCTCGGGTATGGAACTTTGCAGTCGATAAGCTCCATTGGTGCCGCGATGATATATTTGCAACAAAGATAAAATATTGGTTAAAAAAAAACCGAATAAAAATAAGTAAAGAATGCAATGGAAATAAAAAGGAATAGAGGGGCAGGATGAGAAATTGATGTTGTGGAACTAGATATAACCTTGATATATATTTTCATTTGTGCTGAAGGTGTATATAGTTCAAGGTACTACTCCCTAAGGATACGGTACAATCTCCCTAGGCTATGGTACAAACCCATTGTTCATATTATAATATCTAAAAGCTTGATGAAATTGTCCAAGTTTTTGGAATTTCTTAAAAAAAATTGCCAATTACGTGATGTGGAAACATATTAACAAATGACCAAGTTGTTTGTGATTTGAGGTCAACAATGAAAGAAAGTTTTCCAAAAAACCATCCGACTATAAAAAAGGGTTAATTGATTTTATTAGTTGCTGCTTCATATTGTGTATAAGATTAAATTATCGATTTTGGTCGCACACCCGATTAAATTATCGAATTTTTTCTTTAAACTTGTTGCTGATGAAGGTAAGGAGTTTGGAGTGCTCTTTTATAGATCCCACTTGGATATTATAATGTGCAAGAAAGAAGATTTTGGGAATTTTAAATTTTCCTAGTCTTGGAATGAGTTGATTCAAAGTTCATTCGATTTCCTAAAGAATTAGATTGTTGCATTATCAAATGCGGATTCCCATTCCTACAATGGGAAGTTTAAATTTGTTGGTCCCATGTGGTCAGATGAGGTCTAAAGGGGGGGGGGGGGGGGATGTATAGACCTCTGAAACTTTTTAATCAAATTTTAAACTTCAAAACTGTTGTTCAAACTTAAACAGACTAAGCTGTTACCGAACAATAAGTTTACAAGGCTGATCGCGAACAAATCTTTGAACAGCTTTGTTGACCACTAATCTGATAATTACTTAGCTGATTTTTGTTAAAATCATTTTCAATACTAGAATACTTGCAGTGGATTTTCAAAGTATTTTTCACAAGTAAACTTAGTATTTTGAAAATTTTGTCCCCAGTTTTGTAAACTCCTTTAAATTAATTTTCAAACAGTTTTATAAAGTGTTTTATACAGATCTGAAAATATGCAGAAAAACTTATGCAGAAATGAACACCAGAATTTTTATAGTGGTTATATGGATTTAAATCCTTTAGTCCACTCTTCCAAGTCACTTAGATCTTGGGTTATACTATAAACACACAGTTTACAATATACTCTGCATGTGCTTCACAACAAATGATCATCAACAAGTTCGCAATAGGAAATCACAAAGAAACTCCTATTCTCTGAAGTAATATCACTCACTAAGATGGATATCTACTCCGCACAACTCTTTTCTTTTACAGATTCACTCAGAAATGTTTTCTTGAACTTCAACGGCTTCTGTCAACAAATGACGTTCAACAGATGAGTGATCTGTTCTTGAGCTTTGAGACTTAGAAAATATTTTGGCTTTGAATTCAATCTCTCAGAAGTTGTGTCTTTTTCTTTCTTTGTCTCTTCAGCTATTTGTAGTCACTCTTCGAATTATGTTCGTTGAAGAAAGACACAATTCAAATTTCTTGATTTCTGGTCCTTAATTTCCGCGAACGGCTCTCTGCACAGTGACAGTACTGCGAACTGTACTTTCTGTCAGGCAGCATTAAATGCACCAAGCTGATACGAGGTCTTTCTCCAATAATTTGTCTTTAATAACCTTGTACTTCAGCATTTATTACTTCCAGGGGCATTTATTACCGTTGGGTAGACTTCTTGATCCTTTCCTCTTGGCTGATCGAAAGTGCAAGTCTGATGATTAACAAAGCTGATCCCAAACTTGAACAAATCTGATTTGAGATGGCTGATCTTCACCAGTCTGATTTCTTTCTTTCAGCAGATCAGTAGTCTTCTGGACCTTGTATCTTTGACCCTTCTTATAGTCTTCTTAATTGGTCCAAATTCTTCTAAGGGATTTTACAACTAAATTTTCCAGACTTAGCTGATCTTAGGTTTTGGAAATCATCAAAACCACCCTTTACTAATTGACTTCAGTGCTTTTCATCTTCATCCTTATCCAACAATTTCCCCTTTTTTGATGATGACAAAACTTCAGCTAAGTACCTGTTTTACCTATACTAAAGTCTTGATCCTCAAAATTTTCTGAGATAGAAAAGATGTGTTGGAAACAGAACTTGTACTTTTTATTGATAATATGATAATGATTACAAGTTACAATTTCTGTTTAGATAGGATAACTGATTACAATGGATTTGCCTATACTAACTATCAACTTCTCCATCATCTCGTTCAAGCACTTTTTCATATTCATACGAAGACTCTTCATCATCATCTTCTTCAACTTCATCAGCATCATCATCTAAGAGTAGATTAGACTTAGCAGCTTCCATCTTTTCTTTACTTTGCTGCTCTTTTAGCTCTTCCATTAATCTCTTAGTTTTCTCAGTGTTTTTGTACTTGGTGAATGGCTCTGTTTGTTCTTCAGCAGATTCCTTGTTTGCAGCCATTTCTTCATCAGACTTGGCTTTTTCCTTGGTTTCTTCTTCAGACTTTTCTTAGCCTTCAACCTTTCCAAGTTTCTGACTTTCATCAGCAGCCTGAAGAGTTGGCTCCTCTTCCATTTTCTCTTCCCCCTTTTTTTCATCATCAGAATTGGTGACACTGGCAGGTTTGATAGTAGGGTTGAGTGCAACTGACTGAATCTTCATTGCCGCACATAAAGCTTTGATGTTCTGATTTGCTACATCATGGCTGGCAGTTAGATGATTTAGAGAGGTGCTGATGGTATCATTCTGATCATTTAGGCAGTCAACACTGATTTGCATTGTGGCAAGTTCTTTCTGAATAATATCTCCAGCTTTATTAACTTCTTGGCACAGTGCAACATTTACTGCCTTTTCTTGTTCACTGACATTGATGAAAGATGCAGTGAGATCAACAATGTTGTTTTCAGCTCTTTTCAAGGCAGTATGAAGATGATTTACATCGGCCTTTACATCTTCAATATTCATGTTCATCTCCACAACACTCTGAGTCATCTGCCTAGTATGATCCTCAAGCAGAGGAAAATTATCAATTGCATTCTTGATTGTTCCTGCAGTAAGTAATTGCATGTGCTCAAGCTGTAATCTGTTAGATTCTGCTAATTCTTGCTGCATTTTCTTTAACTGCGTGTTGTTCCTCTCTTCCATTTTCCTTATTGAATTTTTCATTAACAATTGGAAAGCTTCCATCAGTGATGAATGCAAATCAGCTGATGAAGCAGCAGGATCAGCAGCTTGGTCATCTTCACACTCCTGGTGGACAGGGGCATCTTTCAGTTCAGTCTCTTGATCAACATTGGACTCCTTAGCTTTCCACTCAATTGCTAAGGGTTCATTAACAGCTTTGGGCTGATCAGTGAGATCTTCAAAGATTTTACTTATGATTTTGCCGTCATCAGTAAAGGTTGTTGTTTGACGAATTTGTCTCACAACAGGCCATGGCTTTGGAGAAGATGCCTTTACCTTAGGCAGTTCATAGTAATCCTTCACTTCTTTGCCAAAAGTGATATGTTGAATACTTGGCAGCGAGGGCAGCTCACTTGAAGATCCTTGCTGATATCTAGACTTAGCAGCCCATTTCTTCAGTGCAGTCATAACAACTATTTGAATGACCCTTTCAACAGAATCATCAGATTTTCTTCTCTTTGCAGGCAAAGTGTTGGCAATAATCTTTGCTTCATCAGTAGCAAAGTCCTTGGCATACTGATGCATAGCATCTCTGACGAAGTCAGGATCCAAGGCTTGTGATATGGAGTCAGTTTTCAGTCATTGAAGAACCCACCTTTCTTCATCAGCCAACTCCTTTCAACTTTGATGTTCTTCAATTGACTTATTCATCCTATAGTCTCTCCACTTCATGTACCTTGGCTTCTCATGAGTGAATAAAGTCTTGAGCATCAATTTCTGATCAAAATAAGCTAAGGCCTTCTCAAACCTGTTGAAGATAGATTTTTCAGAATTAATAATATCAAATGATCTTCTAACTTCAAACTTGTCCTTTGGCTTTACAAAGCCAGCTGGCATCTTTGGCTTAGCTTCTTTAGATCCACCAATCTTGATCCCACCAGCATGAACAGGTCCATGAGTATCCTTCTTGCTCAGCTCAATGACCACAGCAAGTTCAGCATCTTCAGCATCCTTACGTTCTGCTTCAGACATCTTTCTCCTATGTTCATCTTTTGCTGCTTGAATCTTGCTAAGTTCAAGGATCCTTTTCTCCTCCTGTTCGTCTCTTTTTCTCTGCTCAGCTTCCTCCCTCTTTTTCTTATCAGCAGCAGAAATTTTCTTCCTTTTGATAAGAATCTTTCTTTTCCCTTTGTCAGCTTGGGCAGGAGCAGGACCAGCAGATGCAATGGGTGCAGCTGCTATAGGGTTGATGATCATCACATCTGGATCATCTTGAGGTTTAGTGACCTCAACTGTTGGTTTTTCTGGAGCAGTCTATTGCGCATCAATCTGTTCAGCAGCAGACGTTTCTTTAGTGCCAACATGCCTCTCTGCTGATTGAGGACTTTGTCTTACCAAGATTGTTGGCTCAGTGGGTGAGTCAACAAAAGTCATCTTCTTTCTCACGGATCTCTTAAGTTTTTCTTGAACAGGCAAGGAAGCACCTGTATCTTTAAGTTGACTTCTCGTCCTGTGAGCAACTGTCTCATCAGGATGTTCAGCAGATGGAGTTCTTGAAGAAGAAGCAGGAGAAATATTCTTTATCTCTGCAGTAGTCTGATTTATGATGGCATCAGCTACCTCCTTTGCACTAGACTCGTCTGTTCTGGCTTCAACAGCTGGCTGGGCTGTTTGAACAGATGTCTTGGTTTTCTTCTTTTGAGCCACTTCCTTAGGCTAATTAGCTTTCTTCTTTTCAACAGCAAGCTGAGCTGTTTTCACCAATTTCCTTTGCCTTTTGGCAGGAACCTCTTCCTTAGGTTCCTCTAAGTCTTCATCAGCTTCGACCTAATCAGCTTCGACCTCATCAGCTTTTCTTTTCATGACAGGTACGTACTTGGCCATTGCCTTAGCAGTGTGAATTTCTTTCCCATTTGTCATTTCACAACCCATGTTGTGAAGCAGATAGCTTAAGGTGATTATGTGATTCGTCTGTTGAGAAGACTTCTTGCCTTTCTTCTCATGAAAGTTGGCCAGTATGTACCAAACGACAACTGACCAGTTCACTTCCAAATCATAGTAGATAGCCACCATTATGCTAAATCTCTTCATAGTGACAGCATCCAAAGAGAATGTGCAATTCTCTATCGGCTTCGCAACCATATCAGCCATACGCTGATATTCATCCTTCAGTTGCCTTTTCTTGATGTTGCCAGTCAACATCTCACTTTCTTTGGCACAGATTGCCCAGAATTCTTGAACTTTTTCTTCAGCAAGGGTGGTGATGTCATGTCGATCACTGTTTGGCAGACCAAACGTATCGTGAAGCAGAACAGGGGTTGTGACTATGGATTTACCCCCAATAGTGGCCTTACTCTCTCTCTTCGTGAAATCCACCTCAGCAGTCCTGTAATACTCCAAGACTTGGTCCTTCCAGACCAGACCTTCGTGCAGCTCCATGAAATTCACCAGAGAAGCAGCCTTGAATTTCTCAACAGTTGCTTCATCAATTCAGTACCAGATTTATAGTATGCATCGTAGACAAGATACATACCCTCCGCCTTGGCTTCTTGACTTGAACTCATAGTGAATCTGTGGAAGTTAGTGAAAGAACAAGATTTGCAGAAGATAGGATGCAAGGAATTTTCTCACAAATGCTCTAAGTATTTTAGGGTGCGTAAAGAATGACAAGTCTGATCAGATCTGGATTTATAGAGTTAGGGTATTTCGGTTTTCGTGATACCAGCGAACCGTTAGATCCGTTTATTGTCAGTCCTGATCGTGCGGCGTTAGTTACGCATTTTTAAATTCAAAAAGCATTTAATTACAGGCGGGAATGCGAACCGCCTCAATACACTTGTAAAAGCGTGTTTTAAAATAAAACGTTTTTAAACAGTAAGCTTTTACACAGCTGATCAGACGAGTAAATTAAATTACTTATCTGATGGGACTACCGTCCTGATGACAGATTGTTATCAGTGAAAGCCAATAACTGATAACCTTCCTCGGCTGTTTGTCAATCCAGCTAGATAAATAATCTTCAATCTTCAAGACTTTAATCTTCTGATGAAAACATAACTTCAACTAACTTCCATCAACAAATTTCATCTTTTAATCAGAAGTACCGCTAGTCTTACACGTTCCCCCTGACTTTAAGAACTCATAAGTTAACTAGTCTGTTGAGAGTTAATCCTTGAAGATAATACAATGAGTAAGCTGTTGAAATTCAGTCTTCTGATGAGTTCCCCCTCAGCTTATGCATCCAATTTTAGTAGACCTAGTTCGGCTCTTAGAGTTGAAAACCTTGTCTCACTTAGAGGTTTTGTGAAGATGTCAGCAATCTGATTTTCAGTAAACACATATTCTATCATGACATTTCCTTTCTCCACGTGATCTCTAATAAAGTGATGTTTGATCTCAATATGTTTAGTCCTTGAATGACTTGTAGTATTCTGAGTAAGGCTGATTGCACTTGTATTGTCACAATAGATAGGTATTCCACTTATTTTTATGTTGTAATCTTCTAGTTGATGCTTCAACCATAATATTTGTGCACAGCAAGCTCCAGCAGCTATATATTCAGCTTCAGCAGTTGATATGGATACTGAAGTCTGTTTCTTACTCATCCAAGAGATCAAACGACTACCTAAGAACTGACAGGCACCTGTTGTGCTTTTCCTGTCAATCTTGCAGCCAGCAAGGTCAGAATCTGAATATCCAATAAGTTCAAATCCAGATTCCCTAGGATACCACAATCTCAAATCTTCAGTACCTTTAAGATATTTGAGTATCCTTTTGGCAGCTAAGAGATTAGATTCCTTAGGATTTGATTGATACATCGCACAAACCCCAACAGAGTACATAATATCAGGTCTGCTAGCTGTTAAGTACAACATAGACCCAATAATTCCTCTGTACTTAGTTATGTCCACTGATTTTCCATCTTCATCTTCATCCTAACGAAGACTAGTAGACATTGGAATATTAGCAGTAGAGCTAGTTTCCATACCAAATTTCTTGAACAGATCCTTTGTGCATTTTGCTTGGCTGATGAAAATTCCATCAGGCAACTGTCTTACTTGCAAACCAAGAAAATAATTAAGTTCTCCCATCATGCTCATTTCAAACTTGTTCTGCATCAGCTTTGAGAACTTATCACACATCTGTTGATTTGTTTAACCAAAAATGATGTCGTCCACATATATTTGCACAAGCAAAATATGTTCTTCCCATTCAATATTGAACAAAGTCTTGTCTACCTTACCTTTACGAAATCCTTTAATTAAAAGAAAATCAGATAGGGTATCATACCATGCTCTTGGAGCCTGTTTCAGTCCATAGAGGGCTTCTTCAGACGATACACCTTGTCTTCTTCTTGATAAGCTTCAAATCCAGGTGGTTGTTCAACATAAACTTCTTCTTGCAATTCTCCATTGAGAAAAGCTGATTTCTCATCCATTTGATAGACTGTGAAATTATTGTGAGCAGCATAGGCAAAAGTTTCATCAAAGTCAATACCTTCTTCTTGACAATAGCATTTGGCAACTAATCTTGCTTTATTTCTGGTGACAACACCATCTTCATTCATTTTGTTCCTGAATACCCATTTAGTGCCAATAACTCTTTGATGACTTGGTCTAGGAACTAAGTACCAGACTTCATTCCTTTCAAATTGATTTAGCTCCTCTTGCATAGCTTCGATCCAGTTTGAATCACTAAGAGCTTCTTCAATCTGTTTGGGCTCAATTTGAGATAGGAAGCTGACAAACATTGCTTCACTTGCAGCAGCTCTCCTTGTCTTTACTCTATCCAAAGGATCACCAATCACCAGCTCTGGTGTGTGATTCTTGAGCCATCTAAGATGAGGCTGGAAATCATAATGTTGACCTCTGTTGTGATCTTGCACCACTACTGTTGGAGTTCCAGTAGTAGTCTGTTGAACAACAGTTGTCTGTTGAACATTCTCTGGTCTGTCAGCTGTTTGCAACTCCTCTGTTAGACAATCAACATTGTGATTTTGAACAGCACTTGAGTTTGCAGCTGAGTTGAGATCAGGTAGTATGATGGGAACATATTGTTCATTCTTCTCAACACTCAATTTCTGAAAATCAGTAGACTGATTCTGACCAGTATTTTGATTCTTTTCAGAAGATTGACTTGGCTCATCAAATACTACATGAATGTATTCTTCTACAAATAAAGTTCTTTTGTTAAAGACTCTGTAAGCTTTACTAACAATAGAATATCCTACAAATACTGCTTCATCAGCCTTTTCTGCAAAAGTAGTAAGGTGATTTTTCCCATTATTTAAAACAAAGCATTGACAACCAAAAATTCTAAAGTAATGAATGTTTGGCTTCCTGTTGTTCCAAACTTCATATGGAGTCTTGTTTTGGTGCTTGTTGATCATGCATCTGTTTTGGGTAAAGCATTCTGTATTTGTTGCTTCTGCCCAAAATCTTTGAAGCAGCTTAGCTTCAGCTATCATGGTTCTTGTAGCTTCTTTCAGAGTTCTGTTTCTCCTTTCAGCAACTCCATTCTGTTGAGGGGTTCTAGCAGCAGAGTACACATGACTGATTCCTCTGGCATTACAATACTCTTCAACAGTAAGGTTTGTAAATTCCGTCCCTCTATCTGATCTGATTTTCAGTATTTTCATACTCTTTTTATTCTGAATTTGCTCCATCAGATTTGTAAGATGCTCCTTGGTTTCACTTTTCTTCTTCATGAAAATCACCCAAGTGTATCTTGAATAATCATCCACAACAGCTAGGCAGTATTTCTTTCCACCATTGCTGATTGGATCAATGGGTCCAAATAAGTCCATATGTAGCAGCTCCAAAATCCTTCCAGATGATTGGTGCTTCTTGCTTTTGAAAGATGACTTGATTTGTTTACCCTTCTGACATGCGTCACAAAGCTTATCTTTGCTCATGACTGTCTTTGGAATTCCTTCTACCAGATCATTCTTGATAAGTCTGTTGATGGTTATGAAATTCACATGATTCATTCTTTTTTGCCACAGCCAACTGACTTCACTTGGTGTTGATGCCACCAAACACACACTTGAATTCTTGTCAACAGAATTCCAGTCCACTGTGTAGACATTCCCTTGTCGTCTTCCAGATAAAATGACCTTCTTTGTTCCAATATGTTCAACGTAGCACTTATCTGTTGAGAAGATGACTGAATATCCTTTGTCACAAAATTGACTTATGCTCAGCAAATTGTATTTGAGGCCTTTAACATAGGAGACGTCAGAAATCTCAATGTTGCCTTTGATCAGCTTTCCACTTGCTACAATCTTGCCTTCCTTGCTGTCTCCAAACGTCACATTTGGACCATCCACATCAACATCATCAGTCAGCTCATGTATGTTTCCACACATGTGTCTTGAACAGCCACTGTCCAAGTACCAGATCTTCTCTACTTTACTCCTACTCCTAATACTAACATACAAAACAAAATAAAATTGTTTTAGGTACCCTTATTGAGAGGGTCCTGAAGGAATAGTTCCACCTTTGGCAACCCAAGATGTTGATGTCTTAGGCTTCTTAGGCTTTTGAGTTTCAACAGGAGCATGAACAACTTTGCCTTTATCACGTTCATCAGATTTGTCATGTTGTTGATAATCAGCATGATAAGGATAATGTTCATAAGCAGAATAAGATGCATGATAAGCAGGATATGCATGCATTTGATGATCATGATATGGTGCATAGTAAGTTGGAAATTGAGGCGCATGATACATAGGAGTATATGCAGCAGGTTGCACATAATAAGACTCATTGCCATACCAAGCATTTTGATTTTTCTTGTTTTTATGCTTCTTTGGTTTACTAGATGCTTGCTCATTAACAGACGAATTAGTTTTATCACTAATCTTATTGATTTTAGCCTTATCAGAAGACTTCCTAGGACTCTTCTGTTTGGACTTACCAGTCTGTTTTCCTACACTAGGCTCTTTGCTCTTTTTAGCCTTAGGAGTTTTCGTCTCCTTTAACACTTTCTCAGGTGAAGCAGGTTTAGTAGTCTGAACATACAGAATGACCTTACTGTTGTCAGTTGATATAAACTTTTCAGTATGGTTTAGTTCTAACTTATCCTGATCTAAAGGTGTCTTCTGTTTACTAGAACTATGAGTGGATGCAACAGATGACTTTTCATGAGACTCAATTATTTTCTCAAGTTCCACGATTTTTCCTTTAAGTACTTCACATTCAGCTCTCAGAGATTCATTTTCTTGCTCAAGCTGTTTGTATTCATCTGATTCTTTTGGCTTTTCAGCTTTGAGTTTCAGAGAATTATTTTGCTCTTTTAGCAATATCATCTCTTCCTTAAGCTTTGTAAATGCCTCAGCAATACTTGTATTGTTAAGCATCATTTTCTCGAATGATTTAAACAATTCATTATCAAGAGGAGTTACCTCATCATCCTCAGAGCTATCAGATTCCTTAGCCATCAGACAGAGAAGAGCAGGACTCTCTTCATCAGAGGACTCTTCATCAGAAGTGTCTGAATCCGAATTTGATGAGTAGATAGCAGCTAGCTTTTCCGCTTCTGCCACCAGCACCTTGCCTTTCTGATGCTTTCTTTCTTTTCTGATTCTCTTTTCTTCTTCAGTGTACTTTTCATCTTTAGGATATGGGCAGTCTCTGAAGAAATGACCCAATTTCCTGCAGTTATAGCACATCATTTTAGATTTATAAGAATCTTTATCTTGAGAAGAAGAAGTAGGGTTAGAAGTAGAAGCATTGTTGTATTTGTTCTTCATTTTTCGTTTGTAGAACTTCTTGAAATTATTCATCAGCAATGCAATGTCTCCAGCAGTGTACTCCTTTTTGTTGAGTATTGTGGCTTCATCAGATGAGTCCACGTATTTGGTTTTGTAGGCTGGCCTTCTAGGATTTTCAGCAGCAACCTGGGCAGCTGTGGGACTTGAAGTGGAGGTTTCTTCAATACCCATTCTTGGAAATTTATACTCATACGCCTTGAGTACTGAGAACAGCTCGGTGAGTGAGATATTTCCCAAGTCTCTTGACTCTTCCATGGCTGTCACCTTCATGTTAAACTTAGGAGGTAGAGCCTTCAGCACTCTGACGGTTATCTCCTTATCAGTGAAGGTTTTTCCAAGCTTTAAAACTTCATTCAGCGTCCTTGTAAACCTTGTATCCATCTGATCAATAGTTTTTGCAGACTTCATCTTGAAGTTGTCCAGCTTTTCCAGAGCAACACTCAGCTGATGCTCTTTAATGGTGTCGTTTCCTTCGCTCATATCACGGACCTTATCCCACATTTCTTTGGCAGTCTTGCAGTGCTTGACTTTGTCAAATCTGTCATTGTCAAGGGCCTTGATCATGATGAAACGGCCAACTTTATCCAGATTGTACAGCTTGATTTCTTCAGCTGTCATCTCTGTTAAGTCTTTATCCACCACTATATCGACTTCATCAACCTTGATAGTCTTGGTGAATTTGAATGGACATTTGATGATACATGTGTACATGTTATCATTGTAGGCAGCTAAGAAGATCTCCATTCTGATCTTCCAATCTTCCAAGCTCATACCAGCTATGTGGGGAACATGGCTGATGCAATCCATTTTTCAAAAATTTTAATTTTTCAAAAAGATGCTCTTTTGAAAATTTTGAAAACCTTTGAAAAACACTCGGATCAAGCTCGTTGATGAGGCAGCTGATTCTAATGAACCACCCGCTCTGATACCACTTGTTGGTCCCAAGTGGTCGGATGAGGTCTAGAGAGGAGGGGGGGGTGAATAGACCTCTGAAACTTTTTAATCAAATTTTAAACTTCAAAACTGTTGTTCAAACTTAAACAGACTAAGCTGTTACCGAGCAGTAAGTTTACAAGGCTGATCGCGAACAAATCTTTGAACAGCTTTGTTGACCACTAATCTGATAATTACTTAGCTGATTTTTTGTTAATATCAGTTTCAATACTAGAGTACTTGCAGCGGATTTTCAAAGTATTTTTCACAAGTAAACTTAGTAGTTTGAAAATTTTGTCCCCCAGTTTTGTAAACTCCTTTAAATTAATTTTCAAACAGTTTTATAAAGTGTTTTATACAGATCTGAAAATATGCAGAAAAACTTATGCAGAAATGAACACCAGAATTTTTATAGTGGTTATATGGATTTAAATCATTTAGTCCACTCTTCCAAGTCACTTAGATCTTGGGTTATACTATAAACACACAGTTTACAATATACTCTGTTTGTGCTTCACAACAAATGATCAGCCACAAGTTCGCAATAGGAAATCACAAAGAAACTCCTATTCTCTGAAGTAATATCACTCACTAAGATGGATATCTAGTCCGCACAAACTCTTTTCTATTACAGATTCACTCAGAAAATATTTTCATGAACTTCAACGGCTTCTGTCAACAAATGACGTTCAGCAGAAGAGTGAGCTGTTCTTGAGCTTTGAGACTTAGAAAATATTTTGGCTTTGAATTCAATCTCTCAGAAGTTGTGTCTTCTTCTTTCTTCGTCTCTTCAGCTATTTATAGTCACTCTTTGAATTATGTCCGTTGAAGAGAGACACAATTCAAATTTCTTGATTTCTGGTCCTTAATTTCCGCGAACGGCTCTCTGCACAGTGACAGTACTGCGAACTGTACTTTCTGTCAGGCAGCATTAAATGCACCAAGCTGATACGAGGTCTTTCTTCAATTATTTGTCTTTAATAACCTTGTACTTCAGCATTTATTACTTCCAGGGGCATTTATTACCGTTGGGTACACTTCTTGATCCTTTCCTCTTGGCTGATCGAAAGTGCAAGTTTGATGATGAACAGAGCTGATCCCAAACTTGAACAAATCTGATTTGAGACGGCTGATCTTCACCAGTCTGATTTTTTTCTTTCAGCAGATCAGTAGTCTTCTTGACCTTGAATCTTTGACCCTTCTGATAGTCTTCTTAATTGGTCAAAATTCTTCTAAGGGATTTTACAACTAAATTTTCCATACTTAGCTGATCTTAGGTTTTGGAAATCATCAAAACCACCCTTTACTAATTGACTTCAGTGCTTTTCATCTTCATCCTTATCCAACAAAATTTGAATTAAGTCGATTGAATTTAAAAAAAAAAAAAAAAGAACAAAGAACAAGAAGCTCTGTTCGTGAATTTCACATGGAAGAAGGTGAAGAGATATTATTTCCTACACTTGGTCTACAAAGACCATGCATGTTAATGGGCCAAATTGAATGGACCGTAAGTGATGGGTGTTTAATTAAATTATGTATCCACTTAAAGTCCACTTCGATTAAATTCATGTTCACGCTATTCAAATATTTTTTTACCGTGGCGCAATATTTTCCATGTGCATTTTTATGTCAAAGTCGTGACTTACACACTTCAAAGCATGCTTCGAAAGCGTTATTCGTGAATAAGTCTCGAAGGGGTATTTGTAGATATACGAAATTTACGCCCAGTTAATTAATGACACTTATAAATAATTTATTAGTAATCAATTAATTTTCTATTTTGGGATTTTATTATATTAAATCCCGAAAGTAAATAATGGTATTAGTTGATTTTTAATATTTATTTATTGGCCAATTATATCAATCCATGTGTCAAAATGATATATTTAAAGACAATCAAATTATATTTTGGACATATAAGTAAGTGGTCACTCAAAGTGCGCCACATGTCAAAGTGAGGTGTTTTGGCCAACGAAATAAAGTCTTTCTGATGGGGGCTATTTCGCACCCTTTACAATATTCGGATCGACTAAGAGATATCGAGTAGGTTCAACCATATAAGCTCGTTCGGGATCTTCTATCGACCAGTCAAAAACGACTTACCTTGGCGAACAGACTACAATCCGGACTCAAGAAGGACTAATGGGCCGAGTCCTATTAGAATTATGTTTCCATGTAACACTAGGTTTAGTATAATATAAATACCTAGTTAATCATTGTATTAGACACATTCAATTTTACGGATTTTATGCTTACAAAACAGCATAATCCCAAATAATACAAGGAGAATCACTGATTCACCATGTTCATATGGTCCTTTTTTGTGTTGATTGTCATTATTGCTAATTGCTCTAACGAATAAGGCTTTTCCTTGAGATTGATCCATCCTGAATAAAGTAACAGAGCCCTATAAAATAAACATATTGAATACCCCCAATATCACAAACTCACTGATACTAATAACCCGACGAAAACAGGTTAAATCAGTTGGCGCCCACCGTGGGGCTAGGTTAATTATTCGATCGACATATGGCTCGCCCAAGGAAAAGTGATTGTATCGGAGCAAGAAGTAACACAACCACCGGTCATAACACATCTGAAGATCTACAGGACAACAACAATAATGACGCTCAAAACACCAACGAGAATTTGCAAGATCCTCACCCCGATCAGCAGGAACCCCAAGGAGGTCTTCCCGGTACAATTCCAGAAGAACCAGAAGTCCCTGAAATCCCTATTCCTCTCCCGGGCGCTCAGGAGAAATTACGACAAATAGCAATGATCGTTAAATCACTCTCTCCAGAAGAGTTACTCGTACTTGATCAAATTCCTCAGAACGTTAGGGCTCCCAGGACAACTCCTGCTCCAAGAGCGCCAAGGCAAAACGATCAAACGTCTCAACAAGCCGACAGCCCAGCAAGTGAGCGGCGCTAACTGCACAGTCCGCGGCGGGGCAATTCTAAACCTTCCGATAACCATCCCCGAAGAAAACTAGTACAAAGAAAACCACAGCCAGAGCGCAGCGGGTCCAAGGAACGTACAATAATCCCTATCGAGGATGACATAGACGATGTAATCCCAGATCGACGACCAACAACCCGTTTCTCGGAAAAAAAAATCGAAAGGATGGTACAGGAGCAACTCGGACAACGCATACGATCTGTTCAAAACCCGTGGGCCCGAACCGCGGAACTCCAGGAGAGCATTGCGGCTTGTTCTCCCTTCTGTAGAGAAATAAAAGAAGCACAATCCATTGGACAGGTCCCGGGTAGACTACCCCGATATGATGGAACTACTGACCCGGATGATTATATTTTTAGCTTCACGAATATAATGAACTTATATGCCCACTCTGCCGAATTCACCGCCAAGTTAATGGTGACCACATTCGAAGGACTCGCATTGGACTGGTTCACCAAACAACCAGCCAACTCCATATTCAGTTTTAGGGAATTATGCAACAAACTGACGCAGCAGTTTGCCAGTCAGAAGAGGCAAAAGCTCCCGATGAGCTATTTGGGAACCATACACCAACAAGAGGGAGAATCCCTAAGAAATTGGTTGGCAAGATTTAACGTGGAGTTACTCAAAATCGATTCCCCAAATATCGATTACATAATATCTATTCTTTTCGACCTCACGAAGAATAGGCAGTTCGGAAATGCCCTCAGTCGAAAACAACCAAGAACGTTTACCGACATCATGAGCTTGGCGTCTAAGTATATGACCCAAGAAGAGATGAATTCTTTTAAGGATAAAAACAAAAACAAAGCCACAACTTCAGGCTCCAAACGGCATGACAGGGTTCCTGCCCAAAGATCCGTGGATTATGAGCAATCTTTTAGAAAAGGCAACATTTTCCAGCGATTGGAATACAACAAAGCCGACCAACAAAGGCAACCTAATTTCTACCAAAGACCAAGAAACCTCGAACTACCGATCAGAGGCAGGGTGAATCAAGTGGAACACCCAAGGTTAAATGCTCCGATGGAAGAAATATTGGAAGTTCTAGAAAGAAATAACTGGATCCCCGAAGCGAGGAAAATCGCCCAGCCCAGACCTGGGTCTCGAAACTACGACCTATACTGCAAGTACCATAGGGCACACGGACATCGAACGGAAAATAGTTTTCACCTTAAAAGAGAAGTTGAAAAACTAATCGAACAAGGAAAACTAGACGAATACATAGAGCGTGATGACCGCAAGAGGAAAAGAAGTAGAAGCCCTCGGAATAATAATCAAAGGAGGAATTCTCGTCGAAGGTCACCCGAGCATGGTCCTACACAGGAGCTAAACCATGACCAGATCAATGGGACCATCCATACAATATTCGAGGGACCCGCGGGCGGCGATAGTCGTAACGCTCGACGAAGAACTGCCAGATCCATAATCGGAAACTCAAAATACCCAAAAGAAATATGGACTCTGGAAAACAAGTCGTCAAACGACCAGCCGATCAGCTTCAACGAAGGCGAAGTACCCAAAAACATTGTTTGGGACACAAAAGATGATAACCCCGATTTCCCGATGGTGGTGTCGCTAGAAATAGCGAACTATAATGTCAAATGGATCCTAATCGATAATGGGAGTTCAACGAATATCATCTCCCGAGAGGTTTTAGCCCAGATGAACTTGGGACAAATAAACCTACAGAGAGTAGCTACACCATTGGTAGGATTTGGGGGATCCGAAATCATCCCCAGCGGAACAATAAGCTTAAGTGTATCGCTAGGGAAAAAACCACACCGGACAGTGAAGCTAGTAAAATTTCTAGTAGTAGAAACACCCTTCGCTTATAACGTAATATTAGGACGACCAGCTCTCAACCTATTCCGAGCCGTTGTCTCTACTTATCACCAGAAGATAAAATTTCCTACCGACAATGGTATCGGAGAAATAACAAATGATCACTGTATGGCGTGGGATTGCTACAGTACCTCACTAACCTTGAAAGAACACCCCAAATCAGTTACCCCGAGCAAAAGAAAAATCGAAGATGATCTTGTTAGAAACAAGATTGAAATCCCTAGTACTGATCGAATAGATAAAAAGGGAAAGGAACCGCTAGATCTGGCCTTGAAACCCCCAGAGCATAAGGATGTAATTCTAGTACAAGGGGACTCATCCAAAACGACGAGAATAGGTACTGAATTGAGCAAGGAAGGGGAAGTAATGTTAATCAACTTCCTCAGAGATAATGTCGACGTCTTCGCCTGGAGCGCGAATGACATTGAAGAAATTGATCCTCGAATAATCAAGCATTCCCTAAAAATAGATCCTTTGGCAAAACCCGCCAGACAAAAGAAGAGAAATCATGGCCCAGTAAAAGATAAAATTATCAAAGCCGAGGTAGAAAGACTACTGGAAGCAAAACAAATCCGAGAAATCCACTTCTCAGAATGGCTATGTAATGTTGTTCTAGTAGCAAAAGGGGATAAAAGGGACAACAAATGGAGAATGTGTAATGATTTTACCGACCTTAACAAACTATGCCCACGCGATCCATATCCTCTCCCAAGGATCGACTTATTAGTTGACTCAACCGCTGGCTTCGCAATATTCAACATGATGGACGCCTTCCAAGGGTTTTACCAAATATACATGGATGAGCGGGACCAAGAGAAGACTGCATTCGTAACCGAGCAGGGAGTATATTGCTTTATAGTGATGCCATTCGGTTTAAGGAATGCCGGGGCCACCTACCAAAGGTTGGTAAACCTAATGTTCAAAGAGTTAATCGAAGAATTAATGGAAGTCTATGTGGACGACATGTTGGTCAAAAGCATGAACGAAGCGGATCACGTAAAACATCTCGATCGATGTTTCCGGATCTTAAGAAAATACTGTATGAAATTAAACCCCGCGAAATTCACTTTCGGTGTTAAGTCAGGAAAATTTTTGGGCTATTTAGTACACCAACGAGGGATAGAAGCCAAACCAGAAAAAATCCGAGCCATAACTGAAATGAAACGTCCCAAAACCATCTCCCAAGTACAAAGCTTGGTAGGGAAAATCGTAGCATTGAACAGATTCATATCAAAATCTGCAGACAGAAGTTTGCCCTTTTTCCAAACACTTCGAAAAGCAAAAAACTTTGTTTGGACAGAAGAATGCGATCGGGCTTTTGATCAGCTAAAAGAATATTTGACAACACCCCCGATGTTGGCCAAACCGACAGAAGGAGAACCGTTGTATATTTACATCTCAATCTCCGACGCGGCCGTTAGTTCAGTACTGATCAAGATAGAAGGTTCAGAACATAAGCCTGTCTATTATTTAAGCAAATTATTGCAAGGGGCGGAGAAAAATTATTTGGAAATTGAGAAATTCACTCTTGCCTTAGTAGTGGCTGCAAGAAAACTTCGACCTTACTTTTTAACCTACAAAATAGTGGTTTTAACAAATCAACCATTAAGACAAGTCTTAGCAAAACCGGAAGCCTCCGGAAGACTAATCAAATGGGCGATCGAACTCGGCCAGTTCGAAATCGATTACAAACCAAGAATCGCAATTAAGGCCCAAGTGTTAGTGTTGGGATTTTATGGGTATGATTGTCAACTACAACGGTGCGGAATTTAAAATTTTTCATACACCAATTCCCAGGATTTACTTATTAGCACATACGAAAAGGTTGAATACAATTTAGCAAGTAAATTACTAAATTATAAGATGGTAAATAGCAATTTACCTCACCACAGGCAAGGTGGTGGTTTTTCCTCCGGTCTTCATTCAGATCTGATGGATCTGGTTCGTGAGAAGCACCCCATGTGTTGTGCCTCTAGAGAATAGTCCACACCAGCTAGATCTGTGACTGCTTCGATCCTCAGGCTCAGAACTAGGATGGAAACATGTCAAAATCAAGAGTTGGATAAAGATCCAACTCTAGATGTACATGAAGAAGGAAGAGAGAAGGGTGGCACGGCCAATCCACTAGCACACATCGGCGGTGGTGGCGGCTAGGGTTAGGCGGCGCACAATTAGGGCTAGGGTTGAGGGGGCGGCGGGTTTAGGAGTTAGGGTTAGGGTTGAAGTGTTTCTTCCCTTTTGGATTCTCTCTCCATTTTGCCATTTCTTCATTAGGTTTGAGTCTCTAAGACTCCCTATTTATAGAGAATACCAAAAACCCTAACTCCTTGTGCAAGACTTTAGTTAATGGGCCACTAATTAAACTGGCCCATGTCTTGCATCTATTTAATTAATACTTTAATTAAATAGCCCACTCATTTAATTAACACTTTAATTAAATGGCCCATTCATTTAATTAACACTTTAATTAAATAGCCCATTAAATCTAATTAAAGATTTAACACTTTAATTAACCCTTTAATTAACAATTTAATTAATTAGAATAATCTAATTAATTTTCTCTCTCTTAGAATTAACCCTTTAATTCTATTGATTTAATTCTTTAAATCAATTCTTTCTTCAGTTGACTGTCACAGTTCCAACTGTATTGTGTGTGACCCTCTAGGTTCACCATCAATTGGCCGCAGGCTCACAATTACGTGATTTAATTAGTGAGCAATTAATATTTCATTTATTGCTCCGATCAATTAACCACTTTAATTGACCACTCAAGAATTAATCTCCCTATTAATTCAGGAGTACCCACACCTCATGGTCGATGTCTAGCCACAAGCCCATGAGGCCCAACTTCAGGTGAATTGATCTCAGTGAACCTCACCTCTTATAAGTACCATGTACATACGGTCCCTCTATCGACTAATTTCCCGATCGAGACCTAGGGTGTGTGAATTGATCGGCACCTCTAATTATCTCGATAACTATACTTTCTAATTCAGGATAATAATTCCTGTGTGACTGCTAAATCTGGAAACCCCTTTCCAAATCCGTCACCGACCGTGGCCACGGGTTTCTCGGAATATATTATCTAAGAATGTATAGGAAATTCTCTCAACGAACTACGTCGAGTCGGTAGATCCCATTTTGATGCTAACCATCCGCGCATACGACTATACATACCCAACGTAGGCGCACAATGGACAAGCTATGTGCCCGGCTCCTAAATCAAAGTATGCACACCCGTATACCGAATTCGCCCTAGCATCTCAAGTCTAAGGACTAAATCGTACACTGTTATAAGTCTTGAGAGACATCCCATCACCGATATGCTTTTACGCACTTCCACAATGGGTCTCTCTGTTCGGGTCGTTCGATGCGTTCGATCCCCTATCGAACCACCTAGTCATATGCACTGACATCAAAATGTCTTGTTCATGAAACGACAACAAATTCACTTCATGTGAATCATGCATAATCCTACAAGTCTTTGCGATTCCCTCGATACCCCGTCTCGATAGGAATCTATGACTTGGAACATTTTCGAGATCACGACCTTTGAGACTGTTTCATGATTAATCGCACCCAATACTGAAGTGAATAATCCCTTAGTCATAAGTGATCTCAGGGTTTCATCCAATCGCTTAAGTTATTCGCGAGAGATGAAGTTGGCCATTGTTTGATTTACTTATCGTAAACAAACGATCGTATTATTTCATTTATACTAGAGAAATATTATCACATGATAGTCCTTATACAAGCTAAAATCTATTGGCTTGCAGGGCACTATCCCATCAGTTAGCTGATTTTCTGTTGGAAACACCGACACAGGCAACTGAATCTTCGAGCAGCCTCAACGACGATGTCTTGTTCATAGAAGATCAAACTTGGTTAATGCATGTCGACGGTGCCTCATGCCGAGAAGGAGGAGGCGCCGGAATCAACTTCACCGGACCAAATAAAGAAGATTTGAATTATGCGATAACGTTGGACTTCGTCGTAACAAACAATGAAGCAGAATATGAAGCGTTAATCGCAGGAATGGAAATGGCGATTAAAGCCAACATAAAAAATCTTAAAGTATTAACCGATTCAGAGTTAGTACAAAGACAAATAGAAGGTTTATACGAGGCTAAAGAATTCAATATGGTTAAATACCTCGCTAAAGTGAAAATACTAGCTGAGAAATTTGAAAGTTTCGGCATACAGAACATTCCACGTTCGGAAAACAAATGGGCCGATCAACTATCTAAGTTCACAGGATCCCATGATGGAAAGAGCGAAAGGGTGATCACCTGGTTAATCTCTAATACACCGGCGATCGATATCGATGAAACATCGGTAGTCGATATAATGGAAATCGAAGAAGCTGAAGAAAATTGGATGACTCCGATGATAGACTATCTTCGAGAAGGAAAACTACCCCTTGAACAAAATGCAGCTCGGAAAATAAAATATCGGGCTCCAAAATATACATTGGTAGAAGGGAAGCTTTACCGAAGGTCGGTATCAGGAATCCTCTTAAAATGTATCTCCGGGTCGCAAACTGCCGATATCCTTCGAGAGGTACACGAAGGAGACGCAGGAAATCACAGCGGAGCAAGGGCATTAGCTTTAAAATGCCTCCGAACAGGTTATTACTGGCCCACCATCAACGATGATGCAATCCAATATGTCCAAAAATGTCATCATTGTCAGGTCCACGCTAATATATGCCACCAACCGGCTGAAAACATGCACCCAATACCGATATGTTGGCCTTTCGACCAATGGGGCATGGACATTGTAGGTCCATTTCCAACAGCCAGATCCAAGAAAGCTTATGTCCTGGTCGCTGTTGAATACTTCAGCAAATGGATAGAATGTATTGCCCTTGCCCGGACAACTCAGTTCCAAGTGATTAACTTTCTTTGGAAATTCATAGTGTGTCGATTTGGCATCCCGAGAATTTTGATTTCTGACAATGGAACCCAATTCGCGGGAAAACAAGTAATTGAATGGTGTTCGAACTTAGGAATTCAGCAAAACTTTACCTCGGTCGGGCATCCTAGAGCGAACGGACAAACCGAGGTAGCAAATCGAGAAATAATAAAGTCTTTGGAGAAAAGATTAGGAGCAGCCAAAGGTAAATGGCTCGAAGAACTCCCAGGAGTACTTTGGGCCAATCGAACCACGGTCAGAACTTCAACAGGGGAGACACCATTCAGTTTAGTATATGGCTCAGAAGCTGTTATTCCTGTTGAAACATTAATCCCAACACCAAGGGTTGAAATGTACAACGACCAGGAAAACGAAAAGACAAGAGAAAATGATATTGATTTGACCGAAGCTCTGAGAGAAAAAGCAGCCGTACGTTTGCAAGCCACTAAATCAAATATGGAAAAGGCTTACAATCAAAAGGTACGCATTCGGACCTTCAAAGAAGGGGATTTGGTTTTGAAAAAGGTAGAAGTATCCAAGCATGTGGGAAAGTTACAACAAAATTGGGATGGACCTTACATCGTCATTGGTGTTGGAAAGAAAGGTTCATACAAAATTGCACACATGGACGGAACAGCCTCACCAAGAACCTGGAATGCAGTTAACCTTAGAAAATACTATGGTAAATAAATTTTAATAGATCACACTTTTTTTTTTACTTTGTTTTATTTCAGTAAGTTTTTTGTAATAAATGGCTTTAGCCTACAACTCGATTATCAAAAAGATTTTTAATATTAAATATAAATCGATTGATTCGGTAAAACACTCCTTGCGATTTTACGATAAGTGTTGGTTAAATTCAGAATACAAACGAGTTGAGTATACATTGATCCGCTCAATAAACACTCCTCGATCCATTTACGACGATTAAAAGACTTCTGGTATTAAAAACCTAAGTATAAACTATAACGAGTCGAGTATACATTAATCCGCTCAATAAACACTCCTCGATCAATTTTTAACGAGAAAAAGACTTTTGGTAAGAAAACCTAAGTCTAAATGATAACGAGTCGAGTATACATTGATCCGCTCAATAAACACTCCTCGATTATATTTCAACGACGAAAAGACTTTTGGTAAGAAAACCTAAGTCTAAATAATAACGAGTCGAGTATACATTGATCCGCTCAATAAACACTCCTCGATTATATTTCAACGAAGAAAAGACTTTTGGTAAGAAAACCTAAGTCCAAACAATAAACGAGTCGAGTATACATTGATCCGCTCAATAAACACTCCTCGATTATTTTTTAACGACGAAAAGACTTTTGGTAAGAAAACCTAAGTCTAAATAATAACGAGTCCAGTATACATTGATCCGCTCAATAAACACTCCTCGATCTATTTACAACGATTAAAAGACTTTTGGTAAGAAAACCTAAGTCTGAATAATAACGAGTCGAGTATACATTGATCCGCTCAATAAAAACTCCTCGATCAATTTCAACGATGAAAAGACTTTTGGTAAGAAAACCTAAGTCTAAATTATAAAAAGAGTTGAGTATACATTGATCCGCTCAATAAACACTCCTCGATCCGTTTTCAACGATCTAAAAAGGCTTTTGTTATAAAAACTTAAGTAAAAAATATAAAAGAGTTGAGTATACATTGATCCGCTCAATAAACACTCTTCGATCTATCCCTAACGATCTAAAAAGAATTTACTAACGCGTCTAAGTCATGAATACGAGTTAAGTACAAATCCCTCCGCTCGGAAAATGCTCCTCGTAAATAAATTATGACAACATCAACAAAAAGAAGAATGCAAGGAATATAATTTTATTGATCTTTTTACGTGTAAAGGAGTTACAAAAGCTTGATTACAAAGCCTATCTACGATTACATTTGTTTATATAAAACGATCCTACACTATGGACCGGCGATCTTCACGACAATGTCCACGGAAACATCAATCTCCTCCCTAGTACCTCGACGATTATGAACAACCACCTAAGAAGCATGCTGCTCAGGATGGTCGACTTCTTTAGTTCGATGGCCAGGCTCTGAAGATCGAATATTCTTCCATATGAAATGAGCATTACCAGCCAGATAACAGGCAATATTCATTCACCCACAACAAGATACTGCTTTTACTTTAAAGATAAAACATTTTACTCTTGAGCAGCATCTCTTCGGGGCAGTCGTAAAACAGTAAACTTACCAGCACACCTCAGTAATCTATCACTCCTGGGGTAACATCCAAGAGCGAGGGTGGCTGGCAAGTATGA
This sequence comes from Penstemon eatonii, assembly GCA_038501285.1. Classification (NCBI taxonomy): domain Eukaryota; kingdom Viridiplantae; phylum Streptophyta; class Magnoliopsida; order Lamiales; family Plantaginaceae; genus Penstemon; species Penstemon eatonii. Next base: position 17,096,801 of record CM076712.1, on the reverse strand, counting down.
ACCCTCCATGTGCAAACAGAAACCACGGACCTCAAATCTGTGAAAACAACATTTGAGGCCTCATGGGACCCGTTAGTACAAGGTAGGGCTTCCATGGGACCCGTCAGTACAAGGCAAGTGAAATCCAAGCCATTGTGATACAAATCGCGATAATGTGACTTTTTGAATATTATGGGATCAGAAGGCAGAATGGAATCTAAAGAAACTGAAATCTCCATCTGTTATGAATAAAAGAGAAGGAAAATGCCTACTTATTTATAGGCGCTCGTGAAAATGATCCTACGGTTGATAGGAATTTGATCAAGGGGCGAAAATGCGACCCTTTGACTCCCCGAAATAAATGCAAGTAAGTTGGAACGGCACCCGTCTGACCAACTCAACCAGTCGATAAGAGAAGAATCTGCAGATCGAAGCGATCAATAAAATAATCCAAGAAGGCTTTAAGAAGCCCCAGCCCAGAAAAGTCTGCACGATCAATATGATGGTCCCTCGACAGAAAAATTTAAAGATCCTCAACAAAGGCATGCAAGTTTAAACTGTTGAAGAAAAGATACTTGCTCGCCTGGAGACAAAAAAAAAAAAAAAACAAAAACAAAACAAAACTTTCGACCATACAAGGGTCGTCACTGCCTCATACATCATATGGAGACTACTAAGTTAGCCATACAAGAACTCCATTTGGAATCCAAGAATTCTGACATGGAAATCAGGAGAATAGCCGTCATTACTAAAGATTCCAAAATAGTCACTACCTAATATTCCAAAGAATTGCTGAAGGGGGTCTGAAAGAGATAGATCTGGCTAATAATTCTACGTTTTCCAATTCCTCCCATATCAAACCAATGGTATATTGATACATTGGTTGCTTTGTTTGAGAAACAAGGAACTCACAAGCACTACAGAAAAACATGGATCTCGAGAGCTTATCTAGAGCAATTTTGCAGTTTCAGAACAAGAGCAGAGCTCAACAAAGAGACAACGTCTTTATATAAGATGTCTTTAACTAAAAGACAAATTTGTAAAGGACTGATCGAACAGCGACGACAAAATTGAGAATTTCTTTATTCGATTAGATATCTACGTGGAGACTTGGCTATTAACACGACTTCTGGGAGATCATAAGAAACCTTGCTCAATTGATCATCGTTCTTATACTTCATTTTAAAGGATTTAATTTGCAATCCCAAACGTTGTAACATTCAGTTACTTAAACATCGCTCAAGCAAGATTAAAGCTACATTTTCAAAGATTGGACGTCCTCCCAGAAGACCAACATGAGATAAGTATACTATTCTATATTTTTTTTTTTTTACTTCAAAGAAGTTGTATTCCTGCATAATAGCAAAATATGCATAACAAAGAATATCTACAGAAGAAAATTGATTAAGGCAAGAATCTGCCTACAAAAAGGTCATAATTTCCAATTTAGTACTTCTCCCATTACAAAAATACCAGCCCAAACAAATACATAAAAGTTGGGCATAGATAAAAAAAAAATACCAGCCCAAGGCCTGCCAGGTCGAACAGATCACTGTGAAGAGCCGTCAATAGGCCGACTAGCAGAAACGGTCTTACGAGGAGTCAAGTTACCAGCAAACGCCATCAACTCCTCCTGACGCTTGAGATAACCGGCATCATAACCTTCCTCATAGGCCTGCCGACGAGATTCCTCTGCCAAGACGGCAGCCTGAACTAAATCACTTTTTTCTTTTTCAAGAACAACTTTGTCAGCCTCTAATTTTTGGAGATCATCTTGGGCAAGCTGCAGTTGCAACGACAGCCCTGCGGCTTTAGCTTTCTCTGACTCCAACTGACCTTGATGAGCACCCCTACTATTCCACAGTTCGTCATTTTGCACACCCAGCTGGAGTGCAAAATATTTGGCCTAAAAAGAAGAAGAATGAGAAAAACCCTCACAAGACATGAAAGTCGAAATAAAAATAGGGAAAATTATCGAAAGATATGTCTACCTGCTCGCACATCTTAACAAGAGACTGGACAAGGCGTACATTTGAAGTACCCTCAAGTTTCCTCAGCTCACCAGGCAAGATAGTGCTTAAACCCAGATCCCAAGACAAAGCATCAGGCTCAACTGAGCCAGGCAATTCGCTATTAGATGGGACACCATCGGGACGTGGAGTCTCTGACAACGTAATATCCTTAACTTGCTCAAGGATGCATCGATCATCTAACAGACGGGGAGAATCTCTCTCGTTGGGGCTAACGGAGGTCTCCTTGCCCGAAGCAGAAATAACGGTTCGACGACCAGACCTCGACCCAAACCGACCCCCAGAAGGTCCCCCAGATTCAAAAGAAGTAGTCGTCACCGTGGTATCATGAAATAAATAGTCAGGACAATCTTGCAAAATAGATTGTGCTGTAGAAGGATTGACAAAAAAGCCATCACCAACTTGCCCTTCGCTGGCGATCGGAGCACTAGAAGTAGACAAAGGAAGGGAATTAGCAAAATCCCCTCCATGAAAAACATGCTCGAAAGAAGAAACACTTGAAGAAATAGGCATATCAAAGGTCCGTTCCACGTGGGATGTATCACCAAAAGCCATCCGACCAGGGGAAGGCCTATTCCCAATTTCAGTAGAAGAAGGAAAATTTGGTTGTACAAAAGACGAACTAATCATGGAAAAAGGTTCAGAAGGAATAACATTAGTATCAACCACCGACCTAATTATTAGGGACGAACGAGGAGGCTCCATCGACGGCCCATCTCTTCGAGATTTTTTGGATCTATTATCCCTAGCGCTCTCACGAGAAGGTCATTTCGAAGTATTACCGAAAAGGTTACTCATGATCGAATTATTGAAAAAGTGTAAAGCAAGTAACGAGAAAGTTTATCGACCAGCCAAAGTAAAAGTATTCTGTTAGAAGAAGACGAGTATAACGGTAAATGACAAGTCAAGTTTTTACCTTTAGTATTTATACTACACGAAAAGACGCTACAAACCTAAAAGAAAGGGCGCGAACTAGAAAAACTGACTTTGGAATACACACTAGAATTTGAAAAGACACACGCATAATGATTACGGCGAACTTAATGACTTGTCTGAATTATTACGGTGAAGATGAAAAGACATGCCTGTCAGAATATGAAACGTTTAGCGTACTAAGGGATGAAAAGGTAAAATTACAATTAAACCTACAGTCGGATAATTACAAAGATTGTTTCAAAAGTCAAAATATATCATAGAGCCTGGTCGCTGTCTGGGATTATCTGCTCGCTATCGACATTCTCGATCGTACCAACTTCTTCTTCTTCTTCTTCTTCTTCGTCTTCTGGATCGATAAAAGTATTATCAAGCTCATCATTAACATCAGAAGGAGGAATCGGCAATGGTTTTCCGAATTCTTCGACAAGGTGAGCCAAAGGAAAACCTTGATATACGACATCTGGAAGCTCGAAAGAAGAATAAATGTTGCCATAACGATTCAACCGAACGTGTGCCGCCTTAAAATACTCCTTTCGACGGTCATCGATCATCTTTAGAGCGACCAGCTGATGAACCGCCTTCTTGAAAGTATTCTCCAGAAGAGGACCGACCATCTGATACACCAACGCTGTATGGACAGGAGAGTTAAGGAATTCGCGGATAACTCTTTCATCAGGGTTCCTACCATATCGATCCTTGAGTCCACTAAGAGGGACGTCATTTTCATACTCCTCTAAAGAAGTTTGAAGACTCGATACTTGAGATTCTAGCTCGCTAATTCGAGCCGTACTCTGCAATTGGAATTCCTCTAGCTTTTTAGCCATTTGATTAGCTTGCTCTTGAGCGCGGGAAATCTCCATAATCCTATTTATGATCTCTTGATCTTCAGTCCCAGTAGCGTGAGTCTCTACGACAGGAATGGATGAAGATGTTGAGGGACCAACCTCTGAACTAGAAAACTTACGAAGCAGAGCTTTATTTTTCTCATCTAGAAACTCACATTGCTGTTTCCAGAGTGCAGTTTCGTATGCGTATGAGGCTAGACAAGTCTTAGTCTGAAAAAGCAAAGGGGTAAAAACAAGAAATAAGTTAACAAGAATATCTTCGAAATCAAGAATGTCCTATAAAGCGAGCTCAAAAGAATTTTACCTTTTCAGCATAAAGTGAAGCTCGCTGAAATTTCTCCAGAGGATCCTTATGGAAAAGTTTGTTCAAATCACGAGTAAAAACCCCGGATAAGAGAACGCGAGTCGCCTTATCGACCGCATTCTCACTTTCATCATGGACAAGAGAATCTTTCTCAGAATAACCAGCGGCTCTCTTCCCCTCTAAATGATCTTCGATCATTTCAACTAAAGTAGGTTTCGGATGATTGTCGCCAAGTAGAGAAATATCATTGCCAGAACGACCATAATAGCTCCTTTTTCTCCCCACCGGGTTGTCGCTGGGATGAGGCATCGACCAACTACGGCATCCACGAATTCCCAAGGATGTTCTAAGCTGAAGGGGGGGATAACCGGGCCCAGTCCCTTGCCGAATAGGGGAATCTTGGGAAGAATTTGGAGACTCCTCACCATTCTCCTCGGACTCATGACTCAACTCCAGTTTCCTCTTCCGAGAAGCTCTCTGCTCGATTGGATTGTTCTCTATAGATTTAGAGGATTTGGATAACACCATTTTTCCCTTTGAAGAATGTCGAGAATTTTCTACCATATGAGCTGATCAAGAAACCAAATAAAAGTTAATTTCTCTATATAAGAAGATATTATTGTATCACTATATTAAAGAAAAATGCTTACCCAGTGATTCCAATGATGAACTGATTGGAAAAGTATGAACACTCAATCCCGCTTTACGAAGGAAAGTTTCCCCAATCAGAAGAGCACTCTGATATTTGTTTGCACGCATATCGGGGATTTCAGCGATAAACTGAGCATCGTCAGGAATGAATTCACCAGTCGGCAAGCGACCTCTGTATACCCATTTGAAATCGTGATCCCATGAGAAGGGTATAGTCGAACCATCTGCCGAACGAAGATGAGGTGGGGGGCGAACAAAGAAAAAGTGAGATTTCCAGAAGGGATTACTAGAGACTGGGGCGTCGAAGATCGCCCGACTAGGTTTCTGACTGGCGAAGAAATACCCACGATTGGAAAAACTGGAGATGTTGAACCGGAAAAGTTGTGTAAAGTTACGAAAGGAAGGTTTAAACCCTTTTGCAATCATCAGGACAGAAAAGCAAACCAGGAAAGCCACATAATTCGGAACTAATTGTGTCAAGGACACACTAAATATTCTCAAGATATCAAGAAAAAGGGGAGACAACGGAAGACGAAGGCCGCTATTAAAGTGAGCCGTGTAGAAGGCACGACATCCTTCTGGCGGAGAAGTGACCCTGTCAGAAGGGGAAGGAAGAATTATCTCGGAACCCTCAGGGAAATATTTGGCATAATTATTCAAGACCTCCGGAAACGTGTCCACCGTATAAGCGCAAGCTAGGTCCTCAATTGGTTCAGAAATTTGAGGAGCAGTACCTTTGCCCTTTTTGGCTCGGGCTGCAACCTCTGCATCAGAAAGGATCTGTACCTTAAAAGTATCTTCTACAGGAACAACGAATTCAGAAATTGTGGATTGTTCGCCCAAAAGACTAGGGCGCAACTCCTCTTCGTAATGGGGAGCAACATACTCCTTCGAGGAAGAAGAAGGTTTTCTCAAAGAAGCCATATTTTCAGGCTCTCGAAGGATATAAGTCGATAAGAGGAAAACTTTATATGAGGAACGACTAAGTAAGAAAATGACTATGGACTATAAGCAAGTATAAAGGGAAAATGACGAACTCAAAAGTCACCTATTTATACTAAGATGAGAAAAGACGTTTCGAACTCATTACAATTAATCATACTCCCGCCAAAAACGGAAGGAGATGAAAAGCCTTCAGAATAGACGCGTGGCGATTCGCAATCGGATAGAAAAAATGACTATCTGTGATATGTAGCACTCTTTTCCTTACTTAAGATTTTTTTCCACAGGGTTTTTTCTTAAGAAAGGTTTTTAACGAGGCTCATTCATAGAAAATAAACAGTCGTAAAGAATTATCTACTTCTACGAGCTTCTATTATCTATACGCTCGAAGAAGTGAGGGAGTACTGATGGGGGCTATTTCGCACCCTTTACAATATTCGGATCGACTAAGAGATATCGAGTAGGTTCAACCATATAAGCTCGTTCGGGATCTTCTATCGACCAGTCAAAAATGACTTACCTTGGCGAACAGACTACAATCCGGACTCAAGAAGGACTAATGGGCCGAGTCCTATTAGAATTATGTTTCCATGTAACACTAGGTTTAGTATAATATAAATACCTAGTTAATCATTGTATTAGACACATTCAATTTTACGGATTTTATGCTTACAAAACAGCATAATCCCAAATAATACAAGGAGAATCACTGATTCACCATATTCATATGGTCCTTTTTTGTGTTGATTGTCATTATTGCTAATTGCTCTAACGAATAAGGCTTTTCCTTGAGATTGATCCATCCTGAATAAAGTAACAGAGCCCTATAAAATAAACATATTGAATACCCCCAATATCACAAACTCACTGATACTAATAACCCGACGAAAACAGGTTAAATCACTTTCATTCCAAGGATGTAAGGGTCAATCAAGTCGCGACACGTCACCAAGCTGCTATGAAGGAGACTCTTCAGAATCTATATAAAGAGGTCTTGTGAATTCATACGTACACAGAGACACATATATACATACCTACATACATATGCACATAAAAACACACATATACACTCATACTCTCATCAAGCTTTGAAGCACTGTCAATTTCTGCAAATTTAAGTCTTCGACTTTCAAATCCGTGATTCCATCCATAAATCTTGGAGAAGGTCACACCAGACGATTCAAGAACACACTCAAAGCCCTTGAATCCATATACTCGACAAATCTGCAAATCAAGGAGGAAGTCACACATACGATTTAAGAACAAGCCTACTGCTCTTGAATCCATACATCTACCGAAGAGAAGAATCAGAGTATTCACACATAGGGATTTGTAACCACTTTTAAATTTCAAATAAATATTATTTCTTACTTCTTATTTTATTGTTTATTTAAGCTTTTTGCAGACTTTAAATTTTGTTGTAAACAAATTCAACCTCCATGACTAATGTATATTTTCCAATAATTTTCAGATATAGTAATTAATGTCCTTTCTTATCAATGCATTATAATATATACATAAACTCTAGGTGAATATATTATCACTATATCAGAGAATATATTAAGATATAGTTCATTGATATTAAAGTATAATGATAAACTACATCAAGAAATCATTACATTAATCATTATTCATCGACCGACACTCTAGTTAAAACTCAAAACTTTAGAAAATTATTAACAATAAGAACATTATGAAGATAAAATAATTAACAATATCCTCGATTTAATTTAAGAAATCAACCACTTTTGGAATCACCTTTAAAAATAGACGTTATCTGATAATGTGGCAGTTAAGTTTTATTACAAAACTGATACCATTACTTATGTTGACTACAATTATACCCCTAAAATTTCAAGTTATCATGAGTGAAACCAAATTTAAAATAAGAAATATACTATTCTATGTCATACACAACGAAACAAGTTCAGGTGATCTTTTACTAATTAAATGTTTACTTCTAAGTTGTTTATGACTGATAATTTTAGTCCACATTGTTGCACAATTTTAAAATTGGCTCGAATAAGACACGTGCGAACTAATTTAAAGATTTTACATATTATATATACATATTTATTTAACTAATTTAATTTTATAAATAATATTAACAGACCAATAATACATTAATATAAACCCGATAAAATATTATTAAATCTAATATTTATCTGATAATATTAATATATTTAATATTTATAAAAAATTAAGTTATTTACTATTAATAAAATAATTATAATAAACCCCACCCCTACCCCCTACACCCAAAACCCAACACGCAGCCCTCCCCCATAGCAGGCCGCCGCCGACCTGGGATCGTCCGTCCCAGGCCGTCGATGGCCTAGGTTCTTCTATCCCAGGCCACCAGTGGCTTGGCACAAACGATCCTAGGCCGTCGACGATGTGGAATGGGGTGGGGTCGGTTGTGTTACGAGGGGATGGAGTGGGGAAGGGTGGCGTTACAGGGACGAGTTTGGGGGAGGGGGAGGGGGAGGGATGGATTTAGTTTTTTTTAATTATAATTATTTTTTTAATAATATATAACTTTATTTTTTAATAAATATTAATATATAAATTTTGGATTTAATTAATATTTTGTGTGATTTATATTAAAGTATTATTTGGTCTGTTAATATTATTTTTAAAATTAAATTAGTTTACTAAATGAGGGAAAAACACTTTTGGTCCCAAACTTTACCCCAAAAAACACTTTTGGTACCATAAAACGCAGAAAAACACATTTGGTACCACAATTTTCATGATTTTGACACATTTAGTCATTCCGTTAAATTTTGGACGGAAATTTCGCGCGTGACCGTCACGCTCGGGTCAAGCGCGTCAAGTTCAAATCGGTCACGAGTTTTGCACGTGGGAAATTCGGTCAAAACACTTTTGGTCCCAAACTTTACCCCAAAAAACACATTTGGTACCATGCTTTGCAGAAAAACAGATTTGGTACCACAATTTACATACTCTTGACACATTTAGTGTCCTTGTTAAATTGATAAAAATCACATATAATGAACAGACAACAGTTTCTCTAAAAATTTTGATAAAAATCACAAAATATACTTAAATCATTAAAAATATTCTTAATAAAAGTACCTTGGATACCTGAATTGGTGCCCTTTGACTTGCACTTGTATTCCAATGTTGATACAAGCACCAATCATAAGTTCCATCTTTTCCATCGAAAACATCGAAAAGTTTCCATTTTTGAATCAGGCGAAACGAAAACATGTAATTCCGAAACTATTTATTTGCCTTAAACTCAATTATTTTCCTGAATTTAGTAATTTTTTTTACAAATTTTCCTTAGTGTTTCTGAAATATTTCCGAATAGTCTCGAAAAGTTTTCAATATTTGGCTCTCTGAAACATACATTCGAAATGAGTTTTTGATCCGTGGATACAAGTGCAAGTCAAAGTGCACCAATTCAGGTATCCAATATACTTTTGTTAAGAATATTTTCAAAGATTTAAGTACACTTTGAGATTTTTATCAAATCTTTTAGAGAAATTGTTGTCTGTTCATTATATGTGATTTTTATCAAAATAACGGCGACACTAAATGTGTGAAGAGTATGTAAATTGTGGTACCAAATGTGTTTTCTGGGGTAAAGTTTGGGACCAAAAGTGTTTTGACCGATTTGTCACGTGCAAAACTCATGAACTTAACGGGCGCGTGATGGTCACGCGCGAAATTTCCGTCCAAAATTTAACGGAATGACTAAATGTGTCAAAATCATGAAAATTGTGGTACCAAATGTGTTTTTCTGCGTTTTATGGTACCAAAAGTGTTTTTTGGGGTAAAGTTTGGGACCAAAAGTGTTTTTCCCTCTTTACTAAATATGTAGATATAATAACAAAAATATCTGAATTGGTCAGTACGTGTCTTATTCGAGCCATTTTTGAAATTGGACAATAATGTGACCTAAAATTGTTAATAAATTTTAAGATGTGGGTTTATTTTGACAATCTGAAATGTTAGGGGTATAATTCTCAGTCAACATAAGTAATGATCTCAATTTTGCAATAAAACTTAACTGTCATGTCATAAGTTAACATCCAATTTTAACGGTGGTACCAAAAGTGATTGATTTCTTAAATGAGGTACCAAATGTGACGGCCTTAATTTTTATGATGATACCACATGCAAATGAGAATCGATATATAATTTGATAGCATAAGTTTCATTCTCTCATATAAAATCTAATACGATAAGAGAAATGTGTTGGACCCATAAAGCTAAGTACCACAAAAGTTCTGTACCAAATGTGTTGAATCCATAAAGCTAAGTACCAAAAGTGAAAATTGACCCAAAAATGCAATTCTCTCTTTGTTCACTCGACTGATCTATTACTTTGTACGTAGGGCACAAGTTTAAGGACGAGTCACAAGAAATAGGCCAGCTCTATGTGGAAAAATGAGATGAAAAGTGATTTAACCGTTTTTCGTCGGGTTAATTTAATATCAGTGAATTTGTGATATCGGGGGTTTGGATATCGAATTATTCAGTATATTGGGTTCTGTTACTTTATTCTGGATGGATCGTTTACAAAGAAAAGCAATAATCAAAGGCAAGAAGTAAAACCATTAACGAAATTAAGAACGCAATGATATGGAGGTAAAGTTCTGCAATAATAATGGATATTATTGAGTTCTATTGTTATCAATGTATTCTTGTGTAATCCCCGAATTAAGAGAATTCATAGGTGTCTTATACAATGAATAACTAGGTATTTATATTACGCTAAACCTAGTATTACAAGGAATCATAGTCCTAGTTGGACTCGGCCCAACCTATCCTTCTTGGGTCCGGAGTGTAATCTTTACTCGGAGCGAGCGGCATCAGGCTGGGTCAGTAAGAAGATCTCGATCCGTTAGAGTTGGTCGAATCGATCTTGTAATCTTTGTTCGATCAGACTAGTATGTAGGGTGCGAAATAGCCCCCATCAGTACTCCCTCACTTCTTCGAGCGTATAGATAATAGGAGCTCGTAGAAGTAGATAAAACTTGTCGACTGTTTCTTTTCTATGAACGGAGCCTCGTTAAAAACCTTACTTAAGAAAAAACCCAGTGGGAAAAAATCTTAAGTAAGGAAAAGAGTGCTACGTATCATAGATAGTCGTTTCTTCTGTCTAATTATGGATCGCCACGCGTCCATTCAGGAGGCTTTTTGTATCCTTCCGTTTTGGCGGGAATTTGAGTAGCTGCGATGAGTTCGAAACGTCTTTTCTCATTTCCTTATAAATAGGTGACTTTCGAGTTTGCCATTTCTCTTTTATATTTGCTTTTAGATCGCAGTCATTTTCTAGTTTGGTCGTTCGTCGTATAAAATTTTCCTTTCATCGACCTTCTTCTTCCGAGAACTAAAATATAGATGGCTTCCGTAAGAAGGTCTTCTTCTTCTCCTAGAGAGATCATCGCCCCCGATAACGAGGAGGAGTTACATTCTAATCCTCTGGGTGAACAAACTACGGTCTCTGACCTTGTTATCCCTGTAGAAGATACTTACAAGGTACGAATCCTTTCCGATGCGGACGTAGCCGCCCGAGCCAAAAAGGGCAAAGGTACTGTTCCTCAGATTTCTGAACCAATTGAGGATCTAGCTTGCGCATATACAGAGGAAACATTCCCCGAAGTCGTGAATAGCTATACCAAATATTTTCCGGAGGGTTCTGAGATAATTCTCCCTTCACCTACTGATAGGGTTACTACCCCGCCGGAGGGATGTCGAGCCTTTTATACGGCTCATTTTAATAGCGGACTGCGTCTTCCTTTGTCTCCCCTTTTCCTGGAAGTTCTGAAAACTTTCAGCGTGTGCTTGACACAACTGGTTCCAAATTCTGTTGCTTTCGTGGTTTGTTTTTCCGTTCTGATGATTGCAAAGGGGTTTAAACCTTCTTTCCGCAATTTTACGCAACTTTTCCGTTTTAATATTTCTAGTTCTTCAAATCGTGGATATTTCTTTGCTAGTCAGCGACCTAGCCGAGCAATTTTTGATGCTCCGGTTTCTAGTAATCCTTCATGGAAATCTCATTTCTTCTTTGTTCGTCCTCCGTCTAATCTCCGTTCGGTGGATGGTTCGACCATACCTTTTTCATGGGATCATGGCTCTAGTTGGATTCCTGGAGGTCGCTCATCAACTGGCGAACTTGTTCCCGACGATGTACGATTTATAACTGAGATTCCCGAGATGCGTACAAACAAATATCAAAGTGCTCTTCTGATTGGGGAAGCTTTTCTTCGTAAGGCGGGGTTAAGTGTCCATAATTTCCCCATCAGTTCATCACCTGAACCTCTTGGTTAGCATTTTATTTGACCTTTAGTATCGTCGCTATACTTTTTATACGGAGAAATTAACTTTATTTTGTTTCTTTTTCAGCTCATATGGTAGAAAACTCCCGACACTCTTCGAAGGGAAAAATGGTGCTGTCGAAATCTTCCAAGTCAGTGGAGAATAATCCTATCGAGCAGAGGGCGTCTCGAAAGAGGAAATTGGAATTGGGTCACGAATCCGAGGAGAATAGAGAGGAATCTCCGGATTCTCCACGTGAGTCCCCTATTTGTCAGGGCATGGGATCCGGTTATCCTCCGCTTCATCTTAGAACATCTTTGGGTATTCGAGGATGTCGTAGCTGGTCGATGCCTCATCCCACTAATAATCCAGTTGATAGAAAGAGGAGTTACTATGGACGTTCTGGTGACGACCTTTCTTTACTCGGGGATAAACATCCAAATCCTACTCTGGTCGAAATGATCGAGGATCATTTAGAGGGAAGGAGGGCCGCTGGTTATTCCGAGAAGGATTCTCTTATTCATGATAATAACGAGAATGCGGTCGATAAGGCGACCCGTATTCTTTTATCTGGCGTTCATACTCGCGATCTTAATAAGCTTCTTCATAAGGATCCTTTGGAGAAATTCCAGCGAGCTTCTCTTTACGCTGAAAAGGTGAGATCCTTTTCTTTCTTATTATTCAGATGAAGTGATATTTTAAGATTTTCTTAATTCGCTAATTCGTTTCTTTCTGACCCCTTCGTTATTTCAGGTTAACACCTGTCTGACATCATACGCCTATGAAAATTCTCTTTGGAAACAACAGTGCGAATTCCTTGAAGAGAAATATAAAGTTTTACTTCACAAATCTTCCGGTTCAGAAGTTGGTCCCTCGACTTCTTCCTCTGTTCCTGTCGTAGAGACTCGTGCTGCCGGGACCGAAGATCAAGAAATGCTAGATAGAGTGATAGAGGTTTCTCGCGCTCAGGAACAAACCAATCAAATGGCAAGAAAATTAGAAGAATTGCAGTTGCAGAGCACGACTCGGATTAGTGAGCTTGAATCTCAAGTGTCAAGCCTTGAAGCTTCTTTAGAGGAGTATGAAAATGACGTCCCACTTAGGCAAAGGGATCGATATGTTAGGAAATCTGATGAACAAGTCGTTCGTGAATTCCTCAACTCTCCTGTTCATACGGCGTTGGTGTACCGGATGGTCGGCCCTCTTCTTGAGAATACTTTTAAAAAATCGATTCATCAACTGGTCGCTTTGGAGATGATCGACGATCGTCGGAAGGAGTATTTTAAGGCAGCTCATATCCGGTTGAACCGTTATGGCGAGCTTTATTCTTCTTCTGAGGTTCCAGATGTCGAATATCAAGGTTTTCCTCTGGCTCATCTTGTCGAGGAATTTGGAAATCCATTGCCGATTCCTCCTTCTGATGTTAACGATGAGCTCGATAATACTTTCATCGATCCAGTAGATGAAGAGGAAGAAGAAGACGATACAGGCATGACTGAGGACGTCGATAGTGAGCAGAAGATTCCGGAAAGCGACCAGGCTTCTTGAAATAGTGATTTATCTTTAAAATAATCTTTGTAATTATCCGCTTGTAGGTTTAATTGCAGCTTAGCTTTCCCTACTTTGTACACTAAACGTTTCTTATTCTGACAGTCGTGTCCTTTCACATTCGCTGTAATGATTCAGACAAATCATTTAATTTGCCGTAATCATTATGTATGTGTCTTTTCAAATTCTAGCGTTTGCTCCAAGGTCAGTTTTCCTGTTTCGCGCCCTTTCTTCGGGTCAGTCGCGTCTTTTCGTGTAGTATAAATACGAGAGGTAAAATTTGACTTGTCTTTTTTACTGCTATACTCTTCTCTTAACATAATACTCTTTCTTGAGCTAGTCGATAAACTTCCTCGATATTAATTTATATTTTTCCGTAATCCGATCATGAGTAACCTTTTCGGTAATACTTCGAAGCGACCTTCTCGTGAGGGCGCTAGGGATAATAGATCGAAGAAATTTCGAAGAGAAGGGCCTTCGATGGAGCCTCCTCGTTCGTCCTCAGTTAGTAGTTCGATGATCGATACTCCTATTACCACGTTCCAACCTTTGTCAGAAGTTAGTTCGTCGCTCCTCCAACCAAACTTTTCTTCTACCCCCGCGGGAGGTAATAGATCTTCCCCAGGTCGATTAGCTTTCGGAGACCCATCCAACATGGAACAGGTTTACGACATACCTGTTTCTTCAGGTTTTTCTTCTTACGAGTATGGATCTCATGGAGGGGATTTTGTTAGTTCCCTTCCTTTTTCTACTTCTACTGCCCTGCTAGTTAGTGAAGGGCAAGTCGGTGATGGTTTTTCTGTCAATCCTTCCATAACGCAGTCTATTTCGCAATATGGTCCTGAATATCTGTTTCATGATACCACTGTAACGACTGCTTCTTTTGAGTCTGGGGGACCTTCTGGGGGTCGATCTGGGTCGAGGTCTGGTCGTCGGACCATTATATCTGCTTCCGGCAAAGAGACCTCTGTTAGTCCCGACGAGAGGGACTCCCCTCGTCCGTTAGATGATCGCTGCGTGCTTATGCAGGTTAATGACATTCTTTTGTCGGAGACTCCACGTTCCGACGGTGTCCCTTTGACAAGCGAACTGCCTGGTTTTGTTGAACCTGATGCTTTGTCTTGGGACTTAGGCATGAGTACTATTTTGCCCGGTGAATTGAGGAAGCTCGAAGGTACTTCCAATGTTCGCCTTGTTCAATCTCTGGTGAAGATATGTGAACAGGTAAACATATTTCGAACATTTTTTCCTGTTCTTTGTTTTGAATTCTTTGTTGTACGGCGGTTTTTCTTACTCTTTTCTGTTTTTAGGGCAAGTATTTTGCACTCCAGCTGGGTGTGCAAAATGATGAACTGTGGAATAGTCGGAGAGCTCTTCAAGTTCAGCTGGAGTCGGAGAAAGCTAAAACCAGGGGTTTGGAGCTGCAGCTGCAACTTGCTAAAGATGATCTCCAAAAGTTAGAGGCTGACAAAGTTATTCTTGAGAAAGAGAAAGGCGACCTAGTTCAGGCTGCCGCGTCGGTAGAGGGATCTCGTCAACAGGCATATGATGATGGTTATGATGCCGGTTATCTTAAGCGCCAGGAGGAGTTGATGGCATTTGCTGGTAACCTAACTCCTCGGAGGCCTGTTTCTGCTGGTCGCCCCTCTGGCGATTCTTCTCAATGATTTTTATTCGATCTGGCAGACCTTGGACTGTCTCTTTTTTTTTTTTTTTTTTTTTTTTGTCGCCCAACATTTGTGCATTCGTTTGGGCTGAAATTTTGTAATGGGAGAAGTACTAAAATGGAAATATTATGATCTCTTCTGTAGGCAGATTCTTGCCTTGATTCTAATGATATATCTTTTTCATATATGTAATTGCTACGCACAAATATACCATCATGTAGTAATTGACAAAGATTAGTTTTACTTATCTGAATTTTTATTTCTGCGGAGAGATTTGAGTATGGAGAAAGTAAGCTTGATCTTGCTTTGGTCGCTTGTAAGATAACTGAACGGTATAATATTTGCTTCGCATATTTAATCTTTGTTGATCGATCCAGCCGATCGTCGTTGTGTAAACCCTTAGCTGTCTGGTCGATGCTCGATTCATGCCTTATAAATTTGTCCTTATATGACATATATCTTATATAAGGAGGTTATTGTTCCTCCCGTTGAATTTCAGTTCTTCTTTTCCTCAGAGAGAAATTTTCCTTTAGGTGCTTTTCACCTATCCATGTCTTCCATTATTAGCTTTTCAACTATACATATCCCTAACCAGTATATCATACTCTTGATATGGGAGGAATTGGAAAATGTAACAGTCCTGGCCAGATCTGACCCGTTCAGACCTCCTTCAGCAATTCTTTGGAAAATTAGGCAGTGACGGCCTTATAGTTTCGAATAGGGAGGGCTATTCTCCTGATTTCGATGTCAGATTTCTTGGATTCTAAATGGAATTCTTGTATGGCCAACTTAGTAGTCCCCCTATGATGTATGAGGCAGTTACGATCCCCATATGGTGGAGGCTCTGGTCGTTTTTAAGCATTTATCCTCTTTCAACGGTCTAATTTTGCATGCCTTCGTCGAGGAGTTCTTAATATTTTCTATTAGGCGACCCTCATATATGATCGTGCAGGTCGTTTTGGTCTTTGAACTTCTTTAAGTTTTCTTGGATTATTTGTCGATCGCTTCGATCTGTAGATTTGTTTGTCATCGATCTGTTGAGTCGATCAGACGGGGCGCCGTTCCAACTTACTTGCATTTATTTCGGGAAGTCAAAGGGTCGCGTTTTCGTCCCTTGATTAAACTCCTATTATCCGTAGGATCATTCTCACGGGCGCCTATAAATAAGTAGACAGTTTCCTTATTTTCCATTCATAACAATGAAGATCTCTGTTTCTTTAGATTTCATTTTGCCTTCGGACCCCATAATGTTCAAGAAGTCACATTATCGTGATTTGTTCGTTCGCAGTAAAGAAATTGTCCCCAGTCTTGTATTGACGGGTCCCATGTCAGCCCTTCCTTGTATCGACGGATCCCATGAGATCTCTGCCTTAGTCTTCATCACATTAGAGGTCCGTGGTTTCCGTCTGCACAAGGAGGGTTCGTACTTTGCCGGCCATCCTCGTCCTTGGAGGTTACTTCCGGATTGATAGACCACCGGGGTGGCCGGTAAAGTTACCGTTTCACGGCGGTCCTGAAGAGATGCTGCTTCAGAGTAAAATGTTTTATAGATAATGTAAAAGCAGTATCTTTTGTGGGTGAATTGAGTACTGCTGGTTATCTGGCTGGTAATGCTCATTTCACCTGGAGGAACATACCGATCTTCAGAGCCTGGCCATCGAACCAAAGAAGTCGACCATCCTGAGCAGCATGCTTCTTAGGTGGTTTATTATGATCGATGAGGTACTAGGGAGGAGATTGGTGTTTCCGTGGACATTGTCGTGAAGATAGTCGATCCCATAGGATCAATTTAACTGGATCATTGTGACGATCTATAGGTAGCAAGCAGATTTTTGTAACGTAGGATATTTGTATGTAATTGATTTGATGAATAAAATGTTATTTTATTCCTTGCATCTTCTTTGTTGTTTGATAATTTTATTTACGAGGAGTAATTTCCGAGCAGATGAATACATACTTGATTTATCTTTCAAAACTTTAGGAGTATCAGCGGATCTTTTTTAGATCGTTAGGAGTAGATCGAGGAGTTTTTATTGAGCTTATCAATGTGTACTCAATCTTGCTATAATTTAGACTTAGGATTTCATAACAAAATCCTTCTTTGTCGTTGTAATTAATCGAGGAGTTTTTATTGAGCGGATCAATGTTTACTCAACTCGTTTTGTTTAGACTTAGGTTTTTAACCCAAAAATCTCTTTGATCGTTGAACATATACCGAGGAGTTTTTATCGAGCGGATCGATGTTTACTTAACTCGTCTTTGTTTAGACTTAGGTTTTTAGTACCTGAAAGTCTTTTTGATCGTTGAATATATATGTCGAGGAGTTTTTATCGAGCGGATCGATGTTTACTCAACCCTCTTTGTTTAGACTTAGGTTTTTAGTACCTGAAAGTCTTTTTGATCGTTGAATATATATGTCGAGGAGTTTTTATCGAGCGGATCGATGTTTTACTCAACTCCTTTTGTTTAAACTTAGGTTTTCTATACCTGAAGTCTTCCTGATCGCTGTAGATATGTCGAGGAGTTTTTATCGAGCGGGTCGATGTTTACTCAACTTGTTTTATTTAGACTTAGGTTTTTAGTACCTGAAAGTCTTTTTGATCGTTGAATATATTTGTCGAGGAGTTTTTATCGAGCGGATCGATGTTTTACTCAACTCCTTTTGTTTAGACTTAGGTTTTCTATACCTGAAGTCTTTTTGATCATTAAATATATACGTCGAGGAGTTTTTATCGAGCGGATCGATGTTTACTCAACTCGTTTTGTTTTAGACTTAGGTTTTTCGTACCAAAAGTCTTTTTCTCGTTGTAAATAGTTCGAGGAGTGTATATCGAGCGGATCGATGTTTACTCTACTCGTTTTATTCAGACTTAGGTTTTTAATACCTGAAGTCTTTTAATCATCATAGATATATCGAGGAGTTTTTATCGAGCGGATCGATGTTTACTCAACTCGTTTTGTTCAGACTTAGGTTTTTAATACCTGAAGTCTTTTAATCATCATAGATATATCGAGGAGTTTTTATCGAGCGGATCGATGTTTACTCAACTCGTCTTGTTCAGACTTAGGTTTTTAATACCTGAAGTCTTTTAATCATCATAGATATATCGAGGAGTTTTTATCGAGCGGATCGATGTTTACTCAACTCGTTTTGTTCAGACTTAGGTTTTTAATACCTGTAAGTCTTTATGTTTGTTGTGTTCGATCGAGGAGTTTTTATTGAGCGGATCAATGTTTACTCGACTCGTTTTTGTCGTCGGAATGAGGAGTGTTTATTGAGCGGATCAATGTATACTCGACTCATTTATAATTTAGACTTAGGTTTATCACCAAAAAGTCTTTTTTACTGTTGAATATATATATGTCGAGGAGTTTTTATCGAGCGGATCGATGTTTACTCAACTCGTTTTTGTCGTCGGAATGAGGAGTGTTTATTGAGCGGATCAATGTATACTCGACTCATTTATAATTTAGACTTAGGTTTATCACCAAAAAGTCTTTTTTACTGTTGAATATATATATGTCGAGGAGTTTTTATCGAGCGGATCGATGTTTACTCAACTCGTTTTTGTCGTCGGAATGAGGAGTGTTTATTGAGCGGATCAATGTATACTCGACTCATTTATAATTTAGACTTAGGTTTATCACCAAAAAGTCTTTTTTACTGTTGAATATATATATGTCGAGGAGTTTTTATCGAGCGGATCGATGTTTACTCAACTCGTTTTTGTCGTCGGAATGAGGAGTGTTTATTGAGCGGATCAATGTATACTCGACTCATTTATAATTTAGACTTAGGTTTATCACCAAAAAGTCTTTTTTACTGTTGAATATATATATGTCGAGGAGTTTTTATCGAGCGGATCGATGTTTACTCAACTCGTTTTTGTCGTCGGAATGAGGAGTGTTTATTGAGCGGATCAATGTATACTCGACTCATTTATAATTTAGACTTAGGTTTATCACCAAAAAGTCTTTTTTACTGTTGAATATATATATGTCGAGGAGTTTTTATCGAGCGGATCGATGTTTACTCAACTCGTTTTTGTCGTCGGAATGAGGAGTGTTTATTGAGCGGATCAATGTATACTCGACTCATTTATAATTTAGACTTAGGTTTATCACCAAAAAGTCTTTTTTACTGTTGAATATATATATGTCGAGGAGTTTTTATCGAGCGGATCGATGTTTACTCAACTCGTTTTTGTCGTCGGAATGAGGAGTGTTTATTGAGCGGATCAATGTATACTCGACTCATTTATAATTTAGACTTAGGTTTATCACCAAAAAGTCTTTTTTACTGTTGAATATATATATGTCGAGGAGTTTTTATCGAGCGGATCGATGTTTACTCAACTCGTTTTTGTCGTCGGAATGAGGAGTGTTTATTGAGCGGATCAATGTATACTCGACTCATTTATAATTTAGACTTAGGTTTATCACCAAAAAGCCTTTTTTGCTGTTGATATAAATCGAGGAGTATTTATTGAGCGGATCAATGTATACTCGACTCGTTTCGTTCTAATATTTATCAATATGCTAGTGTAATTCCACAGAGCGTTAATCGAAATAATCGATGTATAGAAAATGCTAAAATTTTTACTAATTGAACTCTAGGCTAAGGCCTTTGTTACAAGGATTAAAACTTGATAAAGTAAAATAAAACGATGCAGTATAATCTGCTAAAATTTATTTACCATAGTATTTCCTAAGGTTGACTGCGTTCCAGGTTCTTGGTAAGGCTGTCCCATCCATGTGTGCAATCTTGTATGAACCTTTCTTTCCTACGCCAATGACGATGTAAGGTCCATCCCAATTTTGTTGTAACTTTCCCACATGCTTGGATACTTCTACCTTTTTCAAAACCAAGTCCCCTTCTTTGAAGGTTCGGACGCGTACCTTTTGATTGTATGCTTTCTCCATATTTGCCTTAGTGGCTTGTAGGCGTACAGCAGCTTTATCTCTTAAGGCTTCTGTTAAATCAACGTCATTTTCCCTCGCCTTTTCATTTTCTTCTTTATTGAACATCTCTATTCTTGGAGTTGGAATTAAAGTTTCCACAGGGATAACAGCTTCCGACCCATATACCAAGCTGAAAGGGGTTTCTCCAGTTGAGTTTCTTACCGTGGTTCGATTAGTTTCTCAACTTCTCTCTTAAGGTGAAAACAATTCTCCGTTCGATGTCCGTGTGCCCTATGGTACTTACAGTATTGATCGTAGTTTCGAGATCCTGGTCTTGGCTGTGCGATTTTTCTCGCCTCGGGAATCCAGTTATTTCTTTCTAGAATTTCCAATATTTCTTCCATTGGAATATTTAACCTCGGGTGTTCTACATGATTCACCCTGCTTCTGGTTGGTTGCTCAGGGTTTCTTGGTCTTTGGTAGAAATTGGGTTGCCTATCTTGGTCGGCTTTGTTGTATTCCAGTTGCTGGAAGACATTACCTCTCCTGAAGGATCGCTCGAAATCCAAAGATTTTTGGATAGGAAACCTGTCATGCCGTTTTGAGCTTGAGGTAGTGGCTTTGTTTTTGTTTTTATCCTTAAAGGAATTCATCTCTTCTTGAGTCATATATTTAGATGCTAGGCTCATGATGTCGGCGAACGTTCTTGGTTGCTTTCGACTGAGGGCATTTCCGAACTGCCAGTTTTTAGTGAGATCGAAGAGGATAGATATTATGTAATCGATATTTGGGGAATCGATTTTAAGCAATTCTACGTTGAATCTGGCCAACCAATCCCTTAGAGATTCTCCTTCTTGTTGATATATAGTTCCAAGGTAGCTCATTGGAAGTTTTTGTCTCTTCTGGCTGGCGAACTGCTGTGTCAATTTGTTACAGAGTTCCCTAAAGCTGAATATGGAGTTGGCAGGTTGTTTCGCGAACCAGTCCAACGCGAGTCCTTCGAATGTGGTTACCATTAATTTGGCAGTGAATTCAGCAGAGTGGGCATATAAATTCATTATATTCGTAAAGCTAAAAATATAATCATCCGGGTCAGTGGTTCCATCATAGCGAGGTAGTCTGCCCGGGACTTGTCCGATCGATTGTGCCTCTTTTATTTCCCTGCAGAAGGGAGAACAGGCCGCAAGGCTTTCCTGGAGTTCCGTGGTTCGGGCCCACGGAGTTTGAATAGACCGTAAGCGTTGTTCAAGTCGGTCCTGCACCATCCTTTCAATTTCTCTTTCCGTCAGTCGAGCCGTTCGTGGTCGATCAGGGATTGTATCATCTATATCATCCTCAATAGGGATAATTGTTCGTTCCCTGGATCTACTGCGCCTCGCCGGGGTTTTTCTGTGAGCTCGTTTCCTTCGAGGATTGTTGTCGGAGGGTTTCGAATTGTCCTGTTGTGGACTGTGTAGCGAGCGGTGCTCGCTTGGTGGGCTATCAGCTTGTTGAGATACATGATCGTTTTGTCCGGGCGTTCTCCGAGCAGGAATTGTCCTGGCAGCCCTAGGGTTTTGCGGAATTTGATCAAGCACAAGTAATTCTTCCGGGGAGAGTGATTTAAAGAGCATCGCTATTTGTCGTAATTTCTCCTGAGCACCCGGGAGAGGAGCAGGGATCTTGGGGACTTCCGGCTCTTCCTGTATCGTGCCGGGAGGACCTCCTAGGGGTTCATGATCTCGGGGATGGGTATTCTGTAAATTCTCGTCGGTATTGGGAACGTTATTATTGTCGTTCTCCCGTGGATCTTCAGATGTGTCATGACCGGTGGTTGTGTTACTTCTTGCTCCGACACGGGCGCTTTTCCTTGGGCGAGCCATATGTCGATCGAATAATTAACCTAGCCCCTCGGTGGGCGCCAACTGATTTAACCGTTTTTCGTCGGGTTAATTTAATATCAGTGAATTTGTGATATCGGGGGTTTGGATATCGAATTATTCAGTATATTGGGTTCTGTTACTTTATTCTGGATGGATCGTTTACAAAGAAAAGCAATAATCAAAGGCAAGAAGTAAAACCATTAACGAAATTAAGAACGCAATGATATGGAGGTAAAGTTCTGCAATAATAATGGATATTATTGAGTTCTATTGTTATCAATGTATTCTTGTGTAATCCCCGAATTAAGAGAATTCATAGGTGTCTTATACAATGAATAACTAGGTATTTATATTACGCTAAACCTAGTATTACAAGGAATCATAGTCCTAGTTGGACTCGGCCCAACCTATCCTTCTTGGGTCCGGAGTGTAATCTTTACTCGGAGCGAGCGGCATCAGGCTGGGTCAGTAAGAAGATCTCGATCCGTTAGAGTTGGTCGAATCGATCTTGTAATCTTTGTTCGATCAGACTAGTATGTAGGGTGCGAAATAGCCCCCATCAAAAAGTAATACTCCTATATTAGATTCATCGATTCATCAACTAATCAACTAATCAATTATATCAAAAGCCTATTATATATTAATTACAACCCCAGAAAATTGTGCATACTACCAAGAAAATGCAATAATGTACGATCGAATAGCAAATTAACTTCATGTGTTAATCTAAATAGGCAGTTTATGGTTCTAAAAAAAATAGGCAATTTAACTCTTTGCAATAAATAAAATGACAAAATGCATTCCTGTATTTTTTAAAACAAGCACATTGCCACCTTCTTAATTTTTAAAATTTCTCAAGAGGGTCAAATGTCCGTTATGAAATATCACAAGGAGTTAAAATGCTAATTTACGCTTAGGAGGTAAATCATATATTTACTCATATCACATGGATAAAGTGAGATGAATATGTTGTCTATGTAAGGTTAAATTGATCATTTTTCCAAATAAAAAAATAAAGTCATCAGTTGAATTATAAAGTGTGTGCGCAACACCCACTAGGAAGGAGTTAAATTATTCATTATTTCATATAGTAGGGGATAAATTGCATATTAATATATCACAAGAGGGTAAATTATCCATTAAACATATTACAGGAAGTCAACTTACCAAAACCCAATAATCTACTCCATTCAAGTCAGTTATTTACTAAATTTTTTTTTCCCAAAAGATTATTCAAATATTAGGTCTGAATTAATCTAAACGCGTAAAAAATATTTCTTCCAGCGAGGATTCAAATTTATGTGGATTATGTTGTGGGAACTAGTCTCTTCTGGTATCCACAAACTTTTTTTATTCTTTTTTGAAAAATTAGTTACATAACTATACATAGAGAGAGAAATGCCCTTTGCGTTTATATAGCTTAATACGGACGAATTATTCATTATTTCATATAGTAGGGGATAAATTGCATATTAATATATCACAAGAGGGTAAATTATCTATTAAACATATTACAGGAAGTCAACCAGGCCCGGCCTTGTGTCTAGTCCAACTAGGCAATTGCCTGGGGCCCCATTCAGTCGGGGCCCCCAATCCATATATACATTAATGCATGTATATATTCTAATCCACCTAGTCCAGTCCAAAATGAAAAAAATAAAATATTAGCCCAACAAACTACATTCTATCGATGCGCCACTCCAAATTTTTTTTAATGCAAATAAACATTGGCGGCTCTTATAATAATGCGATTAAAAAAAAAATCAAGAATTCCAAGGGTCAAGTTGAAACGTCTCTTTTTAAATACGTGTATTTGCTATAAAATAATATTCACTATGCCTGTAATAGTTGCTTATTTTTAAAGAAGTTTTTCAAAACTAAAATTGATAAAGACATTTTTTACGATCAACTATGTCACAAGAAAGATTAATAGAACAAGATATGTTAGAGAAACTAGAATATGAAGATACAATAAAGAAATTTGCCTCTACTAAAGTAAGAAAAGTAAAATTTACATAATTTCTTTTTCAAAATAGGGCCCCGATTTTTTACTTCGCCTAGGGCCCCGAAAAGTCTAGGGCCGGCCCTGAAGTCAACTTACCAAAACCCAATAATCTACTCCATTCAAGTCAGTTATTTACTAATTTTTTGTTCCCAAAAGATTATTCAAATATTAGGTCTGAATTAATCTAAACGCGTCAGAAATATTTCTTCCAGCGAGGATTCAAATTTATGTGGATTATGTTGTGGGAACTAGTCTCTTCTGGTATCCACAAACTTTTTTTATTCTTTTTTGAAAAATTAGTTACATAACTATACATAGAGAGAAATGCCCTTTGCGTTTATATAGCTTAATACGGACGAATTTATGAACCCAAAAGTCATAGATAAGGATCTTAGGCCTGCCCAACATTATCGTACGTCAAGTGGACTTACACTTAATTTTATTTTCAAATAATTTCGGGATGTTTAATTTCATTTTCCCTCTTCTATAAATTAAGACGAGAGAGCATTTGTACTTATACATAGTAAGAAGTGATGGCCGGATTACCTTGCAAGTTGACTGCCCAGCTAGCGTTCAAGGCCGGCGGTGATGTATTTCATAACCTCCTCGCCAATAGGCCAAAGCATTTGAGCAATGTCAGCCCCGGAAAAATTCACGGTTGTGATTTGCACCAAGGGGAATTTGGTAAAAATGGCTCGATTATCCAATGGAGCTACACTCTTGGTATGTTTATATATATGTATTGATAATATTCCGAAATAACACAAAGTAGCGTATCGGATACATAGGAGATACAGATACGCGTGGAATATGTATTCGATATGCCATGCACATGGCATATCGATAATAAAAATAAATTAAAATTAAAATAGATACGCATCGATTACACTAGTTGGACATCAAGACACCCGGTGGATTATTTGTGTTATATTCCGTGTTAAATTTAAACTATAAAAAATTATAAAGTCTCTAAGGTTATACATATACGAGTAGTACCACTACTCAGTCTCTTATTCAAGTCTCTCTCCTATGTTATGAAATCTCAAAGATGAATTATTTCCATTGATTCGCTATGTTGAGAATGAATTATGTTTATTTTTGGAGTTATATAACTTTTGTTTATGTTAAAGTAGATTACATTTGCTTTTAGGGCTTAAACTGAATGATCTAGTTGATTATGCATAAATTTAAATTATATTTTTACATCCGTACTTATATATCGTATCGTATTTAATAAATTTAAAAAATCCGTATCCCTGTATCAGTATCCAATGACAGAGCCACGTTAAGAGAATTAAGGGGGTGCATGGACTCCCCTGAACTTTTGGTTCTAGTCTACATATATATTTGTGTGTGTGATCTTACGTAATTTATTTATGCAAATCTTTACATAGTTCATAAATTTATTTCAATGGATCCCATATATAATTAAAATTAAAATTTTATTAGTCTGATAAATTTAACAAGTCAAAAATCAGAAAATCAACTCCACTCTAACATATTCATTTTATTTCGCATTTTGAAGCGCACTTAAAGCACAAATAATACTTTTGAGGGATTAACAATTTTTACATATAAAGAGTCAGTTCAATTTCATATTGATCTCGCTTTTATCTTCATCTCTATTTTTAAATGACTCTATGGTTAACTATATAGGTAAAGATGTATTTGATAATGTTTCGAATGATTTAATCATTAAATGATTTCAATCTATGACAAATCGACGTGGACATTTATAAAAAGAAAAAATTCCATTTTATCTAATTGATTTTGAATTTGAACTAATTTGGTCAAATTTCATTGTTATTAATGAAGTTTTTAGGAATATTTAAATTAGTCATTCATTTTATAATGTACCCTGGTGAAATTTTTTTTTAGCTCCGTCACTGTCCTTATCGTACTTTATCTGTATCCCATATTTGTATCCGTGCAATATAGTTAGTAGATAATTAAATTGTCTAAATATTTTAATTTAAAAAAAAAACGAAAAAACCGTTGAGTGTTTAGTAATATATTTATTCAACTTTCAAATTAGTTAATTACTAAATTTTAAGTTATTGATTAATTATCCGATTTATATGTAGATGGAAAACAACAAATAGCAAAACAAATGCTTCAAGACATAGACTTGGAGAAAAAACAAATTTCATATAAGATGGTAGAAGGAGATTTGGTGGAGTTGTACAAAAATATGATTATCACTATGCACGTAGAAACAAAAGGAGGAGTCGACTTTATCACATGGACCATTGATTACGAGCTACTTAGTGAAGATAATCCACATCCGCTTTCACTCTTAAACTTTTTCTTCGAATTCACTAAAGATGTCGAGACTCATATTTTCGGGTGAGAAAATGCTGCAAAAGTTGTATGTGGGGACTTAATTTGATTCGCCAAGTTATGTGTGATTTCCATGTTATTCACTTTGTATTTAATGAACTAAAATGGAATAGTAAATAAAGCATCATTAGAGGTGCTACAAATAAAGGGCTTGGTGATTTTTATATATGCTTATGATTGAGGATATTGTTAATTATTTTGTCTTCATAATGTTCTTGTTTCATTTATTTGGAGAGAGTTTAAAATAAAAAGAAATTATTGAGGTTGAAATAATGCAACCGACATAATTTTGATTGGGATCGGTGTTGAAATTACAATATGTGCATAGTATTTGCAACCGAATTAATTTCGGTTGCCATTATGGGCCAAAATTGCAATTGAAATTATTTCGGTTGCAATTCAATCAAATTAAAAAAAAAAGTCCATTGCACCTTTCCACAAAAGAAAAAAGAAAAAGGTTTTCCAAAAAACAAAAAATATCGCACAACACCACACCCCGCCAGCACCACCTTGCCGGCCGCACCACCTCCACCACCACCGCACAACACCGCACCACCGACAACACCACCCCACTGTCTTCTTCAGATTTAGAGGTATGCATTTGCTAGAACTTAGTTAGTTAATTTTGGATTTGCTTGATTGGGGTTTAATGATTTAGGGTTTAATTGATTTGAGATTTTGGATTGGTTTTAAAGTTATTTTGGTAATTATTTATGTATGTATGTATGTTTGATTGGGAATTGCAATTTTAGCCCTGAATTCCCTTTTCTTTTGATTCCAATTTTGAGGTCCAATTCCAGTTTAATTTATTTGTTGCTTTTACTTGTGATTTTGATGGATATCTAGGAACCTTGGGTTGTGGAGTAGTTTTAGTTGCTAAATATGTTGTTTACTACTTTTTAATGCTGTGTTGATAGCCGAATTACCTTATATTTATTGTTGTTTCTTTTTCTTCATTTCTTCTTCTAATAATCTCTCTCTATCTTTTCTGGGCAAGGATTGGTGAAGTGGGATTAGTTTCTTCTTTTCATAAGTGTTCATGAGAACTTATGTTTTTTGAGAGGACTGGTAAGCTAGCTAAGGCTTTTCAGATAGGCTGGCGATATTGCCAGAGCAGCAACTGTTGCTGCCAAAGCAAAATTAATAGACTTCCAAAAATGCCCTCGTCATTATGTTTGCTTTGCTAAGCTTTTCTATATCAATGCCCTAATTAATGAATTTCTATAATTAATTATTTTAAACACCAACCATCGTTTCTTTCATTTTCTCATCGCCGACTTGAGTTTAACTTTCACCTACCACCAGAACTTCGACATTCCAACTCTTCACCCATATCATCCATTCACTCAACCAAGTGAAAAGGAAAAATTGAGAAATTGTTTTATTTTTATTTTTTATTTTTACTCTGTTCAGTTCTGTACTACTTTGTAGTGATAAAGAAAACAAAAACATGTATTTGTAAATTTAATTACATCAGGAGATACAGTCCGAGAAAGTCTCCAGCCTACTGCTTTGTCCAAGGGCTGTAGAAAGGGATTATCTTAAATTGAGCAATGGATTTAAAAGCCCCAAATCGTAAAATAAAAAAAATTGAAAAAAAATAAATGGGAAAAGAATAACTGTAATAATTGTGGACTAATATAGTTATTCCAATGGAGAGAAACCAATGATAACTGGTACGAGAAAGAAACAGACGATTTAGAAAAAGAATGGCTTGAAAATGATTTTATTTTAGACAAGTGAAAGTTAAAAGAACAACAATTAAGGTTAAAAAGATCTTCTACCAATTTTAATTAAGTTTGAGGGCATTTTTGGAAGTTTATTAATTTTGCTCTGGCAGCAACAATTGCTGCTCTGACAATATCGCTAGCCTTTCAGATAGTGTGCCATGGAAAAAGCATTATGGGGGTAGGTGTGAATATGAAGTAGTAGTAGTACAACTGTACAAGTACAACTCATTCCTTAAAATCTTCGAAATACACTATGTAGTTAAACTTTTGCAGTTGTATGATCTATGGATTTATACTCTGTTACTGTAGTAGTTACGCCCTAATCGTTCAAAATTACGATCAAATTCTCGAATTGATCCAAAAACTAATGAAAGAATAAGCAGATTAGAAGTAGAGTTACAAGAACAGAGGGATAGGGATGCAGCCCGGGATGAGCAACTACGTCAATATACAAGGCAGATAGAAACACAAAGGGATGCGGAAGCACAACGAGCGGACCAATATTTATCTCAGATGAACATACTTTCCGGCCAGTTGGCGCAATTTCAAAGCTTATTCAATGTTGTATTACCTAGGCTCGGGTATAAACCTTAATGTCGACACGTCTCAGCCCTCCCAGTCTACTCAGTCGGGGATATATTCGCAACCGACTGACATTACTCTCAGGGGAATTTCTCACATCGTGAGCCAGACATCCCAAGGTATTTCAAATCTCAATTTTATGGGTATGTCTCAGCCGAACAATGTTTCTCTGTACTATAATTTGCCAAATATAGGCCCTAGGCCCCCGCAACATCCAAATCATGAACCGTCTCAAGAGAATCAATCGGAGAACAAAAATGATGATTGAATTGTAATTTAAATACTTAGGTGTTTTTGGAGTATGGATTGTGGATTATTCCACTTTAGTTTTAGTTGTGTAGTTTTTGGATTATGAATTATGTTTTTTTATTTTGTTCATGGAAACTGAAATGTGCATGGATTTGGGAATGTGTTTATGGAAACTGAAATGTGATTATTGATTTTGGATTAAATGGATATACAAGATTAAAAGGCTTCATAATGGATCTATAGATAGATATAAAGCTAGGCTTGTGGCAAAGGGATATACTCAACAGCCTGGTATAGATTATACAAAATCTTTTTCTCCTGTTGTTAAACTAGTTACTGTCAAAAATTTTTAGCCTTAGTAGCATCCAAAAATTGGAATCTTTGCCAACTAGATGTGGATAACGCTTTCCTAAATGGTGATCTTAATGAAGAGGTTTACATGGATTTACCTCTTGGATATACAAAGTCTTCTGGTTCTCCTAAATTAATTTGTATTTTGAATAGGTCAATATATGGATTGAAGCAGGCCTCAAGACAATGGAATGACAAATTTATTTCCTGTTTACATTCAGTCAAAATCAAATTATTCATTATTCACTAAAAGATCAGATGATACCTTTCTAGCTTTACTTCTTTATGTTGATGATATAGTTATAGCGGGTCCTTCTATATATACTATTTCTAATTTGAAATCTTTTCTTCACATCAAGTTTAAATTGAAGGATCTAGGTGATTTGAAGTATTTTTTGGGCTTGGAAGTAGCTAGATCTTCAAATGGTATCATTCTGTCTCAAAGGAAGTATGCTTTGCAGATTCTGGATGAAACAGGATACCTAGGTGCTAAGCCATTATCTTTGCTTATGGATCCTAAAGCCAAACTAAGTTTAGAAGATGGTGAACTACTTGAAGATGCTACATTATATAGGAGATTGATTGGCAAGATTTTATACTTGACAATTACTAGGCCTGACTTGTCATTTGTTGTGAATAGACTAAGTCAATTTGTTTCTAAGCCTAGAGTTCCTCATCTACAGGCAGCACATCACATTCTCAAATATATTAAGTCAAGTCCTGGACAAGGACTCTTTTACTCATCTTAATTATCTCTTCAAATAACAGCATATGCAGATGCTGATTTGGCCTCTTGTGTTGATACAAAAAAGTCAGTTACAGGGTTTTATATTTTCTTAGGAGATTCTATTATCTCTTGGAAATCAAAGAAACAAGTGATAGTCTCCAAATCCTCCGCATAGGCTGAATACAGATCACTTGCTGCAGTTTCTAGTGAATTGGTCTGGCTACATCAAATTTTAGCCAGTCTAGGTGTACATATACAGAAAACCTATTCCTCTATTTTGTGAAAATCAATCAGCTCGTCATATA
The DNA here is from genome assembly GCA_038501285.1 of Penstemon eatonii. Classification (NCBI taxonomy): domain Eukaryota; kingdom Viridiplantae; phylum Streptophyta; class Magnoliopsida; order Lamiales; family Plantaginaceae; genus Penstemon; species Penstemon eatonii. The sequence continues at coordinate 17,066,552 of CM076712.1, read as the reverse complement.
GCAAATAATCCTATATTTCATGAAAGGACAAAGCGTAGAAATAGATTGTCATTTTACTAGAGACTTGGTTATCAAGGGATTTCTACGCTTATTTCCAATCTCAACAGAAGAACAAATCGCAGACATTTTCACAAAAGCTTTAATGTTACTTCAGTTTCGGCATTTGAAGTCCAAGATGTCTCTCTTTGATTTGTTTTGTCCATCTTGCGGGGGAGTATTGAAGGAATATCAAGCTGTTGGAAAATTCATATTAAAGATTATCAAAATCTGAACACAAATCGAAACTAAATTCAAACAAACCAATTTGGACAGTAAAGAAAAAATAATCAATTAAATAATCGAACAGCTAAATTTAAACAAACTTATCTCAGAATTCTGTACAGTAACAGAATTGATCCAAACAAATCGCAGAAATGATTCTGCTTGCCTTGAAGAAATTATCGACCCACCTTTGGTGCAATTGGGAATCACGAACACTACTTCCAGGTTAAATTGGCTACAATAATTCCTCCACTGCACAGTAGCAGAAATTTCACCTCGAAGAACACTCAGAAGCAAAATAATCAAAAGAGATTTTCATTCTTTTCAGAGAGGGAATCGAGAATGTTTCTTGTGTTGGTGTGTTTCTGAAATCAGAAATACACATATATATAGGTGGGGAGTGGGCTACACAATTAATTCTGCAACATAAATTTTAGTAACAAAAAAAAAACGTTTTTATCAGTTGATTTCTGTAACTGAAAGCAGTTACACAATTTAAAAACTGCAGAATTAATATTGTAATTTTGAATTTCAAATTAATTAAAATTTAATTTTCAAAATTCCTCCAAAAAGATAATTTCGAGACGAGACAATTCAACCAAACGCCCGAGCCTAGTCCAGATCAGATCCGAGCCGAGTCGAGTCAAGTCGGGCGGGCGGCGACGGCGCGTGTGTGGTGTATTCATATGACCTTTTTTGTAAATACTTATATCAAATCTTATACACTTAGTACATATATACTAGTACACACAAATATAAAAATTCAATGTGGGACAAATGAAGAGTTTTCAACTCTTCAACTTTCTCACAAGGCTTTTATAATTTGTCAGTTAGTCTTAGACCATCGTAGGACAAGCCCACATACACATTATCTTATTTGAAATATTGTTTTCCCCACTTTATATATATAACAATTTATCTATGGATTACAACCTTGTAATTAGGTGTCTATCCACAATAAATTCACTCTCTTTATTTTATTATTACAACAATCCCCCACAAATCCATATAAAAATAATCTATTTAGGGTTACCGTAATGTGCTTTCAGCAATGGTACCTTCCAGATTGAACCACTGCCTAAGTTATCGAACTTATGCTGCCACAGGGACAAATGGATCTAAGCCTTGAATTTGGACCTTGAAGTGCTACCGTCCATTGGTAACAACACGCTACTTGCTATGTGTTAATCTTTAGGTTTGACACTATAGGCCATGTGTCCCGATCCTGTATCATGAATGTTTTTTAAGGAATAACCCAATTTCCTCTAGTCGCTGCCAAAAAACTATATTAACTTAATTGAGCATCTCATGATGTACTGCTAGCATCCCATCTTACAGACTTGACCTCATTCAATGTTAATTCACTTACTGGATTAGCCATAGTCAGCTCCTATCAGGTATATCAGGGGATAGACTCAAATACTTGGTATCAGTCTTAATTAGGAGCAACTTTTATATACCCAGCAGTTTGTTTATACCTCATTGAACCTTCCTTGTGGGATCTCCACTTGGTAGGTTGGGTTGACACTGCTTGTATATCAGTTTAGGGGTTTTTAGTCCCATCCCCAACCTGAATTTCTGTACTAAGGACAAGTCAAGTCCTTTAGTTAAAGGGTCAGCCACATTGTCTTTGGTACCAACAAAGTCAATGACTATGACCCTATCAGACACAAGTTCCCTTATAGACTTTAGTCTAACTTGGATGTGTCTCCTAGTCTTTTAATTATATTTTTGACTTTTAATCTTTGCAATTGTGGTTTGAGAATCACAATGCACCATGACTGCTGGAAGAGGCTAGCTAACCATGGGTAATTGGATCAATAACACATGTAGCCATTCAGCTTCAGTCCCTGTAGTGTCTAAAGCACATAATTCGGCCTCAAATGTAGACCGAGTCACCAAGGTTTGCTTGGTTGATTTCCAGGAGACAACGCCCCCACCTAGGGTAAAAACGTACCCCGTATACCCATTGCTTCCGGAGTTCTTGGCTATCCAGCTAGCACCACTATACCCTTCAAGTACTGCAGGGAACCTGCCATATTGAAGAGATAGTGACATTGTGCCCTTCCGATACCCAAGTACCCGATCAAGAGCTTCCCAATGGGTTCGATTTTGACAATTTGTATATCTTGCTAACTTTGAGACTGCAAACGAAATATCTAGTCTCGTGCTATTTGCCTGATATTGCAAGCTTCCAATAATTTATGAATATCTTAATTGAGATACAGGAACACCACTTTCATTTTTAAATAGAGCTACTGAAGGATCATATGGTGTTTTGGCAATTCTACATTCTATATAGCCAAATTTCTCAATTAAATTATCTTCTCAACATAGTGAGATTGAGAAACTTCTATACCCTCAGTTGATCGAGTCAACTTGAGTCCAAGGATTACATTTGCCACACCCATATCATTCATTTCAAACTTACTCTTTAAGAATGACTTGGTTTCATTTATTATCTCAATGTTAGATCCAATCAATAGAATATCATCAACATACAGACATAAGACCATACATTTATCACCTATAACTTTACAGTAGATGCACTTATCATTATCGTTTACAACAAAGTCAAAAGATAAAATAGTTTTATCGAACTTTTCATGCCAATGTTTAGGAGCTTATTTCAAACCATATAGTGATTTAACAAGCTTACAAACTTTTCGCTCATTTCTAGAAGCTACAAATCCCTCTGGCTGATCCATATAGATTTCGTCCTCGAGATCACCATACAGGAATGCTGTTTTAACATCCATCTGGTGAATTGGGAAATCATATATAGAAGCCAGTGTTATCAGCACCCGGATTGTAGTCAAACGAGCAACAGGGGAATATGTATCGAAAAAATCAGTTCCGTCTTTTTGAACACTTTGGCAACTAATCTGACTTTAAACTTATCTATGGTTCCATCATATTTAAATTTCTTTTTAAAGATCCATTTACATCCAATCGTATTACACCCCGGAGGGAGGTCGACTAGTTCCCATGTCCCGTTAGAAACAACGGAGTCCATCTCACTTTTGACAACTACCTTCCAATGATTTGCTTCTTTCGAAGCCATTGCATCTTTGAAGGTTACAGGATCACCCCCAATGTTATAAGTGATAAAATCACTTCCAAAATCTTTGGCAATTTTAGCTCTCTTATTCCATCTAGGTTCATCTGATTCAATCGGTACTGAATCTGAACTACTTGGATTAACCCCCATATTTGTCATCTTTTTCACATGTTCAGGAATTGATGAAAATGTAAGGGCTGAATCTAGAATTGTCATTAGGCATTCCCGTTTTCATGGGAAATACGTCCTCAAAGAACGTAGTATCACGATATTTAACTATTGTGTAAACCTCTATGCCAGGAATTTCTGATTTTATAACCAGAAACCTGAGAGCATAGCTAGTTTCCACATAGCCTAAAAAGATTGCATCAACAGTCTTTGGACTCAGTTTCTTTCTTTTGTGTTATGGAACTAGAACTTTTGCAAGACAACCCCACACACGAAAGTATTTTAAACTAGGTTTTCTGCCTTTCTAGAATTCAAACGGTGTGCTTTCATTATGTTTTAGAGGAACTCTATTCAGAATATGGCAAGCCGTATTCAAAGCTTCTCCTCACATATATTTAGGCAATCCAGAATTCAAAAGCAAACTATTAATCATATCTTTAAAAGTTCTATTCTTTCATTTTGCTATCCATTTGACGAAGGGGAATATGGAGGAGTCTTTTCGTGAATAATGCCAAAATTTCGGCAATATTTTTTGAACAAATTAGAATCATATTCTCCACCTCAATCTGATCTTTACCGCTTAAGTTTATTATCAGTTTGAGTTTCAGCTTCATTTTTAAACGTTATGAATTTTTCAAGTGCTTCAGATTTATGTTCTAATAAATAAACATAACATTATCTACTGCAATCATCTATAAATGTAATAAAGTATTTCTTATTATCTTTAGTTAAAATTCCATTGAATTTACAAATGTCCGTATGAACCTAATCAAGTATTTTAGAATGCCTTTCAACCGATTGGTATGGCTTTCTTACTTGTTTTGCCTCAACACAGATGTGACATTTGTCTTTATGGTTTACTTCATGTTTGGGGATTAGATTTAAATTCATCATACGTTTGGCAGAACCAAAATTTAAAAGTCCTAATCTATCATGCCAAACATTAGAAGATTCAATTGCATTCACAATAGGAAATTCTAAAAATTTATTAGAACCAGTATTTTCAACTCTTAATTTAAATAAACAGTCATCTAAATAACCTTTACCAACAAAAGTCCCATAATACAGAATTACGACTTTATTGGACTTAAAGTTCATTTCGTAACCCTCCCTAACTATTACAGAACCACTTATTATGTTTCTCCTGATCGTTGGAACACAATGCACCCTTTGTAGTGATTGTATGTGCCTTGAAGGAAACTTCGAGTCCACGCGTCCTTTCCCTAACAATTTTGCACCACTTGAATTTCCCATCGTCACGGATTTTTCATCAACAGGCTAATAAGACACAAACAGCAATTTATCAGCACATGCATGCACATTTGCGCCAGTGTCTATTAGCCAATCATATGGTTCATAAATCGTAAGAATTTCAGGTTTCAAGGAAACATACCCATCAACAGAGGTTTTTTGGAGCTTAAGTTTCACTAGTTTCTCCCACAACCGTGTTTACCATAGCCGGAGCTCTAGTTTCACCAATGTCTCCCACAACCACTATAGCCGATGCAGTAGACTCGGATTTGGCTTTGGACTTTTTGGTAGGACACTCCTTAGCCCAGTGACCCATCTGTCCACAAGTCCAGCATGGTTTGTTTGCCTTTGGTTTCTTTTTATTTTTAGGTTTATTAATGGATTTCGAGTTGGGGTTTACATGGTTCACTTTTTTCTTTCTAGTAATTATATTTGCCTTAGGCTGGTACTCAACAGGAACACCATGAGTATGGTTTTTGTGTCCTCTTCTATGCTTAGGGCAATCATAAGATCATCAAGAGTCAATTTTCCCTTTTGATGTTTTAATGTCATGCCAAAGTTTTCCCAAGATTTGGGAAACTTATCAATAATTGACATTACCAGAAATTTATCTGGAAGTTTCATTTCAGCATCAGAAAGAGAGTGCTCAAGATTTATCAGTTCATGCGTTTGTGCAGTTACAGACTTTCCTTCAACCATCTGAAATTACAGAAACTTGGAAACAAAATACTTTTCGAGCCCTTGCTCTTTAGTATTATATTTCCTGTCCAACTCGTCCCAAAGAGACTTAGTTGTATATGTATCAGAACAGTAAACGTCGAATAGTACATTCGATAAAGAAGAAAGAATTACTCCTCGACCAATTTGGTCCCGTTCTGACCATTCAGCTATTTGATCAGTCTTTGGTTCGGTTTCAGTTGGTTCATGTCCAGTCACCTAAATAACTGACAAAAGTCCCTTCATCGTAAACCAATTCTTATAGGCTGTTGCCAATGCTTGAAAAATTGGCCCAAAAACTTTTCCGGTAAACCGGATAAGTCGACTTTTGTGGCCGGCATGGACACAATACCATAGCCTCCTGCAGATGACATAATAATTTTAAAACACAAAGATAATTTCTTCAAGATTGTTGGAAAATTCAATTTTAAGGTTATCAAAATCTGAACACAAATCAAAACCAAATTCAAACAAACCAATTTGGAGTGTAAAGAAAAATAATCAATTAAATAATCTAACAGATAAATTTAAACAAACTTATCTCATAATTTTGAATAGTAACAGAATTGATCCAACCAAATTGCCGAAATGATTCTGCAATTGAGAATCACGAACACTTCTTCCAGGATAATTTGGCTACAGGAATTTCTCCACTACACAGTAGCAGAAATTCCACCTCGAAGAACACTCAGAAGCAAAATAAACAAAAGAGGTTTTCTTTCTTTTCAGAGAGGGAATCGAGAATGTTTCTTGTGTTGGTGTGTTTCTGAAATCATAAATACACATATATATAGATGGGGAGTGGACTACACAATTAATTCTGCAACATAAATTTTCGTAACTAAAAAATATGTTTTTATCAATTGATTTCTGTAACTGAAAGGAGTTACACAATTTAAAAATTGCAGAATTAATATTGTAATTTCGAATTTCAAATTAATTAAAATTTTAATTTCAAAATTTCTCAAAAAATATAGGTCCGAGACGAGATAATTCGCCCAAACGCCCGAGTCCAGTCCAATCAAGATCAGATCAGATTAGAGCCGAGCCGAGCCGAGTCGGGCGGGCGGCGGCGGCGCGCATGTGGTGTATTCATATGACCCTCTTTGTAGATACTTATACCAAGTCTTATACACTTAGTTCATATATCCTAGTACACACAAATATAAAATTCAATGTGGGACAAATGAAGAGTTTTCAACTCTTCAACTTCCTCACAAGTCTTAGACCAATGTGAGACAAGCCCACATACAAATTATCTTATTTGAAATATTATTTTCCCCACTTTATATATATATAACAATTTATCTATGTATCTCAATCTTGTAATTAGGTGTCCATCCACCATAAATTCACTCTCTTTAAATATTATTAAGCTTGCTATGATTCCTGCAAATAAGACAGAATTTCAAAATTAGCTACAGTAGGAATTGAAGAAATTGTATAAGTTAAATTAGGGATTTAAGTTGTTAAATTGGGGATAATTTATATAGATAATATTGTATGTATAGGTGTATGTATAAGTCAATTAGTCAGCGTCATTTTGTTAGGGAGTTGCCTATATATACCCGGTATATAAACCCACTTGTAACATATTATTCAGAATTAATATACACACATATTTTTTCCTTTCTTTCTCTCTGTTATTTCTTTTCTAGATTATAACACTCAATTTTTTTTCAAGAGTTAATGGCAATTTACCCCCTATGAAATTCATAATCTTCAATTTACTCCCTTTTTATTTAAAAGCAAGCAATTTACCCTATGTGATACCCTTTTCAGCAGGAGAATGTAACTCACTTGCCGTATTGAGCACCCAAACCGAGTGTGCGGGTGACAGCAATTGTCCTGTGGCACCTAAACTGAGTGTGCGGGTGGAGTCACAATCGAATATCATGGGCGCTTGTGTGAATGCACTATAAGGGAAGGGTACGCGCATTTCCTAACACCAATTGGTTTTGGGGCAAGTGGTAGCCCCTGAGGTCCTAAAAGTGGTATCAGAGCCAAGGTCACGTGTTCGATTCCCAGCAGGAGCAATTGCTAAGGGGAAGATTGTTGGGCACCCAAACTGAGTGTGTAGGTGACAGCAATTGTCCTGTGGCACCCAAACTGAGTGTACGGGTGGAGTCACAATCGAATATCGTGGGCTCTTGTGTGAATGCACTATAAGGGAAGGGTATGCGCATTTCCTAACAACAATTGGTTTTGGGGCAAGTGGTAGCGCTTGAGGTCCTAAAAGAATCTGTAATAAAAGAGTGTTGTGAGAAGTAGATATCCATCTAACTGATTGATATTACTTTAGAGAGTAGGAGTTTCTTTGTGATTTCCTATTGTGTGTGGCCATTTCATTTGTTGTTTGGCGCAAGCAGAGATATTGTAATCAAAGTGATTATAGTATAACCCAAGATCTTCATGACTTGGAAGAGTGAACTAAAGAATTTTCATCCATATAACCACTATAAAAATTCATGTGTTTACTTTGCATTATTTTATTGCATATTTTCAAAGAGCATTCAAAAACTTGAATTTACTGTGTAAAAGATTTTAAAAAGGAGTTTGAAAAACTGGGGATAAATCTTTTATGTTGAAAAAATTTACTTGTGAAAAACGCTTTTAAAATCCGCTGCAAGTAATCTGACTAAAACTCTGATTTTACTAAAATCAGCTAAGTCATAATCAGAAGAGTGGTCAACTCTGCTGTTCAAAGCTTTGTGCGCGATCAGCTTAGTCTGCTTACAATTCTTGGTCAGCTTAGTCTGCTCACAGAAAAGTTAGAGAAATTTTTAAGTCAAAAATTTTCAGAGGTCTATTCACCCCCCTCTAGACCTTATCTGACCACTTGGGGCCAACAACAATTTACTGTTTTTTCTAATTTAAGAATTGAAACAATTTCGAGAGAACCATAAACGACATATTTGTTTTGTTTTTTTAATTAACTTTGGGTTTTGAAATTGAACATCCTTCAATGAAAATGATGAGAGAATTGAATTTAGTGTCATAGAAATAACAAAGAAAAACTTAAGATCATTGATTTGACGAAGCCTAATATGATATTTTATTTATAAATGGAGACATCTAACGGCATGTAGTTTATCCCTTAATGCTTATAATGTATTATTCTAACTATTTTTATTTGATAAAAGCTTTCATTATGTCGAATCTCACAAAACTCGAATTCGTGGCCCTTGGCATTTGGGTACTAGATGCTGAGATTCACCTAGATGCTAAAGGTCTAGGAGATGAAATTGTGAAAGGAAAAGCAACATCCAATCAGGACAAGGCAAAAGCAATGATTTTCCTACGTCATCATCTACATGAAGGATTAAAAGCCGAATACTTAACTGTCAAAGATCCGCTTGAACTATAGAATAATTTGAAAGAATGTTACGACCATCAAAAAACTGTAATCTTACCTAAGGCTCGTTATGACTGGATACATTTAAGTAAAGTCTGGTATAGCACTTTGGAACACTAAATTTAATAGTAGATCCAATTTAAGCAATTTTGTAGGGTATCCAACGAAATCCATTGGATACATGTTCTGCGATCCTAAAGAACGAAAGACGTTCGTTTATATGAATACCCAATTCTTAGAGGGTGGTTTTCTCACTGATAGAAATGGAATTACCATAAAACTTGATGAAATCCTAGACTCGGACCCATCCCTAAAAATATTTGGAGTTCTTACTTAAACCTACTGAACCAACATTGTACTCCAATATTTTGAAGATCCGATCAAATTCATAACGAACTTGTTTATTCACGAAAATGATCAGTTGGATGGTGATCCAAGGACTTGCAAAAAAGTTATGTATGACATAGACTCGAGCACATGACTTGAGGCCATGCGATCTGAAACGGATTCCATAAATTCTAGCAAGGTATGGACCTTGATTGATCCACCTGAAGGTTGCAGATGGATCTTCAAAAGATTGAGCTTGGAATGAATGGAAAGGTTTTTGACTTGCAAAGACTCGCTTATTGGCGAAGAGATTATCTCAAAGTCTTTCATAGATTACAAGGATAACATCTCTCCAACAGGGACGTGAAAATACATCCGAAAATGCTGAGCCATAGAAAGCGTGGTATGACTACGGAGAATAGCCATTGGATATGAAGACAACCTATCTCAATTGTGAAATTGAAGATTAGATCATTATATATATTCAGAAGGTAAAACTATAACTTTAAACCTGTATTCCGAACCTGAAATGTGCAACTAGATGAGATAGTCAAGACATTTGACTTTTTCAAATTGCATATGAATTTAAGCTCTAAGGATAGATTGCTGGTATGCGGTAGTAATGAGGATTGAATCTCGAATGATCTAGTGATTCAAGTTTTCTATTTGATGTTGATACCATATTCTGTCTTGATGGGGCAACAATGATTGAAGGAGTTCAAATGGATTGCCGATGCAAACTCAACCACTAGAACAAAATATCTCGCAATATTGGATGCAACGAAAGAAAATGTTTAGAGGGAAAACTTCTTCCAATAGTTGGAAGTAGTACCTAGCAATGCAAGGCCCGTGGTTATCTTCTATGATAATAATATGGCAATTGCTCAAGTGACTCGAGTATTCTATCTGATGTGGATACCATATTATGTCTTGATGGGGGCAATGATGATTGAAGGAGTTCAAATGGATTGCCGATGCCAACTCAACCACTATAACAAAATATCTCGCAATATTGGATGCAACGAAAGAAAGTATTTGAAGGGAAAACTTCTTCCAATAGTTGGAAGTAGTACCTAGCAATGCAAGGCCTGTGGTTATCTTCTATGATAATAATAAGACAATTGCTCAAGCAAAGGAATCGAGATCTCAAATGTGATTATGCACGATTCACATGAAATGAATTTGTAGCGTTTTATGAAAAAGGCATTTGATGTTAGTGCATATGACTAGGTGGTTCGATAGGGGATCGAACGCATCGAACGACCCGAACAGAGAAACCCATCGTGGAAGTGCATTAAGCATATCGGTAATGGATGTTTCTCAAGAATTATAATAGTCTAAGATTTAGTCCTTGGACTTGAAGTACCATGGCGAATTCAGTACACGAGAATACGTGCTTTGCTTTAGGAGCCGATCACGTAGCATGATCGTTGTGCGACTACTTTGGGTGCGTATGATCATGTACGAGAATGGTTAGTACTAAGAAAGGATATATCGACTCATCCTGATAAGATGAGAGAATTTTCTCTTCGTTCTTAGATAATAGATTCCGAGAAACCCACGGACGTGGTCGATGACGGATTTGAAAAGGGGTTTTCAAATTTAACAGTCACAAGGAAATTATAATCCAGAATTAAAAAATACAAAATTGAGATAATTAGAGGTGCCGATCAATTTACACATCGTAGTTCTCAATCAAGAAATTAGTCGCTAGAAGGACCATATGTACATGGCAGTTATAAGAGGCGAGGTTCACACAGATCAATTCACGGGAAGGTTGGCCTCATGGGCTTGTGGCTAGACAACGACCATGAGGTGTGGGTGAGATTAATTCTGGAGTGGTCAATTAAGTGTTTAATTGATCGGAGCAATTAATTGCTTATTAATTGCTCATTAATTATATTGCGAAAGTCGTGGACCTGCTGCCAATTGATGGTGAACCTAGAGGGTCACTCACAATACAGTTGGACAGTGACAATCAAAAGGAAATAGTTGATTTAAAGAACTTAAATCAAAGTTAGTGAAAAGTGTTAATTCAAAATGAAGAGTTATTAATTAGAATGTCTAATTAATTAATTTATTAGAATGTCTAATTAATTAAAATATTCATTAAAGTGTTAAGTAATTGGAAGGATTAATTAGTTAATTTTTCAATTAATTAATTTAGCTAAGGGGCGATTTCGAGCAAGATTTTAGTGTTTTAATTAATGGGAGAGTTTGTTTTCTTGTATGACAAGAAAAAGCTAAAGAGACATGTGTATATCTTGTTTCCTAATGAGATAAGGAAATGATCTTGATATACATGGATGAGATATCAATTAAGAGAAGGATTTTTCTCTTTTATATATATATATATATATATCTCACCATATATCTTCCATAACTGATGAACTAATGCTGAAAATTCAGCAATAGCCGCCCCACCCTAGTAGTCGCCCTTACTCTCTTCTCTTCTTCTCCATCTACCACCCGTTGGTAATTTGTCGTTTTTCTTTACGACGATAATTTATTTTATCGTCGTTCAGCTGCATGTTTGTCAAGAACACCAAAATAGTGAGAAAATTTAATACTTTAATAGAATTTCTACGAAACTTTCTTATGATATTCCATCCGTGATTTGTCGTTAATATCGAATGTATATTTTTTATTTGTAATTTCATTATTATCAGTTACAAATTCGTTACTAATAAAGATTATGTCGTATGAAACATTTTTTCTTACAACTTAATAACCAAATTCCTAAAACAAAACAAAAAATATCATGATATTCCGTTAGTAAGTTGTCGCTATGAAATGAGGACATTTTATATTTAATTATGTAAGTATTCATTATAAACTTTTCCTGTTAGAGTTGTGACATCGCTGTTAGTTTATAGTTGTGACAGTTTAACAACATAATTTCTAGACATATTCTTTTCATTTTATATGCTTTGGTAATTTGTCGTTATTTTTTGTAAGAACATAATTTTCTTTTATTTTCGTCGTTGTTCAGTTGTAAATATGTGACTGACTTAAAAATAGCGACGAATTATTTTTCATTGGAATGATTTGTCGCTAAGGATCAATAACTTAACAATGTAATATCTGCGAAAAATATTTTGTTTAGATATTTAGTTGGTAATTAATTTGTCGTAATTATTGATGAAACATCCTTTCCATCGTTGTTTAGTTACAAATCTGTAAGTAACTAAAAAAATAATGACGAATAGTTAATGGAATACCTTCGAAAAATATTTTGTTTAGATATTTAGTTGGTTGTGGCTATTATTGATGGAACATCATTTCCATCGTTGTTTAGTTACAAATATGTAAGTGACTAAAATAATAGTATAGAATTATATTCCAATGAAATGATTCCGTCGCTATGGATCAATTTTTTCTACAACTTAACAACATAATAACTACGAAAAATATTTTTATAGATATTTTGTTGGTAGTTTGATGCTACTATTGATGAAATTTGTTTCTATTGATATTTTATTATAAGTTCGTTACTAATAGTAACAGTCTTTATTTCCGTTGGAATCAAGAAGTTGTTGAAGATCCTTTTTTTGTAGTAAAATTAAAGATTAACCCATGACCTCTTGATCATAAAACCTCCAATACAGCACAGTCGGGGGGATCTAGTACTAGACTCGATCGAAACTGGATTTGGATCTGGTGTACTTCAGTCCCACCGAAAATTCGCATGTTCATTTGGAGCTGCTGCCGGCATGCAATCCTGATTCGTGAACGCCTCCATCATCGTAACGTAACTTCGGACAGCACCTGCCCTCGGTGTGGTCAAGATTCCGAGACAATAGTTCACTGTTTACTTAGCTGCCCGTATGCAAGACAAATTTGGGCTATTTCGGGAATTCCATTTGCTGCCTACAACAGCGAACTTGAAGAGCCGGAGCAGTGGTTTCATAAGGTACGTTCTAATTTAGACACGAAAGAGTTTGGGCGTTTCGCTATACTTTGCTGGTGGATTTGGTTCAGTCGAAATAAGCTGCTTTGGGAGGGTCTTGATATTATGCCGCCCTCTCTTTGTGCGTTGCTTATGGCTTTTTTGATAGACATCAATCTTCATTGAGCAACCTACGTTCTATTCAAGTAAACAGAGCAATTGCAAAATGGACCCCTCCACCTTCTGGTTGTATTAAAATGAACATGGATGTTGTTGTTTGCTCAAGTGGAAAGACTATTGGTATTGGCCTTATTGCTAGAAATTCCATTGGTGAATGTGTTGGTTGGAGAGGCCTCACAATCCATCTTCCATTATCACCCGAATCAGCGGAAGCATTGGCCGCCTTACGAGCTATGGATTTTTGCCGTCACTCGAATTGGGAAAATCTTATCATCGAGGGAGATTGTCTATCCGTTATCCAAGGAATATCTAATTCTATCGATTCACCGGGAATACTTGGTCCATTATATGAAGATATCAAACGTCTTGCTAGAGATTTAAACTTTTTCAAGGCTTCCCATTGATGAGTGTGTTTTTGGTAGGTTCGCGGTTCTCGGTCGGTGTCTATATTCCAGGTCGAACACGACTCGTCAATGTGAGGAGTGGCAGATCAATCAAGCTTCTCCTCGATTTGTAAAGAGTATCCTAACCTGTAATCAAAGATAGCTATGTCAGGTTAATACCGGTGGTGACCCGGCGATAACCCTCCGATGCTTAAGTAAGTATCGAGATAGAGAAGGAGGTGTGTCTGTAAATGCTTAGAGTGTACCTACCTTTTTCTCTTATTTATGAGGGCTATTTATAGTTTTATTATTGGATCACCGGGTCGAATTGTGATTGAACGTTTATTTTCGGATATGGATACTTAAAAATGGTTTGATTTGACCGTAAGCGGTTTTAAGATTAACCAACGGGTATCGACCACCATGTCGATCCATATGATGAGATCGACATCGGTGACTAATTGGAGGTGAGTCGAGAGTCGATACGCTCGTTGTGAGTTCGATGTGTGCTTCGAGTTCGAGAGTCGAGACATTCGAAGTGAGCTCAAGCATCGATGGTTTTATTGATTTTATTTTATGGTCGATGGTCAAGGGTGACGTGTAGTATGACGAAGACTTGGTACATCAAGAGTCCCCCAAGTTCTAGAGTTCGAGTGTAAGTCGAAATCTGGAAATTTTAATGTGTGTCCGAGGTGAATTTTTAATTTTGTGCTGTATCAGTGGTAGTCCCCCAAGTTCTAGAGTTCGAGTGGAAGTCGAAGTCTGGAAGTTATAATTTCTAAATCAATATTTCACGCCTTGACCGCTTTGGTTTTCGCGCCTTCGTCCCTTAAGGTGTGGCGGGTAAGTTTTGAAATCCAAGAGGTGGAAGGGGAAACGTCGCGTACTTTTTGGGGGGTATTTACGTAATTTCACGAAGCGGTAGTTTGTTCTCCTATATATAGGTCGCTTTACCGCTGGCCCACCGACATCCTAGTGTGCTCCGTCTCTCCCCTCGAATACTTCCTGCACGACCTCCTCGACATGGATATTCTCCGGACTAGACAAAACGATATCCGACATCTCAAAGTATATGAACAATGAAATAAACAACACTATGTATTCACTATCAAACAGCTCCGACGACAGATAAATTTGCAGTAATGTGAAAACGGCAGCGGTAAAACGACCTATATATAGGAGAACAGACTACCGCTTCGTGAAATTACGTAAATACCCCCCAAAAAGTACGCGATGTTTCCCCTTCCACCTCTTGGATTTCAAAACTTACCCGCCACACCTTAAGGGACGAAGGCGCGAAAACCAAAGCGGTCAAGGCGTGAAATATTGATTTAGAAATTATAACTTCGAGACTTCGACTTCCACTCGAACTCTAGAACTTCGGGGACTACCACTGATACAGCACAAAATTAAAAATTCACCTCGGACACACATTAAAATTTCCAGATTTCGACTTACACTCGAACTCTAGAACTTTGGGGACTCTTGATGTACCAAGTCTTCGTCATACTACACGTCACCCTTGACCATCGACCATAAAATAAAATCAATAAAACCATCGATGCTTAAGCTCACTTCGAATGTCTTGAACTCGAAGCACACATCGAACTCACAACGAGCGTATCGACTCTCGACTCACCTCCAATTAGTCACCGATGTCGATCTCATCATATGGATCGACATGGTGGTCGATACCCGTTGGTTAATCTTAAAACTGCTTACGGTCAAATCAAACTATTTTTAACGATCCATATCCGAAAATAAACGTCCAATCACAATTCGACCCGGTGATCCAATAATAAAACTATAAATAGCCCTCATAAATAAGAGAAAAAGGTAGGTACACTCTAAGCATTTAATACAGACACACCTCCTTCTCAATCTCGATACTTACTTAAGCATCGGAGGGTTATCGTCGGGTCACCACCGGTATTAACCTGACGTAGTTATCTTTGATTACAGGCTAGGATCCTCTTTACAAATCGAGGAGAAGCTTGATTGATCTGCCACTCCTCACATTGATGAGTCGTGTTCGACCTGGAATATAGACACCGACCGAGAACCGCGAACCTACAAAAAACACACTAATCACCCATGTTGTTAGGGAGTTTAATAAAGCGGCACATTGTCTGGCCAAACTTGCTTCTGCTTGTTTTCCTTTCGCTTCTGTCCTCCCTAATGTGGTTCTTGACATTGTAATCGCTGATTCATCTTGATATAATATAACTTATGTTTCCCCTAAAAAAAAAGTTATTTCAAAGCAATTTCTTTTTTCGGGTTTAATTGGGGCCAAACTCATATTTGATGAATTGTGGGTAGTGGGTAGCGACTGAATTGTCATTGAAAAAGAAAGAAAAAGAAAATATAGAAGTGATTGATTCTTTTTCCATTACATGTATTTAAGAATAATATTAATTATACCTATAATAATTTATTATATTGTTTTCAAAACTAAAATTAATAAAAACATATAATGTTCTACTACGTTACAAGAGATTAAGTGAGTTGATAATTTAAAATAAAAAAAAAGTCAGTTGATAATTTTACCTTTATAAAAAGGGTTAAATACAGTTTCCTCCATTAAAGTATGGGGTGATATCAGTTACTCCCCTGAAGTATCAATTGTAACACTTACCCCTCTCTGTTATAGTTTTGTAGTTTTTATTCCAGAAATACCCAGCCCTTTTCATAAATAAAAATATCTTTATTAATTTATAAAAATAAAATTATCTCTTTATTAATTATGAATCCATTCATCCACCAAACAACATTATGTTCTAATTTCTTCAGTTTTTTACCATATCTTTTCAATCTCAAATTTCTTCTTCATTTTCATCTCATTTTTCTATAACCAAAAGAAGCAAAATAAATGAAGAAATTAAAATTTAATATTATTTGGTAAATGGATGTATTCATTAATAAAAAAAAATTGATGAAGAAATGAAGAAAATAAAACATAATACTGCTTGGTGTCAACCGTGAATTTTGCGAAAAGAATTCGAAAGAGAATTACTCAATATTTTCAATAATAATTCGTACCGAAAATAAATGAGATAATTATCACCAAATAAAAACATAGAAAAATATAAAGAAAAAAATTGAGATAGAAATATAAGAAATTGAAACATAAAATAAAGAAAACAAATTCAAACATTAATCAAGAAAAAAATGAGACGAAAATAAAGAAAAATTTGAGACCATAAAATCGAAGGAAAAAAGAAAATTGAAATATAATTTTTGATGGATGGATGAATTCATAATTAACATATATATTTTTTGATAAATTAATAAAGAAATAATGTATTTGTTTCAAAATGGACGAGGATATTTTTGAAATAAAATATTTAATACTATAACATAGGGGGTAAGTGTTACAACTGATACTTTAGGGGGTAACTGATGCCACCCCCATACTTTAAGGGGGGAAAGTGTATTTCACCCTTATAAAAATATATGTGTAGAACTAGAAAAGGAAAATCTAATTAATACATTTGCATCTAAAAATCTGGAAAACTAAACTTTAACATAAACTATAAATAAAATTCTCATGTGAGGCCCCAAGTTCAAATATTATATAGGGCCCCAAAATCCCTAGCATCGACCCTACCTAATTAGATATAGTTCTTATCTTTGTAAAACTATATTACTTGTTTTATATCAATAGGTGATTGGTCTAGTGGAAGAGACTAGTCACTACATAGTGGACTCAGGTTTGAATTTCTGTTGGGAGAGGTATCTATTTAATGTGTCCAACCCGCCTCGAAACGGATTAAAGCCTTGGGAAAAAAAAATATTACTTGTTTTATATGGTCCAAATTAGATAGATAATTTTTGTACAAATTTTATTACTCATCCCACAAGAACATGATTAGGAACTAAAGAAAGTCCGGCATTTCTAATGTGAGATACTTTGATTCAAGCCTTCCTTGAAATAAATTGTCAGAAAGTGACACGTGGCTTAATTTAATTTAATTTTTAATAGTTTAATATGTGAATTACAAGTTTACCCTTATTAATAAACAAATGTATCTAGTTTTAATTCATATAGTTCCCACGATCAGTTCTCAACTCTCTCTCTCTACTGATACTGAAAATTGACTAATCGAGAGTTTTTGTGCTAAAATTAAATACGCCGCCGCGCCGGAGTAAGATCTGCCTGAGACAAAAAGAACTGGCCATTTTATTATGCAATTGATTGGCATAAGAGTGTGTGGTTGATCTATTTTGAAGGATTCGGGTGGTTGGGAGAAAAAATTGTGGAGAGGAACAGGAGATTGTTTTGAAGAAAAATTAGTTTACGCTAATATTTTTTTCTTTTATATAAGGGTATTATCGTCATTGTGACTATACAACATTTTATTGTACATGTGCAAAATTATCATAATTATTTGTATAGTTGCACAAATATTAACGATCTAGATCTACTTTTTTTTAAATTTAAAGACTCAGATTGATATATCTCAAGAAATATCACCTATCATGGGATCTTATTTTAGAATTGGGGAAGAAAGCCCCATCACATAGATGCCGCAAATTCTTTTTCCACTTATAATACCGATGGCGCGACTTCGGTTTTCATATTTAGCTGTTCAAGCCCAACTACAAGTTTCTGTATTATTAAAGCCCAATTAGAAAATCAATGGACATAAATTGTTATTCGAAGAAACAAGGGTTAATATGAAAGTAGTTTAATTGAGTTTGGTCTCGGTTAAGTCTCAATAATTGAATTCAGAGGTTTTACGGCGAAATTTTTGAAACTCGATTTAAAAAATTGTTCCAATGGAATATTGAAATTTTAAAATATTATTAAATAATAGTTAGTGAATTTTGAAACTTTGAGATATGACTTGGATTGATGTTTGGTTTTTGGGGTTTGGAGGAAAAAGTAGATAGTAAATGTTAAATCAATAATTTTATAAGTAAAAAATAGATGATAAATGTCAAATCAATGACTTTATAAGTTTCAAGTAGAATTATGTAGGTTTCAATTTATCTGAATCTTGGAGTTTCGCTTTCAACATCTTCAAATTCTTTACATGATGAGATTTAACCCGATTTGAATAAAATAAAACCAAGACAAACTAGATCCATATACAGCTTGAGAGTCTCTTTCGTAGTTTCATCCATTATAAGCTTGGATGGTAGTAAAGATTTAGTGGGGTTATTACATTTTATTTTTGTCCTTATTTGATAGTATGTTTTTCTCTTATTTTATAGCATATTGATAAATAAAAAGAATCAACTTAAAAACAAGAGAGAGAGAGATAAATAAAAGGATTCGATCCATAGCTAGTGTAGTTAATATTGATTAAAGTAAAACAAATACTTTCACCCATGGTAAGAAACGTTTTCATGTTTGATTATATCTTGAATTCAACGATTTTTATTAAAAATAAATAAAAAAATTATTTTGAATGAATAATCCAACAAGAAAACGTTAATAACATACATAGCTAGTGTAATTAAAATTAAATCAAACAAATACTCATCATATGACACAAAAATAAATAGAACCTTCTACTCCTAATGTTTTCCGGACCCCATTTTTATAGTATTTAGATTCTTTTTTTTTTTAGCCTTTGCTTTTTTGTGCTCTTTCATTATGGTGTATAATTTGGATATAAAAATTAACCGTGCAATATAGCATAGCTAGAACCTTTTTTTTTCTAATAATATCTTCACCTTTCCTAAACAGTACCCAAGATTGCTTGGTCCAAAGAATCCGTGGATTACATTTCCCTACCCTGCACTTGGTGCAAATATACTCAAAGCACCATATACTCATATTTCTCCAACAATGTAAAAGTACAATTTCTTTATTATTTCTTCATTGATAAAGAGAAGAATTTGACTATAATTTCCCACTTTCAAGAACAATAAACATAATCAAAGAATTTATAATAAAAGGTTTGACAATCCACATAATTACCCTTTATGTTCCTTGATTTTTAAGGAACATTTATTGGTAACCCCCTCCCCCATCCCCTACCCTACCCTACACTAGCTTACCCCACCCCACCTCCCCCTCCCTTCTCATCCTCTCTCTCTCTCATATTTCATATGTCCCGATTATATTTATCCTTTGGTACAGTTGACCAGTCAATTTGACTAAATTTATTATATTTATAATAAATAATTTAATTATTAAATTTCACTGATGAGTTGATAATATCGTATGATACCATATATATTAGTATTTAAAAGGTCTAATACACCATATATGTGAATAATATAATATGATAAGTCGCTTAAAAAATTAAAAAGTTTGACCAAGTGCTGTAATAAAGGGAGCAAAATAATTGAAACGGAGGAAATATTAATCTAGAATATAAACTAGCTCATAAGTCTCACATGGAAGCAAGCACGTACAATCAAATTCAACCCTCCTCTACATACATACACACATATATAAATATTTATAATTTATCTATTAGACTCAAGCTGTCAACCCTTCAAATTTTCTCAATCCCACTAAAAATGCTGCAGTTTTTCAATTCTCTTCTCCTTAATACATTGCTCCATGTTTCCAATCTCATTTATTCACCAATACTCTTCACATGAACATGAGAATCCCACATCTATTGTACACATTTATTTGGTTCTTTCTTCTAATATTCTTACATGTACTCTACATCTTCAATTGCTCTAAAACAACAAATATTTATTCACCATCACCTTTGATCACACATAGAAAAGCTTTAACGAGCAAGTTCGATTTCGAGCCGTTTCTCAAGCGCCACCGCCACCATAGAGAACATCAACCGCGGCAAGGGCCACCCGTTTCCGGCGAGATTGATCCGCGTTATGGTGCCGAAAAGCGCCTAGTGCCTAGCGGTCCAAATCCTTTACACCATTAGTTAGTTATGCTTTTATTGAAATATAAACATGAAAAAGTATCGAATTATATACGTGTTTGCGCTGTGATTCATTTGTATTATTTAATTCTCAAATCGGTTGTTTGGTTGTTGAAATATAGATCTTGATGTAAATTGAATGATGAGAAAAGTGGATGTAGTACATATTATATGAATCATTCTTTTTTTTTCTTTTTTTTTTAGGAAAATTTTCTATTTATATTTAATTATATTTGATAACTTTATTGAGGGAAATACACTTTAGATATCAAACTTTAGTTAAAAAAACACATTTGGTATCAAACTTTTTTGAAGAAAACACATTTCATATCATAATTCACCCAATTTTGACACATTTAGTTTTGCCGTCAATTTTCGAACAAAATTCAGCACGTGCCGCTCATGTGCCCGTTAAATTGATAATGGGAGGGAAAACATATATGCACAAGTTTTAAAGACCCAATATTGAAGGCACTTGCTGAATTTCGTTCGAAAATTGACGGAAAAAAATAAATGTGTCAAGATGATGTGAATCATGATATTAAATGTATTTTTTTTCAAAAAATCTGGTATCAAACGTATTTTTTTGGACTAAAATATGGTATTATAAATATTTTTTCCTCCAATTTTATGTTATGTTAGTTAGGACTTGGAATGAATGAATGAATGAAATTTTTATAAACATGATGAGTAGATGTGACGGCACGGCAGGGGATGGGAAATTGATATATTCAGCTAAAAAATGAAAAAGGTACTAATTAATAAGAATAATTAATGTGGTTGGTCAAAATAGGACCTTCATTAATTTAATAAAAAAACTAGGAGTGTACAATGCACGTGATGAACTGGCTAGAAATGTGGCGAAAGTCATGTTTCCTGCAGGCCCAAATGGAATTTAGAATTTTAGATTCTTTGCTCAAATTTAATACAAATTTCTGTCTACACTTAATTTTTGTCTTATATTAAGGGTTTTTAACATACATGTATAACGGGCGATTTGCTCCCATGTGTAATAAAAATAGTTACATTACCCCCAGTAAAATTTTATTATGAGCATTTTATCTCCTTATACTCGTTTAAGTGTTGCACACGTGCTCTATAAGTCAATTGAGATTTCATTCCGATGTGAAAAATTATCAATTTAACCCAAATTTGACAACATATTTTCTTTATTTTACTCCCTATGCATAATGGACACTTTACTTTTCTGAGATATTGAATATTTGACACTTTACCTCCTGTGATATCACCAAATAAGATCTTTATCCCCATGTAAAAACATAAAAAAATGAAGTGTTTGGCCCCAATTATAGAAATTACTTTTAGTCAATCGTGATTTTAATGGTGTTTGACCCTCACTATCATAATGACTTTTGGGATCTCCAGAAGCTAAAAATCAACTTATTTTAGAAGTAACTAAAGTGTTACATTTGCAAAAGCTATTATCCAAAAGTAATTATTTTATAATTGATTTATATCATAATTAATTATTGTCAAAATCCATTTTAGTAAAATTAATTCTCCTAACATTGATTTTCGAATCGCTAGGCCAAACTCACCCTAAGAGAGACGTCAGACGCGGTGTGCCTCTTTTATAAAAAAACAAAGTGATGTATCTTGCATTTTTATTTAGCACAGGGAGGTAAACTGCATTTTAAGGATAACATAGAGGAATAATTTGCAATTAACTTCTTAAATATAGTAAATGAAATCATTTCTTGATTAATTTATGGGATTCTTGTTGTAATTTTATTTGGTTATTTTTGAATCTAAGGTGGCAAAATGAGTCTCGACCTAGGTTGCACGGATACTCCGAAATTGTACACCATTCAGTATTGTATGCGTATTGTATACTTGGATACTCAGATATTCCTAGGATACTTCTGAAATACTCCACCGTGGCATTTTTAATAATAAGAAAATAAAAAAATATAAAAGATACCATATCGGATAAACATAAAGGCGTATCAAAAACACCCAAAATACTTAAGAGCGTGTATTTCTACAAATAATATCTAGATTATGTATATTATCAAAGTGATCTACATAAAACACTTGAAATTATGTAAAGGGCCAAAGATGTTGCATATGAATAATACTATGGTTTTACTTGAACACTTATAATAGAAGGAGGTAACATTGTTCATTTTAGAATTGAATAAAAAGTGAACTAAATATATATTACATAATTTTTATTATACATTTTTAAAACAATGATTTCTTATTATAATATATTTTTAAATATACATACACGTATTTTAACCGTATCGTATTCTATAAATTTCAAAAATTCATATCGCCGTATTCGTATCGTATCCATTCGTATCACCGTATCCATATCCGAGCAACATAGATCTTAACCTACGGGTTGTCCATTAACCGGCTCCCCTCCAATACAACCCAACTCTGACAACTCATATTTTTCTTATTGTTGATAGGTTCAGTTGGGTTGAGTTTCGTAAACATTTACATGGGTTTAAATGGGTTCATGATAAGCGAATCAAAAGTAAATAAACACACATTTACCTAACCTAGTTAATATATAATGATTAAACTTTGACTGAAAAATATAGTTTTTTTTCTCTGAAATTCATGAAAATTTTAGTTACATTATTTAATTAATAAATATATTTATTTTTCAAATAAATATACAGAAATCAAGTACTGCTTTTGGAGATATATAGAAAAAAAATTATTAAGTGTGTTGAGTTATTTTTAATTCATATAATTTAAATTCTTTCATATTAGTATAATCTTATTTATTTATTATTGAATATTTGAATTATATTAACTAAGTATGGTACATTTTCCGTAAATTTAAATTAGTTTAATACACAACATTAGAAGTCATAAAATGGGTTGACCCGACCTAACCAACCTAACCCATTTGAACCAGTATCAAGTGACCCATTTTTGACCCGTCTGGACTTGACACGATCCGCATGTTTGCCACCCGTAGTTGAATGAAATCCTAACAAATTTCATGTTGTTAGCGGTTTAATCTCTGGTGATGTTTGCAAAAAAAACACTTAAATAGTGTTTGCATAATGAGCTTTTACTTCTACTTTTCTTATAAAAAGTCAAAAGGTATATATTAAGTTGAAGCAAGTGAGGAGGTGGTTTTACCTTCTTGTGGCACAGTTGTATTTTTTTAAAGTTTCATTGGACCTTTTTAGTGATCTTACGCTGTTTCGTGCGGGATCAAAAGCGGAAAGTAAAGACAAATATAAGTGATAATACGGGCTCAAATATATATATTTTCGAACATGAGTATAAAGATTACAATATGGGGGTCGTGTCTAAGCATTATAGGATGCCGTACAAGCTAGAGACTAAGTACAATATAAAGTGATATAATCTAACTTTTCGAGGAGGCTTCGAGCCATAGCTTCGAGCAACGAGCACCTGGGAAAGCATGTCTGGCATCATGAATGCTAGTGATATTTATACTTGAGGGAGTGTGCTAGGTGAACCATCCACAGGGGTATATTTCTTGGCCCAAGGGTCTGGGCCTAGGGTCGGCCCAACAGTAAACTCGACCCTGAGCCCCTCTGCTGGAGATCAGACTGTGCTAATTGGAGTTCAAAGCTTTGGGATCGGAATTATGTCTTCGAGGTCGGATTTTCTAGTCTTTGATCAGGCATTACTTCCCAAAATAGAGAATCCAAAGTACCCCTCATCAATACTCCCCCACTTCTCGAGCGTAAGTGAAGTTGAAGCTTGGACAAGTAAAATTTGCCTCAAGATTTACGTGAATCATTATCTAGTGTTTCGGATATACCTCGTTAAAAACCTAATTCGGAAAAACCCAGTGGGATAAAAATCGAACCAGGGAAAAAGAGTGTATATTTTGGAAACCTTAAAATGATTAATTGTTGTGATGTGAATACTGATGATAATAGTCCTTCGCTTGAATTTTCGATCGAAGTGTCTGTGTGAGTCTATTTGTAGCAGTTAATTGGGTCTATTTGTGGTAGTTGAGCCCTCATCAATACTCCCCCACTTCTCGAGCGTAAGTGAAGCTGAAGCTCGGAGAAGTAGATATATTTTGAAATTGAAAGGACATGTTTTCTCCAATAGCCAGGCTACGACCTAAATTTGTAGAGTATAGGACCAAAAATGCAATTATCGGGAAGATAAATTTGAATTTACTGTGAGAGAGCTCAACCGTCGCGGTTACTCAGGGTCTGATTAGCATTTTCCATTTTTAACCCTATACATATATGTTGACCGTTGAAGATTCATTTACGAAAGAATCCAAAACCCTTGATCGGAGCTTAGCGATGGAACTTATTAAAGTCCTGAAAGTTGATCTTGAATACTTACATCTTCAGAATGTCTAGTTCGAGGGATCTTAAAGGCAAGTCAAAGGTAGGAGAAGAACAGGAGTCCGATCCTGACATGAGGCTTCTTGATAATTACAGACTTTCTGAGAAGGAGAGCTCCAGCAATTCGAGCTCCAATTCTGATTCTGATATTGAGAAAGGAGAGCTTCATCAAGATTCTGAGAATGAGGAAGATGAAGTTGAGACTGAAACAGCTGAGCCCGAAGCAGACGAGGCCGACACCTTAGAGTTGGCGGATAATGAAACCCATAAATACACCATTGGCGGTAACGTTAGTGTTACAATATATAATGGGTAGAAAACTCTACCAGCGCCAACCATCATAAAACCGAGCTTAGGGCTGATCAGACTCACATCTCTTATACTGAAAAGCATCTTAAAGATTTGAAGGACAAGTTCGGAAAGTTTATTCCTGAAGGCTTTTCGATGGTCATCCCAACTCCTAAAGAACGAGTTACCGATCCCCCAAAAGGATGCCAAGCATTCTAGAGTAGGCAATTTTCCTACGGGCTGCGGATCCCTTTTATCCCCTTGATCAAGGATCTAATGGAGGCCTTTTCGCTCGCCCCTGCTCAAATTTTGCCAAACTCGATCGCGTATATAGTCGCGTTCAATGCTCTTATGAAAGCCAAAGGGAAAAAGGTGTCCTTTCCAAAATCTCTGGCAAATCTTCCAACTGAGCACATCTACAGCTTCGAAAGCTGGGTTCTTATACTTTTCTCAGAGGTCGAACCAATCTATCCTTTCGACCATGGTGTCGAGTAATACTAAAGGCTGGAAAGAAGAGTTCTTCTTCTTTTCGCGGTCCCGACACCCCAGCTTCTGATGAGAGTTCGGAGCCGGAACCATATCTCTTGGACGGAGCAGGGCCCTGGATACATGGCAAACTGAATCTTAAAGGAAACATCAAGCAACGCCTTACTGAAGAGTTCCTGAAATCGCTCCAATCCGACCACTTCCAAACTGCACTCCTCACCCAGGAAGGGGTCTCGAGAATGGCCGGCCTTAGTGAAGGCCTTTTCCCTATTCTGGAGATCGATTTTGGACATCCTTCCTCGAGCCAAACTACTGAACAAACCAATCAACAGGCGGAGAATGCACCCGCAGAGGCCGATACTGTCAATGTTCCTCTCACTTTAGGTATATCAGTTCATTACATAAAGTTGTATCTTTATTTTGCCTTTGCACCAATTTATCTTACGTGAATTTTAACACGTGAGATGGTCGAAAGATTTCGAATATCAGTGGCTGGTCCGAACGTGGCTTCTTCTTCCACGAAATCTCAAGGCAAGCCTCGGAAGCATAAGAAATCGAAGGCGGGTCAAACCACTGAGGCGGCTGGTCCCAGTGCGAATACCATTGTAATTCCAATCCCGGCTCCGACCATACCGAGGATTGAAGCTGAAGGAACATCTCAGGCCGAGGGAGCTGGCCCTTTGCGCACGGAGTTTTCGATCAACACTGCCGACCCAAATGCAGCTCGGTACATCTCTTATTCATTCAAGCGGATTCAAGGGCAGCAACTACTAGATGCACGGATGGCTCGGAAATGAAATAGTGATGTTCCTGAGTCCTCCAGACGAGTGAGGCCCTTTGGTCGGAATCCAGGTCAAGTCCCTTGCCGGGCAGGAAGGACGAAACCGGACTTAGCAGATTTCATATAGGATCATCTTCGAGGTCCGAGGGCTGCTGGGTACCCCGAGGATAGGAGTATATCTTCGGACTTCGGCCCTAACGGGGAGCATGCGGTGGGCAAATCGTTCAGGATTCTCATGGCTGGGCGGTTCAAGGAAGATATAGCCGAGCGCTTCGCGATGGATGGTTTCCATGTCATGGGCAATTTTTCTCGAGCATACCAGGAGGGATTAAATTTTGACCCCGTTATCTTTCTTCTAAAATTATCAAGTGTAAATTAATGTGAACACTTTGTTTTTTTCAGGCTGGAGACCTATTAGTACATCAATCCTATCGTCTGGCCATCTTGGAGGAAGAATCTCAGCAAGCTCATAATGCACTCAAATGAATTCTGAAGGAGGATGAGATTTTCGAAGCCCGATTAGAGGGCATGACTAGGAAGTTGACCGAGAATCAAAAGGAGCTTGTTGATACAAAGAAGGAGCTTGAAGAGGCCAAAAGCGGCAGAAAAGAGTTAGAGGTCGAGAGACTGAAAGCGGAGCTTGAGCAGGCCAAAATAATTTCTGAACACGAGTATGCTCAAGGCCGAGAAGAAGCCAGGATTCTCGTGATAAGAGAGTTCTTGGAGTCCCCCATTCTTGATCCTCAGGATCGAAAAAGATCGGGCGAGATACTCCAATCTTTCTTTTTTAAAGGAGTTCAACAATTGATCACGGCGGGGAGGATTCCAAACAAGCTGGATGATTATCTCCTACACATGAATCCTACAAGAATGCCTTTGGAGAAGACTATAAGGCTTCTTCTCTGCCGCCAGACGTTGGAAACTTACTAAGTCACGAGTTTGCTCCTTTACTCGAAGAGTTTGGGGTTCCCATGCTGAACCCCGACGTGCTCGAGCTTTCCTCCGGCGAGTCCAACTCTCCTCTGGAAGAAACTGAGGTCGAAGGAGATGAAGATGTCAACATCGATGCTAAATCTGATGATCATGAGGGACAAGATGCTCCCCCCGAAAAGAAGGTGTTGGTCCCAAGTGGTCAGATGAGGTCTAGAGGGGGGGGGGGGGTGAATAGACCTCTGAAAATTTTTGAACTTAAAACTTTTTAGTCTTCTGTCAGCAGACTAAGCTGATGAAGAACAGTAAGCAGACTAGTCTGATCGTGAACAAATCTTGAACAGACGACTGACCACTCTTCTTACAATGACTTAGCTGTTTTTCAGCAAAACAGTTTTTCAAGAGTATACTTGCAGCGGATTCTTTGAAAGTGTTTTTCACAAGTAAACTAAGTTCCAAAAGATTTTATCCCCAGTTTTCAAACTCCTTATAAAATCTTTTGTTTGATTCAAAGTGTTTAAAATGCAAACTTTAAAATATGCAAGAAAACCTTAAATGCAAGATAACACAAAGAATTTTTATAGTGGTTATATGGATAAAAATCCTTTAGTCCACTCTTCCAGATCACACAGATTCTGGGTTATACTATAATCACAAAGATTACAATATTTCTCCACTTACACCTAAACAACTAATGAGAAGGCTGTAAGCTCACAATAGGAATTCACAAAGAAAACCTATCCTCTAAAGTAGAATCACTCACACAGATGGATTCTCACTTCGCACAACACTCAGCTATTACAAAATCACTCAGATAATGTTTTTCTGATTTCTTCAACTGGGTTTCTGTCAACAGATGACATCCACCAGACGAGTGAGCTGTTCGAGCTTTTGAGACTTAGAGAAATTCTGCTTCAAAATTTCGATCTCTGATTGTTGTTGTGTATTGCTCGATTTGAAATTCAGCTCTATTTATACATGGAGATGAAATTATGACCGTTGAAGGCAAGTCACAAATCAAATCCATCCTTCAGCTCTTTTTGAAACGGCTCCCTGCAGCATTCCGTACTGTGTACAGTACCTTTCTGTCCATCGCATTTAATGCTGCATTTAATGCACTCTGCTGATCCGAGAATATCTTCAATCATTTGCCATTACTACCCTTCTCTTACAGCATTTATTACACCAAGTGCATTTATTACCGTTGGACTAATCTCTTGACCTCTTCTACTCTGCTGATCAAAACGACTCTGCTGATAGATACTCTGCTGATCAAATACTGAACTCATCTGATTTGACTCGGCTGATGATCTACCCTTCTGTTCGCTGTTTCAGCAAGAGATCACTAGTCTTCTGAGCTTTGAACTTTGAACTCTTCTGATGTCTTCTTTTACTTGTTCAAAATTCTTCTAAGGGAACTAAGCTTTCCATACTTAGCTGATTATGATGTTTTGGAAATCATCAAAACCTTCCCTTAATTACTTGTCTTCTTTCATCTTCATCTTCATCCAACAATTTCCCCCTTTTTGATGATGACAAAACTCCAGCTAAGTACCTGTACCTAAACTAAAGTTTTGATCCTCAAAAATTTCTGAGATAGAAATGATGTGTTGGAGTCAAACTTGCAATTTTATAGATAATGATTTGATTACATTTTACAAGTTGAAAGATGAAAAGTACAAAATACTTTAGAAGATTACAAGGATTTTTAACATAAAGAAAATCTAGCCAAGGCTAGTCTTCTGTCTTCTTTTCTTCCTTAGTTTCCTTGTCTTCTTTCTCAGATTCTTCTTCAGATAATTTAGAAGTCTCAGCTTCCAAATTTTCCATGAATCTTTTCTTCAGCAGCTCTAACTTCCTTTTCTTGGCATCTGGATCAAGCTGTTCCTCAGCTGAATCTTTGGCAGCAGCTAGTTCTTTGTCTGACTTGGCTTTTGCTTCAGATTCTTCCTCTTCAGCTTGGTCTTCTTCTTCTGTTATTCTCTTATCTGTTGGTCTGCTTGATTCTTCCATATTTTTAGCAGTCTCACCAGCAGATTCTTCTAACACTTCAGTTGCTTCATCTTGGTTGTCTTCTTCCTCTTCAACAGATCTTCTGACTCTTTCATAGGAAGTTCCAACTCTCATCTATCCAAATATCCTTTCTTCCCCCTTTTTGTCATCATCAGCAGGGACAGGTGGATATTGTGGTACAACTGGTGTAATTAGAAGAGAATCACATAGAAGTTTGATGTTCTCCTCCATTGCATTGATCTGAGCTTGCTGTCTGAGTTGATTGGCTTTGAATGCTCTCATCTCCGTGAGCAGATCTTCTCCTTGATCACCTAATTGGATTTGAGTTCCCAGAATCCAATTTGATGAAGCCTTGAAGTCGTTCATCATGTTGCCCATGACTTCATCTTCTGCTTGGAGTGCCAATTCAACAGTCTGTTCAATGTTTTTCCAACCTTCAGTAGTGCTTTGTGTCCTTCTCCTTAGTATATCCATATCCTGACATATAGATTGTACATTCTGAGCAGTATCTTTCATTAAATCAGTAGGAACAGCAGCAGCAACCTTCTGAATAGGTTGATGAACAGCAGCTAACACTTCTGCTTTTAACTCTTCTTTCATCTCCTTCATGGATTTGGTAAACATTTGATGAATGGAGTCTAACAGATTTGTCTCTGTTGTAGCAGCAGGTGTTTCTTTGGTAAGTTGCTCTGTTGGTTGAGTTGTCAGTGCAAGAGACTGATCTGCTGAGCTATCAGCAAGGCTTGGAGTGCTTTCCTTCTCCTTAGCCTGATCATCTCCTTTATCAGCAACTTCTTTCTCCTTTAACTGATCTGCTGGAATTTCTTCTTCCTTCTTTGATTCATCAGCAGCATCAGACTTATCATCCTGCACTTTGTCTTGATCAGATGGGTCTGAAGTACCCTTAATTTGCTTTGGTTGATCAGAAGACTTGTCTTTCTCTTCATTAGCAGGTGATATTATCTTCTTGACAGTTTCAACTGTCTGCATCAGTCCTTCATTGTCCACTGCTGACCTGTTACAAATCCAAGTAAAGTTGTCAAGAGGAATAAAAATAGTTGTTGGTTCCTCTGGCAGCTCTTCATAGGGTTTGATGTTTGGTCCATAGACAATGTGCTTGATGTTAGGAAGTGGGACCAGTGAGCTTGGTTGTCCCCTTAACTTCCTTGCTTTCTTGGCCCAAAGCTCCATTGCTTGAGCAATAGCCAACTTAATAGATCTTTCTTTGAGATCTACTGAGTCATCAAAATCCTCAGAAATGGATGCAAAGATCTTCTTAGCCTCTTCCTTGACTAAGTGACATATCCTCATCCTTAACCTGTCCAGAAAGAATTCTGAATCAAGTGCTTGAATAAGTGAATTTGTCTCAAGCCATTTCAATACCCAATCTTCTGTAGCCTTGAATTCTTTCCACTTGGCCATTTCAGCAGGACTCTTTGTTAATCTGAATTCTCTCCATCTGTTGTATTTAATCTTTTCAGAATGGAAGAGTGTCAGACGGTTGACTCTTTCATTTTCAGCGTCTAGTCTTCTGAGAAATTCTTCAAAAATTGCAGGGTCTTCCCTGACAATTTCAAGAGATAATCTTATTTCTTCTCTTCTCTTTTCCTTAATCTTAGGTGCAGGCATAGCTGGTATTGGTTTATTTGGATCTCTTTGCTCACCAATAACTATCCCACCAGTACGCTGAGGACCATGAGCATCCTTGATGCTTGCTTCAATGACAGCAGCCAACTCTGCTGCCTCAAAAGCATCTCTCTGCTCTTGAGTCATTTTGCTGGCTTCTTCTTCCAGCCTTTTTAACTCTAGGCTTTTCAGCCTATCTTCTTCTGCTTTCTCAGCAGCAATCCTTTGCTTTTCAGCAGCGTCCAGTTTCATCTTTTCTGCAACAGTCACATAAGTTGAGGTTTTGCCAATCCTCTTTCTTCTAGATTCAGGGCTCTCAACTGCTTGGATAGGTGTTGCAGCAACTGGATTAGGATGCAACAACAGAATTTTTCCCTCTAGTGATGTACTAGTCTGCTGTTCCTTTTCTATATCAGCAGATAGTGCAGCAGTTGAGGCTTCTGTTGTCACTTCAACTGTAGGAACACTTTCAGGCTCAGTAGTAGCAGCCTTAGCAGCTTCAACAACTGGTTCTTCAACATTTAATGGCCTTTCTGCATCAGTTGTTGTTTGTCTTACAGTTTCAACAGGCTCTTCAGGGAAAGTGACCTTTCTCTTGGCCTTTGACTTAGGAATTTTCTTGACAGCAGGGGGGTTGGCAGTAGGAGGTCCCCTTGCTTCACTCCTAGTCCTTAGTCTCTTCAACCTTTGAAGTGGAATTTCCTCTTCAGATTCAGTTTCTTCAGAGGATGACCCTGTCTTCATATTTTCAATTTCAACAGTGAAGTCATCTACCACCTTCTTAGAGACTTCAATTTCGGGTTCTGCTGATCCAGCCACAACAGCAGACTGTGCTGTTGGCTCAACAGACTGACTAGTCTGACCTTCCTTCTTGCTCTTCTTAGAAGGAGTCTTCTTAGACTGTTTGGGGGCTTTTCTCTTTGGTTTTTCCACCAGTTGCCTCACTGGTTCGTAGAGTTTGAATTCTTTGCTTCCATGGGTTTGCTTTCCTCCACCCATAGGGCATTGCAGAGAAGCAAACAAGTTACTCAGCAGAATGGCATGAGAATGCCTTTTGTCACTTAACAGCTCATAAACATGAGCAGCCCAGTTCACTTTCATCCCATAGTAGATGCATATCATGGTGTAGAGTCTTTTCCTTGGTAACCCATCCAAAGAACCCGTAGCACAATCTAGAACCTTTGCTATGATATCAGCAAATCTTTGGTATTCATCCTTCAGCTGGGTCTTCATCAAAGTCCCAGTCATCTTCTCTCCTTTCTTAGCACAAATTTCCCAAAATTCCTCTTCTTTTTCTGACCCTAACGAGGTCACATCTCCTCCCTTGTCTGTCAGCTTATAAACTTCATTAAGAACAACAGCAGATACAGCGATTTTCTTACCACCAATGACAGCAGTCATAACAGTGTCATCATCGTTGAATTTTCTGGTCAGGTAGAAGTGGTAGACATCCTCTAAGTAGACTCTATCTTCGTGAGCCTCCAAAACAGGAACCAATGATGCTTCTTTGATCTTTACCAGTAGAGAGCGCATCAAATCGGTGCCAGAGAAATGAAATTTGCTGTAGTTGAAGTATCTTCCCTCAACAATCTTGTCCATTTTCAAGGATTTGAGAGTAGATTCTGCAAAAGAACAGTGAACTTTCGAAGCAGTAAGGTTTGAGAGTTAGAGAGTTTGAGAGTTTTTGTGTGCGTAAGATGACTATTCTGTTCAGATCGGATTTTATAGGTTTCCTTTTGATTTGGTTTTCGTGATTTATCTAATCCGTTGATCTAATCTGACAGTTTTTAATCGTGCGGATGAGAGTCGCGGATTTCAATTTTATTATTTTAATGTCAGATGGGCGGGAAACTCTATCGACACTAATCTGTTTACTTATAAAAGCGTGTTTCTAAAGATACGTTTTATGACCATGCTTATATAAGATATCAGATGAGTAGAGTTTAACTTATCTGACAGACGAGTGATCTGTTATATGATATTACTAGAGAATGCCAATAGCTAGTAATCTTCCTCTGCTGTTTGTCAATCCAGCAAGATAAAATAATCTTCAATCTTCAAGAATTAAGAACACATCTTTCTTGGTAACATAACTTCAACTAACTGTCATTAACAGATTTCATCTTTTAGAACAGAAGTACCGCTAGTCTTACACGTTCCCCCTGTCTTTAAGAATTCATAAGTTAACTAGTCTGTTGAGAGTTAATTCTTGAATGAAATAATCTGATGACTAAGCTGTTGAACTCCAGTCTTCTGATGAGTTCCCCCTCAGCTTATGCATCCAGGTTAAGTAATCCTAACTCAGCTCTTAGAGTTGAGAACCTTGCTTCACTTAGAGGTTTGGTGAAAATGTCAGCAATCTGATTATCAGTATGAACATACTCAATCAAAACATTGCCTTTTTCAACATGATCTCTAATGAAATGATGTTTAATCTCAATATGTTTAGTCCTTGAATGACTTGTAGTGTTCTGAGTAAGTGAAATTGCACTTGTATTATCACAGTAGATTGGAATTCCACTGATCTTGATGTTGTAATCTTCTAGTTGATGCTTCAACCAAAGTATCTGTGCACAACAAGCTCCAGCAGCTATATATTCAGCTTCAGCAGTAGATATAGAAACTGAGGTTTGCTTCTTACTCATCCATGAGATCAGACGACTGCCTAAGAACTGACAGGCACCTGTTGTGCTTTTTCTGTCAATCTTGCAGCCAGCAAGGTCTGAATCTGAATAGCCAATTAGTTCAAATCCAGATTCTCTAGGATACCACAATCCCAATTCTTGAGTGCCTTTAACATACTTCAATATCCTCTTGGCAGCTAAGAGATGAGATTCTTTGGGGTTTGATTGAAATCTTGCACAGACTCCAACTGAGTACATTATGTCAGGTCTGCTTGCTGTTAGATACAACAATGAACCAATAATGCCTCTATATTTGGTTATGTCCACTGATTTGCCATCTTCATCTTTATCCAAACGAAGATTTGTAGACATAGGAATGGTAGCTGTTGAGCTAGTTTCCATACCAAATTTCTTGAACAGATCTCTTGTGTATTTTGCTTGGCTGATGAATATTCCATCAGGCAACTGTCTAACTTGCAATCCAAGAAAGTAATTAAGTTCACCCATCATGCTCATTTCAAACTTATTCTGCATCAGCTTGGAGAACTTATCACACATCTGTTGGTTAGTTGAACCAAAAATAATATCGTCCACATATATTTGCACAAGTAATATATGATTTTCCCATTCAATTGTGAACAAGGTTTTATCTACCTTACCTTTACGAAATCCTTTAATTAAAAGAAAATCAGATAGGGTATCATACCATGCTCTTGGAGCCTGTTTCAGTCCATAAAGGGCTTTCTTCAGACGATATACTTTGTCTTCTTCTTGATAGACTTCAAATCCTGGAGGTTGTTCAACATACACTTCTTCTTGCAATTCTCCATTGAGAAAAGCAGACTTCACATCCATCTGATAGACAGTGAAGTTCTTGTGAGCAGCATAGGCAAGAAACAGTCTGATTGCTTCAAGTCTTGCTACTGGTGCAAAAGTTTCATCAAAGTCAATTCCTTCTTCTTGACAATAACCCTTGGCCACTAGTCTTGCTTTGTTTCTGGTGACAACACCATCTTCATTCATCTTATTTCTGAATACCCACTTAGTGCCAATTACTCTTTGATGACTTGGTCTAGGAACTAAGTACCAGACTTCATTCCTTTCAAATTGATTCAACTCTTCTTGCATAGCTTCTATCCAGAAGGAGTCATTTAGAGCTTCTTCAATTTGTTTGGGCTCTATTTGAGATAGAAATGTGACAAACATAGCATCATGTGCAGCTGCTCTTCTTGTTTTCACTCTATCTAAAGGATCACCAATGACTAACTCAGGGGGGTGATTCTTGAGCCATCTGAGATCAGGTTGCAAATCAGGATGTTGTCCTCTGTTATGATCTTGCAACACTACTGTTGGAGTTCCAGTAGTAGTCTGTTGAACATTTGCCGTCTGTTGAACAGTCTCTGGTCTGTCAGCTGTTTGCAACTCGTCTGTTAGACAATCAGCACTGTGATTATGAACAGCACTTGAGTTAGCAGCTGAACTTAGATTAGGTAGTATGATGGGAACATATTCTTCATTTCTTCCAACGTCTAACTTCTGTAAATCAGCAGACAGATCTTGATTTATACTTTGATTCTTTTCAGAAGATTGACTTGGCTCATCAAATACTACATGTATAGATTCTTCTATTAGTAATGTTCTTTTGTTAAAAACTCTATAAGCCTTACTAACAGATGAGTATCCTACAAAGACAGCTTCATCAGCCTTTTCTGCAAATGCAGTAAGGTGATTTTTCCCATTATTCAATACAAAACATTTACAACCAAAAATCTTAAAGTAATGAATGTTTGGTTTTCTATTGTTCCAAACTTCATATGGAGTCTTGTTCTGATTTTTGTTGATCATACATCTGTTTTGGGTGAAGCATGCTGTGTTTGTTGCTTCTGCCCAAAATCTTTGAGGCAGCTTAGCTTCAGCTATCATGGTTCTGACAGCTTCTTTTAGTGTTCTGTTTCTCCTTTCAGCAACACCATTCTGTTGAGGGGTTCTTGCAGCAGAATACTCATGATGTATTCCCTTCATGTTACAATACTCTTCAACAGTAGAGTTTGTAAACTCTGTCCCTCTATCTGATCTGATCTTTAATATCTTAATACTCTTTTCATTCTGGATCAGTTCCATCAGATTGGTAAGATGTTCCTTGGTTTCACTTTTCTTCTTCATGAAAATCACCCAAGTATATCTTGAATAATCATCCACAACAGCTAGGCAGTATTTCTTTCCACCATTGCTGACTGGATCAATGGGTCCAAATAAGTCCATATGCAGTAGCTCCAATATTCTCCCAGAGGATTGGTGCTTCTTTTCTTTGAATGATGACTTGATTTGTTTACCCTTCTGACATGCATCACAGAGCTTGTCTTTGCTCATGACTGCTTTTGGAATCCCTTCTACCAAATCATTCTTGATTAATCTGTTTATGGTCTTGAAGTTTAAATGATTCATCCTCTTGTGCCATAGCCAACTGACTTCACTTGGTGCAGATGCTACCAAACAAACACTTGAATTCTTGTCAGCAGAATTCCAGTCAACTATGTAGATATTTCCTTGTCGTCTTCCAGATAAAATTACCTTCTTTGTACCAATTTGTTCAACGTAGCACTTATCTGTTGAGAAGATGACTGAATATCCCTTGTCACAAAATTGACTTATGCTCAGCAGATTATATTTTAGGCCTTTAACATAGGAGACGTCAGATATCTCTATGTTTCCCTTGATTAATCTTCCTTTAGCTTTAATCTTGCCTTCTTTGCTGTCTCCAAAAGTGACTTTTGGACCATCCACAGCAACTGCATCAGTCAACTCATGTATGTTTCCACACATGTGCCTTGAACATCCACTGTCCAAGTACCAAATCTTCTCTACTTTACTCCTACTCCTAATCCTAACCTACAAAACAAAAATAAAATTGTTTTAGGTACCCTTATTGAGAGGGTCCTGAAGGATTAGTTCCACCCTTGACAACCCAAGATGTTGAAGTCTTAGGCTTCTTAGGTTTCTGAGTTTTAGGAGCATGAACAGTTTCATTTTTATCATAGTTATCAGATAAGTCATGTTGATGATCAGTATGATATGAATAATGTTCATAAGCAGGGTAAGGTGCATGATAAGCAGGGTATGCATGCATTGGATGAGCAGGGTAGGGTGCATAGTAATTAGGAAAACTGAGGTGCATGATACATAGGATGATATGCAGCAGGATGCACATAATATGATTCATTTCCATACCAAGCATTTTGATTTTTCTTATTCTTATGCTTCTTTGGTTTACTAGGTGCTTGCTCAACTTGTTTAGACTTAGCTTTACCAACAGACTGGTTCAATTTAGCTTTATCAGCAGACTTCTTAGGACTCTGCTGTTTGGTCTTACTAGTCTGATTTCCTACACTAGGCTCTTTGCTCTTTTTAGCCTTAGGAGATTTCTTCTCCTTTACCACTTTCTCAGTTGAGGTAGGTCTAGAGGTTTGAACATACAGAATGACCTTACTATTGTCAGCAGAAATAAATTTTTCAGTATGATTCAATTCTAGCTTATCCTTTACTAAAGGTGTCTCCTGTTTCTTAGATGTATGCGTGGATGCAACAGTAGACTTATCATGAGACTCAATAATTTTCTCAAGTTCCATGATTTTTCCTTTATAAACCTCACACTCAGCTTTCAGAGATTCATGTTCTTGCTCAAGCTGTTTATATTCAGCTGATTCTTTTGGCTTCTCAGCTAAAAGTTTCAGTGAACTATTTTGCTCTTTTAGCAGGATCATCTCTTCCTTAAGCTTTTTATATGCTTCAGCAATACCAGTATTGTTAAGCATCATTTGTTCAAATGAATTAAATAATTCATCATTAAGAGGAGTTACCTCATCCTCAGAGTCATCAGAGTCCTTTGCCATCAGGCACAGGAGAGCAGGTTTTTCTTCATCAGAAGATTCTTCATCAGACGAGTCTGAGTCTGAATCAGATGAGTAGACAGCAGCTGGCTTTTCTGCTTCAGCCATCATTGCCTTGCCTCTCTGATGCTTTCTTTCTTTTCTCATTTTCTTCTCTTCCTCAGTGTACTTCTCTGCTTTTGGATATGGACAGTCTCTTATGAAGTGTCCCAATTTCCTGCAGTTGTAACACATCAGTTTTGATTTATAATCCTCTTTATCTTGAGAAGAAAAATTAGGTTTAGAAGTAGAAGCAGCATGATTGTATTTGTTTTTCTTCTTTCTCTTATAGAACTTCTTGAAGTTGTTCATCAATAATGCTACATCTCCAGCAGTGTACTCCTTTTTGTTGAGTAGAGTGGCTTCATCAGATGAGTCCACTTCTTTGCTTTTCTGGGCTGGTCTTCTGGTGTTTTCAGCAGCAACAAGTGCAGCTGTGGGTCCTGAAGTTGAGGTTTCTTCAATTCCCATCCTTGGCAGTTTATACTCATAAGCCTTGAGTGCAGAGAACAGCTCTGTTAGAGAAATCTTGCCCAGATCTCTTGATTCTTCCATTGCTGTCACTTTCATGTTGAACTTGGAAGGTAGAGCCTTTAGTACTCTGACAGAAATCTCTTTGTCAGTGAAAGTCTTTCCCAGCTTCAAAACTTCATTCAGAGTTCTGGTGAATCTGGTATCCATCTGATCAATGGTTTCTCCAGACTTCATCTTGAAGTTGTCCAGCTTTTCCAATGCAACACTGAGCTGATGCTCTTTAATAGCATCATTTCCTTCACTCATGTCTCTGACCTTGTCCCACATCTCCTTTGCGGTTTTGCAATGTTTGACCTTGTCAAACCGATCATTATCCAGGGCTTTGGTCATGATGAATCTCCCAACTTTATCAAGATTGTAAAGCTTTATCTCTTCTGGAGTCATCTCATGAAGGTCTTTCTCCACAACAGTATCTACTTCATTTATCTTTATGGTCTTTGTGAATCTGAATGGACCTTTAATGATACATGTGTGCATGTTGTCATTATAGGCAGCAAGGAAAATCTCCATTCTAATTTTCCAGTCCTCAAAGGACATACCAGCAATGTGGGGAACATGGCTGATACAATCCATTTTTCAAAAAGTTTTTATTTTTCAAAAAGATGCTCTTTTGAAAAGTTTTGAAAACCTTTGAAAAACACTCGGATCAAGCTCGTTGATCAGGCAGCTGATTCTAATGAACCACCTGCTCTGATACCACTTGTTGGTCCCAAGTGGTCAGATGAGGTCTAGAGGGGGGGGGGGTGAATAGACCTCTGAAAATTTTTGAACTTAAAACTTTTTAGTCTTCTGTCAGCAGACTAAGCTGATGAAGAACAGTAAGCAGACTAGTCTGATCGTGAACAAATCTTGAACAGACGACTGACCACTCTTCTTACAATGACTTAGCTGTTTTTCAGCAAAACAGTTTTTCAAGAGTATACTTGCAGCGGATTCTTTGAAAGTGTTTTTCACAAGTAAACTAAGTTCCAAAAGATTTTATCCCCAGTTTTCAAACTCCTTATAAAATCTTTTGTTTGATTCAAAGTGTTTAAAATGCAAACTTTAAAATATGCAAGAAAACCTTAAATGCAAGATAACACAAAGAATTTTTATAGTGGTTATATGGATAAAAATCCTTTAGTCCACTCTTCCAGATCACACAGATTCTGGGTTATACTATAATCACAAAGATTACAATATTTCTCCACTTACACCTAAACAACTAATGAGAAGGCTGTAAGCTCACAATAGGAATTCACAAAGAAAACCTATCCTCTAAAGTAGAATCACTCACACAGATGGATTCTCACTTCGCACAACACTCAGCTATTACAAAATCACTCAGATAATGTTTTTCTGATTTCTTCAACTGGGTTTCTGTCAACAGATGACATCCACCAGACGAGTGAGCTGTTCGAGCTTTTGAGACTTAGAGAAATTCTGCTTCAAAATTTCGATCTCTGATTGTTGTTGTGTATTGCTCGATTTGAAATTCAGCTCTATTTATACATGGAGATGAAATTATGACCGTTGAAGGCAAGTCACAAATCAAATCCATCCTTCAGCTCTTTTTGAAACGGCTCCCTGCAGCATTCCGTACTGTGTACAGTACCTTTCTGTCCATCGCATTTAATGCTGCATTTAATGCACTCTGCTGATCCGAGAATATCTTCAATCATTTGCCATTACTACCCTTCTCTTACAGCATTTATTACACCAAGTGCATTTATTACCGTTGGACTAATCTCTTGACCTCTTCTACTCTGCTGATCAAAACGACTCTGCTGATAGATACTCTGCTGATCAAATACTGAACTCATCTGATTTGACTCGGCTGATGATCTACCCTTCTGTTCGCTGTTTCAGCAAGAGATCACTAGTCTTCTGAGCTTTGAACTTTGAACTCTTCTGATGTCTTCTTTTACTTGTTCAAAATTCTTCTAAGGGAACTAAGCTTTCCATACTTAGCTGATTATGATGTTTTGGAAATCATCAAAACCTTCCCTTAATTACTTGTCTTCTTTCATCTTCATCTTCATCCAACAGAAGGCAGATAACTCCAGTGGCGATGATCAAGGCAGTGATGAAGGAGACGATATCTCCGAAGATTAAGACGACAGTTCAGATGAGAGTGATTCCGATGCTGAGGATGAAGAAAAGGACCAGAAATCCAATGCTGGGAGTGAAAGTGATCAAAAGAAATCTGATAGTTGATAGATTTCATGTAATAAGATTTTCCCTTGTATTTTGCTTCAAGTTGTGTAATCTCAGTACTTTCTAAGTTTGCATATATATCATGATTTTGCTTTAATGTTCGAAAATACTATTGCCAATGATATGATTTTATAATTCTTCTTCGAATTTTCTTGGGAGTCGCGACTGTTCATATCTCATAAAAAGAATAAGTTGCTTACGCTATAAATATAAGGGCCATTCCAATTCATTCCAACATAATCACAAAGTGTTAGGATTGGAGCCTTGAGATCAACAATAAGATTCGTACTAAAAATTCATTTTCTTCAATCGTCATGGAGAAAGTGCTGGGCAATCCCATCGACCCCAAATCGCTACTAGGTAGTGCTAAGAATAAAGCTCCACCCAAAGATCAAAAACCAAGCAAAGAAAGAAAATCCTCCAAAATTCTCCAAAAGCTTCTGCATCCTCACCCAAAACTACTAAGGGAGGAGAGAAGAAGGAAGAAAAACAGGCTTCGGCAAAACCTTTAAGAATTATTCCCAACAAATCCATTCTGTCCAATGAGAAACTTGAGGTTGAATCCGAGGGTTCTCCCCAGAAGCCCCTCGAAACCTCCAAACGAGGCTCGAGCAAGCAGAAGGCGTCCAACCTTGCTTCGAACAAACGACCCCATTCTGACGAGATTACTCCGACCGAGACATTGATGAAGCTTGTAACTGAGAACAAGCTATTGACTGATGCTAGGGCTGTTCATTCGGTGAAAACCGAACCAAACCGAACCGAAATTTTGGATAACCGAAGTTTCGGTTCTTGATTTTTTCAAACCGAAAACCGAACCGAACATCCTAATTCAGTTTTTGGTTAGGTTCGGTTCGGTTTCGGTTTAACCGAAATTTTATATTATTGATAATTTATTAAAATTATATAATCAAATACTAAATCATTTATCATAAAAAACATCAAACTAATAGGTAACGATAACACTAAACATTATTCAACATTACATAGAACTAAATAGTAAAGTGGTTAACATTTAATAATCATCAAATGACATAAATTAAACAACTAAAATTCATTCCATAAGCATAAAATTAAAGAACTTTACAATACAACTACAAAAACTAACATTTAATAATCCTCAATTGACATAAATTAAAAAAAAGAAATTCATATCCATAGGCATAAGATTAAAGAATTTTAAAATCCATAAAATCGAACAAAAAATGTTAACTATTTGAATTAAAAATTTGGTTTTCGGTTCGGTTCGGTTAACCGAACAAAAATAACCGAACCGAACCGAAAACCGAATTAGGCCAAATCTCAAAACTGAAAACCCAACTGAATAGCTTTGGTTTGGTTCGGTTTTCACCGAACTCATTTCGGTTCGGTTCGGTTCGGTCGGTTATCCGAACCGTGAACACCCCTAACTGATGCGCTTGTGATTTCCGAGGTTCGGACTGATTTCGAGGGTGGAGGGCCAAACAAGAAGGCCAAAATGACTGCTACTGGGGAAGGTGCCACTGTGCAGACGCTTAACTTAACCAAAACACAAGAAGAGTCCTCGAAGGTCGTAAATCCTTCTGGTTCGCCGCCTTCTTTGGAGGCAACACGCAGTCTTTCCTCCTTGCTCGGAGGGTTGAAGAATAAGCCCCTTCCTGAAGGGACATTTGAAAATTTCATCCTGAATCTTCTCCAGCCTCATCCCTCAGATTCTGAATTAGGCTCGTTTAAGGGAAAAAGTGCCTTGCAGTCTTTTCGATCGAGATCGAACTTTCTTGTTCGGGTAATAGTTTCTTTTGCTTTAAAAGAAAGCCGCAAAGGATAAAGGAGAAGAGATCCACGAGAACTTGAACAAAGAACTGGACGGGTTGAGGGGAATGATTGAGCAGGAGAAGAAGAATTCCGAGCACCGCAAGAAGGAGGCCTATGCTCGTGGTTACGAGGATCGCAGTGCTGAGCTTCGAAAGATCTTCTCCGAGAATAAACTTCCTTAAGGCTTGATCTTACCAAATTTTGTTAGGTTCAGTAATATCAATAGTATTATGATCGGGATTAAATTGAATATGTTTTACGGGCTTAGTTACTTTATTCTGGATGGATCAACTCAAGGATGAACAACAATACACAACGTAAGAAGTAAAAGGACGTAATATGTTTAGCAAATGCTCTTTTATTAGATTGAATCAAGGATTACAAAGTATGTAGGCGCAAGTATGACATGCTGAATTGTGCCCTAATACAATACAGGTGAAGGGTATATATAGGTCTTATTCCCTAGCTATACAAGGAAACATAACCATATAGGACTCAGATTGATGTCCCTCTTGTATTCGGATTCAGGAGCTTGGTCGCTGAGATGCCACTTGTTGGTCCCAAGTGGTCAGATGAGGTCTAGAAGGGGGGGGGGGTGAATAGACCTCTGAAAATTTTATTCAAATTTTAACTTTAAAATTTTTACTTAACTGTAAGCAGACTAAGCTGTTAAAGAGCAGTAAGCTTATGAAGCTGATCGCGAACAAATCTTTGAACAACTTGGATGACCACTAGTCTGATAGTCACTTAGCTGATTTTAGTCAAAATCAGTTTTAATATCAGAATACTTGCAGCGGATTTTTAAAGTGTTTTTCACAAGTAAACTTAGTAGTTTGAAAGATTTTATCCCCAGTTTTATAAAACTTCTCTAAATCTTTTTCAAAACAGTTTTATCGAGTGTTTTTATGCAAACTGAAAATATGCAAGTAAAAAGCAAAGTAAAAACACAAGAATTTTTATAGTGGTTATATGGATGTAAATATCCTTTAGTCCACTCTT
The DNA here is from genome assembly GCA_038501285.1 of Penstemon eatonii. Classification (NCBI taxonomy): domain Eukaryota; kingdom Viridiplantae; phylum Streptophyta; class Magnoliopsida; order Lamiales; family Plantaginaceae; genus Penstemon; species Penstemon eatonii. The sequence goes on along the minus strand of CM076712.1, from coordinate 17,023,581 downwards.
CCAAGTCACAAAGATCTTGGGTTATACTAAGAACACTCAGTAATTAGTACACTCCACTTACGCCAAAACAACAAATGAATCTGGCCGTAAGCTCATAATAGGATATCTCAAAGAAGACCTATTCTACAGAGACTTATCACTCACAAAGACGGATAAGTACTCCTCACAACACTCTCACAGATTTCACTCAGAAAAATGTATCTTTCTTTGATCTTCAGCTTCAGCTTGAGTCAATAAATGACAAGGCTGATTAGTGAGCTGTTCTTGAGCTTTTGAGACTTAGAAAATATTTTGCTTCGAATTCAATCTCTCAGTTGTTGTGTTGCATTTTCTTTTTTCGTCTCTTCAGCTATTTATACTCACTCCGTTGAATTATGTCCGTTGAAGAGAGACACTATTCAAATTTCTCGATTTGTGGTCCTTAATTTTCGCGAACGGCTCTCTACACAGTGACAGTACTGTAGACTGTACTTTCTGTCAGGCAGCATTAAATGCACCGAGCTGATACGAGGTATTTCTTCAATCATTTGCCATTAATAAACTTGCACTTCAGCACTTATTACTCCAGTGGCATTTATTACCGTTGGGACGATTTCTTGATCCTTTCCACTTGGCTGATGAGAGTACAAGTCTGATGATTAACAGAGCTGATCTCAAACTTAAACAAATCTGATGGGGGCTATTTCGCACCCTTATATTATTCGGGGTGACTAGTCGATATACGCTCGGACCGACCAGGGGTCTGATTTGTTAAAGAAACTGCCAGGTCCGATCCGCATTATCAAACCTCGGCAACCAAGAGCAGTGTCCGAGTCCATTAAGGATTATTACGCCTAGTCCAATTAGGATTATGTTTCCTTGTAAAACTAGGGTTAATGTCATATAAATACCTAGTTAAACATTGTATTAGACAAGAAATAATATTGAGATTTTATGCCTACTTACTTTGGCAATCTGATTAATAGAAAAGCCTTTGCTATACTATTTACATATTCATCATCTTGAATACTGATTGTTCTTTACGTAATTGTTCTTCCTTGAGATTGATCCATCCGGAATAAAGTAACAAAGCCCTATTACATATAATTAAATTTACCTCTAATACATACATCATTGATTTAATCTAACCCAACGAAAAACGGTTAAATCAGTTGGCGCCCACCGTGGGGCTAGGTTAATTATTCGATCGACATATGGCTCGCCCAAGGAAGAGTGCCCGTAACGGAGCAAGAAGTAACACGACCAACCCGCATAACACATTTGAGGGTCAACAGGGCAATACTGACAACAACACCCCTATAATTAATAACAATCAGCAGGAGAGCGAACAGCTGCCGAACCAGGAGGAACCACAAGGGATAAATATCCAAAACCCACAAGAACAGGGGATCCCCGCCAATACGATACCAGAAGACCACGTGGCTCCAGCAATCCTGGTTCCCCTGTCAGACACTCGGGAGAAGCTACGACATATCGCTATGCTTTTTATTCACTCTGCCCAGGAGAATTACTAGTACCCGAGCAAGTTCCCAGAAACCCTAGAGCGACTAGGGCAAATCCTATTCAAAGGACACCGAGACAGGTCGATCAGATCTCGCAACAAGCGGACAGCACTGCAAGCGAGCAACGATCGTTGCACAGTCCGCAAAAGAGCAATTTAAAACCCTCCGATGAACATATCCGAAGAAAAACGAATCATGTGACGGCCCGGCTCCGCGAGTCCGTCGGATAACGGTCGAAAAATTAATGTTATTTTGAAAAAAAGCGTTAAAAATATCGAAGTTTTTTTTTTTTAAAGGAAACTATAAATTAAAAGTTTAATAGCGAAAGCGGTTTAAAGCGAAATAAGAACAATTTAGATTACTAAGTTTTAACGGAAAAATCAATTTTCCATAGTAGATGTTTAAAGCGAAAATATTTAATCATAACATATCAAAATATTTGAATAAAATCAACCGAGAAAGAAAATTAAGTAATTTGTGAAATCTTGAATCTTTGACGAAAATATAAATCATCTTTAACGAATCAAATAGTCTAAGCAAGGTTTTAAACAAAATCGAAAAAGAGCATAAATCAACCATAAAATATTACTACTCTCCCGAATACTAGGATGGGACCGCAACCGTGATGACCTAACTGCAACCCGACTATTATTTCCAGAACATCTGAAACTGAAAAGAGTGAAACACGGAACGCATAAGTTGATCGTCCAACTTAGTGAGGCTATGTGCTAATTTGCATGGTGATGTGTGGATGCAACATATTATATAACATAAGCGTGTTATCAAGCAAATAAACATATATTCAAGACGAAAGAAACACGGAATTCACACAACTAAGAATTTGCTGATGCCGTCCTCCACTTACCCTCCATCATCAGTCTGATGTCCATCCAAATTCACCAAGTAAGGAGCGACCTTACTATCTGAAATGCATCGACATGTCTTTGCCAGAGTTCGTCCTTACTCCCCAAGTGTTCCTCCCCACTTGGGTTGTAAGGCCAGGCCTATGGGTAACCGTGACAATCCTGCCAGCCCTTGCCGGCCAGGTTGGCATCGGGTCCATACACCAAATCAAAAGGGCCCATACAAAATCGTAAAATATATTCGCAACTAGTAGATTCGGATGTAGCATGTATTTGGATAATCACGTTGAAATGCTAAGTAATTTCATGCGAGTAATGTTGACCTAATAAGTCAACCTATTCGTGACGACATGCAAGAAAAATTAGAATATAACACATGCTTAGACTCGACCTACTAGCATATTAGATTGACACACAAATGAACACACAGCGCTCACCTTTGTCGCTTAGTATAGCGACTAAAACTCCACAAATGATGCATATCCGAAACCTGAGCAAGTACGTATACGACTTAGAATGTATCTAACAATCTTACTAAAACGTAACTAATGAAATCCTACACAAGGATTTCCTAAACTAACACATCGCACAAACGTGTTTAAAATTTACGACATCAACTCCACTTAAAAGTTATTATTTTCAGAACTCAAAATTCTAATTTCATAAAACAACGCCAAAACAACAAAATTTTCCTTTTATTTTCCAGATTTACAAAACAACCCCTAAGCTTTTATAAACATCCATTTTTCCGAAATTTTTTGCAACAAACTTTAAATCAAAAGATTTTTAACTAAACCCATATCGAAAATCAAATGAAAGTATTAAGTATCATTTTACTTCAAAAATCAAAGCTTTAAAAACCCCAAAAGTTTAAAACTTTTCAAAAACACTTTCATAGTTTTGAAAACTTAACCAAACCAATTTTCTTGAAAAATAATTTAAGATCCACGCATTTAAGAAATATTTAAAAATAATCAAGCATAATTTTCACTATAAAACTGAGATTAAAAATAAGTTTTAATAACTTTTCACAAACGAAACAAAAAGTTCTTTAATTATGAACTTTCTTCGAAAAATTTACAAATATTCAATCTAAAAACTAAAATGAATAAACCACTACTTCAAATCAATAAATCAAGATTTTATAAAAGAACCGTGTAAAAACAGCGACAAAACAGCGCATTTGACCCCTTATTTTCAGATTTACAAAAATAACCCCAAAAGTTTCAAAAACTCCCTTTTTGCAAAAACCTCAAAGCAAACTTTAAAACAAATGCTTTTCAAGTAATACCAAATATCAAACAAAAATTTAGATTTTCAGTCCATCTTACTCCCAATAAAAATTGCAGCCCTCAACCCTTCAACTTTTCAAATCTTTCAAAAATACCCCAAAGTTTTGAGAAAAATAATAACATTAACTTTCTTACAAAAAGAAATCAAGATCCAAACATATAAGAAATATTTAAACAAAACCAAAGCAAGTCACACTAAATATTACATATGAACTCAACAACTTATCACAAGGACAAACTAAACTTCTTCAACATATATATTAAAAAGAAGAAAGTAATATCACAAAGACTAAATAACACATGCATAGATGTCTTTTTACCCAAAGCAACGAAGGGGGTGAAACTCTCTTCATTTCCAGAACTCCGAAGGTGGTGGTGGCAGCTCCGGTGGCGGTGGTGGCAGCTCCGGTGGCAGTGGTGGCGGCTCCGGTTGTGGTTCATAAAAAGGCCTTCAAATCCTTACTTTTCACCATTTTCTAACGGCTGTAGATTCACTTCGGGAGTTCCAAACGACGATCCGAACGGTCAATATGTAGATCCATGTGTGTAGAACCATCAAACAAAATTTGGGCATGATCCAACGGTGGACGAAGACGTAATGGTCGAAAAACCGAGGCTGGGTTGTGAAAATCCGAAAATTCTATTTCTAATGTGTTATCTCTTTCCCTCTCTCTTATTTTCTCTCTAAGTATTTTTAAGTTGTAAAGAAGATAATGTGGGTTTGAGGAGGATATTTATTAGGTTAAAAAATCAGATTTTTTTAATATGTATACACATATACATATAATATGATAATAAAGGAGTGTTATTACTTCATATTTTCCACCAATGCATGTCAACTTAGGTGGATGAGTTTATCTACCCAAGGGCATGCTTGACAACCCTAGGAGTGTGCTAGGAGGAGAAATGATTACTCTCCTACAAAAAAATCTGGAACTTGGGGCAAATTTACACTTTGCCCCCCGAAGTTTTGAAATCTTACATTTTTGTCCACAAAAACAAATTTTTTTGTGCATCCAAGCCCGAAATTTTCAAGAAGGTCTTGATCTTATATTAAAGTAACTTTTATATTTTTAATCATTTCAAAGTTCATAAGATCACAATATTTAATTAATTTGTATATTTTAGTTCAAATTAATGCTTAACTTTGAAAATAAAATGTAGCACTAAAATTGGGATTAAAATCCAATCGAAAGCGTTCGAAATTTTGGGGGCGTTACAATCCTCCCCCCTTAAAAGAATTTGGTCCCCAAATTCGTTCTTGAGATTTGCGTTGTACTATTAACGCCGACGTATCTTTTTTTCATGCTCTCGAAATGTTTTTCCTTATTCTGTGTGCGTCATAAAACATTTTCCTGTAGAATCTGCAGCCTTCTTGATTAAAACGGGAGTGCGAAAATGTTCTCTCGTACGTTAGGCATTTTCAAAACTCTGACGTATCTTTTTTCTAACTCCCAAGTCGCCTTTATACTCTGACCGCGCCATAATGGAATTCACTTGTTTCTTCATCTAGACGAGTATGCAAACGTGCCTTCGTTTGTACGTTAGATATTTCTGAAGATCTTAAGAAATGCAGCCAGGTTCACGAGGATGATCGATGTAGTACTCCATATACGTTACGCATAATCATGACGTGGTAGAATGGGATACGATGATAATTCTAACTCCTATGCCGCAGATTAAGATTCTTCTCAAAAGAAAAACTACTCACATAACAATATATGGTTCAGTTTGGCCCAGAGAATTCAAAAGGTACTGAATGACGTTTGACTTGGGATTCTTGCAAGGAACAAAATTAGTCAAATGAAGAGACACGATAAGGATTAGAAAAGATGATCGAATCAAAGTGCTCAAGACGACAAGACAAGAATTAGCAATGGCAACATATAGAAGAATCAACCTAGATTGCAAAAGGACTGAAATATCGATAAGAAAGATAACCAAATGAATAGTTCAATATAAGTGACAAGGAGAAAGATTAAGGTGCAGCGATAAGAATAACGAAAGGGATGAGCCTCACCATTTCAAACGGTACAGGTAAAAGAAGACTAAAGCACGGATATCGATAAGGATAATAGAAAGTTGAAGCAAGTATCATGACAATAATAACCAAAACATTAAAGTGTGTTTGGTCTTTTGAAAAGGAAGTCAAGATAAATGATGTGATTTAAAGATCATTTCAATAATGATTGCAACAAGATGCAATAGAAAAGAAGTAAAGCTCAATAGTGAAATCTGAGAACATCGAAATGATCAAATTGAGAGAGATGGGATTAGAAATAAGTTCAAAACAATAGAAGGTATGTCCGAAGTTCAAAAGAAATGGGACAATTCAATTCCTTCAGGAAATTTAGAAGATTGTATAATTGAATACAACAAAAAAGAGTAACATGAAATCATATGAATAATTTCAAAACGATCATAACGGAATAAATGTGCTCGGAAAAAGAAGGACAAGGAACAATAACAATCATAAAATCCGACAAAAATAAATAATTTTAGTTTACGAAGTCGATACGAGAAAGTATCTCATGAAATAGGGAAGGGTAAACTCTGAACGCGTACAAAAATAAGGGATAAATATAAAAGCTTGCTAGGACACAAGAAGTCAATCCCCAATAGACAAAGACATGTTAATTAAGAGTGTCGATAAGCTCTGAAGGAAAACAGTCAAAGAGTAAGATTAAAGGTAATTAAGGATCCGGCTTGAAGAAGCCATATCAAGAATGTTGCTAAAATGATTGAAGAATATTTTACGGTAAATTACACAACATGAAGGAAAAGATACAATCGGACAGTGGCATTTAGAAACTTCAGAAAAGCAAGAGTGAGAATGAGAAGATTAGATATGAACTTAGGGTAGTTTTAGAATTCAAAATGAAGTTACTCGATATCGATAAAAATTCATAGTTGAATGCAAGGAACGAGTAATAAACAAGTTAGAACTCAAGATGATGTCAATGAAATTTGAATGATATTTTGTCTAATGAAAGAGAGATTACATACATAACAATTGTATTCATCAAAATGATGGAGAAAAGACATCAAGGGATCACAAGCTCAAAAATGAATAAGTACCAACATTAGAATAAGGGCGAAACAATTAATCATAGCGAAAATAGGCTCAAGAGAGCTTACTAAATTCGAGAGATCAATTTGAAGATGGATTCGTTTAGAATCAGAATTATGAGTAAGGTAAACTCGATAATGGAATTCAAAAGGATTTGGGCTATTTTAGTCATTCTATGTGTACTTCAAGAATGGTCACTTGATTTAAATATTTCAATTTACGTAAAATTACGGAACCCAAACATATACAATCATAACCAGACAATAATATCAACAACAAAGTTCAAATAACATTACGGTATTCAGGATACCACCAACAAAATAATTAATCAAGAAAACACAGAATCAAGCAAAAATAACCGTTAACCCCAAGGACACGTACTAAACATATGGTTTCGGTTGCGGTCTTGTCCTAAAAGTGAACTACCCAATGTGGGTAGACACCCTAAAATCATGACGGTGAGTCCCACCTTACTAGCACCTCAGTACAAATCCGAGGATCCTATCCTGGCCTTGAGCCGAAGCTCTGATACCATCTGTGACGGCCCGGCTCCGCGAGTCCGCCGGATAACGGTCGAAAAATTAATGTTATTTTGAAAAAAAACGTTAAAAATATCGAAGTTTTTTTTTTTTTAAAGGAAACTATAAATTAAAAGTTTAATAGCGGAAGCGGTTTAAAGCGAAATAAGAACAATTTAGATTACTAAGTTTTAACGGAAAAATCAATTTTCCATAGTAGATGTTTAAAGCGAAAATATTTAATCAGAACATATCAAAATATTTTAACAAAATCAACCGAGAAAGATAATTAAGTAATTTGTGAAATCTTGAATCTTTGACGAAAATATAAATCATCTTTAACGAATCAAATAGTCTAAGCAAGGTTTTAAACAAAATCGAAAAAGAGCATAATTCAACCATAAAATATTACTACTCTCCCGAATACTAGGGTGGGACCGCAACCGTGATGACCTAACCGCAACCCGACTATTATTTCCAAAACATCTGAAACTGAAAAGAGTGAAACACGGAACGCATAAGTTGATCGTCCAACTTAGTGAGGCTATGTGCTAATTTGCATGGTGATGTGTGGATGCAACATATTATATAACATAAGCGTGTTATCAAGCAAATAAACATATATTCAAGACGAAAGAAACACGGAATTCACACAACTAAGAATTTGCTGATGCCGTCCTCCACTTACCCTCCATCCTCAGTCTGATGTCCATCCAAACTCACCAACTAAGGAGCGACCTTACTATCTGAAATGCATCGACATGTCTTTTCCGGAGTTCGTCCTTACTCCCCAAGTGTTCCTCCCCACTTGGGTTGTAAGGCCAGGCCTATGGGTAACCGTGACAATCCTGCCAGCCCTTGCCGGCCAGGTTGGCATCGGGTCCATACACCAAATCAAAAGGGCCCACACAAAATCGGAAACAAACGGAAACATACAGTCGGAAACAAACGGAACGTAACATATCAAACATATTTAACATATTGTCAACATTTAATAACTTATCAAATGAAATTTTAGATATCATGATAATTTCGTAAAATATATTCGCAACTAGTAGATTCGGATGTAGCATGTATTTGGATAATCACGTTGAAATGCTAAGTAATTTCATGCGAGTAATGTTGACCTAATAAGTCAACCTATTTGTGACATGCAAGAAAAATTAGAATATAACACATGCTTAGACTCGACCTACTAGCATATTAGACTGACACACAAATGAACACACAGCGCTCACCTTTGTCGCTTAGTATAGCGACTAAAACTCCACAAATGATGCATATCCGAAACCTGAGCAAGTACGTATACGACTTAGAATGTATCTAACAATCTTACTAAAACGTAACTAATGAAATCCTACACAAGGATTTCCTAAACTAACACATCGCACAAACGTGTTTAAAATTTACGACATCAACTCCACTTAAAAGTTAATATTTTCAGAACTCAAAATTCTAATTTCATAAAACAACGCCAAAACAACAAAGTTTTCCTTTTATTTTCCAGATTTACAAAACAACCCCTAAGCTTTTATAAACATCCATTTTTCCGAAATTTTTTGCAACAAACTTTAAATCAAAAGATTTTTAACTAAACCCATATCGAAAATCAAATGAAAGTATTAAGTATCATTTTACTTCAAAAATCAAAGCTTTAAAAACCCCACAAGTTTAAAACTTTTCAAAAACACTTTCATAGTTTTGAAAACTTAACCAAACCAATTTTCTTGAAAAATAATTTAAGATCCACGCATTTAAGAAATATTTAAAAATAATCAAGCATAATTTTCACTATAAAACTGAGATTAAAAATAAGTTTTAATAACTTTTCACAAACGAAACAAAAAGTTCTTTAATTATGAACTTTCTTCGAAAAATTTACCAATATTCAATCTAAAAACTAAAATGAATAAACCACTACTTCAATTCAATAAATCAAGATTTTATAAAAGAACCATGTAAAAACAGCGACAAAACAGCGCATTTGACCCCTTATTTTCAGATTTACAAAAATAACCCCAAAAGTTTCAAAAATCCCTTTTTGCAAAAAACCTCAAAGCAAACTTTAAAACGAATGCTTTTCAAGTAAATTTATACCAAATATCAAACAAAAATTTAGATTTTCAGTCCATCTTACTCCCAAAAAAAATTGCAGCCCTCAACCCTTCAACTTTTCAAATCTTTCAAAAATACCCCAAAGTTTTGAGAAAAATAAAAACATTAACTTTCTTACAAAAAGAAATCAAGATCCAAACATATAAGAAATATTTAAACAAAACCAAAGCAAGTCACACTAAATATTACATATGAACTCAACAACTTATCACAAGGACAAACTAAACTTCTTCAACATATATATTAAAAAGAAGAAAGTAATATCACAAAGACTAAATAACACATGCATAGATGTCTTTTTACCCAAAGCAACGAAGGGGGTGAAACTCTCTTCATTTCCAGAACTCCGAAGGTGGTGGTGGCAGCTCCGGTGGCAGTGGTGGCGGCTCCGGTTGTGGTTCATAAAAAGGCCTTCAAATCCTTACTTTTCACCATTTTCTAACGGCTGTAGATTCACTTCGGGAGTTCCAAACGACGATCCGAACGGTCAATATGTAGATCCATGTGTGTAGAACCATCACACAAAATTTGGGCATGATCCAACAGTGGATGAAGACGAAATGGTCGAAAAACCGAGGCTGGGTTGTGAAAATCCGAAAATTCTATTTCTAATGTGTTATCTCTTTCCCTCTCTCTTATTTTCTCTCTAAGTATTTTTAAGTTGTAAAGAATATAATGTGGGTTTGAGGAGGATATTTATTAGGTTAAAAAATCAGATTTTTTTAATATGTATACACATATACATATAATATGATAATAAAGGAGTGTTATTACTTCATATTTTCCACCAATGCATGTCAACTTAGGTGGATGAGTTTATCTACCCAAGGGCATGCTTGACAACCCTAGGAGTGTGCTAGGAGGAGAAATGATTACTCTCCTACAAAAAAATCTGGAACTTGGGGCAAATTTACACTTTACCCCCCGAAGTTTTGAAATCTTACATTTTTGTCCACAAAAACAAATTTTTTTGTGCATCCAAGCCCGAAATTTTCAAGAAGGTCTTGATCTTATATTAAAGTAACTTTTATATTTTTAATCATTTCAAAGTTCATAAGATCACAATATTTAATTAATTTGTATATTTTAGTTCAAATTAATGCTTAACTTTGAAAATAAAATGTAGCACTTAAATTTGGATTAAAATCCAATCGAAAGCGATCGAAATTTTGGGGGCGTTACAATCCTCCCCCCTTAAAAGAATTTGGTCCCCAAATTCGTTCTTGAGATTTGCGTTGTACTATTAACGCCGACGTATCTTTTTTTCCTGCTCTCGAAATGTTTTTCCTTACTCTGTGTGCATCATAAAACATTTTCTTGTAGAATCTGCAGCCTTCTTGATTAAAACAGGTGTGCGAAAATGTTCTCTCGTACGTTAGGCATTTTCAAAACTCTGACGTATCTTTTTCTCTAACTCCCAAGTCGCCTTTATACTCTGACCGCGCCATAATGGAATTCACTTGTTTCTTCATCTAGACGAGTATGCAAACGTGCCTTCGTTTGTACGTTAGATATTTCTGAAGATCTTAAGAAATGCAGCCAGATTCACGAGGATGATCGATGTAGTACTCCATATACCTTACGCATAATCATGACGTTGTAGAATGGGATACGATGATAATTCTAACTCATATGCCGCAGATTAAGATTCTTCTCAAAAGAAAAACTACTCACATAACAATATATGGTTCAGTTTGGCCCAGAGAATTCAAAAGGTACTGAATGACGTTTGACTTGGGATTCTTGCAAGGAACAAAATTAGTCAAATGAAGAGACACGATAAGGATTAGAAAAGATGATCGAATCAAAGTGCTCAAGACGACAAGACAAGAATTAGCAATGGCAACATATAGAAGAATCAACGAAGATTGCAAAAGGACTGAAATATCGATAAGAAAGATAACCAAATGAATAGTTCGATATAAGTGACAAGGAGAGAGATTAAGGTGCAGCGATAAGAATAACGAAAGGGATGAGCCTCACCATTTCAAACGGTATAGGTAAAAGAAGATTAAAGCACGGATATCGTTAAAGATAATAGAAAGTTGAAGCAAGTATCATGACAATAATAACCAAAACATTAAAGTGTGTTTGGTCTTTTGAAAAGGAAGTCAAGATAAATGATGTGATTTAAAGATCATTTCAATAATGATTGCAACAAGATGCAATAGAAAACAAGTAAAGCTCAATAGTGAAATCTGAGAACATCGAAACGATCAAATTGAGAGAGATGGGATTAGAAATAAGTTCAAAACAATAGAAGGTAAGTCCGATGTTCAAAAGAAATTGAGACAATTCAATTCCTTCTGGAAATTTAGAAGATTGTATAATTGAATACAACAAAAAGGAGTAACATGAAATCATATGAATAATTTCAAAACGATCATAACGGAATAAATGTGCTCGGAAAAAGAAGGACAAGGAACAATAACAATCATAAAATCCGACAAAAATAAATAATTTTAGTTTACGAAGTCGATACGAGAAAGTATCTCATGAAATAGGGAAGGGTAAACTCTGAACGCGTACAAAAATAAGGGATAAATATAAAAGCTTGCTAGGATACAAGAAGTCAATCCCCAATAGAAAAAGACATGTTAATTAAGAGTGTCGATAAGCTCTGAAGGAAAACAGTCAAAGAGTAAGATTAAAGGTAATTAAGGATCCGGCTTGAAGAAGCCATATCAAGAATGTTGCTAAAATGATTGAAGAATATTTTACGGTAAATTACACAACATGAAGGAAAAGATACAATCGGACAGTGGCATTTAGAAACTTCAGAAAAGCAAGAGTGAGAATGAGAAGATTAGATATGAACTTAGGGTAGTTTTAGAATTCAAAATGAAGTTACTCGCTATCGATAAAAATTCATAGTTGAATGCAAGGAACGAGTAATAAACAAGTTAGAACTCAAGATGATGTCAATGAAATTTGAATGATATTTTGTCTAATGAAAGAGAGATTACATACATAACAATTGTATTCATCAAAATGATGGAGAAAAGACATCAAGGGATCACAAGCTCAAAAATGAATAAGTACCAACATTAGAATAAGGGCGAAACAATTAATCATAGCGAAAATAGGCTCAAGAGAGCTTACTAAATTCGAGAGATCAATTTGAAGATGGATTCGTTTAGAATCAGAATTATGAGTAAGGTAAACTCGATAATGGAATTCAAAAGGATTAGGGCTATTTTAGTCATTCTATGTGTACTTCAAGAATGGTCACTTGATTTAAATATTTCAATTTACGTAAAATTACGGAACCCAAACATATACAATCATAACCAGACAATAATATCAACAACAAAGTTCAAATAACATTACGGTATTCGGGATACCACCAACAAAATAATTAATCAAGAAAACACAGAATCAAGCAAAAATAACCGTTAACCCCAAGGACACGTACTAAACATATGGTTTCGGTTGCGGTCTTGTCCTAAAAGTGAACTACCCAATGTGGGTAGACACCCTAAAATCATGACGGTGAGTCCCACCTTACTAGCACCTCAGTACAAATCCGAGGATCCTATCCTGGCCTTGAGCCGAAGCTCTGATACCATCTGTGACGGCCCGGCTCCGCGAGTCCGCCGGATAACGGTCGAAAAATTAATGTTATTTTGAAAAAAAATGTTAAAAATATCGAAGTTTTTTTTTTTAAAGGAAACTATAAATTAAAAGTTTAATAGCGGAAGCGGTTTAAAGCGAAATAAGAACAATTTAGATTACTAAGTTTTAACGGAAAAATCAATTTTCCATAGTAGATGTTTAAAGCGAAAATATTTAATCAGAACATATCAAAATATTTTAACAAAATCAACCGAGAAAGATAATTAAGTAATTTGTGAAATCTTGAATCTTTGACGAAAATATAAATCATCTTTAACGAATCAAATAGTCTAAGCAAGGTTTTAAACAAAATCGAAAAAGAGCATAATTCAACCATAAAATATTACTACTCTCCCGAATACTAGGGTGGGACCGCAACCGTGATGACCTAACCGCAACCCGACTATTATTTCCAAAACATCTGAAACTGAAAAGAGTGAAACACGGAACGCATAAGTTGATCGTCCAACTTAGTGAGGCTATGTGCTAATTTGCATGGTGATGTGTGGATGCAACATATTATATAACATAAGCGTGTTATCAAGCAAATAAACATATATTCAAGACGAAAGAAACACGGAATTCACACAACTAAGAATTTGCTGATGCCGTCCTCCACTTACCCTCCATCCTCAGTCTGATGTCCATCCAAACTCACCAAGTAAGGAGCGACCTTACTATCTGAAATGCATCGACATGTCTTTTCCGGAGTTCGTCCTTACTCCCCAAGTGTTCCTCCCCACTTGGGTTGTAAGGCCAGGCCTATGGGTAACCGTGACAATCCTGCCAGCCCTTGCCGGCCAGGTTGGCATCGGGTCCATACACCAAATCAAAAGGGCCCACACAAAATCGGAAACAAACGGAAACATACAGTCGGAAACAAACGGAACGTAACATATCAAACATATTTAACATATTGTCAACATTTAATAACTTATCAAATGAAATTTTAGATATCATGATAATTTCGTAAAATATATTCGCAACTAGTAGATTCGGATGTAGCATGTATTTGGATAATCACGTTGAAATGCTAAGTAATTTCATGCGAGTAATGTTGACCTAATAAGTCAACCTATTTGTGACATGCCAGAAAAATTAGAATATAACACATGCTTAGACTCGACCTACTAGCATATTAGACTGACACACAAATGAACACACAGCGCTCACCTTTGTCGCTTAGTATAGCGACTAAAACTCCACAAATGATGCATATCCGAAACCTGAGCAAGTACGTATACGACTTAGAATGTATCTAACAATCTTACTAAAACGTAACTAATGAAATCCTACACAAGGATTTCCTAAACTAACACATCGCACAAACGTGTTTAAAATTTACGACATCAACTCCACTTAAAAGTTAATATTTTCAGAACTCAAAATTCTAATTTCATAAAACAACGCCAAAACAACAAAGTTTTCCTTTTATTTTCCAGATTTACAAAACAACCCCTAAGCTTTTATAAACATCCATTTTTCCGAAATTTTTTGCAACAAACTTTAAATCAAAAGATTTTTAACTAAACCCATATCGAAAATCAAATGAAAGTATTAAGTATCATTTTACTTCAAAAATCAAAGCTTTAAAAACCCCACAAGTTTAAAACTTTTCAAAAACACTTTCATAGTTTTGAAAACTTAACCAAACCAATTTTCTTGAAAAATAATTTAAGATCCACGCATTTAAGAAATATTTAAAAATAATCAAGCATAATTTTCACTATAAAACTGAGATTAAAAATAAGTTTTAATAACTTTTCACAAACGAAACAAAAAGTTCTTTAATTATGAACTTTCTTCGAAAAATTTACCAATATTCAATCTAAAAACTAAAATGAATAAACCACTACTTCAATTCAATAAATCAAGATTTTATAAAAGAACCATGTAAAAACAGCGACAAAACAGCGCATTTGACCCCTTAGTTTCAGATTTACAAAAATAACCCCAAAAGTTTCAAAAACTCCCTTTTTGCAAAAACCTCAAAGCAAACTTTAAAACGAATGCTTTTCAAGTAAATTTATACCAAATATCAAACAAAAATTTAGATTTTCAGTCCATCTTACTCCCAATAAAAATTGCAGCCCTCAACCCTTCAACTTTTCAAATCTTTCAAAAATACCCCAAAGTTTTGAGAAAAATAAAAACATTAACTTTCTTACAAAAAGAAATCAAGATCCAAACATATAAGAAATATTTAAACAAAACCAAAGCAAGTCACACTAAATATTACATATGAACTCAACAACTTATCACATGGACAAACTAAACTTCTTCAACATATATATTAAAAAGAAGAAAGTAATATCACAAAGACTAAATAACCCATGCATAGATGTCTTTTTACCCAAAGCAACGAAGGGGGTGAAACTCTCTTCATTTCCAGAACTCCGAAGGTGGTGGTAGCAGCTCCGGTGGCAGTGGTGGCGGCTCCGGTTGTGGTTCATAAAAAGGCCTTCAAATCCTTACTTTT
The DNA here is from genome assembly GCA_038501285.1 of Penstemon eatonii. Lineage (NCBI taxonomy): Eukaryota > Viridiplantae > Streptophyta > Magnoliopsida > Lamiales > Plantaginaceae > Penstemon > Penstemon eatonii. The sequence goes on along the minus strand of CM076712.1, from coordinate 17,008,127 downwards.
CACCATTTTTTAACGGCTGTAGATTCACTTAGGGAGTTCCAAACGACGATCCGAACGGTCAAATGTAGATCCATGTGTGTAGAACCGTCACACAAAATTTGGGCATGATCCAACGGTGGACGAAGACGAAATGGTCGAAAAACCGAGGCTGGGTTGTGAAAATCCGAAAATTCTATTTCTAATGTGTTATCTCTTTCCCTCTCTCTTATTTTCTCTCTAAGTATTTTTAAGTTGTAAAGAATATAATGTGGGTTTGAGGAGGATATTTATTAGGTTAAAAAATCAGGTTTTTAATATGTATACACATATACATATAATATGATAATAAAGGAGTGTTATTACTTCATATTTTCCACCAATGCATGTCAACTTAGGTGGATGAGTTTATCTACCCAAGGGCATGTTTGACAACCCTAGGAGTGTGCTAGGAGGAGAAATGATTACTCTCCTACAAAAAAATCTGGAACTTGGGGCAAATTTACACTTTGCCCCCCGAAGTTTTGAAATCTAACATTTTTGTCCACAAAAACAAATTTTTTTGTGCATCCAAGTCCGAAATTTTCAAGAAGGTCTTGATCTTATATTAAAGTAACTTTTATATTTTTAATCATTTCAAAGTTCATAAGATCACAATATTTAATTAATTTGTATATTTTAGTTCAAATTAATGCTTAACTTTGAAAATAAAATGTAGCACTTAAATTTGGATTAAAATCCAATCGAAAGCGATCGAAATATTGGGGGCGTTACAATCGTCCCCCCTTAAAAGAATTTGGTCCCCAAATTCGTTCTTGAGATTTGCGTTGTACTATTAACGCCGACGTATCTTTTTTTCATGCTCTCGAAATTTTTTTCCTTAGTCTGTGTGCGTCATAAAACATTTTCCTGTAGAATCTGCAGCCTTCTTGATTAAAACGGGTGTGCGAAAATGTTCTCTCGTACGTTAGGCGTTTTCAAAACTCTGACGTATCTTTTTCTCTAACTCCCAAGTCGCCTTTATACTCTGACCGCGCCATAATGGAATTCACTTGTTTCTTCATCTAGATGAGTATATAAACGTGCCTTCGTTTGTACGTTAGATATTTCTGAAGATCTTAAGAAATGCAGCCAGGTTCACGAGGATGATCGATGTAGTACTCCATATACGTTACGCATAATCATGACGTGGTAGAATGGGATACGATGATAATTCTAACTCCTATGCCGCAGATTAAGATTCTTCTCAAAAGAAAAACTACTCACATAACAATATATGGTTCAGTTTGGCCCAAAGAATTCAAAAGGTACTGAATGACGTTTGACTTGGGATTCTTGCAAGGAACAAAATTAGTCAAATGAAGAGACACGATAAGGATTAGAAAAGATGATCGAATCAAAGTGCTCAAGACAACAAGACAAGAATTAGCAATGGCAACATATAGAAGAATCAACGAAGATTGCAAAAGGACTGAAATATCAATAAGAAAGATAACCAAATGAATAGTTCGATATAAGTGACAAGGAGAAAGATTAAGGTGCAGCGATAAGAATAACGAAAGGGATGAGCCTCACCATTTCAAACGGTACAGGTAAAAGAAGATTAAAGCACGGATATCGGTAAGGATAATAGAAAGTTGAAGCAAGTATCATGACAATAATAACCAAAACATTAAAGTGTGTTTGGTCTTTTGAAAAAGGAAGTCAAGATAAATGATGTGATTTAAAGATCATTTCAATAATGATTGCAACAAGATGCAATAGAAAACAAGTAAAGCTCAATAGTGAAATCTGAGAACATCGAAACGGTCAAATTGAGAGAGATGGGACTAGAAATAAGTTCAAAACAATGGAAGGTAAGTCCGATGTTCAAAAGAAATTGAGACAATTCAATTCCTTCAGGAAATTTAGAAGATTATATAATTGAATACTACAAAAAGGAGTAACATGAAATCATATGAATAATTTCAAAACGATTATAACGGAATAAATGTGCTCGGAATAAGAAGGACAAGGAACAATAACAATCATAGAATCCGGCAAAAATAAATAATTTTAGTTTACGAAGTCGATACGAGAAAGCATCTCATGAAATAGGGAAGGGTAAACTCTGAACGAGTACAAAAATAAGGGATCAATATAAAAGCTTGCTAGGATACAAGAAGTCAATCCCCAATAGACAAAGACATGTTAATTGAGAGTGTCGATAAGCTCTGAAGGAAAACAGTCAAAGAGTCAGATTAAAGGTAATTAAGGGCACGGCTTGAAGAAGCCATATCAAGAATGAGGCTAAAATGATTGAAGAATATTTTACGGTAAATTACAGAACATGAAGGAAAAGATACAATCGGACAATGGCATTTAGAAACTTCAAAGCAAGAGTGAGAATGAGAAGATTAGATATGAACTTAGGGTTGTTTTAGAATTCAAAATGAAGTTAATCGCTATCGATAAAAATTCATAGTTGAATGCAAGGAACGAGTAATAAACAAGTTAGAACTCAAGATGATGTCAATGAAATTTGAATGATATTTTGTCTATTGAAAGAGAGATTACATACATAACAATTGTATTCATCAAAATGATGGAGAAAAGACATCAAGGGATCACAAGCTCAAAAATGAATAAGTACCAACATTAGAATAAGGGCGAAAGAATTAATTATAGCGAAAATAGGCTCAAGAGAGCTTACTAAATTCGAGAGATCAATTTGAAGATGGATTCGTTTAGAATCAGAATTATGAGTAAGGTAAACTCGATAATGGAATTCAAAAGGATTAGGGCTATTTTAGTCATTCTATGTGTACTTCAAGAATGGTCACTTGATTTAAATATTTCAATTTACGTAAAATTACGGAACCCAAACATATACAATAATAACCAGACAATAATATCAACAACAAAGTTCAAATAACATTACGGTATTCGGGATACCACCAACAAAATAATTAATCAAGAAAACACAGAATCAAGCAAAAATAACCGTTAACCCCAAGGACACGTACTAAACATATGATTTCGGTTGCGGTCTTGTCCTAAAAGTGAACTACCCAATGTGGGTAGACACCCTAAAATCATGACGGTGAGTCCCACCTTACTAGCACCTCAGTACAAATCCGAGGATCCTATCCTGGCCTTGAGCCGAAGCTCTAATACCATCTGTGACGGCCCGGCTCCGCGAGTCCGCCGGATAACGGTCGAAAAATTAATGTTATTTTGAAAAAAAACGTTAAAAATATCGAAGTTTTTTTTTTTAAAGGAAACTATAAATTAAAAGTTTAATAGCGGAAGCGGTTTAAAGCGAAATAAGAACAATTTAGATTACTAAGTTTTAACGGAAAAATCAGTTTTCCATAGTAGATGTTTAAAGCGAAAATATTTAATCAGAACATATCAAAATATTTGAACAAAATCAACCGAGAAAGATAATTAAGTAATTTGTGAAATCTTGAATCTTTGACGAAAATATAAATCATCTTTAACGAATCAAATAGTCTAAGCAAGGTTTTAAACAAAATCGAAAAAGAGCATAATTCAACCATAAAATATTACTACTCTCCCGAATACTAGGGTGGGACCGCAACCGTGATGACCTAACCGCAACCCGACTATTATTTCCAAAACATCTGAAACTGAAAAGAGTGAAACACGGAACGCATAAGTTGATCGGCCAACTTAGTGAGGCTATGTGCTAATTTGCATGGTGATGTGTGGATGCAACATATTATATAACATAAGCGTGTTATCAAGCAAATAAACATATATTCAAGACGAAAGAAACACGGAATTCACACAACTAAGAATTTGCTGATGCCGTCCTCCACTTACCCTCCATCCTCAGTCTGATGTCCATCCAAACTCACCAAGTAAGGAGCGACCTTACTATCTGAAATGCATCGACATGTCTTTTCCGGAGTTCGTCCTTACTCCCCAAGTGTTCCTCCCCACTTTGGTTGTAAGGCCAGGCCTATGGGTAACCGTGACAATCCTGCCAGCCCTTGCCGGCCAGGTTGGCATCGGGTCCATACACCAAATCAAAAGGGCCCACACAAAATCGGAAACAAACGGAAACATACAGTCGGAAACAAACGGAACGTAACATATCAAACATATTTAACATATTGTCAACATTTAATAACTTATCAAATGAAATTTTAGATATCATGATAATTTCGTAAAATATATTCGCAACTAGTAGATTCGGATGTAGCATGTATTTGGATAATCACGTTGAAATGCTAAGTAATTTCATGCGAGTAATGTTGACCTAATAAGTCAACCTATTTGTGACATGCAAGAAAAATTAGAATATAACACATGCTTAGACTCGACCTACTAGCATATTAGACTGACACACAAATGAACACACAGCGCTCACCTTTGTCGCTTAGTATAGCGACTAAAACTCCACAAATGATGCATATCCGAAACCTGAGCAAGTACGTATACGACTTAGAATGTATCTAACAATCTTACTAAAACGTAACTAATGAAATCCTACACAAGGATTTCCTAAACTAACACATCGCACAAACGTGTTTAAAATTTACGACATCAACTCCACTTAAAAGTTAATATTTTCAGAACTCAAAATTCTAATTTCATAAAACAACGCCAAAACAACAAAGTTTTCCTTTTATTTTCCAGATTTACAAAACAACCCCTAAGCTTTTATAAACATCCATTTTTCCGAAATTTTTTGCAACAAACTTTAAATCAAAAGATTTTTAACTAAACCCATATCGAAAATCAAATGAAAGTATTAAGTATCATTTTACTTCAAAAATCAAAGCTTTAAAAACCCCACAAGTTTAAAACTTTTCAAAAACACTTTCATAGTTTTGAAAACTTAACCAAACCAATTTTCTTGAAAAATAATTTAAGATCCACGCATTTAAGAAATATTTAAAAATAATCAAGCATAATTTTCACTATAAAACTGAGATTAAAAATAAGTTTTAATAACTTTTCACAAACGAAACAAAAAGTTCTTTAATTATGAACTTTCTTCGAAAAATTTACCAATATTCAATCTAAAAACTAAAATGAATAAACCACTACTTCAATTCAATAAATCAAGATTTTATAAAAGAACCATGTAAAAACAGCGACAAAACAGCGCATTTGACCCCTTATTTTCAGATTTACAAAAATAACCCCAAAAGTTTCAAAAACTCCCTTTTTGCAAAAACCTCAAAGCAAACTTTAAAACGAATGCTTTTCAAGTAAATTTATACCAAATATCAAACAAAAATTTAGATTTTCAGTCCATCTTACTCCCAATAAAAATTGCAGCCCTCAACCCTTCAACTTTTCAAATCTTTCAAAAATACCCCAAAGTTTTGAGAAAAATAAAAACATTAACTTTCTTACAAAAAGAAATCAAGATCCAAACATATAAGAAATATTTAAACAAAACCAAAGCAAGTCACACTAAATATTACATACGAACTCAACAACTTATCACAAGGACAAACTAAACTTCTTCAACATATATATTAAAAAGAAGAAAGTAATATCACAAAGACTAAATAACACATGCATAGATGTCTTTTTACCCAAAGCAACGAAGGGGGTGAAACTCTCTTCATTTCCAGAACTCCGAAGGTGGTGGTGGCAGCTCCGGTGGCAGTGGTGGCGGCTCCGGTTGTGGTTCATAAAAAGGCCTTCAAATCCTTACTTTTCACCATTTTTTAACGGCTGTAGATTCACTTAGGGAGTTCCAAACGACGATCCGAACGGTCAAATGTAGATCCATGTGTGTAGAACCGTCACACAAAATTTGGGCATGATCCAACGGTGGACGAAGACGAAATGGTCGAAAAACCGAGGCTGGGTTGTGAAAATCCGAAAATTCTATTTCTAATGTGTTATCTCTTTCCCTCTCTTATTTTCTCTCTAAGTATTTTTAAGTTGTAAAGAATATAATGTGGGTTTGAGGAGGATATTTATTAGGTTAAAAAATCAGGTTTTTAATATGTATACACATATACATATAATATGATAATAAAGGAGTGTTATTACTTCATATTTTCCACCAATGCATGTCAACTTAGGTGGATGAGTTTATCTACCCAAGGGCATGTTTGACAACCCTAGGAGTGTGCTAGGAGGAGAAATGATTACTCTCCTACAAAAAAATCTGGAACTTGGGGCAAATTTACACTTTGCCCCCCGAAGTTTTGAAATCTTACATTTTTGTCCACAAAAACAAATTTTTTTGTGCATCCAAGTCCGAAATTTTCAAGAAGGTCTTGATCTTATATTAAAGTAACTTTTATATTTTTAATCATTTCAAAGTTCATAAGATCACAATATTTAATTAATTTGTATATTTTAGTTCAAATTAATGCTTAACTTTGAAAATAAAATGTAGCACTTAAATTTGGATTAAAATCCAATCGAAAGCGATCGAAATATTGGGGGCGTTACAATCGTCCCCCCTTAAAAGAATTTGGTCCCCAAATTCGTTCTTGAGATTTGCGTTGTACTATTAACGCCGACGTATCTTTTTTTCATGCTCTCGAAATTTTTTTCCTTAGTCTGTGTGCGTCATAAAACATTTTCCTGTAGAATCTGCAGCCTTCTTGATTAAAACGGGTGTGCGAAAATGTTCTCTCGTACGTTAGGCGTTTTCAAAACTCTGACGTATCTTTTTCTCTAACTCCCAAGTCGCCTTTATACTCTGACCGCGCCATAATGGAATTCACTTGTTTCTTCATCTAGATGAGTATGCAAACGTGCCTTCGTTTGTACGTTAGATATTTCTGAAGATCTTAAGAAATGCAGCCAGGTTCACGAGGATGATCGATGTAGTACTCCATATACGTTACGCATAATCATGACGTGGTAGAATGGGATACGATGATAATTCTAACTCCTATGCCGCAGATTAAGATTCTTCTCAAAAGAAAAACTACTCACATAACAATATATGGTTCAGTTTGGCCCAGAGAATTCAAAAGGTACTGAATGACGTTTGACTTGGGATTCTTGCAAGGAACAAAATTAGTCAAATGAAGAGACACGATAAGGATTAGAAAAGACGATCGAATCAAAGTGCTCAAGACGACAAGACAAGAATTAGCAATGGCAACATATAGAAGAATCAACGAAGATTGCAAAAGGACTGAAATATCGATAAGAAAGATAACCAAATGAATAGTTCGATATAAGTGACAAGGAGAAAGATTAAGGTGCAGCGATAAGAATAACGAAAGGGATGAGCCTCACCATTTCAAACGGTACAGGTAAAAGAAGATTAAAGCACGGATATCGGTAAGGATAATAGAAAGTTGAAGCAAGTATCATGACAATAATAACCAAAACATTAAAGTGTGTTTGGTCTTTTGAAAAGGAAGTCAAGATAAATGATGTGATTTAAAGATCATTTCAATAATGATTGCAACAAGATGCAATAGAAAACAAGTAAAGCTCAATAGTGAAATCTGAGAACATCGAAACGGTCAAATTGAGAGAGATGGGATTAGAAATAAGTTCAAAACAATGGAAGGTAAGTCCGATGTTCAAAAGAAATTGAGACAATTCAATTCCTTCAGGAAATTTAGAAGATTATATAATTGAATACTACAAAAAGGAGTAACATGAAATCATATGAATAATTTCAAAACGATTATAACGGAATAAATGTGCTCGGAATAAGAAGGACAAGGAACAATAACAATCATAGAATCCGGCAAAAATAAATAATTTTAGTTTACGAAGTCGATACGAGAAAGCATCTCATGAAATAGGGAAGGGTAAACTCTGAACGAGTACAAAAATAAGGGATCAATATAAAAGCTTGCTAGGATACAAGAAGTCAATCCCCAATAGACAAAGACATGTTAATTGAGAGTGTCGATAAGCTCTGAAGGAAAACAGTCAAAGAGTCAGATTAAAGGTAATTAAGGGCACGACTTGAAGAAGCCATATCAAGAATGAGGCTAAAATGATTGAAGAATATTTTACGGTAAATTACAGAACATGAAGGAAAAGATACAATCGGACAATGGCATTTAGAAACTTCAAAGCAAGAGTGAGAATGAGAAGATTAGATATGAACTTAGGGTTGTTTTAGAATTCAAAATGAAGTTAATCGCTATCGATAAAAATTCATAGTTGAATGCAAGGAACGAGTAATAAACAAGTTAGAACTCAAGATGATGTCAATGAAATTTGAATGATATTTTGTCTATTGAAAGAGAGATTACATACATAACAATTGTATTCATCAAAATGATGGAGAAAAGACATCAAGGGATCACAAGCTCAAAAATGAATAAGTACCAACATTAGAATAAGGGCGAAACAATTAATTATAGCGAAAATAGGCTCAAGAGAGCTTACTAAATTCTAGAGATCAATTTGAAGATGGATTCGTTTAGAATCAGAATTATGAGTAAGGTAAACTCGATAATGGAATTCAAAAGGATTAGGGCTATTTTAGTCATTCTATGTGTACTTCAAGAATGGTCACTTGATTTAAATATTTCAATTTACGTAAAATTACGGAACCCAAACATATACAATAATAACCAGACAATAATATCAACAACAAAGTTCAAATAACATTACGGTATTCGGGATACCACCAACAAAATAATTAATCAAGAAAACACAGAATCAAGCAAAAATAACCGTTAACCCCAAGGACACGTACTAAACATATGGTTTCGGTTGCGGTCTTGTCCTAAAAGTGAACTACTCAATGTGGGTAGACACCCTAAAATCATGACGGTGAGTCCCACCTTACTAGCACCTCAGTACAAATCCGAGGATCCTATCCTGGCCTTGAGCCGAAGCTCTAATACCATCTGTGACGGCCCGGCTCCGCGAGTCCGCCGGATAACGGTCGAAAAATTAATGTTATTTTGAAAAAAAACGTTAAAAATATCGAAGTTTTTTTTTTAAAGGAAACTATAAATTAAAAGTTTAATAGCCGAAGCGGTTTAAAGCGAAATAAGAACAATTTAGATTACTAAGTTTTAACGGAAAAATCAGTTTTCCATAGTAGATGTTTAAAGCGAAAATATTTAATCAGAACATATCAAAATATTTGAACAAAATCAACCGAGAAAGATAATTAAGTAATTTGTGAAATCTTGAATCTTTGACGAAAATATAAATCATCTTTAACGAATCAAATAGTCTAAGCAAGGTTTTAAACAAAATCGAAAAAGAGCATAAATCAACCATAAAATATTACTACTCTCCCGAATACTAGGGTGGGACCGCAACCGTGATGACCTAACCGCAACCCGACTATTATTTCCAAAACATCTGAAACTGAAAAGAGTGAAACACGGAACGCATAAGTTGATCGTCCAACTTAGTGAGGCTATGTGCTAATTTGCATGGTGATGTGTGGATGCAACATATTATATAACATAAGCGTGTTATCAAGCAAATAAACATATATTCAAGACGAAAGAAACACGGAATTCACACAACTAAGAATTTGCTGATGCCGTCCTCCACTTACCCTCCATCCTCAGTCTGATGTCCATCCAAACTCACCAAGTAAGGAGCGACCTTACTATCTGAAATGCATCGACATGTCTTTGCCGGAGTTCGTCCTTACTCCTCAAGTGTTCCTCCCCACTTGGGTTGTAAGGCCAGGCCTATGGGTAACCGTGACAATCCTGCCAGCCCTTACCGGCCAGGTTGGCATCGGGTCCATACACCAAATCAAAAGGGCCCACACAAAATCGGAAACAAACGGAAACATACAGTCGGAAACAAACGGAACGTAACATATCAAACATATTTAACATATTATCAACATTTAATAACTTATCAAATGAAATTTTAGATATCATGAAAATTTCGTAAAATATATTCGCAACTAGTAGATTCGGATGTAGCATGTATTTGGATAATCACGTTGAAATGCTATGTAATTTCATGCGAGTAATGTTGACCTAATAAGTCAACCTATTCGTGACATGCAAGAAAAATTAGAATATAACACATGCTTAGACTCGACCTACTAGCATATTAGACTGACACACAAATGAACACACAACGCTCACCTTTGTCGCTTAGTATAGCGACTAAAACTCCACAAATGATGCATATCCGAAACCTGAGCAAGTACGTATACGACTTAGAATGTATCTAACAATCTTACTAAAACGTAACTAATGAAATCCTACACAAGGATTTCCTAAACTAACACATCGCACAAACGTGTTTAAAATTATGACATCAACTCCACTTAAAAGTTAATATTTTCAGAACTCAAAATTCTAATTTCATAAAACAACGCCAAAACAACAAAATTTTCCTTTTATTTTCCAGATTTACAAAACAACCCCTAAGCTTTTATAAACATCCATTTTTCCGAAATTTTTTGCAACAAACTTTAAATCAAAAGATTTTTAACTAAACCCATATCGAAAATCAAATGAAAGTATTAAGTATCATTTTACTTCAAAAATCAAAGCGTTAAAAACCCCACAAGTTTAAAACTTTTCAAAAACACTTTCATAGTTTTGAAAACTTAACCAAACCAATTTTCTTGAAAAATAATTTAAGATCCACGCATTTAAGAAATATTTAAAAATAATCAAGCATAATTTTCACTATAAAACTGAGATTAAAAATAAGTTTTAATAACTTTTCACAAACGAAACAAAAAGTTCTTTAATTATGAACTTTCTTCGAAAAATTTACCAATATTTAATCTAAAAGCTAAAATGAATAAACCACTACTTCAATTCAATAAATCAAGATTTTATAAAAGAACCATGTAAAAACATGGACAAAACAGCGCATTTGAACCCTTATTTTCAGATTTACAAAAATAACCCCAAAAGTTTCAAAAACTCCCTTTTTGCAAAAACCTCAAAGCAAACTTTAAAACAAATGCTTTTCAAGTAAATTTATACCAAATATCAAACAAAATTTTAGATTTTCAGTCCATCTTACTCCCAAAAAAAATTGCAGCCCTCAACCCTTCAACTTTTCAAATCTTTCAAAAATACCCCAAAGTTTTGAGAAAAATAAAAACATTAACTTTCTTACAAAAAGAAATCAAGATCCAAACATATAAGAAATATTTAAACAAAACCAAAGCAAGTCACACTAAATATTACATATGAACTCAACAACTTATCACAAGGACAAACTAAACTTCTTCAACATATATATTAAAAAGAAGAAAGTAATATCACAAAGACTAAATAACACATGCATAGATGTCTTTTTACCCAAAGCAACGAAGGGGGTGAAACTCTCTTCATTTCCAGAACTCCGAAGGTGGTGGTGGCAGCTCCGGTGGCAGTGGTGGCGGCTCCGGTTGTGGTTCATAAAAAGGCCTTCCAATCCTTACTTTTCACCATTTTCTAACGGCTGTAGATTCACTTCGGGAGTTCCAAACGACGATCCGAACGGTCAATATGTAGATCCATGTGTGTAGAACCATCACACAAAATTTGGGCTTGATCCAACGGTGGACGAAGACGAAATGGTCGAAAAACCGAGGCTGGGTTGTCAAAATCCGAAAATTCTATTTCTAATGTGTTATCTCTTTCCCTCTCTCTTATTTTCTCTCTAAGTATTTTTAAGTTGTAAAGAATATAATGTGGGTTTGAGGAGGATATTTATTAGGTTAAAAAATCAGATTTTTTAATATGTATACACATATACATATAATATGATAATAAAGGAGTGTTATTACTTCATATTTTCCACCAATGCATGTCAACTTAGGTGGATGAGTTTATCTACCCAAGGGCATGCTTGACAACCCTAGGAGTGTGCTAGGAGGAGAAATGATTACTCTCCTACAAAAAAATCTGGAACTTGGGGCAAATTTACACTTTGCCCCCCGAAGTTTTGAAATCTTACATTTTTGTCCACAAAAACAAATTTTTTTGTGCATCCAAGCCCAAATTTTCAGGAAGGTCTTGATCTTATATTAAAGTAACTTTTATATTTTTAATCATTTCAAAGTTCATAAGATCACAATATTTAATTAATTAATATATTTTAGTTCAAATTAATGCTTAACTTTGAAAATAAAATGTAGCACTTAAATTTGGATTAAAATCCAATCGAAAGCGATCGAAATATTGGGGGCGTTACAATCGTCCCCCCTTAAAAGAATTTGGTCCCCAAATTCGTTCTTGAGATTTGCGTTGTACTATTAACGCCGACGTATCTTTTTTTCATGCTCTCGAAATAATTTTCCTTAGTCTGTGTGCGTCATAAAACATTTTCCTGTAGAACCTGCAGCCTTCTTGATTAAAACGGGTGTCCGAAAATGTTCTCTCGTACGTTAGGCGTTTTCAAAACTCTGACGTATCTTTTTCTCTAACTCCCAAGTTGCCTTTATACTCTGAGCGCGCCATAATGGAATTCACTTGTTTCTTCATCTAGACGAGTATGCAAACGTGCCTTCGTTTGTACGTTAGATATTTCTGAAGATCTTAAGAAATGCAGCCAGGTTCACGAGGATAATCGATGTAGTACTCCATATACGTTACGCATAATCATGACGTGGTAGAATGGGATACGATGATAATTCTAACTCCTATGCCGCAAATTAAGATTCTTCTCAAAAGAAAAACTACTCACATAACAATATATGGTTCAGTTTGGCCCAGAGAATTCAAAAGGTACTGAATGACGTTTGACTTGGGATTCTTGCAAGGAACAAAATTAGTCAAATGAAGAGACATGATAAGGATTAGAAAAGATGATCGAATTAAAGTGCTCAAGATGACAAGACAAGAATTAGCAATGGCAATATATAGAAGAATCAACGAAGATTGCAAAAGGACTGAAATATCGATAAGAAAGATAACCAAATGAATAGTTCGATATAAGTGACAAGGAGAAAGATTAAGGTGCAGCGATAAGAATAACGAAAGGGATGAGCCTCACCATTTCAAACGGTACAGGTAAAAGAAGATTAAAGCACGGATATCGGTAAGGATAATAGAAAGTTGAAGCAAGTATCATGACAATAATAACCAAAACATTAAAGTGTGTTTGGTCTTTTGAAAAGGAAGTCAAGATAAATGATGTGATTTAAAGATCATTTCAATAATGATTGCAACAAGATGCAATAGAAAACAAGTAAAGCTCAATAGTGAAATCTTAGAACATCGAAACGATCAAATTGAGAGAGATGGGATTAGAAATAAGTTCAAAACAATAGAAGGTAAGCCTGAAGTCCAAAAGAAATTGAGGCAATTCAATTCCTTCAGGAAATTTAGAAGATTGTATAATTGAATACAACAAAAAAGAGTAACATGAAATCATATGAATAATTTCAAAACGATCATAACGGAATAAATGTGCTCGGAAAAAGAAGGACAAGGAACAATAACAATCATAGAATCCGACAAAAATAAATAATTTTAGTTTACGAAGTCGATACGAGAAAGTATCTCATGAAATAGGGAAGGGTAAACTCTGAACGAGTACAAAAATAAGGGATCAATATAAAAGCTTGCTAGGATACAAGAAGTCAATCCCCAATAGACAAAGACATGTTAATTGAGAGTGTCGATAAGCTCTGAAGGAAGACAGTCAAAGAGTCAGATTAAAGGTAATTAAGGGCACGGCTTGAAGAAGCCATATCAAGAATGAGGCTAAAATGATTGAAGAATATTTTACGGTAAATTACACAACATGAAGGAAAAGATACAATCGCACAATGGCATTTAGAAACTTCAGAAAAGCAAGAGTGAGAATGAGAAGATTAGATATGAACTTAGGGTAGTTTTAGAATTCAAAATGAAGTTACTCGCTATCGATAAAAATTCATAGTTGAATGCAAGGAACGAGTAATAAACAAGTTAGAACTCAAGATGATGTCAATGAAATTTGAATGATATTTTGTCTATTGAAAGAGAGATTACATACATAACAATTGTATTCATCAAAATGATGGAGAAAAGACATCAAGGGATCACAAGCTCAAAAATGAATAAGTACCAACATTAGAATAAGGGCGAAACAATTAATTATAGCGAAAATAGGCTCAAGAGAGCTTACTAAATTCGAGAGATCAATTTGAAGATGGATTCGTTTAGAATCAGAATTATGAGTAAGGTAAACTCGATAATGGAATTCAAAAGGATTAGGGCTATTTTAGTCATTCTATGTGTACTTCAAGAATGGTCACTTGATTTAAATATTTCAATTTACGTAAAATTACGGAACGCAAACATATACAATCATAACAAGACAATAATATCAACAACAAAGTTCAAATAACATTACGGTATTCGGGATACCACCAACAAAATAATTAATCAAGAAAACACAGAATCAAGCAAAAATAACCGTTAACCCCAAGGACACGTACTAAACATATGGTTTCAGATGCGGTCTTGTCCTAAAAGTGAACTACCCAATGTGGGTAGACACCCTAAAATCATGACTGTGAGTCCAACCTTACTAGCACCTCAGTACAAATCCGAGGGTCCTATCCTGGCCCTGAGCCGAAGCTCTGATACCATCTGTGACGGCCCGGCTCCGCGAGTCCGTCGGATAACGGTCGAAAAATTAATGTTATTTTGAAAAAAAGCGTTAAAAATATCGAAGTTTTTTTTTTAAAGGAAACTATAAATTAAAAGTTTAATAGCGGAAGCGGTTTAAAGCGAAATAAGAACAATTTAGATTACTAAGTTTTAACGGAAAAATCAATTTTCCATAGTAGATGTTTAAAGCGAAAATATTTAATCAGAACATATCAAAATATTTGAACAAAATCAACCGAGAAAGATAATTAAGTAATTTGTGAAATCTTGAATCTTTGACGAAAATATAAATAATCTTTAACGAATCAAATAGTCTAAGCAAGGTTTTAAACAAAATCGAAAAAGAGCATAAATCAACCATAAAATATTACTACTCTCCCGAATACTAGGGTGGGACCGCAACCGTGTTGACCTAACCGCAACCCGACTATTATTTCCAGAACATCTGAAACTGAAAAGAGTGAAACACAGAACGCATAAGTTGATCGTCCAACTTAGTGAGGCTATGTGCTAATTTGCATGGTGATGTGTGGATGCAACATATTATATAACATAAGCGTGTTATCAAGCAAATAAACATATATTCTAGGCGAAAGAAACACGGAATTCACACAACCAAGAATTTGCTGATGCCGTCCTCCACTTACCCTCCATCCTCAGTCTGATGTCCATCCAAACTCACCAAGTAAGGACCGACCTTACTATCTGAAATGCATCGACATGTCTTTGCCGGAGTTCGTCCTTACTCCCCAAGTGTTCCTCCCCACTTGAGTTGTAAGGCCAGGCCTATGGGTAACCGTGACAATCCTGCCAGCCCTTGCCGGCCAGGTTGGCATCGGGTCCATACACCAAATCAAAAGGGCCCACACAAAATCGGAATCAAACGGAAACATACAGTCGGAAACAAACGGAACATAACTTATCAAACATATTTAACATATTATCAACATTTAATAACTTATCAAATGAAATTTTAGATATCATGATAATTTCGTAAAATATATTCGCAACTGGTAGATTCGGATGTAGCATGTATTTGGATAATTACGTTGAAATGCTAAGTAATTTCATGCGAGTAATGTTGACCTAATATGTCAACCTATTCGTGACGACATGCAAGAAAAATTAGAATATAACACACGCTTAGACTCGACCTACTAGCATATTAGACTGACACACAAATGAACACACAGCGCTCACCTTTGTCGCTTAGTATAGCGACTAAAACTCCACAAATGATGCATATCCGAAACCTGAGCAAGTACGTATACGACTTAGAATGTATCTAACAATCTTACTAAAACGTAACTAATGAAATCCTATACAAGGATTTCCTAAACTAACACATCGCACAAACGTGTTTAAAATTTACGACATCAACTCCACTTAAAAGTTATTATTTTCAGAACTCAAAATTATAATTTCACAAAACAACGCCAAAACAACAAAATTTTCCTTTTATTTTCCAGGTTTACAAAACAACCCCTAAGCTTTTATAAACATCCATTTTTCCGAAATTTTTTGCAACAAACTTTAAATCAAAAGATTTTTAACTAAACCCATATCGAAAATCAAATGAAAGTATTAAGTATCATTTTACTTCAAAAATCAAAGCTTTAAAAACCCCACAAGTTTAAAACTTTTCAAAAACACTTTCATAGTTTTGAAAACTTAACCAATCCAATTTTCTTGAAAAATAATTTAAGATCCACGCATTTAAGAAATATTTAAAAATAATCAAGCATAATTTTCACTATAAAACTGAGATTAAAAATAAGTTTTAATAACTTTTCACAAACGAAACAAAAAGTTCTTTAATTATGAACTTTCTTCGAAAAATTTACAAATATTCAATCTAAAAACTAAAATGAATAAACCACTACTTCAAATCAATAAATCAAGATTTTATAAAAGAACCATGTAAAAACAGCGACAAACAGCGCATTTGATCCCTTATTTTCAGATTTACAAAAATAACCCCAAAAGTTTCAAAAACTCCCTTTTTGCAAAAACCTCAAAGCAAACTTTAAAACAAATGCTTTTCAAGTAAATTTATTCCAAATATCAAACAAAAATTTAGATTTTCAGTCCATCTTACTCCCAATAAAAATTGCAGCCCTCAACCCTTCAACTTTTCAAATCTTTCAAAAATACCCCAAAGTTTTGAGAAAAATAAAAACATTAACTTTCATACAAAAAGAAATCAAGATCCAAACATATAAGAAATATTTAAACAAAACCAAAGCAAGTCACACTAAATATTACATATGAACTCAACAACTTATCACAAGGACAAACTAAACTTCTTCAACATATATATTAAAAAGAAGAAAGTAATATCACAAAGACTAAATAACACATGCATAGATGTCTTTTTACCCAATGCAACGAAGGGGGTGAAACTCTCTTCATTTCCATAACTCCGAAGGTGGTGGTGGCAGCTCCGGTGGCAGTGGTGGCGGCTCCGGTTGTGGTTCATAAAAAGGCCTTCAAATCCTTACTTTTCACCATTTTCTAACGGCTGTAGATTCACTTCGGGAGTTCCAAACGACGATCCGAACGGTCCATATGTAGATCCATGTGTGTAGAACCATCACACAAAATTTGGGCATGATCCAACGGTGGACGAAGACGAAAAGGTCGAAATACCGAGGCTGGGTTGTGAAAATCCGAAAATTTTATTTCTAATGTGTTATCTCTTTCCCTCTCTCTTATTTTCTCTCTAAGTATTTTTAAGTTGTAAAGAAGATAATGTGGGTTTGAGGAGGATATTTATTAGGTTAAAAAATCAGATTTTTTTAATATGTATACACATATACATATAATATGATAATAAAGGAGTGTTATTACTTCATATTTTCCACCAATGCATGTCAACTTAGGTGGATGAGTTTATCTACCCAAGGGCATGCTTGACAACCCTAGGAGTGTGCTAGGAGGAGAAATGATTACTCTCCTACTAAAAAATCTGGAACGTGGGGCAAATTTACACTTTGCCCCCCGAAGTTTTGAAATCTTACATTTTTGTCCACAAAAACAAATTTTTTTGTGCATCCAAGCTCGAAATTTTCAAGAAGGTCTTGATCTTATATTAAAGTAACTTTTATATTTTTAATCATTTCAAAGTTCATAAGATCACAATATTTAATTAATTTGTATATTTTAGTTCAAATTAATGCTTAACTTTGAAAATAAAATGTAGCACTTAAATTTGGATTAAAATCCAATCGAAAGCGTTCGAAATTTTGGGGGCGTTACAATCCTCCCCCCTTAAAAGAATTTGGTTCCCAAATTCGTTCTTGAGATTTGCGTTGTACTATTAAAGCCGACGTATCTTTTTTTCATGCTCTCGAAATGTTTTTCCTTACTCTGTGTGCGTCATAAAATATTTTCCTGTAGAATCTGCAGCCTTCTTGATTAAAACGGGTGTGCGAAAATGTTCTCTCGTACGTTAGGCGTTTTCAAAACTCTGACGTATCTTTTTCTCTAACTCCCAAGTCGCCTTTATACTCTGACCGCGCCATAATGGAATTCACTTGTTTCTTCATCTAGACGAGTATGCAAACGTGCCTTCGTTTGTACGTTAGATATTTCTGAAGATCTTAAGAAATGCAGCCAGGTTCACGAGGATGATCGATGTAGTACTCCATATACGTTACGCATAATCATGACTTGGTAGAATGGGATACGATGATAATTCTAACTCCTATGCCGCAGATTAAGATTCTTCTCAAAAGAAAAACTACTCACATAACAATATATGGTTCAGTTTGGCCCAGAGAATTCAAAAGGTACTGAATGACGTTTGACTTGGGATTCTTGCAAGGATCAAAATTAGTCAAATGAAGAGACACGATAAGGATTAGAAAAGATGATCGAATCAAAGTGCTCAAGACGACAAGACAAGAATTAACAATGGCAACATATAGAAGAATCAACGAAGATTGCAAAAGGACTGAAATATCGATAAGAAAGATAACCAAATGAATAGTTCGATATAAGTGACAAGGAGAAAGATTAAGGTGCAGCGATAAGAATAACGAAAGGGATGAGTCTCACCATTTCAAACGGTACAAGTAAAAGAAGATTAAAGCACGGATATCGGTAAGGATAATAGAAAGTTGAAGCAAGTATCATGACAATAATAACCAAAACATTAAAGTGTGTTTGGTCTTTTGAAAAGGAAGTCAAGATAAATGATGTGATTTAAAGATCATTGCAATAATGATTGCAACAAGATGCAATAGAAAACAAGTGAAGCTCAATAGTGAAATCTGAGAACATCGAAACGATCAAATTGAGAGAGATGGGGTTAGAAATAAGTTCAATACAATAGAAGGTAAGTCTGAAGTTCAAAAGAAATTGAGACAATTCAATTCCTTCAGGAAATTTAGAAGATTGTATAATTGAATACAAAAAAAAAGAGTAACATGAAATCATATGAATAATTTCAAAACGATCATAACGGAATAAATGTGCTCGGAAAAAGAAGGACAAGGAACAATAACAATCATAGAATCCGACAAAAATAAATAATTTTAGTTTACGAAGTCGATATGAGAAAGTATCTCATGAAATAGGGAAGGGTAAACTCTGAACGAGTACAAAAATAAGGGATCAATATAAAAGCTTGCTAGGATACAAGAAGTCAATCCCCAATAGACAAAGACATGTTAATTGAGAGTGTCGATAAGCTCTGAAGGAAGACAGTCAAAGAGTCAGATTAAAGGTAATTAAGGGCACGGCTTGAAGAAGCCATATCAAGAATGAGGCTAAAATGATTGAAGAATATTTTACGGTAAATTACACAACATGAAGGAAAAGATACAATCGCACAATGGCATTTAGAAACTTCAGAAAAGCAAGAGTGAGAATGAGAAGATTAGATATGAACTTAGGGTAGTTTTAGAATTCAAAATGAAGTTACTCGCTATCGATAAAAATTCATAGTTGAATGCAAGGAACGAGTAATAAACAAGTTAGAACTCAAGATGATGTCAATGAAATTTGAATGATATTTTGTCTATTGAAAGAGAGATTACATACATAACAATTGTATTCATCAAAATGATGGTGTTGGTCCCAAGTGGTCAGATGAGGTCTAGAGGGGGGGGGGGGGTGAATAGACCTCTGAAAATTTTTGAACTTAAAAACTTTTCAGTCTTCTGTCAGCAGACTAAGCTGATGAAGAACAGTAAGCAGACTAGTCTGATCGTGAACAAATCTTGAACAGACGACTGACCACTCTTCTTACAGTGACTTAGCTATTTTTCAGCAAAACAGTTTTCCAAGAGTATACTTGCAGCGGATTGTTTGAAAGTGTTTTTCACAAGTAGACTAAGTTCTAGAAAGATTTTATCCCCAGTTTAAAACTCCTTATAAAATCTTTTGATTGATTCAAAGTGTTTAAAATGCAAACTTTAAAATATGCAAGAAAACTTTAAATGCAATATAACACAAAGAATTTTTATAGTGGTTATATGGATAAAAATCCATTAGTCCACTCTTCCAGATCACACAGATTCTGGGTTATACTATAATCACTTAGATTACAATATTTCTCCACTTACACCAAGACAACAAATGATATGGCTGTAAGCTCACAATAGGAAATCACAAAGAAAACCTATCCTCTAAAGTAGAATCACTCACAAAGATGGATTCTCACTTCGCACAACACTCAGCTATTACAAAATCACTCAGATAATGTTTTTCTGATTTCTTCAACTGGGTTTCTGTCAACAGATGACTTCCACCAGACGAGTGAGCTGTTCGAGCTTTTGAGACTTAGAGAAATTCTGCTTCAAAATTTCGATCTCTGATTGTTGTTGTGTGTCTTGCTCGATTGAAATTCAGCTCTATTTATACTTGGAGATGAAAATATGACCGTTGAAGGCAAGTCACAAATCAAATCCATTCTTCAGCTCTTTTGAAACGGCTCTCTGCAGCAAACCGTACAGTGTACAGTACTTTTCTGTCCATTGCATTTAATGCTGCATTTAATGCACTCTGCTGATCCGAGGATATCTTCAATCATTTGCCATTACTACCCTTCTCTTCCAGCATTTATTACACCAAGTGCATTTATTACCGTTGGACTAATCTCTTGATCTCTTCCACTCTGCTGATCAAAACGACTCTGCTGATAGGTACTCTGCTGATCAAATACTGAACTAATCTGATTTGACTCGGCTGATGATCTACCCTTCTGTTCGCTGTTTCAGCAAGAGATCACTAGTCTTCTGAGCTTTGAACTTTGAACTCTTCTGATGTCTTCTTTTACTTGTTCAAAATTCTACCAAGGGAACTAAGCTTTCCATACTTAGCTGATTATGATGTTTTGGAAATCATCAAAACCTTCCCTTAAATTCTGACTTCTTTCATCTTCATCTTCATCCAACAGATGGAGAAAAGACATACCAGCAATGTGGGTAACATGGCTGATACAATCCATTTTTCAAAAAGTTTTGATTTTTCAAAAAGATGTTCTTTTGAAAAGTTTTGAAAACCTTTGAAAAACACTTGGATCAAGCTCGTTGATCAGGCAGCTGATTCTAATGAACCACCTGCTCTGATACCACTTGTTGGTCCCAAGTGGTCAGATGAGGTCTAGAGGAAGGGGTGAATAGACCTCTGAAAATTTTTGAACTTAAAAACTTTTCAGTCTTCTGTCAGCAGACTAAGCTGATGAAGAACAGTAAGCAGACTAGTCTGATCGTGAACAAATCTTGAACAGACGACTGACCACTCTTCTTACAGTGACTTAGCTGTTTTTCAGCAAAACAGTTTTCCAAGAGTATACTTGCAGCGGATTGTTTGAAAGTGTTTTTCACAAGTAGACTAAGTTCTAGAAAGATTTTATCCCCAGTTTAAAACTCCTTATAAAATCTTTTGATTGATTCAAAGTGTTTAAAATGCAAACTTTAAAATATGCAAGAAAACTTTAAATGCAATATAACACAAAGAATTTTTATAGTGGTTATATGGATAAAAATCCTTTAGTCCACTCTTCCAGATCACACAGATTCTGGGTTATACTATAATCACTTAGATTACAATATTTCTCCACTTACACCAAGACAACAAATGAAATGGCTGTAAGCTCACAATAGGAAATCACAAAGAAAACCTATCCTCTAAAGTAGAATCACTCACAAAGATGGATTCTCACTTCGCACAACACTCAGCTATTACAAAATCACTCAGATAATGTTTTTCTGATTTCTTCAACTGGGTTTCTGTCAACAGATGACTTCCACCAGACGAGTGAGCTGTTCGAGCTTTTGAGACTTAGAGAAATTCTGCTTCAAAATTTCGATCTCTGATTGTTGTTGTGTGTCTTGCTCGATTGAAATTCAGCTCTATTTATACTTGGAGATGAAAATATGACCGTTGAAGGCAAGTCACAAATCAAATCCATTCTTCAGCTCTTTTGAAACGGCTCTCTGCAGCAAACCGTACAGTGTACAGTACTTTTCTGTCCATTGCATTTAATGCTGCATTTAATGCACTCTGCTGATCCGAGGATATCTTCAATCATTTGCCATTACTACCCTTCTCTTCAAGCATTTATTACACCAAGTGCATTTATTACCGTTGGACTAATCTCTTGATCTCTTCCACTCTGCTGATCAAAACGACTCTGCTGATAGGTACTCTGCTGATCAAATACTGAACTAATCTGATTTGACTCGGCTGATGATCTACCCTTCTGTTCGCTGTTTCAGCAAGAGATCACTAGTCTTCTGAGCTTTGAACTTTGAACTCTTCTGATGTCGTCTTTTACTTGTTCAAAATTCTACCAAGGGAACTAAGCTTTCCATACTTAGCTGATTATGATGTTTTGGAAATCATCAAAACCTTCCCTTAAATTCTGACTTCTTTCATCTTCATCTTCATCCAACAGATGGAGAAAAGACATCAAGGGATCACAAGCTCAAAAATGAATAAGTACCAACATTAGAATAAGGGCAACAAATTCGAGAGATCAATTTGAAGATGGATTCATTTAGAATCAGAATTATGAGTAAGGTAAACTCGATAATGGAATTCAAAAGGATTAGGGCTATTTTAGTCATTCTATGTGTACTTCAAGAATGGTCACTTGATTTAAATATTTCAATTTACGTAAAATTACGGAACGCAAACATATACAATCATAACCAGACAATAATATCAACAACAAAGTTCAAATAACATTACGGTATTCGGGATACCACCAACAAAATAATTAATCAAGAAAACACAGAATCAAGCAAAAATAACCGTTAACCCCAAGGACACGTACTAAACATATGGTTTCGGTTGCGGTCTTGTCCTAAAAGTGAACTACCCAATGTTGGTAGGCACCCTAAAATCATGACAGTGAGTCCCACCTTACTAGCACCTCAGTACAAATCCGAGGATCCTATCCTGGCCTTGAGCCGAAGCTGTGATACCATCTGTGACGGCCCGGCTCCGCGAGTCCGTCGGATAACGGTCGAAAAATTAATGTTATTTTGAAAAAAAGCGTTAAAAATATCGAAGTTTTTTTTTTAAAGGAAACTATAAATTAAAAGTTTAATAGCGGAAGCGCTTTAAAGCGAAATAAGAACAATTTAGATTACTAAGTTTTAACGGAAAAATCAATTTTCCATAGTAGATGTTTAAAGCGAAAATATTTAATCAGAACATATCAAAATATTTGAACAAAATCAACCGAGAAAGATAATTAAGTAATTTGTGAAATCTTGAATCTTTGACGAAAATATAAATCATCTTTAACGAATAAAATAGTCTAAGCAAGGTTTTAAACAAAATCGAAAAAGAGCATAAATCAACCATAAAATATTACTACTCTCCCGAATACTAGGGTGGGACCGCAACCGTGATGACCTAACTGCAACCCGACTATTATTTCCAGAACATCTGAAACTGAAAAGAGTGAAACACGGAACGCATAAGTTGATCGTCCAACTTAGTGAGGCTATGTGCTAATTTGCATGGTGATGTGTGGATGCAACATATTATATAACATAAGCGTGTTATCAAGCAAATAAACATATATTCAAGACGAAAGAAACACGGAATTCACACAACCAAGAATTTGCTGATGCCGTCCTCCACTTACCCTCCATCCTCAGTCTGATGTCCATCCAAACTCACCAAGTAAGGAGCGACCTTACTATCTGAAATGCATCGACATGTCTTTGCCGGAGTTCGTCCTTACTCCCCAAGGTTTCCTCCCCACTTGGGTTGTAAGGCCAGGCCTATGGGTAACCGTGACAATCCTGCCAGCCCTTGCCGGCAAGGTTGGCATCGGGTCCATACACCAAATCAAAAGGGCCCACACAAAATCGGAAACAAACGGAAACATACAGTCGGAAACAAACGGAACAAAACATATCAAACATATTTAACATATTATCAACATTTAATAACTTATCAAATAAAATTTTAGATATCATGATAATTTCGTAAAATATATTCGCAACTAGCAGATTCAGATGTAGCATGTATTTGGATAATCACGTTGAAATGGTAAGTAATTTCATGCGAGTAATGTTGACCTAATATGTCAACCTATTCGTGACGACATGCAAGAAAAATTAGAATATAACACATGCTTAGACTCGACCTACTTGCATATTAGACTGACACACAAATGAACACACAGCGCTCACCTTTGTCGCTTAGTATAGCGACTAAAACTCCACAAATGATGCATATCCGAAACCTGAGCATGTAAGTATACAACTTAGAATGTATCTAACAATCTTACTAAAACGTAACTAATGAAATCCTACACAAGGATTTCCTAAACTAACACATCGCACAAACGTGTTTAAAATTTACGACATCAACTCCACTTAAAAGTTATTATTTTCAGAACTCAAAATTCTAATTTCATAAAACAACGCCAAAACAACAAAATTTTCCTTTTATTTTCCAGATTTACAAAACAACCCCTAAGATTTTATAAACATCCATTTTTCCGAAATATTTTGCAACAAACTTTAAATCAAAAGATTTTTAACTAAACCCATATCGAAAATCAAATGAAAGTATTAAGTATCATTTTACTTCAAAAATCAAAGCTTTAAAAACCCCACAAGTTTAAAACTTTTCAAAAACTCTTTCATAGTTTTGAAAACTTAACCAAACCAATTTTCTTGAAAAATAATTTAAGATCCACACATTTAAGAAATATTTAAAAATAATCAAGCCTAATTTTCACTATAAAACTGAGATTAAAAATAAGTTTTAATAACTTTTCACAAACGAAACAAAAAGTTCTTTAATTATGAACTTTCTTCGAAAAATTTACAAATATTCAATCTGTTGGTCCCAAGTGGTCAGAAGAGGTTTAGAGGGGGGGAGGTGAATAAACCTCTTTAAAAATTTTCTTCAAATTTTAACTTTAAAACTTTTCTCTAACTGTGAACAGACTAAGCTGATCAGAGTACTAAGTTACAAGTCTGTTCGCGAACAAATCTTTGAACAGGTTTAATGACCACTCGTCTGATAATTACTTAGCTGATTTTGTTAAAATCAGTTTTAATACTTAGAGTACTTAGCCAATCTTGAAGTTTTGGAATCCTTCAAAACCTCCCTTATCAAACTTCCTTTAGTGCCTTCATCTTCATCCTTATCCAACACAATCTAAAAACTAAAATGAATAAACCACTACTTCAAATCAATAAACCAAGATTTTATAAAAGAACCATGTAAAAACAGCGACAAAACAGCGCATTTGACCCCTTATTTTCAGATTTACAAAAATAACCCCAAAAGTTTCAAAAACTCCCTTTTTGCAAAATCCTCAAAGCAAACTTTAAAACAAATGCTTTTCAAGTAAATTTATACTAAATATCAAACAAAAATTTAGATTTTCAGTCCATCTTACTCCCAATAAAAATTGCAGCCCTCAACCCTTCAACTTTTCAAATCTTTCAAAAATACCCCAAAGTTTTGAGAAAAATAAAAACATTAACTTTCTTACAAAAAGAAATCAAGATCCAAACATATAAGAAATATTTAAACAAAACCAAAGCAAGTCACACTAAATATTACATATGAACTCAACAACTTATCACAAGGACAAACTAAACTTCTTCAACATATATATTAAAAAGAAGAAAGTAATATCACAAAGACTAAATAACACATTCATAGATGTCTTTTTACCCAAAGCAACGAAGAGGGTGAAACTCTCTTCATTTCCAGAACTCCGAAGGTGGTGGTGGTTCAAAAAAAGGGCTTCAAATCCTTACTTTTCACCATTTTCTAACGGCTGTAGATTCACTTCGGGAGTTCCAAACGACCATCCGAACGGTCAATATGTAGATCCATGTGTGTAGAACCATCACACAAAATTTGGGCATGATCCAACGGTGGACGAAGACGAAATGGTCGAAAAACCGAGGCTGGGTTGTGAAAATCCGAAAATTCTATTTCTAATGTGTTATCTCTTTCCCTCTCTCTTATTTTCTCACTAAGTATTTTTAAGTTGTAAAGAAGATAATGTGGGTTTGAGGAGGATATTTATTAGGTCAAAAAATCAGATTTTTTTAATATGTACACACATATACATATAATATGATAATAAAGGAGTGTTATTACTTCATATTTTCCACCAATGCATGTCAACTTAGGTGGATGAGTTTATCTACCCAAGGGCATGCTTGACAACCCTAGGAGTGTGCTAGGAGGAGAAATGATTACTCTCCTACAAAAAAATCTGGAACTTCGGGCAAATTTACACTTTCCCCCCCGAAATTTTGAAATCTTACATTTTTGTCCACAAAAACAAATTTTTTTGTGCATCCAAGCCCGAAATTTTCAAGAAGGTCTTGATCTTATATTAAAGTAACTTTTATATTTTTAATCATTTCAAAGTTCATAAGATCACAATATTTAATTAATTTGTATATTTTAGTTCAAATTTATGCATAACTTTGAAAATAAAATGTAACACTTAAATTTGGATTAAAATCCAATCGAAAGCGTTCGAAATTTTGGGGGCGTTACAATCCTCCCCCCTTAAAAGAATTTGGTCCCCAAATTAGTTCTTGAGATTTGCGTTGTACTATTAAGGCTGACGTATCTTTTTTTCATGCTCTCGAAATGTTTTTCCTTACTCCGTGTGCGTCATAAAATATTTTCCTGTAGAATCTGCAGCCTTCTTGATTAAAACGGGTGTGCGAAAATGTTCTCTCGTACGTTAGGCGTTTTCAAAACTCTGACGTATCTTTTTCTCTAACTCCTAAGTCGCCTTTATACTCTGACCGCGCCATAATGGAATTCACTTGTTTCTTCATCTAGACGAGTATGCAAACGTGCCTTCGTTTGT
This sequence comes from Penstemon eatonii, assembly GCA_038501285.1. Taxonomy (NCBI): domain Eukaryota; kingdom Viridiplantae; phylum Streptophyta; class Magnoliopsida; order Lamiales; family Plantaginaceae; genus Penstemon; species Penstemon eatonii. Next base: position 16,981,322 of record CM076712.1, on the reverse strand, counting down.
ACGTTAGATATTTCTGAAGATCTTAAGAAATGCAGCCAGGTTCACGAGGATGATCGATGTAGTACTCCATATACGTTACGCATAATCATGACATGGTAGAATGGGATACGATGATAATTCAAACTCCTATGCCGCAGATTAAGATTCTTCTCAAAAGAAAAACTACTCACATAACAATATATGGTTCAGTTTGGCCCAGAGAATTCAAAAGGTACTGAATGACGTTTGACTTGGGATTCTTGCAAGGAACAAAATTAGTCAAATGAAGAGACACGATAAGGATTAGAAAAGATGATCGAATCAAAGTGCTCAAGACGACAAGACAAGAATTAGCAATGGCAACATATAGAAGAATCAACGAAGATTGCAAAAGGACTGAAATATCGATAAGAAAGATAACCAAATGAATAGTTCGATATAAGTGACAAGGAGAAAGATTAAGGTGCAGCGATAAGAATAACGAAAGGGATGAGCCTCACCATTTCAAACGGTACAAGTAAAAGAAGATTAAAGCACGGATATCGGTAAGGATAATAGAAAGTTGAAGCAAGTATCATGACAATAATAACCAAAATATTAAAGTGTGTTTGGTCTTTTGAAAAGGAAGTCAAGATAAATGATGTGATTTAAAGATCATTGCAATAATGATTGCAACAAGATGCAATAGAAAACAAGTGAAGCTCAATTGTGAAATCTGAGAACATCGAAACGATCAAATTGAGAGAGATGGGATTAGAAATAAGTTCAATACAATAGAAGGTAAGTCTGAAGTTCAAAAGAAATTGAGACAATTCAATTCCTTCAGGAAATTTAGAAGATTGTATAATTGAATACAAAAAAAAAGAGTAACATGAAATCATATGAATAATTTCAAAACGATCATAACGGAATAAATGTGCTCGGAAAAAGAAGGACAAGGAACAATAACAATCATAGAATCCGACAAAAATAAATAATTTTAGTTTACGAAGTCGATACGAGAAAGTATCTCATGAAATAGGGAAGGGTAAACTCTGAACGAGTACAAAAATAAGGGATCAATATAAAAGCTTGCTAGGATACAAGAAGTCAATCCCCAATAGACAAAGACATGTTAATTGAGAGTGTCGATAAGCTCTGAAGGAAAACAGTCAAAGAGTCAGATTAAAGGTAATTAAGGGCACGGCTTGAAGAAGCCATATCAAGAATGAGGCTAAAATGATTGAAGAATATTTTACGGTAAATTACACAACATGAAGGAAAAGATACAATCGGACAATGGCATTTAGAAACTTCAGAAAAGCAAGAGTGAGAATAAGAAGATTAGATATGAACTTAGGGTAGTTTTAGAATTCAAAATGAAGTTACTCGCTATCGATAAAAATTCATAGTTGAATGCAAGGAACGAGTAATAAACAAGTTAGAACTCAAGATGATGTCAATGAAATTTGAATGATATTTTGTCTATTGAAAGAGAGATTACATACATAACAATTGTATTCATCAAAATGATGGAGAAAAGACATCAAGGGATCACAAGCTCAAAAATGAATAAGTACCAACATTAGAATAAGGGCGAAACAATTAATTATAGCGAAAATAGGCTCAAGAGAGCTTACTAAATTCGAGAGATCAATTTGAAGATGGATTCGTTTAGAATCAGAATTATGAGTAAGGTAAACTCGATAATGGAATTCAAAAGGATTAGGGCTATTTTAGTCATTCTATGTGTACTTCAAGAATGGTCACTTGATTTAAATATTTCAATTTACGTAAAATTACGGAACGCAAACATATACAATCATAACCAAACAATAATATCAACAACAAAGTTCAAATAACATTACGGTATTCGGGATACCACCAACAAAATAATTAATCAAGAAAACACAGAATCAAGCAAAAATAACCGTTAACCCCAAGGACACGTACTAAACATATGGTTTCGGTTGCGGTCTTGTCCTAAAAGTGAACTACCCAATGTGGGTAGACACCCTAAAATCATGACGGTGAGTCCCACCTTACTAGCACCTCAGTACAAATCCGAGGATCCTATCCTGGCTTTGAGCCGAAGCTCTGATACCATCTGTGACGGCCCGGCTCCGCGAGTCCGTCGGATAAAGGTCGAAAAATTAATGTTATTTTGAAAAAAAGCGTTAAAAATATCGAAGTTTTTTTTTTTTTTAAGGGAAACTATAAATTAAAAGTTTAATAGCGGAAGCGGTTTAAAGCAAAATAAGAACAATTTAGATTACTAAGTTTTAACGGAAAAATCAATTTTCCATAGTAGATGTTTAAAGCAAAAATATTTAATCAGAACATATCAAAATATTTGAACAAAATCAACCGAGAAAGATAATCAAGTAATTTGTGAAATCTTGAATCTTTGACGAAAATATAAATCATCTTCAACGAATCAAATAGTCTAAGCAAGGTTTTAAACAAAATCGAAAAAGAGCATAAATCAACCATAAAATATTACTACTCTCCCGAATACTAGGGTAGGACCGCAACCGTGATGACCTAACCGCAACCCGACTATTATTTCCAGAACATCTGAAACTGAAAAGAGTGAAACACGGAACGCATAAGTTGATCGTCCAACTTAGTGAGGCTATGTGCTAATTTGCATGGTGATGTGTGGATGCAACATATTATATAACATAAGCGTGTTATCAAGCAAATAAACATATATTCAAGACGAAAGAAACACGGAATTCACACAACCAAGAATTTGCTGATGTCGTCCTCCACTTACCCTCCATCCTCAGTCTGATGTCCATCCAAACTCACCAAGTAAGGAGCGACCTTACTATCTGAAATGCATCGACATGTCTTTGCCGGAGTTCGTCCTTACTCCCCAAGTGTTCCTCCCCACTTGGGTTGTAAGGCCAGGCCTATGGGTAACCGTGACAATCCTGCCAGCCCTTGCCGGCCAGGTTGGCATCGGGTCCATACACCAAATCAAAAGGGCCCACACAAAATCGGAATCAAACGGAAACATACAGTCGGAAACAAACGGAACATAACATATCAAACATATTTAACATATTATCAACATTTAATAACTTATCAAATGAAATTTTAGATATAATGATAATTTCGTAAAATATATTCGCAACTAGTAGATTCGGATGTAGCATGTATTTGGATAATCACGTTGAAATGCTAAGTAATTTCATGCGAGTAATGTTGACCTAATATGTCAACCTATTCGTGACGACATGCAAGAAAAATTAGAATATAACACATGCTTAGACTCGACCTACTAGCATATTAGACTGACACACAAATGAACACACAGCGCTCACCTTTGTCGCTTAGTATAGCGACTAAAACTCCACAAATGATGCATATCCGAAACCTGAGCAAGTACGTATACGACTTAAAATGTATCTAACAATCTTACTAAAACGTAACTAATGAAATCCTACACAAGGATTTCCTAAACTAACACATCGCACAAACGTGTTTAAAATTTACGACATCAACTCCACTTAAAAGTTATTATTTTCAGAACTCAAAATTCTAATTTCATAAAACAACGCCAAAACAACAAAATTTTCCTTTTATTTTCCAGATTTACAAAACAACCCCTAAGCTTTTATAAACATCCATTTTTCCGAAATTTTTTGCAACAAACTTTAAATCAAAAGATTTTTAACTAAACCCATATCGAAAATCAAATGAAAGTATTAAGTATCATTTTACTTCAAAAATCAAAGCTTTAAAAACCCCACAAGTTTAAAACTTTTCAAAAACACTTTCATAGTTTTGAAAACTTAACCAAACCAATTTTCTTGAAAAATAATTTAAGATCCACGCATTTAAGAAATATTTAAAAATAATCAAGCAAAATTTTCACTATAAAACTGAGATTAAAAATAAGTTTTAATAACTTTTCACAAGCGAAACAAAAAGTTCTTTAATTATGAACTTTCTTCGAAAAATTTACAAATATTCAATCTAAAAACAAAAATGAATAAACCATTACTTCAAATCAATAAATCAAGATTTTATAAAAGAACCATGTAAAAACAGAGACAAAACAGCGCATTTGACCCCTTATTTTCAGATTTACAAAAATAACCCCAAAAGTTTCAAAAACTCCCTTTTTGCAAAAACCTCAAAGCAAACTTTAAAACAAATGCTTTTCAAGTAAATTTATACCAAATATCAAACAAAAATTTAGATTTTCAGTCCATCTTTCTCCCAATAATAATTGCAGCCCTCAACCCTTCAACTTTTCAAATCTTTCAAAAATACTCCAAAGTTTTGAGAAAAATAAAAACATTAACTTTCTTACAAAAAGAAATCAAGATCCAAACATATAAGAAATATTTAAACAAAACCAAAGCAAGTCACACTAAATATTACATATGAACTCAACAACTTATCACAAGGACAAACTAAACTTCTTCAACATATACATTAAAAAGAAGAAAGTAATATCACAAAGACTAAATAACACATGCATAGATGTCTTTTTACCCAAAGCAAAGAAGGGGGTGAAACTCTCTTCATTTCCAGAACTCCGAAGTTGGTGGTGGCAGCTCCGGTGGCAGTCGTGGCGGCTCCGGTTGTGGTTCATAAAAAGGCCTTCAAATTCTTACTTTTCACCATTTTCTAACGGCTGTAGATTCACTTCGGGAGTTCCAAACGACGATCCGAACGGTCAATATGTAGATCCATGTGTGTAGAACCAGCACACAAAATTTGGGCATGATCCAACGGTGGACGAACACGAAATGGTCGAAAAACCGAGGCTAGGTTGTGAAAATCCGAAAATTCTATTTCTAATGTGTTATCTCTTTCCGTCTCTCTTATTTTCTCTCTAAGTATTTTTAAGTTGTAAAGAAGATAATGTGGGTTTGAGGAGGATATTTATTAGGTTAAAAAATCAGACTTTTTTAATATGTATACACATATACATATAATATGATAATAAAGGAGTGTTATTACTTCATATTTTCCACCAATGCATGTCAACTTAGGTGGATGAGTTTATCTACCCAAGGGCATGCTTGACAACCCTAGGAGTGTGCTAGGAGGAGAAATGATTACTCTCCTACAAAAAAATCTGGAACTTGGGGCAAATTTACACTTTGCCCCCCGAAGTTTTGAAATCTTACATTTTTGTCCACAAAAACAAATTTTTTTGTGCATCCAAGCACGAAATTTTCAAGAAGGTCTTGATCTTATATTAAAGTAACTTTTATATTTTTAATCATTTCAAAGTTCATAAGATCACAATATTTAATTAATTTGTATATTTTAGTTCAAATTAATGCTTAACTCTGAAAATAAAATGTAGCACTTAAATTTGGATTAAAATCCAATCGAAAACGTTCTAAATTTTGTGTGCGTTACAATCCTCCCCCCTTAAAAGAATTTGGTCCCCAAATTCGTTCTTGAGATTTGCGTTGTACTATTAATGCCGACGTATCTTTTTTTCATGCTCTCGAAATGTTTTTCCTTACTCTGTGTGCGTCATAAAATATTTTCCTGTAGAATCTGCAGCCTTCTTGATTAAAACGGGTGTGCGAAAATGTTCTCTCGTACGTTAGGCGTTTTCAAAACTCTGACGTATCTTTTTCTCTAACTCCAAAGTCGCCTTTATACTCTGACCGTGCCATAATGGAATTCACTTGTTTCTTCATCTAGACCAGTATGCAAACGTGCCTTCGTTTGTACGTTAGATATTTCTGAAGATCTTAAGAAATGCAGCCAGGTTCACGAGGATGATCGATGTAGTACTTCATATACGTTACGCATAATCATGACGTGGTAGAATGGGATGCGATGATAATTCTAACTCCTATGCCGCAGATTAAGATTCTTCTCAAAAGAAAAACTACTCACATAACAATATATGGTTCAGTTTGGCCCAGAGAATTCAATAGGTACTGAATGACGTTTAACTTGGGATTCTTGCAAGGAACAAAATTAGTCAAATGAAGAGACACGATAAGGATTAGAAAAGATGATCGAATCAAAGTGCTCAAGACGACAAGACAAGAATTAGCAATGGCAACATATAGAAGAATCAACGAAGATTGCAAAAGGACTGAAATATCGATAAGAAAGATAACCAAATGAATAGTTCGATATAAGTGACAAGGAGAAAGATTAAGGTGCAGCGATAAGAATAACGAAAGGGATGAGCCTCACCATTTCAAACGGTACAGGTAAAAGAAGATTAAAGCACGGATATCGGTAAGGATAATAGAAAGTTGAAGCAAGTATCATGACAATAATAACCAAAACATTAAAGTGTATTTGGTCTTTTGAAAAGGAAGTCAAGATAAATGATGTGATTTAAAGATCATTTCAATAATGATTGCAACAAGATGCAAAAGAAAACAAGTAAAGCTCAATAGTGAAATCTGAGAACATCGAAACGATCAAATTGAGAGAGATGGGATTAGAAATAAGTTCAAAACAATAGAAGGTAAGTCTGAAGTTCAAAAGAAATTGAGACAATTCAATTCCTTCAGGAAATTTAGAAAATTGTATAATTGAATACAACAAAAAAGAGTAACATGAAATCATATGAATAATTTCAAAACGATCATAACGGAATAAATGTGCTCGGAAAAAGAAGGACAAGGAACAATAACAATCATAGAATCCGACAAAAATAAATAATTTTAGTTTACGAAGTCGATACGAGAAAGTATCTCATGAAATAGGGAAGGGTAAACTCTGAACGAGTACAAAAATAAGGGATCAATATAAAAGCTTGCTAGGATACAAGAAGTCAATCCCCAATAGACAAAGACATGTTAATTGAGAGTGTCGATAAGCTCTGAAGGAAAACAGTCAAAGAGTCAGATTAAAGGTAATTAAGTGCACGGCTTGAAGAAGCCATATCAAGAATGAGGCTAAAATGATTGAAGAATATTTTACGGTGGCATTTAGAAACTTCAGAAAAGCAAGAGTGAGAATGAGAAGATTAGATATGAACTTAGGGTAGTTTTAGAATTCAAAATGAAGTTACTCGCTATCGATAAAAATTCATTGTTGAATGCAAGGAACGAGTAAGAACTCAAGATGATGTCAATGAAATTTGAATGATATTTTGTCTATTGAAAGAGAGATTACATACATAACAATTGTATTCATCAAAATGATGGAGAAAAGACATCAAGGGATCACAAGCTCAAAAATGAATAAGTACCAACATTAGAATAAGGGCGAAACAATTAATTATAGCGAAAATAGGCTCAAGAAAGCTCACTAAATTCGAGAGATCAATTTGAAGATGGATTCGTTTAGAATCAGAATTATGAGTAAGGTAAACTCGATAATGGAATTCAAAAGGATTAGGGCTATTTTAGTCATTCTATGTGTACTTCAAGAATGGTCACTTGATTTAAGTATTTCAATTTACGTAAAATTACGGAACGCAAACATATACAATCATAACCAGACAATAATATCAACAACAAAGTTCAAATAACATTACGGTATTCGGGATACCACCAACAAAATAATTAATCAAGAAAACACAGAATCAAGCAAAAATAACCGTTAACCCCAAGGACACGTACTAAACATATGGTTTCGGTTGCGATCTTGTCCTAAAAGTGAACTACCCAATGTGGGTAGACACCCTAAAATCATGACGGTGAGTCCCACCTTACTAGCACCTCAGTACAAATCCGAGGATCCTATCCTGGCCTTGAGCCGAAGCTCTGATACCATATGTGACGGCCCGGCTCCGCGAGTCCGTCGGATAACGGTCGAAAAATTAATGTTATTTTGAAAAAAAGCGTTAAAAATATCGAAGTTTTTTTTTTTAAAGGAAACTATAAATTAAAAATTTAATAGCGGAAGCGGTTTAAAGCGAAATAAGAACAATTTAGATTACTAAGTTTTAACGGAAAAATCAATTTTCCATAGTAGATGTTTAAAGCGAAAATATTTAATCAGAACATATCAAAATATTTGAACAAAATCAACCGAGAAAGATAATTATGTAATTTGTGAAATCTTGAATCTTTGACGAAAATATAAATAATCTTTAACGAATAAATAGTCTAAGCAAGGTTTTAAACAAAATCGAAAAAGAGCATAAATCAACCATAAAATATTACTACTCTCCCGAATACTAAGGTGGGACCGCAACCGTGATGACCTAACCGCAACCCGACTATTATTTCCAGAACATCTGAAACTGAAAAGAGTGAAACACGGAACGCATAAGTTGATCGTCCAACTTAGTGAGGCTATGTGCTAATTTGCATGGTGATGTGTGGATGCAACATATTATATAACATAAGCGTGTTATCAAGCAAATAAACATAAATTCAAGACGAAAGAAACACGGAATTCACACAACCAAGAATTTGCTGATGCCGTCCTCCACTTACCCTCCATCCTCAGTCTGATGTCCATCCAAACTCACCAAGTAAGGATCGACCTTACTATCTGAAATGCATCGACATGTCTTTGTCGGAGTTCGTCCTTACTCCCCAAGTGTTCCTCCCCACTTGGGTTGTAATGCCAGGCCTATGGGTAACCGTGACAATCCTGCCAGCCCTTGCAGGCCAGGTTGGCATCGGGTCCATACACCAAATCAAAAGGGCCCACACAAAATCGGAAACAAACGGAAACATACAGTCGGAAACAAACAGAACATAACATATCAAACATATTTAACATATTATCAACATTTAATAACTTATCAAATGAAATTTTAGATATAATGATAATTTTTTAAAATATATTCGCAACTAGTAGATTCGGAAGTAGTATGTATTTGGATAATCACGTTGAAATGCTAAGTAGTTTCATGCGAGTAATGTTGACCTAATAAGTCAACCTATTCGTGACGACATGCAAGAAAAATTAGAATATAACACATGCTTAGACTCGACCTACTAGCATATTAGACTGACACACAAATGAACACACAGCGCTCACCTTTGTCGCTTAGTATAGCGACTAAAACTCCACAAATGATGCATATCCGAAACCTGAGCAAGTACGTATACGACTTAGAATGTATCTAACAATCTTACTAAAACGTAACTAATGAAATCCTACACAAGGATTTCCTAAACTAACACATCGCACAAACGTGTTTAATATTTACGACATCAACTCCACTTAAAAGTTATTATTTTCAGAACTCAAAATTCTAATTTCATAAGACAACGCCAAAACAACAAAATTTTCCTTTTATTTTCAAGATTTACAAAACAACCCCTAAGCTTTTATAAACATCCATTTTTCCGAAATTTTTTGCAACAAACTTTAAATCAAAAGATTTTTAACTAAACCCATATCGAAAATCAAATGAAAGTATTAAGTATCATTTTACTTCAAAAATCAAAGCTTTAAAAACCCCACAAGTTTAAAACTTTTCAAAAACACTTTCATAGTTTTGAAAACTTAACCAAACCAATTTTCTTGAAAAATAATTTAAGATCCACGCATTTAAGAAATATTTAAAAATAATCAAGCATAATTTTCACTATAAAACTGAGATTAAAAATAAGTTTTAATAACTTTTCACAAACGAAACAAAAAGTTCTTTAATTATGAACTTTCTTCGAAAAATTTACAAATATTCAATCTAAAAACTAAAATGAATAAACCACTACTTCAAATCAATAAATCAAGATTTTATAAAAGAACCATCTAAAAACAGCGACAAAACAGCGCATTTGACCCCTTATTTTCAGATTTACAAAAATAACCCCAAAAGTTTCAAAAACTCCCTTCTTGCAAAAACCTCAAAGCAAACTTTAAAACAAATGCTTTTCAAGTAAATTTATACCAAATATCAAACAAAAATTTAGATTTTCAGTCCATCTTACTCCCAATAAAAATTGCAGTCCTCAACCCTTCAACTTTTCAAATCTTTCAAAAATACCCCAAAGTTTTGAGAAAAATAAAAACATTAACTTTCTTACAAAAAGAAATCAAGATCCAAACATATAAGAAATATTTAAACAAAACCAAAGCAAGTCACACTAAATATTACATATGAACTCAACAACTTATCACAAGGACAAACTAAACTTCTTCAACATATACATTAAAAAGAAGAAAGTAATATCACAAGACTAAATAACACATGCATAGATGTCTTTTTACCCAAAGCAACAAAGGGGGTGAAACTCTCTTCATTTCCAGAAATCCGAAGTTGGTGGTGGCAGCTCCGGTGGCAGTGGTGGCGGCTCCGGTTGTGGTTCATAAAAAGGCCTTCAAATTCTTACTTTTCACCATTTTCTAACGGCTGTAGATTCACTTCGTGAGTTCCAAACGACGATCCGAACGGTCAATATGTAGATCCATGTGTGTAGAACCATCACACAAAATTTGGGCATGATCCAACGGTGGACGAAGATGAAATAGTCGAAAAACCGAGGCTAGGTTGTGAAAATCCGAAAATTCTATTTCTAATGTGTTATCTCTTTCCGTCTCTCTTATTTTCTCTCTAAGTATTTTTAAGTTGTGAAGAAGATAATGTGGGTTTGAGGAGGATATTTATTAGGTTAAAAAATTAGATTTTTTTAATATGTATACACATATACATATAATATGATAATAAAGGAGTGTTATTACTTCATATTTTCCACCAATGCATGTCAACTTAGGTGGATGAGTTTATCTACCCAAGGGCATGCTTGACAACCCTAGGAGTGTGCTAGGAGGAGAAATGATTACTCTCCTACAAAAAAATCTGGAACTTGGGGCAAATTTACACTTTGCCCCCCGATGTTTTGAAATCTTACATTTTTGTCCACAAAAACATATTTTTTTGTGCATCCAAGCACGAAATTTTCAAGAATGTCTTGATCTTATATTAAAGTAACTTTTATATTTTTAATCATTTCAAAGTTCATAAGATCACAATATTTAATTAATTCGTATATTTTAGTTCAAATTATTGCTTAACTTTGAAAATAAAATGTAGCACTTAAATTTGGATTAAAATCCAATCGAAAACGTTCTAAATTTTGGGGGCGTTACAATCCTCCCCCCTTAAAAGAATTTGGTCCCCAAATTCGTTCTTGAGATTTGCGTTGTACTATTAACGCCGACGTATCTTTTTTTCATGCTCTCGAAATGTTTTTCCTTACTCTGTGTGCGTCATAAAACATTTTCCTGTGGAATCTGCAGCCTTCTTGATTAAAACGGGTGTGCGAAAATGTTCTCTCGTACGTTAGGAGTTTTCAAAACTCTGACGTATCTTTTTCTCTGACTCCAAAGTCGCCTTTATACTCTGACCGTGCCATAATGGAATTCACTTGTTTCTTCATCTAGACGAGTATGCAAACGTGCCTTCGTTTGTACGTTAGATATTTCTGAAGATCTTAAGAAATGCAGCCAGGTTCACGAGGATGATCGATGTAGTACTCCATATACGTTACGCATAATCATGACGTGGTAGAATGGGATGCGATGATAATTCTAACTCCTATGCCGCAGATTAAGATTCTTCTCAAAAGAAAAACTACTCACATAACAATATATGGTTCAGTTTGGCCCAGAGAATTCAAAAGGTACTAAATGACGTTTGACTTGGGATTCTTGCAAGGAACAAAATTAGTCAAATGAAGAGACACGATAAGGATTAGAAAAGATGATCGAATCAAAGTGCTCAAGACGACAAGACAAGAATTAGCAATGGCAACATATAGAAGAATCAACGAAGATTGCAAAAGGACTGAAATATCGATAAGAAAGATAACCAAATGAATAGTTCGATATAAGTGACAAGGAGAAAGATTAAGGTGCAGCGATATGAATAACGAAAGGGATGAGCCTCACCATTTCAAACGGTACAGGTAAAAGAAGATTAAAGCACGGATATCGGTAAGGATAATAGAAAGTTGAAGCAAGTATCATGACAATAATAACCAAAACATTAAAGTGTATTTGGTCTTTTGAAAAGGAAGTCAAGATAAATGATGTGATTTAAAGATCATTTCAATAATGATTGCAACAAGATGCAAAAGAAAACAAGTAAAGCTCAATAGTGAAATCTGAGAACATCGAAACGATCAAATTGAGAGAGATGGGATTAGAAATAAGTTCAAAACAATAGAAGGTAAGTCTGAAGTTCAAAAGAAATTGAGACAATTCAATTCCTTCAGGAAATTTAGAAAATTGTATAATTGAATACAACAAAAAAGAGTAACATGAAATCATATGAATAATTTCAAAACGATCATAACGGAATAAATGTGCTCGGAAAAAGAAGGACAAGGAACAATAACAATCATAGAATCCGACAAAAATAAATAATTTTAGTTTACGAAGTCGATACGAGAAAGTATCTCATGAAATAGGGAAGGGTAAACTCTGAACGAGTACAAAAATAAGGGATCAATATAAAAGCTTGCTAGGATACAAGAAGTCAATCCCCAATAGATAAAGACATGTTAATTGAGGGTGTCGATAAGCTCTGAAGGAAAACAGTCAAAGAGTCAGATTAAAGGTAATTAAGTGCACGGCTTGAAGAAGCCATATCAAGAATGAGGCTAAAATGATTGAAGAATATTTTACGGTAAATTACACAACATGAAGGAAAAGATACAATCGGACAATGGCATTTAGAAACTTCAGAAAAGCAAGAGTGAGAATGAGAAGATTAGATATGAACTTAGGGTAGTTTTAGAATTCAAAATAAAGTTACTCGCTATCGATAAAAATTCATGGTTGAATGCAAGGAACGAGTAAGAACTCAAGATGATGTCAATGAAATTTGAATGATATTTTGTCTATTGAAAGAGAGATTACATACATAACAATTGTATTCATCAAGATGATGGAGAAAAGACATCAAGGGATCACAAGCTCAAAAATGAATAAGTACCAACATTAGAATAAGGGCGAAACAATTAATTATAGCGAAAATAGGCTCAAGAGAGCTCACTAAATTCGAGAGATCAATTTGAAGATGGATTCGTTTAGAATCAGAATTATGAGTAAGGTAAACTCGATAATGGAATTCAAAAGGATTAGGGCTATTTTAGTCATTCTATGTGTACTTCAAGAATGGTCACTTGATTTAAGTATTTCAATTTACGTAAAATTACGGAACGCAAACATATACAATCATAACCAGACAATAATATCAACAACAAAGTTCAAATAACATTACGGTATTCGGGATACCACCAACAAAATAATTAATCAAGAAAACACAGAATCAAGCAAAAATAACCGTTAACCCCAAGGACACGTACTAAACATATGGTTTCGGTTGCGGTCTTGTCCTAAAAGTGAACTACCCAATGTGGGTAGACACCCTAAAATCATGACGGTGAGTCCCACCTTACTAGCACCTCAGTACAAATCCGAGGATCCTATCCTGGCCTTGAGCCGAAGCTCTGATACCATCTGTGACGGCCCGGCTCCGCGAGTCCGTCGGATAACGGTCGAAAAATTAATGTTATTTTGAAAAAAAGCGTTAAAAATATCGAAGTTCTTTTTTTTTTAAAGGAAACTATAAATTAAAAGTTTAATAGCGGAAGCGGTTTAAAGCGAAATAAGAACAATTTAGATTACTAAGTTTTAACGGAAAAATCAATTTTCCATAGTAGATGTTTAAAGCGAAAATATTTAATCAGAACATATCAAAATATTTGAACAAAATCAACCGAGAAAGATAATTAAGTAATTTGTGAAATCTTGAATCTTTGACGAAAATATAAATCATCTTTAACGAATCAAATAGTCTAAGCAAGGTTTTAAACAAAATCGAAAAAGAGCATAAATCAACCATAAAATATTACTACTCTCCCGAATACTAGGGTGGGACCGCAACCGTGATGACCTAACCGCAACCCGACTATAATTTCCAGAACATCTGAAACTGAAAAGAGTGAAACACGGAACGCATAAGTTGATCGTCCAACTTAGTGAGGCTATGTGCTAATTTGCATGGTGATGTGTGGATGCAACATATTAAATAACATAAGCGTGTTATCAAGCAAATAAACATATATTCAAGACGAAAGAAACACGGAATTCACACAACCAAGAATTTGCTGATGCCGTCCTCCACTTACCCTCCATCCTCAGTCTGATGTCCATCCAAACTCACCAAGTAAGGAGCGACCTTACTATCTGAAATGCATCGACATGTCTCTGCCGGAGTTCGTCCTTACTCCCCAAGTGTTCCTCCCTACTTGGGTTGTAAGGCCAGGCCTATAGGTAACCGTGACAATCCTGCCAGCCCTTGCCGGCCAGGTTGGCATCGGGTCCATACACCAAATCAAAAGGGCCCACACAAAATCGGAAACAAACGGAAACATACAGTCGGAAACAAACGGAACATAACATATCAAACATATTTAACATATTATCAACATTTAATAACTTATCAAATGAAATTTTAGATATCATGATAATTTCGTAAAATATATTCGCAACTAGTAGATTCGGATGTAGCATGTATTTGGATAATCACGTTGAAATGCTAAGTAATTTCATGCGAGTAATGTTGACCTAATAAGTCAACCTATTCGTGACGACATGCAAGAAAAATTAGAATATAACACATGCTTAGACTCGACCTACTAGCATATTAGACTGACACACAAATGAACACACAACGCTCACCTTTGTCGCTTAGTATAGCGACTAAAACTCCACAAATGATGCATATCCGAAACCTGAGCAAGTACGTATACGACTTAGAATGTATCTAACAATCTTACTAAAACGTAACTAATGAAATCCTACACAAGGATTTCCTAAACTAACACATCGCACAAACGTGTTTAAAATTTACGACATCAACTCCACTTAAAAGTTATTATTTTCAGAACTCATAATTCTAATTTCATAAAACAACGCCAAAACAACAAAATTTTCCTTTTATTTTCCAGATTTACAAAACAACCCCTAAGCTTTTATAAACATCCATTTTTCCGAAATTTTTTGCAACAAACTTTAAATCAAAAGATTTTTAACTAAACCCATATCGAAAATCAAATGAAAGTATTAAGTATCATTTTACTTCAAAAATCAAAGCTTTAAAAACCCCAGAAGTTTAAAACTTTTCAAAAACACTTTCATAGTTTTGAAAACTTAACCAAACCAATTTTCTTGAAAAATAATTTAAGATCCACGCATTTAAGAAATATTTAAAAATAATCAAGCATAATTTTCACTATAAAACTGAGATTAAAAATAAGTTTTAATAATTTTTCACAAACGAAACAAAAAGTTCTTTAATTATGAACTTTCTTCGAAAAATTTACAAATATTCAATCTAAAAACTAAAATGAATAAACCACTACTTCAAATCAATAAATCAAGATTTTATAAAAGAACCATGTAAAAACAGCGACAAAACAGCGCATTTGACCCCTTATTTTCAGATTTACAAAAATAACCCCAAAAGTTTCAAAAACTCCCTTTTTGCAAAAACCTCAAAGCAAACTTTAAAACAAATGCTTTTCAAGTAAATTTATACCAAATATCAAACAAAAATTTAGATTTTCAGTCCATCTTACTCGCAATAAAAATTGCAGCCCTCAACCCTTCAACTTTTCAAATCTTTCAAAAATACCCCAAAGTTTTGAGAAAAATAAAAACATTAACTTTCTTACAAAAAGAAATCAAGATCCAAACATATAAGAAATATTTAAACAAAACCAAAGCAAGTCACACTAAATATTACATATGAACTCAACAACTTATCACAAGGACAAACTAAACTTCTTCAACGTATATATTAAAAAGAAGAAAGTAATATCACAAAGACTAAATAGCACATGCATAGATGTCTTTTTACCCAAAGCAACGAAGGGGGTGAAACTCTCTTCATTTCCAGAACTCCGAAGTTGGTGGTGGCAGCTCCGGTGGCAGTGGTGGCGGCTCCGGTTGTGGTTCATAAAAAGGCCTTCAAATCCTTACTTTTCACCATTTTCTAACGCCTGAAGATTCACTTCGGGAGTTCCAAACGACGATCCGAACGGTCAATATGTAGATCCATGTGTGTAGAACCATCACACAAAATTTGGGCATGATCCAACGGTGGACGAAGATGAAATGGTCGAAAAACCGAGGCTGGGTTGTGAAAATCCGAAAATTCTATTTCTAATGTGTTATCTCTTTCCCTCTCTCTTACTTTCTCTCTAAGTATTTTTAAGTTGTAAAGAAGATAATGTGTGTTTGAGGAGGATATTTATTAGGTTAAAAAATCAGATTTTTTTAATATGTATACACATATACATATAATATGATAATAAATGAGTGTTATGACTTCATATTTTCCACCAATGCATGTCAACTTAGGTGGATGAGATTATCTACCCAAGGGCATGCTTGACAACCCTAGGAGTGTGCTAGGAGGAGAAATGATTATTCTCCAACAAAAAAATCTGGAACTTGGGGCAAATTTACACTTTGCCCCCCGAAGTTTTGAAATCTTACATTTTTGTCCACAAAAACAAATTTTTTTGTGCATCCAAGCCCGAAATTTTCAAGAAGGTCTTGATCTTATATTAAAGTAACTTTTATATTTTTAATCATTTCAAAGTTCATAAGATCACAATATTTAATTAATTTGTATATTTTAGTTCATATTAATGCTTAACTTTGAAAATAAAATGTAGCACTTAAATTTGGATTAAAATCCAATCGAAAGCGTTCGAAATTTTGGGGGCGTTACAATCCTCCGCCCTTAAAAGAATTTGGTCCCAAAATTCGTTCGTGAGATTTGCGTTGTACTATTAACGCCGACTTATCTTTTTTTCATGCTCTCGAAATGTTTTTCCTTACTCTGTGTGCGTCATAAAACATTTTCCTGTAGAATCTGCAGCCTTCTTGATTAAAACGGGTGTGCGAAAATGTTCTCTCGTACGTTAGGCGTTTTCAAAACTCTGACGTATCTTTTTCTCTAACTCCCAAGTCGCCTTTATACTCTGACCGTGCCATAATGGAATTCACTTGTTTCTTCATCTAGACGAGTATGCAAACGTGCCTTCGTTTGTACGTTAGATATTTCTGAAGATCTTAAGAAATGCAGCCAGGTTCACGAGGATGATCGATGTAGTACTCCATATACGTTACGCATAATCATGACGTGGTAGAATGGGATATGATGATAATTCTAACTCCTATGCCGCAAATTAAGATTCTTCTCAAAAGAAAAACTACTCACATAACAATATATGGTTCAGTTTGGCCCAGAGAATTCAAAAGGTACTGAATGACGTTTGACTTGGGATTCTTGCAAGGAACAAAATTAGTCAAATGAAGAGACACGATAAGGATTAGAAAAGATGATCGAATCAAAGTGCTCAAGACGACAAGACAAGAATTAGCAATGGCAACATATAGAAGAATCAACGAAGATTGCAAAAGGACTGAAACATCGATAAGAAAGATAACCAAATGAATAGTTCGATATAAGTGACACGGAGAAAGATTAAGGTGCAGCGATAAGAATAACGAAAGGGATATCGGTAAGGATTAAAGCACGGATATCGGTAAGGATAATAGAAAGTTGAAGCAAGTATCACGACAATAATAACCAAAACATTAAAGTGTGTTTGGTCTTTTGAAAAGGAAGTCAAGATAAATGATGTGATTTAAAGATCATTTCAATAATGATTGCAACAAGATGCAATAGAAAACAAGTAAAGCTCAATAGTGAAATCTGAGAACATCGAAACGATCAAATTGAGAGAGATGGGATTAGAAATAAGTTCAAAACAATAGAAGGTAAGTCCGAAGTTCAAAAGAAATTGAGACAATTCAATTCCTTCAGGAAATTTAGAAGATTGTATAATTGAATACAACAAAAAAGAGTAACATGAAATCATATGAATAATTTCAAAACGATCATAACGGAATAAATGTGCACGGAAAAAGAAGGACAAGGAACAATAACAATCATAGAATCCGACAAAAATAAATAATTTTAGTTTACGAAGTCGATACGAGAAAGTATCTCATGAAATAGGGAAGGGTAAACTCTGAATGAGTACAAAAATAAGGGATCAATATAAAAGCTTGCTAGGATACAAGAAGTCAATCCCCAATAGACATAGACATGTTAATTGAGAGAGTCGATAAGCTCTGAAGGAAGACAGTCAAAGAGTCAGATTAAAGGTAATTAAGGGCACGGCTTGAAGAAGCTATATCAAGAATGAGGCTAAAATGATTGAAGAATATTTTACGGTAAATTACACAACATGAAGGAAAAGATACAATCGGACAATGGCATTTAGAAACTTCAGAAAAGCAAGAGTGAGAATGAGAAGATTAGATATGAACTTAGGGTAGTTTTAGAATTCAAAATGAAGTTACTCGCTATCGATAAAAATTCATAGTTGAATGCAAGGAACGAGTAATAAACAAGTTAGAACTCAAGATGATGTCAATGAAATTTGAATGATATTTTGTCTATTGAAAGAGAGATTACATACATAACAATTGTATTCATCAAAATGATGGAGAAAAGACATCAAGGGATCACAAGCTCAAAAATGAATAAGTACCAACATTAGAATAAGGGCGAAACAATTAATTATAGCGAAAATAGGCTCAAGAGAGCTTACTAAATTCGAGAGATCAATTTGAAGATGGATTCGTTTAGAATCAGAATTATGAGGAAGGTAAACTCGATAATGGAATTCAAAAGGATTAGGGCTATTTTAGTCATTCTATGTGTACTTCAAGAATGGTCACTTGATTTAAATATTTCAATTTACGTAAAATTACGGAACGCAAACATATACAATCATAACCAGACAATAATATTAACAACAAAGTTCAAATAACATTACGGTATTCGGGATACCACCAACAAAATAATTAATCAAGAAAACACAGAATCAAGCAAAAATAACCGTTAACCCCAAGGAAACGTACTAAACATATGGTTTCGGTTGCGGTCTTGTCCTAAAAGTGAACTACCTAATGTGGGTAGACACCCTAAAATCATGACGGTGAGTCCCACCTTACTAGCACCTCAGTACAAATCCGAGGATCCTATCCTGGCCTTGAGCCGAAGCTCTGATACCATCTCTGACGGCCCGGCTCCGCGAGTCCGTCGGATAACGGTCGAAAAATTAATGTTATTTTGAAAAAAAGCGTTAAAAATATCGAATTTTTTTTTTTTAAAGGAAACTATAAATTAAAAGTTTAATAGCGGATGCGGTTTAAAGCGAAATAAGAACAATTTAGATTACTAAGTTTTAACGGAAAAATCAATTTTCCATAGTAGATGTTTAAAGCGAAAAATATTTAATCAGAACATATCAAAATATTTGAACAAAATCAACCGAGAAAGATAATTAATTAATTTGTGAAATCTTGAATCTTTGACGAAAATATAAATCATCTTTAACGAATCAAATAGTCTAAGCAAGGTTTTAAACAAAATCGAAAAAGAGCATAAATCAACCATAAAATATTACTACTCTCCCGAATACTAGGGTGGGACCGCAACCGTGATGACCTAACCGCAACCCGACTATGATTTCCAGAACATCTGAAACTGAAAAGAGTGAAACACGGAACGCATAAGTTGATCGTCCAACTTAGTGAGGCTATGTGCTAATTTGCATGGTGATGTGTGGATGCAACATATTATATAACATAAGCGTGTTATCAAGCAAATAAACATATATTCAAGACGAAAGAAACACGGAATTCACACAACCAAGAATTTGCTGATGCCGTCCTCCACTTACCCTCCATCCTCAGTCTGATGTCCATCCAAACTCACCAAGTAAGGAGCGACCTTACTATCTGAAATGCATCGACATGTCTCTGCCGGAGTTCGTCCTTACTCCCCAAGTGTTCCTCCCCACTTGGGTTGTAAGGCCAGGCCTATGGGTAACCGTGACAATCCTGCCAGCCTTTGCCGGCCAGGTTGGCATCGGGTCCATACACCAAATCAAAAGGGCCCACACAAAATCGGAAACAAACGGAAACATACAGTCGGAAACAAGCGGAACATAACATATCAAACATATTTAACATATTATCAACATTTAATAACTTATCAATTGAAATTTTGGATATCATGATAATTTCGTAAAATATATTCGCAACTAGTAGATTCGGATGTAGCATGTATTTGGATAATCACGTTGAAATGCTAAGTAATTTCATGCGAGTAATGTTGACCTCATAAGTCAACCTATTCGTGACGACATGCAAGAAAAATTAGAATATAACACATGCTTAGACTCGACCTACTAGCATATTAGACTGACACACAAATCAACACACAGCGCTCACCTTTGTCGCTTAGTATAGCGACTAAAACTCCACAAATGATGCATATCCGAAACCTGAGCAAGTACGTATACGACTTAGAATGTATCTAACAATCTTACTAAAACGTAACTAATGAAATCCTACACAAGGATTTCCTAAACTAACACATCGCACAAACGTGTTTAAAATTTACGACATTAACTCCACTTAAAAGTTATTATTTTCAGAACTCAAAATTCTAATTTCATAAAACAACGCCAAAACAACAAAATTTTCCTTTTATTTTCCAGATTTACAAAACAACCCCTAAGCTTTTATAAACATCAATTTTTCCGAAATTTTTTGCAACAAACTTTAAATCAAAAGATTTTTAACTAAACCCATATCAAAAATCAAATGAAAGTATTAAGTATCATTTTACTTCAAAAATCAAAGCTTTAAAAACCCCACAAGTTTAAAACTTTTCAAAAACACTTTCATAGTTTTGAAAACTTAACCAAACCAATTTTCTTGAAAAATAATTTAAGATCCACGCATTTAAGAAATATTTAAAAATAATCAAGCATAATTTTCACTATAAAACTGAGATTAAAAATAAGTTTTAATAACTTTTCACAAACGAAACAAAAAGTTCTTTAATTATGAACTTTCTTCGAAAAATTTACAAATATTCAATCTAAAAACTAAAATGAATAAACCACTACTTCAAATCAATAAATCAATATTTTATAAAAGAACCATGTAAAACAGCGACAAAACAGCGCATTTGACCCCTTATTTTCAGATTTACAAAAATAACCCCAAAAGTTTCAAAAACTCCCTTTTTGCAAAAACCTCAAAGCAAACTTTAAAACAAATGCTTTTAAAGTAAATTTATACCAAATATCAAACAAAAATTTAGATTTTCAGTCCATCTTACTCCCAATAAAAATTGCAGCCCTCAACCCTTCAACTTTTCAAATCTTTCAAAAATACGCCAAAGTTTTGAGAAAAATAAAAACATTAACTTTCTTACAAAAAGAAATCAAGATCCAAACATATAAGAAATATTTAAACAAAACCAAAGCAAGTCACACTAAATATTACATATGAACTCAACAACATATCACAAGGACAAACTAAACTTCTTCAACATATATATTAAAAAGAAGAAAGTAATATCACAAAGACTAAATAACACATGCATAGATGTCTTTTTACCCAAAGCAACGAAGGGGGTGAAACTCTCTTCATTTCCAGAACTCCGAAGGTGGTGGTGGCAGCTCCGGTGGCAGTGGTGGCAGCTCCGGTTGTGGTTCATAAAAAGGCCTTCAAATCCTTACTTTTCACCATTTTCTAACGGCTGTAGATTCACTTCGGGAGTTCCAAACGACGATCCGAACGGTCAATATGTAGTTCCATGTGTGTAGTACCATCACACAAAATTTGGGCATGATCCAACGGTGGACGAAGACGAAATGGTCGAAAAACCGAGGCTGGGTTGTGAAAATCCGAAAATTCTATTTCTAATGTGTTATCTCTTTCCCTCTCTCTTATTTTCTCTCTAAGTATTTTTAAGTTGTAAAGAAGATAATGTGGGTTTGAGGAGGATATTTAGTAGGTTAAAAAATCAGATTTTTTTAATATGTATACACATATACATATAATATGATAATAAAGGAGTGTTATTACTTCATATTTTCCACCAATGCATGTCAACTTAGGTGGATGAGTTTATCTACCCAAGGGCATGCTTGACAACCCTAGGAGTGTGCTAGGAGGAGAAATGATTACTCTCCTACAAATAAATCTGGAACTTGGGGCAAATTTACACTTTGCCCCACGATGTTTTGAAATCTAACATTTTTGTCCACAAAAACAAATTTTTTTGTGCATCCAAGCCCGAAATTTTCAAGAAGGTCTTGATCTTATATTAAAGTAACTTTTATATTTTTAATCATTTCAAAGTTCATAAGATCACAATATTTAATTAATTTGTATATTTTAGTTCAAATTAATGCTTAAATTTGAAAATAAAATGTAGCACTTAAATTTGGATTAAAATCCAATCGAAAGCGTTCGAAATTTTGGGGGCGTTACAATCCTCCCCCCTTAAAAGAATTTGGTCCCAAAATTCGTTCGTGAGATTTGCGTTGTACTATTAACGCCGATGATCTTACGTGATTTCGTTGGAGATCAAAATAATTTAAGTTGAGCATGCAAGATATGCTATGATATGAGATTGAAGATCAATAAAGTATATTTTTAATATGAGTGTACATATTACAAGTAATGAGGGTCCTATTTGAGCATTATAGGATGCCGTACAAGCTAGAGGCTAAGTACATACAAACTAAGGTGATTTAATCTAGCCCAAGAGAAAATCCGAGCAGGAGGCTTCGATCAAGGAGCAGCCCCCAAAATCTCCCCTTGTGTCATAAATGCTTGGTGTATTTATAGCTGAGGATGGGGATTGGCCCATGGGCTTGGGCCTGAGGTTGGCCCAATGATAGATTCGACCATGAGCCCCTCTGCTGGCGATCGGACTGAGCTAATTGGAGTTCAAAGCTTCGGGGTTGGAAATATGCACCCAGGGTCGAAATTAGGCCTTCAAGGTCGAAGTTAGGCATCCCAGGGTTGGAAATATGCACCCAGGGTCGAAATTAGGCCTTCAAGGTCGAAGTTAGGCATCCCAGGGTTGGAAATATGCACCCAGGGTCGAAATTAGGCCTTCAAGGTCGAAGTTAGGCATCCCAGGGTTGGAAATATGCACCCAGGGTCGAAATTAGGCCTTCAAGGTCGAAGTTAGGCATCCCAGGGTTGGAAATATGCACCCAGGGTCGAAATTAGGCCTTCAAGGTCGAACTCAGGGCCTCCAATGAGCTCAAGGTCGAAATTTGGGTTCTTTGATCCAGCATGAGCTCCCAGAATAAAGATTCCAAAGTACCCCTCATCAATACTCCCCCACTTCTTTGAGCGTAAAGTGAAGTTGAAGCTCGGAGAAGTAGAAAATCCTTGAGGATCGCTATTTTAGTGTTTCGGATATGCCTCGTTAAAAACCTAGCTCGGAAAAACCCAGTGGGATAAAAACCGAACCAGGGAAAAAGAGTGCATATCTTAGAAACTCCAAAATGTATTAGGGATCGAAGTTATGCATTCGGGGTCGGATTTTCTAGTCTTTGATCACACATGATTTCAATTAGCATAAGGTCAAAAATTAGGACCTTCAATGAGCATAAGGTCGAAATTTAGGATCTTCAAAGAGCATAAGGTCGAAATTAGGGTCTTCAAAGAGCATAAGGTCGAAATTTGGGTCTTCAAAGAGCATAAGGTCGAAATTAGGGTCTTCAAAGAGCATAAGGTCGAAATTAGGGTCTTCAAAGAGCATAAGGTCGAAATTAGGGTCTTCAAAGAGCATAAGGTCGAAATTTGGGACCTTCAATGAGCATAAGGTCGAAATTTTGAATTCAGAATCTATAATTTAGCCTGAGTTTCCGAAATAAAGAATCGAACCCCTAAATCGGGGATTATTGGTCGAATTTATCAAAACCCTGAAAGCTAATAACCAATAGCATACAGATCCATAATGTCCGGTTCGAAAGATTTCAAAGACAAAGCCAAGGTAGTAGAATTCGAGCTTGGAGAACATAGAATTTGATCCTTGGAGATCACAAAATTCGACTTTGGGGATCATAGAACTTGATCCTGAAAATAATAAATTCAACTTTGGAGATCATGGAATTTGATCCTTGGAATATGATCGTAGAATTTTATCTTAGCAACAGCTTTCACCCATAATAGATTTGATCTAAGGGGCATAGCAACGGCTTTCACCCTTAGTCATTTTTTATCCTTGTAATAATTTCGATCTAAGGGGCATAGCAGAGGCTTTCACCCTTAGTCGTTTTTAGAGCATTTTTAGCCCGAGGGTCCTAGCAGAGGCTTTCACCCTTGTAATAATTTCGATCTAAGGGGCATAGCAGAGGCTTTCACCCTTAGTCATTTTTTATCGGTCATAGCAACAGCTTTCACCTGAGGGTCATAGCAACGGCTTTCACCCTTTAGCTTTAATCGGTCATAGCAACAGCTTTCACCTGAGGGTCATAGCAACGGCTTTCACCCTTTAGCTTTGATCGGTCATAGCAACAGCTTTCACCGGAATATTTATTTCGATCTAAGGGGCATAGCAACGGCTTTCACCCTTAGTCGTTTTTTAGGGTCGTCACCCATTTTCTGAATCCAAGGGGCATAGCAACGGCTTTCACCCTTGGTCAATTTATTTTCGAGGGTCGTAGCAACAGCTTTCACCCTATTTGAATAATAGATTAGAGGTCAATCGTGATTCGATGATACTTGCAAGAGCATGCAATAGAAATAATAAGATCTCTGGAGATCATAGATTGAAGATAATAAAATTTTGATCCTGAAGATCGTAGATTGAAGATAATAAAATTCGAAGATCATAGAATTCGACCATGGAGACCATAAATTCGACCAAGAGAGTATAAAACTCAACCAAGAGAGTATAAAACTCAACCATGAGATCATAAATTCGACCATGAGATCATAAAACCCGATCCTGGAAACTTGACCTTGGAAATCTGAGAGTTTGATCTTGTAGATCATAAAATTCGACCATGAGAGCATGAAATTCGACCATGAGAGCATAAATTCGACCAAGAGAGTATAAAACTCAACCAAGAGAGTATAAAACTCAACCATGAGATCATAAATTCGACCATGAGATCATAAAACCCGAACCTGGAAACTTGACCTTGGAGATCTGAGAGTTTGATCTTGTAGATCATAAAATTCGACCATGAGAGCATGAAATTCGACCATGAGAGCATAAATTCGACCAAGAGAGTATAAAACTCAACCAAGAGAGTATAAAACTCAACCATGAGATCATAAATTCGACCATGAGATCATAAAACCCGATCCTGGAAACTTGACCTTAGAGATCTGAGAGTTTGATCTTGTAGATCATAAAATTCGACCATGAGAGCATGAAATTCGACCATGAGAGCATAAATTCGACCAAGAGAGTATAAAACTCAACCAAGAGAGTATAAAACTCAACCATGAGATCATAAATTCGACCATGAGATCATAAAACCCGATCCTGGAAACTTGACCTTGGAGATCTGAGAGTTTGATCTTGTAGATCATAAAATTCGACCATGAGAGCATGAAATTCGACCATGAGAGCATAAATTCGACCAAGAGAGCATAAATTCGACCAAGAGAGTATAAAACTCAACCAAGAGAGTATAAAACTCAACCATGAGATCATAAATTCGACCATGAGATCATAAAACCCGAACCTGGAAACTTGACCTTGGAGATCTGAGAGTTTGATCTTGTAGATCATAAAATTCGACCATGAGAGCATGAAATTCGACCATGAGAGCATAAATTCGACCAAGAGAGTATAAAACTCAACCAAGAGAGTATAAAACTCAACCATGAGATCATAAATTCGACCATGAGATCATAAAACCCGATCCTGGAAACTTGACCTTGGAGATCTGAGAGTTTGATCTTGTAGATCATAAAATTCGACCATGGAGGCTTGATAACTTGATCTTGATCTAAAAATTCGACCATGGAGATATGGGAATTCCCTTGATCGTACTTGAATTGCCTCGTAGTAGGCATATTTCGATCTAACACCCAAATAAGGCCCCACGGTGGGCGCCAATTGATCTTACGTGATTTCGTTGGAGATCAAAATAATTTAAGTTGAGCATGCAAGATATGCTATGATATGAGATTGAAGATCAATAAAGTATATTTTTAATATGAGTGTACATATTACAAGTAATGAGGGTCCTATTTGAGCATTATAGGATGCCGTACAAGCTAGAGGCTAAGTACATACAAACTAAGGTGATTTAATCTAGCCCAAGAGAAAATCCGAGCAGGAGGCTTCGATCAAGGAGCAGCCCCCAAAATCTCCCCTTGTGTCATAAATGCTTGGGGTATTTATAGCTGAGGATGGGGATTGGCCCATGGGCTTGGGCCTGAGGTTGGCCCAATGATAGATTCGACCATGAGCCCCTCTGCTGGCGATCGGACTGAGCTAATTGGAGTTCAAAGCTTCGGGGTTGGAAATATGCACCCAGGGTCGAAATTAGGCCTTCAAGGTCGAAGTTAGGCATCCCAGGGTTGGAAATATGCACCCAGGGTCGAAATTAGGCCTTCAAGGTCGAAGTTAGGCATCCCAGGGTTGGAAATATGCACCCAGGGTCGAAATTAGGCCTTCAAGGTCGAAGTTAGGCATCCCAGGGTTGGAAATATGCACCCAGGGTCGAAATTAGGCCTTCAAGGTCGAAGTTAGGCATCCCAGGGTTGGAAATATGCACCCAGGGTCGAAATTAGGCCTTCAAGGTCGAACTCAGGGCCTCCAATGAGCTCAAGGTCGAAATTTGGGTTCTTTGATCCAGCATGAGCTCCCAGAATAAAGATTCCAAAGTACCCCTCATCAGCCGACGTATCTTTTTTTCATGCTCTCGAAATGTTTTTCCTTACTCTGTGTGCGTCATAAAACATTTTCCTGTAGAATCTGCAGCCTTCTTGATTAAAACGGGTGTGCGAAAATATTCTCTCGTACGTTAGGCGTTTTCAAAACTCTGACGTATCTTTTTCTCTAACTCCCAAGTCGCCTTTATACTCTGACCGTGCCATAATGGAATTCACTTGTTTCTTCATCTAGACGAGTATGCAAACGTGCCTTCGTTTGTACGTTAGATATTTCTGAAGATCTTAAGAAATGCAGCCAGGTTCACGAGGATGATCGATGTAGTACTCCATATACGTTACGCATAATCATGACGTGGTAGAATGGGATACGATGATAATTCTAACTCCTATGCCGCAGATTAAGATTCTTCTCAAAAGAAAAACTACTCACATAACAATATATGGTTCAGTTTGGCCCAGAGAATTCAAAAGGTATTGAATGACGTTTGACTTGGGATTCTTGCAAGGAACAAAATTAGTCAAATGAAGAGACACGATAAGGATTAGAAAAGATGATCGAATCAAAGTGCTCAAGACGACAAGACAAGAATTAGCAATGGCAACATATAGAAGAATCAACGAAGATTGCAAAAGGACTGAAATATCGATAAGAAAGATAACCAAATGAATAGTTCGATATAAGTGACAAGGAGAAAGATTAAGGTGCAGCGATAAGAATAACGAAAGGGATGAGCCTCACCATTTCAAATGGTACAGGTAAAAGAAGATTAAAGCACGGATATCGGTAAGGATAATAGAAAGTTGAAGCAAGTATCATGACAATAATAACCAAAACATTAAAGTGTGTTTGGTCTTTTGAAAAGGAAGTCAAGATAAATGATGTGATTTAAAGATCATTTCAATAATGATTGCAACAAGATGCAATAGAAAACAAGTAAAGCTCAATAGTGAAATCTGAGAACATCGAAACGATCAAATTGAGAGAGATGGGATTAGAAATAAGTTCAAAACAATAGAAGGTAAGTCCGAAGTTCAAAATAAATTGAGACAATTCAATTCCTTCAGGAAATATAGAAGATTGTATAATTGAATACAACAAAAAAGAGTAACATGAAATCATATGAATAATTTCAAAACGATCATAACGGAATAAATGTGCTCGGAAAAAGAAGGACAAGGAACAATAACAATCATAGAATCCGACAAAAATAAATAATTTTAGTTTACGAAGTCGATACGAGAAAGTATCTCATGAAATAGGGAAGGGTAAACTCTGAACGAGTACAAAAATAAGGGATCAATATAAAAGCTTGCTAGGATACAAGAAGTCAATCCCCAATAGACAAAGACATGTTAATTGAGAGTGTCGATAAGCTCTGAAGGAAAACAGTCAAAGAGTCAGATTAAAGGTAATTAAGGGCACGGCTTGAAGAAGCCATATCAAGAATTAGGCTAAAATGATTGAAGAATATTTTACGGTAAATTACACAACATGAAGGAAAAGATACAATCGGACAATGACATTTAGAAACTTCAGAAAAGCAATAGTGAGAATGAGAAGATTAGATATGAACATAGGGTAGTTTTAGAATTCAAAATGAAGTTACTCGCTATCGATAAAAATTCATAGTTGAATGCAAGGAACGAGTAATAAACACGTTAGAACTCAAGATGATGTCAATGAAATTTGAATGATATTTTGTCTATTGAAAGAGAGATTACATACATAACAATTGTATTCATCAAAATGATGGAGAAAAGACATCAAGGGATCACAAGGTCAAAAATGAATAAGTACCAACATTAGAATAAGGGCGAAACAATTAATTATAGCGAAAATAGGCTCAAGAGAGCTTACTAAATTCGAGAGATCATTTTGAAGATGGATTCGTTTAGAATCAGAATTATGAGTAAGGTAAACTCGATAATGGAATTCAAAAGGATTAGGGCTATTTTAGTCATTCTATGTGTACTTCAAGAATGGTCACTTGATTTAAATATTTCAATTTACGTAAAATTACGGAACGCAAACATATACAATCATAACCAGACAATAATATCAACAACAAAGTTCAAATAACATTACGGTATTCGGGATACCACCAACAAAATAATTAATCAAGAAAACACAGAATCAAGCAAAAATAACCGTTAACCCCAAGGACACGTACTAAACATATGGTTTCGGTTGCGGTCTTGTCCTAAAAGTGAACTACCCAATGTGGGTAGACACCCTAAAATCATGACGGTGAGTCCCACCTTACTAGCACCTCAGTACAAATCCGAGGATCCTATCCTGGCCTTGAGCCTAAGCTCTGATACCATCTCTGACGGCCCGGCTCCGCGAGTCCGTCGGATAACGGTCGAAAAATTAATGTTATTTTGAAAAAAAGCGTTAAAAATATCGAAGTTTTTTTTTTTTAAAGGAAACTATAAATTAAAAGTTTAATAGCGGAAGCGGTTTAAAGCGAAATAAGAACAATTTAGATTACTAAGTTTTAACGGAAAAATCAATTTTCCATAGTAGATGTTTAAAGCGAAAATATTTAATCAGAACATATCAAAATATTTGAACAAAATCAACCGAGAAAGATAATTAAGTAATTTGTGAAATCTTGAATCTTTGACGAAAATATAAATCATCTTTAACGAATCAAATAGTCTAAGCAAGGTTTTAAACAAAATCGAAAAAGAGCATAAATCAACCATAAAATATTACTACTCTCCCGAATACTAGGGTGGGACCGCAACCGTGATGACCTAACCGCAACCCGACTATGATTTCCAGAACATCCGAAACTGAAAAGAGTGAAACACGGAACGCATAAGTTGATCGTCCAACTTAGTGAGGCTATGTGCTAATTTGCATGGTGATGTGTGGATGCAGTATATTATATAACATAAGCGTGTTATCAAGCAAATAAACATATATTCAAGACGAAAGAAACACGGAATTCACACAACCAAGAATTTGCTGATGCCGTCCTCCGCTTACCCTCCATCCTCAGTCTGATGTCCATCCAAACTCACCAAGTAAGGAGCGACCTTACTATCTGAAATGCATCGACATGTCTCTGCCGGAGTTCGTCCTTACTCCCCACTTGGGTTGTAAGGCCAGGCCTATGGGTAACCGTGACAATCCTGCCAGCCCTTGCCGGCCAGGTTGGCATCGGGTCCATACACCAAATCAAAAGGGCCCACACAAAATCGGAAACAAACGGAAACATACAGTCGGAAACAAACGGAACATAACATATCAAACATATTTAACATATTATCAACATTTAATAACTTAACAAATGAAATTTTAGATATCATGATAATTTAGTAAAATATATTCGCAACTAGTAGATTCGGATGTAGCATGTATTTGGATAATCACGTTGAAATGCTAATTAATTTCATGCGAGTAATGTTGACCTAATAAGTCAACCTATTCGTGACGACATGCAAGAAAAATTAGAATATAAAACATGCTTAGACTCGACCTACTAGCATATTAGACTGACACACAAATGAACACACAGCGCTCACCTTTGTCGCTTAGTATAGCTACTAAAACTCCACAAATGATGCATATCCGAAACCTGAGCAAGTACGTATACGACATAGAATGTATCTAACAATCTTACTAAAACGTAACTAATGAAATCCTACACAAGGATTTCCTAAACTAACACATCGCAGAAACGTGTTTAAAATTTACGACATCAACTCCACTTAAAAGTTATTATTTTCAGAACTCAAAATTCTAATTTCATAAAACAACGCCAAAACAACAAAATTTTCCTTTTATTTTCCAGATTTACAAAACAACCCCTAAGCTTTTATAAACATCCATTTTTCCGAAATTTTTTGCACCAAATTTTAAATCAAAAGATTTTTAACTAAACCCATATCGAAAATCAAATGAAAGTATTAAGTATCATTTTACTTCAAAAATCAAAGCTTTAAAAACCCCACAAGTTTAAAACTTTTCAAAAACACTTTCATAGTTTTGAAAACTTAACCAAACCAATTTTCTTGAAAAATAATTTAAGATCCACGCATTTAAGAAATATTTAAAAATAATCAAGCATAATTTTCACTATAAAACTGAGATTAAAAATAAGTTTTAATAACTTTTCACAAACGAAACAAAAAGTTCTTTAATTATGAACTTTCTTCGAAAAATTTACAAATATTCAATCTAAAAACTAAAATGAATAAACCACTACTTCAAATCAATAAATCAAGATTTTATAAAAGAACCATGTAAAAACAGCGACAAAACAGCGCATTTGACCCCTTATTTTCAGATTTACAAAAATAACCCCAAAAGTTTCAAAAACTCCCTTTTTGCAAAAACCTCAAAGCAAACTCTAAAACAAATGCTTTTCAAGTAATACCAAATATCAAACAAAAATTTAGATTTTCAGTCCATCTTACTCCCAATAAAAATTGCAGCCCTCAACCCTTCAACTTTTCAAATCTTTCAAAAATACCCCAAAGTTTTGAGAAAAATAAAAACATTAACTTTCTTACAAAAAGAAATCAAGATCCAAACATATAAGAAATATTTAAACAAAACCAAAGCAAGTCACACTAAATATTACATATGAACTCAACAACTTATCACAAGGACAAACTAAACTTCTTCAACATATATATTAAAAAGAAGAAAGTAATATCACAAAGACTAAATAACACATGCATAGATGTCTTTTTACCCAAAGCAACGAAGGGGGTGAAACTCTCTTCATTTCCAGAACTCCGAAGGTGGTGGTGGCAGCTCCGGTGGCAGTGGTGGCGGCTCCGGTTGTGGTTCATAAAAAGGCCTTCAAATCCTTACTTTTCACCATTTTCTAACGGCTGTAGATTCACTTCAGGAGTTCCAAACGACGATCTGAACGGTCAATATGTAGATCCACGTGTGTAGAACCATCACACAAAATTTGGGCATGATCCAACGGTGGACGAATACGAAATGGTCAAAAAACCGAGGCTGAGTTGTGAAAATCCGAAAATTCTATTTCTAATGTGTTATCTCTTTCCCTCTCTCTTATTTTCTCTCTAAGTATTTTTAAGTTGTAAAGAAGATAATCTGGGTTTGAGGAGGATATTTATTAGGTTATAAAATCAGATTTTTTTAATATGTATACACATATACATATAATATGATAATAAAGGAGTGTTATTACTTCATATTTTCCACCAATGCATGTCAACTTAGGTGGATGAGTTTATCTACCCAAGGGCATGCTTGACAACCCTAGGAGTGTGCTAGGAGGAGAAATGATTACTCTCCTACAAAAAAATCTGGAACTTGGGGCAAATTTACACTTTGCCCCCCGAAGTTTTGAAATCTTACATTTTTGTCCACAAAACAAATTTTGTTGTGCATCCAAGCCCGAAATTTTCAAGAAGGTCTTGATCCTATATTAAAGTAACTTTTATATTTTTAATCATTTCAAAGTTCATAAGATCACAATATTTAATTAATTTGTATATTTTAGTTCAAATTAATGCTTAACTTTGAAAATAAAATGTAGCACTTAAATTTGGATTAAAATCCAATCGAAAGCGTTCGAAATTTTGGGGGCGTTACAAATCAGACAAGGCCGCAACCCGTCCGCCCTGGATCAAAGGAACATACCATAATCCCTATCGAGGATGACGTAGTCGACGCAATTCCTAATCGACCACGAACCATGCGATTCTCGGAGAGAGAAATTGAAAAGATGGTAGAGGAACGTCTGGAACAACGTCTACGAACTGTTCAAAATCCACGGGCCAGAAGCACAGAATTCCAATAGAGCCTAGCGGCATGCTCCCTCTTCTGCAAGGAAATAAAAGAAGCGCAGTCATCAGGACATGTTCCGGGATGACTACCCAGATATGACGGAACGACCGACCCGTATGATTATATATTCAGCTTTACTAACATGATAAATTTAGATGCTCACTCGGCTGAATTCACTGCAAAACTGAAGGTCACCACATTTGAGGGGCTAGCTTTGGACTGGTTTGCAAAACAAACCGCTAATTCCATATTCAGCTTTAGGGAATTATGCAATAAGCTAACTCAGCAGTTCGCTAGCCAGAAGAGACAGAAACTGCCAATGAGCTACCTAGGGACCATCCATCAACAAGACGGATAAACCCTCCATTCCTGGTTGGCAAGATTCAACGTAGAATTGCTTAAAATCGACTCCCCAAATATAGATTACATAATCTCCATTCTCTTCGATCTCACCAAAAACAGGCAATTCGGGAATGCCCTCAGTAGAAAGCAACCTAGAACGTTTGCTGATATTATGGCTTTGGCATCAAAATACATGACCCAAGAGGAGATGAACTCCTTTAAAGACAAGAATAAATATAAAGCTCCCGCCTCCGGTTCCAAACGGCAAGATAGAATTCCCGCTAAAAAATCCACGGATTACGATTGATCCACTAGAAGAGGCAATGTCTTCCAGCGATTAGAATATAATCGAAACGACCAAGACAGACGACCAAATGTCTATCAAAGACCTAGGTCAGCTGAGCCAGCGAACAGGAGCAGAATCAACCAAGTAGAATACCCCAGGCTAACAATTCCAATAGAAGAAATCTTGGTAGTACTCGAGAGGAACAATTGGATCCCGACAGCAAAGAGAATCGCTCAGCCAAGGCCAGGGGCACGAAACTATAATCTATACTGTAGATATCACCGCGCACAGGGACATCGCACCGAAGACTGTTTTCACCTTAAAAAAGAAATTGAAATATTAATCAAACGAGGAAAATTAGATGATTATTTAAGGCGGAACAACCGCAAAAGGGGAAGAAGTCGGAGCCCTCGGAATAATAACCGAAGAGGAAGCTCTCAAAGAAAGTCGCCTAACTATGGCCCCCCACAAGAGTTCAACGATGGTCAGGTCAATGGTACCATCCATACGATCTCAGGAGGACTAGCCGGCGGGGACAGTCGCAACGCTCGTCGCAGGACCGCCAGGTCCATAATGGGAAGCGCTAGGTACCCAAAGGAAATATGTACGCTAGAAAGCAAATCACCTAAGCACCAGCTGATCAGTTTCGATGAGAGCGAAATACCAAAGAACTTCGTTTGGGACACAAAAGAAGACAACCCTGATTTCCCAATGGTTGTATCGCTAGAAATTGCGAACTATAATGTTAAAAGGATCCTGATCGATAATGGAAGCTCGGCCAACATCATCTCTAAAGAGGTTTTAGCCAGGTGAACTTGGGACAAATAACATTCCAAAAGGTAGCTACGCCTCTAGTAGGATTTGGAGGCTCCGAAATTGTCCCCTGTGGCACGATAGTGATTTAATCGCTTTTCGTTGGGTAAGATTAAATCAATAATATGTAATTAGGAGGTCAGGTTTAGTACGAATTATAGGGCTCTGTTACTTTATTCTGGATGGATCAATCTCAAGGAAGAACAATTATGTAAAAGAACAAAAGGTAAACGAGACAATCAATGAGTTAATCAGTAAATAGTATAGCAAAAGCTTTTCTATTCAATGTGTTATTAGATTGACAAAGTATGTAGGCGTCAGCTCCTATCGTGTCTAATACAACGTTTTAACTAGGTATTTATATGATATTAACCCTAGCTTTACAAGGAAACATAGTCCTAATAGGACTCAGCATAACTGTCCCACTCGAGTTAGGATTGTAACCTGATCGCCGAGGAGGATCGTCTCTGATCGGGTCGATGGATGATCCCAGATGAGCTTGTATGGTCGAACCGATCTGATATCCCCTAGTCGATTCAAATATTATAAGGGGTGCGAAATAGCCCCCATCAGTACTCCCTCACTTCTTCGAGCGTATATGTAGTAGAAGCTCGTAGAAGTAGATGGTAGATTACGACCGTATTTTTTATGAAATGTGCCTCGTTAAAAACCTTTCTTAGGAAAAAACCCTGTGGGAAAAAATCCTAAGTAAGGAAAAGAGTGCTACACCTCATAAATAGTCGTGTTGTCGTTCCAATCATGAACTATCACGCGTCTCTTTGAGAAAACACTTCAATTTTTTCTGCCACTTGGCGGGAATGTGATCAGCCGTGAGAAGTTCGAAACGTCTTTTCATCTTTCTTTATAAATAGGTGATCGTTGTTTCAGTCATCTTTTACTTTCAACTTCCAATATTCCGCAATCATTTTCTTATTCGCTCATTTCTTTTCTAACTTGCTCTTATCGACTCGTATTCTTTGAGGATCCTAAAAAATGGCTTCCATCTAAAGAAAATCTTCTTCCTTAATCAAAGAAAGAGTTACTCCTAATGTCGAGGAGGAGGTTCCCCCGAGCTCTTTGACAGAGCAGATAGGAGCGTCTGAATTCACTGTCCCTGACGAGGATAATTTTAGTGTGCAAATTATATCTGATACGGATGTTGCCGCCAGGGCCAAGAAGGGCAAAGGTACGGTTCCTCAAATTTCTGAACCAGTTGAGGACCGAGGAGACTTTCCACGAGGTCGTGGATAACTACGCGAAATATTTTCTGGAAGGTTCTAAGATTATTCTCCCTTCTCCTTCGGACAGGGTTACTTCTCCGCCGGAAGGTTGTCGAGCCTTCTATACCGTTCATTTCAATTATGGCTTACGTCTTCCTTTGTTTGCTCTATTTCTTGACATTTTGAAAATATTCAGCGTATCTTTGACAAAATTGGTTCCAAATTTTGTGGCTTTCGTGGTGGCCTTTTCCGTTTTGGTGATAGCAAAAGGATTTCAGCCTTCTTTCCGTAATTTTACGCAATTGTTCCGTTTTAATGTTTCTAGTTCTTCCAATCGCGGATATTTCTTTGCTAGTCAGAAGACTAGTCGCTCCATTTTCTACTCCCCTGTTTCTAGCAATCCTTGCTGGAAATCTCATTTTTTCTTCGTAGAACCACCTTCTCATAATTCTTTGGCGATTGGCTCAACTGAGGCCTTTTCATGGGACCATGATTTCAAATGGATTTATGGTGGTCGCTTGGCGACTGGCGATCTTATCCCTGACGATCCTCAATTGATTGGCGAAATTCAGGGAATGCGCGCCGACAAATACCAAAGTGCTCTTCTTATTGGTGAGGCTTTCTTCGCAAGGCGGGACTGAGTTCTCATAATTTTTCCATTTCTTCCCCCTCTCAATCATTGGTTACGTATATTTCTTTTGTATCCACTCATTACAATCCCTTTTAACATCATGTCTAACTTTGACTTTGTTTCATTTCAGCTCTCATGGTAGAAAATTCCCGGCGTTCTTCTAAGGGAAAAATGGTTTTATCCAAATCCACAAAAACCATTGAGAACTTCCCTATCGAACAGAGAGCATCCCGAAAAAGAAAATTGGAATTGGGCCATAACTCTGAGGAAAACAGGGAGGAATCTCCGGATTCTTCCCAAGAATCTCCCTTCGGTAAGGGGACCGGATCCGGCTATCCTCCCTTCCATCTTCGAACCTCTCTAGGTATTCGTGGGTGCCGTAGCTGGTCTATGCCCCATCCTAACGACAAGCCGGTGGAGAGAAAAAGGTGTTACTATGGTCGCTCTGGTGAGGACGTGTCTCTACAAGGTGAGAATCATCCGGAGCCCACTCTTGTCGAGATGATCGAGGACTATCTACAGGGGAGGAGAGCCGCCGGTTATCCTGAGAATGATTCTCTAGTTCATGATGAGAGCGAGAATGCGGTGGACAAGGCAACTCGTGTGCTTCTTTCTGGTGTGTTTACTCGCGATATGAACAAGCTCCTTCGGAAGGATCCTTTGGAGAAATTTCAGCGAGCTTCTCTTTATGCTGAAAAGGTGATCTCCTTTTATATGCACTCGTAGGGTAATTTTCTTTAATGAATACTTCAGCTTGCTAATTTATTTCTTTTATTATTTTCTCTTTCAGACTAAAACTTGTTTGGCATCATATGCCTACGAAACCGCTCTCTGGAAACAACAATGTGAGTTTCTGGACGAGAAATACAAGACTTTACTTCATAAGACTTCTGGTTCAGAGGTTGGTCCCTCGATGTATTCTTCTCTTCCGATCGTAGAGACTCGGGCTACAGGGACTGATGACCAGGTGATTAAAGATAAGGTTCTGGAGACTTCCCGCGCTCAAGAACAAGTCAATCAATTGGCTAAAAAGTTGGAAGATTATCAATTTCAGAGTACTGCTCGAATTAGCGAGCTGGAATCTCAGGTGTTAAGCCTTCAAGCCTCTTTGGAGGAGTATGATAAGGATATTCCCCTTAGTGGCCTAAAGGATCGCTACGGTCGGAATCCTGATGAAAGAGTTATTCGTGAATTCCTCAATTCACCTGTTCATACAGCGTTGGTGTATCGAATGGTTGGTCCGCTCTTAGAAAGTACTTTAAAGAAGGCGATCCATCAGTTGGTGGCTCTGGAACTGATTGAAGATCGTCGAATGGAATATTTCAAAGCAGCACTTGTTAGGCTGAATCGTTACGGCGAGGAATATTCTCCTTCCGAGCTG
Source organism: Penstemon eatonii (assembly GCA_038501285.1). Taxonomy (NCBI): domain Eukaryota; kingdom Viridiplantae; phylum Streptophyta; class Magnoliopsida; order Lamiales; family Plantaginaceae; genus Penstemon; species Penstemon eatonii. The sequence goes on along the minus strand of CM076712.1, from coordinate 16,944,215 downwards.
CCAGACGTCATTTATCAACAATTTCCTTTGTCTCTCCTTGTCGAAGAGTTCGGGAAGCCATTGCCGATTCCTCCCTCGGATATCAATGATGAGGTCAATATTAATTTTATCGGACCAGAGGAAGAGGGGGAGAATGTGGAGGCAGCGGACGATGGAGCGGATGAAGGAGTGGTCGCTGATGAACAGGGAGTCCCGGATGGCGACCAGGTTGTGTGAAGAGGGAGTGATCCGTCGACCCGTGGAACAATCCCTTGTGACGGTTAACATGACACGGCTTGTAATATTACCTTTTTATCCTCTTGTACAATAGACGATTCATATTCTGACAGTTACGCCTTTTCGGCTTCTCTGTAATAATTTAGACAAGTTATTAACTTTGTCGTAATCATTATGCTTATGTCTTTTCGAATTCTTGCGGCTGTTCACAGGCTAATCTCTGTGATTCGCGCCCATTCTTTTAGGTCTCTCGCGTCTTTTCGTATAGTATAAATACAAGCGGTGAAAATTTTACTCGCTATTTACCGCTTTTACTCAACTTCAATAGAATACTCTCTTGCTAGGAGGTCGATAAGCTTTCTCGATAACCAAAGTTTCTTTTTTATTTCCGAACATGAGTAATCTTTTTGGTAATACTTCGAAGCGTCCCTCCCGCGAAAATAGTAGAAGTGCTAGACCTAAAAGGTCTCGTACAGAGGGTGTTGGATGAAGATGAAGATGAAAGAAGACAAGTAATTAAGGGAAGGTTTTGATGATTTCCAAAACATCATAATCAGCTAAGTATGGTAAGCTTAGTTCCCTTAGAAGAATTTTGAACAAGTAAAAGAAGACATCAGAAGAGTTCAAAGTTCAAAGCTCAGAAGACTAGTGATCTCTTGCTGAAACAGCGAACAGAAGGGTAGATCATCAGCCGAGTCAAATCAGATGAGTTCAGTATTTGATCAGCAGAGTATCTATCAGCAGAGTCGTTTTGATCAGCAGAGTAGAAGAGGTCAAGAGATTAGTCCAACGGTAATAAATGCACTTGGTGTAATAAATGCTGTAAGAGAAGGGTAGTAATGGCAAATGATTGAAGATATCCTCGGATCAGCAGAGTGCATTAAATGCAGCATTAAATGCGATGGACAGAAAGGTACTGTACACAGTACGGAATGCTGCAGGGAGCCGTTTCAAAAAGAGCTGAAGGATGGATTTGATTTGTGACTTGCCTTCAACGGTCATAATTTCATCTCCAAGTATAAATAGAGCTGAATTTCAAATCGAGCTGTACACAACAACAATCAGAGATCGAAATTTTGAAGCAGAATTTCTCTAAGTCTCAAAAGCTCGAACAGCTCACTCGTCTGGTGGAAGTCATCTGTTGACAGAAACCCAGTTGAAGAAATCAGAAAAACATTATCTGAGTGATTTTGTGATAGCTAAGTGTTGTGCGAAGTGAGAATCCATCTGTGTGAGTGATTCTACTTTAGAGGATAGGTTTTCTTTGTGAATTCCTATTGTGAGCTTACAGCCTTCTCATTAGTTGTTTAGGTGTAAGTGGAGAAATATTGTAATCTTTGTGATTATAGTATAACCCAGAATCTGTGTGATCTGGAAGAGTGGACTAAAGGATTTTTATCCATATAACCACTATAAAAATTCTTTGTGTTATCTTGCATTTAAGGTTTTCTTGCATATTTTAAAGTTTGCATTTTAAACACTTTGAATCAAACAAAAGATTTTATAAGGAGTTTGAAAACTGGGGATAAAATCTTTTGGAATTTAGTTTACTTATGAAAAACACTTTTAAAACAATCCGCTGCAAGTATACTCTTGGAAAACTGTTTTGCTGATAAAACAGCTAAGTCATTGTAAGAAGAGTGGTCAGTCGTCTGTTCAAGATTTGTTCACGATCAGACTAGTCTGCTTACTGTTCTTCATCAGCTTAGTCTGCTGACAGAAGACTGAAAAGTTTTTAAGTTCAAAAATTTTCAGAGGTCTATTCACCCCCCCCCTCTAGACCTCATCTGACCACTTGGGACCAACAAGTGGTATCAGAGCAGGTGGTTCATTAGAATCAGCTGCCTGATCAACGAGCTTGATCCGAGTGTTTTTCAAAGGTTTTCAAAACTTTTCAAAAGAGCATCTTTTTGAAAAATATAAACTTTTTGAAAAATGGATTGTATCAGCCATGTTCCCCACATTGCTGGTATGTCCTTTGAGGACTGGAAAATCAGAATGGAGATTTTCCTTGCTGCCTATAATGACAACATGCACACATGTATCATTAAAGGTCCATTCAGATTCACAAAGACCATAAAGATAAATGAAGTAGATACGGTTGTGGAGAAAGACCTTCATGAGATGACTCCAGAAGAGATAAAGCTTTACAATCTTGATAAAGTTGGGAGATTCATCATGACCAAAGCCCTGGATAATGATCGGTTTGACAAGGTCAAACATTGCAAAACCGCAAAGGAGATGTGGGACAAGGTCAGAGACATGAGTGAAGGAAATGATGCTATTAAAGAGCATCAGCTCAGTGTTGCATTGGAAAAGCTGGACAACTTCAAGATGAAGTCTGGAGAAACCATTGATCAGATGGATACCAGATTCACCAGAACTCTGAACGAAGTTTTGAAGCTGGGAAAGACTTTCACTGACAAAGAAATTTCTGTCAGAGTACTGGAGGCTCTACCATCCAAGTTCAACATGAAGGTGACAGCAATGGAAGAATCAAGAGATCTGGGCAAGATTTCTCTAACAGAACTGTTCTCCGCACTCAAGGCTTATGAGTATAAACTGCCAAGGATGGGAATTGAAGAAATCTCAACTTCAGGACCCACAGCTGCACTTGTTGCTGCTGAAAACACCAGAAGACCAGCACAGAAAAGCAAAGAAGTGGACTCATCTGATGAAGCCACTCTACTCAACAAAAAGGAGTACACTGCTGGAGATGTAGCATTATTGATGAACAACTTCAAGAAGTTCTATAAGAGAAAGATGAAAAACAAATACAATCATGCTGCTTCTACTTCTAAACCTAACTTTTCTTCTCAAGATAAAGAGGATTATAAATCAAAACTGATGTGTTACAACTGCAGGAAATTGGGACACTTCATAAGAGACTGCCCATACCCAAAAGCAGAGAAGTACACTGAGGAAGAGAAGAAAATGAGAAAAGAAAGAAAGCATCAGAGAGGCAAGGCAATGATGGCTGAAGCAGAAAAGCCAGCTGCTGTCTACTCATCTGATTCAGACTCAGACTCGTCTGATGAAGAATCTTCTGATGAAGAAAAACCTGCTCTCCTGTGCCTGATGGCAAAGGACTCTGATGACTCTGAGGATGAGGTAACTCCTCTTAATGATGAATTATTTAATTCATTTGAACAAATGATGCTTAACAATACTGGTATTGCTGAAGCATATAAAAAGCTTAAGGAAGAGATGATCCTGCTAAAAGAGCAAAATAGTTCACTGAAACTTTTAGCTGAGAAGCCAAAAGAATCAGCTGAATATAAACAGCTTGAGCAAGAACATGAATCTCTGAAAGCTGAGTGTGAGGTTTATAAAGGAAAAATCATGGAACTTGAGAAAATTATTGAGTCTCATGATAAGTCTACTGTTGCATCCATGCATACATCTAAGAAACAGGAGACACCTTTAGTAAAGGATAAGCTAGAATTGAATCATACTGAAAAATTTATTTCTGCTGACAATAGTAAGGTCATTCTGTATGTTCAAACCTCTAGACCTACCTCAACTGAGAAAGTGGTAAAGGAGAAGAAATCTCCTAAGGCTAAAAAGAGCAAAGAGCCTAGTGTAGGAAATCAGACTAGTAAGACCAAACAGCAGAGTCCTAAGAAGTCTGCTGATAAAGCTAAAGTCAATCAGACTAGTGGTAAAACTAAGTCAAAATCAAATGAGCAAGCATCTAGTAAACCAAAGAAGCATAAGAATAAGAAAAATCAAAATGCTTGGTATGGAAATGAGTCATATTATGTGCATCCTGCTGCATATCATCCTATGTATCATGCACCTCAGTTTCCTAATTACTATGCACCTTACCCTGCTCATCCAATGCATGCATACCCTGCTTATCATGCACCTTACCCTGCTTATGAACATTATTCACATCATACTGATCATCAACATGACTTATCTGATAACTATGATAAAAATGAAACTGTTCATGCTCCTAAAACTCAGAAACCTAAGAAGCCTAAGACTTCAACATCTTGGGTTGTCAAGGGTGGAACTAATCCTTCAGGACCCTCTCAATAAGGGTACCTAAAACAATTTTATTTTTGTTTTGTAGGTTAGGATTAGGAGTAGGAGTAAAGTAGAGAAGATTTGGTACTTGGACAGTGGATGTTCAAGACACATGTGTGGAAACATACATGAGTTGACTGATGCAGTTGCTGTGGATGGTCCAAAAGTCACTTTTGGAGACAGCAAAGAAGGCAAGATTAAAGCTAAATGAAGATTAATCAAGGGAAACATAGAGATATCTGACGTCTCCTATGTTAAAGGCCTAAAATATAATCTGCTGAGCATAAGTCAATTTTGTGACAAGGGATATTCAGTCATCTTCTCAACAGATAAGTGCTACGTTGAACAAATTGGTACAAAGAAGGTAATTTTATCTGGGAGACGACAAGGAAATATCTATATAGTCGACTGGAATTCTGTTGACAAGAATTCAAGTGTTTGTTTGGTGGCATCTGCACCAAGTGAAGTCAGTTGGCTATGGCACAAGAGGATGAATCATTTAAACTTCAAGACCATAAACAGATTAATCAAGAATGATTTGGTAGAAGGGATTCCAAAAGCAGTCATGAGCAAAGACAAGCTCTGTGATGCATGTCAGAAGGGTAAACAAATCAAGTCATCATTCAAAGAAAAGAAGCACCAATCTTCTGGAAGAATATTGGAGCTGTTGCATATGGACTTATTTGGACCCATTGATCCAGTCAGCAATGGTGGAAAGAAATACTGCCTAGCTGTTGTGGATGATTATTCAAGATATACTTGGGTGATTTTCATGAAGAAGAAAAGTGAAACCAAGGAACATCTTACCAATCTGATGGAACTGATCCAGAATGAAAAGAGTATTAAGATATTGAAGATCAGATCAGATAGAGGGACAGAGTTTACAAACTCTACTGTTGAAGAGTACTGTAACTTGAAGGGAATACATCATGAGTATTCTGCTGCAAGAACCCCTCAACAGAATGGTGTTGCTGAAAGGAGAAACAGAACACTAAAAGAAGCTGTCAGAACCATGATAGCTGAAGCTAAGCTGCCTCAAAGATTTTGGGCAGAAGCAACAAACACAGCATGCTTTACCCAGAACAGATGTATGATCAACAAAAATCAGAACAAGACTCCATATGAAGTTTGGAACAACAGAAAGCCAAACATTCATTACTTTAAGATTTTTGGTTGTAAATGTTTTGTATTGAATAATGGGAAAAATCACCTTACTGCATTTGCAGAAAAGGCTGATGAAGCTGTCTTTGTAGGATACTCATCTGTTAGTAAGGCTTATAGAGTTTTTAACAAAAGAACATTACTAATAGAAGAATCTATCCATGTAGTATTTGATGAGCCAAGTCAATCTTCTGAAAAGAATCAAAGTGTAAATCAAAATCTGTCTGCTGATTTACAGAAGTTAGACGTTGGAAGAAATGAAGAATATGTTCCCATCATACTACCTAATCTAAGTTCAGCTGCTAACTCAAGTGCTGTTCATAATCACAGTGCTGATTGTCTAACAGACGAGTTGCAAACAGCTGACAGACCAGAGACTGTTCAACAGACGGCAAATGTTCAACAGACTACTACTGGAACTCCAACAGTAGTGTTGCAAGATCAAGACAGAGGACAACATCCTGATTTGCAACCTGATCTCAGATGGCTCAAGAATCACCCCCCTGAGTTAGTCATTGGTGATCCTTTAGATAGAGTGAAAACAAGAAGAGCAGCTGCACAAGATGCTATGTTTGTCACATTCCTATCTCAAATAGAGCCTAAACAAATTGAAGAAGCTCTAAATGACTCCTTCTGGATAGAAGCTATGCAAGAAGAGTTGAATCAATTTGAAAGGAATGAAGTCTGGTACTTAGTTCCTAGACCAAGTCATCAAAGAGTAATTGGCACTAAGTGGGTTTTCAGAAATAAGATGAATGAAGATGGTGTTGTCACCAGAAACAAAGCAAGACTAGTGGCCAAGGGTTATTGTCAAGAAGAAGGAATTGACTTTGATGAAACTTTTGCACCAGTAGCAAGACTTGAAGCAATCAGACTGTTTCTTGCCTATGCTGCTCATAAGAACTTCACTGTCTATCAGATGGATGTGAAGTCTGCTTTTCTCAATGGAGAATTGCAAGAAGAAGTGTATGTTGAACAACCTCCTGGATTTGAAGTCTATCAAGAAGAAGACAAAGTATATCGTCTGAAGAAAGCCCTTTATGGACTGAAACAGGCTCCAAGAGCATGGTATGATACCCTATCTGATTTTCTTTTAATTAAAGGATTTCGTAAAGGTAAGGTAGATAAAACCTTGTTCACAATTGAATGGGAAAATCATATATTACTTGTGCAAATATATGTGGACGATATTATTTTTGGTTCAACTAACCAACAGATGTGTGATAAGTTCTCCAAGCTGATGCAGAATAAGTTTGAAATGAGCATGATGGGTGAACTTAACTATTTTCTTGGATTGCAAGTTAGACAGTTGCCTGATGGGATATTCATCAGCCAAGCAAAGTACACAAGAGATCTGTTCAAAAAATTTGGTATGGAAACTAGCTCAACAGCTACCATTCCTATGTCTACAAGTCTTCGTTTGGATAAAGATGAAGATGGCAAATCAGTGGACATAACCAAATATAGAGGCATTATTGGTTCATTGTTGTATCTAACAGCAAGCAGACCTGATATAATGTACTCAGTTGGAGTCTGTGCAAGATTTCAATCAAACCCCAAAGAATCTCATCTCTTAGCTGCCAAGAGGATATTGAAGTATGTTAAAGGCACTCAAGAATTGGGATTGTGGTATCCTAGAGAATCTGGATTTGAACTAATTGGCTATTCAGATTCAGACCTTGCTGGCTGCAAGATTGACAGAAAGAGCACAACAGGTGCCTGTCAGTTCTTAGGCAGTCGTCTGATCTCATGGATGAGTAAGAAGCAAACCTCAGTTTCTATATCTACTGCTGAAGCTGAATATATAGCTGCTGGAGCTTGCTGTGCACAGATACTTTGGTTGAAGCATCAACTAGAAGACTACAACATCAAGATCAGTGGAATTCCAATCTACTGTGACAATACAAGTGCAATCTCACTTACTCAAAACACTACAAGTCATTCAAGGACTAAACATATTGAGATTAAACATCATTTCATTAGAGATCATGTTGAAAAAGGCAATGTTTTGATTGAGTATGTTCATACTGATAATCAGATTGCTGACATCTTCACCAAACCTCTTAGTGAAGCAAGGTTCTCAACTCTAAGAGCTGAGTTAGGATTACTTAACCTGGATGCATAAGCTGAGGGGGAACTCATCAGAAGACTGGAGTTCAACAGCTTAGTCATCAGTTATTTCATTCAAGAATTAACTCTCAACAGACTAGTTAACTTATGAATTCTTAAAGACAGGGGGAACGTGTAAGACTAGCGGTACTTCTGCTCTAAAAGATGAAATCTGTTAATGACAGTTAGTTGAAGTTATGTTACCAAGAAAATGTGTTCTTAATTCTTGAAGATTGAAGATTATTTTATCTTGCTGGATTGACAAACAGCAGAGGAAGATTACTAGCTATTGGCATTCTCTAGTAATATCAGATAACAGATCACTCGTCTGTCAGATAAGTTAAACTCTACTCATCTGATATCTTATATAAGCATGGTCATAAAACGTATCTTTAGAAACACGCTTTTATAAGTAAACAGATTAGTGTCGATAGAGTTTCCCGCCCATCTGACATTAAAATAATAAAATTGAAATCCGCGACTCTCATCCGCACGATTAAAAACTGTCAGATTAGATCAACGGATTAGATAAATCACGAAAACCAAATCAAAAGGAAACCTATAAAATCCGATCTGAACAGAATAGTCATCTTACGCACTCAAAAACTCTCAAACTCTTAACTCTCAAACCCTACTGTTTCGAAAGTTCACTGTTCTTTTGCAGAATCTACTCTCTAATCTCTGAAAATGGACAAGATTGTTGAGGGAAGATACTTCAACTACAGCAAATTTCATTTCTCTGGCACCGATTTGATGCGCTCTCTACTGGTAAAGATCAAAGAAGCATCACTGGTTCCTGTTTTGGAGGCTCACGAAGATAGAGTCTACTTAGAGGATGTCTACCACTTCTACCTGACCAGAAAATTCAACGATGATGACACTGTTATGACTGCTGTCATTGGTGGTAAGAAAATCGCTATATCTGCTGCTGTTCTTAATGAAGTTTATAAGTTGACAGACAAGGGAGGAGATGTGACCTCGTTAGGGTCAGAAAAAGAAGAGGAATTTTGGGGTATTTGTGCTAAGAAGGGAGAGAAGATGACTGGGACTTTGATGAAGACCCAGCTGAAGGATGAATACCAAAGATTTGCTGATATCATAGCAAAGGTTCTGGATTGTGCTACGGGTTCTTTGGATGGGTTGCCAAGGAAAAGATACTACACAATGGTGTGTATCTACTATGGGATGAAAGTGAACTGGGCTGCTCATGTTTATGAGCTGTTAAGTGACAAAAGGCATTCTCATGCCATTCTGCTGAGTAACTTGTTTGCTTCTCTGCAATGCCCTATGGGTGGAGGAAAACAAACCCATGGAAGCAAAGAATTCAAACTCTACGAACCAGTGAGGCAACTGGTGGAAAAACCAAAGAGAAAAGCCCCCAAACAGTCTAAGAAGACTCCTTCTAAGAAAAGCAAGAAGGAAGGTCAGACTAGTCAGTCTGCTGAGCCAACAGCACAGTCTGCTGTTGTGGCTGGATCAGCAGAACCCGAAATTGAAGTCTCTAAGAAGGTGGTAGATGACTTCACTGTTGAAATTGAAAATATGAAGACAGGGTCATCCTCTGAAGAAACTGAATCTGAAGAGGAAATTCCACTTCAAAGGTTGAAGAGACTAAGGACTAGGAGTGAAGCAAGGGGACCTCCTACTGCCAACCCCCCTGCTGTCAAGAAAATTCCTAAGTCAAAGGCCAAGAGAAAGGTCACTTTCCCTGAAGAGCCTGTTGAAACTGTAAGAAAAACAACAACTGAAGCAGAAAGGCCATTAAATGTTGAAGAACCAGTTGTTGAAGCTGCTAAGGCTGCTACTGCTGAGCCTGAAAGTGTTCCTACAGTTGAAGTGACAACAGAAGCCTCAACTGCTGCACTATCTGCTGATATAGAAAAGGACCAGCAGACTAGTACATCACTAGAGGGAAAAATTCTGTTGCTGCATCCTAATCCAGTTGCTGCAACACCTATCCAAGCAGTTGAAAGCCCTGAATCTAGAAGAAAGAGGTTAGGCAAAACCTCAACTTATGTGACTGCTGCAGAGAAGATGAGACTGGACGCTGCTGAAAAGCAAAGGATTGCTGCAGAGAAAGCAGAAGAAGATAGGCTGAAAAGCCTAGAGTTAAAAAGGCTGGAAGAAGAAGCCAGCAAAATGACTCAAGAGCAGAGAGATGCTTTTGAGGCAGCAGAGTTGGCTGCTGTCATTGAAGCAAGCATCAAGGATGCTCATGGTCCTCAGCGTACTGGTGGGATAGTTATTGGTGAGCAAAGAGATCCAAATAAACCAATACCAGCTATGCCTGCACCTAAGATTAAGGAAAAGAGAAGAGAAGAAATAAGATTATCTCTTGAAATTGTCAGGGAAGACCCTGCAATTTTTGAAGAATTTCTCAGAAGATTAGACGCTGAAAATGAAAGAGTCAACCGTCTGACACTCTTCCTTTCTGAAAAGATTAAATACAACAGATGGAGAGAATTCAGATTAACAAAGAGTCCTGCTGAAATGGCCAAGTGGAAAGAATTCAAGGCTACAGAAGAATGGTTACTTAAGTGGCTTGAAACAGATTCTCTCATTCAAGCACTTGATTCAGAATTCTTTCTGGACAGGTTAAGGATGAGGATATGTCACATAGTCAAGGAAGAGGCTAAGAAGATCTTTGCATCCATTTCTGAGGATTTTGATGACTCAGTTGATCTCAAAGAAAGATCTATTAAGTTGGCTATTGCTCAAGCAATGGAGCTTTGGGCCAAGAAAGCAAGGAAGTTAAGGGGACAACCAAGCTCACTGGTCCCACTTCCTAACATCAAGCACATTGTCTATGGACCAAACATCAAACCCTATGAAGAGCTGCCAGAGGAACCAACAACTACTTTTATTCCTCTTGACAACTTTACTTGGATTTGTAACAGGTCAGCAGTGGACAATGAAGGACTGATGCAGACAGTTGAAACTGTCAAGAAGATAATATCACCTGCTAATGAAGAGAAAGACAAGTCTTCTGATCAACCAAAGCAAATTGAGGGTACTTCAGACCCATCTGATCAAGACAAAGTGCAGGATGATAAGTCTGATGCTGCTGATGAATCAAAGAAGGAAGAAGAAATTCCAGCAGATCAGTTAAAGGAGAAAGAAGTTGTTACTGAAGATGATGATCAAGCTAAGGAGAAGGAAAGCACTCCAAGCCTTGCTGATAGCTCAGCAGATCAGTCTCTTGCACTGACAACTCAACCAACAGAGCAACTTACCAAAGAAACACCTGCTGCTACAACAGAGACAAATCTGTTAGACTCCATTCATCAAATGTTTACCAAATCCATGAAGGAGATGAAAGAAGAGTTAAAAGCAGAAGTGTTAGCTGCTGTTCATCAACCTATTCAGAAGGTTGCTGCTGCTGTTCCTACTGATTTAATGAAAGATACTGCTCAGAATGTACAATCTATATGTCAGGATATGGATATACTAAGGAGAAGGACACAAAGCACTACTGAAGGTTGGAAAAACATTGAACAGACTGTTGAATTGGCACTCCAAGCAGAAGATGAAGTCATGGGCAACATGATGAACGACTTCAAGGCTTCATCAAATTGGATTCTGGGAACTCAAATCCAATTAGGTGATCAAGGAGAAGATCTGCTCAAGGAGATGAGAGCATTCAAAGCCAATCAACTCAGACAGCAAGCTCAGATCAATGCAATGGAGGAGAACATCAAACTTCTATGTGATTCTCTTCTAATTACACCATTGTACCACAATATCCACCTGTCCCTGCTGATGATGACAAAAAGGGGGAAGAAAGGATATTTGGACAGATGAGAGTTGGAACTTCCTATGAAAGAGTCAGAAGATCTGTTGAAGAGGAAGAAGACAACCAAGATGAAGCAACTGAAGTGTTAGAAGAATCTGCTGGTGAGACTGCTAAAAATATGGAAGAATCAAGCAGACCAACAGATAAGAGAATAACAGAAGAAGAAGACCAAGCTGAAGAGGAAGAATCTGAAGCAAAAGCCAAGTCAGACAAAGAACTAGCTGCTGCCAAAGATTCAGCTGAAGAACAGCTTGATCCAGATGTCAAGAAAAGGAAGTTAGAGCTGCTGAAGAAAAGATTCATTGAAAATTTGGAAGCTGAGACTTCTAAATTATCTGAAGAAGAATCTGAGAAAGAAGACAAGGAAGAAAAGAAGACAGAAGACTAGCCTTGGCTAGATTTTCTTTATATTAAAAATCCTTGTAATCTTTTAAAGTATTTTGTACTTTTCATCTTTCAACTTGTAAAATGTAATCAGTTCATTATCTATAAAATTGCAAGTTTGACTCCAACACATCATTTCTATCTCAGAAATTTTTGAGGATCAAAACTTTAGTTTAGGTACAGGTACTTAGCTGGAGTTTTGTCATCATCAAAAAGGGGGAAATTGTTGGATGAAGATGAAGATGAAAGAAGACAAGTAATTAAGGGAAGGTTTTGATGATTTCCAAAACATCATAATCAGCTAAGTATGGTAAGCTTAGTTCCCTTAGAAGAATTTTGAACAAGTAAAAGAAGACATCAGAAGAGTTCAAAGTTCAAAGCTCAGAAGACTAGTGATCTCTTGCTGAAACAGCGAACAGAAGGGTAGATCATCAGCCGAGTCAAATCAGATGAGTTCAGTATTTGATCAGCAGAGTATCTATCAGCAGAGTCGTTTTGATCAGCAGAGTAGAAGAGGTCAAGAGATTAGTCCAACGGTAATAAATGCACTTGGTGTAATAAATGCTGTAAGAGAAGGGTAGTAATGGCAAATGATTGAAGATATCCTCGGATCAGCAGAGTGCATTAAATGCAGCATTAAATGCGATGGACAGAAAGGTACTGTACACAGTACGGAATGCTGCAGGGAGCCGTTTCAAAAAGAGCTGAAGGATGGATTTGATTTGTGACTTGCCTTCAACGGTCATAATTTCATCTCCATGTATAAATAGAGCTGAATTTCAAATCGAGCTGTACACAACAACAATCAGAGATCGAAATTTTGAAGCAGAATTTCTCTAAGTCTCAAAAGCTCGAACAGCTCACTCGTCTGGTGGAAGTCATCTGTTGACAGAAACCCAGTTGAAGAAATCAGAAAAACATTATCTGAGTGATTTTGTGATAGCTAAGTGTTGTGCGAAGTGAGAATCCATCTGTGTGAGTGATTCTACTTTAGAGGATAGGTTTTCTTTGTGAATTCCTATTGTGAGCTTACAGCCTTCTCATTAGTTGTTTAGGTGTAAGTGGAGAAATATTGTAATCTTTGTGATTATAGTATAACCCAGAATCTGTGTGATCTGGAAGAGTGGACTAAAGGATTTTTATCCATATAACCACTATAAAAATTCTTTGTGTTATCTTGCATTTAAGGTTTTCTTGCATATTTTAAAGTTTGCATTTTAAACACTTTGAATCAAACAAAAGATTTTATAAGGAGTTTGAAAACTGGGGATAAAATCTTTTGGAACTTAGTTTACTTGTGAAAAACACTTTTAAAACAATCCGCTGCAAGTATACTCTTGGAAAACTGTTTTGCTGATAAAACAGCTAAGTCATTGTAAGAAGAGTGGTCAGTCGTCTGTTCAAGATTTGTTCACGATCAGACTAGTCTGCTTACTGTTCTTCATCAGCTTAGTCTGCTGACAGAAGACTGAAAAGTTTTTAAGTTCAAAAATTTTCAGAGGTCTATTCACCCCCCCCCCTCTAGACCTCATCTGACCACTTGGGACCAACAGAGGGGCCTTCGATAGATCTTCCTCGTCCATTCTCAACTAGAAGGTCGGAGATCGAGACTCCCGTTATCCCTTCTGAAGCTTTTCCTGTAATTAGTTCAAGTTTTATTCAGCAAAATTTTCCCACTTCTGGTGAGGTAGAAATGAGGCCTTCCCCTGGTCGGGTGGCCTTCGGCGATTTGTCCTTCATGGAGCAAACTTTTAATGTACCCGTTTCTACAGGTGTTTCCTCTTTTGAACATGGTTTAAATGATCATGTTCCTGATAACTCCATTCCTTCCTCTATTTCTACTGCCCCGGTTGTTAGCGGAAGCCAAGTGAGCGTCGTTGCGGAGGCAGTTAGTGGGGGTGCCCTTTTGAATCCATCGATAACACAATCTATTTCCCAAGATTTTCCTGAGTTTTTGTTTAATGATACTACTGTGGTGTCTACCTCTTTCGAAGCCGGCGGGCCTTCTGGAGGTCGGGCAGGCTCTAGGTCCGGTTGGCGGACCGTTATCTCTGCTTCGAGCAAGGAGACTTCAGTGTGTGCTAACGAGAGGGATTCCCCTCGTATGTTAGACGACCGTTGCATTCTTGAGCAAGTTAAGGATATAATGTTCTCGGTTAATCCTCGGCCTGATCGTGTTCCTCTCGATAGTGAACTGCCCGACTCTGTTGAGCCTGATGCTTTGTCCTGGGATTTGGGCCTAAGCACAAATTTGCCCAGCGAGTTGAGGAAGTATGAAGGTATTCCCAATGTTCGCCTCGTTCAGTCTCTGGTTAAGTTATGCGAGCAGGTAATCATATTTATGACTATTTTTCTTTGCTTTATCTGGATTGCCTTGTCACTTATGAGCTTTTTTCTCTTTTCAGGCCAAGTATTTTGCGCTCCAGCTTGGTGTGCAAAATGATGATCTGTGGATTGGTAGGGATGCCCAACAACGTCGCTTAGATTCGGAGATGGCGAAGGTCGCGGGGCAGACCCTCCAGTTGCAGCTTGCCAATGATGATCTTCAGAAATCGCAAGAGGAGAAGTCTGTCCTTGAAAAGGAAAAAAGTGACTTGGTTCAGGCTCTAAAACTTGCTGAGGAGTCTCGACGGCAGGCCTATGAACAAGGTTATGATGCCGGTTATCAAAAGCGTCAAGAGGAATTGATGGCGTTTGTAGGTAACGCGAATCCTCGGAAGGTTGCTTCTGCTAGTCGGCCCGGCGATGGCTGCCTATCTCAATGACCTGTTCTGATTTAGCTGTTTATTTCTCTTTCTCTTTTTTTTTTTTTTTTGGCCCCAACCTTTGTGCGGTTGTTTGGGCTGAATTTTTGTATGGGAAATATGAATTAATGACAATGATGATCTTTTACGACCAGATTCATGCCTTGGTCAATTTTAATCAGTAGATATATTTTGTTATGCACATCTTATTGCTATGAATAAGTATAACTTCTCTAAATAAGCGGGAGAGTTTAGTTTTACTTATCTGATATTGATCTTCTGGGAGATTATCCTTTGTTCGAAAAAGTAGCTCGGTCTGGCTCGATCAGTCTTAAATAACTGAATGACATAATGTTTGTTCTGCAAATCAAACTTTTTTAATAAAGTATAAGAATGATGATTGATCAAGTATGGTCCCTTAGGCTTGTTCCGAAGTCACTTTGGATATTGAAATGTGGACTGTAGGCCATCCACGTAAATAATTGATTGCACAATTGTGAAGGAATGCTTAGCGTTCTTGTCGATGATCGATCAATTCCTTGAAAATTTGTCCTTTTGTCATGGATATCTTATTTAAGGATGCTGTCATTTCTTCTGTTGAGCTCTGCTTTTCTTATCATAGGTCTAAGTTCGCAGAAAAGATATTGTTCTCGACATCTTCTTAAAATCCATGTTTCTCTGTACTGATTGTGAGTTCCATGTTCCTCAAATAAAGCAACCAATGTATTAATATATCAATTCTTTGATATGGGAGGAATTGGAAAATTTAGAATTATTACTTAGATCTAGCTTATTTAGACCTCCTTTAGCAATTCTTTGGAATGTTAGGCGGTGACTTTATTGTAGTCTGGAATAATGACGACCATTCTCCTGATTTTCATGTCAGATTTCTTGGATTCCAGTAGAAGTCTAAATATGGTTAGTTAATAGTTTTTCCATGTGATATATGAGGCCGTTACGACCTCGTAGGCCGGAGTATGAGATCTTTATTCCTCTAATTGTGCTAGTACTTTGTTGCAATGTCGAGGATCACTCGCTCCTTATCACACGACTAGCATATGTGAGTGTGCTAGCTTTTCTAGTCTGGAGCTCTTATAGATCCGCTTTTATTTTTGCATTGATCGCTTCGATCTGGATTCTCTTTTTCTAATCAAATAGGCAATTTGACCATAAAGGAGCCGTTCCAACTTACTCGCATTGATTACGGGCAGTCAAAAGGTCGCGCTTTCGTCCCTTGATCAGACCTCTATTCAACCGTAGGATCACTTGCATCTGTGCCTATAAATAAGTAGGCAGTTTCCATACTTTGTTCATAACTTCTCAGAAAAGATGGAGATCTCAGTTTCCTTGAATTTCATTTTGCCCTTTGATCCCATAATATTCAAAAAATCACATTATCGTGAATCATATTATCATAATGATTTAAATTTCATCTGCCTTGTACTGACAGGTCCCATGGCAGCCCTACCTTGTACTGACGGGTCCCATGAGGCCTCAACCTTTGTCTACAAAGGTTTGAGGTCCGTGGTTTCCGTTTGCACATGGAGGGTTCATATTTACCAGTCACTCCCGCTCTTCGATGTTACCTCCGGAGTTATAGGACATCAGAGTGTGCTGGTAAATGTTCTCACCACGACGGTCCTCGCGAGATGCTGCTTCAGAGTAAAAATATCAACTCCTAATGTAGAAGCAGTATCTTGTTGTGGGTGAATGAGTATTGCCGGTCATCTGGCTGGTGATGGTCATTTCGTCTGGAAGAATATTTGATCTTCAGAGCCTGGCCATCGAACTAAAGAAGTCGATCATCCTGAGCAGCATGCTTCTTAGGTGGTCGATCACAATCGTGAAGACCGCAGATCTATAGAATAGGATTATTTTATCTAAACAGTTGTAACGATGTGTAGATCGTAATAAGATCTTTGTATTTTGATCAAAAACTTTTGTATGTAATCTAATACAAGTTCTCATAACACAGATGATAGAAATAGTGTCCTGCAAGCCAGCTGTATGGCTAACATTAATTGTAATTAATGAGGAACTATTCAATTTAGATTAATAAATGCACTTTATTTAAATGGTCATCTTTATCTTATGTAATAATTATCTGCGCATAAGGATAGAAGTCCTTAGATCACAGGGCCATGGGACAACCCGTGGACTGATCTCCAAGGCCGTGATCTAGAACATATTCAAGAGTCGTAGAATCCAATCGAGATAGGACATCGTTGGATTCGGTTAGACTCTCACTATTGTGTGTACTCCGATGAACTGGAGGACGCTGGGGTCCACGAGCGTGACTGGGATAGTCGACACACATAAGTGGGTGGCTTGCTAGGATGGCAAGCGCACTGAATACCCCAATTAGGAAATAACTCACCATGGAAGCGGTAGTCGCATATCGGGGTTGAAGTTATTTCAATTTACAATAGTATACGAGGAACGATCCCTAACAACTTGAGATGATAGGGTTTATCTGGTGCGAGAACATCTATGCTTTGATGTGAGTTCCGACTGACTGGGGATTGCCAGAAAGTCTCTGTGGACTCATGTTGGGTATAGAGGAACTCGTATGCAGATTCATATCATCAACAAAGGATCCATTGACTCGACTTGATAGGTCGAGAAATTCTCCTATGGATTTCTGTGAGAAATTAATTCTGATGAAATCCTTGGCCAAGGTAACTGACGACTTTATGTGAGTAGTTCATAAAGAACAAGTCAAAGAGAATTTATTTCGAGATCAGAGAACATAAGGTCAAGACAAAAGATAAGGGAATCCGATGAAAGACCATACCCTTAAGTCTCGACTGGGAGATTGATCGATGGAGAGATTGTGTCGTATATGGAAATTGTAAATGATAAAAGGTTCACTGAATTAATTCACCAGTGATTGGGCTCCATGGGCTTGTGACTGGACATCGACCGTGGAGTGTGGGAGAATTGCCAAATTAGCAGGGGTGCTAATTTTGGAATGATTGATCGACAGAGTGTTCGATTAATTTAGAGTATTAATTGCTCGAGTAATTAAATAATATTTAATTACAACCCGCGGCCAATTATGTGGTGAACCTACGGGGGCATACACAATACACATGAAGCGAAAGCGAGGAAGTAGGAACGAACCAGTTGACTGGGTCGACTGGGTCAAAATCGACTGGGTCGATTAAATGGGTGGGTCGACTGGGTCGACCCATATGGAACGAAGATGGATCCAATTGGAATTGGATCAAGATTATAAATTAAATTGGAATTTAATTTATGAGTAAATTAATTAATTATGATTTAATTAATTAATGGAATAATTAATTTAATTAGACTTGGAGTTTAATTAATTAATTGGGAGATGATTTAATTAATTGGGCTATTTAATTGGGAGATTAAATAAAGCCCTGAAAGATTAATTAATATGGGCCATGAATTAATTAGAAGACTTAGTCTTCTAATTAAAGAGGGCCATGGCCCATGTAGGAGAATTAGTATCCTAATCCTAGAAGGATTAGGTTTTATGAGATATCTATAAATAAGAGACTAGGTCTCATATCTCACACACAACTCCACAAGAAAAATCAAGAAAAGCAAAATTCTCTCCCTCTCTCCCTTGAGATCGGCCGAACTCACTTCCACTTTAGGAAGAATTTTCGTCTTCGATTCTTCGTTCTAAAGTTGTTCTAAAACCTAGATATTAATATACCCTATGTTCCAGTTGATTAGGATATATTAATTTTCGTGATATTGTGGTGTATCAACTCGTAGAGGCGCAACACGTTGGGCGCTAAACAAAGGTGTGGGTCGATCTTACCGAGGCAGAAATCAGAGTTCGTCTTGCTAGCCGAGGATTTGCAAGGAAACAGGTATAAACGAGAAAACTTATACTGTCGTTTAATTATATTCATATATATACAACCAGAGAATATCCTGGCAAGATTCTTTAAGAGGCCCTAGAAATTTTTTATATTCCGCTGTGCTTAGGGCTGTTTTTCTTACCGAATCCCAACAGTGGTATCAGAGCCAACTCTAGGCTTTGTATATATATGAATTTGCGAATTCTGTGTTTATTAAATCATATGTTTGATTTATGTGGCTAGTTCTTTAACTGTGCATGTTATAGGACGTATGTTTAATTAACTTGGAGTTAATGTTTAATTTAGGATTCGAAAATTTTATCATGTTGATGTTATTTTGAATTAGGATTTAATTGACTAGGTTTGTTGAATTAAATCTATGGGTAATCGAAGAAACAAAAAAAAAAAAATTTATTAGATCCGACTCGCGGTGGCACGCGGCGGTGCGCGGCAGCGCACCGCGGCTGGGCGGCCACCGCAAGCCGCTGCCAACGGCAGCGTGCTGGCAGCACGCTAGCCGCACACGCTGCGCGCAGCAGCAGCCTTCGGGCTGCTGTTTACGCGCTGCTGTGCGCGGCTGCTGCCGCAGGCAGCTCACGCGCCGCCTTGGTGGTCGCGCGTGGGCTGTCCTACGTGGCAGTCCGTGATTGGCCTCGTCTGGTTGATTTCTGGTTGGACTCTAATTCTGCCTATTTTGAAAGTCCTGAAAATCTTGGAGAATTTTGGAAGATTAGGAAACTTGGAGTTTTTGGATAAGGTAGTTACTTTGTTAAACTTAAACACTACCTTAATTAACTAATCTAGTCAAAATAGGATTATCTTGAGAATCTTGGAGATTTGGGAATTTTGGGAAACTTAGAGTTTTGGATAAGGTAAGAATCTTAGAGATTTAGATTACCATAATTAACCAATTTAATCAAGATAAGAATTGTAGATTACTTAGAGCTCAAGTAAGAGCTAATTAATCTTAGAGGTTAATTGTTAATTCAAAATTAATTAACTTGGATGAATTTTTGCGAATTAAAATTAATGAAGCCGATAAATTTACATGATTGCCCTTATGTGAATTTATGCATGTTCTTGAGTGAATATGTGGATTGGTCGATTTTGCCCTTAAGCCCTGTGTTGTTTTTGGTTTATTTAATTTTGGGTTGTAATTAAATGGGCCTGATTGGTGCCCTTGCTTGCGCAAACAAATGTAATAGAATAGGACCATTTAAATTATGTAAGCTAGGCTTAGATTAGGCTTGGAGCCGAGAAGACCTCATGAAGACTTGGAGATCCACATGGAGGCCCATTTACCTTGGAGGACATGGAGGCCCAATTCATTACATGGAGGCCCAATCAAGCTGGATATTACAAGAAGGCCCATGATGTATGGGTTTAAAAATTGTAATAGTTAGGACATTTAATTTTCACCCTAGACTGACCAATTGATTCATCACGTGGCTCGTGATGGATCGCATAGGATGGGCAATCGACCAATCATATCTTGCTAGGTGATGAATGTTTACTTTTTCGCAAATTATTCTTTGATGTATGAGATGCATGCTTAGGATAGAAAACGTAAACAAGATAAGCATAATCTGATGAGACCTCGCACACTTAGAAACCTCCAATTGAACTTAAAATTCAATTAGAATATTAAATCGAATAACGGGCGCATATGAATAGTGTCTATGGTCCGAGCCTATCCAATTACTAGGTCTTAGGCATATTGTACGAATATATCTCGATGTCTCACGAGTCGTGGGTCGAGCTATAGGAAGATAATATGTCTATTGCCTCGATGCACGAGTTTAGTGCCAAGGGAGGGGATAGCAAGGTTTTAGGCGCTGTCTCACGAGTCGTGGGGCGTCTAGGATTGAACTATTTCTCTTCACGAGTATTGGACATGTTGGATGAAGATGAAGATGAAAGAAGACAAGTAATTAAGGGAATGTTTTGATGATTTCCAAAACGTCATAATCAGCTAAGTATGGAAAGCTTAGTTCCCTTAGAAGAATATTGAACTGGTAAAAGAAGACATCAGAAGAGTTCAAAGTTCAAAGCTCAGAAGACTAGTGATCTCTTGCTGAATCAGCGAACAGAAGGGTAGATCATCAGCCGAGTCAAATCAGATGAGTTCAGTATTTGATCAGCAGAGTATCTATCAGCAGAGTCGTTTTGATCAGCAGAGTAGAAGAGGTCATGAGATTAGTCCAACGGTAATAAATGCACCTAAGTGTAATAAATGCTGTAAGAGAAGGGTAGTAATGGCAAATGATTGAAGATATCCTCGGATCAGCAGAGTGCATTAAATGCAGCATTAAATGCGATGGACAGAAAGGTACTGTACACAGTACGGAATGCTGCAGGGAGCCGTTTCAAAAAGAGCTGAAGGATGGATTTGAATTGTGACTTGCCTTCAACGGTCATAATTTCATCTCCATGTATAAATAGAGCTGAATTTCAAATCGAGCTAGAACACAACAACAATCAGAGATCGAAATTTTGAAGCAGAATTTCTCTAAGTCTCAAAAGCTCGAACAGCTCACTCGTCTGGTGGAAGTCATCTGTTGACAGAAACCCAGTTGAAGAAATCAGAAAAACATTATCTGAGTGATTTTGTAATAGCTGAGTGTTGTGCGAAGTGAGAATCCATCTGTGTGAGTGATTCTACTTTAGAGGATAGGTTTTCTTTGTGAATTCCTATTGCGAGCTTACAGCCTTCTCATTAGTTGTTTAGGTGTAAGTGGAGAAATATTGTAATCTTTGTGATTATAGTATAACCCAGAATCTGTGTGATCTGGAAGAGTGGACTAAAGGATTTTTATCCATATAACCACTATAAAAATTCTTTGTGTTATCTTGCATTTAAAGTTTTCTTGCATATTTTAAAGTTTGCATTTTAAACACTTTGAATCAAACAAAAGATTTTATAAGGAGTTTGAAAACTGGGGATAAAATCTTTTTAGAACTTAGTTTACTTGTGAAAAACACTTTTAAACAATCCGCTGCAAGTATACTCTTGAAAAACTGTTTGCTGAAAAACAGCTAAGTCATTGTAAGAAGAGTGGTCAGTCGTCTGTTCAAGATTTGTTCACGATCAGACTAGTCTGCTTACTGTTCTTCATCAGCTTAGTCTGCTGACAGAAGACTGAAAAGTTTTTAAGTTCAAAAATTTTCAGAGGTCTATTCACCCCCCCCCCTCTAGACCTCATCTGACCACTTGGGACCAACAAGTGGTATCAGAGCAGGTGGTTCATTAGAATCAGCTGCCTGATCAACGAGCTTGATCCGAGTGTTTTTCAAAGGTTTTCAAAACTTTTCAAAAGAGCATCTTTTTGAAAAACAGAAACTTTTTGAAAAATGGATTGTATCAGTCATGTTCCCCACATTGCTGGTATGTCCTTTGAGGATTGGAAAATCAGAATGGAGATTTTCCTTGCTGCCTATAATGACAACATGCACACATGTATCATTAAAGGTCCATTCAGATTCACAAAGACCATAAAGATAAATGAAGTAGATACGGTTGTGGAGAAAGACCTTCATGAGATGACTCCAGAAGAAATAAAGCTTTACAATCTAGATAAAGTTGGGAGATTCATCATGACTAAAGCCCTGGATAATGATCGGTTTGACAAAGTCAAACATTGCAAAACTGCAAAGGAGATGTGGGATAAGGTTCGTGACATGAGCGAAGGCAATGATGCTATTAAAGAGCATCAGCTCAGTGTTGCCTTGGAGAAGCTGGACAACTTCAAGATGAAGTCTGGAGAAACCATTGATCAGATGGATACCAGATTCACCAGAACTCTGAATGAAGTTTTGAAGCTGGGAAAGACTTTCACTGATAAAGAAATCACTGTCAAAGTACTGAAGGCCCTACCTTCCAAGTTCAACATGAAGGTGACAGCAATGGAAGAATCAAGAGATCTGGGCAAGATTTCTCTTACAGAGCTGTTCTCCGTACTCAAGGCTTATGAGTATAAACTGCCAAGGATGGGAATTGAAGAAACCTCAACTTCAGGACCCACAGCTGCACTTGTTGCTGCTGAAAACACCAGAAGACCAGCACAGAAAAGCAAAGAAGTGGACTCATCTGATGAAGCCACTCTACTCAACAAAAAGGAGTACACTGCTGGAGATGTAGCATTATTGATGAACAACTTCAAGAAGTTCTATAAGAGAAAGATGAAAAACAAATACAATCATGCTGCTTCTACTTCTAAACCTAACTTTTCTTCTCAGGATAAAGAAGATTATAAATCAAAACTGATGTGTTACAACTGCAGGAAATTGGGACACTTCATAAGAGACTGCCCATATCCAAAAGCAGAGAAGTACACTGAGGAAGAGAAGAAAATGAGAAAAGAAAGAAAGCATCAGAGAGCCAAGGCAATGATGGCTGAAGCAGAAAAGCCAGCTGCCGTCTACTCATCTGATTCAGACTCAGACTCGTCTGATGAAGAATCGTCTGATGAAGATAAACCTGCTCTCCTGTGCCTGATGGCAAAGGAATCTGATGACTCTGAGGATGAGGTAACTCCTCAAGAAAATGAACTGTTTAATTCTCTAGAGCAAATGATGTTGAATAATACTACTATTGCTGGAGAGTTTGTTAAGCTTAAGGAAGAGATGAACTTGCTAAAAGAGCAAAATAGTTCACTGAAACTTTTAGCTGAAAAGCCAAAAGAATCAGCTGAATATAAACAGCTTGAGCAAGAGCATGAATCTCTGAAAGCTGAATGTGAGGTTTATAAAGGAAAAATCATGGAACTTGAGAAAATCATTGAGTCTCATGATAAGTCTACTGTTGCATCCATGCATACATCTAGTAAACAGGAGACACCTTTAGAAAAGGAAAAATTAGAGTTGAACCATACTGAAAAATTTGTATCAGCTGACAATAGTAAGGTCATTCTGTATGTTCAAACCTCTAGACCTACCTCAACTGAGAAAGTGGTAAAGGAGAAGAAATCTCCTAAGGCTAAAAAGAGCAAAGAGCCTAGTGTAGGAAATCAGACTAGTAAGACCAAACAGCAGAGTCCTAAGAAGTCTGCTGATAAAGCTAAATTGAATCAATCTGTTGGTAAAACTAAGTCAAAATCAAATGAGCAAGCATCTAGTAAACCAAAGAAGCATAAGAATAAGAAAAATCAAAATGCTTGGTATGGAAATGAGTCATATTATGTGCAACCTGCTGCATATCATCCTATGTATCATGCACCTCAGTTTCCTAATTACTATGCACCTTACCCTGCTCATCCAATGCATGCATATCCTGCATATCATGCACCTTACCCTGCTTATGAACACTATTCATATCATACTGATCATCAACATGACTTATCTGATAACTATGATAAAAATGAAACTGTTCATGCTCCTAAAACTCAGAAACCTAAGAAGCCTAAGACTTCAACATCTTGGGTTGTCAAGGGTGGAACTAATCCTTCAGGACCCTCTCAATAAGGGTACCTAAAACAATTTTATTTTTGTTTTGTAGGTTAGGATTAGGAGTAGGAGTAAAGTAGAGAAGATTTGGTACTTGGACAGTGGATGTTCAAGGCACATGTGTGGAAACATACATGAGTTGACTGATGCAGTTGCTGTGGATGGTCCAAAAGTCACTTTTGGAGACAGCAAAGAAGGCAAGATTAAAGCTAAAGGAAGATTAATCAAGGGAAACATAGAGATATCTGACGTCGCCTATGTTAAAGGCCTAAAATATAATCTGCTGAGCATAAGTCAATTTTGTGACAAGGGATATTCAGTCATCTTCTCAACAGATAAGTGCTACGTTGAACAGATTGGTACAAAGAAGGTAATTTTATCTGGAAGACGACAAGGAAATATCTACATAGTTGACTGGAATTCTGTTGACAAGAATTCAAGTATTTGTTTGGTGGCATCTGCACCAAGTGAAGTCAGTTGGCTATGGCACAAGAGGATGAATCACTTAAATTTCAAGACCATAAACAGATTAATCAAGAATGATTTGGTAGAAGGGATTCCAAAAGCAGTCATGAGCAAAGACAAGCTCTGTGACGCCTGTCAGAAGGGTAAACAAATCAAGTCATCTTTCAAAGAAAAGAAGCACCAATCTTCTGGAAGAATATTGGAGCTGTTGCATATGGACTTATTTGGACCCATTGATCCAGTCAGCAATGGTGGAAAGAAATACTGCCTAGCTGTTGTGGATGATTATTCAAGATATACTTGGGTGATTTTCATGAAGAAGAAAAGTGAAACCAAGGAACATCTTACCAATCTGATGGAACTGATCCAGAATGAGAAGAGTATCAAGATATTGAAGATCAGATCAGATAGAGGGACAGAGTTTACAAACTCTACTGTTGAAGAGTATTGTAATATCAAAGGAATACATCATGAGTATTCTGCTGCTAGAACCCCTCAACAGAATGGTGTTGCTGAAAGGAGAAACAGAACACTGAAAGAAGCTGTCAGAACCATGATAGCTGAAGCTAAGCTGCCACAAAGATTTTGGGCAGAAGCAACAAATACAGCATGTTTTACCCAAAACAGATGTATGATCAACAAAAATCAGAACAAGACTCCATATGAAGTTTGGAACAACAGAAAGCCAAACATTCATTACTTTAAGATTTTTGGTTGTAAATGTTTTGTATTGAATAATGGGAAAAATCACCTTACTGCTTTTGCAGAAAAGGCTGATGAAGCTGTTTTTGTAGGATACTCATCTGTTAGTAAGGCTTATAGAGTTTTCAATAAAAGAACATTGCTAATAGAAGAATCTATCCATGTAGTATTTGATGAGCCAAGTCAATCTTCTGAAAAGAATCAAAGTATAAATCAAGATCTGTCTGCTGAGTTACAGAAGTTGGACGTTGGAAGAAATGAAGAATATGTTCCCATCATACTACCTAATCTAAGTTCAGCTGCTAACTCAAGTGCTGTTCATAATCACAGTGCTGATTGTCTAACAGACGAGTTGCTAACAGCTGACAGACCAGAGACTGTTCAACAGACGGCAAATGTTCAACAGACTACTACTGGAACTCCAACAGTAGTGTTGCAAGATCATAACAGAGGACAACATCCTGATCTGCAACCTGATCTCAGATGGCTCAAGAATCACCCTCCTGAATTGGTTATTGGTGATCCTTTAGATAGAGTGAAAACAAGAAGAGCTGCTGCACAAGATGCTATGTTTGTCACATTTCTATCTCAAATAGAGCCTAAACAAATTGAAGAAGCTCTCAATGACTCCTTCTGGATAGAAGCTATGCAAGAAGAGTTGAATCAATTTGAAAGGAATGAAGTCTGGTACTTAGTTCCTAGACCAAGTCATCAAAGAGTAATTGGCACTAAGTGGGTATTCAGAAATAAGATGAATGAAGATGGTGTTGTCACCAGAAACAAAGCAAGACTAGTGGCCAAGGGTTATTGTCAAGAAGAAGGAATTGACTTTGATGAAACTTTTGCACCAGTAGCAAGACTTGAAGCAATCAGACTGTTTCTTGCCTATGCTGCTCACAAGAACTTCACTGTCTATCAGATGGATGTGAAGTCTGCTTTTCTCAATGGAGAATTGCAAGAAGAAGTTTATGTTGAACAACCTCCAGGATTTGAAGTCTATCAAGAAGAGGACAAAGTATATCGTCTGAAGAAAGCCCTTTATGGACTGAAACAAGCTCCAAGAGCATGGTATGATACCCTATCTGATTTTCTTTTAATTAAAGGATTTCGTAAAGGTAAGGTAGATAAAACCTTGTTCACAATTGAATGGGAAAATCATATATTACTTGTGCAAATATATGTGGACGATATTATTTTTGGTTCAACTAACCAACAGATGTGTGATAAGTTCTCCAAGCTGATGCAGAATAAGTTTGAAATGAGCATGATGGGTGAACTTAATTACTTTCTTGGATTGCAAGTTAGACAGTTGCCTGATGGAATATTCATTAGCCAAGCAAAGTACACAAGAGATCTGTTCAAGAAATTTGGTATGGAAACTAGCTCAACAGCTAACATTCCTATGTCTACAAGTCTTCGTTTGGATAAAGATGAAGATGGCAAATCAGTGGACATAACCAAATATAGAGGCATTATTGGCTCATTGTTGTATCTAACAGCAAGCAGACCTGACATAATGTACTCAGTTGGAGTCTGTGCAAGATTTCAATCAAACCCCAAAGAATCTCATCTCTTAGCTGCCAAGAGAATATTGAAGTATGTTAAAGGCACTCAAGAATTGGGATTGTGGTATCCTAGAGAATCTGGATTTGAGCTTATTGGTTATTCAGATTCAGACCTTGCTGGCTGCAAGATTGACAGAAAGAGCACAACAGGTGCCTGTCAGTTCTTAGGCAGTCGTCTGATCTCATGGATGAGTAAGAAGCAAACCTCAGTTTCTATATCTACTGCTGAAGCTGAATATATAGCTGCTGGAGCCTGCTGTGCACAGATACTTTGGTTGAAGCACCAACTAGAAGACTACAACATCAAGATCAGTGGAATACCAATCTACTGTGACAATACAAGTGCAATTTCACTTACTCAGAACACTACAAGTCATTCAAGGACTAAACATATTGAGATTAAACATCATTTCATTAGAGATCATGTGGAAAAAGGCAATGTTTTGATTGAGTATGTTCATACTGATAATCAGATTGCTGATATCTTCACCAAACCTCTAAGTGAAGCAAGGTTCTCAACTCTAAGAGCTGAGTTAGGATTA
The DNA here is from genome assembly GCA_038501285.1 of Penstemon eatonii. Taxonomy (NCBI): domain Eukaryota; kingdom Viridiplantae; phylum Streptophyta; class Magnoliopsida; order Lamiales; family Plantaginaceae; genus Penstemon; species Penstemon eatonii. The sequence continues at coordinate 16,917,218 of CM076712.1, read as the reverse complement.
CTTAACCTGGATGAATAAGCTGAGGGGGAACTCATCAGAAGACTGGAGTTCAACAGCTTAGTCATCAGTCATTTATTTCAAGAATTAACTCTCAACAGACTAGTTAACTTATGAATTCTTAAAGACAGGGGGAACGTGTAAGACTAGCGGTACTTCTGTTCTAAAGATGAAATCTGTTAATGACAGTTAGTTGAAGTTATGTTACCAAGAAGATGTGTTCTTAATTCTTGAAGAGTGAAGATTATTTTATCTTGCTGGATTGACAAACAGCAGAGGAAGATTACTAGCTATTGGCATTCTCTAGTAATATCAGATAACAGATCACTCGTCTGTCAGATAAGTTTAACTCTACTCATCTGATACCTTATATGAGCATGGTCATAAAACGCATTATTAGTAACACGCTTTTATAAGTAAACAGATTAGTGTCGATAGAGTTTCCCGCCCATCTGACATTAAAATAATAAAATTGAAATCCGCGACTCTCATCCGCACGATTAAAATCTGTCAGATTAGATCAACGGTTTAGATAAATCACGAAAACCGAATCAAAAGGAAACCTATAAAATCCGATCTGAACAGCATAGTCGTCTTACGCACTCAAAAATTCTCAAACTCTCTATCTCTCAAACCCTCTTGTTGCGAAAGTTCATTATTTTGCAGAATTTACTCACAAATCTCAGAAATGGACAAAGTTATTGAGGGAAGATACTTCAACTACAACAAATTCCATTTCTCTGGCACCGATTTGATGCGCGCTTTACTGGAAAAGATCAAGGAAGCATCTTTGGTCCCAATCTTGGAAGCACACGAAGATAGGGTTTATCTTGAAGATGTATACCACTTCTATACTTCCAGGGAGTTCAACGATGATGACACCGTTATGACTGCTGTCATAGGTGGTAAGAAAATTGCTGTATCTGCTGCTGTTTTACATGAACTTTATAAGCTGACAGACAAGGGAGGAGATGTGACCGCGTTAGGGTCAGAAAAAGAAGAGGAATTTTGGGGAATTTGTGCTAAGAAGGGAGAGGAGATGACTGGGACTTTAATGAAGACCCAGCTGAAGGATGAATACCAAAGATTTGCTGATATCATAGCAAAGGTTTTGGATTGTGCTACGGGTTCTCTGGATGGTTTACCTAGAAGAAGGCTTCACACTATGATTTGCATCTACTATGGGATGAAAGTGAACTGGGCTGCTCATGTTTATGAGCTGATAAGTGATAAAAGGCATTCTCATGCCATTCTGCTGAGTAACTTGTTTGCTTCTCTACAATGCCCTATGGGTGGAGGAAAGCAAACCCATGGAAGCAAAGAGTTCAAACTTTACGAACCAGTAAGGCAACTGGTGGAAAAACCAAAGAGAAAAGCACCCAAACAGGCTAAGAAGACTCCTTCTAAGAAGAGCAAGAAGGAAGGTCAGACTAGTCAGTCTGCTGAGCCAACAGCACAGTCTGCTGTTGTAGCTGGATCAGCAGAGCCTGAAATTGAAGTCTCTAAGAAGGTGGTAGATGACTTCACTGTTGAAATTGAAAACATGAAGACAGGGTCATCCTCTGAAGGAACTGAGTCTGAAGAGGAAATTCCACTTCAAAGACTGAAGAGACTAAGGACTAGGAGTGAGGCAAGGGGACCTCCTACTGCCAACCCCCCTGCTATCAAGAAGATTCCTAAGTCAAAGGCCAAGAGAAAGGTCACTTTCCCTGAAGAGCCTGCTGTAACTGTGAGGAAAACAACAACTGAGGCAGAAAGGCCATTGCATATTGAAGAACCAGTTGTTGAAACTGCAAAGGCTGCTACTGCTGAACCAGAAAGTGTTCCTACAGTTGAAGGGACAACAGAAGACTCTACTGCTGCACTATCTGCTGATGTAGAAAAGGAACAGCAGATTAGTACACCACAAGAGGGAGAAATTCTGTTGCTGCATCCTACTCCAGTTGCTGCAACACCTATTCAAATAGTTGAAAGTCCTGAAGCTAAAAGAAAAAGAGCCATTAAGGGCAAAGCTTCAACTTGTATAACTGCTGCAGAGAAGAAGAAACTGGATGATGCTGAAAAGCAAAGGATGGCTGCTGAGAAAGCAGAAGAAGATAGGCTGAAAAGCCTAGAATTAAAAAGGCTGGAAGAAGAGGCCAGCAAAATGACCCAAGAGCAGAGAGATGCTTTTGAGGCAGCAGAGTTGGCTGCTGTCATTGAAGCAAGCATGAAGGATGCTCATGGTCATCAGCAAGGTGGTGGGATAGTGATTGGTGAATCAAGGGATCCAAACAAACCAATCCCAGCTATGCCTGCACCTAAGATCAAGGAAAAGAGGAGAGAAGAAATAAGATTATCTTTAGAGATTGTCAGGGAAGATCCTGAGATCTTTGAAGAATTTCTCAGAAGACTTGATGCTGAAAATGAAAGAGTCAATCGTCTGACACTCTTCCACTCTGAAAAGATCAAATACAATAGATGGAGAGAATTCAGATTAACCAAGAGTCCTGCTGAAATGGCCAAGTGGAAAGAATTCAAGGCTACAGAAGACTGGGTGTTGAAATGGCTTGAAACAAATTCACTCATTCAAGCACTTGATTCAGAATTCTTTCTGGACAGGTTAAGGATGAGGATTTGTCATGTGGTCAAAGAAGAAGCCAAGAAGATCTTTGCATCCATTCCTGAGGATTTTGATGACTCTGTAGATCTGAAAGAAAGATCTATCAAGTTGGCTATTGCTCAAGCAATGGAGCTTTGGGCCAAGAAAGCAAGGAAGTTAAGGGGACAGCCAAGCTCAATGGTCCCACTTCCAAACATCAAGCATATTGTCTATGGACCAAACATCAAACCCTATGAGGAGCTGCCAGAGGAATCATCAACTACCTTTATTCCTCTTGACAACTTTACTTGGATTTGTAACAGGTCTGCTGTTGACAATGAAGGTTTGATGAGGACAGTTGAAGCTGTCAAGAAGATTATAGCCCCTGCTGATGGAGAGAAAGAAAAGTCATCTGATCAACCAGAGCAAAAAGAGGGTACTTCAGACCCATCTGATCAGAACAGAAAACAGGGAGACAAGTCTGAGGCTGCTGATAAATCAAAGAAGGAAGAAGAAATTCCAGCAGATCAGTCAAAGGAGAAAGAAGTTGCTGCTGATGGAGATGATCAGGCTAAGGAGATGGAAAGCACTCCAAGCCTTGTTGATAAATCAGCTGATCAGTCTCTTGTCCTAACAACTCAATCATCAGAGCAACTCATCAAAGAAACACCTGCTGCAACAACAGATATACCTTCAACTTCAAATCTGTTGGACTCTATTCATCTAATGTTTACCAAATCCATGAAGGAGATGAAAGAAGAGTTAAAAGCAGAAGTGTTAGCTGCTGTTCATCAACCTATTCAGAAGGTTGCTGCTGCTGTTCCTACTGACTTAATGAAAGATACTGCTCAGAATGTACAATCTATATGTCAGGATATGGATATACTCAGGAGAAGGACACAAAGCACCACTGAAGGTTGGAAGCAGATTGAACAGACTGTTGAATTGGCCCTCCAAGCAGAAGATGAAGTCATGGGCAACATGATGAAAGACTTCACTGCTTCATCAAATTGGATTCTGGGAACTCAAATCCAGTTGGGTGATCAAGGAGAAGACTTGCTCAAGGAAGTCAAGACTGTTAAAGCCAATCAACTTAAACAGCAAGCTCAGATCAATGCTATGGAAGAAAACATCAAGCTTCTATGTGATTCACTTCTAATCACACCAGTTGTGCCACAATATCCATCTGTCCCTGCTGATGATGACAAAAAGGGGGAAGAAAGGATATTTGGACAGCAAAGGGTTGATTTCCAAAGGGAAGGAAATCAAAATGCTGAAGAAACAGAAGTGTTAGAAGAATCTGAAGAGTCTGCTAATAATAGGAATGAAGCAGCAAATGAAGACACAAGCAGATTAGCAGATGAGAAGATCACAGAAGAAGAAGACCAAGCTGATGAGGAAGAATCTGAAGCAAAAGCCAAGTCAGACAAAGAACTAGCTGCTGCCAAAGATTCAGTTGAAGAACAGCTTGATCCTGATGTTAAAAAGAAGAAGCTAGAGCTGTTGATGCAGAAATTGGAAGTTGGAACCTCCAAGTCTGCTGAAGAAAAAAAGAAGACAGAAGACTAGCTTAGCTAGATTTTCTTTAAAAATTCTTGCAATCTTTTAAAGTATTTTGTACTTCTCATCTTTCAACTTGTAAAATGTAATCAGTTCTATATTTATAAAATTGCAAGTTTGACTCCAACATATCATTTCTATCTCAGAAATTTTTGAGGATCAAAACTTTAGTTTAGGTACAGGTACTTAGCTGGAGTTTTGTCATCATCAAAAAGGGGGAAATTGTTGGATGAAGATGAAGATGAAAGAAGACAAGTAATTAAGGGAATGTTTTGATGATTTCCAAAACGTCATAATCAGCTAAGTATGGAAAGCTTAGTTCCCTTAGAAGAATATTGAACTGGTAAAAGAAGACATCAGAAGAGTTCAAAGTTCAAAGCTCAGAAGACTAGTGATCTCTTGCTGAATCAGCGAACAGAAGGGTAGATCATCAGCCGAGTCAAATCAGATGAGTTCAGTATTTGATCAGCAGAGTATCTATCAGCAGAGTCGTTTTGATCAGCAGAGTAGAAGAGGTCATGAGATTAGTCCAACGGTAATAAATGCACCTAAGTGTAATAAATGCTGTAAGAGAAGGGTAGTAATGGCAAATGATTGAAGATATCCTCGGATCAGCAGAGTGCATTAAATGCAGCATTAAATGCGATGGACAGAAAGGTACTGTACACAGTACGGAATGCTGCAGGGAGCCGTTTCAAAAAGAGCTGAAGGATGGATTTGAATTGTGACTTGCCTTCAACGGTCATAATTTCATCTCCATGTATAAATAGAGCTGAATTTCAAATCGAGCTAGAACACAACAACAATCAGAGATCGAAATTTTGAAGCAGAATTTCTCTAAGTCTCAAAAGCTCGAACAGCTCACTCGTCTGGTGGAAGTCATCTGTTGACAGAAACCCAGTTGAAGAAATCAGAAAAACATTATCTGAGTGATTTTGTAATAGCTGAGTGTTGTGCGAAGTGAGAATCCATCTGTGTGAGTGATTCTACTTTAGAGGATAGGTTTTCTTTGTGAATTCCTATTGCGAGCTTACAGCCTTCTCATTAGTTGTTTAGGTGTAAGTGGAGAAATATTGTAATCTTTGTGATTATAGTATAACCCAGAATCTGTGTGATCTGGAAGAGTGGACTAAAGGATTTTTATCCATATAACCACTATAAAAATTCTTTGTGTTATCTTGCATTTAAAGTTTTCTTGCATATTTTAAAGTTTGCATTTTAAACACTTTGAATCAAACAAAAGATTTTATAAGGAGTTTGAAAACTGGGGATAAAATCTTTTTAGAACTTAGTTTACTTGTGAAAAACACTTTTAAACAATCCGCTGCAAGTATACTCTTGAAAAACTGTTTGCTGAAAAACAGCTAAGTCATTGTAAGAAGAGTGGTCAGTCGTCTGTTCAAGATTTGTTCACGATCAGACTAGTCTGCTTACTGTTCTTCATCAGCTTAGTCTGCTGACAGAAGACTGAAAAGTTTTTAAGTTCAAAAATTTTCAGAGGTCTATTCACCCCCCCCCCTCTAGACCTCATCTGACCACTTGGGACCAACAGGACATGATTTAACGCTAGTAAATATGGATGTCTCACGAGTCGTGGGTCCATATCGAAAAACGAGGCTAAATGAACTTAAGGGTTAGCTGCGATGGTTAACCGTTGACATAGTCGACCACCAAGTGGATCAAATAGTATGGCCAACGAGTCGTGGGTACTAGGAGATTGCATTTGGGCCTTAAGCCCGCTAGGATATTTTAAATTCCCGAAACTTATGTAGGGGCATAAGATTTTGATTAAAATAGTGGGAGTAATTTGCAAATGAAATCCATGTTTGTGAATTGTGCATTTTAAGTTAATCTTTCGCGTATTTATTTCTTCTATCGTCGTTTTGTAGATATAATGTCTAAGAATCCGATTTCCATCATACTTGAACATAACAAATTGACTGGACCAAACTTCCATGACTGGGTCAGGAACCTTAAGATCATTCTCGCTTCTGAAAAGCGAGGTTTTGTCCTTGATGGGCCCCCTCCCGAACTTGCTAAGGATGCCGATGATACTGAGAAAGAAGCCGTGGATTTATGGCTTGACGATGACTTGCAGTCACGTTGTCTCATGTTGGCATCCATGACGAATGAGCTTCAAAAGCAGCACGAGCATATGAAGTCTTCTTTTGAAATCTACACGCACCTGAATGGTTTATTTGGGGTGCAAAGTAGATACGAGCGGTATGAAACTGCTAAGGCTTTGCAACAAACGAGGATGGCTGAAGGTGCTGATGTTCGATCTCACTGCATCAAGATGATTGGGCTTATTGAAAAGCTTAGTCATCTTGACGTAAAGATGGACAAGACCTACTGCCAGGATATAATCCTCCAGTCATTGCCAAGATCATTCGAGCAATTCGTAGTGAACTACAACATGCACAAGATGAATGTTGAACTTCACGAGTTGGCTAATATGCTCGCCACTGCCGAGGCTTCCATGAAAAGAGAGAAGCCAGTGATGGTTGCTACCTCAACCCAATCCAAGTCCAAAAGGACAAAGAAAGGGAAGGGGAAAGGAAATGCTTCTTCAAGCAAAGGCAAAGCACCATCTGGGCCCATAGGGAAGGGAAAGAAGCGTAAAGCTTCGTCTGGTGAACAGAAATGTTTCTACTGCAAGAAACCTGGACACTGGAAGAGGAACTGCAAAGAGTTCTTGGAGAGCTCGAAAGGTATATTCCTTGTTGAAGTTAATTTATCAATTAACTGTGCATCATGGGTGTTAGACACTGCTTGTGGTTCTCATCTTTGTAATGATTTACAGGTGATGGGAGCGACAAGGCCACTTAGGCCAGGGGATTGGATCCTGAGATTTGGCAATGGAGCCAGAGCTGCTGCCGAGGCCATAGGCGAAGTGGAGTTAGATTTAGGTGGTAATAAATTAGTCCTTAGGAACGTTCTTTATGTACCTGGTTTGGTGAAAAACATTATTTCAATTCCTGTTTTGGATAATGAAGGTTTTAATTTTACTATTAATAAAGGTTCCTTTTCGTTATTCATGAATGATAATATGTTTTTCACTGGTACATTAAAAGATGGACTATATACCATTGAACCACCTAAGTTAGTGATGCATGTACAACAAAATAAAAGGAAACAAGATAATGAAATGTCTGCCCAATTATGGCACGCTAGACTTGGACATATATCCAAGTCAAGAATTCAAAAGTTAGCATCATCTGGCGCGATTGAAATCAATCGCACTGATGAAATGCCGACATGTGAACCATGTTTAAAGGGTAAAATGGCTAAGTTGCCGTTTAAGGGAAACCCTGAGCGAGCCAAGCAAACATTGGACTTAATACATACTGACGTATGTGGACCACTAAGAAAAAGCGCCCGAGGTGGCTATGACTACTTCATCACTTTCACTGATGACTTTAGTCGTTATGGATATGTGTTCTTGTTGAAACACAAGTCTGAAGCCTTTGAGCGATTCAAAGAATTCAAGATGGAAGTAGAGAATCAACTTGGTCATACGATAAAGGCTCTTCGTTCTGACCGAGGTGGAGAATTTCTTAGTAACGAATTTCTGAATTATCTTGTAGAGCATGGAATACTATCGCAGTGGACTCCTCCTGCAACACCCCAGTTAAATGGAGTAGCAGAGAGAAGGAATCGAACCTTGATGGACATGGTTCGATCCATGATGAGTGCCACTGACTTACCTCTTTCATTTTGGGGACATGCCCTCCTCACGGCAACGAAGATACTGAATATGGTACCTTCGAAATCCGTAGAAAAGACACCATACGAACTATGGTTTGGCAAGGCACCCTCATACGCATTCATGCGCATATGGGGATCTCCCGCTTACGTTAAAAAGCTAGTGGGAGATAAATTGGAAACTAAATCCACTTTGTGCAAATTCGTGGGGTATCCGGAAAACTCAATAGGATACGAGTTCTACGATCCTACAAGACAAACAACGTTTGTCTCGAGGAACGCTCACTTCTTGGAGAAGGATTTCTTGGTGGACAAGAAAGAAAATAACGTAGAACTAGATGAGGTCACTGAAGCTGAAAAGACCTTAGAGGTCGATCGAGCTGACCCGTCACCACAGGCAGTGGGAGAACAAGAGCATGAAGGTGCACCAGAAAGTACACCGATACTTCGTAGGTCAGAAAGACAACGTAGAGAACCCGAGAGGTACTACGGTCTGCTGCATGAGACTGGACAGTCTCTAACCGACCCAAGGACTTACGAAGAAGCTATGCTAGACATAGACTCGGGAAAGTGGCGCGAAGCCATGGAATCCGAACTGGACTCCATGCACTCAAACAAGGTCTGGGCCTTGGTAGATCCACCAGTGGGAGTTGCTCCCGTGGGTTGCAAGTGGATCTATAAGCGAAAGCTTGGAGTGAACGGAGAGGTGATTACCTACAAGGCGCGACTAGTGGCAAAAGGATACACTCAAAGGCCAGGTATCGACTTTGAGGAGACCTTCTCGCCCGTCGCAATGCCCAAATCCATTCGGATCTTGCTGGCCATAGCTGCGTGGTATAACTACGAGATATGGCAGATGGATGTAAAGACTGCCTTTCTCAATGGAGACATTGATAAGGAGATCTACATGGAGCAACCAAAAGGATATGCATCCAAAGGAGATGAACACAAGGTGTGCAAACTCCAGAGGTCCATTTATGGACTGAAGCAAGCTTCCCGAAGTTGGAACATTCGTTTTGATGAGACAATCCAAACTTTTGGATTCATCAAGAACATGTTCGAACCTTGCGTGTACAAGAAGATCAGTGGGAGTACAGTTGAATTTTTGGTGCTTTACGTTGACGACATTCTTCTCATTGGAAACAATGTAAAAGCATTGTCTGAAACTAAAGCATGGTTGCCTACACAATTCTCAATGAAGGATATGGGAGAAGCATCCTTTGTACTAGGTATAAGGATCTACCGAGATAGATCAAAAGGACTGCTAGGCCTCTCCCAATCCCAGTACATAGACAAAATCTTGAAAAGATTTAGTATGGAAGAATCCAAGAGAGGATTGCTTCCAATGAGACATGGAATTGCACTCTCCAAGTCTATGGCCCCAAAGACGCCAGAGGAGAGAAGCAATATGTCTCGAGTACCGTATGCATCCGCGATAGGAAGCATAATGTATGGTATGCTGTGTACGAGACCAGACGTAGCGTACGCTCTAAGCGTTACAAGTCGCTACCAGTCTGACCCAGGTGAGCAGCACTGGATAGCCGTAAAGGCAATTCTGAAGTACCTGAGAAGGACTAAGGAATTGTTCTTGGTATACGGTGGAGGAGAATTGAAATTGGAAGGCTATACAGACTCAAGCTTCCAATGTGATGTAGACGACTTCAAGTCGACATCAGGATATGTTTTCTGCCTCAATGGTGGTGCGGTTAGCTGGAAGAGCTCCAAGCAGGAAACAACCACGGATTCAACCACTGAAGCAGAATACATTGCCGCGAGTGACGCAGCAAAGGAAGGTGTTTGGATGAGGAACTTCATCCAGGAACTGGATGTGATACCTAGCATTGCTGAGCCCATTACTATCTTCTGCGATAATAATGGGGCAATAGCGCAAGCAAAGGAGCCGAGATCACATCAGAAATCCAAGCACGTACAGAGACGATACCATGTGATAAGAGATATCATTGGTAGAGGAGACATTAAGATGGAACGTGTCGACTCAGAAGATAATACGGCGGACCCACTAACGAAGCCTCTGCCTCAAAAGGCATTTGATAAACATCTGCATAAGATGGGACTCAAGAACATGAAAGACTGGCATTAGGACAAGTGGGAGATTGATAGAAATAGTGTCCTGCAAGCCAGCTGTATGGCTAACATTAATTGTAATTAATGAGGAACTATTCAATTTAGATTAATAAATGCACTTTATTTAAATGGTCATCTTTATCTTATGTAATAATTATCTGCGCATAAGGATAGAAGTCCTTAGATCACAGGGCTATGGGACAACCCGTGGACTGATCTCCAAGGCCGTGATCTAGTACATATTCAAGAGTCGTAGAATCCAATCGAGATAGGACATCGTTGGATTCGGTTAGACTCTCACTATTGTGTGTACTCCGATGAACTGGAGGACGCTGGGGTCCACGAGCGTGACTGGGATAGTCGACACACATAAGTGGGTGGCTTGCTAGGATGGCAAGCGCACTGAATACCCCAATTAGGAAATAACTCACCATGGAAGCGGTAGTCGCATATCGGGGTTGAAGTTATTTCAATTTACAATAGTATACGAGGAACGATCCCTAACAACTTGAGATGATAGGGTTTATCTGGTGCGAGAACGTCTATGATTTGATGTGAGTTCCGACTGACTGGGGATCGCCAGAAAGTCTCTGTGGACTCATGTTGGGTATAGAGGAACTCGTATGCAGATTCATATCATCAACAAAGGATCCATTGACTCGACTTGATAGGTCGAGAAATTCTCCTATGGATTTCTGTGAGAAATTAATTCTGATGAAATCCTTGGCCAAGGTAACTGACGACTTTATGTGAGTAGCTCATAAAGAACAAGTCAAAGAGAATTTATTTCGAGATCAGAGAACATAAGGTCAAGACAAAATATAAGGGAATCCGATGAAAGACCATACCCTTAAGTCTCGACTGGGAGATTGATCGATGGAGAGATTGTGTCGTATATGGAAATTGTAAATGATAAAAGGTTCACTGAATTAATTCACCAGTGATTGGGCTCCATGGGCTTGTGACTGGACATCGACCGTGGAGTGTGGGAGAATTCCCAAATTAGCAGGGGTGCTAATTTTGGAATGATTGATCGACAGAGTGTTCGATTAATTTAGAGTATTAATTGCTCGAGTAATTAAATAATATTTAATTACAACCCGCGGCCAATTATGTGGTGAACCTACGGGGGCATACACATTACACATGAAGCGAAAGCGAGGAAGTAGGAACGAACCAGTTGACTTGGTCGACTGGGTCAAAATCGACTGGGTCGATTAAATGGGTGGGTCGACTGGGTCGACCCATATGGAACGAAGATGGATCCAATTGGAATTGGATCAAGATTATAAATTAAATTGGAATTTAATTTATGAGTAAATTAATTAATTATGATTTAATTAATTAATGGAATAATTAATTTAATTAGACTTGGAGTTTAATTAATTAATTGGGAGATGATTTAATTAATTGGGCTATTTAATTGGGAGATTAAATAAAGCCCTGAAAGATTAATTAATATGGGCCATGAATTAATTAGAAGACTTAGTCTTCTAATTAAAGAGGGCCATGGCCCATGTAGGAGAATTAGTATCCTAATCCTAGAAGGATTAGGTTTTATGAGATATCTATAAATAAGAGACTAGGTCTCATATCTCACACACAACTCCACAAGAAAAATCAAGAAAAGCAAAATTCTCTCCCTCTCTCCTTTGTGATCGGCCGAACTCACTTCCACTTTAGGAAGAATTTTCGTCTTCGATTCTTCGTTCTAAAGTTGTTCTAAAACCTAGATATTAATATACCCTATGTTCCAGTTGATTAGGATATATTAATTTTCGTGATATTGTGGTGTATCAACTCGTAGAGGCGCATCACGTGGGGCGCTAAACAAAGGTGTGGGTCGATCTTACCGAGGCAGAATTCAGAGTTCGTCTTGCTAGCCGAGGATTTGCAAGGAGACAGGTATAAACGAGAAAACTTATACTGTCGTTTAATTATATTCATATATATACAACCAGAGAATATCCTGGCAAGATTCTTTAAGAGGCCCTAGAAATATTTTATATTCCGCTGTGCCTAGGGCTGTTTTTCTTACCGAATCCCAACAACAGATGAATAAAACTTTCTGTATTTTTTTTTCTCGTATTTGTTGCTGTTGATTTCTTCTCAAATTTTTTTTTTTATCGACGTCGAGGTCAATTTTACTCGACTCGTTTTAAGACTTAGGTATTTTTCCCAAATCATTTTGATCGTCAGGCATAGATCGAGAAGCGTTTATTGAGCGGATCAATTTATGTTGGGATATAGCTCGATTTGTCAAACAACAAAGTGCGGAATTTAAAATTTTTCGAGGTATCCAATGGTCCCATAAAAGATGTCTCCATATTATGTATACAAAAACTTAAACAAAAACGCACACAATGAATTAACAAAGGGGGTTTTTGCGATATACCTCACCACAGGCAAGGTGGTGGAAACCTCCGGTCTTCGATTCTGATTCTGATCCCGTTCACAGGAGTGATCCAAGTGTCTCACCTCCAGGGATAGTCCACACCAATTGGATTCTGGCAACACCTCAAGATCTTAGGCTCAGAACTCGATGCAGGAGATTTGTTATTGAAGGATTGTATGAGATCTCTTGACAAATCAAGATCTAATACAATGGAGGAGGAGATCTCGGCGGCGGCGGCACCAAGGAGCTCACGGCAGCACAGTGGCGGCGGCTAGTGGTGGCGGCGGCGGCTAGGGTTTGCTTGGAGAGGGGGCGGCGCTTTTAGGGCAGAGGGAGGCTAGGGTTTTTCTTTCTTAGGTGTTAGCTTTTAAGCTCATGTAGTTCCCCTTTTATAGACTCCTTCTGACCTAGGGTTTGCAAGACTCCTTATGGGCTTTAATTAATAGAAGCCCATGTCTTGCAATCCTTCATTTAATTAACTACTTTAATTAAATGCCCAGTCCAATTAAATCAATATTTCTTTTAATTAACTTAGCAACTCAATTATTAATTAAGTTAGCCAATTAATTAATCTCCCACTTGAATTAAATACTTTTAATTCATTTAATTGATTTAATTACCTTTAAATCAATTAATTCCTTTCATGTCCTTTTATAACAGTCACCGTCCAATTGTATTGTGTGTGACCCTCTGGGTTCACCATCAATTGGCAGCAGGCCCACGAATCCTTCGTGATTTAATTTATGAACAATAAATTGTTCCGGTTAATTAAACAACCTTTAATTAACCACTCCTAGAATTAAATCCTCTATTAATTCAGGAGTACCCACACTTCATGGTCGATGTCTAGCCACAAGCCCATGAAGCCCAATTTCAGGTGAATTGATATTTGTGAACCTCGTCTCATATAATTGCCATGTACATACGGTCCTTCTATCGACTAATATTCCCGATCAAGACTTAGGGTGTGTGAATTGATCGGCACCTCTAAATTTGTCTCGATAACTATACTTTCTAATTCAGGATAATATTCCAGTGTGACTCCTAAATTTGGAAACCCCTTTCCAAATCCGTCACCGACCACGGCCGTGGATTCCTTGGATATATTATCTAAGAATCGTATAGGAAATTCTCTCACCCATTACAGTGAGTCAATAGATTCCATATTGGTACTAACCACCCGCGTACATGTCCATACGCACCCAACCTAGGCATGTTATGACCAAGCTACGTGGCCTATACCTAGATCTAAGTACGCACTTTCATGCACCGAATTCGCCCTAGTACCTCAAGTCAAAGGACTAAATCGTACACTATTATATTCCTTGAGAAACATCCCATCACCGATGTGCGTCATGCGCTTCCACAATGGGTTTCTCTGTTCGGGTCGTTCGATGCGTTCAATCTTCCATTGAACCACCTACTCGTATGCACTGGACTCAAATTCCTTGCTCATGAAACACTACAAATTCACTCCATGTGAATCATGCATACTCGTACAAGTCTTTGCGATTCCTACGATACCCCGTCTCGTTTCGGAATCTATGACTTGGAACACTTTTAAGATTACGACCTTTGAGACTGTTTCATGATTGCACTCAGTACTGAAGTGAATCGTCCCATAGTCAAATGTAATCTAAGGGTTTCAACCAATCGCTTAAATGTATTCGCGAGAGATGAAGTTGGCCATTGTTTATCCTTATACACATATAAATAAACTTGCGTATTATTACATTTATACTAAAGAAAGATAATGATAGTTCCAATACAAGCTAAATATATTGGCTTGCAGGGCACTATTCCATCAATCTCCCACTTGCCCTAAAGCCAATCATAAACGTTTCTAGGACCCATCTTTCTAAAGATGTTCTTCGAAGTCATTTCATGATATAGTCTCTTTTAGTGGATCCGCTAAGTTGTCTCCTGAGTCGACGCGATCCATTACGCGCGTTAACTCTACCAATGATTTCTCTAATCAAATGGTACTTTTCTTTCAATTATGTTTAGATTTCTGGTAAGATCTCGAATGCTTTGCTTTGACAATAGCTCTAATGTTATCATAGAAGATAACCATGAGCTTCGCAATGCTAGGCACTACATCCAACCATAGGATGAAGTTTTATATCTAAACACTTTCTTAAGCCGCATTTAATGCTACATTTAATGCTGCAATATATCTTGCTTCAGTGGTTTGAATGGTTACGGTGATTTGCTTGGAACCCTTTCAAATTTACCGTTACCCCATTGAGGCAGGACATGTATCCAAAAAATGGATGTTCTTAATTAATCCACATCAGACTGAAAATTCGAATCAGTGAATCCTTCGAATTTTAATTCTCCACTACCACCGTAGACCAAGAACAAATCCTTAGTCTTTGTCAAGAGCTTAAGGATATCTATTACGGTGGTCCAGTACTTCTTCACTGGAGTTTGACTAGCAACTGCTCGCGACACTTGAGCAAGTTCTACGTCTGGTCTAGTACATAGTAAAGCATGCCACATGCAACCTTTTGTTTGAAACATAAGGTATTTGAGACATCCTCCTTTGTTCTCATTTGATGTAGGGCACATCAATTTTGGATCAAGGCATACGGGTCTCACTGGAAGCAATCCTTTCTTGGATTCTTCATACTGAATATTTCCAGTATTGATTCTATGTACTTAGATTTAGAGAGTGTCAGCATCTTTTTCTGATCTATTCTATAGATACGTATCCCAATACGCAAGATGCTTCTCCTAAATCTTTCATGGAGAATTGCATGGACAACCATGCTTTCGTCTGTGCTAACATTCCGATATCATACCAGATATTCAGAACATTATCGACATATAAAATATGAGCTTCATCGCGCTCCCACTAATCCTTTTGTACATTCATTGTTCATACTTGTCTTGATGAAGTCAAATGACTTGACTATCTCATCAGAACAAATGTGAATCTAAATGGATTCAGATATCGCTAATGGAGAAAAGGTTTCAACAAAGTCTGTTCCAGAACATTGTGAATAACCCTTTTACCACTAGTCGATTCTTAGAGGTCAACACCTCTCCATTCATTCCAAGTTTGAAGATCCATTTATAATTTATAGCCAACTTATAGGGATAAATCCCTTAGGTGGATCAATCAAGGTTATACCTTGGTGGAATGGATGGGATCCATTTTGGTTTACATGGCTTCGAGCCACGTACCCAAGTCTATGTCTGACATCGCTTCTTGATAGGTCTTTGGATTACTTTCCACATTCTCGTTTTCGTGAATGAAACCAAATCGCTCTGGCTCCTTACGAATTCGATCAGACCTTTGAAGAGTAGGTGTACTAGTAGGTTCAGTAAATTCTGGATTAACT
The DNA here is from genome assembly GCA_038501285.1 of Penstemon eatonii. Classification (NCBI taxonomy): domain Eukaryota; kingdom Viridiplantae; phylum Streptophyta; class Magnoliopsida; order Lamiales; family Plantaginaceae; genus Penstemon; species Penstemon eatonii. Next base: position 16,901,548 of record CM076712.1, on the reverse strand, counting down.
CCCACTGTTTGCAGGGATGGGTCCAAATCTTGGACTTCATCAAGTTCCATGACGTTTCCATTTCCTTTGACGAGAGATTCATCAACAGAGGAACTGGTATCTAGGAGAAACGATTGTTTCTCATTGTCGTGGAACAGGTATCCAATGGATTTCGTTGGATACCCCACAATTATATACAAATTGGATCTACTAGCCAATTTATCTCCTTTCTCGTTTCTACTATCGCCAGGAGATCTCCATGCTCAGAGGTAAGAGCACAGAGGTATTTTGCCATACCTTTCTTGGTAAAGCTTTGTAGGCACAAACTTTGAAGGTACTTTGCTTAGTATCTTCGATGCAGTCAGGAGCAGTAACCCCTAGAATGCATAAGGAAGCATTTACAAAACTCAATATGGATCGAACAATGCCTAACAATGTTAGATTCCATCTCTTTAGACACTTCAATAAGTTGAGGCGTCTTAGGAGGAGTTTGTTGTATGAGAATCTCATTCTCATTAAGATAATTGAGGAATCCTTGACAAGTATTTGCTATCTCAACTAGATCGAATGGTCGCAATACTTTGTCTTTGTTGATTCTCTACTTCGCATCGAAATACCTTGAAAGGTTTTTCGGATTTGTATCTCACTAGATTCATTTCTTTACTAACGACCAGGGTCTTTAGTAAAAAAGGTACGAAGTATGAGTAATCTCCTCTCACAGTAACCTTTAGTGATCCATACTCATGGATTAAATCCAGATTTTATTTGGTTCGCTCTTGATTCCCTGTGACGGGAGATCTGGTCATCTCTCCTTTGAGACATGATTCGCAGGAAGTTCATCCAAGTTCTATTTTTCAAGAAGCTTAGGTGAAACCAACTTTTGAATCCTACTCTTGGAGATGTGTCCAAGTCTAGCATACCAAAGTTATGGATTATTATCTTTGTATTAATTTGAATTTCACACATTAATTCAAATAAAATTGAGCTAATGGTTTAATTCAATTAATTTACTTCCTTCTTTAATTGAATCCTTTTCCTTTTCAATTAACCCTTTAATTGAAACGTTGCTTAATTAATTAGATCATCTAATCAATTAAACACATAGTGCCTTTCTTAGATGCAGTGGGATAATTCGACTTATAGGCTACTTGCGTTCTTTTGACTACCTTTATGGTCGAATTAGAAGAGAATAAATTCTTCTTCATTTTACTCTTCTATGACTTTATAGTCCACGAAGTGTAAACGATCATGACAGGTCTATCCTATTTGCCTTTAACCAATTCTTTGGTTGATTCATGAAATGTGATCAACTTATCAAATAAGATCAGTGTATTTCAAGAGTCATTTGAATGAGCAGGAGGAGAATTTAGGAGGAAGTTAATGTTGAGATCACTTGCAGGCTTACGTTTAATTGATCCAGTTTTTCAACTAGATTGATAAAACAAAGATAGTGATCCTTGACACTAGTTCCTTTATTATTCTCGAGTTTTGAAACAATTCCTTTAGAAGTCTCGAATCATATTGATTCAAGACTACTCCTCAAAACAAGCCTTTTGAGGTGGAGGTTTGTTTTCAGAAGATTGGTCCTCAAAACGGGCCTTTTGAGGTGGAAGCTTCAGACATGCTCCTCATGTTGCTTCCATAGCTCGTTCAATCTTGATGCTTATTTGAGGAAACGATCATTAAGATTCCCATACTCTATAGGTGATTCGTTTCACTTCTGAGATTCATCTTTATATGAGGAACGGTCATTAATATTCCCATATTCTACGGGTGATTCGTTTCTTATATTTTGACTTATCTCATAAGCGCATAAGGCATAGGATTGTCTTTTAAGAACATCATTCCACTCTTGGAATTCAAGACAATTCTCAAGTTTCTTGCCTAGTCGATATTTTAATCCAGCTATTTTATTAGTCGAGGATAAATAGTAAAAATGGATAATTACTGATATCTCAGTATCTAATTTAAAGAGAAGACAAACATTCAGTGGACTAGTTAATGAATAATACTTATAATCTACGAAGGTTGGACTTTCTATCGTAGAAGTTCTCCCACTATTTTATCGAAACAATTACCCCTTCAATTGTTCGGGAAATTCTATTTCCTAGTAGGTCTTGACGTCCCAGCGGCAATTAATTGCACCCACGACTCGTGGCCATACAACCAATTCCCCAGGTAGGCATACTTATTGCCAATTGTGTTACTCCACAACCTTCAAGCTATTTTGCCTCGGTTTTCGCACTTATCTAGCACTGCTACATCATAAGTGTTACTAATCGTTAAGTCTAACCCATCAATCGTGATGAGCAACGGGCCCGGTCGTGAGTTCTCCGTAACTAGTTATCGGTCGATCCTCACATCCCGACCAATCCTCACCCTTGTCATGTTTAGTTAAAAACAGGAGTCAAGGAATTTCACGTATTGTCCCTTTCTTCGACTCGGGTGCCAGACTCTGGATCACCTCTATCGATAAGTAGACAACATACGCTAGTCCCTATTGATGGAAGGCTTGGATTTATATAAATACTTCATTTTATTTTAATCCAATATGACTTAATATTTAATTCAAGAGGGGGTTTACTGGTTTGAAAGTTATACTAACTCTCCTCGAGATCTCACCGCTTCAATTATGCTTTATCTTTTATTACGATCTAGATTCTAGCGCGCATCTCATACAAGCTAAATATAAATCGACAAATAAATAAAAGCCATACAAGCCTAGCATGCATACTACCACAATATGTTTTCGATCGGGAGCCTCCTATGCGGGCCATCATCGAGCCAATGATGTTGGCCCAATTGGTCAATCTAAAGGGTTCTCAAACGGGCCCTATGCTATTACACAATGTACCATGCTTTCATGGCCTTCTTATCTTCTTGGGCTCCCACCTTGCTTGTAAATGGGCCTCCATCCTAAACTAGGAAAGCAGTAAAGCCCTATTCTATTACAAAGGCTCAAAGTGGCCCAAAAACAATAATAGGCTCGCAGGCCCAATAAAAACCAAGCAATAAATTAAACCAATCACATCTACCCTAAGGTCAAGGCTCATCTCGATCGAAAACCACGTAAACAGTTCACGTAGAGCAAGAAACATGTAAACATCTTTTACTTTCTTCTATCTTAATTTTAAAACATCCTTTTAAAATTACCTTCCTATGATTCTTGCTTTTTAGTCACTACTAATTATGACAAAATAAATATCCGGGTAAACAAAAATTAATTTTCTGCTCAATTTCAGATTCTGTTTTTCAACTTTTGAAAATTTCATTTTGACCCCTCAACTTTCAAAAATTGCATTTTGACCCCAAAACTTTTAAAAAGTTACAAAAACACCCCTGGGCAGTTTCGGGCAGCAGACCAGAAAATAAAATTTTGAATTTTGAAAATTTTTCGATTTTTCAAATTGACCCCTCAAGTTTCAGTAATTGCAAAACAGCCCCTAAGTTTTCAGAAATTGCAAAACGACCCCAAAAACCGTGCGACCAGAATTGCAAGAACAGTCCAGAATTTTGAAATTTTCAGATCTCAAAAATTTCGAATTTTCAGCCCCAAAAACCCTAATATGCGATTTTTGCCCCAAAAAGTCCTGAAGTTTCCAAAAACTATGAAAACGCCACAGATCTTGAAAAGCAGTTTTACCCAATGATAGATCTAGTCATAACAAGCAAGAATCAACTTACAGAACATAATTATCACGTGTTCTCATACATATAATTAAACATATACGGTGAACACAATTATGTTCAGGCTTTTGTATAATAATAATGGAGTTGGCTCTGATACCACTGTTGGGATATAGCTCGATTTGTCAAACAACAAAGTGCGGAATTTAAAATTTTTCGAGGTATCCAATGGTCCCATAAAAGATGTCTCCATATTATGTATACAAAAACTTAAACAAAAACGCACACAATGAATTAACAAAGGGGGTTTTTGCGATATACCTCACCACAGGCAAGGTGGTGGAAACCTCCGGTCTTCGATTCTGATTCTGATCCGGTTCACAGGAGTGATCCAAGTGTCTCACCTCCAGGGATAGTCCACACCAATTGGATTCTGGCAACACCTCAAGATCTTAGGCTCAGAACTCGATGCAGGAGATTTGTTATTGAAGGATTGTATGAGATCTCTTGACAAATCAAGATCTAATACAATGGAGGAGGAGATCTCGGCGGCGGCGGCACCAAGGAGCTCACGGCAGCACAGTGGCGGCGGCTAGTGGTGGCGGCGGCGGCTAGGGTTTGCTTGGAGAGGGGGCGGCGCTTTTAGGGCAGAGGGAGGCTAGGGTTTTTCTTTCTTAGGTGTTAGCTTTTAAGCTCATGTAGTTCCCCTTTTATAGACTCCTTCTGACCTAGGGTTTGCAAGACTCCTTATGGGCTTTAATTAATAGAAGCCCATGTCTTGCAATCCTTCATTTAATTAACTACTTTAATTAAATGCCCAGTCCAATTAAATCAATATTTCTTTTAATTAACTTAGCAACTCAATTATTAATTAAGTTAGCCAATTAATTAATCTCCCACTTGAATTAAATACTTTTAATTCATTTAATTGATTTAATTACCTTTAAATCAATTAATTCCTTTCATGTCCTTTTATAACAGTCACCGTCCAATTGTATTGTGTGTGACCCTCTGGGTTCACCATCAATTGGCAGCAGGCCCACGAATCCTTCGTGATTTAATTTATGAACAATAAATTGTTCCGGTTAATTAAACAACCTTTAATTAACCACTCCTAGAATTAAATCCTCTATTAATTCAGGAGTACCCACACTTCATGGTCGATGTCTAGCCACAAGCCCATGAAGCCCAATTTCAGGTGAATTGATATTTGTGAACCTCGTCTCATATAATTGCCATGTACATACGGTCCTTCTATCGACTAATATTCCCGATCAAGACTTAGGGTGTGTGAATTGATCGGCACCTCTAAATTTGTCTCGATAACTATACTTTCTAATTCAGGATAATATTCCAGTGTGACTCCTAAATTTGGAAACCCCTTTCCAAATCCGTCACCGACCACGGCCGTGGATTCCTTGGATATATTATCTAAGAATCGTATAGGAAATTCTCTCACCCATTACAGTGAGTCAATAGATTCCATATTGGTACTAACCACCCGCGTACATGTCCATACGCACCCAACCTAGGCATGTTATGACCAAGCTACGTGGCCTATACCTAGATCTAAGTACGCACTTTCATGCACCGAATTCGCCCTAGTACCTCAAGTCAAAGGACTAAATCGTACACTATTATATTCCTTGAGAAACATCCCATCACCGATGTGCGTCATGCGCTTCCACAATGGGTTTCTCTGTTCGGGTCGTTCGATGCGTTCAATCTTCCATTGAACCACCTACTCGTATGCACTGGACTCAAATTCCATGCTCATGAAACACTACAAATTCACTCCATGTGAATCATGCATACTCGTACAAGTCTTTGCGATTCCTACGATACCCCGTCTCGTTTCGGAATCTATGACTTGGAACACTTTTAAGATTACGACCTTTGAGACTGTTTCATGATTGCACTCAGTACTGAAGTGAATCGTCCCATAGTCAAATGTAATCTAAGGGTTTCAACCAATCGCTTAAATGTATTCGCGAGAGATGAAGTTGGCCATTGTTTATCCTTATACACATATAAATAAACTTGCGTATTATTACATTTATACTAAAGAAAGATAATGATAGTTCCAATACAAGCTAAATATATTGGCTTGCAGGGCACTATTCCATCAATTTATACTCAACTCGTTTTAATACTTAGGTTTTTCATACCTAAAATCTCTTTAGATGTAGATCGAGGAGCGTTTATTAAGCGGATCAATTTATACTCGACTCGTTTTAAGACTTAGGTATTTTTTCCAAATCTTTTTGATCGTTAGATATAGATCGAGGAGCATTTATTGAGCGGATCAATTTATACTCGACTCGTTTTAAGACTTAGGTATTTTTCCCAAATCTTTTTGATCGTTAGATATAGATCGAGGAGCGTTTATTGAGCGGATCAATTTATTCTCGACTCGTTTTAATACTTATGTTTTTCATACCTAAAATCTCTTTAGATGTAGATCGAGGAGCGTTTATTGAGCGGATCAATTTATACTCGACTCGTTTTAAGACTTAGGTATTTTTCCCAAATCTTATTGATCGATAGATATAGATCGAGGAGCATTTATTGAGCGGATCAATTTATACTCGACTCGTTTTAAGACTTAGGTTTTTTTCCCAAATCTTATTGATCGATAGATATAGATTGAGGAGCGTTTATTGAGCGGATCAATTTATACTCGACTCGTTTTAATACCTAGGTTTTATATAAAAAACCTTTTTTGTCGATCGAGGAGTGTTTATTGAGCGAATCAATTTTACTCAACTCGTTTTTAAGCTTCAACTTCTTACTCAAGAGAAATTTTGGTTTTGGTATTCGAAATTGCAAAAATCTTTAAAAACGAATTTCAGGCCAAGGCCTTTTTTTTTTTACAACGAATAATAAAATAAAAAGAGAAATAAAACGGACTAAAAGAAATAAACAGCATAATCCATTATGATTTATCTTCCATAGTATTTCTGAGGTTGACGTCATTCCAAGTTCTTGGTAGGGGGGTTCCATCCAAGTGTGCAATCTTGTACGAACCTTTCTTTCCTACATTGATGACAACGTATGGTCCGTCCCAATTCTGTTGTAGTTTTCCCACGTGCTTGGATACCTCTACCTTTTTTAAGACCAAGTCTCCTTCTTTGAAGGTTCGTATGGGTACTTTTTTATTGTAGGCTTTCTCCATGTTTGATTTAGCGACTTGCAATCGCACAGCCGCTTTTTCTCTTAAGGCTTCTGTTAAATCGATATCACTTTCTCTTGCCTTTCCATTTTCCTGGTCGTCAAACATTTCAATTCTTGGTGCCGGAATTAGTGTTTCGACTGGAATAACAGCTTTCGAGCCATATACTAGACTGAATGGAGTCTCCCCGGTTGAAGTTCTGACCGTAGTTCGATTAGCCCAAAGTACTCCAGGGAGTTCATCTTGCTATCTTCCTTTGGCTGCCTCTAATCTTTTCTCCAAAGATTTTATTATTTCTCGGTTTGCTACTTCAGTTTGTCCATTCGCTCTTGGATGCCCAACTGAAGTGAAATTTTGCTGAATTCCTATCCTTGCACACCATTCCATTACCTGTTTTCCCGCAAATTGGGTTCCATTATCAGAGATCAGAGTTCTTGGGATGCCAAATCGACATACTATGAACTTCCATAAGAAATTGATCACTTGGAATTGAGTTATTCGAGCAAGGGCGATGCATTCTATCCATTTGCTGAAGTATTCGACAGCGACTAGAACATATGCTTTCTTGGATCTAGCTGCTGGGAAAGGTCCTACGATGTCCATTCCCCATTGATCGAACGGCCAACATACTGGTATTGGGTGCATGTTTTCGGCTGGTTGATGACTTATATTAGCATGGACTTGGCAATGATGACATTTTTGGACATATTGGACGGCATCATTGTTGATGGTAGGCCAATAATAACCTGTTCGAAGGCATTTTAATGCCAAGGCCCTTGCTCCGCTGTGATTCCCTGCATCTCCTTCATGTACCTCCCGGAGGATATCGTTGGTTTGAGAAGAATTCCCGATACTGATCTTGGGTAAAGTTTTTCTTCTATCAATGTATATCTTGGAGCCTGATATTTTAATTTTCGAGCTTCGTTTTGGTCTAGTGGCAATTTTCCTTCTCGATGATAGTCTATCATTGGAGTCGTCCAATTTCCTTTATCTTCTTCGATTTCCATCATATCGGCGACCGGTGTCTCATCGATATCGATTGCCGGCGCATTGGAAATTAACCATTTGATCACCCTTTCAGGTTTTCCGTCGTGAAATCCTGTGAACCTAGACAGTTGATCGACCCATTTATTTTCCAACCGTGGAATGTTCTGTATTCCAAAACGTTCGAAATTTTCAGCCAATTTTTTCACTTTAGCGAGGTATTTGACCATATTAAATTCTTTTGCCTCATACAGACCTTCTATCTGTCTCTGTATTAACTCTGAATCGGTTAATAACTTAAGGCTTCTTATGTTGGCCTTGATTGCCATTTCCATTCCTGCGATCAGTGCTTCATATTCTGTTTCGTTGTTTGTTACGACGAAGTCCAACGTTATCGCATGATTTATATCCTCCTTATTTGGTCCGGTAAAGTTGATTCCGACACCTCCTCCCCCTCGGCATGAAGCACCGTCGACGTGCATCAACCAGGTTTGATTTTCTATGATCAAAATATCGTTGTTATGACTAGTTGATTCGGGTCGTTCGGTTGCCTGGGTTGGAGTTTCTAATGGGAATCGGCTAAGACTTGGGCTTTTATCACAATTCTTGGTTTGTACTCATTTTCGAACTGACCGAGTTCGATTGCCCATTTGATCAATCTTCCAGAGGCTTCTGGCTTCGCTAGGACTTGTCTCAGTGGTAGGTTCGTTAAGACCACAATTTTGTAAGTTAGAAAATAAGGTCGGAGTTTTCGTGCTGCTACCACTAAGGCCAAGGCGAATTTTTCTATTTCCAAGTAGTTCTTCTCGGCCCCTTGTAGTAATTTGCACATTCTCCATTTGTTATCCTTTTTATCCCCTTTTGCTACTAGCACAACATTGCATAGAAATTCCGAGAAGTGTATTTCTCGAATTTGTTTGGCCTTAAGTAGCCTTTCTACTTCTGCCTAAATTATTTTATCCTTTATTGGCCCAGGATTCCTCTTCTTTTGTCTAGCTGGTTTTGCCATGGGGTCGATCTTTAGCGAGTGACTGATTATTCGAGGGTCGATCCCTTCGATGTCATTTGCGCTCCAGCCGAAGATATCTATGTTTTTTCTGAGAAAGTTGATCAACATCACTTCCCCTTCCTGGCTCAGTTCGGTCCCTATTCTAGGTGTTTTTGTTGGGTCCCCTTGTACCAGTAGGACATCTTTATGTTCCGGTGGTTTCAAGGCCAAATCTATCGGTTCCTTTCCTCTTTTATCTATTCGATCGGTGCTTGGGATTTCCACTTCGATTCTGTCAATGTCGTCTTCCAGCTTTCTTTTGCTTGGAGTAATCGGTTTAGAGCGGTTCCCCAAAGTTAAGGAGGTGTTGTAGCAGTCCCATGCCATGCAATGATCGTTCACTATTTCTCCGATTCCCATGTTAGTTGGAAATTTTATCTTCTGATGGTAGGTTGAAACAACAGCTCGGAATAAGTTGAGGGCGGGTCGCCCTAAGATTGCATTGTAGGCAAAGTGAGTTTCTGCTACTAAGAATTTAACTAGCTTCACCGTCCGACGCGGTTTCTTTCCGAGCGAGACGCTTAAAGTTATTGTGCCACAGGGGACAATTTCGGAACCTCCAAATCCTAGTAAAGGTGTAGCTACCTTTTGGAATGTTATTTGTCCCAAGTTAATTTGGGCTAGGACCTCTTTAGAAATGATGTTCGCTGAGCTTCCATTGTCAATCAGGATTCTTTTGACGTTGTAGTTCGCTATTTCTAGCGATACCACCATTTGGAAGTCGGGGTTGTCCTCTTTTACGTCCCAAACAAGGTTCTTCGGTACTTCGCCCTCGTTGAAACTGATCAGTTGGTCGTTTGTTGGTTTACTTTCTAGAGTCCATACTTCTTTCGGGTATTTTAAGCTTCCGATTATGGATCTGGCGGTCCTGCGACGAGCATTACGACTGTCCCCGCCAGCAGGTCCTCCTGAGATTGTATGGATGGTTCCATTAATCTGATCATTGTTCAACTCCTGCGGGGGACCATCATTAGGGGACCCTCTACCGGAATCCCTTCTTTGGTTATTGTTCCGAGGACTCCTACTTCTTCCTCTCTTGCGGTTATTCCGCTCTAAGTAGTCATCTAATTTTCCTTGTTCAATTAGTTTTTCAATTTCTCTTTTAAGGTGAAAACAATTTTCAGTGCGATGCCCATGTGCTCGGTGATACTTGCAGTATAATTCATAGTTTCGTGCTCTTGGTCTGGGTTGAGCGATTCTCTTGGCTTCCGGGATCCAATTATTCCTTTCTACTACTCCCAAGATTTCTTCTATTGGAACAGTCAGCCTTGGGTGTTCTACTTGCTTAATTCTGCTCCTGATCGCCGGCTCGGCCGATCTAGGTCTTTGATAGACATTAGGTCATCTGTCTTGATTGTTTCGATTATATTCTAATCGCAGGAAGACATTGCCTTTTCCAAAAGATCGTTCATAATCCATGGATTTCTGGACAAGAATTCTTTCTTGCCGCTTGGAGCCTGAGGCAGGAGCTTTATTTTTGTTCTTATCTTTAAAAGAGTTCATCTCTTCCTGGGTCATATACTTTGACGCCAAGCTCATAATATCGGCAAACGTTCTTGGTTGCTTTCTACTGAGGGCATTTCCAAACTGCCTATTATTGGTGAGGTCAAAGAGAATGGAGATTATATAATCGATATTTGGGGAATCTGTTGGATGAAGATGAAGATGAAAGAAGTCAGAATTTAAGGGAAGGTTTTGATGATTTCCAAAACATCATAATCAGCTAAGTATGGAAAGCTTAGTTCCCTTGGTAGAATTTTGAACAAGTAAAAGAAGACATCAGAAGAGTTCAAAGTTCAAAGCTCAGAAGACTAGTGATCTCTTGCTGAAACAGCGAACAGAAGGGTAGATCATCAGCCGAGTCAAATCAGATTAGTTCAGTATTTGATCAGCAGAGTATCTATCAGCAGAGTCGTTTTGATCAGCAGAGTGGAAGAGATCAAGAGATTAGTCCAACGGTAATAAATGCACTTGGTGTAATAAATGCTGAAAGAGAAGGGTAGTAATGGCAAATGATTGAAGATATCCTCGGATCAGCAGAGTGCATTAAATGCAGCATTAAATGCGATGGACAGAAAGGTACTGTACACAGTACGGAATGCTGCAGGGAGCCGTTTCAAAAAGAGCTGAAGGATGGATTTGATTTGTGACTTGCCTTCAACGGTCATAATTTCATCTCCAAGTATAAATAGAGCTGAATTTCAAATCGATCAACACACAACAACAATCAGAGATCGAAATTTTGAAGCAGAATTTCTCTAAGTCTCAAAAGCTCGAACAGCTCACTCGTCTGGTGGAAGTCATCTGTTGACAGAAACCCAGTTGAAGAAATCAGAAAAACATTATCTGAGTGATTTTGTAATAGCTGAGTGTTGTGCGAAGTGAGAATCCATCTTTGTGAGTGATTCTACTTTAGAGGATAGGTTTTCTTTGTGATTTCCTATTGTGAGCTTACAGCCTTCTCATTAGTTGTTTAGGTGTAAGTGGAGAAATATTGTAATCTAAGTGATTATAGTATAACCCAGAATCTGTGTGATCTGGAAGAGTGGACTAAAGGATTTTCATCCATATAACCACTATAAAAATTCTTTGTGTTATCTTGCATTTAATGTTTTCTTGCATATTTTAAAGTTTGCATTTTAAACACTTTGAATCAATCAAAAAGATTTTATAAGGAGTTTCAAACTGGGGATAAAATCTTTTTAGAACTTAGTTTACTTGTGAAAAATACTTTCAAACAATCCGCTGCAAGTATACTCTTGGAAAACTGTTTTGCTGAAAAACAGCTAAGTCACTGTAAGAAGAGTGGTCAGTCGTCTGTTCAAGATTTGTTCACGATCAGACTAGTCTGCTTACTGTTCTTCATCAGCTAAGTCTGCTGACAGAAGACTGAAAAGTTTTTAAGTTCAAAAATTTTCAGAGGTCTATTCACCCCCCCCCCCCTCTAGACCTCATCTGACCACTTGGGACCAACAAGTGGTATCAGAGCAGGTGGTTCATTAGAATCAGCTTCCTGATCAACGAGCTTGATCCAAGTGTTTTTCAAAGGTTTTTAAAACTTTTCAAAAGAGCATCTTTTTGGAAAATCAAAACTTTTTGAAAAATGGACTGTATCAGCCATGTTCCCCACATTGCTGGTATGTCGTTTGAAGACTAGAAGATTAGAATGGAAATCTTTCTAGCTGCCTACAATGACAACATGTACACATGTATCATTAAAGGTCCATTCAGATTCACAAAGACCATTAAAATAAATGAAGTAGATACGTTTGTGGAGAAAGACCTTCATGAGATGACTCCAGAGGAGATAAAGCTTTACAATCTTGATAAAGTTGGGAGATTCATCATGACTAAAGCCCTGGATAATGATCGGTTTGACAAGGTCAAACATTGCAAAACTGCAAAGGAGATGTGGGACAAAGTCAGAGACATGAGCGAAGGCAATGATGCTATCAAGGAGCATCAACTCACTGTTGCATTGGAGAAACTTGACAACTTCAAGATGAAGTCTGGAGAAACCATTGATCAGATGGATACCAGATTCACCAGAACCTTGAATGAAGTTTTAAAGTTGGGAAAGACCTTCACTGACAAGGAGATCACCGTCAGAGTACTAAAGGCCCTACCCCCAAAGTTCAACATGAAAGTAACAGCAATGGAAGAGTCAAGGGATTTGGGAAAAATCTCTCTTACTGAGCTGTTTTCTGTACTCAAGGCATTCGAGTATAAACTGCCTAGAATGGGAATTGAAGAAACCTCAACTTCAGGACCCACAGCTGCACTGGTTGCTGCTGAAAACCAAAGAAGACCAGCTCAAAGAAATGCTGAAGTGGACTCATCTGATGAAGCCACTCTACTCAACAAGAAGGAGTACACTGCTGGAGATGTTGCACTGTTGATGAATAATTTCAAGAAGTTCTACAAAAGAAAAATGAAGAACAAATACAACAATGCTTCTTCTTCTAAACCTAACTTTTCTTCTCAAGATAAAGATGATTATAAATCAAAACTAATGTGTTACAACTGCAGGAAATTGGGACACTTCATCAAAGACTGCCCATATCCAAAAGCAGAAAAGTACACTGAGGAAGAGAAGAAAGTGAGAAAAGAAAGAAAGCATCAGAGAGGAAAAGCAATGATGGCCGAAGCAGAAAAGCTGACTGCTGTCTACTCATCTGATTCAGATTCAGACTCGTCTGATGAGGAATCTTCTGATGAAGAAAAACCTGCTCTCCTGTGCCTGATGGCAAAGGACTCTGATGACTCTGAGGATGAGGTAACTCCTCTTAATGATGAATTATTTAATTCATTTGAACAAATGATGCTTAACAATACTGGTATTGCAGAAGCATATAAAAAGCTTAAGGAGGAGATGATCCTGCTAAAAGAGCAAAATAGTTCACTGAAACTCTTAGCTGAAAAGCCAAGGGAATCAGCTGAATATAAACAGCTTGAGCAAGAGCATGAATCTCTGAAAGCTGAGTGTGAGGTTTATAAAGGAAAAATCATGGAACTTGAGAAAATTATTGAGTCTCATGACAAGTCTACTGCTGCATCCATGCATACATCTAGTAAACAGGAGACACCTTTAGAAAAGGAAAAATTAGAATTGAATCATACTGAAAAATTCATATCAGCTGACAATAGTAAGGTCATTCTGCATGTTCAAACTTCTAAACCTGCCTCATCTGAGAAAGTGGCAAAGGAGAAGAAATCTCCTAAGGCTAAAAAGAGCAAAGAGCCTAGTGTAGGAAATCAGACTAGTAAGACCAAACAGCAGAGCCCTAAGAAGTCTGCTGATAAAGCTAAAGTCAATCAGACTAGTGGTAAAACTAAGTCAAAATCAAATGAGCAAGCATCTAGTAAACCAAAGAAGCATAAAAACAAGAAAAATCAAAATGCTTGGTATGGAAATGAGTCATATTATGTGCAACCTGCTGCATATCATCCTATGTATCATGCACCTCAATTTCCTAGTTACTATGCACCGTACCCTGCTCATCCAATGCATGCATATCCTGCATATCATGCACCTTACCCTGCTTATGAACATTACTCATATCATACTGATCATCAACATGACTTATCTGATAACTATGATAAAAATGAAACTGTTCATGCTCCTAAAACTCAGAAACCTAAGAAGCCTAAGACATCAACATCTTGGGTTGTCAAAGGTGGAACTAATCCTTCAGGACCCTCTCAATAAGGGTACCTAAAACAATTTTATTTTTGTTTTGTAGGTTAGGATTAGGAGTAGGAGTAAAGTAGAGAAGATTTGGTACTTGGACAGTGGATGTTCAAGGCACATGTGTGGAAACATACATGAATTGACTGATGCAGTTGCTGTGGATGGTCCAAAAGTCACTTTTGGAGACAGCAAAGAAGGCAAGATCAAAGCTAAAGGAAGATTAATCAAGGGAAACATAGAGATATCTGACGTCTCCTATGTCAAAGGCCTGAAATATAATCTGCTGAGCATAAGTCAATTTTGTGACAAGGGATATTCAGTCATCTTCTCAACAGATAAGTGCTACGTTGAACAAATTGGTACAAAGAAGGTAATTTTATCTGGAAGACGACAAGGAAATATCTACATAGTTGACTGGAATTTTGTTGACAAGAATTCAAGTGTTTGTTTGGTGGCATCTGCACCAAGTGAAGTCAGTTGGCTATGGCACAAGAGGATGAATCATTTAAACTTCAAGACCATAAACAGATTAATCAAGAATGATTTGGTAGAAGGGATTCCAAAAGCAGTCATGAGCAAAGACAAGCTCTGTGATGCATGTCAGAAGGGTAAACAAATCAAGTCATCATTCAAAGAAAAGAAGCACCAATCTTCTGGAAGAATATTGGAGCTATTGCATATGGACTTATTTGGACCCATTGATCCAGTCAGCAATGGTGGTAAGAAATACTGCCTAGCTGTTGTGGATGACTATTCAAGATATACTTGGGTGATTTTCATGAAGAAGAAAAGTGAAACCAAGGAACATCTTACCAATCTGATGGAACTGATCCAGAATGAAAAGAGCATTAAAATATTGAAGATCAGATCAGATAGAGGGACAGAGTTTACAAACTCTACTGTTGAAGAATATTGTAATATCAAAGGAATACATCATGAGTATTCTGCTGCAAGAACCCCTCAACAGAATGGTGTTGCTGAAAGGAGAAACAGAACACTAAAAGAAGCTGTCAGAACCATGATAGCTGAAGCTAAACTGCCTCAAAGATTTTGGGCAGAAGCAACAAATACAGCATGCTTTACCCAAAACAGATGTATGATCAACAAAAATCAGAACAAAACTCCATATGAAGTTTGGAACAACAGAAAACCAAACATTAATTACTTTAAGATTTTTGGTTGTAAATGTTTTGTATTGAATAATGGGAAAAATCACCTTACTGCATTTGCAGAAAAGGCTGATGAAGCTGTTTTTGTAGGATACTCTACTGTTAGTAAAGCTTACAGAGTTTTTAACAAAAGAACATTACTAATAGAAGAATCTATCCATGTAGTATTTGATGAGCCAAGTCAATCTTCTGAAAAGAATCAAAGTGTTAATCAAGATCTGTCTGCTGATTTACAGAAGTTAGACATTGGAAGAAATGAAGAATATGTTCCCATCATACTACCTAATCTAAGTTCAGCTGCTAACTCAAGTGCTGTTCAAAATCACAGTGCTGATTGTCTAACAGACGAGTTGCAAACAGCTGACAGACCAGAGACTGTTCAACAGACTGCAAATGTTCAACAGACTACTACTGGAACTCCAACAGTAGCGTTGCAAGATCAAGACAGAGGACAACATCCTGATCTACAACCTGATCTCAGATGGCTCAAGAATCACCCTCCTGAATTAGTTATTGGTGATCCTTTAGATAGAGTGAAAACAAGAAGAGCTGCTGCACAAGATGCCATGTTTGTCACATTTCTATCTCAAATAGAGCCCAAGCAAATTGAAGAAGCTCTCAATGACTCCTTCTGGATAGAAGCCATGCAAGAAGAGTTGAATCAATTTGAAAGGAATGAAGTCTGGTACTTAGTTCCTAGACCAAGTCATCAAAGAGTAATTGGCACTAAGTGGGTATTCAGAAATAAAATGAATGAAGATGGTGTTGTCACCAGAAACAAAGCAAGACTAGTGGCCAAAGGTTATTGCCAAGAAGAAGGAATTGACTTTGATGAAACTTTTGCACCAGTAGCAAGACTTGAAGCAATCAGACTGTTTCTAGCCTATGCTGCTTACAAGAACTTTACTGTCTATCAGATGGATGTGAAGTCTGCTTTTCTCAATGGAGAATTGCAAGAAGAAGTGTATGTTGAACAACCTCCAGGATTTGAAGTCTATCAAGAAGAGGACAAAGTATATCGTCTAAAGAAAGCCCTCTATGGACTGAAACAGGCTCCAAGAGCATGGTATGATACCCTATCTGATTTTCTTTTAATTAAAGGATTTCGAAAAAGTAAGGTAGATAAAACCTTGTTCACAATTGAATGGGAAAATCATATATTACTTGTGCAAATATATGTGGACGATATTATTTTTGGTTCAACTAACCAACAGATGTGTGATAAGTTCTCCAAGCTGATGCAGAATAAGTTTGAAATGAGCATGATGGGTGAACTTAATTACTTTCTTGGATTGCATGTTAGACAGTTGCCTGATGGAATATTCATCAGCCAAGCAAAGTACACAAGAGATCTGTTCAACAAATTTGGTATGGAAACTAGCTCAACAGCAACCATTCCTATGTCTACAAGTCTTCGTTTGGATAAAGATGAAGATGGCAAATCAGTGGACATTACCAAATATAGAGGCATTATTGGTTCATTGTTGTATTTAACAGCAAGCAGACCTGATATAATGTACTCAGTTGGAGTCTGTGCAAGATTTCAATCAAACCCCAAAGAATCTCATCTCTTAGCTGCCAAGAGGATATTGAAGTATGTTAAAGGCACTCAAGAATTGGGATTGTGGTATCCTAGAGAATCTGGATTTGAACTAGTTGGCTATTCAGATTCAGATCTTGCTGGCTGCAAGATTGACAGAAAAAGCACAACAGGTGCCTGTCAGTTCTTAGGTAGTCGTCTGATCTCATGGATGAGTAAGAAGCAAACCTCAGTTTCTATATCTACTGCTGAAGCTGAATATATAGCTGCTGGAGCTTGCTGTGCACAGATACTTTGGTTGAAGCATCAACTAGAAGACTACAACATCAAGATCAGTGGAATTCCAATCTACTGTGACAATACAAGTGCAATCTCACTTACTCAGAACACTACAAGTCATTCAAGGACTAAACATATTGAGATCAAACATCATTTCATTAGAGATCATGTGGAAAAAGGCAATGTTTTGATTGAGTATGTTCATACTGATAATCAGATTGCTGATATCTTCACCAAACCTCTAAGTGAAGCAAGGTTCTCAACTCTAAGAGCTGAGTTAGGATTACTCAATTTGGATGCATAAGCTGAGGGGGAACTCATCAGAAGACTGGAGTTCAACAGCTTAGTCATCAGTTATATTATTCAAGAATTAACTCTCAACAGACTAATTAACTTATGAATTCTTAAAGACAGGGGGAACGTGTAAGACTAGCGGTACTTCTGTTCTAAAGATGAAATCTGTTAATGTCAGTTAGTTGAAGTTATGTTTATCAAGAAGATGTGTTCTTAATTCTTGAAGATTGAAGATTATTTTATCTTGCTGGATTGACAAACAGCAGAGGAAGATTACTAGCTATTGGCATTCTCTAGTAATATCAGATAACAGATCACTCGTCTGTCAGATAAGTTAAACTCTACTCATCTGATACCTTATATAAGCATGGTCATAAAACGTATCTGTAGAAACGCGCTTTTATAAGTAACAGATTAGTGTCGATAGAGTTTCCCGCCCATCTGACAATAAAATAATAAAATTGAAATCCGTCTCTCCTGTCCATACGATTAAAAACTGTCAGATTAGATCAACGGTTTTGATAAATCACGGAAACCTAATCAAAAGGAAACCTATAAAATCCGATCTAAACAGTACAGTCGTCTTACGCACTCAAATACTCTCAAAACTCTCTAACTCTCAAACCCTTCTGTTGCGAAAAAGTTAACTGCATCTTTGTAGATTTCTACTCTCAAAATTTCAGAAATGGAGAAGATTATCGAAGGAAGGTACTTCAACTACAGCAAATTCCACTTTTCGGGCACTGATCTGATGCGCTCGTTACTGGAAAAGATTAAGGAAGCTTCGTTAGTTCCTGTTTTGGAGGCTCACGAAGAAAGGGTCTACTTAGAAGATGTTGAGCACTTCTACATAACCAGGAAATTCTCTAAAAATGACACGATCATGTCTGCTGAAATAGGTGGAAAGAAGATTGCGATCTCGGCTGCTGTTCTCAGTGAGATCTATAAACTATCAGACAAGGGAGGAGATGTGACCTCGTTAGGGTCAGAAAAGGAAGAGGAGTTCTGGGCAATTTGTGCTAAGAAAGGAGAAAAGATGACTGGGACTTTGATGAAGACCCAGCTGAAGGATGAATACCAGAGATTTGCTGATATCATAGCAAAGGTTCTGGATTGTGCTACTGGTTCTTTGGATGGGTTGCCAAGGAAAAGATACTATACCATGATATGTATCTTTTATGGGTTGAAGGTTAACTGGGCTGATCATGTGTATGAGCTGCTGAGTGATAAGAGGCCTTCACATGCCATCTTATTGAGCAATCTGTTTGCATCCCTTCAATGCCCTATGGGAGGTGGAAAGCAAACTCATGGGAGCAAAGAGTTCAAACTCTATGAACCAGTGAGACAGTTAGTGACTGCTCCAAAGAGGAAGGCTGCTGCAAAATCGAAAAAGACTCCTTCTAAGAAGAGCAAGAAGGAAGGTCAGACTAGTCAGTCTGCTGAGGCAACAGCACAGTCTGCTGATGAGACTGTTCCAACACAATCTGAAGATGAAGTTCCTGAAAAGGAAATTGAAGACTTTACAAAGGAGATTGAGCAGATGAGTACTGCTTCCTCTCCTGAGAGAACAGAATCTGAGGAAGAAATTCCTCTTCAAAGGTTGAAGAGGATGAGGACAAAAAGTGAGGCAAGGGGACCTCCTACTGCAAACCCCATTGTCAAAAAGATTGCAAAATCAAAGGTTAAGAGGAAGGTCACTTTCTCTGAAGAACCTGTTGCAACTGTTAGAGAAACAACAGAAGCAGAAAGACCATTGAAAATTAAAGAGCCTGCTGTTGAAGCTGCTATTGAAGCAAGTACCAAGGATGCTCACGGACATCAGCATACTGGTGGAATAGCTATTGGTGAACCAAGGGATCCAAACAAACCAATACCAGCTATGCCTGCACCTAAGACAAAGCCAAAGAAGAGAGAAGAGATTAGATTGTCTTTAGAGATTGTCAGGGAAGATCCTGCTATCTTTGAAGAGTTCCTAAAAAGGCTTGATGCTGAGAATGAAAGGATCAACCGCCTGACACAGTTCACAAATCAGAAGATCAGATACAACAGGTGGAGGGAATTCAGACTGACAAAGAGTCCAGCTGAAATGACCAAATGGAAAGCCTTTGCTGCTGAAGAAGCATGGGTACTTAAGTGGCTTGAGACAGATTCTCTCATTCAAGCAATTGATTCAGAATTCTTTCTGGATAGGTTAAGAATGAGAATAAGTCACATAGTCAAAGAGGAAGCCAAGAAGATCTTTGCGTCCATTTCTGAAGATTATGATGAATCAGTGGACCTCAAAGAAAGATCAATTGAGTTGGAAATTGCTCAAGCAATGGAGCTTTGGGCAAAGAAGTCAAGGAAGTTAAGGGGACAACCAAGCTCACTGGTCCCACTTCCTAACATCAAACACATTGTCTATGGACCAAACATCAAACCCTATGAAGAGCTGCCAGAGGAACCATCAACTACTTTCATTCCTCTTGACAACTTTACTTGGATTTGTAACAGGTCAGCAGTGGACAATGAAGGACTGATGAAGACAGTTGAAACTGTCAAGAAGATAATATCACCTGCTGATGAAGAGAAAGATAAGTCTTCTGATCAACCAAAGCAATTAGAGGGTACATCAGACCCATCTGATCAGAACCAAGCACAAGGTGATAAGTCTGATGCTGCTGATGACTCAAAGAAAGAAGAAGATATTCAAGCAGATCAGAACAAGGAAAAAGAAGTTGCTGCTGAAGGGGATGATCAAGCTAAGGAGAAGGAAAGCACTCCAAGCCTTGCTGGTGAATCAGCAGATCAATCTCTTGCATTGACAACTCAGCCAACAGAGCAACTTATCAAAGAAACACCTGCTGCTACAACAGATATGCCTTCAACTTCCCAAAGTACTCAAACAAATCTGTTGGACTCCATTCATCAAATGTTTACAACATCTTTGAAGGAAATGAAAGAGGAGTTAAAAGCAGAAGTGTTAGCTGCTGTTAAACAACCAGCTCAGAAAGCTGCTGCTGTCCTAACTGATTTAATAGAAGATACTGCTCAGAATGTAAAATCCATATGTCAGGATATGGATATACTTCGAAGGAGGACACAAAGCACCACTGAAGGTTGGAAGCAGATAGAACAAACTGTTGAATTGGCTCTCCAAGCAGAAGATGAAGTCATGGGAAACATGATGAAAGACTTCACTGCTTCATCAAATTGGATTTTGGGAACTCAAATCCAGTTGGGTGATCAAGGAGAAGATTTGCTCAAAGAAGTGAAAAATGTTAAGGCCAATCAACTCAGACAGCAAGCTCAGATTAATGCTATGGAAGAGAACATCAAGCTTCTCTGTGATTCACTTCTAATCACACCAGTTGTGCCACAATATCCACCTGTCCCTGCTGATGATGACAAAAAGGGGGAAGAAAGGATATTTGGACAGCAAAGGGTTGATTTCCAAAGGGAAGAAGGAAATCAAACTGCTGAAGAAACTGAAGTGTTAGAAGAATCTGCTGGTGAGACTGAAAGAGATATGGGAGAATCAAGCAGACCAACAGATGAGAAAATTACAGAAGAAGAAGAGCAAGCTGAACTTGAAGAATCTGAAGCAAAAGCCAAATCTGATAAGGAACTAGCTGCTGCCAAAGATTCAGCTGAAGAACAGCTTGACCCTGATGTAAAATATAAGAAGATAGAGCTGTTAAGAAAAAGATTCTTTGAAAATTTGGAAGCTGAGACTTCCAAGTCATCTGATGAAGAATCTGAAAAAGAAGACAAGGAAGCAGAAAAAGAGAAGAAGGAAGAAGACTAGTCTAGGCTAGATTTCCTTTTATGTTAAAAATCCTTGTAATCTTCTACTTTGCATCTTTTACTCTTCAAAACTTGTAAAATGTAATCAATTCAATATCTATAAAATTGCAAGTTTGACTCCAACATACTATTTCTATCTCAGAAATTTTTGAGGATCAAAACTTTAGTTTAGGTACAGGTACTTAGCTGGAGTTTTGTCATCATCAAAAAGGGGGAAATTGTTGGATGAAGATGAAGATGAAAGAAGTCAGAATTTAAGGGAAGGTTTTGATGATTTCCAAAACATCATAATCAGCTAAGTATGGAAAGCTTAGTTCCCTTGGTAGAATTTTGAACAAGTAAAAGAAGACATCAGAAGAGTTCAAAGTTCAAAGCTCAGAAGACTAGTGATCTCTTGCTGAAACAGCGAACAGAAGGGTAGATCATCAGCCGAGTCAAATCAGATTAGTTCAGTATTTGATCAGCAGAGTATCTATCAGCAGAGTCGTTTTGATCAGCAGAGTGGAAGAGATCAAGAGATTAGTCCAACGGTAATAAATGCACTTGGTGTAATAAATGCTGAAAGAGAAGGGTAGTAATGGCAAATGATTGAAGATATCCTCGGATCAGCAGAGTGCATTAAATGCAGCATTAAATGCGATGGACAGAAAGGTACTGTACACAGTACGGAATGCTGCAGGGAGCCGTTTCAAAAAGAGCTGAAGGATGGATTTGATTTGTGACTTGCCTTCAACGGTCATAATTTCATCTCCATGTATAAATAGAGCTGAATTTCAAATCGAGCAACACACAACAACAATCAGAGATCGAAATTTTGAAGCAGAATTTCTCTAAGTCTCAAAAGCTCGAACAGCTCACTCGTCTGGTGGAAGTCATCTGTTGACAGAAACCCAGTTGAAGAAATCAGAAAAACATTATCTGAGTGATTTTGTAATAGCTGAGTGTTGTGCGAAGTGAGAATCCATCTTTGTGAGTGATTCTACTTTAGAGGATAGGTTTTCTTTGTGATTTCCTATTGTGAGCTTACAGCCTTCTCATTAGTTGTTTAGGTGTAAGTGGAGAAATATTGTAATCTAAGTGATTATAGTATAACCCAGAA
Source organism: Penstemon eatonii (assembly GCA_038501285.1). NCBI lineage: Eukaryota > Viridiplantae > Streptophyta > Magnoliopsida > Lamiales > Plantaginaceae > Penstemon > Penstemon eatonii. The sequence goes on along the minus strand of CM076712.1, from coordinate 16,879,380 downwards.
TCTGTGTGATCTGGAAGAGTGGACTAAAGGATTTTCATCCATATAACCACTATAAAAATTCTTTGTGTTATCTTGCATTTAATGTTTTCTTGCATATTTTAAAGTTTGCATTTTAAACACTTTGAATCAATCAAAAAGATTTTATAAGGAGTTTCAAACTGGGGATAAAATCTTTTTAGAACTTAGTTTACTTGTGAAAAATACTTTCAAACAATCCGCTGCAAGTATACTCTTGGAAAACTGTTTTGCTGAAAAACAACTAAGTCACTGTAAGAAGAGTGGTCAGTCGTCTGTTCAAGATTTGTTCACGATCAGACTAGTCTGCTTACTGTTCTTCATCAGCTTAGTCTGCTGACAGAAGACTGAAAAGTTTTTAAGTTCAAAAATTTTCAGAGGTCTATTCACCCCCCCCCCTCTAGACCTCATCTGACCACTTGGGACCAACAGAATCGATCTTAAGTAATTCCACATTAAACCTTGCCAACCAGTTCCTTAGGGTTTCACCATCTTGTTGATAAATGGTTCCTAAATAACTCATTGGTAGTTCATGCCTCTTCTGACTGGCGAACTATTGTGTCAGCTTGTTGCATAATTCCCGGAAACTGAATATGGAGTTAGTGGGTTGCTTGGCAAACCAATCCAAGGCAAGTCCTTCGAACGTGGTCACCATTAATTTAGCTGTGAATTCTGCCGAATGAGCATATAGGTTCATTATGTTCGTGAAGCTAAATATATAGTCATCTGGATCAGTAGTTCCATCATATCTGGGCAGTCGCCCAGGAACTTGTTCCGATGAATGTGCTTCTTTGATTTCTTTACAGAAGGGAGAGCACGCCGCTAGGCTCTCTTGAAGTTCCGTGGTTCTGGCCCATGGGTTTTGAACGGTTCGTAAACGTTGCTCCAGTCGTTCCTGTACCATCTTTTCTATTTCTCTTTTCGAGAATCGCATAGTCCGTGGTTGATGGTGGATCGCGTCGCCTACGTCATCCTCGATGGGGATTATGGTATGTTCTTTGGACCCAGTGCGTCCTGGTTGCGGTCTCCTTCGATCAGCTTTTCTTCGGACGTTCTCATCGGAGGGTTTCGAAATTCCCTTTTGCGGACTATGCAGCGATCGTTGTTCGCTTGCAGGGCTATCAGCTTGTTGAGAGGTTTGATCGACCTGCCTCGGCACCCTTTGAATGGGTTTTGCCCTAGTAGTTCTAGGATTTCAAGGAAACTGCTCGGGTATGAGTAATTCCTCTGGGCAGAGTGATTTAAAGAGCATAGCAATCTGTCGTATCTTCTCCTGAGTGTCTGACAGGGGAACTGGGATTGCTGGAGCTGCATGTTCTTCTGGTATCGCACCCGCAGGGATTCCTTGTGGTTCCTCTTGATTCTGAAGATGTTCGTTCTATTGCTGATTGTCGTTGGTTATTGGGGTGTTATTATCAGTATTGCCCTGTGGACCCTCAGATGTGTTATTCGGGTTGGTCGTGTTACTTCTTGCTCCGTTACGGGCGCTCTTCCTTGGGCGAGCCATATGTCGATTGAATAATTAACCTAGCCCCATGGTGGGCGCCAACTGATTTAACCGTTTTTCGTTGGGTAAGATTAAATCAATAATATGTAATTAGGAGGTCAGGTTTAGTACGAATTATAGGGCTCTGTTACTTTATTCTGGATGGATCAATCTCAAGGAAGAACAATGATGTAAAAGAACAAAAGGTAAACGAGACAATCAATGAGTTAATCAGTAAATAGTATAGCAAAAGCTTTTCTATTCAATGTGTTATTAGATTGACAAAGTATGTAGGCGTCAGCTCCTATCGTGTCTAATACAACGTTTTAACTAGGTATTTATATGATATTAACCCTAGCTTTACAAGGAAACATAGTCCTAATAGGACTCGGCATAACTGTCCCACTTGAGTCAGGATTGTAACCTGATCGCCGAGGAGGATCGTCTCTGATCGGGTCGATGGATGATCCCGGATGAGCTTGTATGGCCGAACCGATCTGATATCCCCTAATCGATTCGAATATTATAAGGGGTGCGAAATAGCCCCCATCAGATAGCTTTAAGCGTATCACTCGGAAGGAAACCATATCGTACGGTGAAGCTAATCAAATTCTTGGTAGTAGAAACCCCCTTTGCCTACAACGCAATCCTAGGGCGACCCGCCCTCAACCTATTTCGAGCGGTTGTTTCAACATACCATCAGAAAATAAAATTTCCAACCGACGCAGGAATTGGAGAAATAGTAAACGATCATTGTATGGCATGGGACTGCTACAACACCTCTTTAACCTTGGGGAACCGCTCCAGAACGTTTACCCCAGCTAAAAGAAAACTTGAAGAGGATGTTGACAGAATCGAGATTGAGATCCCCAGCACAGACCGAATAGATAAAAAGGGAAAAGAACCGGTCGATTTGGCTTTGAAACCACCAGAACACAAAGACGTTCTACTGGTGGAAGGAGATCCAATGAGAACGACCAGAATAGGAACCGAACTCAGTAAGGAAGGGGAAGTAATGTTGGTAAATTTCCTCAGAGAAAACATTGATATCTTCGCTTGGAATGCGGACGACATTGAAGGGATCGATCCCAGAGTAATTAGTCACTCGCTGAAAATCGACCCCATGGCAAAACCTGCTAGACAAAAGAAGAGGAATCATAGACCGATAAAAGATAAAATAATAAAGGCCGAAGTAGAAAGGCTACTCAAGGCAAAACAAATTCGAGAAATACATTTCTCGGAATGGCTCTGTAACGTCTTACTTGTAGCGAAAGGGGATAAGAAGGATAATAAGTGGAGAATGTGCAATGATTTCACCGACCTTAATAAATTATGTCCGCGTGATCCATATCCCCTCCCAAGGATCGACTTATTAGTCGACTCAACCGCTGGTTTTGCGATTTTCAGCATGATGGACGCCTTCCAAGGTTTTTATCAAATATACATGGATGAGCGAGACCAAGAGAAAACTGCCTTCGTAACCGAGCAGGGAGTGTACTGCTTCATAGTTATGCCATTTGGCCTGAGGAACGCAGGGGCCACTTACCAAAAGTTAGTAAACCTGATGTTCAAGGAGTTGATTGGAGAAATAATGGAAGTCTATGTAGATGATATGCTGGTCAAAAGCATGAATGAAGCTGACCATGTAAAACACCTTGATCGATGCTTCCGAATATTGAGAAAATACCGAATGAAGCTGAATCCTGCAAAATGCACCTTCGGAGTGAAAACAGGAAAATTTTTGGGCTATTTGGTGCATCAACGAGGAATTGAGGCCAATCCAGAAAAAATTCGAGCCATAACCGAAATGAAACCTCCCAAAAACAATCTCCCAAGTACAGAGCTTGGTAGGAAAAATCGTAGCGTTAAACAGATTCATCTCCAAGTCGGCCGACAAAAGTTTGCCGTTCTTTCAAACTCTTCGAAAGTCAAAAAACTTTGTTTGGACCGAGGATTGCAACCAGGCCTTCGACCGGCTAAAGGAATATCTAACGAACTCCCAACTATTGGCCAAACCAACCGAGGGAGAACCATTATACATTTACATATCGATCTCCGACGTGGCCATTAGTTCGGTTCTAGTGAAAATAGAAGGCGTGGAACATAAACCTGTTTGTTACTTAAGTAAGTTACTACAAGGGGCGGAGAAGAACTACTTGGAAATAGAAAATTTCGCCTTAGCCTTAGTAGTGGCGGCACGCAAACTCCGACCTTACTTTCTGACCTACAAAATTGTAGTGTTAACCAACCAACCGCTAAGACAGGTCTTAGCGAAGCCAGAAGCCTCTGGAAGGTTGATCAAGTGGGCAATCGAACTGGGTCAGTTTGAAATCGAGTACAAACCAAGAACTGCGATTAAAGCACAAGTACTAGCCGATTTCCTATTAGAAACTCCAACCCAGACAATTGAACATAAGGAATCGACTAGCCATGATAATGATATGTTGATGATAGAAAATCAAACCTGGCTAATGCATGTCGACGATGCTTCATGCCGAGAAGGAGGAGGAGCCAGAATCAACTTTACTGGACCAAATAAGGAAGATATAAATTATGCAATAACATTGGACTTCGTAGTAACAAACAACGAAGCAGAATATGAAGCGTTAATTGCAGGAATGGAAATGGCAGTTAAGGCCAACATAAAGAGTCTCAAGTATCAAAGTATTAATCGATTCAGAGTTAGTACAAAGACAGATAGAAGGTCTATACGAGGCAAAGGAATTTAACATGATAAAATAGCTCGCCAAAGTAAAAGAATTGGCTGAGAAATTCGAAAATTTTGGGATACAGAATATTCCACGATCAGAAAATAAATGGGCCGATCAACTGTCTAGATTCACAGGGTCTCATGATGGTAAAACTGAAAGAATAATCAACTGGTTAATTTCCAATACACCAGCAATCGATATCGACGAGACACCGGTCGCTGAGATAATGGAAATCGAAGAAGCCGAAAGAAACTGGATGACTCCGATGATAGACTATCTTCGAGAAGAAAAGTTACCTCTTGACCCAAACGAAGCTCGAAAAATAAAATATCGAGCTCCTAAATACACATTGATAGAAGATAAACTTTACCGAAGATCAGTATCAGGAATTCTTCTAAAATGCATCTCCGAGTCTCAAACCAACGATGTCCTCCGAGAGGTACATGAAGGAGAAGCAGGTAATCACAGCGGAGCAAGGGCCTTAGCCTTAAAATGCCTTAGAACGGGTTATTATTGGCCTACCACCAACAATGATGCCATGCCATATGTTCACAAATGTCATCATTGCCAAGTTCATGCTAATATAAGTCATCAACCAGCTGAAAACATGCACTAAATACCAATATGTTGGCCATTCGATCAATGGGGGATGGACATCGTGGGACCTTTCCCAATAGCCAGGTCTAGGAAAGCATATGTCCTAGTCGCTGTCGAGTACTTCAGCAAATGGATAGAATGCGTCGCCCTTGCTCGAATAACTCAATTCCAAGTGATCAATTTCTTATGGAAATTCATAGTATGTCGATTTGGTATCCGAAGAATCCTGATCTCCGATAACGGAACCCAATTTGCGGGAAAACAAGTAGTGGAATGGTGTGCCAAACTAGGAATTCAGCAAAACTTCACTTCAGTCGGGCATCCAAGAGCAAATGGACAAACTGAAGTAGCGAACCGAGAAATAATAAAGTCTTTGGAGAAAAGATTAGGGGCAGCCAAAGGAAAATGGCTGGATGAACTGCCAGGAGTACTTTGGGCTAATCGAATGACAGTCAGAACTTCGACCAGGGAGACCCCATTCAGTCTAGGGTATGGCTCAGAAGCTGTGATTCCGGTCGAAACACTAATTCCGACACCAAGAATTGAAATATATGATGATCAGGAAAACGAAAAGGCAAGAGAGAACGAGGTCGACATAGCAGAAGCCTTAAGAGAAAAAGCAGTTGTACGATTGCAAGACACTAAATCAAACATTGAAAAGGCCTACAATCAAAAAGTACGCATACGAACCTTCAAAGAAGGGGACTTGGTGCTGAAAAAAGTAGAAGTATCCAAGCATGTGGGAAAATTACAACAGAATTGGGATGGACCATACATTGTCATTAGTGTAGGAAAGAAAGGTTCATACAAAATTGCACACTTGGACGGAACACCCCTACCGAGAACCTGGAATGCAGTCAACCTAAGACCATACTATGGAAAGTGAATCCTAGTAAATTGTTCTGCTTAATTTCTTTTGATTTAGTATGTTTTACTTTTTATTCATTGTAATAAAGGCCTTGGCCTGAGTTTCCCACTCAAAGAATTACGATTTTGAACACCAAATCTAAGGTTCATATGAGTTAAAGGCAACGTATCCAAGCGAGTTGAGTATAAATCGATCCGCTCGATAAACGCTCCTCGACCTCCATAAACAACGACGACAAAAATGAGTTGAGTATAAATCGATCCGCTCGATAAACGCTCCTCAACCTCCATAACAACGACGACAAAAACGAGTTGAGTATAAATCGATCCGCTCGATAAACGCTCCTCGATCTCCATAAACGACGATAAAAAAGACCCAAGTCTCCAAACGAGTCGAGTAAAATTGATTCGCTCAATAAACACTCCTCGACCTCCATAAAAGGTTAATAAACCTAAGTCTTCAAACGAGTCGAGTAAAATTGATTCGCTCAATAAACACTCCTCGATCTAAAGTAAAAAGAGTTGAGTATAAATTGATCCGCTCAATAAACGCTCCTCGATCTTATATCTAAACGATCAAAAAGATTTTGGTATAAAAACCTAAGTCTTAAAAAGAATTGAGTATAAATTGATCCGCTCAATAAGCGCTCCTCGATCTTATATCTAAACGATCAAAAAGATTTTGGTATAAAAACCTAAGTCTTAAAAAGAGTTGAGTATAAATTGATCCGCTCAATAAACGCTCCTCGATCTTATATCTAACGATCAAAAAGATTTTGGTATAAAAACCTGAGTCTTAAAAAGAGTTGAGTATAAATTGATCCGCTCAATAAACGCTCCTCGACCTTCATTAAAGGTTAATAAAACTAAGTCTTAAGACGAGTTGAGTATAAATCGATCCGCTCGATAAACGCTCCTCGATCTACACAATAACGATAAAAATAAGTTACAGATAGATAGAAATCAACGACAAGAAGTATGAAAGTAATAATATTAAAGTATTATTCATCTGAGTTCTGAGAATAGGTCTCAAGCTACATACGAAGTTTGAATAGAATACAAAGAATTTTATACAATCTACATATCATCACAACTGTTTAGAAAAAATAATCATATTCTTTAGATCTGCGGTCTTCACGACAATGTCCACGGAAACATCAATCTCCTTCCTGGTACCTCGATGATAGGAATTAACCACCTAAGAAGCATGCTGCTCAGGATGGTCGACTTCTTTGGTTCGATTGTCAGGCTCTGAAGATCAAATGTTCTTCCAGACGAAATGACCATTACCAGCCAGATGACCGGCAATAATCATTCACCCACAACGAGATACTGCTTGTATAAGGGGGTTGACTTTTACTCTAAAGCAGCATCTCTTCGGGGCAGTCGTAAAGGTTAAAACTTACCAGCACACCCCGGTGGCCGATCACTCCTGAGGTAACATCCAAGAACAGGGATGCCTGGTAAGTACGAACCCTCCATGTGCAAACAAGAAACCACGGACCTCAAACCTGTGAAGTCAAAGGCTAAGGCCTCATGGGACCCGTCAGTACAAGGTAGGGCATCAATGGAACCTGTCAGTACAAGGCAAATGATATTTGAGTTATTATATGATATCGGTTCATAATAATGCGACTTTTTGAAAGATATGGGATCACTGGGCAGAATGAAATCCAAAGAATATGGTATCTTCATTTCGTACGATATGAATAGATAAGGAATGAAACTGAATCCCTATTTATAGGGAAAGCCTGAAGTTAATCCTACGGTTAGATAGAGCCCTGATCAAGGGAGGAAAATGCGACCTTTTGACTGACCGTAATCAATGCGAATAAGTTGGAACGGCTCCTCTATGGTCGAATTGCCTATTCGATTGCAAAAGAGAATCCAGATCGAAGCGATCAACACAAAAATAAAAGCGGATCTAAAAAAGCTCCAGATTAGAAAAGCTTGCACACTTAGATATGCTAGTCGCTTGATAAAGAGCGAGAGATCCTCGACATTGCAACAAGTACTAGCTCGTTTAGAGAAATAAGAGATCTCATACTCCGGCGTACGAGGTCGTAACTGCCTCATATATCACATGGAAAAATTATTAACTAACCATATTAGACCTCTACTGGAATCCAAGAAATCTGAAATGAAAATCAGGAGAATAGTCGTCATTATTCCAGACTGCAAAAAAGCCACTGCCTAACATTCCAAAGAATTGCTAAAGGAGGTCTGAATAAGCTAGATCTAAGTACTAATTCTACATTTTCCAATTCCTCCCATATCAAAGAATTGACATGTTGATACGCTGGTTGCTTTATTTGAGGAGCATGGAACTCACAATCAGTGCAAAGAAACATTGATTTTCAGAAGAGGAATATATTCTTTCTACGAGCTTAAACTTTAAAAAGTGAAGCGATGCTCAACAAAGGAAATGACAACGTCTTATATAAGATGTCCGTGGCAAGCGGACAATTCTACAGAATATTGATCGATCATCGACCAGAGCGCTAAGCATTCTTTCACAATTAGTCAATAAATTATCTACATGGACGACCTACGGTCCACATTCTAATGTCTAAAATGACTTCAGAACAAGCCTACGGGACCATGCTTAGTCGATCATCATACTTATACTCAATTACAAAGTTTGATTCGCTAAGGAAACACTGCATTGTTCAACTATTCAAGACTGATCAACTAAGAACGAGCTACTTTCAATCAAGTGATGATCGCCCAGGAAATTCATGTCAGATAAGTCTGCTAAAATTTCCTGCCTTTTTTTATTTTTACTTAAATTATGACGATAAATCTATGCGAGACATAATTTAACAAAATATATCTACTGACTGAAATCGAACAAAGCATGAATCTGGTCATAACAAATCATAATTGTCATTAATTTTGCTTTACATTCAAAAAATTCAGCCACGACAACCATGAAAAGGTTGGGGCCTACAAAAAAAAAATGAAATAGCATTTCAACTATAACAGCTAAGTCAGAACAGGTAATTGAGAAGGGTTGCCATCACCAGGCCGACCAGCAGAAGCACCCCTCCGAGGAGTCGCGTTACCCACAAACGCCATCAATTCCTCCTGACGTTTTAGATAACCGGCATCATAACCTTGTTCATACGCCTGCCGACGAGATTCCTCTGCAAGGGCGTGGGCCTGAACCAACTCGCTTTTTTCCTTCTCAAGGACAGACTTCTCTTCTTGTAATTTCCGAAGGTCATCATTGAGAAGCCCAAGCTGAAGGGTCTGCCCTGTGACTTTCGCCGTCTCCGATGCCAAGCGACGTTTCTGGCCCTCCCTACTGATCCATAGATCATCATTTTGCACACCCAGCTGCAGCGCAAAATACTTGGCCTGAAAAAGAAAAAGCTCATACGTAACAAGGCAATCAAGATAAAAGCAAGAAATATAGTCAGAAATATGATTACCTGCTCGCATAACTTAACCAGCGACTGAACGAGGCGAACATTGGAAGTGCCCTCGTACTTCCTCAACTCGCCGGGCAAGATAGGGCTAAGACCTAAATCCCAGGACAAAGCATCGGGCTCAACAGAGCCGGGCAGTTCACTATCGCGGGAAACACCATCAGGACGAGGAATCACCGACTCCGTTATATCCCTAACCTGCTCAAGAATACAACGGTCGTCTAACAAATGAGGGGATTCCCTCTCGTTTGGACTTACTGAAGTCTCCTTGCCCGAAGCAGAGATAACGGTACGCCGATCGGACCCAGAGCCTGACCGACCTCCAGAAGGCCCGCCTGATTCAAAAGAAGTAGTCACAATAGTAGTATCATTAAAATAAAAATCAGAAAAATCTTGGGGAACAAATTATGTCATGGACGAATCCAAAAAAGAATCTCCACTAACTGCTCCCGTTGCATCTTCCCCTTGACGACCGCCGGCAAGTAGGACGGTAGAAGTAGAAGAAGGAACAGAGTTATCAGGAACCTGCTCATGTAAGCCAGGCTCAAAAGAAGAAACACCTGAAGAAACAAGTATATTAAAAGTTTGTTCCACGTTGGACATATCACCAAAGGCCACCGGACCAGGGGAAGGTCTCCTCTTGACCTCACCATAAATAGGGAAATCTTGTTGAACAAAGGTTGAACTAATGACGGGGGGAGATTCAGAAGGAATAACGGGAGTCTCGATATCCGATCTTCTAGTTAAGGATGAACGAGACGGATCTATAGAAGGCCCCTCTGTACGAGACCTTTTAGGTCTAACATTTCTATTACCCTCGCGGGATGGACGCTTTGAAGTGTTGCCGAAAAGGTTACTCATGCTCGGAAATAGAAAAGAAAACTTAATTATCGAGGAAACTTATCGACCTCCTAACGAGAGAGTATTCAGGATAAGTTAAGTAAAAGCGGTGAATAATGAGTAAAGACTGTATGTATTTATACTATACGAAAAGATGCAGGAGACCCAAAGAATGGGCGCGAATCATAAAAAACTAACCTATGAATAGCTACAAGAATTCGAAAAGACATAAGCATAATGATTACGGCAAAGTTAATAACTTGTCTAAATTATTGTCAACAGAGAAGTCGAAAAGACGTAACTGTCAGAATATGAACCGTCTATTGTACAAAAGGATGAAAAAGTAATATTACAAACTAAATTGTCATAATAGTTATTTCCAAGATCAATGGATCGCTCCCATTTCACACAACCTCGTCGCCATTTGGAACTCTCTGTTCACCAGCGACCTCTTCTCCGTCCGCTCCTTCGCTTATGGCCTCCACATTCTCCTTCTCTTCCTCTGGATTGATAAAACTATTGTCGACCTCATCATTGATATTCGAAGGAGGAATTGGCAACGGTTTCCCAAACTCTTCGACAAGACGAGCCAATGGAAATTGTTTATATATAACGTCTGGCAGCTCAGAAGAAGAGTACTCCTCGCCATAACGATTCAGGCTGACGTGTGCTGCTTTGAAATATTCTGTTCGACGATCTTCAATTAAATCCAGAGCAACCAGCTGGTGAATTGACTTCTTGAAAGTACTCTCTAAGAGCGGACCAACCATTCGATGCACCAAAGCCGTATGAACAGGAGAACTAAGGAACTCTCAGATCACTCTCTCATCGGAATTTCTGCCGTAACGATCTTTGAGTCCGCTAAGAGGAAGATCCCTATCGTACTCCTCCAACGAGGCCTGAAGACTTGCTACCTGAGATTCCAGCTCACTAATCCGAGTAGTACTCTGAAATTGATGATCTTCCAACTTTTTAGCCAATTGATCGACACGCTCATGAGTACGGGAAATCTCCAAAACTTTATCCATGATCTCCTGGTCGTCAGACCCCGTAGCCTGAGTTTCTATGATCGGAAGCGGGAGAGAAGAGGGTGTCGAGGGACCAGCCCATGAACCAGGAGCTTTGTGAAGTAAAGCCTTGTATCTCTCGTCCAGAAATTCACATTGTTGTTTCCAGAGAGCAGCTTCATAGGCATAAGACGCCAAGCAAGTCTTGGTCTAAAAAGGAAAGCAATAAATTGAATAAATTATTGAGCTAATATATTCATTAAGTGAATTTCCAAGCAAGCATACATAATAAGAAATCACCTTTTCAGCATAAAGAGAAGCTCTCTGAAATTTTTCCAAAGGATCCTTCCGAAGGAGCTTATTCATATCGCGAGTAAACACACCGGATAGAAGAACACGAGTTGCCTTGTCCACAACATTCTCGCTCTCATCATGAACGAAAGAGTCATTCTCGGAATAACCAACAACTCTCTTCCCCTGTAAATGGTCTTCGATCATCTCGACAAGAGTGGGTTTCGGGTGATTCTCACCAAGTAAAGATAGATCCTCGCCAGAACGACCATAATAACACCTTTTTCTCCCCACTGGCTTATCGTTGGGATGGGGCATCGACCAGCTGCGGCATCCACGTATGCCAAGGGAAGTTCGAAGTTGGAAAGGAGGATAACCAGATCCCGTCCCCTGACGGACGGGAGATTCTTGGGAAGAATCCGGAGATTCATCTCTATTATCTTCGGAAACATGACTCAGTTCGAATTTTCTTTTTCGAGACGCTCTCTGCTCAATAGGGAGATTCTCTATGGTTTTAGTGGATTTAGAAAAAACCATCTTTCCTTTGAAAGAGCGCCGAGAATTCTCTACCATAAGAACTGAAAATGAAATAAAGTCAAAATTAGACATACAGCTAAAAGGAATTAAAAGGATTCAGTGCTGAAATAAAATACTCACCCAGCGATTGAGAAGGGGAAGAAATGGGGAAAGTATGAGGACTCAATCCCGCCTTACGAAGAAAGGCCTCGCCAATAAGAAGAGCACTTTGGTACTTATCGGCGCGCATACCATGGATTTCACTAATCAATTGGGGGTCGTCAGGGATGAAATCGCCGGTCGTCAAGCGACCACCATAAATCCATTTGGAATCATGGTCCCATGAGAATGGCCCAGTAGAATGTTGGGATAGTGGTTGGGATGCCTCGATTGTCAGAACAACGACAATGCGGAATTTAAAATTTTTCGAAGCACCCAAGGTCCCATATAAATTCTCCATATTAATTATACGTAAGCAAGAACAAAACACACATAGAAATTGAACAAGGGTGTTTATGCGATATACCTCACCACAGGCAAGGTGGTGGCAACCTTCGATTCTGAATCTGAAACTGGATCTGGATCTGGATCTGGTTCACAGAAGTGATCCAAGCGTCTCACCTCCAAAGTAAGTCCACACCAATTGGGTTCTGGCAACACCTCAAGATCTTAGGCTCAGAACTGGATTCAGGAAGTTTGTCGAAGCAAGATTGTGTAGATTCTCTTGACAGGTCAAGATCTATCACAGAGGAACGGAGGGAGATGATCGGCGGCACAAGAGCAGCCCACGACAGCAAGGTGGCGGCGTCTCTTGGTGGCGGCGGCGGCTTGGACTTCTAGCACTAAGGGGGCGGCGGCTAAGGTTGAGAGGAGAGCTAGGGTTTTCTTCTTAGGGTGTTAGCTTTGAGCTCAAGTAGATCCCCTTTATATAGACTCCCTCAACTTAGGTTTTGCAAGACTCCTTATGGGCTTTTAATTAAAAGCCCATGTCTTGCAAGCCCTCTTTATATAATTAATTACTTAATTAAATGCCCAATCCATTTAAATCATTATTTCTTATATATAATTAATTAGCAACTCAATTATGTATTTAATTAATTAAGTTAGCCAATTAATTAATCTCCCACTTGAATTAAATACTTTTAATTCATTTAATTGATTTAATTACCTTTAAATCAATTAATTCCTTTTAGTATCCTTTTCAACAGTCACCGTCCAATTGTATTGTGTGTGACCCTCTGGGTTCACCATCAATTGGCAGCAGGCCCACGAATTCTTCGTGATTTAATTTATGAACAATAAATTGCTCCGGTCAATTAAACAACCTTTAATTGACCACTCCTAGAATCAATTCCTCTATTAACTCAGGAGTACCCACACATCATGGTCGATGTCTAGCCACAAGCCCATGAAGCCCAACTTCAGGTGAATTGATACTTGTGAACCTCGTCTCATATAATTACCATGTACATACGGTCCTTCTATCGACTAATATTCCCGATCAAGACTTAGGGTGTGTGAATTGATCAGCACCTCTAAATTTGTCTTGATAACTATACTTTCTAATTCAGGATAATATTCCATTGTGACCTTCTAAATTTGGAAACCCCTTTCCAAATCCGTCACCGACTGCGGCCGCATATTCCTTGGATATATTATCTAAGAATCGTATAGGAAATTCTCTCATCCATTACGATGAGTCAATAGATTCCATATCGGTACTAACCATTCGCGTACATGTCCATACGCACCCAACCTAGGCATGTTATGACCAAGCTACGTGGCCTATACCTAGATCTAAGTATGCACTTTCATGCACCGAGTTCGCCCTAGTACCTCAAGTCAAAGGACTAAATCGTACACTATTATAATCCTTGAGAAACATCCCATCACCGATATGCGACATGCGCTTCCACAATGGGTTTCTCTGTTCGGGTCGTTCGATGCGTTCAATCCTCCATTGAACCACCTACTCGTATGCACTGGCCTCAAATGCCTTGTTCATGAAACGCTACAAATTCACTCCATGTGAGTCATGCATACTTGTACAAGTCTTGGCGATTCCTACGATACCCCGTCTCGTTCGGAATCTATGACTTGGAACAGTTTTAAGACTACGACCTTTGAGACTGTTTCATGATTGCACTCAGTACTGAAGTGAATCGTCCCATAGTCAAATGTAATCTAAGGGTTTCATCCAATCGCTTAAATGTATTCGCGAGAGATGAAGTTGGCCATTGTTTATCCTTATACTCATATAAATAAACGCGCGTATTATTATAAAATCAAAAGATTGTTTCTTACAGAATAGACCTAATACAAGCTAATTGAACTGGCTTGCTGGGCACTATTTTATCAATCTCCCACTTGCCCTAAAGCCATTCACCTATGGTTTTAAGACCCATCTTCTCTAGATGACTATCGAACGCCTTTTGTGAAAGTGGCTTAGTTAGTGGGTCAGCTACGTTGTCTTCCGATTTGACATACTCCATGTGCATGTCACCTCTACCCATGATCTCCCTGATCACGTGGTATTTCCTCTCTACGTGTTTGGATTGATGGTGTGATCTCGGCTCCTTTGCTTGAGCTATCGCCCCATTGTTGTCACAGAAGACGACTACAGGTTCAGCAATGCTAGGAACAACATCCAGTTCTTGGATGAAGTTTTTCATCCATACACTTTCTTTTGCTGCATCTGATGCTGCAATATATTCTGCTTCTGTGGTTGAGTCGGCAGTGGTAGACTGTTTACAGCTTCTCCAACTGACCGCTCCTCCATTGATGCGGAATATGTATCCAGAGTTGGATTTGAAGTCATCCACGTCAGACTGGAAACTTGCATCAGTGAATCCTTCAAGTTTCACTTCTCCACTACCACCGTAGACCAAAAACATATCCTTAGTCCTTCGCAGGTACTTTAGGATTGCTTTTACGGCAGTCCAGTGCTTTTCGCCTGGATTTGACTGATAGCGGCTCGTTACACTTAGAGCGTGTGCTATGTCTGGTCGAGTACACAACATCGCATACATTATGCTCCCTATAGCAGAGGCATAAGGTATGAGAGACATTCTCGTCTTTTCTTCGTCAGTTGTAGGGCACATAGACTTAGAAAGAGAGATACCATGTCTCATCGGAAGCAATCCTCTCTTGGATTCTTCCATTTTGAATCTCTTCAAAATAGTGTTGATGTACTGAGATTGGGAGAGTCCTATCATCTTCTTCGATCTATCCCTATAGATACGTATTCCCAATACGTAAGATGCGTCTCCCATATCTTTCATGGAAAACTGCGTGGATAACCACGCTTTAGTCTGCGCTAACATCTTGATATCGTCTCCGATTAACAAAATGTCATCGACGTACAAAACAATGAATTGTATCGAGCTCCCACTATTCTTCTTGTACACACAAGGTTCATATACGTTTTTGATGAAGCCAAATGCTTTGACTGTCTCATCAAATCGTATGTTCCAGGTTCGGGACGCCTGTTTGAGGCCATAGATTGACCTTTGAAGTTTACACAGTTTGTGCTCACTCCCTTTGGACGCAAAACCTTCAGGTTGTTGCATAAAGATCTCCTTGTCAATGTCTCCATTGAGAAAGGCGGTCTTTACGTCCATCTGCCATATTTCGTAGTCATGCCACGCGGCTATGGCAAGCAGTATCCGAATGGATTTCGACATCGCCACGGGAGAGAAGGTTTGCTCATAGTCTATTCCAGGCCTTTGAGAATACCCTTTCGCCACTAAGCGAGCTTTATGAGTTAATACCTCTCCATTCATTCCAAGCTTGCGCTTGAAGATCCATTCGCATCCTACAGGGATAGTTCCCTCAGGTGGATCGACCAAGGTCCAAACCTTGTTGGAATCCATTTCGGATTGCATGGCTTTGAGCCACGCACCCGAGTCTATGTCTAACATCGCTTCTTGATAGGTCATTGGATCATTATCACCTTTTTCGTTTTCGTGAATGAAACCAAATCGCTCTGGCTCCTTACGAATTCGATCAGACCTTCGAAGAGTAGGTGTACTAGTAGGTTCAACTAATTCTGGTTCAGCTCCCATTGTTTGTGGGGATGGGTCCGATTCCTGGACTTCATCAAGTTCTACGATTGTCCCATTTCGGTTGGTGAGGAAATCCTCTTCCAAGAAGTGGGCGTTCCTAGATACGAACGTATTACGTTCTTTAGGATCGAAGAACAGGTATCCAATGGATTCCTTTGGATACCCCACAAATTTGCACAAACTACTATCTAGCTTATCTCCCTTTTTGTTCTTTACATACGCAGGAGACCCCCATACTCGTAGATACGAATACACGGGCGCTTTACCATACCATACATGGTGCGGTGTCGTTGGCACTGACTTCGAAGGTACTATGTTTAGTATCTTCGATGCAGTTAATAGGGCTAAGCCCCAAAACGAAAAGGAAAGGTCAGCGAAGCTCATCATGGAACGAACCATGTCTAACAATGTTCGGTTCCTCCGCTCGGACACTCCATTGAGTTGGGGCGTCCTAGGGGGAGTTCGCTGGGCGAGAATTCCATTCTCTTTTAGATAATCAAGGAATTCTTGGCTTAAGTACTCACCACCTCTATCAGAACGAAGTGCTTTAATACTATGTCCAAGTTGATTCTCTACTTCCATTCGAAACTCTTTGAATTTCTCAAAAGTTTCGGATTTGTGTTTCATGAGATACACATATAAATAACGACTAAAATCGTCAGTGAATGTTACGAAGTAAGAGAATCCTCCTCTCGCATTGACACTCAATGGTCCACAAACGTCAGTATGGATTAAATCCAATGTTTGCTTGGTTTGCTCGGGATTCCCGGTGAAGGGTGATTTGGTCATCTTTCCTTTGAGACAAGACTCGCAAGTTGGGAGTTCATCCAAGTTCTTTATTTCAAGAGCCTTAGAGAAAACCAACTTTTGAATCCTACTCTTGGAAATATGTCCAAATCTAGCGTGCCAAAGTTGTGGAGTTTGATTATCATATTTTCTTTTTCTAGATTGAATGTGCATGACGTCGGATTTTATAGGTTCTAGGGAATACAAACCATCTATCAAAGTACCACGAGCATACATTAAACCACCTTTAAATATGCAAAAAGCTCCATTTTCAATGGAAAAATTAAAACCATCAATATCCAGCATAGGAATAGAAATGATGTTCTTAATAATGTTTGGTACGTACAGACAATCCCTTAAAACCAAAGTAAAATTTCCTAAAACTAATTCGACGTCCCCAATAGGCTCAGCGGCGATCCTAGCTCCGTTTCCAAAACGCAGGATTCTATCCCCGGGCTTCGGGTTTCTTACTGCTCCCATCACCTGCAAATCATTGCAGATAGGAGAACCTGCTGCGGTGTCTAACACCCACGATGCACAGTTAATAAAAATATTAACTTCAACCAAGAAAATACCTTTGGCTACCATTTTCATCTTTAGGTAGTCTGGGCAGTTCCTTTTCCAGTGCCCTGCTTTCTTGCAGTGGAAACATTCGTCTTCTGGGCTCTTGCGCTTCTTTTCAACCACCTTTGTGACTGCCTTCGAAGAAAATACCTTCTTCTTCTTCTTACCTTTCTTGGGCTTTGCAGCCTTCGATTGGTGTGCAATCATTACCGGCTTCTCTTTCTTGAGAGTCGATTCTGCCGTTACCAACAAATTGGTCAGTTCGTGAAGTGCGAGGTTTCTATCCTCCATGTTGAAGTTCAACACGAACTAGTCAAAAGAACGGGGCAGCGTATGGAGAAGGAGGTCAGTGTTAAGATCAGCGTGCAAGTCCACTTCCAGTCGCCCCAGTTTTTCAACCAGGTTGATGAAACGCAGACAGTGATCCTTGACACTACTTCCCTCAGCCATCTTGAGATGAAACAACTCCTTAGTGGTCGCGAACCTTTCGGTACGAGACCTCTCTCCAAATATTTGCTGGAGATGGAGAAGTATCTCTCTAGCAAGCGGCATGGCAGCATGCTGTTTCTGCAGTTCATTCGACATCGAGGCTAACATGAGACATCGAACCTGAAGATCATCATTGTTCCTCAGTAGCTCGTGCTGCGGGTGCAGCAGGCATGGGTGTGTCGAGCACATAGCTACATCGCTCGGAGTCGAGGACGATTCTGAGATTTCTCAGCCAGTCAACAAAGTTTGAGCCATTCAATTTGTTTGCGTCGAGGATAACAGATAATGGATTCTTAGACATTGTACTTAATATCTACAATTGGAAAGAAGACAACAATAAGCTAACTGATCTTATGTCTAATACTTATAATTATCGAATTTGGACTTGTTTTCGAAAAATTCTCCCACTATTTTATCGAAACAATCACCCCTTTGACTGCTCGGGAAATTTAATTCCTAGTAGGTCTTGACGTCCCAGCAGCAATTAATTGCACCCACGACTCGTGGCCATACAACCAATTCTCCAGGTAGGTATACTTTTTACCAATTGTGTTACTCCACAACCTTCAAGCTTATTTTGCCTCGGTTTTCGCACTTATCTAGCACTGCTACATCATAAGTGTTACTAATCGTTAAGTCTAACCCATCGATCATGATGAGCAACGGGCCCGGTCGTGAGTTCTCCGTAACTAGTTATCGGTCGATCCTCACATCCCGACCAGTCCTCACCCTTGTCGTGTTTAGTTAAAAACAGGAGTCAAGGAATTTCACGTATTGTCCCTTTCTTCGACTCGGGTGCTAGACTCTGGATCACCTCTATCGATAAGTAGACAACATACGCTAGTCCCTATTGATGGAAGGCTTGGATTTATATAAATACTTCATTTTATTTTAATCCAATATGACTTAATATTTAATTCGAGAGGGGAATTTCTGGTTTTGAAAGTTATACTAACTCTCCTCGAGATCTCACCGGTTCAGTTATGCTTTGTCTTTTATTACGATCTAGATTCTAGCGCGTATCTCATACAAGCTAAATATAAATCGACAGAATAAATAAAAGCCATACAAGCCTAGCATGCATACTACCACAATATGTTTTCGATCGGGAGCCTCCTATGTGGGCCATCATCGAGCCAATGATGTTGGCCCTATTGGTCAATCTAAAGGGTTTGTAAATGGGCCTATGCTATTACACAATGTACCACACATACATGGCCCAAAAACATAATAGGCTCGCAGGCCCAATAAAAACCAAACAATAAATTAAACCAATCACATCTAACCTAAGGTCAAGGCTCGGCCCGATCGAAAACCACGTAAACAATTCACATAGAGCAAGAAACAAGCAAACATCCTTTACCTATTTCTTTCTTAATTTTAAAACTACCTTTTAAAACTAACTTCCTATGATTCTTACCTTTTAGTCACTACTAATTATGATAAAAATGAATATTCGGGTAAACAAAAATAAATTTTCTGCTCAAATTCAGATTCTGTTTTTCAATTTTTCAAAATTGCAATTTCGCCCCTCAACTTTCGAAAATTGCACTTTGACCCCAAAACTTTTAAAAAGTTACAAAAACACCCCTGGGCAGATTTGGGCAGATACCAGAAAATAATATTTTGAATTCTGAAAAAATTTTCAATTTTTCAAATTGACCCCTCAAGTTTCGGTAATTGCAAAACAGCCCCAAAGTTTTCGGAAATTACAAATTGACCCCAAAAAGCGTGTGACCAGATTTGCAAAAACAGTACAGTATTTTGAAATTTCCAGATCTCAAAAATTCGAATTTTTCAGCCCTCTAAAACCCTATATGCGATTTTTAGCATTAAAAGTCCTGAAATTTTCAAAAACTATAAAAACGGCACAGATCTAAAAAAGCAGTTTTACCCACTCATAGATCCAGTCATAACAAGTAAGAATCAACTTACAGAACATAATTATCACGTGTTTACATATACATAATTAAACATATATGGTGAAAACACATTATGTTCAGGCTTTTCGTATAATAATGATGGAGTTGGCTCTGATACCACTGTTGGGATAGTGGTTGGGATGCCTCGATTGTCAGAACAACAACAGTGCGGAATTTAAAATTTTTTGAAGCACCCAAGGTCCCATATAAATTCTCCATATTAATTATACGTAAGCAAGAACAAAACACACATAGAAATTGAACAAGGGTGTTTATGCGATATACCTCACCACAGGCAAGGTGGTGGCAACCTTCGATTCTGAATCTGAAACTGGATCTGGATCTGGATCTGGTTCACAGAAGTGATCCAAGCGTCTCACCTCCAAAGTAAGTCCACACCAATTGGGTTCTGGCAACACCTCAAGATCTTAGGCTCAGAACTGGATTCAGGAAGTTTGTCGAAGCAGGATTGTGTAGATTCCTTTACAGGTCAAGATCTATCACAGAGGAACGGAGGGAGATGATCGGCGGCACAAGAGCAGCCCACGGCAGCAGGGTGGCGGCGTCTCTTGGCGGCGGCGGCGGCTAGGACTTCTAGCACTAAGGGGGCGGCGGCTAGGGTTGAGAGGAGAGCTAGGGTTTTCTTCTTAGGGTGTTAGCTTTGAGCTCAAGTAGATCCCCTTTATATAGACTCCCTCAACTTAGGTTTTGCAAGACTCCTTATGGGCTTTTAATTAAAAGCCCATGTCTTGCAAGCCCTCTTTATATAATTAATTACTTAATTAAATGCCCAGTCCATTTAAATCATTATTTCTTATATATAATTAATTAGCAACTCAATTAAGTATTTAATTAATTAAGTTAGTCAATTAATTAATCTCCCACTTGAATTAAATACTTTTAATTCATTTAATTGATTTTATTACCTTTAAATCAATTAATTCCTTTTAGTATCCTTTTCAACAGTCACCGTCCAATTGTATTGTGTGTGACCCTCTGGGTTCACCATCAATTGGCAGCAGGCCCACGAATTCTTCGTGATTTAATTTATGAACAATAAATTGCTCCGGTCAATTAAACAACCTTTAATTGACCACTCCTAGAATCAATTCCTCTATTAACTCAGGAGTACCCACACTTCATGGTCGATGTCTAGCCACAAGCCCATGAAGCCCAACTTCAGGTGAATTGATACTTGTGAACCTCGTCTCATATAATTACCATGTACATACGGTCCTTCTATCGACTAATATTCCCGATCAAGACTTAGGGTGTGGGAATTGATCGGCACCTCTAAATTTGTCTCGATAACTATACTTTCTAATTCAGGATAATATTCCATTGTGACCTTCTAAATTTGGAAACCCCTTTCCAAATACGTCACCGACTGCGGCCGCAGATTCCTTGGATATATTATCTAAGAATTGTATAGGAAATTCTCTCATCCATTACGATGAGTCAATAGATTCCATATCGGTACTAACCATTCGCGTACATGTCCATACGCACCCAACCTAGGCATGTTATGACCAAGCTACGTGGCCTATACCTAGATCTAAGTATGCACTTTCATGCACCGAGTTCGCCCTAGTACCTCAAGTCAAAGGACTAAATCGTACACTATTATAATCCTTGAGAAACATCCCATCACCGATATGCGACATGCGCTTCCACAATGGGTTTCTCTGTTCGGGTCGTTCGATGCGTTCAATCCTCCATTGAACCACCTACTCGTATGCACTGGCCTCAAATACCTTGTTCATGAAACGCTACAAATTCACTCCATGTGAATCATGCATACTTGTACAAGTCTTGGCGATTCCTACGATACCCCGTCTCGTTCGGAATCTATGACTTGGAACAGTTTTAAGACTACGACCTTTGAGACTGTTTCATGATTGCACTCAGTATTGAAGTGAATCGTCCCATAGTCAAATGTAATCTAAGGGTTTCATCCAATCGCTTAAATATATTCGCGAGAGATGATGTTGGCCATTGTTTATCCTTATACTCATATAAATAAACGCGCGTATTATTATAAAATCAAAAGATTGTTTCTTACAGAATAGACCTAATACAAGCTAATTGAACTGGCTTGCTGGGCACTATTCTATCATAGAACCGTCCGCTAAACGAAGATGAGAAGGTGGTTGTACGAAGAAAAAATGAGATTTCCAGAATGGATTACTGGAAACCGGGGAGTTGAAGATAGAGCGACTAGTCTTCTGGCTAGCAAAAAAGTATCCGCGGTTGGAAGAACTAGAGATATTAAAACGGAAAAATTGTGTAAAATTATGAAAAGAAGGCTGGAATCCTTTTGCTATCATCAAAACGGAAAAATATACCACAAAGGCCACCGAGATTGGAACTAATTGCGTCAAGGATACGCTAAATATTTTCAAAATGTCAAGAAATAAGGCGGACAAGGGAAGACGCAAACCGTAATTAAAATGAGCAGTGTAAAAAGCTCGACAACCCTCCTGAGGGGAAGTAACCCTATCAGAAGGAGAAGGAAGAATAATCTTAGAGCCTTCCGGAAAATATTTCGCATAATTATCCCTGACTTCATGGAAAGTTTCCTCAGTATAAGCACAAGCGAGGTCCTCGATCGGTTCAGAAATCTGAGGAACCGTGCCCTTGCCCTTTTTGGCCATAGCAGCAACATCCGTATCGGTTATAATTTGCACGTTAAAGGTATCATTATCCAGAACGGTGAATTCTGACATCCCTATCTGCTCAGTCGAAGGGCTCGGGGGTACTTCTTCCTCGATATTGGGTGTGACTCTTTCCTTAGTGTTGGATAAGGATGAAGATGAAGGCACTAAAGGAAGTTTGATATGGGAGGTTTTGATGCATTCCAAAACTTCAAAGATTGGCTAAGTATGGAGTAACTTAGCTGATAAACTTATCAAGGAATTTTGACTAAGTAAGAAGACATCAGAAGAGTCAAAGTTTCAAGGTCCAAGACTTCTGATCTGCTGAAGTAAAGTTATCAGACTAGTGAAGATCAGCCGACTCAAATCAGATTTGTTCAAGTTTGAGATCAGCCGAGTTCACCATCAGACTTATACTTTCGTCAGCCAAGTGAAGAAGATCATGAAGTGTTCCCAACGGTAATAAATGCCCCTTGGTGTAATAAATGCTGAAGTACGAGGATATTTAAGACAAATGATTGAAGAAAAGCTTCGCATCAGCCGAGTGCATTTAATGCTGCATTTAATGCTGCCTGCAGAATAGTACTGTTTACAGTACGGACAGACTGCAAAAGAGCCGTTCGCGGATTTTAAGGACCAGTACTCGAGGAATTTGAATCCTGTCTCTCTTCAACGGACACTTTTCAATCCTCAAGTATAAATAGCTGAAAGAGACGAAGAAGAAATAAGCAACACAATCTCTGAGAAATTTTCGAAGCAAAATTCTTTAAGTCTCAAGAACAGCTCACTCATCAGCTGAGTCATTTGTTGACGAAAGCAGAGTTGAAGAATCAAGAAAAATACATCTTCTGAGTGATTTTGTAAACAAGAGTGTTGTGCGGAGTTGTGATCCATCTTTGTGAGTGATCAAACTTCAGAGAATAGGTTTTCTATGTGATTTCCTATTGCGAACTTGTGGTCGTTTCATTTGTTGTTCGACGCAAGCAGAGTATACTGTAAACTTTGTGATTATAGTATAACCCAAGATCTGTGTGACTTGGAAGAGTGGACTAAAGGATATTCAAATCCATATAACCACTATAAAAATTACTTGTGTTTTTACATTGCTTTTAAATCTGCATAATTTCTGTTTGCATAAAAACACGATAAGTTAACTGTTTGAAAAAGTATTAAGAAGGAGTTTATAAAACTGGGGAAACGTTTTTCAAACTGCTAAGATTACTTGTGAAAAACACTTTGAAAATCCGCTGCAAGTACTCTAAGTATTAAAACTGATTTTAACAAAATCAGCTAAGTAACTATCAGACGAGTGGTCAACAGACCTGTTCAAAGATTTGTTCGCGAACAGAATTGTAACTTACTGATCTGATCAGCTTAGTCTGTTCAATTAAAGTAAAGTTTTAAAGTTAAAATTGAA
The DNA here is from genome assembly GCA_038501285.1 of Penstemon eatonii. Taxonomy (NCBI): domain Eukaryota; kingdom Viridiplantae; phylum Streptophyta; class Magnoliopsida; order Lamiales; family Plantaginaceae; genus Penstemon; species Penstemon eatonii. The sequence continues at coordinate 16,855,723 of CM076712.1, read as the reverse complement.
AGAAAATTTTAAAGAGGTTTATTCACCCCCCCCCCCTCTAAACCTCTTCTGACCACTTGGGACCAACAAGTGGTATCAGAGCAGGTGGTTCATTTGAATCAGCTGCCTGATCAACGAGCTTGATCCAAGTGTTTTTCAAAGGTTTTCAAAACTTTTCAAAAGAGCATCTTTTTGAAAAATCAAAACTTTTTGAAAAATGGACTGTATCAGCCATGTTCCCCACATTGCTGGTATGTCGTTTGAGGATTGGAAAATCAGAATGGAGATTTTCCTTGCTGCTTATAATGATAACATGTACACATGTATCATTAAAGGTCCATTCAGATTCACAAAGACCATAAAAATAAATGAAGTTGATACGGTTGTGGAGAAAGACCTTCATGAGATGACTCCAGAAGAAATAAAGCTTTTCAATCTAGACAAAGTTGGGAGATTCATCATGACTAAAGCCCTGGATAATGATCGGTTTGACAAGGTCAAACATTGCAAGACTGCAAAGGAGATGTGGGACAAAGTTAGAGACATGAGCGAAGGCAATGATGCAATAAAGGAGCATCAGCTCACTGTTGCCTTGGAGAAACTTGACAACTTCAAGATGAAGTCTGGAGAAACCATTGATCAGATGGATACCAGATTCACCAGAACTCTGAATGAAGTTTTAAAGTTGGGAAAGACTTTCACTGACAAAGAGATCTCTGTCAGAGTACTGAAGGCTCTACCTTCCAAGTTCAACATGAAAGTGACAGCAATGGAAGAATCAAGAGATCTGGGCAAGATTTCTCTTACAGAGCTGTTCTCCGTACTCAAGGCTTATGAGTATAAACTGCCTAGAATGGGAATTGAAGAAACCTCAACTTCAGGACCCACAGCTGCACTGGTTGCTGCTGAAAACCAAAGAAGACCAGCTCAAAGAAATGCAGAAGTGGACTCATCTGATGAAGCCACTCTACTCAACAAAAAGGAGTACACTGCTGGAGATGTTGCACTGCTGATGAACAACTTCAAGAAGTTCTACAAGAGAAAGATGAAGAACAAATACAACAATGTTTCTACTTCTAAACCTAACTTTTCTTCTCAAGAAAAAGATGATTATAAAGCAAAACTAATGTGTTTCAACTGCAGGAAATTGGGACACTTCATCAAAGACTGCCCATATCCAAAAGCAGAAAAGTACACTGAAGAGGAGAAGAAAATGAGAAAAGAAAGAAAGCATCAGAGAGGCAAGGCTATGATGGCTGAAGCAGAAAAGCTTGCTGCTGTCTACTCATCTGATTCAGATTCAGACACGTCTGATGAAGAATCGTCTGATGAAGAAAAACCTGCTCTCCTCTGCCTGATGGCAAAGGAATCTGATGACTCAGAGGATGAGGTAACTCCTCAAGATAATGAACTATTTAATTCTCTAGAGCAAATGATGTTGAATAATACTACTATTGCTGGAGAATTTGTTAAGCTTAAGGAAGAGATGATCCTGCTAAAAGAGCAAAATAATTCACTGAAACTTGTAGCTGAAAAGCCAAAAGAATCAGCTGAATATAAACAGCTTGAGCAAGAGCATGAATCTCTGAAAGCTGAATGTGAGGTTTATAAAGGAAAAATCAAGGAACTTGAGAAAATTATTGAGTCTCATGATAAGTCAACTGTTGCATTCATGCATACATCTAGTAAACAGGAGACACCTTTAGAAAAGGATAAACTAGAATTGAACCATACTGAAAAATTCATTTCTGCTGACAATAGTAAGGTCATTCTGTATGTTCAAACTTCTAAACCTACCTCAACTGAGAAAGTGGTAAAGGAGAAGAAATCTCCTAAGGCTAAAAAGAGCAAAGAGCCTAGTGTAGGAAAACAGACTAGTAAGCCTAAACAGAAGAGTCCTAGGAAGTCTTCTGATAAGGTTAAAACTAATCAGACTGGTGAGAAAACTAAGTCGTCTGTTAAAGAGCAAGCATCTAGTAAGCCAAAGAAGCATAAAAACAAGAAAAATCAAAATGCTTGGTATGGAAATGAGTCATATTATGTGCAACCTGCTGCATATCATCCTATGTATCATGCACCTCAATTTCCTGGTTACTATGCACCTTACCCTGCTCACCCAATGCATGCATATCCTGCATATCATGCACCTTACCCTGCTTATGAACATTATTCATATCATACTGATCATCAACATGACTTATCTGATAACTATGATAAAAATGAAGCTGTTCATGCTCCTAAAACTCAGAAGCCTAAGAAGCCTAAGACTTCAACATCTTGGGTTGTCAAAGGTGGAACTAATCCTTCAGGACCCTCTCAATAAGGGTACCTAAAACAATTTTATTTTTGTTTTGTAGGTTAGGATTAGGAGTAGGAGTAAAGTAGAGAAGATTTGGTACTTGGACAGTGGATGTTCAAGGCACATGTGTGGAAACATACATGAGTTGACTGATGCAGTTGCTGTGGATGGTCCAAAAGTTACCTTTGGAGACAGCAAAGAAGGCAAGATTAAAGCAAAAGGAAGATTAATCAAGGGAAACATAGAGATATCTGACGTCTCATATGTTAAAGGCCTAAAGTATAATCTGCTGAGCATAAGTCAATTTTGTGACAAAGGATATTCAGTCATCTTCTCAACAGATAAGTGCTACGTTGATGTTGGTCCCAAGTGGTCAGATGAGGTCTAGAGGGGGGGGGGGTGAATAGACCTCTGAAAATTTTTGAACTTAAAAACTTTTCAGTCTTCTGTCAGCAGACTAAGCTGATGAAGAACAGTAAGCAGACTAGTCTGATCGTGAACAAATCTTGAACAGACGACTGACCACTCTTCTTACAGTGACTTAGCTGTTTTTCAGCAAAACAGTTTTCCAAGAGTATACTTGCAGCGGATTGTTTGAAAGTGTTTTTCACAAGTAGACTAAGTTCTAGAAAGATTTTATCCCCAGTTTAAAACTCCTTATAAAATCTTTTGATTGATTCACAGTGTTTAAAATGCAGTCTTTAAAATATGCAAGAAAGCTTTAAATGCAAGATAACACAAAGAATTTTTATAGTGGTTATATGGATAAAAATCCTTTAGTCCACTCTTCCAGATCACTTAGATTCTGGGTTATACTATAATCACTTAGATTACAATATTTCTCCACTTACACCAAGACAACAAATGAAATGGCTGTAAGCTCACAATAGGAAATCACAAAGAAAACCTATCCTCTAAAGTAGAATCACTCAGAAAGATGGATTCTCACTTCGCACAACACTCAGCTATTACAAAATCACTCAGATAATGTTTTTCTGATTTCTTCAACTGGGTTTCTGTCAACAAATGACTTCCACCAGACGAGTGAGCTGTTCGAGCTTTTGAGACTTAAAGAAATTCTGCTTCAAAATTTCGATCTCTGATTGTTGTTTTGTATATTGCTCGATTGAAATTCAGCTCTATTTATACATGGAGATGAAAATATGACCGTTGAAGGCAAGTCACAAATCAAATCCATTCTTCAGCTCTTTTGAAACGGCTCTCTGCAGCAAACCGTACAGTGTACAGTACTTTTCTGTCCATCACATTAAATGCTGCATTAAATGCACTCTGCTGATCCGAGGATATCTTCAATTATTTGCCATTACTACCCTTCTCTTTCAGCATTTATTACACTAGGTGCATTTATTACCGTTGAACTGATCTCATGATCTCTTCTACACTGCTGATCGAAGCAACCCTTCTGATAGGTACTCTGCTGATCAAATACTGAACTAATCTGATTTGACTCGGCTAATGACCTACCCTTCTGTTTGCTGTTTCAGCAAGAGATCACTAGTCTTCTGGCCTTTGAACTTTGAACTCTTCTGAGGTCTTCTTTGTTTGTTCAAAGATCTTTCTAAGGGAACTAAGCTTTCCATACTTAGCTGATTATGATGTTTTGGAATCATCAAAACCTTCCCTTAAATTCTGACTTCTTTCATCTTCATCTTCATCTTCATCCAACAATTTCCCCCTTTTTGATGATGACAAAACTCCAGCTAAGTACCTGTACCTAAACTAAAGTTTTGATCCTCAAAAATTTCTGAGATAGAAATAGTATGTTGGATTTAAACTTACAATTTTATAAATGATTGAACTGATTACATATTACAAGTTTTAAAGCATGAAAGATGCAAGATACAAAAGAAAATACAAGAAAGAAAAGAATTCTGAACTAGTCTTCTTCCTTCTTCTCTTCTTTTTCAGATTCTTCATCAGATGACTTGGAAGACTCAGCTTCCAAATTTTCAAAGAATCTTTTCTTCAACAGCTCTAGCTTCTTTTTCTTGACATCTGGATCAAGCTGTTCTTCAGCTGAATCTTTGGCAGCAGCTATTTCCTTATCAGACTTGGCTTTTGCTTCAGATTCTTCAAATTCAGCTTGCTCTTCTTCATCTGTAATTCTCTCATCTGTTGGTCTGCTTGATTCTCCCATATGTTTACTAGTCTCCCCAGCAGATTCTTCCAACACTTCCGTTTCTTCAACACCATCTCCTTCTTCCCTTTGGAAGTCAACCCTTTGCTGTCCAAATACCCTTTCTTCCCCCTTTTTGTCATCATCAGCAGGGACAGGTGGATATTGTGGCACAACTGGTGTAATTAGAAGTGAATCACAGAGAAGCTTGATGTTCTCTTCCATAGCATTAATCTGAGCTTGTTGTTTAAGTTGATTGGCCTTAACAGTTTTGACTTCCTTGAGCAAGTCTTCTCCTTGATCACCCAATTGAATTTGAGTTCCCAAAATCCAATTTGATGAAGCAGTGAAGTCTTTCATCATATTCCCCATGACTTCATCTTCTGCTTGGAGAGCCAATTCAACTGTTTGTTCAATCTGTTTCCAACCTTCAGTAGTGCTCTGAGTCCGTCTTCTAAGCATATCCATATCTTGACAGATGGATTTAACATTGTGAGCAGTGTCTTCTATCAGATCGGTTGAGACAGCAGCAACTTTCTGACTTGGTTGTTTAACAGCATCTATCACTTCTGCAGCTAATTCTTTCTTCATATCCTTCAGAGAATTGGTGATCATTTGTTGGATGGAGTCCAACAGATTTGTCTGAACACCATGAGAGGTTGAAGGCATATCTGAAGTAGCAGCAGGTGTTCCTTTGATGAGTTGCTCTGTTGGTTGAGTCATTAATGCAAGGGACTGATCTGCTGGACTACCAGCAAGGCTTGGAGTGCTTTCCTTCTCCTTAGCTTGATCATCACCTTCAGCAGCAACTTCTTTGTCCTTGGTCTGATCTGTTGGAATTTCTACTTCTTTCTTTGAATCATCAGCAGCATCAAACTTATCACCCTGTGCAATGTTCTGATCAGATGGGTCTGAAGTACCCTCTCTTTGCTTTGGTTGATCAGAGGACTCTGCTTTTTCTTTATCAGCAGGGGATATAATCTTCTTGACAGTTTCAACTGTCTTCATCAATCCTTCATTGTCCACTGCTGACCTGTTGGAAATCCAAGTAAAATTATCAAGAGGAATAAAAGTAGATGTAGGTTCCTCAGGCAGCTCCTCATAAGGTTTGATATTTGGCCCATAGACAATGTGTTTGATGTTTGGAAGGGGGACCAATGAGCTTGGTTGTCCTCTTAACTTCCTTGATTTCTTTGCCCAAAGCTCCATTGCTTGAGCAATAGCCAATTTGATAGATCTTTCTTTGAGGTCTACTGAATCATCATAGTCCTCAGCAATAGACTCAAAAATCTTCTTGGCTTCAGCTTTGACTAAGTGACTTATCCTCATTCTCAACCTGTCCAGAAAGAATTCTGAATCAAGTGCTTGAATGAGAGAACCCGTCTCAAGCCACTTCAGTACCCATGCTTCTTCAACAGCAAAGGCTTTCCATTTGGTCATTTCAGCTGGACTCTTTGTCAGTCTGAATTCCCTCCACCTGTTGTATATGATCTTCTCATTAGTGAACTGTGTCAGGCGGTTGACCCTTTCATTCTCAGCATCAAGCCTTTTTAGGAATTCTTCAAAGATAGCAGGAACTTCCCTGACAATCTCCAAAGACAGTCTAATTTCTTCTCTCCTCTTTGGCTTTGTCTTAGGTGCAGGCATGGCTGGTATTGGTTTGTTTGGATCCCTTGGTTCACCAATAACTATCCCACCAGTATGCTGATGTCCGTGAGCATCCTTGGTGCTTGCTTCAATAGCAGCAGCCAACTCTGCTGCCTCAAGAGCATCCCTCTGCTCCTGAGTCATTTTGCTGGCTTCTTCTTCCAGCCTTTTTAATTCTAGGCTTTTCAGCCTATCCTCTTCCGCCTTCTCTGCAGCTATCCTTTGCTTCTCAGCAGCATCTAATCTTTTCTTTTCTGCAGCAGTCAAATAAGTAGCAATCTTGCCAGTCCTTCTTCTTCTTGTTTCAGGACTCTCAATTGCTTGAAGAGGAATTGCAGCAACTGGAGTAGGATGCAACAAAGGTGCATCTCCTTCATGTGTTGTACTAAACTGCTGTGCTCCTTCAACTTCAGCAGATGGTACAGCAGATGAGTCTTCTGTTGATCCTCCAATTTCAGAAACAACTTTAGCTTCAGCAGCAGCAACTTTAGCAGCTTCAACAGCAGGCTCTTTAATTGTCAATGGTCTTTCTGCTTCTGATGTTGTTTCTCTAACAGTTGCAACAGGTTCTTCAGAGAAAGTGACCTTTCTCTTAACCTTTGACTTTGCAATCTTTTTGACAGTGGGATTGGCAGTAGGAGGTCCCCTTGCCTCACTCTTTGTTCTCATCCTCTTCAACCTTTGAAGAGGTATTTCTTCCTCAGATTCTGTCCTTTCAGGAGAGGAAGCAGTACTCATCTGCTCAATCTCCTTAGTAAAATCTTCCATTTCTTTTTCAGGAACTTCATCCTCAGGAAGTGCTGAAACAGTCTCAACAACAGACTGTGTTGTTGGCTCAGTAACTTGACTTGTCTGTCCCTCCTTTTTGCTCTTCTTAGAGGGGCCCTTCTTGGATTTTGCAGGGGCTTTTCTTTTGGGTTCTTCTACTATTTTTCTCACTGGTTCGTAGAGTTTGAACTCTTTGCTACCATGAGTATTCTTCCCTGGTCCCAATGGGCATTGCAGAGATGCAAACAGATTGCTAAGTAAAATAGCATGAGAATGCCTCTTATCACTTAGGAGCTCATAAACGTGAGCAGCCCAGTTAACCTTTAAGCCGTAGTAGATACACACCATTGTGTAGTATCTTCTCCTTGGAAGCCCATCCAAGGAACCTGTAGCACAATCCAGAACCTTTGCTATGATATCAGCAAATCTCTGGTATTCATCCTTCAGCTGGGTCTTCATCAAAGTCCCAGTCATCTTCTCTCCCTTCTTAGCACAAATAGCCCAGAACTCCTCTTCTTTTTCAGACCCAAGGTCTGTCACATTTCCTCCCTTGTTCGTCAGCTTATAAATTTCACTAAGAACAGCAGCAGATACAACAATTTTCTTACCACCAATGACAGCAGTCATAACAGTGTCATCACTGTTGAATTTTCTGGTCATGTAGAAATGGTAAACATCCTCTAAGTAGACTCTTTCTTCGTGAGCTTCTAAAACAGGAACCAACGATGCCTCCTTAATCTTCTCCATTAATGTTCGCATCAAATCAGTACCCGAAAAGTGGAATTTGCTGTAGTTTAGGTATCTTCCGTCAATAATCTTGTCCATTTCAGAGATTAGTGAGTGGATTCTGCAAAAGAACAGTGAACTTTCGAAGCAAGAGGGTTTGAGAGTTAGGGAGTTTGAGAGTGCTTGTGTGCGTAAGACGACTAAACTGTTTAGATCGGATTTTATAGGTTTCCTTTTGATTAGGTTTTCGTGATTTATCAGAACCGTTGATCTAATCTGACAATTTTTAATCGTGCGGATGAGAGTCGCGGATTTCAATTTTATTATTTTAATGTCAGATGGGCGGGAAACTCTATCGACACTAATATGTTACTTATTAAAGCGCGTTTCTGAAGATGCGTTTTATGACCATGCTTATATAAGGTATCAGATGAGTAGAGTTTAACTTATCTGACAGACGAGTGATCTGTTATCTGATATTACTAGAGAATGCCAATAGCTAGTAATCTTCCTCTGCTGTTTGTCAATCCAGCAAGATAAAATAATCTTCAATCTTCAAGAATTAAGAACACGTCTTCTTGATAATCTTAACTTCAACTAACTGACATTAACAGATTTCATCTTTTAGAGCAGAAGTACCGCTAGTCTTACACGTTCCCCCTGTCTTTAAGAATTCATAAGTTAACTAGTCTGTTGAAAGTTAATCCTTGAATAAAGATAGTGAATGACTAAGCTGTTGAACTCCAGTCTTCTGATGAGTTCCCCCTCAGCTTATGCATCCAAATTAAGTAGTCCTAACTCAGCTCTTAGAGTTGAGAACCTTGCTTCACTTAGAGGTTTGGTGAAGATATCAGCAATCTGATTATCAGTATGAACATACTCAATCAAAACATTGCCTTTTTCCACATGATCTCTAATGAAATGATGTTTGATCTCAATGTGCTTAGTCCTTGAATGACTTGTAGTGTTCTGAGTAAGTGAGATTGCACTTGTATTGTCACAGTAGATTGGAATTCCACTGATCTTGATGTTGTAGTCTTCTAGTTGATGCTTCAACCAAAGTATCTGTGCACAGCAAGCTCCAGCAGCTATATATTCAGCCTCAGCAGTAGATATAGAAACTGAAGTTTGTTTCTTACTCATCCATGAGATCAGACGACTACCTAAGAACTGACAAGCACCTGTTGTGCTTTTTCTGTCAATCTTGCAGCCAGCAAGGTCTGAATCTGAATAACCAATAAGTTCAAATCCAGATTCTCTAGGATACCATAATCCCAATTCTTGAGTGCCTTTAACATATTTCAATATCCTCTTGGCAGCTAAGAGATGAGATTCTTTGGGGTTTGATTGAAATCTTGCACAGACTCCAACTGAGTACATTATGTCAGGTCTGCTTGCTGTTAGATACAACAATGAACCAATAATGCCTCTGTATTTGGTAATGTCTACTGATTTGCCATCTTCATCTTTATCCAAACGAAGACTTGTAGACATAGGAATTGTAGCTGTTGAGCTAGTTTCCATACCAAATTTCTTGAACAGATCTCTTGTGTACTTTGCTTGGCTGATGAATATTCCATCAGGCAACTGTCTAACTTGCAATCCAAGAAAGTAATTAAGTTCACCCATCATGCTCATTTCAAACTTATTCTGCATCAGCTTGGAGAACTTATCACACATCTGTTTGTTAGTTGAACCAAACATAATATCGTCCACATATATTTGCACAAGTAATATATGATTTTCCCATTCAATTGTGAACAAGGTTTTATCTACCTTACCTTTTCGAAATCCTTTTATCAAAAGAAAATCAGATAGGGTATCATACCATGCTCTTGGAGCCTGTTTCAGTCCATATAAGGCTTTCTTCAGACGATATACTTTATCCTCTTCTTGATAGACTTCAAATCCTGGAGGTTGTTCAACATACACTTCTTCTTGCAATTCTCCATTGAGAAAAGCAGACTTCACATCCATCTGATAGACAGTGAAGTTCTTATGAGAAGCATAGGCTAGAAACAGTCTGATTGCTTCAAGTCTTGCTACTGGTGCAAAAGTTTCATCAAAGTCAATTCCTTCTTCTTGACAATAACCCTTGGCCACTAGTCTTGCTTTGTTTCTGGTGACAACACCATCTTCATTCATCTTATTTCTGAATACCCACTTAGTGCCAATTACTCTTTGATGACTTGGTCTAGGAACTAAGTACCAAACTTCATTCCTTTCAAATTGATTCAACTCTTCTTGCATAGCTTCTATCCAGAAGGAATCATTGAGAGCTTCTTCAATTTGTTTAGGCTCTATTTGAGATAGAAATGTGACAAACATAGCATCTTGTGCAGCAGCTCTTCTTGTTTTCACTCTATCTAAAGGATCACCAATTACAAACTCAGGAGGGTGATTCTTGAGCCATCTGAGATCAGGTTGCAAATCAGGATGTTGTCCTCTGTCTTGATCTTGCAACACTACTGTTGGAGTTCCAGTAGTAGTCTGTTGAACATTTGTAGTCTGTTGAACAGTCTCTGGTCTGTCAGCTGTTAGCAACTCGTCTGTTAGACAATCAGCACTGTGATTTTGAACAGCACTTGAGTTAGCAGCTGAGCTTAGATTAGGTAGTATGATGGGAACATATTCTTCATTTCTTCCAATGTCTAGCTTCTGTAAATCAGTAGACAGATCTTGATTAATACTTTGATTCTTTTCAAAAGATTGACTTGGCTCATCAAATACTACATGGATAGATTCTTCTATTAGTAATGTTCTTTTATTGAAAACTCTATAAGCCTTACTAACAGATGAGTATCCTACAAAAACAGCTTCATCAGCCTTTTCTGCAAATGCAGTAAGGTGATTTTTCCCATTATTCAATACAAAACATTTACAACCAAAAATCTTAAAGTAATGAATGTTTGGTTTTCTGTTGTTCCAAACTTCATATGGAGTCTTGTTCTGATTTTTGTTGATCATACATCTGTTTTGGGTAAAGCATGCTGTGTTTGTTGCTTCTGCCCAAAATCTTTGAGGCAGTTTAGCTTCAGCTATCATGGTTCTGACAGCTTCCTTTAGTGTTCTGTTTCTCCTTTCAGCAACACCATTCTGTTGAGGGGTTCTTGCAGCTGAATACTCATGATGTATTCCTTTCATGTTACAATACTCTTCAACAGTAGAGTTTGTAAATTCTGTCCCTCTATCTGATCTGATCTTTAATATTTTGATACTCTTCTCATTCTGGATCAGTTCCATCAGATTTGTAAGATGTTCCTTGGTTTCACTTTTCTTCTTCATGAAAATCACCCAAGTATATCTTGAATAATCATCCACCACAGCTAGGCAGTATTTCTTTCCACCATTGCTGACTGGATCAATGGGTCCAAATAAGTCCATATGTAGTAGCTCCAATATTCTTTCAGAAGATTGATGCTTCTTGCTTTTGAAAGATGACTTGATTTGTTTACCCTTCTGACATGCGTCACAGAGCTTGTCTTTGCTCATGACCGCTTTTGGAATCCCTTCTACCAAATCATTCTTGATTAATCTGTTTATGGTCTTGAAGTTTAAATGATTCATTCTCTTGTGCCATAGCCAACTAACTTCACTTGGTGCAGATGCCACCAAACAAACACTTGAATTCTTGTCAACAGAATTCCAGTCAACTATGTAGATATTTCCCTGTCTTCTTCCAGATAAAATTACCTTCTTTGTACCAATCTGTTCAACATAGCACTTATTTGTTGAGAAGATGACTGAATATCCCTTGTCACAAAATTGACTTATGCTCAGCAGATTATACTTTAGGCCTTTAACATAGGAGACGTCAGATATCTCTATGTTTCCCTTGATTACTCTTCCTTTAGCCTTAATCTTGCCTTCTTTGCTGTCTCCAAAAGTAACACTTGGACCATCCACAGCAACTGCATCAGTCAATTCATGTATGTTTCCACACATGTGCCTTGAACATCCACTGTCCAAGTACCAAATCTTCTCTACTTTACTCCTACTCCTAATCCTAACCTACAAAACAAAAATAAAATTGTTTTAGGTACCCTTATTGAGAGGGTCCTGAAGGATTAGTTTCACCTTTGACAACCCAAGATGTTGATGTCTTAGGCTTCTTAGGCTTCTGAGTTTTGACAGGAGCATGAACAGCTTTATTTTCATCATAGTTATCAGATAAATTACGTTGATGATCAGTATGATAAGAATAATGTTCATAAGCAGGGTAAGGTGCATGATATGCAGGATATGCATGCATTGGATGAGCAGGATAGGGTGCATAGTAACTAGGAAATTGAGGTGCATGATACATAGGATGATATGCAGCAGGTTGCACGTAATATGATTCATTTCCATACCAAGCATTTTGATTTTTCTTGTTTTTATGCTTCTTTGGTTTACTAGTTGCATGCTCATTTGATTTTGACTTAGTTTTACCACTAGTCTGATTGACTTTAGCTTTATCAGCAGACTTCTTAGGACTCTGCTCTTTGGTCTTACTAGTCTGATTTCCTACACTAGGCTCTTTGCTCTTTTTAGCCTTAGGAGATTTCTTCTCCTTTACCACTTTCTCAGTTGAGGTAGGTCTAGCAGTTTGAACATACAGAATGACCTTACTATTGTCAGCAGAAATGAATTTTTCAGTATGATTCAACTCTAGTTTATCCTTTTCTAAAGGTGTCTCCTGTTTACTAGATGTATGCATGGATGCAACAGTAGACTTGTCATGAGACTCAATAATTTTCTCAAGTTCCATGATTTTTCCTTTATGGACCTCACACTCAGCTTTCAGAGATTCATGCTCTTGCTCAAGCTGTTTATATTCAGCTGATTCCCTTGGCTTTTCAGCTAAGAGTTTCAGTGAACTATTTTGCTCTTTTAGCAGGATCATCTCTTCCTTAAGCTTTTTATATGCTTCAGCAATACCAGTATTGTTAAGCATCATTTGTTCAAACGAATTAAATAATTCATCATTAAGAGGGGTTACCTCATCCTCAGAGTCATCAGAGTCCTTTGCCATCAGGCACAGGAGAGCAGGTTTTTCTTCATCAGAAGATTCTTCATCAGACGAGTCTGAATCTGAATCAGATGAGTAGACAGCAGTCAGCTTTTCTGCTTCAGCCATCATTGCTTTTCCTCTCTGATGCTTTCTTTCTTTTCTTACTTTCTTCTCTTCTTCAGTGTATTTTTCTGCTTTTGGATATGGGCAGTCTTTGATGAAGTGTCCCAATTTCCTGCAGTTGTAACACATTAGTTTTGATTTATAATCATCTTTATCTTGAGAAGAAAAGTTAGGTTTAGAAGAGGAAGCATTGTTGTATTTGTTCTTCATTTTTCTTTTGTAGAACTTCTTGAAATTATTCATCAACAGTGCAACATCTCCAGCAGTATACTCCTTCTTGTTGAGTAGTGATGCTTCATCAGATGAGTCCACATCTTTGCTTTTATGTGCTGGTCTCCTGGTGTTTTCAGCAGCAACCAATGCAGCTGTGGGTCCTGAAGTTGAGGTTTCTTTAATTCCCATTCTAGGCAGTTTATACTCGAATGCCTTGAGTACAGAAAGCAGCTCAGTAAGAGAGATTTTTCCCAAATCCCTTGATTCTTCCATTGATGTAACTTTCATGTTGAACTTTGGAGGTAGGGCCTTTAATACTCTGACAGTGATCTCTTTGTCAGTGAAGGTCTTTCCCAGCTTTAAGACTTCATTAAGAGTCCTGGTGAATCTGGTATCCATCTGATCAATGGTTTCTCCAGACTTCATCTTGAAGTTGTCAAGTTTCTCCAATGCAACAGTGAGCTGATGCTCTTTAATAGCATCATTGCCTTCGCTCATATCTCTGACTTTGTCCCACATTTCCTTTGCAGTTTTGCAATGTTTGACCTTTTCAAACCGATCATTATCCAGGGCTTTAGTCATGATGAATCTCCCAACTTTATCTAGATTGTAAAGCTTGATTTCCTCTGGAGTCATCTCATGAAGGTCTTTTTCCACAACCGTATCTACTTCATTTATTTTGATGGTCTTTGTGAATCTGAATGGACCTTTAATGATACATGTGTACATGTTGTCATTGTAGGCTGCTAGAAAGATTTCCATTCTAATCTTCCAGTCTTCAAAAGACATACCAGCAATGTGGGGAACATGGCTGATACAATCCATTTTTCAAAAAGTTTTGATTTTTCAAAAAGATGCTCTTTTGAAAAGTTTTGAAAACCTTTGAAAAACACTTGGATCAAGCTCGTTGATCAGGCAGCTGATTCTAATGAACCACCTGCTCTGATACCACTTGTTGATCCCAAGTGGTCAGATGAGGTCTAGAGGGGGGGGGTGAATAGACCTCTGAAAATTTTTGAACTTAAAAACTTTTCAGTCTTCTGTCAGCAGACTAAGCTGATGAAGAACATTAAGCAAACTAGTCTGATCGTGAACAAATCTTGAACAGACGACTGACCACTCTTCTTACAGTGACTTAGCTGTTTTTCAGCAAAACTGTTTTCCTAGAGTATACTTGCAGCGGATTGTTTGAAAGTGTTTTTCACAAGTAGACTAAGTTCTAGAAAGATTTTATCCCCAGTTTAAAACTCCTTATAAAATCTTTTGATTGATTCACAGTGTTTAAAATGCAGTCTTTAAAATATGCAAGAAAGCTTTAAATGCAAGATAACACAAAGAATTTTTATAGTGGTTATATGGATAAAAATCCTTTAGTCCACTCTTCCAGATCACTTAGATTCTGGGTTATACTATAATCACTTAGATTACAATATTTCTCCACTTACACCAAGACAACAAATGAAATGGCTGTAAGCTCACAATAGGAAATCACAAAGAAAACCTATCCTCTAAAGTAGAATCACTCACAAAGATGGATTCTCACTTCGCACAACACTCAGCTATTACAAAATCACTCAGATAATGTTTTTCTGATTTCTTCAACTGGGTTTCTGTCAACAGATGACTTCCACCAGACGAGTGAGCTGTTCGAGCTTTTGAGACTTAAAGAAATTCTGCTTCAAAATTTCGATCTCTGATTGTTGTTTTGTATATTGCTCGATTGAAATTCAGCTCTATTTATACATGGAGATGAAAATATGACCGTTGAAGGCAAGTCACAAATCAAATCCATTCTTCAGCTCTTTTGAAACGGCTCTCTGTAGCAAACCGTACAGTGTACAGTACTTTTCTGTCCATCACATTAAATGCTGCATTAAATGCACTCTGCTGATCCGAGGATATCTTCAATCATTTGCCATTACTACCCTTCTCTTTCAGCATTTATTACACTAGGTGCATTTATTACCGTTGAACTGATCTCATGATCTCTTCTACTCTGCTGATCGAAGCAACCCTTCTGATATGATGAGGGGTAATTCGGATCCCCTGTTTTTTCTAGCCTCAATGCGGTTCGAATAGCACCGAACCCTGTAGCCAGGGACCAAAAGCCGAACCAAAGTATGAAGATGATTGTTTCGAGCACATTAGAGAACCATAGATCGAAGGACACTGTTGGGCCAAGCCCAGGCCCAAGCCCTCCAATTTGGCTATAAATACTCCATGCATTTATTATACTGGACACAACTTCCTAGGCGCACTAAACTTGAGACTGCTACTCGGGTTTACTGATATAGGGTAGGCTTTCTTATACATGTTTCACCCTCTAGCTTATACGGCATCCAATAATGCTCGAATAGGACCCTAAATATTTGTACTTGTACTCAATTTACTCAAATACAATTACGTTTGGTCTATATTTTCCTTTTAACATTATTATCATCATGTTAAATCCCACCCTTGATCGAATTAACGAAACCACGTAAGATCAATTGGCGCCCACCGTGGGGCCTTATTCGAGTATTAGATCGAAATATGCCTAATACGAGGAGAAAAATGTATGCCAGCAGAAAGCTTAAGGATAATGGTCAAGCCTATGATCACACAACTCTTTTATTTCTTCAACGAATTTATTTTTAGGAGCGATTAAGAAGTTCAGCAGGTATCATCGAAGGCTTAGAAGATCTATAAAATTGCAGTTTGTTATTGACGATCGGAATTTATTTTTCCGATCTTCGCGTTTATTAACTTCAATGACAAGTTCTTTCGAATCGGTTATTTAGAAGACCATTTACGAAATCTCTATATACTATTTATCGACTGTGGTGTTTTTCCTCAAAAGTTTATTGGGATAAGTTGATTGATTGAATATCTGCAACCGATTAGATAAATTCTCGAGCTAATGGACAGAATATTGGTTATCATTTCGACCAATAACGGAATTCGAGTAATAAAATTCAATCAGAAATGAAGCTTTATCATTTAAAATCTTCAAACAAGTTACAAAGTAAAGCTTCGAATATAATTCGAGCTCAAGAAATGCAATACAATCACTCCTACTCTATTACAAATTGCATGAGGTAATATACTCGATCTTCGTTCCCCAAGGTCGCCCCAGATGCAGAACTCAGCAGTAATTCTTATTGGCAATCACTAGCCACGTGTCGCACATCCGTCTTCGAACGGGATAAAAGCCAGATTGGAGCTCCTCTCCGGGGCACCAGACCAACCTTAGATCATCATCAGTAAACAATGATTGAAACGCGCGATCATTGTTTACAGGATAATCCGAACCGGAGCAGCAAAGGGTTATCCCAGCAGAGGCGCACCAAGGGAACTCGAAGGAACTATCTCGTAAGAAAGCCCTCGAGGAAGCTGGTGCCTCAGACTTAAAGAACTCCACTCGGAGTAACCTACTGCCCGATCAGGTACTGCGCCAGAAGACCGGAATTCAAACCCGTCACAGACAAGATATGTCTGGGAAAACAGGTTGCCTGCCGGTATTCTAGGCGCAATTTCTTTTGCCTGCCGATACTCTAAGCGAAGGTTGAAATGATATTCTCTCTGCTCGGATATTCCTCCACTTAAAAATCGTTCGAAATCTGACCTCGAATAAGCGAATTATTGAAATAATAATCTTAGTCGCCATGAGGGGACGGAAGAGATGCCAACACAATGAATAAAATGGCTTCTAAGGAATGACAGCTTTTTATAAAAAAAAAAATAAGTGGAATCTAACGGCAGAGATTTCGCGTAATGAAGGAACCAGATCTAAGAACTGTTGCGTTTCCCGATAAAAGAGGGACCGTTTGGAAAAGATCAACGCTTATTAAAGAATTGGAAACATTCGAAACAGTAAAGGGTATTAGTTCGAACTAGTTCGCGAAGAACATTTTCTATTAAGACGGAAGGATCACTCATTAAGTCTTGGACCTATTTGTGATCTATCGTTCATCTACCGGTTTCCCATCTATTATTTCAACCGCGGCAGACTATCATTTCCTTAGGAGTATTTCGATCGAAATCATGTTTATTGGAAATTTATTTCCTAAGTATGCCCACCTGCTCGTCGGGTGCTAATATGGTCAATCTCTATTCAGCAATTATTCTGGTATTCAAGATCAGCATTCATCTAATATCGATCTCAATTATTTTCGAAATTGTTAAAGGGTGAAAGCCTCTGCTATGACCCAAGGGCTAAAAATGCTCTGAAAACGACTAAGGGTGAAAGCCTCTGCTATGCCCCTTAGATCGAAATTGTTAAAGGGTGAGAGCCTCTGCTATGACCCGAGGACTAAAAATGTTCTGAAAACGACTAAGGGTGAAAGCCTCTGCTATGCCCCTTAGATCATTATTATTGAATGGGTGAAAGCCTCTGCTACGACCCGAGGACTAAAAATGTTCTGAAAACGACTAAGGGTGAAAGCCTCTGCTATGCCCCTTAGATCGAAATTGTTAAAGGGTGAAAGCCTCTGCTATGACCCGAGGACTAAAAATGTTCTGAAAACGACTAAGGGTGAAAGCCTCTGCTATGCCCCTTAGATCGAAATTATTGAATGGGTGAAAGCCTCTGCTACGACCCCAGGACTAAAAATGTTCTGAAAACGACTAAGGGTGAAAGCCTCTGCTATGCCCCTTAGATCGAAATTGTTAAAGGGTGAAAGCCTCTGCTATGACCCGAGGACTAAAAATGTTCTGAAAACGACTAAGGGTGAAAGCCTCTGCTATGCCCCTTAGATCGAAATTATTGAATGGGTGAAAGCCTCTTCTACGACCCGAGGACTAAAAATGTTCTGAAAACGACTAAGGGTGAAAGCCTCTGCTATGCCCCTTAGATCGAAATTGTTAATAGGTGAAAGCCTCTGCTATGACCCAAGGGCTGAAAATGCTCTGAAAACGACTAAGGGTGAAAGCCTCTGCTATGCCCCTTAGATCGAAATTATTGAATGGGTGAAAGCCTCTGCTACGACCCGAGGACTAAAAATGTTCTGAAAAGATTAAGGGTGAAAGCCGTTGCTACGCCCCTTAGATCGAAATTATTTTCCTCGATCAATCAAGATCGACCAGCATTTTCTATTCTTTTCTCTCCATAATTATTCATTCGTCTAAGGCTAACAGCCATCATCGTGACGCTTATATCAAAATTATTATTCAAGATCGGTCAAAACCCTTTTTCGATTATTACTTCGCGATTATTTGTCCGACTAGGGAATTTGGCCCCTCGGATTAAATTTGTTACTCAAGGATCATTTCGGGATTCTTCTATTCGATCTCTTAATTATTATGTATTTGACGGGGATACAAAGGTCTCCTACAGGTTATATTCAAAATCGAGGAATGTCGGTTGTCATCCATCGTCTGAATATTTGTCAAAGTTTTTAAAGAATAGCTCTTATTCGTATTCTTGAGACAGAGAGATGGATGCTCGACAACAGTATACAAAAGCAATTCTATAAGATAACAAGTAAGGATGATAAGAGAAATAAATATCTCATTCATGACATTACAAACAGTTACAAAAGAGTTCGAAATTACAATGATAAGAAAAGTCAAGCAAAAACTTTACATTTAATGTAACCCTATTACAAATTAATCCTACACTGGATTCTCTCCATGACCGAAAGAGTAAGACGAGGCTAGAACAACACTTCTACCCTTCATCCATCACTTCCTCAGTACTTGCTCCACACCGGTCCAGATCGAGAAATAGCGAAGCAACGCCTAGAAGAATTATTCCACGCAATCTCGAAAGCAACATTCTTCGAGGAATATCTTGAAGAAGTAGAGATCGAGTGCAGGAAAACTCCTCCAGCAGTTGACCCACTATCCGACCGGGTGGATTTACAGGATATAGGAGATCGAACCTGCCTCAAAGACTTGAAATCAAAGAGAGCTGGTCGCCTGCCGGTACCCCAGTCGCATTCATTTTCGCCTGTCGATACCCTAGTCGAAATAAGTGGCCATCAGGAGATAGCAAAATTTATAAATAGTTCGGAGGAAAACCTCGAACAGTTCAATCGGGGATAGCAAACGGAACATGGTGGCTAGAAAGAGTAAAATCTCAATCATAGAGCCGATCAGAAATGTTACTGAAATGAAAAGTTTGAAGGTAACTACGGAACTATATATAGTGAAAGGAAAAGGCAATTAACGACTCAGATTTGATGGTACTAGCGGCTGAGATATAAGCAGTAAATGCGCCGACCGTTACGATTCCCGAAAATACAGAAACTATTTCGAAAAAAAAAAAAAAAAACAAAAACAAAAGTGAAGAAAATTTCAAAATTGTTCTACTCGAGTCCATTCCCATCCGAATTCATCGTAGATTCAGCTCCAATCATACCCTCGAAAAACTTGACGCCAGAATCTCCCTAAATCACAAAAAGACCATAGGCCATCGGGGTCGTGGATGGTCAGCAATAAAGCTTATCAGCCTCCAAGATTGAAATAGCGTTCGTCTGCAGATACCCTAGTCGAGATAGAAGTATAAATTTTACTATGAGGCGCAATACAACTCCTAAACCGGATTTCGAAACGTTGAATCATGCAACAAGGTCTTCTAATCAGCATGATCGAAGGAATCTATTTTCGAAAAATGTTAAAGGAATACAAAACGAAGAACCCCATTTATAGACACTATTTTCAAAAATCCAACGGCTATCAGAAAACAAAAGAAACGGTCGAGATCAAAAGGTTGTCACGACTCCCGAGATATTCGCCGGGGAGAGAAAGTGATATTACTTTTGGAAAATAAGCGGAATTACTACGCCAAAGGTCGAAAAATTGAGAAGGCAAACTAAAGCATGATCAAAGAAAGAGCACATAAGGAGAACATACGATTCGAAAAGAAGAGTAAGGTATTACAAGCCATGGGAAATATGGACATATTACAAGCCCGAGTAAATTAGAGACGACATCTAAACAAGTTTATTATCAGAAAGAATCTTTCGAAGCTCAGCGCTGCGAGCCTCATATCCCGCTTCGAATCCACGATCATAAGCCTCCTTCTCTTGACGTATGAAATCTTGCTTCTCCTGCTCGTGAAGGTTCTTCAGTTTTTCGAGTTTCTCATTCAGCTGCTTATGGATCTCATCTCCATGCTCGTTAGCCGTCTTCTCCCTCTCTAAAGCAAGCTTCTCTGCGAGGACGCGGTCGAACTCGACTTTCTTCTCCTCCAGCTCGAGAGAAATAGCAACACGCTGGCTGGTCTCCCGCTCAGCAAATGTTTTAAGTTCAATAAAATCTTGTCCGGCCTGTTAAAAGGATCAGCAGCATTTATTTTTTTTTTTTTTTTAAAAAAAAAAAAAAAAAAAAAAAAAGAGAGTACACCTGAAAAAGGAAATGCTGCCCAGACTCGAACAACTCTTCTATGTTTCTCTCTTTGGACATGTTTCTCTCCTTGGGTATGTCAGTCTCTGAAGAAGTAAAAGTAGCTTGCAACAAGTTACCCATGGGATCAACCTTAGAAGGAGATCCGTCTTTCAACTCCTCGTGCAGGGAAGAAGCAATTTTTTGAGGAGAGGAATCGGCAAAAGGTCGGGGAGGATTATCAATTCCTAAAGCTTCAAACTTGGATTTTTTGCTGGGATTCCCTGAGGGAGGAACGATCGAAGTATCGGAGGATGACTTGCTACCAATAGCAAGATTTTGTAAAGCCTCAATGGGTGTAACCCCATCGGAATAAGGCCTCTTATTCGAAGAAGGAACAGGAATCTTTTCTTGGACACGATCTTCACTTTTAGAATCAATCACTTTCGGGGAGGAACCTCCGAGCTCAGCCTCGAGCTTTTCGTCACCCTTGTTTGGGTTCGAGGAGGCACTTTTCTCTTTCTTATCTTCTCCCCCTTTAGGAGCTTTTGGGGAAGACACAGAGGTCTTAGAAGAAGATTTGGAAGGTTTAGCCTCCTTGTCAGCCTTTCGCTCTTTGTTCGATTTCTTATTCTTCGAACCACCAAATATCGATCTGGGATCGATAGCTTTGCCTAATACATTCTCCATAATAAGTGAATCGGGGATCGATAAGCTAGGATCTTTACTTTTTAAGGAATTCAGAAAATGCAGAAAATATGGGGAGAGCTCCGATCCCTGTAGGGGAGGATATCGTATGAATAATGAAAAGAAATCCTAATATTTATAGACGCTACGCACTACGATTGTGATAGTGAATCGACGCGACCATGGAGAAAAATCCCACTCGGATAAACAAAGTTCGATCAGAAAGTGTGAAAAATCATCGATATTTATAAAGTTAGAATTCACAAGTTACACGAATCAGATCAAGAAATATAAAGTCAACTCGTTTACAAAATAGGGTTACATGAGTAAATACAATTGATTTCCTAACTAGAGAACCTTGAATCGCCCCCTCCGGCTTACTCAACCCCAGTAACTCGCTAAACTGAAGATCAGACGATATATGCATATTTGAAGCTGGATAATTACCCAGCTTGGTCGAAAGATCGACCGTCTCCCTTATCCGGGGCATTGCCTATATTGACATCTTTATCTTCCTCCCCGGACACATTAGAAGGATCGTCGCAGGAGTACTCGAGCACATCAGGGTTAGGCATTGGAATGCCATACTCCTCGACTAAGGGGGCAAAGCGATGTCCCTGCCAGTTAGTATTCTCCTTGGGAAGAGAGGAAGCTTTATAATCCTTCCCTTCAGCATTCTTGAAAGGATCCATATACTTGAAATATTCCTCCATGTCATCCGGAATTTTCTCGGCCGCGACTAATTGTTGAACCCCTTTATAAAAAATCGTCTGAAGAATTTCTCCCGTTTTCCTTTGAACTAAAGGATCTAAGACAGGGGATTCCAAGAATTCTCGTATGGCCGGAATCTCGGCTTCTTCCCGGCCCTGGGCATACCCACGCTCGGAATCTTGCTTTGCCAATTCGAGTTCTATCTTTACTTTCTTCAGCTCTTCCTCGAGGGCACTCCTCTCTTTGACGGACGCAAGCAAGTCCTCTTCTACTGAGGAAGAATGTTTCGTATTCGCTTTCTCAAGCTCCTTCTTTACTTGGGACAATTTCCGCTGACTCTCCGCCAGCTGAGATCGAAGGGCCTGGTTATCAGCAAAAATCTAGGCATAAGCATCATGAGCGTCCTGCGATTCCTGCTCTAGTAACGCCAAACGATAGGATTGAAGGGCAAATAAATCTCCGACCTACAAGACATTTTCAAGCATCAGTAAAGCTAGGAATCCTAAAGAAAGAACGCAGTTAAAAGACGAGTATTTACCTCGTGATACGTTCTGGAGAAATCACTCAAAACCTCAAAATCTCCTTTGATGGAATGAAGCAGGATATCCCGTTTAAACCGACTGGCCATAAAGATTCTAGTGGCTTTGTCGAATTCGTTCTCCCCATTCATATCCAGATCGGTCATAATGGTACCATCCTCAGGATATCCAGCAGTTCTGCTACTACGAAGATGCTCGTCCATAAAGTCTGCCACATCAGGCTCCGACCTACCTTCTCGACATGGGACAGAAGCAGAACTCGCGCCAAAGGGTTTTATCCTCCTCGAAGGCCCTGGGTGTTCGGCATTTCTTTTCTGGCCCAAAAGCTTCTCGTATTCCTGGATACCCTGAATCCGATTCCAAGAATGTCGACTGTAGCCGACCGACGAAAGAGCGGAAGTATCAGGAGAGAATAGCGATCGAAGAGGTCCGGACGTGGCAGAATTCAGGGAACTCATTGTGCCAACCCCTCTTAAATCAGGAATCAAAGACGGTATGACAACTGGATTCCCACCTAGGTTACTTGCCTCTGTTCTTCTTTCGGAAGCGTAAGGTAACGGGTCGAAATAAAATTGTTTATCTCCGACCAAGCCGGCAGAGGATACCCGAAATTTCTCAACAATTTGACCTGAGAGGATAATACGAATCGGGCACGAGCTCAAACAAGGAAAATTGTTTAATAAGACACAAAAGTAAGTTAAAGATAAGAAGCATACTCAAAGAAAGAGGAACAGTGTTCGAAGCACTGGAGGTTGGCAGGACATCGGTTCGCTTAAGAGGCCCTTCGGAGGACTGGTTAGGGTATCTAATCGCCGGAGCTAGGTAGTTACATTGGCTCAACCCAGCCAATCGCAAAACGCCTTCTTGGATCAGGAATCTAGTCTGGTAAGGGTTAGACTGCAGTTGCCCCAAGACTTCATCAGAAAGACGATGGCTGAGTTTTTCTTTAATCCTGCGAGAACCGTATGTCCAAGTATTTGCGCCATCCCATCGATAAGGTCTTGTTTTCGAGCCACCCTCTGAGATAGGAACATCAGGGCCCTTCACGAAGAAGAATCTTCTTTTCCAACCTATACTCTTCTTTGTTGTTATCTTTGTGAGAAAAGGCCGTTTAGACCGCGGAAGGACGGAGACAAACCCCATGTTCGAACCCTTGCATGGGTCCATTCGAAAAATCTGCCAAAAGTTACTAAAGGAAGCCTCTTCCCCCTTTGTCTCCATAAGAACGCAAAACGCAAGTATGTATGCAATGGAGTGTGGGAGAAGCTGAGCCGGGGAAAGCGAAAAGAAATTCAGGATGTTTCTGATAAGAGGAACGAACGGGATACGCAAGCCACAGGAAAATTGTCCCTCGTAAAAGGCTTGACATCCAGCGGGGGGCTCAGTGGCACGCTCGGTGTAAGAAGGAACGACAATCGAAAAACCTTTGGGAAGAAATTTCCCAAAATCCGCCTCTAGGCGAGCGTGATCCTTTTTCGAAAAACAACAGGAAGTTTCACTAGCGGGAAGCTCTGACTTACCCGAGATTACGACTTGTGAGGCTTGCGTATGTTTAAAGATCCTGACAAAAGCACCTTCGCCGATACTACGTTTGTCGACCTCATTCTCTTCGAGATCCTCGCTCGGATCGTCGTCTTCGCCGTCTTGATGAAATTCCCCATCTTCGAAGTCATCTACAAGCTTAAACAAGGGATCAGATTCTTGACTCTCTTCGACCTTATTCTTGCCCTTTGAGCTTCTAGAACTTGACATTATGAATTCGGAGATGAATATACTAAAGTAACTACCTTTTCGATTAAAACACTTCGAGCTCAAGAGAAAATATAACATGGAAGTAATTTTTCAACGGGTCAACATATATATACGGGGTTAAAAAGGTAAATTGCAAAGAGGTCCCCGAGTAACCGCGACGGTTGAACTTACCAAGGGTAAAAACTTTGGGTTATTCCCCTCAGAATAGCCTTTTTGATCCTTCTTTTTTCTAGAACTGCGGAATTTGTCCTTGCGTTATATCCCTAAGGATCTCGGAGACCCTTCTTGTTATGACCGAAAAACTCTGAAAAGCATCCATCTAGGAATCGAACAATGCATTTTGGAACCGGAAAGGATATTATTACTTTAACGTCCTCTAATAAGGGTAACTTCGGAACACGCCAATGTATGTCTTCTTATATATGCACTCTTTTTTCCTAGCTCGGTTTTTATCCCAGTGGGTTTTTTCCGAGTTAGGTTTTTAACGAGGCATATCCTAAAGACATTCTGAACGGCTCGTCTCATTGTAGCATGGAACGTATTTTGTACTTCTTCGAGCGCTTGCTTCGCCTCACACTCGAGAAGTGGGGGAGTATTGATGAGGGGTAATTCGGATCACCTGTTTTTTCTAGCCTTAATGCGGTTCGAATAGCACCGAACCCTGTCGCCAGGGACCAAAAGCCGAACCAAAGCATGAAGATGATTGTTTCGAGCACATTAGAGAACCATAGATCGAAGGACACTGTTGGGCCAAGCCCAGGCCCAAGCCCTCCAATTTGGCTATAAATACTCCATGCATTTATTATACTGGACACAACTTCCTAGGCGCACTAAACTTGAGACTGCTACTCGGGTTTACTGATATAGGGTAGGCTTTCTTATACAAGTTTCACCCTCTAGCTTATACGGCATCCAATAATGCTCGAATAGGACCCTAAATATTTGTACTTGTACTCAATTTACTCGAATACAATTACGTTTGGTCTATATTTTCCTTTTAACATTATTATCATCATGTTAAATCCCACCCTTGATCGAATTAACGAAACCACGTAAGATCATGATAGGTACTCTGCTGATCAAATACTGAACTAATCTGATTTGACTCGGCTGATGACCTACCCTTCTGTTTGCTGTTTCAGCAAGAGATCACTAGTCTTCTGGCCTTTGAACTTTGAACTCTTCTGATGTCTTCTTTGTTTGTTCAAAGATCTTTCTAAGGGAACTAAGCTTTCCATACTTAGCTGATTATGATGTTTTGGAATCATCAAAACCTTCCCTTAAATTCTGACTTCTTTCATCTTCATCTTCATCTTCATCCAACAGTTGAACAGATTGGTACAAAGAAGGTAATTTTATCTGGAAGAAGACAAGGAAATATCTACATAGTCGACTGGGATTCTGTTGACAAGAATTCGAGTGTTTGTTTGGTGGCATCTGCACCAAGTGAAGTGAGTTGGCTATGGCACAAGAGAATGAATCACTTAAACTTCAAGACCATAAACAGATTAATCAAGAATGATTTGGTAGAAGGGATTCCAAAAACAGTCATGAGCAAAGATAAGCTCTGTGACGCATGTCAGAAGGGTAAACAAATCAAGTCATCTTTCAAAAGCAAGAAGCATCAATCTTCTGAAAGAATATTGGAGCTACTACATATGGACTTATTTGGACCCATTGATCCAGTCAGCAATGGTGGAAAGAAATACTGCCTAGCTATTGTGGATGACTATTCAAGATATACTTGGGTGATTTTCATGAAGAAGAAAAGTGAAACCAAGGAACATCTTACAAATCTGATGGAACTGATCCAGAATGAGAAGAACATCAAAATATTGAAGATCAGATCAGATAGAGGGACAGAGTTTACAAACTCTACTGTTGAAGAGTACTGTAATATCAAAGGAATACATCATGAGTATTCAGCTGCTAGAACCCCTCAACAGAATGGTGTTGCTGAAAGGAGAAACAGAACACTGAAGGAAGCTGTCAGAACCATGATAGCTGAAGCTAAACTGCCTCAAAGATTTTGGGCAGAAGCAACAAACACAGCATGCTTTACCCAAAACAGATGTATGATCAACAAAAATCAGAACAAGACTCCATATGAAGTTTGGAACAATAGGAAACCAAACATTCATTACTTTAAGATTTTTGGTTGTAAATGTTTTGTATTGAATAATGGGAAAAATCACCTTACTGCATTTGCAGAAAAGGCTGATGAAGCTGTTTTTGTAGGATACTCTATTGTTAGTAAGGCCTATAGAGTTTTCAACAAAAGAACATTACTAATAGAAGAATCTATCCATGTAGTATTTGATGAGCCAAGTCAATCTTCTGAAAAGAATCAAAATGTTAATCAAGATCTGTCTACTGATTTACAGAAGCTAGACATTGGAAGAAATGAAGAATATGTTCCCATCATACTACCTAATCTAAGTCCAGCTGCTAACTCAAGTGCTGTTCAAAATCACAGTGCTGATTGTCTAACTGACGAGTTGCAAACGGCTGACAGACCAGAGACTGTTCGACAGACTACAAATGTTCAACAGACTACTACTGGAACTCCAACAGGAGTGTTGCAAGATCAAGACAGAGGACAACATCCTGATCTACAACCTGATCTCAGATGGCTCAAGAATCACCCACCTGAATTAGTGATTGGTGATCCACTAGATAGAGTGAAAACAAGAAGAGCTGCTGCACAAGATGCTATGTTTGTCACATTTCTATCTCAAATAGAGCCCAAGCAAATTGAAGAAGCTCTCAATGATTCCTTCTGGATAGAAGCTATGCAAGAAGAGTTGAATCAATTTGAAAGGAATGAAGTCTGGTACTTAGTTCCTAGACCAAGTCATCAAAGAGTAATTGGCACTAAGTGGGTATTCAGAAATAAGATGAATGAAGATGGTGTTGTCACCAGAAACAAAGCAAGACTAGTGGCCAAAGGTTATTGTCAAGAAGAAGGAATTGACTTTGATGAAACATTTGCACCAGTAGCAAGACTTGAAGCAATCAGACTGTTTCTTACCTATGCTGCTTATAAGAACATCACTGTCTATCAAATGGATGTGAAGTCTGCCTTTCTCAATGGAGAATTGCAAGAAGAGGTATATGTTGAACAACCTCCTGGATTTGAAGTCTATCAAGAAGAGGATAAAGTATATCGTCTGAAGAAAGCCTTATATGGACTGAAACAGGCTCCAAGAGCATGGTATGATACCCTATCTGATTTTCTTTTAATTAAAGGATTTCGAAAAGGTAAGGTAGATAAAACCCTGTTCACATTTGAATGGGAAAATCATATATTACTTGTGCAAATATATGTGGACGATATTATTTTTGGTTCAACTAATCAACAGATGTGCGATAAGTTCTCCAAGCTGATGCAGAATAAGTTTGAAATGAGCATGATGGGTGAACTTAATTATTTTCTTGGATTGCAAGTTAGACAGTTGCCTGATGGAATATTCATCAGCCAAGCAAAATACACAAGAGATCTGTTTAAAAAGTTTGGTATGGAAACTAGCTCTACTGCTACAATTCCTATGTCTACAAGTCTTCGTTTGGATAAAGATGAAGATGGCAAATCAGTGGACATAACCAAATATAGAGGCATTATTGGTTCATTGTTGTATCTAACAGCAAGCAGACCTGATATAATGTACTCAGTTGGAGTCTGTGCAAGATTTCAATCAAACCCCAAAGAATCTCATCTCTTAGCTGCCAAGAGGATATTGAAATACATTAAAGGCACTCAAGAATTGGGATTATGGTATCCTAGAGAATCTGGATTTGAACTTATTGGTTATTCAGATTCAGACCTTGCTGGCTGCAAGATTGACAGAAAGAGCACAACAGGTGCCTGTCAGTTCTTAGGTAGTCGTCTGATCTCATGGATGAGTAAGAAACAGACTTCAGTTTCTATATCTACTGCTGAAGCTGAATATATAGCTGCTGGAGCTTGTTGTGCACAGATACTTTGGTTGAAAAATCAACTAGAAGACTACAACATCAAGATCAGTGGAATTCCAATCTACTGTGATAATACAAGTGCAATCTCTCTTACTCAGAACACTACAAGTCATTCAAGGACTAAACATATTGAGATCAAGCATCACTTCATTAGAGATCATGTGGAAAAAGGCAATGTTATGATTGAGTATGTTCATACAGACAATCAGATTGCTGATATTTTCACTAAACCTTTAAGTGAAGTAAGGTTTTCAACTCTAAGAGCTGAGCTAGGACTACTCAATTTGGAAGCATAAGCTGAGGGGGAACTCATCAGAAGACTGGAGTTCAACAGCTTAGTTATTCGTTATTATCTTCAAGGATTAACTCTCAACAGACTAGTTAACTTATGAATTCTTAAACTCAGGGGGAACGTGTAAGACTAGCGGTACTTCTGAATTAAAGATGAAATTTGTTAATGACAGTTAGTTGAAGTTATGTTTTCATCAGAAGACTCAACTATAGAAGATTAAAGTTATATTATCTAGCTGGATTGACAAACAGCTGAGGAAGGTTATCAGCTATTGGCATTCTCTGATAACAACTATGTCATCAGGACAGTAGTCCATCAGATAAGTATTTATGTTACTCATCTGATTACTTTAATAAAAGCTGAACTATTCAAAATGTTTTATTCAAAATACGCTTTTATAAGTAACTGTTGGGCGGTACATATTCCCGCTCTTCATTAAATATCTTTTGAATTCGAAAAGTCGTAACTGACGCCGCACGATCAGCACTGACAGAAAAACGGATCTAACGGTTGGCGGATATCACGGATTTCAAGATACCCCAACTCTATAAATCCCCATCTGATCAGTCGAGTCGCTCTTTATGCACTCTAAGCATTCAAAAGTACTTATGAGAAAAATATCTGCAATTCTCTGCAAATTTCTCTTTGTTTTCCTTACCTTCAACAGATTAACAATGGCCGCTGAAGGTATGTTTCTCGTCTATGATTCCTACTACCAATCCGGTACGGATCTGATGAAAGAACTGCTCGAAAAGTTCAAAGCTGCTTCGCTGGTAAACTTCATGGAATACCACGAAGGAATTATCTGGACTGACCAAGTGATGGAGTACTACAACACTGCGAAAGCTGACTATAACTCACTAGCAATTAAGGCTACTGTGGGAGACAAATCTATCACTATCACCCCAGCTGTTCTTCACGAGACGTTTGGGCTTCCTAACAGTGGACGACATGACGTCACTGTACTGACGGAGGACAAGCACCAACAGTTCTGGGCGATCTGCGCCAAAGAGGGAGAAACGTTGTCTGGAAACATAAGGAAGAGACAACTGAGAGATGAATATCAGCGGATGGCTGATATGGTAGCTAAGCTGATCGAGAACTGCACCTTCTCACTGGATGCTGTTACCATGAAAAGGTTTAGCATCATGGCTGCCATATACTATGGACTGGAGGTCAACTGGTCAATCATAGTCTGGTACATATTAGCTGACTTTCTTGATGATAAGAAAGGAAAAGGCCCCTCCACCAATCACAGAATCACTCTCAGTTATCTGTTGTCAAAACTGGGCTGTGATATGAAGAATGGAAAAGAGATCCATAAATCCAAGGCAGTATCCAAGTACATGCCTGTTCAGAAAAGGAAGGCTGGTGAGCCTGAAGAAGCTGATGTTGAGGAACCAAAAGAGGTTCCTGCCAAGAGGCAGAGGAAACTGGTCAAGACTGCTGATTTAGCTGTTGAGACTAAAAAGAAGAAGGCTGCTGATGAGCCTAAGAGGAAAGTTACCAAGCAGATGGAGAAAGTGACTTCTGCTGCTGAAGCCACTAAAATCGTTGAAAACATAATTGCTGATGTAAGGACTGGATCCCCTGCATCACCATCAAGAACTCCATCAGCAGAGAGGCCTGCTGAAGGGATCTCTCAACGAACAAGAAGTCAACAGAGAGATACAGCTACAACCACTTACCGTGAAGGGAGAACCAAGAAGACTGCTAGAAAGCAGATGACTTTCATAGAAGAACCAACAGACTTGGAAAATGTAGCTAGGGAAGACCCTGAAGCTGCTGAAAGGCCTGCTGAAACAGTTAAGACTGTTGTGACTGACAAAGCTGATGAGCAACAGCCAAGTCAAGTCACACCAACAGCTGAGGTTGCTCAACCTCAAGAAGATCCAGATATCCAAATCATTTATCCTATTGCTGCTGCTCCCATATCATCTGCTGGACCAGCCCCTGCTGATAAAGGCAAGAGAAAAATAGTGCTAAGGAAAAAGAAAGTTTCCAAAGCTGACAAGAAAGCAAGGGAGGAGGCTGAACAAAGAAAACATGATGAGTTGGAGGAGAAGAAAGCACTTGAGCTAAGCAAAGCTCAAGAAGCAAAGGATGAAGCCAGAAGGCGCATGTCTGAAGCAGAAAGGAAAGCTGCTGAGGATGCTGAAATGGAAATGGTTTTGGAATTGAGCAAAGTTGATGCCTATGGACCTGTCCATGGAGGTGGCATCAAAATTGGAGAAGGCAAAAATGAAGAAGACAAAAAGAAGATATTACTGCCTGCCCCCAAAATCAAGTCAAAGGACAAGTTTGAAGTCAGAAAAGCATTTGAGATTGTGTATGCTGACAAAGAGCTATTCAAGAAATTTGAGAGGTCTCTGGCATACTATGATCAGAAGCTAATGTTAAAGACTCTGTTCAACCAAGAGAAGCCAAGGTATATCAGTTGGAGGGACAACAGGCTGAACAAATCAATAACAGAACTTCAAAGCATGAAGGAGTTAGCTGATGAAGAACAATGGGTTCTGAACTGGCTGAAAACAAACTCCATCCAAAAGGCCCTTGATCCCAGCTATGTAAGAGACGCCATGCATAGTTATGCAAAAGGTTTTGCATTGGAGGAGGCGAAGAAAATTCAAAACACCTTGTCTGATAAGAAGAAAAAGTCTGAAGATGCTGAAGAAAGAGCAATTAAGTTTGCTGTTATGACCGCCCTGAAGAGATGGGCTAAAAAGTCAAAGTATCAGCAAGGCTGTTCAAGTGATTTGCCACTGTTGCCAAGTATCCAGCAAATTATTTTTGGCAAGGAAGTACAACAGTACTATGAAGTCCCAAAGGGTAACAATGCGTTTGTTAACCCTTGGATCATTGTAAGGCAGATTAGACAGACAACTTGCTTCAATGATGACGGCACTGTAACAAATCTGTTCTATGATGATGTCACTGATGAACACAAGTCTGCTGACAAGTCATTAGCTATTGAGCCACAAGCTAAGACTTCTGAAGATCATCAGATTACGGACATGGAGGAAGTCCCTGTTCAACAGGCGACTGAAGAGAAGGAAGCTAATGCTACTGCTTCTACTTTATCAGGTGATGAACACTCATCACTAATGGAAGCCTTCCAATTACTTATTGAAAATCAAATGAAAGAGATGGAAGAGAGGAACAGTCTGCAGTTACAGAAGATGAAGAAAGAATTGGTTGAATCAAACACTCAACAGATGGAAAGAATGCACCTTCTAACTGCCAGTGCTATCAAATTGGCTATTGATAGTCTACCTATTCCTCAAGATCATTCATTGCAGTTAGTGCACAGTTTGAGAGAGCTGAACCAGAACGTAGAAGATGTGAAGGGTGATGTCAACCACCTTCACACTGCATTAAAAACAGCTGAGCACAAGATTGCTGATCTGACTGCAACCTTCATTCAAGTCAGTAAGGAAGAGAAGGAAATCAATCTAGGGATGTTGCAAGAAGTGGCAAAGGCCTCACAGGAAGTTCAAAATGAAATTGCAACTATCAACCTTAACATTGACTACTTCAATGACAAGACTGACGTCATCAGCACTGATATTCATCATCTAACAGCAAGTCATGACGTTGTTAATCAGAATCTAAAGGCTTTATGTGCTGGAGTGAAGATTCCAACAGTTGCTCTCAACCCTGCTGTTGAACCTTCCAATGTCATCAGAGTTGATGATGACAAAAAGGGGGAAGATAAAAGGGAAGAACCAGCAAAGGAATCTGCTGCTGAAGAACCAACTAAGGAGGAAACTGCTGCTGCAACAACTGAAGCCAAGGAAACTGAAGAAACAGCTGACAAGACTGAAGCTGAAGCTGACAAGATTGAAAAGCTTGGAAAGGTAGAAAAAGAAGGAAAGATTGAAAAAGAAACTACCAAGTACAAGAATACTGAATCTGCCAGGAAGGCCATGGAAGCGTTGAAAGCTCTTCAAGAACAACAACTCAAAGAAAAGATGGAAGCTGCCAAAGCAACCTTGGAAGAAGAAGCTGATGATGAATAAGATGACGAAGAGTCATCTTATGAGTATGAGGAAGTGCTTGAAGGATCAGATGAAGAAGCTGATAGTTAGAAATTGTAAAATCTTTGTAATCAGTTTACTTTTATCTATTCCTCAGAAATCTCATCTGATGAACTTGTACATGTAATGCTTTTTCAAAATCAATAAAAAGTCAAGTTCAATCCAACATACTTTTTCTATCTCAGAAAATTTTGAGGATTACAATTCTTAGCTTAGGTATTCAACAGGTACTTAGCTGAAGTTTTGTCATCATCAAAAAGGGGGAAATTGTTGGATAAGGATGAAGATGAAGGCACTAAAGGAAGTTTGATAAGGGAGGTTTTGATGCATTCCAAAACTTCAAAGATTGGCTAAGTATGGAGTAACTTAGCTGATAAACTTATCAAGGAATTTTGACTAAGTAAGAAGACATCAGAAGAGTCAAAGTTTCAAGGTCCAAGACTTCTGATCTGCTGAAGTAAAGTTATCAGACTAGTGAAGATCAGCCGACTCAAATCAGATTTGTTCAAGTTTGAGATCAGCCGAGTTCACCATCAGACTTATACTTTCGTCAGCCAAGTGAAGAAGATCATGAAGTGTTCCCAACGGTAATAAATGCCCCTTGGTGTAATAAATGCTGAATACGAGGATATTTAAGACAAATGATTGAAGAAAAGCTTCGCATCAGCCGAGTGCATTTAATGCTGCCTGCAGAATAGTACTGTTTACAGTACGGACAGACTGTAAAAGAGCCGTTCGCGGATTTTAAGGACCAGTACTCGAGGAATTTGAATCCTATCTCTCTTCAACGGACACTTTTCAATCCTCAAGTATAAATAGCTGAAAGAGACGAAGAAGAAATAAGCAACACAATCTCTGAGAAATTTTCGAAGCAAAATTCTTTAAGTCTCAAGAACAGCTCACTCATCAGCTGAGTCATTTGTTGACGAAAGCAGAGTTGAAGAATCAAGAAAAATACATCTTCTGAGTGATTTTGTAAACAAGAGTGTTGTGCGGAGTTGTGATCCATCTTTGTGAGTGATCAAACATCAGAGAATAGGTTTTCTGTGTGATTTCCTATTGCGAACTTGTGGTCGTTTCATTTGTTGTTCGACGCAAGCAGAGTATACTGTAAACTTTGTGATTATAGTATAACCCAAGATCTGTGTGACTAGGAAGAGTGGACTAAAGGATATTCAAATCCATATAACCACTATAAAAATTACTTGTGTTTTTACATTGCTTTTAAATCTGCATAATTTCTGTTTGCATAAAAACACGATAAGTTAACTGTTTGAAAAAGTATTAAGAAGGAGTTTATAAAACTGGGGAAACGTTTTTCAAACTGCTAAGATTACTTGTGAAAAACACTTTGAAAATCCGCTGCAAGTACTCTAAGTATTAAAACTGATTTTAACAAAATCAGCTAAGTAACTATCAGACGAGTGGTCAACAGACCTGTTCAAAGATTTGTTCGCGAACAGAATTGTAACTTACTGATCTGATCAGCTTAGTCTGTTCAATTAAAGTAAAGTTTTAAAGTTAAAATTGAAAGAAAATTTTAAAGAGGTTTATTCACCCCCCGCTCTAAACCTCTTCTGACCACTTGGGACCAACACTTAGTAGATGAGGAGGATTTTCTTGAAATTGAAGCCATCGTTGGGATCCTCGAAAAATACGAGTCGATAAAGGCAAATTGGAAAAGAAATGAGCGAATAAGAAAATGACTGCGAAATATGGGAAGTAGAAAGTAAAAGATGACTGAAATAACGATCACCTATTTATAAATAGAGATGAAAAGACGTTTCAAACTTCTCACGACTGGTCACATTCCCGCCAAGTGTCGAAAGTCGAAACGTGTCCTCAAGAGACGCCTAGCGGTTCGAAATTGGAACAATTAAACGACTATCTATGAGGCGTAGCACTCTTTTCCTTACTTAGGATATTTTCCCACAGGGTTTTTTTCCTAAATAAGGTTTTTAACGAGGCACAATTCATAGAAAATACAGTCGTAATCGACCATTTACTTCCACGAGCTTCTATTATATACAATGCTTACGCTTTACAACAAATGATAAGCCACAATTTCGCAGCAGGAAATCACAAAGAAACTCCTACCCTCCGAAGTAATATCACTCACTTAGACGGATATCTACTTCTCACTGATAGGATAGTGCCCAGCAAGCCAGTTCAACAAGCTTGTAATAGGTCTATTCTGTATCAGACAATCTTTGATTTTATAATAATACGCACGTTTATTTATATGTGTATAAGGATAAACAATGGCCAACTTCAGCTCTCGCGAATACATTTAAGAGATTGGATGAAATCCTTAGATTACATTTGACTATGGGACGATTCACTTCAGTACTGAGTGCAATCATGAAACAGTCTTTAAGGTCATAATCTTAAAACTGTTCCAGTCATAGATTCCGAACGAGACTGGGTATCGTAGGAATCGCCAAGACTTGTACGAGTATGCATGATTCACATGAAGTGAATTTGTAGCGTTTCATGAGCAAGGCATTTGAGGCCAGTGCATATGAGTAAGTGGTTCAATGGAGGATTGAACGCATCGAACGACCCGAACAGAGAAACCCATTGTGGAAATGCATAACTCATATCGGTGATGGGATGTTTCTCAAGGATTATAATAGTGTACGATTTAGTCCTTTGACTTGAGGTGCTAGGGCGAATTCGGTACATGAATGTGCGTACTTAGATCTAGGTATAGGTCACTTAGCTTGATCATAACATGCCTAGGTTGGGTGCGTATAGACATGTACGCGGGTGGTTATCACCAATATGGAATCTATTGACTCATCGTAATGGATGAGATAATTTCCTATACGATTCTTAGATAATATATCCGAGTAATCTGCGGCCGCAGTCGGTGATGGATTTGGAAAGGGGCTTCCAAATTTAGCAGTCACACTGGAATATTATCCTGAATTAGAAAGTATAGTTATCGAGACAAATTTAGAGGTGCCGATCAATTCACACACCCTAAGTCTTGATCGGGAATATTAGTCGATAGAAGGACCGTATGTACATGGTAATTATATGAGACGAGGTTCACAAATATTAATTCACCTGAAGTTGGGCTTCATGGGCTTGTGGCTAGACATCGACCATGAAGTGTGGGTACT
Organism: Penstemon eatonii; assembly: GCA_038501285.1. Lineage (NCBI taxonomy): Eukaryota > Viridiplantae > Streptophyta > Magnoliopsida > Lamiales > Plantaginaceae > Penstemon > Penstemon eatonii. The sequence goes on along the minus strand of CM076712.1, from coordinate 16,820,412 downwards.
CCTGAGTTAATAGAGGATTTGATTCTAGGAGTGGTCAATTAAAGGTTGTTTAATTGACCGGAGCAATTTATTGTTCATAAATTAAATCACGAGGAATTCGTGGGCCTGCTGCCAACTGATGGTGAACCCAGAGGGTCACACACAATACAATTGGACGGTGACTGTTATAAAAGGACATGAAAGGAATTAATTGATTTAAAGGTAATTAAATCAATTAAATGAATTAAAGTATTAATTCAAGTGGGAGATAAATTAATTAGTTAATTAAATTGTTAATTAATAATTAAAGGAAATATTAATTTATTAATTAATATGAATTGGGTTTTAATTAAAGTAGTTAATTAAAAGAAGGCTTGCAAGACATGAACCTTTAATTAAAAGCCCATAAGGAGTCTTGCAACCCTAGGTCAAGTAGAGGCTTATAAATAGAGTTCTACCAGAGCTCAGAAAGCTAACACCCTAGCAAAAACCCTAGCCTCTTCTTCTCTGACCTAGCGCCGCCTCCTCTCCCTGTGCCGCCAACTGCAAGCCGCCGCCACCTCTGGCCGTGAGCTTCCAACCGCCACCGCAAGTCCTCCCTTGTTCCACCGTGCTGGATCTTGCCTTGTCAAGTAGATCTGCACAGTCCTGCAATAAAAAATCTCCTATATCTAGTTCTGAGCCTAAGATTAGGAGGTGTTACCAGAATCCAGTTGGTGTGGACTAAACTCTGGAGGTGAGACATTTGGATCACTCCCGTGAACCAGAATCAGAAACAGAGTTGGAGGTTGCCACCACTTTGCCTGTGGTGAGGTAAAAATCGAAAGCCCCTTGTTTTAATACATTGAGTGTTTTATTTCATGCTTTCATATACATAATATGGAGATCTTATATATGGGACCTTCGGTGCTTCGAAAAAATTTTAAATTCCGCACTTTTGTTGTTCTGACAATCGAGGCATAACCAACAGTGGTATCAGAGCCAACTCCATACTTATTATACGAAAAGCCTGAACATAATGTGTGTTCACCGTATATGTTTGATTATGTATATGAAAACACGTGATAATTATGTTCTGTAAGTTGATTCTTTCTTGTTATGACTGGATTTCAAAAATACTGGACCATTTTGCAAATCTGGTCGCATAGCTTTTTGGGGTCGTTTTGTAATTTCCGAAAGTTTGGGAACTGTTTTGCAATAAATGAAACTTCAGGGGTCTGTTTGAAAAATCTAAAATTTTCAGAATTCAAAATTTTATTTTCTGGTCTGCTGCCCGAATCTGTTCTGGGGTGTTTTTGTAACTTTTTAAAAGTTTTGGGGTCAAAGTGAAATTTTTGAAAGTTGAGGGGCGAAAATGCAATTTTCAAAAGTTGAAAAACAGAATATGAATTTGAGCAGAAAATTTATTTTTGTTTACCCGAATATTTATTTTGTCATAATTAGTAGTGACTAAAAGATAAGAATCATAGGAAGTTGGTTTTAAAAGGTTGTTTTAAAATTAATAAAGAAATAGGTAAAGGATGTTTGCATGTTTCTTGCTCTACGTGAACTGTTTACGTGGTTTTCGATCGAGCCGAGCCTTGACCTTAGGGTAGATGTGATTGGTTTAATTTAATTTTTGGTTTTTATTGGGCCTGCGAGCCTATTATATTTTTGGGCCACTTTGAGCCTTTGTAATAGAATAGGGCTTTACTGCTTTCCTAGTTTAGAATGGAGGTCCGTTTACGGGCAAGGTGGGAGCCCAAGAAGATACGAAGGCCATGTATGCATGGTACATTGTGTAATAGCATAGGCCTGTTTGCAAACCCTTTAGATTGACCAATAGGGCCAACATCATTGGCTCGATGATGGCCTGCATAGAAGGCTCCCGATCGAAAACATATTGTGGTAGTATGCATGCTAGGCTTGTATGGCTTTTATTTATTTGTCGATTTATATTTAGCTCGTATGAGATGCGCGCTAGAATCTAGATCGTAATAAAAGATAAAGCATAATTGAATCGGTGAGATCTCGAGGAGAGTTAGTATAACATACAAACCCGAAATTCCCCTCTCGAATTTAATATTAAGTCTATTGGATACATTTAAAATGAAGTTTTAAAGATCCAAGCCTTCTATCAATAGGAACTAGTGTATGTTGTCTACTTATTGTCAGAGGTGATCCAGAGTCTGGCACCCGAGTCAAAGAAAGGGACAATACACGAAATTCCTTGACTCGTGTTTTTAACTAAACTCGACAAGGGTGAGGACTGGTCGGGATGTTAAGATCGACCGATAACTAGTTACGGTCACGACCGGGCCCGTTGCTCATCATGATTGATGGGTTTTACTTAACGATTAGTAGCATTTATGATGTACCAGTGCTAGATAAATGTGAAAACCGAGGCAAAATAGCTTGAAGGTTGTGAGGTGCCACAATTGGTAAAAGTATACCTACACGGAGAATTAATTGTATGGCCACGAGTGGTGGGTGCAATTAATTGCTGCTGGGACGTCAAAACCTGCTAGGAATTAAATTTCCCGAGCAATCAAAGGGGTGTTTGTTTCGATAAAATAGTGGGAGAACTTTTTCGAAAACAAGTCCAAAATACGATAATTATAAGTACTAGACATAAGATCAGTTAGCTAAATGTTGTCTTCTTTCCATTTGTAGATATTAAGTACAATGTCTAAGAATCCATTATCTGTTATCCTCGACACAAACAAGTTGAATGGCTCAAATTTTGTCGACTAGCTGAGAAATCTCAGAATTGTCCTAGACTCCGAGCGACGAAGCTATGTGCTCTACACACCCATGCCTGCTGCACCCGCAGCACGAGCTACTGAGGAACAACGAACCGCCCATGCTAAAAGGGTTGACGATGATCTTCAAGTTCGCTGCCTCATGCTAGCATCGATGTCGAATGAACTGCAGAAACATCATGCTGAAATACCGCTTGCTAGAGATATACTTCTCCATCTCCAGCAGATGTTTGGAGAGAGGTCTCGCACCGAAAGGTTTTCTACCGCTAAGGAGCTGTTTTATCTCAAGATGGCTGAGGGAAGCAGTGTCAAGGATTACTGTCTGCGTTTCATCAACCTGGTTGAAAAACTAGGACGATTGGACGTTGACTTGCATGCTGATCTTAGCACTGACCTCCTCCTCCATACGCTGCCCCGTTCTTTTGACCAGTTCGTGTTGAACTTCAACATGGAGGATAGAACCCTCGCTCTTCACGAACTGACCAATTTGTTGGTAACGGCAGAATCGACTCTCAAGAAAGAGAAGCCGGTAATGATTGCACAATCGAAGGCTGTAAAGCCCAAGAAAGGTAAGAAGAAGAAGAAGGTGTTTTCTTCGAAGGCAGTCACAAAGGTGGTCGAAAAGAAGCGCAAAAGCCCAGAAGACGAATGCTTCCACTGCAAGAAAGCAGGGCACTGGAAAAGGAATTGCCCAGACTACCTAAAGATGAAACTGGTAGCCAAAGGTATTTTCTTTGTTGAAGTTAATATTTATATTAACTGTGCATCGTGGGTGTTAGACACCGCAGCAGGTTCTCATATCTGCAATGATTTGCAGGTGATGGGAGCAGTAAGATATCTGAAGCCCGGGGATAGAATCCTGCGTTTTGGAAATGGAGCTAGGATCGCCGCTGAGGCTATAGGAGACGTGGAATTAGTTTTAGGGAATTTTACTTTGGTTTTAAGAGACTGTTTGTACGTACCAACAATTATTAAGAACATCATTTCTATAGCTATGTTAGATATTGATGGTTTTAATTTTTCGATTGAAAATGGAGCTTTTTGCATATTTAAAGGTGGTTTAATGTATGCTCGTGGTACTTTGATAGATGGTCCGTATTCCCTAGAACCTACAAATTCCAACGTCATACACATTCAATCTAGAAAAAGGAAATATGATAATCAAACTCCACAACTTTGGCACGCTAGACTTGGACATATTTCCAAGAGTAGGATTCAAAAACTGGTTTCATCTAAGGCTCTTGAAATAAAGAACTTGGATGAACTCCCAACTTGCGAATCTTGTCTCAAAGGAAAGATGACCAAATCACCCTTCACAGGGAATCCCGAGCGAACCAAGCAAACATTGGATTTAATCCATACTGACGTTTGTGGACCATTGAGTGTCAATGCCAGAGGAGGATTCTCGTACTTCGTAACATTCACCGACGATCTTAGTCGTTATGGATATGTGTATCTTATGAAACACAAGTCCGAAACTTTTGAGAAATTCAAAGAGTGTTGGATGAAGATGAAGATGAAGTGCAATGAAGATAAGAAGATAAGGGAAGATTTTGATGAATTCCAAAACGTCAAAATCAGCTAAGTATGGAAAGCTTAGTTCCCTTAGAAGAATTTTGAACAAGGAAAGAAGACATCAGAAGGGTTCAAAATTCAAAGCCCAGAAGACTACTGATCTCATGCTGAAACAACAATCAGAAGGGTAGATCATCAGCTGACTCATATCAGATTAGTTCAGTATTTGATCAGCAGAGTATCTATCAGCATTGCCTCGATCAGCAGAGTAGAAGAGATCAAGAGATTAGTCCAATGGTAATAAATGCACTTAGTGTAATAAATGCTGCAAGAGAAGGGTAGTAATGGCAAATGATTGAAGAATATTCTCGGATCAGCAGAGTGCATTTAATGCAGCTACAGGAAAGTACAGCAGAAAAGGTACTGTAGCAGGAAGCCGTTCTGAAATTGGGCTAAGGCTATGGATTTGAGATTTGATTTTCTTCAACGGTCATATTTTCAAATCCAAGTATAAATAGAGCTGATTTCGAAGAGAGAGACATACAACAACATTCTGAGATTTCGTTTTTGAAGCAGAAACTTTTCTAAGTCTCAAGAAGCTCGAACAGCTCACTCGTCTGGTGGAAGTCATCTGTTGACAGAAACCCAGTCGAAGCAAATAGAAAAACATTTTCTGAGTGAATTTGTATTAAGTTGAGTGTTGTGCGAAGTTTAAATCCGTCTTTGTGAATGATTTAGCTTCAGAGGATAGGTTTTCTGAGTGATTTCCTATTGCGAGCTTATAGCCTTTTCATTTGTTGTTTAGGTATAAGTGGAGAAATATTGTAAACTTTGTGTTTATAGTATGACCCATAATCTAAGTGATTTGGAAGAGTGGACTAAAGGATTTTTATCCATATAACCACTATAAAAATTCTTTGTGTTGATTTTGCATTTAAGTTTTCTTGCATATTTAAAAATTGCATAAGTTTACACTTTGAATTATTTTGAAAGATTTTAAAGAAGTTTTTAACTGGGGATAAAATCTTTTAAAGGACTTAGTTTACTTGTGAAAAACACTTTCAAACATCCGCTGCAAGTATACTCTTGATAAAACTGATTTTGCTGAAATCAGCTAAGTTACTATTAGAAGAGTGGTCACTCTGCTGTTCAAGATTTGTTCACGATCAGCATAGTCAGCTTACTGTTCTTCATAAGCTTAGTCTGCTGACAGACGACTGGAAAGTTTTTAAGTCTAAAAATTTTCAGAGGTATATTCACCCCGCCTCCCTCTAGACCTCATCTGACCACTTGGGACCAACAAGTGGTATCAGAGCAGGTGGTTCATTAGAATCAGCTGCCTGATCAACGAGCTTGATCCAAGTGTTTTTCAAAGGTTTTCAAAACTTTTCAAAAGAGCATCTTTTTGAAAAATAAAAACTTTTTGAAAAATGGATTGTATCAGCCATGTTCCCCACATTGCTGGTATGTCTTTTGAAGACTGGTAAATCAGGATGGAGATTTTCCTAGCTGTCTATAATGATAATATGTACACATGTATCATAAAAGGTCCATTCAGATTCACCAAGACGATAAAAATAAATGAAGTTGATACCGTGGTGGAGAAAGATCTTCATGAGATGACTCCAGAAGAAATAAAGTTATTTAATCTGGATAAAGTCGGAAGATTTATCATGACTAAAGCCCTGGATAATGATTGGTTTGACAAGGTCAAGCATTGCAAAACTGCAAAGGAAATGTGGGATAAAGTCAGAGATATGAGCGAAGGAAAGACGCCATTAAAGAGCTTCAGCTGAGTGTTGCTCTGGAAAAGCTGGACAACTTCAAAATGAAGTCTGCTGAAACCATTGATCAGATGGATACAAGGTTTACAAGGACATTGAATGAAGTTTTAAAGCTTGGAAAAACTTTCACGGATAAGGAGATAATCATCAGAGTGCTGAAGGCTTTACCTCCGAAATTCAATATGAAAGTAACAGCCATGGAGGAGTCAAGGGATCTGGGAAAGATTTCACTCACTGAGCTGTTCTCAGTACTCAAGGCTTATGAGTATAAACTGCCTAGAATGGGAATTGAAGAAACCTCAACTTCAGGACCCACAACTGCCTTAGTTGCTGCTGAAAACCCAAGAAGACCAACACAGAGAAGTAAAGAAGTGGACTCATCTGATGAAGCCACATTACTCAACAAAAAGGAGTACACAGCTGGAGATGTAGCATTGCTGATGAATAATTTCAAGAAGTTCTACAAGAGAAAAATGAAGAACAAATACAACAATACTTCTACTTCTAAACCTAACTTTTCTTCTCAAGATAAAGATGATTATAAAGCCAAACTAATATGTTATAACTGTAGGAATTTGGGACACTTCATCAAAGACTATCCATATCCAAAAGCAGAAAAATACACTGAAGAAGAGAAGAGAATCAGAAAAGAAAGAAAGCATCAGAGAGGCAAGTCAATGATGGCTGAAGCAGAAAAGCTGACTGCTGTCTACTCGTCTGATTCAGATTCAGACACGTCTGATGAAGAATCTTCTGATGAAGAGAAACCTGCCCTCCTTTGCCTGATGGCCGAGGAATCTGATGACTCTGAGGATGAGGTAACTCCTCTTGACAATGAATTATTTAATTCATTTGAACAAATGATGCTTAATAATACTACTATTGCTGAAGCATATAAAAAGCTTAAGGAAGAGATGATATTGCTAAAAGAACATTGCTAATAGAAGAATCTATTCATGTAGTATTTGATGAGCCAAGTCAATCTTCTGAAAAGAATCAAAACACTAATCAAGATCTGTCTACTGATTTACAGAAGCTGGATGTTGGAAAGAATGAAGAATATGTTCCCATCATACTACCAAATCTCAATTCAGCTGCTAACTCAAGTGCTGTTCAAAATCACAGTGCTGATTGTCTAACAGACGAGTTGCAAACAGCTGACAGACCAGAGACTGTTCAACAGACAAATGTTCAACAGACTACTACTGAATCTCCAACAGTAGTGTTGCAAGATCAAAACAGAGGACAACATCCAGACCTGCAACCTGATCTTAGATGGCTCAGAAATCACCCACCAGAGTTGGTGTTTGGTGATCCTTTGGACAGAGTGAAAACAAGAAGAGCTGCTGTACAAGATGCTATGTTTGCTAGTTTTCTATCTCAAATAGAGCCTACACAAATTGAAGAAGCTCTCAGTGATTCCTTCTGGATTGAAGCTATGCAAGAAGAGTTAAATCAATTTGAAAGGAACGAAATATGGTACTTAGTTCCAAGACCAAGTCATCAAAGAGTAATTGGCACTAAATGGGTTTTCAGAAATAAGATGAATGAAGATGGTGTTGTCACCAGAAATAAAGCAAGATTAGTGGCCAAGGGTTACTGCCAAGAAGAAGGCATTGACTTTGATGAAACATTTGCACCAGTAGCAAGACTTGAAGCAATCAGACTGTTTCTAGCCTATGCTGCTTACAAGAACTTCACTGTCTATCAGATGGATGTGAAGTCAGCTTTTCTCAATGGAGAATTGCAAGAAGAAGTGTATGTTGAACAACCACCTGGATTTGAAGCTTATCAACAAGAAGACAAGATGTTTCGTCTAAAGAAAGCCCTCTATGGACTGAAACAGGCTCCAAGAGCATTGTATGATACCCTATCTAATTTTCTTTTAATTAAAGGATATCGTAAAGGTAAGGTAGACAAAACCTTGTTCACAATTGAATGGGAGAATCACATATTAATAGTGCAAATATATGTAGACGATATTATTTTTGGTCCAACTAACCAACAGATGTGTGACAAGTTCTCCAAGCTCATGCAGAACAAGTTTGAAATGAGCATGATGGGTGAACTCAATTATTTTCTTGGTTTGCAAGTTAGACAGTTGCCTGATGGAATTTTCATCAGCCAAGCAAAATACACAAGAGATCTGTTCAAGAAATTTGGTATGGAAACTAGCTCTACTGCTACTATTCCTATGTCTACTAATCTTCGTTTGGATAAAGATGAAGATGGCAAATCAGTGGACATAACCAAATACAGAGGCAATATTGGGTCACTGTTATATCTAACAGCAAGCAGACCTGATATCATGTACTCTGTTGGGGTTTGTGCAAGATTTCAATCAAATCCCAAGGAATCTCATCTCTTAGCTTCCAAGAGAATACTGAAATATATTAAGGGCACTTAAGAATTGGGATTGTGGTATCCTAGAGAATCTGGTTTTGAGCTTATTGGATATTCAGATTCAGACCTTGCTGGCTGCAAAATTGATAGGAAGAGCACAACAGGTGCTTGTCAATTTTTGGTTAGTCGTCTGATCTCATGGATGAGTAAGAAACATTCTTCAGTCTCTATATCTACTGCTGAAGCTGAGTATATAGCTGCTGGAGCTTGCTGTGCACAGATACTTTGGTTGAAGCATCAACTAGAAGACTACAATATCAAGATCAGTGGAATTCCAATCTACTGTGACAATACTAGTGCAATCTCACTTACTCAGAACACTACAAGTCATTCAAGGACTAAACATATTAAGATTAAGCATCACTTCATTAGAGATCATGTGGAAAAAGGAAATGTTATGATTGAGTATGTTCATACTGACAATCAGATTGCTGATATTTTCACTAAACCTTTAAGTGAAGTAAGGTTCTCAACTCTAAGAGCTGAGCTAGGACTACTTAATTTGGATGCATAAGCTGAGGGGGAACTTATCAGAAGACTGAAGTTCATCAGCACAGTCATCCGTTATCATATTCAAGGATTAACTCTCAACAGACTAGTTAACTTATGAATTCTTAAAGTCAGGGGGAACGTGTAAGACTAGCGGTACTTCTGATTAAAAGATGAAATTTGTTGATGACAGTTAGTTGAAGTAATGTTATCAGGAGATCTGTTCTTAATTCTTGAAGATTGAAGATTAAATTATCTTGCTGGATTGACAAACAGCAGAGGAAGATTACTAGCTATTGGCTTTCTCTAGTAATATCATATAACAGATCACTCGTCTGTCAGATTAGTTAAACTCTACTCATCTTATACATTATATAAGCATGGTTATAAATCGTATCATTAGAAACACGCTTTTATAAGTAACAGATAGGTGTCGATAGAGTTTCCCGCCCGTCTGACATGAAAATAATAAAATTGAAATCCGCAATTCTCACCCGCACGATTGAAGAACTGTCAGATCAATCTTATGGTTCAAATAAATCACGATAACCCAAACTGAATGAAACGTATAAAATCCGATCTGGGCAGAGTAGTCGTCTTATGCACACAAAATTCCTAAATTCTCTAACTCTCTAAGCTCTCTGTTCTCTAGCTCACTGTTTTCTACAGATTTACATCTTTTAACCTCAAAATGGCAATTGCTGAAGGAAGATTCCTAAGCTACGACAAGTTCTTCTCATCTGGTACTGATCTGATGAGGGAGTTGATGAAGAAAATTAAGGAATCATCTCTGGTTCCCATCTTAGAAGCTCATGAAGATTATGTTTTCCTGGAGGATGTTGAAGCTTTCTACAAAACCAGGAAGTTTAATGATGATGAGACTACTATGGTCGCCACAGTTGGGGGAAAGAAAATTTGTGTATATGCTGCTGTACTAAGTGAAGTCTATGGGCTGATGAACGAAGGAGGAGATGTGACAGACCTAGGGTCTGAAAAAGAAGAGGAATTCTGGGCAATTTGTGCTAAGGAGGGAGAAGAGATGACAGGAACCCAGATGAAGACTCAATTGAAAGATGAGTATCAGAGGTTCGCTGATATAATTGCTAAGGTGTTGGAATGTAGCACCAATTCTTTGGATGGATTACCCAGGAGAAGGTACTATACAATGATCTGTATTTACTATGGTTTGAAAATCAACTGGGCTGTTCATGTATTTGACCTACTGAGTGATAAGAAGGTTAAATATGCAATTCTGCTCAGTCATCTGTTTTTGAGTTTGGGATGTCCGTTGGGAAGTGGCAAGCCTGTTCATGGTGGCAAAGAATTCAAATTATATGAGCCAGTTAGAAGTTTGGGAACTTCTAAAAGAAAGGCACCGGCCAAGGTTGTTAAGGCCCCTTCTAAGAAGAGCAAGAGGGATGGTCAGACCAGTAGGTCTGCTGATCAAACAGTGACCACCACAATTGAAGCTGGATCAGCACAACCTGAAGTTGTCATTCCTGAGAAAGTAATTGATGACTTCACCAAAGAAATTGAGAGGATGGAGACTGGATCATCTCCAGAAAGGACATAATCTGAGGAAGCTGTTCCTATTCAACCTGCCAAGAGAATGGGGACAAGGAGTGCTGCTAAAGGACCTCCTCAATCTAAACCTTCAAAGAAAATTGCCAAGTCAAGGGCAAAAAGAAAAGTTACATTCTCTGAAGAATCCACTGAAACAGTGGGGGAGACACCAGCATCAGCAGAGAGACCGATTATCATTGAAGAGCCTACTAATGAAACTGCTGTTGAGTCTGCTGGAGAACCTGCTGTTGGAATGTCTGCTGAGGAAAGAGTAGAACAGCAGACTGGCATAACAAGTGAGGGAGAAACTCTTCTGTTGCACCCCACTCCTGTTGCTGCCACTCCAATTCAAGTTGTGGAAAGTCCAGAAGCAAAGAAGCTGAGGACTGGTAAGACTGTGATTCCTTATGTTTCTGCTGCTGCAAAGAAGAAACAAGATGAGGTTGAAAAACAAAAGAAAACTGCAGAAAAGGCTGAGGAAGATCGTTTGAAAAGCCTTGAGCTCAAAAGGCTGGAAGAAGAAGCCAGCAAAATGAGTCAAGCACAAAGGGATGCTATTGAAGCAGCAAGGTTAGCTGCTGCTATTGAAGCAAGTGCCAAGGACTCCCATGGTCCAAGGCAAGCTGGTGTTATAAGGATTGAAGAACCAAGTGATCCCACCAAACCCAAACAAGCCATGCCAACCCCTGCTATTCAACCTAAGAGAAGATCAGAAGTAAAACTGGCATTGGAGATTGTCAGAGATAACCCTGAAGCATTTGATGAGTTCATTGCTAGGTTGGATGCTGAAATGCAAAGATCACTCGTCTGACGATGTTCAATAAGGAGAAAGTCCGTTACAACAGATGGAGGGACTATCGTCTGACAAAGAGTAAGGATCAGATTGCAAGTTGGAAAGCTTTCGCTGATGAAGAAGCCTGGGTGCTGAAGTGGCTTGAGACAGGTTCACTGATCTAAGCATTAGACTCAGATTTCTTTTTAGACAAACTGAGATTGAGAATTTTTCACATTGTGAAAGCTGAGGCAAAGAAGATATATGACTCAGTTCCTGAAGAGTATGCTGATAATGAAGACCTAAAGGAACGGTCAATAAGGTTGGCAGTTTCCCAAACTATGGAAACATGGGCCAAGAAGACTAGAAAGATGAAGGGACAACCAAGCTCCATGATTCCTCTTCCTAGTCTGAAGCAAATTGTGTATGGACCTGCTATTAGGCCATATGAAGAACTACCTGAGGATCCTGTATCTCCATTTGTTCCTATTGATGACTTAACATGGATCACTCACAGGACTGCTTTGGATGAAGCTGGAAAAGTGCACACTATTATTGAAGTTAAGAAAATCAAAGCACCTCTTGCTGATCAAAGTAAAGAGAAAGAAGGCACCTCTGATGTTGCTGATCAAGACAAAGGAAAAGAGGGTGCTTCTGAACCTGCTGGTCAGAATAAAGAGACACAAAAGGAAAGTACTTCTGATCTTGTTGATCAGAACAAAGAAAAGGAAGAAACCTCTGAGCCAGCTGATAAGGAGAAGGAAAACACTCCAAATCCAGCTGACCATATCAAGGAGAAGGAAGATAGTTCTGCAAGAGCTGATCAGACTACGGAGAAGGAAAGCACTCCTAGTCAGGCTGAAGAAACCAAAGAAAAGGAGCAACCTACTGGTTCAGCAGATCAGATAACAGAATCAGAAACTCTTGCCTTACCTCCTATTCCAACTAATGTTACTTCTACTTCTAATTATTTGCAGCCATCTCTGTTGGATTCAATTCAAAAGATAATTTCAAGTTCAATGAAGGGATTAGAAGAGAAGATAACTGCAAATCTGTTGGCTGTCTTAAGTCAACCAACACAGAAAGCTGTTTCCATTCCTACTGATGTAATTGAAGACACTGCAAATGATGTAAAAGCTATCAGACAGGAAATGGATGTGATTCAAGCCAGAACACAAATCACATCTGCTGCTTGGAGAGACATTACAGAAACAGTTGAAATGACTATTAAGCTGAGGATGAAGCATTACAAAATATGATGAAGGACTTCAAGGCATCTAGTGATATGGTTCTGGCAACTCAGATTCAACTAGGTGACCAAGGAGAAGTTGTTCTCAACGGAATGGAAGCTTTTGAGGTTAATCAACTAAGACAACAAGCTCAACTTGATGCTATGGAAGAAAACATCAAGCTTCTTTGTGAATCACTCCAAATCACACCAGTCTTACCTAAGTATCAAGTCAACCCTGCTGATGATGACAAAAAGGGGGAAGATAAGGTACCTGGTGAAGAAGAAAAAGTTAGCCAAAAAGAAGATGAAGCTGAAGGTGGTAACTCTTTCTCCAAGACTGCTGAATTGGGTGATACTGAATTACTGGAAGAATCTGCCAAGGAAGAAAGTGAAAATGAAGGAAACAGCAGACCAGTAGATCAGATTGACGAAGAAGAAGGTGAAGCTGATGAAACTGAAACTGAAGCTGAAGCAAAAGCTAAGTCTGACAAAGAGATAGCTGCTGCTAAGGACTCAGCTGAAGAACAGCTCAACCCTGATGTTAAGAAGAAGAAGTTGGAGCTATTAAAACAAAAGTTCTTTGAAGAATTGGAAGCAGAGACTTCCAAACCTGCTAAAGAAGAAGAAGAAAAGAAGGAAGCTGAAGAAGACAAGCCAGAAGACTAGTCTTGTTTAGATTACTTCTGTCTAATTTCTTGTAATTTTTTTCTTGCACATCTCATCTGATTGAACTTGTAATATGTAATCTTTTGCAAATCTATAAAAGTTCAAGTGTTTTATCCAATAAACTATTTCTATCTCAGAAATTTTTGAGGATCAAAACTTTAGTTTAGGTACAGGTACTTAGCTGAAGTTTTGTCATCATCAAAAAGGGGGAAATTGTTGGATGAAGATGAAGATGAAGTGCAAAGAAGACAAGAAGATAAGGGAAAGTTTTGATGATTTCCAAATCGTCAAAATCAGCTAAGTATGGAAAGCTTAGTTCCCTTAGAAGAATTTTGAACAAGGAAAGAAGACATCAGAAGGGTTCAAAATTCAAAGCCTAGAAGACTACTGATCTCATGCTGAAACAACAATCAGAAGGGTAGATCATCAGCTGACTCAAATCAGATTAGTTCAGTATTTGATCAGCAGAGTATCTATCAGCATTGCCTCGATCAGCAGAGTAGAAGAGATCAAGAGATTAGTCCAACGGTAATAAATGCACTTAGTGTAATAAATGCTGCAAGAGAAGGGTATTAATGGCAAATGATTGAAGAATATTCTCGGATCAGCAGAGTGCATTTAATGCAGCTACAGGAAAGTACAGCAGAAAAGATACTGTAGCAGGAAGCCGTTCTGAAATTGGGCTAAGGCTATGGATTTGAGATTTGATTTCCTTCAACGGTCATATTTTCAAATCCAAGTATAAATAGAGCTGATGTCGAAGAGAGAGACACACAACAACATTCTGAGATTTCGTTTTTGAAGCAGAAACTTTTCTAAGTCTCAAGAAGCTCGAACAGCTCACTCGTCTGGTGGAAGTCATCTGTTGACAGAAACCCAATTGAAGCAAATAGAAAAACATTTTCTGAGTGAATTTGTATTAAGCTGAGTGTTGTGCGAAGTTTAAATCCGTCTTTGTGAGTGATTTAGCTTAAGATGATAGGTTTTCTGAGTGATTTCCTATTGCGAGCTTATAGCCTTTTCATTTGTTGTTTAGGTATAAGTGGAGAAATATTGTAAATTTTGTGTTTATAGTATAACCCAGAATCTAAGTGATCTGGAAGAGTGGACTAAAGGATTTTTATCCATATAACCACTATAAAAATTCTTTGTGTTGATTTTGCATTTAAGTTTTCTTGCATATTTCAAAATTGCATAAGTTTACACTTTGAATTATTTTGAAACATTTTAAAGAAGTTTTTAACTGGGGATAAAATCTTTTAATGGACTTAGTTTACTTGTGAAAAACACTTTCAAACATCCGCTGCAAGTATACTCTTGATAAAACTGATTTTGCTGAAATCAGCTAAGTTACTATAAGAAGAGTGGTCACTCTGCTGTTCAAGATTTGTTCACGATCAGCATAATCAGCTTACTGTTCTTCATAAGCTTAGTCTACTGACAGACGACTGAAAAGTTTTTAAGTCTAAAAATTTTCAAAGGTCTATTCACCCCCCCTCCCCCATCTAGACCTCATCTGACCACTTGGGACCAACAAAGAGTTTCGAATGGAAGTAGAGAACCAACTTGGGCATAGTATTAAAGCACTTCGATCTGACAGAGGTGGTGAGTACTTAAGCCAAGAATTCCTTGATTATCTGAAAGAGAATGGAATTCTCGCGCAGCGAACTCCCCCTAGGACGCCCCAACTCAATGGAGTGTCTGAGCGGAGGAACCGAACTTTGTTAGGCATGGTTCGTTCCATGACGAGCTTCGCTGATCCCTGTTGCTAAAGTCAAGTCAAGCCAGTTCATTCATTCATGGCAATCGGTCTAGTAAGGAAGAAGTGAGTTTCTATCCAAGGTGAAAGGATTCGAACCTAAACAAATGCGCTGACCAGACTGCGCTACACCTTGTCTTACCCACTCCGAACTGAGGGTTCGGTCAGTAGAAGGGACGACTTTGTCTCCCCGGAAGAAGAATAGCCCGTTCTTTTCCGGTGCACTAGCTTTATATCTCCGACACACAAGGAAGGACGCGGTGGGAAGGAAGCAGCCCTAGCCTCTGTCCGGCCGATCATTCCGCTTCTCCCCTTTTCGTTTTGGGACCTAGCCCTATTAACTACCTCGAAGATACTGAACATAGTACCTTCGAAGTCAGTGCCAACAACACCGCACCAAGTATGGTATGGTAAAGCACCCGTGTATTCGTACTTACGAGTATGGGGATCTCCAGCGTATGTAAAGAACAAGAAGGGAGATAAGCTAGATAGTAGATCTAGTTTGTACAAATTTGTGGGGTATCCAAAGGAATCCATTGGATACCTGTTCTTCGATCCTAAAGAACGTAACACGTTCGTATCTAGGAACGCCCACTTTGATGGGGGCTATTTCGCACCCTTTATAATATTCGAATCGACTACGAGATATCAGATCGGTTCGACCATATAAGCTCGTCCGGGATCTTCTATCGACCCGGTTAAAGACGACTCACCACGGCGATCAGACCACAGTCCGGACACAAGAAGGACTAATGGGCCGAGTCCTATTAGGATTATATTTCCTTGCAACGCTAGGTTTAGTATGATATAAATACCTAGTTAATCATTGTATTACACACATTCAATTTTACGGAGCTTATGCTTACATAACTGCATAATCCCAGATTATTCAATAAGAATCACTTATTCTCCATATTGGTACTGTCTTTCCGTGTTGATTGTCTATATTGCTAACTGCTCCCTTCGTATAGTTCTTCCTAGGGATTGATCCATCCTGAATAAAGTAACAGAGCCCTATAAAATAATATATTGAGACTCCCTAATATTAAATATTCACTGATACGATTAACCCTACGAAATTCGGTTAAATCAGTTGGCGCCCACCGTGAGGCTAGGTTAATTATTCGATCGACATATGGCACGCCCAAGGAAGAGCGCTCGTAACGGAGCAAGAAGTAACACCACCAATCAACATGACGCGTCTGAGGAATTACAAGGAAATACCGACAATAACGCTCGTGTATCCAACGACGACCGGCCACAGACTGAGCATCATCAAAATCAGGAGGAACCACGAAGGACCCCTACTGGCGGAATACCGGAAGAACACGTGGCTCCAACAATCCCTGTTCCCTTGCCAGATGCTCATGAGAAATTTCGACAGATCGCCATGCTCCTTAAATCACTCTCCCCCGAGGAATTACTCGTACTCGAACAAATCCGTCGAAACGTCGGGACTGATAGGGCAAATCCCGCTCAAAGAGCGCCAAGGCAAAACGAGCAAACATCTCAACAAGCTGACAGCCCGGCGAATGAGCGGCACTCGCTAAACAGTCCGCGGCGAGACAATTAAAAACCCTCTGATAAACATCCCCGAAGGAGTTCAGGACAAAGAAAACCACAGCCGGGACGCAGCGGGTCGAAGGTACGTACGATAATCCCTATCGAGGATGACATAGACGATGTGATTCCAGATCGACCACGAACAAAGCGATTCTCGGAGAGAGAAATCGAAAGGATGGTTCAGGAACGATTCGAACAACGCCTACGATCTGTTCAAAACCCATGGGCCCGAACCACAGAACTTCAGGAAAGCCTAGCGGCATGCTCCCCCTTTTGCAGAGAAATAAAAGAAGCACAGTCGACCGGACAGGTTCCGGGTAGACTGCCCAGATACGACGGAACACCGACCCAGATGACTATATTTTTAGTTTCACCAATATTATGAATTTGTATTCTCACTCAGCGGAGTTCACCGCTAAGCTGATGGTAACTACGCTAGAAGGATTAGCTTTGGACTGGTTCGCCAAACAACCAGCCAACTCCATATTCAGTTTTCGAGAATTATGCAATAAACTAACGCAGCAATTTGCCAGTCAAAAAAGACAAAAATTGCCGATGAGCTATTTGGGGACCATTTATCAACAAGAAGGTGAATCCTTAAGGAACTGGTTGGCGAGATTTAATGTCGAATTACTCAAAATCGATTCCCCCAATATTGATTACATAATCTCGATCCTCTTCGACCTCACGAAAAATAGGCAGTTCGGGAATGCCCTCAGCCGAAAACAACCAAGAACGTTCGCCGACATCATGAGCTTGGCATCCAAATATATGACCCAAGAAGAGATGAATTCCTTCAAAGATAAAAATAAAAACAAAGTCACAACCTTAGGATCCAAACGGCAAGATAGGATTCCCGCCCAAAGACCCATGGAGTATGAACGATCTTTTAGAAAAAGTAATGTTTTTCAGCGGTTGGAATACAATAAAACCGACCAAGACAGACAGCCTAATTTCTATCAAAGACCAAGGAACCCCGAACAAGCGATCAGAGGAAGGGTTAACCAAGTAGAACACCCAAGGCTAAATGCTCCACTAGAAGAAATATTGGAAATACTAGAAAGAAATAATTGGATCCCTGAAGCAAGGAAAATCACTCAGCCCAGACCTGGATCACGAAACTATGAATTATACTGCAAATACCATCGGGCGCACGGACATCAGACAGAAAATTGTTTTCACCTTAAAAAAGAAATTGAAAAACTAATCGACCAAGGAAAACTAGATGACTACCTAGAGCGAGATAACCGCAAGAGGGGAAGAAGTCGAAGCCCTCGGAATAATAATCAAAGAAGGAATTCCCGTCGAAAGTCACCCGAGCACGGTCCTACACAGGAGTTAAACCATGATCAGGTCAATGGTACAATCCATACAATTTCCGGAGGACCAGCAGGCGGGGATAGTCGAAACGCCCGACGAAGAACCACTAGATCCATAATTGGAAACTTAAAATACCCAAAGGAAATATGGACTCTAGAAAAAAAATCAACGAACGACCAGTTGATCAGCTTCAACGAGGGAGAAGTGCCCAAAAACATTGTTTGGGACATAAAAGAAGATAACCCCGATTTCCCGATGGTAGTGTCACTAGAAATAGCGAACTACAACGTCAAAAGAATCCTGATCGATAACGGAAGCTCAGCCAATATCATTTCTAGAGAGGTCTTAGCCCAGATGAACTTGGAACGACTAACATTACAAAAAGTAGCTACACCATTGGTGGGGTTCGGAGGATCCGAAATTGTTCCTAGCGGAACAATAACCTTGAATGTCTCACTCGGGAAAAAACCATGTCGAACAGTAAAACTAGTAAAATTTCTAGTAGTAGAAACTCCATTTGCCTACAACGCAATTTTAGGGCGACCTGCCCTTAACCTATTTCGAGCAGTTGTTTCGACTTATCATCAAAAGATAAAATTTCCGACCGACGCAGGTATCGGGGAGATAGTAAATGATCATTGTATGGCATGGGACTGCTACAGCACATTGTTAACTTTGAGAAACCCCCTTAAAGCAGTTACCCCGAGCAAAAGAAAGCTCGAAGACGCTGTAGGTGGAGACGAGGTTGAAATCCCTAACACTGACCGAATAGATAAAAAGGGAAAGGAGCCGCTGGATTTAGCCTTAAAACCACCAGGGCATAAGGACGTCATTCTGGTACAGGGGGACTCATCGAAAACAAGGATAGGTACAGAATTGAGTAAGGAAGGGGAAGTAATGTTGATCAACATCCTCGGAAATAATGTGGACATCTTCGCTTGGAGCGCGAATGACATCGAAGGGATTGACCCACGAGTAATCAACCATTCGCTGAAAATCGACCCTTTAGCTAAACCAGCTAGACAAAAGAAGAGGAATTACGGGCCTGTGAAAGATAAAATCATCAAAGCAGAAGTAGAAAGACTACTCAAAGCAAAACAAATTCGAGAAATACACATCTCGGAATGGTTATGTAATGTTGTCCTAGTAGCAAAAGGGGATAAGAAAGATAACAAGTGGAGAATGTGCAACGACTTTACCGACATCAACAAATTGTGCCCCCGAGACCCGTATCCGCTCCCAAGGATCGATTTGTTAGTCGACTCAACAGCTGGCTTTGCAATCTTCAGCATGATGGATGCTTTCCAAGGTTTTTATCAAATATACATGAATGAACAAGATCAGGAGAAAACTGCATTCATAACCGAGCAAGGAGTATATTGCTTCATAGTGATTCCGTTTGGGTTAAGGAACGCCGGGGTCACATACTAAAGGTTAGTAAACCTAATGTTTAAAGAATTAATTGGAGAAATAATGGAAGTTTACGTGGATGACATGCTAGTGAAAAGCATGAACGAAGCTGATCACATAAGGCATCTTGATCGATGCTTCCAAATATTGAGGAAATACCGCATGAAGCTAAATCCCGCAAAGTGCACTTTCGGTGTTAAATCGGGAAAATTCTTGGGCTATTTGGTACATCGAGGAATTGAGGCCAACCCAGAAAAAATTCGAGCAATAACTGAAATGAGACCACCCAAAACCATCTCACAAGTACAAAGCTTAGTTGGGAAGATTGTAGCATTGAACAGATTCATATCCAAATCGGCTGACAGAAGTTTGCCTTTCTTCTAAACCCTTCGTAAGGCAAAAAACTTTGTTTGGACAGAAGAATGCGATCGAGCTTTCGACCAGCTAAAAGAATATCTGACGACATCCCCGTTGTTGGCCAAACCAACAGAAGGCGAACCATTATATATCTACATCTCGATCTCCGACGCGGCCGTTAGCTCAGTCTTGGTCAAAATAGAAGGTTTAGAACAAAAGCCTATCTATTACTTTAGCAAACTATTACAAGGGGCTGAAAAGAACTATTTGGAAATTGAAAAATTCGCTTTGGCCTTAGTAGTAGCGGCACGAAAACTCCGACCTTACTTTCTTACATACAAGATAGTGGTCTTGACAAACCAACCACTTAGGCAAATCTTAGCAAAACCAGAAGCCTCTGGAAGACTGATCAAATGGGCGATCGAACTTGGTCAATTCGAAATCGAGTACAAACCAAGAATTGCAATTAAAGCCCAAGTATTAGCCGACTTCTTACTAGAAACTCCGACACAAGTGACCGATCCAATAAATAGCCTTGACAACGATGTTTTTATCATAGAAAGCCAGTCTTGGTTAATGCACGTTGACGGCGCTTCGTGCCGAGAGGGAGGAGGTGCCGGAATCAACTTCACCGGATCAAATAAAGAGGACATAAATTATGCGATAACATTGGATTTCGTTGTAACAAACAATGAAGCGGAATATGAAGCACTGATCGCAGGGATGGAGATGGCAATAAAAGCCGACATTAAAAACCTCAAAGTTTTAACCGATTCAGAGTTGGTGCAAAGACAGATAGAAGGCCTATATGAGGCTAAGGAGTTTAACATGGTAAAATACCTCGACAAAGTGAAGGGGTTGGCTGAAAAGTTCGAAAGTTTCAATATACAGAACATTCCCAGATCGGAAAATAAATGGGCTGATCAACTTTCCAGGTTCACTGGATCCCATGACGGAAAAACCGAAAGTGTGATCAAGTGGTTAATCTTCAACGCTCCAGCGATCGATATCGATGAGACACCAGCCGTCGAAATAATGGAAATCGAAGAAGCTGAAGAAAATTGGATGACTCCAATGATAGACTATCTTCGAGAAGGAAAACTGCCACTTGAACAGAACGAAGCTCGGAAAATAAAATATCGGGCTCCAAAATATACATTGGTAGAAGGAAAACTTTATCGAAGATCGGTATCAGGAATCCTTTTAAAATGCATCTCCGAGTCGCAAACCACCGACATCCTTCGAGAGGTACATGAAGGAGATGCAGGAAATCACAGCGGAGCAAGGGCATTAGCTATAAAATGCCTCCGAACAGGTTATTATTGGCCTACGATCAACAACGATGCTATCCAATATGTCCAAAAATGTCATCATTGTCAAGTCCATGCTAATATATATCATCAACCGGCTGAAAACATGCACCCAATACCGGTATGTTGGCCTTTCGACCAATGGGGCATGGACATTGTAGGGCCATTCCCAGCAGCCCGATCCAAGAAAGCTTACGTCCTGGTCGCTGTTGAATACTTCAGCAAATGGATAGAATGTATTGCCCTTGCCCGGATAACTCAGTTCCAAGTGATTAACTTTCTTTGGAAATTCATAGTGTGTCGATTTGGCATCCCGAGAATTTTGATTTCTGACAATGGAACCCAATTCGAGGGAAAACAAATAATTGAATGCTCTTCGAACTTAGGAATTCAGCAAAATTTTACCTCGGTCGGGCATCCTAGAGCAAACGGACAAACCGAGGTAGCAAATCGAGAAATAATAAAGTCTTTGGAAAAAAGATTAGGAGCAGCCAAAGGAAAATGGCTCGACGAACTCCCAGGAGTACTTTGGACCAGTCGAACCACGGTCAGAACTTCAACAGGGGAGACCCCATTCAGTTTAGTATATGGCTCAGAAGCTGTTATTCCTGTTGAAACGTTAATTCCAACACCAAGGATTGAAATGTACGACGACCCGGAAAATAAAAAAATAAGAGAAAATGATATTGATTTGACCGAGGCTCTAAGAGAAAAAGCAGCCGTGCGTTTGCAAGCCACTAAATCAAATATGGAAAAGGCATACAATCAAAAGGTACGCATTAGGACCTTCAAAGAAGGGGATTTGGTCTTGAAAAATGTAGAAGTATCCAAGCATGTGGGAAAGTTACAACAAAATTGGGATGGACCTTACATCGTCATTGGTCCTTGCACGATTGATCATTGTTCTTATACTTCATTTTGAAAGGATTTAATTTGCAGTCCCAAACGTTGTAACATTCAGTTACTTAAACATCGTTCAACCAACACTAAAGCTACATTTTCGAAGACTAGACGTCCTCCGAGAAGACCAACATGAGATAAGTATACAAATCTATATTCCTTACTTCAAAGAAATTCTATTCATGCATAACAGCAAAATATGCATAACAAAATATATCTATGGGTTAAAATAGATTAAGGCATTAATCTAAATATTCATAGTTTTGAGCAAATCATTCTCCCAATACAAAATTTTTTTAGCCCAAACAACTACACAAAAAAAAGTTGGGCACTTAAAAAAAAAAAAAAAAAAAAAAGAGAAACAGTCCAAGGCCTGCCAGGTCGAACAGACCACTAAGAAGAGCCGTCAATGGGCCGACTAACAGAAACAGTCTTACGGGGAGTCAAGTTACCAGCAAATGCCATCAACTCCTCCTGACGCTTGAGATAGCCTGCATCATAACCTTCGTCATAGGCCTGTCGACGAGACTCCTCCGCCAAGACTGCAGCCTGAACTAAATCATTTTTCTCTCTTTCAAGAACAACTTTATCAGCCTCCAATTTTTGGAGATCATCTTTGGCAAGCTGCAGTTGCAACGTCAGCCCTGCGGCTTTAGCTTTTTCTGACTCTAACTAACGTTGATGAGCATCCTTACTATTCCACAGTTCGTCATTTTGCACACCCAGCTGGAGTGCAAAATATTTGGCCTAGAAAGGAGAAAGAGTAAGAAAAACCGCCACACAACAAGGCATTCAAGATAAAAGCGGGAAAAATAATCAAAATATGTTTACCTGCTCACATATCTTCACCAGCGATTGAACAAGGCGAATATTGGGGGTACCCTCTAGTTTCCTCAACTCGCCAGGCAAAATAGTGCCAGGACAAAGCATCAGGTGTAACAGAGCCAGGCAGTTCGCTAGTCAAAGAGACACCGTCGGAACGTGGATTCTCCGACAAAAGAATGTCCTTAACCTGCTCAAGGACACAACGATCATCTAATGGACGTGGGGATTCCCTCTCGACGGGATTAACTGAAGTCTCCTTGCCCGAAGCAGAAATAACGGTTCAACGACCAGACCTCGATCCGATCCGACCTCTAGAAGGTCCTTCAGATTCGAAAGAAGTAGTCATCACAGTAGTATCATGAAATAGATAGTCAGGACAATCTTGCAAAATAGATTGTGTTGTGGCAGGATTGACAAAAGAGCCCTCACCAACTTGGCCTTCGCTGACAAGCAGGACAGTAGAAGTAGAAAAAGAAAGCGAACTAACAAAATCCCCTCCCTGAAAAACATGCTCAAAGGAAGAAACAGGTATATCGAAAGTCATCCGACCAGGGGAAGGCCTACTCCCTACTTCAGTAGAAGAAGAAAAATTTGGTTGTACAAAAGACGAAATAATTACGTAAAAAGGTGCGGAAGGAACGATAGGAGAGTCGATCGTCGACCTAGAAATAGAAGTTGAACGAGGAGGATTTATCGAGGACCCCTCTGTTCGAGACCTTTTTGGTCTGGCATCCCTGGCGCCCTCTCGAGAAGGTCGCTTCGAAGTGTTACCGAAAAGATTACTCATGGTCGGATTGTTGAAAAGAACAAATTAAATATCGAGGAAGCTTATCGATCTTCTGATGAAAGAATATTCTGATTACAGCAAGAAGAATAGCGGTAAAAGCAAGTAAAGTATTTACTCTTTGTATTTATACTCGACGAAAAACGCGATAGACCAAAAGAAAGGGCGCGAAATACAGAGATTGCTTGGGAATAACCACTAGAATCTGAAACGACATACGCATAATGATTACGGCTAAGTTAATGACTTGTCTGAATTATTACAGAGAACACGAAAGGACGTGACTGACAGAATACCAAACGTTTATTACAAAGGGATAAAGTGTAAAATTACACATAGTCCTATTATTAATAATTACAAAAACATTTATTGGATCAACGTATCATGCAGTCTGATCGTCCTTCGGAATCTCCTGTTCGCTAACGACGTCTCCCTCTTTGGCTGGATCAACAACCTCTTCCTCTTCCTCTCGGTCGATAAAATTGTCGTCGAGCTCATCATTAACATCGGAAGGAGGAATCGGCAATGGGTTTTCGAACTCTTTTACAAGATGGGCCAAAGGAAATTTTTGATATTCGACGTCTGGAAGCTCGGAAGGAGAGTATATTTCGCCATAGCGGTTTAACCTAATATGTGCCTTTCTAATGATAGGATAGTGCCCAGCAAGCCAACAAATATAAGCTTGTTTAGGTACTTCCTTTAGAAGCAATCTTATGATTCATAAGATAATACGCCCGTTTATTCATAGTACGTGAATTAAACAATGGCCAACTTCATCTCTCGCGAACGTATCTAAGCGATTGGATGAAACCCTGAGATCACTCATGACTACAGGATTATTCACTTCAGTATTGGGTGCGATTAATCATGAAACAGTCTCAAAGGTCGTGATCTCAAAAACGTTCCAAGTCATAGATTCATATCGAGACGGGGTATCGAATGAATCGTCAAGACTTGTAGGATTATGCATGATTCACATGGAGTGAATTTGTTGTCGTTTCATGAACAAGGCATTGAATGCTAGTGCATATGACTAGGTGGTTCGATAGGGGATCGAACGCATCGAACGACCCGAACAGAGAGACCCATCGTGGAAGTGCGTTAAGCATATCGGTAATGGGATGTCTCTCAAGACTTATAATAGTGTACGATTTAGTCCTCTGACTTGAGGTACTAGGGCGGATTCGGTACACGGGAATACGTACTTTGATTTAGGAGCCGACCACATAGCTTGGTCATTGTGCGACTACTTTGGGTGCGTATGAACGTGTGCGCGGATAGTTAGTACTAATAAAGGATCTATCGACTCATCCTGATAAGATGAGAGAATTTCCTGTACGTTCTTAGATAATAAATTCGAGGAATCTACGGCCGTAGTCGGTGACGGATTTGGAAAGGGGTTTCCAAATTTAGCAGTCACACTGGAATTATTATCCTGAATTAGAAAGTACAGAATTGAGATAATTAGAGGTGCCGACCAATTCACACACCATAGGTCTCAATCGGGAAATTAGTTGATAGAAGGACCGTATGTACATGGCATTTATAAGAGGTGAAGGTTCACGAAATCAATTCACCTGAAGTTGGGCCTCATGGGCTTGTGGCTAGACATCGACCATGAGGTGTGGGTACTCCTGAATTAATAAGGAAATTAATTCTGGAGTGGTCAATTAAAGTGGTTAATTGATCGGAGCAATTAATTGCTCACTAATTAAATCACGAAAGTCGTGGGCCTGCTGCCAATTGATGGTGAACCTAGAGGGTCACACACAATACAGTTGGACAGTGACAGTCTGAAAGGATTAAATTGACTTAAGGAATTAAATCAATATATGAATTAAAGTATTAATTCATGAAGAAGAATAATTAATTAGAAGTAACTAATTAATTAATCAAGAATTAAAGTGTTAATTCAAAGTGGAGAATCATTAATTAGGAGTAACTAATTAATGAATCAATTGGAATTTGTGATTGATTAAATCCTCAATTAAAGTGTTAATTGGAAAGGATTAATTAATTAATAGTGGATTAATTAATTAAAACACATGGGCCGATCCATATGTAAGTTAATTGATCTTTGATTAATTAATTTAAGTATATGGGCCAATCATTGTAAAGATAAATTAATCTAGGATTAATTAAATTTTACATGGGCCGATTTTGGGAACAATGATCAAATTAATTTGGGATTAATTAAAGAGCATATGGGCCGATTTTATTTAAATAAGATGGCCGATTTTTATGCTTAATTAATTAGTCTTGAATTAATGTTAATCATGTTTGGTTATGATAGGGATTAAAAGAGATGTGTTATCTTGTGTAACTAGGAAAGAGATTGAAAGATATCTTGTTTCCTAAAGTGATAAGATTGTGTATATCTTGTTTCTTGATAAGAAGATATTCTTTCAAGATTTAGATATCTATTAGGAGAAGGAGTCTTCTAATAGAGATATCTATAAATATTAGATACACAAATCTATTCAAGAGAGAGAAAACCTAAGATTTATTCTAAGCAAGAAAGAAAATCAAAACACAAGAAAACAAAAGGAGGGCCGAAAATTTTAGCCCCTCTCTCGCCCCTATTGCATAGTCGAACCCTGTGAAAAATCGCCCCTCCCTGTGTAGGATTTTTCTCCAAGTTTTCTTCCTGGATCTGAATCCAATTCCTGACGAGACAACTCCTTAATCCTAGTTCTTAGCCTGGGGATTACGTGAAGTCACTCAAATCCATCTGGTGTGGACTTTCTCTAGAGGCACAACACTTGGGGTGCTCTAGTGAACAATTGAAGACCGGAGGAAAACCACCACCTTGCCTGTGGTGAGGTAAAATAGTTTTTACCTACTCTTTTATTTATTTTAGTATATGCATGCTGAAATAAATTCAACCTTTATTCATATGTGCTAATAAGAAACCCTGGGATATGGTGTATAAACAAAAATTTTAAATTCCGCACTGTTGTAGTTGACAATTATACCCATAAAATCCCAACAGTGGTATCAGAGCCTAACTTATTATGCACATATTAAAAAGGCTTGAACACTTCAAATTTTCGTGAATATGTTTATTTGTCGTGTTCTATGCATGGATCTTGCTGATTATGATTAATTATGTGTTCGGGTAAATAGCATAATTCTTATTTGGGCCAAAACTGTAATTTATGATTTTTATAAATTCTGGACAGAATCTGAAAATTTACTTTTCTGGAAATTTTGGGCTGAAATTGAAATTCTGTTTTTCTAAGCGATAAGGGTCTGTTTTGCAATTTCCGTAATGTTGTGGGGCTGTTTTGCAATTTACGAAAACTTCAGGGGCAATTTTGCGATTAACAAAAGTTTCTGGAAATAAAATATTAATTTCTGTTTTCTGGGCCAATTTGCAAGTTCTGGAATTTTTGGGGCTGATTTATCATTTCCGAAAGTTTTGGGGTCAAAACGTAATTTTCGAAAATTGAGGGACCAAACTGTAATTTTCAAAATTTGAAATTTCCAGAACCTGAATTATGTTTAAAAGGTGTTTTATTATCCGAAGGATTAATTTTTCATAATTAGTAGTGGACTAAAGTAAGAACCATGAGTTATTTTAAAAGGGGTTTTAAAATAGAAATTGTGATTTAATTTTAAAAGGGGTTTTAAAATAAAATCAAAGGGTCATTTTAAAAGGGGTTTTAAAATGATAGTTAAGAGATTGTTTTAGAAAGGGGTTTTTAAAACTAGAATCTAAAGTTATTTTAAAAGGTAGTTTTAAAGTAATATAAGAAATAAGAAAATTATAATTTTGCTTGTTTCTTGCTCAACGTGAAATTGTTTACGTGGTTTTCGATCGCGCCGAGCCTTGACCTTTAGGTTAGATGTGATTGGTTGTTTTTAATCTTATTGGTTTTATTGGTCCTGCGAGCCTTAAGTTTTTGGGCCACTTTGAGCCATTGTAATAGATAGGGCTTTACTGTTTTATTAGTTTAGGATGGAGGCCCGTTACAAGCAAGGTGGGAGCCCAAGAAGACTAAAGGCCATGTATGCATGGTAAAATGTGTAATAGAGTAGGTCTATATGAAACCCAATAGATTGACCAATAGGACCATCGTCTTTGGCTCGATGGTGGTCCGCAAAGGAGGCTCCCGATCGAAAACATACTGTGGTAGCATGCATGCTAGGTGTGAATGTTTTATTTTATTTGTTGATTTATTTTGGCTTGCGCGCTAGAATTTAGATCACTAAATAAATTATAAAGCATAATAAACGCGGTGAGATCTCGAGGAGAGTTACCTCAAACTTCCTAAAAACCGAAAATCCCCTCTCGAATTAAAATATTAAGTCATATTGGGTAAACTATAGAATGAAGTTTTATAGATCCAAGCCTTCCATCAATAGGGACTAGTGTATGTTGTCTACTTATCGATAGAGGTGATCCAGAGTCTGGCACCCGAGTCGAAGAAAGGGACAATACACGAAATTCCTTGATTCTTGTTTTTAACTAAACTCGACAAGGGTGGGGACTGGTCGGGATGTGAAAATCGACTGATAACTAGTTACGGGGATTTCATGACCGGGCCAGTTGCTCATCAAGATTGACTGGGTTAGACTTAAACGAGTAGTAACATCTATGATGTAGCAGTGCTAGATAGATGCGAAAATCGAGGCAAAATAGCTTGAAGGTTGTGGAGTAACACAATTGGTAAAAGTATACCTACCTAGGGAGTTAATTGTATGACCGCGAGTCGTGGGTGCAATTAATGTCTGCTGGAACGTCAAGACCTACTAGGAAATAGAATTTCCCGAACAATGCAAGGGGTTATTGTTTCGATAAAATAGTGGGAGAACTTTTTCGATAGAAAGACCAATCTTCGTTAATTATAAGTATTATCTTAAATCTGTCTGCTTATTGTTGTCTATTATTTATATTTAGCCATGCCAAAATTCACTGTCAATTGCGAACAAACGATATTGCAAATCTGGATATCATCACTCCACGATGAAGGCATGACTGGGTTCAAAAATATTAATAAATATTGCACTTACCTGATCAAAAGGCTAAAACGAATCGATGAGCTTGGAGCTATATTGACTCTAGATGATAAAATGGTAATCATCACAAATGGCCTGCGGGAAAAATTCTCTCATTTTATCGATCATTGTGAAGTTCCACATAAAGGAATTGAGACCAATGATTTGCATAAGTTGTTAGACAAATATGAGAAAGCCCTCGAAAGAGGACAAGGATTGATCGAAGGAAAGAATTGTCCCTTATGTAAGAAAAATGAGGAACTGAGTAACATGACTGATGAGGAATTCCGAAACATACTTGACCAAGGTATAACCTAAGTTATTTCCTTTTTGATGAAAAACATCTTAAGATCTTCTTTTGATGTAAATCATCTAACATTTCTGGTTTCTGTAAAAGTGTTTACAGAGGATGACTGGAACGTGCTGCAAGTGACCAAGTCTGGGTTTCAATTGCACATGAGGGAAACATACTTCAAGGAATGGGTCAAGGAGCATCTGGATTTTTCTTATTAGCATATGTTTTTCTTTAATTCTGGATTTAGGCATTAGTTAGAGTTTTGTCTATTTATTTCGAACTTTGTACGAAACTTCTTAGCTTTACCATTATGAATGGAGTTATTTTAATTAAAGCTTTTAATTCGTACATAATTGCTTTACCGTTGTAAATAAAGCAAAGAAATAAGCATTGATAAAACTTAAACAATTATGCTAAATCTAGAAAAGAAAAACAAATTAGATAATTATCCACATTCTATCATAACTCCTAAAAGAAGGAATCGATGAATTGTTTTCAATCATGGCTCTTGAAAAATAGAAGATTGATGAAATCAAAAACATGCGAGACCTGTCTAAAAGGGAAATATAATCGATTAACAAGGTATTTTGAAATACCAAGTGTTTAATGGATGAAAAAACCATTAATACGCATGTGGATCACTAAAGTAATAGTGCGAGTAATTAATTGCTTCATAAAGTATCCTAATAGCATTTAGGATATAAGTACATTGAAAGTACAAGTTTTTGGAATGGTTGAAGGGTTCAAAGTGTTTCATAAAGGCACTAAGTAAATTGCAAGTATGGAAATGTTGAAAGGATTCAAAGGATTCCAAAATCGAAGCAATTAAGGGCATTAAAGTATGACCATTCGATTTAATCGAAGTGATTAATACATAAGCCCTAAATTACTCAAATTATCTAAATCGAGAATAGAATTCTTGAATAGCAAGTTAAATCTAATAAAAGGAACCGAACTATGAAAGACTAGATTCATTCCTTAAATTAGTATTGCTAAAACTCCTCAATCAATTCCGGGGGTCAACCCCATGACTCTAGAAGGATACTTTGACTTGTAACCTTCTTAAGTCAATTCCTACGAAAACTGTACTAAATCAAGTATGGTGTTTCATCCATGAATGATAAAATTGGATAGAGGATCCAATTGAGAAAATTTGTAGGGTATCCAACGAAATCCATTGGATACCTGTTCCATGATCCTAAAGAACTAAAGGATACCAAATTCTTAGAGGGTGGTTCCCTCGCTAATAGAAATGGGATTGTACCATGGAACTTGATGAAGTCCTAGACTTGGACACATCCCTACAAATAGTGGGAGTATATTTTCCAACCTACTGAACCAAAATTTTGTACACCAAATTTCGAAGATTCGATCGAATTCGAAAAGAACTAGTACGTTCACGAATATGATCGATTGGATAGTAATCCAAGAACTTTCGAAATATCTATGTATAACATAGATTCGGGCACATAGCTTAAACGCCATGTGATCTAAGTGGATTGTAAATAATCCGTGTGGGAACAACGAATCATAGAAGCTTCGTGTAACTGCGAAGCATATCCATTGGATTTAAATCCAAAGGTAAAATCTATGACTCTGGACCAGTATCCCGAAGCAGGAACATGCAACTAGATGAGACAGTCAAAGTAGTTGACTTTATCAAAATTGCATGTAAATCTCAATCTACAAAAGAATCAGTGGGAGTTTTTGCATTGTTCGTAATATAAACACTAAAGTTGACATAGATGTTGTAAGAGTGTTAAACTCAGACGAAAGCGTGTACATGCACGTAATTCTTCATTAAAAGATTTAAGGGATACATCTCACGTATTGGCAGTACGTATCTATTGTGATAGATTAGAGAAGGTGTTTGAATTCCCAAATCTTAGTACATGGACAAAAACTGAATAAAATCAGTATGGAAAGTCATAGAGAGGACAGTTTCCATGGAGATATAAAATCTCTCTCAAAGTCAATGAGCCCTACATTTGACGAGTAAAGAGGATAATATCTCTATACACCTTCAAACTAAAAGGTAGCATAGTATATGCAACGTCATGTACAAAGACCAGACTAAACACATGCTATGAGTATCATAAGCTGATGTTAGTCGAACACCAGTAAGGAGTACTGGAATACCAAAAAGGGCATTCCTTAAATAACTCTTGGAGTTCTGAGGATATATTGCTGGTCAACGGTAATAATGAAGAATTGGAACTCGAAGGATTTAGTGATTCGAGTTTCCCGTCTGAAGTGAATATAATATTCTGGTTTTATGGGGCAACGATGATTTGAAAGAAGTTCAAAAGACAATCGATGCTGGGTTAACCGATAAAACAGAATATTTCGCAGTATTGAATACAGCGAAGGAAAGTGTTTGGACGAAAACTTCTTCCAATAAATTGGAAGTAGTACCTAGCATTGCGAGGCCTATAGTTATCTTCTATGATAACTTAAGGCAATTGCTTTAGCAAAGGAATCGAGATCTCACCCATGATCTAAACACAAATATACCATATGATATGGAAAATCATAGGTAGAATAAGATGTGGGGGCACGTCAAGAGACAACATAGCAGATCCACTAATTAAGTCATAATCACAAAAGGGTTCGACGGACATCTGGAGTGAGATGGGCCTTAGAAACGTATGTGGTTGGCTTTAGGGCAAGTGGGAGATTGATAGGATAGTGCCCAGCAAGCCAACAAATATAAGCTTGTTTAGGTACTTCCTTTAGAAGCAATCTTATGATTCATAAGATAATACGCCTGTTTATTCATAGTACGTGAATTAAACAATGGCCAACTTCATCTCTCGCGAACGTATCTAAGCGATTGGATGAAACCCTGAGATCACTCATGACTACGGGATTATTCACTTCAGTATTGGGTGCGATTAATCATGAAACAGTCTCAAAGGTCGTGATCTCAAAAACGTTCCAAGTCATAGATTCATATCGAGACGGGGTATCGAATGAATCGTCAGGACTTGTAGGATTATGCATGATTCACATGGAGTGAATTTATTGTCGTTTCATGAACAAGGCATTGAATGCTAGTGCATATGACTAGGTGGTTCGATAGGGGATCGAACGCATCGAACGACCCGAACAGAGAGACCCATCGTGGAAGTGCGTTAAGCATATCGGTAATGGGATGTCTCTCAAGACTTATAATAGTGTACGATTTAGTCCTCTGACTTGAGGTACTAGGGCGGATTCGGTACACGGGAATACGTACTTTGATTTAGGAGCCGACCACATAGCTTGGTCATTGTGCGACTACTTTGGGTGCGTATGAACGTGTGCGCGGATAGTTAGTACTAATAAAGGATCTATCGACTCATCCTGATAAGATGAGAGAATTTCCTGTACGTTCTTAGATAATAAATCCGAGGAATCTACGGCCGTAGTCGGTGAAGGATTTGGAAAGGGGTTTCCAAATTTAGCAGTCACACTGGAATTATTATCCTGAATTAGAAAGTACAGAATTGAGATAATTAGAGGTGCCGACCAATTCATGTTGGGATATCTTGGCTAGGGCTCGATTGTCAATACAACAAAGTGCGGAATTTTAAAATTTTCGAGTTCCTAATAGTCCCATGAATTCTTTCTCCATAGTTATTATACGAATAAGGATGAATCAAACATCAATAAAAACACAAGGGGGTTAATCGCAAATTACCTGACCACCAAGTCGTGGTTGTGTCCTCCAGGTGTTTGGTTTGATTCACAATTTGAGTGATCCATGTGTCTCACCTCCAAAGCTAGTCCACACCAATCGGATTGTAGTGACGCCTACAAGTCTTAGGCTACGAACTGGATCTCGTAGGTTTGTCAGCAAAGGAACGGGAGATACTAGTGGAAGAATCTACTCACAGAGCTTATGTGATCGAGCAGGGTTCGGCCAGGGTCAGATCTGGTCCGATTTGGGTTCGGCCAAGACTAGGTTGGGCGACTAGGGTTAGGGGGCGATTTGTAATTAAAAATTCTTGTTCGAAAAATCTGATTTCTCACTCGATTTTTCTCTCTCAATTTTCAGCAAAAACTTTGTTCTCTCAAAAGCTTTTTAGGGTTGTGCAGCAAGTATTTTATGAAGAGAAGGGGAAGAGTATTTATAAGAGAAGAATCCTTCTCTTGATAGATATCTTCTTCCCATATCTATAAAATCTCCAAATCTTTTATTCCTTATCAACTTAGGAATGTGAGATTTGATAGATCTCTTCTTGCTTGTTTTCCAAGAATCAAAACTCCTTTTCCTTTTGATCACCAAAATCGCCCCTAGCCCCCAATTTTAGATAATTCCAAAATCAACCCATAATTATCCAATATTCAAATTGGTTAATTATTTATTCTTCCAATTAATTAACTACTTTAATTAATTCCACAATTAATCAGATAACTCTAATTAATTAATTATCAATTAATCAATTAGTCATCTAATTAATAATCTCCAATTGAATTAATACCATAATTCAATTACCTTGATTTAACAACTTTAAATCATTTTCTTTCCTTTAAGACAGTCACCGTCCAATTGTATTGTGTGTGACCCTCTGGGTTCACCATCAACTGGCAGCAGGCCCACGACTTTCGTGATTTAATTAACGAGCAATTAAATGCTCCGATCAATTAAACTACTTTTAATTGACCACTCCTAGAATTAAATCCTCTATTAATTCCGGAGTACCCACACTTCATGGTCGATGTCTAGCCACAAGCCCATGAAGCCCAATCAAAGGTGAATTGATTTATTGTGAACCTCACCTCTTATAATTGCCATGTACATACGGTCCTTCTACGACTGATTTCCCGATCGAGACCTAGGGTGTGTGAATTGATCGACACCTCTAATTATCTCGATAACTATACTTTCTAATTTTCCGACAATGATTTCAGTGTGACTGCCAAATTTGGAAACCCCTTCCAAATGCATCACCGACTATGGCCATAGATTTCTCGGAATCAATTATCTAAGAAAGGTATAGGAAATTCTCTCATCTTATCAGGATGAGTCGATGGATCCTTTCTTAGTACTAACCACTCGCGTACAGTCGTCTACGCACCCAACTTAGGCACTTTGTGGCCAGGCTACGTGACCAGTACCTAAATCTAAGTACGCACACTCGTGCACCGAATTCGCCCCAGCACCTCAAGTCTAAGGACTAAATCGTACACTATTATAAGCCTTGAGAAACATCCCATCACCGATATGCGTCATGCGCTTCCACAATGGGTTTCTCTGTTCGGGTCATTCGATACGTTCAATCCTCCATTGAACCACCTACTCATATGCACTGGACTCAAATTCCTTGCTCATGAAACTCTACAAATTCACTCCATGTGAATCATGCATATTTGTACAAGTCTTAGCGATTCCTACGATACCCCGTCTCGTTTGGAATCTATGACTTGGAACGGTTTTAAGATCACGACCTTTGAGACTATTTCATGATTGCACTCAGTACTGAAGTGAATCGTCCCATAGTCTATTGTGACCTTAGGATTTCATCCAATCGCTTAGATAGGTTCGCGAGAGATGAAGTTGGCCATTGTTCAGTTTCACATACTATGAATGAACGGCGTATTAATTATAAACCATAAGAAAATAGTACTTCAACAAGCTAATTAATATTGGCTTGCTGGGCACTATTCCATCAATCTCCCACTTGCCCTAAAGCCAATCCCAACATTTCTAAGACCCATCTATACCAAGATGTCCCTCGAACCATTTGTGAGAGAGCTTAATTAGTGGATCTGCTAAGTTGTCTTTGTCGAGATGAAGTAATACTTCTACTCGTCTCAACTACCCATGACTGGTTCAATCATACGGTATTGTGTTCAGATTATAGGTGAGATCTCGATTTCCTTTCATTGAGCAATCGCCTTATCTAAATCGGTTAAGATTACGATAGGCTTTTGTCATGCTAGGTATTTCATCCAATCGTTGGATGAAAGTTTCTCATCTAAACACCTTCTTTTGTGCAGCATCATAATGGTGCCTCTTTATTCTTGTTTGAATCGGCAATGGTATATTATTGGAATCTCTTCCAATTTACCTTTGCTCTATCGAGACAGAATAAATTATCCACTTCAGACTGGGAATCTCGAATTTCAAAAAATCCTTCGAGTTTCAATTCTCCACTACTACCATAGACCAGCGTTGCATCCTTTAATTATCTTCGAGGATTTGCTTTTATGGTAGACCAGTGTCCTTTACTGGTGTTTGACTATCAGTAGCTCGTTCAGAGCATTTTGACGAGTCAGGTCTAGTACAAGACTTTGCATGCTAGCAATCCAAATGCCAAGCATAAGGCTTCTTGAGACAATTACTTCTTCACTCATTTAAATTTAGGGCTCATTAAATAAGTGAGAGAGATTTTGTCTCTTTTGGAAACAATCCTCTCTTGGATTCTTCCATATTGAATTTAATCAATATAGTCTTTGTACTTTGATTTGGTAAATCACTACATCTTCTTCCTTCTATCTACCATAGATACGTATTGCCAGTACGTGAGATGTAATTCCAAATCTTATCATGGAGAATTGCGTGAAGAACACGCTTTCGTCTGTGCTTTTCTGATATTCTTATATCTTGCTTGATGTACCGGTCATCATCTTGTTGCGCTTCGAACTCAACTACACTCCCACTGATTCTTTTGCACATTTGGAATCTATATGCCTTTTGACAACTTCAACATTCTTGATCAACTATCAAGTTGCATGTTCCAAATTTGGGAAAAAGTCAAAGATTGACTTTTGGATTAGAATAGAGATCTTCTCATCAATTTTCAATTGTGAGATGCAGGATTCATATCCAATAGTCATGTCTTGGTAGTCAAAACCACCTTTCTACGGCTAATAGTTTCGAAATGAATTTTGACGTAGTTAATGGACATAAGGCATTTTCATCAATCCTAAAAGGACTTTTGAATAATGACCTATTGCCATTTAAGTGTGTCAAAGTTTTCAATTTCGAATCTTATGGCTATGTGCCATATCCCTTAGATCACGTTTAACATAATCTCTTTGTAATCTTTGATTAGAATACAATTTCTCAATTTCGTAAAATGGAATTTTTGAGTTCCTTACGAATTTGATTTGATTACGATTTCTTTGTGCATGGATTGATTCAGCAGTTTCTTTTAGTGTTTACTCCCACTGTTCATGGGGACGGGTCCAATCCTTGGACTTCATCAAGTTCTACGACATTCCTTATTTCCTTTGACAAGGTCTTGTCAACAGAGGAACAAGCTACTTACGAGATGCTTTTCGTTTCTCATTGTCGTGGAACAGGTATTCAATGGATTTTGTTGAATACCCCATAAACATTATATGAACTAGATCTACCATCTAATTTCTCATATAAGGGTGTTCTGGTATGTCTTAAAAGACATGGCGATGTAAGGACTTACTTCGAAATATACTATACCAAGTATCTTTGAAGAGTCAAGGGAAGGCATCCCCTAATTTGAATAAAGGAAACTGAGCAGGATCAGAGTCGTGAATCAAACTAAGTTCGATTCCTTCTTTGATTTGCTTCATGAGAATTCTATTCTCGTCTTAGATAATCGAGGTGTTAAGTTGCTTATGTTTCAGCAGGTTTGATTAAATCAAATTGCCTTCGACATAATGCGTCTAGTTACTTCATTTCCAAAACGTCTATTGAATTATTTCAATAGTTTCAGAATTGTACTTCAGCCAAGTACACATATACTTTAACGATTGAAATCGTAAGTATATGTGAAGTAGCATTTGAACTAGTGCTTTTAGTTCATGTCGATTGAAATGTTTTGGAATGCCTTAGCAATCCTTCACTTCGGTTATCATTCCTTCAAGATTTGAAAGTTCCAATTTTACCCAAGTTCATTATTTCAGGAATCAGTAAATAAAAACTTTCCTTTCGCATCTCTCTTTAGGAAGAATGTCCAAAGTGAACATTTCAAGCGCGGACGATTATCCAGTTTGTCTTACTCGTTTTCGATTTAGCATATAGTCTTCAAAGTTTCTATTCGTTTATCATTGTTTATTTCTATGTTTCAAAACATCAACATTTGTACAAAGTTAAATTGCCCTAATTAAATAAATTCCATTTCTCAATGGTAAAGCAATAAGGTCTCGTACAAAATGTGAAATAATACTCAAAGTAAACTAAAACTTAAAACTCATGCTAATACGAAAAACTAAGAAAAACTTCTTTGCTAAAAAGGAATGTCTAGGTACAATTCTTCCTTGACCCAGTCCCGGAATTCCAGTTTCCTCATCTCGCTCTGCACTACTTGCATCTCCCTTTCAAGGATTTTCCTCCTTTTAGGTTGAGCGGGAAGACTATCATCGCCTGTAAATGCTTTTACATAAATGAAAGTTTTAATCAGATGTCTTACATCAAAAAGATTCAACAAGTGTATAACTTAAAAGGTCATACCGTAGTCAAGTCTTTCCAGGAAATCCTTTTCAACAAGCTTCCTTATTTTCTCTTCGTACTTACACAGAGGGCAATTCCAATCATATAGACCAAAACCACGTTGATGAGCTTCTTCATATTTGTCTAACAACTCATGCAATTGCTTTGTTTGTATTCCATCAGGCGGAATAATGCAATGTTGCATAAAATGAGTGAAGGTCTCAGATAATCCTTGAAGGGTTATCGTTATCTCATCTTCGAGAGTCAATTGGGCTCCAAACCCTTTGATCAGCTCGAATGTCTTGCTTAAGTAAGAACAATATTCCCTAACATTGTCAAACTTAGCCATGTCGGTTTCGTATAGGAAATTGCACATCACCTTTTTCAAAGTTGGTTCGGTTCTCAAACGCATCGAGTATCGGACAGTGGATGGTAAATAGCTAACATTTAAAAACAGACGACTATAAGCAGACAGGTTTAATATTAATACTTATAATTAACGAAATTTGGACTTTTTATCGAAAAAGTTCTCCCACTATTTTTATCGAAACAGTAACCCCTTCTAGTTTCGGGAAAAATTTATTTCCTAGTAGGTCTTGACGTCCCAGCAGCAATTAGTTGCACCCACGACTCGTGGCCATACAATTAATTCCCTATGTAGGTATACATATTACCAATTGTGTCTACTACACAACCTTCAAGTTATTTTGCCTCGTTTTTCGCATTTATCTAGCACTGCTACATCATAAATGTTACTACGCGTTAAGTCTAACCCATTAATCACGATAAGCAACGGGCCCGGTCATGAATTCTCCGTAACTAGTTATCGGTCGATTTTCACGTCCCGACCAGTCCCTACCCTTGTCGAGTTTTAAGAAAAAAAACTAGAATCAAGGAATTTCGTGCATTGCCCCTTTCTTCGACTCGGGTGCCAGACTCTGGATCACCTCTATCGATAAGTAAACAACATACACTAGTCCCTATTAATGGAAGGCTTGGATTTTATAAAACCTCATTTTATGTTTAACCCAATATGACTTAATATTTGTTCGAGAGGGGAATTTTCGGTTTTGAATGTTTAAGGAAACTCTCCTCGAGATCTCACCGCTTCAATTATGCTTTATCTTTTATTTACGATCTAGATTCTAGCGCGTAAACACACAAGCAATCATAATCGACTAATAAATAAAAGCCATACAAACCTAGCATGCATACTACCACAATATGTTTTCGATCGGGAGCCTCCTATGCGGGCCATCATCGAGCCAATGATGTTGGCCCAATTGGTCAATCTAAAGGGTTCTCAAAGAACCTATGCTATTACACAATGTACCACGCATACATGGCCTTCAATTCTTCTTGGGCTCCCACCTTGCTTGTAAATGGGCCTCCATCCTAAACTAGGAAAGCAGTAAAGCCCTATTCTATTACAAAGGCTCAAAGTGGCCCAAAAATAATAACAGGCTCGCAGGCCCAATAAAAAAAAACCATGCATTAAATTAAACCAATCACATCTAACCTAAGGTCAAGGCTCGGCGCGATCGAAAACCACGTAAACAGTTCACGTAGAGCAAAGAAACATGTAAACAACTTTTACTTTCTTCTATCTTAATTTTAAAACACCTTTTCAAACTAACTTCCTATGATTCTTGCTTTTTAGTCACTACTAATTATGACAAATAAATTCTTGGATAAATAAAACAAGTTTTCTGCCTTAATTTCCGATTCTGATTTTTCAACTTTTGAAAATTGCAGTTCGGCCCCTATACTTTTGGAAATTGCACTTTTGACCCCAAAACTTTTGAAAAGTTACAAATTACCCCCAAAACAGTTTTCGGACAGAATGAGCAGAAAATAAAATTTTGAAATCCAGAAAATTTTCGAATTTGCAAACAGACCCCTGAAGTTTCGGAAATTACAAAACAGTCCTCGAATTTTTGAAAATTGCAAAATGGTCCAAAATTGCGTGCGATCATATTTTCAGAAATAACCCAGATTTTTCAAAAATTTCCAGAAATAGAAAATTCAATTTTCAGCCCTAATTTTCATGTTTTGCGATTTTTGCATAAAAGCCCTGATTTTTCGAAAAACTATAAATTCGCCACAGATCTAAAAAAGCAGTTTTACCCAATCATAGATCCAGTCATAACAAGCAAGAATCAATCACTAGAACATAATTAACATGCATTCTCATACATACAATCAAGCATATACAGTGAAAACACATGATGTTCAGGCCTTTTCGTTTAAAAACGTATGGAGTCGGCTCTGATACCACTGTTGGGATATCTTGGCTAGGGCTCGATTGTCAATACAACAAAGTGCGGAATTTTAAAATTTTCGAGTTCCTAATAGTCCCATGAATTCTTTCTCCATAGTTATTATACGAATAAGGATGAATCAAACATCAATAAAAACACAAGGGGGTTAATCGCAAATTACCTGACCACCAAGTCGTGGTTGTGTCCTCCAGGTTTTTGGTTTGATTCACAATTTGAGTGATCCATGTGTCTCACCTCCAAAGCTAGTCCACACCAATCGGATTGTAGTGACGCCTACAAGTCTTAGGCTACGAACTGGATCTCGTAGGTTTGTCTGCAAAGGAACGGGAGATACTAGTGGAAGAATCGACTCACAGAGCTTATGTGATCGAGCAGGGTTCGGCCAGGGTCAGATCTGGTCCGATTTGGGTTCGGCCAAGACTAGGTTGGGCGACTAGGGTTAGGGGCGAAAAACTATAGGGGGCGATTTGTAATTAAAAATTCTTGTTCGAAAAATCTGATTTCTCACTCGATTTTTCTCTCTCAATTTTCAGCAAAAACTTTGTTCTCTCAAAAGCTTTTTAGGGTTGTGCAGCAAGTATTTTATGAAGAGAAGGGGAAGAGTATTTATAAGAGAAGAATCCTTCTCTTGATAGATATTTTCTTCCCATATCTATCAAATCTCCAAATCTTTTATTCCTTATCAACTTAGAAATGTGAGATTTGATAGATCTCTTCTTGCTTGTTTTCCAAGAATCAAAACTCCTTTTCCTTTTGATCACCAAAATCGCCCCTAGCCCCTAATTTTAGATAATTCCAAAATCAACCCATAATTATCCAATATTCAAATTGGTTAATTATTTATTCTTCCAATTAATTAACTACTTTAATTAATTCCACAATTAATCAGATAACTATAATTAATTAATTATCAATTAATCAATTAGTCATCTAATTAATAATCTCCAATTGAATTAATACCATAATTCAATTACCTTGATTTAACAACTTTAAATCATTTTCTTTCCTTTAAGACAATCACCGTCCAATTGTATTGTGT
Source organism: Penstemon eatonii (assembly GCA_038501285.1). Taxonomy (NCBI): domain Eukaryota; kingdom Viridiplantae; phylum Streptophyta; class Magnoliopsida; order Lamiales; family Plantaginaceae; genus Penstemon; species Penstemon eatonii. Next base: position 16,780,023 of record CM076712.1, on the reverse strand, counting down.
GTGACCCTCTAGGTTCACCATCAACTGGCAGCAGGCCCACGACTTTCGTGATTTAATTAACGAGCAATTAAATGCTCCGATCAATTAAACTACTTTTAATTGACCACTCCTAGAATTAAATCCTCTATTAATTCCGGAGTACCCACACTTCATGGTCGATGTCAAGCCACAAGCCCATGAAGCCCAATCAAAGGTGAATTGATTTATTGTGAACCTCACCTCTTATAATTGCCATGTACATACGGTCCTTCTACGACTGATTTCCCGATCGAGACCTAGGGTGTGTGAATTGATCGGCACCTCTAATTATCTCGATAACTATACTTTCTAATTTTCCGACAATGATTTCAGTGTGACTGCCAAATTTGGAAACCCCTTCCAAATGCATCACCGACTATGGCCATAGATTTCTCGGAATCAATTATCTAAGAAAGGTATAGGAAATTCTCTCATCTTATCAGGATGAGTCGATGGATCCTTTCTTAGTACTAACCACTCGCGTACAGTCGTCTACGCACCCAACTTAGGCACTTTGTGGCCAGGCTACGTGACCAGTACCTAAATCTAAGTACGCACACTCGTGCACCGAATTCGCCCTAGCACCTCAAGTCTAAGGACTAAATCGTACACTATTATAAGCCTTGAGAAACATCCCATCACCGATATGCGTCATGCGCTTCCACATTGGGTTTCTCTGTTCGGGTCGTTCGATGCGTTCAATCCTCCATTGAACCACCTACTCATATGCACTGGACTCAAATTCCTTGCTCATGAAACTCTACAAATTCACTCCATGTGAATCATGCATATTTGTACAAGTCTTAGCGATTCCTACGATACCCCGTCTCGTTTGGAATCTATGACTTGGAACGGTTTTAAGATCACGACCTTTGAGACTGTTTCATGATTGCACTCAGTACTGAAGTGAATCGTCCCATAGTCTATTGTGACCTTAGGATTTCATCCAATCGCTTAGATAGGTTCGCGAGAGATGAAGTTGGTCATTGTTCAGTTTCACATACTATGAATGAACGGCGTATTAATTATAAACCATAAGAAAATAGTACTTCAACAAGCTAATTAATATTGGCTTGCTGGGCACTATTCCATCAATTCACACACCCTAGGTCTCAATCGGGAAATTAGTTGATAGAAGGACCGTATGTACATGGCATTTATAAGAGGTGAAGGTTCACGAAATCAATTCACCTGAAGTTGGGCCTCATGGGCTTGTGGCTAGACATCGACCATGAGGTGTGGGTACTCCTGAATTAATAAGGAAATTAATTCTGGAGTGGTCAATTAAAGTGGTTAATTGATCGGAGCAATTAATTGCTCACTAATTAAATCACGAAAGTCGTGGGCCTGCTGCCAATTGATGGTGAACCTAGAGGGTCACACACAATACAGTTGGACAGTGACAGTCTGAAAGGATTAAATTGACATAAGGAATTAAATCAATATATGAATTAAAGTATTAATTCATGAAGAAGAATAATTAATTAGAAGTAACTAATTAATTAATCAAGAATTAAAGTGTTAATTCAAAGTGGAGAATCATTAATTAGGAGTAACTAATTAATTAATCAATTGGAATTTGTGATTGATTAAATCCTCAATTAAAGTGTTAATTGGAAAGGATTAATTAATTAATAGTGGATTAATTAATTAAAACACATGGGCCGATCCATATGTAAGTTAATTGATCTTTGATTAATTAATTTAAGCATATGGGACAATCATTGTAAAGATAAATTAATCTAGGATTAATTAAATTTTACATGGGCCGATTTTGGGAACAATGATCAAATTAATTTGGGATTAATTAAAGAGCATATGGGCCGATTTTATTTAAATAAGATGGCCGATTTTTATGCTTAATTAATTAGTCTTGAATTAATGTTAATCATGTTTGGTTATGATAGGGATTAAAAGAGATGTGTTATCTTGTGTAACTAGGAAAGAGATTGAAAGATATCTTGTTTCCTAAAGTGATAAGATTGTGTATATCTTGTTTCTTGATAAGAAGATATTCTTTCAAGATTTAGATATCTATTAGGAGAAGGAGTCTTCTAATAGAGATATCTATAAATATTAGATACACAAATCTATTCAAGAGAGAGAAAACCTAAGATTTATTCTAAGCAAGAAAGAAAATCAAAACACAAGAAAACAAAAGGAGGGCCGAAAATTTCAGCCCCTCTCTCGCCCCTATTGCATAGTCGAACCCTGTGAAAAATCGCCCCTCCCTGTGTAGGATTTTTCTCCAAGTTTTCTTCCTGGATCTTAATCCAATTCCTGACGAGACAACTCCTTAATCCTAGTTCTTAGCCTGGGGATTACGTGAAGTCACTCAAATCCATCTGGTGTGGACTTTCTCTAGAGGCACAACACTTGGGGTGCTCTAGTGAACAATTGAAGACCGGAGGAAAACCACCACCTTGCATGTGGTGAGGTAAAATAGTTTTTACCTACTCTTTTATTTATTTTAGTATATGCATGCTGAAATAAATTCAACCTTTATTCATATGTGCTAATAAGAAACCCTGGGATATGGTGTATAAACAAAAATTTTAAATTCCGCACTGTTGTAGTTGACAATTATACCCATAAAATCCCAACATCTAAAATATTCTTCTCGACGATCCTCAATCATCTCAAAAGCTACCAACTGATGAACCGCCTTCCTAAAAGTATTATCTAAAAGCGGACCCACCATTTGGTGTACCAACGCCGTATGGACAGGGGAGTTAAGGAATTCCCAAATCACTCTTTCATCACGATTTCTGCCATAGCGATCCCTGAGTCCAATAAGAGGAGTATCCTCCTCGTGCTCATCTAATGAAGCTTGAAGACTCGATACTTGAGATTCTAACTCACTAATCCGAGCGGTACTCTGAAATTGGAACTCCTCCAACTTTTTGGCCATTTGATTAGCTTGTTCTTGAGCACGGGAAACTTCTAGAATCCTGTTTACGATCTCTTGGTCTGCAGTCCCCGTAGCCCTAGTCTCTATGGCTGGAACGGAAAGAGACGTTGATGGACCTACCCCTGAACCGGAAAACTTATGAAGTAAGGCCTTGTTCTTCTCCTCCAGGAACTCACACTGTTGTTTCCAGAGAGCAGTTTCATAGGCATATGAGGCTAAACAAGTCTTAGTCTAAAAGAGTAAAGGGATGAAACAAGAAATAAATTAACGAACTGAAGAGATCTGTGTAGGAAAATATTCTACAAAGCAAATTTAAAAAAAAAAAAGAAAAGGGGGGGTTACCTTTTCGGCATAAAGAGAAGCCCGTTGGAATTTCTCCAGAGGATCCTTGTGAAGAAGCTTATTCAAATCACGAGTAAAAACACCGGACAAAAGAACACGGGTTGCCTTATCGACCGCGTTCTCACTGTCATCATGAACAAGTGAATCCTTCTCGGAGTAACCGGCGGCCCTCCTTCCTTCTAAATGTTCCTCGATCATTTCAACCAAAGTAGGTTTCGGATGATTGTCTCCAAGTAAAGAAAGATCGTTACCAGAGCGATCATAGTAGCTCCTCTTTCTATCAACTGGATTAGTAGCAGGATGAGGCATCGACCAGCTGCGACACCCACGAATGCCCAAAGATGTTCTAAGCCGAAGAGGGGGATAACCAGATCCTGTTCCCTGACGAATAGGGGACTCTCGAGAAGAGTCTGGAGATTCCTATCCATTCTCCTCGGACTCATTACTCAACTCCAACTTCCTCTTCCGTTACGCTCTCTGCTCGATAGGAACGTTCTCTACGGATTTGGAAGATTTGGACAGCACCATTTTTCCATTCGAAGAATGTCGGGAGTTTTCTACCATATGGGCTGAAGATGAAACAAGATTAAAATAAGATTCTCAATAAATAAGATATCATCACATCATTAAGTTGTACTAAAAATACTTACCAAGTGATTCAGATGAAGAACTGATTGGAAAATTATGAGCGATTAATCCCGCTTTACGAAGGAAAGTTTCCCCGATCAGAAGAGCACTCTGATATTTGTTGGCACGCATAACGGGGATTTCACCAATAAACTGAACATCATCTGGAATGAGTTCACCGGTCGGCAAGCGACCTCCGGGAACCCAACTGAAACCATGATCCCATGAGAAGGGCATGATCGAACCATCCGCCGAACGAATACTAGGTGGGGGACGAACAAAAAAGAAGTTAGATTTCCAAAAAGGATTGCTGGAAACTGGGGACAAAGAATGCACGACTAGGCCTCTGACTAGCAAAGAAATATCCACGATTTGAAGAACTAGAAATATTGAAACGGAACAATTGTGTAAAATTGCGAAACGAAGGTTTGAACCCTTTCGCAATCATTAAGACAGAAAAACAAACCACGAAGGCCACATAATTTGGGACTAATTGTGTCAAGGACACGCTAAATACTTTTAAAATTTCAAGAAAAAGGGGAGACAACGGAAGACGCAGGCCACTATTAAAATGAGCCGTGTAAAAGGCTCGACATCCTTCCGGTGGAGATGTAACTCTGTCAGAAGGAGAAGGGAGAATTATCTCAGAACCCTCCGGAAAATACTTGGCATAATTATTCAAAACCTCGGGAAAAGTGTCCACCGTATAAGCACAAGCTAGATCCTCAATTGGTTCAGAAATTTGAGGAGCAGTTCCTTTGCCCTTTTTGGCTCGGACAGCGACATCCATATCAGAAAGAATTTGTACGTTAAAAGTATCTTCAACAGGAACCACGAACTCAAAGGCTCCAGTTTGCTCGCTTGAAGGATTAGAATGCAACTCTTCCTCGTTAGCGGGAGCGACATTTTCCCTAGAAGAGGAAGAAGATTTTCTTAAAGAGGCCATGATTTTTTTGAATTTCGGAGAATATAGGTCGATAAAAAGAAAGCTTTATATGATAAACGACTCGACAAGAAAATGACTACAAACTATAAGGAAGTATAAAGGAAAAATGAGAAACCCAAAGGTCATCTATTTATACTGAGAGGGAAAAGACGTTTTGAACTCCTCGCGGCCTATCACATTCCCGCCAAATAAGAAAAAGAGGAACAACTCCCCAAAGGGACACGTAGCGGTTCACGATTGGAATACAAATACGACTATCTATGAGGCGTAGTACTCTTTTCCTTATTTAAGATTTTTTCCCACAGGGTTTTTTCTTAAATAAGGTTTTTAACGAGGCACAATTCATAGAAATCACAGTCGAAATTGACCTTCTACTTCTACGAGCTTCTACTACATATACGCTCGAAGAAGTGAGGGAGTACTGATGGGGGCTATTTCGCACCCTTTATAATATTTGAATCGACTACGAGATATCAGATCGGTTCGACCATATAAGCTCGTCCGGGATCTTCTATCGACCCGGTTAAAGACGACTCACCTCGGCGATCAGACCACAGTCTGGACACAAGAAGGACTAATGGGCCGAGTCCTATTAGGATTATATTTCCTTGCAACGCTAGGTTTAGTATGATATAAATACCTAGTTAATCATTGTATTACACACATTCAATTTTACGGAGCTTATGCTTACATAACTGCATAATCCCAGATTATTCAATAAGAATCACTTATTCTCCATATTGGTACTGTCTTTCCGTGTTGATTGTCTATATTGTTAACTGCTCCCTTCGTATAGTTCTTCCTAGGGATTGATCCATCCTGAATAAAGTAACAGAGCCCTATAAAATAATATATTGAGACTCCCTAATATTAAATATTCACTGATACGATTAACCCTACGAAATTCGGTTAAATCACACTTCTTGGAAGAGGATTTCCTCACCAATCGAAATGGGACAATCGTAGAACTTGATGAAGTCCAGGAATCGAACCCATCCCCACAAACAGTGGGAGCTGAACCAAAATTTACTGAACCTACTGGTACACCTACTCTTCGAAGGTCTGATCAAATTCAGAAAGAACCAGAGCGATTTGGTTTCATTCACGAAAACGAGAAAGTGGAAAGTGATTCAAGGACCTATCAAGAAGCGATGTCAGACATAGACTCAGGTGCGTGGCTCGAAGCCATGCAATCCGAAATGGATTCCATGCATTCCAACAAGGTTTGGACCTTGGTCGATCCACCTGAGTGAACTACCCCTGTAGGATGCAAATGGATCTTAAAGCGCAAGCTTGGAATGAATGGAGAGGTATTAACTCATAAAGCTCGCTTAGTGGCTAAAGGGTATTCTCAAAGGCCTGGAATAGACTATGAGGAAACCTTCCCTCCCGTGGCGATGTCAAAATCCATTTGGATACTGCTTGCCATAGCCGCGTGGCATGACTACGAAATATGGCAAATGGACGTAAATACCGCCTTTCTCAATGGAGACATTGACAAGGAGATCTTTATGCAACAACCTGAATGTTTTGCGTCCAAAGGAAGTGAGCACAAACTGTGTAAGCTTCAAAGGTCAATTTATGGCCTCAAACAGGCGTCCCGAACCTGGAACCTACGATTTGATGAGACAGTCAAAGCATTTGGCTTTATCAAAAACGTATATGAACCTTGTGTGTACAAGAAGAATAGTGGGAGTTCGATACAATTCATTGTTTTGTACGTTGATGACATTTTGTTAATCGGAGATGATATCAAGATGTTAGCGCAGACTAAAGCGTGGTTATTCGCGCAGTTCTCCATGAAAGATATGGGAGACGCATCTTACGTATTGGGAATACGTATCTATAGGGATAGATCGAAGAAGATGATAGGACTCTCCCAATCTCAGTATATCAACACAATTTTGAAGAGATTCAAAATGGAAGAATCCAAGAGAGGATTGCTTCCAATGAGACATGGTATCTCTCTTTCTAAGTCAATGTGCCCTACAACCGACAGCGAAAAGACGAGAATGTCTCTCATACCTTATGCCTCTGCTATAGGGAGCATTATGTATGCAATTCTATGTACTTGACCAGACATAGCACACGCTCTAAGTGTAACGAGCCGCTATCAGTCAAATCCAGGCGAAGAGCACTAAACTGCCGTAAAAGCAATCCTAAAGTACCTGCGAAGGACTAAGGATATGTTTTTGGTCTACGATGGTAGTGGAGAACTGAAACTTGAAGGATTCACTGATTTGAGTTTCCAGTCTGACATGGATGACTTCAAATCCAACTCTGGATACATATTCCGCATCAATGGTGGAGCAGTAAGTTGGAAGCTGTAAACAGTCTACCACTGCCGACTCAACCACAGAAGCAGAATATATCGCAGCATCAGATGCAACAAAGGAAAGTGTATGGATGAAAAACTTCATCCAAGAACTGGATGTTGTTCCTAGCATTGCTGAACCTGTAGTAGTCTTCTATGACAACAACGGGGCAATAGCTCAAGCGAAGGAGCCGAGATCACGACATCAATCCAAACACGTACAGAGAAAATACCACGTGATCAGGGAGATCATTGGTAGAGGAGACATGCATGCACATGGAGTATGTCAAATCAGAAGACAACATAGCTGACCCACTAACTAAGCCACTTTCACAAAAGGCGTTCGATAGTCATCTAGAGAAGATGGGTCTTAGAAACATATGTGAATGGCTTTAGGGCAAGTGGGAGATTGATAGGATAGTGCCCAGCAAACCAGTTCAACAAGCTTGTAATAGGTCTATTCTGTATCAGACAATCTTTGATTTTATAATAATACGCACGTTTATTTAAATGTGTATAAGGATAAAAAATGGCCAACTTCATCGCTCGCGAATACATGAAACAATCTCTAAGGTCGCAATCTTAAAATTATTTCAAGTCATAGATTCCGAACAAGATTGGGTATCGTAGGAATCGCCAAGACTTGTACGAGTATGCATGATTCACATGAAGTGAATTTGTAGCGTTTCATGAGCAAGGCATTTGAGGCCAGTGCATATGAGTAGGTGGTTCAATGGAGGATTTAACGCATCGAACGACCCGAACAGAGAAACCCATTGTGGAAGTGCATAACGCATATCGGTGATGGGATGTTTCTCAAGGATTATAATAGTGTACGATTTAGTCCTTTGACTTGAGGTGCGAATTCGGTACATGAAAGTGCGTACTTAGATCTAGGTATAGGTCACTTAGCTTGATCATAACATGCCTAGGTTGGGTGCGTATAGACATGTACGCGGGTGGTTAGCACCAATATGGAATCTATTGACTCATCGTAATGGATGAGAGAATTTCCTATACGATTCTTAGATAATATATCCGAGGAATCTGCGGCCGCAATGGGTGACCGATTTGGAAAGGGGTTTCCAAATTTAGCAGTCACACTGGAATATTATCCTGAATTAGAAAGTATATTTATCGAGACAAATTTAGAGGTGCCGATCAATTCACACACCCTAAGTCTTGATCGGGAATATTAGTCGATAGAAGGACCGTATGTACATGGTAATTATATGAGACGAGGTTCACAAATATCAATTCACCTAAAGTTGGGCTTCATGGGCTTGTGGCTTGACATCGACCATGAAGTGTGGGTACTCCTGAGTTAATAGAGAATTTGATTCTAGGAGTGGTCAATTAAAGGTTGTTTAATTGACCGGAGCAATTTATTGTTCATAAATTAAATCACGAGGAATTCGTGGGCCTGCTGCCAATTGATGGTGAACCAAGAGGGTCACACACAATACAATTGGACGGTGACTGTTATAAAAGGACATGAAAGGAATTAATTGATTTAAAGGTAATTAAATCAATTAAATGAATTAAAGTATTAATTCAAGTGGGATATTAATTAATTAGTTAATTAAATTGCTAATTAATTAATTAAAGGAAATATTAATTTATTAATTAATATAGATTGGGTTTTAATTAAAGTAGTTAATTAAAAGAAGGCTTGCAAGACATGGACCTTTAATTAAAAGCCCATTAGGAGTCTTGCAAACCTAGGTCAAGTAGAGGCTTATAAATAGAGTTCTACCAGAGTTCAGAAAGCTAAAACCCTAGCAAAAACCCTAGCCTCTTCTTCTTTGACCTAGCGCCGCCCCCTCTCCCTGCGCCGCCAACTGCAAGCCGCCGCCACCTCTGGCCGTGAGCTTCCAACCGCCGCCGCAAGTCCTCCCTTGTTCCACCGTGCTGGATCTTGCCTTGTCAAGTAGATCTGTACAGTCCTGCAATAACAAATCTCCTATATCCAGTTCTGAGCCTAAGATTAGGAGGTGTTTCCAGAATCCAGTTGGTGTGGACTAAACTTTGGAGGTGAGACATTTGGATCACTCCCGTGAACCATAATCAGAATCAGAGTTGGAGGTTGCCACCACCTTGCCTGTGGTGAGGTAAAAATCGAAACCCCCTTGTTTTAATACATTGAGTGTTTTTTTTCATGCTTTCGTATACATAATATGGAGATCTTATATATGGGACCTTGGGTGCTTCGAAAAAATTTTAAGATTCGGCACTTTTTTTGTTCTGACAATCTGGGCAAACCCATCACTCACAACACTCCTCTATTACAGGTTCACTCAGAAAATGTTTTCTTTTTTGCTTCAACTTAGGTTTTGTCAACAAATGACTTCAACAGACGAGTGAGTTGTTCTTGAGCTTTTGAGACTTAGAGAATTTTGCTTCGCGTATGAAATCTCAGATTGTTGTGTTATCTCTAACTCTTGAATTCAGCTCTATTTATACTTGGATTTGAAAATATATCCGTTGAAGAAAGACAGATTTCAAATCACAAGTTACTGGTCCCCCAAATTCTGGAACGGCTCCCTGCAACTGTTGCACTGTACACTCTGCTGTACTTTTCTGCTGTACTTTTTTGCTAGTCGCATTTAATACACCCTGCTGATCCGAGGATATCTTCAATCATTTTACCATTAACACCCTTCTCTTGCAGCATTTATTAAACCATGTGCATTTATTACCGTTGGGCAGACTCCTTGATCTCTTCCACTCTGTTGATCGAATTGACCCGTCTGATAGATACTCTGCTGATCAAACTTGAACTCATCTGATTTTGAGTCAGCTAATAACCTACCCTTCTGATGTCAAATTCAGCATAAGATCAGTAGTCTTCTGGACCTTGAATTTTGATCCTTCAGATAGTCTTCTTACTTGATATAAATTCTTCTAAGGGTTCTAAGCATTCCTTAGTTAGCTGATTCTGATGTTTTGGAAATCATCAAAACCTCCCTTATCTTCTTAACTTCTTTGCAGTCATCTTCATCTTCATCCAACAGATATCCTTACCGACCCGGAGGTAGCCGCTAAAACTTCTACCAATATTAAGGGTGCCAATCCTCAGGTATCTGACCCCATTGAGCACCTCACTTGTATTTTCAAGGAGGATGACTTGAAGAGCTGCAGGACAGATATAGTAGGCTCTTTCCTAAAGGTTCTGAGATTTTTCTTCCGCCTCCGACTGACAGGGTTACTTCCCCTCCGGAGGGCTGTCGAGCCTTCTATACGTCCCATTTCCAGCATGGCCTTAGACTCCCCATATCTCCTCTTTTCCTTGAGATTCTGAGTACTTTTACTGTCTCTTTAACTCAATTTGTTCCCAACTTTGTCGCTTTTGTTGTTTCTTTCGCTGTTCTAATGGTTACCAAAGGTCTTCAGCCAACTTTTCGCAACTTTGTCCAATTATTTCGTTTTAGCCTTTCCAGTTCTTCAAACCGTGGTTATTTTTTCGTGAGCCAAATATCTGGCTGTGCTATTTTTGATTCCCCTGTTTCTAGTAATTCTGAGTGGAAACCTCATTACTTCTTTGTTTGACCTCCGACTAATAAAACCTTGGCCGATGGGTCGATCGTGCCTTCTGATTTTTCCTGGGACCATGGATCCAAATGGACCTTTGGTGGCTGTAACGTTACAAGCAAAATGATCCCCGATGACCCATGCTTATTGAGCATGATAAAGGATATGAGGTCTGACAAGTATCAATGAGCCGTTCTCGTGGGAGAGGCTTTTCTCCGGAAGGCCGGCCTATGTTCACACGACTATCCTGCTCGAATTCCAAGTCGCTCACTTGGTAAAACCTTTCAATCTACTTCTAGTATATTTTAATTGCCCTTATATTTAAGATTATATGTAACTAATTTTTCATTCTTGGCAGCTTCTATGGTCGAAGGTTCTAGGCGTTCAAAGACGGGAAAGATGGTCCTCTCCAAATCTACTAAGACAGCCGATAACCAGCCTATAGAGCAAAGGTTTTCCCGAAAGAGGAGGAGAGATCAAGACCCAGATTCTGATGATAACAGAGAAGAAACTCCAGAGGTTCTTGAAGACGTTCCTCACGGACCTTTCTCCTCTCAAGCTCAGGCATCTTCTTCTACTATTCGGATGGGCCAGGGATACCCTCCCTTATCCCTCAGAACCTCATATGGCATTCATGGTTGCAAATCATGGTCCGCGCCTAACTCTTCCGGCTCTTTAGTGAAAAGAATTAAACAGTTTTATGATCATTTGGGTCAGAACCTTACACTGGTGGGTGAGGTAAACCCAAAAGCTACTGTGGTCGAGATGGTAGAAAATCATCTTGTAGGGAAAATGTCGGCTGGGTTCTCCGACCGTGATGCGCTAGTATATGATGATAAGGAGAATGCCGCCGATAAGGCTACACGGATTCTTCTTTCTTCCGTTTTTAACAGAGATATGCAGCGGTGGTTGGAGAAAGATCCTTTGGAGAAGCTTGCAAAAGCTGCCCAATCTCATATCAGAGTAAGAGGGGATTATCCACACTTTTTAAACTTTCTTTCTCTTTTTATCCTTTAGTGTTTCCTTTAATTTGTTAATTATTTGTATGATTAGTCCCGTGCCTGTATGGTTTCTTCCATGTACGAGTCAGCCTTGTTGAAGCAGCAATGTCAATTCCTGGAAGAGAGAAACAAGGTTCTTCTTCGGACAGTGGCAGACTTAGAGCAGAGGTTGACCGGGGCAGGGCCTTCTACGTCTTCCTCTCAACAACCTCAAACTGATGACAATCCTAATCTGGGGACTAACAATCCTCATGTAATCAATCCTGTTTTGGATGCTACTCGGGCTCAGGAGCGAGCAGATCAATTGGCTAGGGAGTTGGAGAACCAGCAAGTTCGACATGCTACCCGAGTTAGCGAGCTTGAGTCCCAGGTTATGCGTCTGCAAGCTCGCCTTGATGAGCAGGAAGAAGATGATAACCTTGATGGCTTAATCGAGAGAGCCGGTGTTAGCCCCAAGGAGAGAGTCATTCGGGAATTCCTTGGTTCTCCAGCCCATACTTCCCTGGTCCATGAGATGATCGGTCCACTTTTGGAAAATACATTCAAGAAGGCAGTTCATCAAATGGTAGCCCTCAACCTGATCGACGACTGTAGAGAGGAATACTATAGAGCTATTCATGTCAGCCAAGATCGGAATGGCAAGGAGTATTTACCCATAGACATTCTAACAATGAATTACGAGCATCTTCCTCTGTCGCATTTGGTGAAGGAGTACGGAATTCCTCTGCATGTGCCCCCACCCGACGTAGATCATTCGGAAACAGACGGTGTGAGTACATCTGAAGCAGGTCGTTCGGTTAGTCCTCGAGATGAGGAGGACGAGGAGGGTACCGACCAAGGGGACCATGATGATCAAGCACCTTGAGATAATTTGGGTGACATGTTAATCTTATAGACTTTGTATTATTTTCCTTCGTATAATGCACTCCTTGTTAATCTACATAATTTTTATTCTATCATTTGTACAAGATAATTAGACATAAGTCTTCTATTTGCATAAATTATTTTCTTTTTTGGGTTTAATTCTATCGAAGTGATTGGTCGAGCATTACTCTTTTTGTCTTTCAAATAAATCTTTTCGCGTCTACTTCAAGGACCGTCCCGTCTTTTCCTTTAGTATAAATAGTGGGGTAAAAAGTTCTCGCTATTTTACCGCGCGTCCCCACTTGAATAAAATATTCTCTCAAGTTGTTCAAGCATTCCCCTCGATTTTACAAGCTTTTCTTGATTTCTCCGAGAATGAATTCTCTTTTCTCCAATACTTCCAAGCGCATATCGCGCGATCCTCCCAGAAATGTTAGACCCAAGAAACCTCGAATAGGGGGACCTTCCTATGATCATCCAAAATCCCTAGTAGCTGCCAGCTCGGGGGCTCAGACGTCTAGCCTTTCTTTGAGTGGGGCGGATAACCCTCAAGGCGCAATAACTCATCCGTCGGCCACTCGGCAAAATATTCGCTCAAGCCCTCCTTCTACTGGAAATATTCAAGGAAGAGCTTCTCCTGGGCGATTCGCCTTTGCAGACATGTCCTCTGATGAACGATCTTCTGAGATCGTAATCCCAACCTCTATCCCTTTTTCCGAGCATGATTCTCAGGATCATGTTCAAACTAATATTGCCAGCGATAACCCTACTGCTGATTTCGACATCGGCCAGAGCCGGTCGAAAAATGTCGACGCGCTGGTCGGTGGCGATCTAGCATCAGATCTGCCTCTGGGTAGTTCTCTTGTACGGTCCATTACGGAGAATTATACCGATTTTCTTTTTGCTGATACTACTACGACAACGCTAGTTTCCTCTGCTGAGGCCGGGACCTCTTCCCAGGAACAGACTGACCAACAGGTTGTACTTCAAGTCCATTTTTCTGCTTCGGGAATGGAAATTCTTGTGAGTCCCAACCCGAGAGATTCTCCACCTCAGCTGGATGATCGTTGAATCAAGGAGCAAGTTTGTGATATTACGGAGTCCCAAACCCCTCATTGTGACGGGGTTCCTCTCGATTCCGTTTTTCCTGGAACTTGTGAGCTCGACGCGCTATCTTGGAATCAAGGGCTTCGTGCCATTCTCCTTGGTGAGCTAAAGAAATACGAGGATACGCCTAATCTACGCCTTGTTCAGTCTCTCTTCAAACTTTGTGAGCAGGTAAATTCTACTTCCTTCTTTAATTTGGATGTTTCATCCTTCTGATTTCTTACTAATTTTGCCAATTATTTGTTCAGGGAAAATACATAGCCCTGCAGCTAGGCCTTCAAAATGATGATACTTGGCTTAGCAAAGAAGTTTTGAGAGCTCGGCTGGAGAAAGAGACTAACTCTCATGAGGCCACCTCACTCCAGAAGCAACTTCTTACTCATGAAGTGGAGCAGTTGCGTATTGATAATCTGGCTCTTCAGAAGGAGAGAGATGATTTGGCTTAGTTGAATAAAAATCTAGAGAGCACAATAGAGTCTCGGATTCAGCAGGTGCGGGAGGATTCTCGTCAAGGTGCCTTTGATGAAGGTTTCGAGCAGGGTTACCAGAGACGCCATGATGAGTTGATGGCCTTTCTAGGGAATCCAAGGCGTGTTTCCTGGACTAGGTCATCTGGTTCTGTTCAGCAACAATAGTCTAGCTGGCTCCCATTTCCCTTTTTTTTTTTATATATATATGGACAAGTAAAAACTTTTTGCCATTGTGAAAGTATTATTTCTCCAATTTGAATATTGATGAAACATCGTGTATATATTTTGCTAACTATTATATTCGTCGGAATGTAGTATGAATCACTCATCGGGTAGACATAAGTCTCTGAGAATCTGAAAGGTCACTTTTGAAGTTGGAGTTTTATTCCATGAATACAACTCCTTCATGCTTTTTACTTGCATGTCATCCACATAGACCTCCATTATTTCTCCGATTAATTCCGTGAACATTAAATTAACCAGTCTTTGATACGTCGCCCCAACATTTCTTAATCCAAAGGGCATCACTATGAAGCAATACACTCCTTGCTCAATGACGAAGGCGGTCTTTTCCTGATCGCGCTTGTCCATGTAGATTTGATAAAAACCTTGGAACATGTCCATCCTGCTAAAAATAGCGAATCCTGCGGTTGAGTCGACCAGTAGATCAATTCTCGGGCGCGGGTAAGGGTCACGCGGACACAGCTTGTTGAGGTCGGTGAAGTCGTTACACATTCTCCATTTATTGTCCTTTTTATCCCCTTTGGCTACTAATACCACGTTACATAGCCATTCCGAGAAGTGTATCGCCCTAATTTGTTTAGCCATTAGCAATCTTTCGACCTCCGCTTTAATTATCTTATTAGGACCATGGTTTCGCTTCTTCTGTCTTGCTGGTTTCGCCATCGGGTCAATTTTTAGTGAGTGTGTGATGATTCTTGGGTCTATGCCTTCTATATCTTTCGCGCTCCAGTCGAATACGTCGACATTCTTTCTGAGAAAATTTACGAGCATGAGTTCTCCTTCCGGGCTAAGTTCTATCCCGATCCTGGTGGTTTTCTTGGGGTCGTTTTGTACCAGCATAATGTCCTTATGTTCTGTTGGCTTAAGGGTGAGATCGACCGACTCTTTCTGATGAGGGATAATTTAGATCCCCTGTCCTCGCAAGCTCGATATGGATCGAATAACGCCAGTCCTTGTCCCCAGGAACAACGAGCCGAGCAGGGGCTTTAAGTTAACTGTTCCGAGCTTATGAAGAGAACCCGAGATCGAAGGGTACTGTTGGGCCGAGCCCAGGCCCAAGCCCATCAGCACAGCTATAAATACCCCAAGCATTTATGACGACACACAACTTCCCATGTGCTCTTCCTTCGAGACAGCTGCTCGGACTCACTTGGGAATAATAGTATAGGCTTTCTCATGTGTACTTCGCCCTCTAGCTTGTACGGCATCCAGTAATGCTCGAATAGGACTCTAAACACTTGTAATCTGTACTCGATAACTTTGAATATAATACTATTGATCTTTTTCATCTATTTATTAACGTTCAAGTTGCATCACGTACCACCTTGATCGAACTAACGAAAACGCGTAAGATCAATTAGCGCCCACCGTGGGGCCTTATTCGAGTATTAGATCGAAATATGCCTACTACGAGAAGAAATACGTATGGTAGCGGAGAGCCTCATTAGCCAGAAACTCCGCCAGTCGCTATCCAGGGCGATCCTCCGACCAGCGGAACGTTCGTCAATTTAAGATCGAAGATAAGACCTACGGGATGAATTTCCGACCTTAAGATTGGTGGTTTTATTCTGTGATTGCCCAGCTCGTTCTTTCCTTGGATGGATTTATTTTCCACATATGATTCATTTTCTAATGCGTAAGCAAATAAGAAGTTTCAAGGATATCATCCTCAGTGAACTAACACAAAATTAACCCAGTCGATTCAATCATCAGCTAACGACAAAGGGCTAAGGAAATCTATAGAATTACAGGTTATTAGTGGTCGGAATTTATTTTTCCGATCATAATATTGATTAATTTCAGGAACAAAATTCACGAATCAATTATTTCTCGGTCAGTCGCATAATCTGTATACATTATTTATGGGTTATCTGATATTTTCTTGAATCAGGTGGGATTAATTGAATATTTGAAAAAGAAATTATACAAATCCTCGAAGTCGCGGTTGAATATAGGCAAACGACCGACCGCTAAAAAATTGAATACTGAAATTTGATCAAGAGCAAAGCTTTATTATTGATATTCTTCAAACAAATTACAAAGGGAAGCCTCGAATGTAATATCAGAGTTCGAACTCGAGAAATACAATCACTCCTACCCTATTACAAATTCTACGAGTAATTCTATCATGTTACGTGCTTGGTCTTCATTCCCTAAGATCGCTCCAGATGCAGAACTCAGCAGGGGGTCTTCACAGCAATCACTCCCCATGTGTCGCACATCCGTCTTCATACGGGATAGGAGCCGGATCGGAGCTCCTTTTCTGTTTTCCAAGCCGATCTCAGGTCTTCGTCGGTAAACAATGATTGTTAAACTCAATCATTATCTACAGCTCGATCCGAACCGGAGCAGCGAAGGTTTATCTCAACGGAGTCACTCCGAGCAAGCTCGAAGGAACTATACTGCAAGAAAGCCCTCGAGGAAGCTGATGCTCCAGATTTAAAGAACTCCTCTCAGGTTAACCAGCTGCCCGATCAGATGCTACGCCAGAAAAACGGAATCCCAACCTGCACCAGATAAGATATGTCTGGGAAAACAGGTTGCCTGCAGGTATTCTAGGCGCGATTTCTTTTGCCTGTCGATATTCTAAGCGAAAAGCTTATACCAAAGGAAGTAAGGTCGGAAAACAAAGTTCGAAGTCTAATCTCGAACTCCTTTATCTGAGAGATAGTATGAATCAAATCTAAAACTCGACCCATGGGAGTCAGAGGAAGCATAAAGGGAAAAGTGAGGAAGTGAGGAATGTAGTATAAATAAAGGGACCTATTTATAGTGCTGAAGGGTTTTAAATCAACGGCCCGGATAACAGATCGCGAACGGCTGGGATATACGTATTAAATGGACTGACTGATGTGTTTCCCAAGAAATAGGATCCTGTTTGGTTAGGAGAACGTACGGTCAAACAATGTGCAAAGAAAGGCTTGTTCAAAATGTTCATTCGGTCTAATATTTTACTTATTATACTATTCGAAAAAAAAAAATAGCCCAAGGGTCAGGAACACTTGTCTATAAAGTTCGACCCACGTGCACATGATGTTCTACTGGTAAAATCGCTATTTTTACGGCCAACTAGTGATATTTGAGTCGAAAAAGTTATGATTGATCTATTCGAACAAAACTCTTGAGCTAAAAATTTCGACAACCTTGGAAATTCGGCGATAGCAGATATTCGCGATCGATTTATTGGAAATGAGAGCGTCTGATTATCCTCTATTCTATCAACAAGCAAAAGAGGCTATTTTTACAATCTAAATTTTTACGATAGCAGATATTCGAACGTCGCACAAGCTAAATATGTTACATAAGAATCCCTTTACTTTCTACAATCCTATGAAATTTTCGGTTTTCTCTCCTATCGTCTACTCGAAGTAACATAGCTCCGAGCGGGGAATTTCCCTCGGATCCGCAGGCTTTTAACTTTATTTACGATCTTCCGAAGGCAAAGGGGCGAACGCACGGGTTATCGGATAACTATATTATGAATCGTTCTCTCCCCGATATGTCTTCCTAAATGCATTGTAGCAACAGGTCCCTAATCAAAGACCTGTGCAATAACCTGCGGACTCCTTGAATCTAGCATATTGGCCTTGAAGGTGGAAATTGTATTTGCCTGTCGATATTCTAAGCGAGATCGAGATAGTTTTTCTTCTGCTCGAAAATTATTCTGCTTAAAGATCGTTCGAAGTCTAAGCTCAAATAGTTGAATTAATGGAATAATGATCTTGATCACCATGATCGGACGAATAAAATGCCAGTGCAACGACTGAGACAGTTTCTAAGGAACGACGACCTTCTATAGAGAAAATTAAAAGGAATCCAACGACAGGTAATTCGCAAAACGAAGGGATAAGATCTGAGGACCTTTGCAATTCCCGATAAAAGAGGAACCGTTTGGAAAAGATCAAACTTATCAAAAAAAAAAAATTGGAAATATTCACAACAACAAAGAACAAAGGGCATTAGGTCGAACGAAGGGAGAACTTCGCAAGGAATATTCTTATTAAGTCAGAAGGATTATTTATTAAGTCCTAGGCTTATTTGCTATCTGCTATCTAGTTGTGTTCCATCTATTCTCACAATCACAGAAGACTATTGTTTCATCAGAATTTATTTCGATCAGAATTATATATTCAGTGGAAATTCGTTTCAACAATATACATATTTACTCGTCATATTTTGATATTATCGGTCCCTACTCATCTATTACTCCGATATTCTTGATCTATATTCATCTATTATCAATCTCTATCTATCTCCGTCTATTATTAAGGGTGAAAGTTGTTGCTATGACCCTCGAAAATCGACCAAGGGTGAAAGCCGTTGTTATGCCCCTTGGATCGGGAAAAATGGGTGACGACCCTCGGGCTAAAAATGCTCTGAAACGACTAAGGGTGAAAGCCGTTGCTATGCCCCTTAGATCGAAATTATTAAATGGGTGAAAGCCGTTGCTACGACCCTCGGGCTAAAAATGCTCTGAAACAACTAAGGGTGAAAGCCGTTGCTACGACCCTCGGGCTAAAAATGCTCTGAAACGACTAAGGGTGAAAGCCGTTGCTATGCCCCTTAGATCGAAATTATTAAATGGGTGAAAGCCGTTGCTACGACCCTCGGGCTAAAAATGCTCTGAAACGACTAAGGGTGAAAGCCGTTGCTATGCCCCTTAGATCAAAATTATTAATTGAGTGAAAGATGTTCCTACGACCCTAAGTGCAAATTATCAATTGTACAAAATTCCGGTATATCCTATTTCGAACAACAGCGATCGTGATCCGCTAAGATCGCCTATTATCATCCAAGTATCATTAATTTTCGATCACTCTACAAAGGTCAGTTATCATTTATATCTGAACATTAAAGGTCGAAGAATGTCAATTGTCGTTTATTATCTAAATACTTATCAAAGTCGCTTATCAAAGTCGCTGGAGAATGGCACTAGTTGTTCGTATTTTTGAGGCGAAGAAATTAATTCTCGGTAACAATACACGGAAGCAATTCTACTGATTAGCAAGTAAGGATGATAAAGGAAATAAATATTTCATTCATGATCTTCCAAACGGTTACAAGGGAGTTCGTGATTACAGTAATAAGGAAAGACGAACAAAGCTGAGACTTTATATTTAATGTAACCCTATTGCATACTAACCCTACGCTAGAATATCTTCATAATCAAAGGAGAAAGGCGGGGCTAGAATAACACTTCTACCCTTCATCCATCACTTCCTCAATGGTGGTTCCACGCCAGACCAGATCGAGAGACAGGGAAGCAATCCCTAGAGAAATTATTCCACGCAATCTCGAAGGCAACATTCTTCAAGAAACATCTTGAAGAAGTGGAGATCGAGTGCGGGAAATCTCCTCCAGCAGTCGACCCACTATCCAACCGGGTGGAGCGACAGGATACAGGAGTTCGAACCAGTCTCAAATGGTTGGAATCAGAGAGAGCTGGTCGCCTGCCGGTACCCCAGTCGCAATCCTTTTCGCCTGTCGATACCCTAGTCGAAATTATCCCCCATATAGGGACGCCGAAGAGATCGAAAAAAAAGAGTTCGAGTCCGAATCTCGAACGCTTTTGTTGGTGAGATCGAATGGAACATAAAGATGGTCGATGGAGGTAAAAATACAACCATATTGATCGAACGAAATGTTTACAGACAAGTAAAAAATATGAAGATAAATTCAGAGGTATTTATAGGGGGAAAGAATTCCGTATCAACGGTGTAGATCTCTTCAGATGAACGGTGGCAATGCGTACATTAAAAGCGCTCTGACCGCTCAGATTCCCGACAAATCAGGGACTGTTTTGTTAAAAGAAGACAAGACGTAACGGTAAAAACTCAACCACCAAAGCTGAACAAAACTAATGGCTAAGATACGAGCAATAAATACGCCGACCGTTCCGCTTCCCGAAAATTCAGGAACCATGTGGATAAATGAAGAAAGAGTCAAATTCAATAATGCTCGAAATACGTATAGTTTAAATTCCGGCCGTCAAAGAGAGTCACAAAGAAAAATTCGGACTATAACTGATCAAGGAAGCATTATCAATAACTCGTCTAAAGAGGGACCAAGATCGGTAAAGAGCTTTATTTAAGCAGATAAGAACGATTGTACAAGATTAATCAAGAAGTTATTATTTCCAAAGTTTGATACATTGAGGAGTTACAAGTTACAAAGATATCAACTCCTATTATATATCGGGCTAATCTCTTAATGCTGGTACATTTTATAATTCTACAAACATCTACAAAGACTAATCTCTATATCCGAACGAGAAAGGGACATCATGGCCACCCAATCCTATGAAATTTTCAGCGGACGATAATGTCCTTATTCGAATAGGAGGAGCCCATTGAAATAACTGGCTTATTCCTTTGTTTATGATGCTTCGAAGGAGGGAGGGGTAATACATCCCTTTCTAGGTGTAATGTGAATACTTTTTGAGGACCCTGATCCCCGAAACATCAACCCCTCACATCTTCGAAAAGAACCGAGCAAACCGACGAACATCCTCACAAAACTTAATGCTTGAATCTCTCCTCAGCTATAAAAGGTCGAGGGAGCTGCTTGGGTCGTGGATGGTCAGCAATAAGGCTATTTGGCCTCCAAGGTCAGGATAACGTTCGCCTGCAGGTATCCTAGTCGAGGTGAAAATACTAACCAGCCTGATATCCACAAAGTAAGTCCTAACTCGAAATTCAAAACGTTGGGCCATGCAACAAGATCTTTTCACCAGCATGCTCGAAGGAATCTGTTTTCAAATAATCTTATAAGGATACAAAACGAAAGACCCCATTTATAGATACAAATTTCAAAAGTCCGACGGTTAGCAGAAAACAAAAGGAACGATCAAGATCAAAAGACTGTTACGCTTCCCGAGAGTTTGAGCGGGAAAAGAAGATTATCTGATTTTGGGAAATAAGCAAGACTAATATATCAAGATCGAAAATCCCGACGGTCGGGACCTAAAATTCGAACAAAGAAATCCGAGAAAATAAATACATTATTACAAACCATAGAGGATAAAATGTCTGAAATTATTCATGATCACACAGAAGTAAAAATAATATAGCCATACAGCAAGTCTGGATAAACAAAAGACAACATCTAGAGAAGCTTATTGTCAGAGAAAATCTTCCGAAGCTCAGCATTACGAGCCTCATATCCCGCTCCATATCCACGATCGTAAGCCTCCTTTTCACGACGCTCGAAGTCTCGTTTCTCCTGCTCGTGAAGACTTTTCAGTTTCTCGAGCTCCTCGTTCATTTTCTTGTGGAGTTCTTCTCCCTGATCTTTAGCAGCTTTTTCTCTCTCTAAGGCAAGCTTCTCCTCAGAGACACGGTCGTATTCGATTTTCTTCTTCTCCAGCTCAAGGGAAAAAGCAGCACGCTGATTTGATTCCCGCTCAGCAAACGTTTTAAGTTCGATAAAATTTTGTCCGGCCTATCGAAAAGATTGGCAACGTTAAACTTAAAAAAAAAATATATATAATAATAAAAAATTTATATATATATATTGTTAAAACCTGAAACAGGAAGTGCGTCCCAGACTCGAACAACTCCTCTATACTTCTCTCCTTGGACATGTCGGTTTCGGAAGAAGTAAAATTAACTTGCAGCAGACTATCCATGGGATCAGCCTTAGAAGCGGACCCATCTTTCGACTCCTCGGGCGGGGAAGGAGTAGCTTTCGGAGGAGCGAAATCAACGAGGGGTTCGGAAGTATTATCAATTTATAAAGCTTCAGCAGAAGCCCCTCCACCAATTTCTACCTTGGGTTTTTTGCTAAGGTTTCCTGTGGGGGGAATGAGTGAAGAATCATCAGAGGGTGGTTTGCTACCGATAACCAGGTTCTGCAAAGCTTCGATGGGAGTGACACCATCGGAATAAGGCCTTTAATTCGAAGAAGGAACGGGAGTTTTTTCTCTGACAGGATCTTCACTCGAAGAATCGACAATTTTTGGGGAAGAACCCCCGAGAGCATGTTGGGATATGGCTCGATTTGTCAGACAACAAAGTGCGGAATTTAAAATTTTTCGAGTCATCCAATGATCCCATAAAAGAAGTCTCCATATTATGTATACAAAAACTTAAACAAAAACGCACACAATGAATTAACAAAGGGGGTTTTTGCGATATACCTCACCACAGGCAAGGTGGTGGAAACCTCCGGCTTCGTTTCTGAATCTGATCTGGTTCACAGGAGTGATCCAAGTGTCTCACCTCCAGGGATAGTCCACACCAATTGGATTCTGGCAACACCTCAAGATCTTAGGCTCAGAACTCGATTCAGGAGATATGTTATTGCAGGATTGTGTTGAATCTCTTGACAGATCAAGATCTAACACAATGGAACAGGGAGTGTACGGCGGCGGCACCAAGAAACCCACGGCAGCAGGTGGCGGCGGCTTATGGTGGCGGCGGCGACAGCTAGGGTTTCTAGCTTGAAGGGGGCGGCGCTACTTAGGGCAAAAGGAGGCTAGGGTTTTCTTTCTTAGGTGTTAGCTTTTGAGCTCAAGTAGATCCCCTTTTATAGACTCCTTCTGACCTAGGTTTGCAAGACTCCTTATGGGCTTTAATTAATAGAAGCCCATGTCTTGCAATCCTTTATTTAATTAAGTACTTTAATTAAATGCCCAGTCCAATTAAATCAATATTTCTTTTAATTAACTAGCAACTCAATTATTAATTAAGTTAGCCAATTAATTAACCTCTCACTTGAATTAAATACTTTTAATTCATTCAATTGATTTAATTACCTTTAAATCAATTAATTCCTTTCATGTCCTTTTATAACAGTCACCGTCCAATTGTATTGTGTGTGACCCTCTGGGTTCACCATCAATTGGCAGCAGGCCCACAAATCCTTCGTGATTTAATTTATGAACAATAAATTGTTCCGGTCAATTAAACAACCTTTAATTGACCACTCCTAGAATTAAATCCTCTATTAATTCAGGAGTACCCACACTTCATGGTCGATGTCTAGCCACAAGCCCATGAAGCCCAATTTCAGGTGAATTGATATTTGTGAACCTCGTCTCATATAATTGCCATGTACATACGGTCCTTCTATCGACTAATATTCCCGATCAAGACTTAGGGTGTGTGAATTGATCGGCACCTCTAAATTTGTCTCGATAGCTATACTTTCTAATTCAGGATAATATACCTTTGTGACCTTCTAAATTTGGAAACCCCTTTTCAAATCCTTCACCGACTGCGGCCGCAGATTCCTTGGATATATTATCTAAGAATCGTATAGGAAATTCTCTCACCCATTACAGTGAGTCAATAGATTCCATATCGTTACTAACCACTCGCGTACATGTCCATATGTGATGGTAATGGTCCTAAGGTCAGCCAAAACGCAGCGGAAACAAAAATTTTGATCGGGGACAAATAGGCCCAAAAATGCAACTACTTTGCAAGAAAACCTTGGAGACCTTCTACCATTACTATCCTAGGATCATCATGCATTCAAAATTCATATTAGAAGGAAAGATATCAAGTCATACCTCTCCCAATCTTGGGAGGTGAAGAGCCGCAAAGAATCGGGACAAGCAAGTAACACCCGAAACCTTCAAGAACCTCTAAGCTCACGGGTTCAACACCTCCAAGCTAGAATCTCCTCCTATAAGACTTCTTTCTTCAAGATCCTCAAGAATATCCACACCAAGATCTCCAAGTGTAGATCCTCCAAAGCTAGCCCACACACACAAGTGATAGCACTTAAGGAGTAAAGAAGATGAACTAGATCTTGCAAATACACCCTCAATCTATTAGCTAGAATGAAGTAGTACTTGAATCAAGTTAGAAACTTGATGAAGGAAGAGAAAGAGATGAAGAAAACAACTTTTCTTTCTAGGGTTTGAGAGAAATCCGAACACACACTAAAAGGTGTAGTGTGTGTTTTTGTCTTGCTACTTATACCTCTAATGAATGAAGGCAACATCTTATCTTTTATGTGTGTACATTATTCAATGTAGTTTATTGTTGGATCAAATCCACCAATAAGACTTGTAGCTTTATTGTGCTTCCCAAGCACACTTCTTGAGCTTCCCAAGCACACTACTTTTGATACAAGTTAGTGGTGGGGGCCACCACTAACTCTTGATAAGATATTTATTTTTCTCTCTTGTATATATATATCACATATATATATTAACATTATATCATATCATATATGATCATCTCATAAGACCAATTTAGATTGGTCATGGGTTAATTGGACATTTATTTCCCAATTAATAAATCCAATCTCTAATTCAAAATTAGAAACCCATTTATTTCTTCCTTCAATTAATTAGACCCTTCTAATTAATTTCTACTAAATTAATTTAACACTTAAATTAATAGAGTCCTTTAATTAATTAATCTCCATTAATTAATTACTACTTCTTGTCAAATCCAATTTGACCTTTAATAGATTGAACTAAGTTGCATCTTGTGCTATTGTGTGTGGCCCCTTGGGTTCACCATCAATTAGCCGTGGGCTCACAAACCATTTGTGATTTAATTAAAAAGATTAATTAAACTACTTTTAATCAATCACTCTTAGATATGATCTCATCAAATCTAGAGTACCCAACACTCGAGGTAGTCGTCTAGTCACAGTCGACGAGTCCTAACTAATGATGAATAAAAAGTGTGAACCTTTCTTGAATTGATCTCATCAATCCTCTTATGCATACCATGCACGTACGCTCCTTCCAATAACTTATTTCCCGATCGAGGCCTAGGACATGGAGTCCAACGGATTCCTATTAGCCTTGATAACTATGCGTCTTTATTCTCTATGGTGATTCCTTTTAGTGATTACCCATTTGGAAACTCCCTTTCCAAATCTAACATCACTCACTTCGGCCGAAGATTCCCGGAATCAATCCATACAAAAGAATGCATAGGAAATCGCCAACCACATCACGGTGGGAATTAATGGATCCTTTATTGACGTCATTAACCTCACTACGAAGCAATCCATACCCAACGTGAAACTATAATGACTCGCTAATTAGTAGTCGAGTAACACATCAAAGCATAAACGCTCCGCATGAAGTTCACTCTAACGTCTCAAGTCAAAGGACCAATTTACGTACACTATCGTAAGTAGAAGAAATCTTCATCTCCGATAAACTCCTAAGATGAGATTCTTCTTGCTGGGTTTCGACGCGCTTGATCTCATCAAGCCGCCTATGCATTGATATCTACCATATCGATGTCCATGGAACTATCCATCCTCATGCAAAAGAGAATGCATACTCGTGCAAGTCTTACTGAATACAATGATGCCCTGTCTCAATTGTATTCTACGACTTGGAAAGCTTTTAAGATCTTAAACCATAGTAGAACATATTCCATAGAGGGATGCACCATGTTCCATAGTTTCAACGATCTAAGGGCTTCATAAATTGCTTAGATGTATCACAATAATGAAGAATTGCCAATGCGAACTTTTATTGATCATGAATAAGATTGATTACAAGAGTAAACAAGACAACCGATTGGCTTGCAGGGCACTACTCTAACAATCTCCCACTTGCACTAAAGCCAATCGTTCATAACTTTAAGGCCCATCTTAAGGCGATGTCCTTCAAAAGCCTTGATTGGCAATGGTTTAGTCAGTGGGTCCGCCACATTATCTTTCGATTCGACGCGCGCCACTCTCACGTCTCCTCTATCAATGATATCTCGTATCAAATGATATCGCCTCAATACGTGCTTGGATCTTTGATGAGATCTTGGCTCCTTTGCTTGCGCGATGGCTCCATTGTTATCACAGAAGATAGCAATGGGTTCGGTAATGCTAGGAACTACACCCAACTCTTGGATGAAGTTTCGCATCCAAACACCTTCCTTAGCAGCATCACATGCAGCTATGTATTCTGCTTCGGTTGTAGAATCGGCTACAGTTTCCTGTTTGGAACTCTTCCAACTTACTGCACCTCCATTCAAGCAAAATACAAAACCTGACATAGACTTGGAGTCATCTACATCACACTGAAAACTAGAGTCAGTGTGACCTTCAAGTTTTAATTCCCCATTACCATAGACCAAGAACAAATCCTTAGTTCTTCTCAAGTACTTGAGGATTGCTTTTACGGCACTCCAGTGACTCTCACCTGGATTGGATTGAAAGCGGCTTGTGACACTAAGAGCTTGTGCCACATCCGGCCTAGTACATAGCATGGCGTACATTATGCTCCCTATAGCGGACGCATAAGGTATCTTTGACATCCTTTCTCTTTCATCGTCAGTCTTGGGAGACATCGACTTGGAGAGATGGATT
Source organism: Penstemon eatonii (assembly GCA_038501285.1). Classification (NCBI taxonomy): domain Eukaryota; kingdom Viridiplantae; phylum Streptophyta; class Magnoliopsida; order Lamiales; family Plantaginaceae; genus Penstemon; species Penstemon eatonii. The sequence continues at coordinate 16,753,364 of CM076712.1, read as the reverse complement.
CCATGTCGCATTGGAAGAAACCCTTTCTTCGAATCATCCATACTAAACCTCTTTAGTATCTTTTCTATGTACAACATTTGGGATAGCCCTAGCAACCTTTTAGATCTATCTCTATAGATCCGTATTCCCAATACAAAGGAAGCTTCTCCCAAATCTTTCATGGAGAATTTTGTAGATAACCATGCTTTAGTCTTCTCTAATATTCCTACTTCATTCCCAATGAGAAGAATATCATCGACATAAAGCACTATAAACTCTATCGAGCTCCCACTAACCTTCTTGTACACACAAGGTTCATAGATGTTCTTGATGAAGCCAAACGATTTGACTGTCTCATCAAAACGCTTGTTCCAATTTCGGGATGCTTGTTTAAGTCCATAAATGGACCTTTGCAGTTTGCAAACCTTTTGCTCACTATATTTGGGTGTGAAACCTTTTGGTTGCTCCATATAAATTTCTTCTTCAATGTCTCCATTGAGAAAAGCGGTTTTCACATCCATTTGCCATATCTCATAGTCGTACCATGCTGCTATGGCAAGCAAGATCCGAATGGACTTCGGCATGGCCACCGGTGAGAAGGTTTCCTCAAAGTCGATGCCCGGCCTTTGAGTGTATCCCTTCGCTACTAGCCTTGCCTTGTAGGTCGACACCTCTCCATTTACTCCAAGCTTTCGCTTATAGATCCACTTGCAACCAACGGGTACTACTCCCTTTGGTGGATCCACCAAGGTCCATACCTTGTTTGAGTACATGGAGTCCAATTCGGCTCTCATGGCTTCACGCCATTTTCCCGAATCTATGTCCAACATAGCTTCTTCATAAGTCCTTGGATCAACATCCAATTGCCCCGTTTCATGTATCAATCCAAACCGTTCGGGTTGTTTACGTTCACGAGTGGACCTACGAAGTTGATGTGTACTAGTGGATTCCTCATTACTCTCATTTGTTTCCATCTCTTGTGGTGATTCATTCGTCTCACGAATTTCCTCCAATTCTATCTCCACCTTCTCATTATCAAGAAGACGTTCTTCCAAGAAAATGGCGTTCCTAGAAACAAACACATTTTGTTCCTTAGGATCATAGAATTGATATCCAATAGACTCTCTAGGATATCCCGCAAATTTGCATAAGGTGGACTTGGCTTCCAACTTATCTCCCACTAGCTTCTTGACATAAGCGGGAGACCCCCAAATTCTCATGAATTTATAAGAGGGTGCTTTGCCGAACCACATCTCATGAGGTGTCTTAGGCACAGTTTTCGAAGGTACTACGTTTAGTATCTTCGAAGCTGTAAGAAGAGCCAAACCCCAAAAGCTTCTAGGTAAATCCGTGAAACTCATCATGGATCGAACCATGTCCAACAGGGTTCTATTCCTTCTCTCCGATATTCCGTTCAATTGAGGAGTACCCGGAGGAGTCCACTTTGAGAGAATCCCATTCTCTTTCAAATAACCGAGGAATTCGCTACTCAAGTATTCTCCACCTCGATCGGATCGAAGTGACTTAATACTTTTACCAAGTTGCTTTTCTACTTCATTTCGAAACTCTTTGAACTTTTCAAAAGCTTCGGACTTATGTGTTAAGAGATACACATATCCATACCGTGAATGATCATCGGTAAAGGTTATGAAGTACTTATAACCTCCTCGAGCACTAACACTTAGTGGTCCACATATATCCGTATGGATCAAATCCAAAGTGCTTGAAGCACGTTCCGGTTTCCCAGAAAATGGCAATTTGGTCATTTTTCCCTTTAAGCAAGATTCGCAAGTTGGGAAATCATCTAAGTCCACTATTTCTAGAGACCCATTTGACACCAACCTTTGAATCCTCTTCTTGGAAATATGTCCAAGTCTAGCATGCCATAGATATGCGGAGTTGTCGTTATTTGCCTTTCGTTTCTTAATATTATCGTGAACATGCAATATAGTATTAGATGTTCTGGACGTTTCAAGATTATACAATCCATTAGCTAGTGTACCTTTTGCATATAAAGAACCATTCTTTGAAATGCTAAAAATTCCATTCATAATGGTAAAACAAAAACCTTCTTGATCCAAAACAGGAATGGAAATAAGGTTCTTGATTAAAGTAGGTACATAGAGACAATCTCTAAGGACTAGCTTACAATGTCCTACATCTAGTTCTACGTCCCCTATTGCTTCGGCTGCAACTTTTGCACCATTGCTCAAGCGGAGAATCCAATCCTCGGGTTTAAGGGGCCTTGTTGTTCTCATCACCTGTTTGTCATTACAAAGGTGAGAACCACAAGCGGTGTCCAACACCCAATTAAGATTATTCACGGAAATATTAACTTCAACGAAAAATATACCTTGATTCTTATTTGGGACAGTTTTAAGGTAAAGAGGACAATTCCTCTTCCAATGCCCTTCTTTATTACAATGGAAACAAATACCCTTAGGCACCTTTCCCTTCGCAACTTTAGGAGTAGCCTTAAGAGGCTTCTTGTCCTTAGAGGAACTTTTCCCCTTCTTTTTCTTCCCCTTTGCCTTTCGGCCCTTGGAAGAAATGGGAGCTAACATCACATGTTTCTCCTTTACTATCGAGCTTTCCGCCGTGTGAAGCATATTAACAAGTTCATGAAGTCCAACTTCCATGTTATGCATGTTAAAGTTCATCACAAAGTTGTCAAATGAGCGGGGCAATGATTGAAGGATCAAATCCATATAGAGTTCATTGTCCATAACCACGTTAAGATGAGCAAGCTTTTCGATGAGTCCAATCATTTTAAGCCCATGCTCACGGACCGATGAACCCTCAATCATGCGAGCTTGGAAAAGCTCCTTACTTGCCAAGTAACGTTCTTGCCGACCCGGAGTCGAGTACAACTCGGACAAGTGAAGGTGGATATCCAAAGCATGAGACATGTTCTCATGTTGCTTTTGAAGCTCACTTGACATTGAGGCTAACATGAGGCAACGGGCTTGAAGATCATCTTCGACCCATTTGTCAAAGGTGGCCCGCTCCTCATCCGATGAATCAGTCGGTAAAGCCATAGGAGGTGGGGCGGTAAGGACATAGCTCCTTTTCTCAGAATCGAGAACAATGCGAAGGTTGCGGAGCCAATCGGAGTAATTTGGCCCGGTGAGTTTGTTTGAGTCAAGTATCAAATGAAGTAGGTTCTTTGCCATTTTAAAACACTTTTAAATTTACAAAGGCGAAAAAGATTATGTTTAGCGTTCATTCAATTTTTCAATATACTTTATGATCTTGGACTTCTAACCATAAAGGTCTCCCACTATTTTATCGAATCCCATGCCCCCACATGGTAAACGAGAAATCAAATTTCTTAGTAGGTCTCAAAGTCCTAAAGACATTTTCCACACCCACGACTCGTGAGACATGTGGTCAATTCAATAGGTAGGCAACAAATTGCCAATCGTTTCTACCAAACGACCTTTGAGAATATTTTGCCTCGCTTTTCGTATGGACCCACGACTCGTGCGACATCCATATTAATAAACGTTCAGTCTACACCATCAATCTTGATAAGACATACCCCAATCATGGACGTTCCACGACTCGTGAGACAACGCCATGACCCAAATATGCCCTACCCTTGGCACTTTAACTCGTGCATCAAGGAAACAATCATATTGCTCTAATTACACCCGTTCCACGACTCGTGAGACAACGGATGAACCGAATACAACTCATGACCGAGCCCTATTGATGGAAGGCATGGACTACGAAAACTCGCTTGCCCATTATGACTTAATTATTAAACTCGATTGGGTCGAGTGGAGGTTTTTAATTATTTGAAGTTGCAAGATCTCACCAAATTTTAGTTATTTATCTTTGTTAGGTGATCTATCCTAACATGCATCACATACATCAAATGGATAAAATACCAACAAAGCATAAACGGCCCTAGCATGCTCCTATCGCGTGGTGGATGATCATGGGCCGATCCTATGCGGTCCATTCCGAGCCAAGGAATGTCCCAATTGGTCAATCTAGGGTAAGTAAACAAATGGAAATAGAATCCTATTCTATTACATATGCATCACCATGCATACATGGCCTTCAAGGTCTTCAAGTCCTTCAAGACCTTCACAAGTCCTTCAAGTCCTTCATCTTGAATAAACCTCACAACCTAACGCCTACTCTCTTTACATTGACATAAGTCAAGAAATAAGAGGCATGCAAGCCCCATTTAATTACAAACCCAAATCATCAAATGAATTACAAGATTAATATCCAATCACATAAGGTCAAGGCCACTAGATCATCCACCCATACATTCATCACACAAATGGGCATCGATAAAGTAAATTTACCAAGAAGATTATCTACCAATTTCTAAAGGATTAAGGCATGTTCATTGTGGTGTCCCAATTTAATGAGACCAAAGAACACAAATTTAGATAACTTGATGTAGGAGCTCGATAGGTGTTTGAATTTCGGTTTTATGACCAATCCGGCTCATCCTAAAGTTATCCATAAGTAAAGAGGCTTACCCACAGCCCTACATCACCTTAGGAAACCGTAGGACTCACAAGATTTAGGCAATTTTACCGGTGGGTGCGATTGTTCCACTACAACCCGGCACTTACGGTCTTTTCACCAAAAACCAATTTTCAAACTTAAACCACCCTTACTCCACACATCCCTATATCCAATAAAGTGTTCATAAACATTATCTAACCATAATCAACCACAAAAACAGCCCCTAAATCCGAAAGCAAATCAGTTGATGCACTTCAAATTTTAACAAACCGTTTTCACCAAAACGTAAGGAAACATTCATAACACTTATGAATCACGAATATAATATGAAATAGCATGATTTGGCTCTGATACCACTTGATGGTAATGGTCCTAAGGTCAGCCAAAACGCAGCGGAAACAAAAATTTTGATCGGGGACAAATAGGCCCAAAAATGCAACTACTTTGCAAGAAAACCTTGGAGACCTTCTACCATTACTACCCTAGGATCATCATGCATTCAAAGTTCATATTAGAAGGAAAGATATCAAGTCATACCTCTCCCAATCTTGGGAGGTGAAGAGCCGCAAAGAATCGGGACAAGCAAGTAACACCCGAAACCTTCAAGAACCTCTAAGCTCACGGGTTCAACACCTCCAAGCTAGAATCTCCTCCTATAAGACTTCTTTCTTCAAGATCCTCAAGAATATCCACACCAAGATCTCCAAGTGTAGATCCTCCAAAGCTAGCCCACACACACAAGTGATAGCACTTAAGGAGTAAAGAAGATGAACTAGATCTTGCAAATACACCCTCAATCTATTAGCTAGAATGAAGTAGTACTTGAATCAAGTTAGAAACATGATGAAGGAAGAGAAAGAGATGAAGAAAACAACCTTTCTTTCTAGGGTTTGAGAGAAATCCGAACACACACTAAAAGGTGTAGTGTGTGTTTTTGTCTTGCTACTTATACCTCTAATGAATGAAGGCAACATCTTATCTTTTATGTGTGTACATTATTCAATGTAGTTTATTGTTGGATCAAATCCACCAATAAGACTTGTAGCTTTATTGTGCTTCCCAAGCACACTTCTTGAGCTTCCCAAGCACACTACTTTTGATACAAGTTAGTGGTGGGGGCCACCACTAACTCTTGATAAGATATTTATTTTTCTCTCTTGTATATATATATCACATATATATATTAACATTATATCATATCATATATGATCATCTCATAAGACCAATTTAGATTGGTCATGGGTTAATTGGACATTTATTTCCCAATTAATAAATCCAATCTCTAATTCAAAATTAGAAACCCATTTATTTCTTCCTTCAATTAATTAGACCCTTCTAATTAATTTCTACTAAATTAATTTAACACTTAAATTAATAGAGTCCTTTAATTAATTAATCTCCATTAATTAATTACTACTTCTTGTCAAATCCAATTTGACCTTTAATAGATTGAACTAAGTTGCATCTTGTGCTATTGTGTGTGGCCCCTTGGGTTCACCATCAATTAGCCGTGGGCTCACAAACCATTTGTGATTTAATTAAAAAGATTAATTAAACTACTTTTAATCAATCACTCTTAGATATGATCTCATCAAATCTAGAGTACCCAACACTCGAGGTAGTCGTCTAGTCACGGTCGACGAGTCCTAACTAATGATGAATAAAAAGTGTGAACCTTTCTTGAATTGATCTCATCAATCCTCTTACGCATACCATGCACGTACGCTCCTTCCAATAACTTATTTCCCGATCGAGGCCTAGGACATGGAGTCCAACGAATTCCTATTAGCCTTGATAACTATGCGTCTTTATTCTCTATGGTGATTCCTTTTAGTGATTACCCATTTGGAAACTCCCTTTCCAAATCTAACATCACTCACTTCGGCCGAAGATTCCCGGAATCAATCCATACAAAAGAATGCATAGGAAATCGCCCAACCACATCACGGTGGGAATTAATGGATCCTTTATTGACGTCATTAACCTCACTACGAAGCAATCCATACCCAACGTGAAACTATAATGACTCGCTAATTAGTAGTCGAGTAACACATCAAAGCATAAACGCTCCGCATGAAGTTCACTCTAACGTCTCAAGTCAAAGGACCAATTTACGTACACTATCGTAAGTAGAAGAAATCTTCATCTCTGATAAACTCCTAAGATGAGATTCTTCTTGCGGGGTTTCGACGCGCTTGATCTCATCAAGCCGCCCACTCATATGCATTGATATCTACCATATCGATGTCCATGGAACTATCCATCCTCATGCAAAAGAGAATGCATACTCGTGCAAGTCTTACTGAATACAATGATGCCCTGTCTCAATTGTATTCTACGACTTGGAAAGCTTTTAAGATCTTAAACCATAGTAGAACATATTCCATAGAGGGATGCACCATGTTCCATAGTTTCAACGATCTAAGGGCTTCATAAATTGCTTAGATGTATCACAATAATGAAGAATTGCCAATGCGAACTTTTATTGATCATGAATAAGATTGATTACAAGAGTAAACAAGACAACCGATTGGCTTGCAGGGCACTACTCTAACAATACGCACCCAACCTAGGCATGTTATGACCAAGCTACGTGGCCTATACCTAGATCTAAGTACGCACTTTCATGCACCGAATTCGCCCTAGTACCTCAAGTCAAAGGACTAAATCGTACACTATTATATTCCTTGAGAAACATCCCATCACCGATATGCGTCATGCGCTTCCACAATGGGTTTCTCTGTTCGGGTCGTTCGATGCGTTCAATCTTCCATTGAACCACCTACTCGTATGCACTGGACTCAAATTCCTTGCTCATGAAACACTACAAATTCACTCCATGTGAATCATGCATACTCGTACAAGTCTTTGCGATTCCTACGATACCCCGTCTCGTTTTGGAATCTACGACTTGGAACACTTTTAAGATTACGACCTTTGAGACTGTTTCATGATTGCACTCAGTACTGAAGTGAATCGTCCCATAGTCAGATGTAATCTAAGGGTTTCAACCAATCGCTTAAATGTATTCGCGAAAATGAAGTTGGCCATTGTTTATCCTTATACATATATAAATAAACATGCGTATTATTATAAAATCAAAGATCGTTTCATACAGGATAGATCTATTACAAGCTAACATAACTGGCTTGCAGGGCACTATCCTATCAATCTCCCACTTGCCCTAAAGCCATTCACCTATGGTTCTAAGACCCATCTTCTCTAGATGACTATCGAACGCCTTTTGTGAAAGTGGCTTAGTTAGTGGGTCAGCTATGTTGTCTTCCGATTTGACATACTCCATGTGCATGTCTCCTCTACCAATGATCTCCCTGATCACATGGTATTTCCTCTGTACGTGTTTGGATTGATGGTGTGATCTTGGCTCCTTCGCTTGAGCTATCGCCCCGTTGTTGTCACAGAAGACGACTACAGGTTCAGCAATGCTAGGAACAACATACAGTTCTTGGATGAAGTTTTTCATCCATACACTTTCTTTTGCTGCATCTGATGCTGCAATATATTCTGCTTATGTGGTTGAATCAGCAGTGGTAGACTGTTTACAGCTCTTCCAACTAACTGCTCCACCATTGATGCGGAATATGTATCCAGAGTTGGATTTAAAGTCATCCACGTCAGACTGGAAACTCGAATCAGTGAATCCTTCAAGTTTCAGTTCTCCACTACCACCGTAGACCAAAAACATATTCTTAGTCCTTCGCAGGTACTTTAGGATTGCTTTTACGGCAGTCCAGTGCTCTTCGCCTGGATTTGACTGATAGCGGCTCGTTACACTTAGAGCGTGTGCTATGTCTGGTCGAGTACATAACATCGCATACATTATGCTCCCTATAGCAGAGGCATAAGGTATGAGAGACATTCTCGTCTTTTCTTCGTTGGTTGTAGGGCACATAGACTTAGAAAGAGAGATACCATGTCTCATTGGAAGCAATCCTCTCTTGGATTCTTCCATCTTGAATCTTTTCAAGATTGTGTTAATGTACTGAGATTGGGAGAGTCCAATCATCTTCTTCGATCTATCCCTATAGATACGTATTCCCAATACGTAAGATGCGTCTCCCATATCTTTCATAGAGAACTGCGCGGATAACCACGCTTTAGTCTGCGCCAACATTTTGACATCGTCTCCGATCAGTAAAATGTCATCGACGTACAAAACAATGAATTGTACCGTGCTCCCACTATTCTTCTTGTACACACAAGGTTCATATACATTTTTGATGAAGCCAAATGCCTTGACCGTCTCATCAAATCGTATGTTCCAGGTTCGGGATGCCTGTTTGAGGCCATAGATTGACCTTTGAAGTTTACACAATTTGTGCTCACTTCCTTTGGACGCAAAACCTTCAGGTTGTTGCATAAAGATCTCCTTGTCAATGTCTCCATTGAGGAAGGCGGTCTTTACGTCCATTTGCCATATCTCATAATCATGCCACGCGGCAATGGCAAGCAATATCCGAATGGATTTGGACATCGCTACGGGAGAGAAGGTTTCCTCATAGTCTATTCCAGGCCTTTGAGAATACCCCTTCGCCACTAAGCGTGCCTTGTGAGTTAAAACCTCTCCATTCATTCCAAGCTTACGCTTGAAGATCCATTTGCATCCTACAGGGATAGTTCCCTCAGGTGGATCGACCAAGGTCCAAACCTTGTTGGAATGCATGGAATCCATTTCGGATTGCATGGCTTCGAGCCACGCACCCGAGTCTATGTCTGACATCGCTTCTTGATAGGTCTTTGGATCACTATCAACTCTTTCATTTTCGTGAATGAAACCAAATCGCTCTGGCTCCTTACGAATTCGATCAGACCTTCGAAGAGTAGGTGTACTAGTAGGTTCAGTAAATTCTGGTTCAGCTCCCACTGTTTGTGGGGATGGGTCCGATTCCTTGACTTCATCAAGTTCTACGATTGTCCCATTTCGGTTGGAGAGGAAATCCTCTTCCAAGAAGTGGGCGTTCCTAGATACGAACGTATTACGTTCTTTAGGATCGAAGAACAGGTATCCAATGGATTCCTTTGGATACCCCACAAATTTGCACAAACTGGATCTACTATCTAGCATATCTCCCTTCTTGTTCTTTACATACGCAGGAGATCCCCATACTCGTAAGTACGAATACACGGGTGCCTTACCATACCATACTTGGTGCGGTGTTGTTGGCACTGACTTCGAAGGTACTATGTTTAGTATCTTCGATGCAGTTAATAGGGCCAAGCCCCAAAACGAAAAGGGAAGGTCAGCGAAGCTCATCATGGAACGAACCATGTCTAACAAAGCTCGGTTCCTCCGCTCGGACACTCCATTGAGTTGGGGCGTCCTAGAGGGAGTTCGCTGGGCGAGAATTCCATTCTCTTTTAGATAATCAAGGAATTCTTGGCTTAAGTACTCTCTACCTCTATCAGAACGAAGTGCTTTAATACTATGCCCAAGTTGATTCTCAACTTCCATTCGAAACTCTTTGAATTTCTCAAAAGTTTCGGATTTGTGTTTCATAAGATACACATATCCATAACGACTAAAATCGTCGGTGAATGTTACGAAGTAAGAGAATCCTCCTCTCGCATTGACACTCAATGGTCCACAAACGTCAGTATGGATTAAATCCAATGTTTGCTTGGTTCGCTCGGGATTCCCTGTGAAGGGTGATTTGGTCATCTTTCCTTTGAGACAAGATTCGCAAGTTGGGAGTTCATCCAAGTTCTTTATTTCAAGAGCCTTAGAGGAAACCAACTTTTGAATCCTACTCTTGGAAATATGTCCAAGTCTAGCGTGCCAAAGTTGTGGAGTTTGATTATCATATTTTCTTTTCCTAGATTGAATGTGCATGACGTCGGATTTAACAGGTTCTAGGGAATAAAGACCATCCATCAAAGTACCACAAGTATACATTAAACCGCTTTTAAATATGCAAAAAGATCCATTTTGAATGGAAAAATTAAAACCATCAATGTCTAGCATTGGTATAGAAATGATGTTCTTAATTATCGTTGGTACGTACAGACAATCCCTTAAAACCAAAGTAAAATTTCCTAAAACCAATTCGACGTCCCCAATAGCCTCAGCGGCGATCCTAGCTCCGTTTCCAAAACGCAGGATTCTATCCCCGGGCTTCAGGTATCTTACTGCTCCCATCACCTGCAAATCATTGCAGATATGAGAACTTGCCGCGGTGTCTAACACCCACGATGCACAGTTAATAGAAATATTAACTTCAACCAAGAAAATACCTTTGGCTACCATTTTCAACTTTAGGTAGTCTGGGCAGTTCCTTTTCCAGTGCCCTGCTTTCTTGCAGTGGAAACATTCGTCTTCTGGGCTTTTGCGCTTCTTTTGAATCACCTTGGTGATTGCCTTCGAAGAAACACTTTTCTTCTTCTTCTTACCTCTCTTAGGCTTTGCAGCCTTCGATTGGTATGCAATCATCACCGGCTTCTCTTTCTTGAGAGTCGATTCTGCCGTTTCTAACAAATTGGTCAGTTCGTGAAGAGCGAGGGTTCTATCCTCCATGTTGAAGTTCAACACGAACTGGTCAAAAGAACGGGGCAGCGTATGGAGGAGGAGGTCAGTGCTAAGATCAGCGTGCAAGTCTACTTCCAATCGCCCCAGTTTTTCAACCAGGTTGATGAAACGTAGACAGTGATCCTTGACACTGCTTCCCTCAGCCATCTTGAGATGAAACAACTCCTTAGTGGTCGCGAACCTTTCGGTACGAGACCTTTCTCCAAACATCTGTTGGAGGTGGAGAAGTATATCTCTAGCAAGCGGTATTGCAGCATGCTGTTTCTGCAGTTCATTCGACATCGAGGCTAGCATGAGACATCGAACCTGAAGATCATCATCAACCCTTTTAGCATGGGCGGTTCATTGTTCCTCACTAGCTCGTGCTACGGGTGCAGCAGGCATGGGTGTGTCGAGCACATAGCTTCGTCGCTCGGAGTCGAGCACGATTCTGAGATTTCTCAGCCAGTCAACAAAGTTTGAGCCATTCAAGTTGTTTGCGTCGAGGATAACAGATAATGGATTCTTAGACATTGTACTTAATATCTACAAATGGAAAGAAGACAACATTTAGCTAACTGATCTTATGCCTAATACTTATAATTATCGAATTTGGACTTGTTTTTCGAAAAAGTTCTCCCACTATTTTATCGAAACAATCACCCCTTTGATTGCTCGGGAATTCTAATTCCTAGTAGGTCTTGACGTCCCAACAGCAATTAATTGCACCCACGACTTGTGGCCATACAACCAATTCCCCAGGTAGGCATACTTATTGCCAATTGTGTTACTCCACAACCTTCAAGCTATTTTGCCTCGGTTTTCACATTTATCTAGCACTGCTACATCATAAATGCTACTAATCGTTAAGTAATACCCATCAATCGTGATAAGCAACGGGCCCGGTCGTGAGTTCTCCGTAACTAGTTATCGGTCGATCCTCACATCCCGACCAGTCCTTATCCTTGTCGAGTTTAGTTAAAAACAAGAGTCAAGGAGTTTTGTGTATTGTCCCTTTCTTTGACTCGGGTGCCAGACTCTGGATCACCTCTATCAATAAGTAGACAACATACACTAGTTCCTATTGATGGAAGGCTTGGATCTTTAAAACTTTATTTTAAATGTACCCAATAGACTTAATATTTAATTCGAGAGGGGGTTTCTGGTTTTGAAAGTTATGCTAACTCTCCTCGAGATCTCATCGATTCAGTTATGCTTTATCTTTTATTACGATCTAGATTCTAGCGCGCAGCTAAATATAAATCGACAAATAAATAAAAGCCATACAAGCCTAGCATGCATACTACCACAATATGTTTTCGATCGGGAGCCTCCTATGTGGGCCATCATCGAGCCAATGATGTTGACCCAATTGGTCAATCTAAAGGGTTCTCAAACAGGCCCTATGCTATTACACATTGTACCATGCATACATGGCCTTCTTATCTTCTTGGGCTCCCACCTTGCTTGTAAATGGGCCTCCATCCTAAACTAGGAAAGCAGTAAAGCCCTATTCTATTACAAAGGCTCAAAGTGGCCCAAAAACAATAATAGGCTCGCAGGCCCAATAAAAAACCAAGCAATAAATTAAACCAATCACATCTACCCTAAGGTCAAGGCTCGTCTCGATCGAAAACCACGTAAACAGTTCACGTAGAGCAAGAAACATGTAAACATCTTTTACTTTCTTCTATCTTAATTTTAAAACATCCTTTTAAAACTAACCTCCTATGATTCTTGCTTTTTAGTCACTACTAATTATGACAAAATAAATATCCGGGTAAACAAAAAATTAATTTTCTGCTCAATTTCAGAATCTGTTTTTCAACTTTTGAAAATTGCATTTTCGCCCCTCAACTTTCGAAAATTGCACTTTGACCCCAAAACTTTTAAAAAGTTACAAAAACACCCCTGGGCAGTTTCGGGCAGCAGACCAGAAAATAAAATTTTGAATTTTGAAAATTTTTTATTTTTCAAATTGACCCCTCAAGTTTCGGTAATTGCAAAACAGCCCCTAAGTTTTCAGAAATTGCAAAACGACCCCAAAAACCGTGCGACCAGAATTGCAAGAACAGTCCAGAATTTTCAAATTTCCAGATTTCAAAAATTTCGAATTTTCAGCCCCAAAAACCCTAATATGCGATTTTTGCCTCAAAAAGTCCTGAAGTTTTCAAAAACTATAAAAACGCCACAGATCTTGAAAAGCAGTTTTACCCAATGATAGATCTAGTCATAACAAACAAGAATCAACTTACAGAACATAATTATCACGTGTTCTCATACATATAATTAAACATATACGGTGAACACAATTATGTTCAGGCTTTTGTATAATAATAATGGAGTTGGCTCTGATACCACTGTTTGGATATGGCTCGATTTGTCAGACAACAAAGTGCGGAATTTAAAATTTTTCGAGTCATCCAATGGTCCCATAAAAGAAGTCTCCATATTATGTATACAAAAACTTAAACAAAAACGCACACAATGAATTAACAAAGGGGGTTTTTGCGATATACCTCACCACAGGCAAGGTGGTGGAAACCTCCGGCTTCGTTTCTGAATCTGATCTGGTTCACAGGAGTGATCCAAGTGTCTCACCTCCAGGGATAGTCCACACCAATTGGATTCTGGCAACACCTCAAGATCTTAGGCTCAGAACTCGATTCAGGAGATTTGTTATTGCAGGATTGTGTTGAATCTCTTGACAGATCAAGATCTAACACAATGGAACAGGGAGTGTACGGCGGCGGCACCAAGAAACCCACGGCAGCAGGTGGCGGCGGCTTATGGTGGCGGCGGCGACAGCTAGGGTTTCTAGCTTGAAGGGGGCGGCGCTACTTAGGGCAAATAGAGGCTAGGGTTTTCTTTCTTAGGTGTTAGCTTTTGAGCTCAAGTAGATCCCCTTTTATAGACTCCTTCTGACCTAGGTTTGCAAGACTCCTTATGGGCTTTAATTAATAGAAGCCCATGTCTTGCAATCCTTTATTTAATTAATTACTTTAATTAAATGCCCAGTCCAATTAAATCAATATTTCTTTTAATTAACTAGCAACTCAATTATTAATTAAGTTAGCCAATTAATTAACCTCCCACTTGAATTAAATAATTTTAATTCATTCAATTGATTTAATTACCTTTAAATCAATTAATTCCTTTCATGTCCTTTTATAACAGTCACCGTCCAATTGTATTGTGTGTGACTCTCTGGGTTCACCATCAATTGGCAGCAGGCCCACGAATCCTTCGTGATTTAATTTATGAACAATAAATTGTTCCGGTCAATTAAACAACCTTTAATTGACCACTCCTAGAATTAAATCCTCTATTAATTCAGGAGTACCCACACTTCATGGTCGATGTCTAGCCACAAGTCCATGAAGCCCAATTTCAGGTGAATTGATATTTGTGAACCTCGTCTCATATAATTGCCATGTACATACGGTCCTTCTATCGACTAATATTCCCGATCAAGACTTAGGGTGTGTGAATTGATCGGCACCTCTAAATTTGTCTCGATAGCTATACTTTCTAATTCAGGATAATATACCTTTGTGACCTTCTAAATTTGGAAACCCCTTTCCAAATCCGTCACCGACTGCTGCCGCAGATTCCTTGGATATATTATCTAAGAATCGTATAGGAAATTCTCTCACCCATTACAGTGAGTCAATAGATTCCATATCGGTACTAACCACTCGCGTACATGTCCATACGCACCCAACCTAGGCATGTTATGACCAAGCTACGTGGCCTATACCTAGATCTAAGTACGCACTTTCATGCACCGAATTCGCCCTAGTACCTCAAGTCAAAGGACTAAATCGTACACTATTATATTCCTTGAGAAACATCCCATCACCGATATGCGTCATGTGCTTCCACAATGGGTTTCTCTGTTCGGGTCGTTCGATGCGTTCAATCTTCCATTGAACCACCTACTCGTATGCACTGGACTCAAATTCCTTGCTCATGAAACACTACAAATTCACTCCATGTGAATCATGCATACTCGTACAAGTCTTTGCGATTCCTACGATACCCCGTCTCGTTTTGGAATCTACGACTTGGAACACTTTTAAGATTACGACCTTTGAGACTGTTTCATGATTGCACTCAGTACTGAAGTGAATCGTCCCATAGTCAGATGTAATCTAAGGGTTTCAACCAATCGCTTAAATGTATTCGCGAAAGATGAAGTTGGCCATTGTTTATCCTTATACATATTTAAATAAACATGCGTATTATTATAAAATCAAAGATCGTTTCATACAGGATAGATCTATTACAAGCTAACAGAACTGGCTTGCAGGGCACTATCCTATCAGAGCAGCCTCGAGCTCTTCATCCAGAATGGACTTGTTGGAACTGCCCTTGTATTGCTTTGAGGAAATGTTTTTATCTTTCTTATTTTCCCCTCCTTTAGGAGCTTTCGGGGAAGACACAGAGGCCTTAGAAGAGGATTTGGAGGGTTTGGCCTCCTTTGCAGGTTTTTGCTCTTTGGTCGAATTTTTATTCTTCAAGCCACCAAATAGCAGTTTGGGATCGATTACCTTGCCTAGTATATTTTCCATGATAAACGGGAAGAGAGTTGAGAAAATTAGAATAATGCAGAATATAGAGGAAGAGCTCCGATCTCTGAAAATATTTTTTGACAAAGAATTGAAGAGATCCTCATATTTATAGGCGCTAGACCCTATAATCACAATAGTGGGATCGACGCGACTTTCAAGAAAGGTTCTATATGGAATAAATAGATATCGAGCATAAAATGCAAAAGATATTGAACCTCAAAAAGCAAATGATGTCTAAATGTTTGTAAGATGGGAATTTACAAGTTACACGAATAAAATCAAAAAGAAAACAAATCCGTTTACAAAAATGGGTTACATGCGTACATATGTTTGACTCGTAACTACAAGACTATGAATCGCCCCCGGCGTGCTCGAACCCAACATTCAGGCCAATGCCGTCTTCGCTGCCGTTGCCTAATGGATTAGTCTGATCAGAGGGTCGATCATCTTCCTTATCCGGTACATCGTCTATGTTGACATCTTCGCTTTTTTCCCCTGAGGCAGAAGGAGGATCGTCGCTGGAACGCTCGAGCAAATCTGGGTTAGGCATCGGAATGCCAAACTCCTCGACTAAGGGGCATAACGATGACTTTTCCAGTTCACAGTTCCTTGGGGTAATGACGAAGCCTTATAGTCCTTTCCTTCGGCATTTTTAAAAGGATTCATATACAGGAGGTACTCTTCCATTTTATCCGCGATCTTCTTGGCTGAAATCAATTGGTGAACCCCCTTATAAAAGATAGTTTGGAGGATTTCGCCAATCCTCATCCGAACTAGGGGATCGAAAACAGGGGAACCAAGAAATTTTCGTATGGCAGGGATCTCCGCCTCTTCTGCCCCTTGAGAATAGGCGCGAGCTGAATCTTGCTTGGTTTGTTCAAGTTCGATCTTAATTCTCTTGAGTTCATCTTCAAGCGCGCTCTTCTCTGTGACTATAGATAATAATTCTTCCTCTGCAGAGGAGGAACGTTTCGTACTTGCTTTCTCCAGCTCTTTCTTCACTTGAGATAATTCTCGGCGACTCTCTGCCAGTTGAGATCGAAGGGTTTGATTGTCAGCAAAAATTTGTGCATATGCGTCATGAGCGTCCTGCGATTCCTGCTCTAGTAGTGCCAAATGATAGGTTTGAAGGGCGAACAAATCCCCGACCTATGAGACATATTCGGGTATCAGCAAAGGTTAGGGACTCTAAAGAAAGAGGAGATAGACAAAAGACAAATTTTCACCTCATGATACGTTCGGGAGAAATCACTCAAAACCTCAAAATCGACTTTGACGGTATGAAGCAGCATATCCCGCTTGAACCGACTAGCCATATAAATTCTAGCGGCTTTGTCTAATTCATTCTCACTACCCACGTCCAGATCGGTTAGAATGGTACCATCTTCAGGTATCCAGCAACCCTGCTACCTCGAAGATGCTCGTCCATAAAATCCGCCACATCAGGCTCCGACCTACCCTCTCGACACGGAACCGATTCAGAACTCGCACCAAAGGGTTTTACCCTCCTTGAGGGTCCCGGATGGTCAGCATTTCTCTTTCGACCCAGAAGCCTCTCATACTCCTGAATACCCAGAATCCGATTCCAGGAATGTTGACTGTAGCCAACGGACGAAAGAGCAGAAGTGTCAGGGGAAAACAGAGTTCGAAGAGGTCCTGCAGTGGCAGAGTTCAAGGAACTCATAGTACCAAGCCCCCTCAGATCGGGAATTGCACTTGGTATATAAACTGAGTTTCCGCCCAAGTTACTACTATCCGCTCTTCTTTCGGAAGTATGTGGTAACGGATAGAAATAAAATGGTTTATCTTCAACCGAACCGATCGCAGACAGTCGGAACTTCTCAACAATTTGACCTGCAGAGGAAATACAAGGCGTGCATGAGTCTAAATTAATGATCTATCATGCCTCAAGATAGGAAAAAGCTAAAAACAAACCCAAAGAAAGAGGGGCAAGAGGCGGAGCGGCAGAAGCTGATGAGCTACCGAACTGAGGAAGGGACCCTTCGAAGGATTGATCGGATACAGGATAAGAATATTTGATTGTTGGGGCAGGATAATCACAGTGCCTCAACCCAGCCAACCGCAAAACACTTTCCTGAATCAGGAGCTTGGTTTGGTAAGGACTGGACCGCAACTGCTCGAGAAACTCATCGAAAATACGGTGGTTGAGTTTCTCTTTAATCCTGCGAGAACCATACGACCAAGAGTTTACCCCGTCCCATCTATACGGTCTCGTTTTCGAGCTACCGTCTGATACTGGAACATCAGGGCCTTTCACAAAAAAGAATCTCCTCTTCCAACATTTGGTCTTTCCCGTTATTATATTCGTAAGGAAAGGCCGCTTCGACCGCTGGCGAATGGACACAAACCCCATATTTGAACCCTTGCACAGGTCCATTTGGAATATTTGCCAAAAATTACTAAAGGAGTCCTCTCCCCCCTTTGCCTCCATAAGAGCGCTGAATGCTACTATATACGCAACAGAGTGCGGGAGAAGCTGAGCGGGGGAAAGTGAAAAGAAAGTCAAGATATTTCTGACAAGGGGAATGAACGGGATACGCAAACCACAAGAAAATTGATTCTCGTAGAAGGCTTGACAGCCAGCCGGAGGCTCGGTAGCACGTTCGGTGTAAGAGGGAATGACGATCGAAAACCCCTTGGGAAGAAATTTCCAGAACTCCGCCTCGAGGTAAACACGATCCTTCTTTGAAAAACAACAGGAAGTTTGACTGGCGGGAAGTTCTGACCTGTTCGAGGTGGCGGCGGCAGAAGGATGCGCATGTTTAAAAATCCTGACGAAGGCACCTTTGCCGATGCTATGTTTCTCGATCACATTTTCCTCAAGATCCTCGGACGGGTCATCATCCTCGTCTTCGTGACGAAATTCTCCATCTTCGTAATCATCGACAAGCTTTAACAACGGATCGGACTCTTGGTTCTCTCCGACCTTATTTTTACCCCTTGAACTTCTGGAACTTGACATTATAAATTGGGAAACAAATAGACTGAAGTAAGTGCTTTTTCGACTCGAATGCTCCGAACTCAAGAAAGGTCGTGATATGTAAGTAATTTTTCAACGAGTCAACATATATATACGGGGTTAAAAGGGTAAAATTGCAAACGGGTCCCCGAGTAACCGCGACGGTTGAACTTACTCTGGGTAAAAGCTTAAAGTTATCCCTCATAGAATTGCACTTTTGATCCTTCATTTTCCAAATTTCGGGATATGTTCCTTGGAAATTATCCCTGGGAAATCCCATTGGTCCTTTAGGCTTATGGTCGAAAAATAAAGGAAGCATTCGCTAAGGAAATGAAGAAAGCATCGCGGTAATTCATAACAAGGAACATACCAATTGGGAGGTCCTATGTAAACAATGGACGACAAAGTTATCATCTCGACACGCCGATATATTGTTTCTTATATATGCACTCTTTTTCCCTAACTCGGTTTTTATCCCTATAGGTTTTTCCGAGTTAGGTTTTTAACGAGGCATATCCGAAACATGTTCCGAACGGCACACCTCGTACCAGTGGGCAATACAACTTATACTTCTTCGAGCGCAAGCTCCTCTTGACGCTCGAGAAGTGGGGGAGTATTGATGAGGGATAATTTAGATCCCCTGTCCTCGCAAGCTCGATATGGATCGAATAACGCCAGTCCTTGTCCCCAGGAACAACGAGCCGAGCAGGGGCTTTAAGTTAACTGTTCCGAGCTTATGAAGAGAACCCGAGATCGAAGGGTACTGTTGGGCCGAGCCCAGGCCCAAGCCCATCAGCACAGCTATAAATACCCCAAGCATTTATGACGACACACAACTTCCCAGGTGCTCTTCCTTCGAGACAGCTGCTCGGACTCACTTGGGAATAATAGTATAGGCTTTCTCATGTGTATTTCGCCCTCTAGCTTGTACGGCATCCAGTAATGCTCGAATAGGACTCTAAACACTTGTAATCTGTACTCGATAACTTTGAATATAATACTATTGATCTTTTTCATCTATTTATTAACGTTCAAGTTGCATCACGTACCACCTTGATCGAACTAACGAAAACGCGTAAGATCACTTTCCCTTTTCAATCTATTCTATCGGTACTCGGGATATCGATTTCTTTGTCCTCGAGTTTTCTTTTTGTTGGAGTAACAGACTTAAATTTGCCACCCAATGCTAGGGAAGTATTACAACAATCCCAAGCCATGCAATGATCATTTACTATTTCCCCGATGCCTGAAACCGTAGGAAATTTTATCTTCTGGTGGTAAGTCGAGACGACTGCTCGAAATAGGTTGAGTGCTGGTCGACCTAATATGGCATTAAATGCGAAAGGTGTTTCTACGACTAGAAACTTGATCATTTTTACAACCCGCTCGGGTCTTTTTCCTAACGAAACACTTAATTGATAGTCCTGGACGATACGATTTCTGATACTCCAAATCCTACTAAGGGCGTCGCTACCCTCTGAAGCGTTATCTCGCCCAAGTTCATCTGTGTTAAGACTTCTCTTGAAATAATCTTAGCGGAACTTCCGTTATCAATCAGTATCCTTTTGACATTGTAGTTTGCTATCTCAAGTGATACTACCATAGGGAAGTCGGGGTTATCTTCCTTTGTATCCCAAGTGATGTTCCGTGGTACTTCATCTTCATTAAAACTGATGGATTGCTCTGTTGGAATCTTATTCTCGATTGTCCATACTTCCCTTGGGGTTTCCAACATTTCTTCTATTGATCTGGTGGTTCGTCGACGGGCGTTATGACTATCCCCTCCTGCAGGTCCACCGGAAATCGTGTGTATCATTTCATTCACATGGTCGTCATCCATATCTTGAGGTGGACCGTTGTTCGGGGTTTGATCTTACGTGGTTTCGTTGGTTCGATCAAAGTGTGGATGTATCACAATAATCACAAATAAACTAAGGTAAAGATAGAATATAATTGTATTCGAGTTAAATGAGTACAAGTACAAACATATCTAGGGTCCTATCCGAGCATTATAAGATGCCGTACAAGCTAGAGGGTGAAAATACATATGCTCGACTTAGGGCTATAATCCCGAACTGCTATGAACAGTAGCTTCGAGAAGAGAGCACCTGGGATCCCCCCAGCATCATAAATGCGCGGGTATTTATAGTTGAACAGATGGGCTTGGGCCTGCCTTCGGCCCAACAGTATCCCCTAATTGATTTTCTCGAGCAAGCCGTGGATATATAATCATGAGCTCGGGTTTGACAACTTCTCTCTGTATTGGGGAGTTAAAACCACTAGATCGGACCTGGATCGGGGAAGATAGCGGGGTCTAAATTACCCCTCATCAATACTCCCCCACTTCTCGAGCGTAAAGAGGAGGCTTGCGCTCGAAGAAGTTTAATTTGCGTTGTCCGTTGGATTGAAATGAGTCGTTGGGAATGTGTTTTGGATATGCCTCATTAAAAACCTAACTCGGAAAAACCCATTGGGATAAAAAACCGAGCCAGGGAAAAAGAGTGCATATGCTAGAAATTTCACTTAGGAGTGCGGAGAGAATACTTAAACGTCCATCGTTTTAGTAGAGCCCCTCAATTGAAATGCCCTTATCTGTGAATTATTATGAGGCTTTCTTCAAATGCTTTCCTTATTTTCGAGCAACAACTTAGAGGGCCAATAATATTTTCCGGAAACGTCTTCCGTAGTTCAATCCCCAATCTCTGGTCACGAAGGACTGAAAGTGCAATTCTCAGAGAAATAGCTTTGAGTTTTATCCATGGTAAGTTCAACCGTCGCGGTTACTCGGGGACCTGTTTGCAATTTACCTTTTTAACCCCATATATATAAGTTGACTCGTTGAAAATTTATTTACACATCAAATTCCTTCTTTAGCTCGAAGTATTTTGGTTCGAAACAGCATCTGCATTATATATTTGTCTTTCATTTCGTTATGTCAAGTTCTAGGCACGTCAAGGGCAAAAGTAAGGTCGAAGAGAATCAAGAATCTGATCCACTGTTAAAGCTTGTTGACGATTATGAAGATGGTGAATTTCATTCAGGAGGTGAGAATAATGATCCAAGCGAGGATCTCGAAGAAAATGAGGTTGAGAAGCGCAGCATCGGTGAGGGGGCCTTTGTCAGAATTTTCAAACCTGTGCCAGCCCCTGAGACAATGGCCTTAAACAGGTCGGAACTCCCCGCTAAAGAGACTTCCTGTTGCTTTTCGAAGAAAGATCGTGTTTATCTCGTGGGGGAATATGGGAAATTTCTTCCCAAAGGGTTTTCCATCGTAATTCCTTCTTATTCCGAACGCGCCACCGAGCCCCCGACAGGCTGTCAATCATTCTATGAAGGTCAATTTTCGTGTGGTTTGCGCATTCCATTCAGTCCCCTCTTAAGGTGTATACTTTCTTTCTTTTCGCTGTCCCCCGCTCAGCTTCTTCCGCACTCAATTGCTTATATCTCAGCATTCAGCGTTCTCATGGAGGCGAAAGGAGAAGAGGCCTCCTTTAGCAATTTTTGGGATACCTTCCGAGTGGACCTAGGTAAAGGTTCGAATGCGGGATTCGTATCCATCCGTCAGAGGTCGAAACGGCCTTTTCTTACCAACATAACGACGAAAAAGGACAAAGGTTGGAAAAGGCGGTTCTTCTTTGTGAAAGGTCCTGATGTTCCAACGTCCGAAGGGAGTTCGAGGACAAGACCATATCGATGGGATGGTGTAACCTCTTGGTCGTACGGTTCTCGTAGGATCAAAGAGAAGCTTAAGCAATGTCTTTCCGATGAATTTCTCGAGCAGCTGAGGTCCAACCCTTACCATACCAGATTCCTAGTTCAGGAAGGTGTTTTGCGATTGGCTGGACTGAGTCATTGCGACTATCTTGCCCCCGCGATTAAATATCCCAACCAAACTTCCGAAGGATCACTTCTGCAGGTCGATGGCCTTCCAACTCCTAATGTTCCGCCTTTTGCCACTCCTTCCTTGGGTATGCTTATTACCTTGTCTATTTAAGGTGTTATCGAATAGTTTTTCTTTGTAAAAAAGCGTGCCTAAAGCGTATTGTTCCTGTAGGTCGAGTCGTTGAGAAACTCCGAGTATCAGCTGCCAAATTAATTGAAAATAAACCATTTTATTTTGACCCGTTGTCTCATACTCCCGGAAATAGAACCGGTACGAGTAACTCGGGCGGAGACTCTGTTATTGTTCCGCTCACGATTCCCGAACTGAGAGGTGTTGGTACTATGAGCTCCTTAAATTCCGCTTCTGCTGGGCCGCTTCGAGCCCTATTCTCCCCTGACATTCCTGCTCTTTCCTCGGTTGGTTATAGTCAGCATTCCTGGAATCGGGTTTTGGGTGTCCAGGAGTACGAGAAACTTTTGAGTCGCAAAAGAAATGCTGAACATCCTGGACCCTCTAGGAGAGTAAAACCCTTTGGTGTGAGTTCTGACCCTGTCCCGTGTCGAGAAGGCAGATCAGAACCTGATGTGGCAGATTTCATGGACGAGCACCTTCGGGGTAGCAGGGCTGCTGGGTACCCTGAAGATGGTAGCATTCTAACTGATCTGGATTCGGGTGGTGAGAACGAGTTCGACAAGTCCGTCAGAATTTATATGGCCGGTCGGTTCAAGCGGGATATCCTGCTTCAGAGCGTTAAGAGTGATTTCGAGGTTTTGAGTGACTTTTCCCGAACGTATCACGAGGTAAACGTTTATCTTTGATCTTCTTTTCTTTCTTTGGTGCCTTCGACATTTCGCTGATATGCTTGAACTACGTCGCAGATCGGAGACTTATTTGCTATCCAAACCTATCGCTTAGCTTTATTGGAGCAAGAATCGCAGGATGCTCATGACGCGTGTGCTCAGTTTCTTGTTGATAATAAAAGTATTCGAGCCCAGTTAGAAGAAAATCAACGAGAATTATCTCGAGTGAAGAAGGAGCTCGAAAAAGCTACTGTGAAGCGTTCCTCGTCCATGGAAGAGGATCTACTGGCATCCGTCAAAGAGAGAAGTGCCCTCGAGGAGGAGCTGAAGAAGGTGAGAATAGAGCTGGAGTTGGCGAAGCAAGACTCTGAGCGTGCGTATGCCCAAGGTCGGGAAGAGGCTACTATTCCAGCCATACGAGAATTTTTGGAATCTCCCGTATTAAATCCTTTAGTCCAACGGAAGATGGGAGAAATTGCTCAGACGATTTTTTACAAAGGGGTTCAACAATTAGTTGCGGCCAAGAAAATTCCGGATGACATGGATGAGTACTTTAAGCACATGAACCCCTTCAAGAACGCTGAAGGGAAAGATTACAAACCTTCCTCTCTACCCAAGGTGGATGCTAATTGGCAGAATCATCGCTTCGCTCCCTTAGTTGAGGAGTACGGCATTCCGATTCCTAACCCCGATGTGCTCGAGTACGCCTGCGACGATCCTCCCGATGTGCTAGGGGAAAAGGGCGAGGATGCCAATGCAAGCAATGCTTTGGTCGAGGGAGACAATCGATCTTTCGACCAAGCTGGGTAATTATCCAATTTCAATATCGGAGTCGAGTATGCCGGGGGAGCAACTTAAAGTTTTGTAGTTAGGAATTTAGTCGTATCGACCCATGTAATCCATTTTTGTAATCGGATTTGTTTTCTGTTTCTACCTGACTGCCGTAACTTGTAAATTCCGATCTTATTAATATCCAATTACCATTAATTTTTAAGATTTCGATAACATTATGCTCAGATATTCGCTCTTCCCGCACGGGATTTTTCTTTACATGTTGCGTCGATCCATTATCGCAATCGGAGGGCGTGGTGTCTATAAATATTAGGGTTTCTTTTCATTATTCATACGACGCCTTGCTTATAGAGATCGGAGCTCTCGCCATATTTCCTGTCTTCCCTGAATCCCTTCCAGAGTAATAGTCTGAACTATCGACCTTCAATCCACTCATCATGGAAGACACACTAGGAAAGCCTATCAACCCCAAAATGCTATTTGGCGGCTCGAAGACCAAGAATCCAAGTAAGGAGCATAAAATTGTTAAGGAAAACAAAACATCCAAGTCTTCTTCTAAGGCTTCTGCGTCTTCCCCGGGAACCGCTAAAGAAGGAGAGGACAAGAAGGAGAAAGGTGTCTCTTCAAAACAAAACAAAGGTGGTTCCCGCAAGTCCATCTTGGACGAAGAACTCGAAGCTGCGTACGAGTGTTCTTCTCCAAAAGTTATCGATTCATCGAACAAGAATCCCGTGGGAGAAAATCCTTTTGTTTCTTCTTCCAACAAGAGGCCTTACCCTGACGGGCCCACTCCTATTGAGGCCTTGCAAAATCTTGTCATTGGGAGTAAATCGTCTCTCGACACTTCGACTGTTCCTCCCGAAGGAGGTTTTAGTAAGAAACTCAAATTAGGAACCGACGAGGGGGCTTCTGCTGACGCTTTAAAAACTGACAATCCTTCGGAACCCCGGGTCGATCCCGATCATCCAAAAGTTGCTTCTTCCGGGGCTGAAGAGTCGAAAGATGGGTCCGATCCCTTGGATAGCCTGTTGCAGGTTAACTTTACTTCTTCGGAGACTAACATGCCCAAAGGGGGAAATGCGTCTAAGGAGAGGAATATAGAGGAGTTGTTCGAGTCCGGGCAGAATTTCCTGTTTCAGGTATAACCCCCTTCCCTTTTTTTTTTTTTTTTTTTTTTTTTTTTTTTTTTTTTTTTTTTTTTTTTTTTATGATCGTTTGAAAGAAAGTCTAACTTTTTTGGCAGGCCGGGCAAGATTTTATTGAGCTTAAGACATTTGCTGAGCGGGAGATCAATCATCGTGCTGCTATTTCTCAGGAGCTGGAGAAGAAGAAAAACGAGTTCGACCGTGTCCTTGCGGAGAAGCTCGCTCTAGAGAGAGAAAAATCTGCTAGAGAAAGTGGAGAGGAGATCCATAAGCAGCTGAGCGAAGAGCTCGGAAAACTGAAAAATCTTCACGAGCAGGATAAGCAGGAATTCACTCGTCGAGAAAAGGAAGCTTTCGATCGTGGATATAAAGATGGATATGAGGCTCGTAGTGCCGAGCTTCGGAAGATTTTTTCTGACAATAAGCTCTTCTAGGCGTTGTCTTTTATTTTCTCGGACTTGTAGTATTTTCTTCGTTTTTTTGCATTTTTATAACATTTTCTGAATACCGATTCCTTCGATCATGCTGAATAGAGGATCTTGTTGTATGCCTCAATATATTTGAATTTCGGGTTAGGAGCTACTTTGCGTATTATAATCAGGTTTATACTTTAACTTCGATTAAGGCATTTGCAGGCGAAACTATTTCAACCCTGATAGCCTCGATCCTTTGTAGTTTAGGGTATGATGCAATTTTGCTAGGCCTTCGGAGATTGACGTCCTTTATAAAATGTTCACATTTCTCCTAGTAAGAGATGTATTGCCCTTCTCTTTTTTGAAAGAGTATGACCACAGTCGAAGACCTGTTGGCTCGATAGGCATCTCCTGGTTGAGTAAGGACATTATCGTCCGCCGAAAATATGATGGTCGGTCAGTTACGAAGGTGTGATGGGGGTTGATATCTTTTATCTTGTAATTACTTCCTATGTCAAGCTCGGAATATACTTTTTGTCAATATTTTGACGGCTTTACTTATCCTCGTGCCATTATCTGATGATGCTTTCTTTACACACTGTATTTAGATCTCTTTTATGATTTCTCTTGGATGATAGGTACTAATGAATTCGGATAGGAATGAACTCGAGTAGAATAATTTTGACATTTTCTTCATTGTTCTTCCGGAATGGTTTCTGCAATTTCGGGAATCGTAACGGTCAGCGCATTTACTGCTCATATCTCAACCGTTAGCACCATCAGATCTCAGTCGTTGATTGCTCTTTCTCCTTACTATATATAGTTCTGTGGAGATCCCCATATTTTACATTTCAGTAACAATTTTGAACAGTCCTATGACTGAAGATTTATTCTTTTTAGCCAACATGCCTCGTTTCCTTTCTTCGATCAAGTTGTTCGAAGTTCTCCTTCGAACTATCTTTAAATTCCTCTTTCTTATGATGGTAACCCAATTCGACTAGGGTATCGACAGGCGAAAATAATTGCGACTGGGGTACCGGCAGGCGACCTGCTTCTTTGGATTCATCCCTCCTGAGACGGGTTAGAATTCCGGTACCCTGATCTCCATCCAGTCGGATAGTGGGTCTACTGCTGGAGGAGTTTTCCTGCTCTCGATCTCTACTTCTTCAAGATATTTCTTGAAGAATGTTACCTTCGAGACTGCGTGGAATAATTTTTCTAGAGGTTGCCTCGCTATTTTTCGATCTGGACTGGTGTGGAGCAAGTACTAAGGGAGTGATGAATGAAGGGTAGAAGCGTTGTTCTGGCCCAGCCTTACTCCTTCAACCACGGAGAAAATCTAGTGTAGGATTTATTTGTAATAGGATTAAATGTAAATTCTTTGCTTGACTTCTCTTATCCTTGTAATTTCGAATTCTTTGTAACTGTTTGGAATGACATGAATAAGATATCCATTTCTTATCGCCCTTCCTTATTGTCTGTGGAATTGTTTTTGTATGTTGTTATCGAGCGTCAATCATACTTCCAAAATATGATCAAGTGACATTCTTTATCTACTTTGAATAATACTTAGTTGATAGATGATAATCGATATCTTTCGACTTTGAGTATAGCTTGAAAGAAGCTTTTTATTCTCTCACCGTATATTTAAGACATTCAGGTAGAGCGATACAAAATGTTCTTCGAGCGACAAATTCTAATTTGAAAAGCCAAATTCTGTACTCTGGACAAATAATTGTGAAGTAATAATCGAACAGGGTCTTGTTCAATCTCAAATAACAGCTTTGATTTAAGTGTTTGTGAAGATGGCTACTAGCCTTAGACGATCGAATAATAATATAATCGAGTATCAGTTGACCTTGGTTGATCGAGGGTAATAGTTTCGATCTAAAGGGTGTAGCAACAGCTTTCACCTGTAGTCGTATCAGAGCATTTTTAGCTCGAGGGTCATAGCAGAGGCTTTCACCCGATAAATAATTTTCGATCTAAGGGGCATAGCAGAGGCTTTCACCCTTAGTCGTTCTTAGAGCAATTTTAGCCCTTGGGTCATAGCAGAGGCTTTCACCCGATAAATAATTTTCGATCTAAGGGGCATAGCAGAGGCTTTCACCCTTAGTCGTTCTTAGAGCAATTTTAGCCCTTGGGTCATAGCAGAGGCTTTCACCCGATAAATAATTTTCGATCTAAGGGGCATAGCAGAGGCTTTCACCCTTAGTCGTTTTTAGAGCAATTTTAGCCCTTGGGTCATAGCAGAGGCTTTCACCCGATAAATAATTTTCGATCTAAGGGGCATAGCAGAGGCTTTCACCCTTAGTCGTTTTTAGAGCAATTTTAGCCCTTGGGTCATAGCAGAGGCTTTCACCCGATAAATAATTTTCGATCTAAGGGGCATAGCAGAGGCTTTCACCCTTAGTCGTTTTTAGAGCAATTTTAGCCCTTGGGTCATAGCAGAGGCTTTCACCCGATAAATAATTTTCGATCTAAGGGGCATAGCAGAGGCTTTCACCCTTAGTCGTTTTTAGAGCAATTTTAGCCCTTGGGTCATAGCAGAGGCTTTCACCCGATAAATAATTTTCGATCTAAGGGGCATAGCAGAGGCTTTCACCCTTAGTCGTTTTTAGAGCAATTTTAGCCCTTGGGTCATAGCAGAGGCTTTCACCCGATAAATAATTTTCGATCTAAGGGGCATAGCAGAGGCTTTCACCCTTAGTCGTTTTTAGAGCAATTTTAGCCCTTGGGTCATAGCAGAGGCTTTCACCCGATAAATAATTTCCGATCTAAGGGGCATAGCAGAGGCTTTCACCCTTAGATAATAGTAGACTGAGATAAGTACGGAACAAATAATAAGGATCGATAATGAACGAATATGAATTTTGACGGGATCAGTTTCCATTGAATATATGTATACTTTCGATTGCAATAAATACTGAAGAGAAAATAGTCTTCTGCAATTATGGAAAAAAAGGGCAGTAGTGAACAGCCTTAGAAAATAATCCTTATGCCTTTGTCGCGAAAATTCTTTGTTCGTAGGTTCCTAATTCTGATAAGTTTGATCTTTTCCAACCGGTTCCCGTTTTACCGGGAATTGCAACGGTCGACAGATCCTGACCACTCAATTTGCGAATTATGCGTCGTTGGATTCTTTTCTGTTTTTGTCTATAAAAGGCTGGCAGATTGTTGAAATTATCTCATTCGTTGCATCGAGGATTTTTATCTGATCATGGCGGTCAAGAGAACTATTCGATTAATTCAACTGTTTGAGTTCGGACTTCGGACGGTCTTTAAGCGGAATAGTCGCCGAGCGGAAAAAATTATAGCAACCACGCTTAGAATATCGACAGGCAAACGCGACTTCTATCTTGAAAGCCAATAAGCTAGGCTCATGGCCTTGCTGCTCCAATGCATTTAGGAAGACGTTGGGTCGATAGCATTCGATCCTCTGTCTTCTGAAGAATGCAAATGAAGTTAAAAGCCTGCGGGTCCTAAGGATATTCCTTGTCCGGAGGAAATGATAGGACGGGAGACCGAAAATTTCATAGGATTGTAATAACACATTGATGTAATATATAGGATTATGCTATACTCGATGTATTTTTCCATTTCTTGTAATCTTTCGAGATAATATAAATATATTTCATCTCCCTTTTGTTGATAACCTTAACATAATTAGGTAGAATTTTATCTTGTTCTTCTAACATCGATCGATCAAGAAGTAATCTATCATCGCTTGCTCGAGTGGATAATATATAAATATCTTAGCAGATCTGAGACTGACAAGGAAAAAATTATGCCATAAATCTTTATCATTGTAGAGTTTTCATAATTGCATAACTTCCAAGTCGAGAATTCTGTTCGACTGAATCGATTATATTCCTTCTTGGTTGGCAACGAGAAAACATAGCAACAATTACTTGTGTAAAAGTATCCGAAATAATCGAACATGCATCCGACACGCCGTTCCTTCCTAATAATGATATTAATACGTCGTCAAATTCTATAGAATGTCTTAATTCTTCTACACCCATTATTGAATAGTGTGTCCTTCGTTACCAAACAGGGCCCCATTTCTCGGGAAATGTAACGGTCCTTCCATTTAATGCGGACATCCAGATCGCTCATAAAATACTATCTGGGCCGTTGATTTTAAATTCCCTACTCCTATAAATAGGTTCCTTCGCGCATTCAACACTTCTTGCTTTTCTTCTCATGCCCCATCCGACCACCATGGGTCGATTTTTAGACTTGATTCGCATTTTGTCCCGAATAAAAGAGTTTGAGATTAGAGTTCGAACTTTGTTTTTCAACCTTGCTTCTCTTGGTATAAGCTTTTCCGCTTAGAATATCGACAGGCAAAAGAAATTGCGCCTAGAATACCGGCAGGCAACCTGTTTTGCTTGACATATCGTCTCTGGTGCGGGTTAGAGCTCCGGATTCTAGGCGTAATACTTGATCGGGCAGCTGGTTACTCCGAGAGGAGTTCTTTAAATCTGAGGCACCAGCTTCCTCGAGGGCTTTCTTACGAGATAGGTTCTTCGAGTTCCCTTTGAGCGCCTCTGCTGGGATAACCCTCTGCTGCATCCGATCGGATTATCCTGTAAATAATGATTGAGGATTTCAATCATTATTTACAGATGAAGACCTAAGGTCGGTCCGAACCCCGGAGAAGAGTTTCGATCCGACTTCCATCCTGTACGAAGACGGATGTGCGACACGTGGCTAGTGATAATCATGAAGAATCACTGCCGAGTTCTGCATCTGGAACTGTCTGATAGGGACGAAGACCGAATATGTATTAGTATAGACCTACTCGCAGAACTTGTAATAGTGTAGGAGTGATTGTACTATATCTTTTGAGCTCGGAATTGATTCGAGGCTTTTCTTTGTAATTTATCTGACGAATTTGAATGATAAAGCTTCACTTCTGATTGAATTTTATTACTTGAATTCCGTTATTGGTCGAAATGATAGCCAGTATTCCGTCCATAAGCTCGAGAATTTTTTCTAATCGATTGCAGATATCCAATCAATCAACTTATCCCGATTAACTTTGAGAAAAAACACCACAGTCTATAAATAGTATATAGAGATTTCGTAAATGGTCTTCTAAATAACCGATTCGAAAGAACTTGTCTTTGAAGTTAATAAACGCGAAGATCGGAAAAATAAATTCCGATCGTCAATAATAAGCTGCAATTTTGTAGATCTTCTAGGCTTGACCATTATCTTTAAGCTTTTTTTTTTTTTCTCGGCATATATTTTCCTCCTCGTATTAGGCATTTTTCGATCAAATACTCGAATAGGGCCCCACGGTGGGCGCCAATTGATCTTACGTGGTTTCGTTGGTTCGATCAAAGTGTGGATGTATCACAATAATCACAAATAAACTAAGGTAAAGATAGAATATAATTGTATTCGAGTTAAATGAGTACAAGTACAAACATATCTAGGGTCCTATCCGAGCATTATAAGATGCCGTACAAGCTAGAGGGTGAAAATACATATGCTCGACTTAGGGCTATAATCCCGAACTGCTATGAACAGTAGCTTCGAGAAGAGAGCACCTGGGATCCCCCCAGCATCATAAATGCGCGGGTATTTATAGTTGAACAGATGGGCTTGGGCCTGCCTTCGGCCCAACAGTATCCCCTAATTGATTTTCTCGAGCAAGCCGTGGATATATAATCATGAGCTCGGGTTTGACAACTTCTCTCTGTATTGGGGAGTTAAAACCACTAGATCGGACCTGGATCGGGGAAGATAGCGGGGTCTAAATTACCCCTCATCAGGGTTCTTCTGATTTAACAATTTTTTCGTAGGGTTGGATTAAATCAATATTATAGGTTTATGGGGTTAGATTATATGTATTATAGGGCCTAGTTAGTTTAGTCTGGATGGATCAATCTCATGAAAGAACAATATGTAAAGAGCAAATAAGAACACAAGATGATGAATATTGAATATAGTATAGCAAAAGCTTTTCTATCAATTTATTATCAGAATGCCCAAGTATGGAGGCGTAAGTTATGGATTGTAGTTGTCTAGATACAATGTTTAACTAGGTATTTATATGTTAACAACCCTAGCTATTCAAGGAAGCATACTCCTACTAGGACTAGGCATATCTATCCTTCTTGAGTCTGGATTGTAGTCTGGTTCGCCAAGGAGAATCGTCTCTGATCGGATAAATAAATGATCCCGAATGAGCTTATATGGTCGAACCGGTTTGAGGTCTTTGAGTGGATCCGAGTATTATATATGGTGTAAAACAGCCCTATCAGTACTCCCTCACTTCTTCAAGCGTGTATGTAGTAGATGCTTTGTAGAAGTAGATGGTCTTACACGACTGTTTATTCTATGAATTGCGCCTCGTTAAAAACCTTACATGGAAAAAAACCAGTGGGAAAAAATCCCAATCAAGGAAAAGAGTGCTACATTTCATAGATAGTCGTTTTATATTTTCCGAGCTGTAGCGTTGTTTCATTTCGAGGAGGCGGTTTTTCTTCATTGGTTGGCGGGAATATGATTAGTCACAAAGATTTTAAGCGTCTTTTCGGCCTTCCATATAAATAGGTGATCGTTGTTTTAACCATTTTTTACTTTCCACCTCCCATTTTCTCGCAGTAATTTTCTTACTCGATAATTTCTCCAGTATATCTTATTCATTGACCATTTATTTCCGAGGATTTAAATAACATGGCCTCTATTTCGAAGAACCCCTCCTATTCTTCTATTGAACAAGTCACTCATGTTATCGATGCGGGGGCTTCTTCTAGCCCTCCATCCGTACAGATAGGAGTATCTGAGATAATTATTCCTGACAAAGATACTTTTAAAGTGCGGATCATTTCTAACGCCGAGGTCGCGGCCAAGTCTAAGAAAGGCAAGGGTGCCGTTCCCCAAGTCTCTGATCCGATCGAGAACCTTTCCTTTGCGTATACCGATGAGACCTTCCATGAGGTCTTGGATAATTATACCAAATATTTGCCGGAGGGTTCAGAGATTATCCTTCCGTCTCCTACTGACAGGGTTACTTCTCCGCCCGAAGGTTGTCGGCTTTTATACTGCCCATTTCAATCATGGTCTCTGTCTTCCGTTGTCTGCCTTATTCCTTGATATTTTAAGGGTATTCAGCCTCTCTTTGACGCAATTGGTTCCCAATTCCGTATCATTTGTCGTTTGTTTCCTGTTCTGATGATTGCGAAAGAGTTTCAACCTTCTCTTCGTAATTTTACCCGGTTATTCCATTTCAACATTTCTAGTTCTTCCAATCACGGGTACTTTTTTGCTAATCAGAAGTCTAGTCGCTCTATCTTTGATTCCCCTGTTTCAAGCAATCCTGCTTGGAAATCTCATTTTTTCTTTGTTCGTCCCCCTTCGCATCTGGCCTTAGCAGATGGTTCCACCAAGCCTTTCTCGTGGGACCAGGATTCCAAGTGTGTCTCTGGTGGTCGCTCAGTTACGGGCCACTTCATTCCTGATGATCCCAAGTTAGTGGACGAGATAGTGGAGATGCGCGCTGACAAATTCCAATGTGCCCTTCTTATTGGAGAGGCCTTTCTTCGTAAAGCGGGCTTGAGCCCTCACACTTTTCCCATCTCTTCTTCCTCATAGTCGCTTAGTAAGCGTTATATCTTTTTATTTGTATTTGCTTTATATTTTCTTTGAGTAGTTTATTTGACAGGAGTTTGTTTTCTCTAGTTTCCATGGTAGAGAATTCGCGGCATTCTTCAAAAGGGAAGATGTTTCTGTCAAAATCCACCAAAATAGTGGAGAACCATCCAATCGAGCAAAGAGTGTCCAAAAAGAGAAAATTGGATTTGGGCCATGATTATGAAGATAGAGTGGAATCTCCACGTTCTTCTCAAGAAACTCCTCTGCAACCTTCGCCTTCACATACCCTGGATCATCCAAGGACTGGACAGGGTTACCCCCCTCTCCAGCTCAGAACATCCCTTGGTATCCGTGGTTATCGCAGCTGGTCGATGCCCCATCCTATCGACTCGCCAGTTAAAAGGAGAAAAGCAGTACTATGGTCGCTCCGGTGAGGACCTCTCTTTGCTTGATGAACAACACTCGAAGCCTACCGTCGTTGAGATGATCGAAGATCATTTATAGGGAAACAGAGCGGCTGGTTATTCCGAGAAAGATTCTTTGATCCATGACGAGAACGAGAATGCAGTTGATAAGGCTACCCGTATCCTTCTTTCTAATGTTTTCACACGTGACATCAACAAGTTGCTTCGCAAGGATCCCTTGGAGAAGTTACAGAAAGCTTCTCTTTACGTTGAGAAGGTATTTACTATTACGTATGTTTCTCTTCAACTTCCTTGCATGTGTTTCCTATCCATTTATTCATTCTTTTTATTCCATAGACCAATACTTGTCTGACGTCATACGCTTATGAAGCTGCTCTTTGGAAGAAACAATGCGAATTTCTTGAGGAAAGGAATAAGGCATTGCTTCAGAAAGCACCTGCTTCAGAGGCCGGTCCTTCTACGCCTTAGTCTCTCCCACCTTCAACCATTGATCCTCAAGCTACGGGAACTGATGATCCCAAAGTTTTGAACAATATTCTAGAGACTTCTCGCGCTGAAGAACAGATCAAACAGTTGGCCAAGGAGCTGGAAGATTGTCAACTTCAAAGCACTACTCGAATCAGTGAGCTGGAGTCGCAGGTCGCTAGTCTTCAGACTTCCTTGGACGAGTATGAAAAGGATCTTCCTCTCAGCGGACTTACTGATCGATACGGTAGAAATCTCGACGAGAAAGTGATTCGGGAATTCCTTAGTTCCCCGGTACATACTGCTCTGGTGTATCAGAAGGTTGGTCCCCTACTGGAAAGTACCTTTAAGAAAGTGATCCATCAGATGGTCGCTATGGGACTGATCGAAGATCGCCGGAAGGAGTACTTCAGAACCATACATGTCAGCCTTAATCGTTATGGCGAGGAGTATTCTACTTCTGATTTGCCGAGCGTGGAATACAAACATTTTCCTTTAGCTCATTTGGTCGAGGAGTTTGAAAAACCTTTACCGACTCCTCCTTCAGATATAAATCCCGAAGTCGATAATAATCTTGTTGATCAAGAGAGTGAGGAGAATCCTGAAGTTGTGAATAATGCCGATGATGAAGGAGAGGCTGCTGGCGATCGGGTTGCCCTAGGGAGTGACCAAAGGACTTTGGATAGTGGCGGAACCTAGTTTTTTACAATAACTTATTACCGTATGATTTGTAATATTACTTCTTTAACCCTTTTGAATAAGACTATTTGTATTCTATACGTGTGATGTTTCCGCTTCTTCATTTATGATGATAATTTAGACAAGTCTTTAATTCAGGCGTAATCATTATGTTTACGTCTTTTCGAATTCGTACGATTGTTCATTGGTCAGCTTCTCGGCTTCGTGCCCGTCCTTAGGGTATGTCGCGTCTTTTCATTCAGTATAAATACATACGGTAAAAAGTTTACTCGCTATCTACCGCACTTACTTAATTCCGATAGAATATTCTCTCAAGGGAGGTCGATAAGCTTTCTCGATAGTTAAAATCATTTTTTTAATTTCCGAATATGAGCAACCTCTTCGGTAACACTTCAAAGCGTTCTTCTCGTGATAATACTAGAAACCCGAAACCTAAAAGGTCTCACACCGAGGGCCCCTGGTAGATCCTCCTTGATCCCAAACAACCAGAAGGTCGGGGACCCAGACTCCCGTTGTCCCTTCTGAACATTTGTCCGAGGTTAGTTCGGTTTTTACTCAACAAAATCCCCTTATTTCTACTGTGATCGAAAGGAGACCCTCCCCTGGTCGGGTTGCCTTTGGAGATGCGTCCAATATGGAGCAATCGTTTAACATACCTGTTTCTTCAAGTATTCCTTCCTCCGAGCATAGCTTGCACGAGTATGCTCTTGACAACTCCATTCTTTCCTCTAGTACTACTGAATTAGTTATTGGTGAAAACCAAAGGGATGCTGCCGCGAGGACGGGCGGCGGCGGTTCCTTCTTGAAAACCAAAGGGATGCTGCTACTCAGGATTTTCCTGACTTTTTAGTTAATGATACTACTATTATGGCCACTTCCTTTGAAGCCGGTGGTTCCTCTGGAGGTCGCACTTGATCAAGGTCCGGTCGACGGACCATTATTTCTTATTCGGGGAAAGAGACTTCAGTAAGCCCCAATGAGAGGGAATCCCCGCGTGTGTTGGATGATCGTTGTCTCCTTGAACAGGTTAGGGATATAACAGAGTCAGAGACTCCTCGGCATGATAAGATTCCCTATAATAGTGAACTGCCTGGTTCTTTTGAACCTGATGCTTTGTCATGGGATTTGGGTCTCAGTACCATTTTGCCTGGTGAGTTAAAGAAGCATGAGGGTACTTCCAACGTTCGCCTCGTTCAATCTCTTGTCAAACTATTTGAGCAGGTATTTTTCTTTCTAAATTTACTCTTGTATTTCTTGGATTGCTTTGTTACATAAGCCCCTCTCTTTTCAGGGAAAATACTTTGCGCTGCAGCTGGGTGTTCAGGGCGACGATTTATGGTTCAGCAAGGAGAACATGAAGCTTCTCTTGGACTCGGAAATTGCGAAGGCTGAAAGGCAGACTCTCCAACTCAGGTTACTTGGTGACGATCTTCAGAAATTACGCGAAGAAAAGTCAGCTCTCGAGAAGGAGAAGGATGATTTGACCCAGCTGAATGCCCATTTAGAGGAGTCTCGTCGGCATGCATACGAACAAGGCTATGATGCCGATTATCAGAAGCATCAGGAGGAGCTGATGGCGTTTCTGGATACTGCAACTCCTCGGAGGGGTGCTTCTTCCGGTCGACCTGGCGATGACAATCAGTCTTGATGACCTGCTTCTTCATTTTTTTTTATATAATGTTGGCTATAACCAATATGTGGTTATTTTGCTGTAAAAATTCTAATGACAAATTCACTTTTTGTTCAGTAAACCGCCTTGATTATCTAGCAAGCAGATGAGTTTAGATTTAATATATCTTTAATTCAATAATATTATAAACAAATACAAATCTCTTCATTAAGCAGGTGATTCGAATTTAGAAATCGATAGGGACTTATCTGATATTTTCTTGAGGGCGATCAACTTTGTCTGAGAGTGTTGTTTATGGCCGTCGACCAGCCGCGAGTATTTTCAGAATGTAAGCAAGTAAATAAGTTCTTTGATTGACTATGATCAATCCTTAGTCAATTCCTTTAATCCCTTTGTACATCAGAAATTGTTGAGCTTTTTCGAAAAAGAATATTTCTCTATACTTCTTTCTTGTATTCAGCTTTCAAGGAACTGTAAGCTTATCACGCTTGTCGATGATCGATCAGTCACCGTTGTCAGATATAATTTTTGTCTGTTATGAAGTTTTATATAAGGGCTTCATTGCAACTTTTCTTTAAGCACTACTTTTCCTTATAATTGAATCTCTTGGTAGAGCTCATTTGCCACCTTTTTTAATACCATGTTTCTGTGTATTGATTGCGAGCTTCATTTTTCTCAAATAAAACAACCAGTGTACCAACATGTCAAATCTTTGGTATGGGAGGAATTGGAAAATGTAGAACCATTAGTTAGATCCAGCTTGTTAAGACCTCCTTAAGCAATTCTTTGATATGTGAGGCAGTGACAAATATGTATGCTTTAATAAGGATGACTGTCTCTTCTACTAGTCGGTCAGATTTCTTGGACTCCAAGAGGAAAGCTGGATTCTATGTCGTCAGACTTTTTTTTGTCTTCAAAACGATCAACTATTTTGTCCTCCTGCTTATTTATCATTTATTTTTGGTAGAAATAATTATTCCTCGTTGTAAATCTCCCTTTCTTAAGGACTATGTTCGTCGGTCGAGCACTCTTCGTAAAGTTCCAAGTTGTCTCTCACTGAATCCATTGGAACGTATATGGATTTTCCATTCTTGTCGTTTCGACCTTGATACTTCATTCTCATCGAGCAGTTTTATCCACAATCCTAGCGCCGTTCCAACTTACTCGCATTAAATTCGG
This sequence comes from Penstemon eatonii, assembly GCA_038501285.1. Lineage (NCBI taxonomy): Eukaryota > Viridiplantae > Streptophyta > Magnoliopsida > Lamiales > Plantaginaceae > Penstemon > Penstemon eatonii. The sequence continues at coordinate 16,715,775 of CM076712.1, read as the reverse complement.
GAAGTCAAAAGTCGCATTCTTGTCCCTTGATTAGATTTCTATCCAACCGTAGGATTAACTTAAAAATTTCCCTATAAATAGACATTCAGTTTCTTCCTATATCTATCCATACCATACGAAATGAAGATATCAGTTTCCTTGGGTTTTATTTTGCCCAGTGATCCCATAATTTTCAAAAAGTCACATTATCGTGAACCATTATCATATAATAACTCAAGCATCACCTGCGTTGTACTGACATGTCCTATTGTGCCCTACCTAGTACTGACGGGTCCCATGTGTCCTCAGCTTTTGTCTTCATGGGGTTGAGGTCGATGGTATTTTGTTAGCACATGGAGGGTTCATACTTACCAGTCATCCCTGTTCTTGGAGGTTACCTCCGGAGTGTTAGACCGCCGGGGTGTGCTGGTAAATTTTCACTTTCACGATGGTCCTCGCGAGATCCTGCTTTGGTCGAACTGTAGCAATCTCTCAAGCGGGAGCTCGTTTTGGTCGAATGACTGCTACAAGCTAATTGGTTTGTAGTGGTCGTTCCAGTCTAAAGGGAGGACCGGTCTTCAGAGTGTGGCCATCGAACTAAAGAAGTCGACCATCCCGAGCAGCATGCTTCTTAGGTGGTCGAAGAGAAACGTCAAGGTACCAGGAAGGAGATTGATGTTTCCGTGGACATTGTCGTGAAAGACTTCCGATCTATTAGACGGAAATTTCCATTTTCGTATTTTGTAACAATATGTAATTTTAAGAAATGTTCTTTGTATTCAGATGAATAAAACTTCATATGTAAATCAGGAGATGTTCTTCGTACTCAGATGAATAAAACTTTATTTTTCTTAATATTTCTCATCTTCATTTGTTTTTGATCTGTCTCAATCTGTACTTAGGTTTTTTACCAATTTTTTGGTTTTAACCTATTTAGTTGTCATCGGTATGGAGATCGAGGAGTGTCTATCGAGCGGATCGATTTTACTCAACTCTTTAGGATTTAGGTTTTTTACCAAATTTTTGGCTTTAACCTATTTAATCATCGTTATGGAGATCGAGGAGTGTCTATCGAGCGGATCGATTTTACTCAACTCTTTAAGACTTAGGTTTTTTACCAAATTTTTGGCTTTAACCTATTTAATCGTCGTTATGGAGATCGAGGAGTGTCTATCGAGCGGATCGATTTTACTCAACTCTTTAGGATTAGGTTTTTTACCAAATTTTTTGGCTTTAACCTATTTAATCGTCGTTATGGAGATCGAGGAGTGTCTATCGAGCGGATCGATTTTACTCAACTCTTTTGGACTTAGGTTTTTTACCAAATTTTTGGCTTTAACCTATTTAATCGTCGTTATGGAGATCGAGGAGTGTCTATCGAGCGGATCGATTTTACTCAACTCTTTAGGATTTAGGCTTTCTACCAATTATTGGTTTTAACCTATCTAATCATCTGCGGTATGGAGATCGAGGAGCGTTTTATCGAGCGAATCGATTTTACTCGACTCTTAGGACTTTATGTTTTTACCAAATTTTTTGTTTTAACCTATTCAGTCATCTTCGGTATGGAGATCGAGGAGCGTTTATCGAACAGGTCGATTTATACTCAACTCCGCAGGTTTGGTTGTTTACCAAATGTTGGTTTTAACCCTTTGAATCTCTGACTTTAGCTGATAACTCATAATCATTATCTTTCAGAAGAAATCTTAAGCCGAAGCCTTTATTACAACAAATAGTATGAAAAAGTTAAAATAAACAAAATTTAATAAGAATAGTAAGGATGGCTGCTAGGATTTTTTTTGCATAGTATCTCCTCAGGTTGACTGCATTCCAAGTCCTCGGTAGGGGTGTTCCGTCCAAGTGCGCAATTTTGTGTGAACCTTTCTTTCCTACACCAACAACGATGTATGGTCCATCCCAATTTTGTTGCAATTTTCCTACATGCTTGGACACCTCTACTTTTTTCAACACTAAGTCTCCCTCTTTGAAGGTTCTTACACGCACCTTTTTATTGTAGGTCTTCTCCATATTTGATTTAGTGACTTGCAGTCGTATGGAAGCTTTTTCCCTTAAGGCTTCGGTCAGATCGAGATCGTCTTTTCTGGCTTTTTCATTTTCTTGGCTATCATACATGTCGATCCTTGGGGTCGGGACTAGTGTTTCAACTGGAATTACAGCCTCCGAGCCGTATACCAAACTGAACGGGGTCTCGCCAGTCGAACTCCTGACTGTTGTCCGATTTGCCCAAAGTACTCCAGGGAGTTCATCCAGCCATTTTCCTTTTGCTGCCCCTAATCTTTTCTCCAAAGATTTTATTATCTCTCGGTTTACTACTTCAGTTTGTCCGTTCGCTCTCGGATGTCCTACGGATGTGAAGTTCTGTTGAATTCCTAGTTTAGCGCACCATTCCAATACTTGTTTTCCCGCGAATTGTGCTCCATTATCAGAGATTAGGATTCGTGGGATGCCAAAACGACATACTATGAACTTCCATAGGAAATTAATTACTTGGAATTGAGTTATCCGAGCAAGGGCGATGCATTCTATCCATTTGCTAAAATACTCGACAGCGACCAGAACGTACGCTTTTTTAGACCTGGCTACTGGAAAAGGTCCCACAATGTCTATTCCCCATTGATCAAATGGCCAGCACACAGGTATCGGGTGCATGTTTTCGGCTGGTTGATGGCTTATATTTGCATGAACTTGGCAATGATGACACTTTTGCACATATTGAATGGCATCCTCGTTTATGGTAGGCCAATAGTATCCTGTTCGGAGGCATTTCAAAGCTAAAGCCCTGGCTCCACTGTGATTCCTTGCCTCGCCATCATGTATTTCTCGAAGTATATCAGTGGTTTGTATTTCGGAAATACTCTTTAGTAGAACTCTGGATATCGATCTTAGATAGAGTTTTCCTTCTATTATCGTATATTTAGGAGGTTGATATTTTATTTTCCGAGCTTCATTTAGGTCAAGCGGCAGGTTTCCTTCATGGAAGTAATCTATCATCGGAGTCATCCAGCTCCCTTCAACTTCTTCGATTTCCATCATTTCGGCGACTGGTGTCTCATCGATGTCGATTGCTGGTGTATTGGAGATTAACCAGTTGATCACTCTTTCTGTTTTGCCATCGTGAGATCCTGTAAATCTAGAAAGTTGATCTGCCCATTTGTTTTCCCGAACGTGGAACATTCTGTATTTCAAAATTTTCAAATTTCTCAGTCAATTCCTTTACTTTAGCGAGGTACTTGACCATGTTGAATTCATTTGCCTCATGTAGGCCTTCAATTTGTCTTTGCACCAACTCAGAATCAGTCAATACTTTGAGAGATTTTATGTTGGCTTTGATCGCCATTTCCATTCCTGCAATTAACGCTTCGTACTCGGCTTCATTGTTGGTTACCACGAAGTCCAACGTTATCGCATAATTTATATTTTCTTTATTTGCTCCGGTAAAGTTGATTCCAGCTCCGCCTCCCTCACGGCTCGAAGCTCCTTCGACGTGCATTAACCAGGTTTGATTTACCATCAAGATATCGTTATCACGACTGATTGACTCACCGTGTTCTAATTCTGAGGTCGGAGTTTCTAATAGGAAGTCGACAAGAACTTGGGCCTTAATAGCGATGCGCGGTTTATATTGATTTCGAACTGTCCTAGTTCGATAGCCCACTTGATTAATCTACCAGAGGCTTCTGGCTTTGCCAAGACTTGTCTTAGTGGTTGATTCGTAAGCACTACTATTTTATAAGTTAAAAAGTATGGTCAGAGTTTGCGTGCTGCCACTACTAAAGCCAAGGCAAATTTCTCTATCTCCAAACAATTCTTCTCCGCTCCTTGCAGTAGCTTGCTTAGATAGTAAACAGGCTTATGTTCCATACTTTCTATCTTTACTAAGACCGAACTGATGGCTACTGTGGAGATAGATATGTAAATATATAATGGTTCACCTTCAGTTGGTTTGGCTAGTAATGGAGAGGAGGTTAGGTATTCCTTTAATTGGTTGAATGCTTGATTCAACTCTTTGGTCCAAACAAAGTTTTTTGCCTTTCGTAAAGTTTGAAAGAAGGGCAAACTTCTATCCGCTGCCTTGGATATGAACCTATTTAATGCCACAATTTTTCCTACTAAACTTTGCACTTGAGAAATTGTTTTAGGTGGTCTCATTTCAGTTATAGCTCGAATCTTTTCAGGATTTGCTTCAATTCCTTTTTGGTGGACCATGTACCCTAAAAACTTTCCAGATTTTACCCCAAAAGTACATTTTGCGGGGTTTAGCTTCATTCGGTATTTTCTCAATATCTGAAAACATCGATCGAGATGTTTTACGTGGTCGGCTTCATTCATGCTCTTGACCAACATATCATCCACGTAGACTTCCATTATTTCTCCGATCAGCTCCCTGAACATTAGGTTAACCAGTCTCTGGTAAGTGGCACCAGCATTCCTTAGACCGAATGGCATAACAATAAAGCAATATACACCCTGCTCCGTTATAAAAGCAGTTTTCTCCTGGTCTCGCTCATCCATGTAGCTTTGGTAGAAACCATGGAAAGCGTCCATCATGCTAAAGATAGCAAAACCTACAGTTGAGTCAACCAACAAATCGATTCTAGGGAAAGGATAGGGATCACGTGGACATAGCTTATTGAGGTCGGTGAAATCGTTGCACATCCTCCATTTATTATCCCTTTTATCCCCTTTAGCCACCAAGACAACATTGCATAGCCATTCCGAGAAGTGTATTTCCCGATTTTGTTTTGCTTTGAGCAGCCTTTCGACTTCTGCTTTTATTATCTTATCTTTTATTAGCCAGTGATTCCTCTTCTTTTGTCGTGCTGGTTTCGCCATTGGATCGATTTTTAGTGAATGAGTAATTACCCTTGGGTCGATGCCCTCGATATAGTTCGCACTCCAAGTGAAAATGTCGACATTTTCTCTGAGAAAGTTTACTAGCAATACTTCCCCTTCCGAACTGAGTTCGGTTCCAATCCTGGTCGTTTTCGAGGGGTCTCCTTGAACGAGCATAACATCCTTATGTTCTGGTGGCCATACGGTCAGATCGACCGTCTCCTTTCCTTGTTGATATATCATGTCAGTGCTGGGGATTTCGACTTCGGCACTTTCGACGTCATTATCGAGCTTGATTTTAGCTGGGGTAAACGATTTGGAACGGTTCCCCAGCGTTAAGGACGTATTGTAACAATCCCATGCCATACAATGATCGTTCACTATTTCTCCGATCCCCGTGTCTATAGGAAATTTTATCTTCTGATGGTACGTCGATACGACTGCTCGGAATAGATTGAGGGCAGGTCGTCCTAATATCTCGAGTGATACCACCATCGGGAAGTCAGGGTTGTCTTCTTTCATATCCCAAATGAAGTTTCTTGGTACTTCGCTCTCATTAAAACTAATGAGTTGTTCTTTTGGCGGTTTGTTTTCTAGTGTCCATATTTCTTTAGGATATCTAACATTTCCTAATAAAGACCTCGTAGTTCTGTGGCGAGCATTACGACTGTCTCCTCCGGCTGGTCCCTCTGAGATGGTATGGATGGTGCCATTGATTTAATCATTGTTCAATTCTTGTGGCGGACCGTTATTAGGGGACCTTCTTCTCGGGGTCCTTCTCTGATTATTGTTTCGAGGAATCCTGCTTCTATCTCTCTTGCGATTGTTCCGCTCTAGATAATCGTCCAATTTTCCTTGTTCGATTAGTCTTTCGATTTCCTATTTTAGGTGAAAGCAGTCTTCCATTCGGTGTCCATGGGCACGATTATACCTACAATATAGATTGTAGTTTCACGCACCGGGCCTAGGTTGTGCAATTCTTTTCGCCGGTGGAATCCAGTTGTTCCTTTCTAATACTACGAGAATTTCTTCGATAGGAACAGTCAGTCGTGGGTAATCTACCTGATTTATTCGATTCCTATTAGCCGGTTCGGTTGACCTTGATCTAGGATAGATATTAGGTCTTTTATCCTGATCGTTCCGATTGTATTCTAGTCGTTGAAAGACATTTCCTTTTTTGAAGGACCGATTGTAATCAGTAGGTCTTAAAACAGGAGCTTTATCTTGCCGTCTTGATCCGGTGGCGGGGGTTTTGTTCCTATTATTGTCTTTGAAAGAGTTCATCTCCTCCTAAGTCATGTATTTCGATGCCAAGGTCATAATATCTGCAAAAGTTCTTGGTTGCTTTCTGCTGAGAGCATTCCCGAATTGCCTGTTTTTGGTAAGATCGAAGAGGATGGAGATTATGTAATCGATGTATGGGGAATCAATTTTTAATAATTTGTTGGTCCCAAGTGGTCAGACGAGGTTTAGAGGGGGGGTGAATAAACCTCTTTAAAATTTTCTTTCCAATTTAACTTTAAAACTTTTACTTTAAACTGAACAGACTAAGCTGATCAGATTAGTTAGTTACAATTCTGCTCGCGAACAAATCTTTGAACAGCTTTGTTGACCACTCGTCTGATGGTTACTTAGCTGATTTTGTTAAAATCAGTTTTAATACTTAGAGTACTTGCAGCGGATTTTTAAAGTGTTTTTCACAAGTAATCTTAGCAGTTTGAAAAGCGTTTCCCCAGTTTTATAAACTCCTTTTTAACTCTTTTTCAAACAGTTAACTTAACGTGTTTTTATGCAAACAGAAAATATGCAGATTTAAAAGCAATGTAAAAACACAAGTAATTTTTATAGTGGTTATATGGATTTGAATATCCTTTAGTCCACTCTTCCAAGTCACACAGATCTTGGGTTATACTATAATCACTAAGTTTACAGTATACTCTGCTTGCGTCGAACAACAAATGAAACGACCACAAGTTCGCAATAGGAAATCACACAGAAAACCTATTCTCTGAAGTTTGATCACTCACACAGATGGATCACAACTCCGCACAACACTCTTGTTTACAAAATCACTCAGAAGATGTATTTTTCTTGATTCTTCAACTCTGCTTTCGACAACAAATGACTCAGCTGATGAGTGAGCTGTTCTTGAGACTTAAAGAATTTTGCTTCGAAAATTTCTCAGAGATTGTGTTGCTTGTTTCTTCTTCGTCTCTTTCAGCTATTTATACTTGAGGATTGAAAAGTGTCCGTTGAAGAGAGACAGGATTCAAATTCCTCGAGTACTGGTCCTTAAAATCCGCGAACGGCTCTTTTGCAGTCTGTCCGTACTGTAAACAGTACTATTCTGCAGGCAGCATTAAATGCACTCGGATGATGCGAAGCTTTTCTTCAATCATTTGTCTTAAATATCCTCGTACTTCAGCATTTATTACACCAAGGGGCATTTATTACCGTTGGGAACACTTCATGATCTTCTTCACTTGGCTGACGAAAGTATAAGTCTGATGGTGAACTCGGCTGATCTCAAACTTGAACAAATCTGATTTGAGTCGGCTGATCTTCACTAGTCTGATAACTTTGCTTCAGCAGATCAGAAGTCTTGGACCTTGAAACTTTGACTCTTCTGATGTCTTCATTACTTAGTCAAAATTCCTTGATAAGTTTATCAGCTAAGTTACTCCATACTTAGCCAATCTTTGAAGTTTTGGAATGCATCAAAACCTCCCTTATCAAACTTCCTTTAGTGCCTTCATCTTCATCCTTATCCAACAATTTCCCCCTTTTTGATGATGACAAAACTTCAGCTAAGTACCTGTTGAATACTTAAACTAAAGAATGTAATCCTCAAAATTTTCTGAGATAGAAAAATTATATTGGATTGAACTTGACTTTATATTGATGTTTGAAAAGTATTACAGTGCAAGTTCATCAGATGAGATTTCTGAAGAAATAGATAAAGTAAATTGATTTCAATGAATTTATAATTTCTAACTATCAGCTTCTTCATCTGATCCTTCAAGCACTTCCTCATATTCATAAGATGATTCTTCATCATCTTCTTCATCATCAGCTTCTTCTTCCAAGATTGCTTTGGCAGCTTCCATCTTCTCCTTAAGTTGTTGTTCTTTAATAAGCTCCATTGCTTTCCTGGCAGATTCAGTGTTCTTGTACTTGGTATCTTCTTTTTCAATCTTTTCTGCTTCTTCTACCTTTCCAAGCTTTTCAGTCTTGTCAGCTTCAGTCTTGTCAGCTGTTTCTTCAGTTTCCTTGGCTTTAATAGTTGCAGCAGCATTTTTTTCCTTAGTTGGTTCTTCAGCAGCAGATTCCTCCTTAGCTGGTTCTTCAGCAGCAGATTCCTCCTTCGCTGGTTCTTCCCTTTTATCTTCCCCCTTTTTGTCATCATCAACTCTGATGACATTAGAAGGTTCAACAGCAGGGTTGAGAGCAACTGTTGGAATCTTCACTCCAGCACACAAAGCCTTTAGGTTCTGATTAACAACGTCATGACTTGCTGTTAGATGATGAATATCAGTGCTGATGACGTCAGTCTTGTCATTGAAGTAGTCAATGTTAAGGTTGATAGTTGCAAGTTCATTCTGAACTTCCTGTGAGGCCTTTGCCACTTCTTGCAACATCCCTAGATTGATTTCCTTCTCTTCCTTACTGACTTGAATGAAGGTTGCAGTCATATCAGCAATCTTGTGCTCAGCTGATTTTAAAGCAGTATGAAGATGATTCACATCACCCTTCACATCTTCAACATTTTGGTTTAGATCTCTCAGGCTGTGCACTAACTGCAATGAATTGTCTTGAGGAATTGGAATACTGTCAATTTCTCTTTTGATGATCTCTTCTGTTGATCCTTGAACAGTTTCCAGCTGAAGTCTGTTGGTTTCTGCCAACTCTGCTTTAAGTTCAACCTTCAGCTCCTCCTTAACCTTCAATAGCTGTTGCTTGTGCTTGTCTTCCAGTTCCTTTAGTTGATTTTCCATCAGCATCTGGATTGCCTCCATCAGTGATGAATGTTGATCAGCTGATGAAGCAGAAGCATCAGCATCAGCTTCCTTCTCTTCAATCTCTTGGTGGACAGGGATATCTTCCATCTTTTCGTCCTGATGATCCTCAGAATCCTTAGCATTCCACTCAATGGCTAAGGGCCCGGCAGCAGCCTTTTCAGCAGACTTGTCAGCAGTCTGATCGGCAGATTTGTCTTCAACTTGGTCAGCAGACTTGTCTTCAGCTTTGTCATCAGACTTGTCAGCAGGCTTGGCCGCAGCTTTATGTTCATCAGTCACGTCATCATAGAACAGATTTGTGACAGTGCCGTCATCATTGAAGCAAGTTGTTTGTCTGATTTGCCTCACAATGATCCAAGGGTTAACAAACGCATTGTTTCCCTTAGGCACTTCAACAAACGGCTGTACTTCCTTGCCAAAAATTATTTGTTGAATGCTTGGGAGCAGTGGCAAGTCACTTGAACACCCTTGTTGATATTTTGACCTTTTTGCCCATCTCTTCAAGGCTGTCATAACAGCAAACTTAATTGCTCTTTCTTCAGCATCTTCAGACTTTTTCTTCTTATCAGACAAGGTGTTTTGAATTTTCTTGGCCTCCTCAAATGCAAAACCTTTTGCATAACTATGCATGACGTCTCTTACATAGCTGGGATCAAGGGCCTTTTGAATGGAGTTTGTCTTCAGCCAAGTTAGAACCCATCGTTCTTCATCAGCTAACTCCTTCATGCTTTGAAGTTCTGTTATTGACTTGTTCAGCCTGTTGTCCCTCCAACTGATATACCTTGGCTTCTCTTGGTTGAACAGAGTCTTCAACATGAGCTTTTGATCATAGTATGCCAAGGACTTCTCAAACTTCTTGAACAGCTCCTTGTCAGCATACACTATTTCAAAGGCTCTTCTTACTTCAAACTTGTCCTTTGACTTGGTTTTGGGGGCAGGCAATAGTATCTTTTTCTTATCTTCTCCATCTTTGCCTTCTCCAATCTTGATGCCACCTCGATGGACAGGTCCATAGGCATCAACTTTGCTCATTTCCAAAACCATAGCCATTTCAGCATCCTCAGCAGCCTTCCTTTCTGCTTCAGACATGCGTCTTCTGGCTTCATCCTTTTCTTCTTGAGCTTTGCTTAGCTCAAGTGCCTTCTTTTCCTCAGCTTCATCTTGCTTTCTTTGTTCAACTTCTTCTCTTGCCTTCTTGTCTGCTTTAGAGATTTTCTTTCTCTTAAGCACTATCTTCCTCTTTCCTTTATCAATGGGAGCAGGAGCTGGACCAGCAGATGATAGGGGAGCAGCAGCAATAGGATAAATGATTTGGACATCTGGATCTTCTTGAGGTTGAGCAACCTCAGCTGTTGATGTGACTTGACTTGGCTGTTGCTCATCAGCTTTGTCAGTCACAACAGTCTTAACTGTTTCAGCAGGCCTTTCAGCAGCTTCAGGGTCTTCCCTAGCTACATTTTCCAAGTCCGTTGGTTCTTCTATAAATGTCATCTGCTTTCTAGCAGACTTCTTGGTTCTTCCTTCACGGTAAGTGGTTGTAGCTGTATCTCTCTGTTGACTTCTTGTTCGTTGAGAGATACCTTCAGCAGGCCTCTCTGCTGATGGAGTTCTTGATGGTGATGCAGGGGATCCAGTCCTTACATCAGCAATTATGTTTTCAACAATTTTAGTGGCTTCTGCAGCAGAAGTCACTTTCTCCATCTGCTTAGTTTCTTTCCTTTTAGGCTCATCAGCAGCCTTCTTCATTTTAGTCTCAACAGCTAAGCTAGCTGTTTTGACTAACCTCCTTTGCCTTTTGGCAGGAACCTCTTTTGGTTCCTCAACATCAGCTTCTGCAGGCTCACCAGCCTTCCTCTTTTGAACAGGCATGTACTTGGACAATGCCTTGGATTTGTGGATCTCTTTTCCATTCTTCATGTCACAGCCCAGTTTTGACAGTAGATAACTGAGTGTGATTCTGTGATTGGTGGAGGGGCCTTTTCCTTTCTTATCATCAAGAAAATCAGCCAATATGTACCAGACTATGATTGACCAGTTGACCTCCAGTCCATAGTATATGGCAGCCATGATGCTGAACCTTTTCATGGTGACATCATCTAGTGAGAAGGTGCAGTTCTCGATCAGCTTAGCTACCATATCAGCCATCCGCTGATATTCATCCCTCAGTTGTCTCTTCCTTATGTTTCCAGACATCACTTCTCCCTCCTTGGCGCAGATCGCCCAGAATTGTTGGTGCTTATCTTCCGTCAGTACAGTGACGTCATGTCGTCCACTGTTAGGAAGTCCAAACGTTTCGTGCAGAGCAGCAGGAGTAATAGTGATAGATTTACCTCCCACTGTAGCCTTAATCTCCAGTGTGTTGTAGTCAGCCTTTGCTGTGTTGTAGTACTCCATCACTTGATCAGTCCAGATCATTCCCTCATTATATTCCATAAAATTTACCAAGTTCGCAGATTTGAACTTCTCCAGAAGTTCTTTCATCAGTGACGTACCAGATTGGTAGTAGGAATCATACACGAGAAACATACCTTCAGCGGCCATTGTTAATCTGTTGAAGGTTAGGAAAACAGAGAGAAATTTGCAGAGAATTGCAGATATTTTTCTCACAAGTACTTTTGAATGCTTAGAGTGCGTAAAGAACTACACGACTGATCAGATGGGGATTTATAGAGTTGGGGTATCTTGAATTCCGTGATATCCGCCAACCGTTAGATCCATTTTTCTGTCAGTGCTGATCGTGCGGCGTCAGTTACGACTTTTCGAATTCAAAAGATATTTAATGAAGAGCGGGAATATGTACCGCCCAACAGTTACTTATAAAAGCGTATTTTGAATAAAACGTTTTGAGTAGTTCCGCTTTTATTAGAGTAATCAGATGAGTAACATAAATACTTATCTGATGGACTACTGTCCTGATGACGTAGTTGTTATCAGAGAATGCCAATAACTGATAACCTTCCTCAGCTGTTTGTCAATCCAGCTAGATAAAATAACATTAATCTTCGATAGTTGAGTCTTCTGATGAAAACATAACTTCAACTAACTGTCATTAACAAATTTCATCTTTAATTCAGAAGTACCGCTAGTCTTACACGTTCCCCCTGAGTTTAAGAATTCATAAGTTAACTAGTCTGTTGAGAGTTAATCCTTGAAGATAGTAATGAATAACTAAGCTGTTGAACTCCAGTCTTCTGATGAGTTCCCCTCAGCTTATGCTTCCAAATTAAGTAGTCATAGCTCAGCTCTTAGAGTTGAAAACCTTACTTCACTTAAAGGTTTAGTGAAAATATCAGCAATCTGATTGTCTGTATGAACATACTCAATCATAACATTGCCTTTTTCCACATGATCTCTAATGAAGTGATGCTTGATCTCAATATGCTTAGTCCTTGAATGACTTGTAGTGTTCTGAGTAAGAGAGATTGCACTTGTATTATCACAGTAGATTGGAATTCCACTGATCTTGATGTTGTAGTCTTCTAGTTGATGTTTCAACCAAAGTATTTGTGCACAGCAAGCTCCAGCAGCTATATATTCAGCTTCAACAGTAGATATAGAGACTGAAGTCTGTTTCTTACTCATCCATGAGATCAGACGACTACCTAAGAACTGACAAGCACCTGTTGTGCTCTTTCTGTCAATCTTGCAGCCAGCAAGGTCTGAATCTGAATAACCAATGAGTTCAAATCCAGATTCTCTAGGATACCACAATCCCAATTCTTGAGTGCCTTTAACATATTTCAATATCCTCTTGGCAGCTAAGAGATGAGATTCTTTGGGGTTTGATTGAAATCTTGCACAGACTCCAACTGAGTACATTATATCAGGTCTGCTTGCTGTTAGATACAACAATGAACCTATAATGCCTCTATATTTGGTTATGTCCACTGATTTGCCATCTTCATCTTTATTCAAACGAAGACTTGTAGACATAGGAATTGTAGCAGTAGAGCTAGTTTCCATACCAAATTTCTTGAACAGATCTCTTGTGTATTTTGCTTGGCTAATGAATATTCCATCAGGCAACTGTCTAACTTGCAATCCAAGAAAATAATTAAGTTCACCCATCACGCTCATTTCAAACTTATTCTGCATCAGCTTGGAGAACTTATCACACATCTGTTGGTTAGTTGAACAAAAAATAATATCGTCCACATATATTTGCACAAGTAATATATGATTTTCCCATTCAATTGTGAACAAGGTTTTATCTACCTTAGCTTTTCGAAGTCCTTTAATTAAAAGAAAATCAGATAGGGTATCATACCATGCTCTTGGAGCCTGTTTCAGTCCATTGAGAGCTTTCTTCAGACGATATACTTTGTCCTCTTCTTGATAGACTTCAAATCCAGGAGGTTGTTCAACATACACTTCTTCTTGCAATTCTCCATTGAGAAAAGCAGACTTCACATCCATCTGATAGACAGTGAAGTTCTTGTAAGCAGCATAGGCAAGAAACAGTCTGATTGCTTCAAGTCTTGCTACTGGTGCAAAAGTTTCATCAAAGTCAATTCCTTCTTCTTGACAATAACCTTTGGCTACTAGTCTTGCTTTGTTTCTGGTGACAACACCATCTTCATTCATCTTATTTCTGAATACCCACTTAGTGCCAATTACTCTTTGATGACTTGGTCTAGGAACTAAGTACCAGACTTCATTCCTTTCAAATTGATTCAACTCTTCTTGCATAGCTTCTATCCAGAAGGAATCATTGAGAGCTTCTTCAATTTGCTTAGGCTCTATTTGAGATAGAAATGTGACAAACATGGCATCTTGTGCAGCAGCTCTTCTTGTTTTCACTCTATCTAAAGGATCACCAATAACTAATTCAGGTGGGTGATTCTTGAGCCATCTGAGATCAGGTTGTAGATCAGGATGTTGTCCTCTGTCTTGATCTTGCAACACTACTGTTGGAGTTCCAGTAGTAGTCTGTTGAACATTTGCAGTCTGTTGAACAGTCTCTGGTCTGTCAGCTGTTTGCAACTCGTCTGTTAGACAATCAGCACTGTGATTTTGAACAGCACTTGAGTTAGCAGCTGAGCTTAGATTAGGTAGTATGATGGGAACATATTCTTCATTTCTTCCAATATCTAACTTCTGTAAATCAGTAGACAGATCTTGGTTAACACTTTGATTCTTTTCAGAAGATTGACTTGGCTCATCAAATACTACATGGATAGATTCTTCTATTAGTAATGTTCTTTTATTGAAGACTCTATAAGCCTTACTAACAGATGAGTATCCTACAAAGACAGCTTCATCAGCCTTTTCTGCAAATGCAGTAAGATGATTTTTCCCATTATTCAATACAAAACATTTACAACCGAAAATCTTAAAGTAATGAATGTTTGGTTTCCTATTGTTCCAAACTTCATATGGAGTCTTGTTCTGATTTTTGTTGATCATACATCTGTTTTGGGTAAAGCATGCTGTGTTTGTTGCTTCTGCCCAAAATCTTTGAGGCAGTTTAGCTTCAGCTATCATGATCCTGACAGCTTCTTTTAGTGTTCTGTTTTTCCTTTCAGCAACACCATTTTGTTGAGGGGTTCTAGCGGCTGAATACTCATGATGTATTCCTTTGATATTACAATACTCTTCAACAGTAGAGTTTGTAAACTCTGTCCCTCTATCTGATCTGATCTTCAATATTTTGATACTCTTCTCATTCTGGATCAGTTCCATCAGATTGGTAAGATGTTCCTTGGTTTCACTTTTCTTTTTCATGAAAATCACCCAAGTATATCTTGAATAATCATCCACAACAGCTAGGCAGTATTTCTTTCCACCATTGCTGACTGGATCTATGGGTCCAAATAAGTCCATATGTAGTAGCTCCAATATTCTTTCAGAAGATTGATGCTTCTTGCTTTTGAAAGATGACTTGATTTGTTTACCCTTCTGACATGCGTCACATAGCTTGTCTTTGCTCATGACTGCTTTTGGAATCCCTTCTACCAAATCCTTCTTGATTAATCTGTTTATGGTCTTGAAGTTTAAATGATTCATTCTCTTGTGCCATAGCCAACTGACTTCACTTGGTGCAGATGCCACCAAACAAACACTTGAATTCTTGTCAGCAGAATCCCAGTCAACTATGTAGATATTTCCTTGTCTTCTTCCAGATAGAATTACCTTCTTTGTACCAATCTGTTCAACATAGCACTTATCTGTTGAGAAGATGACTGAATATCCCTTGTCACAAAATTGACTTATGCTCAGCAGATTATACTTTAGGCCTTTAACATATGAGACGTCAGATATCTCTATGTTTCCCTTAATTAATCTTCCTTTAGCTTTAATCTTGCCTTCTTTGCTGTCTCCAAATGTAACACTTGGACCATCCACAGCAACTGCATCAGTCAACTCATGTATGTTTCCACACATGTGCCTTGAACATCCACTGTCCAAGTACCAGATCTTCTCTACTTTACTCCTACTCCTAATCCTAACCTACAAAACAAAAATAAAATTGTTTTAGGTACCCTTATTGAGAGGGTCCTGAAGGATTAGTTCCACCTTTGACAACCCAAGATGTTGATGTCTTAGGCTTCTTAGGCTTCTGAGTTTTGACAGGAGCATGAACAGTTTTATTTTCATCATATTTATCAGATAAGTCATGTTGATGATCAGTATGATAAGAATAATGTTCATAAGCAGGGTAAAGTGCATGATATGCAGGATATGCATGCATTGGATGAGCAGGGTAAGGTGCATAGTAACCTGGAAATTGATGTGCATGATACATAGGATGATATGCAGCAGGTTGCACATAATATGACTCATTTCCATACCAAGCATTTTGATTTTTCTTGTTTTTATGCTTCTTTGGTTTACTAGATGCTTGTTCTTTAACAGACGACTTAGTTTTCTCATTAGTCTGATTAGTTTTAACCTTATCAGAAGACTTCCTAGGACTCTTCTGTTTGGGTTTACTAGTCTGTTTTTCTACACTAGGCTCTTTGCTCTTTTTAGCCTTAGGAGATTTCTTCTCCTTTACCATTTTCTCAGATGAGGTAGGTTTAGAAGTTTGAACATACAGAATGACCTTACTATTGTCAGCTGATATGAATTTTTCAGTATGATTCAATTCTAGTTTATCCTTTTCTAAAGGTGTCTCCTGTTTACTAGATGTATGCATGGATGCAACAGTTGACTTATCATGAGACTCAATAACTTTCTCAAGTTCCATGATTTTTCCTTTATAAACCTCACATTCAGCTTTCAGAGACTCATATTCTTGCTCAAGCTGTTTATATTCAGCTGATTCTTTTGGCTTTTCAGCTAAAAGTTTCAGTGAACTATTTTGCTCTTTTAGCAATATCATCTCTTCCTTAAGCTTAACAAATTCTCCAGCAATAGTAGTATTATTCAACATCATTTGCTCTAGAGAATTAAATAGTTCATTATCTTGAGGAGTTACCTCATCCTCTGAGTCATCAGATTCCTTTGCCATTAGGCAGAGGAGAGCAGGTTTTTCTTCATCAGACGATTCTTCATCAGACGTGTCTGAATCTGAATCAGATGAGTAGACAGCAGCAAGCTTTTCTGCTTCAGCCATCATAGCCTTGCCTCTCTGATGCTTTCTTTCTTTTCTCACTTTCTTCTCCTCTTCAGTGTACTTTTCTGCTTTTGGATATGGACAGTCTTTGATGAAGTGTCCCAATTTCCTACAGTTGTAACACATTAGTTTTGATTTATAATCATCTTTATCTTGAGAAGAAAAGTTAGGTTTAGAAGAAGAAGCATTGTTGTATTTGTTCTTCATTTTTCTTTTGTAGAACTTCTTGAAATTATTCATCAACAGTGCAACATCTCCAGCAGTGTACTCCTTCTTGTTGAGTAGTGATGCTTCATCAGATGAGTCCACATCTTTGCTTTTCTGTGCTGGTCTTCTTTGATTTTCAGCAGCAACCAGTGCAGCTGTGGGTCCTGAAGTTGAGGTTTCTTCAATCCCCATTCTAGGCAGTTTATACTCGAATGCCTTGAGTACAGAAAACAGCTCAGTAAGAGAGATTTTTCCCAAATCCCTTGATTCTTCCATTGCTGTAACTTTCATGTTGAACTTTGGAGGTAAGGCCTTTAGTACTCTGACAGTGATCTCTTTGTCAGTGAAGGTCTTTCCCAACTTTAAAACTTCATTCAGAGTCCTGGTGAATCTGGTATCCATCTGATCAATGGTTTCTCCAGATTTCATCTTGAAGTTGTCAAGTTTCTCCAATGCAACAGTGAGCTGATGCTCTTTAAAAGCATCATTGCCTTCGCTCATATCTCTGACTTTGTCCCACATCTCCTTTGCAGTTTTGCAGTGTTTGACCTTGTCAAACCGATCATTATCCAGGGCTTTAGTCATGATGAATCTCCCAACTTTATCTAGATTGTAAAGCTTGATTTCCTCTGGAGTCATCTCGTGAAGGTCTTTTTCCACAACCGTATCAACTTCATTGATTTTTATGGTCTTTGTGAATCTGAATGGACCTTTAATGATACATGTGTACATGTTGTCATTGTAGGCTGCTAGAAAGATTTCCATTCTAATCTTCCAGTCCTCAAAGGACATACCAGCAATGTGGGGAACATGGCTGATACAATCCATTTTTCAAAAAGTTTTGGTTTTTCAAAAAGATGCTCTTTTGAAAAGTTTTGAAAACCTTTGAAAAACACTTGGATCAAGCTCGTTGATCAGGCAGCTGATTCTAATGAACCACCCGCTCTGATACCACTTGTTGGTCCCAAGTGGTCAGACGAGGTTTAGAGGGGGGGGGTGAATAAACCTCTTTAAAATTTTCTTTCCAATTTAACTTTAAAACTTTTACTTTAAACTGAACAGACTAAGCTGATCAGATTAGTTAGTTACAATTCTGCTCGCGAACAAATCTTTGAACAGCTTTGTTGACCACTCGTCTGATGGTTACTTAGCTGATTTTGTTAAAATCAGTTTTAATACTTAGAGTACTTGCAGCGGATTTTTAAAGTATTTTTCACAAGTAATCTTAGCAGTTTGAAAAGCGTTTCCCCAGTTTTATAAACTCCTTTTTAACTCTTTTTCAAACAGTTAACTTAACGTGTTTTTATGCAAACAGAAAATATGCAGATTTAAAAGCAATGTAAAAACACAAGTAATTTTTATAGTGGTTATATGGATTTGAATATCCTTTAGTCCACTCTTCCAAGTCACACAGATCTTGGGTTATACTATAATCACTAAGTTTACAGTATACTCTGCTTTCGTCGAACAACAAATGAAACGACCACAAGTTCGCAATAGGAAATCACACAGAAAACCTTTTCTCTGAAGTTTGATCACTCACACAGATGGATCACAACTCCGCACAACACTCTTGTTTACAAAATCACTCAGAAGATGTATTTTTCTTGATTCTTCAACTCTGCTTTCGTCAACAAATGACTCAGCTGATGAGTGAGCTGTTCTTGAGACTTAAAGAATTTTGCTTCGAAAATTTCTCAGAGATTGTGTTGCTTGTTTCTTCTTCGTCTCTTTCAGCTATTTATACTTGAGGATTGAAAAGTGTCCGTTGAAGAGAGACAGAATTCAAATTCCTCGAGTACTGGTCCTTAAAATCCGCGAACGGCTCTTTTGCAGTCTGTCCGTACTGTAATCAGTACTATTCTGCAGGCAGCATTAAATGCAACATTAAATGCACTCGGCTGATGCGAAGCTTTTCTTCAATCATTTGTCTTAAATATCCTCGTACTTCAGCATTTATTACACCAAGGGGCATTTATTACCGTTGGGAACACTTCATGATCTTCTTCACTTGGCTGACGAAAGTATAAGTCTGATGGTGAACTCGGCTGATCTCAAACTTGAACAAATCTGATTTGAGTCGGCTAATCTTCACTAGTCTGATAACTTTGCTTCAGCAGATCAGAAGTCTTGGACCTTGAAACTTTGACTCTTCTGATGTCTTCATTACTTAGTCAAAATTCCTTGATAAGTTTATCAGCTATGTTACTCCATACTTAGCCAATCTTTGAAGTTTTGGAATGCATCAAAACCTCCCTTATCAAACTTCCTTTAGTGCCTTCATCTTCATCCTTATCCAACATAATTCCACATTAAATCTCGCCAACCAGTTTCGCAAAGACTCTCCCTCTTGTTGATGGATGGTTCCAAGGTATCTCATCGGCAGTTTCTGTCTTTTCTGGCTGGCGAATTATTGTGTCAATTTATTGCATAATTCCCAAAAACTGAAGACAGAGTTGGTGGGTTGTTTTGCGAACCAATCCAAAGCTAGTCCTTCAAACGTGGTAACCATTAGTTTGGCGGTGTATTCCGCCGAGTGGGCATATAAGTTCATAATATTCGTGAAGCTAAAAATATAATCATCGGGATCGGTGGTTCCATCGTATCGTGGTAATCGTCCGAGGACCTGTCCAGATGATTGAGCTTCTTTTATCTCCCTACAAAAGGGGGAGCATGCCGCTAGGTTTTCTTGGATCTCCGTGTTTCTGGCCCACGGATTTTGGATGGTCCGAAGACCTTGCTCTAGGCGCTCCTGTACCATCCTTTCAATTTCTTGTTCCGAGATACGGACTGCTCTTTGTCGATTAGGTATTCCATCAACGACGTCGTCCTCAATGGGAATTATGGTATGTTCCTTCGATCCTCGGCGGGTCGGTAGTGGCTTTGTCCGATCCATTTTTCTTTGGATCGGCTCTTCGGTTGGTTTCGTATCACTCATTTGTGGACTGTGCAAGGATCGCTGTTCGCTTACAGGGCTGTCTGCTTGCTCAGATATTTGATTGACCTGCCTTGGAGTTCTCCGAACGGAATTTGCCCTAGTAGTTCTAGGGTCTCTGGGCACCTGCTCGGGGACTATTATTTCCCCTGGATACAGTGAGTTGAATAGCATAGCGATCTGTCTTAGTTTCTCCTGTGTATCCAGCAGAGGAACAGGAATTGTTGGAGCCACGGGGGCTTCCGGTATCACATTGGTGGCAATCTCTTGTTGTCTTTGAGTGTTTTGAACATGGATTCCTTGACGTTCTTCCTGGTTCGGTAGTTGATCACTTGCTCTTTGATTATTTTCGTCGTTGACGATTGGAACGTTATTATTCATATCGTCATGTAAGTCATCAGACGTGATATGTGGATGCATCGTGTTACTTCTTGCCTCGTTACGATTGTTCTTTCTTGGGCGAGCCATATGTCTATCGAATAATTAACTCAGGTCCCACGGTGGGCGCCAACTGATTTAACCATTTTTCGTAAGGTTGGATTAAATCAATATTATAGGTTTATGGGGTTAGATTATATTATTATAGGGCCTAGTTACTGTTGGGATATTCTACTATGGGGCTCGATTGTCAATACAACAAAGTGCGGAATTTAAAATTTTTCGAGGTCCCTATTAGTCCCATAAATCTTTCTCCACAGTTAATTATACGAAAAGGTTGAATCAAACAAAACGTAAACAAAGAAGGGGGATTTTGCGATTTATCTCACCACAGCTCAGTGGTGGTTACCTCCAGGCGTTTCGTTCGATCCATAATATGAGTGATCCATGTGTCTCACCCCCAGAGTTGATCCACACCAATCGGATTGTAGTGACACCTCCAAGTCTTAGGCTACGAACTGGATCTTGAAGATTTGTCAGCAAAGAACTCTGCAGATCTCGATCAGGACCTAGATCTGGATCTGGTTTGGGAGATCATGTGGAAGAAGACTAATCACAGAGCTTATGTGATCAGATCAAGTTTCGGCCAGGTCAGGATCGGCTAGAACAGGTTCGGCCGAGCTTGTTTGGGCGACTAGGGTTTTGGGTGAAAGTATGTGGGGCGATTTTGTAAATAAAAATTCTTATGCAAAAATCGGATTTCTTTTATGCAAAAATCGGCTTCTCTCTTTTAATTCAGCAGAGTAATTTTGTTCTCTCAAAAGTTTTTCTCTCAGGGTTTTTCAGTTATGAATGAAGAGAAGAGAAGAAGTATTTATAAGAGAAGAGTCCTTCTCATAGAAAATATCTTCTTCCCTTATCTATCAAATCCCCATTCCTTATCAACTTAGGAATGTAAGATTTGATAGATCTCTTCTTGCTTGTTCTCCAAGATTAAAACTCCTTTTCTTTTTCTTCAAAAAATCGCCCCCTATCTCCCATTTTATGATTATTACAAATCAACCCATATAATTATCCAATCCAACAATTGGTTAGTTATTTCATCTTCCAACTTCATTAATTAGCTACTTTAATTAATTTCATAATTAATCAGATAACTCTAATTAATTAATTAAACATTAATCAATTAGATATCTAATTAATATTCTTCCCATTGAATTAATACCTTAATTCAATTACTTAACAACTTTAAATCATACATTTCCTTTTTGACAGTCACCAACCAATTGTATTGTGTGTGATCCTCTGGGTTCACCATCAATTGGCAGCAGGCCCACGACTTTCGTGATTTAATTAACGAGCAATTAAATGCTCCGATCAATTAAAAAACTTTTAATTGACCAATCCAGAATTAATTTCTTTATTAATTCAGGAGTACCCACACTTCATGGTCGATGTCTAGCCCCAAGCCCATGAAGCCCAATTAAAGGTGAATTGATAATTGTGAACCTCACCTCTTATAATTGCCATGTACATACGGTCCTTCCACGACTGATTTCCCGATCGAGACCTAGGGTATGTGAATTGATCGGCACCTCTAATAGTCTCGATTCTGTACTTTCTAATTCTGGATAATAATTCCAGTGTGACTGCTAAATTTGGAAACCCCTTTCCAAATTCGTCACCAACCATGGCCATGGGTTTCTAGGAACATATTATCGAAGAACGTACAGGAAATTCTCCCACCTTATCATGATGAGTCGATAGATCCTTTCTTAGTACGTTGTGTACGCACCCAACTTAGGCACTTTGTGGCCAGGCTACGTGACCAGTACCTAAATCTAAGTATGCACACTCGTGCACCGAATTCGCCCTAGCACCTCAAGTCCAAGGACTAAATCGTACACTATTGATGAGGGGTAGTTTGGACTCAAACATTAATATAGCCTTGTGAGGTCGAAATTCATCCTTTTCGATCTCATGAGCATAATTTCGAGCCCAAAGCACAGGAATCCTACGCTGATTCTACTCCGGAAGATTAGGGTCCAAAATCACTGTTGGGCCGACCTCAGGACCAGGCCCGTGGGCTGAGTAATGCATACCTGTGGGTGGTTCACCTGGTTCCAAATCTCAGCTATAAATACCCCCAAGCATTTATGACGACGACACAACTTCCCACGTGCTCTTCCTTCGAGACTGCTGCTTGGACTCACTTGGGAATAATAGCATAGGCTAGCTCGTATGTATTTCTCCCTCTAGCTTGTACGGCATCCAGTAATGCTCGAATAGGACTCTAAACACTTGTAATCTGTACTCGATAATTCTAAATACAATACTATTGATCTTCTTCTTCTATTTATTAGCATTTATATCGCATTGCATACCACCTTGATCGAACCAACGAAAACGCGTAAGATCAATTGGCGCCCACCGTGGGGCCTTATTCGAGTATTAGATCGAAATATGCCTACTACGAGGAGAAATACGTATATTAGAGGAGAGCCCTCCCATGCAGAAGGAGCTCAAAATTATGTCAACAATGAGCCAGACAATCTGTCGCGCGCGGCTCAACAAGAGGAGGTTCCACCGATTGTTCCGCAGGATAATGTTCCAATTCACACGACTGTCGGTGATCTAAGGTCCATTATAGGCACGATGTGCAGGGAATTTTTGAACAGCGGAAGGGCTGATCAATCACCTGTGGATCAGCCAGCAGTTCATGGTAGACCGGAGATACCATCTTCGAACATCCAAAAGGAGAATAGTGTACTGCGATCAATATCGCACGCGCCAGCATTAAACCCTCCTCGAGCCGTACCATCGAAAATCAATGCTCGGTCAGAAATCCCACCAAAATCAGTACATGATGTGGAAGATTCAGTAGTCGGGGAAAGCCACCCTTCTGGTGCTGTCAGAGGCCATAAATCGACCCACAAAAGAATTACTGAGTCCGAACTGGAAAGGATAGTGCAGGAGAGAGTGGCTAAGAAGTTGGAAGAGGAAGATACGCTGATAGAAATTCCTCATACCAATCATGCTGCCAGGCGAGCAGGAAATGTTCCGAGAAGAGAAAATCCACGAGACAGGGAGGTTTCAAACAGTATCATGCATTGTTCGCCTTTTTGTCAAGAAATACGCGAAGCTCGAAACGCGGAAACTGTACCGACCAGGCTGCCACGGTATAACGGGACTACCGACCCCGGGGAACACATTAACAGCTTTATTAATGTGATGAACTTGTACGGACATTCTGAGGACTTTTGTTGCAAAATCATGGTTACTACCTTTGAGGGAATTACCCTCGACTGGTTCGGAAAATTGCCACCTAACTCCATATTTTCCTTCGAGGAATTTTGCGATAAATTAAAACATCAAATTGCTAGTCAAAGGAAACCGAGGTTACCAGCAAATCATTTGGGAACCGTAAAACAACTGGAAGGAGAAACTTTAAGACAATGGTTAGCGAGGTTCAGTATCGAACTCCTCAAAGTTGATACCCCGCAGATCGAATATTTATCATCTCTAATGTTTGAACTAACGAAGAGCACTCAGTTCGGAAACGCCTTATGCAGAAAGCAACCAAAGTCCTTCTAACGAATAATGGAGATTGCTGAGAAATACATGATTCAGGAAGAGATGAATAAGTTAAAAAGCTCGCACACTGCGAACCTTCCTCTCAACAAGAAACAAGATCGGGCACCCATCCCGAAACCTGGTGACTACGGAGGGTCGAACAAAGGATCTGTCTGGCAAAGAATCAACACTTATAAGCCACATATGCCACCCCAAGGATTGAATTCCTATGGACCTCATTGTGAAAGAACTCGACCTCCAAGACCGGGAAAAATTCAGTTTACAGAACTTAACAGTTCAAAGGAGGAGGTGTTAACTGTGTTGGAAGAAGGAAACTTGATTCCAGAGGCTCAAAGAATCACTCAGGCTAGGCCAGGTGCGCCTGGTTATGACCAGTACTGTCGATATCACCGGGCTCGGGGGCATAGCACCGAAAATTGTTACCAACTGAAAGTTGAGATAGAAAAGCTAATCGCTCAAGGAAAACTAAAAGAATTTTTCAAAGGAGGCAACCATAACAATCGTTATAGGTCAAGAAGCCCACGAAAGTTTAATACTCAGCAAAGGCAGGCTCGAAATCAAACAGAAGAACGGTCGAATGGAGTGATAAACATGATTGCTGGTGGACCAGCGGAGGAGATAGCAGAAATGCTAGAAAAAGAACGTTGAGGTCGATAAAGGCTGGAGTCTCCGCAAAGAGGGAAATTCTGTCCTTAGAGTTTCCCTCCATGGAAAATCAAGTTATAAGCTTCAGTGAGGCTGATCGACCTTCGGATGTTAATTGGGACACAAGTGAAGACGATCCGGATTTTTCCATGGTATTGACATTGCGAATCGCTAATTTTGAGGTTGAGAGGGTGCTAGTCGATAATGGAAGCTCGGCAAACATTATCTCGTCAGAAGCTCTCACGAGAATGAACCTTTGTCACCCGCGTCTGGATCGAGTAACCACTCCCTTTGGTCGGTTTTGGGGGATCGGAGATCGTTACGCTTGGGACCATTCTTTTGAGCACGACTTTAGGAAGCAAACCAAAAAACGTAACAAGGATGATCAAATTCCTGGTAGTAGACACATCGTTCGCTTATAACGCCATATTAGGGAGACCAGCCCTAAATATCTTCAAAGCAGTTGTATCTACTTACCATCAAAAGATAAAATTCCCAACCATGGCAGGGGTAGGAGAAATGACGAACGATCAATACATGGCTTGGGAATGCTATAATTCATCTTTAAGCATTAAAAAGAAGGTGGAACCCGAACTCTCGATTAAAAGAAAAATAGCTGAATTGGAGCCTGGTGTAAAAACCACAATTCCCGACTGCGAGAAATTACAAGGAAAGAAAGGAAAGAATGTCGACATGAGTGTGCAAGCACCTGGCCACAAAAAAGTAACTCTAGTTCCGGGATCCCCTGAGAAATTCACCAAAATTGGAACAGAGTTAAGCGAGGACATGGAAACCATGCTCATTGAATTCTTACAGAAAAATGTGGACATTTTTGCCTGGAGCTCGGACGATATAATTGGAATCGACCCGCGGGTGATAACACATTCGTTGAATATCGATCCAAAGGCAAAACCTGTAAGGCAAAAGAAGCGCAATCATGGTCGCGAAAATGACAAAATAATCAATGCGGAGGTCGATAGATTACTAGCAGCGGGTCAGATCAGGGAAATAAAGTTCACAGAATGGCTATGTAATGTGGTCCTAGTTTCTAAGGGCGAAAAGACCGAAAACAAATGGAGAATGTGTAATGACTTTACGGATCTAAACAAATTGTGCCCAAGAGATCCTTATCCATTACCTCGGATTGATATGCTTGTAGATTCAACCGCGGGGTTTGTATTTTTTAGCATGATGGATGCTTTTCAAGGATTTTATCAGATTTTTATGAATGAAAGAGACCAGGACAAAACACACCGAGCGAGGAGTCTACTGCTTCATTGTCATGCCTTTTGGCTTAAGGAACGCGGGCGCAACCTATCAAAGGTTAGTCAATATGATGTTTAAAGATTTGATAGGGTAAATCATGGAAGTTTATGTAGATGACATGCTCGTAAAGAGTATGACGGAGGAGGACCACATCAACCATCTTGATCGGTGTTTTGGAATTCTAATGAAGTATGGAATGAAGTTAAATCCCGCCAAGTGCACTTTTGGCGTGCGATCAGGAAAATTCCTCGGATATCTCGTCCATGAAAGAGGCATCGAAGCCAATCCCGAAAAGATTCGAGCAATTACCGATCTACATCCACCAAGAAAGCTCTCAGATGTTCAAAGCCTGATTGGGAAAATTATCTCATTAAATAGATTCATCTCACGCTCTGCTGACAAGAGTTTACCATTCTTCAAACTGTTGCGTAAGTCTAAGAATTTCGAGTGGAATGAAGAATGCGATAAGGCTTTCGAAGACCTGAAAGCATACTTAACCTCACCACCAATGTTGGCCAAGCCATCCGATGGAGAACCTCTATATTTATATATAGCTGTGTCGGAAGAGGCTATTAGCTCGGTCTTGGTGAAGCTCGATAAATCCGAGCACAAGCCAGTGTATTATTTGAGCAAGTTATTGCAGGGTGCGGAGAAAAATTACTTGGAGATTGAGAAATTCGCGCTTGCCTTGGTGGTAGCTGCGCGAAGGTTAAGGCCTTATTTTCAAACATACAAGATCATTGTCTTAACGAATCAGCCACTAAGACAGGTCCAATCAAAGCCTGAAGCATCCGGCAGATTGATAAAAGGGGCAGTCGAGCTGGGTCAGTTCGAGATCGAATATCAATCACGAGTTGCTATAAAGGCACAGGTATTGGCTGACTTCATAGTCGAGTCAACAGGTTTATCGAATGAGGGAGAAGGGGCAATCTCCGAGGTAAAAATGGTCGAAAAAGCAGAAGATCAGGTATGGCTGATGCACGTGGATGGTTCCTCGACCAGGGAAGGAGGTGGAGCAGGAATTCATTTTCAGGGACCCAATGGTGAGGACTTAAGTTACGCTATCACTTTGGACTTCGTCGTCACAAACAACGAAGCAGAATATGAAGCCTTGATCGCCGGATTAGAAATGGCCATAAAAGCAAAGGTAAAATCAATTGTTGTGCTAACAGATTCTGAACTCGTTCATAGACAGGTGAAAGGTACTTACGAGGCCAGGGAGTTTAATATGATCAAATATTTGAACAAAACAAAAAAGTTGATCTCTGAGTTCGATAAGTTTGATATTCAACCTATACCAAGGGAGGAAAATCTTTGGGCAGATCTATTATCGAAGTTCACAGGACTTGCTGATGGGAAGAATGAAAGGATAATCACATGGTTATTATCGAATACATCTGCCATCGAACTAGATGTGATTCCCTCAGTCGACATCATGGAAATTGATGAGTCTAGGATTTCTTGGATCGACCCTCTTATTGCTTATCTCAGAGAAGGGAAGTTTCCAGAAAACTCAAACGAAGCTCGAAGGATCAAATACCGAGCACCATCGTTCACTCTAGTTGATAATCAACTCTATAAAAGGTCTTCTTCTGGAATTTTATTGAAATGTATTTCCGAAATACACTATAATGCTATTTTAAAAGAAGTTCACGAGGGAGAGGCAGGTAATCATTGCGGTGCTCGGGCATTAGCTCTTAAATGCTCGAGGTCAGGATATTATTGGCCTACCCTTTTCTCTGATTCGGTTGATTATGTGAAGAAATGCCACCATTGTCAAATTCATTCGAATTTAATTCATCAACCGGCCAAACATATGCACTTTATTCCAATCTGTTGGCCTTTTGATAAATGGGGCATTGATATTGTTGGGCCTTTCCCAACAGCAAGAGCTCGGAAAAATTATGTATTGGTTGCAGTAGAATATTTCAGCAAATGGGTTGAATGCGTTGCTCTGACAAAGATCACTCAATTCCAAGTTATTAATTTCTTATGGAAAAATATTGTCTGCAAGTTCGGAATTCCTAGGATCTTAATATCTGATAACGGAATGCAGTTCGCTGGGAAAAGAATCACGGAATGGTCCGAAAAATTCGGAATACAGCAGAATTTCGCATCAGTTGGGCATCCTCAAGCTAATGGACAAACTGAAGTAGTGAACAGAGAGAATTTCGCATCAGTTGGGCATCTCTGGAAAAGCGTTTATCTGAGGCAAAAGGGAAATGGCTAGACGAACTGCCAGGAGTCTTGTGGGCCAATAGAACTACTGTTAAAGCTGCAACAGGAGAAACTCCGTTCAGTCTGGTTTATGGGTCGGAAGCTGTTATTCCAGTCGAGAACCTCGTACCGTCTCCCTGGGTTGAATTTTATAATCCCGAGGAAAATCAATCTCTAAGAGAAATGGAAGTTGATCACGCAGATGGTCGAAGGGACCACGCAAAGTTGAGGATTCAATCTACCAAGTCTAGCATGGAAAAATCTTATAATCGAAACGTTCGAATCCGAACATTCAAAGTGGGAGATTTGGTGCTCAAGAAAGTAGAAGTGTCGAAGCATGTTGGAAAACTCCAACCTAATTGGGATGGCCCCTTTGTGATTGTTGAGGTTGGAAGGAAAGGTTCTTACAAGATTGCTCATCCTAACGGAGAGGTACTACCTCGAGCATGGAACGCTGTTAATTTAAGAAGATATTATGGAAGATAGTTAAATTCAAGGCTTCTACTATTTAGTCATCTCGTTTTGTTTCTTTGTTTCTCGTGATTAAGAAAATTATGTGTTCAATGAAAGTTTATTTCGACTGAGTTATTCAATGAACGTTTATTTCGACTGAGTATTTATTCAATGAAAGTTTATTTCGCCAAAATTCTTACTTATTAGTCATATTCTGGATATTCTCGATCTCTATTCATCTATTATCAATCTCTATTTTTCTCCATCAACTATTAAACGGGTTAAAGCTGTTGCTACGTCCCTCGAAAATCGACCAAGGGTGAAAGCCGTTGCTACGCCCCTTGGATCGGAAAAATGGGTGACGACCCTCGGGCTAAAAATGCTCTGAAACGACTAAGGGTGAAAGCCGTTGCTATGCCCCTTAGATCGAAATCATTGAATGGGTGAAAGCTGTTGCTACGACCCTCGGGCTAAAAATGCTCTGAAACGACTAAGGGTGAAAGCCGTTGCTATGCCCCTTAGATCGAAATTATTGAATGGGTGAAAGCTGTTGCTACGACCCTCGGGCTAAAAATGCTCTGAAACGACTAAGGGTGAAAGCCGTTGCTATGCCCCTTAGATCGAAATTATTAAATGGGTGAAAGCTGTTGCTACGACCCTCGGGCTAAAAATGCTGTGAAACGACTAAGGGTGAAAGTCCTTGCTATGCCCCTTAGATCAAAATTATTGAATGGGTGAAAGCTATTGCTACGACCCTCGAGCTAAAAATGCTCTGAAACGACTAAGGGTGAAAGCCGTTGCTATGCCCCTTAGATCGAAATTATTGAATGGGTGAAAGTTGTTGCTATGACCCTCGGGCTAAAAATGCTCTGAAACGACTAAGGGTGAAAGTCGTTGCTACGCCCCTTAGATCGAAATTATGGAATGGCTAAAAGTATGATCGAGATCGACCTTATTCTATTCTTTCTTCACAGTTATCTATTCGGCTAAGGAAGATTATTCCGTCCAATTTTAAGTGACGCAAATCTGTAATATCTAGGCTATGAGAGATATCTCATGAAAGATTTAAATTGCAAAGATCGAAATTCAAATCTATTAAGGATTTCAAAATTATCTCACAGAAGTTGCAAATTATGAAGATCGAAATTAAGATCGATGACAATATGTAAGAAGATTCTTTCATTCGTAAAACTTACATGAAATTTTTTTGATTACAATG
This sequence comes from Penstemon eatonii, assembly GCA_038501285.1. Taxonomy (NCBI): domain Eukaryota; kingdom Viridiplantae; phylum Streptophyta; class Magnoliopsida; order Lamiales; family Plantaginaceae; genus Penstemon; species Penstemon eatonii. The sequence continues at coordinate 16,686,451 of CM076712.1, read as the reverse complement.
AAGAAATCGAAATAATCTGAAAATTTACATCTAGTACGATCCTATTACAAATGACTATTCCTATGGATGCTCAAAGAAGAAAAATGAGGCTGGTACACTTCTATCCTTCACCCGATGTTTCCTTGTAAAATGGTCCACAAAGGACCAAGTCGAGAGACAGGGAAGCAACTCCAGTTGGAAGTACTCCTAGCAAATTCGAAGACCACATCCTTCAAGAAGCCGCCTCGAAGACGTGGAGATCGAGTGTAGAAAAACCCCTCCAGCAGTAGACCCACTATCCCGACTGGATAAAGGACAGAGTACAGGAAGTCGAGCCCGCCTCAAAGACTTGGAATCAGAGAGAGCAGGTCGCCTGCCGGTACCCTAGTCGCAATTCTTTTCGCCTGTCGATACCCTAGCCGAAAGATTTTCATATGGGAATTCCGAGAAAGTTGGAAAAGAAAGTTCGAATAAAAATTTCGAACGCTTTAATTACTGACATTAGATGGAACATGGAGTTGATCGACGAAAGTAAAAACACAACTATATTGACCCGAGGCAAAACATTTACAGACAAGTAAAAATATGAAGGTAATTTCTGAGCTATATATAAGGGAAGGAATTCCGTATCAACGGTATAGATCTTTTGAACTAGACGGTCACGATCCGAGCATTAAACGCTCTGACTGTTTCACTTCCCAAGAAAGGAGGGACATAAAAAAAAAAAAAAAAAAAAAAAAAAAAAAAAAAAAAGGGGGAGGGGGGAGACAGAAGAAGACAGAACTTCCTGAAAGACAACATTTGACAAATATTACTACAACAAGGTTATGTTACAACAAGGAAAATCCTAATACAGCTAAACGAAATTATTCTCGGAAAGTATTTTTCGAACTTCAGCGCTGCGGTCAGCATATCCGCGAATATAGGCTTCTCTCTCACGAAGCTCGAAATCTCTTTTCTCACGTTCGTAGATATCTTGGATGACCCTTAATTATGAGCTCACTTTCTCCTGAGATAATTTCTCCTTAAAGAATCTTTTGGCTTCCAGCGCGCGATCAAAAACAGAAAAAGGAGTGCGCACATATACATTCTCCCTAAAAGAAACCTTTTTAATTTTCTTGTTTGAGCCTTTGGTTTTCAAGCATGAAGAAAGGGCGACAGTCGAAGATTTACCTCCTCCAGGGAAGGTTTGCTCGACAGGAGTAATGGACTTAACCGGAGCTCGTCTCTTTTTCGTTATGTTTCTACTACCATTGAGTTTGAGGAAAGGCACAGAAGGAATTACAGAAACGTTCGAATTTTCATTCATCTTTTGGCTTTTGGATAATTATTCGATCGTAAAAATTTCCCAATGCTCCGATCACTATGTATGATGTTATCGTAAAAACAAAATAAATTGGCCTTGGTATTTATAAGAGACGCGACATCATGCGAATTATAATAATTGGTAAGTCACCACTCCCAAGAAAGATTCGATGACGCAACCAAGTATGCAAGAATGACGTTATGAAGTTCAACAAGATGGTCAAACAGGCAATAGATTAAGCATGGCATTAAGGAAAAGATGTAAATTCGAGCATCCACCAAATAGAGAAAAGCAGGAGACTATAAAACAAATTTTCAGTTACAATAGTTCGCTAAGTAAATCCTATTACATGATAATTATTAGCGGCTGGATTCCTTCACGCCAGAACCATGGTCCGATTTCTCTTGTTCTTTCCTTTCACTAGAATCGCTTTCCGAGCTATCAGAATCATCACTACTCGAGCTGCTCCCTTCTTCATCATTACCTTGCACGTCAGCTGCAGATTTACTCGAATTGGAAGAAGGAGTGCTTTGCTCTCCCTGATCGCGGGAATCCCCTTCAATATCCACATCTTCATCCTCAGATTGAGCTTCGAGCACATCAGGATTTGGCATCGGCACTCCAAATTCCTCAAGAAAGGGAGCGAACTCGTGGTCGGCTAAGTCCTCGAGCTTGGGAGGAAGAGAAGAAGCCTTATAATCTTTCCCGAAAAAGTTCTTGTAAGGATCCATGTAAGGAAGATAATCGTCAAGGGCACCTTGAATCCTTCCGGCTGTGAGGAGGTGTTGAATTCCTTTATAGTAGAAGGCTTGATTAATTTCTCCCGACCGCAAGCGAACTAAAGCGTCAAGAAAGGGTGACTTTAGAAAATCTCTTATGGCGGGAAGTCTGCCTTCTTCTCGGCCTCGAGCATAGGCCTGTTCGGATAATGCCTTAGCCTGATCAAGATCCGATCTCAACTTGGTTACCTCTTCCTCGAGGGCCCTCTTTCCGTCAAGACCCTTCCTAACTTCCTCGAGCTCCTTTTCGACCTCAAATAATTTGGTCGTAGTATCCCTCAATTGATCAGCCTTGGTAGCCTCAGCAGTAAGGACATTGTGAAGGGCACTCTGAGCCATCTGAGATTTTCTTGTTTGAGCCTTTGGTTTTCAAGCATGAAGAAAGGGCGACAGTCGAAGATTTACCTCCTCCAGGGAAGGTTTGCTCGACAGGAGTAATGGACTTAACCGGAGCTCGTCTATTTTTCGTTATGTTTCTACTACCATTGAGTTTGAGGAAAGGCACAGAAGGAATTACAGAAACGTTCGAATTTTCATTCATCTTTTGGTTTTCGGATAATTATTCGACCGTAACAATTTCCCAATGCTCCGATCACTGTGTATGATGTTATCGTAAAAACAAAGTAAATTGGCCTTGGCATTTATAAGAGACGCGACATCATGCGAATTATAATAATTGGTAAGTCACCACTCCCAAGAAAGATTCGATGACGCAACCAAGTATGCAAGAATGACGTTATGAAGTTCAACAAGATGGTCAAACAGGCAATAGATTAAGCATGGCATTAAGGAAAAGATGTAAATTCGAGCATCCACCAAATAGAGAAAAGCAGGAGACTATAAAACAAATTTTCTTATGGCGGGAAGTCTGCCTTCTTCTCGGCCTTCTTCTCGGACATTGTGAAGGGCACTCTGAGCCATCTGAGATTCCTCGTTTAAGGTGGCCAGTCGGTAAGCTTGATGACTAAACAAGTCTCCGACCTAGAGAGGAAATTAAACATTAAAGGCGAAGTAAAGATTTTGAGGAAAAGTAAGTATTTGTGAAAAATTTATATACCTTTTGCAGAGCATAGGCATAATCACCCGCGAGCTCGAAGTCGTTTTTAAGAAACAGCGCGGTAATATCATCCTTAAATCTCCCGGCCATGAACATCCGAAGAGACTTATCCACTGCATGTTCCCCGTCTGGGCCCAAATCGGACTCGATGGTTCCATTTTCCGGGAATCCAGCGACCCTTGGTCCCTGGAGATGGTCCTCTATGAAATCAGCCAGGTCCGGCTCGGAATGGCCTGCCCGACATCGGATCGGACCCGGTCCTCGACCGAAAGGTTTCACCCTTCTAGAAGACTCGGGGGCATCGCTACCTCTCTTACGAGCCATTCTCGCTTGCAGTATCTCCCGAGCTCGAGCCTCTTGTAGGGCGTAATGGCTGAGTCCCGCCTCGTTCGGATTAGAAGAACCGATTGGAAAAACGGACCGGAGATCGAAAGTTCGAGATTCAGAAGTTCCCTCGGTCGCAGAATAAGGGTGGGGAGTTCCCGCAATGGCAGTTTGGGAAAAGGTCACCATCACGTTCGGAATCACGGCGGTATCAACCCCAGGAGCAGATTTTACTACCTTACGGGAAACCTTCGATGTTTGGCGACGAGGTCGACCTTGGATACCCTTCGAAAATGAAGCAACGACCAGGCCAGTTATCGATGTTCGGAACTTATCAACGATCCCAGCTGAGAAATAAAAAGGAATTAGCTATAGCCGTAAAAAATAAATCAAGATAATTCAACGCACCTAATTCGCCTTTCCTCGGGATTATTTTCTTGACTTTCCACTACAAGGGACTTGCCTTTCGGATCTACGGAACTGGACATGTTATTTGTGCGAAGATTGGTCGAAAGAGATTGCTAAAGTTCATTTATCGATCTAATTGCTCCGATCTAGGGTTTTCACTCAGAATTTGTGCTGAACAGCGGCCCGCAATCGAGATGCATATATATAGGGACAAAATGGGAAATTGCAAATCGGTCCCCGAGTAACCACGACGGTTAAACTCCTCAAGGGTGAACTTGAAGCCATATTTCCAATAATGGCACTTATGGCCCCAATACTTTCTAAAATCACAAAATTGAAGACCAACATTGCGAAAGATGCATTTATGGGGCGTCGATTCCGCATTCTGCCACCTATCTATCTTATCAAAATCAAAGGAATAAAGAGATATTGTTAAAAATCGACTAAAGCATCACGATAAGCGACAGTAAGAAAATTCTAACCTGGAAATCCTATACTAACACTAGACGACAAGGGTAATATAATGGTGACACCGTTACATAGTTTCCAAGATATGCACTCTTTTTCCCTAGCTCGGTTTTTGTCCCAAAGGGTTTTTCCGAGTTAGGTTTTTAATGAGGCATATCCGAAACTTATCCAAAAATGGCTCGTCTCACTCCAGAGTTCGATTTATACTTCTTCGAGCTTAAGCTTCTCTTTACACTCGAGAAGTGGGGGAGTATTGATGAGGGGTAGTTTGGACTCAAACATTAATATAGCCACGTGAGGTCGAAATTCATCCTTTTCAATCTCATGAGCATAATTTCGAGCCCAAAGCACAGGAATCCTACGCTGATTCTACTCCGGAAGATTAGGGTCCAAAATCACTGTTGGGCCGACCTCAGGATCAGGCCCGTGGGCTGAGTAATGCATACCTGTGGGTGGTTCACCTGGTTCCAAGTCTCAGCTATAAATACCCCAAGAATTTTTGACGACGACACAACTTCCCAGCTTGAAAAAGCATTCACCAGCCTGAAAGAAGACACGTCAAGCCTAAAATAAGAAGATTATAGAGCCAGGATAAAGAGGTTAGCAAGTATTACCTGGGCAAGGAAATCTGACCCAGACTGAAACAAAAACGAAGAGTATTCTCCCTTTGATAAAATCGCCTCAGATATAGAGATATTGGCTCAAAGAAGGCTCAGATCGAGTTTCTCGTGCGTTACTTTGTCAAAATGGAATATACCTCTTTTAAGCCTTTGGTTTAATTTTCTTGTTTGAGCCTTTGGTTTTCAAGCATGAAGAAAGGGCGACAGTCGAAGATTTACCACCTTCAGGGAAGGTTTGCTCGACAGGAGTAATGGACTTAACCGGAGCTCGTCAATTTTTCGTTATGTTTCTACTACCATTGAGTTTGAGGAAAGGCACAGAAGGAATTACAGAAACGTTTGAATTTTCATTCATCTTTTGGTTTTCGGATAATTATTCGACCGTAACAATTTCCCAATGCTCCGATCACTGTGTATGATGTTATCGTAAAAACAAAGTAAATTGGCCTTGGTATTTATAAGAGACGCGACATCATGCGAATTATAATAATTGGTAAGTCACCACTCCCAAGAAAGATTCGATGACGCAACCAAGTATGCAAGAATGACGTTATGAAGTTCAACAAGATGGTCAAACAGGCAATAGATTAAGCATGGCATTAAGGAAAAGATGTAAATTCGAGCATCCACCAAATAAAGAAAAGCAGGAAACTATAAAACAAATTTACAATTACAATAGTTCGCTAAGTAAATCCTATTACCTGATAATTATTAGCGGCTGGATTCCTTCACGCCAGAACCATGGTCCGATCTCTCTTGTTCTTTCCTTTCACTAGAATCGCTTTCCGAGCTATCAGAATCATCACTACTCGAGCTGCTCCCTTCTTCATCATTACCTTGCACGTCAGCTGCAGATTTACTCGAATTGGAAAAAGGAGTGCTTTGCTCTCCCTGATCGCGGGAATCCCCTTCAATATCCACATCTTCATCCTCAGATTGAGCTTCGAGCACATCAGGATTTGGCATCGGCACTCCAAATTCCTCAAGAAAGGGAGCGAACTCGTGGTCGGCTAAGTCCTCGAGCTTGGGAGGAAGAGAAGAAGCCTTATAATCTTTCCTGAAAAAGTTCTTGTAAGGATCCATGTAGGGAAGATAATCGTCAAGGGCACCTTGAATCCTTCCGGCTGTGAGGAGGTGTTGAATTCCTTTATAGTAGAAGGCTTGATTAATTTCACCCGACCGCAAGCGAACTAAAGCGTCAAGAAAGGGTGACTTTAGAAAATCTCTTATGGCGGGAAGTCTGCCTTCTTCTCGGCCTCGAGCATAGGCCTGTTCGGATAATGCCTTAGCCTGATCAAGATCCGATCTCAACTTGGTTACATCTTCCTCGAGGGCCCTCTTTCCATCAAGACCCTTCCTAACTTCCTCGAGCTACTTTTCGACCTCAAATAACTTGGTCGTAGTATCCCTCAATTGATCAGCCTTGGTAGCCTCAGCAGTAAGGACATTGTGAAGGGCACTCTGAGCCATCTGAGATTCCTCGTTTAAGGTGGCCAGTCGGTAAGCTTGATGACTAAACAAGTCTCCGACCTAGAGAGGAAATTAAACATTAAAGGCGAAGTAAAGATTTTGAGGAAAAGTAAGTATTTGTGAAAAATTTATATACCTTTTGCAGAGCATAGGCATAATCACCCGCGAGCTCGAAGTCGTTTTTAAGAAACAGCGCGGTAATATCATCCTTAAATCTCCCGGCCATGAACATCCGAAGAGACTTATCCACTGCATGTTCCCCGTCTGGGCCCAAATCGGACTCGATGGTTCCATTTTCCGGGAATCCAGCAACCCTTGGTCCCTGGAGATGGTCCTCAATGAAATCAGCCAGGTCCGGCTCGGAATGGCCTGCCGGACATCGGATCGGACCCGGTCCTCGACCGAAAGGTTTCACCCTTCTAGAAGACTCGGGGGCATCGCTACCTCTCTTACGAGCCATTCTCGCTTGCAGTATCTCCCGAGCTCGAGCCTCTTGTAGGGCGTAATGGCTGAGTCCCGCCTCGTTCGGATTAGAAGAACCGATTGGAAAAACGGACCGGAGATCGAAAGCTCGAGATTCAGAAGTTCCCTCGGTCGCAGAATGAGGGTGGGGAGTTCCCGCAATGGCAGTTTGGGAAAAGGTCACCATCACGTTCGGAATCACGGCGGTATCAACCCCAGGAGCAGATTTTACTACCTTACGGGAAACCTTCGATGTTTGGCGACGAGGTCGACCTTCGATACCCTTCGAAAATGAAGCAACGACCGGGCCAGCTATCGATGTTCGGAACTTATCAACGATCCCAGCTGAGAAATAAAAGGGAATTAGCTATAGCCGTAAAAAATAAATCAAGATAATTCAACGCACCTAATGTGGAGGAGGCATTGGCAGGATCGATTGAAGCTTTTCCATAGTCGATTGGAAGGGCAGGAAAAGAGCACGTGCTGAGCTTGGCCAATCGCAAAACCGCCTCCTGGGTCATTAAAGGAGTCTGATAAGGATCGGCTCGAAGGGATTGCAAGAATACGTCTGAGATCTCATGAATCATGTCTCCCATAAGACGTCGTTTGCCATAGATCCATGATTTGGCACCTGGCCATTCATGCGGAGTAGGCTCGGGATTATCCTCAGAAGGCGGAGAATCTGGACCTCGAACAAAAAAGAATTCTTGTTTCCAACCTTTCAAATTGCTACTAACATTGGATGATAAGACCGACGTTTTCGGCCTCTGGGAAAAATATATGTAACCAGCGTTCGAAGCCGTGGAAGAACTCATCTGAAAAATTCTCCAGAAATTTTGGAAGGCTGCCTTTTTTCCTTTGGATTTCATCAATACGCAAAAGGCTATTATGAGTCCAATCGAGTTCGGCAGAATTTGAGAAGGGGTTAGCTGAAACGCTTCCAGAATACTACAGATCAAAGGAGGGAGAGGAATGCGTAGGCCATAATGGAAATGTTTAGTATAAAAAGCTTGACATCCCTCAGGAGGGTCGGTAACTCGTTGTTCGGGGGTCGGAATGACAATTGAATATCCGGTGCCGATATACTGACCAAAATCCGTCTCCAATTGCTCCCGATCTTTCTCGGTGAAGGAACAAATGATCTCATCCGCCCTATCCTCGGTCATATTTAACCCCGCACTGGTTGACGGCTCCACCCAGTTATAGATCGTAACCACAACCCTTCCGCCTATTCTATACTTCTTTTGTTCATTCTTCCCTAATGGAAGGTCGTCATCCTCTTCGCCTTCTTCGTCGGAGACTGTCGCCTCACCAGAAGAATTGTCTCCGGTCTCCTCAGATTCAGTATCCGATTCCCCCCCCTCTCTGTCGGATTCGGAACTGGGAGTTGGGTCTCCTATGTTCTCCATCACGGATGGTCGAGCATCCTCAATTCGCCTTTCCTCGGGATTATTTTCTTGACTTTCCACTACAAGGGACTTGCCTTTCGGATCTACGGAACTGGACATGTTATTTGTGCGAAGATTGGTCGAAAGAGATTGCTAAAGTTCACTTATCGATCTAATTGCTCCGATCTAGGGTTTTCACTCAGAATTTGTGCTGAACAGCGGCCCGCAATCGAGATGCATATATATAGGGACAAAATGGGAAATTGCAAATCGGTCCCCGAGTAACCACGACGGTTAAACTCCTCAAGGGTGAACTTGAAGCCATATTTCCAATAATTGCACTTATGGCCCCAATACTTTCTAAAATCACAAAATTGAAGACCAACATTGCGAAAGATGCATTTATGGAAAAACGGACCGGAGATCGAAAGCTCGAGATTCAGAAGTTCCCTCGGTCGCAGAATGAGGGTGGGGAGTTCCCGCAATGGCAGTTTGGGAAAAGGTCACCATCACGTTCGGAATCACGGCGGTATCAACCCCAGGAGCAGATTTTACTACCTTACGGGAAACCTTCGATGTTTGGCGACGAGGTCGACCTTCGATACCCTTCGAAAATGAAGCAACGACCGGGCCAGCTATCGATGTTCGGAACTTATCAACGATCCCAGCTGAGAAATAAAAGGGAATTAGCTATAGCCGTAAAAAATAAATCAAGATAATTCAACGCACCTAATGTGGAGGGGGCATTGGCAGGATCGATTGAAGCTTTTCCATAGTCGATTGGAAGGGCAGGAAAAGAGCACGTGCTGAGCTTGGCCAATTGCAAAACCGCCTCCTGGGTCATTAAAGGAGTCTGATAAGGATCGGCTCGAAGGGATTGCAAGAATACGTCTGAGATCTCATGAATCATGTCTCCCATAAGACGTCGTTTGCCATAGATCCATGATTTGGCACCTGGCCATTCATGCGGAGTAGGCTCGGGATTATCCTCAGAAGGCGGAGAATCTGGACATCGAACAAAAAAGAATTCTTGTTTCCAACCTTTCAAATTGCTACTAACATTGGATGATAAGACCGACGTTTTCGGCCTCTGGGAAAAATATATGTAACCAGGGTTCGAAGCCGTGGAAGAACTCATCTGAAAAATTCTCCAGAAATTTTGGAAGGCTGCCTTTTTTCCTTTGGATTTCATCAATACGCAAAAGGCTATTATGAGTCCAATCGAGTTCGGCAGAATTTGAGAAGGGGTTAGCTGAAACGCTTCCAGAATACTACAGATCAAAGGAGGGAGAGGAATGCGTAGGCCATAATGGAAATGTTTAGTATAAAAAGCTTGACATCCCTCAGGAGGGTCGGTAACTCGTTGTTCGGGGGTCGGAATGACAATTGAATATCCGGTGCCGATATACTGACCAAAATCCGTCTCCAATTGCTCCCGATCTTTCTCGGTGAAGGAACAAATGATCTCATCCGCCCTATCCTCGGTCATATTTAACCCCGCACTGGTTGACGGCTCCACCCAGTTATAGATCGTAACCACAACCCTTCCGCCTATTCTATACTTCTTTTGTTCATTCTTCCCTAATGGAAGGTCGTCATCCTCTTCGCCTTCTTCGTCGGAGACTGTCGCCTCACCAGAAGAATTGTCTCCGGTCTCCTCAGATTCAGTATCCGATTCCCCCCCCTCTCTGTCGGATTCGGAACTGGGAGTTGGGTCTCCTATGTTCTCCATCACGGATGGTCGAGCATCCTCAATTCGCCTTTCCTCGGGATTATTTTCTTGACTTTCCACTACAAGGGACTTGCCTTTCGGATCTACGGAACTGGACATGTTATTTGTGCGAAGATTGGTCGAAAGAGATTGCTAAAGTTCACTTATCGATCTAATTGCTCCGATCTAGGGTTTTCACTCAGAATTTGTGCTGAACAGCGGCCCGCAATCGAGATGCATATATATAGGGACAAAATGGGAAATTGCAAATCGGTCCCCGAGTAACCACGACGGTTAAACTCCTCAAGGGTGAACTTGAAGCCATATTTCCAATAATTGCACTTATGGCCCCAATACTTTCTAAAATCACAAAATTGAAGACCAACATTGCGAAAGATGCATTTATGGAAAAACGGACCGGAGATCGAAAGCTCGAGATTCAGAAGTTCCCTCGGTCGCAGAATGAGGGTGGGGAGTTCCCGCAATGGCAGTTTGGGAAAAGGTCACCATCACGTTCGGAATCACGGCGGTATCAACCCCAGGAGCAGATTTTACTACCTTACGGGAAACCTTCGATGTTTGGCGACGAGGTCGACCTTCGATACCCTTCGAAAATGAAGCAACGACCGGGCCAGCTATCGATGTTCGGAACTTATCAACGATCCCAGCTGAGAAATAAAAGGGAATTAGCTATAGCCGTAAAAAATAAATCAAGATAATTCAACGCACCTAATGTGGAGGGGGCATTGGCAGGATCGATTGAAGCTTTTCCATAGTCGATTGGAAGGGCAGGAAAAGAGCACGTGCTGAGCTTGGCCAATTGCAAAACCGCCTCCTGGGTCATTAAAGGAGTCTGATAAGGATCGGCTCGAAGGGATTGCAAGAATACGTCTGAGATCTCATGAATCATGTCTCCCATAAGACGTCGTTTGCCATAGATCCATGATTTGGCACCTGGCCATTCATGCGGAGTAGGCTCGGGATTATCCTCAGAAGGCGGAGAATCTGGACATCGAACAAAAAAGAATTCTTGTTTCCAACCTTTCAAATTGCTACTAACATTGGATGATAAGACCGACGTTTTCGGCCTCTGGGAAAAATATATGTAACCAGGGTTCGAAGCCGTGGAAGAACTCATCTGAAAAATTCTCCAGAAATTTTGGAAGGCTGCCTTTTTTCCTTTGGATTTCATCAATACGCAAAAGGCTATTATGAGTCCAATCGAGTTCGGCAGAATTTGAGAAGGGGTTAGCTGAAACGCTTCCAGAATACTACAGATCAAAGGAGGGAGAGGAATGCGTAGGCCATAATGGAAATGTTTAGTATAAAAAGCTTGACATCCCTCAGGAGGGTCGGTAACTCGTTGTTCGGGGGTCGGAATGACAATTGAATATCCGGTGCCGATATACTGACCAAAATCCGTCTCCAATTGCTCCCGATCTTTCTCGGTGAAGGAACAAATGATCTCATCCGCCCTATCCTCGGTCATATTTAACCCCGCACTGGTTGACGGCTCCACCCAGTTATAGATCGTAACCACAACCCTTCCGCCTATTCTATACTTCTTTTGTTCATTCTTCCCTAATGGAAGGTCGTCATCCTCTTCGCCTTCTTCGTCGGAGACTGTCGCCTCACCAGAAGAATTGTCTCCGGTCTCCTCAGATTCAGTATCCGATTCCCCCCCCCTCTCTGTTGGATTCGGAACTGGGATTTGGGTCTCCTATGTTCTCCATCACGGATGGTCGAGCATCCTCAATTCGCCTTTCCTCGGGATTATTTTCTTGACTTTCCACTACAAGGGACTTGCCTTTCGGATCTACGGAACTGGACATGTTATTTGTGCGAAGATTGGTCGAAAGAGATTGCTAAAGTTCACTTATCGATCTAATTGCTCCGATCTAGGGTTTTCACTCAGAATTTGTGCTGAACAGCGGCCCGCAATCGAGATGCATATATATATGGACAAAATGGGAAATTGCAAATCGGTCCCCGAGTAACCACGACGGTTAAACTCCTCAAGGGTGAACTTGAAGCCATATTTCCAATAATTGCACTTATGGCCCCAATACTTTCTAAAATCACAAAATTGAAGACCAACATTGCGAAAGATGCATTTATGGAAAAACGGACCGGAGATCGAAAGCTCGAGATTCAGAAGTTCCCTCGGTCGCAGAATGAGGGTGGGGAGTTCCCGCAATGGCAGTTTGGGAAAAGGTCACCATCACGTTCGGAATCACGGCGGTATCAACCCCAGGAGCAGATTTTACTACCTTACGGGAAACCTTCGATGTTTGGCGACGAGGTCGACCTTCGATACCCTTCGAAAATGAAGCAACGACCGGGCCAGCTATCGATGTTCGGAACTTATCAACGATCCCAGCTGAGAAATAAAAGGGAATTAGCTATAGCCGTAAAAAATAAATCAAGATAATTCAACGCACCTAATGTGGAGGGGGCATTGTCAGGATCGATTGAAGCTTTTCCATAGTCGATTGGAAGGGCAGGAAAAGAGCACGTGCTGAGCTTGGCCAATTGCAAAACCGCCTCCTGGGTCATTAAAGGAGTCTGATAAGGATCGGCTCGAAGGGATTGCAAGAATACGTCTGAGATCTCATGAATCATGTCTCCCATAAGACGTCGTTTGCCATAGATCCATGATTTGGCACCTGGCCATTCATGCGGAGTAGGCTCGGGATTATCCTCAGAAGGCGGAGAATCTGGACATCGAACAAAAAAGAATTCTTGTTTCCAACCTTTCAAATTGCTACTAACATTGGATGATAAGACCGACGTTTTCGGCCTCTGGGAAAAATATATGTAACCAGTGTTCGAAGCCGTGGAAGAACTCATCTGAAAAATTCTCCAGAAATTTTGGAAGGCTGCCTTTTTTCCTTTTGCTTTCATCAGTACGCAAAAGGCTATTATGAGTCCAATCGAGTTCGGCAGAATTTGAGAAGGGGTTAGCTGAAACGCTTCCAGAATACTACAAATCAAAGGAGGGAGAGGAATGCGTAGGCCATAATGGAAATGTTTAGTATAAAAAGCTTGACATCCCTCAGGAGGGTCGGTAACTCGTTGTTCGGGGGTCGGAATGACAATTGAATATCCGGTGCCGATATACTGACCAAAATCCGTCTCCAATTGCTCCCGATCTTTCTCGGTGAAGGAACAAATGATCTCATCCGCCCTATCCTCGGTCATATTTAACCCCGCACTGGTTGACGGCTCCACCCAGTTATAGATCGTAACCACAACCCTTCCGCCTATTCTATACTTCTTTTGTTCATTCTTCCCTAATGGAAGGTCGTCATCCTCTTCGCCTTCTTCGTCGGAGACTGTCGCCTCACCAGAAGAATTGTCTCCGGTCTCCTCAGATGATCTAACGTGATTTCGTTAGTTCGATTAAGGGTGGGATGTAACACAATAATAACAATAATAAAGTAAAGCAAGGACCAAAGTAATTGTATTCGAATTGAATGAGTACAAAGATAGGTATTCAAGGGTCCTATTCGAGCATTATTGGATGCCGTACAAGCTAGAGGGCGAAATACATATGAGAAAACCTACACTACTATTCTCGAGTGAATCCGAACAGTAGTTTCAAGGCTAGTGCCCCCTGGGAAGTTGTGTCCGGTGTAATAAATGCATGGGGTATTTATAGCCGATTTGGAGGGCTTGGGCCTGGGCTTGGCCCAACAGTGACCTTCGATCTCCGGTTCTCTTATGTGCTCGGAATAATCATCTTCAAGCTTAGGTTCGGCTCTTGGTTCCTGGGGATAGAATTCGGTGCTATTCGAACTGCGTTGAGGCTAGAAAGACAGGGGATCCGAATTACCCCTCATCAATACTCCCCCACTTCTCGAGTGCGAAGCGGAGCTAGCACTCGAAGAAGTACAAAATACGTCCCATATGATGAGACGAGCCGTTCAGAATGTCTTTAGGATATGCCTCGTTAAAAACCTTACTCGGAAAAACCCACTGGGATAAAAACCGAGCTAGGGAAAAAGAGTGCATATACAAGAAAACATACACCGGCGTGTTCTGAAGTTACCCTTGTCGGAGGATGTTGAAGTAATAATATTCCTTTTTTGGTTCCAAGATGCGTTGTTCGATCCCTAGGTGGATGCTTTCCAGAATTTTCGATCATAACAAGGTGGGCCTCCGAGATCCTTAGGGATAAATTGCAAGGACATACTCCGCAATTCCAGAGAATGAAGGATCAAAAAGGCTATTTTGAGAGGGATAACCCAAAGTTTTTACCCTTGGTAAGTTCAACCGTCGCGGTTACTCGGGGACCTCTTTGCAATTTTACCTTTTTAACCTCATATATATATGTTGACTCGTTGAAAATTTATTTACATACTACATTCTCTCTTGAGCTCGAAGTGCTTGAATTCGGAACAACATCTGCTTTTATATATTTGTCTCTCGTTCCATTATGTCAAGCTCTAGAAGTGCTAAAGGCAAAAATAAGGTTGAAGAGAATCAAGAATCCGATCCTTTGTTTAAGCTTGTAGATGACTTCGAAGATGGGGAATTTCATCAAGACGGCGAAGACGATGATCCGAGCGAGGACCCCGAAGAGAATGAGGTCGACAAACGCAGTATCGGCGAAGGTGCTTTTGTCAGGATCTTCAAACATACGCAAGCCCCAAAAACCGTGATCTCGAGTAAGTCAGAGCTTCCTGCTAGTGAAACTTCCTGTTGTTTTTCGAAAAAGGACCGTGCTTATCTCGAGGCGGAGTTTGGGAAATTTCTTCCCAAAGGTTTTTCAATCGTTGTTCCTTCGTACACCGAACGTGCTACCGAGCCCCCAGCTGGCTGTCAATCCTTTTACGAGGGTCAATTTTCCTGCGGCTTGCGTGTCCCGTTCGTTCCTCTCGTCAGAAATGTCCTGAACTTCTTTTCGCTTTCCCCTGCTCAGCTTCTTCCACACTCCGTTGCATATATGCTAGCGTTTTGCGCTCTGATGGAGGCAAAAGGGGAAGAGGCTTCCTTTAGCAACTTCTGGCAGACATTCCGAATGGACCCATGCAAGGGTTCGAACATGGGTTTTGTGTCTATCCGTCCACGGTATAAACGGCCTTTTCTCACAAAAATAACAACGGAGAAGAGTATAGGTTGGAAGAGAAGATTCTTTTTCGTGAAGGGCCCTGACGTTCCTATCTCGGAGGGTAGTTCGAAAACAAGACCTTATCGATGGGATGGTGCGAATACTTGGACATACGGTTCTCGCAGAATTAAAGAAAAACTCAATCATCGTCTTTCTGATGAACTCTTGGGGCAATTGCAGTCTAACCCTTACCAAACTAGATTCCTGATCCAAGAAGGCGTTTTGCGATTGGCTGGGTTGAGCCATTGTAATTACCCAGCTCCGGCGATTAGATACCCCAGCCAGTCCTCCGAAGGATCCCTTCTGCTATCTGATGTACAGCCAACCACTAGTGGTCCGACCCTCGCTCCTCTTTCTTTGGGTATGCTTTTCATCTTCGGCTTAGTTTATACTCTATCTAATAATTCTTGTTGTTTAAACCCGTCCCTGACTCGTTTCGCAGGTCGAGTTGTCGAGAGGTTTCGAGTGTCCGCTACCGGCTTAGTTGAAAATAATCGATTTTATTTCGATCCGTTACCCTATGCCTCCGAAATAAAAGCGGACATGAATAATTTAGGTGGAAGTCCAATCGTTATACCTTGTATGATTCCCGATTTGAGAGGGGTTGGTACCATGAGTTCGTTGAATTCTGCTACAGCCGGACCTCTTCGAACCTTGTTCTCTCCCGACACTTCTGCTCTTTCTTCTGTCGGCTACAGTCGACATTCCTGGAACCGGATTCAGGGTATTCATGAAAATAGATGAAGAAGAATAAATTACTCAAAATTATTAAACTTACAAAATCTTGAAGAATCGAATCCAAATAAGATCACTACGCATATAAGTTCATCTCTAACCTCACCAAAGAACTCCTAGCCTAATTTGCTAATCATTATCACAAGTTCTAGGGAGAAAATATGATAATGATTTGAGAGAGAATTGTAACTAAGACTAAGAATTGAAGATGTGTGATTCTAGGACTATATATAGGTGCTAAATAGCCCTAATCCAAGTAGGAGAATGCTTAGGAGGTAGAAATTGAGTAGGAAGATGTTTAGGAGGCTTAGTCCTTGTATGGAAAAGATTTATGCAAGTTTCCTAATCACTTTAGGACAAAAATCGCGATTCCCGCGTAGAAGATTCTGCTCTGCGCGATATATTTGAAAAATACATATCTTTGTGCTCCGAACTCCAAATCCAGATCCGTAAAGTCCATAATGTAGATAACTCCTTCCTCTACAACATATCAGAAATTCAGCTTAATTGGAGTTTCCTAACGAGAGTTCTCGTACTTGTAAGTAGCAGCAATATTTCTGGCAGATTCCTTATTTGTTGTCCTTGCACTAATTGACTTCCTTGAACCTTTCCATATTTCAAATAATGTCTTTGATACTTGTACAATTTGGAAAAGCTAAATATTCCACGGTCCATATTTTATTTTCCTACAAAAACAAATCAAAACTCAATATTTTCTAATCACAATAATTTCTATTAATTTCATGAAAATATCAAATTAACACTTGATTTATTTAGAAAATAAGAACAACTTAAGTGCATTTTCAAGCACTAATCACAACCCCCAACCAGCTTATTGCTAGTCTCTAGCAATTCAAGCGCAAATAAGATATAAGCATGATGAACAAAACTGAGAAGAAATAAGATAAACTATCCAAGTACTTCAATCAAAGAGATAGTCAAATATCACAATCGCTATCAAGATTAGTTCGATCATAACTCCCAAAATGTGTGTGTGTGAATACTAAGCCAAAACCTTCATACCACAAACCACAATACACATAGCTTTCGAAAATTTACCAACTAAAGTATCAACTCCATTTCCTCACGGGTAAAGTGTTCAAATTTGTAGGACAAGGATTTCACTCATGGAGTTGGAAAACAAATAGTCACTCAAAGAAATAGGCCATATTTTTACGGACAAGCATACAAACAAACATTGATCCAAAGATAGGAAACATAACTATCTAGAGGTCACATTCTTTCACAATTTAGCTTAAGGATATCAATTGGTCAATACATACTATAGAGCCATATAAAGATCCGTCTTCTATAATGACAAAAACTCAGAACTTTTCTCTTTCTTCTTCTTTTTTTTTTCTTTTTTTTTTCACTTTTCTCTTCTTTTTTTTTTTTTTTTTCTTTTTTCACTTTTTTTTTCTGTTTTTTTTTTTCATGGCTCATGAAGACATTTTACTCTTGACCAATACTGTTGGTCCCAAGTGGTCAGATGAGGTCTAGAGGGGGGGGTGAATAGACCTCAGAAAATTTTTGAACTTAAAAACTTTTCAGTCTTCTGTCAGCAGACTAAGCTGATGAAGAACAGTAAGCAGACTAATCTGTTCTTGAACAAATCTTGAACAGCAGACTGACCACTCTTCTTACAAATACTTAGCTGTTTTTCAGCAAAACAGTTTTCCTAAGAGTATACTTGCAGCGGATTGTTTTAAAGTGTTTTTCACAAGTAAACTAAGTTCTTAAAAGATTTTATCCCCAGTTCTTAAACTCCTTATAAAATCTTTTTGTAATTCAAAGTGTTTAAATATGCAAGCTTTAAAATATGCAAGAAAATTTAAATGCAAGATAACACAAAGAATTTTTATAGTGGTTATATGGATAAAAATCCTTTAGTCCACTCTTCCAGATCACTTAGATTCTGGGTTATACTATAATCACACAGATTACAATATTTCTCCACTTATACCTAGACAACTAATGAAAAGGCTATAAGCTCACAATAGAAGATCACTAAGAAATTCTACTCTCTGAAGTTTGATCACTCACAAAGATGGATCACAACTTCTCACAACACTCAGCTTTTTACAAGATCACTCAGATCGTAATTTTCGGTTTTCTTCAACTAGGCGTTTGTCAACAGATGACTTCCACCAGATGAGTGAGCTGTTCGAGCTTTTGAGACTTAGAAAAATTCTGCTTCAAAAACGAAATCTCTGATTGTTGTTGTGTTTATTGGTCGTTGAAATCAGCTCCTTTTATACTTGAATTTGAAAATAAGACCGTTGAAGCAAATCAAATCTTCAAATCCATAGACTTAGCCCGAAATCAGAACGGCTACCTGCTACAGTACCTTTTCTGCTGTACTTTCCTGTAGCTGCATTAAATGCACTCTGCTGATCCGAGAGTTAATTCCAATCATTTGCCATTACTACCCTTCTCTTACAGCATTTATTACTCTAAGTGCATTTATTACCGTTGAACTAGTCTCTTGATCTCTTCTACTCTGCTGATCGAAGCAACCCATCTGATAGGCACTCTGCTGATCAAACTCTGAACTAATCTGATTTGAGTCAGCTGATGGTCTACCCTTCTGTTCGCTGTTTCAGCATGAGATCACTAGTCTTCTGGGCCTTGAACTTTGAACTCTTCTGATGTCTTCTTTACTTGTTCAAAATTTCTTCTAAGGGAACTATGCTTTCCATACTTAGCTGATTATGATGTTTTGGAAATCATCAAAACCTTCCCTTAATTTCTTATCTTCCTTGCACTTTAACCTTCATCTTCATCCAACAATTTCCCCCTTTTTGATGATGACAAAACTTCAGCTAAGTACCTGTACCTAAACTAAAGTTTTTATCTTAAAAAATTTATGAGTTAGAAATGATCTGTTGGATTCAAAACTTGCAATTTTATATATGTATGAAAGGATTACAGATTACAAGTCTTATCAGATGAGATGTGCAAAATGAAAGAAAATTACAAGTAATATTAACTATCATTGTCTTCTTCTTCTTCCTTGTCTTCTTCTTCTTTTTCTTTAGCTTGCTCAGACGTCTCAGCTGTTGATTCATTTAATCTTTTCTTCAGAAGCTCCATGTTCTTATTTTTGATATCAGGGTCAAGCTGTTCTTCAGCTGAATCCTTAGCAGCAGCTATCTCTTTGTCAGATTTAGCCTTTGCTTCAGCTTCAGTTTCTTCAGCTTCACTGTCTTCTTGTGTGTCTGATTGATTTGCTGGTCTGCTGGTTCCTTCATTCTCATCTTCATTTGCAGACTCTTCCAGCATCTCAGTATCTTCCAGTTCAGCAGTCTTCTCTTCTTCTACCTTATCTTCCCCCTTTTTGTCATCATCAGCAGGGTTGACTTGGTATTTGGGAGATAGTGAAGTGATCTGGAGAGAATCACAGAGAAATCTGATATTCTCATTCATAGCATCCATTTGAGCTCCTTGCCTTAGCTGATTAGCTTGAATGACATCAACTTGAGCAGCAGAAGAAATCTGGTTTGCTTCCAAAGTATGCATTCTGTTGAGAACTGCTTCACCTTGATCACCCAGTTGAAATTGGGTTGCAAGTACCATATCAGCAGTGGTTTTGAAGCTTTTAGATATATCAATGACAACTTCATCCTCAGCTTGGATAGCCTTCTCAACTGTGTCATTAATTTCCTTCCATCCAGCAGCAGTCTGCTTAGTTCTAGCTTGGATAACATCCATATCTTGTCTGATGGATTTCACATCGTGAGCAGTATCTTCAATGACAGCAGTAGGAATTGAAGCAGCTTTCTGGATTGATGGTTTTAATGCAGCTAGAATGTTTGCAGTTATTCTTTCTTCCATTTCCTTCAGGGATTGTGCAATCATCTGTTGGAATATGTTAGATAGGGAATCCTGCAAAACTTTAGAAGTGGAAGCAACATCAGTAGGTATAGGAGGTAAGGTGAGAATTTCAGCTTCTGTGGTCTGATCAGCTGAGCCAGATGCAATCTCCTGCATTTTAGCTTCATCAGCATGACTGGGAGTGCTCTCCTTCTCCTCAGTTTGATCAGGTACCTTCTCCTCCTTTTCTTCTTCTAAGGTCTTACTTTGATCAGCAGGGTCAGATAAGTTCTCTGTTTCTTTAATAGTCTTGTCTTGTTCAGCAGACTTATCTTGTTCCTTCCCTTGATCAGCAGCAGGGGCCTTGACCTTCTTCACCTCAGTAATGGTGTGGACTTTACCAGCCTCATCTAAGGCAGTCCTATGAGTAATCCATGTCATGTTATCAATAGCAGCAAAAGGAGACACTTGATTCTCAGGAAGGTCTTCATATGGTCTGATAGCTGGACCATACACTATCTGTTTAAGACTAGGGAGGGGAATCAGTGAGCTTGGTTGGCCCTCCAACTTTCTAGTCTTCTTTGCCCAAGTCTTCATAGTCTGGGAGATAGCCAATTTGATAGACCGTTCCTTTAAGTCTTCATTTTCAGCGTAGTCTTCTGGAACAGAGTCATAGATCTTCTTGGCTTCAGCCTTGACAACCTTGCTGATCATCAGGCTAAGCTTGTCTAAGAAAAACTCTGAGTCAAGTGCTTGAGTTATTGATCCTGTTTCAAGCCACTTGAGAACCCAGGCTTCTTCATCATTGAAGGCTTTCCAGCTAGTAATCTGTGCCTTGCTTTTTGTGAAACGATAATCCCTCCATCTGTTGTAACGAACTTTTTCTTTGTTAAACATTGTCAGACGAGTGATTTTGTCATTTTCAATGTCCAATCTTTCTATGAACTCATCAAAGGCTTCTGGATTGTCTCTTATTATCTCCAGAGCTAGTTTCACCTCTGATCTTTTCTTGGACTTGACTTTAGAAGCAGGCATTGATGGTATGGGCTTGTTGGGGTCTCTTGGTTCCCCAATTCTTATTCCTCCAGCTTGCCTTGGACCATGAGCGTCCTTGGTGCTGGCCTCTATTGCAGCAGCCAACTCAGCTGCTTCAACAGCATCTCTTTCTTCCTGAGTCATTTTGCTGACTTCTTCTTCCAGCCTTTTGAGCTCAAGATTCTTCAGCCTATCTTCCTCAGCCTTTTCTGCAGCTTTTCTTTGCTTTTCAGCATCATCTCTCTTCTTTTGCTCAGCAGCAGAAATGTAGGGAAGCACAATCTTTCCAGTCCTTAGCTTCCTAGCTTCAGGACTCTCAATCACTTGAATTGGAGCGGCAGCAACAGGAGCAGGGTGTATAAGAGGTACAGTCCCTTCCCTTGCAGTGCCAGTCTGCTGTTCAACAGCTTCTACAGCAGACTCTCCATTCTTTTCAACAGCAGCCTCTCCAGCAGGCTTTTGAACAGGTTCAGTAGCAGCCACTTGAACAGGCACTTCAATTTGTTCAACGTCAGCCTCCACTATAGGTTCTTCAATAATAAGTGGTCTCTCTGTTGTTGGTGATTCTCTGACTGTGATGGTTATTACTTCAGAGAAAGTAACCTTTCTCTTAGCTTTGGACTTAGGAATCCTCTTGGCAGGGGGGTTGGCAGTAGGAGGTCCCCTTGCTGTTGGGATTTATGGGTATAATTTGTCAACTACAACAGTGCGGAATTTAAAATTTTTAATCATACACCAAATCCCAGGGTTTCTTATTAGCACATATGAATAAAGGTTGAATTCAATTAAAGCATGCATATATTTGAATTAAATAAAAGTAGGTAAAAACAATTTTACCTCACCACAGGCAAGGTGGTGGTAATTCTCCGGTCTTCGGTTGTTCACTAGAGCACCCCAAGTGTTGTGCCTCTAGAGATAGTCCACACCAGTTGGATTTGAGTGACTTCGCGAAATCCCCAGGCTCAGAACTAGGATTAAGGAATTGCCTCGTCAGGAATTGGATGCAGATCCGGGAAGAAGACTTGGAGAAAAATCCTTCACAGGGGTGGGGCGATTTTGCACAGGGTTCGGTTTTCAGTAGGGGCGAGAATGAGGGCTGAAATTTTCGGCCTTCTTTGTTTTTCTTGTGTTGTGATTTTCTTTCTTTTCTTAGAATAAATCTCTTAGGATTTGTTAGTATTTATTTGATTATGTATATCTAGTATTTATAGATGTCTCTATTAGAAGACTCCTTCTCCTAATAGACATCTAACTCTTGAAAGAATATCTTCTTATCAAGAGATAAGATATACACAAATCTTATCACATTAGGAAAGAAGATCTCTTTCAATCTCTTTCCTAGTTACACAAGAAAACACAAACTCTTTTAATCCCTATCATAATCCAACATAATCAAATTAATTCAAGACTAAATAATCAAGCAAAAATCGGCCAACCTCATTCAATAAAATCGGCCCATGTGCTTTTAATTAGTCCTAAACTTAATTTGATCATTGTTCCCAAAATCAGCCCATGCAAGATTAATTAATCCCAGATTAATTTATCTTTACAATAATCGGCCCATATGCTTAAATTAATTAATCCTAGATCAATTAACTTTCATATGGATCGGCCCATGTGTTTAATTAATTAATCCACTATTAATTAATTAATCCTTTCTAATTAATACTTTAATTGAGGATTTAATCAATTAGAAATTCCAATTGATTCATTAATCAGTTACTCCTAATTAATGATTCTCCACTTCGAATTAACACTTTAATTCTCGATTAATTAATTAGTCACTTCTAATTAATTATTCTTCTTCATGAATTAATACTGTAATTCATATATTGATTTAATTCCTTAAATCAATTGATTCCTTCCAGACTGTCACTGTCCAACTGTATTGTGTGTGACCCTCTAGGTTCACCATCAATTGGCAGCAGGCCCACGACTTTCGTGATTTAATTAGTGAGCAATTAATTGCTCCGATCAATTAACCACTTTAATTGACCACTCCAGAATTAATTTCCTTATTAATTCAGGAGTACCCACACCTCATGGTCGATGTCTAGCCACAAGCCCATGAGGCCCAACTTCAGGTGAATTGATATTCGTGAACCTTCAACTCTTATAAATGCCATGTACATACGGTCCTTCTAGCGACTAATTTCCCGATTGAGACCTAGGGTGTGTGAATTGGTCGGCACCTCTAATTATCTCAATTCTGTACTTTCTAATTCAGGATAATAATTCCAGTGTGACTGCTAAATTTGGAAACCCCTTTCCAAATCTGTCACCGACTACGGCCGTAGATTCCTCGGATTTATTATCTAAGAACGTACAGGAAATTCTCTCATCTTATCAGGATGAGTCGATAGATCCTATATTAGTACTAACTATCCGCGCACACGTTCATACGTACCCAAAGTAGTCGCACAATGACCAAGCTATGTGATCGGCTCCTAAATCAAAGTACGTATTCCCGTGTACCGAATCCGCCCTAGTACCTCAAGTCAAAGGACTAAATCGTACACTATTATAAGTCTTGAGAGACATCCCATTACCGATATGCTTAACGCACTTCCACGATGGGTCTCTCTGTTCGGGTCATTCGATGCGTTCGATCCCCTATCGAACCACCTAGTCATATGCACTAGCATTCAATGCCTTGTTCATGAAACGACAACAAATTCACTTCATGTGAATCATGCATAATCCTACAAGTCTTGACGATTCATTCGATACCCCGTCTCGATATGAATCTATGACTTGGAACATTTTTGAGATCACGACCTTTGAGATTGTTTCATGATTAATCGCACCCAATACTGAAGTGAATAATCCCGTAGTCATGAGTGATCTCAGGGTTTCATCCAATCGCTTAGATACATTCGCGAGAGATGAAGTTGGCCATTGTTTAATTCACGTACTATGAATAAACAGGCGTATTATCTTATGAATCATAAGATTGCTTCTAAAGGAAGTACCTAAACAAGCTTATATTTGTTGGCTTGCTGGGCACTATCCTATCAATCTCCCACTTGCCCTAAAGCCAACCACATACGTTTCTAAGGCCCATCTCACTCCAGATGTCCGTCGAACCCTTGTGATTATGACTTAATTAGTGGATCTGCTATGTTGTCTCTTGACGTGCTCCCACGTCTTATTCTACCTATGATTTTCCATATCATATGGTATACTTGTGTTTAGATCATGGGTGAGATCTCGATTCCTTTGCTAAAGCAATTGCACTAAGTTATCATAGAAGATAACTATAGGCTTCGCAATGCTAGGTACTACTTCCAGTTTGTTGGAAGAAGTTTTCGTCCAAACACTTTCCTTCGCTGTATTCAATACTGCGAAATATTCTGTTTTATTGGTTAACCCAGCATCGATTGTCTTTTGAACCCTTTCAAATCATCGTTGCCCCATAAAACCAGAATATTAAATTCACTTCAAACGGGAAACTCGATTCACTAAATCCTTCGAGTTCCAATTCTTCATTATTACCGTTGACCAGCAATATATCCTCAGAACTCCTAGAGTTCTTTAAGGAATGCTTCATTTTCGGTATACCAATACTCCCTACTGGTGTTCGACCAACATCAGCTTATGATACTCATAGCAAGTGTTTAGTCTGGTCTTGTACATGACGTTGCATATACTATGCCACCTTTTATATGGAAGGTGTTCAGAGATATTATCCTCTTTACTCATCAAATGTAGGGCTCATTGACTTTGAGAGAGATTTTATATCTCTATGGAAACTGTCCTCTCTATGACTTTCCATACTGATCTTATTCAGTTTTTGTCCATGTACTAAGATTTGGGAATTCAATCATCTTCTCTAATCTATCACAATAGATACGTACTGCCAATACGTGAGATGTATCCCTTAAATCTTTTAATGAAGAATTACGTGCATTTACACGCTTTCGTCTGCGTTTAACACTCTTACATCATCTATGTCAACTTTAGTGTTTTATTTTACGAACAATGCAAAAACTCCCACTGATTCTTTTGTACATTGAGATTTACATGCAATTTTGATAAAGCCAACCGCCTTGACTGTCTCATCTAGTTGCATGTTTCAGCTTCGGGATACTGGACTAGAATCATAGATTCACCTTTGGAATTACATCCAATGGTTATGCCTCGTGGTCATGCGAAGCTTCTATGGTTCAGTGTTTCTAAATGGATTATTTGGAAATCCACTGAGACTACATGGCGTTTTAAGCTATGTTCCCGAATCTATGTTATACATAGATATTTCGAAAGTTCTTGGATTATTGTCCAATCGATCATATTCATGAACGTACCAGTTCTTTTCGAATTCGATCGAATCTTCGAAATTTGGTGTACAAAAGTTTTGGTTCAGTAGGTCTGAAAAATATACTCCCACTATTTGTAGGGATGTGTCCAAGTCTAGGACTTCATCAAGTTTCATGATAAAATCCCATTTCTATTAGCGAGGGAACAACCCTCTAAGAATCGGGAATCCTCAGGAACGGACTACTTTCGTTCTTTAGGATCATGGAACAGGTATCCAATGGATTTCGTTGAATACCCTACAAATTTTCTCAATTGGATCCACTATCCAATTTTATCATTCATGGATGATATACCATACTAGGGTTAGTACGGTTTTTCGTAGGAATTGACTTAAGAAAATACTTGTTTAAGTATCCTTCTATAGTCATGGGGTTGACCCCCAGAATTGATTGAGTAGTTTTAGCAATACTAATTTAAGGAATGAATCTAGTCTTTCATAGTTCGATTCCTTTTATTAGATTTAATTTGCTATTCAAGAATTCTATTCTCGATTTAGATAATTTGAGTTATTTAGGGCTTATGTATTAATCACTTCGATTATATCGAATGGTCATACTTTAATGCCCTTAATTGCTTCGATTTTGGAATCCTTTGAATCCTTTCAACATTTCCATACTTGCACTTTACTTAGTGCCTTTATGAAACACTTTGAACCCTTCAATCTTTCCAAAAACTTGTACTTTCAATGTACTTATATCCTAAATGCTATTAGGATACTTTATGAAGCAATTAATAACTCGCACTATTACTTTAGTGATCCACATGGGTGTTAACGAATTTCATTCATTAAACACTTGGTATTTCAAAATACCTTCATTCAATCGATTGATTTCCTATTCAGACAGTATTCGCATGTTTTGAATTCATCAATCTTCTATTTTTCAAGAGCCATGATTGAAAACAATTCATTGATTCCTTCTTTTAGGAATTATGATCGAATGTGGATAATTATCTAATTTGTTTTTCTTTTCTTGATTTAGCATAATTTAAGTTTTATCAATACTCTATATTTCTTTGCTTTATTTACAACGGTAAAGCAATTATGTACGAATTAAAAGCTTTAATTAAAATAACTCCATTCATAATGGTAAAGCTAAGAAGTTTCGTACAAAGTTCGAAATAAATAGACAAAACTCTAACTAATGCCTAAATCCAAAATTAAAGAAAAACATATGCTAATAAGAAAAATCCAGATGCTCCTTGACCCATTCCTTGAAGTATGTTTCCCTCATGTGCAATTGAAACCCAGACTTGGTCACTTGCAGCACGTTCCAGTCATCCTCTGTAAACACTTTTACAGAAACCAGAAATGTTAGATGATTTACATCAAAAGAAAATCTTAAGATGTTTTTCATCAAAGGAAATAACTTAGGTTATACCTTGGTCAAGTATGTTTCGGAATTCCTCATCAGTCATGTTACTCAGTTCCTCATTTTTCTTACATAAGGGACAATTCTTTCCTTCGATCAATCCTTGTCCTCTTTCGAGGGCTTTCTCATATTTGTCTAACAACTTATGCAAATCATCGCTCTCAATTCCTTTGCGTGGAACTTCACAATGATCGATAAAATGAGAGAATGATTCAGGCAGGCCATTTGTGATGATTACCATTTTATCATCTAGAGTCAATATAGCTCCAAGCTCATCGATTCGTTTTAGCCTCTTGATCAGGTAAGTGCAATATTTATTAATATTTTTGTACCCAGTCATGCCTTCATCGTGGAGTGATGATATCCAGATTTGCAATATAGTTTGTTCGCAATTGACAGTGAATTTTGGCATGGCTAAATATAAATAACAGACAACAATAAGCATACAGATTTAAGATAATACTTATAATTAACGAAGATTGGTCTTTCTATCGAAAAAGTTCTCCCACTATTTTATCGAAACAATAACCCCTTGCATTGTTCGGGAAATTCTATTTCCTAGTAGGTCTTGACGTCCCGGCAGACATTAATTGCACCCACGACTCGCGGTCATACAATTAACTCCCTAGGTAGGTATACTTTTACCAATTGTGTCACTCCACAACCTTCAAGCTATTTTGCCTCGATTTTCGCATTTATCTA
Source organism: Penstemon eatonii (assembly GCA_038501285.1). Classification (NCBI taxonomy): domain Eukaryota; kingdom Viridiplantae; phylum Streptophyta; class Magnoliopsida; order Lamiales; family Plantaginaceae; genus Penstemon; species Penstemon eatonii. The sequence continues at coordinate 16,659,394 of CM076712.1, read as the reverse complement.
GCACTGCTACATCATAAATGTTACTACTCGTTTAAGTCTAACCCAGTCAATCTTGATGAGCAACTGGCCCGGTCATGAAATCCCCGTAACTGGTTATCGGTCGATTTTCACATCCCGACAAGTCCCCACCCTTGTCTTGTTTAGTTAAAAGCAAGAATCAAGGAATTTCGTGTATTGTCCCTTTCTTCGACTCGGGTGCCAGACTCTGGATCACCTCTATCGATAAGTAGACAACATACACTAGTCCCTATTGATGGAAGGCTTGGATCTATAAAACTTCATTCTATAGTTTACCCAATATGACTTAATATTTTATTTCGAGAGGGGATTTTCGGTTTTAGGAAGTTTGAGGTAACTCTCCTCGAGATCTCACCGCATTAATTATGCTTTATTATTTATTTAGTGATCTAAATTCTAGCGCGCAAGCCAAAATAAATCAACAAATAAAATAAAACATTCATACCTAGCATGCATGCTACCACAGTATGTCTTCGATCGGGAGCCTCCTATGCGGACCACCATCGAGCCAAAGACGATGGTCCTATTGGTCAATCTATTAGGTTTCATATAGACCTACTCTATTACACATTTTACCATGCATACATGGCCTTTAGTCTTCTTGGGCTCCCACCTTGCTTGTAACGGGCCTCCATCCTAAACTAATAAAACAGTAAAGCCCTATCTATTACAATGGCTCAAAGTGGCCCAAAACCTTAAGGCTCGCAGGCCCAATAAAACCAATTAGATTATAATTAACCAATCACATCTAACCTAAGGGTCAAGGCTCGGCGCGATCGAAAACCACGTAAACAATTTCACGTTGAGCAAGAAACAAGCAAACAATTAATTTTCTTATTTCTTATATTATTTTAAAACTACCTTTTAAAATAACTTTAGATTCTAGTTTTAAAAACCCCTTTCTAAAACAATCTCTTAACTATCATTTTAAAACCCCTTTTTAAAATGACCCTTTGATTTATTTTAAAACCACCTTTTAAAATTAAATCACAATTCCTATTTTAAAACCCCTTTTAAAATATCTCATGGTTCTTACTTTAGTCCACTACTAATTATGAAAAATTAATCCTTCGGATAATAAAACACCTTTTAAACATAATTCAGATTCTGGAAATTTCAAATTTTGAAAATTACAGTTTGGTCCTTCAATTTTCGAAAATTACGTTTTGACCACAAAACTTTCGGAAATGATAAATCAGCCCCAAAAATTCCAGAACTTGCAAATTGGCCCAGAAAACAGAAATTAATATTTTATTTCCAGAAAATTTTATTAATCGCAAAACAGCCCCTGAAGTTTTCGTAAATTGCAAAACAGCCCCTTAACTTATGGAAATTGCAAAACAGACCCCTATCGCTTGGAAAAACAGAATTTCAATTTCAGCCCAAAATTTCCAGAATAATAAAATTTCAGATTCTGTCCAGATTTTCTAAAAAACGTAAATTGCAGATCTGGCCCAAATAAGAATTATGCTATTTATCCGAACACATAATTAATCATAATCAGCAAGATCCATGCATAGAACACGACAAATAAACATATCCACGAAAATTTGAAGTGTTCAGGCCTTTTTCATATGTGCATAATAACCTGGCTCTGATACCACTGTTGGGATTTATGGGTATAATTTGTCAACTACAACAGTGCGGAATTTAAAATTTTTAATCATACACCAAATCCCAGGGTTTCTTATTAGCACATATGAATAAAGGTTGAATTCAATTAAAGCATGCATATACTTGAATTAAATAAAAGTAGGTAAAAACAATTTTACCTCACCACAGGCAAGGTGGTGGTAATTCTCCGGTCTTCGGTTGTTCACTAGAGCACCCCTAGTGTTGTGCCTCTAGAGATAGTCCACACCAGTTGGATTTGAGTGACTTCGCGAAATCCCCAGGCTCAGAACTAGGATTAAGGAATTGCCTCGTCAGGAATTGGATGCAGATCCGGGAAGAAGACTTGGAGAAAAATCCTTCACAGGGGTGGGGCGATTTTGCACAGGGTTCGGTTTTCAGTAGGGGCGAGAATGAGGGCTGAAATTTTCGGCCTTCTTTGTTTTTCTTGTGTTGTGATTTTCTTTCTTTTCTTAGAATAAATCTCTTAGGATTTGTTAGTATTTATTTGATTATGTATATCTAGTATTTATAGATGTCTCTATTAGAAGACTCCTTCTCCTAATAGACATCTAACTCTTGAAAGAATATCTTCTTATCAAGAGATAAGATATACACAAATCTTATCACATTAGGAAAGAAGATCTCTTTCAATCTCTTTCCTAGTTACACAAGAAAACACAAACTCTTTTAATCCCTATCATAATCCAACATAATCAAATTAATTCAAGACTAAATAATCAAGCAAAAATCGGCCAACCTCATTCAATAAAATCGGCCCATGTGCTTTTAATTAGTCCTAAACTTAATTTGATCATTGTTCCCAAAATCAGCCCATGCAAGATTAATTAATCCCAGATTAATTTATCTTTACAATAATCGGCCCATATGCTTAAATTAATTAATCCTAGATCAATTAACTTTCATATGGATCGGCCCATGTGTTTAATTAATTAATCCACTATTAATTAATTAATCCTTTCCAATTAATACTTTAATTGAGGATTTAATCAATTAGAAATTCCAATTGATTCATTAATCAGTTACTCCTAATTAATGATTCTCCACTTCGAATTAACACTTTAATTCTCGATTAATTAATTAGTCACTTCTAATTAATTATTCTTCTTCATGAATTAATACTGTAATTAATATATTGATTTAATTCCTTAAATCAATTGATTCCTTCCAGACTGTCACTGTCCAACTGTATTGTGTGTGACCCTCTAGGTTCACCATCAATTGGCAGCAGGCCCACGACTTTCGTGATTTAATTAGTGAGCAATTAATTGCTCCGATCAATTAACCACTTTAATTGACCACTCCAGAATTAATTTCCTTATTAATTCAGGAGTACCCACACCTCATGGTCGATGTCTAGCCACAAGCCCATGAGGCCCAACTTCAGGTGAATTGATATTCGTGAACCTTCAACTCTTATAAATGCCATGTACATACGGTCCTTCTAGCGACTAATTTCCCGATTGAGACCTAGGGTGTGTGAATTGGTCGGCACCTCTAATTATCTCAATTCTGTACTTTCTAATTCAGGATAATAATTCCAGTGTGACTGCTAAATTTGGAAACCCCTTTCCAAATCCGTCACCGACTACGGCCGTAGATTCCTCGGATTTATTATCTAAGAACGTACAGGAAATTCTCTCATCTTATCAGGATGAGTCGATAGATCCTATATTAGTACTAACTATCCGCGCACACGTTCATACGTACCCAAAGTAGTCGCACAATGACCAAGCTATGTGATCGGCTCCTAAATCAAAGTACGTATTCCCGTGTACCGAATCCGCCCTAGTACCTCAAGTCAAAGGACTAAATCGTACACTATTATAAGTCTTGAGAGACATCCCATTACCGATATGCTTAACGCACTTCCACGATGGGTCTCTCTGTTCGGGTCGTTCGATGCGTTCGATCCCCTATCGAACCACCTAGTCATATGCACTAGCATTCAATGCCTTGTTCATGAAACGACAACAAATTCACTTCATGTGAATCATGCATAATCCTACAAGTCTTGACGATTCATTCGATACCCCGTCTCGATATGAATCTATGACTTGGAACATTTTTTAGATCACGACCTTTGAGATTGTTTCATGATTAATCGCACCCAATACTGAAGTGAATAATCCCGTAGTCATGAGTGATCTCAGGGTTTCATCCAATCGCTTAGATACGTTCGCGAGAGATGAAGTTGGCCATTGTTTAATTCACGTACTATGAATAAACAGGCGTATTATCTTATGAATCATAAGATTGCTTCTAAAGGAAGTACCTAAACAAGCTTATATTTGTTGGCTTGCTGGGCACTATCCTATCACTTGCCTCACTTCTGGTCCTCAATCTCTTCAACCTTTGAAGAGGAATTTCTTCCTCAGACTCAGTTCTTTCAGGAGAGGAATTTGTCTTCATTTGCTCAATCTCCTTGGTGAATTCCTCTATCATTCTTTCAGGAACTTCAGCTTCAGGTTGTGCTGATCCAGCTTCAACAGCAGACTGTGCTGTTGGCTCAGCAGATTGACTTGTCTGACCCTCCTTCTTGCTTTTCTTAAAAGGGGTCTTTTTGGTTTTTGCAGCCGCCTTTCTTTTTGGAGCAGCCACCACTTGTCTCACTGGTTCATAGAGCTTGAACTCTTTGCTACCGTGAGTGGGCTTTCCACCACCCATAGGGCATTGCAGGGATGCAAATAAATTACTAAGTAATATGGCATGAGAATGCCTCTTATCACTTAGCAGCTCATATACGTGAACAGCCCAGTTCACTTTCAGCCCATAGTAAATGCATATCATGGTGTAGTACCTTCTCCTAGGTAATCCATCCAGTGAGCTTGTACTGCAGTCCAGTACTTTTGCTATGATGTCTGCAAACCTCTGATACTCATCTTTCAGCTGAGTCTTCATTAGAGTTCCAGTCCTCTCTTCTCCCTCTTTTGCACAAATTGCCCAAAATTCTTCCTCTTTTTCAGACCCTAGGTCTGATACGTCTCCTCCCTTATTTGTTAATTTGTAAACTTCACTTAAAACAGCAGCAGAGATAGCAACTTTCTTACCACCGATAACAGCAGTCATGACAGTTTCATGATCATTGAACTTTCTGGTCGTGTAGAAGTGATATACATCTTCTAAGTAGACCCTGTCTTCATGGGCTTCCAGAACTGGAACCAACGATGCCTCCTTAATCTTCTCCATCAGTGAGCGCATCAGATCAGTACCCAAAAAGTGAAATCTGACAGACGAGTGATCTGTTATCTGATATTACTAGAGAATGCCAATAGCTAGTAATCTTCCTCTGCTGTTTGTCAATCCAGCAAGATAAAATAATCTTCAATCTTCAAGAATTAAGAACAGATCTTCTGATAGCATAACTTCAACTAACTGACATTAACTGATTTCATCTTTAGAGCAGAAGTACCGCTAGTCTTACACGTTTCCCCTGTCTTTAAGAATTCATAAGTTAACTAGTTTGTTGAAAGTTAATCATTGAATAGAATAACTGATGACTAAGCTGTTGAACTCCAGTCTTCTGATGAGTTCCCCCTCAGCTTATGCATCCAAATTAAGTAGTCCTAACTCAGCTCTTAGAGTTGAGAACCTTACTTCACTTAAAGGTTTTGTGAAAATATCAGCAATCTGATTATCTGTATGAACATACTCAATCATAACATTGCCTTTTTCCACATGATCTCTAATGAAGTGATGCTTGATCTCAATATGTTTAGTCCTTGAATGACTTGTAGTGTTCTGAGTAAGAGAGATTGCACTTGTATTGTCACAGTAGATTGGTATTCCACTGATTTTGATGTTGTAATCTTCCAGTTGATGCTTCAACCAAAGTATTTGTGCACAACAAGCTCCAGCAGCTATATATTCAGCTTCAGCAGTAGATATAGAAACTGAAGTCTGTTTCTTACTCATCCATGAGATCAGACGACTACCTAAGAACTGACAGGCACCTGTTGTGCTCTTTCTGTCAATCTTGCAGCCAGCAAGGTCTGAATCTGAATAGCCAACTAGTTCAAATCCTGATTCTCTAGAATACCACAATCCCAATTCTTGAGTGCCCTTAATATACTTCAATATCCTTTTGGCAGCTAAGAGATGAGATTCCTTGGGGTTTGATTGAAATCTTGCACAGACTCCAACTGAGTACATTATGTCAGGTCTACTTGCTGTTAGATACAGCAATGAACCAATAATGCCTCTATATTTGGTTATGTCCACTGATTTGCCATCTTCATCTTTATCCAAACGAAGGCTTGTAGACATAGGAATGGTAGCAGTTGAGCTAGTTTCCATACCAAACTTCTTGAACAGATCTCTTGTGTATTTTGCTTGGCTGATGAATATTCCATCAGGCAACTGTCTAACTTGCAATCCAAGAAAATAATTAAGTTCACCCATCATGCTCATTTCAAACTTATTCTGCATCAGCTTGGAGAACTTATCACACATCTGTTGGTTAGTTGAACAAAAAATAATATCGTCCACATATATTTGCACAAGTAATATATGATTTTCCCATTCAATTGTAAACAAGGTTTTATCTACCTTACCTTTACGAAATCCTTTAATTAAAAGAAAATCAGATAGGGTATCATACCATGCTCTTGGAGCCTGTTTCAGTCCAGAGGGCTTTCTTCAGACGATATACTTTGTCCTCTTCTTGATAGACTTCAAATCCAGGAGGTTGCTCAACATACACTTCTTCTTGCAGTTCTCCATTGAGAAAAGCAGACTTCACATCCATCTGATAGACAGTGAAGTTCTTGTGAGCAGCATAGGCTAGAAACAGTCTGATTGCTTCAAGTCTTGCTACTGGTGCAAAAGTTTCATCAAAGTCAATCCCTTCTTCTTGAAAATACCCTTTGGCCACTAATCTTGCTTTGTTTCTGGTAACAATACCATCTTCATTCATCTTATTTCTGAAAACCCACTTAGTGCCAATTACTCTTTGATGACTTGGTTTAGGAACTAAGTACCAGACTTCATTCCTTTCAAATTGATTCAACTCTTCTTGCATAGCTTCAATCCAGAAGGAATCACTAAGAGCTTCTTCAATTTGCTTAGGCTCTATTTGAGATAGAAATGTGACAAACATAGCATCTTGTGCAGCAGCTCTTCTTGTTTTCACTCTATCTAAAGGATCACCAATGACTAACTCAGGTAGGTGATTCTTGAGCCATCTGAGATCAGGTTGCAGATCAGGATGATTTCCTCTGTCTTGATCTTGCAACACTACTGTTGGAGTTTCAGTAGTAGTCTGTTGAACATTTGCAGTCTGTTGAACAGTCTCTGGTCTGTCAGCTGTTTGCAACTCGTCTGTTAGACAATCAGCACTGTGATTTTGAACAGCACTTGAGTTAGCAGCTGAACTAAGGTTAGGTAGTATGATGGGAACATATTCTTCATTTCTTCCAATGTCTAACTTCTGTAAATCAGTAGACAGGTCTTGATTTACACTTTGATTCTTTTCAGAAGATTGACTTGGCTCATCAAATACTACATGGATAGATTCTTCTATTAGTAATGTTCTTTTGTTAAACACTCTGTAAGCCTTACTAACAGATGAGTATCCTACAAAAACAGCTTCATCAGCCTTTTCTGCAAATGCAGTAAGGTGATTTTTCCTATTATTCAATACAAAGCATTTACATCCAAAAATCTTAAAGTAATGAATGTTTGGTCTTCTGTTGTTCCAAACTTCATATGGAGTCTTGTTCTGATTTTTGTTGATCATACATCTGTTTTGGGTAAAGCATGCTGTATTTGTTGCTTCTGCCCAAAATCTTTGAGGCAGCTTAGCTTCAGCTATCATGGTCCTGACAGATTCTTTTAGTGTTCTGTTTCTCCTTTCAGCAACACCATTCTGTTGAGGGGTTCTTGCAGCTGAATACTCATGATGTATTCCTTTGATATTACAATACTCTTCAACAGTAGAGTTTGTAAACTCTGTCCCTCTATCTGATCTGATCTTCAATATTTTGATACTCTTCTCATTCTGGATCAGTTCCATCAGATTGGTAAGATGTTCCTTGGTTTCACTCTTCTTCTTCATGAAAATCACCCAAGTATATCTTGAATAATCATCCACAACAGCTAGGCAGTATTTCTTTCCACCATTGGTGACTGGATCAATGGGTCCAAATAAGTCCATATGTAGTAGCTCCAAAATTCTTTCAGAAGATTGGTGCTTCTTGCTTTTGAAAGATGACTTGATTTGTTTACCCTTCTGACATGCGTCACAGAGCTTGTCTTTGCTCATGACTGCCTTTGGAATCCCTTCTACCAAATCATTCTTGATTAATCTGTTTATGGTCTTGAAGTTTAAATGATTCATTCTCTTGTGCCATAGCCAGCTAACTTCACTTGGTGCAGATGCCACCAAACAAACACTTGAATTCTTGTCAGCAGAATTCCAGTCGACTATGTAGACATTTCCTTGTCGTCTTCCAGATAAAATTACCTTCTTTGTACCAATCTGTTCAACGTAGCACTTATCTGTTGAGAAGATGACTGAATATCCTTTGTCACAAAATTGACTTATGCTCAGCAGATTATACTTTAGGCCTTTAACATATGAGACGTCAGATATCTCTATGTTTTCCTTGATTAATCTTCCTTTAGCTTTAATCTTGCCTTATTTGCTGTCTCCAAATGTAACACTTGGACCATCCACAACAACTGCATCAGTCAGCTCATGTATGTTTCCACACATGTGTCTTGAACATCCACTGTCCAAGTACCAAATCTTCTCTACTTTACTCCTACTCCTAATCCTATCCTACAAAACAAAAATAAAATTGTTTTAGGTACCCTTATTGAGAGGGTCCTGAAGGATTAGTTTCACCTTTGACAACCCAAGATGTTGATGTCTTAGGCTTCTTAGGCTTCTGAGTTTTAACAGGAGCATGAACAGTTTCATTTTTATCATAGTTATCAGATAAGTCATGTTGATGATCAGTATGATAAGAATAATGTTCATAAGCAGGGTAAGGTGCATGATAAGCAGGGTATGCATGCATTGGATGAGCAGGGTAAGGTGCATAGTAACTAGGAAATTGAGGTACATGATACATAGGATGATATGCAGCAGGTTGCACATAATATGACTCATTTCCATACCAAGCATTTTGATTTTTCTTATTCTTATGCTTCTTTGGTTTACTAGGTGCTTGCTCATTTGATTTTGACTTAGTTTTTCCAACAGATTGATTCAGTTTAGCTTTATCAGCAGACTTCTTAGGACTCTGCTGTTTGGTCTTACTAGTCTGATTTCCTACACTAGGCTCTTTGCTCTTTTTAGCCTTAGGAGATTTCTTCTCCTTTACCACTTTCTCAGGTGAAGTAGGTCTAGCAGTTTGAACATACAGAATGACCTTACTATTGTCAGCAGATATACATTTCTCAGTATGATTCAATTCTTGCTTATCCTGTTCTAAAGGTATCTTCTGTTTACTAGATGTATACGTGGATGCAACAGACGATTTCTCATGACACTCGATAATCTTTTCAAGTTCCATGATTTTTCCTTTATAGACTTCACATTCAGCTTTCAGAGACTCATATTCTTGCTCAAGCTGTTTGTATTCAGCTGATTCCTTTGGCTTTTCAGCTAAAAGTTTCAGTGAATTATTTTGCTCTTTTAGCAATATCATCTCTTCCTTAAGCTTTTTATATGCTTCAGCAATACCAGTATTGTTAAGCATCATTTGTTCAAATGAATTAAATAATTCATTGTTAAGAGGAGTTACCTCATCCTCAGAGTCATCAGATTCCTTTGCCATCAGGCACAGGAGAGCAGGTTTTTCTTCATCAGAAGATTCTTCATCAGACGTGTCTGAGTCTGAATCAGATGAGTAGACAGCAGTCAGCTTTTCTGCTTCAGCCATCATTGCCTTGCCTCTCTGATTCTTTCTTTCTTTTCTCATTTCTTCTCCTCTTCAGTGTACTTTTCTGCTTTTGGATATGGGCAGTCTTTGATGAAGTGTCCCAATTTCCTGTAGTTGTAACACATTAGTTTTGCTTTATAATCATCTTTATCTTGAGAAGAAAAATTAGGTTTAGAAGTAGAAGCATTGTTGTATTTGTTCTTCATTTTTCTTTTGTAGAACTTCTTGAAATTGTTCATCAACAGTGCAACATCTCCAGCAGTGTACTCCTTTTTGTTGAGTAGAATGGCTTCATCAGATGAGTCCACTTCTTTGCTTTTCTGTGCTGGTCTTCTGGTGTTTTCAGCAGCAACCAGTGCAGCTGTGGGTCCTGAAGTTGAGGTTTCTTCAATTCCCATCCTAGGCAGTTTATACTCGAATGCCTTGAGTACAGAGAACAGCTCAGTAAGAGAGATTTTTCCCAAATCCCTTGATTCTTCCATTGCTGTTACTTTCATGTTGAACTTTGGGGGTAGGGCCTTTAGTACTCTGGCAGTGATTTCTTTGTCATTGAAGGTCTTTCCCAACTTTAAAACTTCATTCAGAGTTCTGGTGAATCTGGTATCTATCTGATCAATGGTTTCTCCAGACTTCATCTTGAAGTTGTCAAGTTTCTCCAAGGCAACAGTGAGCTGATGCTCCTTGATTGCATCATTGCCTTCGCTCATGTCTCTGACTTTGTCCCACATTTCTTTTGCAGTCTTGCAATGTTTGACTTTGTCAAATCGATCATTGTCCAGGGCTTTAGTCATGATGAATCTCCCAACTTTATCTAGATTGTAAAGCTTTATTTCTTCAGGAGTCATCTCATGAAGGTCTTTTTCCACAACCGTATCAACTTCATTTATTTTTATGGTCTTTGTGAATCTGAATGGACCTTTAATGATACATGTGTACATGTTATCATTGTAGGCTGCTAGAAAGATTTCCATTCTAATCTTCCAGTCCTCAAAGGACATACCAGCAATGTGGGGAACATGGCTGATACAATCCATTTTTCAAAAAGTTTTAGTTTTTCAAAAGGATGCTCTTTTGAAAAGTTTTGAAAACCTTTGAAAAACACTTGGATCAAGCTCGTTGATCAGGCAGCTGATTCTAATGAACCACCTGCTCTGATACCACTTGTTGGTCCCAAGTGGTCAGATGAGGTCTAGAGGAGGGGGGTGAATAGACCTCAGAAAATTTTTGAACTTAAAAACTTTTCAGTCTTCTGTCAGCAGACTAAGCTGATGAAGAACAGTAAGCAGACTAATCTGTTCTTGAACAAATCTTGAACAGCAGACTGACCACTCTTCTTACAAATACTTAGTTGTTTTTCAGCAAAACAGTTTTCCTAAGAGTATACTTGCAGCGGATTGTTTTAAAGTGTTTTTCACAAGTAAACTAAGTTCTTAAAAGATTTTATCCCCAGTTCTTAAACTCCTTATAAAATCTTTTTGTAATTCAAAGTGTTTAAATATGCAAGCTTTAAAATATGCAAGAAAATTTAAATGCAAGATAACACACAAAGAATTTTTATAGTGGTTATATGGATAAAAATCCTTTAGTCCACTCTTCCAGATCACTTAGATTCTGGGTTATACTATAATCACACAGATTACAATATTTCTCCACTTATACCTAGACAACTAATGAAAAGGCTATAAGCTCACAATAGAAGATCACTAAGAAATTCTACTCTCTGAAGTTTGATCACTCACAAAGATGGATCACAACTTCTCACAACACTCAGCTTTTTACAAGATCACTCAGATCGTAATTTTCTGTTTTCTTCAACTAGGCGTCTGTCAACAGATGACTTCCACCAGATGAGTGAGCTGTTCGAGCTTTTGAGACTTAGAAAAATTCTGCTTCAAAAACGAAATCTCTGATTGTTGTTGTGTTTATTGCTCGTTGAAATCAGCTCCTTTTATACTTGAATTTGAAAATAAGACCGTTGAAGCAAATCAAATCTTCAAATCCATAGACTTAGCCCGAAATCAGAACGGCTACCTGCTACAGTACCTTTTCTGCTGTACTTTCCTGTAGCTACATTAAATGCACTCTGCTGATCCGAGAGTTAATTCCAATCGTTTGCCATTACTACCCTTCTCTTACAGCATTTATTACTCTAAGTGCATTTATTACCGTTGAACTAGTCTCTTGATCTCTTCTACTCTGATGATCGAAGAAACCCATCTGATAGGCACTCTGCTGATCAACTCTGAACTAATCTGATTTGAGTCAGCTGATGGTCTACCCTTCTGTTCGCTGTTTCAGCATGACATCACTAGTCTTCTGGGCCTTGAACTTTGAACTCTTCTGATGTCTTCTTTACTTGTTCAAAATTTCTTCTAAGGGAACTAAGCTTTCCATACTTAGTTGATTATGATGTTTTGGAAATCATCAAAACCTTCCCTTAATTTCTTATTTTTCTTGCACTTTAACCTTCATCTTCATCCAACAAATACCATCCATCTCTTTTATTTTTCTTTAAGAATGTTACTCTAAATAGCAATTAACCAATTCAAAATAACAATATAAGTTCATAAGTTGTTTTCTCAACCTCTCCACTCACTCACAAAAGATGTGTGAGTATAGAAAAAAGAACTTTAACTTGAAAAATTTCTAGGCTACATGCATCGAACATCCATCTTACCACAAGCTTAGTAATGTGCTTTTGAAATTATTTTGGAAGCTACTTTCTAATAATAAAGATAGAAAAAATGACTAAGACTTTACACGATGAAATCATACCTAAAAAGTATATCTAGCATCTCAAATCAATCCATTCATACATACCTTATAGCCCATTTTCAAGAGAATTGCTAATATAAAAGCAATAAACTAATGTTTCTTTAAAATGAAATTTTTTTTCTCTCGGAAAGCTACCACCCCCAACCTAAATATGACAGTGTCCTCATTGTCACTATAATATGAATGCAGATAATACAAGAGACAAAGGACTACTACTTGAATGATGTAGGTTAAGCTAGAAATGATCTTAAAACACACAAACAAAAAAAAAACAAAACACAAAAAAGAAAGAAAAAGAGAAAAAAATAAAACTATAGTACATAATGGAAAGATAGAACCTGATTAATGGTAGATAGGAGCAGCAAGTGCAATCTCCTCAGGCTCATCCACCCTCTCCACAATTTGCTTTAATCTTTGGCCATTCGCACGAAAAAGTCTTCCATCTTTAGAATCTTCAACTTCTATAGAACCATCGGGAAAGAATTGTTTCACCACAAACGGGCCAGTCCTTCTTGATCTCAACTTTCCAGGGTCAAATTTCTTCCGAATGTTATGCTTGTCATGAGCCAATGTCAATGTTTGAACGGAAGATGTCTTTGGTTTTCTTATTTCTATTGAAAGATCCTTGAAATGCGGGTGCCAAAATCTCTTTTCTTTCACCCTTGTTTCATTAAAAATGTCAGATGAGTTAAAACTATTAACAGAGTTAAGAGTGTAATCAAAATTATAATGACAAAGGAGATAATCTAAAGGTTTAGAATTTTCCCTTTTGAGTGTTTCTGACACCAATGAGTCAGTCTATCATATAAGTATGGTGACACTCATCTTCATCTTGTAGTTGCTTCCCAACATGGAATATATTGACTTCCAGCGTCATATTACCAAATGTAAGCTTAATGAGACCATTCCTACAATTGATGAGAGCATTTGATGTAGCAAGAAAAGGTCTACCTAGGATCAATGGTATCTTAGACTCCATATTGACCACAGATTGAGTATCCAAAATCAAGAAATCAACAGGATAATAGAATTTGTCAATTTGAATCAAAACATCCTCGACTATCCCTTTGGGTCTACGAATGGTTCGGTCAGCTAGTTGCAAAACAACAAATGTAGGCTTGATCTCTCCAAGGCCAAGTTGCAAGTAAACTGAGTATGGCATAAGGTTTACACTTGCTCCAAGGTCTAATAAAGCTTGACTAAACTCATGGGGACCAATCTGACAGGTTATCGTGGGACACCCAAGATCTTTATATTTAGGCGGTACCTTTTGCTCAATCACTGCACTTACTTGCTCGGTCAAAAATGCGGTTTTCTTGACATTGTGTTTTCTTTTCACAGTACACAAATCCTTAATCACCTTTGCATACGAAGGTACCTGGTTGATAACATGTAACAAAGGCAAATTAATTTTGACTTGTTTCAAATGTTCAAGAATTTCACCATGATTTTCTGGTATTTTTCCCAATTTCAGTGCTTGAGGAAAAGGAACATGGACCAAGGTTTTTTGCTCTACTTCCTTAGGGGGGTCGTTTGGCGGACTAGGTAAAGTTGGTTCCTCTATGAATTTCCCGCTACGAGTGGTGATGGCATTAATATCTTTGATGTTATGTGATTCTGAAGTTGGGAAAGGAACTTGCCTCGTTCTTGTATAGTAAGCACACTAGTTAGCTTACCAACTTGATTTTTTATCTCTTTGTTCTCTTCCACAATCTGAGTTATTACGGCTTCTACCTTTTGATTAGTCTTACTTTGTGCCTCAATAAATGCTTGAAGTGTGTCCTCTAAAGGATTCCTATTTTGGTGAGCATTATTTTGAGGTGCAGGGTAAGTTCTAGGTGCTTGTCCCTTGGATTTCTCCAACCAGGATTATACGTCTCAGAATAAGGTGAAAAAGGTTTCCTATATGTTCCTAAGGCATTACATTGTTCTTCGTAAACCTCTATCATCTCACCAAGTGTAGGACATACTTGAGCTAAATGATCTAACCCACCACAAATGAAACAACTATCTCGTGACTCTACCCTTGCAACTGGTTGATGTTTTTTACTATCTTTTGTTTCTAAAGCTTTTAATTTGTTATTCAATGCTTCAACTTGTGCTTTAAAGTTGTCTTCTTCCTTGAGATAGTAAATTCCACTAGTTTTTGTTCTACTAGTACCATCAGTAGTACTAGGTCCAGTCCAGGTGTGAGCTTTTTCGGCTATGTCATTTAGGTAATCTATGGCTTCATCAGGATCCTTTTTAAGAAATTCCCCATTACACATCATTTCCATAAATTGACGCTCCCTAGATGTAAGTCCCTCATAGAAATAACTAACAAGACGCCAATTTTCATAACCGTGGTGCGGACACATATTCAACAATTCCTTGAACCTCTCCCAGGCTTGGTAAAAAGTTCCATTATCTTTTTGGGAAAAGGTAGAGATTTGTCTCTTAAGGTTGTTGGTCTTATGTTGGGGAAAGTATTTGTTGAAAAAGGTTTGGGTCATTTCTGCCCATGTACTTATAGATCTAGGTCTCAAAGAATACAACCAACTTTTTGCTTTGTCTTTTAGGGTGAAAGGGAAGAATTTCAACCTAATTGACTCTACGACATTGGGTTGACTATTAAAAGTAACGATGACCTCCTCAAATTCCCTAATGTGTAAGGATTCTCACTATCCATGCCATGAAAGGTTGGTAAAAGTTGGATCAATCCAGGTTTGAAATCTATTTGCGGGGTATTTGCGGGAACCATGATGCATGAGGGAGTGGATGTGCGGTTTGGGTGTAGGTATTCTCTAAGGGAACGTGCATGGTTGTTTTCAAGTTGGTCCATGGTGGTAGGTGTATCGGTTAATGCAATGTTTGACCAAGATTCGCTTAAATCTTGAGAAGTAGTATTGATTCCTGATGGAATAGTGCCCTGCAAGCCAATATATTTAGCTTGTAGTGAAACTATCATTATCTTTCTTTAGTATAAATGACTTAATACGCATGTTTATTTATATGTGTATAAGGATAAACAATGGCCAACTTCATCTCTCGCGAATACATTTAAGCGATTGGTTGAAACCCTTAGATTACATTTGACTATGGGACGATTCACTTCAGTACTGAGTGCAATCATGAAACAATCTCAAAGGTCGTAATCTTAAAAGTGTTCCAAGTCATAGATTCCGAAACGAGACGGGGTATCGTAGGAATCGCAAAGACTTGTACGAGTATGCATGATTCACATGGAGTGAATTTGTAGTGTTTCATGAGCAAGAAATTTGAGTCCAGTGCATACGAGTAGGTGGTTCAATGGAAGATTGAACGCATCGAACGACCCGAACAGAGAAACCCATTGTGGAAGCGCATGTCGCATATCGGTGATGGGATGTTTCTCAAGGAATATAATAGTGTACGATTTAGTCCTTTGACTTGAGGTACTAGGGCGAATTCGGTGCATGAAAGTGCGTACTTAGATCTAGGTAGAGGCCACGTAGCTTGGTCATAACATGCCTAGGTTGGGTGCGTATGGACATGTACGCGGGTGGTTAGTACCAATATGGAATCTATTGACTCTGTTGGTCCCAAGTGGTCAGATGAGGTCTAGAGGGGGGGGGTGAATAGACCTCTGAAAATTTTTGAACTTAAAAATTTTTCAGTCTTCTGTCAGCAGACTAAGCTGATGAAGAACAGTAATCAGATTAGTCTGATCGTGAACAAATCTTGAACAGACGACTGACCACTCTTCTTACAGTGACTTAGCTGTTTTTCAGCAAAACAGTTTTCCAAGAGTATACTTGCAGCGGATTGTTTGAAAGTGTTTTTCACAAGTAAACTAAGTTCTAAAAAGATTTTATCCCCAGCTTAAAACCCCTTATAAAATCTTTTTGATTGATTCAAAGTGTTTAAAATGCAAACTTTAAAAATATGCAAGAAAACTTTAAATGCAAGATAACACAAAGAATTTTTATAGTGGTTATATGGATAAAAATCCTTTAGTCCACTCTTCCAGATCACACAGATTCTGGGTTATACTATAATCACTTAGATTACAATATTTCTCCACTTACACCTAAACAACTAATGAGAAGGCTGTAAGCTCACAATAGGAATTCACAAAGAAGACCTATCCTCTAAAGTAGAATCACTCACGAAGATGGATTCTCACTTCGCACAACACTCAGCTATTACAAAATCACTCAGATAATGTTTTTCTGATTTCTTCAACTGGGTTTCTGTCAACAGATGACTTCCACCAGACGAGTGAGCTGTTCGAGCTTTTGAGACTTAGAGAAATTCTGCTTCAAAATTTCGATCTCTGATTGTTGTTGTGTGTTTTTGCTCGATTGAAATTCAGCTCTATTTATACATGGAGATGAAAATATGACCGTTGAAGGCAAGTCACAAATCAAATCCATTCTTCAGCTCTTTTGAAACGGCTCTCTGCAGCAAATCGTACAGTGTACAGTACTTTTCTGTCCATTGCATTTAATGCTGCATTTAATGCACTCTGCTGATCCGAGGATATCTTCAATCATTTGCCATTACTACCCTTCTCTTCCAGCATTTATTACACCAAGTGCATTTATTACCGTTGGACTAATCTCTTGATCTCTTCCACTCTGCTGATCAAAACGACTCTGCTGATAGATACTCTGCTGATCAAATACTGAACTAATCTGATTTGACTCGGCTGATGATCTACCCTTCTGTTCGCTGTTTCAGCAAGAGATCACTAGTCTTCTGAGCTTTGAACTTTGAACTCTTCTGATGTCTTCTTTTACTTGTTCAAAATTCTACCAAGGGAACTAAGCTTTCCATACTTAGCTGATTATGATGTTTTGGAAATCATCAAAACCTTCCCTTAAATTTTGACTTCTTTCATCTTCATCTTCATCCAACAATTTCCCCCTTTTTTATGATGACAAAACTCCAGCTAAGTACCTGTACCTAAACTAAAGTTTTGATCCTCAAAAATTTCTGAGATAGAAATAGTATGTTGGAGTCAAACTTTCAATTTTATAGATATTGAATTGATTACATTTTACAAGTTTTGAAAGATGAAAAGTACAAAATACTTTAGAAGATTACAAGGATTTTTAACATAAAAGGAAATCTAGCCTAGACTAGTCTTCTTCCTTCTTCTCTTTTTCTGCTTCCTTGTCTTCTTTTTCAGACTCTTCATCAGATGATTTGGAAGACTCGGCTTCCAAATTTTCAAAGAATCTTTTTCTTAACAGCTCTATCTTTTTATATTTTACATCAGGGTCAAGCTGTTCTTCAGCTGAATCTTTGGCAGCAGCTAGTTCCTTGTCAGATTTGGCTTTTGCTTCAGATTCTTCAAGTTCAGCTTGCTCTTCTTCTTCTGTAATTCTCTTATCTGTTGGTCTGCTTGATTCTCCCATATCTCTTTCAGTCTCACCAGCAGATTCTTCTAATACTTCAGTTTCTTCAGCATCTTGATTTCCTTCTTCCCTTTGGAAATCAACCCTTTGCTGTCCAAATATCCTTTCTTCCCCCTTTTTGTCATCATCAGCAGGGACAGGTGGATATTGTGGCACAACTGGTGTGATTAGAAGTGAATCACAGAGAAGCTTGATGTTCTCTTCCATAGCATTAATCTGAGCTTGTTGTTTAAGTTGATTGGCCTTAACAGATTTGACTTCCTTGAGCAAGTCTTCTCCTTGATCACCCAATTGTATTTGTGTTCCCAAAATCCAATTAGATGAAGCAGTGAAGTCTTTCATCATGTTGCCCATGACTTCATCTTCTGCTTGCAGAGCCAATTCAACAGTTTGTTCTATCTGCTTCCAACCTTCAGTAGTGCTCTGAGTCCTTCTTCTAAGTATATCCATATCTTGGCAGATGGATTTAACATTGTGAGCAGTGTCTTCTATTATATCAGATGGGACAGCAGCAGCTTTCTGATCTGGTTGTTTAACAGCAGCTATTACTTCTGCAGCTAATTCATTCTTCATATCCTTCAGAGAGTTGGTGATCATTTGTTGGATGGAGTCCAACAGATTTGTCTGAACACCATGAGAGGTTGAAGGCATATCTGAAGTAGCAGCAGGTGTATCTTTCATAAGTTGCTCTGTTAGCTGAGTTGTCAATGCAAGAGATTGATCTGCTGATTCATCAGCAAGGCTTGGAGTGCTTTCCTTCTCCTTAGCTTGATCATCTCCCTCAGCAGCAACTTCTTTATCTTTGTTCTGATCTGCTGGAATTTCTTCTTCCTTCTTTGAATCATCAGCAGCATCAGACTTATCACCCTGTGCAGTGTTCTGATCAGATGGGTCTGAAGTACCCTCTTTTTGCTTTGGTTGATCAGAAGACTTTTCTTATTCCTTAACAGCAGGGGCTATAATCTTCTTGACAGTCTCAACTGTCCTCATCAATCCTTCATTGTCCACAGCTGACCTGTTAGAAATCCAAGTAAAATTATCAAGTGGAATAAAAGTGGATGAAGGTTCCTCAGGCAGCTCCTCATAGGGTTTGATGTTTGGACCATAGACAATATGTTTGATGTTTGGAAGTGGGACCAGTGAGCTTGGTTGTCCCCTTAGCTTCCTTGATTTCTTTGCCCAAAGCTCCATTGCTTGAGCAATAGCCAACTTGATAAATCTTTCTTTGAGGTCTACTGAATCATCATAATCCTCAGCAATGGACTCAAAGATCTTCTTGGCTTCAGCTTTAACTAAGTGACTTATCCTCATTCTCAACCTGTCCAGAAAGAATTCTGAATCAAGTGCTTGAATGAGAGAACCTGTCTCAAGCCACTTAAGTACCCATGCTTCTTCAGCAGCAAAGGCTTTCCATTTGGTCATTTCAGCTGGACTCTTTGTCAGTCTGAATTCCCTCCACCTGTTGTATCTGATCTTCTCATTTGTGAACTGTGTCAGGCGGTTGACCCTTTCATTCTCAGCATCAAGCTTTTTTAGGAATTCTTCAAAGATAGCAGGATCTTCCCTGACAATCTCTAAAGACAATCTAATTTCTTCTCTCCTCTTTGGCTTTGTCTTGGGTGCAGGCATAGCTGATATTGGTTTGTTTGGATCCCTTGGTTCACCAATAGCTATCCCACTAGTATGCTGATGTCCGTGAGCATCCTTGGTGCTTGCTTCAATAGCAGCTTCCAACTCTGCTGCCTCAAGAGCATCCCTCTGCTCCTGAGTCATCTTGCTGGCTTCTTCCTCCAGCCTTTTTAGTTCTAGGCTCTTCAGCCTATCCTCTTCTGCTTTCTCTGCAGCCTTCCTTAGCTTTTCAGCATCATCTTGTCTTTTCTTTTCTGCAGCAGTCAGATAAGTAGCAATTTTGCCAGTCCTTCTTCTCCTTGTTTCAGGACTCTCAATTGCTTGAAGAGGGATTGCAGCAACTGGGGTAGGATGCAACATAGGTGCATCTCCTTCGAGTGTTGTACTAATCTGCTGTGCTCCTTTAACTTCAGCAGATGGTACAGCAGATGAGTCTTCTGTTGACCCTCCAACTTTAGAAACAACTTCATCTTCAGCAGCAGCAACTTTAGCAGCTTCAACAGCAGGCTCTTTAATTGTCAGTGGTCTTTCTGCTTCTGTTGTTTCTCTAACAGTTGCAACAGGTTCTTCAGAGAAAGTGACCTTTCTCTTAACCTTTGACTTTGCAATCTTTTTGACAATGGGGTTGGCAGTAGGAGGTCCCCTTGCCTCACTCTTTGTTCTCATCCTCTTCAACCTTTGAAGAGGAATTTCTTCCTCAGATTCTGTTCTCTCAGGAGAGGAAGCAGTACTCATCTGCTCAATCTCCTTTGTAAAGTCTTCAATTTCCTTTTCAGGAACTTCATCTTCAGGAAGTGCTGAAACAGTCTCATCAGTAGACTGTGCTGTTGGCTCAGCAGACTGACTAGTCTGACCTTCCTTCTTGCTCTTCTTAGAAGGAGTCTTTTTCGATTTTGCAGCAGCCTTCCTCTTTGGAGCAGCCACTAACTGTCTCACTGGTTCATAGAGTTTGAACTCTTTGCTACCATGGGTTTGCTTTCCACCTCCCATAGGGCATTGTAGGGATGCAAACAGATTGCTCAATAAAATGGCATGTGAAGGCCTTTTGTCACTCAGCAGCTCATACACATGATCAGCCCAGTTAACCTTAAACCCATAATAGATACACACCATTGTGTAGTATCTTTTCCTTGGCAACCCATCCAAAGAACCTGTAGCATAATCCAGAACCTTTGCTATGATATCAGCAAATCTCTGGTATTCATCCTTCAGCTGGGTCTTCATCAAAGTCCCAGTCATCTGTTCTCCTTTCTTAGCACAAATTGCCCAGAACTCCTCTTCCTTTTCTGACCCTAACGAGGTCACATCTCCTCCCTTGTCTGATAGTTTATAGATCTCACTGAGAACAGCAGCCGAGATCGCAATCTTCTTTCCACCTATTTCAGCAGACATGATCGTGTCATTTTTAGAGAATTTCCTGGTTATGTAGAAGTGCTCAACATCTTCTAAGTAGACCCTTTCTTCGTGAGCCTCCAAAACAGGAACTAACGAAGCTTCCTTAATCTTTTCCAGCAACGAGCGCATCAGATCAGTGCCCGAAAAATGGAATTTGCTGTAGTTGAAGTACCTTCCTTCGATAATCTTTTCCATTTCTGAAATTTTGAGAGTAGAAATCTACAAAGATGCAGTTAACTTTTTCGCAACAGAAGGGTTTGAGAGTTAGAGAGTTTTGAGAGTATTTGGGTGCGTAAGACGACTGTACTGTTTAGATCGGATTTTATAGGTTTCCTTTTGATTAGGTTTCCGTGATTTATCAGAACCGTTGATCTAATCTGACAGTATTTAATCGTGTGGACATGAGAGACGGATTTCAATTTTATTATTTTAATGTCAGATGGGCGGGAAACTCTATCGACACTAATCTGTTACTTATAAAAGCGCGTTTCTAAAGATACGTTTTGTGACCATGCTTATATAAGATATCAGATGAGTAGAGTTTAACTTATCTGACAGACGAGTGATCTGTTATCTGATATTACTAGAGAATGCCAATAGCTAGTAATCTTCCTCTGCTGTTTGTCAATCCAGCAAGATAAAATAATCTTCAAACGTCTTCTTGATAATCTTAACTTCAACTAACTGACATTAACAGATTTCATCTTTTAGAGCAGAAGTACCGCTAGTCTTACACGTTCCCCCTGTCTTTAAGAATTCATAAGTTAACTAGTCTGTTGAAGGTTAATCCTTGAATAAAATAACTGATGACTAAGCTGTTGAACTCCAGTCTTCTGATGAGTTCCCCCTCAGCTTATGCATCCAAATTGAGTAATCCTAACTCAGCTCTTAGAGTTGAGAACCTTGCTTCACTTAGAGGTTTGGTGAAGATATCAGCAATCTGATTATCAGTATGAACATACTCAATCAAAACATTGCCTTTTTCCACATGATCTCTAATGAAATGATGTTTGATCTCAATATGTTTAGTCCTTGAATGACTTGTAGTGTTCTGAGTAAGTGAAATTGCACTTGTATTGTCACAGTAGATTGGAATTCCACTGATCTTGATGTTGTAGTCTTCTAGTTGATGCTTCAACCAAAGTATCTGTGCACAGCAAGCTCCAGCAGCTATATATTCAGCTTCAGCAGTAGATATAGAAACTGAGGTTTGCTTCTTACTCATCCATGAGATCAGACGACTACCTAAGAACTGACAGGCACCTGTTGTGCTTTTTCTGTCAATCTTGCAGCCAGCAAGATCTGAATCTGAATAACCAATAAGTTCAAATCCAGATTCTCTAGGATACCACAATCCCAATTCTTGAGTGCCTTTAACATACTTCAATATCCTCTTGGCAGCTAAGAGATGAGATTCTTTGGGGTTTGATTGAAATCTTGCACAGACTCCAACTGAGTACATTATATCAGGTCTGCTTGCTGTTAGATACAACAATGAACCAATAATGCCTCTATATTTGGTTATGTCCACTGATTTGCCATCTTCATCTTTATCCAAACGAAGACTTGTAGACATAGGAATGGTAGCTGTTGAGCTAGTTTCCATACCAAATTTCTTGAACAGATCTCTTGTGTACTTTGCTTGGCTGATGAATATTCCATCAGGCAACTGTCTAACTTGCAATCCAAGAAAGTAATTAAGTTCACCCATCATGCTCATTTCAAACTTATTCTGCATTAGCTTGGAGAACTTATCACACATCTGTTGGTTAGTTGAACCAAAAATAATATCGTCCACATATATTTGCACAAGTAATATATGGTTTTCCCATTCAATTGTGAACAAGGTTTTATCTACCTTACCTTTTCGAAATCCTTTAATTAAAAGAAAATCAGATAGGGTATCATACCATGCTCTTGGAGCCTGTTTTAGTCCATAGAGAGCTTTCTTCAGACGATATACTTTGTCCTCTTCTTGATAAACTTCAAATCCAGGAGGTTGTTCAACATACACTTCTTCTTGCAATTCCCCATTGAGAAAAGCAGACTTCACATCCATCTGATAGACAGTGAAGTTCTTATGAGCAGCATAGGCTAGAAACAGTCTGATTGCTTCAAGTCTTGCTACTGGTGCAAAAGTTTCATCAAAGTCAATTCCTTCTTCTTGACAATATCCTTTGGCCACTAGTCTTGCTTTGTTTCTGGTGACAACACCATCTTCATTCATCTTATTTCTGAATACCCACTTAATGCCAATTACTCTTTGATGACTTGGTCTAGGAACTAAGTACCAGACTTCATTTCTTTCAAATTGATTCAACTCTTCTTGCATAGCTTCTATCCAGAAGGAATCATTGAGAGCTTCTTCAATTTGTTTGGGCTCTATTTGAGATAGAAATGTGACAAACATGGCATCTTGTGCAGCAGCTCTTCTTGTTTTCACTCTATCTAAAGGATCACCAATAACTAGTTCAGGAGGGTGATTCTTGAGCCATCTGAGATCAGGTTGTAGATCAGGATGTTGTCCTCTGTCTTGATCTTGCAACACTACTGTTGGAGTTCCAGTAGTAGTCTGTTGAACATTTGCAGTCTGTTGCACAGTCTCTGATCTGTCAGCTGTTAGCAACTCGTCTGTTAGACAATCAGCACTGTGATTTTGAACAGCACTTGAGTTAGCAGCTGAACTTAGATTAGGTAGTATGATGGGAACATATTCTTCATTTCTTCCAATGTCTAACTTCTGTAAATCAGTAGACAGATCTTGATTAATACTTTGATTCTTTTCGGAAGATTGACTTGGCTCATCAAATACTACATGGATAGATTCTTCTATTAGTAATGTTCTTTTGTTAAAAACTCTGTAAGCTTTACTAACAGTAGAGTATCCTACAAAAACAGCTTCATCAGCCTTTTCTGCAAATGCAGTAAGGTGATTTTTCCCATTATTCAATACAAAACATTTACAACCAAAAATCTTAAAGTAATGAATGTTTGGTTTTCTGTTGTTCCAAACTTCATATGGAGTCTTGTTCTGATTTTTGTTGATCATACATCTGTTTTGGGTAAAGCATGCTGTGTTTGTTGCTTCTGCCCAAAATCTTTGAGGCAGTTTAGCTTCAGCTATCATGGTTCTGACAGCTTCTTTTAGTGTTCTGTTTCTCCTTTCAGCAACACCATTTTGTTGAGGGGTCCTGGCAGCAGAATACTCAAGATGTATTCCTTTGATGTTACAATACTCTTCAACAGTAGAGTTTGTAAACTCTGTCCCTCTATCTGATCTGATCTTTAATATTTTAATGCTCTTTTCATTCTGGATCAGTTCCATCAGATTGGTAAGATGTTCCTTGGTTTCACTTTTCTTCTTCATGAAAATCACCCAAGTATATCTTGAATAATCATCCACAACAGCTAGGCAGTATTTCTTTCCACCATTGCTGACTGGATCAATGGGTCCAAATAAGTCCATATGCAACAGCTCCAATATTCTTCCAGAAGATTGGTGCTTCTTTTCTTTAAAAGATGACTTGATTTGTTTACCCTTCTGACATGCATCCCAGAGTTTGTCTTTGCTCATGACTGCTTTTGGAATCCCTTCTACCAAATCATTCTTGATTAATCTGTTTATGTTCTTGAAGTTTAAATGATTCATTCTCTTGTGCCATAGCCAACTGACTTCACTTGGTGCAGATGCCACCAAACAAACACTTGAATTCTTGTCAACAGAATTCCAGTCAACTATGTAGATATTTCCTTGTCGTCTTCCAGATAAAATTACATTCTTTGTACCAATTTGTTCAACATAGCACTTATCTGTTGAGAAGATGACTGAATATCCCTTGTCACAAAATTGACTTATGCTCAGCAGATTATACTTTAGGCCTTTAACATATGAGACGTCAGATATCTCTATGTTTCCTTTGATTAATCTTCCTTTAGCTTTAATCTTGCCTTCTTTGCTGTCTCCAAAAGTAACACTTGGACCATCCACAGCAACTGCATCAGTCAACTCATGTATGTTTCCACACATGTGCCTTGAACATCCACTGTCCAAGTACCAAATCTTCTCTACTTTACTCCTACTCCTAATCCTAACCTACAAAACAAAAATGAAATTGTTTTAGGTACCCTTATTGAGAGGGTCCTGAAGGATTAGTTCCACCTTTGACAACCCAAGATTTTGATGTCTTAGGCTTCTTAGGTTTCTGAGTTTTAGGAGCATGAACAGTTTCATTTTTATCATAGTTATCAGATAAGTCATGTTGATGATCAGTATGATATGAATAATGTTCATAAGCAGGGTAAGGTGCATGATAAGCAGGGTATGCATGCATTGGATGAGCAGGGTAAGGTGCATAGTAACTAGGAAATTGAGGTGCATGATACATAGGATGATATGCAGCAGGTTGCACATAATATGACTCATTTCCATACCAAGCATTTTGATTTTTCTTGTTTTTATGCTTCTTTGGTTTACTAGATGCTTGCTCATTTGATTTTGACTTAGTTTTACCACTAGTCTGATTGACTTTAGCTTTATCAGCAGACTTCTTAGGGCTCTGCTGTTTGGTCTTACTAGTCTGATTTCCTACACTAGGCTCTTTGCTCTTTTTAGCCTTAGGAGATTTCTTCTCCTTTGCCACTTTCTCAGATGAGGCAGGTTTAGAAGTTTGAACATACAGAATGACCTTGCTATTGTCAGCTGATATAAATTTTTCAGTATGATTCAATTCTAATTTTTCCTTTTCTAAAGGTGTCTCCTGTTTACTGGATGTATGCATGGATGCAACAGTAGACTTGTCATGAGACTCAATGATTTTCTCAAGTTCCATGATTTTTCCTTTATAAACCTCACACTCAGCTTTCAGAGATTCATGCTCTTGCTCAAGCTGTTTATATTCAGCTGATTCTTTTGGCTTTTCAGCTAAAAGTTTCAGTGAACTATTTTGCTCTTTTAGCAGGATCATCTCTTCCTTAAGCTTTTTATATGCTTCAGCAATACCAGTATTGTTAAGCATCATTTGTTCAAATGAATTAAATAATTCATCATTAAGAGGAGTTACCTCATCCTCAGAGTCATCAGAGTCCTTTGCCATCAGGCACAGGAGAGCAGGTTTTTCTTCATCAGAAGATTCTTCATCAGACGAGTCTGAATCTGAATCAGATGAGTAGACAGCAGTCAGCTTTTCTGCTTCAGCCATCATTGCTTTTCCTCTCTGATGCTTTCTTTCTTTTCTCACTTTCTTCTCCTCCTCAGTGTACTTTTCTGCTTTTGGATATGGGCAGTCTTTGATGAAGTGTCCCAATTTCCTGCAGTTGTAACACATTAGTTTTGATTTATAATCATCTTTATCTTGAGAAGAGAAGTTAGGTTTAGAAGAAGAAGCATTGTTGTATTTGTTCTTCATTTTTCTTCATCAACAGTGCAACATCTCCAGCAGTGTACTCCTTCTTGTTGAGTAGAGTGGCTTCATCAGATGAGTCCACTTCAGCATTTCTTTGAGCTGGTCTTCTTTGGTTTTCAGCAGCAACCAGTGCAGCTGTGGGTCCTGAAGTTGAGGTTTCTTCAATTCCCATTCTAGGCAGTTTATACTCGAATGCCTTGAGTACAGAAAACAGCTCAGTAAGAGAGATTTTTCCCAAATCCCTTGATTCTTCCATTGCTGTTACTTTCATGTTGAACTTTGGAGGTAGAGCCTTTAGTACTCTGACAGTGATTTCTTTGTCAGTGAAGGTCTTTCCCAACTTTAAAACTTCATTCAGAGTCCTGGTGAATCTGGTATCCATCTGATCAATGGTTTCTCCAGACTTCATCTTGAAGTTGTCAAGTTTCTCCAATGCAACAGTGAGCTGATGCTCTTTAATAGCATCATTGCCTTCGCTCATATCTCTGACTTTGTCCCACATTTCCTTTGCAGTTTTGCAGTGTTTGACCTTGTCAAACCGATCATTATCCAGGGCTTTAGTCATGATGAATCTCCCAACTTTATCTAGGTTGTAAAGCTTGATTTCCTCTTGAGTCATCTCATGAAGGTCTTTCTCCACAACCGTATCTACTTCATTTATTTTGATGGTCTTTGTGAATCTGAATGGACCTTTAATGATACATGTGTACATGTTGTCATTGTAGGCAGCTAGAAAGATTTCCATTCTAATCTTCCAGTCTTCAAAAGACATACCAGCAATGTGGGGAACATGGCTGATACAATCCATTTTTCAAAAAGTTTTGATTTTTCAAAAAGATGCTCTTTTGAAAAGTTTTGAAAACCTTTGAAAAACACTTGGATCAAGCTCGTTGATCAGGCAGCTGATTCTAATGAACCACCTGCTCTGATACCACTTGTTGGTCCCAAGTGGTCAGATGAGGTCTAGAGGGGGGGTGAATAGACCTCTGAAAATTTTTGAACTTAAAAATTTTTCAGTCTTCTGTCAGCAGACTAAGCTGATGAAGAACAGTAAGCAGATTAGTCTGATCGTGAACAAATCTTGAACAGACGACTGACCACTCTTCTTACAGTGACTTAGCTGTTTTTCAGCAAAACAGTTTTCCAAGAGTATACTTGCAGCGGATTGTTTGAAAGTGTTTTTCACAAGTAAACTAAGTTCTAAAAAGATTTTATCCCCAGCTTAAAACTCCTTATAAAATCTTTTTGATTGATTCAAAGTGTTTAAAATGCAAACTTTAAAAATATGCAAGAAAACTTTAAATGCAAGATAACACAAAGAATTTTTATAGTGGTTATATGTATAAAAATCCTTTAGTCCACTCTTCCAGATCACACAGATTATGGGTTATACTATAATCACTTAGATTACAATATTTCTCCACTTACACCTAAACAACTAATGAGAAGGCTGTAAGCTCACAATAGGAATTCACAAAGAAGACCTATCCTCTAAAGTAGAATCACTCACAAAGATGGATTCTCACTTCGCACAACACTCATCTATTACAAAATCACTCAGATAATATTTTACTGATTTCTTCAACTGGGTTTCTGTCAACAGATGACTTCCACCAGACGAGTGAGCTGTTCGAGCTTTTGAGACTTAGAGAAATTCTGCTTCAAAATTTCGATCTATGATTGTTGTTGTGTGTTTTTGCTCGATTGAAATTCAGCTATATTTATACATGGAGATGAAAATATGACCGTTGAAGGCAAGTCACAAATCAAATCCATTCTTCAGCTCTTTTGAAACGGCTCTCTGCAGCAAACCGTACAGTGTACAATACTTTTTTGTCCATTGCATTTAATGCTGCATTTAATGCACTCTGCTGATCCGAGGATATCTTCAATCATTTGCCATTACTACCCTTCTCTTCCAGCATTTATTACACCAAGTGCATTTATTACCGTTGGACTAATCTCTTGATCTCTTCCACTCTGCTGATCAAAACGACTCTGCTGATAGATACTCTGCTGATCAAATACTGAACTAATCTGATTTGACTCGGCTGATGATCTACCCTTCTGTTCGCTGTTTCAGCAAGAGATCACTAGTCTTCTGAGCTTTGAACTTTGAACTCTTCTGATGTCTTCTTTTACTTGTTCAAAATTCTACCAAGGGAACTAAGCTTTCCATACTTAGCTGATTATGATGTTTTGGAAATCATCAAAACCTTCCCTTAAATTTTGACTTCTTTCATCTTCATCTTCATCCAACAGACTCATTGTAATGATTGAGAGAATTTCCTATACGATTCTTAGATAATATCTCCAAGGAATCTACGGCCGTAGTCGGTGACGGATTTGGGAAGGTGTTTCCAAATTTAGAAGGTCACAAAGGAATATTATCCTGAATTAGAAAGTATAGTTATCGAGACAAATTTAGAGGTGCCGATCAATTCACACACCCTAAGTCTTGATCGGGAATATTAGTCGATAGAAGGACCGTATGTACATGGCAATTATATGAGACGAGGTTCACAAATATCAATTCACCTGAAGTTGGGCTTCATGGGCTTGTGGCTAGACATCGACCATGAAGTGTGGGTACTCCTGAATTAATAGAGGATTTAATTCTAGGAATGGTCAATTAAAGGTTGTTTAATTGACCGGAACAATTTATTGTTCATAAATTAAATCACGAAGGATTCGTGGGCCTGCTGCCAATTGATGGTGAACCCATAGGGTCACACACAATACAATTGGACGGTGACTGTTATAAAAGGACATGAAAGGAATTAATTGATTTAAAGGTAATTAAATCAATTAAATGAATTAAAAGTATTTAATTCAAGTGGGAGATTAATTAATTGGCTAACTTAATTAATAATTGAGTTGCTAATAAATTATGTAAAAGAAATAATGATTTAATTGGACTGGGCATTTAATTAAGTAGTTAATTAAATGGAGGATTGCAAGACATGGGCTTTTATTAATTAAAGCCCATAAGGAGTCTTGCAAACCTAGGACAGAAGGAGCTTATAAATAGAGCACAACTAGAGCTCAAATGGGAACACTCTAAAAAAAACCCTAGCCTCCTTTTGCCCTAGTAGCCGCCGCCCCCTTAGCTAGAAACCCTAGCCGCCGCCGCCACCTTAAGCCGCCGCCACCTGCTGCCGTGGGCTACCTTGGTGCCGCCGCCGCCATCTCCCTGTTCCGTTGTGTTAGATCTTGAACTGTCAAGAGATTCAACACAATCCTGCAATAACAAATCTCTTGAATCCAGTTCTGAGCCTAAGATCTTGAAGTGTTGTCAGAATCCAATTGGTGTGGACTATCCCTGGAGGTGAGACACTTGGATCAATCCGGTGAACCAGATCCAGATTCAGAAACGAAGTCGGAGGTTTCCACCACCTTGCCTGTGGTGAGGTATATCGCAAAAACCCCCTTGTTAATTCATTGTGTGCGTTTTTGTTTCATGTTTTTGTATACATAATATGGAGACTTCTTTTATGGGACCATTGGATGACTCGAAAAATTTTAAATTCCGCACTTTGTTGTATGACAAATCGAGCCATATCCCAACAGTGGTATCAGAGCCAACTACATTATTATTATACAAAAGCCTGAACATAATTGTGTTCACCGTATATGTTTAATTATATGTATGAGAACGCGTGATAATTATGTTCTATAAGTTGATTCTTACTTGTTATGACTAGATCTATCATTGGGTAAAACTGCTTTTCAAAATCTGTGGCGTTTTTATAGTTTTTGGAAACTTCAGGACTTTTTTTGGGCAAAAATCGCATATTAGGGTTTTGGGGCTGAAAATTTGAAATTTTTTAAATCTGGAAATTTGAAAATTCTGGACTGTTCTTGCAATTCTGGTCGCACGGTCTTTGGGGTCGTTTAGCAATTTCTGAAAACTTAGGGGCTGTTTTCCAATTACCGAAACTTGAGGGGTCAATTTGAAAAAATCGAAAATTTTCAAAATTCAAAATTTTATTTTCTGGTCTGCTGCCCGAAACTGCCCAGGGGTGGTTTTGTAACTTTTTAAAAGTTTTGGGGTCAAAATGCAATTTTTGAAAGTTGAGGGGTCGAAAATGAAATTTTCAAAAGTTGAAAAACAGAATCTGAAATTGAGCAGAAAATTAATTTTTGTTTACCCGGTTATTTATTTTGTCATAATTAGTAGTGACTAAAAAGCAAGAATCATAGGAAGGTAGTTTTAAAAGGATGTTTTAAAATTAAGGTAGAAGAAAGTAAAAGATGTTTACATGTTTCTTGCTTTACGTGAACTGTTTACGTGGTTTTCGATCGAGGCGAGCCTTGACCCTAGGGTAGATGTGATTGGTTTAATTTATTGCTTGTTTTTTCATTAGGGCCTGCGAGCCTATTATTGTTTTTGGGCCACTTTGAGCCTTTGTAATAGAATAGGGCTTTACTGCTTTCCTAGTTTAGGATGGAGGCCCATTTACAAGCAAGGTGGGAGCCCAAGAAGATAAGAAGACCATGAATGCATGGTACATTGTGTAATAGCATAGGGCCCTTTTGAGAAACCTTTAGATTGACCAATTGGGCCAACATCATT
Source organism: Penstemon eatonii (assembly GCA_038501285.1). NCBI lineage: Eukaryota > Viridiplantae > Streptophyta > Magnoliopsida > Lamiales > Plantaginaceae > Penstemon > Penstemon eatonii. The sequence goes on along the minus strand of CM076712.1, from coordinate 16,628,697 downwards.
GGCTCGATGATGGCCCGCATAGGAGGCTCCCGATCGAAAACATATTGTGGTAGTATGCATGCTAGGCTTGTATGACTTTTATTTATTTGTCGATTTATATTTAGCTTGTATGAGATGCGCGCTAGAATCTAGATCGTAATAAAAGATAAAGCATAATTGAAGCGGTGAGATCTCGAGGAGAGTTAGTATAACTTTCACACCAGTAAACCCCCTCTTGAATTAAATATTAAGTCATATTGGATTTAAATAAAATGAAGTATTTATATAAATCCAAGCCTTCCATCAATAGGGACTAGCGTATGTTGTCTACTTATCGATAGAGGTGATCCAGAGTCTGGCACCCGAGTCGAAGAAAGGGACAACACGTGAAATTCCTTGACTCCTGTTTTTAACTAAACACGACAAGGGTGAGGATTGGTCAGGATGTGAGGATCGACCGTTAACTAGTTACGGAGAACTCACGACCGGGCCCGTTGCTCATCATGATTGATGGGTTAGACTTAACGATTAGTAACACTTATGATGTAGCAGTGCTAGATAAGTGCGAAAACCGAATCAAAATAGCTTGAAGGTTGTGGAGTAACACAATTGGCAATAAGTATGCCTACCTGGGGAATGGGTTGTATGGCCACGAGTCGTGGGTGCAATTAATTGCCGCTGGGGCGTCAAGACCTACTAGGAAATAGAATTTCCCGAACAATTGAAGTGGTAATTGTTTCGATAAAATAGTGGGAGAACTTCTACGATAGAAAGTCCAACCTTCGTAGATTATAAGTATTATTCATTAACTAGTCCACTGAATGTTTGTCTTCTCTTTAAATTAGATACTGAGATATCAGTAATTATCCATTATACTATTTATCCTCGACTAATAAAATAGCTGGATTAAAATATCGACTAGGCAAGAAACTTGAGAATTGTCTTAAATTCCAGAAGTGGGAATGATGTTCTTAAACGACAACCTATGCCTTATACGCTTCCGAGATAAGTCAAAATATAAGAAACGAATCACCCGTAGAATATGGGAATATTAATGATCGTTCCTCATATAAAGATGAATCTCAAAAGTGAAACGAATCACCTATAGAGTATGGGAATCTTAAATGATCGTTTCCTAAAATAAGCATCAAGATTGAAAGAGCTATGGAAGCAACATGAGGAGCATGTCTGAAGCTTCCACCTCAAAAGGCCTGTTTTGAGGACAAGTCTTCTGAAACAAAACCCCCCTCAAAAGGCTTGTTTTGAGGAGTAGTTTTGAATCAATATGATTCGAGACTTCTAAAGAAATTGTTTCAAAACTCGAGAATAAACGAGGGAACTAGTGTCAAGGATCACTGTCTTTGTTTTATCAATCTAGTTGAAAACTGGATCGATTAAACGTAAGCCTGCAAGTGATCTTAACATTAACTTCTTCCTAAATTCTCCTCCCGCTCATTCAAATGACTCTTGAAATAAACTGATCTTATTTGATAAGTTGATCACATTTCATGAATCAACCAAAGAATTGGTTAAAGGCAAATAAGATAGACCTGTCATGATCGTTTACACTTCATGGACTGCAAAGTCAAAGAAGAGTAAAATGAAGAGGAATTTATTCTCTTCTAAATCGACCATAAAGGTAGTCAAAAGAACGCAAGTATCCTATAAGTCGAATTATCCCACTGCATCTAAGAAAGGCACTAAATTGTTTAATTGATTAGATGATCTAATTAAATTAAGCAACGTTTCAATTAAAGGGTTAATTGAAAGGGAAAAGGAAATCAATTAAGGAAGTTAATTGAAAGGAAGTAAATTAATTGAATTAAACCATTAACTCAATTTTATTTAATGTGTGAAATTCAAATTAATACAAAGATAATAATCCATAACTTTGGTAAGCTAGAATTGGACACATCTCCAAGAGTAGGATTCAAAAGTTGTTTTCACCTAAGCTTCTTGAAAAATAGAACTTGGATGAACTTCCAACCTGCGAATCATGTCTCAAAGGAGAGATGACCAGATCTCCCGTCACAGGGAATCAAGAGCGAACCAAATAAAATCTGGATTTAATCCATGAGTATGGATCACTAAAGGTTACTGTGAGAGGAGATTACTCATACTTCGTACTTTTTGCTAATGACCTTGGTCGTTAGTGGAAAATGAATCTAGTGAGATACAAATCCGAAAAACCTTTCAAGGTATTTCGATGCGAAGTAGAGAATCAACAAAGAAAAAGTATTGCGACCATTCGATCTAGTTGAGATAGCAAATACTTGTCAAGGATTCCTCAATTATCTTAATGAGAATGAGATTCTCATACAACAAACTCCTCCTAAGACGCCTCAACTTATTGAAGTGTCTAAAGAGATGGAACCTAACATTGTTAGGCATTGTTCGATCCATATTGAGTTTTGTTAAAACTTCCTTATGCATTCTATGGGTTAGTGCTCCTGACTGCATCAAAGATACTAAGCAAAGTACCTTCAAAGTTTGTGCCTGCAAAGCTTTACCAAGAAAGGTATGGCAAAATACCTCTATGCTCTTACCTCTGAGCATGGAGATCTCCTGCCAATGGTAGAAACGAGAAAGGAGATAAATTGGCTAGTAGATCCAATCTGTATATAATTGTGGGGTATCCAACGAAATCCATTGGATACCTGTTCCACGACAATGAGAAACAATCGCTTCTCCTAGATACCAGTTCCTCTGTTGATGAATCTCTCGTCAAAGGAAATGGAAACGTCATGGAACTTGATGAAGTCCAAGATTTGGACCCATCCCCGCAAACAGTGGGAGTTAATCCAGAATTTACTAAATCTACTTGTACACCTACTCTTCGAAGGTCTGGTCGAATTCGTAAGGAGCCAGAGCGATTTGGTTTCATTCACGAACACGAGAATGTGGAAGGTGATCCAAAGACCTATCAAGAAGCGATGTCAGACATAGACTTGGGTACATGGCTCGAAGCCATGCAAACCAAAATGGATCCCATCCATTCCAACAAGGTATAACCTTGATTGATCCACCCGAGGGATTTATCCCTATAAGTTGTAAATTGTAAGTGGAACTTCAAACTTGGAATGAATGGAGAGGTGTTGACCTCTAAGAATCGACTAACGGAAAAGGGGCTATTCACAATGTTCTGAAACAGACTTTGTTGAAAGCTTTTCTCCATTAGCGATATCTGTATCCATTTAGATTCACGTTTGTTCTGATGAGATAGTCAAGTCATTTGACTTCATCAAAACAAGTATGAACAATGAGTGTACAAAAGGATTAGTAGGAGCACGATGAAGCTAATATTTTATATGTCGATAATGTTCTGGTTATCAGGGATGATATCGGAATATTAACACAGACGAAAGCATGATTGTTCATTCAATTCTCCATGAAAGATTTAGGAGAAGCATCTTGCATATTGGGATACGTATCTATAGAATAGATCAGTAAAGGATGCTGACACTCTCTAAATCTAAGTACATAGAATCAATACTGGAAATATTCAGTATGAAGAATCCAAGAAAGGATTGCTTCCAGTGAGAGCTGTATGCCTTGTTCCAAAATCGATGTGCCCTACATCAAATGAGAACAAAGGAGGATGTCTCAAATACCTTATGTTTCAAACAAAAGGTTGCATGTGGCATGCTTTACTATGTTTCAAACAAAAGTGTCGCGAGCAGTTGCTAGTCAAACTCCAGTGAAGAAGTACTGGACCACCGTAAAAAATATCCTTAAGCTCTTGACAAAGACTAAGGATTTGTTCTTGGTCTACGGTGGTAGTGGAGAATTAAAATTCGAAGGATTCACTGATTCGAATTTTCAGTCTGATGTGGATGAATTAGATATATCAATTTTTGGATACATGTCCTCAATAGTGTAACGGTAAATTTGAAAGGGTTCCAAGCAAATCACCGTAACCATTCAAACCACTGAAGCAAGATATATTGCAGCATTAAATGTAGCATTAAATGCAACTTAAGAAAGTGTTTAGATATAAAACTTCATCCTATGGTTGGATGTAGTGCCTAGCATTGCGAAGCTCATGGTTATCTTCTATGATAACATTGGAGCTATTGTCAAAGCAAAGCATTCGAGATCTTACCAGAAATCTAAATATAATTTAAAGAAAAGTACCATTTGATTAGAGAAATCATTGGTAGAGTTAACACGCGTAATGGATCGCGTCTACTCAGAAGACAACTTAGCGGATCCACTAAAAGAGACTATATCATGAAATGAGTTCGAAGAACATCTTTAGAAAGATGGGTCCTAGAAACGTTTATGATTGGCTTTAGGGCAAGTGGGAGATTGATGGAATAGTGCCCTGCAAGCCAATATATTTAGCTTGTAGTGAAACTATCATTATCTTTCTTTAGTATAAATGACTTAATACGCATGTTTATTTATATGTGTATAAGGATAAACAATGGCCAACTTCATCTCTCGCGAATACATTTAAGCGATTGGTTGAAACCCTTAGATTACATTTGACTATGGGACTGATCTTACGTGACTTCGTATGAGTGATCGATGCGTGTATTAATTGAACAAATACACAATAATGATATGAAAGATCAACGATAATGTATTCAAATGGTTCGATTACAATGCTATAGGAATACAAATGTATAGAGTCCTATCCGAGCCCTATTGGATGCCGTACAAGCTAGAGGGCGAAATACATATGATCCTATTCCTATATTCCCCAGCGCTTCCGAGCAATAGCTTCGAGGAGGGAGCACCTGGGAAGTTGTGTCTGGTATCATAAATGCATGGGGTATTTATAGCTGAAATCGGGGTCTAGGTGATCTATCTGCAGACATGCAATTCTTCGGCCCATAAGTTTGGATCAGAGCTCGGCCCAACAGTAACTTTGGATCCAGGGCCGTCTGTACTTATGGTACTTGGGCATCGGGGTCGAACTTGATCTTCCGAGATAAGTACTGTTCGATCTCGCATGATATTAAAGAAAAGTAGAGCCCAAAATATCCCTCATCAATACTCCCCCACTTCTCGAGCGTAAAGTGGAGCTTAAGCTCGAAGAAGTACGCATAGCCAAGGATGATGAGGTAGGATGAATCGATCTCGGCATAATGTTTCGGGTATGCCTCATTAAAAACCTGACCCGGAAAAACCCTTCTGGGATAAAAACCGAGTCGGGGAAAAAGAGTGCATACCTAAGAAACCTCATAATAGCGCCGTCCTGATATCGTCCTTGTTGTTTCGTACGTTGGAATAGGAGCTTGTGATTTGGATATTTCATTGCCATTTTATCTATTTTAATCTCCTTATCCCAAGGGCTGGTGTGAAAATGTGGAGTTTACATCTCTGGAATGCGTCGCTCGCTATGTGGATCTCCAATTTAGGAATTCCGGAAAGTACTGGGGCTGTAGGTGTAATTTTTCGAAAATATGATTTTAAGTTTACCTTAAGGGAGTTCAACCGTCGCGGTTACTCGGGGACCGATTTGCAATTTCCCATTTTGTCCCTGTATATATAGTTATACGGAGGGTCGTTGTTCATCAAAGATTCTGAGGAGAAAACTTTAGATCGGAGCAGACAGATCGATAAGTGAGTTCTAGCAGCCTTTTTCGAGCAGTCTTCATGTATTCATTATGTCGAGTTCAGTAGAGTTGAAGGGAAAATCTCCTTTAGAGGAGAATGAGGCCGATAATCGAAAAGAGAAAGAAGTTGTAGAAGCTCGATCATCTGAGACCGAGAATTCACAAAACTTGAGTTCCGCCTCCGATTCCAGCGGGGAGGGGCGGGAATCGAATTCTGAAATGGAAGACAGCGAAGATGAAAATTCGGGCGAGGCAACGGTCTCTGATGAGGAAGACGTAGAGGATGGGGATCTTCCCTTGGGGAAAAATGAGCAAAAGAAATATAGATTGAACCGTAATGTGGTGGTCACGATCTTTGACTGGGAAGAGCCCTCGACCAGCGCAGGTCAAAATATGACTGAGGAGAGGGCAGATGAGATCGTCTGTTCCTACAAGGAAAAAGATTTGAACCAGTTGCAGGAAGAATTCAGCCAATATCTAGGCGCCGGTTTCTCGATTGTGCTTCCTACTTCTGATCAACGGGTTACCGACCCTCCCGCGGGTTGTCAAGCCTTTTATTCCAAACATTTCCATTATGGCCTACGCATCCCCTTCCCTCCTTTGATAGAAAACCTTCTGGATGCTTTCGAGTTGACTCCTTGCCAGATTTTACCGAACTCGATCGGTCTAATTATAGCCTTTTGCGTGCTGATGAAAGCCAAAGGGAAAAAGGCGGTCTTTCAGAACTTTTGGCGGATATTCCAGATGAGTGCTTCCACGTCTTCGAACGCAGGTTATGTATATTTTTCTCAGAGACCAAAGATTTCGATCTTATCAGCCAACGTCAGCAGCAATTTGAAAGGATGGAAGCAAGAGTTCTTCTTTGTTCGAGGACCAGAGTCTCCGCCTTCCGAAGATAATCCCGAGCCTACTCCATTCAATTGGCCTGGAGCAAAGACATGGATATACGGTAAACGCCGTCTCGTGGGAAGTATGAAAAATGAGATAACAGATAAATTTCTGCAATCTCTTCGTGCTGACCCTCATCAGACCGCGTTGATGACTCAGGAGGCGGTCTTGCGATTGGCCGAGCTTAGTAATTGCACTTTTCCTGCCGATCCGATCGAGTATGGGAAGGCTCGGATCGATCCCGCTAACCCCCCTTCCACGTTAGCTGATATTGTTGATAAATTCCGTACATCAGTAGCTGGTCCACACGTTGCTTCCTTTTCAAAGGGTAATAAAGGTCGGCCTCGTCCTCAAACATCAACAACTTCTCGGAAAGCGAAAAAGTCCAAGGCTCAGGTTGGGATCACGTCAACCTCAAATGCCTTAGTGACTATTCCCCCAATTACCGACGTAGGAACTACTCGCTCTCGGGTTGAGGCGGAGGGGACTTCTAATTTCCAAGCTTCCGGTGCCCTTCGGTCTGTTTTTCCAACTGGTACTTCTAACCCGAATGATGCGGGGTATAGTAACTACACTTTGATGGAGAATCGTGCCAGGGAGATTTTGCAGGCCAGGACGACTCGCAAAAGAAGTAGCGATACCCCTGAGTCCTCCAGGAGAGTTAAACCTTATGGTCGAGGACCGGGTTCGATTCCTTGTCGGACTGGCCACTCTGAACCGGATCTGGCTGACTTCATCGAGGATCATCTGCAAGGGCCCAGGTCGGCTGGATACCCCGAGGGTGGGACAATTGAATCTGACTTAGGTCCCGAGGGCGAGCATACGGTGGATAAATCTCTTCGGATGTTCTTGGCCGGGAGGTTCAAGGATGATGCTATCCAATCTTTTGTTAAGCAGGATTTTGAGATAGTAGGCGATTACGCCCACGCTCACCAAAGGGTACTTTTTATTCTGAAAGTTTCTAGCCTTTTCCTTATAATTCTTATCTTGTGTTTTACATATCTTTTTTTTTCTTTGCAGGCCGGAGACCTGTTTACTCAAACTGCTCTTCGACTGGCCGTATTGAGCGAAGAATCTCAGGCGGTACAGAAAGCCCTATACAATGTTCTGAAGGATGAAGCTGCAAAGACTAGTCAGCTGGAGGATGCCAAAATTAAGTTGTCTGAGGTCGAGATAGAACTCGAGAAGACTAAGAAGGAGTTGGAAGCGAAAAGGGCCTTAGAGGGTGAAGTGGAGAAAGTAAAGCTGGAGCTTGAGCAAACCAAAGTGTCTGCCGAACAGTTTTATGAGCGAGGTCGAGCCGAAGCCAGGCTTCCCGCCATAAGGGAGTTCCTGGAGTCTCCGATCCTTGATGCCTTAGTTCGCTTGCGGTCAGGTGAAATTAACCAAACCTTCTACTATAAAGAAGCTCAGCACCTCCTTACAGCTGCCAAGATCGAAGGCGCCCTTGATGACTACCTTCCTAATATGAATCCTTATAAGAACATCTTCGGTAAGGATTATAAAGTGTCTTCCCTTCCTCCCAAGCTCGAGGATTTGGCCGCTCATGAGTTCGCTCATTTTCTTGAGGAATTTGGAGTGCCGATGCCAAATCCTGATGCGCTCGAAGCTCAACCTGAAAATGAAGATGTGGATATTGAAGGGGATTCTCGGGATCAGGGGGAGCAAGGCATCTCTTCTTCCGATTTGAGTAAATCTGTGGCCGATGCACAAAGTAATGATGGAGAAGGGAGCAGCTCGAGTAAAGGTGATTCCGGTGGCTCGGAAAGCGGTTCTAGCGAAACAGAGGAACAAGACAGATCGGACCATGGTTCCGGCGTGAAAGAATCCAACCAGTAACGATTACTTTGTAATAGGATTTACTCAGCTAACCAATGTACTTGTATACTTTTAATCTTCTGCTTTTGCCTATTTAGTGGTTGCTCGAATTTGAATTTCTTTCCTTGATGCTATTTTTAGGCTATTGTCTGTTTGAACTTTCTGTTGAATTTTATAACGTCACTCTTGCGTACTCAGCTATGTCATTGAATCTTTCTTGGGAGTAGTGATTTACCAATTATTGCGATTCGCATGATGCCATTTCTCTTATAAATACCAAGGCCCCTTTATGTTGCTTTCGCACTGATATTGCTCACAGTGTTCGGAGTTTCCTAAAAAATTATTTCGGTTGGATTTTTACCCGGAAATCGAGAGATGAATAAAAATTCGAACGCTCTCGTGATTTCTTCCACGCCTTTCTCCAGGCCAAGTGTCGGTAGAAAAGTAAGGAAAAGAAACCGATCATCAATTACATCCATTAGTTCTGATCAGCAAAACTTCCATGAGGGAAATAAATATTCGACCGTTGCCCTTTCTTCATGCTTGAAAACTAGGGGCTCCAACAAGAGAATAAAAAAGGTTTCTTTTGCGGAGGATGTAATTGGGCGCGTTCCTTTCCAATCCGTACCTTCGTTGGTCAGAGGATCTTCGTTTAAAAGGGACATAGCTCCTTTTGATAAAGTGTCACATGAGAAATCTGACCTGACCCTTCTTCGGGCCGATGTTTCTATCTCCGAGGCGGTCTTCTCGACTGGAGAATATTCCTCGTTTCTTTTTTATTCTGGGTTGGAATCCCTTGCCCAAGTAATTCTTTCTAACTTCTTTATCATGACTCTCTAATTTCTTTATTTCTGCCATAACATATTTTCTTATAAGTTCAGGCTGGCAAGGTCTTTTCTAGGCTTTATGCGTTGGCCAAGCGTGAGATCGAACAACGGGCTTCTATTTCGCTCGAGCTGATCGGGAAAAAGATTGAGCTGGAACGTGCACTGGAAGCTAATAGATTTTTCAAGGAGAGATTGTCTCAGGATAAGTTAGGTTCAGAATTAGAGAGACTCAAAGATATCTACGAACGTGAGAAGAGAAACTCCGAGCTTCGTGAGAAGGAAGCTTACATCCGCGGGTATACTGATCGTAGTGCTGAACTTCGAAAGATCCTTTTCGAAAATAATTTCGTTCAGTAATACTGTGGTTTTTCCTTTGTATTATGAGCTTGCTAAGATTTTTCTTTGTTGTAACATCATCTTTGTTGTAACGATTTTCCTTTCTTGTTGTAGTATAACCCTTGTTGTAATGATAATATTTGCTGGAGTGATATTCTCTGCCTCTTTCTCTCTCTCCTTTTTTTTTTTTTTTTTAGTCCCTCATTTCTTAGGAAGTGAAACGGTCAGAGCTTTTAATGCTCGTATCGTGGCCATTCGGCCCAAGAGATCTATACCGTTATTACCGAATTCTTTCCCCTATATATAGTTCTAAAATTACCCTCATTTTTTACTTGTCTGTAAACGTCTCGTTCTATCGATATGGTTGTGTTTTTACTTCCGTCGACTAATTCCATATTCCATTCGATGTCAGTAATTATAGCATTCGAGATTTTTATTCGAACCTTCTTTTCCAACCTTTTCGGAATTCCCTTATGATAAATTTTCGGCTAGGGTATCGACAGGCGAAAAGAATCACGACTAGGGTACCGGCAGGCGACCTGCTCTCTCTGATTCCAAATCTTCGAGGCGGTCTCGACTTCCTGTACTCTGTCCTCTATCCAGTTGGGATAATGGGTCTACTGCTGGAGGGGTTTTCCTGCTCTCGATCTCTACGTCTTCGAGGCGGCTTCTTGAAAGATGTGGTCTTCGAATTAATTGGAAGCGCCTCCAACTGGAGTTGCTTCCCTGTTTATCGATTTGGTCCTTCATGGGCTCATTTGCAAGGAAGCATTGGATGAAAGGTAGAAGTGTACCAGCCTCACTTTCCTCCTTCGGGTATCCATAGGAATAACCATTTGTAGTAGGGTTGAACTAGATGTAAAATATTCCGATTAGCTCAATTTCTTGAATGTAAACAAGAGTTCACATGTAATTTATCTGAAAGTTTATGAATGAAAATTTTCTTTTATATTGTTGTCGATCTTTGAACTTGTTCTCCGTAATTTGCAATATTCGCGAGATAGTTATTGAGATTCATAATTAATTTGAAGTTCGATCTTTCAACTCTTGAATCTTTCGCGAGATATTTCTCATAGTTTAGGTCCTTTTCGGCACCATAGTCGTCGTGGAGAAATAATATAATAGAATTTAGGTCGATCTTGAATATATCCTTGACTTAGGGGCAACATCTTTTATTTGATAATTTCGATCTAAGGGGCATAGCAGAGGCTTTCACCCTTAGTCGTTTCAGAGCATTTTTAGCCCGAGGGTCCTAGCAGAGGCTTTCACCCATTTAATAATTTCGATCTAAGGGGCATAGCAACGGCTTTCACCCTTAGTCGTTTTCAGAGCATTTTTAGCTCGAGGGTCCTAGCAGAGGCTTTCACCCATTTAATAATTTCGATCTAAGGGGCATAGCAACGGCTTTCACCCTTAGTCGTTTTCAGAGCATTTTTAGCTCGAGGGTCCTAGCAGAGGCTTTCACCCATTTAATAATTTCGATCTAAGGGGCATAGCAACGGCTTTCACCCTTAGTCGTTTTCAGAGCATTTTTAGCCCGAGGGTCCTAGCAGAGGCTTTCACCCATTTAATAATTTCGATCTAAGGGGCATAGCAACGGCTTTCACCCTTAGTCGTTTTCAGAGCATTTTTAGCTCGAGGGTCCTAGCAGAGGCTTTCACCCATTTAATAATTTCGATCTAAGGGGCATAGCAACGGCTTTCACCCTTAGTCGTTTTCAGAGCATTTTTAGCTCGAGGGTCCTAGCAGAGGCTTTCACCCATTTAATAATTTCGATCTAAGGGGCATAGCAACGGCTTTCACCCTTAGTCGTTTTCAGAGCATTTTTAGCCCGAGGGTCCTAGCAGAGGCTTTCACCCATTTAATAATTTCGATCTAAGGGGCATAGCAACGACTTTCACCCTTTTAATAGTTGATGGCGAAAAATAGAGATCGATAATAGATGGATATAGATCAAAAATATCCAGAATATGATGAATAAATAAGAATTTAGGCGAAATAAACTTTCATCGAATAAATACTCAGTTTGAATAAACATTCCTCGAATAACTCAGTCGAAATAAATCTTCATTGAACATGTATTTTACTAAATCACTAAAGAAAACAGAACAAGATGACTAAAAAGTAGAAGCCTTGAATGTAATTATCTTCCATAATATCTTCTTAAATTAACCGCATTCCATGCTCGAGGTAGTATCTCTCCGTTAGGGTGAGCAATCTTGTAAGAACCTTTTCTTCCAACTTCCACGATCACAAAGGGGCCCTCCCAATTGGGCTGTAGTTTCCCGACGTGCTTTGATACTTCCACTTTTTTTAGCACCAGATCTCCCACCTTGAAAGATCGAATCCTCACATTTCGATTATAAGACTTTTCCATGTTGGCCTTGGTGGCTTGAATTTTCAATTTCGCGCGGTCCCTTCGTCCATCCGCATGGTCAACTTCCATTTGCCTCAGAGATTGGTTTTCTTCTGGATCATAAAATTCGACCCTGGGAGAAGGTATAAGATTCTCTACTGGGATAACAGCCTCCGACCCATAAACCAAACTGAATGGAGTTTCTCCGGTTGCCGCTTTAACTGTTGTCCTATTGGCCCATAATACTCCTGGCAGTTCATCCAGCCATTTTCCCTTTGCCTCCGATAAGCGCTTCTCCAGAGATCGAACAATTTCTCGATTTACTACTTCAGTTTGTCCATTAGCCTGAGGGTGGCCAACAGACGCGAAATTATGTTGTATTCCGAACTTTTCACACCAATCCGTGATCCTTTTTCCTGCAAACTGTGTTCCGTTATCTGATATCAGAACCCTGGGGATTCCGAACCTGCAGACTATATTTTTCCATAAGAAATTGATAACTTGAAACTGGGTGATCTTGGTCAAGGCAACACATTCGACCCATTTGCTGAAATATTCCACCGCCACTAGTACATAATTTTTTCTGGCTCGTGCAGTTGGGAAAGGTCCAACAATATCAATGCCCCATTTGTCAAAGGGCCAACAAATAGGAATTGAATGCATATGCTCGGCCGGTTGGTGAATCAAGTTTGAATGAATTTGACAGTGATGGCATTTTTTCACATAATCGACAGAATCAGAAAAAAGAGTAGGCCAATAATATCCAGACCTCGGGCATTTAAGAGCTAATGCTCGAGCGCCGCAATGATTTCCCGCTTCCCCTTCATGAACTTCTCTTAAGATGGCATTGTAGTATGATTCGTGGATACATTTCAATAGAATTCCCGAAGAGGACCGCTTATAGAGTTGATTGTCCATCAAAGTAAATGACGGTGCTCTATACTTGATTCTCCGAGCCTCATTTGCATTTTCCGGATGTTTTCCATCCTTAAGATAGGCGATAAGAGGGTCGTTCCACGACTTGCTTGGCTCTTCAATTTCCATAATATCGATCGCCGGGGCTGCATCTAACTCGATGGCAGACATATTTGATAGCAGCCAAGTGATCGTCCTCTCAGTTTTTCCGTCGGCCGGTCCTGTGAACTTTGATAATATATCTGCCCAGAGATTCTCCTCTCTTGGTATAGGTTGAATGTCAAACTTATCGAAATCTGAGATTAACCTCTTCGTTTTGTTCAGATATTTAATCATGTTGAACTCTCTGGCTTCGTAAGTGCCTTTTACCTGCCTGTGAACAAGTTCTGAATCTGTTAGCACAACAATCGATTTTACCTTTGCCTTAATGGCCATCTCTAATCCAGCTATCAACGCTTCATATTCGGCCTCATTGTTGGTGACGACAAAATCCAAAGTTATCGCGTAACTCAGGTCTTCAGCATTGGGCCCTTGGAAGTGAATTCCGGCTCCACCTCCTTCTTTGGTCGAAGATCCATCCACATGCATCAGCCAGACTTGATCGTTTGCTCCTTCCACCATACCTAATTCCGAGGTCGTTCCTTCCTTCACGTTTGATATGTTGGTTGATTCGAGCACAAAGTCAGCTAGCACCTGTGCTTTCACGGCGACACGTGGTTGGTATTCGATTTCGAACTGGCTGAGCTCGACCGCCCACTTTATTAACCTGCCCGAAGCTTCTGGCTTGGACAGAACTTGTCTTAAAGGTTGATTAGTCAAGACAATAATCTTGTATGTTTGAAAGTAGGGCCTTAACCTCCGGGCAGCCACAATTAGGGCAAGTGCGAATTTTTCAATCTCCATATAGTTCTTCTCAGCACCCTGCAACAATTTACTCAAATAGTAAACTGGTTTATGCTCAGCTTTATCAAGTTTGACCAGAACCGAGCTAATGGCTTCTTCTGACACAGCTATGTACAAATATAGGGGTTCCCCTTCAGATGGTTTTGCTAGCATTGGTGTTGAGGTCAAGTACGCTTTTAGTTCTTCGAAAGCCTTATCACATTCATCATTCCACTCGAAGTTCTTAGATTTACGCAAGAGTTTGTAGAAAGGTAAGCTCTTGTCAGCAGATCTAGAGATAAATCTATTTAACGAAATAATTTTCCCGATCAAACTTTGAACGTCTGAGAGTTTTCTCGGTGGATGGAGATCAGTGATTGCTCGGATCTTTTAAGGGTTCCCTTCGATTCCCCTCTCATGAACTAAATACCCGAGGAACTTTCCTGATCGCACCCCAAATGTGCACTTTGCTGGATTCAACTTCATCCCATACTTCCTCAAAATTTGGAAACATCTATGAAGATGGTCAATATGATCCTCTTCGGACATGCTTTTTACGAGCATGTCATCTACATATACTTCCATGATTTCTCCTATCAACTCTTTGAACATCATGTTGACCAATCTCTGATATGTTGCGCCGGCGTTTCTTAAACCGAATGGCATAACAATGAAGCAGTATACCCCTCGTTCGGTGATAAACGCCGTCTTGTCCTGATCTTTTTCATGCATGAAGATCTGATAAAATCCTTGAAAGGCATCCATCATGCTAAATAACACAAATCCCGCAGTGGAATCTACGAGCATGTCAATTCGAGGTAAGGGGTAAGGGTCCCTTGGACATAACTTGTTCAAGTCAGTAAAATCGTTACACATCCTCCATTTGTTCTCAACCTTTTCGCCCTTGGAGACTAGGACCACATTGCATAGCCATTCCGTGAATTTTATCTCCTTGATTTGCCCTGCTGCTAGCAATCTATCGACCTCCGCGTTAATTATCTTGTCTTTTTCGCGATCGTGATTGCGCTTCTTCTGTCTCACTGGTCTGGCCTTTGGGTCAATATTTAAGGAATGCGTTATCACACGCGGGTCGATTCCTACTATGTCGTCCGAACTCCATGCGAAAACATCCACATTTTGCTGCAAGAATCCGATGAGCTTTGCTTCCATGCCATTACTCAGTTCCGTTCCTATTTTTGTGAATTTCTCTGGAGATCCAGGGACCAAATTCACCTTTTTGTGGTCAGGTGCTTGCATACTCATGTCAACGATTTTTCCTTTCTTTCCATCTAGTCTTTCATAATCAGGAATCGGAGTTCCGGAGTTAGAGACCAATTCATTTATCTTTCTTTTGCCAGGGAGCTCGGGCTCCACTTTCTCCTTGATAGTTAAGGACGAACTATAACATTCCCAAGCCATGTATTGATCGTTCCTCATTTCTCCTACTCCTCCCTCGGTTGGGAACTTTATCTTTTGATGGTAGGTAGATACGACAGCCTTAAAAATATTCAGAGCAGGCCTTCCCAAGATGGCATTGTAAGCAAACGGCGTGTCCACCACTAGGAACTTGATCATTCTAGTGACATTCTTAGGTTTGAGCCCTAGAGTGGTACTCAAGAGTATGGTCCCGAGCGGAACGATCTCCGATCCCCCGAAACCGACCAAAGGGGTGGTTACCTTATCTAAATGTGGATGACAGAGATTCATTCTTGTAAGAGCCTCCGACGAAATTATGTTTGCCGAGCTCCCATTATCAACCAGCACTCTTTTGACCTCGAAATTTGCAATTTTTAGTGTCAACACCATGGAAAAGTCTGGATCGTCTTCATTCGTATCCCAACTAACATCCGCGGGTCGATCTGCCTCGCTAAAGCTGATGACTTGGTTCTCCATTGATGGAAACTCCAAATATAGGATTTCCTTTTTTGTGGATACTCCTGCCCTGATTGACCTCAAAGTCCTCTTTCTGGCATTCCTACTATCTCCACCCGCCGGTCCGCCAGCAATCATGTTTATTACACCGTTCGACTGTTCTTCTGCGTGACTTCGAATTTGCCTTTGCCGAGCGTTAAATTCCCTCGGACTACAGGATCTGTAACGATTGTTATAGTTGCCATTCTTAACAAACTCTTTGAGTTTTCCTTGGGTGATTAATTTTTCTATCTCGACCTTCAATTGATAACAATTTTCCATACTATGTCCTCGAGCTCGATGATATCGACAGTATTGGTCATATCCAGGCGCACCCGGCCTTGCCTGTGTGATCCTCTGGGCTTCCGGAATTAAATTCCCTTCTTCCAACACGGTCAACACTTCTTCTTTTGAACTGTTAAGCTCAGTAAATTGAATTTTACCCGGTCTCGGAGCTCGATTTCTATCATAAGGAGGTCCGTATGAATTTGGACCTTGGGGCGGCATATGCGGCTTAAAAGTGTTGATTCGCTGCCAAACAGATCCTTTGTTCGATCCTCCATAATCACCCGGTTTTGGGATCGGAGCCCGATCTTGTTTCTTGTTGAGATGAGACTTATCTACATGTGAACTCTTTAATTTGTTCATCTCTTCCTGTATCATATACTTTTCAGCAATTTCCATTATCCGTTCGAAGGATTTTGGTTGCTTTCTACATAATGCATTTCCAAACTGGGTGCTCCTAGTCAGCTCAAACATCAGGGAGGACAGATACTCGATCTGCGGGGTATCCACCTTCAAGAGCTCGATACTAAATCTTGCTAGCCATTGCCTCAACGTCTCTCCTTCCAATTGTTTCACAGTGCCCAGGTGATTCGCTGGCAATCTTGGCTTCCTTTGGCTAGCGAATTGATGTTTCAGCTTATCGCAGAATTCTCCAAAAGAAAATATGGAGTTCGGAGGTAATTTCCCGAACCAATCGAGAGCAATCCCTTCAAAAGTGGTGACCATAATCTTGCAACAGAAATCTTCCGAGTGTCCGTATAAGTTCATCACATTAACAAAGCTGTTAATGTGTTCTCCGGGGTCGGTAGTCCCGTTATACCGTGGGAGCCTGGTTGGCACCGTTTCTGTGTTTCGAGCTTCGCGGATCTCTCGATAAAAGGGTGAGCAGCGCATGATATTATTCGAGACCTCCCTCTCTCGTAGGTTTCCTCTAATCAGAGCATTCCCCACTTGCCTGGCAGCCTGATTAGTGAAGGGAATCTCTATCATAGTATCTTGCTCTTCCAATTTTTTAGTCACCCTTTCCTGTACTATTTTCTCCAATTCTGATTCGGTAATTCCCTTGTAAGTTGGTTTGTTTCTTATCACAGCGCCGGCGGTATGACTTTCTCCTGCAACAGAATCCTCTATATCGTGCACTCGTGCAGGAGGGTTTTCAGATCGGGCATTGACTTTCGAGGGTGCAGCCCTACGTGGATGTGTCGATGGGGCATGCGACATATCGTTTACCTTCTGTAAGTTCGATGAAGGTATCTCTGGTCTTCCCTGAACCCCCGGTTGGTCGACAGGTGATTGATCTGCCCTTCTGCTGTTCATGAATTCCCTGCACATTGTGCCTATTATAGATCTCAAATCACCAATGGTCGTGTGTATTGGAATGTTATCTTGCGGAACCGCCGGTGGCACCTCTGGTTGTTGTTGAGCGGCGCGCGATAGATTATCGGGTTCATTGTTGACAGAATTTTGTGCTCCCACTGCATGGGAAGGCTCTCCTCTAACGTATGTATTTCTCCTCGTAGTAGGCATATTTCGATCTAAGACTCGAACAAGGCCCCACGGTGGGCGCCAATTGATCTTACGTGACTTCGTATGAGTGATCGATGCGTGTATTAATTGAACAAATACACAATAATGATATGAAAGATCAACGATAATGTATTCAAATGGTTCGATTACAATGCTATAGGAATACAAATGTATAGAGTCCTATCCGAGCCCTATTGGATGCCGTACAAGCTAGAGGGCGAAATACATATGATCCTATTCCTATATTCCCCAGCGCTTCCGAGCAATAGCTTCGAGGAGGGAGCACCTGTGAAGTTGTGTCTGGTATCATAAATGCATGGGGTATTTATAGCTGAAATCGGGGTCTAGGTGATCTATCTGCAGACATGCAATTCTTCGGCCCATAAGTTTGGATCAGAGCTCGGCCCAACAGTAACTTTGGATCCAGGGCCGTCTGTACTTATGGTACTTGAGCATCGGGGTCGAACTTGATCTTCCGAGATAAGTACTGTTCGATCTCGCATGATATTAAAGAAAAGTAGAGCCCAAAATATCCCTCATCAGGGACGATTCACTTCAGTACTGAGTGCAATCATGAAATAGTCTCAAAGGTCGTAATCTTAAAAGTGTTCCAAGTCATAGATTCCGAAACGAGACGGGGTATCGTAGGAATCGCAAAGACTTGTACGAGTATGCATGATTCACATGGAGTGAATTTGTAGTGTTTCATGAGCAAGGAATTTGAGTCCAGTGCATACGAGTAGGTGGTTCAATGGAAGATTGAACGCATCGAACGACCCGAACAGAGAAACCCATTGTGGAAGCGCATGTCGCATATCGGTGATGGGATGTTTCTCAAGGAATATAATAGTGTACGATTTAGTCCTTTGACTTGAGGTACTAGGGCGAATTCGGTGCATGAAAGTGCGTACTTAGATCTAGGTATAGGCCACGTAGCTTGGTCATAACATGCCTAGGTTGGGTGCGTATGGACATGTACGCGGGTGGTTAGTACCAATATGGAATCTATTGACTCATTGTAATGGATGAGAGAATTTCCTATACGATTCTTAGATAATATCTCCAAGGAATCTATGGCCGTAGTCGGTGACGGATTTGGGAAGGGGTTTCCAAATTTAGAAGGTCACAAAGGAATATTATCCTGAATTAGAAAGTATAGTTATCGAGACAAATTTAGAGGTGCCGATCAATTCACACACCCTAAGTCTTGATCGGGAATATTAGTCGATAGAAGGACCGTATGTACATGGCAATTATATGAGACGAGGTTCACAAATATCAATTCACCTGAAGTTGGGCTTCATGGGCTTGTGGCTAGACATCGACCATGAAGTGTGGGTACTCCTGAATTAATAGAGGATTTAATTCTAGGAGTGGTCAATTAAAGGTTGTTTAATTGATCGGAACAATTTATTGTTCATAAATTAAATCACAAAGGATTCGTGGGCCTGCTGCCAATTGATGGTGAACCCAGAGGGTCACACACAATACAATTGGACGGTGACTGTTATAAAAGGACATGAAAGGAATTAATTGATTTAAAAGTAATTAAATCAATTAAATGAATTAAAAGTATTTAATTCAAGTGGGAGATTAATTAATTGGCTAACTTAATTAATAATTGAGTTGCTAATTAATTATGTAAAAGAAATAATGATTTAATTGGACTGGGCATTTAATTAAGTAGTTAATTAAATGGAGGATTGCAAGACATGGGCTTTTATTAATTAAAGCCCATAAGGAGTCTTGCAAACCTAGGACATAAGGAGCTTATAAATAGAGCACAACTAGAGCTCAAATGGGAACACTCTAAAAAAAACCCTAGCCTCCTTTTGCCCTAGTAGCCGTCGCCCCCTTAGCTAGAAACCCTACGCCGCCGCCACCTGCTGCCGTGGGCTACCTTGGTGCCGCCGCCACCATCTCCCTGTTCCGTTGTGTTAGATCTTGAACTGCCAAGAGATTCAACACAATCCTGCAATAACAAATCTCCTGAATCCAGTTCTGAGCCTAAGATCTTGAGGTGTTGCCAGAATCCAATTGGTGTAGACTATCCCTGGAGGTGAGACACTTGGATCACTCCTGTGAACCAGATCCAGATTCAGAAACGAAGTCGGAGGTTTCCACCACCTTGCCTGTGATGAGGTATATCGCAAAAACCCCCTTGTTAATTCATTGTGTGCGTTTTTGTTTCATGTTTTTGTATACATAATATGGAGACTTCTTTTATGGGACCATTGGATGACTCGAAAAATTTTAAATTCCGCACTTTGTTGTATGACAAATCGAGCCATATCCCAACAATTCCCTCAGTGGTTTCCCTATGTTCTTTCCTTAACCTACGCAAAGTTTTCTCAATTTCTGGATCGTACTGCAATTCACCTTGATTAGAAGATCGAGTTACAAACATAAAAACAAGACAACTTTTTTTTTTGATGATTTTTTTTATTTTTTAATAAAGCTAATCAATTAACTAATAAATAGAAATAGTACGAAACTTCCTATAATTACCTAAGAGAACAAAATGTGAATAAAATAAAGTTTACTTACCTCGTCAGCTAAATAACTACTTATGATGCTTACTTGTTACACCTCCCCGGCAACGGCGCCAAAATTTGATTACGCCCAAACTTGTCGAAACAAAGCGATCGATGTAGAATAGGTTGGGTGGTCGTATCCACGAGGAGATGACTAAACTAAGCTAAAATCATTAGTTGACAAAGTAGCTTTAATGATAAATAAAGAAACTAAATTAACGAAGCAATTTGATTTTAAGAAAACTTAAAGAAAAGTGAATTTTTGGTTGTTGAAAAATACGATAATTAAAACGGTAAGATATCAAGAATCCCTTATATGCTTCGTTCACTTATTTGGATTGATTCATAAAATTACTCAATTGAAAGTTTCACATCCCAAACAATCAATCGGAAGATAAAGAATTGAAAAACACATGATTTCTATTGTATTTGAGTAAATAATTTTCTTGCTTTTAGAATTGGCACAAAATATCATCTTATGAGAAATCAAAAACATACTATATACCAAGGCATATTGCATTAAAAGACTACCCATAAAACGAAAGACTTATATCAATATAATTATATCATAAAGATTTTCACATAAAAAGAGCTTGACTAGATTTATATGAAAACTAATGAAACAATTGTATTAACATAAAAGTTGATGAAAATAGATGAAGAAGAATAATTTACTCAAAATTATTAAACTTACAAAACCTTGAAGAATCGAATCCAAATAAGATCACTACGCATATAAGTTCATCTCTAACCTCACCAAAGAACTCTTAGCCTAATTTGCTAATCATTATCACAAGTTCTAGCGAGAAAATATGATAATGATTTGAGAGAGAATTGTAACTAAGACTAAGAATTGTGTGTTCTAAAATGTGTGATTCTAGGACTATATATAGGTGTTAAATAGCCCTAATCCAAGTAGGAGAATGCTTAGGAGGTAGAAATTGAGTAGGAAGATGTTTAGGAGGCTTAGTCCTCGTATGGAAAGGATTTATGCAAGTTTCCTAATCACTTTCGGACAAAAATCGCGATTCCCGCGTAGAAGATTCTGCTCTCCGCGACATATTTGAAAAATAAATATCTTTGTGCTCCGTACTCCAAATCCAGATCCGTAAAGTCCATAATGTAGCTAACTCCTTCCTCTACAACATATCCGAAATTCAGCTTAATTGGAGTTTCCTAACGAGAGTTATCGTCCTTGGAAGTAGCAGCAATATTTCTGGCAGATTCCTTATTTGTTGTCCTTGCACTAATTTACTTCCTTGAACCTTTCCTTGTTTCAAATAATGTCTTTGATACTTGTACAATTTGGAAAAGCTAAATATTCCGGGGTCCATATTTTATTTTCCTACAAAAACAAATCAAAACTCAATATTTTTTAATCACAATAATTTCTATTAATTTCATGAAAATATCAAATTAACACTTGATTTATTTGTAAAATAAGAACAACTTAAGTGCATTTTCAAGCACTAATCAGTAAGCACACTCGTGCACCGAATTCGCGCTAGCACCTCAAGTCCAAGGACTAAATCGTACACTATTATAAGCCTTGAGAAACATCCCATCACCGATATGCGTCATGCGCTTCCACAATTGGTTTCTCTGTTCGGGTCGTTCGATGCGTTCAATCCTCCATTGAACCACCTACTCATATGCACTGGCCTCAAATGCCTTGCTCATGAAACGCTACAAATTCACTCCATGTGAATCATGCATACTTGTACAAGTCTTGGCGATTCCTACGATACCCCGTCTCGTTCGGAATCTATGACTTGGAACGGTTTTAAGATCACGACCTTTGAGACTGTTTCGTGATTGCACTCAGTACTGAAGTGAATCGTCCCATAGTCTATTGTGACCTTAGGATTTCATCCAATCGCTTAGATAAGTTCGCGAGAGATGAAGTTGGCCATTATTCAATTTCACGTACTATGAATGAACGGGTGTATTAATTATAAACCATAAGAAAATAGTACTTCAACAAGCTAATTAATATTGGCTTGCTGGGCACTATCCTATCAGTTACTTTATTCCGGATGGATCAATCTCAAGAAAAAACAATATGTAAATAGCAAATAAGAACACAAGATGATGAATATTGAATATAGTATAGCAAAAGCTTTTCTATCAATTTATTATCAGAATGCCCAAGTATGGAGGCGTAAGTTCTGGATTGTAGTTGTCTAGATACAATGTTTAACTAGGTATTTATATGTTAACAACCCTAGCTATTCAAGGAAACATAATCCTACTAGGACTCGGCATATCTATCCTTCTTGAGTCCGGATTGTAGTCTGGTTCGCCAAGGAGAATCGTCTCTGATCGGATCGATGAATGATCCCGAATGAGCTTGTATGGTCGAACCGATCCGAGGTCTTTGAGTCGATCCGAGTATTATATAGGGTGTAAAACAGCCCCTATCATCTTCGTCGATTAAGATTTCGAGGGCTTCTGGTTTTATTTCTTTTTCTACTATTCGTTCAACATATTCATCCAATTTTCCTTCCTGAATTAGCCTCTCGATTTCCTATTTTAGATGGAAACAGTCTTTGGTACGATGTCCATGAATGCGATGGTACCGGCAATACAAGTTGTAATTTTGGGCTCCTGGCTTAGCTTGTGTAATTCTCTTAGTCGGGGGAATCCAATTATTTCTTTCGAGCAACACTAGGATTTCTTCCCTAGGAACATTTAGTTTAGTGTATTCCAAGTGATCTACTCGATTTCTCTGAGGTTGTTCTGCTGATCTGGGCCTTGTATAGACATTAGGTCTTTTATCCTGATCATTGCTGTTGTAATCCAATCTTTGAAACACATTTCCTCGCCTGAGGGATTGGTCGTAATCTGTTAGTTTTGGGATTGGAGCTTTATCCTGTCGTTTCATCCCTGAGGTTGAAGCTTTACTTCTATTTTTGTCTTTAAAGGAGTTCATCTCTTCTTGAGTCATATATTTCGAAGCTAAAGTCATAATCTCCAGCGAACGTCCTTGGTTGTTTTCGTCTCAGGGCATTACCGATTTGCCTGTTCTTAGTAAGGTCGAACAATATGGAGATTATGTAATCGATATTTGGAGAATCGATCTTTAGTAGCTCCACATTAAATCTGTTGGGTTTTCGTGGGTATAATTGTCAACTACAACGGTGCGGAATTTAAAATTTTTATACACCACAACCCAGGGTTCTTATTAGCACATATAAATAAGTATGAATTCATTTCAGCACAAAGTTACTAAAATGAAAACTTGGTAAAATTAAGATTTTACCTCACCACAGGCAAGGTGGTGGTTTCTCCGGTCTTCTTTTCGGATCACTAGAGCACCCCAAGTGTTGTGCCTCTAGAGAATAGTCCACACCGGCTGGATCTGCAATCACTTTAATCCTCAGGCTCAGAACTAGGAGAAAAGCAGCTCAGATTCAAGAGTTGGATTTGGATCCAACTCTAGATGTAGAACGGAAGAGGGAGAGAGATGCACGGCCCTTCTCAACCACGGTGGCGGCGGCGGCTTGGTGGTAGAAGTGGCGGCGGCTAGGGCTTCTTGGGAAAGGGGCGGCGGCTATGTGAGGGAGAGAAGATTAGGGTTTTACTTTTTCCTTGCTTAGGGTTTTGATTCTTGAAGACTCCTTTTTATAGGAGAGTTCAAACCCTATCCCTAATCTTATCTCTTAGCTAATGGGCTATCAGATAAGTCTGGCCCAATCCCTCTATTTAATCAGTCCTTTTAATTAAATAGCCCAAGTCATTTAATTAACCACTTTAATTAAATGGCCCATTTATTTAATTAACACTTTAATTAAATAATCCAATAAATCTAATTAAAGATTTAATTAATTAAAAAAATCTAATTAATTTTCTCTCTCCAGGAATTAACCCTTTAATTCCTTACCTTGATTTAACTCCTTTAAATCATTTCGTTCTACAACTGACTATCACAGTTCCAGCTTTTGTGTGTGACCCTCTAGGTTCACCATCAATTGGCCGCAGGCTCACATTTCTGTGATTTAATTAATGAGCAATTAATTATTTAATTAATTGCTCCGATCAATTAAACTACTTTCAATTGACCACTCCAGAATTAATCTACCATCAATTCAGGAGTACCCACACCTCATGGTCGATGTCTAGCCACAAGCCCATGAGGCCCAACTTCAGGTGAATTGACTTCAGTGAACCTTAAACCTCTTATAAGTACCATGTACATACGGTCCTTCTAACGACTAATTTCCCGATCGAGACCTAGGGTGTGTGAATTGGTCGGCACCTCTAATCATCTCGATTCTGTACTTTCTAATTCAGGATAATACTTCCAGTGTGACTGCTAAATCTGGAAACCCCTTTCCAAATCCGTCACCGACCATGGCCATGGATTTCTCGGAATGTATAATCGAAGAATGTACAGGAAATTCCCTCATCCATTACAATGAGTCGGTAGATCCTATATTGATGCTAACCATCCGCGCATACGACTACACGCACCCAACGTAGGCGCACAATGGACAAGCTATGTGCCCGGCTCCTAAATCAAAGTACGCACACCCGTATACCGAATTCGCCCTAGCACCTCAAGTCTAAGGACTAAATCGTACACTGTTATAAGTCTTGAGAGACATCCCACCACCGATATGCTTTTTAAGCACTTCCACAATGGGTCTCTCTGTTCGGGTCGTTCGATGCGTCCGATCCCCTATCGAACCACCTAGTCATATGCACTGACATTAACAATGTCTTGTTCATGAAACGACAACAAATTCACTTTTAGTGAATCATGCATAATCCTACAAGTCTTGACGATTCATTCGATACCCCGTCTCGATATGAATCTATGACTTGGAACATTTTTGAGATCACGACCTTTGAGACTGTTTCATGATTAATCGCACCCAATACTGAAGTGAATAATCCCGTAGTCATAAGTGATCTCAGGGTTTCAACCAATCGCTTAAATGTGTTCGCGAAAGATGAAGATGGCCATTTGTTTATATTATGAATTCTCAATAAAATAAACAGATCGTATTAATTGATAAATCAAAGATTCTTTCAAGATAAAATAATGTTCCTATTACAAGCTATTTTGTTGGCTTGCAGGGCACTATCCTATCAATCTCCCACTAGCCCTAAAGCCAATCACAAACGTTTCTAAGACCCATCCTTCCTAGATGCTCTTCGAACACCTTTTTCGATAATGGCTTAGTTAGTGGATCAGCTACGTTATCCTTTGAGTCGACACGCTCCATTTGAATGTCTCCTCTACCTATGATCTCCCTGATCACATGGTATTTCCTCAATACGTGTTTGGACTGGTGGTGTGATCTCGGCTCCTTCGCTTGAGCAATTGCCCCATTGTTGTCACAGAAGACTACTATGGGATTTGCAATGCTAGGTACCACATCCAGCTCTTGGATGAAGTTTCTCATCCAAACACTTTCTTTTGCTGCATCTGATGCAGCAATATATTCTGCTTCAGTGGTTGAGTCTGCAGTGGTCGACTGTTTGGAGCTCTTCCAACTCACCGCTGCGCCGTTGAGGCAAAATATATATCCAGAATTGGATTTAAAATCATCCACGTCAGACTGGAAACTCGAATCAGTGAATCCCTCGAGTTTCAATTCTCCACTCCCACCGTAGACCAAGAACATATCCTTAGTCCTTCTCAGGTACTTTAGGATAGCCTTTACGGCGGTCCAGTGTTCCTCCCCTGGATTTGACTGGTAGCGGCTCGTTACACTGAGAGCGTGAGCTACGTCAGGTCTAGTACATAACATTGCATACATTATGCTGCCAATGGCAGATGCATAAGGTATGAGAGACATTCTCTTTCTTTCTTCATCACTCGTAGGGCACATTGATTTAGAAAGATAGATTCCATGTCTCATTGGAAGCAATCCTTTCTTGGATTCTTCCATACTGAATCTCTTCAGTATAGTGTTAATGTACTGGGATTGGGAGAGACCTAACATCTTCTTCGATCTATCTCTATAGATACGTATGCCTAGTACGTAAGATGCGTCTCCCATATCCTTCATGGAGAATTGCGTGGATAACCACGCTTTTGTCTGCGTCAACGTTCTGATATCGTCTCCGATCAACAGAATGTCATCGACATATAACACAATAAATTGTACCGAACTCCCATCGAATTTCTTGTACACACATGACTCATAAACGTTCTTGATGAAGCCATACCCCTTGACTGTCTCATCAAAACGTATGTTCCAGGTTCGGGATGCCTGTTTTAGGCCATATATTGACTTTTGAAGTTTGCAAACCTTATGCTCACTTCCTTTAGATGTAAAGCCTTTTGGCTGTTGCATATAAATTTCCTTATCAATGTCGCCATTGAGAAAGGCGGTCTTTACATCCATTTGCCATATCTCGTAGTCATACCACGCGGCTATGGTTAATAGTATCCGAATGGATTTAGACATCGCTACTGGCGAAAATGTTTCCTCATAGTCTATTCCAGGCCTTTGAGAATAACCTTTTGCCACAAGGCGAGCCTTATGAGTTAAAACCTCTCCATTCATTCCTAGCTTGCGCTTGAAGATCCACTTACAGCCTACAGGGATAGTTCCCTCAGGTGGATCAACCAAAGTCCATACTTTGTTGGAATGCATGGAATCCATTTCGGATTGCATGGCTTCCTGCCACGCACCCGAATCTATGTCTGACATAGCTTCTTCGTATGTCCTTGGATCAGTGTCCAATTGATCGTTTTCGTGAATAAAGCCATACCTTTCAGGCTCTCTACGAACTCGATCGGACCTACGAAGTACTGGTGTACTAGATGGTTCAACGGGTTCAGGATCAACTCCCACTGTTTGTGGGGATGGGTCCAGTTCCTGGACTTCATCAAGTTCTACGGATATCCCGCTTCTTTTAGTGAGGAAGTCATCCTCCAAGAAGTGGGCGTTCCTGGACACAAACATCTTTTGTTCCTTGGGTTCGTAGAACAGGTATCCAATGGATTCCTTTGGATACCCCACAAATTTGCACAAACTAGATCTACTATCTAGTTTATCTCCTTTCTTGTTTCTTACATAGGCAGGAGATCCCCATACTCGTAAATATGAGTATATGGGTGCTTTACCAAACCACTCTTGGTATGGCGTCGTTGGCACCGACTTTGAAGGTACAATGTTAAGTATCTTCGAAGCAGTTAATAGGGCCTGGCCCCAAAACGAAAAAGGAAGGTCAGCGAAGCTCATCATGGAACGAACCATGTCTAACAAAGTTCTGTTCTTTCTCTCAGACACACCATTCAACTGCGGTGTTCTAGGAGGAGTTCGCTGAGAGAGAATTCCATTCTCCACAAGATAATCGAGGAATTCTTGACTTAAGTATTCACCACCTCGATCCGACCAAAGTGCCTTGATACTATGTCCAAGTTGATTCTCAACTTTCATTCGAAACTCTTTGAATTTATCAAAAGCTTCGGACTTATACTTCATCAGGTATACATACCCATAACGACTGAAGTCGTCTGTGAAGGTTATGAAGTATGAGAATCCTCCTCTCGCACTGACACTCAGTGGTCCACAAACATCAGTATGGATTAAATCCAAGGTTTGTTTGGTTCGCTCCAGTTTCCCAGTAAAAGGCGCTTTGGTCATTTTTCCCTTGAGACAGGATTCGCAAGTTGGGAGATCATCTAGGTTCTTTATTTCAAGAGCCCTAGAGGAGACCAACTTTTGAATTCTACTCTTGGAAATATGTCCAAGCCTAGCGTGCCAAAGTTGTGGATTGTTTTCATCTTGTTTTCTTTTCTTTGATTGAATGTGCATGACATTAGAATTAGCAGGTTCTAAGGAATAAAGACCATCTATCAAAGTACCACAAGCATAAGTAAAACCACCTTTTATTATGCTAAAACTTCCATTAGAAATGGAAAAACAAAAACCATCATTGTCCAAAAGAGGAATAGAAATAATGTTTTTGATGATTGTTGGTACGTACAAACAGTCTTTCAAAACCAAAGAAAAATTTCCTAGAACTAATTCAACGTCTCCTATGGCCTCTGCCGCAACCCTAGCTCCGTTTCCAAAGCGCAGGATTCTATCCCCGGGTTTAAGAGGCCTTACTGCTCCCATCACCTGCAAATCATTGCAGATATGAGAACCGGCTGCGGTGTCTAACACCCAAGATGCACAGTTAATAGAAATATTAACTTCAATAAAGAAAATACCTTTGACCACCTCTTTCAGGTAGTCTGGGCAGTTCCTTTTCCAGTGCCCTGCTTTCTTGCAGTGGAAACATTCATCGTCTGGGCTTTTTCTTTTCTTCTCGACAACCTTCTTGGTTGTTTTAGAAGAGATTACTTTCTTCTTCTTTTTCCTGCCCTTCTTAGGCTTTGCAGCCTTGGGTTGCTCAGCAATCATGACAGACTTCTCCCTTTTCAGGGTTGATTCTGCCGTGACCAATAAATTGGTCAGTTCGTGTAGAGCGTGTGCTCTATCTTCCATGTTGTAGTTCAACACGAACTGATCAAATGAGCGCGGCAGAGTATGGAGGAGCAGGTCAGTGGATAGATCAGCGTGCAGGTCTACCTCCAAGTTCTCCAGTTTTTCAACCAGATTAATGAAGCGCAAACAATGATCTTTCACACTTGAACCCTCAGCCATTCTCAGATTGAATAATTCTTTTGTAGTCTTGAACCTTTCGGTCCTAGACTTCTCTCCAAATAGCTCTCGGAGATGAAGAATTATGTCAGCAGCATGCAACATCCTTGCATGCTGTTTCTGCAGCTCATTGGTCATTGATGCCAGCATGAGGCAACGAACCTGAATATCATCATCGACCCACCTTTGATGGGTAGCTCGTTCCTCTTCCGAAACCCCTTCCGGAAGTGCACCAGGCATGGGTGCATCGAGAATGTAACTCCTTTTCTCGGAGTCGAGGACTATCCTCAGATTTCTAAGCCAGTCGACGAAATTTGATCCGTTCAGTTTGTTAGAGTCAAGGATGATAGCTAATGGATTCTTAGACATTTTGCAGAATGATCTACAAAAGTAAATGATAACGTTTAGCTGACTGATCTATATTAATACTTATAATTAACGATGTTGGACTTGTTATCGAAAAAGTTCTCCCACTATTTTTCTCGAAATAATTACCCCTTCAATTGTTCGGGAAATCTAATCTCCTAGTAGGTCTTGACGTCCCAGCAGACATTAATTGCACCCACGACTCGTGGCCATACAATTAACTCCCCAGGTAGGTATACTTTTACCAATTGTGTTCCTCCACAACCTTCAAGCTATTTTGCCTCGGTCTTCGCACTTATCTAGCACTGCTACATCATAAGTGGTACTAATCGTTAAGTCTAACCCATCAATCATGATGAGCAACTGGCCCGGTCGTGAAGTCCCCGTAACTAGTTATCGGTCGATAATCACATCCCGACCAGTCCCCACCCTTGTCTAGTTTAGTTAAAAACGAGAATCAAGGAATTTCGTGCATTGTCCCTTTCTTCGCCTAGGGTGCCAGACTCTGGATCACCTTCAACGATAAGTAGACAACATACACTAGTCCCTATTGATGGAAGGCTTGGATCCTTAAAACATCATTTTAAATGTACCCAATATGACATAATATTATTTTCAAGAGGGGTTTTTCGGGTTTAAGAGTTTGAGGTAACTCTCCTCGAGATCTCACCGTTCCAGTTATGCATTATCTTTTATTTACGATCTAATTATAACTAGCGCGCATCACCATACAAGCTCAGATATAAATACGTAAATAAATACATACACACCTAGCATGCATGCTACCACAGTATGTTTTCGATCGGGAGCCTCCTATGCGGACCACCATCGAGCCAAAGACGATGGTCCTATTGGTCAATCTATTAGGTTTCAAAGAGACCTACTCTATTACACATTTTACCATGCATACATGGCCTTTAGTCTTCATGGGCTCCCACCTTGCTTGTAACGGGCCTCCATTCTAAACTAATAAAACAGTAAAAGCCCTATCTATTACAATGGCTCAAAGTGGCCCAAAACTTAAGGCTCGCAGGCCCAATAAAACCAACAAGATTAAAATTAACCAATCACATCTACCCTAAGGGTCAAGGCTCGGCGCGATCAAAAACCACGTAAACAATTTCACGTAGAGCAAGAAACAAGCAAAAACCCCTTTTTCTTATTTCTAACAATGTTTTAAAACAGCCTATAAAACATTTAGATTCTAGTTTTAAAACCCCTTCTAAAACAATCCCTAACATCATTTTAAACCCCTTTAAAATGACCCTTTGATTCTCACTTTAAGTCCCTACTAATTATGATAAAATTGACTTTCCGGATTTACTAAACACCTTTAGTGCACAAAACAGTTTCTGTTTTTCAAGTTGAAAAATTGCAGTTCGGCCCCTGAATTTTCGAAAATTACACTTTGACCCCTCAACTTTTGGAAATTACAAATCAGCCCCAAAATTTCCAGAATACGCAAATTGGACCAGAAAGCGGAAAATTAATAAAATTTCCAGAAACTTTTGTTTATTGCAAAACAGACCCCAGTTTTACGGAAAATAGCAAAAATACACCTAACCTTTCGTAAATTGCAAAATGACCCAAAATTTGAAAAATTTCAAAATTTACAATTTGGTCCAGAATTGCATAAAAACAAAATTTCAATTTCTGTCCAGATTTATAAAAAAAAATCGCAATTTGCAAACAAGCCCTCCAATTTTCGGAAATTACATTTTAGGCCCAAAAACCGAAAAGTGCAAAAATCCGAACACTCAATACATCATAACAAGCAAGAATCAAATACCAGAACACAGCAATCATATATAAAACACATAAATTGATGCGTTCATGCCTTATTTATATGCGCATAATAAGTTAGGCTCTGATACCACTGTTGGGTTTTCGTGGGTATAATTGTCAACTACAACGGTGCGGAATTTAAAATTTTTATACACCACAACCCAGGGTTCTTATTAGCACATATAATTAAGTATGAATTCATTTCAGCACAAAGTTACTAAAATGAAAACTTGGTAAAATTAAGATTTTACCTCACCACAGGCAAGGTGGTGGTTTCTCCGGTCTTCTTTTCGGATCACTAGAGCACCCCAAGTGTTGTGCCTCTAGAGAATAGTCCACACCGGCTGGATCTGCAATCACTTTAATCCTCAGGCTCAGAACTAGGAGAAAAGCAGCTCAGATTCAAGAGTTGGATTTGGATCCAACTCTAGATGTAGAACGGAAGAGGGAGAGAGATGCACGGCCCTTCTCAACCACGGTGGCGGCGGCGGCTTGGTGGTAGAAGTGGCGGCGGCTAGGGCTTCTTGGGAAAGGGGCGGCGGCTATGTGAGGGAGAGAAGATTAGGGTTTTGCTTTTTCCTTGCTTAGGGTTTTGATTCTTGAAGACTCCTTTTTATAAGAGAGTTCAAACCCTATCCCTAATCTTATCTCTTAGCTAATGGGCAATCAGATAAGTCTGGCCCAATCCCTCTATTTAATCAGTCCTTTTAATTAAATAGCCCAAGTCATTTAATTAACCACTTTAATTAAATGGCCCATTTATTTAATTAACACTTTAATTAAATAATCCAATAAATCTAATTAAAGATTTAATTAATTAGAAAAATCTAATTAATTTTCTCTCTCCAGGAATTAACCCTTTAATTCCTTACCTTGATTTAACTCCTTTAAATCATTTCGTTCTACAACTGACTATCACAGTTCCAGCTTTTGTGTGTGACCCTCTAGGTTCACCATCAATTGGCCGCAGGCTCACATTTCTGTGATTTAATTAATGAGCAATTAATTATTTAATTAATTGCTCCGATCAATTAAACTACTTTCAATTGACCACTCCAGAATTAATCTACCATCAATTCAGGAGTACCCACACCTCATGGTCGATGTCTAGCCACAAGCCCATGAGGCCCAACTTCAGGTGAATTGACTTCAGTGAACCTTAAACCTCTTATAAGTACCATGTACATACGGTCCTTCTAACGACTAATTTCCCGATCGAGACCTAGGGTGTGTGAATTGGTCGGCACCTCTAATCATCTCGATTCTGTACTTTCTAATTCAGGATAATACTTCCAGTGTGACTGCTAAATCTGGAAACCCCTTTCCAAATCCGTCACCGACCATGGCCATGGATTTCTCGGAATGTATAATCGAAGAATGTACAGGAAATTCCCTCATCCATTACAATGAGTCGGTAGATCCTATATTGATGCTAACCATCCGCGCATACGACTACACGCACCCAACGTAGGCGCACAATGGACAAGCTATGTGCCCGGCTCCTAAATCAAAGTACGCACACCCGTATACCGAATTCGCCCTAGCACCTCAAGTCTAAGGACTAAATCGTACACTGTTATAAGTCTTGAGAGACATCCCACCACCGATATGCTTTTTAAGCACTTCCACAATGGGTCTCTCTGTTCGGGTCGTTCGATGCGTCCGATCCCCTATCGAACCACCTAGTCATATGCACTGACATTAACAATGTCTTGTTCATGAAACGACAACAAATTCACTTTTAGTGAATCATGCATAATCCTACAAGTCTTGACGATTCATTCGATACCCCGTCTCGATATGAATCTATGACTTGGAACATTTTTGAGATCACAACCTTTGAGACTGTTTCATGATTAATCGCACCCAATACTGAAGTGAATAATCCCGTAGTCATAAGTGATCTCAGGGTTTCAACCAATCGCTTAAATGTGTTCGCGAAAGATGAAGATGGCCATTTGTTTATATTATGAATTCTCAATAAAATAAACAGATCGTATTAATTGATAAATCAAAGATTCTTTCAAGATAAAATAATGTTCCTATTACAAGCTATTTTGTTGGCTTGCAGGCACTATCCTATCAATCTCCCACTAGCCCTAAAGTCAATCACAAACGTTTCTAAGACCCATCCTTCCTAGATGCTCTTCGAACACCTTTTGCGATAATGGCTTAGTTAGTGGATCAGCTACGTTATCCTTTGAGTCGACACGCTCCATTTGAATGTCTCCTCTACCTATGATCTCCCTGATCACATGGTATTTCCTCAATACGTGTTTGGACTGGTGGTGTGATCTCGGCTCCTTCGCTTGAGCAATTGCCCCATTGTTGTCACAGAAGACTACTATGGGATTTGCAATGCTAGGTACCACATCCAGCTCTTGGATGAAGTTTCTCATCCAAACACTTTCTTTTGCTGCATCTGATGCAGCAATATATTCTGCTTCAGTGGTTGAGTCTGCAGTGGTCGACTGTTTGGAGCTCTTCCAACTCACCGCTGCGCCGTTGAGGCAAAATATATATCCAGAATTGGATTTAAAATCATCCACGTCAGACTGGAAACTCGAATCAGTGAATCCCTCGAGTTTCAATTCTCCACTCCCACCGTAGACCAAGAACATATCCTTAGTCCTTCTCAGGTACTTTAGGATAGCCTTTACGGCGGTCCAGTGTTCCTCCCCTGGATTTGACTGGTAGCGGCTCGTTACACTGAGAGCGTGAGCTACGTCAGGTCTAGTACATAACATTGCATACATTATGCTGCCAAAGGCAGATGCATAAGGTATGAGAGACATTCTCTTTCTTTCTTCATCACTCGTAGGGCACATTGATTTAGAAAGATAGATTCCATGTCTCATTGGAAGCAATCCTTTCTTGGATTCTTCCATACTGAATCTCTTCAGTATAGTGTTAATGTACTGGGATTGGGATAGACCTAACATCTTCTTCGATCTATCTCTATAGATACGTATGCCTAGTACGTAAGATGCGTCTCCCATATCCTTCATGGAGAATTGCGTGGATAACCACGCTTTTGTCTGCGTCAACGTTCTGATATCGTCTCCGATCAACAGAATGTCATCGACATATAACACAATAAATTGTACCGAACTCCCATCGAATTTCTTGTACACACATGACTCATAAACGTTCTTGATGAAGCCATACCCCTTGACTGTCTCATCAAAACGTATGTTCCAGGTTCGGGATGCCTGTTTTAGGCCATATATTGACCTTTGAAGTTTGCAAACCTTATGCTCACTTCCTTTAGATGTAAAGCCTTTTGGCTGTTGCATATAAATTTCCTTATCAATGTCGCCATTGAGAAAGGCGGTCTTTACATCCATTTGCCATATCTCGTAGTCATACCACACGGCTATGGCTAATAGTATCCGAATGGATTTAGACATCGCTACTGGCGAAAATGTTTCCTCATAGTCTATTCCAGGCCTTTGAGAATAACCTTTTGCCACAAGGCGAGCCTTATGAGTTAAAACCTCTCCATTCATTCCTAGCTTGCGCTTGAAGATCCACTTACAGCCTACAGGGATAGTTCCCTCAGGTGGATCAACCAAAGTCCATACTTTGTTGGAATGCATGGAATCCATTTCGGATTGCATGGCTTCCTGCCACGCACCCGAATCTATGTCTGACATAGCTTCTTCGTATGTCCTTGGATCAGTGTCCAATTGATCGTTTTCGTGAATAAAGCCATACCTTTCAGGCTCTCTACGAACTCGATCGGACCTACGAAGTACTGGTGTACTAGATGGTTCAACGGGTTCAGGATCAACTCCCACTGTTTGTGGGGATGGGTCCAGTTCCTGGACTTCATCAAGTTCTACGGATATCCCGCTTCTTTTAGTGAGGAAGTCATCCTCCAAGAAGTGGGCGTTCCTGGACACAAACATCTTTTGTTCCTTGGGTTCGTAGAACAGGTATCCAATGGATTCCTTTGGATACCCCACAAATTTGCACAAACTAGATCTACTATCTAGTTTATCTCCTTTCTTGTTTCTTACATAGGCAGGAGATCCCCATACTCGTAAATATGAGTATATGGGTGCTTTACCAAACCACTCTTGGTATGGCGTCGTTGGCACCGACTTTGAAGGTACAATGTTAAGTATCTTCGAAGCAGTTAATAGGGCCTGGCCCCAAAACGAAAAAGGAAGGTCAGCGAAGCTCATCATGGAACGAACCATGTCTAACAAAGTTCTGTTCCTTCTCTCAGACACACCATTCAACTGCGGTGTTCTAGGAGGAGTTCGCTGAGAGAGAATTCCATTCTCCACAAGATAATCGAGGAATTCTTGACTTAAGTATTCACCACCACGATCCGACCGAAGTGCCTTGATACTATGTCCAAGTTGATTCTCAACTTCCATTCGAAACTCTTTGAATTTATCAAAAGCTTCGGACTTATACTTCATCAGGTATACATATCCATAACGACTGAAGTCGTCTGTGAAGGTTATGAAGTATGAGAATCCTCCTCTCGCACTGACACTCAGTGGTCCACAAACATCAGTATGGATTAAATCCAAGGTTTGTTTGGTTCGCTCCAGTTTCCCAGTAAAAGGCGCTTTGGTCATTTTTCCCTTGAGACAGGATTCGCAAGTTGGGAGATCATCTAGGTTCTTTATTTCAAGAGCCCTAGAGGAGACCAACTTTTGAATTCTACTCTTGGAAATATGTCCAAGCCTAGCGTGCCAAAGTTGTGGATTGTTTTCATCTTGTTTTCTTTTCTTTGATTGAATGTGCATGACATTAGAATTAGCAGGTTCTAAGGAATAAAGACCATCTATCAAAGTACCACAAGCATAAGTAAAACCACCTTTTATTATGCTAAAACTTCCATTAGAAATGGAAAAACAAAAACCATCATTGTCCAAAAGAGGAATAGAAATAATGTTTTTGATGATTGTTGGTACGTACAAACAGTCTTTCAAAACCAAAGAAAAATTTCCTAGAACTAATTCAACGTCTCCTATGGCCTCTGCCGCAACCCTAGCTCCGTTTCCAAAGCGCAGGATTCTATCCCCGGGTTTAAGAGGCCTTACTGCTCCCATCACCTGCAAATCATTGCAGATATGAGAACCGGCTGCGGTGTCTAACACCCAAGATGCACAGTTAATAGAAATATTAACTTCAATAAAGAAAATACCTTTGACCACCTCTTTCAGGTAGTCTGGGCAGTTCCTTTTCCAGTGCCCTGCTTTCTTGCAGTGGAAACATTCATCGTCTGGGCTTTTTCTTTTCTTCTCGACAACCTTCTTGGTTGTTTTAGAAGAGATTACTTTCTTCTTCTTTTTCCTGCCCTTCTTAGGCTTTGCAGCCTTGGGTTGCTCAGCAGTCATGACAGACTTCTCCCTTTTCAGGGTTGATTCTGCCGTGACCAATAAATTGGTCAGTTCGTGTAGAGCGTGTGCTCTATCTTCCATGTTGTAGTTCAACACGAACTGATCAAATGAGCGCGGCAGAGTATGGAGGAGCAGGTCAGTGGATAGATCAGCGTGCAGGTCTACCTCCAAGTTCTCCAGTTTTTCAACCAGATTAATGAAGCGCAAACAATGATCTTTCACACTTGAACCCTCAGCCATTCTCAGATTGAATAATTCTTTTGTAGTCTTGAACCTTTCGGTCCTAGACTTCTCTCCAAATAGCTCTCGGAGATGAAGAATTATGTCAGCAGCATGCAACATCCTTGCATGCTGTTTCTGCAGCTCATTGGTCATTGATGCCAGCATGAGGCAACGAACCTGAATATCATCATCGACCCACCTTTGATGGGTAGCTCGTTCCTCTTCCGAAACCCCTTCCGGAAGTGCACCAGGCATGGGTACATCGAGAATGTAACTCCTTTTCTCGGAGTCGAGGACTATCCTCAGATTTCTAAGCCAGTCGACGAAATTTGATCCGTTCAGTTTGTTAGAGTCAAGGATGATAGCTAATGGATTCTTAGACATTTTGCAGAATGATCTACAAAAGTAAATGATAACGTTTAGCTGACTGATCTATATTAATACTTATAATTAACGATGTTGGACTTGTTATCGAAAAAGTTCTCCCACTATTTTTCTCGAAATAATTACCCCTTCAATTGTTCGGGAAATCTAATCTCCTAGTAGGTCTTGACGTCCCAGCAGACATTAATTGCACCCACGACTCGTGGCCATACAATTAACTCCCCAGGTAGGTATACTTTTACCAATTGTGTTCCTCCACAACCTTCAAGCTATTTTGCCTCAGTCTTCGCACTTATCTAGCACTGCTACATCATAAGTGGTACTAATCGTTAAGTCTAACCCATCAATCATGATGAGCAACTGGCCCGGTCGTGAAGTCCCCGTAACTAGTTATCGGTCGATAATCACATCCCGACCAGTCCCCACCCTTGTCTAGTTTAGTTAAAAACGAGAATCAAGGAATTTCGTGCATTGTCCCTTTCTTCGCCTAGGGTGCCAGACTCTGGATCACCTTCAACGATAAGTAGACAACATACACTAGTCCCTATTGATGGAAGGCTTGGATCCTTAAAACATCATTTTAAATGTACCCAATATGACTTAATATTATTTTCAAGAGGGGTTTTTCGGGTTTAAGAGTTTGAGGTAACTCTCCTCAAGATCTCACCGTTCCAGTTATGCATTATCTTTTATTTACGATCTAATTATAACTAGCGCGCATCACCATACAAGCTCAGATATAAATACGTAAATAAATACATACACACCTAGCATGCATGATACCACAGTATGTTTTCGATCGGGAGCCTCCTATGCGGACCACCATCGAGCCAAAGACGATGGTCCTATTGGTCAATCTATTAGGTTTCAAAGAGACCTACTCTATTACACATTTTACCATGCATACATGGCCTTTAGTCTTCATGGGCTCCCACCTTGCTTGTAACGGGCCTCCATTCTAAACTAATAAAACAGTAAAAGCCCTATCTATTACAATGGCTCAAAGTGGCCCAAAACTTAAGGCTCGCAGGCCCAATAAAACCAACAAGATTAAAATTAACCAATCACATCTACCCTAAGGGTCAAGGCTCGGCGCGATCAAAAACCACGTAAACAATTTCACGTAGAGCAAGAAACAAGCAAAAACCCCTTTTTCTTATTTCTAACAATGTTTTAAAACAGCCTATAAAACATTTAGATTCTAGTTTTAAAACCCCTTCTAAAACAATCCCTAACATCATTTTAAACCCCTTTAAAATGACCCTTTGATTCTCACTTTAAGTCCCTACTAATTATGATAAAATTGACTTTCCGGATTTACTAAACACCTTTAGTGCACAAAACAGTTTCTGTTTTTCAAGTTTGAAAAATTGCAGTTCGGCCCCTGAATTTTTGAAAATTACACTTTGACCCCTCAACTTTTGGAAATTACAAATCAGCCCCAAAATTTCCAGAATACGCAAATTGGACCAGAAAGCAGAAAATTAATAAAATTTCCAGAAACTTTTGTTTATTGCAAAATAGACCCCAGTTTTACGGAAAATAGCAAAAATACCCCTAACCTTTCGTAAATTGCAAAATGACCCAAAATTTGAAAAATTTCAGAATTTACAATTTGGTCCAGAATTGCATAAAAACAAAATTTCAATTTCTGTCCAGATTTATAGAAAAAATCGCAATTTGCAAACAAGCCCTCCAATTTTCGGAAATTACATTTTAGGCCCAAAAACCGAAAAGTGCAAAAATCCGAACACTCAATACATCATAACAAGCAAGAATCAAATACCAGAACACAGCAATCATATATAAAACACATAAATTGATGCGTTCATGCCTTATTTATATGCGCATAATAAGTTAGGCTCTGATACCACTGTTGGGTTTTCGTGGGTATAATTGTCAACTACAACGGTGCGGAATTTAAAATTTTTATACACCACAACCCAGGGTTCTTATTAGCACATATAAATAAGTATGAATTCATTTCAGCACAAAGTTACTAAAATGAAAACTTGGTAAAACTAAGATTTTACCTCACCACAGGCAAGGTGGTGGTTTCTCCGGTCTTCTTTTCGGATCACTAGAGCACCCCAAGTGTTGTGCCTCTAGAGAATAGTCCACACCGGCTGGATCTGCAATCACTTTAATCCTCAGGCTCAGAACTAGGAGAAAAGCAGCTCAGATTCAAGAGTTGGATTTGGATCCAACTCTAGATGTAGAACGGAAGAGGGAGAGAGATGCACGGCCCTTCTCAACCACGGTGGCGGCGGCGGCTTGGTGGTAGAAGTGGCGGCTGCTAGGGCTTCTTGGGAAAGGGGCGGCGGTTATGTGAGGGAGAGAAGATTAGGGTTTTTCTTTTTCCTTGCTTAGGGTTTTGATTCTTGAAGACTCCTTTTTATAGGAGAGTTCAAACCCTATCCCTAATCTTATCTCTTAGCTAATGGGCTATCAGATAAGTCTGGCCCAATCCCTCTATTTAATCAGTCCTTTTAATTAAATAGCCCAAGTCATTTAATTAACCACTTTAATTAAATGGCCCATTTATTTAATTAACACTTTAATTAAATAATCCAATAAATCTAATTAAAGATTTAATTAATTAGAAAAATCTAATTAATTTTCTCTCTCCAGGAATTAACCCTTTAATTCCTTACCTTGATTTAACTCCTTTAAATCATTTCGTTCTACAACTGACTATCACAGTTCCAGCTTTTGTGTGTGACCCTCTAGGTTCACCATCAATTGGCCGCAGGCTCACATTTCTGTGATTTAATTAATGAGCAATTAATTATTTAATTAATTGCTCCGATCAATTAAACTACTTTCAATTGACCACTCCAGAATTAATCTACCATCAATTCAGGAGTACCCACACCTCATGGTCGATGTCTAGCCACAAGCCCATGAGGCCCAACTTCAGGTGAATTGACTTCAGTGAACCTTAAACCTCTTATAAGTACCATGTACATACGGTCCTTCTAACGACTAATTTCCCGATCGAGACCTAGGGTGTGTGAATTGGTCGGCACCTCTAATCATCTCGATTCTGTACTTTCTAATTCAGGATAATACTTCCAGTGTGACTGCTAAATCTGGAAACCCCTTTCCAAATCCGTCACCGACCATGGCCATGGATTTCTCGGAATGTATAATCGAAGAATGTACAGGAAATTCCCTCATCCATTACAATGAGTCGGTAGATCCTATATTGATGCTAACCATCCGCGCATACGACTACACGCACCCAACGTAGGCGCACAATGGACAAGCTATGTGCCCGGCTCCTAAATCAAAGTACGCACACCCGTATACCGAATTCGCCCTAGCACCTCAAGTCTAAGGACTAAATCGTACACTGTTATAAGTCTTGAGAGACATCCCACCACCGATATGCTTTTTAAGCACTTCCACAATGGGTCTCTCTGTTCGGGTCGTTCGATGCGTCCGATCCCCTATCGAACCACCTAGTCATATGCACTGACATTAACAATGTCTTGTTCATGAAACGACAACAAATTCACTTTTAGTGAATCATGCATAATCCTACAAGTCTTGACGATTCATTCGATACCCCGTCTCGATATGAATCTATGACTTGGAACATTTTTGAGATCACGACCTTTGAGACTGTTTCATGATTAATCGCACCCAATACTGAAGTGAATAATCCCGTAGTCATAAGTGATCTCAGGGTTTCAACCAATCGCTTAAATGTGTTCGCGAAAGATGAAGATGGCCATTTGTTTATATTATGAATTCTCAATAAAATAAACAGATCGTATTAATTGATAAATCAAAGATTCTTTCAAGATAAAATAATGTTCCTATTACAAGCTATTTTGTTGGCTTGCAGGGCACTATCCTATCAAAATCTCCCCAACCAGCTCCTCAAAGACTCTCCTTCTTGTTGATTGATGGGTCCGAGGTAACTCAGGGGGAGTTTCTATCTTTTCTGACTAGCAAATTGTTGAGTAAGTTTGTTACATAATTCACGAAAGCTGAAGATGGAATTGGTTGGTTGTTTGCCAAACCAATATAACGCTAACCCCTCGAACGTTGTAACCATCAATTTAGTGGTGTATTCAGCTGAGTGCGCATATAAATTCATTATATTCGTAAAGCTGAATATGTAATCGTCTAGATCAGTTGTACCGTCGTAACGAGGTAGGCGTCCGGGTAACTGTCCGGATGATTGTGCTTCCTTACAAAAGGGGGAACATACAATTATGCTCTCTTGCACTTCTCTACTTCTTGCCCACAACTGTTGAGCACTAGCAACCTTTGTTCCACACGTTCTTGAACCATCTTTTCTATGTCTCTTTCTGAAACCCGCAAAGTCTTTGGTTGATTTGGTATTGGATCGACGATATTGTCGTCAATAGGGATAATAGTATTTCCCTTCGACTCTTGATGTACGGGATGAGCAGCGGCTCTTGCCCGACTTGGTTTTCTTCGGACGTAGTTATCAATCGATTTTCCGTTAAAACTGTGTGGAGTAGCCAAAGATTGTTGATCGGTCCCTGGGCTATCGGCCTGATCTGAGATGTGATCGATCGTCTTTGAGTACTCCTAACAGGTTGCGTCGAAACCATTCTTGAAAATTAGGCTCTTGTTCGGGAATTTTCTGGAGCTCTGGATATAGAGAATTCATCAATTGTGCTAACTGCCTGAGCTTTTCTTCCCTATCTAGTAACAAAAGGGGGATCGTTCTGATCATAGGCTCAGCGGGAACTGGATTTGATCGTCGGAATCGGGGCGTTCCTCCTGACCCGTGGGATCATCAGTTTCACGTTGTTCGTGTTCGTCCATTGGATCGTTGACGCGTTCACCATCGGTATTCTCGTGCAGCCCATCCGTTGGTGCTGGTGGGTGCGTAGTGTTACTTCTTGTGTCGTTGCGTGCGTTCTTCCTCGGGCGAGCCATATGTCTATCGAATAATTAATTGAGCCCCACGGTGGGCGCCAACTGATCTTACCGAATTTCGTTACGTTCAGTAATATCAATAGTAATATGATCGGGATTAAATTGAATATGTTTTACGTGCTTAGTTACTTTATTCTGGATGGATCAACTCAAGGATAAACAACAACACACAACGTAAGAAGTAAAAGGACATAATATGCTTAGCAAATGCTCTTTTATTAGATTGAATCTCGGATTACAAAGTTTGTAGGCGCAAGTATGATATGCTTAATTGTGCCGTAATACAATACAAGTGAAGGGTATATATAGGTCTTCTTCCCTAGCTATACAAGGAAACATAACCAAAAAAGGACTCAGATTGATGTCCCTCTAGTATTCGGATTCAGGAGCTTGGTCGCTGAGATGCTTCTTATTAGATCGAGATGACCCGCACTTATGGTTCGAGTATCTTGTCGGGCCGACCTTATTATTCTTGAGTTCTTCGAGTATCCTTTGGGGTATAAAATAGCCCCCATCAAGGCTGTAACTTATTCCCCCATATTGATTAATTTTATGTCTTTAATTCCGTATGCTATTTGGAATTTTGAATAATTCTGTTTATGATTTGACTCTCGATCTCCGATCGCTGTGTTCGGTTTTTTCTTCCTTATTTGAATGAATGTTTTCTGTTTGCCTTCTTGAATATTTCAGTTAAATTGATGCTCTTTATACGTTCAAAATTTTGAACTTGGAATTGGTATAATGTGAATTCCGAACACAAGTAATATTTTTGCTAAGTCAATAGCTGTTCTCCCGAATTTAACTGACATCTCCGAGATTTCTTCCGCCAAACAACCCCTAATCCTCGGGAAACGAAACAGTCATTCAATCTCGTGCGTTCATCTTCGTTGCATGATAGCCGTCGGATTATGCTGGGTTGTTACTATAAAAGGGGTCTCCCTTAACTTTCATAATTTTGTTGATTCTTCATTTTTTTAGACAAATTAGCTCCAATGATGGTGCTCGGAAAGTTCCTTCTTTCGATCCAAATATTTGAAACCAGACTTCACACTTTTTTTTGGGAAAGATAGAGATTTCAATACTTCCTACTTCTTCTAGAATATCGACAAACGAATGTCTTTCTGGTCCTGAAGGCCAATAAGCCGATTTTGAAAGCCAATAGGCTATCGATCCTTGCCTGGGTTCAGCGAAACAAGGAAAATACCTTGTATTGCTGACTACCCGGGATCCGAGGAACTTCCCGACCCCACAAAGTGTTGGTGGAGTACGAGCATCAAGTTCTCCAAGGATGGTCGGTAGCTATTTATCATTCCTCTGGCACAGTCCACATAGTGAGGGACCTATTGCCACAATTATTTTCGAAGACATGATAGGGCGAGGCGTTGGAGGACGAGGTCAACAACAAAGTATTCACGTTGCACCTTGAAAAAGACGCCTTAATCTTCTCCTCTTCGGAATAATGATAAACAAAAACAGAAGCCTGTGGCTTATATTATCCAAGTTCGAGGAAGGGCCATATCGAACGGTCGGCGGGAGAAGAAGATTAGGTCAAAAATTTCATAGGATTGTAGAATGTAATAGGATCAAAATGTAATAGATCGAAATGTAGTAGGATCGAAATGTAATCCTGTATCCTTGTAACATGGAGATGATTGTAACTTTGTATCTTGTTCGAAATAAACCTTATTATGTATTTTTCTTATGCTCTGTTGTACTTTACCATTGTTCAAAATAATGAATCTTGATCAACTTTCCAATTCACTTGGCTGCTTTGTTTATGCTCTTGATCAATTTACTATATTGTTTCTGAACTTGGTTGATCGAGTTCAATCAAATAACCGAATAACAATGAATCTTGATCAATTTATTTTATTGTTTCTGAGCTCGGCTGATCAAACTCAAACAAATAATCGAATAATAATATTCGAACGGCTTTTTTGGTCAGATAACCTTGAGGTAACTTATCGCATAATATTTCAAACTTTCCTTGTGTAACTTTAAGAAACATGATCATACTTCATTTACTGCAGAAGTTACCCGATCATAATGTCCGACCACTGAGATAATCAAT
The DNA here is from genome assembly GCA_038501285.1 of Penstemon eatonii. NCBI lineage: Eukaryota > Viridiplantae > Streptophyta > Magnoliopsida > Lamiales > Plantaginaceae > Penstemon > Penstemon eatonii. The sequence goes on along the minus strand of CM076712.1, from coordinate 16,585,149 downwards.
GATAATCAATGAATTTTTCTTCAAGTAATTCCCGACCTTGTGCCATTTTGATAATGTATTCCGAACACTCAATTTCAACCAATTACTTGCAAGACAAATATGCTTGGTCAGTCTGGAATTCGATCGTCCTGATATTTTTCGAACATATAGTGAGAAGTTTTTTACGGCCTGCACAAACAGTTCCCTATTCTTCGGGAAGCGGAACGGTCGGCGCATTTACCGCTCGCATCCAGACCACTCCCGCCATGTGATCTGACCCGTTGAGATCAATTTCCTTCCCCTATAAATAGCTCTTGATTTACCACTTTATTTTTTACTCTCAGTAAAATGCTTCGTCCGATCTTCGTGATTGAACTTCCACTTTTTTGAACCAAAACATGATTTTCATATCGTAAATAATAATGTTCGAGATCTGAACCCGCACTCTTTTTTCCGATCATTCATTTTTCCGAGAAAAGCCTCAATCATCTAGAATATCGACAAACAAAAAACCCGCCGTCTAGAATATCGGCAAACGACATGGCCTCTTAGATATACCTTGTTTGAGATGGGTTCGAATTCTTGTATTCTGACGCTCCATCCAATCGGATAGTGGATCGACTCCCTCGGGCATAGCTCCGCTCTCGAGCATCAGCTTCTTCAAGGAGCTTCTTGAAGAATGGTGCCTCTGAGATTGCTAGGAGTAATCAAACAGGAGTTGATCCCTGCCACTTTGGATCGGAAAAGGGTGTAAATGAACCAACAGGATGCGGCTGCAAGAAAAGGGCGGCTCATACTACCTTACTTTGAAGCTGGATGCCTGATCGATCGAGGACTAGTCCGAGTCTTGCGCTCCACAGAACTACCTTACTTTGAACCAATGAAGATCTTAGATCGATTAAAAGTCCTGGAGATAGTCCGCAGCTCTGCTGGTCGCTCATAGACCTTTAGTATAGGTCCTAGAACTTGTAGTAGGATAATTCAGAAGATGTAAATTTTCTTTTTGGGATCGAAGTTTTCCATTGTACGAACCACTCGTAATTGCTTGTAAAAGTTTATGAATAAAATCTCCTCTTCGATCTTTATATAGCTTGCAATTTACTCTCCTTGACATTTATTTACATATCAACAAAATTGGAGTTCGAAATAATTGATCAGATAAGAATCAAACTAAAATCAGAAGTGAATTCGATCATCGGATAAACTTGGCTCGACATGAATGAGTACTTATAACTTTTGATAACCGAACTTAAATCTCGATCTCTATTGAAAGAATATTTTCAACTGATTTTTTAACAAATTAATTCGAAGATGACTTATTACGTTCTTGACCGAATTAACTCATACTTATATTAAGCCCTCTTATGAATTCAAGTTCGCAAACTCCTGGATCCAAATTGTTGATCGAAAGATTGTAATCGATCCCCTGAAGGCTCTCTTAACTTTTTGATCTAAGGGGCATAGCAACGACTTTCACCCTTAGTTGATTTTCTTTTTTCGAGTGTCATAGCACCAACTTTCACCCATTTCATTTTTTATCTAGGGGGCATAGCAACGGCTTTCACCCTTAGTCAATTTTTTTTAGGGTAATAGCAACAACATTCACCCATTTCATTTTTTATCTAAGGGGCATAGCAACGGCTTTCACCCTTAGTCAATTTTCTTTTCTCGAGGGTCATAGCAACAACTTTCACCCATTTCATTTTTTATCTAAGGGGCATAGCAACGGCTTTCACCCTTACTCAATTTTCTTTATTCGAGGGTAATAGCAACAACTTTCACCCATTTCATTTTTTATCTAAGGGGCTTAGCAACGGCTTTCACCCTTAGTCGATTTTCTTTTTTCGAGGGTCATAACAACAGCTGTCACCCATTTAATTTTTTATCTATGGGGCATAGCAACGACTTTCACCCTTAAGCAGACAAGAATAGCATGAGCTTGCAAATGAGTTGATAAGATATCTCCAGAATAGAAAAATTTCATTGAACCGAAAATTCTTCGATAATAGTAGGAATAAAAATGATTACAAGAAAGAAACAATGACAGCAATATTAGACTCTTTCGGCAAGACTTCATTTTCCATAGTATTTTCTTAGATCTAAGCCCGAGGTAAGACTTCACCATTGGGATAAGCAATCTTGCATGAACCTTTCTTTCCGACCTCCACAATGACATACGGGCCATCCCAATTAGGTTGAAGTTTTCCAACATGTTTTGAGACTTCCATTTTTTTGAGCACTAGATTTCCAACCTTGAATGTTCAGACTTTCTGATTATATGCCCTTTCCATGTTGGACTTTACTGCTTGAATCTTCAACTTAGCCTGATCCCTTTTACTATCTGCATGATCAATCTCCATTTCCCTCAAGGACTGATTCTCCTATAGATTATAGAATTCGACCCTAGGAGACGATATCAGAGTTTCAACCGGAGTAACAGCCTTTGATCAGTAAACCAGACTGAAAGGAGTCTTGCCTGTAGCAGCTTTTACCGATGTTCTATTTGCCCAAATGACTCCGGGAAGTTCATGAAGCCATTTTCCTTTGGCATCAGCCAAGCGCTTTTCTAGAGATCGGACGATCTCTCAATTTACGACCTCTGTTTGCCCATTTGCCTGGGGGTGCCCAACGAAGGTAAAATTCTGTTGTATTCCAAATTTCTCACACCATTCCAAGACATTCTTACCCGCAAATTAAGTCCCATTGTCGGAGATCAAAACCCTGGGAATTCCAAATCTGCAGGCAATATTTTTCCATAGGAAATTTATAACCTGGAATTGAGTAATATTGGTTAAGACAACAAATTCAACCAACTTGCTGAAATATTCCACGACAACCAATACATAATTCTTCTTCGCCCTCGCAGTCGGAAAGGGACCGACGATATCGATACCTCATTTATCGAAGGGCTAGCAATCGGAATAGAATGCATCTGTTCAGGTGGTTGGCGGATCAAATTCTAATGAATTTGACAATTATGACATTTCTTCACATAATCAACAGAGTCCGATATAAAAGTAGGCCAATAATATCCCGCCCTCGAACATTTCAGAGCCAATGCCCTAGCGCCACAATGATTCCCAGCTTCTCCTTCGTGGACCTCTTTCAGGATCATATTATCTTGATCTTCGAAAATACACTTCAATAAAATTCCTGAGGAGGATCTTTGGTAAAGTTGATATTCCACTAAGGTGAACGTTGGAGCTCGATACTTAATTCCCCGGGCCTCATTTGCGTCTTTAAGTAGCTTTCCCTCTTTCAGATAATTGAGGAAAGGTTCGATTCAAGAGGGCTTTTGTTCATCAATTTCCATAATGTCGGCGCTAGGGGTGACGTCCAGATCGATGGCCGGCGTGTTCGAAAGTAGCCACGTGATGACACTTCCTTCTTCCCATCCACAGTTCCCGTGAATTTTGATAATAAGACAGCCCACAAGTTCTCTTCCCTTGGGATAGGTTGGATTTTGAACTTATCGAATTTAGAGATTAGATTTTTCACTTTGTTCAAATATTTTATCATATTGAATTCCTTGGCCTCATAAATGCCTTTCACCTGCCTGTGGACAAGTTCAGAATCTGTTGGTACAGTGAGTGATTTTACCTTTGCTTTCAAAGCCATTTCCAATTCCACAATTAGGGCTTCGTACTCTGCTTCATTGTTTATGATCACAAAATCCAGGGTGATGGCATAACTCAAGTCTTCTCCGTCCGGACCTTGAAAATGAATTTCTGCTCCACCTCCCTCTTTGGTTGAGGATCCGTCCACATGCATTAACCAGATTGGTTCATTGATCTTTTCGATCGAATTCACTTTAGAAGTGCCCACTTCATTCGGGTTCCTCGCCCCAGTAGATTCAACAATAAAATCTGCTAAGGCTTGAGCCTTGATCACCGTTCTGGGTTGATATTCAATTTCGAATTGTCCGAGCTACACGGCCCATATTATCAACCTTCCCGAAGCTTCTGGTTTAAAGGATTGGTTAGTTAGAACAATAATTTTGTAAGTTTGGAACTAAGGTCTCAATCTTCGAGCAACCACTACTAAAGCAAGTGCAAACTTTTCAATCTCCATATTCTTTTCCGCGCCTTGTAATAATTTGCTTAAGTAGTAGACTGGCTTTTGTTCGGTTTTTTCAACTTTCACCAGAACTGAACTGCTAGCATCCTCCGAGACTGTTATGTAAAGATACAAGGGTTCACCGTCGAAGGGCTTAGCTAACATAAGCGGTGAAGTTAAATACGCCTTGAGATCTTCAAAGGCTTTGTCACATTCAGCACTCCATTCAAAGTCCTTCGACTTTCGTAACATCTTAAAGAAAGGCAAACTCTTGTCTGCTGATCGGGAAATGAATCTGTTCAAGGAGATGATCTTTCCTACTAAACTCTAGACATCGGAGAGCTTTCTTGGTGGTTGGAGCTCGATAATTGCTCGAATTTTCTCTGGATTCGCTTCAATTCCTCTCTCATGAACCAGATAACCTAGGAATTTTCCCGATCTAACAACAAAAGTACATTTCGCCGGATTCAATTTCATACCATAATTCCTCAAAATTCCGAAGCATCTATCGAGATGCTTGATGTGATCCTCAAAATTCCGAAGCATCTATCGACATAAACTTCCATGATCTCCCCTATCAATGCTTTGAACATCATGTTCACCAACCTTTGATAAGTCGCACTGGCATTTCTTAAGCCAAACGGCATTACTATAAAGCAGTATACTCCGCGCTCAGTAATAAACGTAGTCTTGTCTTGATCCCTTTCGTTCATAAAAATCTGATAGAATCCTTGGAAATCATCGATCATGCTGAAAAAGACAAACCCTGCAGTGGAATCTACCAACATATCGATCTGAGGCAATGGATAGGGGTCTCTCGGTCACAATTTATTCAGGTCGGTGAAGTCGTTGCACATTCTCCACTTGTTATCGACCTTGTATCCTTTAGAAACTAAGACTACGTTGCACAACCATTCAATAAATTTGATTCACCGTATCTGACCGGCTGCCAATAATCGATCAACCTCAGCATTGATGATCTTATCCTTTTCACGACCGTGATTGCGTTTCTTCTGCCTTATCGTTTTTGCTTTCGGATCTATGTTCCGAGAATGCGTGATTACCCACGGGTCGATTCCCACAATATCGTCTGAGCTCCAAACGAAGACATCTACATTTTTTCGCAAAAACTCAATGAGCATAGTTTCCATCCCCTCGTATAGCTCTGTACTAATCCTGGTGACATTTTTTCGTGATCCAGGTACTAGAAACGACCTTCTTATGATTGGTGGCTTGTACACTCACGTCCATATTTTTTCCCTTCTTACCTTGCAATTTATCGCAGTTAGGGATGATAGGATAGTGCCCTGCAAGCCAACACAATAGCTTGTAATAGGACTATTTTATCTTGAACGAATCTTTGATTTATCAATTAATACGCATAGTTTATTTATTTCATGTATAAGATAAACTAATGGCCAACTTCATCTTTCGCGAACACATTTAAGCAATTGGTTGAAACCCTGAGATCACTCATGCCTATGGGACGATTCACTTCAGTATTGAGTGCAATCATGAAACAGTCTCTAAGGTCGTGATCTCGAAAATGCTCGAAGTCATTGATTCCTATCAAGACTTGTAGGATTATGCATGTTTCACATGGAGTTAATTTGTAGAGTTTCATCAACAAGACATTTTGATGTCAGTGCATATGACTAGATGGTTCGATAGGGGATCGAACGCATCGAACGACCCGAACAGAGAAACCCATTGTGGAAGTGCGTAAAGCATATCGGTGATGGTATGTTTATCAAGACTTATAACAGTGTACGATTTAGTCCTTAGACTTAAGGTGCTAGGGCGAATGCGGTATACGGGTGTATGTGCTTTGATTTAGGAACCGGTCACATAGCCTGACCATTGTGCGCCTACGTTGGGTACGTATAGTCGTATGCACGGATGGTTAGCATCAAAATAGGATCTACCGACTCATCTTAAAGGATGAGAGAATTTCCTGTACATTCTTAGATAATACATTCCAAGAAACCAATGGCCATGGTCAGTGATGGATTTGGAAAGGGGTTTCCAAATTTAGCAGTCACACTGGAAGTATTATCCAGAATTAAAAAGTACAGAATCGAGATGATTAGAGGTGCCGACCAATTCACACACCCTAGGTCTCGATCGGGAAATTAGTCATTAGAAGGACCGTATGTACATGGTACTTATAAGAGGTGAGGTTCACTAATGTCAATTCACCTGAAGTTGGGCCTCATGGGCTTGTGGCTAGACATCGACCATGAGGTGTGTGTACTCCTGAATTAATGGGAGATTAATTCTAGAGTGGTCAATTAAAGGAAGTTTATTGATCGGAGCAATTTAATTAAATCACGGAAAACGTGAGCCTGCGGCCAATTGATGGTGAACCTAGAGGGTCACACACAATACAGTTAGACTGTGACAGTCAATTGAAGAAAGAATTGATTTAAAGAGTTATATCAAAATAAAAGAATTAAAGGGTTAATTCTAACAGAGAAAATTAATTAGATTATCTAATTAATTAAATTGTTAATTAAAGGGTTAATTAAAGTATTAAATCTTTAATTAAATTTAATGGGTTATTTAATTAAAGTATTAATTAAATGAATGGGCCATTTAATTAAAGTGTTAATTAAATGAGTGGGCTATTTAATTAAAGTATTAATAGATGCAAGACATGGGCCAATTTAATTAGTGGCCCATTAGCTAGAGTCTTGCACAAGAGTTAGGGTTTTTGGTATTCTCTATAAATAGGGAGTCTTTGAGACTCAAAACCTAATCATGTAAGAAACACAAAAACCCTAGCCTACTACTAAAACCGCCCCACCCCCCCAACCCTAGCCCTAGCCGCCACCGCCCAACCCCAGCCGCACAGTTGCCGCCACCGTGTGCTAGTTGGATCGACTGCCCCTCTCTCTCTTCCTTCTTCTTCTACATCTAGAGTTGGATCTTGATCCAACTCTTGATTTTGATGTGTTTCCATCCTAGTTCTAAGCCTGAGGATCGAAGCAGTCACATATCTAGCTGGTGTGGACTATTCTCTAGAGGCACCTCTAGTGATCCGAAAGAAGACCGGAGAAACCACCACCTTGCCTGTGGTGAGGTAAATTGCTATTTAGCACCTTCTTTAATTTAGTAATTTATTTGCTAAATTGTATTCAACCTTTTTTTATGTGCTAATAAGTAAATCCTGTGAATTGGTGTAAGAAAATTTTTAAATTCCGCAACGTTGTTTTGACAATCATACCCATAAAATCCCAACAGTGGTATCAGAGCCATACTTATTATGCACATATGAAAAAGGCCTGAACGCATCAAAATATATGGATATATGTGTTTGTTGTGTTCTGATTTTTTATTCTTGCTTGTTATGATAAATTAAATGTTCGGATCTATGCACTTTTCGGTTTTGGGCCAAAAATGTAATTTTCGAAAATTTAAGGGCTTATTTGCAAATTGTGATTTTTATAAAATCTAGACAGAAAGTAAAATTTTGTTTTTTTTTGCAATTCTGGACCAAATAGTAATTTCTGGAATTTTTCAAAATCTGGACCATTTTGCAATTTACGAACGGTTATGGGGTGTTTATGCTATTTGCGTAAATCTAGGGTCTGTTTTGCAATAAACAAAAGTTTCTGGAAATTTTGTTAATTTTCTGCTTTCTGGTCCGATTTGCATGTTCTGGAAATTTTGGGGCTAATTTATAATTTCCGAAAGTTGAGGGGTCAAAATGTACTTTTAGAAAATTCGGGGGCCGAACTGCAATTTTTCAAAGTTGAAAAACAAAAACTCTTTTGTGCACTAAAAGAGTTTAGTAAATCAGGAAAATTAATTTTATCATAATTAGTAGGGACTAAAAAGTGAGAATCAAAGGGTTGTTTAAAAAGGGGCTTTAAAATGATGTTTGGAGATTGTTTTAAAAGGGGTTTTGGAACTATAATCTTTAAGTATTTTAAAAGGTTGTTTTAAAATAGGATAAGAACTAAGAAAATTAAATTTTTGCTTATTTCTTGCTCAACGTGAACTGTTTACGTGGTTTTCGATCGCGCCGAGCCTAGACCCTTAGGGTAGATGTGATTGGTTATTTTTAATTTGTTGGTTTTATTGGGCCTGCGAGCCTTAAATTTTTGGGCCACTTTGAGCCTTTGTAATAGATAGGGCTTTACTGTTTTATTAGTTTATGATGGAGGCCCGTTACAAGCAAGGTGGGAGCCCAAGAAGATTAAAGGTCATGTATACATGGTAATATGTGTAATAGACTAGGTCTCTTTGAAACCCAATTAGATTGACCAATAGGACCATCGTCTTTGGCTCGATGATGGTCCGCATAGGAGACTCCCGATCGAAAACATACTGTGGTAGCATGCATGTTAGGTGTGTATGTTTCTATTTACGTATTTATATTTTAGCTTGAATGGTGATGCGCGCTAATAATTTAGATCGTAAATAAAAGATAATGCATAACTGGAACGGTGAGATCTCGAGGAGAGTTACCTCAAACTCTTAAACCCAGAAAACCCCCTCTTGAAAATAATATTAAGTCATATTTGGTACATTAAAATGATGTTTTAAGATCCAAGCCTTCCATCAATAGGGACTAGTGTAGGTTGTCTACTTATCGTTGAAGGTGATCCAGAGTCTGGCACCCGAGGCGAAGAAAGGGACAATACACAAAATTCCTTGATTCTTGTTTTTAACTAAACTTGACAAGGGTGAGGATTGGTCAGGACGTGAATATCGATCATAACCAAGTTATGGGGATTTCATGACCGGGCCCGTTGCTCATCAAGATTGATGGGTTAGACTTAACGAGTAGTACCACTCATGATGTAGCAGTGTTAGATGGGTGTGAAAATCGAGGCAGATTAGCTTTAAGGTTGTGGAGTGACACAATTGGTAAAAGTATACCTACATGGGGAATTAATTGTATGGCCGCGAGTCGTGGTGCAATTAATGTCTGCTGGGACGTCAAGACCTACTAGGAGATTAGATTTCCTGGACAATTGAAGGGGTAATTGTTTCGAGAAAATAGTGGGAGAACTTTTTCGACAACAAGTCCAATAGCCGTTAATTATAAGTATTAATATAGATCAGTCAGCTAAACGTTATCATTTATTTTTGTAGATCTACTCTGCAAAATCTCTAAGAATCCATTAGCCATCATCCTTGACACTAACAAACTGAACGGATCAAATTTCGTCGACTGGCTTAGAAATCTGAGGATAGTCCTTGACTCCGAACGACGAAGCTACATTCTCGATGCACCATGCCTGGTGCACTTCCAGAAGTGGTTTCGGAAGAGGAACGAGCTACCCATCATAAATGGGTCGATGATGATATTCAGGTTCGTTGCCTCATGCTGGCATCTATGACCAACGAGCTGCAGAAACAGCATGCAAGGATGTTGCATGCTGCTGACATAATTCTTCATCTCCGAGAGCTTTTTGGAGAAAAGTCAAGCACCGAAAGGTTCAAGACAACGAAAGAATTGTTCAATCTGAGAATAGTTGAGGGTTCAAGTGTGAAAGATCACTGTTTACGTTTCATCAATTTGGTTGAAAACTAGAGAACTTGGACATAGACCTGCACACTGATCTTTCCAATGACCTCCTTCTCCATACTCTGACGTGCTCATTTGATCAGTTCGTGTTGAACTCAACTTGAAAGATTGAGAACTTGCTCTACACGAACTGACCAATTTATTGGTCACGACATAAGCTACCCTGAAAAGGAAGAAGTCTGTCATGATTGATGAGCAACCCAAGGCTGCAAAACCTAAGAAGGGCAAGAAAAAGAAGAAGAAAGTGTTATCTTCCAAAACAACCAAGAAAGCAGGGCACTGGAAAAGGAGTTGCCCTGACTACCTGAAAACGGTAGCCAAAGGTATTTTTTTTATTGAAGTTAATATTTCAATTAACTGTGCATCATTGTGTTAGACACCTCAGCTGGTTCTCATATCTGCAATGATTTGCATGTGATGGGAGCAGTAAGGCCTCTTAAGCCTAGGGATAGAATCTTGCGCTTTGGAAACGTAGCTAGGATTGCGGCAGAGGCCATAGGAGATGTTAAATTAGTCCTAGGAAATTTTTCTTTGGTTTTGAAAGACTGCTTATACGTACCGACGATTATCAAAAATATTATTTCTATTCCTTTGCTGGATAATGATGGTTTTTGTTTTTCCATTTCAAATGGAAATTTTAGCATATTAAAAGGTGGTTTTACTTATGCTTGTTGTGCTTTGATAGATGGTCTTTATTCCTTAGAACCTGCTTATTCTAACGTTATGCACATTCAATCAAAGAAAAGAAAACAAGATGAAAATAGTCCGCAACTTTGGCACACTAGGCTTGGACATATTTCCCAGAGTAGAATTCAAAAGTTGGTCTCCTCTAGGGCTCTTGAAATACAGAACCTAGTTGATCTCCCAACTTGCGAATCTTGTCTCAAGGGAAAGATGACCAAAACGCCTTTCACTGGGAAACCAGAGCGAACCAAACAAACCTTGGAATTAATCCATACTGATGTTTGTGGACCACTGAGTGTCAGTGTAAGAGGAGGATTCTCATACTTCATAACCTTCAAAGACGACTACAGTCGTTTTGGTTATGTATACCTAATGAAGTATAAGTCTGAAGCTTTTGATAAATTCAAAGAGTTTCGAATGGAAGTTGAGAATCAACTTGTACATAGTATCAAGGCACTTCTGTCGGATCGAGGTGGTGAATACTTAAGTCAAGAATTCCTCGATTATCTTGTAGAGAATGGAATTCTCTCACAGCGAACTCCTCCTAGAACACCGCAGTTGAAATGGTGTGTCTGAGAGAAGGAACATAACTTTGTTAAACATGGTTCGTTCCATGATGAGTTTTGCTGACCTTCATTTTTCGTTTTGGGGCCTAGCCCTCTTAACGGCTTCGAAGATACTTAATATAGTGCCTTCAAAGTCGGTGCCGACGACGCCATAACAAGAGTGGTTTGGTAAAGCACCCGTATACTCATATTTACGAGTATGGGGATCTCCTGCTTATGTAAGAAACAAAAAAGGAGATAAACTAGATAGTAGATCTAGTTTGTGCAAATTTGTGGGGTATCCAAAGGAATCCATTGGATACCTGTTCTATGACCCTACAGAACGAAAGACGTTCGTGTCTAGGAACGCCCATTTCTTAGAGGATGACTTCCTCACTAAAAGAAGCGGGGTATCGAAGAACTTGATGAAGTCTAAGAAATGGACCCATCCACACAAACAGTGGGAGTTGATCCTGAACCCGTTGAACCATCTAGTACACTAGTACTTCGTAGGTCCGATCGAGTTCATAGAGAGCCTGAAAGGTATGGCTTTATCCACGAGAACGATCAATTGGACGGTGATCCAAGGATATACGAAGAAGCTATGTTAGATATAGACTCGGGTGCGTGGCAGGAAACCATGCAATCCGAAATGGATTCCATGCATTCCAACAAGGTATGGACCTTGGTTGATCCACCAGAGGGAACTATCCCTGTAGGCTGTAAGTGGATCTTCAAGCGCAAGCTTGGAATGAATGGAGAGGTTTTAACTCATAAGGCTCGCCTTGTGGCAAAAGGTTATTCTCAAAGGCCTGGTATAGACAATGAGGAAACCTTCTCCCTGGTGGCGATGTCAAAATCCATTCGGATACTATTAGCCATAGCCGCGTGGTATGACTACGAGATATGGCAAATGGATGTAAAGACCGCCTTTCTCAATGGAGACATTGATAAGGAAATCTTTATGCAACAGCCAAAAGGCCTTACATTGAAAGGAAGTGAGCATAAGGTTTGCAAACTTCAAAGATCAATCTATGGACTAAAACAGGTGTCCCGAACCTGGAACAAACGTTTTGATGAGACAGTCAAGGGGTATGGCTTCATCAAGAACGTATATGAGTCATGTGTGTACAAGAAGTTCGTTGGGAGTTCGGTACAACTTATTGTGTTATATGTCGATGACATTCTCTTGATCGGAGACGACATCAGAACGTTAACGCAGACAAAAGCGTGGTTATCCACGCAATTATCCATGAAAGATATGGGAGACGTATCTTACGTACTAGGCATACGTATCTATAGAGATAGATCGAAGAAGATGTTGGGACTCTCCCAATCTCAGTACATTAACACTATACTGAAGAGATTCAGTATGGAAAAATCCAAGAAAGGATTGCTTCCAATGAGACATGAAATCTATCTTTCTAAATCAATGTGCCCTATGACTGATGAAGATAGAAAGAGAATGTCTCTCATACCTTATGCCTCCGCATTTGGCAGCATAATGTATGCAATGTTATGTACTAGACCAGACGTAGCGCACGCTCTGAGTGTGACGAGCCGCTACCAGTCAAATCCAGGGGAGGAACATTGGACCGCCGTAAAGGCTATCCTCAAGTACCTGAGAAGGACTAAGGATATGTTCCTGGTCTACGGCGGTAGTGGAGAATTGAAGCTCGAAGGATTCACTGATTCCAGTTTGCAGTCTGACGTGGATGATTATAAATCCAATTCTGGATATATATTTTGCCTCAATGGCACTGCGGTGAGTTGGAAGAGCTCCAAACAGTCGACCGCTGCAGACTCAACCACTGAGGCAGAATATATCACCGCATCAGATGCAGCAAAGGAAAGTGTTTAGATAAGAAACTTCATCCAAGAGCTGGATGTGGTACCTAGCATTGCAGAACCCATAGTAGTCTTCTTTGACAACAATGGGGTAATCGCTCAAGAAACACTGATTCCGAATGGATTTTGACATCGCCACGGGAGAAAAGGTTTCCTCATAGTCTATTCCAGGCAATTGAGAATACCCTTTCGCCACTAAGCGAGCTTTATGAGTTAATACCTCTCCATTCATTCCAAGCTTGCGCTTGAAGATCCATTTGCATCCTACAGGGATAGTTCCCTCAGGTGGATCGACCAAGGTCCAAACCTTGTTGGAATGCATGGAATCCATTTCGGATTGCATGGCTTCGAGCCACGCACACGAGTCTATGTCTGACATCGCTTCTTGATAGGTCCTTGGATCATTTTCCACTTTCTCGTTTTCGTGAATTAAACCAAATCGCTCTGGTTCTTTACGAATTCGATCAGACCTTCGAAGAGTAGGTGTACTAGTAGGTTCAGTAAATTCTGGTTCCGCTCCCACTGTTTGTGGGGATGGGTCCGATTCCTGGACTTCATCAAGTTCTACGATTGTCCCATTTCGATTGGTGAGGAAATCCTCTTCCAAGAAGTGGGCATTCCTAGATACGAACGTGTTACGTTCTTTAGGATCGAAGAACAGGTATCCAATGGATTCCTTTGGATACCCCACAAATTTGCACAAACTAGATCTACTATCTAGCTTGTCTCCCTTCTTGTTCTTTACATACGCTGGAGATCCCCATACTCGTAAGTACGAATATACGGGTGCTTTACCATACCATACTTGGTGCAGCGTTCTTGGCACTGACTTCGAAGGTACTATGTTCAGTATCTTCGAGGCAGTTAATAGGGCTAAGCCCCAAAACGAAAAGGGGAGATCAGCGAAGCTCATCATGGAACGAACCATGTCTAACAAAGTTCGGTTCCTCGGCTCAGACACTCCATTGAGTTGGGGCGTCCTAGGGGGAGTTCGCTGGGCGAGAATTCCATTCTCTTTCAGATAATGAAGGAATTCTTGGCTTAAGTACTCACCACCTCTGTCAGATCGAAGTGCTTTAATACTATGCCCAAGTAGGTTCTCTACTTCCATTCGAAACTCTTTGAATTTCTCAAAAGTTTCGGATTTGTGTTTCATAAGATACACATATCCATAACGACTAAAATCGTCGGTGAATGTTACGAAGTAAGAGAATCCTCCTCTCACATTGACACTCAATGGTCCACAAACGTCAGTATGGATTAAATCCATTGTTTGCTTGGTTAGCTCCGGATTCCCTCTGAAGGGTGATTTGGTCATCTTTCCTTTGAGACAAGGCTCGCAAGTTGGGAGTTCATCCAAGTTCTTTATTTCAAAAGCCTACTCTTGGAAATATGTCCAAGTCTAGCGTGCCAAAGTTGTGGAGTTTGATTATCATATTTCCTTTTTCTAGATTGAATGTGCATGACGTCGGAATTTATAGGTTCAAGGGAATACAAACCATCTATCAAAGTACAACGAGCATACATTAAACCACCTTTAAATATGCAAAAGGATCCATTTTCAATGGAAAAATTAAAACCATCAATATCTAACATCGGAATAGAAATGATGTTCTTAATTATTGTTGGTACGTACAAACAGTCTTTCAAAACCAAAGTAAAGTTCCCTATAACTAATTTCACATCTCCTATAGCCTCAGCGGCGATCCTAGCTCCGTTTCCAAAACGCAGGATTCTATCCCCGGGCTTCAGGTATCTTACTGCTCCCATCACCAGCAAATCATTGCAGATATGAGAACCTGCTGCGGTGTCTAACACCCACGATGCACAGTTAATAGAAATATTAACTTCAACCAAGAAAATACCTTTGGCTACCAGTTTCATCTTTAGGTAGTCTGGGAAATTCCTTTTCCAGTGCCCTGCTTTCTTGCAGTGGAAACATTCGTCTTCTGGGCTCTTGCGCTTCTTTTCGACCACCTTTGTGACTGCCTTCGAAGAGAACACCTTTTTTTTCGTCTTATCTCTCTTTGGCTTTGCAGCCTTCGATTGTTGTGCAATCATTACCGGCTTCTTTCTTGAGAGTCGCTTCTGCCGTTACCAACAAATTGGTCAGTTCGTGAAGGGCGAGGGTTCTATCCTCCATGTTGAAATTTAACACGAACTGGTCAAACGAACGAGGCAGTATGGAGGAGGAGGTCAATGCTAAGATCAGCGTGTAAATCTACGTCCAATTGCCCTAGTTTTTCAACTAGGTTGATGAAACGCAGACAGTGATCCTTGACACTGCTTCCCTCAGCCATCTTGAGATGAAACAACTCCTTAGTGGTCGCGATCCTTTCGGTGCGAGACCTCTCTCCAAACATCTGCTGGAGGTGGAGAAGTATATCTCTAGCAAGCGGTATTTCAGCATGTTGTTTCTGCAGTTCGTTCGACATCGAGGCTAGCATGAGACAGTGAACCTGAAGATCATCATCAACACTTTTAGCATGGGCGGTTCGTTGTTCCTCACTAGCTCGTGTTGCGGGTGCAGCAGGCATAGGTGTGTCGAGCACATAGCTTTGTCGCTCGGAGTCGATGACAATTCTATGATTTCTTAGCCAGTCGACAAAGTTTGAGCCATTCAATTTGTTTGCATCGAGGATAACAGATAATGGATTCTTAGACATTGTACTTAATATCTACAAATGAAAAGAAGACAACGTTTAGCTAACTGGTCTTATGCCTAATACTTATAATTATCGAATTTTGGTCTTGTTTTCGAAAAAGTTCTCCCACTATTTTGTCGAAACAATCACCCCTTTGATTGCTCGGGAAATTTAATTCCTAGTAGGTCTTTGTTGGGATATTCTGGCTAGGGCTCGATTGTCAATACAACAAAGTGCGGAATTTAAAATTTTTCGAGTCCCTAATAGTCCCATGAATTCTTTCTCCATAGTTATTATACGAATAAGGTATGAATCAAACATCAATTAAAACACGAGGGGGTTAATCGCAAATTACCTGACCACCAAGTTGTGGTTGTCGTGTCCTCCAAGTGTTTGGTTCGATCCACAGATAGAGTGATCCATATGTCTCACCTCCAAAGCTAGTCCACACCAATCGGATTGTAGTGACGCCTACAAGTCTTAGGCTACGAACTGGATCTCGCAGGTTTGTCAGCAAAGGAACGGAGACACCAATGGAAGAATCGACCCACAGGACTTATGTGGTCGAGCAGGGTTCGGCCAAGTACAGATCTGGTCCGAGCAGGGTTCGGCCAGGGTCAGGTTTGGTCCGATTTGGGTTCGGCCAAAGCTAGGTTGGGCGACTAGGGTTTAGGGGCGGAAACCTTGGGGCGATTTTGCAATTAAAATTTCTTGTCGAAAAAAACTTTTCCTCACACGATTTTTCTCTCTCAATTTTCAGCAAAAGTATTTTGTTTTTCTCTCAAAAGTTTTCTTGTCTTTGAGTGCAACTTGGTTAGCTTTTTCAATAATGAAGAGGAGAAGGAGTATTTATAGGAGAAGAGTCCTTCTCCAAAAAGATCTCCTTTCCTTGTTTATCAAATCTTCATTCCTTATCCTTAGGAATATGAGATTTGATAAATCTCTTCAAACTTGCTTTTCAAGAAACAAAACTCCTTTTCTTTTTAACTACTAAAATCGCCCATGCCCCCTAATTTTAGATAATTCCAAAATCAACCCATAATTATCCAATACTTAAATTGGTTAATTATTAATTCTTCCAATTAATTAACTACTTTAATTAATTCAAAAATTAATCAGATAACTCTAATTAATTAATTATCAATTAATCAATTAGTCATCTAATCAATAATCTCCAATTGAATTAATACCATAATTCAATCATCTTGATTTAATAACTTTAAATCACTTGCTTTCCTTTTAGACAGTCACCGTCCAATTGTATTGTGTGTGACCCTCTGGGTTCACCATCAACTGGCAGCAGGCCCACGACTTTCGTGATTTAATTAACGAGCAATTAAATGCTCCGATCAATTAAACTACTTTTAATTGACCACTCCTAGAATTAAATCCTCTATTAATTCCGGAGTACCCACACTTCATGGTCGATGTCTAACCACAAGCCCATGAAGCCCAATCAAAGGTGAATTGATTTATTGTGAACCTCACCTCTTATAATTGCCATGTACATACGGTCCTTCCACGATGATTTCCCGATCGAGACCTAGGGTGTGTGAATTGATCGGCACCTCTAATTATCTCGATTCTGTACTTTCTAATTCTGGATAATAATTCCGGTGTGACTGCCTAATTTGGAAATACCTTCCAAATTCGTCACCAACCATGGCCATGGATTTCTAGGAACATATTATCGAAGAACGTACAGGAAATACTCTCATCTTATCAGGATGAGTCGATAGATCCTCTCTTAGTACTAACCACTCGCGTACAGTCGTGTACGCACCCAACTTAGGCACTTTGTGGCCAGGCTACGTGACCAGTACCTAAATCTAAGTACGCACACTTGTGCACCGAATTCGCCCTAGCACCTCAAGTCTAAGGACTAAATCGTACACTATTATAAGCCTTGAGAAACATCCCATCACCGATATGCGTCATGCGCTTCCACAATGGGTTTCTCTGTTCGGGTCGTTCGATGCGTTCAATCCTCCATTGAACCACCTACTCATATGCACTGGACTCAAATTCCTTGCTCATGAAACTCTACAAATTCACTCCATGTGAATCATGCATATTTGTACAAGTCTTGGCGATTCCTACGATACCCCGTCTCGTTTGGAATCTATGACTTGGAACGGTTTTAAGATCACGACCTTTGAGACTGTTTCATGATTGCACTCAGTACTGAAGTGAATCGTTCCATAGTCTATTGTGACCTCAGGATTTCATCCAATCGCTTAGATAGGTTCGCGAGAGATGAAGTTGGCCATTGTTCAGTTTCACATACTATGAATGAACGGCGTATTAATTATAAACCATAAGAAAATAGTACTTCAACAAGCTAATTAACATTGGCTTGCTGGGCACTATTCCATCAGTCTTGACGTCCCAGCAGCAATTAATTGCACCCACGACTCGTGGCCATACAATTAATTCTCCAGGTAGGTATACTTTCACCAATTGTGGCACCTCACAACCCTCAAGCTATTTTGCCTCGGTTTTCACATTTATCTAGCACTGCTACATCATAAATGCTACTAATCGTTAAGTAGAACCCATCAATCTTGATGAGCAACGGGCCTTGTCGTGAATTCTCCGTAACTAGTTATCGGTCGATCTTCACATCCCGACCAGTCCTCACCCTTGTCGAGTTTAGTTAAAAACAAGAGTCAAGGAGTTTCGTGTATTGTCCCTTTCTTTGACTCGGGTGCCAGACTCTGGATTACCTCTGTCAATAAGTAGACAACATACACTAGTTCCTATTGATGGAAGGCATGGATCTTTAAAACTTCATTCTAAATGTACCCAGTAGACTTAATATTAAATTCGAGAGGGGAATTTCTGGTTTGAAAGTTATACTAACTCTCCTCGAGATCTCACCGATTCAGTTATGCTTTATCTTTTATTACGATCTAGATTCTAGCGCGCATCTCATACAAGCTAAATATAAATCGACAAATAAATAAAAGCCATAGAAGCCTAGCATGCATACTACCACAATATGTTTTCGATCGGGAGCCTCCTATGTAGGCCATCATCGAGCCAATGATGTTGGCCCTATTGGTCAATCTAAAGGGTTTGCAAGCAGGCCTATGCTATTACACAATGTACCACGCATACATGGCCTTCATATCTTCTTGGGCTCCCACCTTGCTTGTAAACGGGCCTCCATCCTAGACTAGGAAAGCAGTAAAACCCTATTCTATAACAAAGGCTCAAAGTGACCCAAAAATATAATAGGCTCGCAGGCCCAATAAAAACCAAACATTAAATTAAACCAGTCACATCTACCCTAAGTTCAAGGCTCGGCTCGATCGAAAACCACGTAAACAGTTCACGTAGAGCAAGAAACACGCAAACATCCTTTACCTATTTATTTCTTAATTTTAAAACAACCTTTTAAAACTATCTTCCTATGATCTTACTTATTAGTCACTACTAATTATGACATAATAAATATTCGGGTAAACAAAAATAAATTTTCTGCTCAAATTCAGATTCTGTTTTTCAACTTTTGAAAATTGCATTTTCGCCCCTCAACTTTCAAAAATTGCATTTTGACCTCAAAACTTTTTAAAAGTTACAAAAACACCCCAGAACAGTTTCGGGCAGCAAACCAGAAAATAAAATTTTGAATTTTGAAAATTTTCAATTTTTCAAACAGACCCCTGAAGTTTTGGTAATTGCAAAACAGTCCCCAAACTTTTGGAAATTACAAAACGACCCAAAAAGCTATGCGACCAGATTTGCAAAATAGTCCAATATTTTTGAAATTTCCAGATTCTAAAAATTCGAATTTTCAGCCCTTTAAAACCCTAGTATGCGATTTTATTGCATAAAAGTCCTGAAGTTTTCAAAAACTATAAATTCGCCACAGATTTGAAAAAGCAGTATTACCCAATCATAGATCTAGTCATAACAAGCAAGAATC
The DNA here is from genome assembly GCA_038501285.1 of Penstemon eatonii. NCBI lineage: Eukaryota > Viridiplantae > Streptophyta > Magnoliopsida > Lamiales > Plantaginaceae > Penstemon > Penstemon eatonii. The sequence continues at coordinate 16,565,922 of CM076712.1, read as the reverse complement.
AACTTACAGAACATAATTATCACGTGTTTACATATACATAATCAAACATATACGATGAACACACATTATGTTCAGAATCGAGATGATTAGAGGTGCCGACCAATTCACACACCCTAGGTCTCGATCGGGAAATTAGTCGTTAGAAGGATTGTATGTACATGCTACTTATAAGAGGTAAGGTTCACTAATGTCAATTCACCTGAAGTTGGGCCTCATGGACTTGTGGCTAGACATCGACCATGAGGTTGTTGGGTTGCCTCGATTGTCAGAACAACAAAGAGTGCGAAATTTTAAAAAATTTCGAAGCACCCAAGGTCCCATATTTTAGATCTCCATATATATATACAAAAAGCATGAAACAAACACACAATGTATTAAAACAAGGGGGTTTCGATTTTTACCTCACCACAGGCAAGGTGGTGGCAACCTCCAACTCTGATTCTGATCCTGGTTCACGGGAGTGATCCAAATGTTTCACCTCCAGAGTTAAGTCCACACCAACTGGATTCTGGTAACACCTCCTAGTCTTAGGCTCAGAACTGGATCAAGGAGATTTGTTAATGCAGGACTGTGCAGATCTAGTTGACAGGACAAGATCTAGCACGGTGGAACAAGGGAGGACTAGCGGCGGCGTTTGGAAGCTCATGGCCAGAGGTGGCGGCGGCTTGCAGTTGGCGGCGCAGGGGGAGAGGGGCGGCGCTAGGTCAGAGAGAGAGGCTAGGGTTTTTGCTTAGGTGTTCTTCTTTTTGAGCTCTGGCAGAACTCTATTTATAAGCCTCTACTTGACCTAGGTTTCCAAGACTCCTTATGGGATTTTAATTAAAGGCCCATGTCTTGCAAGCCTTCTTTTAATTAACTACTTTAATTAAAACCCAATCCATATTAATAAATTAATATTTCCTTCAATTAATTAATTAGCAATTCAATTAATTATATTAATTAATTAAATCAACTAATTAATTAATCTCCCACTTGAATTAGCACTTTGATTCATTTAATTGATTTAATTACCTTTAAAGAATTAATTCTTTTCATATCCTTTTATAACAGTCACCGTCCAATTGTAATGTGTGTGACCCTCTAGGTTCACCATCAATTGGCAGCAGGCCCACGAATTCCTCGTGATTTAATTTATGAACAATAAATTGCTCCGGTCAATTAAACAACCTTTAATTGACCACTCCTAGAATCAAATCCTCTATTGACTCAGGAGTACCCACACTTCCTGGTCGATGTCTAGCCACAAGCCCATGAAGCCCAACTTCAGGTGAATTGATATTTGTGAACATCGTCTCTCTTATAACTATCATGTACATACGGTCCTTCTATCGACTAATATTTCCGATCAAGACTTAGGGTGTGTGAATTGATCGGCAACTTTAAATTTGTCTCTGATTTAACCGTTTTTCGTCGGGTTTAGATTAAATCAATAGAGAATGGTTTTAGTGGTCAAATTAAGAGTAGATTATAGGGCTTTGTTACTTTATTCCGGATGGATCAATCTCAAGGAAGAACAATTACGTAAAGAACAATCAATAAACAAGACGATGAATATGTAAATAGTATAGCAAAAGCTTTTCTATTAATTATGTTATCAGGTTGCCAAAGTAGGTAGGCGTAAGCTCTGAATGTATGTTATATCGTGTGTAATACAATGTTTAACTAGGTATTTATATGACATTAACCCTAGTTTTACAAGGAAACATAATCCTAATAGGACTAGGCATAGCAATCCTTATGGAACTCGGACATTGCTCTTGGTCGCCGAGGATTGATAATGCAGATCGGACCTTGCAGCTCCTTAGTGATCTAGACTCCTGATCGGTCTGAATGTACAAGGACTAGTCATTCCGAACATTATAAGAAGTGCGAAATAGCCTCATCAGTACTCCCTCACTTCTTCGAGCGCATATGTAGTAGAAGCTCGTAGAAGTAGATGGTCATTACGGCTGAATTTTCTATGAATTGTGCCTCGTTAAAAACCTTATTTGGAAAAAACACTGTGGGAAAAAATCCTAAGTAAGGAAAAGAGTGCTACGCCTCATAGATAGTCGTTTTGTCGTTCCGATCTCGAACCGCTACGTGTCTCTTGAGGAAGCATTTCGAATTTTTACCATTTGGCGGGAAAGTGAGCAGCCGTGAGAAGTTCGAAACGTCTTTTCATCTCTCTTTATAAATAGGTGATCGTTGTTTCAGTCACTTTTTACTTTCTACTTCACATATTTTCGCAGTAATTTTCTTACTCGATAATTTCTTTCCCAACTTCCTTTCACTGACCTATATTTTTCGAGGATCTCAAAAATGGCCTCAGTTTCAAAGAAATCTTCTTCGTCTTTAAGGGAAAGAGTCACTCCTATTATCGAGGAGGAGGTACTCCCGAGCCCTCCGACTGAGCAGACCGGGGTGTCTGAATTCACTGTTCCGGATAAGGACACTTTTAACGTGCAAATTATATCTGATATGGACGTTGGTGCCAGGGCCAAGAAGGGCAAGGGAACGGTTCCTCAAATTTCTGAACCAATCGAGGACCTTGCTTGCGCTTGTACCGAGGAAACTTTCCACGAGGTCGTGGATAATTATGCGAAATATTTTCCGGAAGGTTCTAAGATTATTCTTCCTTCTCCTTCTGATAGGGTTACTTCCCCGCCGGAGGGTTGTCGAGCTTTTTACACTGCTCATTTCAATTACGGTTTGCGTCTTCCCTTGTCTGCCTTATTTCTTGACATTTTGAAAATATTTAGCGTATCTTTGACGCAATTAGTCCCAAATTCGGTGGCCTTTGTTGTATCTTTTTCCGTTTTGATGATAGCGAAAGGATTCCATCCTTCTTTTCATAATTTTACACAATTGTTCCGTTTTAATATTTCTAGTTCTTCCAACCGCGGATACTTTTTCGCCAGCCAGAAGACTAGTCGCTCCATCTTCGACTCCCCGGTTTCCAGCAATCCTTTCTGGAAATCTCATTTTTTCTTCGTACAACTACCTTCTCATCTTCGTTTAGCGGATGGTTCAACTGAGCCATTCTCGTGGGACCATGATTCCAAATGGATTTATGGTGGTCGCTTGGCGACTGGCGATTTTATCCCTGACGACCCTCAATTGATTAGTGAAATCCAGGGTATGCGCGCCGACAAGTACCAGAGTGCTCTTCTTATTGGCGAGGCCTTTCTTCGTAAGGCGGGATTGAGTCCTCATACTTTCCCCATTTCTTCCCCTCCTCAATCGTTGGGTAAGTATTTTGTTTCAGCATTGAATTGTTATAATTCCTTTTAACATTATGTCTAATTTTGACTTTGTTTCATTTTTAGTTCTCATGGTAGAAAATTCTCGGCGCTCTTTAAAAGGGAAGATGGTTCTGTCAAAATCTTCAAAAAAGGTAGAGAATCTTCCGATCGAACAGAGAGCGTCTAAGAAGAGAAAGTTGGATTTCGGCCATGATTCAGAGGATTTCAGAGAGGAATCTCCAGATTCATCTCAAGAAACCCCTCCAATTGCGCAGGCTCCAGTTTATCAAGGGACAGGACAGAGTTATCCTCCTTTCCAGCTTCAGACTTCCCTTGGCATTCGCGGATGTCGTAGTTGGTCTATGCCTCATCCTATTGATAATCCGGTTAAGAGAAGAAGGCATTACTATGGTCGTTCAGGTGAGGACCTTTCTCTGTTGGGCGAAGAGCATCCGAAACCAACTGTTGTTGAGATGATCGAAGATCATTTACAGGGGAAGAGAGCAGCTGGTTACCCGGAGAATGATTCTTTAATCCATGATGAGAATGAGAATACCGTTGACAATGCAACCCGTATTTTTCTTACAGGTGTTTTTACTCGAGATGTTAATAAGCTGCTTCGGAAAGATCCTTTGGAGAAGTTACAAAAGGCTTCTCTTTATGCCGAGAAGGTATTCGCTGTCAAATATGTTTCTTTGTCGACTTTTCTAATGCATTCCTTAACTCATATCTTCGTTTCTTTTATTTAGACCAAGACTTGTCTGATGTCGTACGCCTATGAAGCCGCTCTTTGGAGACAACAATGCGAGTTTTTAGATGAGAAGAACAGGGCATTGCTTCATAAGGCGAGTGGATCAGAGGCCGGTCCTTCTACGTCTTCTTCCCTTCTCCCAATTACAGACTCTCAAGTAGTGGGAACAGGCGACCCGGAAATTATAAACAAGGTTTTGGAGACTTCTCGTACCCTGGAGCAGGTTGATCGGCTGACTAGGGAGTTGGAAGATTATCAACTTTCAAGTACTACTCAGATTAGTGAGCTGGAATCTCAGGTCGCGGACCTTCAAGCCTCCTTGGAGGAGTATGATAAGGACCATCCCCTAAGCGGTCTTACAGATCGATACGGTCGAAATCACGATGAGAGAGTGATTCGTGCGTTCCTTGGTTCCCCTGTTCATACTGCCTTGGTGAATCAGATGGTCGGTCCGCTTCTTGAGAATACTTTCAAAAAGGCGATTCATCAGATGGTCGCGCTGGGATTGATCGAAGATCGTCGAGAGGAGTATTTCAAGGCGACGCATGTACGTCTGAATCGTTATGGCGATGAATATTCTCCTTCCGAGCTGCCAGATGTTATCTATCAACAACTTCCATTGGCTCACCTTGTCGAAGAGTTCGGAAAGCCGTTGCCGATTCCTCCTTCAGACATTAACCGTGAGGTCGATAATAAATATATCGATCAAGAGGAAGAGGAGGAGAATTCGGAGGCAGCTAACGAGGGAGCGAACGAAGGAGTGGCCGCTGATCAGGGAGTTCCAGATGGTGACCAATCTGGCCTTAAGAAATTACTTTGACAATAACCAACATAACTGGATTTGTAATTTTACTTTTTTATCTTCTTGTAAATAGGACGATTCATTTTCTGACAGTTATGTCTTTTCGACTTCTCCATTAATAATTATTCAGACAAGTTATTAACTTCGGCGTAATCATCATGTTCGTGTCTTTTCAAATTCTTGCGGCCGTTGATAGGTCAGTTTTTGTGTTTCGCGCCCGTTCGTGGGGTTTGTCGCGCCTTTTTACTTAGTATAAATACATAGGGTAAAATGATTACTCGTTATTTACCGCTTTTTCTTACTTTCGATAGAACATTCTCTCAAAGGAGGTCGATAAGATTTCTCGATAGTTTAAAATTCTTTTTAATTTCCAAACATGAGCAATCTTTTCGGCAACACTTCAAAGCGTCCATCCCGCGAAGGTAATAGAAATATTAGACCTAAAAGGTCTCGTACAAAGGGGCCTTCGATAGATCCACCTCGTTCATCCTTAATTAGAAGGTCGGAGATCGAGACTCCCGTTATTCCTTCTGAAGCTAGCTCTTCCCGTTGTTAGTTCAACTTTTACTCAACGGGATTTCCCTGTTTCTGGTGAGGTCGAAAGGAGGCCTTCCCCGGGTCGGGTGGACTTTGGAGATATGTCCAATATGGAACAAACCTTTACTATACCTATTTCTTCAGGTGATTCTTCTTTCGAGCATGGTCTTCATGAGCATGTTCCAGATAACTTCGTTCCTTCCACTGCTTCTACTGTCCTAGTTATTGGCGGAAGCCAAGGGAATGCTGCCGCGGGGGCAGGTGGTGGAGATTCTTTTTTGGATCCGTCCATGACACAATCTGTTCCCCAAGATTTTTCTGACTTTTTTATTTAATGATACTACTGTTGTGACTACTTCTTTTGAAGCCGGGGGGCCTTCTGGGGGTCGGACAGGCTCTAGGTCCGGTCGGCGGACCGTTATTTCCACTTCGGGCAAGGAGACTTTGATGAGTCCTAGAGAGAGGGAATCCCCTCGTATGTTAGACGACCGTTGAATTCTTGAGCAAGTTAAGGATATAATGGAGTCGGTGATTCCTCGGCCCGACCATGTTCCTCGCGACAGTGAACTGCCCGGCTCTCTTGAGCCTGATGCTTTGTCCTGGGACTTGGGCCTAAGCACTATCTTGCCTGGTGAGTTGAGGAAGCATGAAGGAACTTCTGTTGGTCCCAAGTGGTCAGATGAGGTCTAGAGGGGGGGGGGGTGAATAGACCTCTGAAAATTTTTGAACTTAAAAACTTTTCAGTCTTCTGTCAGCAGACTAAGCTGATGAAGAACAGTAAGCAGACTAGTCTGATCGTGAACAAATCTTGAACAGACGACTGACCACTCTTCTTACAGTGACTTAGCTGTTTTTCACCAAAACAGTTTTCCAAGAGTATACTTGCAGCGGATTGTTTGAAAGTGTTTTTCACAAGTAGACTAAGTTCTAGAAAGATTTTATCCCCAGTTTAAAACTCCTTATAAAATCTTTTGATTGATTCAAAGTGTTTAAAATGCAAACTTTAAAATATGCAAGAAAATTTTAAATGCAAGATAACACAAAGAATTTTTATAGTGGTTATATGGATAAAAATCCTTTAGTCCACTCTTCCAGATCACACAGATTCTGGGTTATACTATAATCACTTAGATTACAATATTTCTCCACTTACACCTAAACAACTAATGAGAAGGCTGTAAGCTCACAATAGGAATTCACAAAGAAAACCTATCCTCTAAAGTAGAATCACTCACAAAGATGGATTCTCACTTCGCACAACACTCAGCTATTACAAAATCACTCAGATAATGTTTTTCTGATTTCTTCAACTGGGTTTCTGTCAATAGATGACTTCCACCAGACGAGTGAGCTGTTCGAGCTTTTGAGACTTAGAGAAATTCTGCTTCAAAATTTCGATCTCTGATTGTTGTTGTGTATATGCTCGATTGAAATTCAGCTCTATTTATACATGGAGATGAAAATATGACCGTTGAAGGCAAGTCACAAATCAAATCCATTCTTCAGCTCTTTTGAAACGGCTCTCTGCAGCAAACCGTACAGTGTACAGTACTTTTCTGTCCATTGCATTTAATGCTGCATTTAATGCACTCTGCTGATCCGAGGATATCTTCAATCATTTGCCATTACTACCCTTCTCTTCCAGCATTTATTACACCAAGTGCATTTATTACCGTTGGACTAATCTCTTGATCTCTTCCACTCTGCTGATCAAAACGACTATGCTGATAGATACTCTGCTGATCAAATACTGAACTAATCTGATTTGACTCGGCTGATGATCTACCCTTCTGTTCGCTGTTTCAGCAAGAGATCACTAGTCTTCTGAGCTTTGAACTTTGAACTCTTCTGATGTCTTCTTTTACTTGTTCAAAATTCTACCAAGGGAACTAAGCTTTCCATACTTAGCTGATTATGATGTTTTGGAAATCATCAAAACCTTCCCTTAAAAACTGACTTCTTTCATCTTCATCTTCATCCAACAATTTCCCCCTTTTTGATGATGACAAAACTCCAGCTAAGTACCTGTACCTAAACTAAAGTTTTGATCCTCAAAAATTTCTGAGATAGAAATGATATGTTGGAGTCAAACTTGCAATTTTATAGATATTGAATTGATTACATTTTACAAGTTTTGAAGAGTAAAAGATGCAAAGTAAAAGATTACAAGGTTTTTAAGATAAAGGAATCTAGTCTAAACTAGTCTTCTTTCTTCTTTTCTTCTTCTGCTTCCTTGTCTTCTTTTTCAGACTCTTCATCAGATAACTTAGAAGTCTCAGCTTCCAAGTTTTTAAAGAATCTTTTACTCAACAGCTCTAGCTTCTTTTTCTTGACATCTGGATCAAGCTGTTCTTCAGCTGAATCTTTGGCGGCAGCTATTTCCTTATCAGATTTGGATTTTGCTTCAGATCCTTCAAGTTCAGCTTGCTCTTCTTCTGTAATTTTCTCATCTGTTGGTCTGCTTGATTCTCCCATGTCTCTTTCAGTCTCACCAGCAGATTCTTCTAACACTTCAGTTTCTTCAGCATTTTGATTTCCTTCTTCCCTTTGGAAATCAACCCTTTGCTGTCCAAATATCCTTTCTTCCCCCTTTTTGTCATCATCAGCAGGGATAGGTGGATATTGTGGCACAACTGGTGTGATTAGAAGTGAATCACAGAGAAGCTTGATGTTCTCTTCCATAGCATTAATCTGAGCTTGTTGTTTAAGTTGATTGGCCTTAACATTTTTGACTTCTTTGAGCAAGTCTTCTCCTTGATCACCCAACTGAATTTGAGTTCCCAAAATCCAATTAGATGAAGCAGTGAAGTCTTTCATCATGTTGCCCATGACTTCATCTTCTGCTTGGAGAGCCAATTCAACAGTTTGTTCTATCTGCTTCCAACCTTCAGTAGTGCTCTGAGTCCTTCTCCTAAGTATATCTATATCTTGGCAGATGGATTTAACATTGTGAGCAGTGTCTTCTATTATATCAGATGGGACTGCAGCAGCTTTCTGATCTGGTTGTTTAACAACAGCTATTACTTCTGCAGCTAATTCTTTCTTTATATCCTTCAGAGAATTGGTGATCATTTGTTGGATGGAGTCCAACAGATTTGTCTGAACACCAAGAGAGGTTGAAGGTATATCTGAAGTAGCAGCAGGTGTATCTTTCATAAGTTGCTCTGTTAGCTGAGTTGTCAATGCAAGAGATTGATCTGCTGATTCACCAGCAAGGCTTGGAGTGCTTTCCTTCTCCTTAGCTTGATCATCCTCCTCAGCAGCAACTTCTTTATCTTTGTTCTGATCTGCTGGAATTTCTTCTTCCTTCTTTGAATCATCAGCAGCATCAGACTTATCACCCTGTGCAGTGTTCTGATCAGATGGGTCTGAAGTACCCTCTATTTGCTCTGGTTGATCAGATGACTTTTCTTTTTCCTTAACAGCAGGGGCTATAATCTTCTTGACAGTCTCAACTGTCCTCATCAATCCTTCATTGTCCACAGCTGACCTGTTAGAAATCCAAGTAAAATTATCAAGTGGAATAAAGGTGGATGAAGGTTCCTCAGGCAGCTCCTCATAAGGTTTGATGTTTGGACCATAGACAATGTGTTTGATGTTTGGAAGTGGGACTAGTGAGCTTGGTTGTCCACTCAACTTCCTTGATTTCTTTGCCCAAAGCTCCATTGCTTGAGCAATAGCCAGCTTTATAGATCTTTCTTTCAGGTCTACTGAATCATCATAGTCCTCAGCAATGGACTCAAAGATCTTCTTGGCTTCAGCTTTAACTAAGTGACTTATTCTCATTCTCAACCTGTCCAGAAAGAATTCTGAATCAAGTGCTTGAATAAGAGAACCCGTCTCAAGCCACTTCAGTACCCATGCTTCTTCAGCAGCAAAGGCTTTCCATTTGGTCATTTCAGCTGGACTCTTTGTCAGTCTGAATTCCCTCCACCTGTTGTATCTGATCTTCTCATTTGTGAACTGTGTCAGGCGGTTGACCCTTTCATTTTCAGCATCAAGCCTTTTTAGGAATTTTTCAAAGATGGCAGGATCTTCCCCGACAATCTCTAAAGACAATCTAATTTCTTCTCTCCTCTTTGGCTTTGTCTTAGGTGCAGGCATAGCTGGTATTGGTTTGTTTGGATCCCTTGGTTCACCAATAGCTATCCCACCAGTATGCTGATGTCCATGAGCATCCTTGGTGCTTGCTTCAATAGCAGCTTCCAACTCTGCTGCCTCAAGAGCGTCTCTCTGCTCCTGAGTCATTTTGCTGGCTTCATCTTCCAGCCTCTTTAATTCTAGGCTTTTCAGCCTATCCTCTTCTGCTTTCTCTGCAGCCTTCCTTAGCTTTTCAGCATCATCTTGTCTTTTCTTCTCTGCAGCAGTCAGATAAGTAGCAATTTTGCCAGTCCTTCTTCTCCTTGTTTCAGGACTTTCAATTGCTTGAAGAGGGATTGCAGCAACTGGAGTAGGATGCAACAAAGGTGCATCTCCTTCATGTGTTGTACTTATCTGCTGTGCTCCTTTAACTTCAGCAGATGGTACAGCAGATGAGTCTTCTGTTGATCCTCCAGCTTCAGAAACAACTTCATCTTCAGCAGCAGCAACTTTAGCAGCTTCAACAGCAGGCTCTTTAATTGTCAGTGGTCTTTCTGCTTCTGTTGTTTCTCTAACAGTTGCAACAGGTTCTTCAGAGAAAGTGACCTTTCTCTTAACCTTTGACTTTGCAATCTTTTTGACAATGGGGTTGGCAGTAGGAGGTCCCCTTGCCTCACTCTTTGTTCTCATCCTCTTCAATCTTTGAAGAGGAATTTCTTCCTCAGATTCTGTTCTCTCAGGAGAGGAAGCAGTACTCATCTGCTCAATCTCCTTTGTAAAGTCTTCAATTTCCTTTTCAGGAACTTCATCTTCAGGAGGTGCTGAAACAGTCTCATCAGCAGACTGTGTTGTTGGCTCAGCAGACTGACTAGTCTGACCTTCCTTCTTGCTCTTCTTAGAAGGAGTCTTTTTCGATTTTGCAGCAGCCTTCCTCTTTGGAGCAGCCACTAACTGTCTCACTGGTTCATAGAGTTTGAACTCTTTGCTACCATGGGTTTGCTTTCCACCTCCCATAGGGCATTGTAGGGATGCAAACAAATTGCTCAATAAAATGGCATGTGAAGGCCTTTTGTCACTCAGCAGCTCATACACATGATCTGCCCAGTTAACCTTAAACCCATAATAGATACACACCATTGTGTAGTATCTTTTCCTTGGCAACCCATCCAAAGAACCCGTAGCACAATCCAGAACTTTTGCTATGATATCAGCAAATCTCTGGTATTCATCCTTCAGCTGGGTCTTCATCAAAGTCCCAGTCATCTGTTCTCCTTTCTTAGCACAAATTGCCCAGAACTCCTCTTCCTTTTCTGACCCTAACGAGGTCACATCTCCTCCCTTGTCTGATAGTTTATAGATCTCACTGAGAACAGCAGCCGAGATCGCAATCTTCTTTCCACCTATTTCAGCAGACATGATCGTGTCATTCTTAGAGAATTTCCTGGTTGTATAGAAGTGCTCAACATCTTCTAAGTAGACTCTTTCTTCGTGAGCCTCCAAAACAGGAACTAACGAAGCTTCCTTAATCTTTTCCAGTAACGAGCGCATCAGATCAGTGCCCGAAAAATGGAATTTGCTGTAGTTGAAGTACCTTCCTTCGATAATCTTCTCCATTTCTGAAATTTTGAGAGTAGAAATCTACAAAGATGCAGTTAACTTTTTTCGCAACAGAAGGGTTTTAGAGTTAGAGAGTTTTGAGAGTATTTGGGTGCGTAAGACGACTTGTACTGTTTAGATCGGATTTTATAGGTTTCCTTTTGATTAGGTTTCCGTGATTTATCAGAACCGTTGATCTAATCTGACAGTTTTTAATCGTATGGACAGGAGAGACGGATTTCAATTTTATTATTTTATTGTCAGATGGGCGGGAAACTCTATCGACACTAATCTGTTACTTATAAAAGCGCGTTTCTAAAGATACGTTTTATGACCATGCTTATATAAGATATCAGATGAGTAGAGTTTAACTTATCTGACAGACGAGTGATCTGTTATCTGATATTACTAGAGAATGCCAATAGCTAGTAATCTTCCTCTGCTGTTTGTCAATCCAGCAAGATAAAATAATCTTCAATCTTCAAGAATTAAGAACACGTCTTCTTGATAATCTTAACTTCAACTAACTGACATTAACAGATTTCATCTTTTAGAGCAGAAGTACCGCTAGTCTTACACGTTCCCCCTGTCTTTAAGAATTCATGAGTTAACTAGTCTGTTGAAGGTTAATCCTTGAATAAAATAACTGATGACTAAGCTGTTGAACTCCAGTCTTCTGATGAGTTCCCCCTCAGCTTATGCATCCAAATTAAGTAGTCCTAACTCAGCTCTTAGAGTTGAGAACCTTGCTTCAGTTAGAGGTTTGGTGAAGATATCAGCAATCTGATTATCAGTATGAACATACTCAATCAAAACATTGCCTTTTTCCACATGATCTCTAATGAAATGATGTTTGATCTTGATGGGGGCTATTTCGCACCCTACATACTGATCAGATCGAACAGAGATTATAAGACCGGTTCGACCAATTACAAAGGATCGGGATCTTCTTACTGACCCAGCCTGATGCCGCTCGCTCCGAGTAAAGATTACACTCCGGACCCAGGAAGGATAGGTTGGGCCGAGTCCAACTAGGACTATGATTCCTTGTAATACTAGGTTTAGCATAATATAAATACCTAGTTATTCGTTGTATAAGAGGACTACGAATTCTCTTAATTCTGAGAATACACAAGAATACATTGATAACAATAGAACTCAATAATATCCATTATTATTGCAGAACTTTACCTCCATATCATTGCGTTCTTAATTTCGTTAATGGTTTTACTTCTTGCCTTTGATTATTGCTTTTCTTTGTAAACGATCCATCCAGAATAAAGTAACAGAACCCAATATACTGAATAATTCAATATCCAAACCCCCGATATCACAAATTCACTGATATTAAATTAACCCGACGAAAAACGGTTAAATCAGTTGGCGCCCACCGTGGGGCTAGGTTAATTATTCGATCGACATATGGCTCGCCCAAGGAAAAGCGCTCGTATCGGAGCAAGAAGTAACACAACCACCGGTCATGACACATCTGAAGATCCACAGGAGAACGACAATAATAACGTTCCCAACACCGACGAGAATTTACAGAATACCCATCCCCGAGATCATGAACCCCTAGGAGGTCCTCCCGGCACGATACAGGAAGAGCCGGAAGTCCCCGAGATCCCTGCTCCTCTCCCGGGTGCTCAGGAGAAATTACGACAAATAGCGATGCTCTTTAAATCACTCTCCCCGGAAGAATTACTTGTGCTTGATCAAATTCCGCAAAACCCTAGGGCTGCCAGGACAATTCCTGCTCGGAGAACGCCCGGACAAAACGATCATGTATCTCAACAAGCTGATAGCCCACCAAGCGAGCACCGCTCGCTACACAGTCCACAACAGGACAATTCGAAACCCTCCGACAACAATCCTCGAAGGAAACGAGGTCACAGAAAAACCCCGGCGAGGCGCAGTAGATCCAGGGAACGAACAATTATCCCTATTGAGGATGATATAGATGATACAATCCCTGATCGACCACGAACGGCTCGACTGACGGAAAGAGAAATTGAAAGGATGGTGCAGGACCGACTTGAACAACGCTTACGGTCTATTCAAAATCCATGGGCCCGAACCACGGAACTCCAGGAAAGCCTTGCAGCCTGTTCTCCCTTCTGCAGGGAAATAAAAGAGGCACAATCGATCGGACAAGTCCCGGGCAGACTACCTCGCTACGATGGAACCACTGACCCGGATGATTATATTTTTAGCTTTACGAACATTATGAATCTATATGCCCACTCCGCCGAATACACCGCCAAGCTAATGGTGACAACATTCGAAGGACTCGCGTTGGATTGGTTTGCCAAACAGCCGGCCAATTCCATATTCAGTTTCCGAGAATTATGCAATAAACTAACACAGCAATTTGCCAGTCTGAAGAGACAAAAACTGCGTTATGGAAGGATTGACAGAAAAACCATCACCGACTTGCCCTTCACTAACTAGCAGGGCAGTAGAAGTAGAAAAAGGAAGGGAACTAACAAAATCCCCTCCATGAGATCCATACTCGTAAGAAGAAAAACCTGAAGAAACAGGTATGTCGTAAACCGGTTCCATGTTGGATGGGTCTCCGAAAGCTAATCGACCTGGGGAAGACCTATTACCTCCCGCGGGGGTAGAAGAAAAGTTTGGTTGGAGGAGCGACGAACTAACTTCTGATAAAGGTTGGGACGTGGTAATAGGAGTATCGATCATCGAGCTACTAACTGAGGACGAACGAGGAGGCTCCATCGAAGGCCCTTCTCTTCGAAATTTCTTCGATCTATTATCCCTAGCGCCCTCACGAGAAGGTCGCTTCGAAGTATTACCGAAAAGGTTACTCATGATCGGATTACGGAAAAATATAAATTAATATCGAGGAAGTTTATCGACTAGCTCAAGAAAGAGTATTATGTTAAGAGAGGAGTATAGCAGTAAAAAAGACAAGTCAAATTTTACCTCTCGTATTTATACTGCACGAAAAGACGCGACTAGCCCGAAGAAAGGGCGCGAAACAGGAAAACTGACCTTGGAGCAAACGCTAGAATTTGAAAAGACACATACATAATGATTACGGCAAATTAAATGACTTGTCTGAATCATTACAGCGAATGTGAAAGGACACGACTGTCTGAATAAGAAACGTTTAGTGTACAAAGTAGGGAAAGCTAAGCTACAATTTAACCTACAAGCGGATAATTACAAAGATTATTTCAAAAATAAATCACTACTTTAAGAAGCCTGGTCGCTATCCGAAATCTTCTGCTCACTATTGACGACCTCAGTCATGCCTATATCGTCTTCGTCTTCTTCTTCATCTACTGGATCGATGAAAGTATTATCGAGCTCATCGTTAACATCAGAAGGAGGAATCGGCAATGGATTTCCAAATTCCTCGACAAGATGAGCCAGAGGAAAACCTTGATATTCGACATCTGGAACCTCAGAAGAAGAATAAAGCTCGCCATAACGGTTCAACCGGATATGAGCTGCCTTAAAATACTCCTTCCGACGATCCTCGATCATCTCCAAAGCGACCAGTTGATGAATCGATTTTTTAAAGGTATTCTCAAGAAGAGGACCGACCATCCGGTACACCAACGCCATATGAACAGGAGAGTTGAGGAATTCTCGAACTACTTGTTCGTCGGATTTCCTAACATATCGATCTCTTTGCCTAAGTGGGACGTCGTTTTCATAGTCCTCTAAAGAAGCTTCAAGGCTTGACACTTGAGATTCAAGCTCACTAATCCGAGTCGTGCTCTGCAACTGCAATTCTTCTAATTTTCTTGCCATTTGATTGGTTTGTTCCTGAGCGCGAGAAACCTCTATCGCTCTATCTAACATTTCTTGGTCTTCGGTCCCGGCAGCACGAGTCTCTACGACAGGAATAGAGGAAGATGTTGAGGGACCAACTTCTGAACCAGAAGACTTGTGAAGTAAAGCTTTATACTTCTCTTCAAGGAAATCGCACTGTTGTTTCCAAAGAGAATTTTCATAGGCGTATGATGTCAGACAGGTGTTGACCTGAAATAACGAAAGGGTCAGAAAGAAACAAGTTAGCAAGTTGAGAAAATCTTAAAAGATCACTTCATCAAAATAATAGAAAGAAAAAGGATCTCACCTTTTCAGTATAGAGAGAAGCTCGCTGGAATTTCTCCAAAGGATCCTTATGAAGAAGCTTATTAAGATCGCGAGTATGAACGCCAGATAAAAGAATACGGGTCGCCTTATCGACCGCATTCTCGTTATTATCATGAATAAGAGAATCCTTCTCGGAATAACCAGCGGCCCTCCTTCCCTCTAAATGATCCTCGATCATTTCGACCAGAGTAGGATTTGGATGTTTATCCCCGAGTAAAGAAAGGTCGTCACCAGAACGTCCATAGTAACTCCTCTTTCTATCAACTGGATTATTAGTGGGATGAGGCATCGACCAGCTACGACATCCTCGAATACCCAAAGATGTTCTAAGATGAAGCGGAGGATAACCGGATCCCATGCCCTGACGAATAGGGGACTCGCGTGGAGAATCCGGAGATTCCTCTCTATTCTCCTCGGATTCGTGACCCAATTCCAATTTCCTCTTTCGAGACGCCCTCTGCTCGATAGGATTATTCTCCACTGACTTGGAAGATTTCGACAGCACCATTTTTCCCTTCGAAGAGTGTCGGGAGCTTTCTACCATATGAGCTGAGAAAGAAACAAAATAAAGTTAGTTTCTCCATATAAAAAGTATAGTGACAATACTAAAGATCAAATAAAATGCTAACCTAGAGGCTCAGATGATGAACTGATGGGAAAATTATGGACGCTTAACCCTGCTTTACGAAGAAAAGATTCCCCAATCAGAAGAGCGCTTTGATATTTGTTTGTACGCATCTCGGGAATCTCAGTGATAAACTGTACATCGTCAGGAACAAGTTCACCAGTCGGTGAGCGACCTCCGGGAATCCACCTGGAACCATGATCCCACGAGAAAGGCGTGATCGAACCATCCGCCAAACGGAGATTAGGCGGAGGACGAACAAAGAAGAAATGAGATTTCCAAGAAGGATTACTAGAAACCGGAGCATCAAAGATTGCTCGGCTGGGCCGCTGACTAGCGAAGAAGTATCCACGGTTTGAAGAACTGGAAATATTAAAACGAAAAAGTTGCGTAAAATTACGGAAAGAAGGTTTAAATCCCTTTGCAATCATCAGAACGGAAAAACAAACCACAAAAGCAACAGAATTTGGAACCAGTTGTGTCAAGCACACGCTGAAAGTTTTTAGAACTTCCAGAAAAAGGGGAGATAAAGGAAGACGCAGTCCGCTATTAAAGTGAGCCGTGTAAAAGGCTCGACAACCCTCCGGTGGAGAAGTGACCCTATCAGTAGGGGATGGAAGAATCATTTCAGAACCTTCCGGAAAATATTTGGTATAGTTATTCACGACTTCAGGGAACGTTTCCTCTGTATATGCGCAAGCTACATCCTCAATTGGTTCAGAAATCTGAGGAACAGTACCTTTGCCCTTTTTGGCTCGGGCGGCTACATCCGCATCGGAAAGGATTCGTACCTTGTAAGTATCTTCTACAGGGATAACAAGGTCAGATACCGTAGTCTGTTCACCCAGAGGATTAGAATGTAACTCCTCCTCGTTATCGGGGGCAATGATCTCTCTAGGAGAAGAAGAAGATCTTCTAACGGAAGCCATCTATATTCTAGTTCTCGGAAGAAGAAGGTCGATGAAAGGAAAATTTTATACGACGAACGACCAAACTAGAAAATGACTGCGATCTAAAAGCAAATATAAAAGAGAAATGGCAAACTCGAAAGTCACCTATTTATAAGGAAATGAGAAAAGACGTTTCGAACTTATCACAGCTACTCAAATTCCCGCCAAAAACGGAAGGATACAAAAAGCCTCCTGAATAGACGCGTGGCGATCCACGATTAGACAGAAGAAACGACTATCTATGATATGTAGCACTCTTTTCCTTACTTAAGATTTTTTCCCACTGGGTTTTTTCTTAAGTAAGGTTTTTAACGAGGCTCCGTTCATAGAAAAGAAACAGTCGATCAGATTTATCTACTTCTACGAGCTCCTATTATCTATACGCTCGAAGAAGTGAGGGAGTACTGATGGGGGCTATTTCGCACCCTACATACTGATCAGATCGAACAGAGATTATAAGACCGGTTCGACCAATTACAAAGGATCGGGATCTTCTTACTGACCCAGCCTGATGCCGCTCGCTCCGAGTAAAGATTACACTCCGGACCCAGGAAGGATAGGTTGGGCCGAGTCCAACTAGGACTATGATTCCTTGTAATACTAGGTTTAGCATAATATAAATACCTAGTTATTCGTTGTATAAGAGGACTACGAATTCTCTTAATTCTGAGAATACACAAGAATACATTGATAACAATAGAACTCAATAATATCCATTATTATTGCAGAACTTTACCTCCATATCATTGCGTTCTTAATTTCGTTAATGGTTTTACTTCTTGCCTTTGATTATTGCTTTTCTTTGTAAACGATCCATCCAGAATAAAGTAACAGAACCCAATATACTGAATAATTCAATATCCAAACCCCCGATATCACAAATTCACTGATATTAAATTAACCCGACGAAAAACGGTTAAATCAGATCTCAATGTGCTTAGTCCTTGAATGACTTGTAGTGTTCTGAGTAAGTGAGATTGCACTTGTATTGTCACAGTAGATTGGAATTCCACTGATCTTGATGTTGTAGTCTTCTAGTTGATGCTTCAACCAAAGTATCTGTGCACAGCAAGCTCCAGCAGCTATATATTCAGCTTCAGCAGTAGATATAGAAACTGAGTTTTGCTTCTTACTCATCCATGAGATCAGACGACTACCTAAGAATTGACAGGCACCTGTTGTGCTCTTTCTGTCAATCTTGCAGCCAGCAAGGTCTGAATCTGAATAACCAATAAGTTCAAATCCAGGTTCTCTAGGATACCACAATCCCAATTCTTGAGTGCCTTTAACATATTTCAATATTCTCTTGGCAGCTAAGAGATGAGATTCTTTGGGGTTTGATTGAAATCTTGCACAGACTCCAACTGAGTACATTATGTCAGGTCTGCTTGCTGTTAGATACAACAATGAACTAATAATGCCTCTATATTTGGTTATGTCCACTGATTTGCCATCTTCATCTTTATCCAAACGAAGACTTGTAGACATAGGAATGGTAGCTGTTGAGCTAGTTTCCATACCAAATTTCTTGAACAGATCTCTTGTGTACTTTGCTTGGCTGATGAATATCCCATCAGGCAACTGTCTAACTTGCAATCCAAGAAAGTAATTAAGTTCACCCATCATGCTCATTTCAAACTTATTCTGCATCAGCTTGGAGAACTTATCACACATCTGTTGGTTAGTTGAACCAAAAATAATATCGTCCACATATATTTGCACAAGTAATATATGATTTTCCCATTCAATTGTAAACAAGGTTTTATCTACCTTACCTTTTCGAAATCCTTTGATTAAAAGAAAATCAGATAGGGTATCATACCATGCTCTTGGAGCCTGTTTTAGTCCATATAAGGCTTTCTTCAGACGATATACTTTGTCCTCTTCTTGATAGACTTCAAATCCCGGAGGTTGTTCAACATACACTTCTTCTTGCAATTCTCCATTGAGAAAAGCAGACTTCACATCCATCTGATAGACAGTGAAGTTCTTGTAAGCAGCATAGGCTAGAAACAGTCTGATTGCTTCAAGTCTTGCTACTGGTGCAAAAGTTTCATCAAAGTCAATTCCTTCTTCTTGACAATATCCTTTGGCCACTAGTCTTGCTTTGTTTCTGGTGACAACACCATCTTCATTCATCTTATTTCTGAATACCCACTTAGTGCCAATTACTCTTTGATGACTTGGTCTAGGAACTAAGTACCAGACTTCATTCCTTTCAAATTGATTCAACTCTTCTTGCATAGCTTCTATCCAGAAGGAATCATTGAGAGCTTCTTCAATTTGCTTGGGCTCTATTTGAGATAGAAAAGTGACAAACATGGCATCCTGTGCAGCAGCTCTTCTTGTTTTCACTCTATCTAAAGGATCACCAATTACTAACTCAGGAGGGTGATTCTTGAGCCATCTGAGATCAGGTTGTAGATCAGGATGTTGTCCTCTGTCTTGATCTTGCAACACTACTGTTGGAGTTCCAGTAGTAGTCTGTTGAACATTTGCAGTCTGTTGAACAGTCTCTGGTCTGTCAGCTGTTTGCAACTCGTCTGTTAGACAATCAGCACTGTGATTTTGAACAGCACTTGAGTTAGCAGCTGAACTTAGATTAGGTAGTATGATGGGAACATATTCTTCATTTCTTCCAATGTCTAACTTCTGTAAATCAGCAGACAGATCTTGATTAATACTTTGACTCTTTTCAGAAGATTGACTTGGCTCATCAAATAACAGATCTTCCAATGTTCGCCTTGTTCAATCGCTCGTCAAGATGTGCGAGCAGGTAATTATATTTCTGACTGTATTTCTTGCTGTTATTTTGATTGCTTCGTTACATAAAACCTTTTTTCTTTTCAGGCCAAGTATTTTGCGCTGCAGCTGGGTGTGCAAAATGACAATCTGTGGCTCAGCAAGGAGAGCCATAAGCAACACTTGGACTCAGAGATCGCGAAGGTCGAGGGACAGACCCTCCGACTTAGGCTTCTCAATGATGATTTGGAGAAATTGCGGGAAGAGAAATCTGTTCTTGAGAAGGGGAGGAATGACTTGGTCCAGGCTAACGCCCTTGCAGAGGAGTCTCATCGGCAAGCATATGATCAAGGTTATGAAGCCGGTGATCTGAAACGTCAGGAGGAGTTGATGGCGTTTGTGGGTAATGCGACTCCTCGGAGGGGTGTTTTTGCTAGTCGGCCCGGTGATGGCAACCCATCTCAGTGACCTGTTCAGACCTAGCTGTTATAGTTAGAATGTTTCCCCTTTTTTTTTAGACTAAGTAGGCCCCAACCTTGATGTGGTTGTCGAGCCTGTATATTTTGTATGTAAAACAAAATTAATGACAACGACGATCTGTTTTGATCGGTTTCATGCCTTGATTGAGTTCAGTCAATTTTATCGTTATAAATAAGTATAACTTTTCTAAATAAGCAGGATAATTTAGCCGAGTTATCTGACATTAATTTCCTGGGAGATTGGCTTTCGTTTGAAAAAGTAGCTTGTTCTGGCCGATCAGTCCTGAATAGCTGAACGATGTATTGCTTTCTTTGCAAATCAAAATTTTGATCAAGTATAAGTATGATGATCGATCTAGCATGGTCCCTTAGGTTATTTCTGAAGTCACTTTAGACATTAGAATGTTGACTGTAGGGCATCCATGTAAACAATCTATTGAAGAATTGTGAAGTACGTTTATCGCTCTTGTCGATAATCGATCGATGCTTTGTAAATTTGTCCATTTGTCATAGATATCTTATATAAGGACGTTGTCATTTCCTCTGTTGAGGCATTGCTTTTCTTGTTATAGGTCCAAGCTCGTAGAAAGAATATCGTTCTAATCATCTTCTTAAAATCCATGTTTCTTTGCACTGATTGTGAGTTCCATGTTCCTCAAATAAAGCAACCATTGTATCAACATGTCAATTCTTTGATATGGGAGGAATTGGAAAATGTAGAATCATTAGTTAGATCCAGCTTGTTCAGACCTCCTTAAGCAATTCTTTGGAATGTTAGGCAGTGACGATTTTGTATGCTGGAATGTTGACGATTATTCCTCTAATTTTTGTGTCATATTTCTTGGATTCCAGCGGAGGTCTAATATAGTTAACCAATAATCTTCCATGTGATATATATGAGGCAGTGACGGCCTCGTATGCCGGAGTATGAGGTCTTATACCTCTAATACCTGTCATAATGGTGTAAACTTATATTTCTGTGTCGAGGATCTGTTGCTCTTTATCAAGCGACTAGCATTTGTAAGTGTGCAAGCTATTTCAGTCTGGAGTTCTTTAGATCCGCTTTATTTTTGTGTTGATCGCTTCGATCTTGATTTTCTTTTACAATCGAATAGTCTTTTTCGACCATAGAGGAGCCGTTCCAACTTACTCGCATTAATTACGGGCAGTTAAAAGGTTGCATTTTCATCCCTTGATCAGGGCTCTATCTAACCGTAGGATTAACTTCACGCTTTCCCTATAAATAGAGATTCAGTTTCATTCCATATCTATTCATATCGTACGAAATTAAGATATCATATTCTTTGGGCTTCATTTTGCCTAGTGATCCCATATCCTGCAAAAAGTCTCATTATCACGAATTGATATCATATAATAACTCAAATATCATTTGCCTTGTACTGACAGGTCCCATTGATGCCCTACCTTGTACTGACGGGTCCCATGAGGCCTCAGCCTTAGTCTTCACAGGTTTGAGGTCCGTGGTTTCTGTTTGCACATGGAGGGTTCATATTTACCAGGCACCGCTGCTTTTCGATGTTACCTCCGGAGTGATAGACCGCCGGGGTGTGCTGGTAAATTTTTACTTTTTCTACGGTCCTGAAGAGATGCTGCTTTAGAGTAAAAATCAACCCCCTTATAGAAGCAGTATCTCGTTCTGGGCGAGTGGCCGTTATCGGGCATCTGGCCGGTAATGGTAATTTCGCCTGGAAGAACATTCGATCTTCAGAGTCTGACCATCGAACCAAAGAAGTCGACCATCCTGAGCAGCATGCTTCTTAGGTGGTCAATTCCGATCATCGAGGTACCAGGGAGGAGATTGATGTTTCCTTGGACATTGTCGTGAAGATCGCCGATCCATAGAATAGGATTATTTTATCTAAATAGTTGTAGCGATGTGTAGAAAGTTCTTTGTACTCTGATCGAAACTTCGTATGTAATTTGATACATGTTCTCAGAACTCAGATGAATAAAACTTTAGCAGTATTACCTTAATATTTCTTGCTTGTTGATTTCTTCTCAACCTGTTCTTATTTATCGTTGATATCAAGGAGCGATGGCTTTTGCTTGATTTATACTCAATTCCTTTAAGTTTTCTTTTACCAAACCATTCGGCTTGTAACTTATTTTGATAATTTATTGTGGAGATCGAGGAGTGTTCATCGAGCGGATCAATTTATACTTAACTCTTTTTAAGACTTAGGTTATTATACCAAAACCTCTTTTGATCGTTAGATCGAGGAGCGTTTATTGAGCGGATCAATTTATACTCAACTCGTGATTCTTTAGATCGAGGAGCGTTTATTGAGCGAATCAATTTTACTCAACTCTTTTTAAGACTTAGGTTTTATATCAAACCCTTTTTTATGGAGGTCGAGGAGTGTTTATTGAGCGAATCAATTTTACTTAACTCGTTTTAAAACTTAGGTTTATTAACCTTTTTTATCGTCGTTTATGGAGGTCGAGGAGCGTTTATCGAGCGGATCGATTTATACTCAACTCGTTTTTAAGTCTTAGGTTTATTAACCTTTTTTATGGAGGTCGAGGAGTGTTTATTGAGCGAATCAATTTTACTCAACTCGTTTTAAGGCTTAGGTTAATTAGCCTTTTTTATCGTCGTTTATGGAGATCGAGGAGCGTTTATCGAGCGGATCGATTTATACTCAACTCGTTTTTGAGACTTAGGTTTATTAACCCCCTTTTTTTTATGGAGGTCGAGGAGTGTTTATTGAGCGAATCAATTTTACTCAATTCGTTCTAAGGCTTAGGTTTATTAGCCTTTTTTATCGTCGTTTATGGAGATCGAGGAGCGTTTATCGAGCGGATCGATTTATTCTCAACTCGTTTTTGTCGTCGTTGTCATGGAGGTCGAGGAGTGTTTATTGAGCGAATCAATTTTACTCAACTCGATTAAGTCTTTGGCGCTAATTCATGTGAATCCTTGATTCGTAATTATTGATAAAAGTGTTGAGAATGAATCTCAGGCCAAGGCCTATATTACAATGGAAAATACGAGAAAGAAAATAAAATAAACAAAATTTAAAAGAAACTAACAAGGATGATTTCTAGGATTTCTTTTCCATAGTATCTCCTTAGGTTGACTGCATTATCCAAGTGTGCAATTTTGTATGCACCTTTCTTTCCTACGTTAATGACAACGTATGGTCCATCCCAATTCTGTTGTAATTTTCCTACATGCTTGGACACCTCTACTTTTTTCAGCACCAAGTCCCCCTCTTTGAAGGTTCGTATGCGTACCTTTTGATTGTAAGCCTTCTCCATGTTTGATTTAGTGACCTGCAATCGTACAACTGCTTTTTCTCTTAAGGCTTCTGCCATGTCTACCTCGTTCTCTCTTGTTTTCTCATTTTCCTTGTCATCATACATTTCAGTTCTTGTCGTCGGAATTAGTGTTTCGACCGGAATTACTGCTTCCGAGCCATATACTAGACTGAATGGGGTTTCCCCGGTTGAAGTTCTGACTGTCGTTCGATTAGGCCAAAGTACTCCGGGGAGTTCATCTAGCTATTTTCCTTTGGCTGCCCCTAGTCTTTTCTCCAAAGACTTTATTATTTCTCGGTTCGCTACTTCAGTTTGTCTGTTCGCTCTTGGATGTCCAACTGAAGTAAAGTTTTGCTGAATTCCCATTTTGGTACACCATTCCATTACTTGTTTCCCTGCGAATTGTGTTCCGTTATCAGGGATCAGGATTCTCGGGATGCCAAATCTACATACTATGAATTTCCATAGGAAGTTGATCACTTGGAATTGAGTTATTCAAGCAAGTGCGACGCACTCTATCCATTTACTGAAATACTCGACAGCGACTAGAACATATGCTTTTTTAGATCTGGCTGCAGGGAAGGGTCCGACGATGTCCATCCCCCATTGATCGAATGGCCAGCATACCGGTATTGAGTGCATGTTTTCAGCTGGTTGATGACTTATATTAACATGAACTTGGCAATGATGACATTTTTGAACATATTGTATGGCATCATTGTTAATGGTAGGCCAATAATAGCCAGTTCTAAGGCATTTTAAGGCTAAGGCCCTTGCTCCACTGTGATTTTCTGCTTCTCCTTCATGTACCTCTCGAAGGACATGGTTGGTTTGAGATTCAGAGACACATTTTAGAAGAATTCCTGATACCGATCTTCAATAAAGTTTTTCTTTTAACAATGTGTATTTTGGAGCTTGATATTTTATTTTCCGAGCTTTGTTTGGATTAAGCGGTAATTTTCCTTCTCGAAGATAGTCTATCATCGGAGTCATCCAGTTTCTTTCAAGTTCTTCGATTTCCATAATCTCAGCAACTGGTGTCTCGTCGATATCAATTGCCGGTGTATTGGAAATTAACCAGTTGATTACTCTTTCTGTTTTACCGTCATGATACCCCATAAATCTAGAAAGTTGATCGGCCCATTTATTTTCCGATCGTGGAACGTTCTGTATCTCAATTTTTTTGAATTTCTCAGCCAATTCCTTTACTTTGGCGATGTATTTGACCATGTTAAATTCCTTTGCCTCGTATAGGCCTTCTATTTGTCTTTGTACTAACTCTGAATCGGTTAGTACTTTGAGACTCTTTATATTGGCCTTAACCGCCATTTCCATTCCTGCGATTAGCGCTTCATATTCTGCTTCGTTGATTGTTACTACGAAGTCCAATGTTATTGCATAATTGATATCCTCCTCATTTGGTCCGGTAAAGTTGATTTCGGCACCTCCTCCCTCTCTGCATGAAGATCCATCGACATGCATCAACCAGGTTTGATTTTCTATGATCAAAATATCATTGTCATGGCTGGTCGATTCACTATGTTCAGTTGTCTGGGTCGGAGTTTCTAACAGGAAATCGGCTAGGACTTGGGCCTTAATCGCAATTCTTGGTCTGTATTTGATTTCGAATTGACCGAGCTCGATTGCCCACTTGATCAACCTTCCAGAGGCTTCCGGCTTCGCCAAGACCTGTCTTAGAGGTTGGTATGTTAACACCACAATTTTGTAGGTCAAAAAGTAAGGTCGGAGTTTGTGCGCCGCCACTACTAAGGCCAAAGCAAATTTTTCTATTTCCGAGTAGTTCTTCTCCGCCCCTTGTAGTAACTTAAGTAATAAACAGGCTTATGTTCCACGCCTTCTATTTTCACTAGAACCGAACTAATGGTCACATCGGAGATTGATATGTAAATGTATAATGGTTCCCCCTCGGTTGGTTTGGTCAATAGTTGACAGGTCATCAGATATTCCTTTAGCCGGTCGAAGGCCTGGTTGCATTCCTCGGTCCAAACAAATTTTTTTGCTTTTCGTAGAGTTTGAGAGAAAGGCAAACTTCGGTCGGCCGACTTGGAGATGAATCTGTTTGACGCCACGATCTTCCCTACCAAGCATTGTACTTGGGAGATCGTTTTGGGAGGTTTCATTTCGGTTATAGCTCGAATTTTTTCTGGATTGGCCTCAATTCCTCGTTGATGTACCAAATAGCCTAAAAACTTTCCAGATTTAACTCCGAAAGTGCATTTTGCAGGATTCAGCTTCATTCTGTATTTTCTCAGTATTCGGAAGTATCGATCGAGATGCTTTACATGGTCGGCCTCATTCATGCTTTTGACCAGCATATCATCTACGTAGACTTCCATTATTTCTCCGATCAGTTCCTTGAACATCAGGCTTACTAACCTCTGGTAAGTGGCCCCGGCGTTCCTCAGGCCAAATGGCATGACTATGAAGTAGTAAACACCCTGCTCGGTTATGAAGGCAGTTTTCTCTTGGTCTCGCTCATCCATGTATATTTGATAAAAACCTTGGAATGCGTCCATCATGCTGAAAATTGCAAAACCAGCGGTTGAGTCGACTTGTAAGTCGATCCTCGGGAGGGGATATGGATCGCGCGGACATAGTTTGTTAAGATCGGTGAAATCATTGCACATTCTCCACTTATTATCCTTTTTATCCCCTTTTGCTAATAATATGACATTACATAGCCATTCGGAGAAGTGTATTTCTCGAATTTGTTTTGCCTTGAGTAGCCTTTCTACTTCTGCCTTGATTATTTTATCCTTAATCGGCCCATGATTCCTTTTCTTTTGTCTAGCAGGTTTTGCCATGGGGTCGATTTTTAGAGAGTGAGTGATTACTCTGGGATCAATCCCTTCAATGTCGTTCGCACTCCAAGCGAAGATATCTATGTTTTCTCTGAGGAAATTTACTAGCATCACTTCCCCTTCCTTACTGAGTTCGGTTCCAATTCTAGTTGTCTTTGTGGGATCCTCTTGTACAAGCAGGACATCTTTGTGCTCCGGTGGTTTTATAGTCAAATCGACCGGTTCCTTTCCCTTTTTATCTACTCGGTCCGTGTTGGGGATTTCAACTTCAACTCTATCAACTTCGTCCTCGAGCTTTCTTTTAGCTGGGGTAAACGTTTTGGAGCGGTTCCCCAAGGTTAAGAAGGTGTTGTAGCAGTCCCATGCCATACAATGATCGTTCACTATTTCTCCGATTCCCATGTCAGTCAGAAATTTTATCTTCTGATGGTAAGTTGAAACAACGGCTCAGAATAGGCTGAGGGCGGGTCGCCCCAAGATCGCATTGTAGGCAAAGGGAGTTTCTACTACTAAGAATTTGACTAACTTCACCGTCCGACGCGGTTTCTTTCCGAGTGAGACACTTAAAGTTATTGTGCCACTGGGGACAATCTCAGAACCTCCAAATCCTACTAAAGACGTAGCTACCTTTTGGAATGTTATTTGTCCCAAGTTCATCTGGGCTACGACCTCTTTAGAGATGATGTTCGCTGAGCTTCCATTATCGATCAGGATTCTTTTGACGTTGTAGTTCGCTATTTCCAGCGATACCACCATTGGGAAGTCAGGGCTGTCCTCTTTCATGTCCCAAACAAAGTTCTTTGGTACCTCGCTTTCGTTGAAACTGATCAGCTGGTCGTTTTTTGGTTTGCTTTCTAGCGTCCACACTTCTTTCGGGTACCTTAAGCTTCCAACTATGGACCTGGTAGTCCTGCGACGAGCATTACGACTGTCCCCGCCAGCGGGTCCTTCCGAGATCGTATGGATGGTGCCGTTAATCTGATCATCGTTCAACTCTTGTGGGGGACCGTTATTAGGGGACCTTCTTCGGGAGCTCCTTCTTTGGTTATTATTCCGAGGACTCCTACTTCTTCCTCTCTTGTGGTTATTTCGTTCTAAATAGTCATCTAATTTTCCTTGTTCGATTAGTTTTTCAATTTCTCTTTTAAGGTGAAAACAATCTTCAGTGCGATGCCCATGTGCCCGGTGATACCTACAGTATAACGCATAGTTTCGTGCACCTGGCCTTGGCTGAGCGATTCTCTTTGCTGCCGGGATCCAGTTGTTCCTCTCAAGTATTACCAAGATTTCTTCTATTGGAACAGTCAACTTGGGGTATTCTACTTGGTTGATCTTGCTCAGCCAATCTAGGTCTTTGATAGACATTAGGTCGTCTGTCTTGATTATATTCTAATTGCTGGAAGACATTGCCTCTTCTGATGGATCGATCATAATCCAAGGATTTTTTAGCAGGAATTCTCTCTTGCCGCTTGGAAACGGAGGCGGGAGTTTTATGTTTATTCTTGTCTTTAAAAGAGTTCATCTCCTCTTGGGTCATGTATTTCGATGTCAAGGTCATAATATCAGCAAACGTTCTTGGTTGCTTTCTACTGAGGGCATTTCCGAATTGTCTATTTTTGGTGAGACCGAAGAGAATAGAGATTATGTAATCGATATATGGGGAATCAGTTTTAAGCAATTCTACGTTGAACCTTGCCAACCAGGAACGGAGGGTTTCTCCGTCTTGTTGATGGATAGTCCCTAGGTAGCTCATTGGCAATTTCTGTCTTTTCTGGCTAGAGAACTGCTGGGTTAGCTTATTGCATAATTCCCTAAAGCTGAATATGGAATTGGTGGGTTGTTTTGCAAACTAGTCCAAAGCTAGCCCCTCGAATGTGGTGACCATTAGTTTTGCAGTGAATTCAGCCGAATGTGCATATAAGTTTATTATGTTAGTAAAACAGAATATATAATCATCCGGGTCGGTGGTTCAGTCATATCTGGGTAGTCATCCCGGAACTTGTCCCGAGGATTGTGCTTCTTTTATTTCCTTGCAGAAGAGGGAACACACAGCTAGGCTCTCTTGGATCTCCGTAGTTCTGGCCCATGGATTTTGAACAGTTCGTAGGCATTGTTCCAGACGCTTTTGTACCATCTTTTCAATTTCTCTTTCCGAGAATCGCATGGTTCGTGGTCGATTAGGAACTGCGTCGACTATATCATCTTCGACGGGAATTATGGTATGTTCCCTTGATCCGGGGCCGACGGGTTGCAGCCTCGTCCGACCCGTTTTTCTTCGAATATGTTCATTGGATGGTTTTGAATTGCTCTTTTGCGGACTGTGCAATGATCGTTGTTCGCTTGCAGGGTTGTCCGCTTGTTGCGAGATCTGATCGACCTGCCTTAGTGTCCTTTGAATAGGATTTGCCCTAGTCACTCTAGGGTTTCTAGGAACTTGCTCGGGTACCAGTAATTCCCCTTGGCAGAGTGACTTAAAGAGCATAGCGATCTGTCGCAGCTTCTCCTGAGTATCTGACAAGGGAACATGGATTGTTGGAGCCACATGGTCTTCGGGTACCGTATTGGCGGGGATCCCCTGTTGTCCTTCTAGGTTTTGGATATTTATCCCTTGTGGTTCCTCCTGATTCGGCAGCTGTTCGCTCTCTTGCTGATTGTCATTTATTATAGGGACGTTATTGTTAGTATCGTCCGGTTGATCCTCAGATGTGTTACGAGGGTTCGTAGTGTTACTCCTTGCTCCGTTACGTGCGCTCTTCCTTGGGCGAGCCATATGTCGATCGAATAATTAACCTAGCCCCACGGTGGGCGCCAACAAATTTAACCGTTTTTCGTCGGGTTTAGATTAAATCAATAAAGAATGGTTTTAGTGGTCAAATTAAGAGTAGATTATAGGGCTTTGTTACTTTATTCCGGATGGATCAATCTCAAGGAAGAACAATTACGTAAAGAACAATCAATAAACAAGACGATGAATATGTAAATAGTATAGCAAAAGCTTTTCTATTAATTATGTTATCAGGTTGCCAAAGTAGGTAGGCGTAAGCTCTTAATGTATGTTATATCGTGTGTAATACAATGTTTAACTAGGTATTTATATGACATTAACCTTAGTTTTACAAGGAAACATAATCCTAATAGGAACAGGCATAGCAATCCTCATGGAACTCGGACATTGCTCTTGGTAGCCGAGGATTGATAATGCAGATCGGACCTTGCAGCTCCTTAGTGATCTAGACTCCTGATCGGTCCGAACGTACAAGGACTAGTCATTCCGAACATTATAAGAGGTGCGAAATAGCCCTCATCAGTCTCGATAACTATACTTTCTAACTCGGGATAATATTCCAGTGTGACTGCTAAATTTGGAAACCCCTTTCCAAATCCGTCACCGACTACGGCCGTAGATTCCTTGGATATATTATCTAAGAATCGTATAGGAAATTCTCTCATCCATTACGATGAGTCAATAGATTCCATATTGGTACTAACCACTCGCGTACATAGCTATACGCACCCAACCTAAGCGTTATGCACTTCCACAATGGGTTTCTCTGTTCGGGTCGTTCGATGCGTTCAATCCTCCATTGAACCACCTACTCATATGCACTGGCCTCAAATGCCTTGCTCATGAAACGCTACAAATTCACTCCATGTGAATCATGCATACTCGTACAAGTCTTGGCAATTTCTACGATACCCCGTCTCGTTCGGAATCTATGACTTGGAACAACTTTAAGATTACGACCTTAGAGACTGTTTCATGATTACACTCAGTACTAAAGTGAATCGTCCCATAGTCTAATGTAATCTATGGATTTCATCCAATCGCTTAAATGTATTCGCGAGAGATGAAGTTGGCCATTGTTTATCCTTATACATATACAAATAAACATGCGTATTATTATAAAATCAAAGATTGTCTTATACAGAATAGTCATATTACAAGCTTATTGAACTGGCTTGATGGGCACTATCCTATCAGAGGTGTGGGTACTCCTGAATTAATGGGAGATTAATTCTGAAGTGGTCATTAAAGGAAGTTTATTGATCGGAGCAATTAATTAAATATTAATTACTCATTAATTAAATCACGAAAAACATGAGTCTGCGGCCAATTGATGGTGAACCTAGAGGATCACACACAATACAATTAGACTGTGACAGTCAATTGAAGAAAGAATTGATTTAATGAGTTAAATCAAAATAAAAGAATTAAAGGGTTAGTTCTAAGATATAAAATTAATTAGATTATCTAATTAAATAAATTGGTAATTAAAGTATTAAATCTTTAATTAGATTTAATGGGTTATTTAATTAAAGTATTAATTAAATGAATGGGCTATTTAATTAAAGTGTTAATCAAATGAGTGGGCTATTTAATTAAAGTATTAATTAAATAGATGCAAGACATGGGCCAATTTAATTAGTGACCCATTAGCTAAAGTCTTGCACAAGAGTTAGGGTTTTTGGTATTCTCTATAAATAGGGAGTCTTGGAGACTCAAAACCTAATCAAGTAAGAAACACAAGAACCCTAGCCTACTACTAAAGTCGTCGCCCAACCTCAGCCGCACAGCCGCCGCCACCGTGTGCTAGTTGGTCGGCCGCCCCTCTCTCTATCTTCCTTCTTCTTCTACATCTAAGAGTTGGATCTTGATCCAACTCTTGATTTTGACGTGTTTCCATCCTAGTTCTAAGCTTGAGGATCGAAGCAGTCACAAATCTAGCTGGTGTGGACTATTCTCTAGAGGCACAACACTTGGGGTGCTCTAGTGATCCGAAAGAAGACCGGAGAAACCACCACCTTGCCTGTGGTGAGGTAAATTGCTATTTGACACCTACTTTAATTTAGTAATTTATTTGCTAAATTGTACTCAACCTTTTTGTATGTGCTAATAAGTAAATCCAGGGTATTGGTGTATGAAAAATTTTAAATTCCGCAACGTTATTTTGACAATCATACCCATAAAATCCCAACAGGGGACCGGCAAGTTCGAGACCGATCCCTACTCCAAATCGACAAGCCTTCTTTTCATAGGTAATTTAGGTTCAACCTTCTGTTTGATAGTTAAGGATGAATTATAACATTCCCATGCCATGTATTGATCGTTTCTCATTTTGCCAACTCTGTCCGCAGTTGGGTATTTCACCTTCTGATGGTAAGTCAATACAACCGCCTTTAACGCCTTTAGTGCAGGTCTCCCCAATATGACATTGTAAGCGAAGGGTGTATCCACTACTAAAAATTTCACCATCCTGGTTTTTCTCTTCGGTTTCTTTCCAAGAGTTGTGCTCAGTATAAGGGTCCCAAGCGGAACAATCTCAGAACCACCAAATCCGATCAATGGAGTAGATACCCGATCAAGACGTGGATGTTGGAGGTTCATCCGAGCAAGAGCTTCGGAAGAGATTATATTTGCAGAGCTACCGTTATAAATCAAGACCATCTGTACTTCATAGTTCGAAATTCTTAGAGTTGGGACCATAGAAAAATCTGGATCATCGTCATTCACATCCCAGGTAACATATGCAGGTCTATCCACATCGCTGAAGCTTATAACCTGAGTCTCCATGGAAGCTGGTTCCAATGAGAAAATTTCTTTCTTGGTCGAGACAACAGTCTTTATCGACCTTATCATTCCATTTCTACTATCTCCTCTCGCTGGTCCACCAGCAATCACATTGATCACTCCATTCACTTGCTCATCAACCTGATTTCGGGCTTCACATTGTTGTGCGATAAATTTCCGTGGACTCTCGGACCTATTATGATTGTTATAGTTTCCTCTTTTGACAAACTCCTTGAGCTTTCCTTGCACAATTAACTTCTCAATTTCTACCTTCAATTGATAGCAATTTTCGGTACTATGTCCACGAGCTCTATGATATTGGCAATATTTATCATAGTTCAATGTTCCCAATCTTGCCTGAGTAATTCGCTGCGCCTCAGGGATCAAATTGTCTTCCTCGAGCACAATTAGGATTTCTTCCTGAGCACAATGACCAGACGGATGAGAACCCCACTGAGATAAAAATGATACTCTTGCAGTGAAGATTATCACGGATGCGGAGGTAGTTGCTAAGGCTGCAGCAAAAAACAAAGACATGAATCCACAGGTACTTGAGCCAATTGAACTTCTGGCATTTAGATATAAGGAGAGTGATTTGCCCGACTTGCGGAGGGATTATAGTGTATATTTTCCCTCGGGATATGAGATATTTCTTCCTTCTTCCGAGGATAGAATTAACACTCCTCCTGAAAATTGCCGTGCCTTCTATGCTTCCCATTTCCAACCTGGGCTTAGGCTTCCTCTTAATTCCCTCTTCCAGGAATTTTTTGCCACTTTCTTCGTTTCGTTAACCCAGCTGGTTCCCAATGTCATTGCCTTCGCTGTTTCGTTTGCTGTCCTTATGGTCGCAAAAGGTTTGCAGCCATCCTTTTTGTAATTTTTACCAATTCTTCCGCTTCAATATCTCCCCTTCCTCAAATCACGGATACTTCTTCGTTAGTCAGAAGCCTGGTGGCGATATTTTAGATTCTCCAATTTCTAGCAATAGTACAACCTGGAAATCTAGCTATTTCTTTGTTCGTCCGCCTACCCAAAAAACACTCGCGGACGGGGCGACTATCCCTCTGGAATATCCTTGGGACCATAGTCTAGCTTGGACCTTTATGTCGGAAAATAAAAGACAACCTAATTCCCGATGATCCATGCCTTTTCAGTATGATATAAGAGACGAGGTCGTACAAATATCAGTGGTTTTGTCTCGTGGGGGGAGGCTTTTCTTTGGAAGGTTGGATTAAGTTCCATTGAGTTTCCTATTCTTGTCAACAATCGTTCCTTAGGTAAGATCCAATCTTTATTTCAAGTATTTGCTATATTGTCTTTCCCTTAACCAGTATCTATATGTCTAGGAAGAACAAGTTTGTGAGCTCGGAGGAATGGTCGAAGAATTGCGAGAACGAATGGAGAAACTACAAGTCCTATCTGTGTTCGAACTAGCGTCAGCTCGAGCAAGTTTAGGACGAGAAGATTAGGAAGACGAACCCTCCGTGCTAGATTTCTTGTTCGGGTTTCCCTTCTTAGGGGGATCTCGAGAGGAACGCTTAGAGGTATTGGCGAACAATGAAGAACTCATTCTCGAGAAAATATTTTATAAATTGGAAAAACGAGGTGTTAATTCGATCAGATCGAGAGAATATTCTATATCAAGTGGGGATGCGCGCTAAAAAGTGAGAAGTTTTTACCGACTATTTATAGTAAAGGAAAAGACGGGACGACCCCTCAGAAGGGCGCGAAAACAATTTTAAAAAAAGTAATGAAACTAAATTTCGACATGTCAGCTCGATAAAGCAGAAATTGACAAAGGAAACTTTAACATACATTATGACAATGAAGACTTATGTCTAAATCATAATAAAAAATGAAATAAGAACAAGCAACAAAAAGGGATAAGTAAATAAATAATATCCCCATTATACAACAATTGATCCCAGATTACAAGTCCGATCTTAAAACTACTCTCCTTAATAGGAGGTCTCGTTACCAACGGGCTGTTCTTGATCCATCTCCTCATCCTCGCCTTGGGACGAGGTCGCCAGGTCCCTATCAGATTTTTCTTTTTTAGCGTCCTCGGAACGATCTTGATTTGGAGGTGGCACAGGTAGTGGGATCCCATGCTCTTTCACTAAATGTGCCAAATGAAGCCCTTCATATTCAATGGACAAGACATCCTGGTCAAAATACTCCTGAGAATTCCGATCTCTGCTGACATGAATGGCTTTAAAATACTCCTCCCTTTCTCAGCTGGTAAACATGGTGGCTCAGTTGTGCAAGATCTTCCCGAGAATATGTTTAATAACCCCATAAAATCAGCGCCGCTAATGGCCACCGTAGAAGCTGGTCCCTCTTCGCAGAGTCAAGTGGAGCTTCGGGGTGATAGGCATGTCGCCTATTCTGCTTCGGGGAAGACCCTGTTCACGCGTTCTGACCCTTCGAAGTCTCCAATAACTTTAGATGATCGTTGTCTCCGGGAGCAGATCGAGGACATCTTGGAATCCGACCACCCTCGACCAGACGGAATTCCTTTGGAGTCTGTTGTCCCTGAGTCTAGCAATCCAATCCCGAGCAACCATATTTTAGCTTCTTTGTTTTCTATTTTTTTTATTAGTATTTATATTTTTTAGAGCAAAGTAGAAACTTTTGTTGCTCAAAACTTCTATAAAGCTGGTTCATTGTTCGGAAATTTGATCATTGCTTCTCTTTTCTGTACGTTGATATCTGTTGAATCCATGGTCGACTATAGCCTTGGCCATTAATCGAGTAGACATATGTCTGTAGGAGTCTGAAAGGTCGGATTTAAAGTTTGCGCTACATTCTAAGGATACAACGTTTCCTCTTCCAATGGTATGACAAAACACATTTGTGTCTATAAATATGCTTACATAGCAGCGAGTTTATCTAAGCCCATAAATGAATTCTAATAATTTGACCACATCCTTTTTTATAATCTACCAAAAACTATTATATGAAATATTCCAACGAACCAAATGGCGACCATGCAGCTTTATATGTTCCTTCGTTTTGGTATGGGTGGAATTGGAAAAGGAGGATTCCTTGTTTACGAAGGGATCCCTTACACCAAAACCAGTTTCTGCGGAAAACTGGTCAGTTCATTAAAAGGGGCAACACTTCCCGACCCAGGTACTTCCTTCGACCAAGGAGGATACTTCATAGGGTTTTGGTGAAGTGTTGTTTTGAGATTTTCTCCAGCGGGTTCCCCTAAAGACCCCTTATCGAATAGGCGGATACTTTGTAATCAAGGAGCCTGCCTACTGGCAACAACTCGGATGTCGACCAACAATCTTCATATCTCAGTTGGAAAACTATTTTAGGTTTTGCAAGAGCTGTAGACTCATATGTAATTGGAAAGTGGCATCAGTGTGTAAAACTATCCATGTAAACGTAATACCTTTACCTGATGAATTTTCTTTGATAGAACTCTTGCATTTACTCAAATTTCCATGCTTACTTTTTGCTGTAAATATTGCCTTTCGCTTAAATAACAATGCCAATATGATTCGTCGAAATGTAGTCGTTATAATTTGATGATCCCCGACATGTCTTAGTCGTTGGATTTGATTTATGAGTATTTATATATAAGGGACGATCATAGTCATTCTGCTCATCTCCTCCTAAAGTGAACTTGTAAATCAATTTTTCCTTAAGTAAATTCCTCCATCTGTTGATTCTGGGACATTACAAACTGATAAAGACTACTTGTTATGATGGGTGCCATTGGAAAATATCGACTTATCATCCAATCTTGCGACCACTAGTTGGTTAAGAAAGGTCCGTTGGAAGATGAGGCAGTGATGTCATTTTATCAATGCTCAGGAATCAACTGTTGTTCCTTATATTCCGATTTAAATAATTGAACTGAACAAAAAGTTGGGTATTATTATGGCTTCAAACTATGTATTTTTAGTCTTGATTTGTGCTCGATAATTCTGATCGTGACTTCAGGATCTTTTCCCGAGCCTTTAATTTGTTAAAGTCCGTATTCTTGTATTAATTGATGTTAGAGCTCGGATGACCTTTGTATCCTAGTATTTTTGCATGTATTCCTTGAAATGTAACCGTCGGAATGTATATAGATGTATCAACAATTTTGGGACAAACAATGTCTTCCTCTGTGGCATTCTTTGCATTGTTGAGATGTTGTTAGCTTTTTATTTGCTTTCTCAACTTGTTATACTCCTCAAAAGCGCAACACTTCGTAGTAAAAGATACCTTACAAAAATTTACTTTCAAATAATCCGATAGGATTCCATACAATTATCGACCTGATGCTTAACCAGTTCTACGTTCTCATTATGAAGTGAGTAGTTGAAAAGTCAAACGCGTCTTTCCGAGATTTAATCTTCGCCGTATATCCTTCATAATTCTGTCCTTGTGATTATATTTACCCTTCTTATAAAAACGGGGCAAGATACTTACCATATTTCATCCCTACCTCAAAATAGAAAACACACTTTGATCCAAAATCGGCCTCCTGATCCGATAATTTTTAAGAGAGAAAACAACTCCGACCATGTTCATCAGGGTTATCTTGTCTTTTATCTTGCCTTGTGCTGATGAGTCCCATTAATGACTTACCTAGTGCTGACAAGTCCCATATGGACCTCTGCCTTAGTCTTCCAAGGTGTGGGGTCGGAGGGATTTTTTCAGCACATGGTAGGTTCGGATCTACCAAGCATCCTCGTTCTTGGAGGTTACCTCCGAGGTGCCCCAGTATTGGGATTTCCTGGTAGATTTTCACTTTCGCGACAATCGGTCTCGATCCCCATTTTGGTCGAATAACCGCTACAAGCTATCTGCCTTTTTGAGGTTTTTCCACCAGGGTGAAAATCGATCTTCCGAGCCTGGCCATCGAACCAAAGAAGTCGACCATCCTGAGCAGCATGCTTCTTAGGTGGTCAATTCCGATCATCGAGGTACCAGGGAGGAGATTTATGTTTCCGTGGACATTGTCGTGAAGATCGCCGATCCATAGAATAGGATAATTTTATCTAAACAGTTGTAGCGATGTGTAGAAAGTTCTTTGTACTCTGATCGAAACTTCGTATGTAATTTGATACATGTTCTCAGAACTCAGATGAATAAAACTTTAGCAGTATTACCTTAATATTTCTTGCTTGTTGATTTCTTCTCAACCTGTTCTTATTTATCGTTGATATCAAGGAGCGATGGCTTTTGCTTGATTTATACTCAATTCCTTTAAATTTTCTTTTACCAAACCTTTTGGCTTGTAACTTATTTTGATAATTTATTGTGGAGATCGAGGTGTGTTCATCGAGCGGATCAATTTATACTCAACTCTTTTTAAGACTTAGGTTATTATACCAAAACCTCTTTTGATCGTTAGATCGAGGAGCGTTTATTGAGCGGATCAATTTATACTCAACTCGTGATTCTTTAGATCGAGGAGCGTTTATTGAGCGAATCAATTTTACTCAACTCTTTCTAAGACTTAGGTTTTATATCAAACCCTTTTTTATGGAGGTCGAGGAGTGTTTATTGAGCGAATCAATTTTAGTTAACTCGTTTTAAAACTTAGGTTTATTAACCTTTTTTATCGTCGTTTATGAAGGTCGAGGAGCGTTTATCGAGCGGATCGATTTATACTCAACTCGTTTTTAAGACTTAGGTTTATTAACCTTTTTTATGGAGGTCGAGGAGTGTTTATTGAGCGAATCAATTTTACTCAACTCGTTTTAAGGCTTAGGTTAATTAGCCTTTTTTATCGTCGTTTATGGAGATCGAGGAGCGTTTATCGAGCGGATCGATTTATACTCAACTCGTTTTTTAGACTTAGGTTTATTAACCCCCTTTTTTTTTATGGAGGTCGAGGAGTGTTTATTGAGCGAATCAATTTTACTCAACTCGTTCTAAGGCTTAGGTTTATTAGCCTTTTTTATCGTCGTTTATGGAGATCGAGGAGCGTTTATCGAGCGGATCGATTTATACTCAACTCATTTTTGTCATCGTTGTCATGGAGGTCGAGGAGTGTTTATTGAGCGAATCAATTTTA
The DNA here is from genome assembly GCA_038501285.1 of Penstemon eatonii. Taxonomy (NCBI): domain Eukaryota; kingdom Viridiplantae; phylum Streptophyta; class Magnoliopsida; order Lamiales; family Plantaginaceae; genus Penstemon; species Penstemon eatonii. The sequence continues at coordinate 16,528,310 of CM076712.1, read as the reverse complement.
CTCAACTCGATTAAGTCTTTGGCGCTAATTCATGTGAATCCTTGATTCGTAATTATTGATAAAAGTGTTGAGAATGAATCTCAGGCCAAGGCCTATATTACAATGGAAAATACGAGAAAGAAAATAAAATAAACAAAATTTAAACGAAACTAACAAGGATGATTTCTAGGATTTCTTTTCCATAGTATCTCCTTAGGTTGACTGCATTCCAGGTTCGAGGTAGGGGGGTTCCATCCAAGTGTGCAATTTTGTATGCACCTTTCTTTCCTACGTTAATGACAACGTATGGTCCATCCCAATTCTGTTGTAATTTTCCTACATGCTTGGACACCTCTACTTTTTTCAGCACCAAGTCCCCCTCTTTGAAGGTTCGTATGCGTACCTTTTGATGTAGGCCTTCTCCATGTTTGATTTAGTGACCTGCAATCGTACAACTGCTTTTTCTCTTAAGGCTTCTGCCATGTCGACCTCGTTCTCTCTTGTTTTCTCATTTTCCTTGTCATCATACATTGCAGTTCTTGTCGTCGGAATTAGTGTTTCGACCGGAATTACTGCTTCCGAGACATATACTAGACTGAATGGGGTTTCCCTGGTTGAAGTTCTGACTGTCGTTCGATTAGGCCAAAGTACTCCGGGGAGTTCATCTAGCCATTTTCCTTTGGCTGCCCCTAGTCTTTTCTCCAAAGAATTTATTATTTCTCGGTTCGCTACTTCAGTTTGTCTGTTCGCTCTTGGATGTCCAACTGAAGTGAAGTTTTGCTGAATTCCCATTTTGATACACCATTCCATTACTTGTTTCCCTGCGAATTGTGTTCCGTTATCAGAGATCAGGATTCTCGGGATGCCAAATCTACATACTATGAATATCCATAGGAAGTTGATCACTTGGAATTGAGTTATTCGAGCAAGTGCGACGCACTCTATCCATTTACTGAAATACTCGACAGCGACTAGAACATATGGTTTTTTAGATCTGGCTGCAGGGAAGGGTCCGACGATGTCCATCCCCCATTGATCGAATGGCCAGCACACCGGTATTGAGTGCATGTTTTCAGCTGGTTGATGACTTATATTAGCATGAACTTGGCAATGATGACATTTTTGAACATATTGTATGGCATCATTGTTAATGGTAGGCCAATAATAGCCAGTTCTAAGGCATTTTAAGGCTAAGGCCCTTGCTCCACTGTGATTTTCTGATTCTCCTTCATGTAACTCTCGAAGGACATGATGGGATAGTGCCCTGCAAGCCAATATATTTTAGCTTGTATAAGGACTATCATGTGATAATCTTTCTCTAGTATAAATGAATTAATACGATCGTTTGTTTATGTTATGTAAATCAAACAATGGCCAACTTCATCTCTCGCGAATAACTTAAGCGATTGGATGAAACCCTGAGATAACTTATGACTAAGGGATTATTCACTTCAGTATTGGGTGCGATTAATCATGAAACAGTCTCAAAGGTCGTGATCTCGAAAATGTTCCAAGTCAAAGATTCCTATCGAGATGGGGTATCGAGGGAATCGCAAAGACTTGTAGGATTATGCATGATTCACATGAAGTGTATTTGTTGTCGTTTCATGAACAAGACATTTTGATGTCAGTGCATATGACTAGGTGGTTCGATAGGGGATCGAACGCATCGAACGACCCTAACAGAGAGACCCATTGTGGAAGTGCGTAAAAGCATATCGGTGATGGGATGTCTCTCAAGACTTATAACAGTGTACGATTTAGTCCTTAGACTTGAGATGCTAGGGCGAATTCGGTATACGGGTGTGCATACTTTGATTTAGGAGCCGGGCACATAGCTTGTCCATTGTGCGCCTACGTTGGGTATGTATAGTCGTATGCGCGGATGGTTAGCATCAAAATGGGATCTACCGACTCGACGTAGTTCGTTGAGAGAATTTCCTATACATTCTTAGATAATATATTCCGAGAAACCCGTGGCCACGGTCGGTGACGGATTTGGAAAGGGGTTTCCAGATTTAGCAGTCACACTGGAATCATTATCCTGAATTAGAAAGTATAATTATCGAGATAATTAGAGGTGCCGATCAATTCACACACCCTAGGTCTCGATCGGGAAATTAGTCGATAGAGGGACCGTATGTACATGGTACTTATAAGAGGTGAGGTTCACTGAGATCAATTCACCTGAAGTTGGGCCTCATGGGCTTGTGGCTAGACATCGACCATGAGGTGTGGGTACTCCTAAATTAATAGGGAAATTAATTCTGGAGTGGTCAATTAAAGTGGTTAATTGATCGGAGCAATTAATTAATTGCTCACTAATTAAATCACGTAATTGTGAGCCTGCGGCCAATTGATGGTGAACCTAGAGGGTCACACACAATACAATTGGACTGCAACAAATCATATAAGGAAAGTTTGATTTAAAGGGTTAAATCAAAACGTAAGAATTAAAGTATTAATTCTTGAAGGAGAAAAATATTAATTAGAGGTAGTCTAATTAATTAATGGAGAAGGCTTAATTAATTAATTTTATTAATTAATTAAATGGGATTAAAGGAATTTAATTAATTAAAGAGTCCAATTAATTATAGAGTTTAATTAATTAAAGGAGACCTAGTTAGTTGAGGAAATATAGGATAAAATTCTATCTTCCTAACTAGATAAGAATAAAACTAGGTCAGGACTCTTTATATATAAGGAGTAGAAGACTCCACAAAACCCTAGCCTACATACACCATAAGCCACGAAATTCCTACCTAGGAATTTGTGCCGCCACCCCTCTTCTTGTTGAGGTTCGGCCGAACCCTGTAGTATTCTACAGGGTTCATGCAATTTCTCCTTCTGATCTTCCTTGTTTGATTACCCTTGAATCCTAGTTCTGAGCCTGAGGATTCAAAGGGGTTGCTTCATCCAATTGGTGTGGATACCGCTAGAGGCACAACACATGGGGTGCTTCTCACGAACCAGATCCATCAGATCTGAATGAAGACCGAAGGAAAAACCACCACCTTGCCTGTGGTGAGGTAAATTGCTATTTACCATCTCATTTATTTTAGTAATTATTTGCTAAAATGAATTCAACCTTATTCATATGTGCTAATAAGAACCCTGTGAATTGGTGTATGAAAAATTTTAAAATTCCGCACCGTTGTAGTTGACAATCATACCCATAAAATCCCAACAGTGGTATCAGAGCCTAACTTATTATGCGCATATGAAAAGGCCTGAACACATCAAATTATATGTTTATATGTGTTTGTTGTGTTCCGATCTTTGATTCTTGCTTGTTATGATAAATTGAATGTTCGGATCTATGCACTTTTCGGTTTTTGGGCCAAAAATGTAATTTCCAAAAATTGGAGGGCTTATTTGCAAATTGTGATTTTTTCAAAATCTGGACAGAAAGTAAATTTTCATTTTCTGCAATTCTGGACCAAAATTGTAATTTCTGGAATTTTTAAAAATCTGGACTGTTTTGCAATTTACGAAAGGTTAGGGGTCTGTTTTGCAATAAACAAAAGTTTCTGGAAATTTTGTTAATTTTCTGCTTTCTGGTCCAATTTGCATGTTCTGGAAATTTTGGGGCTAATTTTTAATTTCCAAAAATTGAGGGGTCAAAACGTAATTTTCGAAAATTCAGGGGCCGAACTGCAATTTTCCAAAGTTGAAAAACAGAAACTGTTTTGTGCACTAAAAGGGTTTAGTAGATCCGGAAAGTTAATTTTATCATAATTAGTAGGGACTAAAAGTGAGAATCAAAGGGTCATTTTAAAAGGGGTTTTAAAATGATGATTAGAGATTGTTTTAGAAAGGGGTTTTAAAACTAGAATCTATAGGTATTTTAAAAGGTGGTTTTAAAATATGATAGGAGATTAGAAATAAGAAAATAACTTTTGCTTGTTTCTTGCTCTACGTGAACTGTTTACGTGGTTTTCGATCGCGCCGAGCCTTGACCCTTAGGGTAGATGTGATTGGTTTATTTAATTTTGTTGGTTTTATTGGGCCTGCGAGCCTTAAGTTTTTTGGGCCACTTTGAGCCTTTGTAATAGATAGGGCTTTACTGTTTTATTAGTTTAGGATGGAGGCCCGTTACAAGCAAGGTGGGAGCCCAAGAAGACTAAAGGCCATGTATGCATGGTAGTATGTGTAATAGACTAGGTCTCCTTGAAACCCAATTAGATTGACCAATAGGACCATCGTCTTTGGCTCGATGGTGGTCCACATAGGAGGCTCCCGATCGAAAACATACTGTGGTAGAATGCATGCTAGGTGTGTATATTTTATTAACTGATTTATCTTTTAGCATGTATGGTAATGCGCGCTAGTAATTTAGATCGTAAATAAAAGGTAAAGCATAATTGGAACGGTGAGATCTCGAGGAGAGTTACCTCAAACTCTTAAACCCGAAAAACCCCTCTTGAAAATAATATTAAGTCATATTGGATTAAAATAAAATGAAGTATTTATATAAATCCAAGCCTTCCATCAATAGGGACTAGCGTATGTTGTCTACTTATCGATAGAGGTGATCCAGAGTCTGGCACCCGAGTCGAAGAAAGGGACAATACGCGAAATTCCTTGATTCTTGTTTTTTAACTAAACATGACAAGGGTGAGGACTGGTCGGGATGTGATTATCGACCGATAACTAGTTACGGGGACTTCACGACCGGGCCAGTTGCTCATCATGATTGATGGGTTAGACTTAACGATTAGTAACACTTATGATGTAGCAGTGCTAGATAAGTGCGAAGACAGAGGCAAAATAGCTTGAAGGTTGTGTAGTGACGCAATTGGCAATAAGTATGCCTACCTGGGGAATTAGTTGTATGGCCACGAGTCGTGGGTGCAATTAATGGCTGCTGGGACGTCAAGACCTACTAGGAAATAGAATTTCCCGAACAATTGAAGGGGTAATTGTTTCGATAAAATAGTGGGAGAACTTTTACGATAGAAAGTCCAACCATCGTAGATTATAAGTATTTTTCATTAACTAGTCTTCTAGATTTCACGTCTTCTCTTTAAATTAGATATTGTGATATCTGCATGAATTATCCGTTATTTATAATTTATCCTCGACATATAAAGTATCTGGATTAAAATATCGATTGGCTTAGAAACCTGAGGATTATCCTCAATTCCGAAAGCCGGAATCGTGTTCTTAAAAACCAACCTATGCCTGATGCATTTTGAGATGAGTCTCAAAAAGGAGGAACGAATCACCTATTGAATATAGGAATCTTAATGATCGTTGCCTCATACAAGCATCAAGATTGAACGAGCTAAAGAAGCGACATAGGTATATGTCTGAAGCTTCTAAAACAAACCTCCACCTCAAAAGGCTTGTTTTGAGGAGTAGTTTTGAATCGTCTGATTCGAGATTTCTGAGGTATTGTTTGAAACTCGAGAATAAATGAAGGAACCAATGTCAAGGATCACTGTCATTGTTTTATCAGTCTGGTTGAAAAACTAGATCGTTTAAACATAGGCCTGCAAGTGATCTTAACGTTGACTTCCTCCTAAAATTCTCCTCCCCGCTCATTCGAACTATTCGAGAACAACTCTGAACTCCTTTGATAAGTTGATCAAGTTTCTCGAAATAACCAAAGTATTGGTGAAAGGCAAATAGGAACCTTTTAAAGAGGTATACCTGTCATGATTGCTTACACTTCAAGGACTACAAAGTCAAAGAAGAGTAAAAGGAAGGAGAAAGGGTTCTCTTCCAAAGCGAACATAAAGGTAATGGATAGAACGCAAGTAGCCTAAAATCGAAATTATCCCGCTGCACCTAATAAAGGCACTGACATGTTTATTGATTAGAAATTCTAATTAATTAAACAACGTCTCAATTAAAGAGTTAATTGAAAGAAAAGTCTCAATTAAAGAATCAATTGAGCAGCAGCGATTCAATTAAAGAATTAATTGAAAAGGGGAAATGTATCAATTAAAGTGTTAATTGAAGGGAACGTTTCAATTAAAGAGTTAATTGAAAGGAAATTGATTGAATTAATATATTAAATTCAATCAATACCAAGATAATAATCCGCACTCATATGACACGCAAGATTATGTACCGTTTCCAGAGGAAGGAATCAAAAGTTGGTGTCATCGATGCTTCTTGAAATACAGGGCATAGATGAACTATCAGCTTGCGAATCCTGTCTTAAGGAAAAAGGTGACAAAGTTAGCGTTTGCTAGGCATCCGGAGCGTACCAAACCAACTTTGGATTGAATCCATACGAATGAATGTGGACCACTAAAGTGTTAGTGAAAGAGGAGATTACTCATACCTCGTAACTGTTACTGATGACTTTGGTCACTAGTGATAAGTATATCTTATGATGTACAATTCGAAAATCTTGAAAGTATTCATAGAATTTCGAAACGAAGTAGAGAATCAAACTAGGCATAGTATTAAAGCCATTCAATCTAATCGAGATGGCAAATACTTAAGCTAAAAGTTCCTCAATTATCTTACTGAGAAAGATGTTCTCATACAACGAACTCCTTCTAAGACGCCTCAAGGTATTGGAGGGTCTGAAAGAAGAGAATCGAACCTTGTTAAACATAGTTCGATCCGTCATGAGTTTCGTTCAACATCCTTATGCATACTAAGGATTGACCCTAATGATTGCATTGAAGATACTGAACAAAGTAACTTCAAAGTTCGTGCCTGTAAAACCCTGCCAAGAATGGTGTGGTAAAATACCTCTATACTCTTTTGAGTATGGGGATCTCCTGCCTATATCGGGAACAAAAAGGAGATAAATTGGATAGTGGATCCAGTTTGTACAAATTTGTGGGGTATCCAAAGAAATCCATTTGGATGCCTGTTCTACACTCCTAAAGAACAAACGATGTTTGTTTCAAGGAATATCCATTTCTTAGAGGATGGCTTTCTCGTGAATAGAAATGATACCGTAGTAGAACATGATGAGGTCCAAGATGTGGAACTCATCCCCACAAACAGTGGGAGTTAATCCAGAAACTACTGAACCATCAAGTACACCAGTACTTCGTAGATCTGATCGAGTTCGTGAGGAACTTGATAGATATGGTTAAACCATATACGAAGAACCTACATTAGATGTAGACGCTCATGTATGCAAGAGGTCATACAATCCTAAATGGATTCCATCCATTCCAACAAGGTATTAACCTTGGTCGATCCATCCAAGGGAAGTACCCCATGGAAAGCAAATGGATCTTCAAGCGCAAGCTAGGAATGAATGAAAAAGGTGTTAACCTGTAAGGCTTGCCTAAAGACAAAAGGTTATTCACAAAGTCCTGGAACTGACTTTAATCCTTTCTCCATTTGGCAATGTCCGAATCCATTTGGACTCACATTCATTTTGATGAGAAAGTCAAGGCATTCGACTTCATCGAAAAACAAATGTGAAACTGAAGTGTACAAAGGATTAGTGGGAGCTCTTTGGAGTTCATTAATTTTACATGTCGATAACATATTGATTATCTGGGATGATATTGGAATGTTAACACAGACGGAAGCATGTTTGTTCATGCAATTCTCCATGAAAGATTTGAGAGAGACATCAGGAAAGATGTTGGGAATCTCTCAAACTAAGTACATAGAAACAAATACTGAAAGTATTCAGTATGGAAGAATCCAAGAAAGGATTGCTTCCAGTGAGACACTATATCTCTCCTCCATGATCAATGTGCCCTACATTGAATGTGAAAAGGAGAATGTCTCAAATACCTTATGTTTAAAACAAAAGGGAAGCATGTGGCATGCTTTACTATGTACTAGACCAGACGTAGAACCTGCTCTAAGCGCCACGAGCAGTTACTAGTCAAACTCTAGTGAAGAGTACTGGATCGCCGTAAAAGATATCCTTGAGCCCTTGAAAAGGACTAAGGATTTGATCTTGGTCTGCGGTGATAATGGAGAATTGAAATTCGAAGGATTTACTGATTCGAATTTCTGGTCTGATGTGGATAAATATATGTATCCAGTTTTGGATACATAATTTGCCTCAATGGGGTAGTGGTAAGTTGGAAAGGGTTCCAAGGGAAGCACCGTTACCATCATAAACCACTGAAGCAAGATATCTCGCAGCAAGGAGTGCAGCGTAAGAAAAGTGTTTGGATGAAAAACCTCATTCAACTTTTGGATGTGGTGCCTAGCATTGCGAAGCTCGTGGTTATCTTCTAAGATAACAAATCAAGCTATTGCTAAAGCAAAGGTAGATCTCACCGGAAATCTAAACACAAGATAAAAGTACCATTTGATTAGAGAAGTCATTGGTAGAGTTGACGCACGTGATGGATCGCGTCGATTCGGAAGACAAATCTAGTAGATCCACCGAACAGAGCTTTTTCACAAAATGAGTTCGAAGAACATCTATGAAAGATGGGTCTTAGAAACGTTTGTGATTGGCTTTAGGGCAAGTGGGAGATTGATGGGATAGTGCCCTGCAAGCCAATATATTTTAGCTTGTATAAGGACTATCATGTGATAATCTTTCTCTAGTATAAATGAATTAATACGATCGTTTGTTTATGTTATGTAAATCAAACAATGGCCAACTTCATCTCTCGCGAATAACTTAAGCGATTGGATGAAACCCTGAGATCACTTATGACTAAGGGATTATTCACTTCAGTATTGGGTGCGATTAATCATGAAACAGTCTCAAAGGTCGTGATCTCGAAAATGTTCCAAGTCAAAGATTCCTATCGAGATGGGGTATCGAGGGAATCGCAAAGACTTGTAGGATTATGCATGATTCACATGAAGTGTATTTGTTGTCGTTTCATGAACAAGACATTTTGATGTCAGTGCATATGACTAGGTGGTTCGATAGGGGATCGAACGCATCGAACGACCCTAACAGAGAGACCCATTGTGGAAGTGCGTAAAAGCATATCGGTGATGGGATGTCTCTCAAGACTTATAACAGTGTACGATTTAGTCCTTAGACTTGAGATGCTAGGGCGAATTCGGTATACGGGTGTGCATACTTTGATTTAGGAGCCGGGCACATAGCTTGTCCATTGTGCGCCTACGTTGGGTATGTATAGTCGTATGCGCGGATGGTTAGCATCAAAATGGGATCTACCGACTCGACGTAGTTCGTTGAGAGAATTTCCTATACATTCTTAGATAATATATTCCGAGAAACCCGTGGCCACGGTCGGTGACGGATTTGGAAAGGGGTTTCCAGATTTAGCAGTCACACTGGAATCATTATCCTGAATTAGAAAGTATAGTTATCGAGATAATTAGAGGTGCCGATCAATTCACACACCCTAGGTCTCGATCGGGAAATTAGTCGATAGAGGGACCGTATGTACATGGTACTTATAAGAGGTGAGGTTCACTGAGATCAATTCACCTGAAGTTGGGCCTCATGGGCTTGTGGCTAGACATCGACCATGAGGTGTGGGTACTCCTAAATTAATAGGGAAATTAATTCTGGAGTGGTCAATTAAAGTGGTTAATTGATCGGAGCAATTAATTAATTGCTCACTAATTAAATCACGTAATTGTGAGCCTGCGGCCAATTGATGGTGAACCTAGAGGGTCACACACAATACAATTGGACTGCAACAAATCATATAAGGAAAGTTTGATTTAAAGGGTTAAATCAAAACGTAAGAATTAAAGTATTAATTCTTGAAGGAGAAAAATATTAATTAGAGGTAGTCTAATTAATTAATGGAGAAGGCTTAATTAATTAATTTTATTAATTAATTAAATGGGATTAAAGGAATTTAATTAATTAAAGAGTCCAATTAATTATAGAGTTTAATTAATTAAAGGAGACCTAGTTAGTTGAGGAAATATAGGATAAAATTCTATCTTCCTAACTAGATAAGAATAAAACTAGGTCAGGACTCTTTATATATAAGGAGTAGAAGACTCCACAAAACCCTAGCCTACATACACCATAAGCCACGAAATTCCTACCTAGGAATTTGTGCCGCCACCCCTCTTCTTGTTGAGGTTCGGCCGAACCCTGTAGTATTCTACAGGGTTCATGCAATTTCTCCTTCTGATCTTCCTTGTTTGATTACCCTTGAATCCTAGTTCTGAGCCTGAGGATTCAAAGGGGTTGCTTCATCCAATTGGTGTGGATACCGCTAGAGGCACAACACATGGGGTGCTTCTCACGAACCAGATCCATCAGATCTGAATGAAGACCGAAGGAAAAACCACCACCTTGCCTGTGGTGAGGTAAATTGCTATTTACCATCTCATTTATTTTAGTAATTATTTGCTAAAATGAATTCAACCTTATTCATATGTGCTAATAAGAACCCTGTGAATTGGTGTATGAAAAATTTTAAAATTCCGCACCGTTGTAGTTGACAATCATACCCATAAAATCCCAACAGTGGTATCAGAGCCTAACTTATTATGCGCATATGAAAAGGCCTGAACACATCAAATTATATGTTTATATGTGTTTGTTGTGTTCCGATCTTTGATTCTTGCTTGTTATGATAAATTGAATGTTCGGATCTATGCACTTTTCGGTTTTTGGGCCAAAAATGTAATTTCCAAAAATTGGAGGGCTTATTTGCAAATTGTGATTTTTTCAAAATCTGGACAGAAAGTAAATTTTCATTTTCTGCAATTCTGGACCAAAATTGTAATTTCTGGAATTTTTAAAAATCTGGACTGTTTTGCAATTTACGAAAGGTTAGGGGTCTGTTTTGCAATAAACAAAAGTTTCTGGAAATTTTGTTAATTTTCTGCTTTCTGGTCCAATTTGCATGTTCTGGAAATTTTGGGGCTAATTTTTAATTTCCAAAAATTGAGGGGTCAAAACGTAATTTTCGAAAATTCAGGGGCCGAACTGCAATTTTCCAAAGTTGAAAAACAGAAACTGTTTTGTGCACTAAAAGGGTTTAGTAGATCCGGAAAGTTAATTTTATCATAATTAGTAGGGACTAAAAGTGAGAATCAAAGGGTCATTTTAAAAGGGGTTTTAAAATGATGATTAGAGATTGTTTTAGAAAGGGGTTTTAAAACTAGAATCTATAGGTATTTTAAAAGGTGGTTTTAAAATATGATAGGAGATTAGAAATAAGAAAATAACTTTTGCTTGTTTCTTGCTCTACGTGAACTGTTTACGTGGTTTTCGATCGCGCCGAGCCTTGACCCTTAGGGTAGATGTGATTGGTTTATTTAATTTTGTTGGTTTTATTGGGCCTGCGAGCCTTAAGTTTTTTGGGCCACTTTGAGCCTTTGTAATAGATAGGGCTTTACTGTTTTATTAGTTTAGGATGGAGGCCCGTTACAAGCAAGGTGGGAGCCCAAGAAGACTAAAGGCCATGTATGCATGGTAGTATGTGTAATAGACTAGGTCTCCTTGAAACCCAATTAGATTGACCAATAGGACCATCGTCTTTGGCTCGATGGTGGTCCACATAGGAGGCTCCCGATCGAAAACATACTGTGGTAGAATGCATGCTAGGTGTGTATATTTTATTAACTGATTTATCTTTTAGCATGTATGGTAATGCGCGCTAGTAATTTAGATCGTAAATAAAAGGTAAAGCATAATTGGAACGGTGAGATCTCGAGGAGAGTTACCTCAAACTCTTAAACCCGAAAAACCCCTCTTGAAAATAATATTAAGTCATATTGGATTAAAATAAAATGAAGTATTTATATAAATCCAAGCCTTCCATCAATAGGGACTAGCGTATGTTGTCTACTTATCGATAGAGGTGATCCAGAGTCTGGCACCCGAGTCGAAGAAAGGGACAATACGCGAAATTCCTTGATTCTTGTTTTTTAACTAAACATGACAAGGGTGAGGACTGGTCGGGATGTGATTATCGACCGATAACTAGTTACGGGGACTTCACGACCGGGCCAGTTGCTCATCATGATTGATGGGTTAGACTTAACGATTAGTAACACTTATGATGTAGCAGTGCTAGATAAGTGCGAAGACAGAGGCAAAATAGCTTGAAGGTTGTGTAGTGACGCAATTGGCAATAAGTATGCCTACCTGGGGAATTAGTTGTATGGCCACGAGTCGTGGGTGCAATTAATGGCTGCTGGGACGTCAAGACCTACTAGGAAATAGAATTTCCCGAACAATTGAAGGGGTAATTGTTTCGATAAAATAGTGGGAGAACTTTTACGATAGAAAGTCCAACCATCGTAGATTATAAGTATTTTTCATTAACTAGTCTTCTAGATTTCACGTCTTCTCTTTAAATTAGATATTGTGATATCTGCATGAATTATCCGTTATTTATAATTTATCCTCGACATATAAAGTATCTGGATTAAAATATCGATTGGCTTAGAAACCTGAGGATTATCCTCAATTCCGAAAGCCGGAATCGTGTTCTTAAAAACCAACCTATGCCTGATGCATTTTGAGATGAGTCTCAAAAAGGAGGAACGAATCACCTATTGAATATAGGAATCTTAATGATCGTTGCCTCATACAAGCATCAAGATTGAACGAGCTAAAGAAGCGACATAGGTATATGTCTGAAGCTTCTAAAACAAACCTCCACCTCAAAAGGCTTGTTTTGAGGAGTAGTTTTGAATCGTCTGATTCGAGATTTCTGAGGTATTGTTTGAAACTCGAGAATAAATGAAGGAACCAATGTCAAGGATCACTGTCATTGTTTTATCAGTCTGGTTGAAAAACTAGATCGTTTAAACATAGGCCTGCAAGTGATCTTAACGTTGACTTCCTCCTAAAATTCTCCTCCCCGCTCATTCGAACTATTCGAGAACAACTCTGAACTCCTTTGATAAGTTGATCAAGTTTCTCGAAATAACCAAAGTATTGGTGAAAGGCAAATAGGAACCTTTTAAAGAGGTATACCTGTCATGATTGCTTACACTTCAAGGACTACAAAGTCAAAGAAGAGTAAAAGGAAGGAGAAAGGGTTCTCTTCCAAAGCGAACATAAAGGTAATGGATAGAACGCAAGTAGCCTAAAATCGAAATTATCCCGCTGCACCTAATAAAGGCACTGACATGTTTATTGATTAGAAATTCTAATTAATTAAACAACGTCTCAATTAAAGAGTTAATTGAAAGAAAAGTCTCAATTAAAGAATCAATTGAGCAGCAGCGATTCAATTAAAGAATTAATTGAAAAGGGGAAATGTATCAATTAAAGTGTTAATTGAAGGGAACGTTTCAATTAAAGAGTTAATTGAAAGGAAATTGATTGAATTAATATATTAAATTCAATCAATACCAAGATAATAATCCGCACTCATATGACACGCAAGATTATGTACCGTTTCCAGAGGAAGGAATCAAAAGTTGGTGTCATCGATGCTTCTTGAAATACAGGGCATAGATGAACTATCAGCTTGCGAATCCTGTCTTAAGGAAAAAGGTGACAAAGTTAGCGTTTGCTAGGCATCCGGAGCGTACCAAACCAACTTTGGATTGAATCCATACGAATGAATGTGGACCACTAAAGTGTTAGTGAAAGAGGAGATTACTCATACCTCGTAACTGTTACTGATGACTTTGGTCACTAGTGATAAGTATATCTTATGATGTACAATTCGAAAATCTTGAAAGTATTCATAGAATTTCGAAACGAAGTAGAGAATCAAACTAGGCATAGTATTAAAGCCATTCGATCTAATCGAGATGGCAAATACTTAAGCTAAAAGTTCCTCAATTATCTTACTGAGAAAGATGTTCTCATACAACGAACTCCTTCTAAGACGCCTCAAGGTATTGGAGGGTCTGAAAGAAGAGAATCGAACCTTGTTAAACATAGTTCGATCCGTCATGAGTTTCGTTCAACATCCTTATGCATACTAAGGATTGACCCTAATGATTGCATTGAAGATACTGAACAAAGTAACTTCAAAGTTCGTGCCTGTAAAACCCTGCCAAGAATGGTGTGGTAAAATACCTCTATACTCTTTTGAGTATGGGGATCTCCTGCCTATATCGGGAACAAAAAGGAGATAAATTGGATAGTGGATCCAGTTTGTACAAATTTGTGGGGTATCCAAAGAAATCCATTTGGATGCCTGTTCTACACTCCTAAAGAACAAACGATGTTTGTTTCAAGGAATATCCATTTCTTAGAGGATGGCTTTCTCGTGAATAGAAATGATACCGTAGTAGAACATGATGAGGTCCAAGATGTGGAACTCATCCCCACAAACAGTGGGAGTTAATCCAGAAACTACTGAACCATCAAGTACACCAGTACTTCGTAGATCTGATCGAGTTCGTGAGGAACTTGATAGATATGGTTAAACCATATACGAAGAACCTACATTAGATGTAGACGCTCATGTATGCAAGAGGTCATACAATCCTAAATGGATTCCATCCATTCCAACAAGGTATTAACCTTGGTCGATCCATCCAAGGGAAGTACCCCATGGAAAGCAAATGGATCTTCAAGCGCAAGCTAGGAATGAATGAAAAAGGTGTTAACCTGTAAGGCTTGCCTAAAGACAAAAGGTTATTCACAAAGTCCTGGAACTGACTTTAATCCTTTCTCCATTTGGCAATGTCCGAATCCATTTGGACTCACATTCATTTTGATGAGAAAGTCAAGGCATTCGACTTCATCGAAAAACAAATGTGAAACTGAAGTGTACAAAGGATTAGTGGGAGCTCTTTGGAGTTCATTAATTTTACATGTCGATAACATATTGATTATCTGGGATGATATTGGAATGTTAACACAGACGGAAGCATGTTTGTTCATGCAATTCTCCATGAAAGATTTGAGAGAGACATCAGGAAAGATGTTGGGAATCTCTCAAACTAAGTACATAGAAACAAATACTGAAAGTATTCAGTATGGAAGAATCCAAGAAAGGATTGCTTCCAGTGAGACACTATATCTCTCCTCCATGATCAATGTGCCCTACATTGAATGTGAAAAGGAGAATGTCTCAAATACCTTATGTTTAAAACAAAAGGGAAGCATGTGGCATGCTTTACTATGTACTAGACCAGACGTAGAACCTGCTCTAAGCGCCACGAGCAGTTACTAGTCAAACTCTAGTGAAGAGTACTGGATCGCCGTAAAAGATATCCTTGAGCCCTTGAAAAGGACTAAGGATTTGATCTTGGTCTGCGGTGATAATGGAGAATTGAAATTCGAAGGATTTACTGATTCGAATTTCTGGTCTGATGTGGATAAATATATGTATCCAGTTTTGGATACATAATTTGCCTCAATGGGGTAGTGGTAAGTTGGAAAGGGTTCCAAGGGAAGCACCGTTACCATCATAAACCACTGAAGCAAGATATCTCGCAGCAAGGAGTGCAGCGTAAGAAAAGTGTTTGGATGAAAAACCTCATTCAACTTTTGGATGTGGTGCCTAGCATTGCGAAGCTCGTGGTTATCTTCTAAGATAACAAATCAAGCTATTGCTAAAGCAAAGGTAGATCTCACCGGAAATCTAAACACAAGATAAAAGTACCATTTGATTAGAGAAGTCATTGGTAGAGTTGACGCACGTGATGGATCGCGTCGATTCGGAAGACAAATCTAGTAGATCCACCGAACAGAGCTTTTTCACAAAATGAGTTCGAAGAACATCTATGAAAGATGGGTCTTAGAAACGTTTGTGATTGGCTTTAGGGCAAGTGGGAGATTGATGGGATAGTGCCCTGCAAGCCAATATATTTTAGCTTGTATAAGGACTATCATGTGATAATCTTTCTCTAGTATAAATGAATTAATACGATCGTTTGTTTATGTTATGTAAATCAAACAATGGCCAACTTCATCTCTCGCGAATAACTTAAGCGATTGGATGAAACCCTGAGATCACTTATGACTAAGGGATTATTCACTTCAGTATTGGGTGCGATTAATCATGAAACAGTCTCAAAGGTCGTGATCTCGAAAATGTTTCAAGTCAAAGATTCCTATCGAGATGGGGTATCGAGGGAATCGCAAAGACTTGTAGGATTATGCATGATTCACATGAAGTGTATTTGTTGTCGTTTCATGAACAAGACATTTTGATGTCAGTGCATATGACTAGGTGGTTCGATAGGGGATCGAACGCATCGAACGACCCTAACAGAGAGACCCATTGTGGAAGTGCGTAAAAGCATATCGGTGATGGGATGTCTCTCAAGACTTATAACAGTGTACGATTTAGTCCTTAGACTTGAGATGCTAGGGCGAATTCGGTATACGGGTGTGCATACTTTGATTTAGGAGCCGGGCACATAGCTTGTCCATTGTGCGCCTACGTTGGGTATGTATAGTCGTATGCGCGGATGGTTAGCATCAAAATGGGATCTACCGACTCGACGTAGTTCGTTGAGAGAATTTCCTATACATTCTTAGATAATATATTCCGAGAAACCCGTGGCCACGGTCGGTGACGGATTTGGAAAGGGGTTTCCAGATTTAGCAGTCACACTGGAATCATTATCCTGAATTAGAAAGTATAGTTATCGAGATAATTAGAGGTGCCGATCAATTCACACACCCTAGGTCTCGATCGGGAAATTAGTCGATAGAGGGACCGTATGTACATGGTACTTATAAGAGGTGAGGTTCACTGAGATCAATTCACCTGAAGTTGGGCCTCATGGGCTTGTGGCTAGACATCGACCATGAGGTGTGGGTACTCCTAAATTAATAGGGAAATTAATTCTGGAGTGGTCAATTAAAGTGGTTAATTGATCGGAGCAATTAATTAATTGCTCACTAATTAAATCACGTAATTGTGAGCCTGCGGCCAATTGATGGTGAACCTAGAGGGTCACACACAATACAATTGGACTGCAACAAATCATATAAGGAAAGTTTGATTTAAAGGGTTAAATCAAAACGTAAGAATTAAAGTATTAATTCTTGAAGGAGAAAAATATTAATTAGAGGTAGTCTAATTAATTAATGGAGAAGGCTTAATTAATTAATTTTATTAATTAATTAAATGGGATTAAAGGAATTTAATTAATTAAAGAGTCCAATTAATTATAGAGTTTAATTAATTAAAGGAGACCTAGTTAGTTGAGGAAATATAGGATAAAATTCTATCTTCCTAACTAGATAAGAATAAAACTAGGTCAGGACTCTTTATATATAAGGAGTAGAAGACTCCACAAAACCCTAGCCTACATACACCATAAGCCACGAAATTCCTACCTAGGAATTTGTGCCGCCACCCCTCTTCTTGTTGAGGTTCGGCCGAACCCTGTAGTATTCTACAGGGTTCATGCAATTTCTCCTTCTGATCTTCCTTGTTTGATTACCCTTGAATCCTAGTTCTGAGCCTGAGGATTCAAAGGGGTTGCTTCATCCAATTGGTGTGGATACCGCTAGAGGCACAACACATGGGGTGCTTCTCACGAACCAGATCCATCAGATCTGAATGAAGACCGAAGGAAAAACCACCACCTTGCCTGTGGTGAGGTAAATTGCTATTTACCATCTCATTTATTTTAGTAATTATTTG
The DNA here is from genome assembly GCA_038501285.1 of Penstemon eatonii. Taxonomy (NCBI): domain Eukaryota; kingdom Viridiplantae; phylum Streptophyta; class Magnoliopsida; order Lamiales; family Plantaginaceae; genus Penstemon; species Penstemon eatonii. The sequence continues at coordinate 16,510,905 of CM076712.1, read as the reverse complement.
CTAAAATGAATTCAACCTTATTCATATGTGCTAATAAGAACCCTGTGAATTGGTGTATGAAAAATTTTAAAATTCCGCACCGTTGTAGTTGACAATCATACCCATAAAATCCCAACAGTGGTATCAGAGCCTAACTTATTATGCGCATATGAAAAGGCCTGAACACATCAAATTATATGTTTATATGTGTTTGTTGTGTTCCGATCTTTGATTCTTGCTTGTTATGATAAATTGAATGTTCGGATCTATGAACTTTTCGGTTTTTGGGCCAAAAATGTAATTTCCAAAAATTGGAGGGCTTATATGCAAATTGTGATTTTTTCAAAATCTGGACAGAAAGTAAATTTTCATTTTCTGCAATTCTGGACCAAAATTGTAATTTCTGGAATTTTTAAAAATCTGGACTGTTTTGCAATTTACGAAAGGTTAGGGGTCTGTTTTGCAATAAACAAAAGTTTCTGGAAATTTTGTTAATTTTCTGCTTTCTGGTCCAATTTGCATGTTCTGGAAATTTTGGGGCTAATTTTTAATTTCCAAAAATTGAGGGGTCAAAACGTAATTTTCGAAAATTCAGGGGCCGAACTGCAATTTTCCAAAGTTGAAAAACAGAAACTGTTTTGTGCACTAAAAGGGTTTAGTAGATCCGGAAAGTTAATTTTATCATAATTAGTAGGGACTAAAAGTGAGAATCAAAGGGTCATTTTAAAAGGGGTTTTAAAATGATGATTAGAGATTGTTTTAGAAAGGGGTTTTAAAACTAGAATCTATAGGTATTTTAAAAGGTGGTTTTAAAATATGATAGGAGATTAGAAATAAGAAAATAACTTTTGCTTGTTTCTTGCTCTACGTGAACTGTTTACGTGGTTTTCGATCGCGCCGAGCCTTGACCCTTAGGGTAGATGTGATTGGTTTATTTAATTTTGTTGGTTTTATTGGGCCTGCGAGCCTTAAGTTTTTTGGGCCACTTTGAGCCTTTGTAATAGATAGGGCTTTACTGTTTTATTAGTTTAGGATGGAGGCCCGTTACAAGCAAGGTGGGAGCCCAAGAAGACTAAAGGCCATGTATGCATGGTAGTATGTGTAATAGACTAGGTCTCTTTGAAACCAAATTAGATTGACCAATAGGCTTCCGGCTTCGCTAAGACCTGTCTTAGAGGTTGGTATGTTAACACCACAATTTTGTAGGTCAAAAAGTAAGGTCGGAGTTTGCGCGCCGCCACTACTAAGGCCAAAGCGAATTTTTCTATTTCCAAGTAGTTCTTCTCCGCCCCTTGTAGTAACTTAAGTGATAAACAGGCTTATGTTCCACGCCTTCTATTTTCACTAGAACCGAACTAATGGTCACATCGGAGATTGATATGTAAATGTATAATGGTTCCCCCTCGGTTGGTTTGGTCAATAGTGGGGAGGTCGTCAGATATTCCTTTAGCCGGTCGAAGGCCTGGTTGCATTCCTCGGTCCAAACAAAGTTTTTTGCTTTTCGTAGAGTTTGAAAGAAAGGCAAACTTCTGTTGGCCGACTGATAGGATAGTGCCCAGCAAGCCAACAAATATAAGCTTGTTTAGGAACTACCTTTAGAAGCAATCTTATGATTCATAAGATAATACGCCCGTTTATTCATAGTATGTGAATTAAACAATGGCCACCTTCATCTCTCGCGAACTTATCTAAGCGATTGGTTGAAACCCTGAGATCACTCATGACTACGGGATTATTCACTTCAGTATTGGGTGCGATTAATCATGAAACAATCTCAAAGGTCGTGATCTCAAAAACGTTCCAAGTCATAGATTCATATCGAGACGGGGTATCGAATGAATCGTCAAGACTTGTAGGATTATGCATGATTCACATGGAGTGAATTTGTTGTCGTTTCATGAACAAGGCATTGAATGCTAGTGCATATGACTAGGTGGTTCGATAGGGGATCGAACGCATCGAACGACCCGAACAGAGAGACCCATCGTGGAAGTGCGTTAAGCATATCGGTAATGGGATGTCTCTCAAGACTTATAATAGTGTACGATTTAGTCCTCTGACTTGATGTACTAGGGCGGATTCGGTACCCGGGAATACGTACTTTGATTTAGGAGCCGACCACATAGCTTTGTCATTGTGCGACTACTTTGGGTGCGTATGAACGTGTGCGCGGATAGTTAGTACTAATAAAGGATCTATCGACTCATCCTGATAAGATGAGAGAATTTTCTGTACGTTCTTAAATAATAAATCCGAGAAATCTACGGCCGTAGTCGGTGACGGATTTGGAAAGGGGTTTCCAAATTTAGCAGTCACACTGGAATTATTATCCTGAATTAGAAAGTACAGAATTGAGATAATTAGAGGTGCCGACCAATTCACACACCCTAGGTCTCAATCGGGAAATTAGTTGATAGAATGACCGTATGTACATGGCATTTATAAGAGTTGGAGGTTCACGAATATCAATTCACCTGAAGTTGGGCCTCATGGGCTTGTGGCTAGACATCGACCATGAGGTGTGGGTACTCCTCAATTAATAAGGAAATTAATTCTGGAGTGGTCAATTAAAGTGGTTAATTGATCGGAGCAATTAATTGCTCACTAATTAAATCACGAAAGTCGTGGGCCTGCTGCCAATTGATGGTGAACCTAGAGGGTCACACACAATACAGTTGGACAGTGACAGTCTGGAAGGAATCAATTGATTTAAGGAATTAAATCAATATATGAATTAAAGTATTAATTCATGAAGAAGAATAATTAATTAGATGTAACTAATTAATTAATCGAGAATTAAAGTGTTAATTCGAAATGGAGAATCATTAATTAGAAGTAACTAATTAATGAATCAATTGGAATTTCTGATTGATTAAATCCTCAATTAAAGTGTTAATTGGAAAGGATTAATTAGTTAATAGTGGATTAATTAATTAAAACACATGGGCCGATCCATATGTAAGTTAATTGATCTTTGATTAATTAATTTAAGCATATGGGCCAATTATTGTAAAGATAAATTAGTCTAGGATTAATTAATCTTGCATGGGCCGATTTTGGGAACAATGATCAAATTAAGTTTAGGATTACTTAAAAGCATATCGGCCGATTTTAATTAATCAAAGTGGCCGATTATTATGCTTAATTAGTCTTGAATTAATGTTGATTTTTGTTTGATTATGATAAGGATTAAAAGAGATGTGTTATCTTGTGTAACTAGGAAAGAGATTGAAAGATATCTTGTTTCCTAAAGTGATAAGATTGTGTATATCATGTTTCTTGATAAGAAGATATTCTTTCAAGATTTAGATATCTATTAGAAGAAGGAGTCTTCTAATAGAGATATCTATAAATACTAGATACACAAATCTATTCAAGAGAGAGAACCCTAATTCTAAGCAAGAAAGAAAAAAACACAAGAAAACATATGGCCGAAAATTTCAGCCCCCTCTCGCCCCTTGCATAACCGAACCCTGTCAAGAAAAATCGCCCTTCCCTGTGTAGGATTTTTCTCCAAGTTTTCTTCCTGGATCTGAATCCAATTCCTGACGAGACAATTCCTTAATCCTAGTTCTGAGCCTGGGGATTACGCGAAGTCATTCAAATCCAACTGGTGTGGACTTTCTCTAGAGGCACAACACTTGGGGTGCTCTAGTGAACAATCGAAGACCGGAGGAAAACCACCACCTTGCATGTGGTGAGGTAAAATCGCTTTTACCATCTCGAATTTATTTTAGTATATGCATGCTGAAATTAAATTCAACCTTTATTCATATGTGCTAATAAGAAACCCTGGGATTTGGTGTATAAATAAAAATTTTAAATTCCGCACTGTTGTAGTTGACAATTATACCCATAAAATCCCTACAGTGGTATCAGAGCCAGGTTATTATGCACATATGAAAAAGGCCTGAACACTTCAAATTTTCGTGAATATGTTTATTTGTCGTGTTCTATGCATGGATCTTGCTGATTATGATTAATTATGTGTTCGGGTAAATAGCATAATTCTTATTTGGGCCAGATCTGCAATTTGCGATTATTACAGGACTAAAACTGCAATTTACGATTTTTATAATATCTGGACAGAATCTGAAATTTTACTTTTCTGGAAATTTTGGGCTGAAATTGAAAATCTGTTTTTCTAAAGCGATAGGGGTCTGTTTTGCAATTTCCGTAAGTTGTGGGGCTGTTTTGCAATTTACGAAAACTTCAGGGGCTGTTCTGCGATTAGTAAAAGTTTCTGGAAATAAATATTAATTTCTGTTTTCTGGGCCAATTTGCAAGTTCTGGAATTTTTGGGGCTAATTTGTTATTTCCGAAAGTTTTGGGGTCAAAACGTAATTTTCGAAAATTGAGGGACCAAACTGTAATTTTCAAAATTTGAAATTTCCAGAACCTGAATTATGTTTAAAAGGTGTTTTATTATCCGAAGGATTAATTTTTCATAATTAGTAGTGGACTAAAGTAAGAACCATGAGTTATTTTAAAAGGGGTTTTAAAATAGAAATTGTGATTTAATTTTAAAAGGGGTTTTAAAATAAAATCAAAGGGTCATTTTAAAGGGGGTTTTAAAATGATAGTTGAGAGATTGTTTTAGAAAGGGGTTTTTAAAACTAGAATCTAAAGTTATTTTAAAATGTAGTTTTAAAATAATATAAGAAATAAGAAAATTATAATTTTGCTTGTTTCTTGCTCAACGTGAAATTGTTTACGTGGTTTTCGATCGCGCCGAGCCTTGACCTTTAGGTTAGATGTGATTGGTTGGTTTTAATCTTATTGGTTTTATTGGGCCTGCGAGCCTTAAGTTTTTGGGCCACTTTGAGCCATTGTAATAGATAGGGCTTTACTGTTTTATTAGTTTAGGACGGAGGCCCGTTACAAGCAAGGTGGGAGCCCAAGAAGACTAAAGGCCATGTATGCATGGTAAAATGTGTAATAGAGTAGGCCTATGTGAAACCTAATAGATTGACCAATAGGACCATCGTCTTTGGCTCGATGGTGGTCCGCATAGGAGGCTCCCGATCGAAAACATACTGTGGTAGCATGCATGCTAGGTGTGAATGTTTTATTTTATTTGTTGATTTATTTTGGCTTGCGCGCTAGAATATAGATCACTAAAATAAATCATAAAGCATAATTAATGCGGTGAGATCTCGAGGAGAGTTACCTCAAACTTCCTAAAACCGAAAATCCCCTCTCGAATTAAAAATATTAAGTCATATTGGGTAAACTATAGAATGAAGTTTTATAGATCCAAGCCTTCCATCAATAGGGACTAGTGTATGTTGTCTACTTATCGATAGAGGTGATCCAGAGTCTGGCACCCGAGTCGAAGAAAGGGACAATGCACGAAATTCCTTGATTCTTGTTTTTAACTAAACTCGACAAGGGTGGGGACTAGTCGGGATGTGAAAATCGACCGATAACCAGTTACGGGGATTTCATGACCGGGCCAGTTTCTCATCAAGATTGACTGGGTTAGACCTAAATGAGTAGTAACATCTATGATGTAGCAGTGCTAGATAGATGCGAAAATCGAGGCAAAATAGCTTGAAGGTTGTGGAGGAACACAATTGGTAAAAGTATACCTACCTAGGGAGTTAATTGTATGACCGCGAGTCGTGGGTGCAATTAATGTCTGCTGGGACGTCAAGACCAACTAGGAAATAGAATTTCCCGAACAATGCAAGGGGTTATTGTTTCGATAAAATAGTGGGTGATGGGGGCTATTTCGCACCCTACATACTAGTCTGATCGAACAAAGATTACAAGATCGATTCGACCAACTCTAACGGATCGAGATCTTCTTACTGACCCAGCCTGATGCCGCTCGCTCCGAGTAAAGATTACACTCCGGACCCAAGAAGGATAGGTTGGGCCGAGTCCAACTAGGACTATGATTCCTTGTAATACTAGGTTTAGCGTAATATAAATACCTAGTTATTCATTGTATAAGACAACTACGAATTCTCTTAATTCTGAGATTACACAAGAATACATTGATAACAATAGAACTCAATAATATCCATTATTGTTGCAGAACTTTACCTCCATATCATTGCGTTCTTAATTTCGTTAATGGTTTTACTTCTTGCCTTTGATTATTGCTTTTCTTTGTAAACGATCCATCCAGAATAAAGTAACAGAACCCAATATACTGAATAATTCAATATCCAAACCCCCGATATCACAAATTCACTGATATTAAATTAACCCGACGAAAAACGGTTAAATCAGTTGGCGCCCACCGAGGGGCTAGGTTAATTATTCGATCGACATATGGCTCGCCCAAGGAAAAGCGCCCGTGTCGGAGCAAGAAGTAACACAACCACCGGTCATGACACATCTGAAGATCCACGGGAGAACGACAATAATAACGTTCCCAATACCGACGAGAATTTACAGAATACCCATCCCCGAGATCATGAACCCCTAGGAGGTCCTCCCGGCACGATACAGGAAGAGCCGGAAGTCCCCGAGATCCCTGCTCCTCTCCCGGGTGCTCAGGAGAAATTACGACAAATAGCGATGCTCTTTAAATCACTCTCCCCGGAAGAATTACTTGTGCTTGATCAAATTCCGCAAAACCCTAGGGCTGCCAGGACAATTCCTGCTCGGAGAACGCCCGGACAAAACGATCATGTATCTCAACAAGCTGATAGCCCACCAAGCGAGCACCGCTCGCTACACAGTCCACAACAGGACAATTCGAAACCCTCCGACAACAATCCTCGAAGGAAACGAGCTCACAGAAAAACCCCGGCGAGGCGCAGTAGATCCAGGGAACGAACAATTATCCCTATTGAGGATGATATAGATGATACAATCCCTGATCGACCGCGAACGGCTCGACTGACGGAAAGAGAAATTGAAAGGATGGTGCAGGACCGACTTGAACAACGCTTACGGTCTATTCAAAATCCGTGGGCCCGAACCACGGAACTCCAGGAAAGCCTTGCGGCCTGTTCTCCCTTCTGCAGGGAAATAAAAGAGGCACAATCGATCGGACAAGTCCCGGGCAGACTACCTCGCTATGATGGAACCACTGACCCGGATGATTATATTTTTAGCTTTACGAATATAATGAATTTATATGCCCACTCTGCTGAATTCACTGCCAAATTAATGGTAACCACATTCGAAGGACTCGCGTTGGACTGGTTCGCGAAACAACCTGCCAACTCCATATTCAGCTTTAGGGAACTCTGTAACAAATTGACACAGCAGTTCGCCAGCCAGAAGAGACAAAAACTTCCAATGAGCTACCTTGGAACTATATATCAACAAGAAGGAGAATCTCTAAGGGATTGGTTGGCCAGATTCAACGTAGAATTGCTTAAAATCGATTCCCCAAATATCGATTACATAATATCTATCCTCTTCGATCTCACTAAAAACAGGCAGTTCGGAAATGCCCTCAGTCGAAAGCAACCAAGAACGTTCGCCGACATCATGAGCCTAGCATCTAAATATATGACTCAAGAAGAGATGAATTCCTTTAAGGATAAAAACAAAAACAAAGCCACTACCTCAAGCTCAAAACGGCATGACAGGTTTCCTATCCAAAAATCTTTGGATTTCGAGCGATCCTTCAGGAGAGGTAATGTCTTCCAGCAACTGGAATACAACAAAGCCGACCAAGATAGGCAACCCAATTTCTACCAAAGACCAAGAAACCCTGAGCAACCAACCAGAAGCAGGGTGAATCATGTAGAACACCCGAGGTTAAATATTCCAATGGAAGAAATATTGGAAATTCTAGAAAGAAATAACTGGATTCCCGAGGCGAGAAAAATCGCACAGCCAAGACCAGGATCTCGAAACTACGATCAATACTGTAAGTACCATAGGGCACACGGACATCGAACGGAGAATTGTTTTCACCTTAAGAGAGAAGTTGAGAAACTAATCGAACCACGGTAAGAAACTCAACTGGAGAAACCCCTTTCAGCTTGGTATATGGGTCGGAAGCTGTTATCCCTGTGGAAACTTTAATTCCAACTCCAAGAATAGAGATGTTCAATAAAGAAGAAAATGAAAAGGCGAGGGAAAATGACGTTGATTTAACAGAAGCCTTAAGAGATAAAGCTGCTGTACGCCTACAAGCCACTAAGGCAAATATGGAGAAAGCATACAATCAAAAGGTACGCGTCCGAACCTTCAAAGAAGGGGACTTGGTTTTGAAAAAGGTAGAAGTATCCAAGCATGTGGGAAAGTTACAACAAAATTGGGATGGACCTTACATCGTCATTGGCGTAGGAAAGAAAGGTTCATACAAGATTGCACACATGGATGGGACAGCCTTACCAAGAACCTGGAACGCAGTCAACCTTAGGAAATACTATGGTAAATAAATTTTAGCAGATTATACTGCATCGTTTTATTTTACTTTATCAAGTTTTAATCCTTGTAACAAAGGCCTTAGCCTAGAGTTCAATTAGTAAAAATTTTAGCATTTTCTATACATCGATTATTTCGATTAACGCTCTGTGGAATTACACTAGCATATTGATAAATATTAGAACGAAACGAGTCGAGTATACATTGATCCGCTCAATAAACACTCCTCGATTTATATCAACAGCAAAAAAGGCTTTTTGGTGATAAACCTAAGTCTAAATTATAAATGAGTCGAGTATACATTGATCCGCTCAATAAACACTCCTCATTCCGACGACAAAAACGAGTTGAGTAAACATCGATCCGCTCGATAAAAACTCCTCGACATATATATATTCAACAGTAAAAAAGACTTTTTGGTGATAAACCTAAGTCTAAGTTATAAATGAGTCGAGTATACATTGATCCGCTCAATAAACACTCCTCATTCCGACGACAAAAACGAGTTGAGTAAACATCGATCCGCTCGATAAAAACTCCTCGACATATATATATTCAACAGTAAAAAAGACTTTTTGGTGATAAACCTAAGTCTAAGTTATAAATGAGTCGAGTATACATTGATCCGCTCAATAAACACTCCTCATTCCGACGACAAAAACGAGTTGAGTAAACATCGATCCGCTCGATAAAAACTCCTCGACATATATATATTCAACAGTAAAAAAGACTTTTTGGTGATAAACCTAAGTCTAAATTATAAATGAGTCGAGTATACATTGATCCGCTCAATAAACACTCCTCATTCCGACGACAAAAACGAGTTGAGTAAACATCGATCCGCTCGATAAAAACTCCTCGACATATATATATTCAACAGTAAAAAAGACTTTTTGGTGATAAACCTAAGTCTAAATTATAAATGAGTCGAGTATACATTGATCCGCTCAATAAACACTCCTCATTCCGACGACAAAAACGAGTCGAGTAAACATTGATCCGCTCAATAAAAACTCCTCGATCGAACACAACAAACATAAAGACTTACAGGTATTAAAAACCTAAGTCTGAACAAAACGAGTTGAGTAAACATCGATCCGCTCGATAAAAACTCCTCGATATATCTATGATGATTAAAAGACTTCAGGTATTAAAAATCTAAGTCTGAACAAGACGAGTTGAGTAAACATCGATCCGCTCGATAAAAACTCCTCGATATATCTATGATGATTAAAAGACTTCAGGTATTAAAAACCTAAGTCTGAACAAAACGAGTTGAGTAAACATCGATCCGCTCGATAAAAACTCCTCGATATATCTATGATGATTAAAAGACTTCAGGTATTAAAAACCTAAGTCTGAATAAAACGAGTAGAGTAAACATCGATCCGCTCGATATACACTCCTCGAACTATTTACAACGAGAAAAAGACTTTTGGTACGAAAAACCTAAGTCTAAAACAAAACGAGTTGAGTAAACATCGATCCGCTCGATAAAAACTCCTCGACGAATATATTCAACGATCAAAAAGACTTTCAGGTACTAAAAACCTAAGTCTAAATAAAACAAGTTGAGTAAACATCGACCCGCTCGATAAAAACTCCTCGACATATCTACAGCGATCAGGAAGACTTCAGGTATAGAAAACCTAAGTTTAAACAAAAGGAGTTGAGTAAAACATCGATCCGCTCGATAAAAACTCCTCGACATATATATTCAACGATCAAAAAGACTTTCAGGTACTAAAAACCTAAGTCTAAACAAAGAGGGTTGAGTAAACATCGATCCGCTCGATAAAAACTCCTCGACATATATATTCAACGATCAAAAAGACTTTCAGGTACTAAAAACCTAAGTCTAAACAAAGACGAGTTAAGTAAACATCGATCCGCTCGATAAAAACTCCTCGGTATATGTTCAACGATCAAAGAGATTTTTGGGTTAAAAACCTAAGTCTAAACAAAACGAGTTGAGTAAACATTGATCCGCTCAATAAAAACTCCTCGATTAATTACAACGACAAAGAAGGATTTTGTTATGAAATCCTAAGTCTAAATTATAGCAAGATTGAGTACACATTGATAAGCTCAATAAAAACTCCTCGATCTACTCCTAACGATCTAAAAAAGATCCGCTGATACTCCTAAAGTTTTGAAAGATAAATCAAGTATGTATTCATCTGCTCGGAAATTACTCCTCGTAAATAAAATTATCAAACGACAAAGAAGATGCAAGGAATAAAATAACATTTTATTCATCAAATCAATTACATACAAATATCCTACGTTACAAAAATCTGCTTGCTACCTATAGATCGTCACAATGATCCAGTTAAATTGATCCTATGGGATCGACTATCTTCACGACAATGTCCACGGAAACACCAATCTCCTCCCTAGTACCTCATCGATCATAATAAACCACCTAAGAAGCATGCTGCTCAGGATGGTCGACTTCTTTGGTTCGATGGCCAGGCTCTGAAGATCGGTATGTTCCTCCAGGTGAAATGAGCATTACCAGCCAGATAACCAGCAGTACTCAATTCACCCACAAAAGATACTGCTTTTACATTATCTATAAAACATTTTACTCTGAAGCAGCATCTCTTCAGGACCGCCGTGAAACGGTAACTTTACCGGCCACCCCGGTGGTCTATCAATCCGGAAGTAACCTCCAAGGACGAGGATGGCCGGCAAAGTACGAACCCTCCTTGTGCAGATGGAAACCACGGACCTCTAATGTGATGAAGACTAAGGCAGAGATCTCATGGGATCCGTCGATACAAGGAAGGGCTGACATGGGACCCGTCAATACAAGACTGGGGACAATTTCTTTACTGCGAACGAACAAATCACGATAATGTGACTTCTTGAACATTATGGGGTCCGAAGGCAAAATGAAATCTAAAGAAACAGAGATCTTCATTGTTATGAATGGAAAATAAGGAAACTGTCTACTTATTTATAGGCGCCCGTGAGAATGATCCTACGGATAATAGGAGTTTAATCAAGGGACGAAAACGCGACCCTTTGACTTCCCGAAATAAATGCAAGTAAGTTGGAACGGCGCCCCGTCTGATCGACTCAACAGATCGATGACAAACAAATCTACAGATCGAAGCGATCGACAAATAATCCAAGAAAACATAAAGAAGTTCAAAGACCAAAACGACCTGCACGATCATATATGAGGGTCGCCTAATAGAAAATATTAAGAACTCCTCGACGAAGGCATGCAAAATTAGACCGTTGAAAGAGGATAAATGCTTAAAAACGACCAGAGCCTCCACCATATGGGGATCGTAACTGCCTCATACATCATAGGGGGACTACTAAGTTGGCCATACAAGAATTCCATTTAGAATCCAAGAAATCTGACATCGAAATCAGGAGAATAGCCCTCCCTATTCGAAACTATAAGGCCGTCACTGCCTAATTTTCCAAAGAATTGCTGAAGGAAGTCTGAACGGGTCAGATCTGGCCAGGACTGTTACATTTTCCAATTCCTCCCATATCAAGAGTATGATATACTGGTTAGGGATATGTATAGTTGAAAAGCTAATAATGGAAGACATGGATAGGTGAAAAGCACCTAAAGGAAAAGTTCTCTCTGAGGAAAAGAAGAACTGAAATTCAACGGGAGGAACAATAACCTCCTTATATAAGATATATGTCATATAAGGACAAATTTATAAGGCATGAATCGAGCATCGACCAGACAGCTAAGGGTTTACACAACGACGATCGGCTGGATCGATCAACAAAGATTAAATATGCGAAGCAAATATTATACCGTTCAGTTATCTTACAAGCGACCAAAGCAAGATCAAGCTTACTTTCTCCATACTCAAATCTCTCCGCAGAAATAAAAATTCAGATAAGTAAAACTAATCTTTGTCAATTACTACATGATGGTATATTTGTGCGTAGCAATTACATATATGAAAAAGATATATCATTAGAATCAAGGCAAGAATCTGCCTACAGAAGAGATCATAATATTTCCATTTTAGTACTTCTCCCATTACAAAATTTCAGCCCAAACGAATGCACAAATGTTGGGCGACAAAAAAAAAAAAAAAAAAAAAAAAAAAAAAAAAAAAAAAAAGAGACAGTCCAAGGTCTGCCAGATCGAATAAAAATCATTGAGAAGAATCGCCAGAGGGGCGACCAGCAGAAACAGGCCTCCGAGGAGTTAGGTTACCAGCAAATGCCATCAACTCCTCCTGGCGCTTAAGATAACCGGCATCATAACCATCATCATATGCCTGTTGACGAGATCCCTCTGCCGACGCGGCAGCCTGAACTAGGTCGCCTTTCTCTTTCTCAAGAATAACTTTGTCAGCCTCTAACTTTTGGAGATCATCTTTAGCAAGTTGCAGCTGCAGCTCCAAACCCCTGGTTTTAGCTTTCTCCGACTCCAGCTGAACTTGAAGAGCTCTCCGACTATTCCACAGTTCATCATTTTGCACACCCAGCTGGAGTGCAAAATACTTGCCCTAAAAACAGAAAAGAGTAAGAAAAACCGCCGTACAACAAAGAATTCAAAACAAAGAACAGGAAAAATGTTCGAAATATGTTTACCTGTTCACATATCTTCACCAGAGATTGAACAAGGCGAACATTGGAAGTACCTTCGAGCTTCCTCAATTCACCGGGCAAAATAGTACTCATGCCTAAGTCCCAAGACAAAGCATCAGGTTCAACAGAACCAGGCAGTTCGCTTGTCAAAGGGACACCGTCGGAACGTGGAGTCTCCGACAAAAGAATGTCATTAACCTGCATAAGCACGCAGCGATCATCTAACGGACGAGGGGAGTCCCTCTCGTCGGGACTAACAGAGGTCTCTTTGCCGGAAGCAGATATAATGGTCCGACGACCAGACCTCGACCCAGATCGACCCCCAGAAGGTCCCCCAGACTCAAAAGAAGCAGTCGTTACAGTGGTATCATGAAACAGATATTCAGGACCATATTGCGAAATAGACTGCGTTATGGAAGGATTGACAGAAAAACCATCACCGACTTGCCCTTCACTAACTAGCAGGGCAGTAGAAGTAGAAAAAGGAAGGGAACTAACAAAATCCCCTCCATGAGATCCATACTCGTAAGAAGAAAAACCTGAAGAAACAGGTATGTCGTAAACCTGTTCCATGTTGGATGGGTCTCCGAAAGCTAATCGACCTGGGGAAGATCTATTACCTCCCGCGGGGGTAGAAGAAAAGTTTGGTTGGAGGAGCGACGAACTAACTTCTGACAAAGGTTGGAACGTGGTAATAGGAGTATCGATCATCGAACTACTAACTGAGGACGAACGAGGAGGCTCCATCGAAGGCCCTTCTCTTCGAAATTTCTTCGATCTATTATCCCTAGCGCCCTCACGAGAAGGTCGCTTCGAAGTATTACCGAAAAGGTTACTCATGATCGGATTACGGAAAAATATAAATTAATATTGAGGAAGTTTATCGACTAGCTCAAGAAAGAGTATTATGTTAAGAGAAGAGTATAGCAGTAAAAAAGACAAGTCAAATTTTACCTCTCGTATTTATACTACACGAAAAGACGCGACTGACCCGAAGAAAGGGCGCGAAACAGGAAAACTGACCTTGGAGCAAACGCTAGAATTTGAAAAGACACATACATAATGATTACGGCAAATTAAATGATTTGTCTGAATCATTACAGCGAATGTGAAAGGACACGACTGTCAGAATAAGAAACGTTTAGTGTACAAAGTAGGGAAAGCTAAGCTGCAATTAAACCTACAAGCGGATAATTACAAAGATTATTTTAAAGATAAATCACTATTTCAAGAAGCCTGGTCGCTTTCCGGAATCTTCTGCTCACTATCGACGTCCTCAGTCATGCCTGTATCGTCTTCTTCTTCCTCTTCATCTACTGGATCGATGAAAGTATTATCGAGCTCATCGTTAACATCAGAAGGAGGAATCGGCAATGGATTTCCAAATTCCTCGACAAGATGAGCCAGAGGAAAACCTTGATATTCGACATCTGGAACCTCAGAAGAAGAATAAAGCTCGCCATAACGGTTCAACCGGATATGAGCTGCCTTAAAATACTCCTTCCGACGATCGTCGATCATCTCCAAAGCGACCAGTTGATGAATCGATTTTTTAAAAGTATTCTCAAGAAGAGGGCCGACCATCCGGTACACCAACGCCGTATGAACAGGAGAGTCGAGGAATTCACGAACGACTTGTTCATCAGATTTCCTAACATATCGATCCCTTTGCCTAAGTGGGACGTCATTTTCATACTCCTCTAAAGAAGCTTCAAGGCTTGACACTTGAGATTCAAGCTCACTAATCCGAGTCGTGCTCTACAACTGCAATTCTTCTAATTTTCTTGCCATTTGATTGGTTAGTTCCTGAGCGCGAGAAACCTCTATCACTCTATCTAGCATTTCTTGATCTTCGGTCCCGGCAGCACGAGTCTCTACGACAGGAACAGAGGAAGATGTCGAGGGACCAACTTCTGAACCGGAAGATTTGTGAAGTAAAACTTTATATTTCTCTTCAAGGAATTCGCACTGTTGTTTCCAAAGAGAATTTTCATAGGCGTATGATGTCAGACAGGTGTTAACCTGAAATAACGAAGGGGTCAGAAAGAAACGAATTAGCGAATTAAGAAAATCTTAAAATATCACTTCATCTGAATAATAAGAAAGAAAAGGATCTCACCTTTTCAGCGTAAAGAGAAGCTCGCTGGAATTTCTCCAAAGGATCCTTATGAAGAAGCTTATTAAGATCGCGAGTATGAACGCCAGATAAAAGAATACGGGTCGCCTTATCGACCGCATTCTCGTTATTATCATGAATAAGAGAATCCTTCTCGGAATAACCAGCGGCCCTCCTTCCCTCTAAATGATCCTCGATCATTTCGACCAGAGTAGGATTTGGATGTTTATCCCCGAGTAAAGAAAGGTCGTCACCAGAACGTCCATAGTAACTCCTCTTTCTATCAACTGGATTATTAGTGGGATGAGGCATCGACCAGCTACGACATCCTCGAATACCCAAAGATGTTCTAAGATGAAGCGGAGGATAACCGGATCCCATGCCCTGACAAATAGGGGACTCACGTGGAGAATCCGGAGATTCCTCTCTATTCTCCTCGGATTCGTGACCCAATTCCAATTTCCTCTTTCGAGACGCCCTCTGCTCGATAGGATTATTCTCCACTGACTTGGAAGATTTCGACAGCACCATTTTTCCCTTCGAAGAGTGTCGGGAGTTTTCTACCATATGAGCTGAAAAAGAAACAAAATAAAGTTAATTTCTCCGTATAAAAAGTATAGCGACAATACTAAAGGTCAAATAAAATGCTAACCAAGAGGTTCAGGTGATGAACTGATGGGGAAATTATGGACACTTAACCCCGCCTTACGAAGAAAAGCTTCCCCAATCAGAAGAGCACTTTGATATTTGTTTGTACGCATCTCGGGAATCTCAGTTATAAATCGTACATCGTCGGGAACAAGTTCGCCAGTTGATGAGCGACCTCCAGGAATCCAACTAGAGCCATGATCCCATGAAAAAGGTATGGTCGAACCATCCACCGAACGGAGATTAGACGGAGGACGAACAAAGAAGAAATGAGATTTCCATGAAGGATTACTAGAAACCGGAGCATCAAAAATTGCTCGGCTAGGTCGCTGACTAGCAAAGAAATATCCACGATTTGAAGAACTAGAAATATTAAAACGGAAAAGTTGCGTAAAATTGCGGAAAGAAGGTTTAAACCCCTTTGCAATCATCAGAACGGAAAAACAAACCACGAAAGCAACAGAATTTGGAACCAGTTGTGTCAAGCACACGCTGAAAGTTTTCAGAACTTCCAGGAAAAGGGGAGACAAAGGAAGACGCAGTCCGCTATTAAAATGAGCCGTATAAAAGGCTCGACATCCCTCCGGCGGGGTAGTAACCCTATCAGTAGGTGAAGGGAGAATTATCTCAGAACCCTCCGGAAAATATTTGGTATAGCTATTCACGACTTCGGGGAATGTTTCCTCTGTATATGCGCAAGCTAGATCCTCAATTGGTTCAGAAATCTGAGGAACAGTACCTTTGCCCTTTTTGGCTCGGGCGGCTACGTCCGCATCGGAAAGGATTCGTACCTTGTAAGTATCTTCTACAGGGATAACAAGGTCAGAGACCGTAGTTTGTTCACCCAGAGGATTAGAATGTAACTCCTCCTCGTTATCGGGGGCGATGATCTCTCTAGGAGAAGAAGAAGACCTTCTTACGGAAGCCATCTATATTTTAGTTCTCGGAAGAAGAAGGTCGATGAAAGGAAAATTTTATACGACGAACGACCAAACTAGAAAATGACTGCGATCTAAAAGCAAATATAAAAGAGAAATGGCAAACTCGAAAGTCACCTATTTATAAGGAAATGAGAAAAGACGTTTCGAACTCATCGCAGCTACTCAAATTCCCGCCAAAACGGAAGGATACAAAAAGCCTCCTGAATGGACGCGTGGCGATCCATAATTAGACAGAAGAAACGACTATCTATGATACGTAGCACTCTTTTCCTTACTTAAGATTTTTTCCCACTGGGTTTTTTCTTAAGTAAGGTTTTTAACGAGGCTCCGTTCATAGAAAAGAAACAGTCGACAAGTTTTATCTACTTCTACGAGCTCCTATTATCTATACGCTCGAAGAAGTGAGGGAGTACTGATGGGGGCTATTTCGCACCCTACATACTAGTCTGATCGAACAAAGATTACAAGATCGATTCGACCAACTCTAACGGATCGAGATCTTCTTACTGACCCAGCCTGATGCCGCTCGCTCCGAGTAAAGATTACACTCCGGACCCAAGAAGGATAGGTTGGGCCGAGTCCAACTAGGACTATGATTCCTTGTAATACTAGGTTTAGCGTAATATAAATACCTAGTTATTCATTGTATAAGACAACTACGAATTCTCTTAATTCTGAGATTACACAAGAATACATTGATAACAATAGAACTCAATAATATCCATTATTGTTGCAGAACTTTACCTCCATATCATTGCGTTCTTAATTTCGTTAATGGTTTTACTTCTTGCCTTTGATTATTGCTTTTCTTTGTAAACGATCCATCCAGAATAAAGTAACAGAACCCAATATACTGAATAATTCAATATCCAAACCCCCGATATCACAAATTCACTGATATTAAATTAACCCGACGAAAAACGGTTAAATCAGTGGGAGAACTTTTTCGATAGAAAGACCAATCTTCGTTAATTATAAGTATTATCTTAAATATGTCTGCTTATTGTTGTCTTTTATTTATATTTAGTCATGCCAAAATTCACTGTCAATTGCGAACAAAAGATATTGCAAATCTGGATATCATCACTCCACGATGAAGGCATGACTGGGTTCAAAAATATTAGTGAATATTGCACTTACCTGATCAAGAGGCTAAAACGAATCGATGAGCTTAGCGCTATATGGACTCTAGATGATAAAATGGTAATCATCACAAATGGCCTGCCTGAATCATTCTCTCATTTTATCGATCATTGTGAAGTTCCACATAAAGGAATTGAGACCAATGATTTGCATAAGTTGTTAGACAAATATGAGAAAGCCCTCGAAAGAGGACAAGGATTGATCGAAGGAAAGAATTGTCCCTTATGTAAGAAAAATGAGGAACTGAGTAACATGACTGATGAGGAATTCCGAAACATACTTGACCAAGGTATAACCTAAGTTATTTCCTTTTTGATGAAAAACATCTTAAGATCTTCTTTTGATGTAAATCATCTAACATTTCTGGTTTCTGTAAAAGTGTTTACAGAGGATGACTGGAACGTGCTGCAAGTGACCAAGTCTGGGTTTCAATTGCACATGAGGGAAACATACTTCAAGGAATGGGTCAAGGAGCATCTGGATTTTTCTTATTAGCAAATGTTTTTACTTTAATTCTGGATTTAGGCATTTAATTATAGTTTTGTCTATTTTATTTCGAACTTTGTACGAGACATTTTTAGCTTTACCATTATGAATGGAATTATTTTAATTAAAGCTTTTAATTCGTACATAATTGCTTTACCGTTGTAAATAAAGCAAAGGAATAAGCATTGATAAAACTTAAACAATTATGCTAAATCAAGAAAAGAAAAACAAATTAGATAATTATCCACATTCGATCATAATTCCTAAAAGAAGGAATCGATGAATTGTTTTCAATCATGGCTCTTGAAAAATAGAAAATTGATGAATTCAAAACATACGAATCCTGTCTGAATAGGAAATCAATCGATTGAATAAAGGTATTTTGAAATACCAAGTGTTTAATGAATAAAATTCGTTAACACGCATGTGGATCACTAAAGTAATAGTGCGAGTAATTAATTGCTTCATAAAGTATCCTAATAGCATACGAGTACTTTGGAAGGTACAAGTTTTCTGGAAAGGTTGAAGGGTTCAAAGTGTTTCATAAAAGCACTAAGTAAAGTGCAAGTATGAAAATGTTGAAAGTATTCAAAGGATTCCAAAACCGAAGCAATTAAGGGCATTAAGGTATGATCGTTCGATTTAATCGAGGTGATTAATACATAAGCCCTAAATTACTCAAATTATCTAAAATCGAGAATAGAATTCTTGAATAGCAAATTAAACCTAATAAAGGAATCGAACTATGAAAGACTAGATTCATTCCTTAAAAATTAGTATTGCTATAACTCCTCAATCAATTCTGGGGGTCAACCCCATGACTCTGGAAGGATACTTAGACTTGTAACCTTCTTAAGTCAATTCCTACGAAAACTGTACTAAATCAAGTATGGTGTTTCATCCATGAATGATAAAAATTGGATAGTGGATCCAATTGAGAAAATTTGTAGGGTATTCAACGAAATCCATTGAATACCTGTTCCATGATCCTAAAGAACGAAAGTAGTCCGTTCCTGAGGATTCCCGATTCTTAGAAGGTTGTTCCCTCGCTAAAAGAAATGGGATTTTATCATGGAACTTGATGAAGTCCTAGACTTGGACACATCCCTACAAATAGTGGGAGTATATTTTCAAACCTACTGAACCAAAATTTTGTACACCAAATTTCGAAGATTCGATCGAATTCGAAAAGAACTAGTACGTTCACGAATATGATCGATCGGATAGTGATCCAAGGACTTTCGAAATATCTATGTATAACATAGATTCGGGCACATAGCTTAAACGCCATGTGATCTAAGTGGATTGTAAATAATCCGTTTGGGAACAATGAATCATAGAAGCTTCGTGTAACTGCGAAGCATATCCATTGGATTTAAATCCAGAGGTAAAATCTATGATTCTAGTCCAGTATCCCGAAGCTGGAACATGCAACTAGATGAGACAGTCAAGGTGGTTGACTTTATCAAAATTGCATGTAAATCTCAATGTACAAAAGAATCAGTGGGAGTTTTTGCATTGTTCGTAAAATAAACACTAAAGTAGACATAGATGATGTAAGAGTGTTAAAACGCAGACGAAAGCGTGTACATGCACGTAATTCTTCATTAAAAGATTTGAGGGATACATCTCACGTATTGGCAGTACGTATCTATTGTGATAGATTAGAGAAGATGTTTGAAATCCCAAATCTTAGTACATGGACAAAAACTGAATAAAATCAGTATGGAAAGTCATAGAGAGGACAGTTTCCATGGAGATATAAAATCTCTCTCAAAGTCAATAAGCCCTACATTCGACGAGTAAAGAGGATAATATCTCTATACACCTTCAAACTAAAAAGGTAGCATAGTATATGCAATGTCATGTACAAGACCAGACTAAACACATGCTATGAGTATCATAAGCTGATGTTAGTCGAACACCAGTAAGGAGTACTGGAATACCGAAAAGAGCATTCCTTAAATAACTCTGGGAGTTCTGAGGATATATTGCTGGTCAACGGTAATAATGAAGAATTGGAACTCGAAGGATTTAGTGATTCGAGTTTCCCGTCTGAAGTGAATATAATATTCTGGTTTTATGGGGCAACGATGATTTGAAAGAAGTTCAAAAGACAATCGATGCTGGGTTAACCAATAAAACAGAATATTTCGCAGTATTGAATACAGCGAAGGAAAGTGTTTGGACGAAAACCTCTTCCAATAAATTGGAAGTAGTACCTAGCATTGCGAGGCCTATAGTTATCTTCAATGATAACATAAGGCAATCGCTTTAGCAAAGGAATCGAGATCTCACCCATGATCTAAACACAAGTATACCATATGATCTGGAAAATCATAGGTAGAATAAGACGTGGGAGTAAACCACGTCAAAGGACAACATAGCAGATCCACTAATTAAGTCATAATCACAAAAGGGTTCGACGGACATCTGGAGTGAGATGGGCCTTAGAAACGTATGTGGTTGGCTTTAGGGCAAGTGGGAGATTGATAGGATAGTGCCCAGCAAGCCAACAAATATAAGCTTGTTTAGGAACTACCTTTAGAAGCAATCTTATGATTCATAAGATAATACGCCCGTTTATTCATAGTACGTGAATTAAACAATGGCCACCTTCATCTCTCGCGAACTTATCTAAGCGATTGGTTGAAACCCTGAGATCACTCATGACTACGGGATTATTCACTTCAGTATTGGGTGCGATTAATCATGAAACAATCTCAAAGGTCGTGATCTAAAAAACGTTCCAAGTCATAGATTCATATCGAGACGGGGTATCGAATGAATCGTCAAGAATTGTAGGATTATGCATGATTCACATGGAGTGAATTTGTTGTCGTTTCATGAACAAGGCATTGAATGCTAGTGCATATGACTAGGTGGTTCGATAGGGGATCGAACGCATCGAACGACCCGAACAGAGAGACCCATCGTGGAAGTGCGTTAAGCATATCGGTAATGGGATGTCTCTCAAGACTTATAATAGTGTACGATTTAGTCCTCTGACTTGAGGTACTAGGGCGGATTCGGTACCCGGGAATACGTACTTTGATTTAGGAGCCGACCACATAGCTTGGTCATTGTGCGACTACTTTGGGTGCGTATGAACGTGTGTGCGGATAGTTAGTACTAATAAAGGATCTATCGACTCATCCTGATAAGATGAGAGAATTTCCTGTACGTTCTTAGATAATAAATCCGAGGAATCTACGGCCGTAGTTGGTGACGGATTTGGAAAGGGGTTTCCAAATTTAGCAGTCACACTGGAATTATTATCCTGAATTAGAAAGTACAGAATTGAGATAATTAGAGGTGCTGACCAATTCACACACCCTAGGTCTCAATCGGGAAATTAGTTGATAGAAGGACCGTATGTACATGGCATTTATAAGAGTTGGAGGTTCACGAATATCAATTCACCTGAAGTTGGGCCTCATGGGCTTGTGGCTAGACATCGACCATGAGGTGTGGGTACTCCTGAATTAATAAGGAAATTAATTCTGGAGTGGTCAATTAAAGTGATTAATTGATCGGAGCAATTAATTGCTCACTAATTAAATTACGAAAGTCGTGGGCCTGCTGCCAATTGATGGTGAACCTAGAGGGTCACACACCATACAGTTGGACAGTGACAGTCTGGAAGGAATCAATTGATTTAAGGAATTAAATCAATATATGAATTAAAGTATTAATTCATGAAGAAGAATAATTAATTAGAAGTAACTAATTAATTAATCGAGAATTAAAGTGTTAATTCGAAATGGAGAATCATTAATTAGAAGTAACTAATTAATGAATCAATTGGAATTTCTGATTGATTAAATCCTCAATTAAAGTGTTAATTGGAAAGGATTAATTAGTTAATAGTGGATTAATTAATTAAAACACATGGGCCGATCCATATGTAAGTTAATTGATCTTTGATTAATTAATTTAAGCATATGGGCCAATTATTGTAAAGATAAATTAGTCTAGGATTAATTAATCTTGCATGGGCCGATTTTGGGAACAATGATCAAATTAAGTTTAGGATTAATTAAAAGCATATGGGCCGATTTTAATTAATCAAAGTGGCCGATTATTATGCTTAATTAGTCTTGAATTAATGTTGATTTTTGTTTGATTATGATAAGGATTAAAAGAGATGTGTTATCTTGTGTAACTAGGAAAGAGATTGAAAGATATCTTGTTTCCTAAAGTGATAAGATTGTGTATATCTTGTTTCTTGATAAGAAGATATTATTTCAAGATTTAGATATCTATTAGAAGAAGGAGTCTTCTAATAGAGATATCTATAAATACTAGATACACAAATCTATTCAAGAGAGAGAACCCTAATTCTAAGCAAGAAAGAAAAAAACACAAGAAAACATAGGGCCGAAAATTTCAGTCCCCTCTCGCCCCTTGCATAACCGAACCCTGTCAAGAAAAATCGCACTTCCCTGTGTAGGATTTTTCTCCAAGTTTTCTTCCTGGATCTGAATCCAATTCCTGACGAGACAATTCCTTAATCCTAGTTCTGAGCCTGGGGATTACGCGAAGTCATTCAAATCCAACTGGTGTGGACTTTCTCTAGAGGCACAACACTTGGGGTGCTCTAGTGAACAATCGAAGACCGGAGGAAAACCACCACCTTGCCTGTGGTGAGGTAAAATCGCTTTTACCATCTCGAATTTATTTTAGTATATGCATGCTGAAATTAAATTCAACCTTTATTCATATGTGCTAATAAGAAACCCTGGGATTTGGTGTATAAATAAAAATTTTAAATTCCGCACTGTTGTAGTTGACAATTATACCCATAAAATCCCTACAGTGGTATCAGAGCCAGGTTATTATGCACATATGAAAAAGGCCTGAACACTTCAAATTTTCGTGAATATGTTTATTTGTCGTGTTCTATGCATGGATCTTGCTGATTATGATTAATTATGTGTTCGGGTAAATAGCATAATTCTTATTTGGGCCAGATCTGCAATTTGCGATTATTACAGGACTAAAACTGCAATTTACGATTTTTATAAAATCTGGACAGAATCTGAAATTTTACTTTTCTGGAAATTTTGGGCTGAAATTGAAAATCTGTTTTTCTAAAGCGATAGGGGTCTGTTTTGCAATTTCCGTAAGTTGTGGGGCTGTTTTGCAATTTACGAAAACTTCAGGGGCTGTTCTGCGATTAGTAAAAGTTTCTGGAAATAAAATATTAATTTCTGTTTTCTGGGCCAATTTGCAAGTTCTGGAATTTTTGGGGCTAATTTGTTATTTCCGAAAGTTTTGGGGTCAAAACGTAATTTTCGAAAATTGAGGGACCAAACTGTAATTTTCAAAATTTGAAATTTCCAGAACCTGAATTATGTTTAAAAGGTGTTTTATTATCCGAAGGATTAATTTTTCATAATTAGTAGTGGACTAAAGTAAGAACCATGAGTTATTTTAAAAGGGGTTTTAAAATAGAAATTGTGATTTAATTTTAAAAGGGGTTTTAAAATAAAATCAAAGGGTCATTTTAAAAGGGGTTTTAAAATGATAGTTGAGAGATTGTTTTAGAAAGGGGTTTTTAAAACTAGAATCTAAAGTTATTTTAAAATGTAGTTTTAAAATAATATAAGAAATAAGAAAATTATAATTTTGCTTGTTTCTTGCTCAACGTGAAATTGTTTACGTGGTTTTCGATCGCGCCGAGCCTTGACCTTTAGGTTAGATGTGATTGGTTGGTTTTAATCTTATTGGTTTTATTGGGCCTGCGAGCCTTAAGTTTTTGGGCCACTTTGAGCCATTGTAATAGATAGGGCTTTACTGTTTTATTAGTTTAGGACGGAGGCCCGTTACAAGCAAGGTGGGAGCCCAAGAAGACTAAAGGCCATGTATGCATGGTAAAATGTGTAATAGAGTAGGCCTATGTGAAACCTAATAGATTGACCAATAGGACCATCGTCTTTGGCTCGATGGTGGTCCGCATAGGAGGCTCCCGATCGAAAACATACTGTGGTAGCATGCATGCTAGGTGTGAATGTTTTATTTTATTTGTTGATTTATTTTGGCTTGCGCGCTAGAATATAGATCACTAAAATAAATCATAAAGCATAATTAATGCGGTGAGATCTCGAGGAGAGTTACCTCAAACTTCCTAAAACCGAAAATCCCCTCTCGAATTAAAAATATTAAGTCATATTGGGTAAACTATAGAATGAAGTTTTATAGATCCAAGCCTTCCATCAATAGGGACTAGTGTATGTTGTCTACTTATCGATAGAGGGGATCCAGAGTCTGGCACCCGAGTCGAAGAAAGGGACAATGCACGAAATTCCTTGATTCTTGTTTTTAACTAAACTCGACAAGGGTGGGGACTAGTCGGGATGTGAAAATCGACCGATAACCAGTTACGGGGATTTCATGACCGGGCCAGTTTCTCATCAAGATTGACTGGGTTAGACTTAAACGAGTAGTAACATCTATGATGTAGCAGTGCTAGATAGATGCGAAAATCGAGGCAAAATAGCTTGAAGGTTGTGGAGGAACACAATTGGTAAAAGTATGCCTACCTAGGGAGTTAATTGTATGACCGCGAGTCGTGGGTGCAATTAATGTCTGCTGGGACGTCAAGACCTACTAGGAAATAGAATTTCCCGAACAATGCAAGGGGTTATTGTTTCGATAAAATAGTGGGAGAACTTTTTCGATAGAAAGACCAATCTTCGTTAATTATAAGTATTATCTTAAATATGTCTGCTTATTGTTGTCTTTTATTTATATTTAGTCATGCCAAAATTCACTGTCAATTGCGAACAAACGATATTGCAAATCTGGATATCATCACTCCACGATGAAGGCATGACTGGGTTCAAAAATATTAGTGAATATTGCACTTACCTGATCAAGAGGCTAAAACGAATCGATGAGCTTAGCGCTATATTGACTCTAGATGATAAAATGGTAATCATCACAAATGGCCTGCCTGAATCATTCTCTCATTTTATCGATCATTGTGAAGTTCCACATAAAGGAATTGAGACCAATGATTTGCATAAGTTGTTAGACAAATATGAGAAAGCCCTCGAAAGAGGACAAGGATTGATCGAAGGAAAGAATTGTCCCTTATGTAAGAAAAATGAGGAACTGAGTAACATGACTGATGAGGAATTCCGAAACATACTTGACCAAGGTATAACCTAAGTTATTTCCTTTTTGATGAAAAACATCTTAAGATCTTCTTTTGATGTAAATCATCTAACATTTCTGGTTTCTGTAAAAGTGTTTACAGAGGATGACTGGAATGTGCTGCAAGTGACCAAGTCTGGGTTTCAATTGCACATGAGGGAAACATACTTCAAGGAATGGGTCAAGGAGCATCTGGATTTTTCTTATTAGCAAATGTTTTTACTTTAATTCTGGATTTAGGCATTTAATTATAGTTTTGTCTATTTTATTTCGAACTTTGTACGAGACATTTTTAGCTTTACCATTATGAATGGAATTATTTTAATTAAAGCTTTTAATTCGTACATAATTGCTTTACCGTTGTAAATAAAGCAAAGGAATAAGCATTGATAAAACTTAAACAATTATGCTAAATCAAGAAAAGAAAAACAAATTAGATAATTATCCACATTCGATCATAATTCCTAAAAGAAGGAATCGATGAATTGTTTTCAATCATGGCTCTTGAAAAATAGAAAATTGATGAATTCAAAACATACGAATCCTGTCTGAATAGGAAATCAATCGATTGAATAAAGGTATTTTGAAATACCAAGTGTTTAATGAATAAAATTCGTTAACACGCATGTGGACCACTAAAGTAATAGTGCGAGTAATTAATTGCTTCATAAAGTATCCTAATAGCATACGAGTACTTTGGAAGGTACAAGTTTTCTGGAAAGGTTGAAGGGTTCAAAGTGTTTCATAAAGGCACTAAGTAAAGTGCAAGTATGAAAATGTTGAAAGGATTCCAAAACCGAAGCAATTAAGGGCATTAAAGTATGATCGTTCGATTTAATCGAGGTGATTAATACATAAGCCCTAAATTACTCAAATTATCTAAAATCGAGAATAGAATTCTTGAATAGCAAATTAAACCTAATAAAGGAATCGAACTATGAAAGACTAGATTCATTCCTTAAAAATTAGTATTGCTATAACTCCTCAATCAATTCTGGGGGTCAACCCCATGACTCTGGAAGGATACTTAGACTTGTAACCTTCTTAAGTCAATTCCTACGAAAACTGTACTAAATCAAGTATGGTGTTTCATCCATGAATGATAAAAATTGGATAGTGGATCCAATTGAGAAAATTTGTAGGGTATTCAACGAAATCCATTGAATACCTGTTCCATGATCCTAAAGAACGAAAGTAGTCCGTTCCTGAGGATTCCCGATTCTTAGAAGGTTGTTCCCTCGCTAAAAGAAATGGGATTTTATCATGGAACTTGATGAAGTCCTAGACTTGGACACATCCCTACAAATAGTGGGAGTATATTTTCAAACCTACTGAACCAAAATTTTGTACACCAAATTTCGAAGATTCGATCGAATTCGAAAAGAACTAGTACGTTCACGAATATGATCGATCGGATAGTGATCCAAGGACTTTCGAAATATCTATGTATAACATAGATTCGGGCACATAGCTTAAACGCCATGTGATCTAAGTGGATTGTAAATAATCCGTTTGGGAACAACGAATCATAGAAGCTTCGTGTAACTGCGAAGCATATCCATTGGATTTAAATCCAGAGGTAAAATCTATGATTCTAGTCCAGTATCCCGAAGCTGGAACATGCAACTAGATGAGACAGTCAAGGTGGTTGACTTTATCAAAATTGCATGTAAATCTCAATGTACAAAAGAATAAGTGGGAGTTTTTGCATTGTTCGTAAAATAAACACTAAAGTAGACATAGATGATGTAAGAGTGTTAAAACGCAGACGAAAGCGTGTACATGCACGTAATTCTTCATTAAAAGATTTGAGGGATACATCTCACGTATTGGCAGTACGTATCTATTGTGATAGATTAGAGAAGATGTTTGAAATCCCAAATCTTAGTACATGGACAAAAACTGAATAAAATCAGTATGGAAAGTCATAGAGAGGACAGTTTCCATGGAGATATAAAATCTCTCTCAAAGTCAATAAGCCCTACATTCGACGAGTAAAGAGGATAATATCTCTATACACCTTCAAACTAAAAAGGTAGCATATTATATGCAATGTCATGTACAAGACCAGACTAAACACATGCTATGAGTATCATAAGCTGATGTTAGTCGAACACCAGTAAGGAGTACTGGAATACCGAAAAGAGCATTCCTTAAATAACTCTGGGAGTTCTGAGGATATATTGCTAGTCAACGGTAATAATGAAGAATTGGAACTCGAAGGATTTAGTGATTCGAGTTTCCCGTCTGAAGTGAATATAATATTCTGGTTTTATGGGGCAACGATGATTTGAAAGAAGTTCAAAAGACAATCGATGCTGGGTTAACCAATAAAACAGAATATTTCGCAATATTGAATACAGCGAAGGAAAGTGTTTGGACGAAAACCTCTT
Organism: Penstemon eatonii; assembly: GCA_038501285.1. Taxonomy (NCBI): domain Eukaryota; kingdom Viridiplantae; phylum Streptophyta; class Magnoliopsida; order Lamiales; family Plantaginaceae; genus Penstemon; species Penstemon eatonii. The sequence goes on along the minus strand of CM076712.1, from coordinate 16,483,114 downwards.
CCAATAAATTGGAAGTAGTACCTAGCATTGCGAGGCCTATAGTTATCTTCAATGATAACTTAAGGCAATCGCTTTAGCAAAGGAATCGAGATCTCACCCATGATCTAAACACAAGTATACCATATGATCTGGAAAATCATAGGTAGAATAAGACGTGGGAGTAAACCACGTCAAAGGACAACATAGCATATCCACTAATTAAGTCATAATCACAAAAGGGTTCGACGGACATCTGGAGTGAGATGGGCCTTAGAAACGTATGTGGTTGGCTTTAGGGCAAGTGGGAGATTGATAGGATAGTGCCCAGCAAGCCAACAAATATAAGCTTGTTTAGGAACTACCTTTAGAAGCAATCTTATGATTCATAAGATAATACGCCCGTTTATTCATAGTACGTGAATTAAACAATGGCCACCTTCATCTCTCACGAACTTATCTAAGCGATTGGTTGAAACCCTGAGATCACTCATGACTACGGGATTATTCACTTCAGTATTGGGTGCGATTAATCATGAAACAATCTCAAAGGTCGTGATCTCAAAAATGTTCCAGGTCATAGATTCATATCGAGACGGGGTATCGAATGAATCGTCAAGAATTGTAGGATTATGCATGATTCACATGGAGTGAATTTGTTGTCGTTTCATGAACAAGGCATTGAATGCTAGTGCATATGACTAGGTGGTTCGATAGGGGATCGAACGCATCGAACGACCCGAACAGAGAGACCCATCGTGGAAGTGCGTTAAGCATATCGGTAATGGGATGTCTCTCAAGACTTATAATAGTGTACGATTTAGTCTTCTGACTTGAGGTACTAGGGCGGATTCGGTACCCGGGAATACGTACTTTGATTTAGGAGCCGACCACATAGCTTGGTCATTGTGCGACTACTTTGGGTGCGTATGAACGTGTGTGCGGATAGTTAGTACTAATAAAGGATCTATCGACTCATCCTGATAAGATGAGAGAATTTCCTGTACGTTCTTAGATAATAAATCCGAGGAATCTACGGCCGTAGTCGGAGACGGATTTGGAAAGGGGTTTCCAAATTTAGCAGTCACACTGGAATTATTATCCTGAATTAGAAAGTACAGAATTGAGATAATTAGAGGTGCTGACCAATTCACACACCCTAGGTCTCAATCGGGAAATTAGTTGATAGAAGGACCGTATGTACATGGCATTTATAAGAGTTGGAGGTTCACGAATATCAATTCACCTGAAGTTGGGCCTCATGGGCTTGTGGCTAGACATCGACCATGAGGTGTGGGTACTCCTGAATTAATAAGGAAATTAATTCTGGAGTGGTCAATTAAAGTGGTTAATTGATCGGAGCAATTAATTGCTCACTAATTAAATCACGAAAGTCGTGGGCCTGCTGCCAATTGATGGTGAACCTAGAGGGTCACACACAATACAGTTGGACAGTGACAGTCTGGAAGGAATCAATTGATTTAAGGAATTAAATCAATATATGAATTAAAGTATTAATTCATGAAGAAGAATAATTAATTAGAAGTAACTAATTAATTAATCGAGAATTAAAGTGTTAATTCGAAATGGAGAATCATTAATTAGAAGTAACTAATTAATGAATCAATTGGAATTTCTGATTGATTAAATCCTCAATTAAAGTGTTAATTGGAAAGGATTAATTAGTTAATAGTGGATTAATTAATTAAAACACATGGGCCGATCCATATGTAAGTTAATTGATCTTTGATTAATTAATTTAAGCATATGGGCCAATTATTGTAAAGATAAATTAGTCTAGGATTAATTAATCTTGCATGGGCCGATTTTGGGAACAATGATCAAATTAAGTTTAGGATTAATTAAAAGCATATGGGCTGATTTTAATTAATCAAAGTGGCCGATTATTATGCTTAATTAGTCTTGAATTAATGTTGATTTTTGTTTGATTATGATAAGGATTAAAAGAGATGTGTTATCTTGTGTAACTAGGAAAGAGATTGAAAGATATCTTGTTTCCTAAAGTGATAAGATTGTGTATATCTTGTTTCTTGATAAGAAGATATTATTTCAAGATTTAGATATCTATTAGAAGAAGGAGTCTTCTAATAGAGATATCTATAAATACTAGATACACAAATCTATTCAAGAGAGAGAACTCTAATTCTAAGCAAGAAAGAAAAAAACACAAGAAAACATAGGGCCGAAAATTTCAGTCCCCTCTCGCCCCTTGCATAACCGAACCCTGTCAAGAAAAATCGCACTTCCCTGTGTAGGATTTTTCTCCAAGTTTTCTTCCTGGATCTGAATCCAATTCCTGACGAGACAATTCCTTAATCCTAGTTCTGAGCCTGGGGATTACGCGAAGTCATTCAAATCCAACTGGTGTGGACTTTCTCTAGAGGCACAACACTTGGGGTGCTCTAGTGAACAATCGAAGACCGGAGGAAAACCACCACCTTGCCTGTGGTGAGGTAAAATCGCTTTTACCATCTCGAATTTATTTTAGTATATGCATGCTGAAATTAAATTCAACCTTTATTCATATGTGCTAATAAGAAACCCTGGGATTTGGTGTATAAATAAAAATTTTAAATTCCGCACTGTTGTAGTTGACAATTATACCCATAAAATCCCTACAGTGGTATCAGAGCCAGGTTATTATGCACATATGAAAAAGGCCTGAACACTTCAAATTTTCGTGAATATGTTTATTTGTCGTGTTCTATGCATGGATCTTGCTGATTATGATTAATTATGTGTTCGGGTAAATAGCATAATTCTTATTTGGGCCAGATCTGCAATTTGCGATTATTACAGGACTAAAACTGCAATTTACGATTTTTATAAAATCTGGACAGAATCTGAAATTTTACTTTTCTGGAAATTTTGGGCTGAAATTGAAAATCTGTTTTTCTAAAGCGATAGGGGTCTGTTTTGCAATTTCCGTAAGTTGTGGGGCTGTTTTGCAATTTACGAAAACTTCAGGGGCTGTTTTGCGATTAATAAAAGTTTCTGGAAATAAAATATTAATTTCTGAGAAGTGTATTTCTCGTATTTGTTTTGCCTTGAGTAGCCTTTCTACTTCTGCCTTGATTATTTTATCCTTAATCGGCCCATGATTCCTTTTCTTTTGTCTAGCAGGTTTTGCCATGGGGTCGATTTTTAGAGAGTGAGTGATTACTCTGGGATCAATCCCTTCAATGTCGTTCGCACTCCAAGCGAAGTTATCTATGTTTTCTCTGAGGAAATTTACTAGCATCACTTCCCCTTCCTTACTGAGTTCGGTTCCAATTCTAGTTGTCTTTGTGGGATCCTCTTGTACAAGCAGGACATCTTTGTGCTCCGGTGGTTTTATAGTCAAATCGACCGGTTCCTTTCCCTTTTTATCTACTCGGTCCGTGTTGGGGATTTCAACTTCAACTCTATCAACTTCGTCCTCGAGCATTCTTTTAGCTGGGGTAAACGTTTTGGTGCGGTTCCCCAAGGTTAAGGAGGTGTTGTAGCAGTCCCATGCCATACAATGATCGTTCACTATTTCTCCGATTCTCATGTTAGTCGGAAATTTTATCTTCTGATGGTAAGTTGAAACAACGGCTCAGAATAGGTTGAGGGCGGGTCGCCCCAAGATCGCATTGTAGGCAAAGGGAGTTTCTACTACTAAGAATTTGACTAACTTCACCGTCCGACGCGGTTTCTTTCCGAGTGAGACACTTAAAGTTCTTGTGCAACTGGGGACAATCTCAGAACCTCCAAATCCTACTAAAGGCGTAGCTACCTTTTGGAATGTTATTTGTCCCAAGTTCATCTGTGCTAGGACCTCTTTAGAGATGATGTTCGCTGAGCTTCCATTGTCGATCAGGATTCTTTTGATGTTGTAGTTCGCTATTTCCAGCGATACCACCATTGGGAAGTCAGGGCTGTCCTCTTTCATGTCCCAAACAAAGTTCTTTGGTACCTCGCTTTCGTTGAAACTGATCAGCTGGTCGTTTGTTGGTTTGCTTTCTAGCGTCCACACTTCTTTCCGGTACCTTAAGCTTCCAACTATGGACCTGGCAGTCCTGCGACGAGCATTACGACTGTCCCCGCCAGCGGGTCCTCCCGAGATCGTATGGATGGTGCCGTTAATCTGATCATCGTTCAACTCCTGTCGGGGACCGTTATTAGGGGACCTTCTTCGGGAGTTCCTTCTTTGGTTACTATTCTGAGGACTCCTACTTCTTCCTCTCTTGCGGTTATTTCGTTCTAAATAGTCATCTAATTTTCCTTGTTCGATTAGTTTTTCAATTTCTCTTTTAAGGTGAAAACAATCTTCAGTGCGATGCCCATGTGCCCGGTGATACCTACAATATAACTCATAGTTTCGTGCACCTGGCCTTGGCTGAGCGATTCTCTTTGCTGCCGGGATCCAGTTGTTCCTTTCAAGTATTACCAAGATTTCTTCTATTGGAACAGTCAACTTGGGGTATTCTACTTGGTTGATCTTGCTCAGCCAATCTAGGTCTTTGATAGACATTAGGTCCTCTGTCTTGATTATATTCTAATTGCTGGAAGACATTGCCTCTTCTGATGGATCGATCATAATCCAAGGATTTTTTAGCAGGAATTCTCTCTTGCCGCTTGGAAACGGAGGCGGGAGTTTTATGTTTATTCTTGTCTTTAAAAGAGTTCATCTCCTCTTGGGTCATGTATTTCGATGCCAAGGTCATAATATCAGCAAACGTTCTTGGTTGCTTTCTACTGAGGGCATTTCCGAATTGTCTATTTTTGGTGAGACCGAAGAGAATAGAGATTATGTAATCGATATATGGGGAATCAGTTTTAAGCAATTCTACGTTGAACCTTGCCAACCAGGAACGGAGGGTTTCTCCGTCTTGTTGATGGATAGTCCCTAGGTAGCTCATTGGCAATTTCTGTCTTTTCTGGCTAGCGAACTGCTGGGTTAGCTTATTGCATAATTCCCTAAAGCTGAATATGGAATTGGTGGGTTGTTTTGCAAACTAGTCCAAAGATAGCCCCTCGAATGTGGTGACCATTAGTTTTGCAGTGAATTCAGCCAAATGAGCATATAAGTTTATTATGTTAGTAAAACAGAATATATAATCATCCGGGTCGGTGGTTCAGTCATATCTGGGTAGTCATCCCGGAACCTGTCCCGAGGATTGTGCTTCTTTTATTTCCTTGAAGAAGGGGGAACACGCAGCTAGGCTCTCTTGGATCTCCGTAGTTCGGGCCCATGGATTTTGAACAGTTCGTAGGCGTTGTTCCAGACGTTTTTGTACCATCTTTTCAATTTCTCTTTCCGAGAATCGCATGGTTCGTGGTCGATTAGGAACTGCGTCGAGTATATCATCTTCGACGGGAATTATGGTATGTTCCCTTGATCCGGGGCCGACGGGTTGCAGCCTCGTCCGACCTGTTTTTCATCGAATATGTTCATTGGATGGTTTTGAATTGCTCTTTTGCGGACTTTGCAATGATCGTTGTTCGCTTGCAGGGCTGTCCGCTTGTTGCGAGATCTGATCGACCTGCCTTAGTGTCCTTTGAATAGGATTTGCCCTAGTCACTCTAGGGTTTCTAGGAACTTGCTCGGGTACCAGTAATTCCCCTGGGCAGAGTGACTTAAAGAGCATAGCGATCTGTCGCAGCTTCTCCTGAGTATCTGACAAGGGAACAGGGATTGTTGGAGCCACATGGTCTTCGGGTACCGTATTGGCGGGGATCCCCTGTTGTCCTTCTGGGTTTTGGATATTTATCCCTTGTGGTTCCTCCTGATTCGGCAGCTGTTCGCTCTCTTCCTGATTGACATTTATTATAGGGACGTTATTGTTAGTATCGTCCAGTTGATCCCCAGATGTGTTACGAGGGTTCGTCGTGTTACTCCTTGCTCCGTTACGTGCGCTCTTCCTTGGGCGAGCCATATGTCGATCGAATAATTAACCTAGCCCCACGGTGGGCGCCAACAGATTTAACCGTTTTTCGTCGGGTTTAGATTAAATCAATAAAGAATGGTTTTAGTGGTCAAATTAAGAGTAGATTATAGGGCTTTGTTACTTTATTCCGGATGGATCAATCTCAAGGAAATTACGTAAAGAATAATCAATAAACAAGACGATGAATATGTAAATAGTATAGCAAAAACTTTTCTATTAATTATGTTATCAGGTTGCCAAAGTAGGTAGGCGTAAGCTCTTAATGTATGTTATATCGTGTGTATACAATGTTTAACTAGGTATTTATATGACATTAACCTTAGTTTTACAAGGAAACATAATCCTAATAGGACTAGGCATTGCAATCCTTATGGAACTCGGACATTGCTCTTGGTCGCCGAGGATTGATAATGCAGATCAATCCTTGAAGCTCCTTAGTGATCTAGACTCCTGATCGGTCCGAACGTACAAGGTCTAGTCATTCAGAACATTATAAAAGGTGCGAAATAGCCCTCATCAGTCTCGATAACTATACTTTCTAATTCGGGATAATATTCCAGTGTGACTGCTAAATTTGGAAACCCCTTTCCAAATCCGTCATCGACTACGGCCATTGATTCCTTGGATATACTATCTAAGAATCGTATAGGAAATTCTCTCATCCATTACGATGAGTCAATAGATTCCATATTGGTACTAACCACTCGCGTACATAACTCTACGCACCCAACCGAAGCGTTATGCACTTCCACAATGGGTTTCTCTGTTCCGGTCGTTCGATGCGTTCAATCCTCCATTGAACCACCTACTCATATGCACTGGCCTCAAATGCCTTGCTCATGAAACGCTACAAATTCACTCCATGTGAATCATGCATACTCGTACAAGTCTTGGCAATTCCTACGATACCCCGTCTCGTTCGGAATCTATGACTTGGAACAGTTTTAAGATTACGACCTTAGGGACTGTTTCATGATAGCACTCAGTACTGAAGTGAATCGTCCCATAGTCTAATGTAATCTATGGATTTCATCCAATCGCTTAAATGTATTCGCGAGAGATGAAGTTGGCCATGGTTTATCCTTATACATATACAAATAAACATGCGTATTATTATAAAATCAAAGATTGTCTTATACAGAATAGTCATATTACAAGCTTATTGAACTGGCTTGATGGGCACTATCCTATCAGAGGTGTGGGTACTCCTGAATTAATGGGAGATTAATTCTGGAGTGGTCAATTAAAGGAAGTTTATTGATCGGAGCAATTAATTAAATATTAATTACTCATTAATTAAATCACGAAAAACATGAGCCTGCGGCCAATTGATGGTGAACCTAGAGGATCACACACAATACAATTAGACTGTGATAGTCAATTGAAGAAAGAATTGATTTAATGAGTTAAATCAAAATAAAAGAATTAAAGGGTTAGTTCTAAGATATAAAATTAATTAGATTATCTAATTAAATAAATTGTTAATTAAAGTATTAAATCTTTAATTAGATTTAATGGGTTATTTAATTAAAGTATTAATTAAATGAATGGGCTATTCAATTAAAGTGTTAATCAAATGAGTGGGCTATTTAATTAAAGTATTAATTAAATAGATGCAAGACATGGGCCAATTTAATTAGTGACCAATTAGCTAAAGTCTTGCACAAGAGTTAGGGTTTTTGGTATTCTCTATAAATAGGGAGTCTTGGAGACTCAAAACCTAATCAAGTAAGAAACACAAAAACCCTAGCCTACTACTAAAGTCGTCGCCCAACCTCAGCCGCACAGCCGCCGCCATCGTGTGCTAGTTGGTCGGCGCCCCTCTCTCTATCTTCCTTCTTCTTCTACATCTAGAGTTGGATCTTGATCCAACTCTTGATTTTGACATGTTTTCATCCTAGTTCTAAGCTTGAGGATCGAAGCAGTCACAAATCTAGCTGGTGTGGACTATTCTCTAGAGGCACAACACTTCGGGTGCTCTAGTGATCCGAAAGAAGACCGGAGAAACCACCACCTTGCCTGTGGTGAGGTAAATTGCTATTTAACACCTACTTTAATTTAGTAATTTATTTGCTAAATTGTATTCAACCTTTTTGTATGTGTTAATAAGTAAATCCAGGGTAATGGTGTATGAAAAATTTTAAATTCCGCAACTTTATTTTGACAATCATACCCATAAAATCCCAACAGGGGACCGGCAAGTTCGAGACCGATCCCTACTCCAAATCGACAAGCCTTCTTTTCATAGGTAATTTAGGTTCAACCTTCTGTTTGATAGTTAAGGATGAATTATAACATTCTCATGCCATGTATTGATCGTTTCTCATTTCGCCAACTCTATCCGCAGTTGGGTTCACCTTCTTATGGTAAGTCAATACAACCGCCTTGAATGCCTTTAGAGCAGGTCTCCCCAATATGACATTGTAAGCGAAGGGTGTATCCACTACTAAAAATTTCACCATCCTGGTTTTTCTCTTCGGTTTCTTTCCAAGAGTTGTGCTCAGTATAAGGGTCCCAAGCGGAACAATCTCAGAACCACCATATCCGATCAATGGAGTAGATACCTGATCAAGACTTGGATGTTGGAGGTTCATCCGAGCAAGATCTTCGGAAGAGAATATATTTGCAGAGCTACCGTTATAAATCAAGACCCTCTTTACTTCATAGTTCGAAATTCTTAGAGTTGGGACCATAGAAAAATCTGGATCATCGTCATTCACATCCCAGGTAACATATGCAGGTCTATCCACATCGCTGAAGCTTATAACCTGAGTCTCCATGGAAGCGGGTTCCAATGAGAAAATTTCTTTCTTGGTCGAGACAACAGTCTTTATCGACCTTATCATTCCATTTCTACTATCTCCTCTCGCTGGTCCACCAGCAATCACATTGATCACTCCATTCACTTGCTCATCAACCTAGTTTCGGGCTTCGCATTGTTGTGCGATAAATTTCCGTGGACTCTCGGACCTATTATGATTGTTATAGTTTCCTCTTTTGACAAACTCCTTGAGCTTTCCTTGCACAATTAACATCTCAATTTCTACCATCAATTGATTGCAATTTTCGGTACTATGTCCACGAGCTCTATGATATTGGCAATATTTATCATAGTTCAATGTTCCCAATCTTGCCTGAGTAATTCGCTGCGCCTCAGGGATCAAATTCTCTTCCTCGAGCACAATTAGGATTTCTTCCTGAGCACAATGACCAGACGGATGAGAACCCCACTGAGATAAAAAGGATACTCTTGCAGTGAAGATTATCACGGATGCGGAGGTAGTTGCTAAGGCTGCAGCAAAAAACAAAGACATGAATCCTCAGGTACTTGAGCCAATTGAACTTCTGGCATTTAGATATAAGGAGAGTGATTTGCCCGACTTGCGGAGGGATTATAGTGTATATTTTCCCTCGGGATATGAGATATTTCTTCCTTCTTCCGAGGAGAGAATTAACACTCCTCCTGAAAATTGTCGTGCCTTCTATGCTTCCCATTTCCAACATGGGCTTAGGCTTCCTCTTAATTCCCTCTTCCAGGAATTTTTCGCCACTTTCTTCGTTTCGTTAACCCAGCTGGTTCCCAATGTCATTGCCTTCGCTGTTTCGTTTGCTGTCCTTATGGTCGCAAAAGGTTTGCAGCCATCCTTTTTGTAATTTTTACCAATTCTTCCGCTTCAATATCTCCCCTTCCTCAAATCACGGATACTTCTTCGTTAGTCAGAAGCCTATTCGCGATATTTTAGATTCTCCAATTTCTAGCAATAGTACAGCCTGGAAATCTAGCTATTTCTTTGTTCGTCCGCCTACCCAAAAAACACTCGCGGACGGGGCGACTATCCCTCTGGAAAATCCTTGGGACCATAGTCTAGCTTGGACCTTTGGTGGTCGGAAAATAAAAGACAACCTAATTCCCGATGATCCATGCCTTTTCAGTATGATATAAGAGACGAGGTCGTACAAATATCAGTGATTTTGTCTCGTGGGGGGAGGCTTTTCTTCCGAAGGTTGGATTAAGTTCCATTGAGTTTCCTATTCCTGTCAACAATCGTTCCTTAGGTAAGATCCAATCTTTATTTCAAGTATTTTCTATATTGTCTTTCCCCTAACCAGTATCTATATGTCTAGGAAGAACAAGTTTGTGAGCTCGGAGGAATGGTCGAAGAATTGCGAGAACGAATGGAGAAACTACAAGTCCTATCTGTGTTCGAACTAGCGTCAGCTCGAGCAAGTTTAGGACGAGAAGATTAGGAAGACGAATCCTCCGTGCTAGATTTCTTGTTCGGGTTTCCCTTCTTAGGGGGATCTCGAGAGGAACGCTTAGAGGTATTGGCGAACAATGAAGAACTCATTCTCGAGAAAATATTTTATAAATTGGAAAAACGAGGTGTTAATTCGATCAGATCGAGAGAATATTCTATATCAAGTGGGGACGCACGCTAAAAAGTGAGAAGTTAAATCATAATAAAAAATGAAATAACAACAAGCAACAAAAAGGGATAAGTAAATAAATAATATCCCCATTATACAACAATTGATCCCAGATTACAAGTCCGATCTTAAAACTACTCTCCTTAATAGGAGGTCTCGTTACCAACGGGTTGTTCTTGATCCATCTCCTCATCCTCGCCTTGGGACGAGGTCACCAGGTCCCTATCAGATTTTTCTTTTTTAGCGTCCTCGGAACGATCTTGATCTGGAAGTGGCACAGGTAGTGGTATCCCAAGCTCTTTCACCAAATGTGCCAAATGAAGCCCTTCATATTCAATGGACAAGACATCCTGGTCAAAATACTCCTGAGAATTACGATCTTTGCTGACATGAATGGCTTTAAAATACTCCTCCCTTTCTCAGCTGGTATACATGGTGGCTCAGTTGTGCAGGATCTTCCCGAGAATATGTTTAATAACCCCATAAAATCAGCGCTGCTAATGGCCACCGTAGAAGCTGGTTCCTCTTCGCAGAGTCGAGTGGAGCTTCGGGGTGATAGGCATGTCGCCTATTCTGCTTCGGGGAAGACCCTGTTCACGCCTTCTGACCCCTCGAAGTCTCCAATGACTTTAGATGATCGTTGTCTCCGGGAGCAGATCGAGGACATCTTGGAATCCGACCACCCTCGACCAGACGGAATTCCTTTGGAGTCTGTTGTCCCTGAGTCTAGCAATCCAATCCCGAGCAACCATATTTTAGCTTCTTTATTTTCTATTTTTTTTATTAGTATTTATATTTTTTAGAGCAAATTAGAAACTTTTGTTGCTCAAAACTTCTATAAAGCTGGTTCATTGTTCGGAAATTTGATCATTGCTTCTCTTTTCTGTACGTTGATATCTGTTGAATCCATGGTCGACTATAGCCTTGGCCATTAATCGAGTAGACATATGTCTGTAGGAATCTGAAAGGTCGGATTTAAAGTTTGCGCTTCATTCTAAGGATACAACGTTTCCTCTTCCAATGGTATGACAAAACACATTTGTGTCTATAAATATGCTTACATAGCAGCGAGTTTATCTAAGCCCATAAATGAATTCTAATAATTTGACCACATCCTTTTTTATAATCTACCAAAAACTATTATATGAAATATTCCAACGAACCAAATGGCGACCATGCAGCTTTATATGTTCCTTCGTTTTGGTATGGGTGGAATTGGAAAAGGAGGATTCCTTGTTTACGAAGGGATCCCTTACACCAAAACCAGTTTCTGCAGAAAACTGGTCAGTTCATTAAAAGGGGCAACACTTCCCGACCCAGGTACTTCCTTCGACCAAGGAGGATACTTCATAGGGTTTTGGTGAAGTGTTGTTTTGAGATTTTCTCCAGCGGGTTCCCCTAAAGACCCCTTATCGAATAGGCGGATACTTTGTAATCAAGGAGCCTGCCTCAAGAAATACTGGCAACAACTCGGATGTCGACCAACAATCTTCATATCTCAGTTGGAAAACTATTTTAGGTTTTGCAAGAGCTGTAGACTCATATGTAATTGGAAAGTGGCATCAGTGTGTAAAACTATCCATGTAAATGTAATACCTTTACCTGATGAATTTTCTTTGATAGAACTCTTGCATTTACTCAAATTTCCATGCTTACTTTTTGCCGTAAATCTTGCCTTTCGCTTAAATAACAATGCCAATATGATTCGTCAAAATGTAGTCCTTATAATTTGATGATCCCCGACATGTCTTAGTCGTTGGATTTGATTTATGATTATTTATATATAAGGGACGATCATAGTCATTCTGCTCATCTCCTCTTAAAGTGAACTTGTAAATCAATTTTTCCTTAAGTAAATTCCTCCATCTGTTGATTCTGGGACATTACAAACTGATAAAGACTACTTGTTATGATGGGTGCCATTGGAAAATATCGACTTATCATCCAATCTTGCGACCACTAGTTGGTTAAGAAAGGTCCGTTGGAAGATGAGGCAGTGATGTCATTTTATCAATGCTCAGGAATCAACTGTTGTTCCTTATATTCCGATTTAAATAATTGAACTGAACAAAAAGTTGGGTATTATTATGGCTTCAAACTATGTATTCTTAGTCTTGATTTGTGCTCGATAATTCTGATCGTGACTTCAGGATCTTTTCCCGAGCCTTTAATTTGTTAAAGTCCGTATCCTTGTATTAATTGATGTTAGAGCTCGGATGACCTTTGTATCCTAGTATTTTTGCATGTATTCCTTGAAATGTAACCGTCGGAATGTATATAGATGTATCAACAATTTTGGGACAAACAAAGTCTTCATCTGTGGCATTCTTTGCATTGTTGAGATGTTGTTAGCTTTTTATTTGCTTTCTCAACTTGTTATACTCCTCAAAAGCGCAACACTTCCTAGTAAAAGATACCTTACAAAAATTTACTTTCAAATAATCCGATAGGATTCCATACAATTATCGACCTGATGCTTAACCAGTTCTACGTTTTCATTATGAAGAGAGTAGTTGAAAAGTCCAACGCGTCTTTCCGAGATTTAATCTTCGCCGTATATCCTTCATAATTCTGTTCGTATGATTATATTTACCCTTCTTATAAAAAGGGGGCAAGATACTTACCATATTTCATCCCTACCTCAAAATAGAAAACACACTTTGATCCAAAATCGGCCTCCTGATCCGATAATTTTTAAGAGAGAAAACAACTCCGACCATGTTCATCAGGGTTATCTCGTCTTTTATCTTGCCTTGTGCTGATGAGTCCCATTAATGACTTACCTAGTGCTGACAAGTCCCATATGGACCTCTGCCTTAGTCTTCCAAGGTGTGGGGTCGGAGGGATTTTTTCAGCATATGGTAGGTTCGGATCTACCAAGCATCCTCGTTCTTGGAGGTTACCTCCGAGGTGCCCCAGTATCGGGATTTCCTGGTAGATTTTCACTTTTGCGACAATCGGTCTCGATCCCCATTTTGGTCGAATAACCGCTATAAGCTATCTGCCTTTTTGAGGTTTTTCCACCAGGGTGAAAATCGATCTTCCGAGCCTGGCCATCGAACCAAAGAAGTCGACCATCCTTTATATGTTCGATGAACAGAGATCGATGAGAGTTTACCGACCCAAGCGGTTTTACTCATTTTTGTACTTAGGTATTTTACTAGTTTATCTGGTTTCATCCTTATATGTTCGATGAATGGAGATCGATGAGTGTTTATTGACCCAAGCGATTTTACTCATTTTTGTACTTAGGTTTTTTACCAATTATTTAGTTTCAACCTTAACGTATCAATAAGCAAGTGCTTTTTAATTGATAAAATCACAAAGTAGTGGAGACGTAATATAGAGAAATAAGCAACAACTTTTATTTATTCCATGTGCGAATTTGTAACAAGAGACTGAAAATGCAAATCAATAATCTAAATTATAATTAAAACAATTAGTAAATTGCAGAGATAAAAAGGTACTCCTAACATCCATAATATCTTCTTAGGTTGACGGCATTCCAAGTTTGAGGGAACGATGTTCCGTCCAAATGAGCAATTTTGTAAGATCCCTTTTATCCAGCGGCAATCACAACCTAAGGGCCTTCCCAGTTCTGCTGTAATTTTTCGACATGTTTTGATACTTACACCTTTTTTAAGACTAAGTATCCTTCTTTAAAAGATCGGATTCGAACTCTTTGATTGTATGCCTTTTCCATGTTTGACTTTGTAGCCTGTAGGCGAGTAGCTGCGTTTTCCCTTAATGCATTTGTAAGGTCTATATCTTCCTCTCTCCTTAAATCATTAGTTCCTTCATCAAACAATTCGATCCGAGGACTAGGAACAACTGCTTCGACTGGTATCACTGCTTATGATCCATAATCTAGACTAAGTGGGGTTTTACCTGTCGAGGCCTTAACGGTTGTTCGATTAGCCCAAATTACCCCAGGAAGTTCATCTAACCATCTCCTTTTAGCTTCATCCAGCCTTTTTTCCAAAGATTTTATTATTTCCCTATTAGCTACTTCAGTTTGTCCATTAGCTCTGGGGTGTGCAACAGAAGTAAAATTTTGTTGTATCCCAAACTTTGAGCACCATTCCAAGACTTGTTTTCCCGCGAATTGAGTTCCGTTGTCAGAAATTAAGACCCTCGGGATCCCAAATCGACAAAAAATATATTTCCATAAGAAATTTATGACCTGAAATTGTGTAATGCGAGCTAGTGCGATACATTCGATCCACTTACTGAAATATTCTACAACAACCAACACATAACTCTTCTTCGATCTAGCTATTGGGAATGGACCAACTATATCGATCTCCCATTGGTCGAAAGGCCAGCATATAGGTATAGCATGCATCTTTTCTGCAGGTTGGTGTATTACATTTGAATGAACCTGGCAGTGATGGCCAATAATAACCTGTTTTCAAACACTTTAGAGCAAGGGCTCTGGCTCCGATGTGATTACCGGCTTCTCCTTCATGAATTTCCCTGAGTATGTCAGGCATCTGTCGCTCGGAGATGCATTTTAGAAGTATCCCAAACATTGATCTTTTGTAAAGTTTCCTTTCTAATAAAGCATATATTGGGGCTCGATATTTTATTCTTCGAGCTTCATTCTGGTCTGTAGGGAGGGATCCATCAAGTAAGTATTGCAAGAGCGGGGTTACCCAACTTTGTTTATCTAAGTGGATTTCCGTAACTTCTGTGTCAGGTAATGAGTCCAGGTCTATAGCAGGGGTGTTGGAAATTAACCATGTTTTTACCCTTTCAGTGCGACCATCCCTTGACCCTGTAAATCGAGAGAGTAGGCCCATTTATTTTTCGATCGTGGAATTTTGTACTTCAAAATTATCGAAGCTCCCAGCCAGTTGTTTTAACTTAGCCAACTACTTGATCATGTTATAATCTTTGGCCTCGTAGAGTCCCTCCACCTGACGCTGCACTAACTCCGAGTCGGTCAATACCCGCGATCATAGCCTTATATTCTGCCTCGTTATTAGTTACATGAAATCCAGTGTGATTGCATAATTTAAGTCCTCATTTTTTTGTCCTCCAAAATTTATTCCAGCTCCGCCTCCTTCTCTGCTTGAGGCCCCATCGACATGCATTAGCCATGTTCGATTTTGGACAATTAAAATATCATTATCATAGGTGTTCGGTTCCTCGACCGCTATAGGAGACGAGCTCAGCGTCTATAGGAGAGAATCGGCTAGAACTTGGGCTTTGATAGCAGTCCGCGGTCGAGATTCGATCTCGTATTGTCCCAACTCAATAGCCCATTTGATCAACCTTCCTAAAGACTCGGGTTTAGTTAAAATTTGCCTCAACGGTTGATGAACAATAATCTTATAGGTTTGAAAATATGGTCGTAGTTTCCGAGCTTCTATGACCAGAGCTAAGGCAAACTTTTCTATCTCCAAGTAATTCTTTTCGGCTCCCTGCAAAAGTTTGCTTCAATAATATACCGGATTGTGTTCCGACCCCTCTATCTTTACTATAACTGAACTTACTACCACCTCTTAAATGGATATGTAGATGTGTAGAGGTTGTCCTTCCGTAGGTTTAGACAACAAAGGTGGTGAAGTCATGTACTCTTTTAACTGGTCGAAGGCTCGATCACAATCCTCAGTCCATTAGAAAATGTTGGCCTTCCTAAGGGTTTGAAAGAAAGGTAAGCTTTTATCCGCCGATTTTGATATGAATCTGTTTAAAGCAACTATTTTTCAACCAGACTTTGCACTTGAAAGATCGTCTTAGGGGGTTTCATCCTGGTTATGGCTCGTATTTTCTCTGGATTTGCTTCTATGCCGCGTTGGTGAACCAGGTATCCTAGGAACTTTCATGATTTGACACTGAAAGTACATTTAGCTGGGTTGAGCTTCATACCGTATTTTCTCAAAATCCTAAAACATCGGTCGAGATGATCAACATGATCTTCTTCGCTCATACTTTTGACCAACATGTCATCTACGTATACCTCCATGATCTCCCCAACTAATTCTTTAAACATTAGGTTGACTAATCTCTGATAAGTTGCTCCATTGTTTCTTAACCCAAAGGGCATCACAATGAAAAAGTATACGCCCTGTTCTGTCACGAAAGCCGTTTTCTCCTAGTCCCTTTCATCCATATAGATTTGATAGAATCCCTGAAAAGCATCCATCGTACTAAAGATCACAAAACCGGCTGTCGAGTGGACCAGTAAATCAATCCGAGGTATGGGGTAGGGGTCTCGAGGACATAGTTTATTCAGGTCGGTGAAGTCGTTACACATTCTCCATTTGTTATCTTTCTTGTCTCCCTTCGCCACTAAAACTACATTAAACAGCCATTCAGAAAAATGTACTTCGCTTATTTGTATAGAATATAGAAGTATTTCAACTTCAGCCTTTATTATTTTATCTTTAACAGGGCCGTGATTTCTTTTCTTTTGTCTGGCAGGTTTAGTGGCCGGATCGATTTTCAACGAGTGAGTAATTATTCTGGGATCTGTACCCACAATATCTTTCGTGCTCTATGCAAATACATCGACGTCCTTTCTGAGGAAGTTAATTAGCATGGATTCACCCTTTGGGGTAAGTTCAGTCCCAATCCTTGTTGTTTTCTTCGGATTATTTTCTACCAACATAATGTCCTTATATACTGGAGGTCTGATTGCAAGATCGATTGGTTCTTTTCCCTTTCTTTCAATCCTGTCTGTGCTGGGAATATCAGGCTCCATAGATCTTCGACTGAAGCCTCTCTTAGCTTCCTTTTTGTGGGCGTGATAGGTTTAAATTTGTCTCCTAGTGCAATGGAAGTGTTGTAGCAATCACATGCCATGCAATGGTCGTTAATTATTTCACCGACCCCTACTTCAGTTGGAAAATTTATCTTTTGATTGTAGGTCGAAACAATAGCTCGAAACATATTTAGTGCGGGTCGAGCTAAAATAGCATTATAGGCAAAAGGAGTTTCCACAACCAAAAATTTAATCATTTTGATGGGGGTTATTTTACACCCTAAGGGATAGTCGAGAACTCGAGAAGAATATGGTCGACCCAACTAGATACTCAGCCCAAATGTGGATCGACTATGAATGTTTTCTCGACCTAATGTGAGCATCTCAGCGTCTAGCTCCAGAGTCCGAAGTCCTTAGGGACATTAATCTGAGTCCAATTATGGTTATGTTTCCTTGTATATTGATCTTACGTGGTTTCGTTGGAGATCAAAATAATTTTAGTTGAGCATGCAAGATATGCTATGATATGAGATTGAAGATCAATAAAGTATATTTTGAATATGAGTGTACATATTACAAGTAATGAGGGTCCTATTTGAGCATTATAGGATGCCGTACAAGCTAGAGGCTAAGTACATACAAACTAAGGTGATTTAATCTAGCCCAAGAGAAAATCCGAGCAGGAGGCTTCGATCAAGGAGCAGCCCCAAAAAAATCTCTCCTGTGTCATAAATGCTTGGGGTATTTATAGCTGAGGATGGGGATTGGCCCATGGGCTTGGGCCTGAGGTTGGCCCAATGATAGATTCGACCATGAGCCCCTCTGCTGGCGATCGGACTGAGCTAATTGGAGTTCAAAGCTTCGGGGTTGGAAATATGCACCCAGGGTCGAAATTAGGCCTTCAAGGTCGAACTGAGGGTATTCAAGGAGCTTGAGGTCGAACTGAGGGTATTCAAGGAGCTTGAGGTCGAACTCCAGGGTCCTCAATGTGATTTAGGTCGAAATCCAGGGTCCTCAATGTGATTTAGGTCGAACTCCAGGGTCCTCAATGTGATTTAGGTCGAACTCCAGGGTCCTCAATGTGATTTAGGTCGAAATTAAGCCTTCAGTGAGCTCAGGGTCGGTTTTTAGGGTCTTTCATGAGCTCAGGGTCGAAATTTAGGCTCTTTGATCCATCATGAGCTCCAAGAATAAAGATTCCAAAGTACCCCTCATCAATACTCCCCCACTTCTCGAGCGTAGAGTGATGCTGAAGCTCGGAGAAGTAGAAAATGCTCGAGGATCGCTATTTTGCGTTTTGGATATGCCTCGTTAAAAACCTAGTTCGGAAAAACCCAGTGGGATAAAAACCGAACCAGGGAAAAAGAGTGCATATCTTAGAAACTCCAGAATGTATTAGGGATCGGAATTCAGCATTTGGGGTCGAATTTTCCAGTGTTTTAGCACACATGATTTCAATGAGCATAAAGTCGAAACTTAGGGTCTTCAGTGAGATCAAGGTTGAAATCATGCCTCCCAGGGAGCTCAGGGTCGAAAATTAGAGTCTTCCATGAGCTAAGGTCGAAATTTGTGCCTTCAGGGAGCTCAGGGTCAAAATTTAGAGTCCAGAATCTTTAATTTAGCATGAGTTTCCGAAATAAAGAATCGAAACCCTAAATCGGGGATTAATGGTCGAATTTATCAAAACCCTGAAAGCTAATAACCAACAGCATACAAATCCATAACGTCCGGTTCGAAAGATTTCAAAGACAAAGCCAAGGTAGTAGAATTCGAGCTTGGAGAACATAGAATTTGATCCTTGGAGATCGCAAAATTCGACTTTGGGGATCATAGAACTTGATCCTGAAAATAATAAATTCAACTTTGGAGATCATAGAATTTGATCGTGGAATATGATCGTAGAATTTTATCTTCAAGGGTCTTAGCAACAGCTTTCACCCATAATAGATTTGACCTAAGGGGCATAGCAGAGGCTTTCACCCTTAGTCATTTTCAGAGCATTTTTAGCTCGAGGGTCATAGCAGAGGCTTTCACCCTTTTGATAATTTTGATCTAAGGGGCATAGCAGAGGCTTTCACCCTTAGTCATTTTCAGAGCATTTTTAGCCCGAGGGTCGTCACCCATTTTATACTTTTCGATCCAAGGGGCATAGCAACGGCTTTCCCCCTTGGTCGATTTTCGAGGGTCTTAGCAACAGCTTTCACCCTATTTGAATAATAGATTAGAGGTCAATCGTGATTCGATGATACTTGCAAGAGCATGCAATAGAAATAATAAGATCTCTGGAGGTCATAGATCGAAGATAATAAAATTTTGATCCTGAAGATCGTAGATTGAAGATAATAAAATTTTGATCCTGAAGATCGTAGAATTCGACCATGGAGACCATAAATTCGACCAAGAGAGTATAAAACTCAACCATGAGATCATAAATTCGACCAAGAGAGTATAAAACTCAACCATGAGATCATAAATTCGACCAAGAGATCATAAAACCCGATCCTGGAAACTTGACCTTGGAGATCTGAGAGTTTGATCTTGTAGACATAAAATTCGACCATGAGAGCATGAAATTCGACCATGAGATCATAGCAAAGGCTTTCAGCCTTGGAGACATAAGAATTCCGACCAGAGGAACATAAAATTCGATCAGAAGATCATAGCAAAGGCTTTCAGCCTTGGAGACATAAGAATTCCGACCAGAGGAACATAAAATTCGATCAGAAGAACATAGCAAAGGCTTTCAGCCTTGGAGACATAAAAATTTCGACCAGAGGAACATAAAATTCGATCAGAAGATCATAGCAAAGGCTTTCAGCCTTGGAGACATAAAAATTTCGACCAGAGGAACATAAAATTCGATCAGAAGACCATAGCAAAGGCTTTCAGCCTTGGAGACATAAGAATTCGACCAGAGGATCATAAAATTCGATCAGAAGAATTCGATCAGAGAGACCTAATAATTCAATCCCGGTGATTTTAGAATTTGATTTTGTAGATCCAAGAATTTGATCTTGGAGGTCTGAGAATTCGATCCTGGAGATAATAAATTTTGATCCTGAATGCTTGATAACTTGATCTTGGTCTAAAAATTCGACCATGGATGCTTGATAATTTGATCACAGAGATCTAATAATTTGATCCAGAGATTTTGAGCTTGGAGATCTAAAAATTCGACCTTGGAGGTCTAAAAATTCGAGCTGGAGATCTAAGGTCTTGGAGATCTGATAATTTAACCATGGAGATCCAAAAATTCGACCTTGGAGGTCTAAAAATTCGACCTTAGATACCTAATAAATTGATCACAGAGATCTAAAAATTCGAGCTCCTCCTGCATAAGAAGATTCCCCCTTGATCGTACGTGAATTGCCTCGTAGTAGGCATATTTCGATCTAACACCCAAATAAGGCCCCACGGTGGGCGCCAATTGATCTTACGTGGTTTCGTTGGAGATCAAAATAATTTTAGTTGAGCATGCAAGATATGCTATGATATGAGATTGAAGATCAATAAAGTATATTTTGAATATGAGTGTACATATTACAAGTAATGAGGGTCCTATTTGAGCATTATAGGATGCCGTACAAGCTAGAGGCTAAGTACATACAAACTAAGGTGATTTAATCTAGCCCAAGAGAAAATCCGAGCAGGAGGCTTCGATCAAGGAGCAGCCCCAAAAAAATCTCTCCTGTGTCATAAATGCTTGGGGTATTTATAGCTGAGGATGGGGATTGGCCCATGGGCTTGGGCCTGAGGTTGGCCCAATGATAGATTCGACCATGAGCCCCTCTGCTGGCGATCGGACTGAGCTAATTGGAGTTCAAAGCTTCGGGGTTGGAAATATGCACCCAGGGTCGAAATTAGGCCTTCAAGGTCGAACTGAGGGTATTCAAGGAGCTTGAGGTCGAACTGAGGGTATTCAAGGAGCTTGAGGTCGAACTCCAGGGTCCTCAATGTGATTTAGGTCAAAATCCAGGGTCCTCAATGTGATTTAGGTCGAACTCCAGGGTCCTCAATGTGATTTAGGTCGAACTCCAGGGTCCTCAATGTGATTTAGGTCGAAATTAAGCCTTCAGTGAGCTCAGGGTCGGTTTTTAGGGTCTTTCATGAGCTCAGGGTCGAAATTTAGGCTCTTTGATCCATCATGAGCTCCAAGAATAAAGATTCCAAAGTACCCCTCATCATATATCTAGGGACGAAGATCTATATAAATCCACCACTTACAATGTATTAGGGCATTACACAAAATATCATACTTACACCTACATACTTTGTATTAAGTGATTGATTTAAAAAGAGAGCCTTTGCTACATATATTGTATACTTTTGCTTCTGTTCTTACGTTGCGTATTGTTCATCTTTGAGTTGATCCATCTGGTGTAAAATAACTAAGCCCGTAAATTATATTCAATCTAACCTTGATCATATTATTATTGATATTACTGAACCTAACGAAATTCGGTAAAATCAGTAGGCGCCCACCGAGGGGCTCAGTTAATTACTCGATAGACATGTGGCTCGCCCGAGGAAGAACGCACGCAATGATGGAAGAAGCAACACCACGCATCCGCCCCCACCTGGGTTGCACAAAAACACCGATGGCGAAGGAATCAACAACCCACTAGATGTCAATCAACATCAGGAACTCGATAATCCAGCAACTCAAGAAGATCAACCGAACATCAACATGCAGGTCCCATTGGAACCGCAGAATCCAGCGGCGGACCCGGCCACAGCAGAACCTATAGTCCAAGCGATTCCCCCTCCATTACCAGAGAGGGAAGAAAAGCTTAGACAACTAACGCAGTTGATGAATTCTTTATATCCCGAACTCCTGACAATTCTCGAACTAGAGCCTAGAAATTCGAGGACAGCTCTGGCACAACCTGTTAGGAGAACTCAGAGACCGGTCGATCACATCTCAGATCAGGCCGATAGCCCGGGGACCGATCAACAATCTTTGTCTACTCAACACAGGAGTAATGGAAGACCAATCGATAATCATATCCGAAGAAAACCTACTCGGGCAAGAGCTACTGCTCGTCCCGTACAACCACAATCGAAAGAAAATACTATTATCCCTATCGACCATGATATGGTCGATCCGGTACCTAACCAGCCCAATACTATTATCCCTATCGAAAAGATGGTACAAGAATGCGTAAAACAAAGAATTCTAGCTACTCAACAACCCTGGGCAAGAAGTAAAGAAGTTCACGAAAGCATTGCCGCATGCTCCCCTTTTTTTAGAGAAATTAAGGAAGCACAATCGTCTGGACAAGTGCCAGGACGTCTACCTCATTACGATGGTACCACCGATCCAGACGATTACATATTCAGCTTTACAAACATAATGAATTTATATGCTCACTCGGCTGAATATACTGCTTAGTTAATGGTCACAACATTTGAAGGGTTAGCATTGGATTGGTTTGGCAAGCAACCAACCAATTCTATTTTTAGCTTCCGAGAATTATGTAATAAACCCACTCAACAATTTGCTAGTCAGAAAAGACAGAAACTCCCTATGAGTTATCTCAGAACAATTAATCAACAAGATGGAGAATCTTTGAGGAGCTGGTTGGAAAGGTTCAATGTGGAGTTACTAAAGATCGATTCTCCTAACATCGATTACATAATCTCCACATTATTCGATCTTACTAAGAATAGGCAATTTGGTAATGCCCTAAGTCGAAAACAACCAAGAACATTCACAGAGATAATGACTTTAGCCTCGAAATATATGACTCAAGAAGAGATAAACTCCTTTAAAGACAAAAATAGGAGTAAAGCTTCCACGTCGAGGATGAAGCGACATGATAAAGCTCCAATCACAAAAATAACGGATTATGAACGATCCCTCAGGCGAGGAAATGTATTTCAGAGATTAGAATATAACCGCAATGATCAGGATAAAAGACCTAATGTCTATGCCAGACCATGATCAGCGGAGCAACCTCAAAGGAATCGGGTAGATCACCTGGAATATACCAAGTTGAATGTTACTCGAGAAGAAATCCTAGTGCTTCTCGAAAGGAACAATTGGATTCCTCCGGCTAAGAGAATTACGCAAGCTAAACCCGGAGCCAGAAATTACAACATGTACTGCAGGTACCATAGCGCTCATGGCCATCGTACCGAAGATTGTTTTCATCTAAAACAAGAAATCGAGAGATTAATTCAAGAAGGAAAGTTAGATGAATACGTCGAACGAAATAGTAGAAAGAGGAATAGAACGAGATGCCCTCAAAATCATAACCGAAGAAGAACACCACCAAGTAGAACCCCAAACAACGATCCGCCGCAAGACATGGATAATGACCATGTGAATGGAACAATACACACAATATCTGGCAGACCTGCAGGAGGGGACAATCTTAACGCTCGCCGACGAACCACTAGATCAATTGAAGAAAGGTTGGAAACCCCAAAGGAAGTATGGACACTCAAGAACAAGGTCCCTAAAGAGAAATCCATTAGTTTCAACGAAGACGAAGTCCCCCGGAATATCACCTGGGATACCAAGGAAGATAACCCCGACTTCCCCATGGTAGTTTCACTCAAAATAGAAAACTACAATGTCAAAAGAATATTGATTGATAATGGAAAACATTATTTCAAAAGTGATATTGACGCAAATGAATTTAGGGGAAATAACACTCCAAAGAGTGGCTACAACCTTGGTCGGATATTGAGGATCAGAAATCGTCCCAGCTGGGACCATTAACTTAAGTGTTTCGCTTGTAAAAAGACCTGTTAGAGTAGTCAAAATGATCAAATTTCTGGTGGTAGAAGCACCTTTCACGTACAACGCTATATTGGGTCGACCAGCACTCAATTCATTCCTAGCAGTCGTCTCGACTTATCACCAGAAGATTATATTTCGTACAGTTTCGGGCATAGGGGAAATTGTTAATGATCATTGTATGGCTTGAGATTGTTATAATATCTCCCTAGCACTGGGAGATAAATTCAAATCCGTAACTCCTGCAAAAAGAGAACTCATGGAATCAACTGTTGAAAGAGCTAGGGAAACTTGATCTAACGTGGTTTCGTTGGAGATTAATGATGGGAAGTAAATACAATAAAGGTGCTAAAATGCCAGTGATGGGGTCAAATATATATTATCGATCGTGATTACAATACAATTCGAGGTCCTATTTGAGTGGTATTGGATGTTGTACAAGCTTGAGACTAATACATACAATGTGATCGAAATATAAAACCCGAGGAGGCTTCGGGCGGGGTGCACCTGGGGAATCGTGCATTATACGGCGTCATAAATGCTTGCAGGGGTGCATTTCTCGGCCCACAGGCCTGGGCCTGGGGTCGGCCCAACAGTGGAATCCGAGCAAGAACCATTGGGCCTATGATCAGAGTAAGCTACACAGCGTTGGAGGTCAGCCGCTATGTCTTCGAGGCCGGATGCTGTAAATTCCGATCATACACGTCCTTCCCAAAATAGAATATCCAAAGTATCCCTCATCAATACTCCCCCACTTCTCGAGTGTAAGTGAAGCTGAAGCTCAGAGAAGTAAATGTTGCCATACGACGTGGATGAATCACCACTTGGTGTTTCAGATTTGCCTCACTAAAAATCTAGCTCGAAAAAACCCATTGGGATAAAAAACGAACCAGGGAAAAAGAGTGCGTATCTTGGAAACCCTAAGATGATTATCCGTTGTGATGTGTTGTCATTCCTGCTTGCATTGAGTTGTTCCTTGTAACGATTGACATTGTTGAAATTTTTTGAATTGATATAGTTTTCTGTTTTGATCCCACGGTCGATCGGTTTGATTCCTGATTAATACTCCCAACTTCTTCGAGCGCAAGTGAAGCTGAAGATCGGAGAAGTAGGTATGTTCCGAAATTGAAAAGATGTGTCTTTTCCATTAGCCATGCAGTAGTCCAAATTCATAGAGTATAGGGGCCAAAAGTGCAATTTCTCGAAAATCTTGTTCTGAAAATTACTGCTTGGAGAGCTCAACCGTCGCGGTTACTCGGGGTCTGATTTGAAATTTTACTTTTTTAACCCCGTATATATGTATATACATTGACCGTAGAAGATTCATTTACGAAAGATTCTTAAAGCCTTGATCGGAGCCTTGTGATCGAACTTTACAGAAGAGTCCTGAAATTCGATTTCTTCCAACAAGCCACTTCCCATAAGTATAAAAACCTTCCAATATAATCATGTCTTCTTCTCGAGATCGCAAAGGCAAAGCCAAAGTAGGCGAAGGGTCGGATATCGATCCTCTGGCGCTTATAGATAATTATAGGGCCTCCGACGACGAGAAGGCCAAAAATTCTGGAGATGCTTCGAATTCCAAAACAGAGGAGGGAGAGGTTAGCCAGGTTTCGAGCGACGATGAAGCAGAAGCAGGAGAAGAAATCTCCGAGGATGACGCGGTCGTGGATGACGTTTCGCATCTGCGTGAGGATGAAGCTAAGAAGTACCAGGTCGGTGGGAGAGCCGTTGTTACCATAAAGAAATGGGTAGAACCCTTCTCCAGTTCTAACCACCATCGAACACAGCGCAGAGCCGATCAAACATCTACCTTCTATAACACGGAGGAACGCCGGATGAACTTGGAGCTTGAGTTCGGAAAACATATTCAGGAGGGATATAGCATCGTTGTGCCTACTCCCGGGCATCGTTGCCAAGCCTTCTACAACAGGCAATTCCACTTCGGGCGGCATATTCCCTTCATTCCATTACTTAGGGATATTTTGGAAGTTTTCTCACTTGCGCCTGCCCAGATACTACCGAACTCGATCACGTACATTGTTGCGTTTAGCGTTCTGATGCAGGCTAAGGGGAAAGAGGCGTCCTTCCAGAATTTCTGGCAAGTATTTCAGATGAGCCTTTCGACGTCCTCTAATGCCGGCTTCGTGTATTTCTCTCAGAGATCGAACAGGTCGATCCTCTCGAACATGGTTTCGAGTAATGCCAAAGGTTGGAAAAAACATTTCATTTTCATTCGCGGTCCTGATATTCCTGCTTCGAAAGGGGTTTCCATGCCGAAACCACATGATTGGGATGGGGAATCTGCCTGGATATACGGTAAACGGTCCCTTAAAAGGAAAATCCCCCACGTCCTGTCTTCGTAGTTCATAAAGACCATGAAATCCGATCAATACCAAACGGCATTGTTAACGTAAGAGGGGGTTTTAAGGCTGGCTGGGCTCAGTAAGTGCACCTATCCAGCTCCAGCTATTGAATTTGGAAATACCCCTGCAATCGAGGACAATCCCGAGGATGGCCAACCCGCCCAAGTCGCTCCTGTGGAGGTTCAAGCCATAGTTGTTCCCCTCTCGCTTGGTAACTAACTTTTCTTCTTAAGATAGTTTTTGATTTGCCTTTGCCCTTTTCTATTACTCTCATTTTCGATTTAGTTATGCAGCTGAAACTGTGGAACGATTCCGAACCTCGGTAGCAGGTTCCAACGTGGCTTCCTCTTCGAAAAAGACCCAAGGCCAGCCTCGAAAGCAGGAAAAATCGAAGGCGGGTAAGAAAGTTGGAACGGCGGGTGCCAGCACTTCGATCAACACCTCTGACCCAAACGCAGCCGGATATAGCTATTATTCCTTTAAGCATATCCAATCCCAACAATTGATCGAGGAGCGTATGGCTCGGGAAAGGTACAACGATGCTCTTGAGTCATCCAGAAGGGTTAAGCCTTTTGGTCGAAACCAAGGCCCCGTTGAATGCCGACCTGGAAGAACTCAACCGAACTTAGCGGATTATATTGAAGATCATCTTCGAGGCCCAAGGGCTGCGGGATATGCTGAGGACGGCAGCATTCAATTGGACTTTGGCCCTGAAGAAGAACATTCGGTAGATAAATCGATTCGGATACTTATGTCTGGACGATTTAAGGATGATAATACTGAATTATTCTTCAAGGATGGATGCCAAGTCTTGGGCGATTTCTCCCGAGCGTATCAAGAGGTAAAGGTTCAAATTTTCTCTATATCTTCCGATCTTAATATACGTAAAACCTTATAAAAATATTTTGTCATCTTGCAGGTTGGAGATCAGTTCGTTAATCAGGCCCATCGACTCGCTATATTAAAGAAAGAGTCCACTCAAGCTCATCGGGCCCTGAAACGCATTCTGAGGGAAGATGCGGTGACGGCGGCTCAACTGGCTGAGACTCTGGCCAAGCTGTCTGAGGCGGAGAAAGAGCTTGCCGCTACCAGAAAGGAGCTTGAAGAAGCTAAAAGTGGCAAGTTCACAACGGCGGTTGAGGAAGATCTGCTAGGGGCGGTTGGAGACAAGAGTGCTCTCGAGCATGAGGTTAAGAGCCTAAAAGCTGAGTTGGCACAAGTGAAGGCGGATTTTGAGCGCTCATATGCTCAGGGTCGAGAGGAGGCCAGATTTCCAGCAATAAGGGAGTTTTTGAAGTCTCCTTTTCTCGATGCCCTTGTTCTACTGCGATCAGGCCCAATCAATCAATCCTTCTTCTACAAAGGTGTTCAGCAGTTGGTCATGGCAGGGAGGATTCCGGGCCAACTCTCGGACTCTGTTCCTTATATGGATCCTCTCAAAAATATCCTTGGAGAGGATTACAAGGCTTCGTCTCTTCCAGCAGACCTTGGAGATCTACAAGGCCACGATTTCACTCCCCTCCTTGACGAGTTCGGGATCCCTATGCCAAATTCGGATATGCTCGAGGCTTCCAACTTTTCACAATCGGGGAAAGAGGTCGAAGAAGATGAAGAACTTGACATTGAAGGGAGCTCGGATGCTCATGAAGAACAACCTACCCCTCCTCCTGCTAACGTTGATGAAAATGCTCAAGAAGAAAGTAGTGAAGAAAGTGATAGCTCGGATAGCGACGGCGATGATTCTGATGATAGCGATTCCGATGGTCTTGGTCCCAAGTGGTCAGATGAGGTCTAGAAGGGGGGGTGAATAGACCTCTGAAAATTTTAGACTTCAAAACTTTTTAGTCGTCTGTCAGCAGACTAAGCTGATATAGGTCAGTAAGCTGACTAAGCTGATCGTGAACTAATCTTTGAACAACACAGTTAACCACTACTGCTTAGCTGATTCCAGCAAACTTAGCTTTAAAAACAGAATACTTGCAGCGGATTTTTGTAAGTGTTTTTCACAAGTAAACTTTGCCTTTGAAAGATTTTGTCCCCAGTTTTAACAAACTCGTTTTAAAGAATCTTTCAACAGTTTTTCTAAAGTGTTTTAAGCAACTTTGAAAATATGCAAGGAAACAATGCAAGTTAAAACACAAAGAATTTTTATAGTGGTTATATGGATAAAAATCCTTTTGTCCACTCTTCCAAGTCACTTAAATCTTGGGTCATACTATAAGCACTTAGTTTACAGTATACACTACTTATGCAAAAACAACAAATGAAAATGACCGTAAGCTCACAATAGGATATCACAAAGAAAACCTATCCTCTGAAGCTAGATCACCCACTAAGACGGATCTACACTTCTCACAATACTCCTTTCATAGTTTTTCACTCAGAAAAATGGTTAAGCTTGAATCTTCAACTTGGTTCTGTCAACAAATGACTTCTCCAGGTGAGTGAGCTATTCTTGAGACTTAGAGAGATTTTGCTTCGAAAATTTGCTCGGAGTTGTGTTGTTCTCTTCTTCTTCAGTCTCATGAACTATTTATACTCCAGGTTTGAAAAATGTCCGTTGAAGAAATACATAATTCAAATTCCTCGTGTACTGGTCCTTAATTTCTAAGAACGGCTCTCTGTTCTGCATCAGTACTGTCAACAGTACTTTTTGTCAGACAGCATTTAATGCACTAAGCTGATACGAGGTTTTCCTTCAATCATTTGTCATTAATACCCTCAGCCTTCAGCATTAATTACTCCACGTGCATTTATTACCGTTGGAGAGACTTCCTGATCATCTCCACTTGGCCGATGAGCATCACTAATATGATGATGAACGGAGCTGATCCAAAACTTGAACAAATCTGATTTGAGTCGGCTGTTCCTTACCAATCTGATTTCTTTCTTCAGCAGCAGATCAGTAGTCTCTTGGACAAAATGAATTTTGACTTGACTAATATGTCTTTTAGCTTTGATCAAAATTCTTCTAAGGGATTTTTACTAAGCTTTCCTAACTTGGCTGGTTAAGATGTTTTGGAAATCATCAAAACCTCCATTTAACTTCTAAATTACTTGTCTTCTGATCTTCATCTTCATCCAACAATTTTCCCCTTTTTGATGATGACAAAACTTATCAGCTATGTACATGTACCTAGACTAAAGTTTTATCCTCAAAGATTTCTGAGTTAGAAATAATTTATTGGGTTAAAAACTTGAACTTTCATTGATTTAGAATTTGATTACAAAGTACAAGTTTTTCAAAGATGAAAATTACAAGTAAGATAAACTGATACAAGAAAACTTAAGGTACTAGTGATCGGGTTCTTCGTCAGTCACTTCTTCTTCAATTTCAACGTACCCCTCTTCATCTTCATCATCAATCTCATCATCATCATCATTAGTATCATCAACAAGAAGATTTTTCTGATCAGCTTCCATTTTCATTAGTCGTTCTGCTTCAGCTTCCTCAAATCTTTTCTTGATGCGTTCTATGTTCTGTT
This sequence comes from Penstemon eatonii, assembly GCA_038501285.1. Lineage (NCBI taxonomy): Eukaryota > Viridiplantae > Streptophyta > Magnoliopsida > Lamiales > Plantaginaceae > Penstemon > Penstemon eatonii. Next base: position 16,453,472 of record CM076712.1, on the reverse strand, counting down.
TCTTCACCTCTGGATCTAGTTGCTCTTCTGAAGTATCCTTGATTGCAGCCAGTTCTTTATCTGTTCTGACTGGTTCCTTGGATTCTTCTTCTTCCTTATCAGCAACTTCTTCCTTTTCATCAGTAGTCTCCTTAGCATCTGCTTCCTTAGCATCAGCATCATCTGCTTTCTTTTCTTCATCAGCCTTTTCCTCAGTTTCTTTAACTTGCTCAGGTACGGGCTCTGTTTCCTTCTCAGCAGCTTTCTCCTTATCAGCAGAGTCCTTTGTTTCAGGTACTTGAACAATTTCAGTCACTGGAGCTGATTTTCCTTTATCAGGTACTGACTTCTCTTTCCCCTTTTTGTCATCATCAGCAGGGAGGAGATCAACAGCTTTAATATTGATAGCAGTGCAGATCCTTCTGATGTTGTCATTCATTGTGGTCAGGTGAGATGTATGATGGTTAAGTGTAGAACGTAGAGTACCAGTCTGATCATTGAGATAGTCCATGTTGAGATGTAAGGTAGCCACTTCATTATGAAATTTTGTGGCAGTTTCCATCTATATGGCTTACAAACCAAAGGCTCTTTTCAGTTTCAGCATCAGCTAGCTTGGTGATAAAGTCTAGGATATCAGCAATATCTCTTTCATGTCTTTTAAGAGCTATGTGAAGATGGTTTACATCAGACTTCACATCTTCAATGTTTCTGTTCATGCTGATCAGACTTTGAGTGAGTTGAAGAGAATTAGCAGGCGGCAGAGGAAAGTTATTAATTGCATCCTTGATTAGCCTTCTGTTTGCCTCCTGCAGTCTTTTGTTTTCGTCCTGTATCTTCTTGTTTTCTTCTTTCATCTCCTTCATCAGCTTAGTAATTTTATCTTCCAAGGATTGATGCAGCAACATCTGAATTGATTCCATCAGAGATGAGTGCTTGTCGGCTGTTGGAATGGAAGTAGAAGCTGATTGTTCAGTCTGGTGAACTGGAATATCTGTTATGTCTTCTTCTTTTTCTTCTTCATTCTATTCAGGCTCAGCAGTCTCCTGAACAGCTTCATGAACAACAAGCGCTCCAGCATTTTCTTGTGTTTCTGCTTCACCAGGCTGGTCAGCTTCTTGTTGAACAGCAGACTGTTCTTCCACCTTAACTATTTCAGGAGTTCCATCATCTTATATCTTCGTGGTCTGATGGATGACTTTAGTAATCTGAGGCATTGTTCCTTGAGCAGATGCCTTAGTTACTTTCTCCGGATAAGTGCTAATTTCGGAGCCAAAAGCAATCTGTTGCACACTTGGCAGTGATGGCAGATCACTTGGAGATCCCTTAAAATACCTTGATCGTTCTGACCATTTCTTTAGGGCCTGATAAACAGCAATCTTTACTGCCCTTTGAACAGGGTCTTCACTCTTCTTCCTCTTGACAGACAGTGAATCTTGTATCTTTTTGGCTTCCTTAGCCACTATGCCCCTTGCATAGTTATGACAGACATCCCTTAAGTGATCAGGTTCTAAAGCTTTTGAGATGGAGGAAGTTTGGAAAAATGATAGTACCCACTTTTCTTCAGCCTCAAACTCCTTCCAAGCTTTGATCTCTGCAACAGACTTATTAACTCTGAAGTTCCCTGATAATATCTTACCTTTTCTTGAACAAACAGAGTAGCCTGCTGGAGTTGTCTATCAAACTCTGCCAGTGCAGATTCAAATCTTGCAAAGGCTATTGGATGACTTTTTACAATATTTAAAGCCCACTTAACAGCAAAAGGGCACTTTTCAACCCTTTGGCCTGGGGGTAGAATCTGTCTAGCTTTTAATGATTCACCTATCTTTATCCCACCAGCCTGTTGTGGCCCATGAGCGTCCTTCTTGCTCAATTCAAGAGCTCTTTCAAAATCAGCGTCCTCTAATGCTTTCAGCTCAGCAGCAGTCATCTTCCTTTATCTTTCTTCTTTTTCTGCTTGTATCTTGCTCAGCTTTATAGCTCTTGCAAGATCTTCCTTAGCCTTTTTCTCTGCAAGGGCTTCTTCCCTTCTCTTCTCTTCAGCTGCAGAGATCCTGATCTTAACAATTTTTATTCTCTTAGGCTTATCAACAGCAGCAGGTTCAGGGGCAGCAGTAGAGAGAGGAATAGTTGCTTTAGGTTCAATGATCCGCACTTCAGGATCATCTTGAGGTTTAGAAACCACAACAGTTGAAGCTGGCTGTTGAGGAGCTGTTGCAGCAGCATCAGATGACTCCTTAGCAGCATTTGTAGTCTTTTCAGCTTCAACAGGCCTTTCAGCTGATTGAGGGACTTCCCTTACTAAATCAGCAGACTTAGTGGGAGAATGTTCAAAACCCATCTTTCTCTTGGCAGACTTCTTTGGAACAACCTTTTCCTTGACTGGCTTCGAAGCTGCAATATCTTTTAACTGACTCCTAGTTCGTTTTGCAATGTTTTCAGCCGGTTTCTCTTCAGATATGGTTCTGGAAGGAGAACCAGAAGACATATCTAGTATTTGTTTTTTTGTCTGATGAATGATAGCGTCAGCATCAACTACCTTCTCCTTATCTGTTGTAGCTTGAACAGCTGGCTCGGCTGTTTGAACAGATACTTCCATTTTCTTACTGGGAGCCTTCTTCTTGGGCTCAATAGGCGACTCATCAGCTGTCTTTCTCTTGGTATTTCCTCCCTATACAGTCTGATATGAGAGCATCGCCTTAGCATTGTGGACGGGCTTTCCATTGGTCATACAACATCCAAAATTATAAAACAGGTGACTTAGAAAGATTCTATGATTTGTCTGTGCCTTATTATGAAAGTTTGCCAGAATGTACCAAACAATCACTGCCCAATTAACTTCAAATCCATAGTGGGTTGCTATCATTGTGTGGTACCTTTTCATGGTAATACTATCCAAAGAAAATGTGCAATTTTCTATAACTTTGGCCACCATATCAGCCATGCGCTGATATTCATCTTCTTTATTGCTTCTTCTTTATGTTACCTGATAGTATTTCCCCTTCATGAGCAAAAATGCTCCAAAATTCCTGTTCCTTATCTGCAGCCATAGTTGACACGTCTGTTCTTCCTTTGTTTGACAATCCGTACTTTTCACTCAACAGAGCAGGAGGGATGCAAATTTCTTTCCCTCCAACTGTTGCCTTAATATCCAGCGCATTAAAGTCAACAACATCCTTTGTTCCATAGTAATCTAGTACTTGATCTTTGTAAACAATTTCATCATGTGCTTCCATGAAATCCACTAGTGTTGCAGCCTTAAACTTTTCCAGAATCGCCTTCATCACGGCGGTTCCAGTCTTGTGATATGTATCGTAGATAAGATACATACCCTCTGCTTTGGATTCTTGAGATCAAGTCATGGTTGATTCTAAAAAGGGATTAGTAGAACAAGTGTATTTTTGCAGAAAGAACAAAAACAAAATTCTTTGAATGCCTTAGAAATTTTTTAGGGTGTGTAAAAAGATCAGTAAGCTGATCAGATCTAAATTTAAAGAGGTGAGTGCGTCGGTTTTTGTGATTCACGCGAACCGTTAGATCATTTAGTGTCAGCTTTAATCGTGGGGCGACAATTACGCGTTTCAAAATTCAAGAAACAATAAGTGACTGGCGGGAATGCGAACCACCTCAGTCGACTTATAAAAGCGTGCTTTAAATATAGCGTTTTAAGTAACATTGCTTTTATATAAATAATCATACGAGTAAACTTAATACTTATCTGATCAGACGAGTGTTCTGATAACAGGTATCACTAGTGAAAGCCAATAACTAGTAATCTTCCTTTGTTGTTTGTCAATCCAGCAAAATAATCAATCTTCAATCTTCAAAAATTAAGAATTTCTCTGATGAAAACTTAACTTCAACTAATTTTCATCAACAAATTTCATCTTTTAATTAGAAGTACTGCTAGTCATACACGTTCCCCCTGACTTAAATTAAACTAGTCTGTTGAAAGTTAACCTTGAAGTCGATAAGACGAGTAAGCTGATAAACTCCAGTCTTCTGATGAGTTCCCGCTCAGCTTATGAATCTAAATTTAATAGTCCTAGTTCAGCTCTTAAAGTTGAAAACCTTGCATCACTTAGAGGTTTAGTGAATATATCAGCGATCTGATTGTCAGTATGAACATACTCTATTATGACATTTCCTTTTTCCACATGATCTTTGATGAAATGATGTTTGATCTCAATATGCTTAGTTCTTGAATGACTTGTAGTGTTTTGAGTAAGAGAGATTGCACTTGTATTGTCACAGTAGATAGGGATTCCACTGATTTTAATGTTGTAGTCTTCTAGTTGATGCTTCAACCAAAGTATTTGTGCACAGCAAGCTCCAGCAGCTATGTACTCAGCTTCAGCAGTAGAGATAGATACTGAAGTCTGTTTCTTACTCATCCATGAGATCAGACGAATTGACAGGCACCTGTTGTGCTCTTTCTATCAATCTTGTAGCCAGGAAGGTCTGAATCTAAATAACTTATTAGCTCAAATCCAGATTCTCTAGGGTACCATAATCCCAATTCTTGAGTGCCTTTAAGGTATCTAAGTATCCTTTTGGCAGCCAGGAGATGAGATTCAAATCCAGGAGGTTGTTCAACATATACTTCTTCTTAAAATTCTCCATTGAGAAAGGCAGATTTCACATCCATTTGATAGACTGTGAAATTTTTATTAGCAGCATAAGCCAGAAACAGTCTGATTGCTTCTAATCTTGTTACTGGTGCAAAGGTTTCATCAAAGTCAATGCCTTCTTCTTGGCAGTAACCCTTGGCCACTAATCTTGCTTTATTTCGGGTGACAATACCATCCTCATTCATTTTATTCCTGAATACAAATTTAGTGCCAAGTACTCTTTCATGACTTGGTCTAAGAACTAAGTACCAGACTTCATGCCTTTCAAATTGATTTAACTCTTCTTGCATAGCTTCGATCCAGTTTGAGTCACTAAGAGCTTCTTCAATCTGTTTGGGCTTATTTGAGATAGGAAGTTGACAAACATTGCATCATTTGTAGCAGCTCTCCTTGTCTTTACTCTATCCAAAGGATCACCAATCACTAATTCAGGTGGGTTATTCTTGAGCCATCTGAGATCAGGTTGCAAATCTGAATGTTGTCCTCTGTTTTGATCTTGCAACACTACTGTTGGAGTTTCAATAGTAATCTGTTGAACATTTGTTGTATGTTGAACAGTCTCTGGTCTGTCAGTTGTTTGCAACTCGTCTGTTAGACAATCAACAATGTGATTTTGAACAACACTTGAGTTAGCAGCTGGGTTGAGATCAGGTAGTATGATGGGTATGTACTCTTCTTTTCTTTCAACACTCAATTTCTGAAAATCAGTAGACAAACTTTGATTAGAATTTTGATTCTTTTCAGAAGATTGGTTTGATTCATCAAATACTACATGTATAGATTCTTCTACAAGTAAAGTTCTTTTGTTAAAGACTCTATAAGATTTACTGAAAGTAGAATATCCTACAAAAACAGCTTCATCAGCCTTTTCTGCAAAAGCAGTAAGGTGATTCTTCCCATTGTTTAAAACAAAGCATTTACAACCAAAAATTCTAAAGCAATGAATGTTTGGCTTCATGTTGTTCCAAACTTCATATGGAGTCTTGTTTTGGTGTTTGTTGATCATGCATCTGTTTTGGGTAAAGCATGCTGTGTTTGTGGCTTCTGCCCAGAATCTTTGGGGCATCTTTGCTTCAGCTATCATAGTCCTGGTAGCTTCTTTTAGAGTTCTGTTTCTCCTTTCAGCAACTCCATTCTGTTGAGGTGTTCTGGCAGCAGAGTACTCATGGCTGATGCCTCTGATGTTACAATACTCTTCAACAGTTGAGTTTGTAAATTCAGTTCTTTCTATCTGATCTGATTTTCAATATATTTAAGTTCTTCTCATTCTAGATCAGCTCCATCAGATTTGTAAGATGCTCCTTGGTTTCACTTTTCTTCTTCATGAAAATCGCCAAAGTGTATCTTGAATAATCATCCACAACAGCTAGGCAGTATTTCTTTCCACCATTGCTGATTGGATCGATGGTTCCAAATAAGTCCATGTGTAGCAGCTCCAAAATCCTTCCAGATGATTGGTGCTTCTTGCTCTTGAAGGATGACTTGATTTGTTTACCCTTCTGACAGGCGTCACAAAGCTTATCTTTGCTCATGACTGTTTTAGGAATTCCTTCTACTAGATCATTCTTGATTAGTCTGTTTATGGTCTTGAAATTCACATGATTCATTCTTTTGTGCCACAGCCTACTGACTTCACTTGGTGTTGAGGCCACCAAACAAATATTTGAATTCTTGTCCACAAAATTCCAGTCCACTGTGTAGACATATCCTTGTCGTCTTCCAGATAAAATGACTTTCTTTGTACAAATCTGTTCAACATAGCACTTATCTGATGAGAAGATGACTGAAAATCTCTTCTCACAAAATTTACTTATGCTCAGCAAATTGTATTTGAGGCCTTTAACATAAGAGACGTCAGATATCTCAATTTTGCCTTTGATTAGTCTTCCACTTGCTACAATCTTGCCTTCCTTGTTGTCTCCAAAGGTTACTTTGGGACCATCCACAACAACATCATCAGTCAGCTCATGTATGCTTCCACACATGTGTCTTGAACAGCCATTGTCCAAGTACCAGATTTTCTCTAATTTACTCCTACTCCTAATCCTAACCTACAAAACAAAATAAAATTGTTTTAGGTACCCTTATTGAAAGGATCCTGAAGGATTAGTTCCACCCTTGACAACCCAAGATGTTGAAGTCTTAGGCTTCTGAGTTTTGACAGGAGCATGAATAAGTTTATCTTCATCATATCCATCAGATTTGTTACGTTGATAATCAGTATGATAAGGATGATGTTCATAAGAATAAAATGCATGATAAGCAGGATATTCATGCATTGGATGAGCAGGATATGGTGCATAGCAAGTTGGAAATTGAGGTGCATGAAACATAGGAGGATATGCAGCAGGTTGCACATAATATGATTCATTTCCATACCAAGCATTTTGATTTTTCTTGTTCTTATGCTTCTTTGGTTTACTAGATGCATGCTCATTAATAGATGACCTAGTCTTGCCACTAGTCTGATTGGATTTAGCCTTATCATCAGACTTCCTAGGACTCTGATGTTTGGTCTTACCAGTCTGTTTTCCTACACTAGGCTCTTTGCTCTTTTTAGCCTTAGGAGCTTTCTTCTCCATTAATTCTTTCTCAGGTGAAGCAGGTTTAGTAGTCTGAACATACAGTATGACCTTACTGTTGTCAGCTGATACAAATTTTTCAGTTTGGTTCAGTTCTAACTTGTCCTGTTCTAAAGACATCTTCTGTTTACTAGACATGTGAGTGGATGCAACAGATGATTTATCATGAGACTCAATAATCTTTTCAAGTTCCATGATTTTACCCTTATAAACTTCACATTCAGCTTCCAGAGACTCATTTTCTTGCTCAAGCAGTTTATATTCAGCTGATTCTTTTGGTTTTTCAACTTTAAGTTTCAGTGAACTATTTTGCTCTCTTAGCAATATCAACTCTTCCTTAAGCTTAGCAAATGCATTAGCAATACTTGTATTGTTAACCATCATTTGCTCAAATGAATTAAATAATTTATTTTCAAGAGGAGTTACCTCATCATCCTTAGAGTTATCAGATCCCTTGGCCATCAGGCATATAAGTGCAGGGCTCTCATCTTCAGTAGGCTCTTCATCAGAAGTGTCTGAGTCTGAATCAGACGAGTAGATAGCAGCCAGATTCTCAGCTTCTTCTAACAGCACCTTGCCTTTCTAATGCTTTCTTTCCTTTCTGATTCTCTTTTCTTCTTCTATATACTTCTCAGCTTTAGAATATGGACAGTCTCTGATGAAATGTCCCAATTTCCTGCAGTTATAGCACATTAGTTTGGATTTATAAGAATCTTTATCTTCAGAAGAAGAAGTAGGGTTAGAAGTAGAAGCATTGTGGTATTTGTTCTTCATTTTTCTCTTATAGAACTTCTTGAAATTGTTCATCAGTAATGCAACGTCTCCAGCTGTGTACCCATTTTTGTTGAGTAGTGTGGCTTCATCAGATGAGTCCACTTCTTTGCTTTTGTTAGCTGATCTTCTTGGGTTTTCAGCAGCAACTAGGGCAGCTGTGGGGCCTGAAGTTAAGGTTTCCTCAACATCCATTCTTGGCAGTTTATACTCATAAGCCTTGAGTACTGAGAACATCTCTGTAAGAGAGATTTTTCCTAAATCTCCCGACTCTCCCATAGCTGTCACCTTCATGTTGAACTTTTTCAGTGAAGGTTTTTCCAAGTTTGAGAACTTCATTCAGTGTCCTTGTCAGTGAAGGTTTTTCCAAGTTTGAGAACTTCATTCAGTGTCCTTGTAAACCTTGTATCCATCTGGTCAATGGTTTCAGCAGACTTCATCTTGAAGTTGTCTAACTTTTCCTGAGCAAGACTCAGTTGATGCTCTTTAATGGCGTCGTTTCCTACGCTCATATCACGGACCTTGTCCCACATCTCTTTTGCAGTCTGGCAATGCTTGACTTTATCAAATTTTTCGTTGTTCAGGGCTTTGGTCATGATGAAATGGCCAACTTTGTCAAGATTGAACAGCTTGATTTCTTCAGCTGTCATCTCATGTAAATATTTTTCCACCACTATGTCTACTTCATCATCCATTATAGTCTTGGTGAATTTGAATGGACCTTTGATGATACATGTGTACATGTTATCATTGTAGGCAGCTAAGAAGATCTCCATTCTGATCTTCCAGTCTTCGAAGCTCATACCAACTATGTGGGGAACATGGCTGATACAATCCATTTTTAAAGAGTTTTGATTTATTTGAAAAAGTTTGAAAACCTTCGAAAAACACTTGGATCAAGGTCGTTGATCATGCAACTGATTCTAATGAACCACCCGCTCTGATACCACTTGTTGGTCCCAAGTGGTCAGATGAGGTCTAGAGGAGGGGGGTTAATAGACCTTTGAAAATTTTAGACTCCAAAACTTTTTAGTCGTCTGTCAGCATACTAAGCTGATATAGGTCAGTAAGCTGACTAAGCTGATCATGAACAAATCTTTGAACATCACATTTAACCACTTCTCTGATTACTACTTAGCTGATTCCAGCATACTTAGCTTTAAAAACAGAATACTTGCAGCGGATTTTTGTAAGTGTTTTTCCCAAGTAAACTTTGCCTTTGAAAGATTTTGTCCCCAGTTTTAACAAACTCCTTTTAAAGAATCTTTCAACAGTTTTTCTAAAGTGTTTTATGCAACTTTGAAAATATGCAAGGAAACAATGCAAGTTAAAACACAATGAATTTTTATAGTGGTTATATGGATAAAAATCCTTTAGTCCACTCTTCCAAGTCACTTAGATCTTGGGTGATGGGGGCTATTTCGCATCCCTTATAATCTCCGGATCGACCGAGGGTTATGGAATCGGTTCGACCAAGATAAACTCATTCGGAAGCATCTATCGACCCAGTAGGATACGACCTTCCTCAATGAGCATGCTACTATCCGGACTCAAGAAGGACAAGTGGGCCGAGTCCTATTAGAATTATGTTTCCTTGTAATACTAGGTTTACTGTGATATAAATACCTAGTTAATCATTGTATTACACACATTCAAGATACGGAGCTTACGCCCAAAGTATTACATAATCTGAGATTATTCAATAGAAAAGTTTTCGCTATACAATAATATTCATGTTTGGTCATTATTGCTAATTGTTCCATCTAATTGTTCTTCCTTGAGATTGATCCATCCTGAATAAAGTAACAGAGCCCTTTAAATAATATATATTGAGAATCCCCAATATCACACTTTTACTGATATAATTAACCCTACGAAATTCGGTTAAATCAGTTGGCGCCCACCGTGGGGCTAGGTTAATTATTCGATCGACATATGGCTCGCCCAAGGAAGAGCGCTCGTAACGGAGCAAGAAGTAACACGACCAACCAGCATGATGCGTCTGAGGATCCAAGGGGCAATACCTATAATAACGCCCCAGGATCCAACGATAACCAGCAACAAAATGAGCATCATAAGAATCAGGTGGAACCACAAGGGATCCCTGCCAGCACAGTACCGGAAGAACATGCGGCCCCAACGATCCCGGTCCCCCTGTCAGATGCTCAGGAGAAATTTTGACAGATCGCTATGCTCCTTAAATCACTCTCCCAGAGGAATTACTCGTACTCGAGCAAGTTCCTCGAAACGTTAGAACTACTAGGGCAAATCCCGCTCAAAATGCCAAGGCAAAACGATCAAATCTCTCAACAAGCTGACAGCCCAGCGAGCGAGCGACACTCGCTACACAGTCCGCCTCAGGGCAATTCAAAACCCTCCGATGACAACGTCCGAAGAAAAGCGGATCGAAGGAGATCACAACGCCATGAATCAAAGGAACACACCATAATCCCCATCGAGGATGACGCAGGCGAGGCGATCCCAAATCGACTTAGAACAATGCGATTCTCGAAAACAGAAATCGAAAAGATGGTACAAGAACGACTCGAGCAACGCTTACGATCCGTTCAAAACCCATGGACCAGGACCACATAACTCCAGGAGAGCCTAGCAGCGTGCTCTCCCTTCTGCAGAGAAATAAAAGAGGCACAGTCGACCGGACAGGTCCCAGGTAGACTGCCCAGATACGATGGAACCACTGATCCAGACAATTATATTTTTAGCTTCACAAATATAATGAACTTATATGCTCACTAGGCTGAGTTTACCGCTAAATTAATGGTGACCACGTTGGAAGGCCTCGCTTTGGACTGGTTCGCTAAGCAACCAGCCAACTCCATATTCAGTTTTCGGGAACTATGCAACAAATTGACACAGCAGTTTGCCAGTCAGAAGAGGCAAAAACTTCCCATGAGCTACTTGGGAACTATCCATCAACAAGAGGGAGAATCCTTGAGAAACTGGCTGGCAAGATTTAACGTAGAATTACTTAAAATCGATTCCCCAAATATCGATTACATAATCTCTATTCTCTTCGACCTCACGAAGAATAGGCAGTTCGGAAATGCCCTCAACCGAAAACAACCAAGAACGTTCGCCGACATCATGAGCTTGGCGTCTAAATATATGTCCCAAGAAGAGATGAATTCCTTTAAAGATAAGAACAAAAATAAAGTTACCACTTCAGGCTCCAAACGGCAAGATAGAATTCCTGCCCAAAGATCCTTATCTGCAGCCATAGTTGACACGTCTGTTCTTCCTTTGTTTGACAATCCGTACTTCTCATCAACAGAGCAGGAGTGATGCAAATTTCTTTCCCTCCAACTGTTGCCTTAATCTCCAGCGCATTAAAGTCAACAACATCCTTTGTTCCATAGTACTCTAGTACTTGATCTTTGTAAACAATTTCATCATGTGCTTCCATGAAATCCACTAGTGTTGCAGCCTTAAACTTTTCCAGAATCGCCTTCATCACGGCGGTTCCAGTCTTGTGATATGTATCGTAGATAAGATACATACCCTCTGCTTTGGATTCTTGAGATCAAGTCATGGTTGATTCTAAAAAGGGATTAGTAGAACAAGTGTATTTTTGCAGAAAGAACAAGAACAAAATTCTTTGAATGCCTTAGAAAATTTTTAGGGTGTGTAAAAAGATCAGTAAGCTGATCAGATCTAAATTTAAAGAGGTGAGAGCGTCGGTTTCCGTGATTCACGCGAACCGTTAGATCATTTAGTGTCAGCTTTAATCGTGGGGCGACAATTACGCGTTTCAAAATTCAAAAAACATTAAGTGACTGGCGGGAATGCGAACCACCTCAGTCGACTTATAAAAGCGTGCTTTAAATATAGCGTTTTAAGTAACATTGCTTTTATATAAATAATCATACGAGTAAACTTAATACTTATCTGATCAGACGAGTGTTCTGATAACAGGTATCACTAGTGAAAGCTAATAACTAGTAATCTTCCTTTGTTGTTTGTCAATCCAGCAAAATAATTAATCTTCAATCTTCAAAAATTAAGAATTTCTCTGATGAAAACTTAACTTCAACTAACTTTCATCAACAAATTTCATCTTTTAATCAGAAGTACTGCTAGTCATACACGTTCCCCCTGACTTAAAGAATCCATAATTAAACTAGTCTGTTGAAAGTTAACATTGAAGTCGATAAGACGAGTAAGCTGATAAACTCCAGTCTTCTGATGAGTTCCCGCTCAGCTTATGAATCTAAATTTAATAGTCCTAGTTCAGCTCTTAAAGTTGAAAACCTTGCATCACTTAGAGGTTTAGTGAATATATCAGCGATCTGATTGTCAGTATGAACATACTCTATTATGACATTTCCTTTTTCCACATGATCTTTGATGAAATGATGTTTGATCTCAATATGCTTAGTTCTTGAATGACTTGTAGTGTTTTGAGTAAGAGATATTGCACTTGTATTGTCACAGTAGATAGGGATTCCACTGATTTTAATGTTGTAGTCTTCTAGTTGATGCTTCAACCAAAGTATTTGTGCACAGCAAGCTCCAGCAGCTATGTACTTAGCTTCAGCAGTAGTGATAGATACTGAAGTCTGTTTCTTACTCATCCATGAGATCAGACGAATTGACAGGCACCTGTTGTGCTCTTTCTATCAATCTTGTAGCCAGGAAGGTCTGAATCTAAATAACTTATTAGCTCAAATCCAGATTCTCTAGGGTACCATAATCCCAATTCTTGAGTGCCTTTAAGGTATCTAAGTATCCTTTTGGCAGCCAGGAGATGAGATTATTTAGGATTTGATTGATATCTCGCTGAAACCCCAACAAAAAACATGATATCAGGTCTGCTAGCTGTTAGATACAACAGTGACCCAATAATGCCTCTGTACTTGGTTATATACACTGATTTGCCATCTTCATCTTTATCCAAACGAAGTCCAGTGGACATAGGAACACTAACAGTAGAGCTAGTTTCCATCCCAAATTTCTTGAACAGATCTTTTGTGTATTTAGCTTGGTTAATGAATATTCCATCAGGCAACTGTCTAACTTGCAAACCAAGAAAATAATTAAGTTCACCCATCATGCTCATTTCAAACTTGTTTTGCATCATCTTGGAGAACTTGTCACAGATCTGTTGATTAGTTGAACCTAAAATAATATCGTCCACATATATTTGCACTAGTAATATATGATCTTCCCATTCAACAGTGAACATGGTCTTATCTACCTTACCTTTACGAAATCCTTTAATTAAAAGAAAATCAGATAGGGCATCATACCATGCGCTTGGAGCCTGTTTCAGTCCATAGAGGGATTTCTTTAGACGATATACCTTGTCTCCTTCTTGATAGGCTTCAAATCCAGGAGGTTGTTCAACATATACTTCTTCTTAAAATTCTCCATTGAGAAAGGCAGATTTCACATCCATTTGATAGACTGTGAAATTTTAATGAGCAGCATAAGCCAGAAACAGTCTGATTGCTTCTAATCTTGTTACTGGTGCAAAGGTTTCATCAAAGTCAATGCCTTCTTCTTGGCAGTAAACCTTGGCCACTAATCTTGCTTTATTTCTGGTGACAATACCATCCTCATTCATTTTATTCCTGAATACACATTTATTGCCAATTACTCTTTGATGACTTGGTCTAAGAACTAAGTACCAGACTTCATGCCTTTCAAATTGATTTAACTCTTCTTGCATAGCTACAATCCAGTTTGAGTCACTAAGAGCTTCTTCAATCTGTTTGGGCTCTATTTGAGATAGTAAGCTGACAAACATTGCATCATTTGCAGCAGCACTCCTTGTCTTTACTCTATCCAAAGGATCACCAATCACTAATTCAGGTGGGTGATTCTTGAGCCATCTGAGATCAGGTTGCAAATCTGAATGTTGTCCTCTGTTTTGATCTTGCAACACTACTGTTGGAGTTTCAGTAGTAGTCTGTTGAACATTTGTTGTCTGTTGATCAGTCTCTGGTCTGTCAGTTGTTTGCAACTCGTCTGTTAGACAATCAACAATGTGATTTTGAACAACACTTGAGTTAGCAGCTGGGTTGAGATCAGGTAGTATGATGGGTAAGTACTCTTCTTTTCTTTCAACACTCAATTTCTGAAAATCAGTAGACAAACTTTGATTAGAATTTTGATTCTTTTCAGAAGATTGGTTTGGTTCATCAAATACTACATGTATAGATTCTTCTACAAGTAAAGTTCTTTTGTTAAAGACTCTATAAGATTTACTGAATGTAGAATATCCTAAAAAAACAGCTTCATCAGCCTTTTCTGCAAAAGCAGTAAGGTGATTCTTCCCATTGTTTAAAACAAAGCATTTACAACCAAAAATTCTAAAGCAATGAATGTTTGGCTTCATGTTGTTCCAAACTTCATATGGAGTCTTGTTTTGGTGTTTGTTGATCATGCATCTGTTTTGGGTAAAGCAAGCTGTGTTTGTGGCTTCTGCCCAGAATCTTTGGGGCATCTTTGCTTCAGCTATCATAGTCCTGGTAGCTTCTTTTAGAGTTCTGTTTCTCCTTTCAGCAACTCCATTCTGTTGAGGTGTTCTGGCAGCAGAGTACTCATGGCTGATTCCTCTCATGTTACAATACTCTTCAACAGTTGAGTTTGTAAATTCAGTTCTTTCTATCTGATCTGATTTTCAGAATATTTAAGTTCTTCTCATTCTAGATCAGGTCCATCAGATTTGTAAGATGCTCCTTGGTTTCACTTTTTTTCTTCATGAAAATCACCAAAGTGTATCTTGAATAATCATCCACAACAGCTAGGCAGTATTTCTTTCCACCATTGCTGATTGGATCAATGGTTCCAAATAAGTCCATGTGTAGCAGCTCCAAAATCCTTCCAGATGATTGGTGCTTCTTGCTCTTGAAGGATGACTTGATTTGTTTACCCTTCTGACAGGCGTCACAAAGCTTATCTTTGCTAATGACTATTTTAGGAATTCCTTCTACTAGATCATTCTTGATTAGTCTGTTTATGGTCTTGAAATTCACATGATTCATTCTTTTGTGCCACAGCCAACTGACTTCACTTGGTGTTGAGGCCACCAAACAAACATTTGAATTCTTGTCCACAGAATTCCAGTCCACTGTGTAGACATTTCCTTGTCGTCTTCCAGATAAAATGACCTTCTTTGTACAAATCTGTTCAACATAACACTTATCTGATGAGAAGATGACTGAAAATCCCTTGTCACAAAATTTACTTATGCTCAGCAAATTGTATTTGAGGCCTTTAACATAAGAGACGTCAGATATCTCAATGTTGCCTTTGATTAGTCTTCCACTTGCTACAATCTTGCCTTCCTTGCTGTCTCCAAAGGTTACTTTGGAACCATCCACATCAACATCATCAGTCAGCTCATGTATGCTTCCACACATGTGTCTTGAACAACCATTGTCCAAGTACCAGATTTTCTCTACTTTACTCATACTCCTAATCCTAACCTACAAAACAAAATAAAATTGTTTTAGGTACCCTTATTGAAAGGATCCTGAAGGATTAGTTCCACCCTTGACAACCCAAGATGTTGAAGTCTTAGGCTTCTGAGTTTTGACAGGAGCATGAATAGGTTTATCTTCATCATATCCATCATATTTGTTACGTTGATAATTAGTATGATAAGGATGATGTTCATAAGAATAAAATGCATGATAAGCAGGATATTCATGCATTGGATGAGCAGGATATGGTGCATAGCAAGTTGGAAATTGAGGTGCATGAAACATAGGAGGATATGCTGCATGTTGCACATAATATGGTTCATTTCCATACCAAGCATTTTGATTTTTCTTGTTCTTATGCTTCTTTGGTTTACTAGATGCATGCTCATTAATAGATGACCTAGTCTTGCCACTAGTCTGATTGGATTTAGCCTTATCATCAGACTTCCTAGGACTCTGATGTTTGGTCTTACCAGTCTGTTTTCCTACACTAGGCTCTTTGCTCTTTTTAGCCTTAGGAGCTTTCTTCTCTATTAATTCTTTCTCAGGTGAAGCAGGTTTAGTAGTCTGAACATACAGTATGACCTTACTGTTGTCAGCTGGTACAAATTTTTCAGTTTGGTTCAGTTCTAGCTTGTCCTGTTCTAAAGACATCTTCTGTTTACTAGACATGTGAGTGGATGCAACAGATGATTTTGTTGGGATATAGCTCGATTTGTCAAACAACAAAGTGCGGAATTTAAAATTTTTCGAGGTATCCAATGGTCCCATAAAAGATGTCTCCATATTATGTATACAAAAACTTAAACAAAAACGCACACAATGAATTAACAAAGGGGGTTTTTGCGATATACCTCACCACAGGCAAGGTGGTGGAAACCTCCGGTCTTCGATTCTGATTCTGATCCGGTTCACAGGAGTGATCCAATTGTCTCACCTCCAGGGATAGTCCACACCAATTGGATTCTGGCAACACCTCAAGATCTTAGGCTCAGAACTCGATGCAGGAGATTTGTTATTGAAGGATTGTATGAGATCTCTTGACAAATCAAGATCTAATACAATGGAGGAGGAGATCTCGGCGGCGGCGGCACCAAGGAGCTCACGGCAGCACAGTGGCGGCGGCTAGTGGTGGCGGCGGCGGCTAGGGTTTGCTTGGAGAGGGGGCGGCGCTTTTAGGGCAGAGGGAGGCTAGGGTTTTTCTTTCTTAGGTGTTAGCTTTTAAGCTCATGTAGTTCCCCTTTTATAGACTCCTTCTGACCTAGGGTTTGCAAGACTCCTTATGGGCTTTAATTAATAGAAGCCCATGTCTTGCAATCCTCCATTTAATTAACTACTTTAATTAAATGCCCAGTCCAATTAAATCAATATTTCTTTTAATTAACTAGCAACTCAATTATTAATTAAGTTAGCCAATTAATTAATCTCCCACTTGAATTAAATACTTTTAATTCATTTAATTGATTTAATTACCTTTAAATCAATTAATTCCTTTCATGTCCTTTTATAACAGTCACCGTCCAATTGTATTGTGTGTGACCCTCTGGGTTCACCATCAACTGGCAGCAGGCCCACGAATCCCTCGTGATTTAATTTATGAACAATAAATTGTTCCGGTTAATTAAACAACCTTTAATTAACCACTCCTAGAATTAAATCCTCTATTAATTCAGGAGTACCCACACTTCATGGTCGATGTCTAGCCACAAGCCCATGAAGCCCAATTTCAGGTGAATTGATATTTGTGAACCTCGTCTCATATAATTGCCATGTACATACGGTCTTTCTATCGACTAATATTCCCGATCAAGACTTAGGGTGTGTGAATTGATCGGCACCTCTAAATTTGTCTCGATAGCTATACTTTCTAATTCAGGATAATATACCTTTGTGACCTTCTAAATTTGGAAACCCCTTTCCAAATCCGTCACCGACTGCGGCCGCAGAATCCTTGGATATATTATCTAAGAATCGTATAGGAAATTCTCTCACCCATTACGGTGAGTCAATAGATTCCATATCGGTACTAACCACTCGCGCACATGTCCATACGCACCCAACCTAGGCATGTTATGACCAAGCTACGTGGCCTATACCTAGATCTAAGTACGCACTTTCATGCACCGAATTCGCCCTAGTACCTCAAGTCAAAGGACTAAATCGTACACTATTATATTCCTTGAGAAACATCCCATCACCGATATGCGTCATGCGCTTCCACAATGGGTTTCTCTGTTCGGGTCGTTCGATGCGTTCAATCCTCCATTGAACCACCTACTCGTATGCACTGGACTCAAATTCCTTGTTCATGAAACACTACAAATTCACTCCATGTGAATCATGCATACTTGTACAAGTCTTGGTGATTCCTACGATACCCTGTCTCGTTTAGGAATCTATGACTTGGAACAGATTTAAGATTACGACCTTTGAGACTGTTTCATGATTGCACTCAGTACTGAAGTGAATCGTCCCATAGTCAAATGTAATCTAAGGGTTTCAACCAATCGCTTAAATGTATTCGCGAAAGATGAAGTTGGCCATTGTTTATTCTTATACATATATAAATAAACATGCGTATTATTATAAAATCAAAGATCGTTTCATACAGGATAGATCTATTACAAGCTAACAGAACTGGCTTGCAGGGCACTATCCTATCAATCTCCCACTTGCCCTAAAGCCATTCACCTATGGTTCTAAGTCCCATCTTCTCTAGATGACTATCGAACGCCTTTTGTGAAAGTGGCTTAGTTAGTGGGTCAGCTACGTTGTCTTCCGATTTGACATACTCCATGTGCATGTCACCTCTACCCATGATCTCCCTGATCACGTGGTATTTCCTCTGTACGTGTTTGGATTGATGGTGTGATCTCGGCTCCTTCGCTTGAGCTATCGCCCCGTTGTTGTCACAGAAGACGACTACAGGTTCAGCAATGCTAGGAACAACATCCAGTTCTTGGATGAAGTTTTTCATCCATACACTTTCTTTTGCTGCATCTGATGCTGCAATATATTCTGCTTCTGTGGTTGAGTCGGCAGTGGTAGACTGTTTACAGCTTTTCCAACTGACCGCTCCACCATTGATGCGGAATATGTATCCAGAGTTGGATTTGAAGTCATCCACATCAGACTGGAAACTTGCATCAGTGAATCCTTCAAGTTTCAGTTCTCCACTACCACCGTAGACCAAAAACATATCCTTAGTCCTTCGCAGGTACTTTAGGATTGCTTTTACGGCAGTCCAGTGCTCTTCGCCTGGATTTGACTGATAGCGGCTCGTTACACTTAGAGCGTGTGCTATGTCTGGTCGAGTACACAACATCGCATACATTATGCTCCCTATAGCAGAGGCATAAGGTATGAGAGACATTCTCGTCTTTTCTTCGTCAGTTGTAGGGCACATAGACTTAGAAAGAGAGATACCATGTCTCATTGGAAGCAATCCTCTCTTGGATTCTTCCATCTTGAATCTTTTCAAGATTGTGTTAATGTACTGAGATTGGGAGAGTCCTATCATCTTCTTCGATCTATCCCTATAGATACGTATTCCCAATACGTAAGATGCGTCTCCCATATCTTTCATAGAGAACTGCGCGGATAACCACGCTTTAGTCTGCGCTAACATCTTGATATCGTCTCCGATCAACAAAATGTCATCGACGTACAAAACAATGAATTGTATCGAACTCCCACTATTCTTCTTGTACACACAAGGTTCATATACATTTTTGATGAAGCCAAATGCCTTGACTGTCTCATCAAATCGTATGTTCCAGGTTCGGGATGCCTGTTTGAGGCCATATATTGACCTTTGAAGTTTACACAATTTGTGCTCACTCCCTTTGGACGCAAAACCTTCAGGTTGTTGCATAAAGATCTCCTTGTCAATGTCTCCATTGAGGAAGGCGGTCTTTACGTCCATTTGCCATATCTCATAGTCATGCCATGCGGCAATGGCAAGCAATATCCGAATGGATTTGGACATCGCTACGGGAGAGAAGGTTTCCTCATAGTCTATTCCAGGCCTTTGAGAATACCCCTTCGCCACTAAGCGTGCCTTGTGAGTTAAAACCTCTCCATTCATTCCAAGCTTACGCTTGAAGATCCATTTGCATCCTACAGGGATAGTTCCCTCAGGTGGATCGACCAAGGTCCAAACCTTGTTGGAATGCATGGAATCCATTTCGGATTGCATGGCTTCGAGCCACGCACCCGAGTCTATGTCTGACATCGCTTCTTGATAGGTCCTTGGATCATTATCACCTCTTTCGTTTTCGTGAATGAAACCAAATCGCTCTGGCTCCTTACGAATTCGATCAGACCTTCGAAGAGTAGGTGTACTAGTAGGTTCAGTAAATTCTGGTTCAGCTCCCACTGTTTGTGAGGATGGGTCCGATTCCTGGACTTCATCAAGTTCTACGATTGTCCCATTTCGGTTGGAGAGGAAATCCTCTTCCAAGAAGTGGGCGTTCCTAGATACGAACGTATTACGTTCTTTAGGATCGAAGAACAGGTATCCAATGGATTCCTTTGGATACCCCACAAATTTGCACAAACTAGATCTACTATCTAGCTTATCTCCCTTTTTGTTCTTTACATACGCAGGAGATCCCCATACTCGTAAGTACGAATACACGGGTGCCTTACCATACCATACTTGGTGCGGCGTTGTTGGCACTGACTTCGAAGGTACTATGTTTAATATCTTCGATGCAGTTAATAGGGCCAAGCCCCAAAACGAAAAGGGAAGGTCAGCAAAGCTCATCATGGAACGAACCATGTCTAACAAAGTTCGGTTCCTCCGCTCGGACACTCCATTGAGTTGGGGCATCCTAGGGGGAGTTCGCTGGGCGAGAATTCCATTCTCTTTTAGATAATCAAGGAATTCTTGGCTTAAGTACTCTCCACCTCTATCAGAACGAAGTGCTTTAATACTATGTCCAAGTTGATTCTCAACTTCCATTCGAAACTCTTTGAATTTCTCAAAAGTTTCGGATTTGTGTTTCATGAGATACACATATCCATAACGACTAAAATCGTCGGTGAATGTTACGAAGTAAGAGAATCCTCCTCTCGCATTGACACTCAATGGTCCACAAACGTCAGTATGGATTAAATCCAATGTTTGCTTGGTTCGCTCGGGATTCCCTGTGAAGGGTGATTTGGTCATCTTTCCTTTGAGACAAGATTCGCAAGTTGGGAGTTCATCCAAGTTCTTTATTTCAAGAGCCTTAGAGGAAACCAACTTTTGAATCCTACTCTTGGAAATATGTCCAAGTCTAGCGTGCCAAAGTTGTGGAGTTTGATTATCATATTTTCTTTTTCTAGATTGAATGTGCATGACGTCGGATTTAACAGGTTCTAGGGAATAAAGACCGTCTATCAAAGTACCACAAGCATACATTAAACCACCTTTAAATATGCTAAAAACTCCATTTTCAATGGAAAAATTAAAACCATCAATGTCTAGCATTGGTATAGAAATGATGTTCTTAATTATCGTTGGTACGTACAGACAATCCCTTAAAACCAAAGTAAAATTTCCTAAAACCAATTCGACGTCCCCAATAGCCTCAGCGGCGATCCTAGCTCCGTTTCCAAAACGCAGGATTCTATCCCCGGGCTTCAGGTATCTTACTGCTCCCATCACCTGCAAATCATTGCAGATATGAGAACCTGCTGCGGTGTCTAACACCCACGATGCACAGTTAATAGAAATATTAACTTCAACCAAGAAAATACCTTTGGCTACCAATTTCATCTTTAGGTAGTCTGGGCAGTTCCTTTTCCAGTGCCCTGCTTTCTTGCAGTGGAAACATTCGTCTTCTGGGCTTTTGCGCTTCTTTTGAACCACCTTGGTGATTGCCTTCGAAGAAACACTTTTCTTCTTCTTCTTACCTCTCTTAGGCTTTGCAGCCTTCGATTGGTGTGCAATCATTACCGGCTTCTCTTTCTTGAGAGTCGATTCTGCCGTTACCAACAAATTGGTCAGTTCGTGAAGAGCGAGGGTTCTATCCTCCATGTTGAAGTTCAACACGAACTGGTCAAAAGAACGGGGCAGCGTATGGAGAAGGAGGTCAGTGCTAAGATCAGCGTGCAAGTCTACTTCCAATCGCCCTAGTTTTTCAACCAGGTTGATGAAACGCAGACAGTGATCCTTGACACTGCTTCCCTCAGCCATCTTGAGATGAAACAACTCCTTAGTGGTCGCGAACCTTTCGGTGCGAGACCTCTCTCCAAACATTTGCTGGAGGTGGAGAAGTATCTCTCTAGCAAGCGGCATGGCAGCATGCTGTTTCTGCAGTTCATTCGACATCGAGGCTAGCATGAGACATCGAACCTGAAGATCATCATCAACCCTTTTAGCATGGGCGGTTCGTTGTTCCTCACTAGCTCGTGCTGCGGGTGCAGCAGGCATGGGTGTGTCGAGCACATAGCTACGTCGCTCGGATTCGAGGACGATTCTGAGATTTCTCAGCCAGTCAACAAAGTTTGAGCCATTCAATTTGTTTGCGTCGAGGATAACAGATAATGGATTCTTAGACATTGTACTTAATATCTACAAATGGAAAGAAGACAACATTTAGCTAACTGATCTTATGCCTAATACTTATAATTATCGAATTTGGACTTATTTTCGAAAAAGTTCTCCCACTATTTTATCGAAACAATCACCCCTTTGATTGCTCGGGAAATTTAATTCCTAGTAGGTCTTGACGTCCCAGCAGCAATTAATTGCACCCACGACTCGTGGCCATACAACCAATTCTCCAGGTAGGTATACATTTTACCAATTGTGTTACTCCACAACCTTCAAGCTTATTTTGCCTCGGCTTTCGCACTTATCTAGCACTGCTACATCATAAGTGTTACTAATCGTTAAGTCTAACCCATCAATCGTGATGAGCAACGGGCCCGATCGTGAGTTCTCCGTAACTAGTTATCGGTCGATCCTCACATCCCGACCAGTCCTCACCCTTGTCATGTTTAGTTAAAAACATGAGTCAAGGAATTTCACGTATTGTCCCTTTCTTCGACTCGGGTGCCAGACTCTGGATCACCTCTATCGATAAGTAGACAACATACGTTAGTCCTTATTGATGGAAGGCTTGGATTTATATAAATACTTCATTTTATTTTAATCCAATATGACTTAATATTTAATTCGAGAGGGGGTTTCTGGTTTTGAAAGTTATGCTAACTCTCCTCGAGATCTCACCGATTCAGTTATGCTTTATCTTTTATTACGATCTAGATTCTAGCGCGTAGCTAAATATAAATCGACAAATAAATAAAAGCCATACAAGCCTAGCATGCATACTACCACAATATGTTTTCGATCGGGAGCCTCCTATGTGGGCCATCATCGAGCCAATGATGTTGGCCCAATTGGTCAATCTAAAGGGTTCTCAAACAGGCCCTATGCTATTACACATTGTACCATGCATACATGGCCTTCTTATCTTCTTGGGCTCCCACCTTGCTTGTAAATGGGCCTCCATCCTAAACTAGGAAAGCAGTAAAGCCCTATTCTATTACAAAGGCTCAAAGTGGCCCAAAAACAATAATAGGCTCGCAGGCCCAATAAAAACCAAGCAATAAATTAAACCAATCACATCTACCCTAAGGTCAAGGCTCGTCTCGATCGAAAACCACGTAAACAGTTCACGTAGAGCAAGAAACATGTAAACATCTTTTACTTTCTTCTATCTTAATTTTAAAACATCCTTTTAAAACAGACTTCCTATGATTCTTGCTTTTTAGTCACTACTAATTATGACAAAATAAATATCCGGGTAAACAAAAATTAATTTTCTGCTCAATTTCAGAATCTGTTTTTCAACTTTTGAAAATTGCATTTTCGGCCCCTCAACTTTCGAAAATTGCACTTTGACCCCAAAACTTTTAAAAAGTTACAAAAACACCCCTGGGCAGTTTCGGGCAGATTCCAGAAAATAAAATTTTGAATTTTGAAAATTTTCAATTTTTCAAATTGACCCCCTCAAGTTTCGGTAATTGCAAAACAGCCCCTAAGTTTTCAGAAATTGCAAAACGACCCCAAAAACCGTGCGACCAGAATTGCAAAAATAGTCCAGAATTTTCAGATTTTCAGATTTCAAAAATTTTGAATTTTCAGCCCTCAAAAACCCTGATTTGCGATTTCTACCCCAAAAGTCCTGAAGTTTTCAAAAACTATAAAAACGACACAGATCTTGAAAAGCAGTTTTACCCATTGATAGATCTAGTCATAACAAGCAAGAATCAACTTACAGAACATAATTATCACGTGTTCTCATACATATAATTAAACATATACGGTGAACACAATTATGTTCAGGCTTTTGTATAATAATAATGGAGTTGGCTCTGATACCACTGTTGGGATATAGCTCGATTTGTCAAACAACAAAGTGCGGAATTTAAAATTTTTCGAGGTATCCAATGGTCCCATAAAAGATGTCTCCATATTATGTATACAAAAACTTAAACAAAAACGCACACAATGAATTAACAAAGGGGGTTTTTGCGATATACCTCACCACAGGCAAGGTGGTGGAAACCTCCGGTCTTCGATTCTGATTCTGATCCGGTTCACAGGAGTGATCCAATTGTCTCACCTCCAGGGATAGTCCACACCAATTGGATTCTGGCAACACCTCAAGATCTTAGGCTCAGAACTCGATGCAGGAGATTTGTTATTGAAGGATTGTATGAGATCTCTTGACAAATCAAGATCTAATACAATGGAGGAGGAGATCTCGGCGGCGGCGGCACCAAGGAGCTCACGGCAGCACAGTGGCGGCGGCTAGTGGTGGCGGCGGCGGCTAGGGTTTGCTTGGAGAGGGGGCGGCGCTTTTAGGGCAGAGGGAGGCTAGGGTTTTTCTTTCTTAGGTGTTAGCTTTTAAGCTCATGTAGTTCCCCTTTTATAGACTCCTTCTGACCTAGGGTTTGCAAGACTCCTTATGGGCTTTAATTAATAGAAGCCCATGTCTTGCAATCCTCCATTTAATTAACTACTTTAATTAAATGCCCAGTCCAATTAAATCAATATTTCTTTTAATTAACTAGCAACTCAATTATTAATTAAGTTAGCCAATTAATTAATCTCCCACTTGAATTAAATACTTTTAATTCATTTAATTGATTTAATTACCTTTAAATCAATTAATTCCTTTCATGTCCTTTTATAACAGTCACCGTCCAATTGTATTGTGTGTGACCCTCTGGGTTCACCATCAACTGGCAGCAGGCCCACGAATCCCTCGTGATTTAATTTATGAACAATAAATTGTTCCGGTTAATTAAACAACCTTTAATTAACCACTCCTAGAATTAAATCCTCTATTAATTCAGGAGTACCCACACTTCATGGTCGATGTCTAGCCACAAGCCCATGAAGCCCAATTTCAGGTGAATTGATATTTGTGAACCTCGTCTCATATAATTGCCATGTACATACGGTCTTTCTATCGACTAATATTCCCGATCAAGACTTAGGGTGTGTGAATTGATCGGCACCTCTAAATTTGTCTCGATAGCTATACTTTCTAATTCAGGATAATATACCTTTGTGACCTTCTAAATTTGGAAACCCCTTTCCAAATCCGTCACCGACTGCGGCCGCAGAATCCTTGGATATATTATCTAAGAATCGTATAGGAAATTCTCTCACCCATTACGGTGAGTCAATAGATTCCATATCGGTACTAACCACTCGCGCACATGTCCATACGCACCCAACCTAGGCATGTTATGACCAAGCTACGTGGCCTATACCTAGATCTAAGTACGCACTTTCATGCACCGAATTCGCCCTAGTACCTCAAGTCAAAGGACTAAATCGTACACTATTATATTCCTTGAGAAACATCCCATCACCGATATGCGTCATGCGCTTCCACAATGGGTTTCTCTGTTCGGGTCGTTCGATGCGTTCAATCCTCCATTGAACCACCTACTCGTATGCACTGGACTCAAATTCCTTGTTCATGAAACACTACAAATTCACTCCATGTGAATCATGCATACTTGTACAAGTCTTGGTGATTCCTACGATACCCTGTCTCGTTTAGGAATCTATGACTTGGAACAGATTTAAGATTACGACCTTTGAGACTGTTTCATGATTGCACTCAGTACTGAAGTGAATCGTCCCATAGTCAAATGTAATCTAAGGGTTTCAACCAATCGCTTAAATGTATTCGCGAAAGATGAAGTTGGCCATTGTTTATTCTTATACATATATAAATAAACATGCGTATTATTATAAAATCAAAGATCGTTTCATACAGGATAGATCTATTACAAGCTAACAGAACTGGCTTGCAGGGCACTATCCTATCAGATTTATCATGAGACTCAATAATCTTTTCAAGTTCCATGATTTTACCCTTATAAACTTCACATTCAGCTTCCAGAGACTCATTTTCTTGCTCAAGCAGTTTATATTCAGCTGATTCTTTTGGTTTTTCATCTTTAAGTTTCAGTGAACTATTTTGCTCTCTTAGCAATATCAACTCTTCCTTAAGCTTAGCAAATGCATCAGCAATACTTGTATTATTAACCATCAGGCATATAAGTGCAGGGCTCTCATCTTCAGTAGACTCTTCATCAGAAGTGTCTGAGTCTGAATCAGACGAGTAGATAGCAGCCAGCTTCTCAGCTTCTGCTAACAGCTCCTTGCCTTTCTAATGCTTTCTTTCCTTTCTGATTCTCTTTTCTTCTTCTATATACTTCTTAGCTTTAGAATATGGACAGTCTCTGATGAAATGTCCCAATTTCCTGCAGTTATAGCATATTAGTTTGGATTTATAAGAATCTTTATATTGAGAAGAAGAAGTAGGGTTAGAAGTAGAAGCATTGTTGTATTTGTTCTTCATTTTTCTCTTATAGAACTTCTTGAAATTGTTCATCAGCAATGCAACGTCTCCAGCTGTGAACCCATTTTTGTTGAGTAGTGTGGCTTCATCAGATGAGTCCATTTCTTTGCTTTTGTTAGCTGATCTTCTTGGGTTTTCAGCAGCAACTAGGGCAGCTGTGGGGCTTGAAGTTAAGGTTTCTTCAACACCCATTCTTGTCAGTTTATACTCATAAGCCTTGAGTACTGAGAACAGCTCTGTAAGAGAGATTTTTCCTAAATCTCCCGACTCTTCCATAGCTGTCACCTTCATGTTGAACTTTGTCAGTGAAGGTTTTTCCAAGTTTGAGAACTTCATTCAGTGTCCTTGTCAGTGAAGGTTTTTCCAAGTTTGAGAACTTCATTCAGTGTCCTTGTAAACCTTGTATCCATCTGGTCAATGGTTTCAGCAGACTTCATCTTGAAGTTGTCTAACTTTTCCTGAGCAACACTCAGCTGATGCTCTTTAATGGCGTCATTTCCTACGCTCATATCACGGACCTTGTCCCACATCTCTTTTGCAGTCTTGCAATGCTTGACTTTATCAAATCTATCGTTGTTCAGGGCTTTGGTCATGATGAAATGGCCAACTTTGTCAAGATTGAACAGCTTGATTTCTTCAGCTGTCATCTCATGTAGATCTTTTTCCACCACTATGTCTACTTCATCATCCATTATAGTCTTGGTGAATTTGAATGGACCTTTGATGATACATGTGTACATGTTATCATTGTAGGCAGCTAAGAAGATCTCCATTCTGATCTTCCAGTCTTCGAAGCTCATACCAACTATGTGGGGAACATGGCTGATACAATCCATTTTCAAAGAGTTTTGATTTATTTGAAAAAGTTTGAAAACCTTCGAAAAACACTTGGATCAAGGTCGTTGATCATGCAGCTGATTCTAATGAACCACCCGCTCTGATACCACTTGTTGGTCCCAAGTGGTCATATGAGGTCTAGAGGAGGGGGGTTAATAGACCTTTGAAAATTTTAGACTCCAAAACTTTTTAGTCGTCTGTCAGTAGGGGTGTAAACGAGTCGAGTAGTATCGAACGACACGTTGTTCAAGCTTGGTTTGAATTTTATCGAGCTTAAAATTTTATGTTTGAGCTTGGTTTGATTTCTTAATGAACCGAGCTCAAACGAGCTTTTATCGAACGAACTCGAGCCGAATATCGAGTAGCTTGGTATTTTACATGTATTTTTTCAATTTTTAGCTTATCGAGTCGAGCTCGAGCCGTGCTTCAAAAGTTACCGAACGAAAAATCTTGTTCAAGCTTGTTTGATTTATTTGACGAACCGAGCTCAAACGAGCTTTTATCGAACGAGCTCGAGCCAAGTATCGAGTAGCTTGGTTTGATTTTCAGCCCTATCTGTCAGCAGACTAAGCTGATATAGGTCAGTAAGCTGACTAAGCTGATCATGAACAAATCTTTGAACATCACATTTAACCACTTCTCTGATTACTACTTAGCTGATTCCAGCATACTTAGCTTTAAAAACAGAATACTTGCAGCGGATTTTTGTAAGTGTTTTTCCCAAGTAAACTTTGCCTTTGAAAGATTTTGTCCCCAGTTTTAACAAACTCCTTTTAAAGAATCTTTCAACAGTTTTTCTAAAGTGTTTTATGCAACTTTGAAAATATGCAAGGAAACAATGCAAGTTAAAACACAATGAATTTTTATAGTGGTTATATGGATAAAAATCCTTTAGTCCACTCTTCCAAGTCACTTAGATCTTGGGTGATGGGGGCTATTTCGCATCCCTTATAATCTCCAGATCGACCGAGGGTTATGGAATCGGTTCGACCAAGACAAACTCATTCGAAAGCATCTATCGACCCAGTAGGATACGACCTTCCTCAACGAGCAGGCTACTATCCGGACTCAAGAAGGACAAGTGGGCCGAGTCCTATTAGAATTATGTTTCCTTGTAATACTAGGTTTACTGTGATATAAATACCTAGTTAATCATTGTATTACACACATTCAAGATACGGAGCTTACGCCCAAAGTATTACATAATCTGAGATTATTCAATAGAAAAGTTTTCGCTATACAATAATATTCATGTTTGGTCCTTATTGCTAATTGTTCCATCTAATTGTTCTTCCTTGAGATTGATCCATCCTGAATAAAGTAACAGAGCCCTTTAAATAATATATATTGAGAATCCCCAATATCACACTTTTATTGATATAATTAACCCTACGAAATTCGGTTAAATCAGTTGGCGCCCCACCGTGGGGCTAGGTTAATTATTCGATCGACATATGGCTCGCCCAAGGAAGAGCGCTCGTAACGGAGCAAGAAGTAACACGACCAACCAGCATGATGCGTCTGAGGATCCAAGGGGCAATACCGATAATAACGCCCCTGGATCCAACGATAACCAGCAACAAAATGAGCATCATCAGAATCAGGTGGAACCACAAGGGATCCCTGCCAGCACAGCACCGGAAGAACATGCGGCCCCAACGATCCCGGTCCCCCTGTCAGATGCTCAGGAGAAATTTCGACAGATCGCTATGCTCCTTAAATCACTCTCCCCAGAGGAATTAGTCGTACTCGAGCAAGTTCCTCGAAACGTTAGAACTACTAGGGCAAATCCCGCTCAAAGAATGCCAAGGCAAAACGATCAAATCTCTCAACAAGCTGACAGCCCAGCGAGCGAGCGACGCTCGCTACACAGTCCGCCTCAGGGCAATTCAAAACCCTCCGATGACAACGTTCGAAGAAAAGCGGATCGAAGGAGATCACAACGCCATGAATCAAAGGAACACACCATAATCCCCATCGAGGATGACGCAGGCGAGGCGATCCCAAATCGACTAAAAACAATGCGATTCTCGAAAACAGAAATCGAAAAGATGGTACAGAACGACTCGAGCAACGCTTACGATCCGTTCAAAACCCATGGACCAGGACCACAGAACTCCAGGAGAGCCTAGCAGCGTGCTCTCCCTTCTGCAGAGAAATAAAAGAGGCACAGTCGACCGGACAGGTCCCAGGTAGACTGCTCAGATACGATGGAACCACTGATCCGGACGATTATATTTTTAGCTTCACAAATATAATGAACTTATATGCTCACTCGGCTGAGTTTACCGCTAAATTAATGGTGACCACGTTGGAAAGCCTCGCTTTGGACTGGTTCGCTAAGCAACCAACCAACTCCATATTCAGTTTTCGGGAACTATGCAACAAATTGACACAACAGTTTGCCAGTCAGAAGAGGCAAAAACTTCCCATGAGCTACTTGGGAACTATCCATCAACAAGAGGGAGAATCCTTGAGAAACTGGCTGGCAAGATTTAACGTAGATTTACTTAAAATCGATTCCCCAAATATCGATTACATAATCTCTATTCTCTTCGACCTCACGAAGAATAGGCAGTTCGGAAATGCCCTCAGCCGAAAACAACCAAGAACGTTCGTCGACATCATGAGCTTGGCGTCTAAATATATGACCCAAGAAGAGATGAATTCCTTTAAAGATAAGAACAAAAATAAAGTTACCACTTCAGGCTCCAAACGGCAAGATAGAATTCCTGCCCAAAGATCCATGGATTATGAACGGACGTTTAGAAAAGGCAACGTTTTTCAGTGATTAGAATACAATAAAAATGATCAGGACATGCGACCTAACATCTTTCAAAGATCTAGAACCGCAGAACCGGCAATCAGGAGCAGGGTTAATCAAGTAGAACACCCGAGGCTAACTGTTCTGATAGAAAAAATCCTGTCCGTACTAGAAAGGAATAATTGGATCCCTGAAGCGAAGAAAATCGCTCAGCCCAGACCTGGCGCCCGAAACTATGAATTGTATTACAAATACCACAGGGCCCACGGGCACCGCACTGAAGAATGTTTTTACCTCAGGAGAGAAATTGAAAAACTAATCGAACAAGGAAAGCTAGACGATTATTTAGAGAGGGATAACCGCAAAAGAGGAAGAAGTATGAGCCCTCGGAATAATAATCAAAGGAGGGGTTCACGACGAAAATCACCCGAGGATGGTCCTGCACAGGAGCTGAACCATGACCAGATCAATGGTACCATCCATACAATTTTCGGAGGGCCCGCCGGCGGGGATAGTCGTAACGCTCGACAAAGGACTGCTAGATCCATAATCGGGGGCTTAAAATACCCAAGGGAAGTATGGACTCTAGAAAGTAAGTCTTCGAACAACCAGCTGATCAGTTTTAACGAGGGCGAAGTACCCAAAAATCTAGTTTGGGACACTAAAGAATATGGCCCCGATTTCCCGATGGTGGTGTCGCTAGAAATAGCGAACTACAACGTCAAAAGGATCTTGATCGATAACGGAAGCTCAGCGAATATCATCTCTAGGGAAGTCCTAGCCCAAATGAACTTGGAGCAAATAACATTCCAAAAGGTAGCTACACCGTTGGTAGGGTTTGGAGGATCCGAAATTGTTCCCAGTGGAACAATAACTTTGAATGTCTCACTCGGAAAGAAACCATATCGAACGGTGAAACTGGTAAAATTTTTAGTGGTAGAAACTCCATTCGCCTACAATGCAATTTTAGGGCGACCGGCCCTCAACCTTTTTCGTGCTGTTGTCTCAACTTATCATCAGAAGATGAAATTTCCGACCGACATAGGTATCGGGGAAATAGTAAATGACCATTGTAGGGCATGGGATTGCTACAGCACATCGTTGTCTTTGAAAAATCCCCCTGAAGCAATTACCCCGAGCAAAAGAAAGCTCGAAGACGATGTTGGTAGAAACGAGGTTGAAATCCCTAGAACTGACCGAATAGATAAAAAGGGAAAGGAGCCGATGGATTTAGCCTTAAAACCACCAGAACGTAAGGACGTCATTCTGGTACAAGGGGACTCATAAAAAACAACAAGAATAGGTACTGAATTAAGCAAGGAAGGGGAAGTAATGTTGATCAACTTTCTTAGAGATAATATGGATGTCTTCGCTTGGAGTGCAAACGACATAGAAGGGATTGATCCCCGAGTAATCAAACATTCGCTAAAAATCGACCCTTTAGCAAAACCTGCTAGACAAAAGAAGAGAAATCACGGACCAGTAAAAGATAAAATCATCAAAGCAGAAGTAGAAAGGCTACTCAAAGCAAAACAAATTCGAGAAATACACTTCTCGGAATGGCTATGTAATGTTGTTCTAGTAGCAAAAGGGGATAAAAAGGATAACAAGTGGAGAATGTGCAACAATTTTACCGACCTTAACAAATTGTGTCCGCGTGATCCATATCCACTTCCAAGGATCGACTTATTAGTCGACTCAACCGCTGGCTTCGCAATCTTCAGCATGATGGATGCTTTTCAAGGATTTTATCAAATATATATGAATGAGCAGGACCAAGAGAAAACCGCATTCATAACCGAGCAAGGAGTATATTGCTTCATAGTTATGCCATTTGGATTAAAGAACGCAGGGGCTACTTACCAAAGGTTAGTAAACCTAATGTTCAAAGAGTTTATCGGAGAAATAATGGAAGTCTACGTGGACGACATGCTAGTCAAAAGAATGAATGAAGCGGATCACATAAGACATCTTGATCGATGCTTCCAAATATTGAGGAAATACCGCATGAAGCTGAATCCTGCAAAATGCACATTCGGTGTTAAATTGGGAAAATTCTTGGGTTATTTGGTACATCAACGAGGAATTGAGGCCAACCCAGAAAAAATTCGACCAATAACTGAAATGAAGCATCCCAAAACCATCTCCCAAGTACAAAGCTTGGTAGGGAAAATCGTAGCATTGAACAAATTCATATCAAAATCGGCGGACAGAAGTTTGTCTTTCTTCCAAACACTTCGAAAGGCAAAGAACTTTGTTTGGACTGAAGAATGCGATCGGGCATTCGACCAGCTAAAAGAATATTTGACAACATCCCTGTTGTTGGCCAAACCGACGGAAGGGGAACCATTGTATATCTACATCTCGATCTCCGATGCGGCCGTTAGTTCAGTACTGGTCAAATAGAAGGTTCAGAACATAAGCCTATCTATTATTTAAGCAAATTATTACAAGGGGCGGAGAAGAATTACTTGGAAATTGAAAAATTAGCTTTGACCTTAGTAGTGGCAGCACGAAAACTCCGACCTTACTTTTTGACCTACAAAATCGTGGTTTTAACAAACCAACCACTAAGGCAAGTCTTAGCAAAGCCAGAAGCCTCCGGACGACTAATCAAATGGGTGATCAAACTCGGTCAATTTGAAATTGAGTACAAACCGAGAATTGCGATTAAGGCCCAAGTGTTAGCTGATTTCCTACTAGAAACTCCGACACAGGCAACCGAACTATCGAACAGCCTCAACGACGATATCTTGATCATAGAAGATCAAACCTGGTTAATGCATGTTGACGGTGCTTCGTGCCGAGAAGGAGGAGGCGCCGGAATCAACTTCACCGGACCAAATAAAGAGGATTTAAATTATGTGATAACATTGGACTTCGTCGTAACGAACAATGAAGCAGAATATGAAGCGTTAATCGCAGGAATGGAAATGGCGATCAAGGCCAACATTAAAAGCCTTAAAGTATTAACCGATTCAGAGTTAGTGCAAAGACAAATAGAAGGCCTATATGAAGCTAAGGAATTTAATATGGTTAAATACCTTGCCAAAGTGAAAACACTAGCTGATAAATTCGAAAGCTTCGGTATACAGAACATTCCACGCTCGGAAAATAAATGGGCCGATCAACTGTCTAGGTTCACAGGAGCCCATGACGAAAAAACCGAAAGGGTGATCAACTGGTTAATCTCTAATACACCGGCGATCGATATCGATGAAACATCGGCAGTCGAAATGATGGAAATCGAAGAAGCTGAAGAAAACTGGATGACTCCAATAATAGACTATCTTCGAGATGGAAAATTGCCGCTTGACCAAAACGAAGCTCGGAAAATAAAATATCGAGCTCCAAAATATACATTGGTAGAAGAAAAACTTTACCGAAGATCGGTATCAGGGATTCTTCTGAAATGCGTCTCTGAATCACAAACCACTGATATCCTACGAGAGGTACATGATGGAGACGCGGGAAATCACAGCGGGGCAAGGGCATTAGCTTTAAAATGCCTCCGAACAGGTTATTATTGGCCTACCATCAACAACGATGCCATTCAGTATGTCCAAAAATGTCATCACTGCCAAGTCCATGCTAATATATGTCATCGACCAGCAGAAAACATGCACCCAATACCGGTATGTTGGCCGTTCGATCAATGGGGAATGGACATTGTGGGACCTTTCCCAGCGGCTAGATCCAAGAAAGCTTATGGCCTGGTCGCTGTTAAATACTTCAGCAAATGGATAGAATGCATCGCCCTTGCACGAATAACTCAATTCCAAGTGATCAACTTTCTGTGAAAATTCATAGTATGTCGATTTGGCATCCCGAGGATCCTAATTTCTGATAATGGGACCCAATTCACGGGAAAACAGGTAATAGAATGGTGTTCAAAGCTAGGAATTCAGCAAAATTTCACTTCGGTCGGGCATCCTAGAGCGAACGGACAGACTGAGGTAGCAAACCGGGAAATAATAAAATCCTTGGAAAAAAGATTAGGTGCAGCCAAAGGAAAATGGCTCGATGAACTCCTAGGAGTACTTTGGGCTAATCGAACCACAGTCAGGAGCTCAACCGGGGAAACCCCATTTAGCCTGGTATATGGCTCGGAAGCTGTTATTCCTGTTGAAACACTAATTCCCACACCAAGAATTGAAATGCATGACGACCAGGAAAACTGGAAAACAAGAGAAAATGATATCGATTTAACTGAAGCTCTAAGGGAAAAAACGGCTGTACGTTTGCAGGTTACTAAGGCAAATATGGAAAATGGGTATAATCAAAAGGTACGAATCCGAACCTTCAAAGAGGGGGACCTGGTCTTAAAAAAGGTAGAAGTATCCAAGCATGTGGGAAAGTTACAACAAAATTGGGATGGACCTTACATTGTCATTGGTGTAGGAAAGAAAGATTCATACAAAATTGCACACTTGGACAGAACAGCCTTACCAAGAACTTGGAATGCAGTCAACCTTAGAAAATACTATGGTAAATAAATTTTAGTAGATCATGCTGCTTTATTTTATTAAAATTATGTTCTTTGTAATAAATGCCTTAGCCTACAATTTAATTATTAAAAAAGATTTTAGCAATTTTTTATAAAGATTGAATATAAATCGAATGATTCGGTAAACTCCCCTCGCAATCCTACTATAGTATTGGTTAAATTCAAAAATGAGTCGAGTATACATTGATCCGCTCAATAAACACTCCTCGATCCAGCAATAAAAACGAGTCGAGTATATATTGATCCGCTCAATAAACATTCCTCGATTAATTTTTAAGCGATCGAAAAGACTTTTGGTATAAAAACCTAAGTCTAAATTAAACGAGTCGAGTATACATTGATCCGCTCAATAAACACTCCTCGATTAGTTTTTAACGACAAAAAAGACTTTTGGTATAAAACCTAAGTCTAAATTAAACGAGTCGAGTATACATTGATCCGCTCAATAGACACTCCTCGATTACTTTTTAAACGATGAAAAAGACTTCGGGTATAAAAACCTAAGTCTAAATTATAAAGAGTTGAGTATACATTGATCCGCTCAATAAACACTCTCGATTACTTTTTAAACGATGAAAAAGACTGTTGGTATAAAAACCTAAGTCTAAATTATAACGAGTTGAGTATACATTGATCCGCTCAATAAACACTCCTCGATCCAGCAATAAAAACGAGTCGAGTATACATTGAACCGCTCAATAAACACTCCTCGATTAGTTTTAAAAAAAAAGACTTTTGGTATAAAAACCTAAGTCTAAGTTATAAAGAGTTGAGTATACATTGATCCGCTCAATAAACACTCCTCGATTAGTTTTTAACGACAAAAAAGACTTTTAGTATAAAAACTTAAGCCTAAATTATAACGAGTCGAGTATACATTGATCCGCTCAATAAACACTCCTCGATTAGTTTTTAACGACTAAAAGACTTCGGGTATAAAAACCTAAGTCTAAATTATAAAGAGTTGAGTATACATTGATCCGCTCAATAAACACTCCTCGATTAGTTTTTAACGACTAAAAGACTTCGGGTATAAAAACCTAAGTCTAAATTATAAAGAGTTGAGTATACATTGATCCGCTCAATAAACACTCCTCGATTAGTTTTTAACGACTAAAAGACTTCAGGTATAAAAACCTAAGTCTAAATTATAAAGAGTTGAGTATACATTGATCCGCTCAATAGAAACTCCTCGATTAATTAAAAACGATCAAAAGGCTTGTGGCATAAAAACCTAAGTCTAAATTAAAAAAGAGTTGAGTATACATTGATCCGCTCAATAAACACTCCTCGATTAATTTTCAACGATCAAAGGGCTTTGGGTATAAATTTATTCGTTCGATAAATGCCCCTCGACGACAATAGTAAATAAAGTTGAGACGACATCAACAACAAGAAATATACAAGGGAAAATAATAAAATTTTATTCATCCATCTTCAGGGAATGAGTGATAAAATACAAAGAACTCTGAACAGATTACAAAGGTCTATATACGATTTATACATCGTTACAAATGATCCTATCCTATAGGTCAGTAATCTTCACGATAATGTCCACGGAAACATCAATCTCCTCCCTAGTACCTCGAGGGTCGGAATTAACCACCTAAGAAGCATGCTGCTCAGGATGGTCGACTTCTTTGGTTCGATGGCCAGGCTCTGAAGATCAAATGTTCTTCGAGACGAAATGAGCATTACCAGCCAGATAACTGCAATACTCATTCACCCACAACAAGATACTGCTTTTACTTTAAAGTTAAAACATTTTACTCTTAAGCAGCATCTCTTCGGGGCCGTCGTGAACACTAAAACTTACCAGCACATCCCAACAACCTATCACTCCGGAGGTGACATCCAAGAGAAGGGATGCCTGGTAAGTAAGAACCCTCTGTTGGATAAGGATGAAGATGAAGGCACTAAAGGAAGTTTGATAAGGGAGGTTTTGATGCATTCCAAAACTTCATATTTGGCTAAGTATGGAGTAACTTAGCTGATAAACTTATCAAGGAATTTTGACTAAGTAATGAAGACATCAGAAGAGTCAAAATTTCAAGGTCCAAGATTTCTGATCTACTGAAGGAAAGATATCAGACTGATGAAGATCAGCCGACTCAAATCAGATTTGTTCAAGTTTGAGATCAGCCGAGCTCGCCATCAGACTTGCACTTCCGACAGCCAAGTGGAAAGGATCATAAAGTCTTCCCAACGGTAATAAATGCCCTTTGGAGTAATAAATGCTGAAGTACAAGGTTATTAAAGACAAATGATTGAAGAAATGCTTCGCATCAGCTGGGTGCATTTAATGCTGCCTGCAGAATAGTACTGTTCACAGTACGGACAGACTGCAAAAGAGCCGTTCGCGGATTTTAAGGACCAGTGCTCGAGGAATTTGAATCTTGTCTCTCTTCAACGGACATTTTTCAGTCCTCAAGTATAAATAGCTGAAAGAGACGAAGAAGAAACAAGCAACTCAATCTCTGAGAAATTTTCGAAGCAGAATTCTTTAAGTCTCAAGAACAGCTCACTCATCTGCTGAGTCATTTGTTGACGAAATCAGAGTTGAAGAATCAAGCCAAATACATCTTCTGAGTGATTTTGTAAACACTGAGTGTTGTGAGAAGTAGATATCCATCTTAGTGAGTGATATTACTTCAGAGAGTATGATTTCTTTGTGATTTCTTACTGCGAACTTATGGCCTGTTCATTTGTTGTAAGGCGTAAGCAGAGTAGACTAATTACTGTGTGTTTTTAGTATAACCCAAGATCTTTGTGACTTGGAAGAGTGGACTAAAGGATATTCAAATCCATATAACCACTATAAAAATCGCTTGTGTTTTTATTTGCATTTTACTTGCATATTTCAAGTTTGCATAAAACACTTTACTTAATTGTTTGAAAAAGAATTTAAAGGAGTTTATATAACTGGGGGAACATTTTTCAAACTACTAGGAATACTTGTGAAAAACACTTTGAAAATCCGCTGCAAGTACTCTAAGTATTAAAACTGATTTTAACAAAATCAGCTAAGTAATTATCAGACGAGTGGTCATCAAACCTGTTCAAAGATTTGTTCGCGAACAGACTTGTAACTTACTACTCTGATCAGCTTAGTCTGTTCAGTTAAAGAAAAGTTTTAAAGTTAAAATTTGGAAGAAAATTTTAAAGAGGTTTATTCACCCCCCCTCCCCTCTAAACCTCTTCTGACCACTTGGGACCAACAAGTGGTATCAGAGCAGGTGGTTCATTAGAATCAGCTGCCTGATCAACGAGCTTGATCCAAGTGTTTTTCAAAGGTTTTCAAAATTTTCAAAAGAGCATCTTTTTGAAAAACTAAAACTTTTTGAAAAATGGACTGTATCAGCCATGTTTCCCACATTGCTGGTATGTCGTTTGAAGATTGGAAAATCAGAATGTAGATTTTTCTTGCTGCTTATAATGACAACATGTACACATATATCATTAAAGGTCCATTCAAATTCACCAAGACTATAATAGTTGATGAAGCAGAACTAGTGGTGGAAAAAGATTTGATAGAGATGACAGCAGAAGAAATAAAGCTGTTCAATCTGGATAAAGTTGGCCGTTTCATCATGACCAAAGCTCTGGATAATGATCGGTTTGACAAAGTCAAACATTGCAAAACTGCAAAGGAGATGTGGGACAAGGTTCGTGATATGAGCGAAGGAAACGACGCCATCAAAGAGCATCAGCTCAGTGTTGCCTTGGAGAAGCTGGACAACTTCAAGATGAAATCTGGAGAGACCATTGATCAGATGGATACCAGGTTTACCAGAACATTGAATGAAGTTCTAAAGCTGGGAAAGACCTTCACTGATAAAGAGATCACCGTCAGAGTTCTGAAGGCCCTGCCTCCCAAGTTCAACATGAAGGTGACAGCTATGGAAGAATCAAGAGATCTGGGGAAGATTTCTCTTACAGAGCTGTTCTCCGTACTCAAGGCGTATGAGTATAAACTGCCTAGAATGGGTGTTGAAGAAACCTCAACTTCAAGTCCCACAGCTGCACTTGTTGCTGCTGAAAATCCAAGAAGACCAGCTCACAAATGCAAGGATGTGGACTCATCTGATGAAGCCACACTACTCAACAAAAAGGAGTACACTGCTGGAGATGTTGCATTGCTGATGAACAATTTTAAAAAGTTCTACAGACGAAAAATGAAGAACAAATATAACAATGCTTCTACTTCTAACCCTACTTCTTCTTCTCAGGATAAGGATTCTTACAAATCCAAAATGATGTGCTATAATTGCAGGAAATTTGGTCATTTCATTAGAGACTGCCCATATCCTAAAGCCGAGAAGTACACGGAAGAAGAAAAGAGAATCAGAAAAGAAAGAAAGCAACAGAAAGGGAAAGCAATGGTAGCTGAAACAGAAAAGCCAGCTGCTATCTACTCATCTGATTCAGATTCAGACACTTCTGATGAAGAGTCCTCTGATGACGAGAGCCCTGCTCTTCTCTGCCTGATGGCTAAGGAATCTGATGACTCTGAGGATGAGGTAAC
Organism: Penstemon eatonii; assembly: GCA_038501285.1. Lineage (NCBI taxonomy): Eukaryota > Viridiplantae > Streptophyta > Magnoliopsida > Lamiales > Plantaginaceae > Penstemon > Penstemon eatonii. Next base: position 16,414,548 of record CM076712.1, on the reverse strand, counting down.
TCCTCTTGAAAGTGAACTATTTAGTTCATTTGAACAAATGATGCTAAACAATACTACTATTGCTGAAGCATTTAAAAAGCTTAAGGAAGAGATGATATTGCTGAAAGAGCAAAACAGTTCACTGAAACTTAAAGCTGAAAAGCCAAGAGAATCAGCTGAATATAAACAGCTTGAGCAAAAACATGAATCTCTGAAAGCTGAATGTGAAGTTTATAAAGGAAAAATCATGGAACTTGAGAAAATTATTGAGTCTTATGATAAGTCAACTGATGCATCCACTCACATGCCTAGTAAACAGAAGACACCTTTAGATCAGGATATGTTAGGACTGAACCATACTGAAAAATTCATATCAGCTGACAATAGTTAGGTCATATTGTATGTTCAGACTACTAAACCTGCTTCACCTGAGAAAGTATTAAAGGAGACGAAAACTCCTAAGGCTAAAAAGAGCAAAGAGCCTAGTGTAGGTAAACAGGCTAGTAAGCCTAAACAGAAAAGTCCTAGGAAGTCATCTGATAAGGCTAAAACTAATCAGACTAGTGATAAAACTAAGTCGTCTGTTAATGAGCAAGCATCTAGTAAACCAAAGAAGCATAAGAATAAGAAAAATCAAAATGCTTGGTATGGAAATGAGTCTTATTATGTGCAACCTGCTGCATATCATCCTATGTATCATGCACCTCAATTTCCAACTTACTATGCACCTTACCCTGCTCATCCAATGCATGCATATCCTCCATATCATGCATCTTACTCTGCATTTGAACATTATCCTTATCATGCTGATCATCAACACTTTGACAAATCTGATGAACGTGGTAAAGGCAAAGCTGTTCATACTCCTGTTGAAACTCAGAAGCCTAAGAAGCCTAAGACTTCATCATCTTGGGTTGTCAAAGGTGGAACTAATCCTTCAGGACCCTCACAATAAGGGTACCTAAAACAATTTTATTTTGTTTTGTAGGTTAGGATTAGGTGTAGGAGTAAAGTAGAGAAAATCTGGTACTTGGACAGTGGTTGTTCAAGACACATGTGTGGAAACATACATGAGCTGACTGATGCAGTTGCTGTTGATGGTCCAAAAGTTACTTTTGGGGACAGCAAATAAGGCAAGATTAAAGCTAAAGGAAAATTGATCAGAGGAAACATAGAGATATCTGCTGAGCATAAGTCAATTTTGTGACAAAGGATATTCAGTCATCTTCTCAACAGATAAGTGCTATGTTCAACAGATTGGTACAAATAAGGTAATTTTATCTGGAAGACGACAAGGGAATGTCTACATAGTCGACTAGAATTCTGCTGACAAGAATTCAAATGTTTGTTTGGTGGCCTCAACACCAAGTGAAGTTAGTTGGCTGTGGCACAAGAGGATGAATCATTTAAACTTCAAGACCATCAACAGATTAATCAAGAATGATCTGGTAGAAGGGATTCCTAAAACAATCATGAGCAAATATAAGCTTTGTGACGCCTGTCAAAAGGGTAAACAAATCAAGTCATCGTTCAAAAGCAAGAAGCATCAATCTTCTGGAAGAATATTGGAGCTGCTACACATGGACTTATTTGGACCCATTGATCCAGTCAGCAATGGTGGAAAGAAATACTGCCTAGCTGTTGTGGATGACTATTGAAGATATACTTGGGTGATTTTCATGAAGAAGAAAAGCGAAACCAAGGAACATCTTACTAATCTGATGGAACTGTTCCAGAATGAGAAAAGCATAAAGATATTGTTGGTCCCAAGTGGTCAGAAGAGGTTTAGAGGGGGGGGTGAATAAACCTCTTTAAAAATTTCTTCTAATTTAAACTCTAAAACTTTCACTCAACTGAACAGACTAAGCTGATCAGATTAGTTAGTTACAATTCTGTTCGCGAACAAATCTTTGAACAATCTTGTTGACCACTCGTCTGATTATTACTTAGCTGATTTTGTTAAAATCAGTTTTAATACTTAGAGTACTTGCAGCGGATTTTCAAAGTGTTTTTCACAAGTAATCTTAGCAGTTTGAAAAACGTTTCCCCAGTTTTATAAACTTCTTTTTAACTCTTTTTCAAACAGTTAATCTTAACGTGTTTTTATGCAAACAGAAATTATGCAGATTTAAAAGCAATGTAAAAACACAAGTAATTTTTATAGTGGTTATATGGATTTGAATATCCTTTAGTCCACTCTTCCAAGTCACACAGATCTTGGGTTATACTATAATCACAAAGTTTACAGTATACTCTGCTTGCGTCGAACAACAAATGAAACGACCACAAGTTCGCAATAGGAAATCACACAGAGGACCTATTCTCTGAAGTTTGATCACTCACAAAGATGGATCACAACTCCGCACAACACTCTTGTTTACAAAATCACTCAGAAGATGTATTTTTCTTGATTCTTCAACTCTGCTTTCGTCAACAAATGACTCAGCTGATGAGTGAGCTGTTCTTGAGACATAAAGAATTTTGCTTCGAAAATTTCTCAGAGATTGTGTTGCTTCTTTCTTCTTCGTCTCTTTCAGCTATTTATACTTGAGGATTGAAAAGTGTCCGTTGAAGAGAGACAGGATTCAAATTCCTCGAGTACTGGTCCTTAAAATCCGCGAACGGCTCTTTTGCAGTCTGTCCGTACTATGAACAGTACTATTCTGCAGGCAGCATTAAATGCACTCGGCTGATGCGAAGCATTTCTTCAATCATTTGTCTTAAATAACCTCGTACTTCAGCATTTATTACACCAAGGGGCATTTATTACCGTTGGGAACACTTCATGATCTTCTTCACTTGGCTGATAAAAGTATAAGTCTGATGGTGAACTCGGCTGATCTCAAACTTGAACAAATCTGATTTGAGTCGGCTGATCTTCACTAGTCTGATAACTTTACTTCAGCAGATCAGAAGTCTTGGACCTTGAAACTTTGACTCTTCTGATGTCTTCATTACATAGTCAAAATTCCTTGATAAGTTTATCAGCTAAGTTACTCCATACTTAGCCAATCTTTGAAGTTTTGGAAAGCATCAAAACCTCCCTTATCAAATTTCCTTTAGTGCCTTCATCTTCATCCTTATCCAACAATTTCCCCCTTTTTGATGATGACAAAACTTCAGCTAAGTACCTGTTGAATACCTAAACTAAAGAATGTAATCCTCAAAATTTTCTGAGATAGAAAAAGTATGTTGGATTGAACTTGACTTTATATTGATGTTTGAAAATTATTACAGTGCAAGTTCATCAGATGAGATTTCTGAAGAAGTAGATAAAGTAAACTGATTACAATGAATTTATAATTTCTAACTATCAGCTTCTTCATCTGATCCTTCAAGCACTTCTTCATATTCATAAGATGATTCTTCATCATCTTCTTCATCATCAGCTTCTTCTTCCAAGATTGCTTTGGCAGCTTCCATCTTCTCCTTAAGTTGTTGTTCTCTAATAAGCTCCATTGCTTTCCTGGCAGATTCAGTGTTCTTGTACTTGGTAGTTTCTTTTTCAATCTTTCCTTCTTCTTCTACCTTTCCAAGCTTTTCAGTCTTGTCGGCTGTTTCTTCAGTTTCCTTGGCTTCAGTTGTTGTAGCAGCAGTTTCCTTAGCTGGTTCTTCAGCAGCAGATTCCTTAGCTGGTTCCTCAGCTGGTTCTTCCCTTTTATCTTCCCCCTTTTTGTCATCATCAACTCTGATGACATTGGAAGGTACAACAGCAGGGTTGAGAGCAACTGTTGGAATCTTCACTCCAGCACATAAAGCCTTTAGGTTCTGATTAACAACGTCATGACTTGCTGTTAGATGATGAATGTCAGTGCTGATGACGTCAGTCTTGTCATTGAAGTAGTCAATGTTAAGGTTGATAGTTGCAATTTCATTCTGAACTTCCTGTGAGGCCTTTGCCACTTCTTGCAACATCCCTAGATTGATTTCCTTCTCTTCCTTACTGACTTGAATGAAGGTTGCAGTCAGATCAGCAATCTTGTGCTCAGCTGTTTTTAATGCAGTGTGAAGGTGGTTGACATCACCCTTCACATCTTCTACGTTCTTGTTCAACTCTCTCAAACTGTGCACTAACTGCAGTGAATTGTCTTGAGGAATTGGAATACTGTTAATTTCTTTCTTGATGATCTCTTCTGTTGATCCTTGAACAGTTTCCAGCTGAAGTCTGTTGGTTTCAGCCAACTCTGCTTTAAGTTCAACCTTCAGCTCCTCCTTAACCTTCAATAGCTGTTGCTTGTGCTTGTCTTCCAGTTCCTTCAGTTGGTTTTCCATCAGCATCTGGATTGCTTCCATCAGTGATGAATGTTGATCAGCTGATGAAGCAGAAGCATCAGCATCAGCTTCCTTCTCTTCAGTCGCCTGTTGAACAGGGACTTCTTCCATATCCGTCATCTGATGATCTTCAGAAGTCTTAGCTTGCAGCTCAATAGCTAAGGACTTATCAGCTTCCTTGTGTTCATCAGTGACATCATCATAGAATAGATTTGTGATAGTGCCGTCATCATTGAAGCAAGTTGTTTGTCTGATTTGCCTCACAATAATCCAAGGGTTAACAGGAGCATTGTTTCCCTTAGGCACTTCACTAAAAGGTTGCACTTCCTTGCAAAATATTATTTGCTGAATGCTTGGAAGTAATGGCAAGTCACTTGAACATCCTTGTTGATATTTTGACCTTTTTGCCCATCTCTTCAAGGCAGTCATAACAGCAAACTTAATTGCTCTTTCTTCAGCATCTTCAGACTTTTTCTTCTTATCAGACAAGGTGTTTTGAATTTTCTTGGCCTCCTCCAATGCAAAACCTTTTGCATAACTATGCATGACGTCTCTTACATAGCTGGGATCAAGGGCCTTTTGAATGGAGTTTGTCTTCAGCCAAGTTAGAACCCATCGTTCTTCATCAGCTAACTCCTTCATGCTTTGAAGTTCTGTTATTGACTTGTTCAGCCTGTTGTCCCTCCAACTGATATACCTTGGCTTCTCTTGGTTGAACAGAGTCTTCAACATGAGCTTTTGATCATAGTATGCCAAGGACTTCTCAAACTTCTTGAACAGCTCCTTGTCAGTATACACAATTTCAAAGGCTCTTCTTACTTCAAACTTGTCCTTTGACTTGGTTTTGGGGGCAGGCAATAGTATCTTTTTCTTATCTTCTCCATCTTTGCTTTCTCCAATCTTGATGCCACCTCCATGGACAGGTCCATAGGCATCAACTTTGCTCATTTCCAAAACCATAGCCATTTCAGCATCCTCAGCAGCCTTCCTTTCTGCTTCAGACATGCGTCTTCTGGCTTCATCCTTTGCTTCTTGAGCTCTGCTTAGCTCAAGTGCCTTCTTTTCCTCAGCTTCATCTTGCTTTCTTTGTTCAGCTTCTTCTCTTGCCTTCTTGTCTGCTTTAGAGATTTTCTTTCTCTTAAGCACTATCTTCCTCTTTCCTTTATCAATGGGAGCAGGAGCTGGACCAGCAGATGATAGGGGAGCAGCAGCAATAGGATAAATGATTTGGACATCTGGATCTTCTTGAGGTTGAGCAACCTCAGCTGTTGATGTGACTTGACTTGGCTGTTGCTCATCAGCTTTGTCCGTCACAACAGTCTCAACTGTTTCAGCAGGCCTCTCAGCAGCTTCAGGGTCTTCCCTAGCTACATTTTCCAAGTCCGTTGGTTCTTCTATAAATGTCATCTACTTTCTAGCAGTCTTCTTGGTTCTCCCTTCACGGTAAGTGGTTGTAGCTGTATCTCTCTGCTGACTTCTTGTTCGTTGAGAGATACCTTCAGCAGGCCTCTCTGCTGATGGAGTTCTTGATGGTGATGCAGGGGATCCAGTCCTTACATCAGCAATTATGTTTTCAACAATTTTAGTGGCTTCAGCAGCAGAAGTCACTTTCTCCATCTGCTTAGTTTCTTTCTTCTTAGGCTCATCAGCAGCCTTCTTCATTTTAGTCTCAACAGTTAAGCTGGCTGTTTTGACTAACCTCTTTTGCCTTTTGGCAGGAACCTCTTTTGGTTCCTCAACATCAGCTTCTGCAGGCTCACCAGCCTTCCTCTTTTGAACAGGCATGTACTTGGACAATGCCTTGGATTTGTGGATCTCTTTTCCATTCTTCATGTCACAGCCCAGTTTTGACAACAGATAACTGAGTGTGATTCTGTGATTGGTGGAGGGGCCTTTTCCTTTCTTATCATCAAGAAAATCAGCCAATATATACCAAACTATGATTGACCAGTTGACCTCCAGTCCATAGTATATGGCAGCCATGATGCTGAACCTCTTCATGGTAACAGCATCCAGTGAGAAGGTGCAGTTCTCAATCAGCTTGGACACCATATCAGCCATCCGCTGATATTCATCCCTCAGTTGTCTCTTCCTTATGTTTCCAGACATCACTTCTCCCTCCTTGGCGCAGATCGCCCAGAATTGTTGGTGCTTATCTTCCGTCAGTACAGTGACGTCATGTCATCCACTGTTAGGAAGTCCAAACGTTTCGTGCAGAGCAGCATGAGTAATAGTGATAGATTTACCTCCCACTGTAGACTTAATCTCCAGTGCGTTGTAGTCAGCTTTTGCTGTGTTGTAGTACTCCATCACTTGATCAGTCCAGATCACTCCCTCATTATATTCCATAAAATTTACCAAGTTCGCAGATTTGAACTTCTCCAGAAGTTCTTTCATCAGTGTCGTACCAGATTGGTAGTAGGAATCATACACGAGAAACATACCTTCAGCGGCCATTGTTAATCTGTTGAAGGTTAGGAAAACTGAGAGAAATTTGCAGAGAAATGCAGATATTTTTCTCACAAGTACTTTTGAATGCTTAGAGTGCGTAAAGAACTACACGACTGATCAGATGGGGATTTATAGAGTTGGGGTATCTTGAATTCCATGATATCCGCCAACCGTTAGATCCGTTTTTCTGTCAGTGCTGATCGTGCGGCGTCAGTTACGACTTTTCGAATTCAAAAGATATTTAATGAAGAGCGGGAATATGTACCGCCCAACAGTTACTTATAAAAGCGTATTTTGAATAAAACGTTTTGAATAGTTCGCTTTTAATTAAGTAATCAGATGAGTATAATGAACACTTATCAGATGGACTACTGTCCTGATGACGTAGTTGTTATCAGAGAATGCCAATAGCTGATAACCTTCCTCAGCTGTTTGTCAATCCAGCTAGATAAAATAACTTTAATCTTCGATAGTTGAGTCTTCTGATGAAAACATAACTTCAACTAACTGTCATTAACAAATTTCATCTTTAATTCAGAAGTACCGCTAGTCTTACACGTTCCCCCTGAGTTTAAGAATTCATAAGTTAACTAGTCTGTTGAGAGTTAATCCTTGAAGATAATAACGAACAACTAAGCTGTTGAACTTCAGTCTTCTGATGAGTTCCCCCTCAGCTTATGCTTCCAAATTAAGTAGTCCTAGCTCAGCTCTTAGATTTGAAAACCATACTTCACTTAAAGGTTTAGTGAAAATATCAGCAATCTGATTGTCTGTATGAACATACTCAATCATAACATTGCCTTTTTCCACATGATCTCTAATGAAGTGATGCTTGATCTCAATATGCTTAGTCCTTGAATGACTTGTAGTGTTCTGAGTAAGTGAAATTGCACTTGTATTATCACAGTAGATTGGAATTCCACTGATCTTGATGTTGTAGTCTTCTAGTTGATGTTTCAACCAAAGTATTTGTGCACAGCAAGCTCCAGCAGCTATATATTCAGCTTCAGCAGTAGATATAGAAACTGAAGTTTGTTTCTTACTCATCCATGAGATCAGACGACTGCCTAAGAACTGACAGGCACCTGTTGTGCTCTTTCTGTCAATCTTGCAGCCAGCAAGGTCTGAATCTGAATAACCAATAAGTTCAAATCCAGATTCTCTAGGATACCACAATCCCAATTCTTGAGTGCCTTTAATGTATTTCAATATCCTCTTGGCAGCTAAGAGATGAGATTCTTTGGGGTTTGATTGAAATCTTGCACAGACTCCAACTGAGTACATTATATCAGGTCTACTTGCTGTTAGATACAACAATGAACCTATAATGCCTCTATATTTGGTTATGTCCACTGATTTGCCATCTTCATCTTTATCCAAACGAAGACTTGTAGACATAGGAATTGTAGCAGTAGAGCTAGTTTCCATACCAAACTTTTTAAACAGATCTCTTGTGTATTTTGCTTGGCTGATGAATATTCCATCAGGCAACTGTCTAACTTGCAATCCAAGAAAATAATTAAGTTCACCCATCATGCTCATTTCAAACTTATTCTGCATCAGCTTGGAGAACTTATCACACATCTGTTGGTTAGTTGAACCAAAAATAATATCGTCCACATATATTTGCACAAGTAATATATGATTTTCCCATTCAATTGTGAACAAGGTTTTATCTACCTTACCTTTTCGAAATCCTTTAATTAAAAGAAAATCAGATAGGGTATCATACCATGCTCTTGGAGCCTGTTTCAGTCCATAAAGGGCTTTCTTCAGGCGATATACTTTATCCTTTTCTTGATAGACTTCAAATCCAGGAGGTTGCTCAACATACACTTCTTCTTGCAGTTCTCCATTGAGAAAAGCAGACTTCACATCCATCTGATAGACAGTGAAGTTCTTATAAGCAGCATAGGCAAGAAACAGTCTGATTGCTTCAAGTCTTGCTACTGGTGCAAATGTTTCATCAAAGTCAATTCCTTCTTCTTGACAATAACCTTTGGCCACTAGTCTTGCTTTGTTTCTGGTGACAACACCATCTTCATTCATCTTATTTCTGAATACCCACTTAGTGCCAATTACTCTTTGATGACTTGGTCTAGGAACTAAGTACCAGACTTCATTCCTTTCAAATTGATTCAACTCTTCTTGCATAGCTTCTATCCAGAAGGAATCATTTAGAGCTTCTTCAATTTGCTTAGGCTCTATTTGAGATAGAAATGTGACAAACATAGCATCTTGTGCAGCAGCTCTTCTTGTTTTCACTCTATCTAATGGATCACCAATCACTAATTCAGGTGGGTGATTTCTGAGCCATCTAAGATCAGGTTGCAGGTCTGAATGTTGTCCTCTGTCTTGATCTTGCAACACTACTGTTGGAGTTTCAGTAGTAGTCTGTTGAACATTTGTAGTCTGTTGAACAGTCTCTGGTCTGTCAGCTGTTTGCAACTCGTCTGTTAGACAATCAGCACTGTGATTTTGAGCAGCACTTGAGTTAGCAGCTGAATCAAGATTAGGTAGTATGATGGGAACATATTCTTCATTTCTTCCAATGTCTAGCTTCTGTAAATCAGTAGACAGATCTTGATTAACAATTTGATTCTTTTCAGAAGATTGACTTGGCTCATCAAATACTACATGGATAGATTCTTCTATTAGTAATGTTCTTTTATTGAAAACTCTATAAGCCTTACTAACAGATGAGTATCCTACAAAGACAGCTTCATCAGCCTTTTCTGCAAATGCAGTAAGGTGATTTTTCCCATTATTCAATACAAAACATTTACAACCAAAAATCTTAAAGTAATGAATGTTTGGTTTTCTGTTGTTCCAAACTTCATATGGAGTCTTGTTCTGATTTTTGTTGATCATACATCTGTTTTGGGTAAAGCATGCTGTGTTTGTTGCTTCTGCCCAAAATCTTTGTGGCAGCTTAGCTTCAGCTATCATGGTTCTGACAGCTTCCTTTAGTGTTCTGTTTCTCCTTTCAGCAACACCATTCTGTTGAGGGGTTCTAGCGGCTGAATACTCATGATGTATTCCTTTCATATTACAATACTCTTCAACAGTAGAGTTTGTAAATTCTGTCCCTCTATCTGATCTGATCTTCAATATTTTTGTACTCTTCTCATTCTGGATCAGCTCCATCGGATTGGTAAGATGTTCCTTGGTTTCACTTTTCTTTTTCATGAAAATCACCCAAGTATATCTTGAATAATCATCCACAACAGCTAGGCAGTATTTCTTTCCACCATTGCTGACTGGATCAATGGGTCCAAATAAGTCCATATGTAGTAGCTCCAATATTCTTTCAGAAGATTGATGCTTCTTGCTTTTGAAAGATGACTTGATTTGTTTACCCTTCTGACATGCGTCACAGAGCTTGTCTTTGCTCATGACTGCTTTTGGAATCCCTTCTACCAAATCATTCTTGATTAATCTGTTTATGGTCTTGAAGTTTAAATGATTCATTCTCTTGTGCCATAGCCAACTGACTTCACTTGGTGCAAATGCCACCAAACAAACACTTGAATTCTTGTCAGCAGAATCCCAGTCAACTATGTAGACATTCCCTTGTCGTCTTCCAGATAAAATTACCTTCTTTGTACCAATCTGTTCAACGTAGCACTTATCTGTTGAGAAGATGACTGAATATCCTTTGTCACAAAATTGACTTATGCTCAGCAGATTATACTTTAGGCCTTTAACATATGAGACGTCAGATATCTCTATGTTTCCCTTGATTAATCTTCCTTTAGCTTTAATCTTGCCTTCTTTGCTGTCTCCAAATGTAACTTTTGGACCATCCACAGCAACTGCATCAGTCAACTCATGTATGTTTCCACACATGTGCCTTGAACATCCACTGTCCAAGTACCAGATCTTCTCTACTTTACTCCTACTCCTAATCCTAACCTACAAAACAAAATAAAAATTGTTTTAGGTACCCTTATTGAGAGGGTCCTGAAGGATTAGTTCCACCTTTGACAACCCAAGATGTGGATGTCTTAGGCTTCTTAGGCTTCTGAGTTTTAGGAGCATGAACAGCTTCATTTTTATCATAGTTATCAGATAAGTCATGTTGATGATCAGTATGATATGAATAATGTTCATAAGCAGGGTAAGGTGCATGATATGTAGGATATGCATGCATTGGATGAGCAGGGTAAGGTGCATAGTAACTAGGAAATTGAGGTGCATGATACATAGGATGATATGCAGCAGGTTGCACATAATATGACTCATTTCCATACCAAGCATTTTGATTTTTCTTGTTTTTATGCTTCTTTGGTTTACTAGTTGCTTGCTCATTTGATTTTGACTTAGTTTTACCACTAGTCTGATTGACTTTAGCTTTATCAGCAGACTTCTTAGGACTCTGCTGTTTGGTCTTACTAGTCTGATTTCCTACACTAGGCTCTTTGCTCTTTTTAGCCTTAGGAGATTTCTTCTCCTTTACCACTTTCTCAGATGAGGTAGGTTTAGAAGTTTGAACATACAGAATGACCTTACTATTGTCAGCAGAAATAAATTTTTCAGTATGATTCAATTCTAGTTTATCCTTTTCTAAAGGTGTCTCCTGTTTACTAGATGTATGCATGGATGCAACAGTAGACTTATCATGAGACTCAATAATTTTCTCAAGTTCCATGATTTTTCCTTTATAGACCTCACATTCAGCTTTCAGAGATTCATGCTCTTGCTCAAGCTGTTTATATTCAGCTGATTCTTTTGGCTTTTCAGCTAGAAGTTTCAGTGAATTATTTTGCTCTTTTAGCAAGTTCATCTCTTCCTTAAGCTTAACAAATTCTCCAGCAATAGTAGTATTATTTAACATCATTTGCTCTAGAGAATTAAATAGTTCATTTTCTTGAGTAGTTACCTCATCCTCAGAGTCATCAGATTCCTTTGCCATCAGGCACAGGAGAGCAGGTTTTTCTTCATCAGAAGATTCTTCATCAGACGTGTCTGAATCTGAATCAGATGAGTAGACAGCAGTCAGCTTTTCTGCTTCAGCCATCATTGCTTTTCCTCTCTGATGCTTTCTTTCTTTTCTCACTTTCTTCTCCTCTTCAGTGTACTTTTCTGCTTTTGGATATGGGCAGTCTTTGATGAAGTGTCCCAATTTCCTGCAGTTGTAACACATTAGTTTTGATTTATAATCATCTTTATCTTGAGAAGAAAAGTTAGTTTTAGATGTAGAAGCATTGTTGTATTTGTTCTTCATTTTTCTTTTGTAGAACTTCTTGAAATTATTCATCAACAGTGCAACATCTCCAGCTGTGTACTCCTTTTTGTTGAGTATTGTGGCTTCATCAGATGAGTCCACTTCTGCATTTCTTTGAGCTGGTCTTCTTTGGTTTTCAGCAGCAACCAGTGCAGCTGTGGGTCCTGAAGTTGAGGTTTCTTCAATCCCCATTCTAGGCAGTTTATACTCATAAGCCTTGAGTACGGAGAACAGCTCTGTAAGAGAAATCTTGCCCAGATCTCTTGATTCTTCCATTGTTGTCACCTTCATGTTGAACTTCGAAGGTAGAGCCTTTAGCACTCTGACAGTGATCTCTTTGTCAGTGAAGGTCTTTCCCAACTTTAAAACTTCATTCAGAGTCCTGGTGAATCTGGTATCCATCTGATCAATGGTTTCTCCAGACTTCATCTTGAAGTTGTCAAGTTTCTCCAAGGCAACAGTGAGCTGATGCTCTTTAATAGCATCATTGCCTTCGCTCATATCTCTGACTTTGTCCCACATCTCCTTTGCAGTTTTGCAATGTTTGACCTTGTCAAACCGATCATTATCCAGGGCTTTAGTCATGATGAATCTCCCAACTTTATCTAGATTGTAAAGCTTTGTCTTAAATAACCTCGTACTTCAGCATTTATTACACCAAGGGGCATTTATTACCGTTTGGAACACTTCATGATCTTCTTCACTTGGCTGATAAAAGTATAAGTCTGATGGTGAACTCGGCTGATCTCAAACTTGAACAAATCTGATTTGAGTCGGCTGATCTTCACTAGTCTGATAACTTTACTTCAGCAGATCAGAAGTCTTGGACCTTGAAACTTTGACTCTTCTGATGTCTTCATTACTTAGTCAAAATTCCTTGATAAGTTTATCAGCTAAGTTACTCCATACTTAGCCAATCTTTGAAGTTTTGGAAAGCATCAAAACCTCCCTTATCAAATTTCCTTTAGTGCCTTCATCTTCATCCTTATCCAACAGATATTGAAGATCAGATCAGATAGAGGGACAGAGTTTACAAACTCTACTGTTGAAGAGTATTGTAATATCAAAGGAATACATCATGAGTATTCAGCTGCTAGAACCCCTCAACAGAATGGTGTTGCTGAAAGGAGAAACAAAACACTAAAGGAAGCTGTCAGAACCATGATAGCTGAAGCAAAGCTGCCACAAAGATTTTGGGCAGAAGCAACAAATATAGCATGTTTTACCCAAAACAGATGCATGATCAACAAGCATCAAAACAAGACTCCTTATGAAGTTTGGAACAACATGAAGCCAAACATTCATTACTTTAAGATATTTGGTTGTAAATGCTATGTTTTAAATAATGGTAAAAATCACCTTACTGCATTTGCAGAAAAGGCTGATGAAGCTGTTTTTGTAGGATACTCTACTGTTAGTAAAGCTTACAGAGTTTTTAACAAAAGAACATTACTAATAGAAGAATCCATTCATTTAGTATTTGATGAGCCAAGTCAATCTTCTGAAAAGAATCAAAATGTTAATCAAGATCTGTCTACTGATTTACAGAAGATGAATGTTGGAAGGAATGAAGAATATGTTCCCATCATACTACCTGATCTTAACCCAGCTGATAACTCAAGTGCTGTTCAAAATCACAGAGCTGATTGTCTAACAGACGAGTTTCAAACAGCTGATAGACCAGAGACTGTTCAACAGACAAGAGAAGTTCAACAGACTACTACTGAATCTCCAACACTAGTGTTGCAAGATCAAAACAAAGGACAACATTATGATTTGCAACCTGATCTTAGATGGCTCAAGAATCACCCACCTGAATTGGTGATTGGTGATCCTTTGGACAAAGTAAAGACAAGGAGAGCTGCTGCAAGTAATGCAATGTTTGCCAGCTTCCTATCTCAAATTGAGCCTAAACAAATTGAAGAAGCTCTTAGTGACTCAAACTGGATTGAAGCTATGCAAGAGGAGCTAAATCAATTTGAAAGGAATAAAGTTTGGTACTTAGTTCCTAGACCAAGTCATCAAAGAGTCATTGGCACTAAGTGGGTATTCAGAAATAAGATGAATGAAGATGGTGAAGTCACCAGAAATAAAGCAAGACTAGTGGCCAAAGGTTATTGCCAAGAAGAAGGCATTGACTTTGATGAAACATTTGCACCAGTAGCAAGACTAGAGGCAATCAGACTCTTTCTTGCCTATGTTGCTCACAAGAATTTCACAGTCTATCAGATGGATGTGAAATCAGCTTTTCTCAATGGAGAATTGCAAGAAGAAGTTTATGTTGAACAACCTCCTGGATTTGAAGTTTATCAAGAAGAGGACAAAGTGTATCGTCTGAAGAAAGCCCTCTATGGACTGAAACAGGCTCCAAGAGCATGGTATGATACCTTATCTGATTTTCTTTTAATTAAAGGATTTCGCAAAGGTAAAGTTGACAAGACCTTGTTCACTATTGAATGGGAAGAACATATTTTGCTTGTAAAATTTATGTGGACGATATTATTTTAGGTTCAACTAATCAACAGATGTGTGATAAGTTCTCAAAGCTGATGCAGAACAAGTTTGAAATGAGCATGATGGGAGAACTTAATTATTTTCTTGGTTTGCAAGTTAGACAGTCGCCTGATGGAATTTTCATCAGCCAAGCATAATACACAAAGGATCTGTTCAAGAAATTTGGTATGGAAACTAGCTCTACTGCTACTATTCCAATGTCTACAAGTCTTCGTTTGGATAAAGATGAAGATGGCAAATCAGTGGACATAACCAAGTACAGAGGCATTATTGGGTCACTGTTATATCTAACAGCTAGCAGACCTGATATCATGTACTCTGTTGGGGTTTGTGCGAGATTTCAATCAAATCCTAAGGAATCTCATCTCTTAGCTGCCAAGAGAATATTGAAATATATTTTAAGGGCACTCAAGAATTGGGATTGTGGTATCCTAGAGAATCTGGATTTGAGCTTATTGGATATTCAGATTCTGACCTTGCAGGCTGCAAAATTGATAGAAAAAGCACAACAGGTGCCTGTCAATTCTTAGGTAGTCGTCTGATCTCATGGATGAGTAAGAAACAGACTTCAGTATCCATATCAACTGCTGAAGCTGAGTACATAGCTGCTGGAGCTTGCTGTGCACAAATCTTATGGTTGAAGCATCAACTGGAAGATTACAATATCAAAATCAGTGGAATACCAATCTACTGTGACAATACAAGTGCAATCAGTCTTACTCAGAATACTACAAGTCATTCAAGGACTAAGCATATTGAGATCAAACATCATTTTATTAGAGATCATGTGGAGAAAGGAAATGTCATGATAGAATATGTGTTTACTGAAAATCAGATTGCTGACATCTTCACAAAACCTCTAAGTGAGTCAAGGTTTTCAACTCTAAGAGCTGAACTGGGTTTATTAAAATTAGATGCATAAGCTGAGGGGGAACTCATCAGAAGACTAGAGTTCAACCACTTACTCATCTCATTTATCTTCAAGGATTAACTTTCAACAGACTAGTTAACTTATGAATTCTTGAACTCAGGGGGAACGTGTAAGACTAGCGGTACTTCACAATTAAAGATGAAATTTGTTAATGTCAGTTAGTTGAAGTTATGTTTTCAACAGAAGACTCAACTATTGAAGATTGAAGAATTATTATCTAGCTGGATTGACAAACAGCTGAGGAAGGTTATCAGCTATTGGCATTCTCTGATAACAACTATGTCATCAGGACAGTAGTCCATCAGATAAGTATTTATATTACTCATCTGATTACTGAAATAAAAGCGGAACTATTTAGAACGTTTTATTCGAAAAAACGCTTTTATAAGTAACTGAAGGGCGGTATATATTCCCGCTCCTCATTAAATATCTTTTGAATTTGAAAGGTCGCAACTGACGCCGCACGATCAGCACTGACAAAAAAACGGATCTAACGGTTGGCGGATATCACGGAAACCGACATACCCCAACTCTATAAATCCCAATCTGATCAGTCGTGTAGTTCTTTACGCACCCTAAATTTTCAAAAGTACTTGTGAGAAAATTGAGCAATTTTTCTGCAAAAATCTCTTCGTTTTTCTCTCTAATCTCTACAGATCTGCAATGGCTGCTGAAGGTATGTACCTTGTGTATGATTCCTACTACCAAACTGGCACAAATCTGATGAAGGAACTTCTGGAGAAGTTCAAATCTGCAAATTTGGTAAACTTCATGGAGTACAATGAAGGAATAATCTGGACTGACCAGGTTATGGAATACTACAAGACGGCGACTGTTGATTTCGATAAGTTGGAGATTACTGCTACAGTAGGTGACAAATCTGTTGTCATCACTCCCGCTGTTCTTCACGAGCAGTTTGGACTCCGTAACAGTGGACGTCATGATGTCACTGTGATGACTGAAGCCAAACACCAAGAATTTTGGGCGATCTGCGCCAAGGAAGGGGAGATCCTGTCTGGAAATATCAAGAAGAGACAGCTGAAGGACGAGTATCAGCGGATGGCTGATATGGTGGCAAAGCTGATAGAAAATTGCACCTTTTCCCTTGATGCTGTTACTATGAAGAGGTTCAGCATTATGGCTGCTATTTATTATGGATTGGAAGTCAACTGGTCCATGATTGTCTGGTACATTTTTGCTGAATTCTTTGAGGTAAAGAAAGGAAAAGAACCTCACACCAACCACAGAATTACTCTCAGCTACCTGCTATTCCATCTGGGATGCACTATGATGAATGGCAAGGAAATTCACAAGTCCAAAGCCATGAACAAATACTTGGCAGTTCAAAAGAGAAAGGCTGATGAGCCTGAGGAAGCTGATGATGAGGTAGCAAAGGAGGCTCCTGCCAAAAGGCAACGGAGACTAGTCAAAACAGCCAGCTTAGCTGTTGAGACTAAAAAGAAGAAGGCTGCTGATGAGCCTAAAAAGAAAGAAACCAAGCAGATGTAGAAAGTGACTTCTGCTGCTGAAGCCACTAGAATTATAGAAACTATAACTGCTGATGTAAGGACTGGATCCCCTGCATCACCATCAAGAACTTCATCAGCAGAGAGGCCTGCTGCTAGTATTTCTCAAAGAACAAGAAGCCAACAGAGAGATACAGCTACTTCTACTTACCGTGAAGGAAGAACCAAAAAGACTGCCAGAAAGCAGATGAATTTTATAGAAGAACCCACGGATCTAGAAAATATAGCTAGAGAAGGCCCAGAAAATGCTGATAAGGCTGCTGAAACTGTTGAGCCTGCTAAAGCAGTTGAGACTGCTGAAACTGACAAAGCTGATGAGCAACAGCCAAGTCAAGTTAATCAATCAGTTGAGACTTCAAAGACTCAAGAAGATCCAGATATCCAAATCATACATCCAATTGCTGCAAATCCTATCTCATCTGCTGGACCAGCCCCTGCTGACAAAGGCAAAAGGAAAATAGTGCTGAGGAAAAAGAAAATTTCCAAGGCTGACAAGAAAGCAAGGGAGGAAGCTGAACAGAGGAAGCGAGATGAAGCTGAGGAGAAGAAGGCTCTTGAGCTAAGCAAAGCTCAGGCAGCAAAGGATGAGGCCAGGAGAAAGATGTCTGAAGCAGAGAGGAAAGCTGCTGAGGATGCTGAAATGGCCATGGTTTTGGAAATGAGCAAAGTTGATGCCTATGGACCTGTCCATGGAGGTGGCATCAAGATTAAAGAGGTTGAAGGAAAAGAAGAACCCCCAAAAGTGAAAATGCCTGCTGGGGAAGTAAAACCAAAGGAAATGTTTGAAGTTAAGAAGGCCTTCAAGATTATATATAACAATAAGGCTGCGTTCACTTGCCAATATAAATAATGGGCCAAATTGTGTTCTCTGCCCAATTATTAATTCGGCCAAGAGTATAATTGCCCGTTCACCATATTATAGTGGCCCAATAAATAATCATGACAGCCCAGTTGTTAATCTGTTCAGTTGGCCCAATTATTATTCGTGGACCATTTTACCCCTGGTACAAAATACATAAAAAAAACCCAACTCAAGGCAAAATATAAACAATTACTCATAAAGTACACATAATTAAGCATAAAATACCTTAAGTTAAATTACCTATGAAAATACACCAACTTGTACAAAATACATAAAAAAAAAAACCCCAACTCAAGGCAAAATAGATATAATTACTCATAAAATACCGCAACTTAAATTAGATACCAAAATACACAAACTTGTACAAATTAGATATAAAAAAACCCAACTTAAGCCAAAATAAAAACAATTACTCATAAAGTACACATAATTAACCATAAAATAGCTCAAGTTAAATTACCTATGAAAATACACCAACTTGTACAAAATACATAAAAAAAACCCCCAACTCAAGGAAAAATAGAAATAATTACTCATAAAATACATCAAGTTAAATTAGATATCAAAATACACAAACTTGTACAAATTTCTCAAAAATTCCCCAAAATTTGGCAAATTACTTAACATTCCCCAAATTCGGCAAAATATGATAATTAATTATAATATACCTCAAGTAAATTAATGCCCGAATTCCTTCGAAGATAGAGACTCTACACCTCACCTTGTTCGTCCCTGTATAAGAAATAACAAAATTTAGCTTCCTTAGAATAATTTCATGGCAAAATTGAAGGGGGCGAAAAATTATTAAAAAATCAACAAGAAATGCGAAAATCCGGTAGCTTGAGCCTCAAAGTGTACCTTTCTTCCTGAAAAAAAGGAAAAATGTTCAAACATAAAAAAACCCAAATAGGACATTGAAGCTAAAATTCACGGTTAAACTCAAAATTAAAGAACTACAAAACCTAGGGGTCATTTTAGCTATTTATAAGAAATAATTTCATGAAGAAAACATCAATTAATACCTGCTTTGGAATCGGTCTTCGCGCAGTAGGAATGGAGGCAGCAAGCGAGCTGGAAGAGGAAATGGGAGAATTCAATTTTTTATGTTTTTTTATGTTAAGGTAATTTTGTAATTTCTTGAAAGACCCAATGGCATTTTGGATTTTTTGGAGCTTGTAATTTTGTAATTACAGGGAAGATGAAGGGCAGAAATGACCGAGAAAAATGGAATTGGGCCATTATTTCATAATCGGCCGCTTGAATCCGGATAGTTTGTCACCCGATTAAGGGGCCTGGCCCACAGATTGTACCGAAATTGGCGGGCAGCCCAGGTTTTAATTCATCCAACTAAACAACAGATTAGCCCGAAATTTAAAAAATTAATGGCCCAATTCATACCCAATTGTGGGCTTATTTGGGCAAGTGAACACAGCCTAAAGAGCTTTTCCAGATGTTTGAAAATTCCTTAGCCTACTACAACCAGAAGTTAATGCTGAAGACCATGTTCACTCAAGAGAAGCCTAGATATATCAGATGGAGAGATAATAGGCTGAACAGGTCCATCATTGAACTTCAGAATCTGAAGGATTTAGCTGCTGAAGAGGAATGGGTACTAAAGTGGTTAAAGACAAAAAGCATTGGATCCTCATTATGTTAGGGATGTTATGCATCACTATGCCAGGGAATTTGCCCTTGAGGAAGCCAAGCTGATAGAGAGCACCCTGCCTGCCAAAAGAAAGAAGACTGACAATGTTGAAGAAAGGGCCGTGAAGATTGCTGTTATCACTGCACTAAATAAGTGGGCAGAAAAGTCCAGATATCAGCAAGGGCATTCAAGCGAACTCCCTCAACTGCCAAGTATTCAACATGTAATTTTTGGCAAGGAAATGAAAGATTTTAGTGAAGTGCCATAGGGTAACAATGCTCCTGTTAACCCTTGGATCATTGTGAGGCAGATTAGACAAACAACTTGCTTCAACGATGATGGCACCATCACTAATCTGGTGTATGAAGATGTCACTGATGAACAAAAGAAGACTGAAGAAACGAAAGCTGAAGAGCCTCTAGCAATAGACTGGAATGCTAAGGACTCTAAAGATCATCAGATGACAAATATGGAAGAAGTCCCTGTCCAACAGGCGACTGAAGAGAAGGAAGCTGATGCTGCTGCTTCTGCTTCATCAGCTGATCAACATTCATCACTGATGGAAGCATTCCAGATGCTTATGGAAAATTCACTGAAGGAACTGGAAAAGAAGCATAATCAATAGCTACTTAAGGTCAAAGAGGAGCTGAAAAATGAAATTAAAGCAGAATTGGGAGAGTCAAATAAAATTCAGCTGGAAACTGTGCAACAGTCTACTGAAAAGATCATCAAGAGAGAGATTGACAGTTTTCCTATCCCTCAAGACAACTCATTGCAGTTGGTGCACAGCCTAAGGGACTTGAACAAAAACGTTGAAGATGTGAAGGGTGATGTAAATCATCTTCACACTGCATTAGAAAGAGTTGAGCACAAAATAGCTGATCTAACTGCAACCTTCATCAAAGTTGGTGAAGAAGAAAAGGTTGTCACTGTTCAAATGTTGCAAGAAGTGTCCAAAGCTGGAAGAGATCTTCAAAATGAGATTGCAACTATAAACCTGAACATTGACTACTTTAATGATCAGACTGACGCCATCAGCACTGATATTCTTCATCTTACAGCAAGCCATGATGTTACAAATCAAAATCTGAAGGCTTTGTGTGCTGAATTGAAGGTTCCAACAGTTGCTCTCAACCATGCTGCTAAACCTGCAGAAGTCATCAGGTCTGATGATGAAAAAAAGGGGAAAGAAAAAGGGGAAGAAACAACTAAGGAAATTAATGCTGCTGCTGTTGAAGAACTTGGAAAAGTTCAAGGCAAAGACAAGTCTGAAGAAGAGACCAAGGAAAAAGCCAAAACTGATGAAGAAATGGCTGAATCCAAAGACTCTGCTGCTGATCAATCAGAGCCTTTGACCAAGTACAAAAATACAGAATCAGCCAGGAAGGCCATGGAAGCTTTGAAGGAACAAAAACTTAAAGAGAAAATGGAAGCTGCCAAAGCAAACATGGACCTGGATGATGAAGCTGATGAAGAAGGAGAAGAAGACGACGATGAGTCTTCTTATGAGTATGAAGAAGTGCTTGAAGGATCAGATGAAGAAGCTGATAGTTAGAATTTAGGAAATCCTTGTAATCAGTTTACTTTTATCTATCTTTCAGACATCTCATCTGAAGAACTTGTACTTGTACCTGTAACAATCTTATCATATCAATAAAAAGTCAAGTTCATTCCCACATACTATTTTCTATCTCAGAAATTTTTGAGGATTACATTATTTAGTTTAGGTATTCAACAGGTACTTAGCTGAAGTTTTGTCATCATCAAAAAGAGGGAAATTGTTGGATAAGGATGAAGATGAAGGCACTAAAGGAAGTTTGATAAGGGAGGTTTTGATGCATTCCAAAACTTCATATTTGGCTAAGTATGGAGTAACTTAGCTGATAAACTTATCAAGGAATTTTGACTAAGTAAAGAAGACATCAGAAGAGTCAAAATTTCAAGGTCCAAGACTTCTGATCTACTGAAGGAAAGATATCAGACTGATGAAGATCAGCCGACTCAAATCAGATTTGTTCAAGTTTGAGATCAGCCGAGCTCGCCATCAGACTTGCACTTCCGACAGCCAAGTGGAAAGGATCATAAAGTCTTCCCAACGGTAATAAATGCCCTTTGGAGTAATAAATGCTGAAGTACAAGGTTATTAAAGACAAATGATTGAAGAAATGCTTCGCATCAGCTGGGTGTATTTAATGCTGCCTGCAGAATAGTACTGTTCACAGTACGGACAGACTGCAAAAGAGCCATTCGCGGATTTTAGGGACCAGTACTCGAGGAATTTGAATCTTGTATCTCTTCAACGGACATTTTTCAGTCCTCAAGTATAAATAGCTGAAAGAGACGAAGAAGAAACAAGCAACACAATCTCTGAGAAATTTTCGAAGCACAATTCTTTAAGTCTCAAGAACAGCTCACTCATCAGCTGAGTCATTTATTGACGAAAGCAGAGTTGAAGAATCAAGCCAAATACATCTTCTGAGTGATTTTGTAAACACTGAGTGTTGTGAGAAGTAGATATCCATCTTAGTGAGTGATATTACTTCAGAGAGTATGATTTCTTTGTGATTTCTTACTGCGAACTTATGGCCTGTTCATTTGTTGTAAGGCGTAAGCAGAGTATACTAATTACTGTGTGTTTTTAGTATAACCCAAGATCTTTGTGACTTGGAAGAGTGGACTAAAGGATATTCAAATCCATATAACCACTATAAAAATTGCTTGTGTTTTTATTTGCATTTTACTTGCATATTTCAAGTTTGCATAAAACACTTTACTTAATTGTTTGAAAAAGAATTTAAAGGAGTTTATATAACTGGGGAAACATTTTTCAAACTACTAGGAATACTTGTGAAAAACACTTTGAAAATCCGCTGCAAGTACTCTAAGTATTAAAACTGATTTTAACAAAATCAGCTAAGTAATTATCAGACGAGTGGTCATCAAACCTGTTCAAAGATTTGTTCGCAAACAGACTTGTAACTTACTACTCTGATCAGCTTAGTCTGTTCAGTTAAAGGAAAGTTTTAAAGTTAAAATTTGGAAGAAAATTTTAAAGAGGTTTATTCACCCTCCCCCCCCCTCTAAACCTCTTCTGACCACTTGGGACCAACACCCTCCATGTGCAAACAGAAACCACGGACCTCAAACCCGTGTATACAAAGTTCGAGGCCTCATGGGACCCGTTAGTACAAGGTAGGGCTTCCATGGGACCCGTCAGTACAAGGCAGATGAAATTTAATTTATTATCACATGACTCGTGATAATGTGATTTTTTGAATATTATGGGATCAGAAGGCAAAATGAAATTTAAGGACTCTGAGATCTCCATCTTTTCTGAGAAAACGTAAAAGATATGGAAACTGCTTGCTTATTTATAGGCACTTGTACAAATGATCCTACGGCTGGATAGAAATTTGATCTAGGGACAGAAATGCGACCATTTGACTCCCCGTAATAAATGCAAGTAAGTTGGAACGGCGCTTCCTGATCGACTAAACGAATCGATGATAAAAGAGAAAGAAGATCGAAGCGATCGATGCACAATAAAAGCAGATCTAAAAGAGCTTCAGAACAGAAAGTTTGCACGCTCGCATGATGGGGGCTATTTTGCACCCTTTATAATATTCGAATCAACTACGAGATATCAGATCGGTTCGACCATATAAGCTCGTCCGGGAACTTCTATCGACCCAGTTAAAGACGACTCACCTCGGCGATCAGACCACAGTCCGGACACAAGAAGGACTAATGGGCCGAGTCCTATTAGGATTATATTTCCTTGCAACGCTAGGTTTAGTATGATATAAATACCTAGTTAATCATTGTATTACACACATTCAATTTTACGGAGTTTATGCTTATATAACTGCATAATCCCAGATTATTCAATAAGAATCACTTATTCTCCATATTGGTACTGTCTTTTCGTGTTGATTGTCTATATTGCTAACTGCTCCCTTCCTATAATTCTTCCTAGGGATTGATCCATCCTGAATAAAGTAACAGAGCCCTATAAAATAATATATTGAGACTCCCAAATATCAAATATTCACTGATACGATTAACCCTACGAAATCCGGTTAAATCAGTTGGCGCCCACCGTGGGGCTAGGTTAATTATTCGATCGACATATGGCACGCCCAAGGAAGAGCGCTCGTAACGGAGCAAGAAGTAACACCACCAATCAACATGACGCGTCTGAGAAATTACAAGGCAATACCGACAATAACGCCCGTGTATCCAACGACGACCGGCCACAGACTGAGCATCATCAAAATCAGGAGGAACCACGAAGGACCCCTACTGGCGGAATACCGGAAGAACACATGGCTCCAACAATCCCTGTTCCCTTGCCAGATGCTCAGGAGAAATTTCGACAGATCGCCATGCTCCTTAAATCACTCTCCCCCGAGGAATTACTCGTACTCGAACAAATCCTTCGAAACGTCGGGACTGCTAGGGCAAATCCCGCTCAAAGAGCGCCAAGGCAAAACGAGCAAACATCTCAACAAGCTGACAGCCCGGCGAATGAGCGGCACTCGCTAAACAGTCCGCGGCGAGACAATTCAAAACCCTCTGATAAACATCCCCGAAGGAGTTCAGGACAAAGAAAACCACAGCCGGGACGCAGCGGGTCGAAGGAACGTACGATAATCCCTATCGAGGATGACATAGACAATGTGATTCCAGATCGACCACGAACAAAGCGATTCTCGGAGAGAGAAATCGAAAGGATGGTTCAGGAACGACTCGAACAACGCCTACGATCTGTTCAAAACCCGTGGGCCCGAACCACAGAACTTCAGGAAAGCCTAGCGGCATGCTCCCCCTTTTGCAGAGAAATAAAAGAAGCACAGTCTACCAGACTGGTTCCTGGTAGACTGCCCAGATACGACGGAACCACCGACCCAGATGACTATATTTTTAGTTTCACCAATATTATGAATTTGTATTCTCACTCGGCGGAGTTCACCGCTAAGCTGATGGTAACTACCCTAGAAGGATTAGCTTTGGACTGGTTCGCTAAACAACCAGCCAACTCCATATTCAGTTTTCGAGAATTATGCAACAAACTAACGCAGCAATTTGCCAGTCAAAAAAGACAAAAATTGCCGATGAGCTATTTGGTGACCATTTATCGACAAGAAGGTGAATCCTTAAGGAATTGGTTGGCGAGATTTAATGTCGAATTACTCAAAATTGATTCCCCCAATATTGATTACATAATCTCGATCCTCTTTGACCTCACGAAAAATAGGCAGTTCGGGAATGCCCTCTGCCGAAAACAACCAAGAACGTTCGCCGACATCATGAGCTTGGCATCCAAATATATGACCCAAGAAGAGATGAATTCCCTCAAAGATAAAAATAAAAACAAAGTCACAACTTTAGGATCCAAACGGCAAAATAGGATTCCCGCCCAAAGACCCATGGAGTATGAACGATCTTTTAGAAAAAGTAATGTTTTCCAGCGGTTGGAATACAATAAAACCGACCAAGACAGACAACCTAATTTCTATCAAAGACCAAGGAACCCCGAACAAGCGATCAGAGGAAGGGTTAACCAAGTAGAACACCCAAGGCTAAATGCTCCACTAGAAGAAATATTGGAAATACTAGAAAAAAATAATTGGATCCCTGAAGCAAGGAAAATCACTCAGCCTAGACCTGGATATCGAAACTATGAGTTATACTGCAAATACCATCGGGCGCATGGACATCAGACAGAAAATTGTTTTCACCTTAAAAAAGAAATTGAAAAACTAATCGACCAAGGAAAACCAGATGACTACCTAGAGCGAGATAACCGCAAGAGGAGAAGAAGTCGAAGCCCTCGGAATAATAATCAAAGAAGGAATTCCCGTCGAAAGTCACCCGAGCATGGTCCTACACAGGAGTTAAACCATGATCAGATCAATGGTACAATCCATACAATTTCCGGAGGACCCGCAAGCGGGGATAGTCGAAACCCCCGACGAAGAACCACTAGATCTATAATTGAAAACTTAAAATACCCAAAGGAAATATGGACTCTAGAAAACAAATCAACGAACGACCAGTTGATCAGCTTCAACGAGGGAGAAGTGCCCAAAAACATTGTTTGGGACACAAAAGAAGATAACCCCGATTTCCCGATGGTAGTGTCGCTAGAAATAGCGAACTACAACGTCAAAAGAATCCTGATCGATAACGGAAGGTCAGCCAATATCATTTCTAGAGAGGTCTTAGCCCAGATGAACTTGGGACGACTAACATTACAAAAAGTAGCTACACCATTGGTGGGGTTCGGAGGATCCGAAATTGTTCCCAGCGGAACAATAACCTTGAGTGTCTCACTCGGGAAAAAACCATGTCGAACAGTAAAACTACTAAAATTTCTAGTAGTAGAAACTCCATTTGCCTACAATGCAATTTTAGGGGGACCTGCCCTTAACCTATTTCGAGCAGTTGTTTCGACTTATCATCAAAAGATAAAATTTCCGACCGACGCAGGTATCGGGGAGATAGTAAATGATCATTGTATGGCATGGGACTGCTACAGCACATCGCTAACTTTGAGAAACCCCCTTAAAGCAGTTACCCCGAGCAAATGAAAGCTCGAAGACGCTGTAGGTGGAGACGAGGTTGAAATCCCTAACACTGACCGAATAGATAAAAAGGGAAAGGAGCCGCTGGATTTAGCCTTAAAACCACCAGAGCATAAGGACGTCATTCTGGTACAGGGGGACTCATCGAAAACAACAAGGATAGGTACATAATTAAGTAAGGAAGGGGAAGTAATGTTGATCAACTTCCTCAGAAATAATGTGGACATCTTCGCTTGGAGCGCGAATGACATCGAAGGGATTGACCCACGAGTAATCAACCATTTGCTGAAAATCGACCCTTTAGCTAAACCAGCTAGACAAAAGAAGAGGAATCACGGGCCTGTGAAAGATAAAATCATCAAAGCAGAAGTAGAAAGACTACTCAAAGCAAAACAAATTCGAGAAATACGCTTCTCGGAATGGTTATGTAATGTTGTCCTAGTAGCAAAAGGGGATAAGAAAGATAACAAGTGGAGAATGTGCAACGACTTTACCGACCTCAACAAATTGTGCCCCCGAGACCCGTATCCGCTCCCAAGGATCGATTTGTTAGTTGACTCAACAGCTGGCTTTGCAATCTTCAGCATGATGGATGCTTTCCAAGGTTTTTATCAAATATACATGAATGAACAAGATCAGGAGAAAACTGCATTCATAACCGAGCAAGGAGTACATTGCTTCATAGTTATGCCGTTTGGGTTAAGGAATGCCGGGGCCACATACCAAAGGTTAGTAAACCTAATGTTTAAAGAATTAATTGGAGAAATAATGGAGGTTTACGTGGATGACATGCTAGTGAAAAGCATGAACGAAGCTGATCACATAAGGCATCTTGATCGATGCTTCCAAATATTGAGGAAATACCGCATGAAGCTAAATCCCGCAAAGTGCACTTTCGGTGTTAAATCGGGAAAATTCTTGGGCTATTTGGTACATCAACGAGGAATTGAGGCCAACCCAGAAAAAATTCGAGCAATAACTGAAATGAGACCACCCAAAACCATCTCACAAGTACAAAGCTTAGTTGGGAAGATTGTAGCATTGAACAGATTCATATCCAAATCGGCTGACAGAAGCTTGCCTTTCTTCCAAACCCTTCGTAAGGCAAAAAACTTTGTTTGGACAGAAGAATGCGATCGAGCTTTCGACCAGCTAAAAGAATATCTGACGACATCCCCGTTGTTGGCCAAACCAACAGATGGCGAACCATTATATATCTACATCTCGATCTCCGACGCGGCCGTTAGCTCAGTCTTGGTCTAATAGAAGGTTTAGAACAAAAGCCTATCTATTACTTAAGCAAACTATTACAAGGGGCTGAAAAGAACTATTTGGAAATTGAAAAATTCGCCTTGGCCTTAGTAGTAGCGGCACGAAAACTCCGACCTTACTTTCTGACATACAAGATAGTGGTCTTGACAAACCAACCACTTAGGCAAATCTTAGCAAAACCAGAAGCCTCTGGAAGACTGATCAAATGGGCGATCGAACTTGGTCAATTCGAAATCGAGTATAAACCAAGAATTGCAATTAAAGCCCAAGTATTAGCGGACTTCTTACTAGAAACTCCGACACAAGTGACCGATCCAACAAATAGCCTTGACAACGATGTTTTTATCATAAAAAGCCAGTCTTGGTTAATGCACGTTGACGGCGCTTCGTGCCGAGAGGGAGGAGGTGCCGGAATCAACTTCACCGGACCAAATAAAGAGGACATAAATTATGCGATAACATTTGATTTCATTGTAACAAACAATGAAGCGTAATATGAAGCACTGATCGCAGGGATGGAGATGGCAATAAAAGCCGACATTAAAAACCTCAAAGTTTTAACCGATTTAGAGTTGGTGCAAAGACAGATAGAAGGCCTATATGAGGCTAAGGAGTTTAACATGGTAAAATACCTCGCCAAAGTGAAGGGGTTGGCTGAAAAGTTCGAAAGTTTCAATATACAGAACATTCCCCGATCAGAAAATAAATGGGCTGATCAACTTTCCAGGTTCACTGGATCCCATGACGGAAAAACCGAAAGGGTGATCAACTGGTTAATCTTCAACGCTCCAGCGATCGATATCGATGAGACACCAGCCGTCGAAGTAATGGAAATCGAAGAAGCTGAAGAAAATTGGATGACTCCAATGATAGACTATCTTCGAGAAGGAAAACTACCACTTGAACAGAACGAAGCTCGGAAAATAAAATATCGGGCTCCAAAATATACATTGGTAGAAGGAAAACTTTATCGAAGATCGGTATCAGGAATCTTTTTAAAATGCATCTCCGAGTCGCAAACCACCGACATCCTTCGAGAGGTACATGAAGGAGATGCAGGAAATCACAGCGGAGCAAGGGCATTAGCTTTAAAATGCCTCCGAACAGGTTATTATTGGCCTACGATCAACAACGATGCCATCCAATATGTCCAAAAATGTCATCATTGTCAAGTCCATGCTAATATATGTCATCAACCGGCTGAAAACATGCACCCAATACCGGTATGTTGGCCTTTCGACCAATGGGGCATGGACATTGTAGGGCCATTCCAAGCAGCCAGATCCAAGAAAGCTTACGTCCTGGTCGCTGTTGAATACATCAGCAAATGGATAGAATGTATTGCCCTTGCCCGGATAACTCAGTTCCAAGTGATTAACTTTCTTTGGAAATTCATAGTGTGTCGATTTGGCATCCCGAGAATTTTGATTTCTGACAATGGAACCCAATTCGCGGGAAAACAAATAATTGAATGGTGTTCGAACTTAGGAATTCAGCAAAATTTTACCTCGGTCGGGCATCCTAGAGCAAACGGACAGACCGAGGTAGCAAATCGAGAAATAATAAAGTCTTTGGAAAAAAGATTAGGAGCAGCCAAAGGAAAATGGCTCGACGAACTCCCAGGAGTACTTTGGGCCAATCGAACCACGGTCAGAACTTCAACAGGGGAGACCCCATTCAGTTTAGTATATGGCTCAGAAGCTGTTATTCCTGTTGAAACGTTAATTCCAACACCAAGGATTGAAATGTACGACGACCAGGAAAATAAAAAAATAAGAGAAAATGATATTGATTTGACCGAGGCTCTAAGAGAAAAAGCAGCCGTGCGTTTGCAAGCCACTAAATCAAATATGGAAAAGGCCTACAATCAAAAGGTACGCATTAGGACCTTCAAAGAAGGGGATTTGGTCTTGAAAAAGGTAGAAGTATCCAAGCATGTGGGAAAGTTACAACAAAATTGGGATGGACCTTACATCGTCATTGGTGTAGGAAAGAAAGGTTCATATAAAATTGCACACTTGGACGGAACAGCCTTACCAAGAACCTGGAACGCAGTCAACCTTAGAAAATACTATGGTAAATAAATTTTAATAGGTCATACTATTTTTCTTTGTTTTATTTCAGTAAGTTTTATTCTTTGTAATAAATGGCTTTAGCCTACAATTCGATTATCAAAAAAGATTTTTATCAATATTAAATCAAGGTTGAGTATAAATCGATTGATTTGGTAAACACCCCTTGCGATCCTACGAGAAGTGTTGGTCAAATTCAGAATACGAACGAGCCGAGTATACATTGATTCGTTCAATAAACACTCCTCGATTGATTTTAACGACAAAAAGACTTTTGGTAAGAAAACCTAAGTCTAAATCATAACGAGTCGAGTATACATTGATCCGCTCAATAAACACTCCTCGATCAATTTTAACGACAAAAAGACTTTTGGTATGAAAAACCTAAGTCTAAATTATAACGAGTCGAGTATACATTGATCCGCTCAATAAAAACTCCTCGATTGATTTAAACGACAAAAATACTTTTTGGTAAGAAAACCTAAGTCTAAATCATAACGAGTCGAGTATACATTGATCCGCTCAATAAACACTCCTCGATCAATTTTAACGACGAAAAGACTTTTGGTAAGAAAACCTAAGTCTAAATCATAACGAGTCGAGTATACATTGATCCGCTCAATAAACACTCCTCGATTAATTTGAAAGAATAAAAGACTTTTGGTATGAAAAACCTAAGTCTAAATTATAACGAGTCGAGTATACATTGATCCACTCAATAAACACTCCTCGATCAATTTTAACGACGAAAAGACTTTTGGTAAGAAAACCTAAGTCTAAATCATAACGAGTCGAGTGTACATTGATCCGCTCAATAAACACTCCTCGATCAATTTTAACGACAAAAAGACTTTTGGTATGAAAAACCTAAGTCTAAATTATAACGAGTCGAGTATACATTGATCCGCTCAATAAACACTCCTCGATCAATTTTAACGACGAAAAGACTTTTGGTAAGAAAACCTAAGTCTAAATCATAACGAATCGAGTATACATTGATCCGCTCAATAAACACTCCTCGATTAATTTGAAAGAATAAAAGTCTTTTGGTGCTAAAAACCTAGGTCTAAACTAAAGGAGTTAAGTAAACATTGATCCACTCAATAAACACTCCTCGATGGCAATCACTAGTAGAAATACAACAATAGGAAAATACAAAGATTAAGAATAAAGTTTTATTTATCATGTAGCTGAGTTACAAAAGCTTGATTACAAAGTCTATTTACGATTACATTGGTTTACATAAAACGATCCTACACTATAGATCGGCAATCTTCACGACAATGTCCACGGAAACATCAATCTCCTCCCTAGTACCTCGAGGATCGGGATTAACCACCTAAGAAGCATGCTGCTCAGGATGGTTGACTTCTTTGGTTCGATGGCCAGGCTCTGAAGATCAAATATTCTCCGAGACGAAATGAGCATTACCAGCCAGATAACTGGCAATACTCATTCACCCACAACAAGATACTGCCTTTACATTAAATATAAAACATTTTACTGTAGAGCAGCATCTCTTCGGGGCCGTCGTGAAACGGTAGACTTACCAGCACACCCCAGTTGTCTATCACTCCTGAGGTAACATCCAAGAGCGAGGGTGACTGGCAAGTAGGAACCCTCCATGTGCAGACAGAAACCACGGACCTCAAACCGGTGTATACGATGTTCGAGGCCTCATGGGACCCGTTAGTACAAGGTAAGGCTTCCATGGGACCCGTCAGTACAAGGCAAGTGAAATTTAAGCCATTGTAATATAAGTCACGATAATGTGACTTTTTGAATATTATGGGATCAGAAGGAAAAATGAAATCTAAGGAAATTAAGATCTCCATCTGTTCTGAGTAAAAGATAAGGAAACTACCTACTTATTTATAGGCGCTCGTGAAAATGATCCTACGGCTGATAGAAATTTGATCAAGGGACGAAAATGCGACCTTTTGACTCCCCGTAATAAATGCAAGTAAGTTGGAACGGCGCCTCACTGGTCGACTCATTGAATCGGAAATATAAACGAAATTAGATCGTTTCGATCAATGATCTAGAAAACAGATCTAAAAGAACTCCGGACTAAGAAAACTCACACGCTCACATATGCTATTCGCTCATGCAAATATGATGTTCGTATCTACGAGGACGTAACTGCCTCATATATCACATAAAATAATTATTAGCTAACCATGATCAGACCTCATTTGGAATCCAAGAAATCTGACATGGAAATCAGGAGAATAGCCGTCATTACTCAAGATCCCAAAATAGTCACTGCCTAATATTCCAAAGAATTGCTGAAGGGGGTCTGAACAAGATAGATCTGGATAATAATTCTACATTTTCCAATTCCTCCCATATCAAAGCAATAATATATTGATACACTGGTCGCTTTATTTGAGGAACAAGGAACGCACAAACACTACAGAGAAACATGAATCTTGAGAGATTATCTAGTGCAATTTTGCAGTTTCAGAAAAAAGAAGAGCAGAGCTCAACAAAAAGACATCTTTAAGTAAGATGTCTTTAACTAAAAGACAAATTTATGAGGGACTAGTCGAACAAGCGACGACAAAGCTGAGAATTTCTTTAAAAATATTCGATTTGATATCTACGTGGATGCTTCGCTATTAACACGACTTTTGGGAGACTATTAGGAACCTTGCTCGATTGATCATCGTTCTTATACTTCATTTTGAAAGGATTTAATTTGCAGTCCCAAACGTTGTAACATTAAGTTACTTAAACATCGTTCAAGCAATACTAAAGCTACATTTTCGAAGATTAGACGTCCTCCGAGAAGACCAACATGAGTTAAGTATACAAATCTATATTCCTTACTTCAAAGAAATTCTATTCATGCATAACAGCAAAATATGCATAACAAAATATATCTATGGATTAAAATAGATTAAGACATTAATCTAAATATTCATAGTTTTGAGCAAATCATTCTCCCAATACAAAAATTTTTTTAGCCCAAACAACTACACAGAAAAAGTTGGGCACTATAAAAAAAAAAAAAAAAAAAAGAGAAACAGTCCAAGGCCTGCCAGGTCGAACAGACCACTAAGAAGAGCCGTCAATGGGCCGACTAACAGAAACAGTCTTACGAGGAGTCAAGTTACCAGCAAACGCCATCAACTCCTCCTGACGCTTGAGATAGCCTGCATCATAACCTTCTTCATAGGCCTGTCGACGAGACTTCTCCGCCAAAACTGCAGCCTGAACTAAATCATTTTTCTATCTTTCAAGAACAACTTTATCAGCATCCAATTTTTGGAGATCATCTTTGGCAAGCTGCAGTTGCAACGTCAGCCCTGCGGCTTTAGCTTTTTCTGACTCTAACTGACGTTGATGAGCACCCTTACTATTCCACAGTTCGTCATTTTGCACACCCAGCTGGAGTGAAAAATATTTGGCCTAGAAAGGAGAAAGAGTAAGAAAAACCGCCACACAACAAGGCATTCAAGATAAAAGCGGGAAAAATAATCAAAATATGTTTACCTGCTCACATATCTTCACCAGCGATTGAACAAGGCGAATATTGGGGGTACCGTCTAGTTTCCTCAATTCGCCAGGCAAAATAGTGCTCATACCTATGTCCCAGGACAAAGCATCAGGTTCAACAGAGCCAGGCAGTTCGCTAGTCAAAGAGACACCGTCGGAACGTGGATTCTCCGACAAAAGAATATCCTTAACCTGCTCAAGGACACAACGATCATCTAATGGACGAGGGGATTCCATCTCGTTGGGACTAACTGAAGTCTCCTTGCCCGAAGCAGAAATAACGGTTTGACGACCAGACCTCGATCTGATCCGACCTCCAGAAGGTCCTCCAGATTCGAAAGAAGTAGTCATCACAGTAGTATCATGAAATAGATAGTCAGGACAATCTTGCAAAATAGATTGTGTTATGGAAGGATTGACAAAAGAGCCCTCACCAACTTGGCCTTCGCTGACGAGCGGGGCAGTAGAAGTAGAAAAAGAAAGGGAACTAACAAAATCCCCTCCCTGAAAAACATGCTCAAAGGAAGAAACAGGTATATCGAAAGTCTGCTCCATGTTGGATGAATCACCAAAAGCCATCCGACCAGGGGAAGGCCTACTCCCTACATCAGTAGAGAAAGAAAAATTTGGTTGTACAAAAGACGAACTAATTACGGAAAAAGGTGCGGAAGGAACAATAGGAGAGTCGATCATCGACCTAGAAATAGAAGTTGAACGAGGAGGATTTATCGAGGACCCCTTTGTTCGAGACCTTTTTGGTCTGGCATCCCTGGCGCCCTCTCGAGAAGGTCGCTTCGAAGTATTACCGAAAAGATTACTCATGGTCGGATTGTTGAAAAGAACAAATTAAATATCGAGGAATCTTATCGATCTTCTGATGAAAGAATATTCTGATTACAGCAAAAAGAATAACGGTAAAAAGCAAGTAAAGTATTTACTCTTTGTATTTATACTCGACGAAAAGACGCGATAGACCCAAAAGAAAGGGCGCGAAATACAGAGATTGCTTGGGAATAACCACTAGAATCTGAAACGATATACGCATAATGATTACGGCTAAGTTAATGACTTGTCTGAATTATTACAGAGAACACGAAAGGACGTGACTGACAGAATACCAAACGTTTTTTACAAAGGGATAAAGTGTAAAATTACACATAGTCCTATTATTAATAATTACAAAAACATTTATTGGATCAACGTATCATGCAGTCTGATCGTCCTTCGGAATCTTCTGTTCACTAACGACGTCTCCCTCTTTGGTTGGATCAACAACCTCTTCCTCTTCCTCTCGGTCGATAAAATTGTCGTCGAGCTCATCATTAACATCGGATGGAGGAATCGGCAATGGGTTTCCGAACTCTTTTACAAGATGGGCCAAAGGAAATTTTTGATATTCGACGTCTGGAAGCTCGAAAGGAGAGTATATTTCGCCATAGCGGTTTAACCTAATATGTGCCTTTCTAAAATATTCTTCTCGATGATCCTCAATCATCTCAAAAGCTACCAACTGATGAACCGCCTTCCTAAAAGTATTTTCTAAAAGCGGACCCACCATTTGGTGTACCAACGCCGTATGGACAGGGGAGTTAAGGAATTCCCGAATCACTCTTTCATCACGATTTCTGCCATAGCGATCCCTGAGTCCACTAAGAGGAGTATCCTCCTCGTGCTCATCTAATGAAGCTTGAAGACTCGATACTTGAGATTCTAACTCACTAATCCAAGCGGTACTCTGAAATTGGAACTCCTCCAACTTTTTGGCCATTAGATTAGCTTGTTCTTCTGCACGGGAAACTTCTAGAATCCTGTTTACAATCTCTTGGTCTTCAGTCCCCGTAGTCCTAGTCTCTATGGCCGGAACGGAAAAAGACGTTGATGGACCTACCCCTGAACCAGAAAACTTATGAAGTAAAGCCTTGTTTTTCTCTTCCAGGAACTCACACTGTTGTTTCCACAGAGCAGTTTCATAGGCATATGAGGCTAAACAAGTCTTAGTCTGAAAAAGTAAAGGGATAAAACAAGAAATAAGTTAGCGAACTAAAAGGATCTGTGAAGGAAAATATTCTATAAGGCAAATTTAAAAGGAGGTTACCTTTTCGGCATAAAGAGAAGCCCGTTGAAATTTCTCCAGAGGATCCTTGTGAAGAAGCTTATTCAGATCACGAGTAAAAACACCGGACAAAAGAACACGGGTCGCCTTATCGACCGCGTTCTCACTATCATCATGAACAAGTGAATCCTTCTCGGAGTAACCAGCGGCCCTCTTTCCTTCTAAATGATCCTCGATCATTTCAACCAAAGTAGGTTTTGGATGATTGTCTCCGAGTAAAGCAAGATCGTTACCAGAGCGATCATAGTAGCTCCTCTTTCTATCAACTGGATTACTAGCAGGATGAGGCATCGACCAGCTGCGACACCCACGAATACCCAAAGATGTTCTAAGCCGAAGAGGGGGATAACCGGATCCTGTCCCCTGACGAATAGGGGATTCTCGAGAAGAGTCTGGAGATTCCTCTCCATTATCCTCGGACTCATTACTCAACTCCAGCTTCCTCTTCCGTGACGCTCTCTGCTCGATAGGAACATTCTCTACGGATTTGGAAGATTTGGACAGCACCATTTTTCCCTTCGAAGAATGTCGGGAGTTTTCTATCATATGGGCTGAAGAAGAAACAAGATTAAAACTAGATTCTCAGTAAAAGAAGATATCATCACATCATTAAGCTGTACTAAAAATGCTTACCAAGTGATTCAGATGAAGAACTGATTGGAAAATTATTAGCGCTTAATCCCGCTTTACGAAGGAAAGTTTCCCCGATCAGAAGGGCACTCTGATATTTGTTGGCACGCATAACGGGGATTTCACCAATAAACTGAGCATCATCTGGAATGAGTTCACCGGTCGGTAAGCGACCTCCGGGAACCCAACTGAAACCATGATCCCATGAGAAGGGCATGGTCGAACCATCCGCCGAACGAATACTAGGTGGGGGACGAACAAAAAAGAAGTGAGATTTCCAAGAAGGATTGCTGGAAACTGGGGAATCAAAGATTGCACGACTAGGCCTCTGACTAGCAAAGAAATATCCACGATTTGAAGAACTAGAAATATTGAAACGGAACAATTGTGTAAAATTGCGAAACGAAGGTTTGAACCCTTTCGTGATCATTAAGACAGAAAAACAAACCACGAAGGCCACATAATTTGGAACTAATTGTGTCAAGGACACACTAAATACTTTTAAAATTTCAAGAAAAAGGGGAGACAACGGAAGACGCAGGCCACTATTAAAATGGGCCGTGTAAAAGGCTCGACATCCTTCCGGTGGAGATGTAACTCTATCAGAAGGAGAAGGGAGAATTATCTCAGAACCCTCCGGAAAATATTTGGCATAATTATTCACAACCTCTGGAAAAGTGTCCACAGTGTAAGCACAAGCTAGATCCTCAATTGGTTCAGAAATTTGAGGAGCAGTACCTTTGCCCTTTTTGGCTCGGGCAGCGACATCCATATCAGAAAGAATTTGAACGTTAAAGGTATCTTCAACCGGAACCACAAATTCAAAGGCTCCAGTTTGCTCGCTTGAAGGATTAGAATGTGACTCTTCCTCGTTGGCGGGAGCGACATTTTCTCTAGAAGAGGAAGAAGATTTTCTTAAAGAGGCCATGATTTTTGAATCTCGGAGGATATAGGTCGATAAAAAGAAAGCTTTATATGATAAACGACTCAACAAGAAAATGACTACAAACTATAAGGAAGTATAAAGGAAAAATGAGAAACTCAAAGGTCATCTATTTATACTGAGAGAGAAAAGACGTTTTGAACTCCTCGCGGCCTATCACATTCCCGCCAAATAAGAAAAAGAGGAACGACTCCCCAAAGGGACACGTAGCGGTTCACGATTGGAATACAAATACGACTATCTATGAGGCGTAGTACTCTTTTCCTTATTTAAGATTTTTTCCCACAGGGTTTTTTCTTAAATAAGGTTTTTAACGAGGCACAATTCATAGAAATCACAGTCGAAATTGACCTTCTACTTCTACGAGCTTCTACTACATATACGCTCGAAGAAGTGAGGGAGTACTGATGGGGGCTATTTTGCACCCTTTATAATATTCGAATCGACTACGAGATATCAGATCGGTTCGACCATATAAGCTCGTCCGGGATCTTCTATCGACCCGGTTAAAGACGACTCACCTCGGCGATCAGACAACAGTCCGGACACAAGAAGGACTAATGGGCCGAGTCCTATTAAGATTATATTTCCTTGCAACGCTAGGTTTAGTATGATATAAATACCTAGTTAATCATTGTATTACACACATTCAATTTTACGGAGCTTATGCTTATATAACTGCATAATCCCAGAGTATTCAATAAGAATCACTTATTCTCCATATTGGTACTGTCTTTTCGTGTTGATTGTCTGTATTGCTAACTGCTCCCTTCGTATAATTCTTCCTAGGGATTGATCCATCCTGAATAAAGTAACAGAGCCCTATAAAATAATATATTGAGACTCCCAAATATCAAATATTCACTGATACGATTAACCCTACGAAATTCGGTTAAATCATCGCATATGCTAATCGCTTAACAAAGAACGAAAGATCCCCGACATTACACCAAAGTATTTGCTCGACTAAAGGAATAAAGGATTTCATACTCCGACCTACGAGGTCGTAACTGCCTCATATGTCACATAAAATAATTATTACCTAACCATGTTTAGACCTCAGTTGGAATCCAAGAAATCTGACATGGAAATCAGGAGAATAGCCGTCATTGCTCGAGATTACAATAAAGTCACTACCTAACATTCCAAAGAATTGCTGAAGGAGGTCTGAACAAGCTAGATCTGGCTAATAATTCTACATTTTCCAATTCCTCCCATATCAAAGAAATGATATATCGATACACCGGTTGCTTTATTCGAGGAACAAGGAACTCACAATCACTACAGAGAAACATGGATCTTAAGAAGAGCAGAGCTCAACGGTAGAAAGGACAGCGTCCTTAAATAAGTTATCTTTGACTAAAAGACAAATTTACAAGGGACTGGTCGAACAGCGACGATAAAGCTGAGCATTTCTTTAACAAATATTCGATCAACTATCTACATGGATGCCTTACTATCCACATTTTTATATCTAACACGATTTCTGGAAGATCATAAGGGATCATGCTTGGTTGATCATAATTTCTTATACATCATTGGAAAAAGTTTGATTTGATGAAACAAAAATCATATCATTCTGTTATTTGAACACTGATCAAGCAAGACTAAGCTACATCTTCGAAGACTAGCTATTCTCCCAGAAGACCAATATAAGATAAGTATACTAATCTATAATGATTATTTCGAGAAGTTATACTTATTCACAAACAGGAAAATGTGTATAGCAAAAGATATCTATTGACTGGGAATTGATCAAGATGTGGACCTAGTCATAAAAGATTAACATTTTTCATTAATTTGTTGTCCGAGTACAAAAGTTCAGCCCAAAAAGCCACAACAGAAGATGGGGCACTACTAAAAAAAAAAAAAAAAAAAAAAAAAAAAAGAAGAAACTCAAAGTAACAGTCAGGTCGAAATCGGACCAGCGAGAAGGATTGCTATCACCTGGACGCCTAGCAAATGCACTCTTTAGAGGAGTTAAGTTACCTGCAAACGCCATCAACTCCTCCTGACGCTTTAGATAACCGGCATCATAACCTTCCTCATAGGCCTGCCGTCGAGACTCCTCTGCTAGGGCAGCAGCCTGAACCAATTCACTTTTTTCTCTCTCCCAGATAGATTTCTCTTCTTGTAATTTTTTCAGATCATCATTGGCAAGTTGCAACTGGAGAGCCTGCCCTGCTGGAGTGCAAAATATTTGGCCTAGAAAACAAAAAGAATGAGAAAAACCCCCACACAACAAGGCAATCGAAATAAAAGTGGGAAAAATAATCAAAGATGTGTCTACCTGCTCGCATAACTTCACCAGCGATTGGACAAGGCGAACATTGGAAGTACCCTCAAGCATCCTCAACTCACCTGGCAAAATAGTGCTCAGGCCTAGGTCCCAGGACAAAGCGTCAGGCTCAACAGAGCCAGGCAGTTCGCTAACAGAAGGGACACCGTCGGGGCGAGGAGTCGTCGACACCATAATATCCTTAACTTGCTCAAGGATGCAACGATCGTCTAACGGACGGGGGGATTCCCTCTCGTCGGGACTAACCGAGGTCTCCTTACCCGAAGCAGAAATAACGGTTTGACGACCGGACCTTGACCCAATCCGACCTCCAGAAGGCCCACCAGATTCAAAAGAAGTGGTCATCACTGTAGTATCATTAAACAAGTAATCAGGAAAATCTTGAGAAATAGGTTGTGTTAAGGAGGGATTTACAAAGGAGCCCTCATCAGCTCGGCCTCCGCTGACGACCGGGGCAGCGGAGGTAGAAAAAGGAAGGGTGTTTACAAAATCACCTCCATGAAAACCATACTCAAAAGAAGAAACACCTGAAGAAACAGGTATATCAAAAGTGTGCTCCACGTTGGACGAATCTCCAAAACCACCCGACCAGGGGAGGGCCTATTTCCTACTTCAGTAGAAGAAGAAAAATTTGGTTGTACAAAAGATGAACTAGTTACAGAAAAAGGTTCAGAAGAGATGACAGGAGTATCGATCACCGACCTAGTAATAGAAGATGAACGAGGAGGTTCTATCGAGGGCCCCTCTGTTCGAGACTTTTTCGGTCTAGTGTCCCTAGCGCTCCCACGGGAAGGACGCTTCGAAGTGTTACCAAAAAGATTACTCATGATCGGATTTTAAAAGGTAAAATTAAGATATTGAGAAAACTTATCGACCTGCCGACGAAAGAGTATTCTGTTAAAGAAATGAGTAAAGCGGTAAATAGCGAGTCAAAGTTTTTACCTTTTATATTTATACTGTAC
The DNA here is from genome assembly GCA_038501285.1 of Penstemon eatonii. Taxonomy (NCBI): domain Eukaryota; kingdom Viridiplantae; phylum Streptophyta; class Magnoliopsida; order Lamiales; family Plantaginaceae; genus Penstemon; species Penstemon eatonii. The sequence continues at coordinate 16,374,762 of CM076712.1, read as the reverse complement.
GAGAAGACGCGATAGTCCCAAAGAAAGGGCGCGAAATACAGAAACTAGCCTTGGAATAAACACTAGAATTTGAAACGACACACGCATAATGATTACGGCGATGTTAATGACTTATCCGAATTATTACAGAGAACACGAGAGGACTTGACTGTCAGAAAAACAAAACGCTTATTTTTACAATAGGGTGAAAATGTAATATTACAATTAAACCTACAATAGTTACAAAGGTTATTTCATAGAGCAAAATATTACACAGCTTGGTCGTTATCCGGAATTTTCTGTTCACTACCGACATCTCCTAACCCTGCTATGTCAATATCTTCTTCTTCCTCTCGATCGATAAAATTGTTATCGACCTCATCATTAATATCTGAAGAAGGAATTGGCAATGGTTTTCCGAACTCTTTAACGAGGTGAGCCAAAGGAAGGTTTTGATAAACGACGTCCGGAAGCTCGGAAGGAGGATATACTTCACCATAACGGTTCAGTCGAATGTGCGCCGCTTTAAAATATTCCTTTCGACGATAATCTATCATTTCTAAAGCGACCAACTGATGAATCGCCTTCTTGAATGTATTTTCTAAAAGCGGACCGACCATTTGATATACCAGTGCCGTATGAACAGGAGAGTTGAGGAATTCGCGAACCACTTTTTCATCGGGATTACGGCCGTAACGATCCCTGAGTCCACTAAGAGGGATATCACTCTCGTACTCCTCTAAAGAAGCCTGGAGACTTGATACTTGAGATTCCAACTCACTAATTCGAGCAGTACTCTGGACTTGGAACTCTTCTAACTTTTTAGCCAATTCATTGGCTTGATCTTGAGCACGAGAAGTCTCCAAAACCTTGTCTATAATCTCTTGATCGTCAGCCGCCATAGCCTGAGTCTCTATGACTGAAAGAGAAGGAGTCACTGAGGGACCGGCCTCTGAACCAGAAGTCCTGCCAAGCAATGTTTTATACTTCTCTTCAAGAAATTCACACTGTTGTTTCCAAAGAGCATTCTCATAAGCATATGATGCCAAACAAGTCTTATTCTGAAAGAACAAAGGGAGTAGAAAGAAATGGATTAGCAAATTAAAAAGATCCTTAAAGAAAATTACTTTATTAGCACGATAAAAAAAGATATCACCTTTTCAGCATAAAGAGAAGCTCGCTGAAATTTCTCCAAGGGATCCTTCCGAAGAAGCTTATTCATGTCACGAGTAAAAACACCGGACAAAAGAACAGGAGTGGCTTTATCCACTGTATTTTCGCTCTCATCATGAATCAAAGAATCATTCTCAGGATAGCCAGCGGCTCTCTTTCCCTCTAAATGGTCCTCGATCATTTCGACCAAAGTAGGCTTCGGATGATTATTGCCGAGTAAAGAAAGATCGTTACCAGAACGACCATAATAACTCTTCTTTCTCTCCACCGGGTTGTCGTTGGGATGAGGCATCGACCAGCTGCGACATCCACGTATACCCAAAGATGTCCTAAGCTGGAGAGGGGGATAACCAGATCCGGTTCCCTGACGAACAGGGGATTCTTGAGAAGAATCTGGAGATTCCTCTCTACTCTCCTCGGAGTCATGACCCAGCTCCAGTTTTCTCTTCCGAGACGCTCTCTGCTCGATAGGAACGTTCTCTACTGTTTTGGTGGATTTTGACAACACCATTTTTCCATTTGAAGAATGTCGTGAATTTTCGACCATTTGAACTAAAAAAGAAAACACGATCAAAGTCAGACCCTCTGCGAAGAAGGGATCATCACAACATCATGATTAAAATAAATGCTTACCTAGTGATTCAGATGACGAAGTGATTGGAAAAACATGATTGCTCAATCCAGCTTTGCGAAGAAAATCTTCTCCGATAAGAAGAGCGCTCTGATATTTGTTTGCACGCATAGCCTGGATTTCACCAATAAACTGAGGATCATCAGGAGTGAGTTCACCGGTCGGCAAGCGACCTCCATACACCCATTTGAAATCATGATCCCACGAAAAGGGCGTAGTCGAACCATCCGCCAAACGAAGATCAGATGGTGGACGAACGAAGAAAAAATGAGATTTCCAGGAAGGGTTGCTAGAAACTGGGGAGTTGAAGATTGCGCGACTAGGTTTCTGGCTAGCGAAGAAATATCCACGACTGGAGGAACTAGAAATGTTAAAACGAAGCAACTGTGTAAAATTACGAAAGGAAGGTTGGAATCCTTTCGCTATCATCAAAACAGAAAAGCAAACCACGAAGGCCACGGAATTGGGAACAAATTGAGTCAAGGACACGCTAAAAATTTTCAAATTGTCAAGAAAGAGTGCAGACAACGGAAGACGTAGACCACTGTTAAATTGCGCCGTGTAAAAGGTTCGACATCCTTCCGGCGGTGCGGTAACCCTATCAGAAGGAGAAGGGAGAACCATCTCGGAGCCCGCCGGGAAATATTTGGCATAATTGTTCACGACTTCGGAGAAAGTGTCCGTAGTATAAGCACAAGCAAGATCCTCAATCGGTTCAGAAATTTGAGGAGCTGTGCCTTTGCCCTTTTTAGCCCTGGCAGCAACGTCTGAATCAGATAAGATTTGTACCTTAAAAGTATCCACAGTAGGGACTGTAAATTAAGACACTTCAACCTGCTCGCTCGAAGGATTAAGAAGCTCCTCGATAGTAGGAGCGACTCGCTCACTTAAAGATGAGGAAGTTTGTCTCATAGAAGTCATTCTCGGAATTCTCGGAAGATATGAATCGATAAAAGAAATTTTGAAATGACAAACGACCAGTCAAGAAAATAACTGCGAAATCAAAGGAAGTGCAAAGTAAAAAATGACTAATATGACAGTCACTTATTTATAGGGAAAAGTGAAAAGACGTTTCGAACTTCTCACGGCTGATCGGATTCCCGCCAAACGGAAGAAGGTGAAACGCTTCCTCGAAGAGACACGTAGCAGTTCACAATTGGAACAAGAAAACGACTATCTATGAGGCGTAGCACTCTTTTCCTTACTTAGGATTTTTTCCCACAGGGTTTTTTCTTAAGTAAGGTTTTTAAAGAGGCACAATTCATAGAAATACAGTCGAAATTATCCTTCTACTTCCACGAGCTTCTATTACATACACGCTCGAAGAAGTGAGGGAGTACTGATGGGGGCTATTTCGCATCCCTTATAATCTCCGGATCGACCGAGGGTTATGGAATCGGTTCGACCAAGACAAACTCATTCGGAAGCATCTATCGACCTAGTAGGATATGACCTTCCTCAACGAGCAGGCTACTATCCGGACTCAAGAAGGACAAGTGGGCCGAGTCCTATTAGAATTATGTTTCCTTGTAATACTAGGTTTACTGTGATATAAATACCTAGTTAATCATTGTATTACACACATTCAAGATACGGAGCTTACGCCCAAAGTATTACATAATCTGAGATTATTCAATAGAAAAGTTTTCGCTATACAATAATATTCATGTTTGGTCCTTATTGCTAATTGTTCCATCTTATTGTTCTTCCTTGAGATTGATCCATCCTGAATAAAGTAACAGAGCCCTTTAAATAATATATATTGAGAATCCCCAATATCACACTTTTACTGATATAATTAACCCTACGAAATTCGGTTAAATCATTGGGTAATACTATAAGCACTTAGTTTACAGTATACACTACTTACACCAAAACAACAAATAGAAATGGTTGTAAGCTCACAATAGGAGATCACAAAGAAAACCTATCCTCTGAAGCTAGGTCACTCACTAAGATGGATCTACACTTCTCACAACACTTCTTTCACAGTTTTTCACTCAGAAAAATGTTTAAGCTTGAATCTTCAACTTGGTTCTGTCAACAAATGACTTCTCCAGGTGAGTGAGCTATTCATCAGACTTAGAGAGATTTCGCTTCGGAAATATGCTCGGAGTTGTGTTGTTCTCTTCTTCTTCAGTCTCACGAACTATTTATACTCCAGGTTTGAAAAATGTCCGTTGAAGAAAGACAGAATTGAAATTCTTCGGGTACTAGTCCTTAATTTCTGCAAACGGCTCTCTGCTCTGCATCAGTGCTGTCAACATTACTTTTTGTCAGACAACATTTAATGCACTAAGCTGATACGTGGTTTTCCTTCAATCATTTGTCATTAATACCCTCAGTCTTCAGCATTAATTACTCCAGGTGCATTTATTACCGTTGGATCGACTTCCTGATCATCTTCACTTGGCTGATGAGCATCACTAATCTGATGATGAACGGAGCTGATCCCAAACTTGAACAAATCTGATTTGAGTCGGCTGTTCCTCACTAATCTGATTTCTTCCTTAAGCAGCAGATCAGTAGTCTCTTGGACCAAATGAATTTTGACTTGACTGATATGTCTTTTAGCTTTGATCAAAATTCTTCTAAGGGATTTTTACTAAGCTTTCCTAACTTAGCTGATTAAGATGTTCTGGAAATCATCAAAACCTCCCTTTAACTTCTAAATTACTTGTCTTCTGATCTTCATCTTCATCCAACAGATGGCGAGGATGAAGAAGAAGAAGAAGAAGAAGAAGAAGAAGAAGAAGAAGAAGAAGAAGAAGAAGAATAAGAACACCATTGATAATTAACTAAGTCTATGTAATAGATTAATTTTGAGATAGTTTCCTTTTGCTCCTATAACTAGAATTTTTTTGCCAACTTTTGTACGTATCAAGTGACTTTGCCATTTAACAGTCGAAAAAGGTCCAATTATTGCCGTTCCTTCTATATTTATCTGCTCAAATTTTATATATATGCTTGGAGTTTGTATATGTTCGAATTTTCTCGGGAGTCGTGACTGTTCAATTCCAAATAAAATGTCGCGCTATCCCCGCTATAAATATAGGGGCCATTTCAAATCATTCTTCTATCAAATCAATTCACTGCGATCGGAGCTCATAGATTAGCACATAAAATTCGAACCAAGCTATTCCTCTAATTTGTAGTCATGGATAGAATTTTAGGTTCCTCGATCCTTCATCGCTCCTAGGCAGTGTCAAAAATAAGGGTCCCTCGAAGGACTCCAAACCGAGCAAAGAAAAGAAATCTTCAAAAGGCTCTCCCAAACCTTCAGCGCTCTCCCCCAAATCTTCTAAGGGTGGGGAAAGTAAGAAAGAGAAACATACTTCTCCAAAATCAAGCAGAACCATTTCCAACAAATTCATAATATCGAAGGAGGAACCCGAGCTTGAACTTGAAGGATCTTCTGTTAAACCATTAGATAACTCCAAGCGTGCTATACTTAGGCAGAAGGCGTCTGAGTCTTCGAACAAAAGACCTTTGCCTGAAGGGATCACTCCGACCGAGACCCTCCAAAAACATTTGAATGAGAATAAGCCGCTGACTGGTGCCTCAATGATCAATCCCGAGGGTGGAGGGCCGAGCAAGAAGGCAAAAATGATTGTTGCTGAGAAAGGCGTATCAGAGCCTAAAATTGCTTCGACACAAGGTGCTACAGAGAGCTCTAAGGTCGAAAGCCTTCCGTTCAGCCACCTGTTACATCAGTTCCAGAGGATGTTTCTTCTGTTCCGAGAGGTTCTATGGTCGAGGCCCGTGCTAAAGGGACGCTAAAAAATGTCGTTCTGAGCCTTCTGCAGGCTCAGATTTCAGTTTCTGACATAAGCCCCTCTAAGGGGAAAAATTCCTTGTAAATATTCAAGCTGGGATCGAACTTCCTTGCCGAGGTTCGAAAAATTGTAGTTACTGCTAGAATTGAAAAATTGTTGTTACCGCTAGTTCCCCTCCCCCTCCCCCCGTTTTTTTTTTATTTCACATATAACTGATTGCCTTCATTTGTATGTTTTCCTAATTAATAGGCTGAGAAAGAGTTTCTCGAGCTCAGATTGCTGGCCGAGCAGGAGGTCGAAGAATGAGCTGCTCTCACTCTTGAGTTGGAAAAGAAGAAAACTGAGCTGGAGAATGCCTTGGAGGCTACTAAGGTGCTTGAGGAGAAAATAGCTTTGGAGAAGGATAAAGCTGCCAAAGATAAGGGTGAAGAGATCCATCGGCGGCTAGGGAAGGAGCTCGAAGATCTCAAACAACTGTACGAGAAGGAGAAGAAGGACTCGGAGCGCTGTGAGAAGGAAGCTTACAGGCAGGGTTATGATGTCCGTAGCGATGAAGTTTGGAAGATTTTTTTCGATAATAAGCTTCTCTAGATTTATAGTTGTTTCCCGGCCTGTTGTAATTTGAAAATAATTGAAGTGTTCGATCGATATGCTTGTAATATTTTCGGATAATTTACTTTGTTGTTTCTTTGATGAACTCTTGTATTATGATCGGTTTTTGCATCATTTATTTCGTCTGTCTTTTATCGATGCTCAGATATATCCATTTATTGATCGTGTGTTTGTTCCAATAATGTGTGCACTTTTTCGATCGTAGATAGTAACCTTTACTTTGTGAACAACTCTGTTGAATGTTTCAATTCATACAATTCAATCAAACTGAACTTCTCAACCAACAATTTCTCGATCGTATAAACGCCAAATCGCAGATTCCGAATCCGCGTGAGATTTTAAATTGATAATTGCCTTGCGAACGAATTGATAATTGTATAATTTCCTCTGCCAAACAATCCTTAATCATCGGGAAACGGAACAATCGCTGAATCTCGTTCGTCCATCTTAACGAATCATAGCCGTTGGATCGAATCCAACTGTTACTATAAAAGGGGTCTTCCTTGACATTCCTAACTTTGTCCATTTGCCCATTTTTGTTCATCGTTTTTGCTCCGACAATGATGACCGAAAACCTTCCCCTTTCGACCCAACTTTTTTAGCTTGGACTTCGAACCTTCTTCGATAGAAATATGACCGATATCAACTCGCTTAGAATATCGACAGACAAATATATTCCCGATCTGGAAGGCCAATAAGCCAAATCCAGAAAACCAATAAGCTACCGATCCTTGCCTGGGGTCAGTCAGCCAAGGAAAATATCTTGGTATTGCTGACTACCCGGGATCCGAAGAACTGCTCGACCCCCAAAAGTGTTGGTGGAGTACGAGCACCAAGTTCTTCAAGGATGGTCGGTAGCATATGTCATTCCTCTGGCATGGGTCTCTGTTCGGGGGGACCTATTGCCACAATGCATTTAGGAAGACGTGCTACGGTCGGCGTCGGAGGACGAGGTCAGCAATAAAGTATTCATGCTGCACCTTGAATAAGACGTCTTTACCTAGAAAGAGATGCATTAGCCCGTTCACCTTCGGAAAACCACAAATAAAGACAAAAGTCGGCGGGTCCAAAGGAGATTCCACGCTCGGACATGGATTATCTCGACCGACTGGTGGGAGAAGAAGCCAAAAATTTCATGGATTGTAGAATGTAATAGGATTGGAATGTAGCGTATTAGCTTGTAAAAGGATCAAAATATATCTCTTGTATCCTTGTACTTTTTTGAAGTTTTGTACCCTTGTAATAAGATCGAGATTGTAAACACTTTTGTTTGACATAAAACTTATGAACTTCTTTCCTTCTGAATTGTGTTGTTTGATCAATAATAGCTGAATGAACTATTAACTTGAAAAACCCGATCGAACTTAAACAATTAATTGGATAATAACATTTGAACTGACCTTCCGAGCCAGCAACCAAAAGATAATTCGATGTTCGATCACTTAAAACTTTCTCTAAAATTTTTCCTGAATATGAACAACTAATCGATCGTGAGCAACTGATCGATCATAAGAATCTGAATGACTGTAATTGTACTAACTCCTTAATCTGAGCATTGTAGATCGGACGCAAATTGTCAGTAATAACACTTGAACCAATTTTCTGAGCTCGGGCCTCTGGTCGAACATAAACAACTGATCTAATATGATCTCCTTAATCTGAGCAATGTCGATCGGATGCAAATTGTCAGTAAAAACACTTGCATCAATTTTCTGAGCTCCGACCTCTGGTCGAACATGAACAACTGATCTAATATGATCGATCGATAATGATACTTGAACGAAATTTTCCGAGCAGAGGACGACTTGATATTTAAACTTCAAATTTTCCTTACTTCGAAATTTCCCTTATTTTATTTTCAGGTACTTCATAGTATCAAGGTACCTTTAACTCCGAATGAGCAGAGAACGACTTGATATTTAAACTTCAAACTTTTTCTTACATCGAAATTTCCCTTATATTATTTTCAGGTACTTCATATTATCGAGTTACCTTTAACTCCAAATAATTCGACTTTCCTTCTTTCTCTTCCTTTTTTTTGTTGTGAAGAGATCGGTTGTTAGAATGACCAATAATTCGATCGTCCTTTTGGAATTCCGAGCATTATTTGAGGAGATTTCTCTTTTCCCAACCAAACGGAACCCTATTTCTCAGGAAGCGAAACGGTCAGCGCATTTATCGCTGATATCATAACCGTTCGCGATTCATCATCTGATCCGTTGATTCTATTTCCCTTCCACTATAAATAGCTCCAAATTTACCATCACATTTTCACCTTCCACAAATGCCTAGTCCGAACTTTACCTCTCGAATAACGAATATTTCGATCAATATGTTCCATCCTACTTCCCAAATACAAGAGTTCGAAATTAGGACTCGGACCCTATTTTCCGACCTTATACCTTTTGATATACTTCATTCGCTTAGAATATCGACAGACAAGGAAACCTAGCGCTTAGAATACCGGCAGACAACCTGCTTTCTTGGATATTCTGTATCTGAGACAGGTTAGAATTTCGGTCTTCTGGCGCAGCTCCTGGTCGGATTGTGGGTCGACCTCGGTGGAAGCCCTTACAATCTCGAGCATCAGCTTCTTCAAGGATTTTCTTGGAGAATGGTGCCTCCGAGATTGCTTGGAGTAATTCCGCTGGAGTTGCTTCCCGCTGTCCTAGATCAGATTAGGGTGTGAACAATGATTGTGCATAACAATCATTGTTCACAGATGAAGATCTAAGATCGGTTAAAAGCCCTGGGCTCTTCTCTGCTCTGTGGCTTGATCGATCGGTCAAGGAGGTGTGTCATGAACCTGCCATGTGGCAAATGATTGACATGAAAAACATTGTGCAACCTCCAAATCATTTACCGTGACGCTGTGGATCGAAGTATCTTAGCTTTGTTCGTAGAACTTGTAGTAGGATAGGAGTGGATGTACTTTTCTTTTTGAGCTTGAATTCCATTATTGTAATCGAGTAATCGCTTGTAACTGTTCGGAGAATATATGAATGAAAATTTGTTTTTGCTTAACTGTTGTTGCATTTTCTTTTGTCTTCTTTGCTCGAACAATAATAAAACTAAACTTCGAAATAATCAATCGAATGAATAAATTGAAATTCCAAAGCCGATCCGAGCATCACTTGCTTTGAAATACAATATAACTTTGAATCATCGGCAATCAACTAATATTGAATTGACTCGAATATTCGTTAGTTAATGAATTGATCAACCAAAGTCCCATCAATCATGGAGTTTACTATTTTCAAAGAAGTTATCGACCAAGGAACATAATTTGAATTCAGATGCAAAGGATTGCTGAGTTTCTTCATAACTTATATTTTTAAGTTTGCATTTCTTAGGATTGGTAGACACCATGATCGGAAGATGATACTTAATCATGAGGTAAGTTTCACATGTTGATCCAAGATTTAATTTCGATATCCGGTTATCGATTTGCGGGGAGTTTCGAGCTTGGAATGGCAAAGTTATCAAGCACAATCCAAACGTGCCCCTATTCTTCGGGAACTGTAACTGCCGGCGCATTTCCCGCTTGATTTAACCGAATTTCGTAGGGTTAATTATATCAGTGAATTGTGATGTTGGGGATTCTCAATTAATTTGAATTATAGGGCTCTGTTACTTTATTCAGGATGGATCGATTTCAAGGAAGAACTATATGAAGGGAACAATTAGTAATCTAGACAATCTCAACAATAAAGACAGTATGAATGAGATAAATAAGTTATTCTTATTGAATAATCTGGGATTATGCAATTATGTAAGCATAAACTCCGTAAAATTGAATCTGTGTAATACAATGATTAACTAGGTATTTATATCACCATTAACCTAGTGTTACAAGGAAACCTAGTTCTAATAGGACTCGGCCCATTGGTCCTTCTTGAGTCCGGATTGTATCCTGCTCGATGAGGTGCATATCCTGCTTGGGTCGATAGAAGCTCCCGAATGGGTTTGTCTGGTCGAAACGATTCCATAACCCTCGGTCGATCCGGAGATTTATAAGGGATGCGAAATAGCCCCCATCAGTACTCCCTCACTTCTTCGAGCGTATATGTAGTAGAAGCTCGTAGAAGTAGAAAGTCAATTTCGACTGTAATTTCTATGAATTGTGCCTCGTTAAAAACCTTACTTAAGAAAAAACCCTGTGGGAAAAAATCTTAAGTAAGGAAAAGAGTACTACGCCTCATAGATAGTCGTTCTCTTGTTCCAATTGTGAACCGCTACGTGTCCCTTTGGGGAAGCGTTTCACTCTTTCCCATTTGGCGGGAATATGATCAGCCGTGAGAAGTTCGAACGTCTTTTCACTTTTTCCTATAAATAAATGACTGTTATATTAGTCATTCCTTTACTTTACGCCTCTTTTAATCTTGTAGTCATTTTCTTGATTGGTCGTTTGTCCTTTTCAAAATTCCTTCTATCGATTCGTTTAGTCCGAGAATCCAAAGAATGGCTTATGTGAGAAGATCTTCCTCGTCTTTAAGTGAGGGTGTCGTTCCCACTATCGAAGAAGTTCTACAGTCCAATCCTTTAGTCGAGCAGGTCGGGGTTTCTGAGTTCATCGTCCCTACTGAGGATACTTTTAAGGTGCAAATTTTATCTGACACCGACGTCGCTGCCAGAGCTAAGAAAGGTAAAGGTACAACTCCTCAAATTTCTAAACCGATTGAGGATCTTGCCTGCGCTTACACCGTGGATAATTTCTCTGATGTCGTGAGCAATTATACCAAATATTTTCCCGCCAGTTCTGAGATAATTCTCCGTTCTCCCACTGACAGGGTTACATCTCCGCCGGAGGGATGTCGAGCCTTTTACACAGCCCATATTAATAGTGGTCTGCGTCTTCCGTTGTCTGCCCTCTTTCTTGATATTTTGAAAATATTCAGTGTCTCCCTGACTCAATTAGTCCCAAATTCCGTGGCATTTGTAGTATGTTTCTCTGTTTTGATGATAGCGAAAGGATTCCAACCCTCCTTTCGTAATTTCACGCAATTGTTTCGTTTTAATATTTCTAGTTCTTCAAATCGTGGATATTTCTTTGCTAGTCAGAAACCTAGTCGCGCAATCTTCGATTCCCCGATTTCTTGCAACCCTTCCTGGAAATCACATTTTTTCTTTGTTCGTCCACCATCTGATCTTCGTTTGGCTGATGGTTCGACTACTCCCTTTTCATAGGATCATGACTCCAAATGGGTTTACGGAGGTCGCCATCCGACTGGTGAACTTATTCCCGACGATCCTCAGTTTATCGGAGAAATACAGGCTATACGTGCCAACAAATATCAGAGTGCTCTTCTTATAGGAGAAGTTTTTCTTCGCAAAGCGGGATTAAGTGCTCATGTTTTTCCAATTCCTTCGTCATCTGATTCGCTAGGTAAGTGTTTATTTCAGTTCAGTGTTAGGATGATCCTCTTTTTTTTTTTTTGCATAAAATCTGACTTTGGACATGCTTCTTTTTCAGTTCATATGGTGGAAAATTCCCGACATTCTTCAATAGGAAAAATGGTTTTGTCCAAATCTAGCAAGACAATAGAGAACGTTCCAATCGAGCAGAGAGCATCTCGGAAGAGAAAATTCGAGTTGAGTCATGAGTCTGAGGAGAATAGGGAGGAATCTACAGATTATTCTCAAGAACCCACTGCTCGTTTGGGAACTGGATCTGGTTATCCCCCTCTCCAGCTTAGGACTTCTTTGGGTATACGTGGATGTCGCAGCTGGTCGATGCCTCATCCCAATGACAACCCGGTGGATAGGAAAAGGAGTTACTATGGTCGTTCTGGTAACGATCTTTCTTTACTCGGCGATAATCATCCAAAACCTACTTTGGTTGAAATGATAGAGGATCATCTAGAGGGAAAAAGAGCTGCTGGCTATCCCGAGAATGATTATTTGGTTCATGATGAGAGCGAAAACACAGTGGATAAGGCCACTCGTGTTCTTTTGTCCGGCGTTTTTACTCGTGACATGAATAAGCTTCTTCGGAAGGATCCCTTGGAGAAATTTCAGCGAGCTTCTCTTTATGCTGAAAAGGTTATATCCTTTTGATTGCGCTAATAAAGTAATTTTCTTTGAGGATCATTTTAATTTGCTAATCCATTTCTTTCTACTCCCTTTGTTCTTTCAGACTAAGACTTTGGCATCATATGCTTATGAAACTGCACTTTGGAAACAACAGTGTGAATTCCTGGAAGAGAAGTATAAAACTTTGCTTGGCAGGACTTCTGGTTCAGAGGCCGGTCCCTCAATGACTTCTTCTATTCCGGTCGTAGAGACTCGGGCCACGGAGACTGATGACCAACAGATTATAGACAGAGTTCTGGAGACTTCTCGCACTCAAGAACAAGCCGATCAATTGACTAGAAAGTTAGAAGAGCTCCAATTTCAGAATACTGCTCGGATTAGTGAGTTAGAATCTCAAGTATCAAGTCTCCAAGCTTCATTAGAGGAGTATGAGAAGGATATTCCTCTCAGCGGACTCAGGGATCGTTATGGTTGTAATTCCGATGAAAAAGTGATTCGTGAATTCCTCAGTTCTCCCGTTCATACGGCGCTGGTAAATCAAATGGTCGGTCCGCTCTTAGAAAATACGTTCAAGAAGGAAATTCATCAGTTGGTTGCTTTAGGACTGATAGATGATCGTCGAAAGGAATATTTTAAAGCGGCACATATTCGGCTGAACCGTTATGGTGAAGTATATTCTCCTACCGATCTTCCGGATGTCGTTTATCAAAATTTTCCTTTGGCTCACCTTGTTAAAGAGTTTGGGAAACCGTTGCCAATTCCTCTTTCAGATATCAATGATGAGCTCGATAACACTTTCATCGATCCAGATGATGAAGAAGAAGATATTGACATAGCGGAGGAATGAGAAGTTGGTAGCGAACAGAAAATTCCAGATAGCGACCAAGCCGTATGATATATCGATCTTCCGAAATAACCTTTGTAATTATTTACTTATAGGTTTAATTGTAATATTACCTTTTCTTCCCTTTGTAAAATAAATGTTTTGTATTCTGACAGTCACGTCCTTTCGTGTTCTCTGTAATAATTCAGACAAGTCATTCATTTCGCCGTAATCATTATGCGTATGTCGTTTCAAATTCTATTGTTTATTCCAAGGCTATCTTCAGTATTTCGCGCCCTTTCTTTGGGTCCGTCGCGTCTTTTCGTATAGTATAAATAGAAAAGGTAAAAACTTGACTTGATTTTTACCGCTATACTCGTCTCTTCTAATAGAATACTCTTTCCTAAGCTAGTCGATAAGCCTTCTCGATATTTAATTTGTACTTTTCAACAATCCGATCATGAGTAATCTTTTTGGCAATACCTCGAAGCGACCTTCCCATGAGGGCGCTAGGGATACCAGATCGAAAAGGTCCCGAACAGAGGGGCCCTCGATAGAACCTCCTCGTTCGTCTTCAATAACTAGGTCGGTGATCGATACTCCTGTTATCACTTCTGAATCTTTTTCCAAAATTAGTTCGTCTTTTGTACAACCAAATTTTTCTTCTTCTACTGAAGTAGAAAGTAGGCCTTCCCCTGGTCGGGTGGCTTTCGGTGATTCGTCCAATGTGGAGCAGACCTTTGACATACCTGTCTCTTCAGGCGTTTCTTCCTTTGAGCACGTTTTTCAAGGGGGTGATTTTGTTAACACCCTTCCTTTTTCTACCTCTGCTACTCCGGTCGTTAGCGGAGGCCGAGCTGATGAGGGTTCCTTTGTAACTCCCTCCGCAACACAATCTATTTTTCAAGATTGTCCTGAATTCCTGTTTAATGATACTACCATGATGACCACTTCTTTCGAATCGGTGGGCCTTCAGGAGGTCGGATCGGGTCTAGGTCTGGTCGTCAAACCGTTATTTCTGCTTCGGGTAAGGAGACCTCAGTTAGCCCCAACGAGAGGGAATCCCCTCGTCTGTTAGATGATCGTTGTATCCTTGAGTAGGTTAAAGATATCTTGCGGTCAGTGACTCCCAGCCCTGACAATGTCCCTCTTCTTAGTGAACTGCCGGGCTCTGTTGAGCCCGACGCTTTGTCCTGGGATCTGGGCTTGAGCACTATTTTGCCCGGTGAGTTGAGGAAGATTGAGAGTACTTCCAATGTGTGCCTTGTACAGTCGCTTTCATTATTTTTCTCGCTTTCATTTTGATTGCCCTGTTACATAAGGACTGCTTTCTTTTTTCCAGGCTAAGTATTTTGCACTCCAGCTGGGTGTGCAAAATGACGATCTGTGGATGAGCAGAGATGCTTATCAACATCGTTTGGAATCAGAGTCGGCCAAGGTCCGAGGGCAGAGTCTACAACTGCAGCTTGCCAATGATGATCTGGAAAAGTTGCAAGAAGAAAAGTCTATTTGGGAGAAAGAGAAAAGTGACTTGGTTCAGGCTGCTGCCCTAGCAGAGGAGTCTCGACGGCGGTCCTTTGAGGAAGGTTATGATGCCGGTTATCTAAAGCGTCAAGAAGAGTTGATGGCGTTTGCTGGTAACTTGACTCCTCGGGGGACTGTTTCTGCTAGTCGGCCTGTTGACAACTCTTCTCAGTGATCTGTTCGACCTGGCAGGCCTTGGATTGTTTCTTTATTTAATTTTTTTTTTTTTGGTGCCCAGCTTTTTTTTGTAGCTGCTTGGGCTGAATTTTTTGTATTGGGAGAACGACTCAATTAAAACTATTATCTCTTGCAGGCAGATCTTTGCCTTGATCAATTTTATTCTGTAGATATATTTTGTTGTTCATATTTTGCTGTCATGCATAAATATAATTTCTTGAAATAATCAGTATAGACTACTATACTTATCTCATGTTGATTTTCTTGGAGGACGTCTAGTCTTTAGAAATGTAGCTTTAGTCTTGCTCGATCGATGTTTAAGTAACTGGATGATACAACATTTTATTCTGCAAATCAAATTCTTTAAAATGAAGTGTAAGAATAATGATCAACCAAATATGATCCCTTATGGTCTTCGAGAGGTCGTTTTAGACATAAAGATATGAATAGCGAGGCCTCCATGTAGATACTTGATTGAATATTTTTTTTAAAAATTCTCAGCTTTGTCGCCGTTGTTCGACCAGTCCCTTGTATGGATGGTACCATTGACCTGATCATGGTTTAATTCCTGTGCATGGCCATCCTCGGGTGACTTTCGACGGGAATTCCTCCTTTGATTATTATTTCGAGGGCTCCTGTTTCTTCCTCTTTTGCGGTTATCCCGTTCTAGATAGTCGTCTAGTTTTCCTTGTTCGATTAGTTTTTCTATTTCCCTCCTAAGGTGAAAACAATCTTCAGTGCGGTGCCCATGCGCCCTATGATATTTGCAGTACCACTCATAGTTTCGGGCGTCGGGTCTAGGCTGAGCGATTTTCTTTGCTTCCGGGATCCAATTATTCCTCTCCAGGACGGGCAGGATTTCTTCTATCGGAATAGTTAATCTTGAGTGTTCTACTTGATTAACCCTGCTCCTAGTTGCCGGTTCCGCGGTTCTAGGCCTTTGATAAACGTTAGGTCGTCTATCCTGATCATTCTTATTATATTCCAATCGCCGAAATACGTTGCCTTTTCTAAAGGTCCCCTCATAATCTATGGATCGTTGGGTAGGGATTCTATCTTGCCATTTGGGGCCTGAGCCCGAAACTTTATTCTTGTTCTTATCTTTAAAAGAATTCATCTCTTCCTGGGTCATATACTTAGATGCCAGGCTCATGATGTCCGCGAACGTTCTTGGTTGTTTTCGGCTGAGGGCGTTTCCGAACTGCCTATTCTTTGTGAGATCGAAGAGGATCGAGATTATGTAATCAATATTGGGGGAATCGATTTTGAGTAATTCAACATTAAATCTTGCCAACCAGTTCCTTAAGGATTCACCTTGTTGTTGATAGATGGTTCCTAAATAGCTCAACGGCAATTTTTGTCTTTTCTGACTGGCGAATTGCTGTGTTAGCTTGTTGCATAATTCTCGAAAACTGAATATGGAGTTGGCTGGTTGTTTGGCGAACCAGTACAAAGCTAATCCTTCTAGTGTGGTCACCATCAGCTTAGCGGTGAACTCCGCTGAGTGAGAATACAAGTTCATTATGTTGGTGAAACTAAAGATATAGTCATCTGGATCGGTGGTTCCGTCGTATCTGGGAAGTCTACCCGGAACCTGTCCGATCGACTGTGCCTCTTTTATTTCTCTGCAGAAGGGGGAGCACGCCGCTAGGCTCTCCTGAAGTTCTGTGGTTCTGGTCCACGGGTTTTGAACGGATCGTAAGCGTTGCTCGAGTCGTTCCTGTACCATTTTTTCGATTTCTGTTTCTGAGAACCGCATTGTTCTTGGTCGATTCGGGATTGCCTCGCCAGCGTCATCCTCTATAGGGATTATGGTGTGTTCCTTTGATTCGTTGCGTCGTGGTCTCCTTCGATCCGCTTTTCTTCGAATGTTATTATCGGAGGTGTTGGTCCCAAGTGGTCAGAAGAGGTTTAGAGGGGGGGGGTGAATAAACCTCTTTAAAATTTTCTTCAAATTTTAACTTTAAAACTTTACTTTAATTGAACAGACTAAGCTGATCAGATTAGTAAGTTACAATTCTGTTCGCGAACAAATCTTTGAACAGGTCTGTTGACCACTTGTCTGATAGTTACTTAGCTGATTTTGTTAAAATCAGTTTTAATACTTAGAGTACTTGCAGCGGATTTTCAAAGTGTTTTTCACAAGTAATCTTAGCAGTTTCAAAAACGTTTCCCCAGTTTTATAAACTCCTTCTTAATACTTTTTCAAACAGTTAACTTATCGTGTTTTTATGCAAACAGAAATTATGCAGATTTAAAAGCAATGTAAAAACACAAGTAATTTTTATAGTGGTTATATGGATTTGAATATCCTTTAGTCCACTCTTCCAAGTCACACAGATCTTGGGTTATACTATAATCACAAAGTTTACAGTATACTCTGCTTGCGTCGAACAACAAATGAAACGACCACAAGTTCGCAATAGGAAATCACACAGAAAACCTATTCTCTGAAGTTTGATCACTCACTAAGATGGATCACAACTCCGCACAACACTCTTGTTTACAAAATCACTCAGAAGATGTATTTTTCTTGATTCTTCAACTCTGCTTTCGTCAACAAATGACTCAGCTGATGAGTGAGCTGTTCTTGAGACTTAAAGAATTTTGCTTCGGAAATTTACTCTCAGAAAGTGTGTTGCTTGTTTCTTCTTCGTCTCTTTCAGCTATTTATACTTGAGGATTGAAAAGTGTTCGTAGAAGGAAGACAGGTTCAAATTCCTCGAGTACTGGTCCTTAAAATCCGCGAACGGCTCTTTTGCAGTCTGTCCGTACTGTAAACAGTACTATTCTGCAGGCAGCATTAAATGCAGCATTAAATACACTCGGCTGATGCGAAGCTTTTCTTCAATCATTTGTCTTAAATATCCTCGTACTTCAGCATTTATTACACCAAGGGGCATTTATTACCGTTGGGAACACTTTATGATCTTCTTCACTTGGCTGACGAAAGTACAAGTCTGATGGTGAACTCGGCTGATCTCAAACTTGAACAAATCTGATTTGAGTCGGCTGATCTTCACTAGTCTGATAACTTTACTTCAGCAGATCAGAAGTCTTGGACCTTGAAACTTTGACTCTTCTGATGTCTTCATTACTTAGTCAAAATTCCTTGATAAGTTTATCAGCTAAGTTACTCCATACTTAGCCAATATATGAAGTTTTGGAATGCATCAAAACCTCCCTTATCATACTTTCTTTAGTGTCTTCATCTTCATCCTTATCCAACAATTTCCCCCTTTTTGATGATGACAAAACTTCAGCTAAGTACCTGTTGAATACCTAAACTAAAGATTCTAATCCTCAAAATTTTCTGAGATAGAAAAAGTTTATTGGATTGAACTTGACTTTTCATTAATATTGAGAAAGAGTTACATAGTACAAGTTCATCAGATGAGATTTCTGAAGAAATAGATAAAGTAAACTGATTACAAGGAATTTGCAAGTTTTAACTATCAGCTTCTTCATCTGATCCTTCCAGCACTTTTTCATATTCATAAGATGATTCTTCATCATCTTCTTCATCATCAGCTTCTTCTTCCAAGATTGCTTTGGCAGCTTCCATCTTTTCCTTAAGTTCTTCTTCTTGAAGAGCTTTCAAAGCTTCCATGGCCTTCCTGGCAGATTCTGTATTCTTGTACTTGGTATCTTCTTTTTCAGTCTTTTCTTCTTCTTCTACCGTTCCAAGCTTTTCAGTCTTGTCAGCTGTTTCTTCAGTTTCCTTGGCTTCAGTTGTTGCAGCAGTAGTTTCCTCCTTAGTTGATTCTTCAGCAGCGGATTCCTTTGCCGGTTCTTCAGCAGCAAACTCCTTTGCTGGTTCTTCCCTTTTATCTTCCCCCTTTTTGTCATCATCAACTCTGATGACAGCAGAAGGTTCAACAGCAGGGTTGAGAGCAACTGTTGGAATCTTTACTCCAGCACATAAAGCCTTTAGATTCTGATTGACAACGTCATGACTAGCTGTTAGATGATGAATGTCAGTGCTGATGACATCAGTCTTATCATTGAAGTAGTCAATGTTGAGGTTGATAGTTGCAATTTCATTTTGAACTTCCTGTGAAGCCTTTGCCACTTCTTGCAACATCCCCAGATTGATTTCCTTCTCCTCATGACTGACTTTAATGAAGGTTGCAGTCAGATCAGCAATCATGTGCTCAGCTGATTTTAAAGCAGTGTGAAGATGATTTACATCACCCTTCACATCTTCTACATTCTGGTTCAGTTCTCTTAAGCTGTGCACTAACTGCAGTGAATTGTCTTGAGGAATTGGAATACTGTTGATCTCCTTCTTGATGATTTCTTCTGTTGATCCTTGAACAGTTTCCAGCTGAAGTCTGTTGGATTCTGCCAACTCTGCTTTCAGCTCCTCCTTAACCTTCAATAGTTGTTGCTTGTGCTTGTCTTCCAGGTCCTTAAGTTGGTTTTCCATCAGCATCTGGATTGCTTCCATCAGTGATGAGTGTTGATCAGCTGATGAAGTAGAAGCATCAGCATCAGCTTCCTTTTCCTCAGTCGCCTGTTGAATAGGGACTTCCTCCAAGTCTGTCATCTGATGGTCTTCAGAAGTCTTAGCTGGCAGCTCAATAGCTAAGGACTTATCAGCAGATTTGTGCTCATCAGTGACATCATCGTAGAACAAATTAGTAATGGTTCCATCATCATTGAAGCATGTAGTCTGTCTAATCTGTCTTACAATAATCCAAGGGTTGACAAAAGCATTGTTTCCCTTAGGAACTTCACAGTACGGTTGTACTTCCTTGCCAAAAATGATTTGTTGAATACTAGGCAACAGTGGCAAGTCACTTGAACATCCTTGCTGATACTTTGACTTCTTTGCCCATCTCTTCAAGGCAGTCATAACAGCAAACTTGATTGCCCTTTCTTCAGCGTCTTCAGACTTCTTTTTCTTGTCAGGCAAGGTGCTTTTGATTTTCTTGGCCTCCTCCAATGCAAAGCCTTTTGCATAACTATGCATGACATCTCTTACATAGCTGGGATCAAGGGCCTTTTGGATGGAGTTTGTTTTCAGCCAAGTTAGAACCCATTGTTCTTCATCAGCTAACTCCTTCATGCTTTGAAGTTCTGTTATTGACTTGTTCAGCCTGTTGTCTCTCCAACTGATATACCTTGGCTTTTCTTGGTTGAACAGAGTCCTCAACATAAGTTTCTGATCATAGTATGCCAGAGACTTCTCAAATTTCTTGAAAAGCTCCTTGTCAGCATATACTATCTCAAAAGCTTTTCTGACTTCAAACTTATCTTTTGACTTGAGTTTGGGGGCAGGCAGTAATATCTTCTTCTTGTCTTCTTCATCATTCTTGCCTTCTCCAATCTTGATGCCACCTCCATGGACAGGTCCATAGGCATCAACTTTACTCAATTCCAATACCACAGCCATTTCAGCATCCTCAGCAGCTTTCCTCTCTGCTTCAGACATGCGTCTTCTGGCTTCATCCTTTGCTTCTTGAGCTTTGCTTAGCTCAATTGCTTTCTTCTCCTCCAACTCATCCTGTTTTCTTTGTTCAGCCTCCTCCCTTGCCTTCTTGTCAGCTTTGGAAACTTTCTTTTTCCTTAGCACTATTTTTCTCTTGCCTTTATCAGCAGGGGCTGGTCCAGCAGATGATATGGGAGCAGCAGCAATAGGATAGATGATTTGGATATCTGGATCTTCTTGAGGTTGAGTAACCTCAGCTGTTGATGTGATTTGACTTGGCTGTTGCTCATCAGCTTTGTTGGCAGCAGCAGTCTCATCTGTTACAGCAGGCCTTTCAGCAGCTTCAGGGTCTTCCCTTGCTACATTCTCCAAGTCCGTTGGTTCTTCTATAAATGTCATCTGTTTTCTGGCAGATTTCTTGGTTCTCCCTTCACGGTAAATGGTTGTAGCAGTATCTCTCTGTTGACTTCTTGTTCGTTTAGAGATACCTTCAGCAGGCCTCTCTGCTGATGGAGTTCTTGATGGTGATGCAGGGGATCCAGTCCGTACATCCGCAATTATGTTTTCCACAATCTTAGTGGCTTCAGCAGCAGAAGTCACTTTCTCCATCTGCTTAGGAATCTTTTCCTTAGGCTTGTCAGCAGCCTTCTTCTTTTTGGTCTCAGCAGCTAAGTCAGCAGTCTTGACCAGTTTTCTCTGCCTTTTGGCAGGAACCTCCTTTGGTTCCTCAACATCAGCTTCCTCAGGCTCACCAGCCTTCCTCTTTTGAACAGGCAAGTACTTGGATACTGCCTTAGATTTATGGATCTCTTTTCCATTCTTCATATCACAACCCAGCTTTGACAGCAGATAGCTGAGAGTGATTCTGTGGTTGGTGGTGGGGCCTTTTCCTTTCTTATCATCAAGAAAGTCAGCTAATATGTACCAGACTATGATTGACCAGTTGATCTCCAGTCCATAGTATATGGCAGCCATGATGCTGAACCTCTTCATGGTAACAGCATCCAGTGAGAATGTGCAGTTCTCAATCAGCTTGGACACCATATCAGCCATCCGCTGATATTCATCCTTCAGTTGCTTCTTCCTTATATTTCCAGACAACGTTTCTCCCTCTTTGGCGCAGATCGCCCAGAACTGTTGGTGTTTGTCCTCTGTCAGCATAGTGACGTCATGTCGTCCACTGTTAGGAAGCCCAAACGTCTCGTGAAGAACAGCAGGAGTGATAGTGATAGATTTGCCTCCCACAGTAGCCTTAATCGCTAGTGAGTTATAGTCAGCTTTCGCAGTGTTGTAGTACTCCATCACTTGGTCAGTCCAGATAATTCCTTCGTGGTATTCCATGAAGTTTACCAGCGAAGCAGCTTTGAACTTTTCGAGCAGTTCTTTCATCAGATCCGTACTGGATTGGTAGTAGGAATCATAGACGAGAAACATACCTTCAACGGCCATTGTTGATCTGTTTAAGGTTAGAAAAACAAAGAGAAGTATGCAGAGAATTGCAGATATTTTTCTCACAAGTACTTTTGAATGCTTAGAGTGCGTAAAGAGCGACTCGACTGATCAGATGGGGATTTATAGAGTTGGGGTATGTTGGTTTTCGTGATATCCGCCAACCGTTAGATCCGTTTTTCTGTCAGTGCTGATCGTGCGGCGTCAGTTACGACTTTTCGAATTCAAAAGATATTTAATGAAGAGCGGGAATATATACCGCCCAACAGTTATTTGTAAAAGCGTGTTTTGAATATACGTTTTTAAACAGTTCCGCTTTTATTAAAGTAATCAGATGAGTAACATAAATACTTATCTGATGGACTACTGTCCTGATGACATAGTTGTTATCAGAGAATGCCAATAGCTGATAACCTTCCTCAGCTGTTTGTCAATCCAGCTAGATAAAATAACTTCAATCTTCGATAGTTGAGTCTTCTGATGAAAACATAACTTCAACTAACTGTCATTAACAAATTTCATCTTTAATTCAGAAGTACCGCTAGTCTTACACGTTCCCCCTGAGTTTAAGAATTCATAAGTTAACTAGTCTGTTGAGAGTTAATCCTTGAAGATAATAACGAATTACTAAGCTGTTGAACTCCAGTCTTCTGATGAGTTCCCCCTCAGCTTAGGCTTCCAAATTAAGTAGTCCTAACTCAGCTCTTAGAGTTGAGAACCTTGCTTCACTTAGAGGTTTGGTGAAGATATCAGCAATCTGATTATCAGTATGAACATACTCAATCAAAACATTGCCTTTTTCCACATGATCTCTAATGAAATGATGTTTGATCTCAATATGCTTAGTCCTTGAATGACTTGTAGTGTTCTGAGTAAGTGAAATTGCACTTGTATTGTCACAGTAGATTGGAATTCCACTGATCTTGATGTTGTAGTCTTCTAGTTGATGCTTCAACCAAAGTATCTGTGCACAGCAAGCTCCAGCAGCTATATATTCAGCTTCAGCGGTAGATATAGAAACTGAGGTTTGCTTCTTACTCATCCATGAGATCAGACGACTGCCTAAGAACTGACAGGCACCTGTTGTGCTCTTTCTGTCAATCTTGCAGCCAGCAAGGTCTGAATCTGAATAACCAATAAGTTCAAATCCAGATTCTCTAGGATACCATAATCCCAATTCTTGAGTGCCTTTAACATACTTCAATATCCTCTTGGCAGCTAAGAGATGAGATTCTTTGGGGTTTGATTGAAATCTTGCACAGACTCCAACTGAGTACATTATGTCAGGTCTGCTTGCTGTTAGATACAACAATGAACCAATAATGCCTCTGTATTTGGTAATGTCTACTGATTTGCCATTTTCATCTTTATCCAAACGAAGATTTGTAGACATAGGAATGGTAGCTGTTGAGCTAGTTTCCATACCAAATTTCTTGAACAGATCTCTTGTGTATTTTGCTTGGCTGATGAATATTCCATCAGGCAACTGTCTAACTTGCAATCCAAGAAAATAATTAAGTTCACCCATCATGCTCATTTCAAACTTATTCTGCATCAGCTTGGAGAACTTATCACACATCTGTTGGTTAGTTGAACCAAAAATAATATCGTCCACATATATTTGCACAAGTAATATATGATTTTCCCATTCAATTGTGAACAAGATTTTATCTACCTTACCTTTTCGAAATCCTTTAATTAAAAGAAAATCAGATAGGGTATCATACCATGTTCTTGGAGCCTGTTTCAGTCCATAGAGAGCTTTCTTCAGACGATATACTTTGTCCTCTTCTTGATAGACTTCAAATCCAGGAGGTTGTTCAACATACACTTCTTCTTGCAATTCTCCATTGAGAAAAGCGGACTTCACATCCATCTGATAGACAGTGAAGTTCTTGTAAGCAGCATAGGCTAGAAACAGTCTGATTGCTTCAAGTCTTGCTACTGGTGCAAAAGTTTCATCAAAGTCAATTCCTTCTTCTTGACAATAACCTTTGGCCACTAGTCTTGCTTTGTTTCTGGTGACAACACCATCTTCATTCATCTTATTTCTGAAAACCCACTTAGTGCCAATTACTCTTTGATGACTTGGTCTAGGAACTAAGTACCAGACTTCATTCCTTTCAAATTGATTCAACTCTTCTTGCATAGCTTCTATCCAGAAGGAATCATTGAGAGCTTCTTCAATTTGTTTGGGCTCTATTTGAGATAGAAATGTGACAAACATGGCATCTTGTGCAGCAGCTCTTCTTGTTTTCACTCTATCTAAAGGATCACCAATAACTAGTTCAGGAGGGTGATTCTTGAGCCATCTGAGATCAGGTTGTAGATCAGGATGTTGTCCTCTGTCTTGATCTTGCAACACTACTGTTGGAGTTCCAGTAGTAGTCTGTTGAACAGTCTCTGGTCTGTCAGCTGTTGGCAACTCGTCTGTTAGACAATCAGCACTGTGATTTTGAACAGCTGATTTAACCGTTTTTCGTCGGGTTAATTTAATATCAGTGAATTTGTGATATCGGGGGTTTGGATATTGAATTATTCAGTATATTGGGTTCTGTTACTTTATTCTGGATGGATCGTTTACAAAGAAAAGCAATAATCAAAGGCAAGAAGTAAAACCATTAACGAAATTAAGAACGCAATGATATGGAGGTAAAGTTCTGCAACAATAATGGATATTATTGAGTTCTATTGTTATCAATGTATTCTTGTGTAATCTCAGAATTAAGAGAATTCGTAGTTGTCTTATACAATGAATAACTAGGTATTTATATTACGCTAAACCTAGTATTACAAGGAATCATAGTCCTAGTTGGACTCGGCCCAACCTATCCTTCTTGGGTCCGGAGTGTAATCTTTACTCGGAGCGAGCGGCATCAGGCTGGGTCAGTAAGAAGATCTCGATCCGTTAGAGTTGGTCGAATCGATCTTGTAATCTTTGTTCGATCAGACTAGTATGTAGGGTGCGAAATAGCCCCCATCAGTACTCCCTCACTTCTTCGAGCGTATAGATAATAGGAGCTCGTAGAAGTAGATAAAACTTGTCGACTGTTTCTTTTCTATGAACGGAGCCTCGTTAAAAACCTTACTTAAGAAAAAACCCAGTGGGAAAAAATCTTAAGTAAGGAAAAGAGTGCTACGTATCATAGATAGTCGTTTCTTCTGTCTAATTATGGATCGCCACGCGTCCATTCAGGAGGCTTTTTGTATCCTTCCGTTTTGGCGGGAATTTGAGTAGCTGCGATGAGTTCGAAACGTCTTTTCTCATTTCCTTATAAATAGGTGACTTTCGAGTTTGCCATTTCTCTTTTATATTTGCTTTTAGATCGCAGTCATTTTCTAGTTTGGTCGTTCGTCGTATAAAATTTTCCTTTCATCGACCTTCTTCTTCCGAGAACTAAAATATAGATGGCTTCCGTAAGAAGGTCTTCTTCTTCTCCTAGAGAGATCATCGCCCCCGATAACGAGGAGGAGTTACATTCTAATCCTCTGGGTGAACAAACTACGGTCTCTGACCTTGTTATCCCTGTAGAAGATACTTACAAGGTACGAATCCTTTCCGATGCGGACGTAGCCGCCCGAGCCAAAAAGGGCAAAGGTACTGTTCCTCAGATTTCTGAACCAATTGAGGATCTAGCTTGCGCATATACAGAGGAAACATTCCCCGAAGTCGTGAATAGCTATACCAAATATTTTCCGGAGGGTTCTGAGATAATTCTCCCTTCACCTACTGATAGGGTTACTACCCCGCCGGAGGGATGTCGAGCCTTTTATACGGCTCATTTTAATAGCGGACTGCGTCTTCCTTTGTCTCCCCTTTTCCTGGAAGTTCTGAAAACTTTCAGCGTGTGCTTGACACAACTGGTTCCAAATTCTGTTGCTTTCGTGGTTTGTTTTTCCGTTCTGATGATTGCAAAGGGGTTTAAACCTTCTTTCCGCAATTTTACGCAACTTTTCCGTTTTAATATTTCTAGTTCTTCAAATCGTGGATATTTCTTTGCTAGTCAGCGACCTAGCCGAGCAATTTTTGATGCTCCGGTTTCTAGTAATCCTTCATGGAAATCTCATTTCTTCTTTGTTCGTCCTCCGTCTAATCTCCGTTCGGTGGATGGTTCGACCATACCTTTTTCATGGGATCATGGCTCTAGTTGGATTCCTGGAGGTCGCTCATCAACTGGCGAACTTGTTCCCGACGATGTACGATTTATAACTGAGATTCCCGAGATGCGTACAAACAAATATCAAAGTGCTCTTCTGATTGGGGAAGCTTTTCTTCGTAAGGCGGGGTTAAGTGTCCATAATTTCCCCATCAGTTCATCACCTGAACCTCTTGGTTAGCATTTTATTTGACCTTTAGTATTGTCGCTATACTTTTTATACGGAGAAATTAACTTTATTTTGTTTCTTTTTCAGCTCATATGGTAGAAAACTCCCGACACTCTTCGAAGGGAAAAATGGTGCTGTCGAAATCTTCCAAGTCAGTGGAGAATAATCCTATCGAGCAGAGGGCGTCTCGAAAGAGGAAATTGGAATTGGGTCACGAATCCGAGGAGAATAGAGAGGAATCTCCGGATTCTCCACGTGAGTCCCCTATTTGTCAGGGCATGGGATCCGGTTATCCTCCGCTTCATCTTAGAACATCTTTGGGTATTCGAGGATGTCGTAGCTGGTCGATGCCTCATCCCACTAATAATCCAGTTGATAGAAAGAGGAGTTACTATGGACGTTCTGGTGACGACCTTTCTTTACTCGGGGATAAACATCCAAATCCTACTCTGGTCGAAATGATCGAGGATCATTTAGAGGGAAGGAGGGCCGCTGGTTATTCCGAGAAGGATTCTCTTATTCATGATAATAACGAGAATGCGGTCGATAAGGCGACCCGTATTCTTTTATCTGGCGTTCATACTCGCGATCTTAATAAGCTTCTTCATAAGGATCCTTTGGAGAAATTCCAGCGAGCTTCTCTTTACGCTGAAAAGGTGAGATCCTTTTCTTTCTTATTATTCAGATGAAGTGATATTTTAAGATTTTCTTAATTCGCTAATTCGTTTCTTTCTGACCCCTTCGTTATTTCAGGTTAACACCTGTCTGACATCATACGCCTATGAAAATTCTCTTTGGAAACAACAGTGCGAATTCCTTGAAGAGAAATATAAAGTTTTACTTCACAAATCTTCCGGTTCAGAAGTTGGTCCCTCGACATCTTCCTCTGTTCCTGTCGTAGAGACTCGTGCTGCCGGGACCGAAGATCAAGAAATGCTAGATAGAGTGATAGAGGTTTCTCGCGCTCAGGAACTAACCAATCAAATGGCAAGAAAATTAGAAGAATTGCAGTTGCAGAGCACGACTCGGATTAGTGAGCTTGAATCTCAAGTGTCAAGCCTTGAAGCTTCTTTAGAGGAGTATGAAAATGACGTCCCACTTAGGCAAAGGGATCGATATGTTAGGAAATCTGATGAACAAGTCGTTCGTGAATTCCTCGACTCTCCTGTTCATACGGCGTTGGTGTACCGGATGGTCGGCCCTCTTCTTGAGAATACTTTTAAAAAATCGATTCATCAACTGGTCGCTTTGGAGATGATCGACGATCGTCGGAAGGAGTATTTTAAGGCAGCTCATATCCGGTTGAACCGTTATGGCGAGCTTTATTCTTCTTCTGAGGTTCCAGATGTCGAATATCAAGGTTTTCCTCTGGCTCATCTTGTCGAGGAATTTGGAAATCCATTGCCGATTCCTCCTTCTGATGTTAACGATGAGCTCGATAATACTTTCATCGATCCAGTAGATGAAGAGGAAGAAGAAGACGATACAGGCATGACTGAGGACGTCGATAGTGAGCAGAAGATTCCGGAAAGCGACCAGGCTTCTTGAAATAGTGATTTATCTTTAAAATAATCTTTGTAATTATCCGCTTGTAGGTTTAATTGCAGCTTAGCTTTCCCTACTTTGTACACTAAACGTTTCTTATTCTGACAGTCGTGTCCTTTCACATTCGCTGTAATGATTCAGACAAATCATTTAATTTGCCGTAATCATTATGTATGTGTCTTTTCAAATTCTAGCGTTTGCTCCAAGGTCAGTTTTCCTGTTTCGCGCCCTTTCTTCGGGTCAGTCGCGTCTTTTCGTGTAGTATAAATACGAGAGGTAAAATTTGACTTGTCTTTTTTACTGCTATACTCTTCTCTTAACATAATACTCTTTCTTGAGCTAGTCGATAAACTTCCTCAATATTAATTTATATTTTTCCGTAATCCGATCATGAGTAACCTTTTCGGTAATACTTCGAAGCGACCTTCTCGTGAGGGCGCTAGGGATAATAGATCGAAGAAATTTCGAAGAGAAGGGCCTTCGATGGAGCCTCCTCGTTCGTCCTCAGTTAGTAGTTCGATGATCGATACTCCTATTACCACGTTCCAACCTTTGTCAGAAGTTAGTTCGTCGCTCCTCCAACCAAACTTTTCTTCTACCCCCGCGGGAGGTAATAGATCTTCCCCAGGTCGATTAGCTTTCGGAGACCCATCCAACATGGAACAGGTTTACGACATACCTGTTTCTTCAGGTTTTTCTTCTTACGAGTATGGATCTCATGGAGGGGATTTTGTTAGTTCCCTTCCTTTTTCTACTTCTACTGCCCTGCTAGTTAGTGAAGGGCAAGTCGGTGATGGTTTTTCTGTCAATCCTTCCATAACGCAGTCTATTTCGCAATATGGTCCTGAATATCTGTTTCATGATACCACTGTAACGACTGCTTCTTTTGAGTCTGGGGGACCTTCTGGGGGTCGATCTGGGTCGAGGTCTGGTCGTCGGACCATTATATCTGCTTCCGGCAAAGAGACCTCTGTTAGTCCCGACGAGAGGGACTCCCCTCGTCCGTTAGATGATCGATGCGTGCTTATGCAGGTTAATGACATTCTTTTGTCGGAGACTCCACGTTCCGACGGTGTCCCTTTGACAAGCGAACTGCCTGGTTCTGTTGAACCTGATGCTTTGTCTTGGGACTTAGGCATGAGTACTATTTTGCCCGGTGAATTGAGGAAGCTCGAAGGTACTTCCAATGTTCGCCTTGTTCAATCTCTGGTGAAGATATGTGAACAGGTAAACATATTTCGAACATTTTTCCTGTTCTTTGTTTTGAATTCTTTGTTGTACGGCGGTTTTTCTTACTCTTTTCTGTTTTTAGGGCAAGTATTTTGCACTCCAGCTGGGTGTGCAAAATGATGAACTGTGGAATAGTCGGAGAGCTCTTCAAGTTCAGCTGGAGTCGGAGAAAGCTAAAACCAGGGGTTTGGAGCTGCAGCTGCAACTTGCTAAAGATGATCTCCAAAAGTTAGAGGCTGACAAAGTTATTCTTGAGAAAGAGAAAGGCGACCTAGTTCAGGCTGCCGCGTCGGCAGAGGGATCTCGTCAACAGGCATATGATGATGGTTATGATGCCGGTTATCTTAAGCGCCAGGAGGAGTTGATGGCATTTGCTGGTAACCTAACTCCTCGGAGGCCTGTTTCTGCTGGTCGCCCCTCTGGCGATTCTTCTCAATGATTTTTATTCGATCTGGCAGACCTTGGACTGTCTCTTTTTTTTTTTTTTTTTTTTTTTTTTTTGTCGCCCAACATTTGTGCATTCGTTTGGGCTGAAATTTTGTAATGGGAGAAGTACTAAAATGGAAATATTATGATCTCTTCTGTAGGCAGATTCTTGCCTTGATTCTAATGATATATCTTTTTCATATATGTAATTGCTACGCACAAATATACCATCATGTAGTAATTGACAAAGATTAGTTTTACTTATCTGAATTTTTATTTCTGCGGAGAGATTTGAGTATGGAGAAAGTAAGCTTGATCTTGCTTTGGTCGCTTGTAAGATAACTGAACGGTATAATATTTGCTTCGCATATTTAATCTTTGTTGATCGATCCAGCCGATCGTCGTTGTGTAAACCCTTAGCTGTCTGGTCGATGCTCGATTCATGCCTTATAAATTTGTCCTTATATGACATATATCTTATATAAGGAGGTTATTGTTCCTCCCGTTGAATTTCAGTTCTTCTTTTCCTCAGAGAGAACTTTTCCTTTAGGTGCTTTTCACCTATCCATGTCTTCCATTATTAGCTTTTCAACTATACATATCCCTAACCAGTATATCATACTCTTGATATGGGAGGAATTGGAAAATGTAACAGTCCTGGCCAGATCTGACCCGTTCAGACCTCCTTCAGCAATTCTTTGGAAAATTAGGCAGTGACGGCCTTATAGTTTCGAATAGGGAGGGCTATTCTCCTGATTTCGATGTCAGATTTCTTGGATTCTAAATGGAATTCTTGTATGGCCAACTTAGTAGTCCCCCTATGATGTATGAGGCAGTTACGATCCCCATATGGTGGAGGCTCTGGTCGTTTTTAAGCATTTATCCTCTTTCAACGGTCTAATTTTGCATGCCTTCGTCGAGGAGTTCTTAATATTTTCTATTAGGCGACCCTCATATATGATCGTGCAGGTCGTTTTGGTCTTTGAACTTCTTTAAGTTTTCTTGGATTATTTGTCGATCGCTTCGATCTGTAGATTTGTTTGTCATCGATCTGTTGAGTCGATCAGACGGGGCGCCGTTCCAACTTACTTGCATTTATTTCGGGAAGTCAAAGGGTCGCGTTTTCGTCCCTTGATTAAACTCCTATTATCCGTAGGATCATTCTCACGGGCGCCTATAAATAAGTAGACAGTTTCCTTATTTTCCATTCATAACAATGAAGATCTCTGTTTCTTTAGATTTCATTTTGCCTTCGGACCCCATAATGTTCAAGAAGTCACATTATCGTGATTTGTTCGTTCGCAGTAAAGAAATTGTCCCCAGTCTTGTATTGACGGGTCCCATGTCAGCCCTTCCTTGTATCGACGGATCCCATGAGATCTCTGCCTTAGTCTTCATCACATTAGAGGTCCGTGGTTTCCATCTGCACAAGGAGGGTTCGTACTTTGCCGGCCATCCTCGTCCTTGGAGGTTACTTCCGGATTGATAGACCACCGGGGTGGCCGGTAAAGTTACCGTTTCACGGCGGTCCTGAAGAGATGCTGCTTCAGAGTAAAATGTTTTATAGATAATGTAAAAGCAGTATCTTTTGTGGGTGAATTGAGTACTGCTGGTTATCTGGCTGGTAATGCTCATTTCACCTGGAGGAACATACCGATCTTCAGAGCCTGGCCATCGAACCAAAGAAGTCGACCATCCTGAGCAGCATGCTTCTTAGGTGGTTTATTATGATCGATGAGGTACTAGGGAGGAGATTGGTGTTTCCGTGGACATTGTCGTGAAGATAGTCGATCCCATAGGATCAATTTAACTGGATCATTGTGACGATCTATAGGTAGCAAGCAGATTTTTGTAACGTAGGATATTTGTATGTAATTGATTTGATGAATAAAATGTTATTTTATTCCTTGCATCTTCTTTGTCGTTTGATAATTTTATTTACGAGGAGTAATTTCCGAGCAGATGAATACATACTTGATTTATCTTTCAAAACTTTAGGAGTATCAGCGGATCTTTTTTAGATCGTTAGGAGTAGATCGAGGAGTTTTTATTGAGCTTATCAATGTGTACTCAATCTTGCTATAATTTAGACTTAGGATTTCATAACAAAATCCTTCTTTGTCGTTGTAATTAATCGAGGAGTTTTTATTGAGCGGATCAATGTTTACTCAACTCGTTTTGTTTAGACTTAGGTTTTTAACCCAAAAATCTCTTTGATCGTTGAACATATACCGAGGAGTTTTTATCGAGCGGATCGATGTTTACTTAACTCGTCTTTGTTTAGACTTAGGTTTTTAGTACCTGAAAGTCTTTTTGATCGTTGAATATATATGTCGAGGAGTTTTTATCGAGCGGATCGATGTTTACTCAACCCTCTTTGTTTAGACTTAGGTTTTTAGTACCTGAAAGTCTTTTTGATCGTTGAATATATATGTCGAGGAGTTTTTATCGAGCGGATCGATGTTTTACTCAACTCCTTTT
The DNA here is from genome assembly GCA_038501285.1 of Penstemon eatonii. NCBI lineage: Eukaryota > Viridiplantae > Streptophyta > Magnoliopsida > Lamiales > Plantaginaceae > Penstemon > Penstemon eatonii. Next base: position 16,343,143 of record CM076712.1, on the reverse strand, counting down.
GTTTAAACTTAGGTTTTCTATACCTGAAGTCTTCCTGATCGCTGTAGATATGTCGAGGAGTTTTTATCGAGCGGGTCGATGTTTACTCAACTTGTTTTATTTAGACTTAGGTTTTTAGTACCTGAAAGTCTTTTTGATCGTTGAATATATTCGTCGAGGAGTTTTTATCGAGCGGATCGATGTTTACTCAACTCGTTTTGTTTTAGACTTAGGTTTTTCGTACCAAAAGTCTTTTTCTCGTTGTAAATAGTTCGAGGAGTGTATATCGAGCGGATCGATGTTTACTCTACTCGTTTTATTCAGACTTAGGTTTTTAATACCTGAAGTCTTTTAATCATCATAGATATATCGAGGAGTTTTTATCGAGCGGATCGATGTTTACTCAACTCGTTTTGTTCAGACTTAGGTTTTTAATACCTGAAGTCTTTTAATCATCATAGATATATCGAGGAGTTTTTATCGAGCGGATCGATGTTTACTCAACTCGTCTTGTTCAGACTTAGGTTTTTAATACCTGAAGTCTTTTAATCATCATAGATATATCGAGGAGTTTTTATCGAGCGGATCGATGTTTACTCAACTCGTTTTGTTCAGACTTAGGTTTTTAATACCTGTAAGTCTTTATGTTTGTTGTGTTCGATCGAGGAGTTTTTATTGAGCGGATCAATGTTTACTCGACTCGTTTTTGTCGTCGGAATGAGGAGTGTTTATTGAGCGGATCAATGTATACTCGACTCATTTATAATTTAGACTTAGGTTTATCACCAAAAAGTCTTTTTTACTGTTGAATATATATATGTCGAGGAGTTTTTATCGAGCGGATCGATGTTTACTCAACTCGTTTTTGTCGTCGGAATGAGGAGTGTTTATTGAGCGGATCAATGTATACTCGACTCATTTATAATTTAGACTTAGGTTTATCACCAAAAAGTCTTTTTTACTGTTGAATATATATATGTCGAGGAGTTTTTATCGAGCGGATCGATGTTTACTCAACTCGTTTTTGTCGTCGGAATGAGGAGTGTTTATTGAGCGGATCAATGTATACTCGACTCATTTATAACTTAGACTTAGGTTTATCACCAAAAAGTCTTTTTTACTGTTGAATATATATATGTCGAGGAGTTTTTATCGAGCGGATCGATGTTTACTCAACTCGTTTTTGTCGTCGGAATGAGGAGTGTTTATTGAGCGGATCAATGTATACTCGACTCATTTATAATTTAGACTTAGGTTTATCACCAAAAAGCCTTTTTTGCTGTTGATATAAATCGAGGAGTGTTTATTGAGCGGATCAATGTATACTCGACTCGTTTCGTTCTAATATTTATCAATATGCTAGTGTAATTCCACAGAGCGTTAATCGAAATAATCGATGTATAGAAAATGCTAAAATTTTTACTAATTGAACTCTAGGCTAAGGCCTTTGTTACAAGGATTAAAACTTGATAAAGTAAAATAAAACGATGCAGTATAATCTGCTAAAATTTATTTACCATAGTATTTCCTAAGGTTGACTGCGTTCCAGGTTCTTGGTAAGGCTGTCCCATCCATGTGTGCAATCTTGTATGAACCTTTCTTTCCTACGCCAATGACGATGTAAGGTCCATCCCAATTTTGTTGTAACTTTCCCACATGCTTGGATACTTCTACCTTTTTCAAAACCAAGTCCCCTTCTTTGAAGGTTCGGACGCGTACCTTTTGATTGTATGCTTTCTCCATATTTGCCTTAGTGGCTTGTAGGCGTACAGCAGCTTTATCTCTTAAGGCTTCTGTTAAATCAACGTCATTTTCCCTCGCCTTTTCATTTTCTTCTTTATTGAACATCTCTATTCTTGGAGTTGGAATTAAAGTTTCCACAGGGATAACAGCTTCCGACCCATATACCAAGCTGAAAGGGGTTTCTCCAGTTGAGTTTCTTACCGTGGTTCGATTAGTTTCTCAACTTCTCTCTTAAGGTGAAAACAATTCTCCGTTCGATGTCCGTGTGCCCTATGGTACTTACAGTATTGATCGTAGTTTCGAGATCCTGGTCTTGGCTGTGCGATTTTTCTCGCCTCGGGAATCCAGTTATTTCTTTCTAGAATTTCCAATATTTCTTCCATTGGAATATTTAACCTCGGGTGTTCTACATGATTCACCCTGCTTCTGGTTGGTTGCTCAGGGTTTCTTGGTCTTTGGTAGAAATTGGGTTGCCTATCTTGGTCGGCTTTGTTGTATTCCAGTTGCTGGAAGACATTACCTCTCCTGAAGGATCGCTCGAAATCCAAAGATTTTTGGATAGGAAACCTGTCATGCCGTTTTGAGCTTGAGGTAGTGGCTTTGTTTTTGTTTTTATCCTTAAAGGAATTCATCTCTTCTTGAGTCATATATTTAGATGCTAGGCTCATGATGTCGGCGAACGTTCTTGGTTGCTTTCGACTGAGGGCATTTCCGAACTGCCTGTTTTTAGTGAGATCGAAGAGGATAGATATTATGTAATCGATATTTGGGGAATCGATTTTAAGCAATTCTACGTTGAATCTGGCCAACCAATCCCTTAGAGATTCTCCTTCTTGTTGATATATAGTTCCAAGGTAGCTCATTGGAAGTTTTTGTCTCTTCTGGCTGGCGAACTGCTGTGTCAATTTGTTACAGAGTTCCCTAAAGCTGAATATGGAGTTGGCAGGTTGTTTCGCGAACCAGTCCAACGCGAGTCCTTCGAATGTGGTTACCATTAATTTGGCAGTGAATTCAGCAGAGTGGGCATATAAATTCATTATATTCGTAAAGCTAAAAATATAATCATCCGGGTCAGTGGTTCCATCATAGCGAGGTAGTCTGCCCGGGACTTGTCCGATCGATTGTGCCTCTTTTATTTCCCTGCAGAAGGGAGAACAGGCCGCAAGGCTTTCCTGGAGTTCCGTGGTTCGGGCCCACGGATTTTGAATAGACCGTAAGCGTTGTTCAAGTCGGTCCTGCACCATCCTTTCAATTTCTCTTTCCGTCAGTCGAGCCGTTCGCGGTCGATCAGGGATTGTATCATCTATATCATCCTCAATAGGGATAATTGTTCGTTCCCTGGATCTACTGCGCCTCGCCGGGGTTTTTCTGTGAGCTCGTTTCCTTCGAGGATTGTTGTCGGAGGGTTTCGAATTGTCCTGTTGTGGACTGTGTAGCGAGCGGTGCTCGCTTGGTGGGCTATCAGCTTGTTGAGATACATGATTGTTTTGTCCGGGCGTTCTCCGAGCAGGAATTGTCCTGGCAGCCCTAGGGTTTTGCGGAATTTGATCAAGCACAAGTAATTCTTCCGGGGAGAGTGATTTAAAGAGCATCGCTATTTGTCGTAATTTCTCCTGAGCACCCGGGAGAGGAGCAGGGATCTCGGGGACTTCCGGCTCTTCCTGTATCGTGCCGGGAGGACCTCCTAGGGGTTCATGATCTCGGGGATGGGTATTCTGTAAATTCTCGTCGGTATTGGGAACGTTATTATTGTCGTTCTCCCGTGGATCTTCAGATGTGTCATGACCGGTGGTTGTGTTACTTCTTGCTCCGACACGGGCGCTTTTCCTTGGGCGAGCCATATGTCGATCGAATAATTAACCTTGCCCCACGGTGGGCGCCAACTGATTTAACCGTTTTTCGTCGGGTTAATTTAATATCAGTGAATTTGTGATATCGGGGGTTTGGATATTGAATTATTCAGTATATTGGGTTCTGTTACTTTATTCTGGATGGATCGTTTACAAAGAAAAGCAATAATCAAAGGCAAGAAGTAAAACCATTAACGAAATTAAGAACGCAATGATATGGAGGTAAAGTTCTGCAACAATAATGGATATTATTGAGTTCTATTGTTATCAATGTATTCTTGTGTAATCTCAGAATTAAGAGAATTCGTAGTTGTCTTATACAATGAATAACTAGGTATTTATATTACGCTAAACCTAGTATTACAAGGAATCATAGTCCTAGTTGGACTCGGCCCAACCTATCCTTCTTGGGTCCGGAGTGTAATCTTTACTCGGAGCGAGCGGCATCAGGCTGGGTCAGTAAGAAGATCTCGATCCGTTAGAGTTGGTCGAATCGATCTTGTAATCTTTGTTCGATCAGACTAGTATGTAGGGTGCGAAATAGCCCCCATCAACAGCACATGAGTTAGCAGCTGAACTTAGATTAGGTAGTATGATGGGAACATATTCTTCATTTCTTCCAACGTCTAACTTCTGTAAATCAGTAGACAGATCTTGATTAGCACTTTGATTCTTTTCAGAAGATTGACTTGGCTCATCAAATACTACATGGATAGATTCTTCTATTAGTAATGTTCTTTTATTGAAAACTCTATAAGCCTTACTAACAGATGAGTATCCTACAAAAACAGCTTCATCAGCCTTTTCTGCAAATGCAGCAAGGTGATTTTTACCATTATTCAATACAAAACATTTACAACCAAAAATCTTAAAGTAATGAATGTTTGGTTTTCTGTTGTTCCAAACTTCATATGGAGTCTTGTTCTGATTTTTGTTGATCATGCATCTGTTTTGGGTAAAGCATGCTGTATTTGTTGCTTCTGCCCAAAATCTTTGTGGCAGCTTAGCTTCAGCTATCATGGTTCTGACAGCTTCCTTTAGTGTTCTGTTTCTCCTTTCAGCAACACCATTCTGTTGAGGGGTTCTTGCAGCTGAATACTCATGATGTATTCCTTTGATGTTACAATACTCTTCAACAGTAGAGTTTGTAAACTCTGTCCCTCTATCTGATCTGATCTTTAATATTTTGATACTCTTCTCATTCTGGATCAGTTCCATCAGATTGGTAAGATGTTCCTTGGTTTCACTTTTCTTCTTCATGAAAATCACCCAAGTATATCTTGAATAGTCATCCACAACAGCTAGGCAGTATTTCTTTCCACCATTGCTGACTGGATCAATGGGTCCAAATAAGTCCATATGCAACAGCTCCAATATTCTTCCAGAAGATTGGTGCTTCTTTTCTTTAAAAGATGACTTGATTTGTTTACCCTTCTGACATGCATCACAGAGCTTGTCTTTGCTCATGACTGCTTTTGGAATCCCTTCTACCAAATCATTCTTGATTAATCTGTTTATGGTCTTGAAGTTTAAATGATTCATTCTCTTGTGCCATAGCCAACTGACTTCACTTGGTGCAGATGCCACCAAACAAACACTTGAATTCTTGTCAACAGAATTCCAGTCAACTATATATATATTTCCTTGTCGTCTTCCAGATAAAATTAGCTTCTTTGTACCAATCTGTTCAACGTAGCACTTATCTGTTGAGAAGATGACTGAATATCCTTTGTCACAAAATTGACTTATGCTTAGCAGATTATACTTTAGGCCTTTAACATAGGAGACGTCAGATATCTCTATGTTTCCCTTGATTAATCTTCCTTTAGCTTTAATCTTGCCTTCTTTGCTGTTTCCAAAAGTAACTTTTGGACCATCCACAGCAACTGCATCAGTCAACTCATGTATGTTTCCACACATGTGCCTTGAACATCCACTGTCCAAGTACCAAATCTTCTCTACTTTACTCCTACTCCTAATCCTAACCTACAAAACAAAAGTAAAATTGTTTTAGGTACCCTTATTGAGAGGGTCCTGAAGGATTAGTTCCACCTTTGACAACCCAAGATGTTGAAGTCTTAGGCTTCTTAGGCTTCTGAGTTTTAGGAGCATGAACAGCTTCATTTTTATCATAGTTATCAGATAAGTCATGTTGATGATCAGTATGATATGAATAATGTTCATAAGCAGGGTAAGGTGCATGATATGCAGGATATGCATGCATTGGATGAGCAGGGTAAGGTGCATAGTAACTAGGAAATTGAGGTGCATGATACATAGGATGATATGCAGCAGGTTGCACATAATATGACTCATTTCCATACCAAGCATTTTGATTTTTCTTGTTTTTATGCTTCTTTGGTTTACTAGTTGCTTGCTCATTTGATTTTGACTTAGTTTTACCATTATTCTGATTGACTTTAGCTTTATCAGCAGACTTCTTAGGGCTCTGCTGTTTGGTCTTACTAGTCTGATTTCCTACACTAGGCTCTTTGCTCTTTTTAGCCTTAGGAGATTTCTTCTCCTTTACCACTTTCTCAGATGAGGTAGGTTTAGAAGTTTGAACATACAGAATGACCTTACTATTGTCAGCTGAAATAAATTTTTCAGTATGATTCAATTCTAGTTTATCCTTTTCTAAAGGTGTCTCCTGTTTACTAGATGTATGCATGGATGCAACAGTTGACTTATCATGAGACTCAATGATTTTCTCAAGTTCCATGATTTTTCCTTTATGGACCTCACATTCAGCTTTCAGAGATTCATGCTCTTGCTCAAGCTGTTTATATTCAGCTGATTCTTTTGGCTTTTCAGCTAGAAGTTTCAGTGAATTATTTTGCTCTTTTAGCAAGTTCATCTCTTCCTTAAGCTTAACAAATTCTCCAGCAATAGTAGTATTATTCAACATCATTTGCTCTAGAGAATTAAACAATTCATTTTCTTGAGGAGTTACCTCATCCTCAGAGTCATCAGAGTCCTTTGCCATCAGGCACAGGAGAGCAGGTTTTTCTTCATCAGACGATTCTTCATCAGACGTGTCTGAATCTGAATCAGATGAGTAGACAGCAGTCAGCTTTTCTGCTTCAGCCATCATTGCTTTTCCTCTCTGATGCTTTCTTTCTTTTCTCACTTTCTTCTCTTCCTCAGTGTACTTCTCTGCTTTTGGATATGGGCAGTCTTTAATGAAGTGTCCCAATTTCCTGCAGTTGTAACACATTAGTTTTGATTTATAATCATCTTTTTCTTGAGAGGAAAAGTTAGGTTTAGAAGAAGAAGCATTGTTGTATTTGTTCTTCATCTTTCTCTTGTAGAACTTCTGGAAGTTATTCATCAACAGTGCAACATCTCCAGCAGTGTACTCCTTCTTGTTGAGTAGAGTGGCTTCATCAGATGAGTCCACTTCAGCATTTCTTTGAGCTGGTCTTCTTTGGTTTTCAGCAGCAACCAGTGCAGCTGTGGGTCCTGAAGTTGAGGTTTCTTCAATTCCCATTCTTGGCAGTTTATACTCATAAGCCTTGAGTACGGAGAACAGCTCTGTAAGAGAAATCTTGCCCAGATCTCTTGATTCTTCCATTGCTGTCACCTTCATGTTGAACTTGGAAGGTAGAGCCTTCAGTACTCTGAGAGTGATCTCTTTGTCAGTGAAAGTCTTTCCCAGCTTCAAAACTTCATTCAGAGTTCTGGTGAATCTGGTGTCCATCTGATCAATGGTTTCTCCAGACTTCATCTTGAAGTTGTCCAGCTTCTCCAAGGCAACACTGAGCTGATGCTCTTTAATAGCATCATTGCCTTCGCTCATATCTCTGACTTTGTCCCACATCTCCTTTGCAGTTTTGCAATGTTTGACCTTGTCAAACCGATCATTATCCAGGGCTTTAGTCATGATGAATCTCCCAACTTTATCTAGATTGTAAAGCTTGATTTCCTCTGGAGTCATCTCGTGAAGGTCTTTCTCCACAACCGTATCTACTTCATTGATTTTTATGGTCTTTGTGAATCTGAATGGACCTTTAATGATACATGTGTACATGTTGTCATTGTAGGCTGCTAGAAAGATTTCCATTCTAATCTTCCAGTCCTCAAAAGACATACCAGCAATGTGGGGAACATGGCTGATACAATCCATTTTTCAAAAAGTTTTGATTTTTCAAAAAGATGCTCTTTTGAAAAGTTTTGAAAACCTTTGAAAAACACTTGGATCAAGCTCGTTGATCAGGCAGCTGATTCTAATGAACCACCCTGCTCTGATACCACTTGTTGGTCCCAAGTGGTCAGAAGAGGTTTAGAGGGGGGGGTGAATAAACCTCTTTAAAATTTTCTTCAAATTTTAACTTTAAAACTTTACTTTAATTGAACAGACTAAGCTGATCAGATTAGTAAGTTACAATTTTGTTCGCGAACAAATCTTTGAACAGGTCTGTTGACCACTTGTCTGATAGTTACTTAGCTGATTTTGTTAAAATCAGTTTTAATACATAGAGTACTTGCAGTGGATTTTCAAAGTGTTTTTCACAAGTAATCTTAGCAGTTTGAAAAACGTTTCCCCAGTTTTATAAACTCCTTCTTAATACTTTTTCAAACAGTTAACTTATCGTGTTTTTATGCAAACAGAAATTATGCAGATTTAAAAGCAATGTAAAAACACAAGTAATTTTTATAGTGGTTATATGGATTTGAATATCCTTTAGTCCACTCTTCGAAGTCACAAAGATCTTGGGTTATACTATAATCACAAAGTTTACAGTATACTCTGCTTGCGTCGAACAACAAATGAAACGACCACAAGTTCGCAATAGGAAATCACACAGAAAACCTATTCTCTGAAGTTTGATCACTCACTAAGATGGATCACAACTCCGCACAACACTCTTGTTTACAAAATCACTCAGAAGATGTATTTTTCTTGATTCTTCAACTCTGCTTTCGTCAACAAATGACTCAGCTGATGAGTGAGCTGTTCTTGAGACTTAAAGAATTTTGCTTCGGAAATTTACTCTCAGAAAGTGTGTTGCTTGTTTCTTCTTCGTCTCTTTCAGCTATTTATACTTGAGGATTGAAAAGTGTCCGTTGCTTGGTCCTTAATGCTTGTTGCTTGGTCCTTAAAATCTGCGAACGGCTCTTTTGCAGTCTGTCCGTACTGTAAACAGTACTATTCTGCAGGCAGCATTAAATGCAGCATTAAATGCACTCGGCTGATGCGAAGCTTTTCTTCAATCATTTGTCTTAAATATCCTCGTACTTCAGCATTTATTACACCAAGGGGCATTTATTACCGTTGGGAACACTTTATGATCTTCTTCACTTGGCTGACGAAAGTACAAGTCTGATGGTGAACTCGGCTGATCTCAAACTTGAACAAATCTGATTTGAGTCGGCTGATCTTCACTAGTCTGATAACTTTACTTCAGCAGATCAGAAGTCTTGGACCTTGAAACTTTGACTCTTCTGATGTCTTCATTACTTAGTCAAAATTCCTTGATAAGTTTATCAGCTAAGTTACTCCATACTTAGCCAATATATGAAGTTTTGGAATGCATCAAAACCTCCCTTATCATACTTTCTTTAGTGTCTTCATCTTCATCCTTATCCAACAGGAGGGTTTTGAATTCCCCTGCTGCGGACTGTGTAGCGAGCGTCGCTCGTTCGCCGGGCTGTCAGCTTGTTGAGAGATTTGATCGTTCTACCTCGGCGTTCTTTGAGTGGGAATTACCCTAGTAGTTCTGACGTTTCGAGGAATTTGTTCGAGTACGAGTAATTCCTCGGGGGAGAGTGATTTAAGGAGCATAGCGATCTGTCGAAATTTCTCCTGAGCATCTGACAGGGGAACTGGGATTGTTGGAGCCACATGTTCTTCCGGTATTGCGCCAGTAGGGGTCCCTTGTGGTTCCTCCTGGTTCTGATTATGCTCATTCTGTTGGTGGTCGTCGTCGGATACACGGGCGTTATTATCGGTATTGCCTGGTAGATCCTCAGACGCGTCACGTTGGTTGGTCGTGTTACTTCTTGCTCCGTTACGAGCGCTCTTCCTTGGGCGAGCCATATGTCGATCGAATAATTAACCTAGCCCCTCGGTGGGCGCCAACTGATTTAACCGAATTTCGTAGGGTTAATTATATCAGTGAATTGTGATGTTGGGGATTCTCAATTAATTTGAATTGTAGGTCTCTGTTACTTTATTCAGGATGGATCGATTTCAAGAAAGAACTATATGAAGGGAACAATTAGTAATCTAGACAATCTCAACAATAAAGACAGTATGAACGTGATAAATAAGTTATTCTTATTGAATAATCTGGGATTATGCAATTATGTAAGCATAAACTCCGTAAAATTGAATCTGTGTAATACAATGATTAACTAGGTATTTATATCACCATTAACCTAGTGTTACAAGGAAACCTAGTTCTAATAGGATTCGGCCCATTGGTCCTTCTTGAGTCCGGATTGTATCCTGCTCGATGAGGTGCATATCCTGCTTGGGTCGATAGAAGCTCCCGAATGGGTTTGTCTGGTCGAAACGATTCCATAACCCTCGGTCGATCCGGAGATTTATAAGGGATGCGAAATAGCCCCCATCACCGCTCATATCCTAACCGTTCGATTGTATAATCTAAGCCGTTGATCCTATGTTGTGCTTGCTATAAATACCCCTAAAATTACCCTCTCATTCTTTACCTTCTCTGTAAATGTTTTGTCCGAACGTTGTTCGCTCAGACGCAGTTTCTTCGTTCAAGATGAGGGATTTTCTTTCTCCCAAGACGATGTTGGAGATTAGGGAACGTAGCTGTTTTCTCGATCGTGCCAATATCCCGAACAAAAATAGCCTCGCTTAGAGTATCGACAGACAAAAAGCTTGGCGCTTGGAATATCGGCAGACAACCTAACTTTTTGGGTATATCTTGTCTGAGAAGGGTTTGTATTGCCGGACTCCACCGCCTCGTCTTGTAATTCATACTGCCTTACTTCAGAGTAAGGATTTGGCTTGATCAAAGACCAGTCCGAGCCTTGCATTCTTAGATGAAAGGTAGACGTCGAACTAGGTCTCATCAGCCTTGTTGGTCGCTCAGAGATGTCTTAGAAATTTGTAGTAGGTCGATCCTGATACTTGTAATTCCGTTTTCGTTCGAATTCCACAATTGTAATGCTTATCTGTAATTGTTTGTAAAAGTTTATCAATAAAACTTCATTCGATCTTATATGCTTTGCAGTCTTCTTTTGATGTCTTTACTTTGCACCAATCGCATTAGAGCTTGAATTACTTAATTGGACAAAAATTGGTAATAAATCGAGGATGAACTAAATTCATTAAATAACTTCAATAACTTTGCCTTGAGTATCTGGTCTTTACTTGTAGAATTTGCATTGATCGACCAAAAATGATTGATCGAGTATTATACTGCAACCAGTTGATAAGAGTATATAGAAGACCTAAATATCACCGTAGCCATGCAATATTCTTGACGATCTGCTCGTAACTCCGATCTAAGGGGCATAGCAACAACATTCACCCTTAGTCAATTTTCGAGGGTCGCAGCAACAGCTTTCACCCGAGGGTCGTAGCAACAACTTTCACCCATTTTTTTTATTTTGATCTAAGGGGCATAGCTACGGCTTTCACCATTAGTCAATTTTCGAGGGTCGTAGCAACAGCTTTCACCCATTTTTTTTATTTTGATCTAAGGGGCATAGCAACGACTTTCACCCTTAGTCAATTTTCGGGGGTCGTAGCAACAGCTTTCACCCGAGGGTCGTAGCAACAACTTTCACCCATTTTTTTTTATTTTGATCTAAGGGGCATAGCAACGGCTTTCACCCATAGTCAATTTTCGAGGTTCGTAGAAACAGCTTTCACCCATTTTTTTTATTTTGATCTAAGGGGCATAGCAACGGCTTTCACTATTAGTCAATTTTCGAGGGTCGTAGCAACAACTTTCACCCGAGGATCGTAGCAATAGCTTTCACCCATTTTTTTTTATTTTGATCTAAGGGGCATAGCAACGGCTTTCACCCTTAGTCAATTTTCGAGGGTCGTAGCAACAGCTTTCACCCGTTTTTTTATTTTGATCTAAGGGGCATAGCAATAGCTTTTACCCTTAGTAAAAAAGGGTCGTAGAAACAACTTTCGCCCATTTTTTTATTTTGATCTAAGGGGCATAGCAACGGCTTTCACCCTTAGTCAATTTTCGAGGAGAGGCCGAGTGCCGATCTTGAATATAATAGATAATTTGTAGAGATGCACATAATCGATGATAACATTAAAAATAGCAAGATTTCATTGAATTCTTCAATAATAATAGGAGACATAGATAAACCGAGCAAAAAACAATAACGACAGATAAACTGAAAACCCAATACAATCTCGTGGAAGAACTTCCCCATTTGGATAGGCAATTTTACATGAACCTTTCTTTCCGACCTCGACACCAACATAAAGGCCATCCCAATTGGGTTGTAATTTCTCCACGTGTTTCAAAACCTCAACTTTCTTCCGCACTAAGTCACCGACCTTGAAGGTTCGGATCCTGACCTTCTGATTATATGCTTTCTCCATATTAGATTTTGAAATCTGAATTTTCAACTTAGCCCGATCTCTTTTGCTATCCGCATGATCGACCTCCATTTCCCTCAAAGACTGATTGTTTTCCGGGTCATAGAATTCGACTTTGGAGACGGAATGAGAGTTTCGACTGGAATAACAGCCTCCAATCCATAAACCAGACTAAAAGGAGTTTCACCTGTAGCAGCTTTCACTGTTGTTCGATTGGCCCATACGACTCCAGGCAGTTCATCGAGCCATTTTCCTTTTGTTTTGGCCAACCGCTTTTCCAAAGACCGGACAATCTCTCTGTTTACGACATCAGTCTGTCCATTTGCTTGCGGATGTCCAACAGATGTGAAATTCTGCTGTATTCCGAACTTCTCACACCATTCCAAGATCTTCTTTCCAGCAAACTGAGTTCCATTATCTGATATCAACACTCTGGGAATTCCGAACCTACAGATAATATTCTTCCGAACCTAGAACTGAGTGATTTTGGTTAAGGCTACGCATTCTACCCACTTGCTGAAATATTCGACGGCAACCAATACATAATTCTTCTTTGCTCTAGCGGTCGGAAAATGACCGACAATATCGATGCCCCATTATCGAAAGGCCAACAAATAGGAATAGAATGCAGCTGCTCTGCAGGTTGGTGAATCAAATTCGAGTGAATTTGACAATGATGGCATTTCTTCACATAATTGACTGAGTCGGAAATAAGAGTAGACCAATAATATCCCGCCCTCGAGGATTTCAGAGCCAATGCTCGAGCGCCACAATGATTTCCAGCTTCCCCTTCATGGACTTCTTTCAAGATCATATTGTATTGATTTTTGAAAACACATTTCATCGAAATTCCCGATGAGGATCTTTTATTGAGTCTTTCTTCCACAAGGACGAAGCATGGTGATCGGTATTTAACCCTCAAAACCTCATTAGTATCTTCAGGGAGTTTTCCTTCTCGCAAGTACTCTACGAAAGGGTCAACCCGGGAGGGTTCCTGCCCATCGATCTCCATAATATCGACGTTCGGGGTAACGTCTAATTCGATAGCCGGTGTGTTTGAAAGTAACCAAGTAATAACCCTTTCCTTCTTTCTATCAGTTGTTCCTGTAAATTTAGATAATAGATCTGCCCACAAATTCTCTTCTCTGGGAATCGGTTGGATTTCGAACTTCTCGAACATGGAGATTAGATCTTTCACCATGTTAAGGTATTTGATCATGTTGAACTCCTTAACTTCGTAAATATCCTTGACCTGCCTATGTACGAGTTCGGAATCAGTAAGCACAGTAAGGGATTTTACCTTTGCCTTCAGAGCCATTTCCATGCCTGCAATAAGAGCTTCGTATTCCGCTTCGTTATTGGTAAAAACAAAGCCCAACGTGATTGCATAGCTCAAATCTTCCCCTGCAGGACCTTGGAAATGTATCCCTGCTCCTCATCCATCCTTGGTTGAAGATCCATTGACGTGCATCAACCATACCGGTTCCTCGATCACCTTGATCGAATTTATTTCTGAAGATTCCCCTTCGTCCGAGACTTTCGTACCCGTGGTTTAATTTCTAAAATAAAGTCCGCCAAAACCCGAGCCTTAACTGTGGTTCTTGGTCGATATTCAACTTCAAGTTGCCCGAGCTCTGCTGCCCATTTTATCAATCTTCCAGAAGCTTATGGTTTCGATAAAACCTGCCTCAAAGGTTGGTTAGTCAAAACAATAATCTTGTAAGTCTGAAAGTAAGGCCTCAATCTTCGAGCAGCTACTACTAGAGCGAGCGCGAACTTCTCGATCTCCATATAATTTTTCTCCGCGCCTTGTAATAATTTGCTCAAAAATAAACGGGTTTGTGCTCGGATTTCTCCACCTTCACTAAGACTGAGCTAATTGCCTCCTCTGAAACCGCTATGTAGAGGTATAAAGGTTCGCCCTCAGACGGTTTTGCCAACATAGGCGGCGAAGTAAGATAAGCTTTGAGATCCTCAAAAGCTTTATCGCATCCAGCTGTCCATTCAAAGTTCTTGGATTTTCGCAGTAATTTGAAGAAGGGCAAACTCTTGTCGGCTGAACGCGAAATAAACCTATTCAATGAGATGATTTTTCCGACCAAACTGTGCACGTCCGAAAGTCTCCTCGGCGGCTGCAGTTCGGTGATAGCCCAAATTTTCTCTGGATTAGCCTCACTTCCACGCTCATGTACGAGGTATCCCAAGAACTTTCCTGATCTGACCCCGAAGGTATACTTCGCTGGGTTCAATTTCATACCGTATTTCCTTAGAATTGCAAAACATCAATCAAGATGCTTAATATGATCCTCTTCCGTCATGCTTTTCACGAGCATATCATCAACATAAACCTCCATGATCTCATCAATTAGATCTTTGAACATCATATTGACCAATCTTTGATAAGTTGCTCCGGCATTCCTTAACCCGAACGGCATTACGATGAAGCAATAAACCCCACGTTCGGTAATGAAAGTAGTTTTATCTTGATCCTTCATGTTCAAAAAGATTTGGTAGAATCCTTGGAAAGCATCCATCATACTGAAGAAAACGAACCCCGCAGTAGAATCTACCAGCATGTCGATCCGAGGCAGTGGATAAGGGTCCCTTGGACACAACTTATTTAGGTCGGTGAAGTCGTTGCACATTCTCCATTTGTTCTCGACCTTTTCCCCCTTGGAAACTAACGCCACATTACACAACAATTCAGTAAATTTGACCAGCTGCCAACAATCTATCGACCTCCGCATTGATTATCTTATCCTTTTCTCGTGCATGATTTCTCTTCTTCTGTCTAACAGGTTTTGCCTTCGGGTCTATGTTTTTAACGAATGAGTGATCACTCGAGGATCGATCCCTATTATATCATCCGAGCTCCATGCGAAGACATCCACGTTTCTTCGCAGGAAATCAACGAGCATAGTTTCCATTCCCTCGCTCAGTTCCGTTCCGATCCTGGTGACCTTTTCTGGAGAACCAGGAACTAAGGCAACCTTCTTGTAGTCGGGGGCTTGGACGCTCATATCTACACTCTTGCCTTTCTTTCCTTGTAGTTTATCACAATCGGGGATCGGTAGGTCCGAAACCGATCCTGACTCTAAATCAACCAGACTTCTTTTGCTCGGAATCTCTGGCTCGACCTTTCGCTTTATCGACAAAGAAGAATTATAACATTCCCAGGCCATGTACTGGTCATTACACATTTCTCCAACTCCTCCATCTGTCGAAAATTTTACCTTTTGATGATACGTTGAGACCACAGCCTTGAATGCGTCCAACGCGGGCCTTCCCAGTATGGCGTTATAAGCAAAGGGTGTTTCCACCACTAAGAATTTTACTATTCTAGTCACACTCCTTGGTTTCTTTCCGAGAGTCGTGCTTAGCAAGATGGTTCCTAGCGGGACAATTTCAAAACCACCAAATCCGACCAAAGGAGTAATCACTCTATCCAAACAAGGATTCTGGAGGTTCATTCGAGAAAGAGCTTCAGAAGAAATAATATTTGCGGAACTACCGTTGTCGATCAAAACTCTTTTAACCTCATAGTTTGCAATTTTCAGAGTTAAAACCATCGAAAAATCGGGATCATCGTCGTCCACATCCCAAATAACATCTGCCGGCCGATTCGCATCACTGAAGCTTATGATTTGATTCTCCATGGAAGGTGGTTCCAAGGAGAATATCTCTTTCCTAGTCGATATAACTGCCTTGATCGACCTCATTGTTCTTTTTCTCGCATTTCTGCTGTCTCATGTTGATCACACCATTCGGTTGCTCCTCTGGCTGATTCTGAACCTCACGTTGCTGAACGGCGAACTTCCGGGGGCTCCTGGACATATAACGGTTGTTATAATTTCCCCTCTTTACGAATTCTTTAAGTTTACCTTGTACGATCAACTTCTCGATCTCGACCTTCAACTGATAACAATTTTCCATACTGTGTCCACGAGCTCTATGATATCGACAATACTTGTCATAGTTCAGAGCTCCCGGTCTTGCTTGAGTAATCCTTTCTGCTTCAGGTATTAAATTCATCTCCTCCAAAACAGTGAGAATTTCTTCGTTTGAAGTGTTAAGTTCGGTAAAATGAATTTTTCCCGGTCGTGGAATCAGATTGGGACCGGAGACCGGACCGTAGGCATTAGGTCTGTTGTTTGAAATTTGGGGTTTGTAGGTGTTGATTCTCTGCCATACCGATCCCCTATTCGATCTACCATAGTCGCCTGGCTTGGGCACGGGGGCTCTGTCTTGCTTCTTTCCGATTGGAGGCCTCGGGTTTTGAGCGTGCTTTAGCTTGTTCGTCTCTTCCTGTATCATATATTTTTCAGATATCTCCATAATCCTTTCAAAGGACTTTGGCTGATTCCTACACAGTGCATTCCCAAACTGTGTATTCTTCGTTAACTCGAACATCAAGGAGGACAGGTATTCGATCTGCGGAGCATCGACCTTAAGGAGTTCGATGCTAAACCGTGCCAACCATTGCCTCAAAGTTTCGCCTTCCATCTGTTTCACTGTCCCCAAATGGTTAGCAGGCAATCTAGGTTTCCTCTGGCTAGCAAACTGGTGTTTGAGTTTATCGCAAAATTCATCAGAAGAGAAGATGGAGTTCGGTGGCAATTTTCCGAACCAATCAAGTGCAATTCCCTCGAAGGTTGTGACCATGATTTTACAGCAAAAATCTTCCGAATGTCCATACAAATTCATCATATTAATAAAGTTGTTAATGTGTTCTGCGAGGTCGGTAGTCCTGTTATACAGTGGCAATCTTGTGGGCACTGGCTCAGTGTTTCTGGCCTCTCGAATTTCCTGAAAAAATGCGAGCATCTCATGATACTGTTTCCAATCTCTCAGTCTCCGATATTCTCTCGCAATGTTTCTCTATTTTGCATTATCTCAGTATGTCTGATCGTCGTGCCCGCATGCCTAGCCTCTTTGATCAATTCCTCTCGATCTAACTTCTGGGCAACTATCTCCTGCACTATTTTCTCTAGTTCAGCTTCAGTGATTCTCTTATAAGTCGATTTCTTTGTCTTATCAGCGCCCAAAGGTTGACTTTCCCCAACTACTGAGTCTTCCAAGTCATGTACCGCTTTGGAGGGTAATACTGATCGAACATTAGATTTCGATGGAGCTGGTTGGAGAGGATTTTCCGTAGGTGTTTTTGATATCGACCGAAGAACACTCCTTTCCTTTTGAACATTCGAGGACGGGATTTCAAGTCTTCCATACATTGCAGGTTGATCCACTGCTGACTGATCAGCTCTTCCACTATTCAACAATTTCTTGCACATTATACCAATAATGGATCTCAAATCGGCCACAGTTGTGCGGATCGAAATATCCTCTCGTGGCATAATCGGTGGAGCTTCTTGTTGACGAGCCGCTCGAGAAAGATTATCGGGCTCGTTGTTAATGGAGTTCTGCGCTCCATCTACTTGTGAAGGTTCTCATCGCACGTATGTATTTCGTCTCGTGGTAGGCATATTTCGATCTAACACCCAAATAAGGCCCCACGGTGGGCGCCAATTGATCTAACGTGGCTTCGTTGGAGATCAATGATGAGAAGTAAATACAATAAAGGTGCTAAAATGCAAGTGATTGGGTCAAATATATATTACCGATCGTGATTACAATACAATTCGAGGTCCTATTTCAGTGGTATTGGATGCCGTACAAGATAGAGACTAATACATATAATGTGATTGAAATATAAAACCCGAGGAGGCTTTAGCTTCTAGCGTGGTGCACCTGGGGAATCGTGCGTTATCCGACGTCATAAATGCTTGCGGTAATTATAGTAGAAACGGCATGCTACCTGAACCATCCGCAGAGGTGCATTTCTCCGCCCATAGGCCTGGGTCTGGGGTCGGCCCAACAGTGGAATCTGAGCAAGAACCACTGGGCCTGTGATCGGAGTAAGCTACACAGCATTGGAGGTCTGCTGATATGTCTTCGAGGTCGGATGCTGTAAATTCCGATCATACACGTCCTTCCCAAAATAGAATATCCAAAGTACCCCTCATCAAAACTGATATCCCGAGAACCGATAGAATAGATCGAAAAGGAAAAGAGATCGACCTCACTATTAAACCACGTGAACATAAGGACATTATGTTAGTACAAAATGACCCCAAGAAAACCACGAAGATCAGAACAGGGCTTAGCCCGGAAGGAGAACTCATGCTAATTAACTTTCTCAGGGAAAACATTGACATATTCGCCTGGAGTGCAGAAGATATCGAGGGCATAGACCCAAGAATTATCACACACTCTCTGAAGATCGACCCAATAGCAAAGCCAGCGCGGCAGAAAAAGCGAAATCATGGTCCGACAAAGGATAAAATAATTAAAGCAGAAGTCGAGAGGCTTCTAATGGCTAAACCAATTAGGGAGATACATTTCTTGGACGGGTTGTGCAACGTGGTCTTAGTAGCCAAAGGGGATAAAAAGGACAATAAATGGAGAATGTATAATGACTTCACCGATCTACTGGTCGACTCGACCTCAGTATTCATGATTTTTAGCATGTTGGATGCTTTCCAAGGATTTTACCAAATTTATATGGAAGAGCGCGATTAGGAAAAAACGGCCTTTGTTACTGAACAAAGAGTATATTATTTTGTGGTAATGCCTTTTGGATTAAGGAACGCAGGAGCAACTTACCAAAGGTTACTTAATTTAATGTTTAGAGAATTGATCGGGGAGATAATGGAGGTCTACGTGGATGACATGCTAGTAAAAATCACGAACGAGGAAGATCATATTAATCATCTTGACCGATGCTTCAAGATCCTAAGAAAATACCGCATGAAGCTAAATCTGGCGAAGTGTACCTTCAGGGTTAAGTCTGGAAAATTCCTTGGTTACCTAGTCCACCAACGAGGGATAGAAGCAAACCCGGAAAAGATATGAGCTATAACAAAACTGAAACCTCCGAGGACAATCTCTCAAATACAGAGCATGGTTGGAAAGATTGTTGCATTAAATAGGTTCATTTCCAAATCAGCTGATAAAAGCCTACCTTTCTTTCAAACCTTGAGAAAAGCAAAGACTTTTTTATGGACCGAAGATTGTGATCGAGCATTCAATCAGTTGAAAGAGTATTTAACATCACCTCCCTTACTAGCTAAACCAACTGAAGGACCACCCTTGTTTATTTATATATCCATCTCGGAGGTAGCCATAAGTTCAGTTTTGGTAATGATAGAAGGGTCAGAACATAAGCCGGTATATTACCTGAGCACACTGTTGCAAGGAGCTGAAAAGAATTACTTGGAAATAGAAAAGTTTGCTTTGGCTTTGGTAGTAGCAGCGCGAAAACTTCAACCATACTTTTTGACCTACAAAATTATTGTACTCACTAATCCACCGCTGAGACAAGTCCTAACAAAACCGGAAACCTCGGGAAGATTGATTAAGTGGGCTATCGAGCTAGGTCAATTCGAGACTGAATATAGACCGTGAACTGCCATAAAGGCAAAATTGCTCGCCGATTTCCTCTTGGAGACCCCGAGCTCATCTATTGATTCACCCAACGTAATTGATATGAGCTAAGTCTGGCGAAGTGTACCTTCAGGGTTAAGTTTGGAAAATTCCTTGGTTACCTAGTCCACCAACGAGGGATAGAAGCAAACCCGGAAAAGATATGAGCTATAACAAAAATGAGACCTCCGAGGACAATCTCTCAAGTACAGAGCATGGTTGGAAAGATTGTTGCATTAAATAGGTTCATTTCCAAATCAGCTGATAAAAGCCTACCTTTCTTTCAAACCTTGAGAAAAGCAAAGACTTTTTTATGGTCCGAAGATTATGATCGAGCATTCAATCAGTTGAAAGAGTATTTAACATCACCTCCCTTACTAGCTAAACCAACTGAAGGACCACCCTTGTTTATTTATATATCCATCTCGGAGGTAGCCATAAGTTCAGTTTTGGTAAAGATAGAAGGGTCAGAACATAAGCCGGTATATTACCTTAGCACACTGTTGCAAGGAGCTGAAAAGAATTACTTGGAAATAGAAAAGTTTGCTTTGGCTTTGGTAGTAGCAGCGCGAAAACTTCAACCATACTTTTTGACCTACAAAATTATTGTACTCACTAATCAACCGCTGAGACAAGTCCTAACAAAACAGGAAACCTCGGGAAGATTGATTAAGTGGGCTATCGAGCTAGGTCAATTCGAGACTGATTATAGACCGTGAACTGCCATAAAGGCAAAATTCCTCGCTGATTTCCTCTTGGAGACCCCGAGCTCATCTATCGATTCACCCAACGGAATAGCTGCATGTAATAATGATGTTTTGTTTGTCGAAAATCACACTTTGTTAATGCATGTCGATAGGGCCTCGAATAGGGAAGGAGGCGGGGCCGAAATTAATTTCAGAGGACCAGGAAATGAAGATCTAAACTACGAAATTACTCTAGATTCTATGGTAACTAACAAAGAGGCTGAATATGAAGCTTTAATTGCAGGGATGGAAATGGCCATTAAGGCAGGCATCAAGATTCTGAGAGTATTAAGTGATCAAAATTGATTCAGCGACAGATAGAGGGCTTATACGAGGCCAAGGAATACAACATGATAAAATACCTATCTAAGGTGAAACAGCTCGCGAAAAAATTTGATATGTTCGAAATACAGAATATCCCACGGTCGGAGAACAAGTTGGCAGATCAACTTTCTCGGTTCACAGGATCAAGGGATGACAAACCAAAAGAGTAATCACTTGGCTGAATTTCAATACCCCGGTAACAGACATAGACAGCCTGCCTATTCCGAAAATAATGGAAATCGATTTGGGAAAAGACAATTGGATGACTCCTCTAATGCAATATCTGTCAGATGGGTCCCTCCCGATGGATCAGAATGAAGCTCGAATAATAAAATATCGAGCACCCAGATACGCAATTTTAGACGAAAAACTTTATAAAAGATCAATCTATGGGGTCCTTTTAAAATTCGTTTCAGAACTGCAAATCCAGGATGTACTCAAGGAGATTCACGAAGGAGAAGCAGGAAACCATAGTGGAGCTCGAGCACTTGCATTAAAGTGTCTACGAACCGGTTATTATTGGCCTACCCTAAACCATGATGCAACAGAATATGTAAAGAGATGACATTACTGTCAAATTCATGCAAATATAAACCATCAGCCCGCTGAAAATATGCACTCCATGTTGGGTTTTTGTGGGTATAATTGTCAACTACAACGGTGCGGAATCTAAAGTTTTTTATACACCACATCCCAGGGTTCTTATTAGCACATATGAATAAGGTTGAATTTATTTCAGCACATAAATACTAAAATAAATAAAGTGGTAAAATTAAGATTTTACCTCACCACAGGCAAGGTGGTGGTTTCTCCGGTCTTCTTTTCGGATCACTAGAGTACCCCAAGTGTTGTGTCTCTAGAGAATAGTCCACACCAGCTGGATCTGTGATTGCTTCAATCCACAGGCTACGAACTAGGAAAGAAACACTTCAGATTCAAGAGTTGGATTCAGATCCAACTCTAGATGTAGAACAAGAAGATGGAGAGAGGTGCTGCACGGCCGATCTACAAACAGGGGCGGCGGCGGCGGCTTGGTAGTGTAGGGTGGCGGCGGCTAGGGCAAATGGGGAGAGGGGGGTGGTCAAGAGAGAGGAGAGATTAGGGTTGCTTGTGTTTTCTTGCTATTAGTCTTTTGAGTCTCCAAGACTCCCCTTTTATAGTAGAGTCCAACCCTATCCCTAATTTGTATCCTTATCTTTATCTCTTCTTGACCTTATCTCTTTCTTGGCCTAATGGGCCATCAGATAATTTAGCCCATACCTCTTATTTAATTAGTCCTTTTAATTAAATAAGCCCAAGTCATTTAATTAACCACTTTAATTAAATGGCCCATTTATTTAATTAATTCCTTAATTAAATATTTAATTAATTAGATAAATCCAATTAATTTTCTCTCTCTAAGAATTAATCCTTTAATTCTTTTCTTTGATTTAACCCCTTTAAATCAATTCGTTCTACGACTGACTATCACAGTTCCAGCTTTTGTGTGTGACCCTCTAGGTTCACCATCAATTGGCCGCAGGCTCATATTTCTGTGATTTAATTAATGAGCAATTAATTATTTAATTAATTGCTCCGATCAATTAAACTACTTTCAATTGACCACTCCAGAATTAATCTACCATCAATTCAGGAGTACCCACACCTCATGGTCGATGTCTAGCCACAAGCCCATGAGGCCCAACTTCAGGTGTATTGACTTCAGTGAACTTTAAACCTCTTATAAGTACCATGTACATACGGTCCCTCTAACGACTAATTTCCCGATCGAGACCTAGGGTGTGTGAATTGGTCGGCACCTCTAATCATCTCGATTCTGTACTTTCTAATTCAGGATAATACTTCCAGTGTGACTGCTAAATCTGGAAACCCTTTTCCAAATCCGTCACTGACCATGGCCATGGATTTCTCGGAATGTATCATCGAAGAATGTACAGGAAATTCCCTCATCCATTACAATGAGTTGGTAGATCCTATATTGATGCTAACCATCTGCGCATACGACTATACGTACCCAACGTAGGCGCACAATGGACAAGCTATGTGCCCGGCTCCTAAAT
This sequence comes from Penstemon eatonii, assembly GCA_038501285.1. Taxonomy (NCBI): domain Eukaryota; kingdom Viridiplantae; phylum Streptophyta; class Magnoliopsida; order Lamiales; family Plantaginaceae; genus Penstemon; species Penstemon eatonii. Next base: position 16,320,411 of record CM076712.1, on the reverse strand, counting down.
CAAAGTACGCACACCCGTATACCGAATTCGCCCTAGCATCTCAAGTCTAAGGACTAAATCGTACAATGTTATAAGTCTTGAGAGACATCCCACCACCGATATGCTTTTTACGCACTTCCACAATGGGTCTCTCTGTTCGGGTCGTTCGGGTCGTTCGATGCGTCCGATCCCCTATCGAACCACCTAGTCATATGCACTGACATTAACAATGTTGTGTTCATGAAACAACAACAAATTCACTTTAAGTGAATCATGCATAATCGTACAAGTCTTGACGATTCATTCGATACCCCGTCTCGATATGAATCTATGACTTGGAACATTTTTGAGATCACGACCTTTGAGACTGTTTCATGATTAATCGCACCCAATACTGAAGTGAATAGTCCCGTAGTCATGAGTGATCTCGGGGTTTCAACCAATCGCTTAAATGTGTTCGCGAAAGATGAAGATGGCCATTTGTTTATATTATGAATTCTCAATAAAATAAACAGTTCGTATTAATTGATAAATCAAAGATTCTTTCAAGATAAAATAATGTTCCCTATTACAAGCTATGTTGTTGGCTTGCAGGGCACTATCCTATCAATCTCCCACTTGCCCTAAAGCCAATCACAAACGTTTCTAAGACCCATCCTTCCCAGATGCTCTTCGAACACCTTTTGCGATAATGGCTTAGTTAGTGGATCAGCTACGTTATCCTTTGAGTCGACACGCTCCATTTGAATGTTTCCCCTACCTATGATCTCCCTGATCACATGGTATTTCCTCAATACGTGTTTGGACTGGTGGTGTGATCTCGGCTCCTTCGCTTCAGCAATTGCCCCATTGTTGTCGCAGTAGACTACTATGGGATTTGCTATGCTAGGTACCACATCCAGCTCTTGGATGAAGTTTCTCATCCAAACACTTTCCTTCGCTGCATCTGATGCGGCGATATATTCTGCTTCAGTGGTTGAGTCTGCAGTGGTCGACTGTTTGGAGCTCTTCCAACTCACCGCTGCACCGTTGAGGCAAAATATATATCCAGAATTGGATTTAAAATCATCCACGTCAGACTGGAAACTCGAATCAGTGAATCCTTCGAGTTTCAATTCTCCACTACCACCGTAGACCAAGAACATATCCTTAGTCCTTCTCAGGTACTTTAGGATAGTCTTTACGGCGGTCCAGTGTCCCTCCCCTGGATTTGACTGGTAGCGGCTCGTAACACTGAGAGCGTGAGCTACGTCAGGTCTAGTACATAACATTGCATACATTGTGCTGCCTATGGCAGATGCATAAGGTATGAGAGACATTCTCTTTCTTTCTTCATCACTCGTAGGGCACATTGATTTAGAAAGATAGATTCCATGTCTCATTGGAAGCAATCCTTTCTTGGATTCTTCCATACTGAATCTTTTCAGTATAGTGTTAATGTACTGGGATTGGGAGAGACCTAACATCTTCTTTGATCTATTTCTATAGATACGTATGCCTAGTACGTAAGATGCGTCTCCCATATCCTTCATGGAGAATTGCGTGGATAACCACGCTTTCGTCTGCGTCAACGTTCCGATATCGTCTCCGATCAACAGAATGTCATCGACATATAACACAATAAATTGTACCGAACTCCCATCGAATTTCTTGTACACACATGACTCATAAACGTTCTTGATGAAGCCATACCCCTTGACTGTCTCATCAAAACGTATGTTCCAGGTTCGGAACGCCTGTTTTAGGCCATAGATTGACCTTTGAAGTTTGCAAACCTTATGGTCACTTCCTTTAGATGTAAAGCCTTTTGGATGTTGCATATAAATTTCCTTATCAATTTCGCCATTGAGAAAGGCGGTCTTTACATCCATTTGCCATATCTCGTAGTCATACCACGCGGCTATGGCTAATAGTATCCGAATGGATTTAGACATCGCTACTGGCGAGAAGGTTTCCTCATAGTCTATTCCAGGCCTTTGAGAATAACCTTTTGCTACAAGGCGAGCCTTATGAGTTAATACCTCTCCATTCATTCCTAGCTTGCGCTTGAAGATCCACTTGCAGCCTACAGGGATGGTTCCCTCAGGTGGATCAACCAAAGTCCATACTTTGTTGGAATGCATGGAATCCATTTCGGATTGCATGGCTTCCTGCCACGCACCCGAATCTATGTCTGACATAGCTTCTTCGTATGTCCTTCGATCAGTGTCCAATTGATCGTTTTCGTGAATAAAGCCATACCTTTCAGGCTCTTTATGAACTCGATCGGACCTTCGAAGTACGGGTGTACTAGATGGCTCAACGGGTTCAGGATCAACTCCCACTGTTTGTGGGGATGGGTCCGCTTCCAGGACTTCATCAAGTTCTACGGATATCCCGCTTCTTTTAGTGAGGAAGTCATCTTCCAAGAAGTGGGCGATCCTGGACACAAACATCTTTTGTTCCTTAGGTTCGTAGAACAAGTATCCAATGGATTCCTTTGGATACCTCACAAATTTGCACAAACTAGATCTACTATCTAGTTTATCTCCTTTCTTGTTTCTTACATAGGCAGGAGATCCCCATACTCGTAAATATGAGTATATGGGTGCTTTACCAAACCACTCTTGGTATGGCGTCGTCGGCACCGACTTTGAAGGTACAATGTTAAGTATCTTCGAAGCAGTTAATAGGGCTTGGCCCCAAAACGAAAAAGGAAGGTCAGCGAAACTCATCATGGAACGAACCATGTCTAACAAAGTTCTGTTCCTTCTCTCAGACACACCATTCAACTGCGGTGTTCTAGGAGGAGTTCGCTGAGAGAGAATTCCATTCTCTACAAGATAATCGAGGAATTCTTGACTTAAGTATTCACCACCTCGATCCGACCGAAGTGCCTTGATACTATGTCCAAGTTGATTCTCAACTTCCATTCGAAACTCTTTGAATTTATCAAAAGCTTCGGACTTATACTTCATCAGGTATACATACCCATAACGACTGAAGTCGTCTGTGAAGGTTATGAAGTATGAGAATCCTCCTCTCGCACTGATACTCAGTGGTCCACAAACATCAGTATGGATTAAATTCAAGGTTTGTTTGGTTCGCTCCGGTTTCCCAGTAAAAGGCGCTTTGGTCATTTTTCCCTTGAGACAGGATTCGCAAGTTGGGAGATCATCTAGGTTCTGTATTTCAAGAGCCCTAGAGGAGACCAACTTTTGAATTCTACTCTTGGAAATATGTCCAAGCCTAGCGTGCCAAAGTTGTGGATTGTTTTCATCTTGTTTTCTTTTCTTTGATTGAATGTGCATGACATTAGAATTAGCAGGTTCTAAGGAATAAAGACCATCTATCAAAGTACCACAAGCATAAGTAAAACCACCTTTTATTATGCTAAAATTTCCATTAGAAATGGAAAAACAAAAACCATCATTATCCAATAAAGGAATAGAAATAATGTTCTTGATAATCGTTGGTACGTACAAACAGTCTTTCAAAACCAAAGAAAAATTTCCTAGCATTAACTCTACGTCTCCTATGGCCTCTGCCGCAACCCTAGCTCAGTTTCCAAAGCGCAGGATTCTATCCCCAGGTTTAAGAGGCCTTACTGCTCCCATCACCTGCAAATCATTGCAGATATGAGAACCGGCTGCGGTGTCTAACACCCACGATGCACAGTTAATAGAAATATTAACTTCAATAAAGAAAATACCTTTGACCACCTCTTTCAGGTAGTCTGGGCAGTTCCTTTTCCAGTGCCCTGCTTTCTTGTAGTGGAAACATTCATCTTCTGGGCTTTTTCTTTTCTTCTCGACAACCTTCTTGGTTGTTTTAGAAGAGATTACTTTCTTCTTCATTTTCTTGCCTTTCTTAGGCTTTGCAGCCTTGGGTTGCTCAGCAATCATGACAGACTTCTCCCTTTTCAGGGTTGATTCTGCTGTGACCAATAAATTGGTCAGTTTGTGTAGAGCGAGCTCTCTATTTTCCATATTGAAGTTTAGCACGAACTGATCAAATGAGCGCGGCAAGGTATGGAGGAGGAGGTCATTGCGAAGGTCAGCATGCAGGTCTACGTCCAAGTTCTCCAGTTTTTCAACCAGATTGATGAAGCGCAAATAGTGATCCTCCACACTTGAACCCTCAGCCATTCTCAGATTGAATAATTCTTTTGTAGTCTTGAACCTTTCGGTCCTAGACTTCTCTCCAAATAGCTCTCGGAGATGAAGAATTATGTCAGCAGCATGCAACATCCTTGCATGTTGTTTCTGCAGCTCATTGGTCATTGATGCCAGCATGAGGCAACGAACCTGAATATCATCATCGACCCATCTTTGATGGGTCGCTCGTTCCTCTTCCGAAACCCCTTCCGGAAGGGCACCAGGCATGGGTGCATCGAGAATGTAACTCCTTTTCTCGGAGTTGAGGACTATCCTCAGATTTCTAAGCCAGTCGACAAAATTTGATCCGTTCAGTTTGTTAGTGTCAAGGATGATAGCTAATAGATTCTTAGACATTTTTGCAGAATTGATCTACAAAAGTAAATGATAACGTTTAGCTGACTGATCTATATTAATACTTATAATTAACGATGTTGGACTTGTTATCGAAAAAGTTCTCCCACTATTTTCTCGAAACAATTACCCCTTCAATTGTTCGGGAAATCTAATCTCCTAGTAGGTCTTGACGTCCCAGCAGACATTAATTGCACCCACGACTCGCGGTCATACAATTAACTCCCCAGGTAGGTATACTTTTACCAATTGAGTTTCTCCACAACCTTCAAGCTATTTTGCCTCGGTCTTCGCACTTATCTAGCACTGCTACATCATAAGTGTTACTAATCGTTAAGTCTAACCCATCAATCATGATGAGCATTTGGCCCGGTCGTGAAGTCCCCGTAACTGGTTATCAGTCGACAATCACATCCCGCCCAGTCCCCACCCTTGTCAAGTTTTGTTAAAAACAAGAATCAAGGAATTTCGTGTATTGTCCCTTTCTTCGCCTAGGGTGCCAGACTCTGGATCACCTTCAACGATAAGTAGACAACTTACACTAGTCCCTATTGATGGAAGGCTTGGATCTTTAAAACATCATTTTAAATGTACCCAATATGACTTAATATTATTTTCAAGAGGGGTTTTTCGGGTTTAAGAGTTTGAGGTAACTCTCCTCGAGATCTCACCGTTCCAGTTATGCATTATCTTTTATTTACGATCTAAATATAACTAGCGCGCATCACCATACAAGCTCAGATATAAATACGTAAACAAACACATACACACCTAGCATGCATGCTACCACAGTATGTTTTCGATCGGGAGCCTCCTATGCGGACCACCATCGAGCCAAAGACGATGGTCCTATTGGTCAATCTATTAGGTTTCAAAGAGACCTACTCTATTACATATTTTACCATGCATACATGGCCTTTAGTCTTCTTGGGCTCCCACCTTGCTTGTAACGGGCCTCCATTCTAAACTAATAAAACAGTAAAGCCCTATCTATTACAATGGCTCAAAGTGGCCCAAAACTTAAGGCTCGCAGGCCCAATAAAACCAATAAGATGAAAAATAACCAATCACATCTACCCTAAGGGTCAAGGCTCGGCGCGATCGAAAACCACGTAAACAATTTAACGTAGAGCAAGAAACAAGCAAAAACTAATTTCTTATTTCTTATCCCATTTTAAAATTTAAGATTCTAGTTTTAAAACCCCTTCTAAAACAATCTCTAACATCATTTTAAACCCCTTTAAAATGACCCTTTGATTCTCACTTTAAGTCCCTACTAATTATGATAAAATTGACTTTCCGGATTATTAAACCCTTTTAGTGCACAAAACAGTTTCTGTTTTTCAAGTTTGAAAAATTGTAGTTCGGCCCCTGAATTTTCGAAAATTACACTTTGACCCCTCAACTTTTGGAAATTACAAATCAGCCCCAAAATTTCCAGAATATGCAAATTGGACCAGAAAGCAGAAAATTAACAAAATTTCCAGAAACTTTTGTTTATTGCAAAACAGACCCCAAATTTACGAAAATAGCAAAAACACCCCTAACCTTTCGTAAATTGCAAAATGGTCCAGATTTTGAAAAATTCCAGAATTTACAATTTGGTCCAGAATTGCAGAAAAACAAAATTTTAATTTCTGTCCAGATTTATGAAAAATCGAAATTTGCAAATTAGCCCTCCAATTTTCGGAAATTGCATTTTAGGCCCAAAAACCAAAAAGTGCAAAAAATCCGAACACTCAATTTATCATAACAAGCAAGAATCAAATATCAGAACACAACAAATACATATAATCACATAATTTGATGCGTTCAGGCCTTTTTCATATGTGCATAATAAGTTAGGCTCTGATACCACTGTTGGGTTTTTGTGGGTATAATTGTCAACTACAACGGTGCGGAATTTAAAATTTTTTATACACCACATCCCAGGGTTCTTATTAGCACATATGAATAAGGTTGAATTTATTTCAGCACATAAATACTAAAATAAATAAAGTGGTAAAATTAAGATTTTACCTCACCACAGGCAAGGTGGTGGTTTCTCCGGTCTTCTTTTCGGATCACTAGAGCACCCCAAGTGTTGTGCCTCTAGAGAATAGTCCACACCAGCTGGATCTGTGATTGCTTCAATCCACAGGCTACGAACTAGGAAAGAAACACTTCAGATTCAAGAGTTGGATTCAGATCCAACTCTAGATGTAGAACAAGAAGATGGAGAGAGGTGCTGCACGGCCGATCTACAACCAGGGGCGGCGGCGGCTTGGTAGTGTAGGGTGGCGGCGGCTAGGGAAAATGGGGAGAGGGGGCGGCCAAGAGAGATAAGAGATTAGGGTTGCTTGTGTTTTCTTGCTATTAGTCTTTTGAGTCTCCAAGACTCCCCTTTTATAGTAGAGTCCAACCCTATCCCTAATCTGTATCCTTATCCTTATCTCTTCTTGACCTTATCTCTTTCTTGGCCTAATGGGCCATCAGATAAGTTAGCCCATACCTCTTATTTAATTAGTCCTTTTAATTAAATAAGCCCAAGTCATTTAATTAACCACTTTAATTAAATGACCCATTTATTTAATTAGTTCCTTAATTAAATATTTAATTAATTAGATAAATCCAATTAATTTTCTCTCTCTAAGAATTAATCCTTTAATTCTTTTCTTTGATTTAACCCCTTTAAATCAATTCGTTCTACGACTGACTATCACAGTTCCAGCTTTTGTGTGTGACCCTCTAGGTTCACCATCAATTGGCCGCAGGCTCACATTTCTGTGATTTAATTAATGAGCAATTAATTATTTAATTAATTGCTCCGATCAATTAAACTACTTTCAATTGACCACTCCAGAATTAATCTACCATCAATTCAGGAGTACCCACACCTCATGGTCGATGTCTAACCACAAGCCCATGAGGCCCAACTTCAGGTGAATTGACTTCAGTGAACCTTAAACCTCTTATAAGTACCATGTACATACGGTCCCTCTAACGACTAATTTCCCGATCGAGACCTAGGGTGTGTGAATTTGTCGGCACCTCTAATCATCTCGATTCTTTACTTTCTAATTCAGGATAATACTTCTAGTGTGACTGCTAAATCTGGAAACCCTTTTCCGAATCCGTCACTGACCATGGCCATGGATTTCTCGGAATGTATCATCGAAGAATGTACAGGAAATTCCCTCATCCATTAAAATGAGTCGGTAGATCCTATATTGATGCTAACCACCCGCGCATATGACTATACGTACCCAACGTAGGCGCACAATGGACAAGCTATGTGCCCGGCTCCTAAATCAAAGTACGCACACCCGTATACCGAATTCGCCCTAGCATCTCAAGTCTAAGGACTAAATCGTACACTGTTATAAGTCTTGAGAGACATCCCACCACCGATATGCTTTTTACGCACTTCCACAATGGGTCTCTCTGTTCGGGTCGTTCGATTCGTCCGATCCCATATCGAACCACCTAGTCATATGCACTGACATTAACAATGTCTTGTTCACGAAACAACAACAAATTCACTTTAAGTGAATCGTGCATAATCGTACAAGTCTTGACGATTTATTCGATACCCCGTCTCGATATGAATCTATGACTTGGAACATTTTTGAGATCACGACCTTTGAGACTGTTTCATGATTAATCGCACCCAATACTGAAGTGAATAGTCCCGTAGTCATGAGTGATCTCAGGGTTTCAACCAATCGCTTAAATGTGTTCGCGAAAGATGAAGATGGCCATTTGTTTATATTATGAATTCACAATAAAATAAACAGTTCGTATTAATTGATAAATCAAAGATTCTTTCAAGATAAAATAATGTTCCCTATTACAAGCTATTTTGTTGGCTTGCAGGGCACTATCCTATCACTCCATATCGATTTGTTGGTCATTCGACCAATGGGGAATAGACATAGTTGAACCATTCCCCGTGGCGAGATCAAAGAAGAGCTACGTATTAGTTGCAGTGGAATATTTTAGAAAATGGATTGAATGCATCGCTTTAGAACGAATTACACAATTCCAGGTCATCAACTTCTTATGGAAATATATAGTCTGCCGATTTGGAATTCCTCGAGTTCTCATCTCCGATAATGGGACTCAATTAGCGGGAAAACAAGTATTGGATTGGTGTTCGAAGTTTGGGATTCAACCGAACTTTACATCAGTAGGACACCCAAGGGCTAATCATCAAACTGAGGTGGCAAACAGAGAAATAATTAAGTCTTTGGAAAAAAGATTAGACGCCGCTAAGGGAAAATGGCTGGACAAACTCCCAAGAATGATTTGGGCTAATCGAACGACTGTTAAAGCTTCAATAGGTGAGACTCCCTTCAGTTTAGAATATGGGTCGGAAGCTGTCATTCCGGTCGAAGCACTGATTCCAAGCCCGAGGATCAAACTTTTTGATGAAGAAAGTAAAGAAGCAAGAAGGAAAGACGATGTCGATTTAATGGATGCATTAAGGGAAAAAACGGCAGTCCGTTTGCAGGTTACCAAATCGAACATGGAAAAAGCCTATAATCAAACAGTTTGAATACGATCTTTTAAAGAAGGAGATTTGGTCTTAAAGAAAGTAGAAGTATCAAATCATGTGGGAAAGTTGCAACGAAATTGGGATGGACCTCACATCATCATCGGCGTAGGAAAAAAGGGGTCATACAAAATTGCTCACATGGATGGGACACCTTTACCAAGAACTTGGTATGCGGTCAATCTCAGGAGATATTATGGACGCTGATTAGCATCGTCTGAACATCGATTTTAGTTTTTACTTTGTTATTTTATTTCCCTTTATGAATATTTGTCACAATTTAAGATAATAAAAGCTTTTGCTTATTTCTTCAAATTTGATAAGTTCGAAATACAGAATACTCCACGGTCGGAGAACAAGTGGGCAGATCAACTTTCTCGGTTCACAGGATCAAGGAATGGCCGAACCGAAAGAGTAATCACTTGACTGATTTCAACTACCCCGGTAATAGACATAGACAGCCTGCCTAGTATAGAAATAATGGAAATCGATTTGGGAAAAGACAGTTGGATGACTCCTTTAATGCAATATATGTCAGATGGGTCCCTCCCGATGGATCAGAATGAAGCTTGAAGAATAAAATATCGAGCACCCAGATACACAATGTTAAATGGAAAACTTTATAAAAGATCAGTCTCTGGGGTCCTTTTAAAATGCGTTTCAGAACCGCAAATCCAGGATGTACTCAAGGAGATTCACGAAGGAGAAGCAGGAAACCATAGTGGAGCTCGAGCAATTGCATTAAAGTGTCTACGAACCGGTTATTATTGGCCTAAACCATGATGCAGCATAATATGTAAAGAGATGCCACTACTGTCAAATTCATGCAAATATAAACCATCAGCCCGCTGAAAATATGCACTCCATACCGATTTGTTGGCCATTCGAATAGACATAGTTGGACCATTCCCCGTGGCGAGATCAAAGAAGAGCTACGTATTAGTTGTAGTGGAATATTTTAGCAAATGGATTGAATGCATCGCTTTAGCACGAATTACACAATTCCAGGTCATCAACTTCTTATGGAAATATATAGTCCGCCGACTTGGAATTCATCGAGTTCTCATCTCCGACAATGGGACTCAATTCGCGGGAAAACAAGTATTGGATTGGTGTTCGAAGTTTGGGATTCAACAGAACTTTACATCAATAGGACACCCAAGGGCTAATGGTCAAACTTAGGTGGCAAACAGAGAAATAATTAAGTCTTTGGAAAAAAAGATTAGACGCCGCTAAGGGTAAATGGCTGGACAAACTCCGAGGATAGATTTGGGCTAATCGAACGAATATTAAAGCTTCAACAGGTGAGACTTTCTTCAGTTTAGTATATGGGTCGGAAGTTGTCATTCCAATCGAAGCACTGATTCCAAGCCCGAGGATCGAACTTTTTGATGAAGAAAGTAATGAAGCAAGAAGGAAAGACGATGTCGATTTAATGGATGCATTAAGGGAAAAAACGGCAGTCCGTTTGCAGGTTACCAAATCGAACATGGAAAAAGCTTACAATCAAACAGTCCGAATACGATCTTTTAAAGAAGGAGATTTGGTCTTAAAGAAAGTAGAAGTATCAAATCATGTGGGAAAGTTGCAACAAAATTGGGATGGACCTCACATCATCATCGGCGTAGGAAAAAAGGGGTCATACAAAATTGCTCACATGGATGGGACACATTTACCAAGAACTTGGAATGCAGTCAACCTCAGGAGATATTATGGACGCTGATTAGCATCGTCTGAACATCGATTTTAGTTTTTACATTATTTTTTTTCCTTCATGAATATTTGTCACAATTTATGATAATAAAAGATTTTGCTTATTTCTTCAAATTCTGTTTCGATATGACGATTAAAGTTTTTAGAAAAAGCCATTGCTTAACAAATACAAAAGGTTAAAACCAATAATTGGTAAAAAAAACCTAAGTATAAAATGAGTAAAACCAATTGGGTTGGTAAACACTCATCGATCTCCAACTATCGAATTAAAAGGTTAAAACCAATAATTGGTAAAAAAACCTAAGTATAAAACGAGTAAAACCGATTGGGTCGGTAAACACTCATCGATCTCCAACTATCAAATTAAAAGGTTAAAACCAATAGTTGGTAAAAGACCTAAGTATAAAATGAGTAGAACCGATTGGGTCGGTAAACACTCATCGATCTCCAATTGTCGAATTAAAGGGTTAAAACCAATAATTGGTAAAAAACCTAAGTGTAAAACGAGTAAAACCAATTGGGTCGGTAAACACTCATCGATCTCCAATTATCGAATTAAAAGGTTAAAATCAATAATTGGTAAAAAAACCTAAGTATAAAATTAGTAAAACCGATTGGGTTGGTAAACACTCATCCATCTCCAATTGTTGAATTAAAAGGTTAAAACCTTGGATGAGTAAAACCGATTGGGTCTGTAAACACTCATCGATCTCCAATTATCGAATTAAAGGGTTAAAACCAATAATTGGTAAAAAACCTATGTATAAAACAAGTAAAACCGATTTGGTCGGTAAACACTCATCGATCTCCAATTATCGAATTAAGAGGTTAAAACCAATAATTCGTAAAAAAACCTAAGTATAAAATTAGTAAAACCGATTGGGTCGGTAAACACTCATCGATCTCCACTTATCGAATTAAAGGGTTAAAACCAATAATTGGTAAAAAAAACCTATGTATAAAATGAGTAAAACCGATTGGATCGATAAACACACATCGATCTCCAAATGTTGAAAAAAGGTTAAAACCTATGATTGGTAAAAAACCTAAGTATAAAATGAGTAAAATCGATTGGGTCGGTAAACACTCATCGATCTCCAATTATTGAATTAAAAGGTTAAAACCAATAGTTAGTAAAAAACCTAAGTACAAAATGAGTAAAACCGACAGGGTCGGTTAATACTCATCAATCTCCATTAGCTTGGCAAACATGAATCAAATACGCAGTACTCATCCTTGATCTAAGCAGCAAAAAATTATGCGCGGAAGATATGGAAAAATTGAAATTTTATTAAAGTCATTCTTATAAATACACGATTACAACACTTGCTTTACAATATGCAACAAAACAAAAATAAAAGCCTTAACTAACAGGTTGATGCTTTCACGACAATGTCCATGGAAACATCAATCTCCTCCCTAGTACCTCGACCTTCTTCTTCGACCACCTTAGAAGCATGCTGCTCGGGATGGTGGACTTCTTTGGTTCGATGGCCAGGCTCGGAAGATCGATTCCCGTTTTAATCAAATTAACCTCCAAAAAGCCTGATAGTTGTTGCGGTTATTCGACCAAAACGAGATCCCGCTTGGATCGCCGCAAAAGTGAAAATCTACCAGCATATCCCGACATTGGGCACTCCGGAAGTAACCTCAAGAACGAAGATGCTGAGTAGATCCGGACCCTCCATTTACTGATCAAATCCCTCCGACCCCAACTGTAGAAGACTAAAGCTGAGACCGACATGGGACTTGTCAGTACTAGGTAGAGCGCTAATGGGACTCGTCAGCACTAGGCTATTAGACAGGTAACCGCGACAAGCATGTTCATAGTAGTGTTCTTTCTTAAAGGTTATCGGATCAGTTGCCAGAACTAAGTCAGAGAAAACTGTATTTCCCATCTTTGGGCTATGATTAAAAAATTGTTAATGAGTTCTTGTCTTTTATAGGCATAACAAGGTTTATCCTACGGATAGGAAAAGATTAGATCAACGGCGATAAACAGACAAATTTGATTTATCAACTTTCCATATTTATGGCAAGTTAGTTGGAACGATCGCATTCGTTGTCGATAACCCAACTCGATAAATTGGGAGCTTGGTCGGAATGAGTCATCATATTAAGATCGATTCCCGACGAGTTAACAGGTTAATCGAAAAACTTTATTTACGACTGCCTACAACAAAGGTAAGATCGAGGTCGAATAATAAGACAAAAATCCCCTCAGGATGTAACCGATTGGAATAGCTTGGAGAAGAGGTTTGAACAAAAGAACATATTATTGACAGAAAGAATTACAAGGAAAGTCCAAAACCCGTAAGATAATTACATGTTTTAAGCAAAATACTATGGACACCTATATTCGGAAAGCCAGAATAAAATCCAGCTTTTATCTTAGCTCGGCAAAACCTACAAGAGTATAAGGAGCAATGGTTTTTCCTGAGTAGATATTCGATCTCGTCACTGCCTCATATTCCAGGAGAGTGCATTGAGGGATCTTGGGACGTTAGACCAACAGGACAGGTCTATATTATCTAATTCCACCCATACCAAGTAAATTACATTATGGATTTTATGCAGTAAGTAGGGTGGTTGTATAATTCTGGGATAATGGAAGTAACATATTATGAATGGATACATTCTCCATAAATTTGGATGCATTGATAATATATTAAAGAGCATATTCGTTCTTAAGATATTCGAAAGCAGAATTGAAGGCCTTTACATAGGTTTTCAGAAGACAGAGTCACGTCGGAGATCTCCGAGCTATAGAATACGAATTTCGATGAAAATAAGGAATTGAGTATCTCGACAAGAGATTTTGTATCTCGACGAGAGATTTCAAATTGAGCATCTCGACAAGATATTGAATATGGCTTTCGACAAAGACAAGAATTGAGTATCTCGTCAAGAAATATCGAATTCATCAGATAAATACGAAGTTCATAAACATTTGATAAAGAATGGACACAAGAGATTAAAGATCAAATTAATTTTATTAATAAATTATTACATTCAAAAATATTACAAAATCATAGTCACTTTCCTATTACATTAGAATATACAACTATTACAGAAGGCTAAGGGCATTTTCTCGTCTAGGATGATCGATCTCCGAGTTGTTGCGTGTACTTCTCGACACAGGCTCCCTGATTATGAACTATCATATTTGATCAGAAAATGACACTACCCCTTAATAACACATCCCCTATAAGGGAGAACCAACATATTCAACAAGGGGTTTTACAAGGACGCCAGACGGAGAAAATTGTAACAACACTTCACATATCCCTTACAAAGTATCCGCCTTCATCGAAGGAAGTACCAAGGAAGGGAAGTGTTGCCCCTATTAATGAACTGACCAGTTTTCCGTTAAAATTGGTTTTTGTATAGAGGATCTCCTACTAAAAGATAAATCCTCCATTTTCCAATTCCACCCAAACCAAAATGAGAAGGATCTTCAAAGACAATTAATCGCCATTTGGTTCGACAAAGAATTTCATGTGATGATTCCTCAAGAATGAAAATAAGGAATAACATTGAATTGTTTGAATCCATTTTGAGAGATTTGAATGAACTCCCTTACATATTTATAAGTGTGAGTAACTTTATTATTAGGGGGAAGATGAAATGTCGTATACTTGGAATAAAGCACCAACTTTAAATGTGACTTTTTATATTCCCAAAGACTTATGTCTAGTCGACGGATGCATCCTGCTATATTCCGACATAAAGGATAATGGACGTAGCATGCACATGAGATCTAATCAATATAGATGATCAATAAAAGTAATATTCATAAATGGACAACATATTTTGGTTCATTTACAAAAAAAAAAAAAAAAAATAAAAGAATAAGCATCTAGACTATTGTTGCTACTGAACTACGGCTACTGCTGATCGGAACCAGAGGGCCAAGTCGAAGAGGTACGCCTTGGAGTCCCTAGAAAGGCCATCAACTCATCCTGGTGCTTCTTCTATCCCTGGTCGAAACCTTTGTCGAAGGCACCTCATCGAGAATCATCTCGTGCTTGCTGGATGCGAGACTCAATTGCGCTCTCTAGATTGTTATTCAGTTGAGCCAGATCATCTCTCTCCTTCTGAAGAGCCTCTTTCTCGGCACGCAGCTTCTCGACTTCATCAGCAAGAAGTTGTCTATTGAGTGAAGTGGCCCGATGAGAGCTGATCTCTTTCTCTAGTTGGCCTTTTAGAGCCTTTTTGCTAAAACAAGAATCATCACTCTGAAGGCCTGGATGCAGGACCATGTTTCCCTGAGCAATTGATAAACAAATTAGTAAGAAAATCGAAGAATGAAACATCCAAAATAAGGAAAAAAGTGGAGAGATTACCTGCTCATAGTGTTTAAAGATAGATGATAGGATAGTGCCCAGCAAGCCAACAAATATAAGCTTGTTTAGGTACTTCCTTTAGAAGCAATCTTATGATTCATAAGATAATACGCCTGTTTATTCATAGTACGTGAATTAAACAATGGCCAACTTCATCTCTCGCGAACGTATCTAAGCGATTGGATGAAACCCTGAGATCACTCATGACTACGGGATTATTCACTTCAGTATTGGGTGCGATTAATCATGAAACAATCTCAAAGGTCGTGATCTCAAAAATGTTCCAAGTCATAGATTCATATCGAGACGGGGTATCGAATGAATCGTCAAGACTTGTAGGATTATGCATGATTCACATGAAGTGAATTTGTTGTCGTTTCATGAACAAGGCATTGAATGCTAGTGCATATGACTAGGTGGTTCGATAGGGTATCGAACGCATCGAACGACCCGAACAGAGAGACCCATCGTGGAAGTGCGTTAAGCATATCGGTAATGGGATGTCTCTCAAGACGTATAATAGTGTACGATTTAGTCCTTTGACTTGAGGTACTAGGGCGGATTCGGTACACGGGAATACATACTTTGATTTAGGAGCCGATCACATAGCTTGGTCATTGTGCGACTACTTTGGGTACGTATGAACGTGTGCGCGGATAGTTAGTACTAATATAGGATCTATCGACTCATCCTGATAAGATGAGAGAATTTCCTGTACGTTCTTAGATAATAAATCCGAGGAATCTACGGCCGTAGTCGGTGATGGATTTGGAAAGGGGTTTCCAAATTTAGCAGTCACACTGGAATTATTATCCTGAATTAGAAAGTACAGAATTGAGATAATTAGAGGTGCCGACCAATTCACACACCCTAGGTCTCAATCGGGAAATTAGTTGATAGAAGGACCGTATGTACATGGCATTTATAAGAGTTGAAGGTTCACGAATATCAATTCACCTGAAGTTGGGCCTCATGGGCTTGTGGCTAGACATCGACCATGAGGTGTGGGTACTCCTGAATTAATAAGGAAATTAATTCTGGAGTGGTCAATTAAAGTGGTTAATTGATCGGAGCAATTAATTGCTCACTAATTAAATCACGAAAGTCGTGGGCCTGCTGCCAATTGATGGTGAACCTAGAGGGTCACACACAATACAGTTGGACAGTGACAGTCTGGAAGGAATCAATTGATTTAAGGAATTAAATCAATATATGAATTACAGTATTAATTCATGAAGAAGAATAATTAATTAGATGTGACTAATTAATTAATAGAGAATTAAAGTGTTAATTCGAAGTGGAGAATCATTAATTAGGAGTAACTGATTAATGAATCAATTGGAATTTCTAATTGATTAAATCCTCAATTAAAGTATTAATTGGAAAGGATTAATTAATTAATAGTGGATTAATTAGTTAAACACATGGGCCGATCCATATGAAAGTTAATTGATCTAGGATTAATTAATTTAAGCATATGGGCCAATTATTGTAAGGATAAATTAATCTGGGATTAATTAATCTTACATGGGCTAATTTTGGGAACTATGATCAAATTAAGTTTAGGACTAATTAAAAGCATAAGAGGCCGATTTCTTGTTAATTGATTGGGCCGATTTTTGCTAGTTTATTTAGTCTTGAATTAATTTGATTATGTTGGATTATGATAGGGATTAAAAGAGTTTGTGTTTTCTTGTGCAACTAGGAAAGAGATTGAAAGAGATCTTCTTTCCTAATGTGATAAGATTTGTGTATATCTTATCTCTTGAAAAGAAGATATTCTTTCAAGAGTTAGATGTCTATTAGGAGAAGGAGTCTTCTAATAGAGACATCTATAAATACTAGATATACATAATCAAAAAAAAAAAAAAAAAAAAACTAACAAATCCTAAGAGATTTATTCTAAGAAAAGAAAGAAAATCACAACACAAGAAAAACAAAGAAGGCCGAAAATTTCAGCCCTCATTCTCGCCCCTACTGAAAACCGAACCCTGTGCAAAATCGCCCCACCCCTGTGAAGGATTTTTCTCCAAGTCTTCTTCCCGGATCTGCATCCAATTCCTGACGAGGCAATTCCTTAATCCTTGTTCTGAGCCTGGGGATTTCGTGAAGTCACTCAAATCCAGCTGGTGTGGACTATCTCTAGAGGCACAACACTTGGGGTGCTCTAGTGAACAAACGAAGACCGGAGAATTACCACCACCTTGCCTGTGGTGAGGTAAAATTGTTTTTTACCTACTTTTATTTAATTCAAGTATATGCATGCTTTAATTAAATTCAACCTTTATTCATATGTGCTAAATAAGAAACCCTGGGATTTGGTGTATGATTAAAAATTTTAAATTCCGCACTGTTGTAGTTGACAAATTATACCCATAAATCCCAACAGTGGTATCAGAGCCAGGTTATTATGCACATATGAAAAAGGCCTGAACACTTCAAATTTTCGTGGATATGTTTATTTGTCGTGTTCTATGCATGGATCTTGCTGATTATGATTAATTATGTGTTCGGATAAATAGCATAATTCTTATTTGGGCCAGATCTGCAATTTACGATTTTTAGAAAATCTGGACAGAATCTGAAATTTTAATATTCTGGAAATTTTGGGCTGAAATTGAAATTCTGTTTTTCTAAGCGATAGGGGCTGTTTTGCAATTTCCGTAAGTTGTGGGGCTGTTTTGCAATTTACGAAAACTTCAGGGGCTGTTTTGCGATTAATAAAAGTTTCTGGAGGTAAAATATTAATTTCTGTTTTCTGGGCCAATTTGCAAGTTCTGGAATTTTTGGGGTTAATTTGTAAATTCCGAAAGTTTTGGGGTCAAAACGTAATTTTCGAAAATTGAGGGACCAAACTGTAATTTTCAAAATTTGAAATTTCCAGAACCTGAATTATGTTTTAAAAGGTGTTTTATTATCCGAAGGATTAATTTTTCATAATTAGTAGTGGACTAAAGTAAGAACCATGAGATATTTTAAAAGGTGGTTTTAAAATAGGAATTGTGATTTAATTTTAAAAGGGGGTTTTAAAATAAAATCAAAGGGTCATTTTAAAAAGGGGTTTTAAAATGATAAGTAAGAGATTGTTTTAGAAAGGGGTTTTTAAAACTAGAATCTAAGGTTATTTTAAAAGGCAGTTTTAGAATAACATAAGAAATAAGAAAATTAATTTTTGCTTGTTTCTTGCTCAACGTGAAATTGTTTACGTGGTTTTCGATCGCGCCGAGCCTTGACCTTTAGGTTAGATGTGAATGGTTGGTTTTAATCTTATTGGTTTTATTGGGCCTGCGAGCCTTAAGTTTTTGGGCCACTTTGAGCCATTGTAATAGATAGGGCTTTACTGTTTTATTAGTTTAGGATGGAGGCCCGTTACAAGCAAGATGGGAGCCCAAGAAGACTAAAGGCCATGTATGCATGGTAAAATGTGTAATAGAGTAGGTCTATATGAAACCCAATAGATTGACCAATAGGACCATCGTCTTTGGCTCGATGGTGGTCCGCATAGGAGGCTCCCGATCGAAAACATACTGTGGTAGCATGTATGCTAGGTTGAATGTTTTATTTTATTTGTTGATTTATTTTGGCTTGTGCGCTAGAGTTTAGATCACTAAATAAATTATAAAGCATAATTAAACGCGGTGAGATCTCGAGGAGAGTTACCTCAAACTTCCTAAAACCGAAAATCCCCTCTCGAATTAAAATATTAAGTCATATTGGGTAAACTATAAAATGATGTTTTATAGATCCAAGCCTTCCATCAATAGGGACTAGTGTATGTTGTCTACTTATCGATAGAGGTGATCCAGAGTCTGGCACCCGAGTCGAAGAAAGGGACAATACACGAAATTCCTTGATTCTTGCTTTTAACTAAACAAGACAAGGGTGGGGACTTGTCGGGATGTGAAAATCGACCGATAACCAGTTACGGGGATTTCATGACCGGGCCTGTTGCTCATCAAGATTGACTGGGTTAGACTTAAACGAGTAGTAACATCTATGATGTAGCAGTGCTAGATAGATGCGAAAATCGAGGCAAAATAGCTTGAAGGTTGTGGAGTAACACAATTGGTAAAAGTACACCTACCTAGGGAGTTAATTGTATGACCGCGAGTCGTGGGTGCAATTAATGTCTGCTGGGACGTCAAGACCTACTAGGAAATAGAATTTCCCGAACAATGCAAGGGGTTATTGTTTCGATAAAATAGTGGGAGAACTTTTTCGATAGAAAGACCAATCTTCGTTAATTATAAGTATTATCTTAAATCTGTCTGCTTATTGTTGTCTGTTATTTATATTTAGCCATGCCAAAATTCACTGTCAATTGCGAACAAACTATATTGCAAATCTGGATATCATCACTCCACGATGAAGGCATGACTGGGTACAAAAATATTAATAAATATTGCACTTACCTGATCAAGAGGCTAAAACGAATCGATGAGCTTGGAGCTATATTGACTCTAGATGATAAAATGGTAATCATCACAAATGGCCTGCCTGAATCATTCTCTCATTTTATCGATCATTGTGAAGTTCCACACAAAGGAATTGAGACCGATGATTTGCATAAGTTGTTAGACAAATATGAGAAAGCTCTCGAAAGAGGACAAGGATTGATCGAAGGAAAGAATTGTCCCTTATGTAAGAAAAATGAGGAACTGAGTAACATGACTGATGAGGAATTCCGAAACATACTTGACCAAGGTATAACCTAAGTTATTTCCTTTTTGATGAAAAACATCTTAAGATCTTCTTTTGATGTAAATCATCTAACATTTCTGGTTTCTGTAAAAGTGTTTACAGAGGATGACTGGAACGTGCTGCAAGTGACCAAGTCTGGGTTTCAATTGCACATGAGGGAAACATACTTCAAGGAATGGGTCAAGGAGCATCTGGATTTTTCTTATTAGCATATGTTTTTCTTTAATTTTGGATTTAGGCATTAGTTAGAGTTTTGTCTATTTATTTCGAACTTTGTACGAAACTTCTTAGCTTTACAATTATGAATGGAGTTATTTTAATTAAAGCTTTTAATTCGTACATAACTGCTTTACCGTTGTAAATAAAGCAAAGAAATAAGCATTGATAAAACTTAAACAATTATGCTAGATCAAGAAAAGAAAAACAAATTAGATAATTATCCACATTCGATCATAATTCCTAAAAGAAGGAATCGATGAATTGTTTTCAATCATGACACTTGAAAAATAGAAGATTGATGAATTCAAAACATGCGAATCCTGTCTGAATAGGAAATCAATCGATTGAATGAAGGTATTTTGAAATACCAAGTGTTTAATGAATGAAATTCGTGAACACACATGTGGATCACTAAAATAATAGTGCGAGTTATTAATTGCTTCATAAAGTATCCTAATAGCATTTAGGATATGAGTGTTTTGAAAGTACAAGTTTTTGGAAAGGTTGAAGGGTTCAAAGTGTTTCATAAAGGCACTAAGTAAAGTGCAAGTATGGAAATGTTGAAAGGATTCAAAGGATTCCAAAACCGAAGCAATTAAGGGCATTAAAGTATGACCATTCGATTTAATCGAAGTGATTAATACATAAGCCCTAAATTACTCAAATTATCTAAATCAAGAATATAATTCTTGAATAGCAAGTTAAATCTAATAAAAGGAATCGAACTATGAAAGACTAGATTCATTCCTTAAATTAGTATTGCTAAAACTACTCAATCAATTCTGGGGGTCAACCCCATGACTCTAGAAGGATACTTTGACTAGTAACATTTTTAAGTCAATTCCTACGAAAACCGTACTAACACAAGTATGGTATATCATCCATGAATGATAAAATTGGATAGTGGATTCAATTGAGAAAATTTGTAGGGTATTCAACGAAATCCATTGGATACCTGTTCCATGATCCTAAAGAACGAAAGTAGTCCGTTCCTGAGGATTCCCGATTCTTAGAGGGTTGTTCCCTCGCTAATAGAAATGGGATATTACCATGGAACTTGATGAAGTCCTAGACTTGGACACATCCCTACAAATAGTGGGAGTATATTTTCAAACCTACTGCACCAAAATTTTGTACACCAAATTTCGAAGATTCGATCGAATTCAAAAAGAACTGGTACGTTCATGAATATGATCGATTGGACAATAATCCAAGAACTTTCGAAATATCTATGTATAACATAGATTCGGGAACATAGCTTAAAACGCCATGTAGTCTCAGTGGATTTCCAAATAATCCATTTAGAAACACTGAACCATAGAAGCTTCGCATGACCACGAGGCATAACCATTGGATGTAATTCCAAAGGTGAATCTATGATTCTAGTCCAGTATCCCGAAGCTGGAACATGCAACTAGATGAGACAGTCAAGGCGGTTGGCTTTATCAAAATTGCATGTAAATCTCAATGTACAAAAGAATCAGTGGGAGTTTTTGCATTGTTCGTAAAATAAAACACTAAAGTTGACATAGATGATGTAAGAGTGTTAAACGCAGACGAAAGCGTGTAAATGCACGTAATTCTTCATTAAAAGATTTAAGGGATACATCTCACGTATTGGCAGTACGTATCTGTTGTGATAGATTAGAGAAGATGATTGAATTCCCAAATCTTAGTACATGGACAAAAACTGAATAAGATCAGTATGGAAAGTCATAGAGAGGACAGTTTCCATAGAGATATAAAATCTCTCTCAAAGTCAATGAGCCCTACATTTGATGAGTAAAGAGGATAATATCTCTGAACACCTTCCATATAAAAGGTGGCATAGTATATGCAACGTCATGTACAAGACCAGACTAAACACTTGCTATGAGTATCATAAGCTGATGTTGGTCGAACACCAGTAGGGAGTATTGGTATACCGAAAATGAAGCATTCCTTAAAGAACTCTAGGAGTTCTGAGGATATATTGCTGGTCAACGGTAATAATGAAGAATTGGAACTCGAAGGATTTAATGAATCGAGTTTCCCGTTTGAAGTGAATTTAATATTCTGGTTTTATGGGGCAACGATGATTTGAAAGGGTTCAAAAGACAATCGATGCTGGGTTAACCAATAAAACAGAATATTTCGCAGTATTGAATACAGCGAAGGAAAGTGTTTGGACGAAAACTTCTTCCAACAAACTGGAAGTAGTACCTAGCATTGCGAAGCCTATAGTTATTTTCTATGATAACTTAGGGCAATTGCTTTAGCAAAGGAATCGAGATCTCACCCATGATCTAAACACAAGTATACCATATGATATGGAAAATCATAGGTAGAATAAGACGTGGGGGCACGTCAAGAGACAACATAGCAGATCCACTAATTAAGTCATAATCACAAGGGTTCGACGGACATCTGGAGTGAGATGGGCCTTAGAAACGTATGTGGTTGGCTTTAGGGCAAGTGGGAGATTGATAGGATAGTGCCCAGCAAGCCAACAAATATAAGCTTGTTTAGGTACTTCCTTTAGAAGCAATCTTATGATTCATAAGATAATACGCCTGTTTATTCATAGTACGTGAATTAAACAATGGCCAACTTCATCTCTCGCGAACGTATCTAAGCGATTGGATGAAACCCTGAGATCACTCATGACTACGGGATTATTCACTTCAGTATTGGGTGCGATTAATCATGAAACAATCTCAAAGGTCGTGATCTCAAAAATGTTCCAAGTCATAGATTCATATCGAGACGGGGTATCGAATGAATCGTCAAGACTTGTAGGATTATGCATGATTCACATGAAGTGAATTTGTTGTCGTTTCATGAACAAGGCATTGAATGCTAGTGCATATGACTAGGTGGTTCGATAGGGGATCGAACGCATCGAACGACCCGAACAGAGAGACCCATCGTGGAAGTGCGTTAAGCATATCGGTAATGGGATGTCTCTCAAGACTTATAATAGTGTACGATTTAGTCCTTTGACTTGAGGTACTAGGGCGGATTCGGTACACGGGAATACATACTTTGATTTAGGAGCCGATCACATAGCTTGGTCATTGTGCGACTACTTTGGGTACGTATGAACGTGTGCGCGGATAGTTAGTACTAATATAGGATCTATCGACTCATCCTGATAAGATGAGAGAATTTCCTGTACGTTCTTAGATAATAAATCCGAGGAATCTACGGCCGTAGTCGGTGACGGATTTGGAAAGGGGTTTCCAAATTTAGCAGTTACACTGGAATTATTATCCTGAATTAGAAAGTACAGAATTGAGATAATTAGAGGTGCCGACCAATTCACACACCCTAGGTCTCAATCGGGAAATTAGTTGATAGAAGGACCGTATGTACATGGCATTTATAACAGTTGAAGGTTCACGAATATCAATTCACCTGAAGTTGGGCCTCATGGGCTTGTGGCTAGACATCGACCATGAGGTGTGGGTACTCCTGAATTAATAAGGAAATTAATTCTGGAGTGGTCAATTAAAGTGGTTAATTGATTGGAGCAATTAATTGCTCACTAATTAAATCACGAAAGTCGTGGGCCTGCTGCCAATTGATGGTGAACTTTGAGGGTCACACACAATACAGTTGGACAGTGACAGTCTGGAAGGAATCAATTGATTTAAGGAATTAAATCAATATATGAATTACAGTTTTAATTCATGAAGAAGAATAATTAATTAGAAGTGACTAATTAATTAATCGAGAATTAAAGTGTTAATTCGAAGTGGAGAATCATTAATTAGGAGTAACTGATTAATGAATCAATTGGAATTTCTAATTGATTAAATCCTCAATTAAAGTATTAATTGGAAAGGATTAATTAATTAATAGTGGATTAATTAGTTAAACACATGGGCCGATCCATATGAAAGTTAATTGATCTAGGATTAATTAATTTAAGCATATGGGCCAATTATTGTAAGGATAAATTAATCTGGGATTAATTAATCTTACATGGGCTAATTTTGGGAACTATGATCAAATTAAGTTTAGGACTAATTAAAAGCATAAGAGGCCGATTTCTTGTTAATTGATTGGGCCGATTTTTGCTAGTTTATTTAGTCTTGAATTAATTTGATTATGTTGGATTATGATAGGGATTAAAAGAGTTTGTGTTTTCTTGTGTAACTAGGAAAGAGATTGAAAGAGATCTTCTTTCCTAATGTGATAAGATTTGTGTATATCTTATCTCTTGAAAAGAAGATATTCTTTCAAGAGTTAGATGTCTATTAGGAGAAGGAGTCTTCTAATAGAGACATCTATAAATACTAGATATACATAATCAAAAAAAAAAAAAAACTAACAAATCCTAAGAGATTTATTCTAAGAAAAGAAAGAAAATCACAACACAAGAAAAACAAAGAAGGCCGAAAATTTCAGCCCTCATTCTCGCCCCTACTGAAAACCGAACCCTGTGCAAAATCGCCCCACCCCTGTGAAGGATTTTTCTCCAAGTCTTCTTCCCGGATCTGCATCCAATTCCTGACGAGGCAATTCCTTAATCCTAGTTCTGAGCCTGGGGATTTCGTGAAGTCACTCAAATCCAGCTGGTGTGGACTATCTCTAGAGGCACAACACTTGGGGTGCTCTAGTGAACAAACGAAGACCGGAGAATTACCACCACCTTGCCTGTGGTGAGGTAAAATTGTTTTTTACCTACTTTTATTTAATTCAAGTATATGCATGCTTTAATTAAATTCAACCTTTATTCATATGTGCTAAATAAGAAACCCTGGGATTTGGTGTATGATTAAAAATTTTAAATTCCGCACTGTTGTAGTTGACAAATTATACCCATAAATCCCAACAATAGACTGAACAAGGCGTAGACTAGACATATCTTCATATTTCTTCAGCTCGCCAGGAAGGATAATGTTGAACCCAAGATTCCAGGATAACGGGTCGGGTTCACAAGCCCCTGGGTATAAGTTGTCGAAAGGGATCTCGTCGGGACGAGGAGTGTCGGACTCCGTAATATCATAGACCTACTCCCGGAACAACGATCATCCAACTGCAATGGGGAGCCTGTCGGATTAGAACTCCCCGGAACAGTTTTTCCTGAAGCAGAGTAATGAACCTGAGGTTCAGCCCGAAGATCCGTTTGGCCCTGGGAAGAGGTCCCAGTCTCAGCGGAGGAAGAAACAAGCATGGGGTGGTGGTATCAGCAAAAAGGAAGTTGGTATAATTGTCCGTAGTGGACCATTCGAGGGAACCAGCACGTTCTCGCTTCCCGACCAGCCCTGGCCAGAAGCAAAGTCAACAGCGGGATTATCTCTAGGAATCTCAGTTTGAATACGATCTTCGGAACCATGTTCGAAAAAAGGGAGGGAGGTAGGAATTCCAACCTCCGAAGATCGATCACCAGAAGCAGAATCTTCAGAGGCAACCTGCCCGGGAGAAGGTCTTCTTAGAATATTCGAGGTAGGAGGAAGGCTTGAACGAATGTCTCGTTGATGGGTTGATGAGTGAGTTAAGGGGCTTGGAGGATTATCTGCCCTTCTCGAAGAAAGGGTAGACGTATGAGCCCCCGCGATAGCAGATGCTCGAGGTTCAGAATGTTCAGAAGAAGGGCCCTCGGTACGAGATCTCTTCTTGGGTATGACGTTCCTCGGAGGATCTCGCGAAGTGCTTTTGGAAGTATTTGAGAAAAGAGAACTCCTCGAAAAGCCAAGTGGAATATTGAAAAATCGAGGGGAGTGCTCAAACAACTCGAGAGAATATTTGTGGCGCCCCGACTAGGTCACATAGCTCGAAATAAAACATTAATTAACTAATTTAACTAGTCGTGCGTCAAACTAACTGAACAATAGATAAAATTATATTATAATCATCACAGCGGAAAATGATGAAATTCTAAGGTCTTTAGGAAGAAGGGACAACGACCCCACTACCCGACCCGTAATTAGATAAAATTTTACATAACTTTACAACGGAATTTTCATCGTTTAATTATTCGATAAAATATATAAGCACGACACTGAATAACCATGTCAATCCATATCACCGTGTTTCCACCTCTAACTCATGTCGCTAATCTGAGAAAATAAACAAAGAAAGGCGTAAGTCTTATTTGACTTGGTGAGGATTTATTATAATGGATCGGTAATGTGGCAATAAGTAAGATTATTATTTATGAATAAGTAAGAATTGGATTATAATAGTCTTGCGAAAGATCATTAGATGATTGGAAATAACCACGCAATAGGATTAAAGTAAACAGCATTCAAACAATCATTTCGAATCAGAATCTGGTAAAGAATACATTCTACCCAACACCTGAAAATTAGCATCCTTATACCTCCCTACGAGGAGCGACCTCGTAAAAACGGAATGACATGCTCGAGTACATGTCGACCCAGCTGAGAGTACAATTACCTCCAACTATACTCAGCAACTGAATCACGGTGGGGTACTTAACAACGAGACCATACACCGACGACTCGATGCCGCCCAGCAGTCACCATTATTAGTCCCAGGGCCCAACTTCCCAAGAGCGTCCTCAAGGGTATAAATAGTTTATGTGAACTTGGAGCCGGACATTGTCCGTTGTTCATGATAATACCACTTACCAGATGGAGTAGAAATAGAAATTGAAGAATGCAAGACTATTAAAGGATTAAGAAACGTATTAAAGTTAATTACCTTAAAAGATATAAGAGCTGAAATTAACCTCGAGATTAATGTAAATGGATCGATATTATATAAAATGAATAGCTTAAAATAAAGGAAATGAAATGAAATATTGTCAAAAGATTGAGAGTTTCGGCAAGGAAGAATTTTCTGAGGGCAAGTGCCGAATATATTAAGAAAGAACGAGAAAACCTCACCTTATGTTGAAGAAGGGTTGTTTAAGCTTAATCCTTGTTATCAATAGATCCCTCGATACCTAAGTATAGAAAAATAGAAAGGACCAATGCCACGAATGATTTTATTAATTTGATTAATTATCCCTTAATGTGTATTTTACCGTTTAAGGTGATAGTTTTAATAGTTCTTACTTTTTTTTCCCCCTAATGCTATAGAGACTTATATGAGTTGTAATAATCATTTTATTATGATGACCAAGACTCATTCCCTACCTTAAATAATAGTTTTTATGTGGTCTACAAGCATTTAAAATTGATAGCTTTTATGTAGTCTTTCCAATAATACACGAACTCGTATTTTACATATTAGTCTTATAAAAGTTTATGAATTCAAAAGTAGTTCCAAGTATTAGTTTACGCATCCCCTTTTTCCCCCAAATCAAGATATAAATGCAAGCAAAGTTAGTTATTTGATAAGTATGATTTTATCTCATTCCACATATACCGTTTCAAATGGAAAGACATCCTTTAATATTGATAAATTTAATTAAGAGAAAGATAATCAAATAAGCCTAAGTAATTATCAATTTTCTCAATTATATAAGTTATATAACTTTGAGAGTATTGTAACCATAGTTCTTTATTTAATTATCGACTTAAAACTAGTTAAATTAGTTAACTTTAGTTTATTCTTTAGTTTCATACAAAGACTTGAGTTGAACTTCAATTCTTCATTTTCATTTCATCACTCCTTAGCTTCATTCATTCATTACCAAAATTAGCTATGGTTAATCTTTCAACCCTATGAAAGATGTATACATCCTAACACAATTTTACACCCAAATCTCTAAGCTTATTTGAACAACTTGATTAGTTCAAGTACCCATTATTTTATTAAAATAACACTTTAGCATATTCTTTGTTTCCATTAATCGCATATCATTTTTTGCTCCCTGAATGTGAAATAATAAACTACAAATTGCTATTTTGAAGCTCTAGCATAAACATAAAAGTAGATTTAAAAAACAAGCATGGCTTTGAACAATATTTTTTTACTCTCTGAAATCTGAATCATTATTCGTTTTACTTTGAGAATATGTTAGTATTATAGTAAAATATGGTGCAAAGTAATACTCCAAATTAACAGAACGTGAGCTTATATCATACTTGACTTTTTAAGGCCAGCAAAACAAAGTTAAATAAGCTTAAGAATTAAGTGTCAAAATAGCACTTGAAAGTAATGCATACAAACAGAATTAATGACGAAATAAAGGAAAAAGGGAGTGACTTATAGGTGTAAAACAGCAAGAATTAGCAGAAAATTTCGTTTTTAAAACTGGTCTCACAAGGCAGCCCCAAAACAGTCCAGCGAGTGAGTTTCACTCGCCGGTACTGTTCCAAAACTGAGGTGTTCGATACCTCCCGATCCACCAAACTCCAAATTTTGTCTTCTTTCTAGTGGTGTAAACAGATTATAAAAATTCTTAGCCGTTTTGAAGATACATCGAATTTACAGAGGCTGCGCAAAAACAGGGGAAAGGAAAGTAGTTACCTTGATTCTCCTTCTATGGTTATGAGATTTGGAAGAAGCTTGAACTTATATACTCCTCACTCACTTAAGTGCTGATAGTGACAAGGAGAAGTATAGATTTCATTAAAATTGATTAGGATTAAGACATTTTTTTATGGTTATTAAAGAAGAGGGAAATAATTGTTTACCTTCTAAATTTCTTAGAGCTAGTTGATCTTCTTATAACTTGGGAAAAGATAACTTACGGAGGCTAAGTTTCTGCAAATGGAAAGCTTCTTTAGGTGTGATTTGGGAGTGATGAACGTTTCCTTTTATAGAAAGAGGAATGGTAGATTGGTAATATAGGTAAATTGTTGGTATTTAGTGGTAATTTGATGATATAGGTTATTTTGCTATTATAGTAAATTTCACTTTTGACCTTTGTTGTTCTATAATGGTTAGTTTAAGTATAAAAACTTTTATATCAAGTTACTCGGTTTGTTTTGGTACGTTAAAAGTTTGTTTCGAGTTCGGTTTGATACTTATATATACGTACGTTCTATTTCCAATCTATTGAGTGTGTGCATATATGTAAAGAAAATAAGAAAATAAATAAATATATAGATATATATATAAATATCGGGGTATTACAATATTTTATCTATATGGAGACGCGCGGTAAAATAGTTGTTGGGATTCTTGGGGTATGATTGTCAAAAGCAACGGTGCGGAATTTAAAATTTTTTCGTATACCCAAATCCTAGGATTTACTTACTAGCACATATGAATAGGTTGAATACTAATTTGCAAAAATTTACAAAATAATATGGTGGTAAATCGAAATTTACCTCACCACATGCAAGGTGGTGGTTTCTCCGGTCTTCTCTTTCGTTCACTAGAGCACCCCAAGTCTTGTGCCTCTAGAGAAAAGTCCACACTAGATGGATTTGTGACTCCCTCGATCCTCAGGCTCAGAACTAGGAGGGAACGGTGTCAATCTTAAGAGCTGGATCTAGATCCAACTCTAGGTGAAGGAGAAAGTGGGAGAGAGAGGGGCGGGGTGGCCTAGGGCACGACGACGGCGGCGGTGCAGCTAGGTCAAAGGGCGGCGGCGCACGCCTAGGGCTAGGGGGCAGGTAGGAGCGGCTAGGGTTTGCTTTTGCTTAGGTTTTGCACTTAGGGTTTTAAGTCTCCCAAGACTCCTTTTTACAGCCATTCCTAAAAAGCCTTTTCTTGTGCAGGACTTACTATTGGGCCATTAATTAAATTGGCCCAATTCTTGCACTAATTTAACTAATCCACTTTAATTAAATTAGCTTAGCCCAATTCTTGCACTAATTTAATTAACAACTTTAATTAAATCAGTCCATTTAATCTAATTAAATATTTATCTCTTTAATTAATTATGTAATTAATTAGACTATCTGATTAATTATCTCTCTCTCAGAATTAAATCTTTGATTCCTTTTTTATTTTGATTTAACACTTTAAATCAATCATTTCTTCAATTGACTGTTACAGTCCAACTGTATTGTGTGTGACCCTCTAGGTTCACCATCAATTGGTCGTAGGCCCACGACTTTCGTGATTTAATTAATGAGCAATTAATATTCAATTAATTGCTCCGATCAATAAGCTTCTTTAATTGACCACTCCAGAATTAATCTCCTATTAATTCAGGAGTACCCACACCTCATGGTCGATGTCTAGCAACAAGCCCATGAGGCCCAACTTCAGGTGAATTGACATTAGTGAACCTTACATCTTAAAAGTACCATGTACATACGGTCCCTCTAACGACTAATTTCCCGATCGAGACCTAGGGTTTGTGAATTGGTCGGCACCTCTAATTATCTCGATTATGTACATTCTAATTCTTGATAATACTTTCAGTGTGACTGCTAAATTTGGAAACCCCTTTCCAAGTCCATCACCAACCATGGCCATGGGTTTCTCGGAATGTATTATCTAAGAACGTACAGGAAATTCCCTCATCCATTACGATGAGTCGGTAGATCCTATCTTGATGCTAACCATCTGCGCATACGACTATACGTACCCAACGTAGGCGCACAATGGTCAGGCTATGTGATCGGCTCCTAAATCAAAGCACGTAAACCGGTATACCGAATTCGCCCTAGCATCTCAAGTCTAAGGACTAAATCGTACACTATTATAAGTCCTGAGAAACATCCCATCACCGATATGCTTTATGCACTTCCACAACGGGCTTCTCTGTTCGGGTCGCTCGGTGCGTTCGATCCTCAATCGAACCCCCTAGTCATATGCGCTGACGTCAAATGTCTTGTTCATGAAACTCTACAAATTCACTCCATGTGAATCATGCATAATCCTACAAGCCTTGACGATTCCTTCGATACCCCGTCTCGACAGAAATCTATGACTTGGAACACTTTTGAGATCACGACCTTAGAGATTGTTTCATGATTGCACTCAATACGGAAGTGAATCGTCCCATAGTCATGAGTGATCTCAGGGTTTCAACCAATAGCTTAAATGTGTTCGTGAAAGATGAAGTTGGTCATTAGTTTATCTTTTACACGAAATAAATAAAATGTGCATATCAATTAATAAATCAAAGATTCGTTTAACAAAGAATAATCCTATTACAAGCTATTATGTTGGCTTGCTGGGCATTATCCTATCATTAGTGAGAACTTTTTACCTCAGTATTTATACTAATGGAAAAGACGGGACGGCCCCTGAAGGAGGCGCAAAAAACATATTAAAAATAAGACGTTGAAGTCGATTAATCAGTTCGACAAAAAAGAATCCGATAAAGGAAACAAATTATGCAATAAAGACTTATGTCTAAATTATCTTGTACAATTAAAAAGATAAAAAGTATACAAATTTGCGAGGAGTACATTATACAAGAACGACATATCATTCATCCAAGTTTTCTCAAGGTTCTTGATCATTATTGCCTTCCTGATCGGCACCCACCTCATCCTCCTCATCTCGAGGACTAACCGCAGGACCAGCTCCAGAAGTACCCACACCGTCTGCTTTTGGAGGATCTTCATCAGGAGGGGGCACTGGTAAAGGAACCCCAAGCTCCTTCACCAAATGAGACCAACGAAGATGCTCATACTCAACGGTTAGAACATCCTTAGGTGAATACTCCTGGCCATTCCGATCTCTGATGACATGAATAGAATTGATGTACTCTTCTCTGCGGTCTTCGATCAATTTGAGGGCCACCAGTTGATGAACAACTTTCTTGAAAGTATTCTCTAAGAGCGGTCCGACCATCTCATGGACCAGGGCAGTATGAATTGGAGATGCAACGAATTCCCAAATGACCTTCTCTTTAGGGTCCACGCCAGCTCTGTTAATCAAGCCATCAAGGACTTCATCCTCTTCCTGCTCATCGAGGCGAGCTTGAAGACGCGTGATCTGAGTCTCAAGTTTGCTGACCCTGGTCGCATGCTGAACTTGCTGATCTTCTAGCTCCTTAGCCAACTGATTTGCTCGTTCCTGTGCCCGAGTAGCTTCCATGACAATATTGATTATCTGAGGATTGTCTGTCTCCATATTTGGATTGCCATCAGGACCAGGTTGTTGGGAGGAAGACGTAGAAGGCCCGGCCCTGGTTGACCTATGCTCTACGTCCGTCACTGTTTGGAGAATAACATTATTCTTCTCATCCAAAAATTGAAATTGTTGTTTTAGCAAAGCCGATTCATAAATAGAAGACACCATAAATGCTCCAGACTGAAAAAGAAAGGATTTAACTAATTAAAAGGGGTTTCTGGATAATATGTGAAGAAATTAATAATCGCAGAGTATCTCTTCTTACTTTAACATGGGAGTAAGCAGCCTATGCTAGCCTTTCTAAATGATCCTTGTCCAGGAAATGTTGCATTTCCATAGTAAATAAGGTCGAGAGAAGAAGTCGAGTAGCTTTGTCCGCAACATTCTCCTTATCATCTGATACCAGTGTATCACGCTCAGAAAATCCTGCCGCTCTTCTCCCTAAGAGATGATTTTCCACCATCTCGACCAAGGTAGCTTTTGGGTTTGCCTCACCGTCCAAGGTAAGATTCTGATCGGTACGATCATAAACTTGTTTTCTCCTTTTCTCTGATGAACCGGTAAAATTACGCTCGGACCATGATTTACAACCAAGAATACCATAAGATGTTCTAAGTGATAACTGAGGATATCATTGGCCCGTTCTGGTAGTGGAAGAGGATGCTTGAGCCTGGGGAGAGGAAGGCTCAGGAGGGAGTTCTCAGGAACCTCTGGAGTTTCTTCCCTATTATCCTGGGAGCCTCGGTCTTGATCTCTTCTTATCTTGCGTGAATGCCTTGGTTCTATGGGTTGGTTATTAGTAGTCTTGGTAGACTTGAATAAAACCATTTTTCCAGTTTTTGAATGTCTGGAACCTTCGACCATAGATGCTGCCAAAATAAAAAGTGAAGCTACAGAGAATCCTAAGTATGGGAATAACTATAGTATATAAAAAGACAAACGAGGAAAGTTACCAAGAGATCGACTAGGAATTGTAATAGGATAGTTCAGGGAATTTAGCCCGGCCTTCCGAAGAAAAGCCTCTCCCATGAGAACGGCGCACTGATATTTGTCCGACCTCATCTCCTTTATCATATTCAGTAAACAAGGGTCGTCGGGAATCAGTTTGCCTGTAATTTTCCGACCACCAAAGGTCCAAGTGGAGTCGTGGTCCCAGGTAAATTTGGAAGTAATGGTCGATCCATCTGCCAACGTTTGATGGGCTAGAGGTCGTACGAAAAAATAGCTAGATTTCCAGTCGGAATTACTAGAAATGGGAGAATCAAAAATAGCACAGCCAGGTCTTTGACTCACAAAGAAATAACCATGGTTTGAAGAAGTGGAAATGCTAAAGCGAAACAATTGAAAGAAGGTTGTAGACCTTTGGCAACCATTAAAACCGCAAAGGAAACAACGAAAGCAACAAAATTGGGAACCAATTGAGTCAGTGAAACAGTGAAGGTAGCCAGAATCTCAAGGAGAAGAGGAGAAAGTGGAAGTCTGAGACCATTCTGAAAATGAGAGGTATAAAAGGCACGACAACCCTCAGGGGGGGAGTTGACCCTATCCTCTGGGGACGGAAGAAAAATTTCAGAACCTTTGAGAAAGAACCAGGCATAATTCTTCTGCAGATCGCTCAACTCTTCCTCCTCATGAATACAAGCGAGGAGCTCAATTGGTTCGGAGATTTTGGGGTTGGCACCTTTTGTTTTGGTAGCGACTTTGGCGGCTACCTCCTCATCGGTAAGGATGTCTACTCGCAAGGTATCTTTTTCGAGAGGATTTATGTCCACGGTATCAACCTGATCAGGAGGGGGGCTCTGAGAACCCTCTGGGGTGTTAGTAAGGGTCACGTCGTCAAGGGTCGATGAGTTAGGATCTCTAGAAGTAGAGGCCATTTCGAGAAATATATGAATTACAGAGCTTATCGACTTAAAATTTTACTGCAGAGAATTGGAAGGCAGATAGTAAAAAGTAATTGTGAAAAATAAGACGGTTATATATATACAAAGTTGAAAGGACACTTTAGCCCCTTCGCGACGATTCTTTTGTTGGGAGATTTCTAGATAGGGCTCGATTTGTCAATACAACAAAGTGCGGAATTTAAAATTTTTCGAGGTTCCTAATGGTCCCATAAATAGATCTCCACAGTTATTTATACGAAAAGCTTGAATCAAACAATAAATTAAACACAGGGGGTTAATTGTAATTTACCTCACCACGGAATTGTGGTGGTTTTCACCAGGTGTTTAGTTCGATTCACAGCTTGAGTGATCCATGTGTCTCACCTCCAAAGTTAGTCCACACCAATCAGATTGTAGTGACACCTACAAGTCTTAGGCTACGAACTGGATCTCGCAGGTTTGTCAGTAAAGGATTTCAGATCTGGATCTGGACTTGAGATCTGGATCAGGACTAGGAGATACAGATGGAAGAATCGACTCACATGGCTTATGTGATCGAGCAGGGTTCGGCCAGGGCAGATCTGGTCGAGATTGGGTTCGGCCGAGTTCAACCTTGGGCGACTAGGGTTTGGGGAGAAACTATAAAGGGGGCGATTTGCAATTAAAGATTCTTGTTCGAAAAATCAGATTTCCTCACTCGATTTTTCTCTCTCAATTTTCAGCAAACTATTTTGTTTTCTCTCAAAAGTTTTTCTTGTCTTGGAGTGCAACTTAGTTATTAATGAAGAGAAGAGGGAAGAGTATTTATAAGAGAAGAATCCTTCTCTTGATAAAAAAAAAAAAAAAAAAAAAAAAAAAAGAATCCTTCTCTTGATAGATATCTTCTTCCCTTATCTATCAAATCTCCAATTCTTTTATTCCTTATCAACTTAGGAATGTGAGATTTGATAGATCTCTTCTTGCTTACCCTTCAAGAATTAGAACTCTTTTTCCTTTAATCATCAAAATCGCCCCTATCCCCATTTCTAGGTAATTGCAAAATCAACCCATAAATATCCAATACTAAAATTGGTTTAATTAATTCCATAATTAATCAGATAACTCTAATTAATTAATTAAACATTAATCAATTAGTTATCTAATTAATATTCTCCAATTGAATTAATACCATAATTCAATTACCTTGATTTAACAACTTTAAATCATTTGCTTTCCTTCAAGACAGTCACCGTCCAATTGTATTGTGTGTGACCCTCTGGGTTCACCATCAACTGGCAGCAGGCCCGCGAATTTCGTGATTTAATTAACGAGCAATTAAATGCTCCGATCAATTAAACTACTTTTAATTGACCACTCCAGAATTAATTTCCTTATTAATTCAGGAGTACCCACACTTCATGGTCGATGTCTAGCCACAAGCCCATGAAGCCCAATCAAAGGTGAATTGATTATTGTGAACCTCACCTCTTATAATTGCCATGTACATACGGTCCTTCCACGACTGATTTCCCGATCGAGACCTAGGGTGTGTGAATTGATCGGCACCTCTAATTATCTCGATAACTATACTTTCTAATTTCCGACAATGATTCCAGTGTGACTGCCAAATTTGGAAACCCCTTCCAAATGCATCACCGACTATGGCCATAGATTCCTCGGAATAAATTATCTAAGAAACGTATAGGAAATTCTCTCATCTTATCAGGATGAGTCGATGGATCCTTTCTTAGTACTAACCACTCGCGTACATTCGTCTACGCACCCAACTTAGGCACTTTGTGGCCAGGCTACGTGACCAGCACCTAAATCTAAGTACGCACACTTGTGCACCGAATTTGCCCTAGCACCTCAAGTCTAAGGACTAAATCCGTACACTATTATAAGCCTTGAGAAACATCCCATCACCGATATGCGACATGCGCTTCCACAATGGGTTTCTCTGTTCGGGTCGTTCGATGTGTTCAATCCTCCATTGAACGACCCACTCATATGCACTGGACTCAAATTCCTTGCTCATGAAACTCTACAAATTCACTCCATGTGAATCATGCATATTTGTACAAGTCTTTGCGATTCCTACGATACCTCGTCTCGTTCGGAATCTATAACTTGGAACGGTTTTAAGATCACGACCTTTGAGACTGTTTCATGACTGCACTCAGTACTGAAGTGAATCGTCCCATAGTCTATTGCGACCTTAGGATTTCATCTAATCGCTTAGATAGGTTCGCGAGAGATGAAGTTGGCCATTGTTCAATTTCACGTACTATGAATGAACGAGCGTATTAATTATAAACCATAAGAAAATAGTACTTCAACAAGCTAATTAATATTGGCTTGCTGGGCACTATTCTATCAATCTCCCACTTGCCCTAAAGCCAATCACAACATTTCTAAGACCCATCTATACCAAGATGCCCCTCGAACCCATTTGTGAAAAAGCTTAATTAGTGGATCTGCCAAGTTTGTCCTTTTGAGATAACGTAGTACTTTTACGCATCTCAGTTATCTATGACTTGTTCAATCATATGATATTGTGTTCAAATCATCGGTGAGACCCTCTGGGTTCACCAATCACCGTCCAATTGTATTGTGTGTGACCCTCTGGGTTCACCATCAACTGGCAGCAGGCCCGCGAATTTCGTGATTTAATTAACGAGCAATTAAATGCTCCGATCAATTAAACTACTTTTAATTGACCACTCCAGAATTAATTTCCTTATTAATTCAGGAGTACCCACACTTCATGGTCGATGTCTAGCCACAAGCCCATGAAGCCCAATCAAAGGTGAATTGATTATTGTGAACCTCACCTCTTATAATTGCCATGTACATACGGTCCTTCCACGACTGATTTCCCGGTCGAGACCTAGGGTGTGTGAATTGATCGGCACCTCTAATTATCTCGATAACTATACTTTCTAATTTCCGACAATGATTCCAGTGTGACTGCCAAATTTGGAAACCCCTTCCAAATGCATCACCGACTATGGCCATAGATTTCTCGGAATAAATTATCTAAGAAACGTATAGGAAATTCTCTCATCTTATCAGGATGAGTCGATGGATCCTTTCTTAGTACTAACCACTCGCGTACATTCGTCTATGCACCCAACTTAGGCACTTTGTGGCCAGGCTACGTGACCAGCACCTAAATCTAAGTACGCACACTTGTGCACCGAATTTGCCCTAGCACCTCAAGTCTAAGGACTAAATCCGTACACTATTATAAGCCTTGAGAAACATCCCATCACCGATATGCGACATGCGCTTCCACAATGGGTTTCTCTGTTCGGGTCGTTCGATGCGTTCAATCCTCCATTGAACGACCCACTCATATGCACTGGACTCAAATTCCTTGCTCATGAAACTCTACAAATTCACTCCATGTGAATCATGCATATTTGTACAAGTCTTTGCGATTCCTACGATACCTCGTCTCGTTCGGAATCTATGACTTGGAACGGTATTAAGATCACGACCTTTGAGACTGTTTCATGACTGCACTCAGTACTGAAGTGAATCGTCCCATAGTCTATTGCGACCTTAGGATTTCATCCAATCGCTTAGATAGGTTCGCGAGAGATGAAGTTGGCCATTGTTCAATTTCACGTACTATGAATGAACGAGCGTATTAATTATAAACCATAAGAAAATAGTACTTCAACAAGCTAATTAATATTGGCTTGCTGGGCACTATTCTATCAATCTCCCACTTGCCCTAAAGCCAATCACAACATTTCTAAGACCCATCTATACCAAGATGCCCCTCGAACCCATTTGTGAAAAAGCTTAATTAGTGGATCTGCCAAGTTTGTCCTTTTGAGATAACGTAGTACTTTTACGCATCTCAGTTATCTATGACTTGTTCAATCATATGATATTGTGTTCAAATCATCGGTGAGACCCTCTGGGTTCACCAATCACCGTCCAATTGTATTGTGTGTGACCCTCTGGGTTCACCATCAACTGGCAGCAGGCCCGCGAATTTCGTGATTTAATTAACGAGCAATTAAATGCTCCGATCAATTAAACTAATTTTAATTGACCACTCCAGAATTAATTTCCTTATTAATTCAGGAGTACCCACACTTCATGGTCGATGTCTAGCCACAAGCCCATGAAGCCCAATCAAAGGTGAATTGATTATTGTGAACCTCACCTCTTATAATTGCCATGTACATACGGTCCTTCCACGACTGATTTCGCGATCGAGACCTAGGGTGTGTGAATTAATCGGCACCTCTAATTATCTCGATAACTATACTTTCTAATTTCCGACAATGATTCCAGTGTGACTGCCAAATTTGGAAACCCCTTCCAAATGCATCAGCGACTATGGCCATAGATTTCTCGGAATAAATTATCTAAGAAACGTATAGGAAATTCTCTCATCTTATTATGATGAGTCGATGGATCCTTTCTTAGTACTAACCACTCGCGTACATTCGTCTACGCACCCAACTTAGGCACTTTGTGGCCAGGCTACGTGACCAGCACCTAAATCTAAGTACGCACACTTGTGCACCGAATTTGCCCTAGCACCTCAAGTCTAAGGACTAAATCCGTACACTATTATAAGCCTTGAGAAACATCCCATCACCTCAAGTCTAAGGACCTTAGGATTTCATCCAATCGCTTAGATAGGTTCGCGAGAGATGAAGTTGGCCATTGTTCAATTTCACGTACTATGAATGAACGAGCGTATTAATTATAAACCATAAGAAAATAGTACTTCAACAAGCTAATTAATATTGGCTTGCTGGGCACTATTCTATCAATCTCCCACTTGCCCTAAAGCCAATCACAACATTTCTAAGACCCATCTATACCAAGATGCCCCTCGAACCCATTTGTGAAAAAGCTTAATTAGTGGATCTGCTAAGTTTGTCCTTTTGAGATAACGTAGTACTTTTACGCATCTCAGTTATCTATGACTTGTTCAATCATATGATATTGTGTTCAAATCATCGGTGAGATCTCGTTTTCCTTTCATTGAGCAATTGCCTTGTCTAAATCGGTTAAGATTATGATAGGCTTTTGCCATGCTAGGTAGTTCATCCAATCATTGGACGAATGTTTCTCATCTAAACACTTTCTCTTATGCAGCATCATAATGGTGCTATTATTCTGATTGAGTCGGCAATGGTATACTTATTGGAATTTCTTCCAATTTACCTTAGCTTCATCGAGACAGAATAAATCATCCACTTCAGACTGGAAATCTCAAAATTCTAAATCCTTCAAGTTTTGAATTTTCCATTACTACCACAGACCAGCATTATATCCTTTAATTATCTTCGAGGATTGCTTTTATGGTAGTACAGTGTCCTTTACTGGTGTTCGACTATCAGTAGCTCTTGAATGATCAGAGCATTTTGATGTGTCAGATCTAGTACAAGACATTGCATGCTACATGCAATCCAAATGCTAAAGCATAAGGCTTCTTGAGACAATTACTTCTTTACTCATTTAAATGTAGGGCTCATTAAATAAGTAAGAGAAATTTTATCTCTCTGTAAACAATCCATTCTTGGATTCTTCCATATTGAATTTAATCAATATACAGTCTTTGTAATCTGATATGGTGAATTGCAACATCTACTTTTGCTTTTATCTCCATAAATACGTATTGCCAGTACGTGAGATGTGATTCCCAAATCTTATCATGGAAAATTGCTTGAAGAACACGCTTTCGTCTGTGCTTCTCTGATATTCTTATATCGTTCTTGATGTGTAGATCATCATCTCGTTGTGTTACGAATTTAACTATGCTCCCACTGATCCATTTGCACATTTGGAATCCATATGCCTTTTGACAGATTCAACATCCTTGATTGACTTATCAAGTTGCATGTTCCATGATTGGAAAAAAACATAGATTGACCTTTGAATTTGAATAGAGATCTTCTCATCAATTTTAAATTGTGAGATGCAGGATTCATATCCAATAGTCATAACTTTGGTAGTCAAAACCATCTTTCTATGGCTAATAGTTTCGAAATGGATTTTGACGTAGTCAATGGTCAAATGGTATTTTCATTGGTCCTAGAAGGACTTTTGAAGAATGACCTATCGCCATTAGGTGAGTCAAAAGTTTTCACTTTGAAACTTATGGCTTCATGCCATATCCTTTAGTCTCTTTGTAATCTTGGATTAAAATCCAATTTCTTAATTTCGTAAAATGGAATTTTTGAGTTCCTTACGAATTTGATTAGATTACTAGTTATATGTGCATGGATCGGTTCAGTAGTTTTCGGGGTTTACTCCCACTGTTTGTGGGGACGGGTCCAATTCTTGGACTTCATCAAGTTCTATGACCTTTCTTGATGGGGGCTATTTTACACCCCTTATAATACTCGGATCGACTCGGGAACATCAGATCGATTCGACCATACAAGCTCATTCGGGATCATCTATCGACCCGATCAGAGACGATTCTCCTCGGCGACCAGACTACAATCCGGACTCAAGAAGGATAGTTATGCCGAGTCCTATTAAGATTATGTTTCCTTGTAAAGCTAGGGTTAATGTCATATAAATACCTAGTTAAACATTGTATTGAGGGGAGAGATACAATCAGAGCTTACGCCTACATACTTGGGCAAACCGATATCTTATTAAATAGAAAAGCTTTTGCTATACTATTTACTCATTCGTTGTCTATCTTACTGATTGTTCTTTTACATCATTGTTCTTCCTTGATATTGATCCATCCAGAATAAAGTAACAGAGCCCTATAATTCGTACTGAATCTAACTTCCTAATTACATCTTACCCAACGAAAAACTGTTAAATCAGTTGGCGCCCACCGTGGGGCTAGGTTAATTATTCAATCCACATATGG
This sequence comes from Penstemon eatonii, assembly GCA_038501285.1. Taxonomy (NCBI): domain Eukaryota; kingdom Viridiplantae; phylum Streptophyta; class Magnoliopsida; order Lamiales; family Plantaginaceae; genus Penstemon; species Penstemon eatonii. The sequence goes on along the minus strand of CM076712.1, from coordinate 16,279,813 downwards.
CTCGCCCAAGGAAGAGCGCCCGTAACGGAGCAAGAAGTAACACGACCAACCCACATAACACATCTGAGGGTCCACGGGGCAATACTGATAATAATGCCCCTATAACCAATGACAATCAGCAAGAGAACGAGCATCTTCAGAATCAGGAGGAACCACAAGGGATCCCTGCTGGTGTGATACCATAAGAACATGCTGCTCCAGCGATCCCAGTTCCCCTATCGGACACTCAGGAGAAGCTACGACAGATTGCTATGCTCTTTAATTCACTCTGCCCTAGGGAATTACTCGTACCCGAACAGGTTCCTCGAAACCCTAGAACTACTAGGGCAAATCCCATTCAAAGGACACCGAGGCAGGTCGATCAAATCTCTCAACAAGCACACAGCCGGGCAAGCGAGCAACGATCGCTGCACAGTCCGCAAAAAGGGCAATTCAAAACCCTCCGATGAGAACGTCCGAAGAAAAGCGGATCGAAGGAGACCGCAACCAGCACGCACCAGATCCAAGGAACATACCATAATCCCCATCGAGGATGACTTAGGCGACACAATTCCTAATCAACCACGAACTATGCGATTCTCGGAAAGAGAAATCGAAAAGATGGTACAGGAACGACCTGAACAACGTTTACGAACTGTTCAAAACCCATGGGCCAGAACCACGGAACTCCAGGAGAGCCTAGCAGCGTGCTCTCCCTTCTGCAAAGAAATAAAAGAAGCACGGTCATCTGGACAAGTTCCTGGGCGACTACCCAGATATGATGGAACTACTGATCCAGATGACTATATATTTAGCTTCACGAACATAATGAACTTATATGCTCATTCGGCAGAATTCACCGCTAAATTAATGGTGACCACGTTCGAAGGACTTGCCTTGGATTGGTTCGCCAAGCAACCCACTTACTCCATATTCAGATTTCGGGAATTATGCCACAAGCTGACACAGCAGTTCGCCAGTCAAAAGAGGCAGAAACTACCAATGAGCTATTTAGGAACCATTTATCAACAAGAGGGTGAATCCCTAAGGAACTGGTTGGCATGGTTTAATGTGGAATTACTCAAAATCGATTCCCCAAATATCGATTACATAATCTCCATTCTCTTCGATCTCACTAAAAATAGGCAGTTCGGAAATGCCCTCAGTAGAAAGCAACCAAGAACGTTTGCTGACATTATGAGCTTGGCATCGAAGTACATGACCCAGGAAGAGATGAACTCTTTTAAAGATAAGAACAAAAATAAAGCTCCCGCCCCAGGCTCCAAGCGGCAAGATAGGATTCCTGTTCAAAAGTCTATAGATTATGAACGATCTTTCAGAAAAGGCAATGTCTTCCAGCGATTAGAATACAATCGAAATGATCAAGATAGACGACCTAATATCTATCAAAGACCTAGATCGGATGAGCCGGCGATCAGGAGCAGAATTAACCAAGTAGAACACCCAAGGCTGACAATTCCAATAGAAGAAATCTTGGCAATACTAGAAAGGAATAATCCCAGCAGCAAGGAGAATCGCTCAGCCCAGACCAGGTGAACGAAACTATGAATTATACTGTAAATATCACCGGGCAAATGGGCATCGCACAGAAGATTGTTTTCACCTTAAAAAAGAAATCGAAAAACTAATCGAGCAAGAAAAATTAGATGACTATTTGGAACGAAATAACCGCAAAAGAGGAAGAAGTAGGAGTCCTCGGAATAATAAACAAAGAAGAAGTTCTCGAAGAAGGTCGCCTGATAATGTTCCCCAACAAAACTGGAACGATGATCAGATTAATGGCACCATCCATACAATCTCAGGAGGACCCGCTAGCGGGGACAGTCGTAATGCACATCGCAGGACCGCCAGATCCATAATTGGAAGCTTAAAATACCCAGAAGAAGTATGGACGCTAGAAAGAAAATCAACAAACGACAAGCTGATCAGTTTCAATGAGGGCGAGGTACCAAAGAACTTAGTTTGGGACATGAAAGAGGACAGCCCTGACTTCCCAATGGTGGTATCACTGGAAATAGCGAACTACAACGTCAAAAGAATCCTGATCGATAATGGAAGCTCAGCAAACATTATTTCTAAAGAGGTCCTAGCCCATATGAACTTGGGACAAATAACATTCCAAAAGTGAGCTACGCCTTTAGTAGGATTTGGAGGTTCCTAGATTGTCCCCAGTGGCACAATAACTTTAAGTGTCTCACTCGGAAAGAAACCACGTCGGACGGTGAAGCTAGTCAAATTTTTAGTAGTAGAAACTCCCTTTGCCTACAATGCAATCTTAGGGCGAACCGCCCTCAACCTATTCCGAGTTGTTGTTTCAACTTACCATCAGAAGATAAAATTGCCAACTGACATGGGTATCGGAGAAATAGTGAACGATCATTGTATGGCATGGGACTGCTACAACACCTCCTTGACTTTGGGGAACCGCTCAAGATCGATTACCCCGAGCAAGAGAAAGCTCGAAGACGACGTTGACAGATCGAAATTGAAATCCCTAGCACCGACCGAATAGATAAAAAGGGAAAATAACCGGTAGATTTGGCTTTGAAACCGCCGGAACATAAGGATATCCTACTGGTACAAGGGGACCCAGCAAAAACAACCAGAATAGGAACAGAACTGAGCAAGGAAGGGGAAGTAATGTTGATCAACTTTCTCAGAGACAACGTAGATATCTTCGCCTGGAGCGCGAACGACATCGAAGGGATTGACCCCCGAATAATCAGTCATTCGCTTAAAATTGACCCCATGGCAAAACTTGCTAGACAAAAGAAGAGGAATCATGGGCCGATAAAGGATAAAATAATTAAGGCAGAAGTAGAAAGGCTACTCAAGGCAAAACAAATTCAAGAAATACACTTCTCGGAATGGCTATGTAACGTTGTGCTAGTAGCAAAAGGGGATAAAAATGATAACAAGTGGAGAATGTGCAATGATTTCACCGACCTTAATAAATTATGTCTGCGTGATCCATATCTCCTCCCACGGATCGACTTATTGGTCGACTCAACCGCTGGCTTTGCGATCTTCAGCACGATGGACGCCTTCCAAGGTTTTTATCAAATATACATGGACGAGCGAGACCAAGAGAAAACTGCCTTCGTAACTGAGCAGGGAGTATAGTGCTTCATAGTTATGCCATTTGGCCTGAGAAACGCCGGAGCCACTTACCAAAGGTTAGTAAACTTGATGTTCAAGGAGTTGATTGGAGAAATACTGGAAGTCTACGTAGACGATATGCTGGTCAAAAGCATGAATGAAGCTGATCATGTAAAGCATCTCGATCAATGCTTCCGAATATTGAGAAAATACCAGCTAAATCCTGCAAAATGCACTTTCGGTGTTAAGTCGGGAAAATTTTTGGGATATTTGGTACATCAACGAGGAATTGAGGCCAATCCAGAAAAAATTCGAGCAATAACCGAAATGAAACCTCCCAAAACGATATCCCAAGTACAGAGCTTGGTAGGAAAGATCGTAGCATTAAACAGATTCATCTCCAAGTCGGCTGACAGAAGCCTGCCTTTCTTTCAAACTCTACGAAAAGCAAAAAACTTTATTTGGACCGAAGAATGCGACCAGGCCTTCGACCGGCTAAAGGAGTATCTAACGACATCCCCATTATTGGCCAAACCAACTGAGGGGGAACCATTATACATCTACATATCAATCTCCGATGTGGCCATTAGTTCGGTTTTAGTTAAATTATAAGGCTTAGAACATAAGCCTGTTTATTACTTAAGCAAGTTACTACAAGGGGCCGAGAAGAACTACTTGGAAATAGAAAAATTCGCTTTGGCCTTAGTGGTGGCAGCACGCAAACTCCGACCTTATTTTCTAACCTACAAAATTGTGGTGTTAACCAACCAACCATTAAGACAGGTATTAGCAAAGCCAGAAGCCTCTGGAAGATTGATCAAATGGGCAATTGAACTCGGTCAGTGCGAAATCGAGTACAAAGCAAGAATTGCTATTAAAGCCCAAGTCCTTGCCGATTTCCTATTAGAAACTCCAACCCAGGCAACTGAACATACCGGATCAACCAGCCTTGACAATGATATCTTGGTCGTAGAAAATCAAACTTGGTTGATGCATGTCGACGGTGCTTCATGCCGAGAGGGAGGTGGTGCTGGAATCAACTTCACCGGACCAAATAAGGAAGATATAAATTATGCGATAACATTAGACTTCGTAGTAACAAACAACGAAGCAGAATATGAAGCACTGATCGCAGGAATGGAAATGGCAATCAAGGCCAACATAAAAGGTCTTAAGGTATTAACCGATTCAGAGATAGTACAAAGACAAATAGAAGGCCTATACGAGGCAAAATAATTTAATATGGTCAAATACCTCGCCAAAGTAAAAAAATTGGCTGAGAAATTCAAAAGTTTTACGATACAGAACATTCCACGGTCGGAAAATAAATGGGCCGATCAACTGTCTAGATTCACAGGATCTCACGACGGAAAAACTGAAAGAGTAATCAACTGGTTAATTTCCAATACACCGGCAATCGATATCGATGAGATACGGGTCACTGAAATGATGGAAATCGAAGAAGCTGAAAGAAACTGGACGACTCCAATGATAGAGTATCTTCGAGAAGGAAAATTGCCGCTTGACCAAAACGACGCTCGGAAAATAAAATATCGGGCTCCAGAATATACATTGATAGAAGAAAAACTTTACCTAAGATCAGTGTTGGGAATTCTTCTAAGATGCATCTCCGAATCTCAAACCAACAATATCCTCCGAGAGGTACATGAAGGAGAAGCAGGAAATCACAGCGGAGCAAGGGCCTTGGCTTTAAAATGCCTTAGAACAGGTTATTATTTGCCTACCATCAACAATGATGCCATCCAATATGTCCAAAAATGTCATCATTGCAAAGTCCATGCAAATATAAGTCATCAACCAGCCGAAAACATGCACCCAATACCAGTATGTTGGCCATTTGATCAATGGGGAATGGACATCGTGGGACCTTTCCCAGCAGCTAGATCCAAGAAAGCATATGTTTTAGTCGCTGTCGAATATTTCAGCAAATGGATAGAATGTATCGCCCTTGCTCGAATAACTCAATTCCAAGTGATCAATTTCTTATGGAAGTTCATAGTATGTCGATTTGGCATCCCAAGAACTCTGATCTCTGATAACGGAACCCAATTTGCGGGAAAACAGGTAATGGAATGGTGTACAAAGCTAGGAATTCGGCAAAATTTCACTTCAGTTGGGCATCCAAGAGCGAATGGACAAACTGAAGTAGCGAACCGAGAAATAATAAAATCTTTTGAGAAAAGATTAGGGGCATCCAAAGGAAGATGGCTAGACGAACTCCTAGGAGTACTCTGGGCTAATCGAACTACGGTCAGAACTTCAACCGAGGAGACCCCATTCAGTCTAGTATATGGCTCAGAAGCTGTAATTCCGGTCGAAACACTAATTAATTCCAACACCGAGAATTGAAATGTATGATGACCAGGAAAATAAAAAAACAAGAGAAAGTGATATCGACTTGACAGAGGCCTTAAGAGAGAAAGCGGCTGTACGATTACAAATCGCTAAATCAAATATGGAAAAAGCCTACAATCAAAAGGTACTCATACGAACCTTCAAAGAAGGAGACTCAGTGCTAAAAAAGGTAGAGGTATCTAAACATGTGGGAAAATTACAACAGAATTGGGATGGACCATATGTTATCACTAATGTAGGAAAGAAAGGTTGGTACAAAATTGCGCACTTAGACGGAACGCCTCTACCAAGGACTTGGAATGCGGTCAACCTAAGAAGATACTATGGAAAATAAATCCTTGTAAATTGTTCCGGTTAATTTCTTTTGATTTAGTCCGTTTTATTTCTATTTTATTCGTTGTAATAAAGGCATTGGCCTGAGATTCATTCTCAAAGATTTTTGCAAATTTGAATACCAAATCAAAAGTTCACTTGAGTAAAAAGGCGAAGCATCAAAACGAATTGAGTATAAATCGAACGATTCGATAAACGCTCCTCGAAATTCTACAATCGACTTGGTTTGATCCAAAAAAGTCGATCTAAAAATACAACGAGTCGAGTAAAATTGATCCGCTAAATAAACGCTCCTCGATCTAAAAAAAAAACAACGAGTCGAGTAAAATTGATCCGCTCAATAAACGCTCCTCGATCTAAAAAAAACGAGTCGAGTAAAATTGATCCGCTCAATAAACGCTCCTCGTTCTAAAAAAAAAACAACGAGTCGAGTAAAATTGATCCGCTCAATAAACGTTCCTCGATCTAAAAAAAAAACAACGAGTCGAGTAAAATTGATCCGCACAATAAACGCTCCTCGATCTAAAAATACAACGAGTCGAGTAAAATTGATCCGCTCAATAAACGCTCTATCTATGCCTAACGATCAAAAAGATTTGGGAAAAATACCTAAGTCTTAAAACGAGTCGAGTAAAATTCATCCGATCAATAAACGCTCCTCGATCTATGCCTAACGATCAAAAAGATTTGGGAAAAATACCTAAGTCTTAAAACGAGTCGAGTAAAATTGATCCGCTCAATAAACGCTCCTCGATCTATGCCTAACGATAAAAAATAGTTGGGAAAATTACCTATGTCTTAAAACGAGTCGAGTAAAATTGATCCGCTCAATAAACGCTCCTCGATCTATGCCTAACGATCAAAAAGATTTGGGAAAATACCTAAGTCTTAAAACGAGTCGAGTAAAATTGATCCGCTCAATAAACGCTCCTCGATCTATGCCTAACGATCAAAAAGAACTGGCTAAATTACTTAGTCTTAAAATGTGTTGAGTATAAATTGATCCGCTCGATAAACACTCCTCGACGTCAATAAAGAACAGGTTGAGAAGAAATCAACAGCAACAAATATGATAGAAATAATACAAAAAGTTTTATTCATCTGTGTTCTGAGAACTTGTATTAAATTACATACAGAAGTTTTTGATCATAGTACAAAGATCTCTATACGATCTACACATCGCTACAATTGTTTAGATAAAATGATCCTATCCTATAGATCAATGGTCTTCACGACAATGTCCACGGAAACATCAATCTCCTCCCTAGTGCCTCGACGATTGTGATCGACCACCTAAGAAGCATGCTGCTCAGGATGATCGACTTTTTTAGTTCGATGGCCAGGCTCTGAAAATCAAATGTCCTTCCAGACGAAATGACCATTACCAGCCAGATGACCAGCAATACTCATTCACCCAAAACAAGATACTGCTTCTACATTAGGAGTTGATATTTTACTCTTAAGCAGCATCTCGCGAGGACCGTCGCGGTGAGAACATTTACCAGCACACCCCGATGGCCTATCACTCCAGAGGTAACATCGAAGAGCGGGAGTGACTGGTAAATATGAACCCTCCATGTGCAAACAAAAACCACGGACCTCAAACCTGTGAAGACAAAGGTTGAGGCCTCATGGGACTTGTCAGTACAAGGCAGATGAAATTTAAGTCATTATGATGATATGATTCACGATAATGTGACTTTTTGAATATTATGGGATCAGAGGGCAAAAATAAAATTCAAGGAAACTGAGATCTCCATCTTTTCTGAGAAGTTATAAATAAAGTATGGAAACTGCCTACTTATTTATAGGCACAAATGCAAGTAATCCTACGGTTGAATAGAGGTCTGATCAAGGGACGAAAGTGCGACCTTTTGACTTCCCGTAATTAATGTGAGTAAGTTGGAACGGCACCTCTATGGTCAAAAAGACTATTCGATAGTAAAGAAGAATGAAGATCGAAGCGATCAACGCGAAAACAAAGCGGATATGAACAGCTCCAGACCGAAAAGGACTTGCAAAATCACAAATACTGAACACTTAATAAAAAACAAGGAATCTTCAACACAGAGGAATAAGTTGGTAGCAATATGACAGGTAATAGCTCATTCAAAGATATAAATTACAGCATTCAAGGTCGTCACTGCCTCATATATCAAACGGCGGATTTTTCTTAACTGTAATGGACCTCAATCGGAGTCCAAGAGATTTGACAAGAAAAATTAGAGGATGGGTTATCAACATTTCAGCCTACGGAATCGTCACTGCTTAACATTCCAAAGAATTGCTCAAGGAGGTCTGGACAAGCTAGACCTAAATAATAATTCTATATTTTCCAATTCCTCCCATATCAAAGAATTGATATATTGATACACTGGTTGCTTTATTTGAGGAACATGGAACTCACAATCAGTACAGAGAAACATGGATTTTAAGAAGATACCTAGAGCGATATCTTTTATGCGAACTTAGGCCTATGATAAGAAAAGCAGAGCTCAACAGAGGAAATGACAGCGTCCTTAAATAAGATATCCAGGACAAATGGACAAATTTACAAAGCAGTGATCGATCATCGACAAGAGCGCTAAGCATTCCTTCGCAATTATGCAATTAATTATCTACGAGGATGGCCTACAGTCCATATTCTAATGTCTAAAGTAACTTATGAACAAGCATAAAAGACCATGCCTGGTCGCTCGTCATTCTCATACTTGATTAAAAGTTTAATTTGCAGAGCAGACACTAAATCTTTCAGCTATTCAAGACTAGTCAAGCCAGAACGAGCTACTCTTTAAACAAAAGATAACCTCTCAGGATATTAACGTCAGATAAGTCTGCTAAAATCTCATGCTTATTTAGTGATTTATTCACAAGGATAAAATATGCATAACAAAATTTATCAGAATATATCTACTGACTAAGATTGATCAAGGCATGAGTCTGGTCATTAAAGATCATCATTGTCATTAATTCGTGCTTCCCATACAAAAATTCAGCCCTGACAACCGCACAAAGGTTGGGGCCTACAAAAAAAAAAAAAAAGGAGAGAGATAAACAACTGAATCAGAACAAGTCATTGTGATAGATTGCTATCGCCAAGCCGACTAGCGGAAGCACCCCTCCGAGGAGTCGCGTTACCTACAAACGCCATTAATTCCTCCTGACGCTTTAAATAACCAGCATTTAAATAACCAGCATCATAACCTTGGTCATAGGCCTGCCGTCGAGACTCCTCAGCAAGGGCGAGAGCCTGAACCAAGTCACTTTTCTCCTTTTCAAGGACAAACTTCTCTTCTTGCGATTTCTGAAGATCATCATTGACAAGCTGCAACTGGAGGGTCTGCCCTGCGACCTTCGCCGTCTTGGAGTCCAAGCGACGTTGCTGGGCATCCCTACTGATCCACAGATCATCATTTTGCACACCCAGCTGGAGCGCAAAATACTTGGTCTGAAAAGAGAAAAAAAGCTCATAAGTGACAAGGCAATCAAGATAAAGCAAGAAAAATAGTCATAAATGTGATTACCTGCTCGCATAACTTAAGCAGCGACTGAACGAGGCGAACATTGGGAGTACCTTCGTGCTTCCTCAACTCGCCGGGCAAAATTGTGCTTAGGCCCAAATCCCAGGACAAGGCATCAGGCTCTACAGAGCCGGGCAGTTCACTATAGAGAGGAACACGATCAGGCCGAGGAGTAACCGAGTGCATTATATCCTTAACTTGCTCAAGAATGCAACGGTCGTCTAACATACGAGCGGAATCCCTCTCGTTAGGACTCACCGAAGTCTCCTTGCCCGAAGCAGAGATAACGGTCCACCGACCGGACCTAGAGCCTGCCCGATCTCCAGAAGGCCCACCGGCCTCGAAAGAGGTAGACACCACAGGAGTATCATTAAATAAAAAGTCAGGAAAATCTTGGGAAATAGATTGTGTTATCGATGGATTCAAAAGGGCACCCCTACTAATTGCCCCCGCAGCAACGCTCACTTGGCTTCCGCTAACAAACGGGGCAGTAGAAATAGAGGAAGGAACGGAGTTATCAAGAACATGATCATTTAAACCATGTTCAAAAGAGGAAACACCTGTAGAAACGGGTACATTAAAAGTCTACTCCACGAAGGACAAATAGCCGAAGGCCACCCGACCAGGGGAAGGCCTCCTTTCTACCTCACCAGAAGTGGGAAAATTTTGTTGAATAAAACTTGAGCTAATTACAGGAAAAGCTTCAGAAGGGATAATGGGAGCCTCGGTCTCCGACCTTCTAATTGAGGATGAACGAGGAAGATCTATCGAAGGCCCCTCCGTACGAGACCTTTTAGGTCTAACACTTCTATTACTTTCGCGGGAGGGACGCTTCGATGTATTACCAAAAAGATTACTCATGTTCGGAAATAGAAAAGAAACTTTAATTATCGAGAAAGCTTATCGACCTCCTAACGAGAGAGTATTCTAGTGAGGATGAGTAAAAGCGGTAAATAGCGAGTAAAGTTTAACCGTTTTGTATTTATACTATACGAAAAGACGCAGGATACCCAAAGGATGAGCGCGAATCAAAGAAACAAGCCTATGAACAGCCGCGAGAATTCAAAAAGACATAAGCATAATGATTACGGCAAAGTTAATAACTTGTCTAAATTATTACAGAGAAGCCGAAAAGACGTAACTGTCAGAATAGGAATCGTTTATTGTACAAGAGGATAAAGAGGTAATATTACAAGTCGTGTTATGTTAACTGTCACAAAGATTGTTCCCTAGGTCGATGGATCACTCCCTCCTCACATAGCCTGGTCGACATTTGGGACTCCCTGTTCACCAGCGACCACTCCTTCGTCCGCTCCATCGTCCGCTGCCTCCACATTCTCCCCCTCTTCCTATGGTTCTATAAATTAATATCGACCTCATCATTGATATCCGAGGGAGGAATCGGCAATGGCTTCCCGAACTCTTCGACAGGGCGAGCCAAAGGAAATTGTTGATAAATGACGTCTGACAGCTCGGAAGGAGAATATTCCTCGCCGTAACGATTCAGGCTGACATGCGCTGCTTTGAAAATACTCCATTCGACGATTTTCAATCAGTTCCAGAGCCACCAGCTGATGGATCGCCTTCTTAAAAGTACTCTCTAAGAGCGGACCAACCATTCGATACACCAAAGCTGTATGAACAGGAGAATTGAGAAATTCGCGAATGACTCTTTCATCAGGATTCCGGCCGTACCGATCTTTGAGACCACTAAGAGGAATATCCTTATCATACTCCTCCAAAGAGGCTTGAAGGCTTAACACCTGAGATTCCAGCTCGCTAATTCGAGCAGTACTCTGAAATTGATGATCTTCCAACTTTTTAGCCAATTGATTGACTTGTTCTTGAGCGCGGGAAGTCTCCAGAACCTTATCTATAATCTACTGGTCATCAGTCCCCGTAGCCTGAGTCTCTATGACCGGAAGAGAAGAAGACGTCGAGGGGCCAACCTCTGAACCAGAAGTCTTGTGAAATAAAGTCTTATATTTCTCATCCAGAAATTCACATTGTTGTTTCCAGAGAGCGGCTTCATAGGCATACGATGCAAAACAAGTCATGGTCTGAATGAAAAAAATGATAAATAAAATGAATTTGAGAGCTAAAATACTCATTAAGTAAAATTACCCAACAAACGCACATAAATGAAACAACCTTTTCAGCATAAAGAGAAGCTCGCTGAAATTTCTCCAAAGGATCTTTCCGAAGGAGCTTATTCATATCACGAGTAAACACGCCGGATATAAGGACACGAGTTGCCTTGTCCACAGCATTCTCGCTCTCATCATGAACTAAAGAATCGTTCTCAGGATAGCCGGCGGCTCTCTTCCCCTGTAGATGGTCTTCGATCATCTCGACAAGAGTAGGCTCCGGATGATTCTCACCAAGTAGAGACAGGTCCTCGCCAGAGCGACCATAGTAACATCTTTTTCTCTCCACTGGCTTATCGATAGGATAGGGCATCGACCAGCTGCGACACCCACGAATACCTAGAGAGGTTCGAAGATGGAAGGGAGGATAGCCGGATCCGGCTCCCTTATGGACAAGAGATTCTTGGGAAGAATCCGGAGATTCCTCCCTGATTTCCTCAGAATCATGGCCCAATTCCAATTTTCTCTTTCAGGATGCTCTCTGCTCGATAGGGAGGTTCTCTATGGTTTTGGTGGATTTGGATAAAACCATTTTTCCCTTAGAAGAGCGCCGGGAATTTTCTACCATGAGAACTAAAATGAAACAAAGTCAAAATTAGACATAATGTTAAATAGGAATTGTAACGATTCGATACGAAAGAAATGGAAAAACTATGAGAACTCAATCCCGCCTTGCGAAGAAAGGCCTCACCGATAAGAAGAGCACTTTGATACTTGTTGGCGAGCATTCCCTGGATTTCAATAATCTATTGAGGGTCGTCAGGGATAAGATCGCCAGTCGCCAAACGACCATCATATATCCATTTGGAATCATGGTCCCACGAGAAATCCTCAGTAGAACCATCCGCCAAACAAAGAGGAGAAGGAGGTTGTACGAAGAAAAAATGAGATTTCCAGCAAGGATTGCTGGAAACCGGGGAGTCGAAGATGGAGCGACTAGTCTTCTGGCTGGCAAAGAAATATCCGCGATTGGAAGAACTAGAAACATTAAAACGGAACAATTGCGTAAAGTTACGGAACGAAGGCTGGAATCCTTTTGCTATCATTAAAACGGAAAAGGCCACCACAAAGGCCACATAATTTGGGACTAATTGCGTCAAAAATACGCTAAATATTTTCAAGATATCAAGAAATAAAGCAGACCAAGGAAGACGTAAACCATAATTGAAATGAACAGTGTAAAAAGCTCGACAACCCTCCGGCGGAGAAGTAACCCTATCCGAAGGAGAAGGTAGAATAATCTTAGAACCTTTTGGAAAATATTTCGCGTAATTATCCATGACCTCGTGGAAAGTCTCCTCAGTATAAGCACAAGCAAGGTCCTTAATTGGTTCAGAAATTTGAGGAACCGTACCTTTACCATTTTTTGCCCTGGCAGCAACGTCCGTATCAGATATAATTTGCACATTAAAAGTATCCTCATTCGGGACAGTGAATTCAGATGCTCCGGTCTGCTCAGTCGGGGGGCTCGGGGGAACCTCCTCCTCGACATTAGGAGTAACTCTTTCTTTGGTTAACGAAGAAGATTTTCTTGAAATTGAAGCCATTTTTGGGATCCCCGAAGAAAACGAGTCGATAAAAGCAAATTATAAAAGAAATGAGCGAATAAGAAAATGACTGCGGAATATGGCAAGTAGAAAGTAAAAGATGACTGAAATAACGGTCACCTATTTATAAAGAAATATGAAAAGACGTTTCGAACTTCCCACGACCGATCACATTCCCGCCAAATGGTGAAAATTGAAACGCTTTCTCAAAGAGACACGTAGTGGTTCAAGATTGGAGCGACAAAGCGACTATCTATGAGGTGTAGCACTATTTTCCTTTCTTAGGATTTTTTCCCACAGGGTTTTTTCCTAAGGAAGGTTTTTAACGAGGCACATTTCATAGAAAATACAGTCGTAATCTACCATCTACTTCTACGAGCTTTTACTACATATGCAGTCGAAGAAGTGAGGGAGTACTGATGGGGGCTATTTTACACCCCTTATAATACTCGGATCGACTCGGGGACATCAGATCAATTCGACCATACAAGCTCATTCGGGATCATCTATCAACCCGATCAGAGACGATTCTCCTCGGCGACCAGACTACAATCCGGACTCAAGAAGGATAGATATGCCGAGTTCTATTAAGATTATGTTTCCTTGTAAAGCTAGGGTTAATGTCATATAAATACCTAGTTAAACATTGTATTAAGGGGAGAGATACAATCAGAGCTTACGCCTACATACTTGGGCAAACCGATATCTTATTAAATAGAAAAGCTTTTGCTATACTATTTACTCATTCGTTGTCTATCTTACATATTGTTCTTTTACATCATTGTTCTTCCTTGAGATTGATCCATCCAGAATAAAGTAACAGAGCCCTATAATTCGTACTGAATCTAACTTCCTAATTACATCTTATTGATTTAATCTTACCCAACGAAAAACGGTTAAATCATACTTATACATTGTATTAGGGCATAACACGAAATATCATACTTATGCCTACATACTTTGTATTATGTTATTGATTTAAGAAGAGAGCCTTTGCTACATATTTTGTATACTTTTGCTTTTGTTCTTACGTTGCATATTGTTCATCTTTGAGTTGATCCATCCGGAGTAAAACAATAAGCCCGTAAATTATATTCAATCTAACCTTGATCATATTATTATTGATATTACTGAACCTAACGAAATTCGGTATAATCACATTTTTACGAACCGCAGGGACTACCTGCCTAATGAAACTCTTAAACTAACAGTTTTCGCCGGGACTATCTCAGAACCTCTTAAGCTGACTAACGGTGTGGCCACTCTCTGAAGAGCTATCTCTCCCAAATTCATCTGAGACAGGACTTCTTTCGAAATAATATTGGCCGAACTCCCATTGTCGATCAATATTCTCTTTACATTGAAGTTTGCAATTTCAAGTGAAACTACCATAGGAAGTCGGGGTTATCTACCTTCGTGTCCCAGGTTATATTCCTGGGGACCTCATCTTCATTAAAGCTGATTGGTTGTTCCCTAGATGTTTTGTTTTCAAGTTTCCATACTTCTTTCGGGCCTTCTAATCCTTTCTCGATTGATCGTGTTGTCCTCCTCTGTGCGTTCTGATTGTCACCACCTATTGGACCACCTGAAATTACATGTATAGTTCCATTTACGTGGTCGTTATCTAGGTCGTCACGCGGTGGCAAGTTATTGTTCAGAGTTCTTCTCGGTGGAGTCCTCCTTTGATTCTGAGCACGAGGGCTCCTTGTCCTATGTATTTTCCTATAACTCCATTCGATATACTCATCCAACTTCTCTTCCTATATAATCCTCTCAATTTCTTGCTTTAGGTGAAAGCAATCTTCCGTACGACGACCATGTGCCCGATGGTATCTACAGTATAAATCGTAGTTTCGTGCACCTGGCTTGGCCTGCGTAATTCTTTTTGCTGGAGGAATCCAGTTATTTCTTTCAAGTAGGACCAAAATCTCCTCTCGAGGAACATTCAACTTGGTGTATTCCAGATGGTTTACCCGATCCCTTTGCGGTCGATCAGAGGATCTTGGTCTGACGTAGACATTAGATCTTTTGTCAGAGTTGTTTTTATTATAGTCTAATCTTTGGAACACGTTTCCTTTTCTAATAGACCGATCATAATCGGTTATCTTAGGTATTTATGCCCTGTCCAGTCTCTTCGACCTTGATGTAGAGGCCTTATTTCTATTCTTGTCTTTAAATGAGTTCATTTCTTCTTGGGTCATATACTTAGAAGTCAAGGTCATTATATTGGCAAACTTTTGCGGCTGTTTTCTAATAAGGGCATTCCCGAATTGCCTATTCTTAGTAAGGTCAAACAAGATCGATATAATGTAATCTATGTTCGGAGAATCGATCTTTAGCAATTCGACATTGAATCTTCCAAGCCAACTTCTTAAGGATTTACCTTCCTGTTGCGTGATCGTTCCCAGATAACTCATCGGGAGTTTCTGCCAATTCTGGCTTGCGAATTGCTGGGTGAATTTATTGCGCAATTCTCTGAAACTAAATATTGAATTCAATGGTTGCTTTCCGAATCAATCAAGCGCTAACCCCTCGAAAGTGGTGACCATTAGCTTTTTCGTGTAATCTGCAGAATGAGCGTACATGTTCAATATATTCGTGAAGCTGAATATGTAATCATCAGGATCAGTGGTTCCATCGAAGCGAGGTAATCGTCCCGGTAATTGTTCCAATGCATGTGCCTCTTAAATTTCCCTGCATAATGGACAACAGGCGGCTATGCTTTCCTGAACTTCTCTAGTTCTAGGCCAAGGTTGTTGGGTAGCTAATAATATTTGCTCCACCCTCTCTTGCACCATCCTTTCGATCTCTCTTCCGATACCCGAACATTACGAGTTTGGATGCGTATAGGTTCAACCATATCATCATCAATCGGGATAATGGTTTGTTCACCTGAGTTAACCCTTATAGGACGAGCATTAGTTCTTGCCTGATTAGGTCGTACTCCTGCTCGAATATTGTTATCGACTGGTCTTGTGTTGTTACGTGGTGGAGTATTTAACGAACGTTGATCGGTCCCCGGGCTATCTGCTTGGTCAGAAATATGATTTTCTTCCCTCGGGGGTCTCCTCGTAGGTTGTTCCCGGATGATTCTCTGGTTTATTGGTTATTGGTCGGGAGCCTCAAGGATTTCGGCCCACAAAGAACCAATAAGTTGTGCCATCTGCCTAAATTTTTCCTTTTTATTAGGCAGTGGGGGTGGAATTACTTGGACAGGGGGGTTAGCTTGGGGCGGGTTTTCAACGGGGATCCGCTATCCCATCGAACCCTGCATGTTTGAGTCGGGGCGTTCGCTTTGAGTCCTAGCATGATCAGATTCTTGTTCCGTTATAGGCGGATGATTGTTTATGTCTCCCCTATTAGAATTTTCACGTATGTTCTCTATTGGTTCGGATTCTTGCGTTGCATTACTTTTTTATTCGTTGCGTCCAGTTCTCCGTGGGGGAGCCATGTGTCTATCGAGTAATTAACCCGACCCCACGGTGGGCGCCAACTGATTTTATCGAATTTCGTCGGAGTTCGGCAAGTATCAATATTAGGTATTTAGATCAAATCAATACAGGGCTTAGTTAATCTACTCCGGATGGTATTACACAAGAAGAAGAACAACAACGACGACAGTAACAATTAAGTAATAGATAAGTAAAAGACGTTTGAAGTAGAGCAGAAGCTATATTATTGAATTTAAGAATATGGTGACTAAAATATGTTTATAGTATATTGATGTATGAGATGCTTAGCGTAACCCTAATACAATGTAGATCCTCTCTTATATAGTGTCCATTATTCTAGCTTAATAAGGTATCCTAATCAGACTAAGATTCATAATATCTTAATCACGCTCGGCTTCTTAATCCGCATCGATAAGATACGTTTTCCTTGATCGAGATGACCTTCATTCTTGAACCCGAGACTGGATTTGTATCATAGGTCGGAATGACCTAGATTAATCCGAGCTGATGGTCACTTCTTAAAATAGCCCCCATCAGACGACTACCTCGTTACGATGGTACCACAGATCCTGATGACTACATATTCAGTTTCACAAATATAATGAACTTGTATGCCCATTCTGCTGAGTACACCGCAAAATTGATGGTCACCACATTCGAAGGGTTGGCTCTAGATTGGTTCGAAAAACAACCTTCGAACTCAATACTTAGCTTCAGGGGGCTGTGAAACAAACTGACGCAACAATTTTCAAGCCAAAAGCGACAAAAACTCCCATGAGCTACTTGGGGACTATTACGCAACAAGAGGGAGAATCATTGAGAAGTTGGCTCGGGAGATTCAATGATGAATTGTTAAAAAATTGATTCTCCAAACATCGATTACATTATATCTATTTTGTTCGATCTCACCAAGAACAGACAATTTGGTAATGCAATAAGTCGGAAACAACCACGAACCTTTGCTGATATAATGACTTTGGCCTCCAAGTATATGACTCAGGAAGAGATGAACTCTTTTAAGGATAAAAATAAAAGCGAGACCTCTACTTCCAGATCGAAAAGACAAGATAAAGCTCCAATCCCTAAAATATTCGACTATGATCGATCTCTCAAGAAAGGAAACGCTTTCCAGAGGTTGGATTACAACAGAAACGATTCTGACAAAAGACCTAATGTCAACGTTTGTTGGTCCCAAGTGGTCAGATGAAGTCTATAGGGGGGGGGGGTGAATAGACCTCTGAAAATATTAATCAAATTTTAACTTTAAACCTTTTTGTTCAACTGTAAGCAGACTAACCTGTTACAGAATAGTAAGCTGACGAAGCTGATAGCGAACAAATCTTTGCACAGCTTTGTTGACCACTAATCTGATAGTCACTTAGCTGATTTAGTCAAAATCAGTTTTAATACCAGAATACTTGCAGCGGATTTTTAAAGTGTTTTTCACAAGTAAACTTAGCAGTTTGAAAGATTTTATCCCCAGTTCTATAAAACTTCTTTAAACCTTTTTCAAACAGTTTTATCAAGTGTTCTTATGCAAACTGATAATATGCAAGTAAAATGCAAGGTAAAAACACAAGGATTTTTATAGTGGTTATATGGATGTAAATCCTTTAGTCCACTCTTCCAAGTCACACAGATCTTGGGTTATACTAAAAACACAAAGTAATCAGTATACACTGCTTGCGCCGAACAACAAATGAAATGGCCACAAGTTCGCAATAGGAAATCACAAAGAAAACCTATTCTACAGAGTTTAATCACTTCACAAAGATGGATAAACACTCCTCACAACACTCTAACAGTTTTTCACTCAGAAAAATGTGTATATCTTTGATCTTTAACTTCTGCTTAAGTCAACAAATGACGAAGCTGATGAGTGAGCTATTCTTGAGCTTTTTGAGACTTAGAAAATATTCTGCTTCGTAAATTCTCTCAATTGTTGTGTGTAGCTTCTTTTCTCTTCGTCTCTTCAGCTATTTATACTCACATATTTAAAAAGTGTCCATTGAAGAGAGACACAATTCAAATTTCTCGATTTATGGTCCTTAATTTCCGCGAACGGCTCTCTGCACAGTGATAGTACTACAGACTGTACTTTCTGTCAGCATTTATTACTCCAGGGGCATAAATGCACCGAGCTGATACGAGGTATTTTTTCAATCATTTGCCATTAATATCCTCGGACTTCAGCATTTATTACTCCAGGGGCATTTATTACCGTTTAGGAGACTTCTTGATCCTTTCCACTTGGCTGATAAGAACACAAGTCTGATGGAGAGCAGAGCTGATCCCAAACTTGAACAAATCTGATTTGAGTCGGCTGATCTTCACCAGTCTGATTTTGTCCTT
Organism: Penstemon eatonii; assembly: GCA_038501285.1. Lineage (NCBI taxonomy): Eukaryota > Viridiplantae > Streptophyta > Magnoliopsida > Lamiales > Plantaginaceae > Penstemon > Penstemon eatonii. Next base: position 16,260,986 of record CM076712.1, on the reverse strand, counting down.
TAGCAGATCAGGAGTCTTCTGGAGGTTGAATATTTGACCCTTCTGATTTGTCTTCTTACTTGGTCAAAATTCTTCTAAGGGTTTTAAACTAAATTTTTCATACTTAGCTGATCTTAATGTGTTTTGGAAATCATCAAAACCTCCCTTAACTTATCTAACTTCAATGCACTCTTATCTTCATCTTCATCCAACAACTTCCCCCTTTTTGATGATTACAAAACTTCAGCTAAGTACCTGTTACCTATACTAAAGTTTTGATCCTCAAATTTCTGAGATAGAAATATATATTGGAAAAGAACTTGAACTATTATAAATGATTGAAATTTATTACACAGTACAAGTCTTTCAGATGAGATATCTGAAAGGAAAATAAATAAACTGATTACAATGAATAAACTATTCTAATCATCAGCTTCTTCACTTCCTTCTTCAACTTCCTCATAATTTTCATACTCTGATTCATCATCATCATCTTCATCATCAATTGCATCATCAGCAAGCAGATTTTCCTTGGCAGCTTCCATCTTCTGCTTCATTTCTTGTTCACGCATCACTTCATGTACTGCTTCAGCAACTCTTCTCTTCAGCCGATCAACATTCTTGTACTTGGTGAATGGATCCAGTTGCTCTTCAGGAGTCTCCTTAGATGCAGCCAATTCTTTATCAGACTTGACTGGTTCCTTGGGTTCTTCTTTAGAGTCTTCAACATCAGTTTCTTTACCATCAGCCTTTCCATCTTCTTCAGCAGCATCAGTTTCCTTGTTTTCAGCTTCTTCATTTCCTTCAGCCTTTTCTTCAAGTGCTTGGTTCTCTGGCTCTTCTGGTTTCTCTTGAACAGTTGTCTCTTCCCTTTTCTTTTCCCCCTTTTTGTCATCATCAGGGTTAACAGGAGGGTTGAGTCCAACAGCTTGGATCTTGGCAGCAGCACACAAGGTCTTGATGTTCTGGTTCATTAAGTCTTGGCTTGAGTTGAGATGATTTAAAGCAGTAGTGATGTTGTCAGCTTGATCATTGATGCAGTCAATGTTGAGTTGCAATGTAGAGATTTCCTCATCAATTTTGGTAGCAGTTTTGTGAACTTCTTCTACCAACAGATGATTCTTTGTAGTCTCCTCATCAGCAACTTTGATGAATGTGTTTGTCAGATGAGCGATATTATCTTCATTTCTCTTCAAGGCAGCATGAAGATGTCCAACATTAGCTTTGACATCTTCAATACTTCTGTTCATATCTAAGATATTGTGCGTCATCCTCAGAGTGGGAAGTTATCAATGGCATCCTTAGCCATTTTTGCAGTCTCTTTCTGCATTTGCTCCATCTGCAGTTTGTTCCTCCCTTCCATTTCCTTCAAAGAATTTTCAAGCATCATTTGGAAGGCTTCCATCAGTGATGAGTGCATATCAGCTGTTGGAATAGGAGTTGATGCAGTTTGATCTTCTTCTTCCTGTTGAACAGGAGCGTCTTTCAGATCAGCTTCTTCTTCAGTCGTTTCCTTAGCAGTCCACTCAATGGCTAAGGGCTCTTTTGCAGCAGCAGTCTGATCTGTGACATCTTCAAAGATCTTATTAACAATAGTGCCTTCATCAGTGTAGACAGTGGTCTGGCGGATTTTCCTTACAACAGGCAGACAATTTACAGCAGCTGTCTTCACTTTAGGCAACTCTTGATAATATTTTATTTCTTTGCTAAATGTGATCTGCTGTATACTAGGTAGACTTGGCAGATCACTTGGAGATCCTTGTTCATATCTTAATTTGACAGCCCATTTCTCCAAGGCAGTGTGAACAGCAATTTGCACAGCCCGTTTATTGGGATCATCTTGCCTTCTTCTTTTGATGGCAAAGCATCAGAGATGGTTTTGGCTTCAGCAGTAACAGCTTCTTGATCATATTTATGCATCACATCTCTGACATAACCAGGATCCAGTGCTTTAATGATTGAAGAAGTTTGCAACCAGCTGAGGACCCACTTCTTCTCATTAGCAAACTCTCTCCAGCTCTGGATCTCTTCAACAGACTTGTTCATCCTAAAATCTCTCCATCTGATGTATCTTTCCTTTTCTTGGATGAATAAAGTTTTACGCTGCAGCTTCTGATCAATATAAGCCAAGGCAGCTTCAAATCTGTTGAAAACAGCAGGGTCAGTATTGACAATCTCAAACGCTTTTCTCACCTCAAAACTTTTTCTTTTCTTGCACCATGCCAGCAGGCATTTTCTTCTTTGCGTTCATTGATTCTCCAATCTTAATACCACCAGCAATGTTAGGACCATGAGAATCTTTCTTGCTGAGCTCAATCACAAGAGCTAACTCAGCATCTTCAGCACCTTTGTGTTCTGCCTCAGACATTTTTCTTCTTTGCTCTTCTTTTTCAGCTTCAAGTTTACTGAGCTCAATGACCCTTTGCTCTTCTTGTTCATCCCTCTTCCTCTGCTCTGCTTCTTCCCTTTTTCTTTTATCAGCAGCAGACACTTTCTTCCTTTTGATGAAAATCTTTCTCTTACCTTTCTTCTTGTCAGCTGTCTGTGCTTCTTGGGTAGCAGAAAGTTCAGGAGCAGCAGATGCAAGTGGTGCAACTGCAGCAGGTTCGATGATCTGCACGTGCAATCTCAGCTGTTGGTGCGGTTGATGTAGTCTGTGGGGCAGTTTGATCATCAGCAACAGCAGACTCTTCTTCAGCTCCAGCAGGCCTCTCTGCTGATTGAGGGCTTAGCAGGAGATTGTTCAAAAACCACTTTCCTCTTAGCAGACTTCTTTGTAGCAGGCTTTTCTTTGCCAGATTTAGAAGCAGCAGTGTCTCTCAACTGGCTTCTAGTCCTCTTTGCTACTTTGTCAGCAGAAATTTCTTCTGACATTGTTCTTGATGGAGAATCAGCTGATATCTCCAAAACTTCATCAGTAACTTTCTTAATGACAGCGTCAGCAGCAGCTTGCTTTTTTTTGTCTGTTCTAGCTTGAACAACAAGCTTTGCCGTTTGAACAGACTTCCTTTGCTTCTTTACAGGAACCTTGTCCTTAGGTTCCTCAGCTTCTTACTCCTCATTTTTCCTTTTGGATACTCCCTTAACTGTTTGGTATGTGGCCATAGCTTTGGCATTGTGAATCTCCTTCCCATGAGTCATTCCACAACTCAGCTGAGAAAACAGATAACTTAGAGTAATCCTGTGATTGGTTTGCTTCTTCTGGAGAAAGTGCGCCAGAATGTACCAAATCACAACAGACCAGTTCACCTCATAGTCGTAGTAAACAACCATCATTATAGTAGTGTTTCATGGTGACACTGTCTAGAGAGAAGGTGCAGTTCTCTATCAGCTTAGAGACCATATCAGCCATGCGCTGATATTCATCCTTCAGCTGCTTCATCTTTATATTTCCAGACACGACTTCTCCCTCCTTGGCACAGATTGCCCAGAACTCTTGGATTTTGTCTTCTGCCATAGAAGACACATCGGTTCTTCCTTCATTTGATAGCCCAAATTTCTCGTGCAACAAAGCAGGAGTGATGACGACTGCCTGTCCTCCGATAGTAGCTTTGATTTCCAGTTTTTCCAGATCAACAACGTCCTTTGCATTGTAGTACTCCATTACTTGGTCCTTCCAGACCATTTCTTCATGGGCTTCCATGAATTTCACAAGCGTTGCAGCCTTGAACTTCTCCAAGATTTCATTCATTACAGGGGGGCCAGAATGGTGATATGTATCATAAAAAAGATACATACCCTCAGCCTTCGCTTCTTGTTGAGAAGTCATTTTGATTCTGTAGAAGATTAGAGAAAACACAAGAAATTTTGCAGAAGTGAAAGCAGAATTTCTCACAAATGCCTTTGAATATATTTGGGTGCGTAAAGAGTGACTAAGCTGCTCAGATCTGATTTTATAGAGTTAGAGTATTTCGGTTTCCGTGATACACACTAATCGTTAGATAAGTTTTGTGTCAGTTCTGATCTTGGGGCGTCAGTTACGCGATTCAAAATTCAAAAAGCATTAAATGTCAGGCGGGAATGCGAACCGCCTCAGTATACTTGTAAAAGCGCGTTTTTGAATATTACGTTTTTAAAACACAAAGCTTTTACATAGCTGATCAGACGAGTAAATTTAAATACTTATCTGATGGGACTAGTGTCCTGATGACAGACTGTTATCGGTGAAAGCCAATAACTGATAACCTTCCATGGCTGTTTGTTAATCTAGATAAATAATTAATCTTCAGTCTTCAAACTTTAGATCTTCTGATGAAAACATAACTTCAACTAACTTTCATCAACAAATTTCATCTTTTAATCAGAAGTACCGCTAGTCTTACAGAATCCATAAGAATCCATAAGTTAGCTAGTCTGTTGAGAGTTAACCTTCAAGATAATAAGATAAGTAAGCTGATGAACTTCAGTCTTCTGATGAGTTCCCCCTCAGCTTATGCATCCAAATTTAGTAAACCTAGTTCAGCTCTTAAAATCGAAAACCTTGCATCACTTAGAGGTTTCGTGAAGATGTCAGCGATCTGATTATCATTATTAACATGTTATATTATGACATTTCCTTTTTCCAAATGATCTCTTATGAAGTGATGTTTGATCTCTATATGCTTAGTCCTTAAATTACTTGTAGTGTTCTGAGTAAGAGAGATTGCACTTGTATTATCACAGTAGATAGGTATTCCACTGATTTTGATGTTGTAATCTTCTAGTTGATGCTTCAACCATAATATTTGTGCACAGCAAGCTCCAGCAGCTATGTACTCAGCTTCAGCAGTAGATATGGATACTGAAGTCTGTTTCTTACTCATCCATGAGATTCGGCAACTACCCAAAAATTGACAGGCACCTGTTGTGCTCTTTCTATCAATCTTGCAGCCAGCAAGGTCAGAATCTGAATAACCAATAAGTTCAAGTCCAGATTCTCTAGGGTACCACAATCCCAAATCTTGAGTGCCTTTAAGGTATTTGAGTATCCTCTTGGGAGCTAGGAGATGAGATTATTTAGGATTTGATTGATATCTTGCACAAACCCCAACAGAGTACATGATATCAGGTCTGCTAGCTGTTAAGTATAACCGTGACCCAATGATGCCTCTGTACTTGGTTATATCCACTGATTTGCCATCTTCATCTTTATCCAGACGAAGTCCAGTAGACATAGAACACTAACAGACGAGCTAGTTTCCATACCAAATTTCTTAAATATATCCTTTGTGTATTTTGCTTGGTTGATGAATATTCCATCAGACAACTGTCTTACTTGCAAACCAAGAAAATAATTAAGTTCTCCCATCATGCTCATTTCGAACTTGTTCTGTGATGAGGGGTATCCTGGATCCTACTTTTCTTTACAATTACACGAGATCGAGCGGTACTTACCTCGAAGAATCGAGTTCGAGTCCGATGACTGAAATACAGTGAGTGCAAGCTAGCCCAGGATCCAAAGTTACTATTGGGCCAAGCTCTGAACCAAACTTATGGGCCGAAGAATTACATGTCTGCGGGTAGACCACCTAGACCCTAATTTCAGCTATAAATACCCCATGCATTTATGATAGTGGACACGATATTCCAGGTGCTCCCTCCTCGAAGCTACTGCTCGGAATCATTTGGTAAAATAGGCATAGCATCTTGTGTATTTCACCCTCTAGCTTGTACGGCATCCAATAATGCTCGAATAGGACCCTAAATATTTGTACTTGTACTCAATTTACTCGAATACAATTACATTTGGTCTATATTTTCCTTTTTAATTTTATTATCATCGTATTACATCCCACCCTTGATCGAATTAACGAAACCACGTAAGATCAATTGGCGCCCACCGAGGGGTTACTATTCGAGTATTAGACCGAAATATGCCTACTACGAGGAGAAATACATATATTAGAGGAGAGCCTTCCCAAGCAGTGGGAGCACAAAATTCTGTCAACAATGAACCTGATAACTTGTCGCGCGCCGCTCAACAACAACCAGAGGCACCGCCGGCGGTTCCGCAAGATAACATTCCAATACACACGACCATTGGAGATTTGAGATCTATAATAGGCACCATGTGCAGGGAGTTTATGAACAGCGGAAGAGCAGATCAATCACCCGTCGACCAACCAGGGATTCAGGGAAGACCTGAAATACCTTCATCGAACTTACAGAAGGAAAATGATATGTCACATATCCCATCAATGCGTCCACAAAGGACTGCACCCTCGAAAGTCAATGCCCGATCAGAAAACCCTCCTGCACGAGTGCATGATCTGGAGGATTCTGTTGTGGGGGAAAGTCACACCGCTGGCGCTGCGAGAAGAAATAAACCAACCTACAAGAGAATTACAGAATCCGAATTGGAGATAATAGTACAGGAAAGAGTAGCTAAGAAATTGGAAGAACAGGATACTATGATAGAGATTCCCTTCACTAATCAGGCTGCCAGGCAAACGGGGAATACCTTGACCAGAGAAAACCTACGAGAGAGGGAGGTCTCGAATAATATCATGCGATGTTCACCCTTTTGTCGAGAAATACGCGAAGCTCGAAACACAGAAACGGTGCCAACCAGGCTCCCACGGTATAACGGGACTACCGACCCCGGCGAACACATTAACAGCTTTGTTAATGTTATGAACTTGTATGGACACTCGGATAATTTCTGTTGCAAGATTATGGTCACCACTTTTGAAGGGATTGCCCTCGATTGGTTCGGAAAGTTACCTCCGAACTCCATATTTTCTTTCGAAGAATTTTGCGATAAGCTGAAGCATCAATTCGCTAGCCAGAGGAAGCCAAGACTGCCGGCGAATCATCTGGGCACTGTGAAACAATTGGAAGGAGAGACGTTGAGGCAATGGCTGGCAAGATTTAGTATTGAGCTCTTGAAAGTGGATACCCCGCAAATTGAATATCTGTCCTCGTTGATGTTCGAGCTGACTAGAAGCACCCAGTTTGGGAATGCGTTATGCAGAAAGCAACCAAAATCTTTCGAACGGATAATGGAAATTGCTGAAAAGTATATGATACAGGAAGAGATGAACAAATTGAAGAGTTCACATCTAGATAAGTCTCATCTCAACAGAAAACAAGATCGGGCTCCGATCCCAAAACCAGGTGATTATGGAGGATCGAGTAAAGGATCCGTTTGGCAGCGAATCAACACTTTTAAGCCGCATATGCCACCCCAAGGACCGAATTCGTATGGACCTCCCTATGATCGAAATCGAGCCCCAAGGCCGGGTAAAATTCAGTTTACTGAGCTTAACAGTTCAAAAGAAGAGGTGTTGACCGTATTGGAAGAAGGGAATTTAATTCCGGAAGCCCAAAGAATCACACAGGCAAGGCCGGGCGCGCCTGGATATGACCAATACTGTCGCTATCATCGAGCTAGAGGCCACAATACGGAAAATTGTTATCAGTTGAAGGTCGAGATCGAAAAGTTAATCAACCAAGGAAAACTAAAAGAATTTGTTAAGAATGGCAACTATAACAATCGCTACAGATCCCGTAGCCCGAGAAAACTTAACGCTCGGCAGAGGCAGATTCAAAGTCAGGCGGAAGAACAATCGAACGGTGTGATCAACATGATTGCAGGTGGACCGGCGGGTGGAGATAGTAGGAATGCCAGAAAAAGGACTTTAAGGTCAATCAGGACAGGAGTGTCCACAAAAAGGGAAGTTCTATCTTTGGAGTTTCCATCAATGGAGAATCAAGTCATCAGCTTTAGCGAGGCGGATCGACCCGCAGATGTTAGTTGGGACACGAATGAAGATGATCCAGACTTTTCCATGGTATTAACACTAAGAATTGCAAATTTCGAGGTCAAAAGAGTGCTGGTCGATAACGGGAGCTCGGCAAACATAATTTCATCAGAAGCTCTTACGAGAATGAAACTCTGTCATCCACATTTGGATAAGGTAACCACCCCTTTGGTCGGTTTCGGGGGATCGGAGATCACTCCACTCGGAACCATACTTTTGAGTATCACTCTAGGATCAAAACCAAAGAATGTCACGAGAATGATCAAGTTCCTAGTGGTGGACACGCCGTTTGCTTACAACGCCATCTTGGGAAGACCCGCTCTGAATACTTTTAAGGCTATCGTATCCACCTACCATCAGAAGATAAAGTTCCCAACTGACGGAGGAGTAGGTGAGATGAGGAACGACCAGTACATGGCCTGGGAGTGTTATAGTTCGTCCTTGACTATCAAGGAAAAGGTGGAGCCTGAGCTCCCTAACAAAAGAAAGATAAATGAATTAGTCTCTAACTCCGGAACTCCGATTCCTGATTATGAAAGACTGGATGGAAAGAAAGGGAGAATCATTGACATGAGTGTGCAAGCACCTGATCACAAAAAGGTGAACTTGGTACCTGGATCTCCAGAAAAATTCACAAAAATAGGAACGGAACTAAGTAATTGCATGGAAGCAAAACTCATCGGATTCTTGCAAGAAAATGTGGATGTCTTCGCATGGAGTTCGGACGACATAGTAGGAATCGATCCGCGTGTGATAAGGCATTCCTTGAATATTGACCCAAGGGCCAGACCGGTAAGGCAGAAAAAGCGTAATCATGGACGAGAGAAAGACAAGATAATTAACGCAGAGGTCGATAGATTGTTAGCAGCAGGACAAATCAAAGAGATAAAATTCACGGAATGGCTGTGCAATGTGGTCTTAGTTTCCAAGGGGGAAAAGGTCGAGAACAAATGGAGGATGTGCAATGATTTCACCGACTTGAACAAATTATGTCCAAGGGACCCTTACCCCTTGCCCCGAATTGACATGCTCGTAGATTCCACTGCAGGATTTGTGTTGTTTAGCATGATGGACGCATTTCAAGGATTTTATCAGATCTTCATGAACGAAAGAGATCAGGACAAAACGGCATTTATCACCGAACGAGGAGTGTACTGCTTCATCGTTATGCCCTTCGGATTAAGGAATGCCGGTGCAACATATCAGAGATTGGTCAATATGATGTTCAAAGAGTTAATAGGAGAAATTATGGAAGTATATGTAGATGACATGCTCGTGAAAAGCATGTCTGAAGAGGATCATATTAACCATCTTGATAGGTGTTTCCAAATCTTAAGAAAGTATGGGATGAAATTAAATCCTGCAAAGTGCACATTTGGGGTGCGATCAGGAAAATTCCTTGGATATTTAGTTCATGAGAGGGGGATCGAAGTTAATCCAGAAAAAATCCGAGCAATTACTAATCTCCATCCACCGAGGAAACTCTCAGACGTTCAAAGTCTGATCGGAAAAATCATCTCATTGAATAGATTCATCTCCAGATCCGCTGACAAGAGTTTACCTTTCTTCAAACTGTTGCGTAAATCCAAGAATTTCGAGTGGAACGATGAATGCGATAAGGCTTTCGAAGAACTGAAAGCATACTTAACCTCGACACCCATGCTAGCAAAACCATCCGAAGGGGAACCCCTATATTTGTACATAGCTGTGTCAGAAGAAGCTATTAGCTCGGTTCTGGTCAAAATAGATAGAGCTGAACATAAACCAGTTTACTATTTGAGTAAATTGTTGCAGGGTGCCGAAAAGAACTATATGGAGATTGAAAAATTCGCGCTTGCCCTAATTGTGGCTGCCCGGAGATTGAGACCCTATTTTCAAACATATAAAATCATTGTTTTAACTAACCAACCTTTAAGACAGGTTTTGTCCAAACCAGAAGCTTCAGGCAGGTTGATAAAGTGGGCGGTCGAGCTCAGCCAATTTGAAATTGAATACCGACCACGGGTCGCTGTGAAGGCGCAAGTGCTAGCTGATTTTGTGCTTGAATCAACCAACATATCAAACGGGAAAGAAGGAACAACCTCGGAATTAGCTATGGTGGAGGAAGCAAACGATCAAGTTTGGCTAATGCATGTGGACGGATCTTCGACCAAGGAAGGAGGAGGAGCTGGGATACACTTCCAAGGGCCCAATGCTGAAGACCTGAGCTATGCGATAACTTTGGATTTTGTCGTCACCAACAATGAGGCCGAATACGAAGCATTGATAGCTGGATTAGAGATGGCCATTAAGGCAAAGGTAAGATCGATTGTCGTGCTAACAGATTCGGAACTTGTTCACAGACAGGTGAAAGGCACTTACGAGGCCAGAGAATTCAACATGATTAAATATCTGAACAAAGCGAAGAAGTTAATCTCAGAGTTCGATAAGTTTGACATTCAACCGATACCAAGAGAAGAGAATCTCTGGGCCGATATATTGTCGAAATTTACAGGACTGGCCGACGGAAAGACTGAGAGAACGATCACTTGGCTGCTATCGAATATGTCTGCCATCGAGTTAGATACAGCCCCTGCAATTGATGTTATGGAAATTGAAGAGCCGAGCGAGTCATGGAGCGACCCTCTTGTCGCCTATCTTAGGGACGGAAAACTGCCGGAAAACGCAAATGAGGCTCGGAGAATCAAATATAGAGCGCCGTCATTTACTTTGATGGATAATCAACTCTATAAGCGTTCCTCTTCGGGAATTCTATTGAAATGTGTCCACGAAACACGCTACAACGCAATATTGAGAGAAGTTCATGAAGGGGAAGCAGGAAATCATTGTGGCGCTCGAGCGTTAGCTCTTAAATGCTCAAGATCTGGATATTATTGGCCTACACTCTTTTATGATTTTGTCGAGTATGTGAAAAAATGCCATCACTGTCAAATTCATTCGAACTTAATACACCAACCAGCCGAACATATGCATTCGATCCCTATTTGTTGGCCCTTCGACAAATGGGGCATCGATATTGTTGGACCTTTCCCAACAGCGCGAGCCAGAAAAAATTATGTACTAGTAGCGGTGGAATATTTCAGCAAGTGGGTCGAATGTGTTGCCTTGACCAAAATCACCCAATTTCAAGTTATTATTTTTTTATGGAAAAATATAGTCTGCAGGTTCGGAATCCCCAGGGTTCTAATATCAGATAACGGAACGCAGTTTGCAGGAAAAAGGATCACGGATTGGTGTGAAAGGTTTGGAATACAACAGAACTTTGCGTCTGTTGGCCACCCTCAGGCTAATGGACAAACTGAAGTAGTAAATCGGGAAATTGTTCGATCTCTGGAGAAGCGCTTATCGGAAGCGAAGGGAAAATGGCTGGATGAACTACCGGGAGTATTATGGGCCAACATGACAACAGTCAAAGCGGCAACTGGAGAAACTCCATTCAGTTTGGTTTATGGGTCGGAGGCTGTTATCCCAGTAGAGAATCTTATACCTTCTCCCAGGGTCTAATTTTATGATCCCGAAGAGAACCAATCGCCGAGGCAGGTGGAAGTTGATCACGCGGATGCTCGAAGGGACCGCGCGAAGTTAAAAATTCAAGCCGCTAAGGCCAACATGGAAAAGTCCTATAATCGGAATGTGAGGATTCGATCCTTCAAAGTGGGAGATCTGGTGCTCAAAAAAGTGGAAGTATCAAAGCACCTAGGGAAACGACAGCCCAATTGGGAGGGCCCCTTCGTGATCGTGGAGGTTGGGAGAAAAGGTTCTTATAAGATTGCACACCCTAACGGAGAGATACTGCCTCGAGCTTGGAATGCGATCAATTTAAGAAGATATTATGGAAGATAGTTACAATCGAGGCTTCTACTTTTTAGTTATTTTGTTCCGTTTTCTTTGACTATAACTATTTGGCAAACCATATGTGTTTAATGAAGAATTGGGTTATTTGAAGAATGTTTATTCGGACTATTTATTCAATGAAAGCTTATTTCGCCTACATTCTTACTTATTCGTCATATTCTCGATCTATATTCGTTATTATCGATCTCTATTTTTCTCTATCAATTATGGAATGGGTGAAAGACTCTGCTATGACCCTCGAGCTAAAAACGCTCTAAAAACGACTAAGGGTGAAAGCCTCTGCTATGCCCCCTAGATCGAAATTATTGAATGGGTGAAAGCCTCTGCTATGACCCTCGAGCTAAAAACGCTCTAAAAACGACTAAGGGTGAAAGCCTCTGCTATGACCCTCGAGCTAAAAACGCTCTAAAAACGACTAAGGGTGAAAGCCTCTGCTATGCCCCCTAGATCGAAATTATTGAATGGGTGAAAGCCTCTGCTATGACCCTCGAGCTAAAAACGCTCTAAAAACGACTAAGGGTGAAAGCCTCTGCTATGCCCCTTAGATCGAAATTATTGAATGGGTGAAAGCCTCTGCTATGACCCTCGAGCTAAAAACGCTCTAAAAACGACTAAGGGTGAAAGCCTCTGCTATGCCCCCTAGATCGAAATTATTGAATGGGTGAAAGCCTCTGCTATGACCCTCGAGCTAAAAACGCTCTAAAAACGACTAAGGGTGAAAGCCTCTGCTATGCCCCCTAGATCGAAATTATTGAATGGGTGAAAGCCTCTGCTATGACCCTCGAGCTAAAAACGCTCTAAAAACGACTAAGGGTGAAAGCCTCTGCTATGCCCCTTAGATCGAAATTATTGAATGGGTGAAAGCCTCTGCTATGACCCTCGAGCTAAAAACGCTCTAAAAACGACTAAGGGTGAAAGCCTCTGCTATGCCCCTTAGATCGAAATTATTGAATGGGTGAAAGCCTCTGCTATGACCCTCGAGCTAAAAACGCTCTAAAAAGGACTAAGGGTGAAAGCCTCTGCTATGCCCCCTAGATCGAAATTATTGAATGGGTGAAAGCCTCTGCTATGACCCTCGAGCTAAAAACGCTCTAAAAACGACTAAGGGTGAAAGCCTCTGCTATGCCCCCTAGATCGAAATTATTGAATGGGTGAAAGCCTCTGCTATGCCCCTTAGATCGAAATTATTGAATGGGTGAAAGCCTCTGCTATGACCCTCGAGCTAAAAACGCTCTAAAAACGACTAAGGGTGAAAGCCTCTGCTATGCCCCTTAGATCGAAATTATTGAATGAGTGAAACAATCTGCTATGACCCTTAGATCGAAACAAACATTCTATTGAAAAACTTGAAACATTCTATTGAAGATTGATCTAAATTCTATTATAAATTTCTCAATGACTAGCTCGTGAAAACTGCGAATTATGAATTCAGAGATTAACGACAATATAACAGAAAATATTCATTCATAAATTTTCAGGAGAATTACATATGAACTCTTGCTTACATTCAAGAAATTGAGCTAATCGGAATATTTTACATCTGGTCAAACCCTATTACAAATGGTTATTCCCTATGGATACACAAAGGAGGAATAAGAGGCTGGTACACTTCTACACTCCATCCGCTGCTTCCTTACAAACAAGCCCATAAAGGACCGAATCGAAAAACAGGGAAGCAACTCCAGTTGGAGGCGCTCCTAGTAAACTCAAGGGCCACACCTTTCAAGAAGACGCCTCGAAGACGTGGAGATCGAGAGCAAGAAAACCCCTCCAGCAGTAGACCCACTATCCCAACTGGATAGAGGACAGGGTACAGGAGGTCGAGACCGACTCAAAGATTTGGAATCAGAGAGAGCAGGTCGCCTGCCGGTACCCTAGTCGCGTTTCTTTTCGCCTGTCGATACCCTAGCCAAAATTTATCATAGGGGTACTCCGAAGAGTTCGGAAAAGAAGGTTCGAATAAAAATCTCGAAGGATATAATCAAAGACATTGAATGGAGTATGGAATTATTCGACGAAAGTAAAAAACAACCATATCGATCGAACGAGACATTTACAGATAAGTAAAAGTGAAAGTAAAATTAGAACTATATATAGGGGAAAGAATTCGGCACCAACGGTATAGATCTCTCAGGTTGAATGGCCACGATACGAGCATTAAAAGCTCTGACCGATTCACTTCCCGAGAAATGAGGGACCCCAAAAAAAAAAAAAAAAAAAAAAAAGGGGAAAGACGGAGAGAATATTATTCCAGCAAATATTATATCATTACAACTAGGGTAATACTACAACAAGAAAGGAAAACCGTTTCAACAAAGGTGATGTTACAAGGAGAAGTCTTAACTCATGATACAAAGGAAAACCACAGAATTACTAAACGAAATTATTTTCGGAGAGGATCTTTCGAACTTCAGCACTACGATCAGTATACCCGCGGATGTAAGCTTCTTTCTCACGAAGCTCAGAGTGTCTCTTCTCACGCTCGTAAATACCTTTGAGTTTCTCTAATTCCGAACTTAACTTGTCCTGAGATATTCTCTCCTTGAAAAATCTATTAGCTTCCAATGCACGTTCCAGCTCGATCCTCTTCCCGATAAGCTCGAGCGAAATAGAAGTCCGTTGTTCGAACTCATGTTTGGCCAATGCATAAAGCTTAGAAAAGACCACCCTGGCCTGAACTTATAAGAAAATATGTTATAACAGAAATAAAGAGATTAAACGGTCAACACAAAGAGGTGAGAAAGAATTACTTGGGCAAGAGATTCCAACCCAGAATTAAACAAGAACGAGGAATATTCTCCAGTCGAAAAGTCCGCCTCGGAGATAGAAACACCGGCCCGAAGAAGGGTCAGGTCAGATTTATCATGGGACACTTTGTCAAAAGAAGCCATGTCCTTTTTAAACGAAGATCCGCTGACCAACGAAGGTATGGATTGAAAAGGGACATGTCCGATTACATCTTCCGCAAAAGAAACCCTTTTCGTTCTCTTATTGGAGCCCCTAGTTTTCAAGCACGAAGAAAGGGCAGCGGTCGGATATTTCTTTCCCCCGGGGAAGTTTTGCTAATTGGACCTAATGGATGAAATTGACGATCGATTTCTTTTCCCTGATTTTCTACCAACATTTGACTTGGAGAAAGACGTGGAAGAAATGGCGAGAACATTCGAATTTTTATTCATCTCTCGTTTTTCGGGTAAAGATCCAACCAAGATAATTTTAAAGAAAGCTCCGAACACTGCGAGGAATATCAGTGCAAAGACAACATAAAGTGGTCATGCTATTTATAAGAAAAAAGACATCATGCAAATTGCAATGATTGGTAAAACACTACTCTCAAAAAAGATCCAATGACGCAGCTAAGTACGTAAGAATGACGTTATAGAATTCAACAGAAAGTTCAAACAGGTAATAGCCAAAAGATAAGCATAAAGGAAAGAAATTCAAATTCAAGCACCCACTAAATAGGCAAGAGGAAAAGATTACAAGTAAAGAAGTACATAGATTCGCTAAGTCAGTCCTATTACATAGCAATCGTTATTGGTTAGACTCTTTCACGCCTGAATCATGGTCCGGTCTATCTTGTTTCTCTGGATCGCTAGAGCTGCTTTCCGAGCCGTCAGAATCACCTTTGCTTGAGCTGCTACCTCCTCCATCATGACTTTGTGCGTCGGACGCAGATTTACTCGAACCGGAAGAAGGAGTGCCTTGTTCACTCTGATCGTGGGAATCCCCTTCAGAATCCACGTCTTCGCTTTCGGATTGGGCTTCGAGCTCATCAGGATTTGGCATCGGTGCACCAAATTCCTTAAGAAAAGGAGCAAACTCGTGAGTGGCAAATTCCTTGGGCTTAGGAGGAAAGGAAGACGCTTTATAATCTCTACCGAAGATATTCTTGTAAGGATTCATCTTGGGAAGGAAGTCATCAAGGGCGCCTTCAATCTTAGCAGCTGTAAGGAGATGCTGAGCTCCTTTAAAGTAGAAGGCTTGATTAATTTCTCCCGACCGTAATCGAACCAAGGCGTCGAGGATCGGAGACTCTAGGAACTCCCTTATGGCGGGAAGCCTGGCTTCGACTCGACCCCGCTCATAAGACTGTTCGGCAGACACTTTGGTTTGCTCAAGCTCCTGCTTTAATCTCTCCACTTCCTCCTCTAAGGCCCTCTTTGTTTCCAACTCTTTCCTAGTTCTCTCGAGTTCAATTTCGACCTCAGACAACTTAATCTTGGCGTCCTCAAGCTGACTGGCCTTAGCAGCTTCATCCTTCAGAACATCGCATAAGGCTTTCTGTACCGCCTGAGACTCCTCGCTCAATACAGACAGTCGAAGAGCAGTTTGAGTAAATAGGTCTCCGGCCTGTAAAGGAAAAGATATGTAAAAGCACAAGATGAGGATTATAGGGAAAAAGCTAGAAACTTCCGGAATTAGACAGTACCATCTGCTGGGCGTGGGCATAATCGCCAAATATCTCAAAATCTTTCTTAGCAAAAGATTGGATAGTATCATCCCTAAATCTCCCGGCCAAGAACATCCAGAGAGACTTATCCACCGTATGCTCACCCTCGGAACCCAAATCAGATTCGATGGTCCCACAGTCCGGATATCCGGCCGCCCTCGGTCCTTGCAGATGATCCTCGATGAAATCTACCAAATCTGGCTCGGAATGACCGGCCCGACATGGTATGGGATTCGGCCCACGAGCAAAAGGCTTGAGTCTCCTGGAGGACTCAGGAACATTGCTACTTCTTTTGCGATTCATCCTGGCCTGCAAAATCTCTCTGGCACGATCCTCCAGGAGAGTATAGTTACTGAATCCCTCGTCGTTCGGGTTGGAGGAGATATTCGGAAAAACCGATCGAAGGATTCCGGGACCCTGGAAATCGGATGCCCCTTCCGCCTCGGCCCTAGATCGAGAGGTTCCTGCTTGGGTAATTGGGGGAACAATCACTAAAGCATTAGAGGTCGACGCGATCCCAACTGGAACCTTGGACTTTTGCGTTTTCCGAGGATTCGTTGATGTTTGAGGACGAGGTCGACCCTTATTACCCTTCGAAAAGGAAGCAACGTGCGGGCCAGCTATCGATGTACGGAATTTGTCAACAATATCAGCTAACGTGGAAGGGGGGTTAGCAGGATCGATCTGAGCTTTCCCGTATTCGATTGGATCGGCAGGAAAAGTGCAACTACTGAGCTCAGCCAATCGCAGGACTGCTTCTTGAGTCATTAGAGCGGTCTGATGGGGATCAGCACGAAGAGATTGCAGAAATCTATCTGTTATCTCATTTTTCATACTCCCCACGAGACGGCGTTTTCCATATATCCACTCCTTTGCTCCAGGCCAATCGAAGGGAGTAGGCTCGGGATTTTCTTCAGAAGACGGAGACTCTGGCCCTCGAACAAAGAAGAACTCATGTTTCCATCCCTTCAGATTGCTACTCACGTTGGTCGATAAAATCGAAATCTTCAGCCTCTGAGAAAAATACACGTAGCCCGCGTTTGAAGAGGTGGAAGCACTCATCTGAAATATCCGCCAGAAATTCTGAAACGCTGCCTTTTTCACCTTAGCCTTCATCAACACGCAAAAAGCTATGATCAGGCCGATCGAATTCGGTAAGATCTGGCAAGGAGCCAACTTGAAAGCATCCAGAAGGTTTTCTAGCAAAGGGGGGAAGGGGATGCGTAAGCCGTAATGGAAGTGTTTGGAATAAAAGGCTTGGCAACCGGCAGGAGGGTTGGTAACTCGTTGATCGGAAGAAGGAAGCACAATCGAAAAACCGTCGCCTAGATATCGACCGAATTCTTCTTGCAACTGCGCCAAGTCTGTCTCCTTATAGGAACAGACGATCTCATCCGCCCTCTCCTCAGTCATATTTAGAGCTGCGCTAGTCGAGGGCTCTTCCCAATCATAGATCGTAATCACCACATTACGGTTCAGTTTATATTTCTGCTGCTCATTGTTACCCAAAGGAAGCTCCACATCCTCTGTATCTTCCCTTTCAGAAACTGTTGCTTCGCTAGAATTTTCGTCTTCGCTATTTCCAGTTTCAGAGTTCGACTCCCGCTCCTCTCCGCTGGAATCCGAAGCGGAACCCGAGCTTTGCGGATTCTCGTTTTCAGATGATTGACTCTCTACAACTTCTTCCCCCTTACGGTTATCGACCTCGTTCTCCTCTAAGGGAGATTTTCCTTTCAAATCTACTGAGCTCGACATAATAAATATAAGATGACTGTTCAAATATGGCTAATAAAACTCACTTATCGACCTGTCTGCTCCGATCTAAAGTTCTTTCCTCAGAATTTGTGAGGAACAGCGACCCTCCGTATAACTATATATACAGGGACAAAATGGGAAATTGCAAATCAGTCCCCGAGTAACCGCGACGGTTGGACTCTCTTGAGGTAAATTTGAAGTCATATTTTCAGAAATTGCACCTACGGCCCCTATACTTTCCAGAATTCCTGAAATAAAGATCCACATCACGAACAACAAGGACGATCTTATAGCTGCGCTATCAAGAAATTGTTTAAGTATGCACTCTTTTTCCCTGACCCGGTTTTTATCCCAGAAGGGTTTTTCCGAGCCAGGTTTTTAATGAGGCATACCCGAAACGATAAGCCGAGATCGATTTATCCTACTGTTATACATACTTCTTCAAGCTTAAGTTCCACTTTACGCTCGAGAAGTGGGGGAGTATTGATGAGGGGTATCCTGGATCCTACTTTTCTTTACAATTACACGAGATCGAGCGGTACTTACCTCGAAGAATCGAGTTCGAGTCCGATGACTGAAATACAGTGAGTGCAAGCTAGCCCAGGATCCAAAGTTACTGTTGGGCCAAGCTCTGAACCAAACTTATGGGCCGAAGAATTACATGTCTGCGGGTAGACCACCTAGACCCTAATTTCAGCTATAAATACCCCATGCATTTATGATAGTGGACACGATTTTCCAGGTGCTCCCTCCTCGAAGCTACTGCTCGGAATCATTTGGTAAAATAGGCATAGCATCTTGTGTATTTCACCCTCTAGCTTGTACGGCATCCAATAATGCTCGAATAGGACCCTAAATATTTGTACTTGTACTCAATTTACTCGAATACAATTACATTTGGTCTATATTTTCCTTTTTAATTTTATTATCATCGTATTACATCCCACCCTTGATCGAATTAACGAAACCACGTAAGATCATTCTGCATCAGCTTTGAGAACTTATCACACATCTGTTGATTTGTTGAACCGAAAATAATATCGTCCACGTATATTTGTACTAGCA
The DNA here is from genome assembly GCA_038501285.1 of Penstemon eatonii. Lineage (NCBI taxonomy): Eukaryota > Viridiplantae > Streptophyta > Magnoliopsida > Lamiales > Plantaginaceae > Penstemon > Penstemon eatonii. The sequence continues at coordinate 16,242,137 of CM076712.1, read as the reverse complement.
ATATATGATTTTCCCATTCAATAGTGAACAATGTCTTATCTACCTTACCTTTGCGAAATCCTTTGATTAAAAGAAAATCAGATAGGGTATCATACCATGCTCTAGGAGCCTGTTTCGATCCATTGAGGGCTTTCTTCAGACGATACACCTTGTCTCCTTCATTATAAGCTTCAAATCCAGGAGGTTGTTCAACATAAACTTCTTCTTGCAATTCTCCATTGAGAAAAGCTGATTTCACATACATTTGATATGTTGTGAAATTTTTATGTACAGCATAAAACAAGAAAGAGTCTGATTGCCTCTAGTCTTGCTACTGGTGCAAAAGTTTCATCAAAGTCAATACCTTATTCTTGGCAATACCCCTTGGCAACTAGTCTAGCTTTATTTCTGGTGACAATACCATCTTCATTCATTTTGTTCCTGAATACCCATTTAGTGCCAATTACCCTTTGATGACTTGGTCTAGGAACTAAGTACCAGACTTCATTTCTTTCAAATTGATTCAACTCTTTTTGCATAGCTTCAATCCAATTTGAATCACTAAGAGCTTCTTCAACCTGTTTAGGCTCTATTTGAGATAGGAAGCTGGCGAACATTGCATCACTTGCAACAGCTCTCCTTGTCTTCACTCTATCCAAAGGATCACCAATCACCAGCTCTGGTGGGTGATTCTTAAGCCATCTAAGATCATGTTGCAAATCTGAATGTTGTCCTCTGTTTTGATCTTGCAACACTACTGTTGGAGTTCCAGTAGTAGTCTGTTGAACAGCAGTTGTCTGTTGAACAGTCTCTGGTCTGTCAGTTGTTTGCAACTCTTCTGTTAGACAATCAGCAGTGTGATTTTGAACAACACTTGAGTTGGCAGCTGAGTTGAGATCAGGTAGTATGATGGGTATATATTCTTCATTTCTTTCAACACTCAATTTCTGAAAGTCAGTAGACAGATTTTGATCAGTATTTTAATTCTTTTCAGAAGATTGATTAGGTTCATCAAATACTACATGAATGGATTCTTCCACAAGTAAAGTTCTTTTGTTAAAGACTCTATAATCTTTACTAACAGTAGAGTATCCTACAAATACTGCTTCATCAGCCTTCTCTGCAAAAGCAGTAAGGTGATTTTTCCCATTGTTTAAAACAAAACATTTACAACCAAAAATTCTAAAGTAATAAATGTTTAGCTTCCTGTTGTTCCAAACTTCATATGGAATCTTGTTTTGGTGTTTGTTGATCATGCATCTGTTTTGGGTAAAGCTCGCTGTATTTGTTGCTTCTGCCCAAAATCTTTGAGGCAGCTTTGCTTCAGCTATCATCGTTCTGGTAGCTTCTTTTAGAGTCCTGTTTCTCCTTTCAGCAACTCCATTCCGTTGAGGGGTTCTAGCAGCAGAGTACTCATGGCTGATTCCTCTGGCATTACAATACTCTTCAACAGTAGAGTTTGTAAATTCAGTCCCTCTATCTGATCTGATCTTCAATATCTCCATACTCTTTTTATTCTGGATCAGCTCCATCAGATTTGTAAGATGCTCCTTGGTTTCACTTTTCTTTTTCATGAAAATCACTCAAGTGTATCTTGAATAGTAATCCACAACAGCTAGGCAGTACTTCTTTCCACCATTGATGATTGGATCAATGGGTCCAAATAAGTCCATAGCTCCAAGATCCTTCCAGATGATTGGTGCTTCTTGCTTTTGAATGATGACTTGATTTGTTTACCCTTCTGACAGGCATCACAAAGCTTATCTTTGCTCATGACTGTTTTTGGAATTCCTTCTACCAAATCATTCTTGATAAGTCTGTTGATGGTCTTGAAATTCACATGGTTCATTCTTTTGGCCACAGCCAACTGACTTCACTTGGAGTTGATGCCACCAAACAAATACTTGAACTCTTGTCAACAAAATTACATTCAACTGTGTAGACATTTCCTTGTCGTCTTCCAGATAAAATTACCTTATTTGTACCAATCTGTTCAACGTAGCACTTATCTGTTGAGAAGATAACTGAATATCCTTTGTCACAAAATTGACTTATGCTCAGCAAATTGTATTTGAGGCCTTTAACATAAGAGACGTCAGATATCTCAATGTTGCCTTTGATCAGGTTTCCACTTGCTACAATCTTGCCTTCCTTGCTGTCTCCAAAAGTAATTTTCGGACCATCCACATCAACAGCATCAGTCAGCTCATGTATGTTTCCACACATGTGCCTTGAACAGCCACTGTCCAAGTACCAAATATTCTCTACTTTACTCCTACTCCTAATCCTAACCTACAAAACAAAATGAAAATTGTTTTAGGTACCCTTATTGAGAGGGTCCTGAAGGATTAGTTCCACCTTTGACAACTAAAGATGTTGAAGTCTTAGGCTTCTTAGGCTTCTGATTTTTGGCAGTAGCATGAACAGTTTCATCTTCATCACGTTGATCAAATTTGCTATGTTGTTGATAATCAGCATGATAAGGATAATGTTCATAAGCAAAATAAGATGCATGATAAGCATGATATGCATGCATTGGATGAGCAGGATATGGTGCATAGTAAGTTGGAAATTGAGGTGCATGATACATAGGAGGATATGCAGCAGGTTGCACATAATATGACTCATTTCCATACCAAGCATTTTGATTTTTCTTGTTCTTATACTTCTTTGGTTTACTAGATGATTGCTCATTAACAGACGACTTAGTTTTACTACTAGTCTGATTGGTTTTAGCCTTATCAGAAGACTTCCTAGTACTCTTCTGTTTGGTTTTACCAGTCTGTTTACCTATACTAGGCTCTTTGCTGTTTTTAGCCTTAGGAGTTTTCTTCTCCTTTAACACTTTCTCAGGTAAAGCAGGTTTAGTAGTCTGAACATACAAAACGACTTTACTGTTGTCAGCTGATACAAATTTTTCAGTATGGTTCAGTTCTAACTTATCCTGATCTAAAGGTATATTCTGTTTACTAGACATAAGAGTGGATGCAACAGATGATTTTTCATGAGACTCAATTAACTTTTCAAGTTCCATGATTTTACCCTTATGTACTTCACATTCAGCTTTCAGAGATTCATTCTCTTACTCAAGCAGTTTATATTCAGCTGATTCTTTTGGCTTTTCCGCCTTAAGTTTCAGTGAACTGTTTTGCTCTCTTAGCAATATAATCTCTTCCTTGAGCTTACTAAATGCTTTAGCAATACCAGTATTGTTAAGCATCATTTGTTCAAATTAATTAAACAATTCATTGTCAAGAGGAGTTACCTCATCATCCTCAGAGTCATCAGATTCCTTGGCCATCAGGCAGAGAAGTGTAGGACTCTCTTCTTCAGAAGACTCGTCATCAGAAGTGTCTGTATCCGAATCTCATGAGTAGATAGCAGCTAGCTTCTCAGCTTCTGCAAACAGCACCTTGCCTTTCTGATGCTTTCTTTCTTTTCTGATTCTCTTTTCCTCTTCTGTATACTTCTCAGCTTTAGGATATGGGCAGTCTCTAATGAAATGCCCCAATTTCCTGCAATTATAACACATCATTTTAGATTTATATGAATCCTTATCTTGAGAAGAAGAAGTAGGGTTAGAAGTAGAAGTATTGCTGTATTTGTTCTTCATTTTTCTTTTGTAGAACTTCTTGAAGTTGTTCATCAGCAATGCAACGTCTCCAGCTGTGTACTCCTTTTTGTTGAGTATTGTGGCTTCATCAGATGAGTCCACATCTTTGCTTTTGTACGCTGGTCTTCTGGGATTTTCTGCAGCAACCAGGGCAGCTGTGGGACTTGAAGTTGAGGTTTCTTCAACACCCATTCTCGGCAGTTTATACTCATATGCCTTGAGTATTGAGAACAGCTCAGTGAGTGAGATCTTTCCCAAATCTCTTGACTCTTCCATGGCTGTCACCTTCATGTTGAACTTTAGAGGTAGAGCCTTCAGCACCCTGACGGTTATCTCCTTATCAGTGAAGGTTTTTCCAAGCTTTAGAACTTTATTCAGCGTCCTTGTAAACCTTGTATCCATCTGATCAATGGTTTCCGCAGATTTCATCTTGAAGTTGTCCAACTTTTCCAGAGCAACACTCAGCTGATGCTCTTTGATAGCGTCGTTTCCTTTCCTCATATCACGAACCTTATCCCACATCTCTTTGGCAGTCTTGCAATGCTTGACTTTGTCAAATCTGTCATTGTTCAGGGCCTTGGTCATGATGACAACTTTGCCCAGATTGAACAGCTTTATTTCTTCGGCTGTCATTTCGTTCAGATCTTTTTCCACCACTATGTCGACTTCATCAACCTTTATAGTCTTGGTGAATTTGAATGGACCTTTGATGATACATGTATACATGTTATCATTGTAGGCAGCTAAGAAGATCTCCATTCTGATCTTCCAGTCCTGAAAACTCATACCAGCAATGTAGGGAACATGGCTGATACAATCCATTTTCAAAAAGTTTTTACTCTTTTTTTTTTCAAAAATATGCTCTTTTGAAAAAGTTTGAAAACCTTTGAAAAACACTAGGATCAAGCTCGTTAATCAGGCAGCTGATTCTAATGAACCACCCGCTCTGATACCACTTGTTGGTCCCAAGTGGTCAGATGAGGTCTAGATGGGGGGGGGGGGGGTGAATAGACCTCTGAAAATCTTAATCAAATTTTAACTTTAAAACTTTTTGTTCAACTGTAAACAGCCTAACCTGTTACAGAACAGTAAGCTGACGAAGCTGATCGCGAACAAATCTTTGAACAGCTTTGTTGACCACTAATCTGATAGTCACTTTGCTGATTTAGTCAAAATTAGTTTTAATACCAGAATACTTGCAGCGGATTTTTAAAGTGTTTTTTCACAAGTAAACTTAGTAGTTTGAAAGATTTTATCCTCAGTTTTATAAAACTTCTTTAAACCTTTTTCAAACAGTTTTATCAAGTGTTTTTATGCAAACTGAAAATATGCAAGTAAAATGCAAGGAAAAAATAAAAGGATTTTTATAGTGGTTAAATGGATGTAAATCCTTTAGTCCACTCTTCCAAGTCACACAGATCTTGGGTTATACTAAAAACACAAAGTAATCAGTATACACTGCTTGCGCCAAACAACAAATGAAATGGCCACAAGTTCGCAATAAGAAATCACAAAGAAAACCTATTCTACAGAGTTTTATCACTTCACAAAGATGGATAAACACTCCTCACAACACTCTAACAGTTTTTCACTAGAAAAATGTGTATATCTTTAATCTTCAACTTCTGCTTAAGTCAACAAATGACGAAGCTGATGAGTGAGCTGTTCTTCAGCTTTTTGAGACTTAGAAAATATTCCGCTTCGTAAATTCTCTCAGTTGTTGTGTGTAGCTTCTTTTCTCTTCGTCTCTTCAGCTATTTATACTCACAGATATAAAAAGTGTCCGTTGAAGAAAGACACAATTCAAATTTCTCAATTTTTGGTCATTAATTTCCTCGAACGGTTCTCTGCACAGTGATAGTACTGCAGACTGTACTTTCTGTCAGGCAGCATTTAATGCACCGAGCTGATATGAGGTATTTCTTCAATCATTTGCCATTAATATCCTCGGACTTCAGCATTTATTACTCCAGGGGCATTTATTACCATTGGGGAGACTTCTTGATCCTTTCCATTTGGCTGATAAGAACACAAGTCTGATGGAGAGCAGAGCTGATCCCAAACTTGAACAAATCTGATTTGAGTCGGCTGATCTTCACCAGTCTAATTTTGTCTTTCAGCAGATCAGGAGTCTTCTGGACCTTGAATATTTGACCCTTCTGATTTGTCTTCTTACTTGGTCAAAATTCTTCTAAGGGTTTTATACTAAGTTTTCCATACTTAGCTGATCTTGATGTGTTTTGGAAATCATCAAAACCTCCTTTAACTTATCTAACTTCAATGCACTCTTATCTTCATCTTCATCCAACAACGTCAGACCACGATCCTCAAATCGATCGTTTAGAGATCGGGTAGACTACGTAGAATATACTAAATTAAATGTTCCCCGAGAAGAGATCCTTGTCCTTCTCGAGAGAAACAATTGGATTTCCCCAGCAAAAAGGATTATGCAGGCCAAACCTGGTGCAAGAAACTACAACTTGTACTGTAGATATCATCGAGCTCATGATCATCGGACCGAAGATTGCAAAAAATTGAAAGATTGATACAAGAAGGAAAACTAAACGAGTTTGTCGAACGAAATGACAGAAAAAGACACAAAACGAGAAGTCCTAGAGATCGAAACGAGCATAGAAGTCCGACAAGATGAACTCCAAATAATAACTTGCCATCTCGTGATGACATGGATAATGACCATATAAACGGGACCATACACATGATCTCAGGTGGTCCAGCAGGAGGAGATAGTTGATGGAATAGTGCCCAGCAAGCCAATATTAATTAGCTTGTTGAAATACTATTTTCTTATGGTTTATAATTAATACGTCGTTCATGCCCAGTAAGCCAATATTAATTAGCTTGTTGAAATACTATTTTCTTATGGTTTATAATTAATACGTCGTTCATTCATAGTATGTGAAACTGAACAATGGCCGACTTCATCTCTCGCGAACCTATCTAAGCGATTGGATGAAATCCTAAGGTCACAATAGACTATGGGACGATTCACTTCAGTACTGAGTGCAATCATGAAACAGTCTCAAAGGTCGTGATCTTATAACCGTTCCAAGTCATAGATTCCAAACGAGACGGGGTATCGTAGGAATCGCAAAGACTTGTACAAATATGCATGATTCACATGGAGTGAATTTGTAGAGTTTCATGAGCAAGGACTTTGAGTCCAGTGCATATGAGTAGGTGGTTCAATGGAGGATTGAACGCATCGAACGACCCGAACAGAGAAACCCATTGTGGAAGCGCATGACGCATATCGGTGATGGGATGTTTCTCAAGGCTTATAATAGTGTACTATTTAGTCCTTAGACTTGAGGTACTAGGGCGAATTCGGTACATGGATGTGCGTACTTAGATTTAGGTACTGGTCACGTAGCCTGGCCACAAAGTGCCTAAGTTGGGTGCGTACAAAAGTGTACGCGAGTGGTTAGTACTAAGAGAGGATCTAACGCCTCATCCTGATAAGATGAGAGAATTTCCTATACGTTTCTTAGATAATTGATTTCGAGGAATCTATGGCCATAGTCGGTGATGCATTTGGAAGGAGTTTCCAAATTTAGCAGTCACACTGGAATCATTGTCGGAAAATTAGAAAGTATAGTTATCGAGAAAATTAGAGGTGCCGATCAATTCACACACCCTAGGTCTCGATCGGGAAATCAGTCGTAGAAGGACCGTATGTGCATGGCAATTATAAGAGGTGAGGTTCACAATAAATCAATTCACCTTTGATTGGGCTTCATGGGCTTGTGGCTAGACATCGACCATGAAGTGTGGGTACTCCGGAATTAATAGAGGATTTAATTCTAGGAGTGGTCAATTAAAAGTAGTTTAATTGATCGGAGCATTTAATTGCTCGTTAATTAAATCACGAAAGTCGTGGGCCTGCTGCCAGTTGATGGTGAACCCAGAGGGTCACACACAATACAATTGGACGGTGACTGTCTTAAAGGAAAGCAAGTGATTTAAAGTTGTTAAATCAAGGTAATTGAATTATGGTATCAATTCAATTGGAGATTATTAATTAGATGACTAATTGATTAATTGATAATTAATTAATTAGAGTTATCCGATTAATTATGGAATTAATTAAAGTAGTTAATTAATTGGAAGAATAAATAATTAACCAATTTGAGTATTGGATAATTATGGGTTGATTTTGGAATTATCTAAAATTAGGGGCTAGGGGCGATTTTTGTGATTAAAGGAGAAGAGTTCTAATTCTTGGAAAGCAAGTAAGAAGAGATCTATCAAATCTCACATTCCTAAGTTGATAAGGAATAAAAAGATTTGGAGATTTGATAGATATGGGAAGAAGATATCTATCAAGAGAAGGATTCTTCTCTTATAAATACTCTTCCCTCTCCCCTTCATTATTAACCTAACCAAGTTGCACTCAAAGACAAGAAAACTTTTGAGAGAAAAACAAAATACTTTTGCTGAAAATTGAGAGAGAAAAATCGTGTGAGGAAATAAGATTTTTCGATAAGAAATTTTAATTGCAAATCGCCCTTTATAGTTTTCGCCCCAAACCCTAGTCGCCCAACCTAGTCTTGGCCGAACCCAAATCGGACCAGATCTGACCCTGGCCGAACCCTGCTCGATCACATAGCACTGTGAGTCGATTCTTCCATTGGTATCTCCGTTCCTTTGCTGACAAACCTGCGAGATCCAGTTCGTAGCCTAAGACTTGTAGGCGTCACTACAATCCGATTGGTGTGGACTAGCTTTGGAGGTGAGACACATGGATCACTCAAACTGTGAATCAAACCAAACACCTGGAGGACACAACCACAACTTGGTGGTCAGGTAATTTGCGATTAACCCCCTGTGTTTTTATTTGATGTTTGATTCATCCTTATTCGTATAATAACTATGGAGAAAGAATTCATGGGACTATTAGGAACTCGAAAAATTTTAAATTCCGCACTTTTGTTGTATTGACAATCGAGTCCTAGCCAGAATATCCCAACAGTGGTATCAGAGCCAACTCCATATGTTTTTATACGAATAGGCCTGAACATAATGTGTTTTCACTGTATATGCTTGATTGTATGTATGAGAACGCATGTTAATTATGTTCTAGTGATTGATTCTTGCTTGTTATGACTAGATCTATGATTGGGTAAAACTGCTTTTTTTGGATCTGTGGCGAATTTATAGTTTTTCGAAAAATCAGGGCTTTTATGCAAAAATCGCAAAACATGAATATTAGGGCTGAAAATTGAATTTTCTATTTCTGGAAATTTTTTAAAAATCTGGGTTATTTCTGAAAATATGATCGCACGCAATTTTGGACCATTTTGCAATTTTCAAAAATTCGAGGACTGTTTTGTAATTTCCCAAACTTCAGGGGTCTGTTTGCAAATTCGAAAATTTTCTGGATTTCAAAATTTTAATTTTCTGCTCATTCTGTCCGAAAACTGTTTTGGGGGTATTTTGTAACTTTTCAAAAGTTTTGGGGTCAAAAGTGCAATTTCCGAAAGTATAGGGGCCAAACTGCAATTTTCAAAAGTTGAAAAAATCAGAATCTGAAATTAAGGCAGAAAAGTTGTTTTGTTTATCCGAGAATTTATTTTGTCATAATTAGTAGTGACTAAAAAGCAAGAATCATAGAAAGTTAGTTTTAAAAGGTGTTTTAAAATTAAGATAGAAGAAAGTAAAAGTTGTTTACATGTTTCTTTGCTCTACGTGAACTGTTTACGTGGTTTTCGATCGCGCCGAGCCTTGACCATAGGTTAGATGTGATTGGTTTAATTTAATGCATGGTTTTTATTGGGCCTGCGTGCCTGTTATTATTTTTGGGCCACTTTGAGCCTTTGTAATAGAATAGGGCTTTACTGCTTTCCTAGTTTAGGATGGAGGCCCATTTACAAGCAAGGTGGGAGCCCAAGAAGAATAGAAGGCCATGTATGCGTGGTACATTGTGTAATAGCATAGGTTCTTTGAGAACCCTTTAGATTGACCAATTGGGCCAACATCATTGGCTCGATGATGGCCCGCATAGGAGGCTCCCGATCGAAAACATATTGTGGTAGTATGCATGCTAGGCTTGTATGGCTTTTATTTATTAGTCGATTATGATTGCTTGTGTGTTTGCGCGCTAGAATCTAGATCGTATATAAAAGATAAAGCATAATTGAAGCGGTGAGATCTCGAGGAGAGTTTCTTCAAACTTTCAAAAACCGAAAATTCCCCTCTCGAATAAATATTAAGTCATATTGGGTTAAATATAAAATGAGGTTTTATAAAATCCAAGCCTTCCATTAATAGGGACTTGATGAGGGGTAATTCGGATTCCCTGTTCTTTAGCCTCAACGCGATTCGAATAGCTATGAACCCTGTCGCCAGGGACCGAAAGACGAACCAAAGCATGAAAACGATTGTTTCGAGCTCACATGGTCGAAGGACACTGTTGGGCCGAGCCCAGGCCCAAGTCCTTAAAGTTGGCTATAAATACCCCATGCATTTATTACACTAAGGGACTTCAAGGAGATACTCCAAGCTTAAGATCACAGCTCGGATTATTAGTATAGGTCTTATTGTACATGTTTCGCCCTCTAGCTTGTACGGCATCCAATAATGCTCGAATAGGACTCATCCTACTTGTATTTTGTATTAAAACTCATTGAATATTAATACTATTGATCTTTCTCCATTTTTTCGCATGTTCGATTAGCACACCACCCCACATAATCCGATCACACGAAAACACGTAAGATCAATTGGCGCCCACCGTGGGGCCCTATTCGAGTATTTGATCGAAAAATGCCTACTACGAGGAGAGGTACATGTGGTAGCAGAGAGCCTCACTGACCAGAATTCAATAGATGTACAGGTTATTAATGGTCGGAATTTATTTTTCCGATCATGGTATCGATTAATTTCGAGAATGAAAATTATGGGAATTCTCAAATCAATTGGGAGTAATTAAAGGAAGTTATGCGAATTCTCGAAAATTACACAAAGTTCATTCAAGAGCAAAGTTTTATTATTGATGTCATTCAAACAAATTACAAATGCGAAGCTTCGAATACAGAGTTCGAGCTCCAGAAATAAAGTACGACTATTCCTACTCTATTACAAATTATCCGAATAATTCTGTGCTATTACGACTTGGTCTCCCATCCCTAAGATCGCCCCAGATGCAGAACTCAGCAGTGATTCTTTCCCGGCAATCGCTTGCCACGTGTCGCACATCCGTCTTCGTACGGGATAAAGGCCGGATCGGAGCTCTTTTCCAGGGCTTTAAACCGATCTTAGGTCTTCGTCGGTAAACAATGATGGTCGAAATCAACCATTATCTACCGATCGATCCGAACCGGAGCAGCAAAGGGTTATCCCAGCAGAGGCGCTTCAAGGGAGCTCGAAGGAACTATCTCGCAAGAAAGCCCTCGAGGAAGCTGGTGCCTCAGACTTAAAGAACTCCGCTCAGAGTAACCAGCTGCCCGATCAAGTACTACGCCTAGAATCCGGAGCTCTAACCCGCACCAGAGATGATATGTCTGGCAAAACAGGTTGCCTGCCGGTATTCTAGGCGCAATTTCTTTTGCCTGTCGATATTCTAAGCGGAAAGCTTATACCAAGGGAAGCAAGGTTGAAAAACAAAGTTCGAACTCTAATCTCAAACTCTTTTATTTGGGACAAAATGCGAATCAAATCTAAAAATCGACCCATGGTGGTCGGATGGGGCATAAGGAGAAAAGCAAGAAGTGTTGAATACGCGAAAGAACCTATTTATAGGGGTAGGGAATTTAAAATCAACGGCCCAGATAGTATCTTATGAGCGATCTGGATGTCCGCATTAAATGGAAGGACCGTTACATTTCCCGAGAAATAGGGCCCTGTTTGGTAACGAAGGACACGCTATTCAACAATGGGTGTAGAAGAATTACGACATTCTATAGAATTTGACGACGTATTAATATCATTATTATGAAGGGACGGCGTGTCGGATTCATGTTCGATTATTTCGGATATTTTTACACAAGTAATTATTGCTATGCTTTTACGTTGCCAACTGAGAAGGAATATAATCGATTCAGTAGAACAGAATTCTCGACCTGGAAGTTATGCAATTATGAAAATTCAACAGTGATAAAGATTTATGGCATAATTTTTCCTTGTCAGTCTCAGATCTGCTAAGATATTTATATATTATCCACTCGAGCAAGTGGTGATAGATTACTTCTTGATCGATCGATGTTAGAAGAACAAGATAAAATTCTACCTAGTTACATTAAGGTTATCAACAAAAGGGAGATGAAATATATTTATATTATCTCGAAAGATTACAAGAAATGGGAAAATACATCGAGTATAGCATAAGCCTATATATTACATCAATATGTTATTACAATCCTATGAAATTTTCGGTCTCCCGTCCTATCATTTCCTCCGGACAAGGAATATCCTTAGGACCCGCAGGCTTTTAACTTTATTTGCATTCTTCAGAAGACAGAGGATCGAATGCTATCGGCCCAACGTCTTCCTAAATGCATTGGAGCAGCAAGGCCATGAGCCTAGCTTATTGGCTTTCCAGATGGAAGTCGCGTTTGCCTGTCGATATTCTAAGCGTGGTTGCTGTAATTTTTTCCGCTCGGCGACTATTCCGCTTAAAGACCGTCCGAAGTCCGAACTCAAACAGTTGAATTAATCGAATAGTTCTCTTGACCACCATGATCAGATGAAAAAATTCTCGATGCAACGAATGAGATAATTTCAGCAATGTGCCAGCCTTTTATAGCCAAAAACAGAAAAGAATCCAACGACGTATAATTCGCAAATTAAATGGACAGGATTTGTCGACCGTTGCAATTCCCGGTAAAACGGGAACCGATTGGAAAAGATCAAACTTATCAGAATTAGGAACCTACGAACAAAGAATTTTCTCGACAAAGGCATAAGGATTATTTTCTAGGGCTGTTCACTACTGCCTCTTTCTCCATAATTGCAGAAGACTATTTTCTCTTCAGTATTTATTGCAATCGAAAGTTATATATATTCAATGGAAACTGATCCCGTCAAAATTCATATTCGTTCATCTCTTCCTGATATTATCGATCTTTGTTATTTGTTCCGTACTTATCTCAGTCTACTATTATATAAGGGTGAAAGCCTCTGCTATGCCCCTTAGATCGAAATTATTTATAGGGTGAAAGCCTCTGCTATGACCCAAGGGCTAAAATTGCTCTAAAAACGACTAAGGGTGAAAGCCTCTGCTATGCCCCTTAGATCGAAATTATTTATCGGGTGAAAGCCTCTGCTATGACCCAAGGGCTAAAATTGCTCTAAAAACGACTAAGGGTGAAAGCCTCTGCTATGCCCCTTAGATCGAAATTATTTATCGGGTGAAAGCCTCTGCTATGACCCAAGGGCTAAAAATGCTCTAAAAACGACTAAGGGTGAAAGCCTCTGCTATGCCCCTTAGATCGAAATTATTTATCGGGTGAAAGCCTCTGCTATGGCCCAAGGGCTAAAAATGCTCTAAAAACGACTAAGGGAGAAAGCCTCTGCTATGCCCCTTAGATCGAAATTATTGAACGGGTGAAAGCCTCTGCTATGACCCTCGAGCTAAAAATGCTCTGATACGACTAAGGGTGAAAGCTGTTGCTACGCCCCTTAGATCGAAACTATTACCCTCGATCAACCAAGATCAACTGATACTCGATTCTATTATTATTCGATCGTCTAAGGCTAGTAGCCATCTTCACAAACACTTAAATCAAAGCTATTATTCGAGATTGAACAAGACCCTGTTCGATTATTACTTCACAATTATTTGTCCAGAGTACAGAATTTGGCCCTTCAAATTAGAATTTGTCGCTCGAAGAACATTTTGTATTGCTCTACCTGAATGTCTTAAATATATGGCGAGAGAATAAAAGCTTCTTACAAGCTATACTCAAAGTCGAAAGATATCGATTATCATCTATCAACTAAGTATTATTCAAAGTAGATAAAGAATGTCACTTGATCATATTTTGGAGGCATGAAAAATTGACGCTCGATAACAACATACAAAAACAATTCCACAGACAATAAGGAAGGGTGATAAAGAAATGAATATCTTATTCATGTCATTCCAAACAGTTACAAAAGAATTCGAAATTACAAGGATAAGAGAAGTCAAGCAAAGACTTTACATTTAATGTAACCCTATTACAAATAAATCCTACACTAGATTTTCTCCGTGGTTGAAGGAGTAAGACTGGGCCAGAACAACGCTTCTACCCTTCATTCATCACTCCCTTAGTACTTGCTCCACACCGGTCCAGACCGAAAAATAGCGAGGCAACCCCTAGAAAAATTATTCCACGCAGTCTCGAAGGTAACATTCTTCAAGAAATATCTTGAAGAAGTAGAGATCGAGAGCAGGAAAACTCCTCCAGCAGTCGACCCACTATCCGACTGGATGGAGATCAGGGTACCGGAATTCTAACCCGTCTCAGGAGGGATGAATCCAAAGAAGCAGGTCGCCTGCCGGTACCCCAGTCGCAATTATTTTCGCCTGTCGATACCCTAGTCGAATTGGGTTACCATCATGAGAAAGAGGAATTTAAAAATAGTTCGAAGGAGAACTTCGAACAACTTGATCAAAGAAAGGAAACGAGGCATGTTGGCTAGAAAGAATAAATCTTCAGTCATAGGACTGTTCAAAATTGTTACTGAAATGTAAAATCTGGGGGTCTCCACAGAACTATATATAGTGAGGAGAAAGAGCAATCAACGACTAAGATTTGATGGTGCTAACGGCTGAGATATGAGCAGTAAATGCGCTGACCGTTACGATTCCCGAAATTGCAGAAACCATTCCGAAAGAGAAATGAAGGAAATGTCAAGATTATTCTACTCGAGTTCATTCCTATCCGAATTCATCGAAGTCCCAGTACCTATCATCCAAGAGAAATCATAAAGAGATCTAAATACAGCTTGTAAAGAAAGCGTCATCACATAATGGCCCGAGAATAAGTAAAGCCGTCGAAATGTTGATAAAAAGTATTTTCCGAGCTTGGCATAGGAAGTAATTACAAGATAACAACCCCCGTCACATCTTCGTAACTGACCGACCCAATGAAATTTTCGGCGGACGATAATGTCCTTACTCAACAAGGAGACGCCTATCGAGCCAACAGGTCTCCGACTGTGGTCATACTTCTTCGGAAAGGAGAAGGGCAATACATCTCTTTACCAGGAAAAACGTGAACATTTTATAAAGGACGTCAATCTCCGAAGCACTGCCCGAAACATTTTCAAAAGGGAGCCTAGCAAATTGCATCATACCAGGTCGAAACTTTCAGGGTTGAAATAGTTTCGCCTGCAGATGCCCTAGTCGAAATTAAAGTATAAATCTGACTACATTGTGCAAGTAGCTCCTAACATGAAATTCGAAATGATGAGGTATGCAACAAGATCTTCTATTCAGCATGATTGAAGGAATATATATTCAGAAAATATTATAAGAATGCAAAACGAAGAAAACGATCCAGGTCAAAAGATTTTCACGACTCAGAAGAACTTCACCAGGAAAAGAAAGTGATACTATTTTTGGGAATTAAGGGGAATTACTACGCCAAGATTGGAAATTCGGGAAAAGCAAACTAAAGAATGATCAAAGAAAGAACACACAAGGGAAGCATACGATTCGAGAAGAAAGTAGATTACTGCAAACCATAGAAAATATAATGTATGAAAATTATTCAGGATTACACAACAGGTAAAAATATTTTAGCTGTACTACAAATCCGAGAAAATAAAAGACAACGCCTAGAGGAGCTTATTGTCAGAAAGAATCTTCCGAAGCTCGGCACTACGAGCCTCATATCCAGCTTTATATCCACGATCGAAAGCTTCCTTTTCTCGACGAATGAATTCCTGCTTATCCTGCTCGTGAAGACTTTTCAGTTTTTCGAGCTCTTCACTCAGCTGCTTATGGACCTCCTCTCCACTTTCTCTAGCAGACTTCTCCCTCTCTAGAGCGAGTTTCTCCGCGAAGACACGGTCGAACTCGGTTTTCTTCTCCTCCAGCTCCTGGGAAATAGCAGCTGACTTGGACTTTTTGTTGGGATTCCCTGAGGGAGGAATGATCGAAGCATCGGAGGATGACTTGCCGCCAATAGCAAGATTTTGCAAAGCCTCAATGGGCGTCCCATCAGGATAAGGCCTCTTATTCGAAGAGGGAACAGGAATCTTTTCCCGGACACTATCCTCGCTCTTAGAATCAATCACCTTCGGGGAGGAACCTCCAAGCTCGGCCTCGAGGTCTTCGTCCAGAATGGACTTGCTGGAACTACCCTTGTTCTGCTTCGATGAAGTACTTTTCTCTTTCGTTTTTTCCCCACCTTTAGGTGCTTTTGGGGAAGAGGCGGAGGTCTTAGAAGAAGATTTGGAGGGTTTGACCTCCTTATCAGCCTTTTGCTCTTTATTCGACTTCTTATTTTTCGAACCACCAAATAGCGACCTGGGATCGATAGCTTTGCCTAGCACGTTTTCCATGATGAGTGAATTTGGATCAATTGCTCGGATCTCTACCCGCAGGAAGTTCGAAAAATGCAGAAAAATTTTGGGAAAGCTCCGATCTCTATAAGCAAAGATGTCGTGTGAATAATGATAAGAGATCTTAATATTTATAGACGCTATGCACTACGATTGAGATAACGAATCGACGCGACCATGGTAAGAAATCCCACTCGGATAAACGAAGTTCGAGCAGAAAATATGGAAAATCATCGATATTTATGAAGTTAGAATTCATGAGTTACATAAAATAAATCAAGAAATATAAAGTTAAGTCGTTTACAAAATTGGGTTGCATGAGAAAATACAATTGATTCCTAACTGGAAAACCTCGAATCGCCCCCTCCGGCTTACTCAGCTTGATTGAAAGATTGACCGTCTCCCTTATTCGGGGCATTGCCCGTATTGACATCTTTGTCTTCTTCTCCGAACGCATTAGAACGATCGTCGCAGGAGTACTCGAGCACATCAGGGTTAGGCATCGGAATACCATACTCCTCGACTAAGGATGCAAAGCGATGTTCTTGCCAATTAGTATTCGCCTTGGGAAGGGAAGAAGTTTTATAAGCCTTCCCTTCAGCGTTTTTAAAAGGGTCCATATACTTGAAATATTCTTCCATGTCATTCGGAATTTTCTCGGCTGCGACCAACTGTTGAACCCCTTTATAAAAAATCGTCTGAAGAATTTCTCCCGTTTTTCTTTGAACTAAAGGATCTAAGACTGGAGATTCCAAGAATCCTCGTATGGCCGGAATCTCGGCTTCTTCCCGACCTTGGGCATATGCACGCTCGGAATCCCGTTTCGCCAAATCAAGTTCTATCTTTATTTTCTTTAGCTCCTCCTCAAGGACACTTCTCTCTTTAACGGACGCCAGCAAGTCCTCTTCTAATGAGGAAGAATGTTTCGTATTAGCTTTTTCGAGCTCTTTCTTCACTTGGGACAGCTCCCGCTGGTTTTCTACTAACTGAGCTCGAAGAGTTTGGTTATCAACGAGAATCTGAGCACACGCGTCATGAGCATCCTGCGATTCCTGCTCCAATAAAGCTAAGCGATAGGTTTGGATAGCAAATAAATCTCCGATCTGCGAAGTAGTTCAAACATATCAGCAAAATGTCAAGGGCACAGAAGAAAGAAAGGAAAATCAAAGATAAACGTTTACCTCGTGATACGTTCGGGAAAAGTCACTCAAAACCTCGAAGTCACTTTTAACGGTCTGAAGCAGGATGTCCCGCTTGAACCGACTAGCC
The DNA here is from genome assembly GCA_038501285.1 of Penstemon eatonii. NCBI lineage: Eukaryota > Viridiplantae > Streptophyta > Magnoliopsida > Lamiales > Plantaginaceae > Penstemon > Penstemon eatonii. Next base: position 16,224,766 of record CM076712.1, on the reverse strand, counting down.
AAATAAATTCTGGTGGCTTTGTCGAACTCGTTCTCACCACCTGAATCCAGATCGGTTAAAATGCTACCATCTTCAGAATACCCAGCAGCCCTGCTACCCCGAAGGTGCTCATCCATGAAATCCGCTACATCAGGTTCTGACCTGCCTTCTCGACTTGGAACGGGGCCGGAACTCACACCAAAGGGTTTTACCCTCCTAGAGGGTCCAGGACCTTCAGCATTTCTCTTGCGACTCAAAAGTTTCTCGTACTCCTGGACACCCAGAACTCGATTCCAGGAGTATTGACTATAACCAACTGATGAAAGGGCAGGAGTATCAGGGCAAAATAAGGCTCGGAGTGGCCCAGCAGAGGCAGAGTTCAAGGAACTCAAAGTACCGACACCTCTTGGTTCGGGAATCGTGAGTGGAATAATAACAGGATTTTCGCCCAAGTTACTTGTACCAGTTCTATTTCCGGAAGTATGAGACAATGGATCAAAATAAAAGGGTTTATCTTCAATTAATTCGGCAGCAGACACTCGAAATTTCTCAACAACCCGGCCTACAAGGATAAAATGGATCGGGACGAGCTTAAATAACAAATTTATTAGATAAACATAAAACCAAACAGAAGGTGAGAAGCATACCCAGAGAAAGAGAAGTAGGGTTCGGACCACTGGAGGTTGCCTGTACATCGGACAGAGGAAGGGGCCCTTCGGAGGACTGACCGGGATATTTAATCGCCGGGGCAGGATAATCGCAGTAGCTCAACCCCGCCAGTCGCAAAACGCCTTCTTGAACCAAGTATCTGGTTTGATAAGGGTTAGACTCCAATCGCCCCAGGAGTTCATCAGAAAGACGATGGCTAAGTTTTTCTTTTATTTTGCGAGAACCGTATGTCCAACTATTTGCGCCGTCCCATCGATAAGGTCTCGTTTTCGAACTACCCTCCGAAATAGGAACGTCAGGGCCCTTCACGAAAAAGAATCTCCTCTTCCAACCTAAAGCTTTCTTTGTTGATATTTTCGTAAGAAATGGCCGTTTAGACCTCGGACGAACGGACACAAAGCCTACATTCGAACCTTTGCAAGGATCCATTCGGAATATCTGCCAAAAGTTGCTAAAAGAAGCTTCTTCTCCTTTCGCCTCCATAAGAGCGCAAAACGCTATTATATATGCAACGGAGTGCGGGAGAAGCTGAGCCGGGGAAAGCGAAAAGAAATTCAAAATATTTCTGATAAGAGGAGCGAACGGGATACGCAAGCCACAGAAAAATTGTCCCTCATAAAAGGCTTGACATCCAGCGGGAGACTCAGTGGCACGTTCGGCGTAAGAAGGAACGACAATCGAAAAACCTTTGGGAAGAAATTTCCCATAATCCGCCTCAAGGCGAGCCCGATCTTTTTTCGAAAAACAACTGGAAGTTTTACTAGCAGGAAGTTCTGACTTACCCGAGGTGACGGCTTGTGAGGCTTGCGTATGTTCAAAAATCCTAACAAAAGCACCTTCGCCAATACTACGTTTGTCGACCTCTTTCTCTTCGAGATCCTCGCTCGGATCGTCGTCTTCGTCGTCTCGATGAAATTCCCCGTCTTCAAAGTCATCTACAAGCTTAAACAAGGGATCAGATTCTTGGCTCTCCTCAACCTTCTTCTTGCCTCTCACGCTTATAGAGCTCGACATAATGGACTAAGAAGTATTTATACAGGAGAAAAATGCTATTTCAAGCTCAAACGCTTCGAGTTCAAGAAAGTTGTTATGTGAAAATATTTTTCAACGAAGTCAACATGTATATATACAGGGTTAAAAAGGTAAAATTGCAAAGAGGTCCCCGAGTAACCACGACGGTTGAACTTACCAAGGGTAAAAGCTTAGGGTCGTCCCTCTCAAAATTACCTTTTTGATCCTTCATTCCCTAGAATTGCGGAATATGTCCTTGCAATCTATCCTTAAGATTCTCAGAAGCCCTCCTGGTTATAAATCGGAAATTCTGGAAAGCATTCATCAAGGGATCGAACAACGCAACATGAAACCGAAAGGGGTATTACTATTTCAACATCCCCCGACGAGGATAATTTCAGAGCGCGCCAAAGTATGTTTCTTATATATGCACTCTTTTCCCCTAACTCGGTTTTTATCCCAATGGGTTTTTCCGAGTCAGGTTTTTAACGAGGCATATTCTGAAAACATACTGAGCGGCTCGTCTCACCATAACATGGAACGTACTTTATACTTCTTCGAGCGCTTACTTCGCTTCACACTCGAGAAGTGGGGGAGTATTGATGAGGGGTAATTCGGATTCCCTGTTCTTTAGCCTCAACGCGATTCGAATAGCTATGAACCCTGTCGCCAGGGACCGAAAGACGAACCAAAGCATGAGAACGATTGTTTCGAGCTCACATGGTCGAAGGACACTGTTGGGCCGAGCCCAGGCCCAAGTCCTTAAAGTTGGCTATAAATACCCCATGCATTTATTACACTAAGGGACTTCCAGGAGATACTCCAAGCTTAAGATCACAGCTCGGATTATTAGTATAGGTCTTATTGTACATGTTTCGCCCTCTAGCTTGTACGGCATCCAATAATGCTCGAATAGGACTCATCCTACTTGTATTTTGTATTAAAACTCATTGAATATTAATACTATTGATCTTTCTCCATTTTTTCGCATGTTCGATTAGCACACCACCCCACATAATCCGATCACACGAAAACACGTAAGATCAGGACTAGTGTATGTTGTTTACTTATCGATAGAGGTGATCCAGAGTCTGGCACCCGAGTCGAAGAAAGGGGCAATGCATGAAATTCCTTGATTCTAGTTTTCTTAAAACTCGACAAGGGTAGGGACTGGTCGGGACGTGAAAATCGACCGATAACTAGTTACGGAGAATTCATGACCGGGCTCGTTGCTTATCATGATTAATGGGTTAGACTTAACGCGTAGTAACATTTATGATGTAGCAGTGCTAGATAAATGTGAAAAACGAGGCAAAATAACTTGAAGGTTGTGTAGTAGACACAATTGGTAATATGTATACCTACCTAGGGAATTAATTGTATGGCCACGAGTCGTGGGTGCAACTAATTGCTGCTGGGACGTCAAGACCTACTAGGAAATAGATTTTTCCCGAAACTAGAAGGGGTTATTGTTTCAATAAAAATAGTGGGAGAACTTTTTCGATAAAAAGTCCAAATTTCGTTAATTATAAGTATTAATATTAAACCTGTCTGCTTATAGTTGTCTGTTTTTAAATATTAGCCATTTACCATCCCACTGTCCGATACTCGATGCGTTTGAGAACCGAACCAACTTTGAAAAAGGTGATGTGCAATTTCCTCTACGAAACCGACATGGCTAAGTTTGACAATGTTAGGGAATATTGTTCTTACTTAAGCAAGACATTCGAGTTGATCAAAGGGTTTGGAGCCCAATTGACTCTCGAAGATGAGATAACGATAACCCTTCAAGGATTATCTGAGATCTTCACTCATTTCATGCAACATTGCGCTATTCCGCCTGATGGAATACAAACAAAGCAATTGCATGAGTTGTTAGACAAATATGAAGAAGCTCATCAACGTGGTTTTGGTCTATATGATTGGAATTGCCCTCTGTGTAAGTACGAAGAGAAAATAAGGAAGCTTGTTGAAAAGGATTTCCTGGAAAGACTTGACTATGGTATGACTTTTTAAGTTATACAATTGTTGAATCTTTTTGATGTAAGACATCTGATTAAAAACTTTCATTTCTGTAAAAGCATTTACAGGTAATGATAGTCTTCCCTCTCAACCCAAAAGGAGGAAAATCCTTGAAAGGGAGATGCAAGTAGTGCAGAGCGAGATGAGGAAACTGGAATTCCGGGACTGGGTCAAGGAAGAATTGTACCTAGACATTCCTTTTTAGCAAAAGAAGTTTTTCTTAATTTTTCGTATTAGCATGAGTTTTAAGTTTTAGTTTACTTTGAGTATTATTTCACATTATGTACGAGACTTTATTGCTTTACCATTAAGAATGGAATTCCTTTAATTAGAGCGGTTTGACTTTGTACAAATGTTGATGTTTTGAAACATAGAAATAAAACAATGATAAACAAATCAAAAACTTTGAAAACTATGTACTAAGTCGAAAACAAGCAAAACAAACGAGATAATCGTTTACGCTTGAAGTGTTCATTTTGGACATTCTTCCGAAGAGAGATTCGAAAGGGAAGTTTTATTTAGTGTTCCTGAGATAATGAACTTGGGTAAATACGGAATTTCAAATCTTGAAGGAATGATAACCGAAGTGAAGGATTGCTAAGGCATTCCAAAACATTTCAATCGACATGAACTAAAAGCACTAGTTCAAAAGGATGCTACTTCACATATACTTACGATTTTAATCGTTAAATATATATGTGTACTTGGCTGAAGTACAATTCTGAAACTATTGAAGTAATTCAATAGAAGTTTTGGAAATGAAGTAACTAGATGCATTATGTCAAAAGCAATTTGATTTAATCAAACCTGCTGAAACATAAGCAACTTAACACCTCGATTATCTAAGACGAGAATAGAATTCTCATGAAGCAAATCAAAGAAGAAATCGAACTTTGTTTGATTCTCGACTCTGATCTTGCTGAGTTTCCTTCATTCACTTTAGGGGATACCTTCCCTTAACTCTTCAAAGATACTTGGTATAGTATATTTCGAAGTAAGTCCTTACATCGCCATGTCTTTTAAGACATAGCAGAACACCCTTATATGAGAAATTAGATGGTAGATCTAGTTCATATAAAGTTTATGGGGTATTCAACAAAATCCATTGAATACCTGTTCCACGACAATGAGAAACGAAAAGCATCTCGTAAGTAGCTTGTTCCTCTGTTGACAAGACCTTGTCAAAGGAAATAAGGAATGTCGTAGAACTTGATGAAGTCCAAGGATTGGACCCGTCCCCATGAACAGTGGGAGTAAACACTGAAAGAAACTGCTGAATCAATCCACGCACAAAGAAATCGTAATCTGATCAAATTCGTAAGGAACTCAAAAATTCCATTTTACGAAATTAAGAAATTGGATTCTAATCAAAGATTACAAAGAGATTATGTTAAACGTGATCTAAGGGATATGGCACATAGCCATAAGATTCGAAGTTGAAAACTTTGACTCACTTAATGGCAATAGGTCATTATTCAAAAGTCCTTTTAGGATTGATGAAAATACCTTATATCCATTAGCAAGTCAAAATTCATTTCGAAACTGTTAGCCATAGAAAGGTGGTTTTGACTACCGAAGGCATGACTATTGGATATGAATCCTGCATCTCACAATTGAAAATTGATGAGAAGATCTCTATTCTAATCCAAAGGTCAATCTATGACTTTTTCCCAAATTTGGAACATGCAACTTGATAGTTGATCAAGAATGTTGAATTTGTCAAAAGGCATATGGATTCCAATTGTGCAAAAGAATCAGTGGGAGTGTAGTTGAGTTCGAAGCGCAACAAGATGATGATCTGTACATCAAGCAAGATAATATCAGAGAAGCACAGACGAAAGCGTGTTCTTTAAGATTTGGAATTACATCTCACGTACTGGATCTATGGTAGATAGAAGGAAGTAGATGTTGCATTTCACCAAATCTAAGTACAAAGACTATATATTGGTTGAATTCAATATGGAAGAATCCAAGAAAGGATTGTTTCCAAAGAGACAGAAACCATCTTACTTATTTAATGAGCCCTAAATTAATAAGTAAAAGAAGTAACTGTCTCAAGAAGCCTTATGCTTGGCATTTGGGTTGCATGTAGCATGCAAAGTCTTGTACTAGACCTGACTCATCAAAATACTCTAATCATTCACGAGCTACTGATATTCAAACGCCAGTCAAGGACACTGGTCTACCATAAAAGCAATCCTCGAAGATAATTAAAGGATATAATGCTGGTCTGTGGTAGTAGTGAAAAATTGAATACTCGAAGGATTTTTGAAATTCGAGATTTCTAGTCTGAAGTGGATTATTTATTCTGTCTCGATAGAGCAAGGTAAATTGGAAGAAATTCCAATAATATACCATTGCCGATTCAAACAAGAATAAAGGGCACCATTATGATGCTGCACAAAAGAAGGTGTTTAGATGAGAAACTTTCATCCATTGGATGAAATACCTAGCATGACAAAAGCCTATCATAATCTTAACCGATTTAGATGAGGCGATTGCTCAATGAAAGGAAATCGAGATCTCACCTATAATCTGAACACAATACCGTATGATTGAACAAGTCATAGGTAGTTGAGACGAGTAGAAGTATTACTTCATCTCGACAAGGACAAACATAGCAGATCCACTAATTAAGCTCTTTCACAAATGGTTCGAGGGACATCTTGGTATAGATGGGTCTTAGAAATGTTGTGATTGGCTTTAGGGCAAGTGGGAGATTGATGGAATAGTGCCCAGCAAGCCAATATTAATTAGCTTGTTGAAATACTATTTTCTTATGGTTTATAATTAATACGTCGTTCATTCATAGTATGTGAAACTGAACAATGGCCGACTTCATCTCTCGCGAACCTATCTAAGCGATTGGATGAAATCCTAAGGTCACAATAGACTATGGGACGATTCACTTCAGTACTGAGTGCAATCATGAAACAGTCTCAAAGGTCGTGATCTTAAAACCGTTCCAAGTCATAGATTCCAAACGAGACGGGGTATCGTAGGAATCGCAAAGACTTGTACAAATATGCATGATTCACATGGAGTGAATTTGTAGAGTTTCATGAGCAAGGAATTTGAATCCAGTGCATATGAGTAGGTGGTTCAATGGAGGATTGAACGCATCGAATGACCCGAACAGAGAAACCCATTGTGGAAGCGCATGACGCATATCGGTGATGGGATGTTTCTCAAGGCTTATAATAGTGTACGATTTAGTCTTTAGACTTGAGGTACTAGGGCGAATTCGGTACATGGATGTGCGTACTTAGATTCAGGTACTGGTCACGTAGCCTGGCCACAAAGTGCCTAAGTTGGGTGCGTACAAAAGTGTACGCGAGTGGTTAGTACTAAGAGAGGATCTAACGCCTCATCCTGATAAGATGAGAGAATTTCCTATACGTTTCTTAGATAATTGATTTCGAGGAATCTATGGCCATAGTCGGTGATGCATTTGGAAGGAGTTTCCAAATTTGGCAGTCACACTGGAATCATTGTCGGAAAATTAGAAAGTATAGTTATCGAGAAAATTAGAGGTGCCGATCAATTCACACACCATAGGTCTCGATCGGGAAATCAGTCGTAGAAGGACCGTATGTGCATGGCAATTATAAGAGGTGAGGCTCACAATAAATCAATTCACCTTTGATTGGGCTTCATGGGCTTGTGGCTAGACATCGACCATGAAGTGTGGGTACTCCGGAATTAATAGAGGATTTAATTCTAGGAGTGGTCAATTAAAAGTAGTTTAATTGATCGGAGCATTTAATTGCTCGTTAATTAAATCACGAAAGTCGTGGGCCTGCTGCCAGTTGATGATGAACCCAGAGGGTCACACACAATACAATTGGACGGTGACTGTCTTAAAGGAAAGCAAGTGATTTAAAGTTGTTAAATCAAGGTAATTGAATTATGGTATCAATTCAATTGGAGATTATTAATTAGATGACTAATTGATTAATTGATAATTAATTAATTAGAGTTATCCGATTAATTATGGAATTAATTAAAGTAGTTAATTAATTGGAAGAATAAATAATTAACCAATTTGAGTATTGGATAATTATGGGTTGATTTTGAAATTATCTAAAATTAGGGGCTAGGGGCGATTTTTGTGATTAAATGAGAAGAGTTCTAATTCTTGGAAAGCAAGTAAGAAGAGATCTATCAAATCTCACATTCCTAAGTTGATAAGGAATAAAAAGATTTGGAGATTTGATAGATATGGGAAGAAGATATCTATCAAGAGAAGGATTCTTCTCTTATAAATACTCTTCCCTCTCCTCTTCATTATTAACCTAACCAAGTTACACTCAAAGACAAGAAAACTTTTGAGAGAAAAACAAAATACTTTTGCTGAAAATTGAGAGAGAAAAATCGTGTGAGGAAATAAGATTTTTCGATAAGAAATTTTAATTGCAAATCGCCCCTTATAGTTTTCGCCCCAAACCCTAGTCGCCCAACCTAGTCTTGGCCGAACCCAAATCGGACCAGATCTGACCCTGGCCGAACCCTGCTCGATCACATAAGCACTGTGAGTCGATTCTTCCATTGGTATCTCCGTTCCTTTCCTGACAAACCTGCGAGATCCAGTTCGTAGCCTAAGACTTGTAGGCGTCACTACAATCCGATTGGTGTGGACTAGCTTTGGAGGTGAGACACATGGATCACTCAAACTGTGAATCAAACCAAACACCTGGAGGACACAACCACAACTTGGTGGTCAGGTAATTTGCGATTAACCCCCTGTGTTTTTATTTGATGTTTGATTCATCCTTATTCGTATAATAACTATGGAGAAAGAATTCATGGGACTATTAGGAACTCGAAAAATTTTAAATTCCGCACTTTTGTTGTATTGACAATCGAGTCCTAGCCAGAATATCCCAACAATAGTCGGAATGCACGGCGAAGGACTGCTAGATCAATAGAAAAAGGACTTGAAACACCAAAGTAAGTTTGGACCTTAGAAAACAAACCAACCAAGGAACAACCGATCAACTTTAATGAAAATGAGGTCCCGAGGAATTTAAATTGGGACACCAAGGAGGATAATCCGGACTTCCCAATGGTAGTTTCACTTGAGATAGGAAATTTCAACGTAAAAAGAATATTGATCGACAACGGTAGCTCGGCCAACATTATTTCGGTGGAAGTTTTAACTCAAATGAATTTGGGAAAAATAACCCTCCAAAAGGTTGCCACACCTTTGGTTGGACTAGGAGGTTCTCAAATCTTTCCAGCGGGAATGGTGAATCTGAGTCATTTGATTAAATCAAATGTCACTAGCTATTCATACTTTTGTTTATTCGGTCCTATCATAGAGTTTGTATTGAAATCTGAAAATCAGCATTGCTACTTTGTTTTTTTATCGACCAAATTGTTATCCATATTAATACTAAAAAGAAATGTTGTTTTGTTTTACAAGTGAAAATTCTTTTTGGCTTTTTACAAAAGTTTCCCAAATTTCGTAACAACCATTCAACATTCAATTAGGGGTTAAAAGTAGAAAATGATGTAATTAAATTAACAGTTATTACACCAATAAAGTAAAGGAAGGGAGATTTTGATGATTTTTGAAAGTTAGCAGCTAAGTAATAGAAGTTTGGCAAACCTCTAAAGATGTTTAACGGAGAAGACAAGCAAAAAATCAGAAGGTTAAATTTCAGTTCAGAAGACTACTGATCTGATGTTGAGTTCAAAAGCAGACTGGTGAATTTCAGCAGAGTCAAATCAGATGAGTTCGATTTGAATCAGCAGAGTGAATTCGATAAGCAGAGTAGAAGTGATCAAAAAGTCATTACAACGGTAATAAAGGCACTCGGTGTAATAAATTTTGCAAGAGAAGAGTATTAAAGACAAATGATTGAAGAGAAACTTCGTATCAATAAGGTGCATTTAATGCTACTGTCAGATCCGTACAACAGATTGTACAAACGAACAATTGCAGAGAGCCGTTCAAAGACATGGACAAGTACTCGAGGAACATATGAAAAATGTCTTACCTCAATGGGCAGAATTCAAATTTCAAGTATAAACAGTTCGGAGTTCAAGAGTTAGAGACAACCACAACAACATTTGAGAGATTTCAATCGAGCAAAATCTTCTAAGACTGTGTTCACTTGGCCTGTTTGGGCCTAGATTACGTGGGCTAATCGGAGATGGAAGTCTGTTCGGATAGTAAGATAAAACTACGGGCTGCCCGCTATAATCTCGAAAATGTGTGGGCCAGCCCATTAATTCCATGGATTACAATTGGGTCTCCAGCCCTTGTAATAGGTAATTCGGCCCCAATTGAATGAAAACTTCTGGATTTGCCCATGGAATTTGAACGTATTTACGGAGAATTGCAATTACTACAATATGAAAGCTAAAAAAGAAAAAAAAAGCCTTTCCTTTCTCTGTTTTCCCTCCAGCGCGTCCCAGGTAACAAAGAACCCTAGCTCTATCTCATCTGCAAACGTTGAGATTTTTTATCCATTAATCTCCAATAAATAATTGTTCTTTGTTGTAGGATAATTTTCATACACATGAGTAGCATTAACCATCAACTGCACCGCAGTCAACTGGAAACGAGGTGAGCTAGAATTATAGTTCTTGTAATACTGTATTTTTTTATGAAATTGGTTTCTTACGAATAATACTGTATTTTTTATGAGGTTATGATGGATGTATGATAGTGGAAACATTCAGTTTGTGCTATTCAATTATATATCATGAAATAATTGATACATTTTTTGCTATTTGTGTAACTACGTCCAGCCTTTTTTGTGGTTCAAATTCTACCATTGAAGTTTATTTTCACTCTGTGGTTATTATGGCTGGATTTTATTGAAGATAGAATGTTTGTAGTCTCTGGTTTATCATAATTCATTGTTTAGGATGTTTGTATGCAATTTTTGTGTTTAGGCTGTTTGTGCAAATTCATTATGTTAAATTACCAAGGTTTATTATTTGTAATGTATATTACCCGGGGCCGTTTGGTAGGGCCTAATAGGGGGTATTAGGTCATATTATATGAGTTAATATGGGCTAATACAACGTTTGGTAGCATTGCTCTAATACCGGGTCAAATGGATTAAATCCTTACGACCCGGTATTAAGACTAGATTATAATCCACCCAGGCGTGGGTGGATTGGTTAATCCTAGTAAATATGGATTAGGTAAATTAATATCACTAATAACCTCAAACTTATATATTTCTTTTTTAACATACCATTAAATATCAGAAATTCTTCTCAAATATCTGAAAATGGAAAAACATGATACATAAATAAATCACAAATTAAAATTTATATCAATTTAGAATTAACATGGAAGCATTCAATCAAATCTACCAAACATGATTTTAATATGGCCTTCAATCCGGCTCCAATCTAATCCACATTAATCTCATACGCCCTACCAAACGGCCCCCTCAAGTATTGCCTACATTGCTACTGGGTAACTATATGATAATGGTATACTTGAGATGATGTATCAATTCTTTTGGAGATTTATCGTTATAATTTGTGTATGTGTTATTGCACACGAAATGGAATCTAAATCCAGAATGAATGGTAGGAAAAGAAAACAATACAGTATATTTCGTAAGAAACCAAAACAAGCTAAGTATATAGAACGTGTTACCCTTCAAACTGATGTGAAGAGTAAGTCAAACCTACGATTCATGATGACTGCCTTTAGCAAGCTGTGTAGCTTATTTTGCAATGCTGGAGGTCTAGCTGACACAAAATATGTACCACTCAATGAACAAGTAGCTATAATTTTTGCTGACCTTGCACATCACAAGAAAAACCGCATTATTGGTTTTGACTATAGTCGGTCATGGGATATTGTGAGCAAGTGTTTCCATCGTGTATTGCACTGCTTGCTCAAGCTGTATCCAATACTATCATCTCAACCCGAGCAAATCTTATGCAATGATGAGAGCGATAGGTGGGGTTGTTTTCCAGTAAGTAATAAATTGTGTTGTTATTTAACCAATGGAATTTGGTGTTTACGGGTTCATGATTACCTATGTGTTAATACAAACATTTGTAGTTGGGCCCTTAAGGTTGCATTGGGGCTTTGGATGGGAGTTATGTGAAATTAAACGTTCCAGCAATAGATAAACCCCGGTATAGATCAAGAAATGGAAAGATTGCAACGAATGTCATCGTTGCGTGTGATGTGAATGGTAGATCACATACGCACTTGCAGGATGGGAGGGTTCTGCTGCGGATGGCCAAGTCCTAAGAGATGCTTCACCCGCCCTAGTGGACTTCGAGTTCCAATAGGTATTTTTGCATTGTAGATACAATTTGCAGTTAATGTGGCCATTAAGAGTGACTAATTTTTTTCTTTTATATATTCTAATAGGTAGTTACTACCTATGTGATAACAGATACACAAATGGTGAAGGTTTTCTGACACCATATCGAGAAATCCGGTATCACTTAAAAGAATGGGGTGTGGGCCAAGATGCTCTACAAAATCAAAGAGATTATTTCAATATGAAACATTCACAAGCGAGAAATGTGATCAAACGTTGCTTTGGAATTGTAATATAGAGGGCAGTCCTTAGGAGCCCATGATCTTCACAACCATCGAAACAGGCAAACATTTCGGCTCGTTGAGACCTTGTAAGAGGCATATTCTAAAATTACACAACAAATAAATTAAAATAAAGAAGTACTGCAATTAAAAAAATATCTCATTAAGATAGAATCTATAACCTGATTACTTTATGAAGAGAGATATGAAGTTGTGTTTTGTTCAGTTGAGTTCACTCTTCTATTATATAGAAGAAAAACTCTTCAAATTCTAAGAAATCATTAAGTAGGGGTAGATTTGCATTTATTACCACTTTCAATTGGTATTAGAAAGAATGTAATTACCAAATTAGTTTTCTAAGAAAAAATGGTACAAAATTAGTTACATGATGAAATTTTTAAGATTGGTTATTTAAGGTAGATTTCCTCTTTATGTTTAATTATAAAGAAACGAAATTGAATCTAGGTGTGTCCATCACGTAGTTATGTCCATATGCTAATTATGGCATAATTGTTTGTGTTTAATATTGTTAATATAATACTAATTATATTAAACGCCCCTGCTAATTGATAAATATAGTACTGAATATTATAAGCAACATGTGGTCTAGGAATTTAATCTTGCAACTTATGGCTACTAAATGCACAACATAATTTGATTGATCCTACATATGAAATTTTAATCCACAATTTCCTTGACTTTTCCAGACCAATATAGGCTATAAATTAATCTTTCACATCTCCAATCGGTTACAAATCTTCAAACATCTCCTATCCACAATTAATGGTTTAACAAATCCTCAAACATCTCCCTATCCGCAATTAAGTCAGACAAAACCAAAAATTAATTAATACTTTTATTTTATACAATAGCATGCAATATATCTTACTCCATAATAAGGAAAATCTTCATCACCAAAATATGTGTATTTTATAAGCAATTTTTTTTAAAAAAATTCATTACAATGTAACTCAAATAATTTTGGTGTTTTGAACAATATATGTTACAATCCTATAATTTTCTTTTATTTTTATTAGTAGAATATTAATTAGTATTTTCTATAATGGTGTTTAGTAACTTGTTAAATCGTTTTTTACTTAAATCGTGTTTAAAGGCAAATTATACTAAATTTGTTCTAGGTTGATTTTGTTAGTATCTTAGATCTGGAGTTGATTTATTAATAATACAAGTATTGTTACCATATCTCATTCTTAACTAAAATGGAACTATTACTTTTCTTCAGCCTTGGTTGCCCGCCTAATCCGATATTAAATAAAAAACTAAATGACCCCGACCATAATCATCGAGGTTACCATGTTCTCATTCTTGCCTAGTGCTGACATAACCATAATCCGATATTAAATAAAAAACTAAATACAAAGATTTTGCTTTCCTCAAGGTTTGAAAGAAAGGTAGGCTTTTATTCGCTGATTTGGAAATGAATCTATTTAGCGCGACAATCTTTCCAACCAAGCTTTGAACTTGAGAGATTGTCCTCGGAGGCTTCATTTATGATATAGCTCGTATCTTTTCTGGATTTGCCTCTATCCCCTGTTGGTGAACTAGGTAACCCAGGAATTTTACAGACTTAACTACGAATGTACACTTTGCCGGGTTTAACTTCATGCGGTATTTTCTTAGAATCTTGAAGCATCGGTCCAGGTGATTAATATGATCATCCTCATTCATGCTCTTTACTAGCATGTCGTCCACATAGACTTCCATTATTTCTCCGATCAATTCTCTGAACATCAAATTAACCCGTCTTTGGTATGTTGCTCCAGGATTCCTTAATCCAAAAGGCATTACTATAAAACAGTATACTCCTTGTTCAGTGACAAAGGCTGTCTTTTCCTGATCATGCTCGTCCATGTAGATTTGGTAAAAACATTGGAAAGCATCCATCATGCTAAAAATAGCGAATCATGCGGTCGAGTCGACCAGTAGATCAATTCTCGGGAGAGGGTAAGGGTCACGAGGACATAATTTGTTGAGGTCGGTGAAGTCGTTGCACATCTCCATTTATTGTCCTTTTTATCCCCTTTGGCTACTAATACCACATTGCATAACCATTCCGAGAAATGTATCTCCCTAATTTGTTTAGCTATTAGTAGCCTTTCGACTTCTGTTTTAATTATCTTATCCTTTATAGGACCATGGTTTCACTTCTTTTGACGTGCTGGTTTCGCTGTCGGGTCGATTTTTAGTGAGTGTGTGATAATTCTCGGGTCTATGCCCTCTATATCTTCCGTACTCCAGGAGAATACGACAACGTTCTCCCTGAGAAAGTTAACGAGCATGAGTTCCCCTTCTGGGCTAAGTTCTGTCCCGGTCCTAGTGGTTTTCTTGGGGTCATTTTCTACCAGCATAATGTCCTTATGTTCAGGTGGTTTAAGGGTGAGATCAACCGGCTCTTTTCCTTTTCGATCTATTCTATCGGTACTCGGGATATCAATTTCTCTAGCTCTTTCGACAGTATTTTCTTCGAGTTTTCTTTTTGCTGGAGTAACAGATTTAAATTTATCACCCAGCGCTAAGGAGGTATTATAACAATCCTATGCCATACAATGATCATTAACTATTTCCCCTATGCCTGAAACCGTAGAAAATTTTATCTTCTGGTGGTAAGTCGAGACGACTGCTCAGAATAGGTTGAGTGCTGGTCGACCTAATATAGCATTGTATGCGAAAGGTGCTCCCATGACTAGAAACTTGATCATTTTCACTACCTGTACAGGTCTTTTTCCTAACGAAACATTCAAGTTGATGGTCCCGAATGGCACGATTTCTGATCCTCCAAATCCCACCAAGGGTGTTGCCACCCTTTGGAGTGTTATCTCGCCTAAGTTCATTTGCGTTAAGACCTCTCTTGAAATAATGTTGGCAGAACTTTCATTATCAATTAGTATCCTTTTGACATTGTAGTTTGCTATCTCAAGTGATACTACCATAGGGAAGTCGGGGTTATCTTCCTTGGTATCCCATGTGATATTCCGAGGTACTTCATCTTCATTGAAACTGATGGATTGCTCTTTCGGAACCTTATTCTCGACTGTCCATACTTCCTCTAGTGTTTTCAATCTTTCTTGAATTGATCTGGTGGTTCGTTGGCGCGCGTTACGACTACCCCCTCCCGCAGGTCCACCGGAAATTGTGTGTATCGTTCTGTTCACATGGTCGTTGTCCATATCTTGAGGTGGATCGTTGTTCGGGGTTCGTCTTGGCGAGGCTCTTCTTCGGTTAAGATTTCGAGGGCTTCTGGTTCTGTTCCTTTTTCTACAATTTTGTTCGATATATTCGTCCAACTTCCCTTTCTGAATCAGCCTCTCGATTTCCTGTTTTGAATGGAAATAGTCTTCGGTACGATGGCCATGAGCGCGATGGTACCGGCAATACAAATTGTAATTTCTAGCTCCAGGCTTAGCTTGTGTAATTCTCTTAGCCGGAGGAATCCAATTGTCCCTTTCGAGCAACACTAGGATTTCATCCCTAGGAACGTTCAATTTAGTGTATTCTAAGTGATCTACCCGATTCCTCCGAGGTTGCTCTGTTGATCGGGGTCTAGCATAGACATTAGGTCTTTTATCCTGATCATTGCGGTTGTAATCCAATCTTTGAAACACATTCTCTCGTCTGAGGGATCGGTCGTAATCCGTTAGTTTTGGGATTGGTGCTTTATCCTGTCGCTTTATCCCCGAAATTGAAGCTTTATTCCTATTTTTGTCTTTAAAGGAGTTCATCTCTTCTTGAGTCATATATTTCGAAGCTAAAGTCATAATCTCCGCGAATGTTCTTGGTTGTTTTCGACTTAGAGCATTACCAAATTGCCTGTTCTTAGTAAGATCGAAAAATATGGAGATTATGTAACCGATGTTAGGAGAATCGATCTTTAGTAGCTTGATGGGGGCTATTTCGCATCCCTTATAATATCCGGATCGACCGAGGGTTATGGAATCGGTTCGACCAAGACAAACTCATTCGGAAGCATCTATCGACCCAGTAGGATACGACCCTCCTCAACGAGCAGGCTACTATCCGGACTCAAGAAGGACAAGTGGGCCGAGTCCTATTAGAATTATGTTTCCTTGTAAAACTAGGTTTACTGTGATATAAATACCTAGTTAATCATTGTATTACAGACATTCAAGATACGGAGCTTACGCCAAAAGTATTACATAATCTAAGATTATTCAATAGAAAAGTTTTGGCTATTCAATGATATTCATGTTTGGTCCTTATTGCTAATTGTTCCATCTAATTGTTCTTCCTTGAGATTGATCCATCCTGAATAAACTAACAGAGCCCTTTAAATTATATATATTGAGAATCCCCAATATCACACTTTTACTGATATAATTAACCCTACGAAATTCGGTTAAATCAGTTGGCGCCCACCGAGGGGCTAGGTTAATTATTCGATCGACATATGGCTCGCCCAAGGAAAAGCGCTCGTAACGGAGCAAGAAGTAACACGACCAACCAGCATGATGCGTTTGAGGATCCAAGGGGCAATACCAATAATAACGCCCCTGGATCCAACGATAACCAGCAACAAAATGAGCATCATCAGAATCAGGTGGAACCACAAGGGATCCCTGTCGGCACAGTACCGGAAGAACATGCGGCCCCAACGATCCCGGTCCCCCTGTCAGATGCTCAGGAGAAATTTCGACAGATCGCTATGCTCCTTAAATCACTCTCCCCAGAGGAATTACTCGTACTCGAGCAAGTTCCTCGAAACGTTAGAACTACTAGGGCAAATCCCGCTCAAAGAACGTCAAGGCAAAACGATCAAATCTCTCAACAAGCTGACAGCCCAGCGAGCGAGCGACGCTCGCTACACAGTCCGCCGCAGGGCAATTCAAAACCCTCCGATGACAACGTCCGAAGAAAAACGGATCGAAGGAGACCACAACGCAACGAATCAAAGGAACATACCATAATCCCCATCGAAGATGACGTAGGCGGGGCAATCCCAGACCAACCAAGAACAATGCGATTCTCGGAAAGAGAAATCGAAAAGATGGTACAGGAACGACTCTAGCAACGCTTACGATCCGTTCAAAACCCATGGACCAGAACCACCGAACTTCAAGAGAGCCTAGCAGCGTGCTCTCCCTTCTGCAAAGAAATAAAAGAGGCGCAGTCGATCGGACAGGTCCCGGGTAGATTACCCAGATACGATGGAACCTCTGATCCAGATGACTATATTTTTAGCTTCACGAATATAATGAACTTGTATGCTCACTCGGCGGAATTCACCGCCAAATTAATGGTGACCACATTTGAAGGACTCGCTTTGGACTGGTTCGCCAAGCAACCAGCCAACTCCATATTCAGTTTTCGGGAATTATGCAACAAATTGACACAGCAGTTTGCCAGTCAGAAGAGGCAAAAACATCCGATGAGCTACTTAGGAACTATCTACCAACAAGAGGTAGAATCCTTAAGAAACTGGTTGGCAAGGTTTAACGTAGAATTACTTAAAATCGATTCCCCAAATATCGATTACATAATCTCTATTCTTTTCGACCTCACGAAGAATAGGCAGTTCGGAAATGCCCTCAGCCGAAAACAACCAAGAACGTTCGCCGACATCATGAGCTTGGAGTACAAATATATGACCCAAGAAGAGATGAATTCCTTTAAAGATAAGAACAAAAATAAAGTTTCGGGCTCAGGCTCCAAACGGCAAGATAGAATTCCTGCCCAAAGATTCATGGATTATGAACGGACGTTTAGAAAAGGCAACGTTTTTCAGCGATTAGAATACAATATAAATGATCAGGACAGGCGACCTAACATCTATCAAAGACCTAGAACCGTAGAACCGGCAATCATGAGCAGGGTTAATCAAGTAGAACACCCGAGGCTAACTGTTCCGATAGAAGAAATCCTGTCCGTACTAGAAAGGAATAATTGGATCCCTGAAGCGAAGAAAATCGCTCAGCCCAGACCTGGCGCCCGAAACTATGAATTGTATTGCAAATACCACAGGGCCCACGGGCACCGCACTGAAGAATGTTTTCACCTCAGGAGAGAAATTGAAAAACTAATTGAACAAGGAAAGCTAGACGATTATTTAGAGAGGGATAACCGCAAAAGAGGAAGAAGTAGGAGCCCTCGGAATAATAATCAAAGGAGGAATTCACGACGAAAATCACCCGAGGATGGTCCTGCACAGGAGTTGAACCATGACCAGATCAATGGTACCATCCATACAATTTCAGGAGGACCCGCCGGCGGGGATAGTCGTAACGCTCGACGAAGGACTGCTAGATCCATAATCGGGGGCTTAAAATACCTAAGGGAAGTATGGACTCTAGAAAGTAAATCTTCGAACAACCAGCTGATCAGTTTTAACGAGGGCGAAGTACCCAAAAATCTAGTTTGGGACACTAAAGAAGATAGCCCCGATTTCCCGATGGTGGTGTCGCTAGAAATAGCGAACTATAACGTCAAAAGGATCCTGATCGATAACGGAAGCTCAGCGAATATCATCTCTAGGGAAGTCTTAGCCCAGATGAACTTGGGGCAAATAACATTCCAAAAGGTAGCTACACCGTTGGTAGGGTTTGGAGGATCCGAAATTGTTCCCAGTGGAACAATAACTTTGAGTGTCTCACTCGGAAAGAAACCATATCGAACGGTGAAACTGGTAAAATTTTTAGTAGTAGAAACTCCATTCGCCTACAATGCAATTTTAGGGCGACCTGCCCTCAACCTGTTTCGTGCCGTTGTCTCTACTTATCATCAGAAGATAAAATTTCCGACTGACACAGGTATCGGGGAAATAGTGAATGATCATTGTATGGCATGGGATTGCTACAGCACATCGTTAACTTTGAAAAAAACCCCCCGATTCGATTACCCCTAGCAAAAGAAAGCTCGAAGACAATATCGGTAGAAACGAGGTTGAAATCCCTAGCACTGATAGAATAGATAAAAAGGGAAAAGAACCGGCAGATTTAGCTTTAAAGCCACCGGAACATAAGGATGTCGTACTAGTGCAAGGGGACTCATTGAAAACAACAAGAATAGGTACTAAGTTAAGCAAAGAAGGGGAAGTAATGTTGATTAACTTTCTCAGAGATAATATTGATGTCTTCGCTTGGTGTGCGGACGACATCGAAGGGATCGATCCTCGAGTAATCAACCATTCACTAAAAATTGACCCCTTGGAAAAACCCGCTAGAAGAGAAATCATGGGCCAGTAAAAGATAAAATCATCAAAGCAGAAGTAGAAAGATTACTCAAAGCAAAACAAATTCGAGAAATACACTTCTCGGAATGGCTATGTAATGTTGTTCTAGTAGCAAAAGGGGATAAAAAGGATAACAAGTGGAGAATGTGCAACGATTTTACCGACCTTAATAAATTATGCCCGCGTGATCCATATCCCCTCCCAAGGATCGACTTATTAGTTGACTCAACTGCTGGCTTCGTAATCTTCAGCATGATGGATGCTTTTCAAGGATTTTATCAAATATATATGAATGAGCAGGACCAAGAGAAAACCGCATTCATAACCGAGCAAGGAGTATTTTGCTTCATAGTTATGCCATTTGGATTAAAGAACGCAGGGGCTACTTACCAAAGGTTAGTAAACCTAATGTTCAAAGAGTTAATCGGAGAAATAATGGAAGTCTACGTAGACGACATGTTAGTCAAAAGCATGAATGAGGCGTATCATATAAGACATCTTGATCGATGTTTCCGAATATTGAGAAAATAACGCATGAAGTTAAATCCCGCAAAATTCTTGGGCTATTTGGTACATCAACGAGGAATTGAGGCCAACCCAGAAAAAATTCGAGCCATAACCGAAATGAAGCCTCCCAAAACCATCTCCCAAGTACAAACCTTAGTAGGGAAAATCGTAGCGTTGAACAGATTCATATCAAAATCAGCGGACAGAAGTTTGCCTTTCTTCCAAACACTTCGAAAGGCAAAGAACTTTGTTTGGACCGAAGAATGCGATCGGGCTTTCGACCAGCTAAAGGAATATTTGATAACATCCCCGTTGTTGGCCAAACCGACGGAAGGGGAACCATTGTATATCTACATCTCGATCTCCGATGCGGCCGTTAGTTCAGTGCTGGTCAAAATAGAAGGTTCAGAACATAAGCCTATCTATTATTTAAGCAAATTGTTACAAGGGGCGGAGAAGAATTACTTGGAAATTGAAAAATTCGCTTTGGCCTTAGTAGTGGCAGCACGAAAACTCCGACCTTACTTTTTGACCTACAAAATCGTGGTTTTAACAAACCAACCACTAAGGCAAGTCTTAGCAAAGCCAGAAGCCTCCGGAAGACTAATCAAATGGGCGATCGAACTCGGTCAATTCGAAATCGAGTACAAACCGAGAATTGCGATTAAGGCCCAAGTGTTAGCTGATTTCCTACTAGAAACTCCGACACAGGCAACCGAACTATCGAACAGCCTCAACGACGATATCTTGATCATAGAAGATCAAACCTGGTTAATGCATGTTGACGGTGCTTCATGCCGAGAAGGAGGAGGCGCCGGAATCAACTTCACCGGACCAAATAAAGAGGATTTAAATTATGCGATAACATTGGACTTCGTCGTAACGAACAATGAAGCAGAATATGAAGCGTTAATCGCAGGAATGGAAATGGCGATCAAGGCCAACATTAAAAGCCTTAAAGTATTAACCGATTCAGAGTTAGTGAAAAGACAAATAGAAGGCCTATACGAAGCTAAGGAATTTAATATGGTTAAATACCTTGCCAAAGTGAAAACACTAGCTGATAAATTCGAAAGCTTCGGTATACAGAACATTCCACGCTCGGAAAATAAATGGGCCGATCAACTGTCTAGGTTCACAGGAGCCCATGACGGAAAAACAGAAAGGGTTATCAACTGGTTAATCTCTAATACACCGGCGATCGATATCGATGAAACACCGGCAGTCTATATAATGGAAATCGAAGAAGCTGAAGAAAACTGGATGACTCCAATGATAGACTATCTTCGAGAAGGAAAGTTACCGCTTGACCAAAATGAAGCTCGAACAATAAAATATCGAGCTCCAAAATATACATTGGTAGAAGAAAAACTTTACCGAAGATCGGTATTGGGGATTCTTCTGAAATGCGTCCCTGAATCACAAACTGCTGATATCCTACGAGAGGTACATGAAGGAGACGCGGGGAATCACAGCGGAGCAAGGGCATTAGCTTTAAAATGCCTCCGAACAGGTTATTATTGGCCTACCATCAACACTGATGCCATTCAGTATGTCCAAAAATGTCATCACTGCCAAGTCCATGCTAATATATGTCATCGACCAGCAGAAAACATGCACCCAATACCGGTATGTTGGCCGTTCGATCAATGGGGAATGGACATTGTGGGACCGTTCCCAGCGGCTAGATCCAAGAAAGCTTATGTCCTGGTCGCTGTTGAATACTTCAGCAAATGGATAGAATGCATCGCCCTTGCACGAATAACTCAATTCCAAGTGATCAACTTTCTGTAGAAATTCATAGTATGTCGATTTGGCATCCCGAGGATCCTAATTTCTGATAATGGGACCCAATTCGCGGGAAAACAGGTAATAGAATGGTGTTCAAAGCTAGGAATTCAGCAAAATTTCACTTTGGTCGGGCATCCTAGAGCGAACGGACAGACTGAGGTAGCAAACCGAGAAATAATAAAATCCTTGGAAAAAAGATTAGGTGCAGCCAAAGGAAAATGGCTCGATGAACTCCCAGGAGTACTTTGGGCTAATCGAACCACAGTCAGGAGCTCAACCGGGGAAACCCCATTTAGCCTGGTATATGGCTCGGAACTGTTATTCCTGTTGAAACACTAATTCCCACACCAAGAATTGAAATGCATGACGACCAGGAAAACTGGAAAACAAGAGAAAATGATATCGATTTAAATGAAGCTCTAAGGGAAAAAGCGGCTGTACGTTTGCAGGTTACTAAGGCAAATATGGAAAAGGGGTATAATCAAAAGGTACGAATCCGAACCTTCAAAGAGGGGGACCTGGTCTTAAAAAAGGCAGAAGTATCCAAGCATGTGGGAAAGTTACAACAAAATTGGGATGGACCTTACATTGTCATTGGTGTAGGAAAGAAAGGTTCATACAAAATTGCACACTTTGATGGAACAGCCTTACCAAGAACTTGGAATGCAGTCAACCTTAGAAAATACTATGGTAGATAAATTTTAGTAGATCATGCTGCTTCATTTTATTAAAATTATGTTCTTTGTAATAAAGGCCTTAGCCTACAATTTAATTATTAAAAAAGATTTTAGCAATTTTTTATAAAGATTGAGTATAAATCGAATGATTCGATAAACTCCCCTCGCAATCCTACTATAGTATTGGTTAAATTCAAAAACGAGTCGAGTATACATTGATCCGCTCAATAAACACTCCTCGATCCAGCAATTATAACGAGTCGAGTATACATTGATCCGCTCAATAAACACTCCTCGATCCAGCAATTATAACGAGTCGAGTATACATTGATCCGCTCAATAAACACTCCTCGATCCAGCAATAAAAACGAGTCGAGTATACATTGATCCGCTCAATAAACACTCCTCGATTAGTTTTTAATAACTAAAAAAGGCTTTGGTATAAAAACCTAAGTCTAAAATTATAACGAGTCGAGTATACATTGATCCGCTCAATGAACACTCCTCGATCCAGCAATAAAAACGAGTTGAATATACATTGATCCGCTCAATAAACACTCCTCGATTAGTTTTTAATAACTAAAAAAGGCTTTGGTATAAAAACCTAAGTCTAAAATTATAACGAGTCGAGTATACATTGATCCGCTCAATGAACACTCCTCGATCCAGCAATAAAAACGAGTTGAGTATACATTGATCCGCTCAATAAACACTCCTCGATTAGTTTTTAACGACTAAAAGACTTCGGGTATAAAAACCTAAGTTTAAATTATAAAGAGTTGAGTATACATTGATCAGCTCAATAAACACTCCTCGATTAATTTTCAACGATCAAAAGACTTCGGGTATAAAAACCTAAGTTTAAATTATAAAGAGTTGAGTATACATTGATCCGCTCAATAAACACTCCTCGATTAATTTTCAACGATCAAAAGACTTCTGGCATAAAAACCTAAGTCTAAATTATAAAGAGTTGAGTATACATTGATCCGTTCAATAAAAACTCCTCGATTAATTAAAAACGATCAAAAGGCTTGTGGCATAAAAACCTAAGTCTAAATTAAAAAGAGTTGAGTATACATTGATCCGCTCAATAAACACTCCTCGATTAATTTTCAACGATCAAAAGGCTTTGGGTATAAATTTATTCGTTCAATAAATGCCCCTCGACGACAATAGTAAATAAAGTTGAGACGACATCAACAACAAGAAATATACAAGGAAAAATAATAAAATTTTATTCATCCATCTTCAGGGAATGAGTGATAAAATACAAAGAACTCTGAACAGATTACAAAGGTCTATATACGATTTGTACATCGTTACAAATGATCCTATCCTATAGATCAGTGATCTTCACGACAATGTCCACGGAAACATCAATCTCCTCCCTAGTACCTCGAGGGTCGGAATTAACCACCTAAGAAGCCTGCTGCTCAGGATGGTCAACTTCTTTGGTTCGATGGCCAGGCTCTGAAGATCAAATGTTCTTCGAGACGAAATGAGCATTACCAGCCAGATAATTGGCAATACTCATTCACCCACAACAAGATACTGCTTTTAATTTAAAGTTAAAACATTTTACTCTAAAGCAGCATCTCTTCGGGGCGGTCGTGAAACATTAATATTTACCAGCACACCCCAGTGGTCTATCACTCCGGAGGTAACATCCAAGAGTAGGGGTGCCTGGCAAGTAAGAACCCTCCATGTGCAAACAGAAACCACGGACCTCAAACCCGTGTATACAAAGTTCGAGGCCTCATGGGACCCGTTAGTACAAGGTAGGGCTTCCATGGGACCCGTCAGTACAAGGCAGATGAAATTTAATTTATTATCACATGACTCGTGATAATGTGATTTTTTGAATATTATGGGATCAGAAGGCAAAATGGAATTTAAGGAAACTGAGATCTCCATCTTTTCTGAGAAAACGTAAAAGATATGGAAACTGCCTACTTATTTATAGGCACTTATGAAAGCAATCCTACGGCTGGATAGAGGTTTAATCAAGGGACAAAAATGTGACCTTTTGACTTCCGTAATTAATGCAAGTAAGTTGGAATGGCACCTCTATGATCGACTGAACGAATCAATGACAAAATAAATTTAGATTGAAGTGATCAAAGTACACTTGAAGCAGATCTAAAAGAAAAGCTCCGGACCAGAAAGGTTTGCATGCTCACATATGATAGTCGCTTGACAGAAAGCTTAAGATCCTCAACGAAGGCATTTAAGTTTACACCATATTGAGAAAAAATATTGGTTCGACTAGAAGTATAAGAACTAACTTTCCAGCATACAAAGGTCGTCACTGCCTCATATATTATATGGAAAATTATTAACTGGAATATACAAGAACTCCATTGGAGTCCAGGAAATCTGACATGGAAATCACGAGAATAGTCGTCATTATTCAAGACTACAAAAAAGTCACTGCCTAACATTCCAAAGAATTGCTAAAGGAGGTCTGAACAGGCCAGATCTGGCCAACAATTTTACATTTTCCAATTCCTCCCATATCAAAAAAAATGATATATTGATACACCGGCTGATCGATTTGAAGGACAAGATACTCACGATCAGTACAGAAAACCATGGATTTGTAAGATGATACAAGGCACGATATCTTCTACGCAAACTTAAATCTTTAACGAGAAAAGCAGAGTTCAACAGAAAAAATGACAGTGTCTTTAAATAAGATATCCTTAAAGCAAAAGGACAAATTTATATGGGACTATTCGAACGACGACAAACTAAGCATTCTTCAACGATTATCCAATCAGCTATCTACACGGATGGCCTGTTGTCCACATTTTAAATTTTCAACACGACCTCAAGACAATCACAAGCGACAATACTTGGTTGACCATCATTGGAAAAAGTTTGATGTGAAGAAACAAACATCATATCATTCAGTTATTTGAACACAAACCAAGCAAGACTAAGCTACATCTTCGAAGACTAGCTATTCTCCCAGAAGACCAATATAAGATAAGTATACTAATCTATAATGATTATTTCGAGAAGTTATACTTATTCACAAACGGCAAAATGTGTATAGCAAAAGATATCTATTGGCTGGGAATTGATCAAGATGTGGACCTAGTCATAAAAGATTAACATTTTTCATTAATTTGTTGTCCGAGTACAAAAGTTCAGCCCAAAAAGCCACAACAGAAGGTGGGGCACTACTAAAAAAAAAAAAAAAAAAAAAAAAAAAAAAAAAACTCAAAGTAACAGCCAGGTCGAAATCGGATCAGCGAGAAGGATTGCTATCACCAGGACGCCTAGCAGATGCACTCTTCAGAGGAGTTAAGTTACCTGCAAACGCCATCAACTCCTCATGACGCTTTAGATAACCGGCATCATAACCTTCCTCATAGGCCTGCCGTCGAGACTCCTCTGCTAGGGCAGCAGCCTGAACCAATTCACTTTTTTCTCTCTCCCAGATAGATTTCTCTTCTTGTAATTTTTTCAGACCATCATTGGCAAGTTGCAACTGGAGAGCCTGCCCTATCACCTTCGCCGATTCCGACTCCAAACGACGTTGGTAAGCTTCCTTACCATTCCACAGATCATCATTTTGCACCCCAGCTGGAGTGCAAAATATTTGGCCTAGAAAACAAAAAGAATGAGAAAAACCCCCACACAACAAGGCAATCGAAATAAAAGTGGGATAAATAATCAAAGATGTGTCTACCTGCTCGCATAACTTCACCAGCGATTGGACAAGGCGAACATTGGAAGTACCCTCAAGCTTCCTCAACTCACCAGGCAAAATAGTGCTCAGGCCCAGGTCCCAGGACAAAGCGTCAGGCTCAACAGAGCCAGGCAGTTCGCTAACAGAAGGGACACCATCGGGGCGTGGAGTCGTCGACAGCATAATATCCTTAACTTGCTCAAGGATGCAACGATCGTCTGACGGACGGGGGGATTCCCTCTCGTTGGGACTAACTGAGGTCTCCTTACCCGAAGCAGAAATAACGGTTTGACGACCGGACCTTGACCAAATCCGACCTCCAGAAGGCCCACCAGATTCAAAAGAAGTGGTCATCACAGTAGTATCATTAAACAAGTAATCAGGAAAATCTTGAGAAATAGGTTGTGTTAAGGAGGGATTTACAAAGGAGCCCTCATCAGTTCGGCCTCCGCTGACGACCGGGGCAGCAGAGGTAGAAAAAGGAAGGGTGTTAACAAAATCACCTCCATGAAAACCATACTCAAAAGAAGAAACACCTGAAGAAACAGGTATATCAATAGTCTGCTCCACGTTGGACGAAACTCCAAAAGCCACCCGACCAGGGGAAGGCCTACTTCCTACTTCAGTACAAGAAGAAAAATTCGGTTGTACAGAAGATGAACCAATTACAGAAAAAGGTCCAGAGGGGCTGACAGGAGTGTCGATCACTGACCTTGTAATAGAAGACGAACGAGGAGGTTCTATCGAGGGACCCTCTGTTCGAGACTTTTTCAGTCTAATATTCCTAGCGCTTTCACGGGAAGGACGCTTCGAAGTGTTACCAAAAAGATTACTCATGATCGGATTTTAAAAAGTAAAATTAAGATGTCGAGAAAACTTATCGACCTGCCAAAGAAAGAGTATTCCGTTAAAGAAAAGAGTAAAGCGGTAAATAGCGAGTCAAGTTTTTACCTTTTATATTTATACTGTACCTAAAGACGTGATAGTCCCAAAGAAAGGGCGCGAAATACAGAAACTAGCCTTGGAATAAACACTAGAATTTGAAACGACATACGCATAATGATTACGGCGAAGTTAATGACTTGTATGAATTATTACAGAGAACACGAAAGGACGTGACTGTCAGAAAACAAAACGTTTATTTTTACAAAGGGGTGAAAAGGTAATATTACAATTAAACCTACAGTAAATAGTTACAAAGGCTATTTCAGAGATCAAAATATTACACAGCTTGGTCGTTATCCGGAATTTTCTGTTCACTACCGACGTCTCCCTCCCCTACTATGTCAATATCTTCTTCTTCTTCCTCTCGATCGATAAAATCGTTATGGACCTCATCATTAACATCTGAAGAAGGAATTGGTAATGGTTTTCCGAACTCTTTAACGAGGTGAGCCAAATGAAAGTTTTGATAAACGACGTCCGAAAGCTCGGAAGGAGGATATAGTTCACCATAACGGTTCAGTCGAATGTGCGCCGCTTTAAATATTCCTTTCGACGATCATCTATCATTTTTAAAGCGACCAACTGATGAATCGCCTTCTTGAATGTATTTTCTAAAAGCGGACCGACCATTTGATATACCAGTGCCGTATGAACAGGAGAGTTGAGGAATTCGCGAACCACTTTTTCATCGGGATTACGGCCGTAACGATCCCTGAGTCCACTAAGAGGGATATCCCTCTCGTACTCCTCTAAAGAAGCCTGGAGACTTGATACTTGAGATTCCAACTCACTAATTCGAGCAGTACTCTAAACTTGGAACTCTTCTAACTTTTTAGCCAATTGATTGGCTTGTTCTTGAGTGCGGGAAGTCTCCAGAACTCTATCTATAATCTCCTGGTCATCTATCCCTGTGACCCGAGTCTCCGCGACTGAAAGGGAAGGAATCATTGAGGGACCAACTTCTGAACCAGAAGTCCTGCTAAGTAAAGTATTATATTTCTCATCCAGAAACTCACACTGTTGTTTCCAGAGAGCAGTTTCATAGGCATATGATGCCAAACAAGTCTTAGTCTGAAAGAAGAAAAGGGATAAAAAGAAATGAATTAGCAAACTAAAGTAATCCTCAAAGAAAATTATCTTATAAACACAATCAAGAAGGGATCACCTTTTCAGCATAAAGAGAAGCTCGCTGAAATTTCTCCAAGGGATCCTTCCGAAGAAGCTTATTCATGTCGCGAGTAAAGACGCCAGACAAAAGAACGCGAGTGGCCTTATCCACTGCATTCTCACTCTCATCATGAACTAAAGAATCATTCTCAGGATAGCCAGCGGCTCTTTTTCCCTCTAAATGATCCTCGATCATCTCGACCAAAGTGGGTTTTGGATGATTCTCGCCGAGCAGAGAAAGATCGTTACTAGAACGACCATAATAACTTCTTTTTCTCTCCACCGGATTATCATTAGGATGAGGCATCGACCAGCTGCGGCATCCGCGTATGCCCAAAGATGTTCTAAGTGGGAGTGGAGGATAACCAGATCCTGTCCCCTGGCGAGCAGGAGATTCTTGAGAAGAATCCGGAGATTCCTCTCTATTCTCCTCGGAGTCATGACCCAGCTCCAGTTTTCTCTTCTGAGACGCTGTCTGCTCGATAGGAACGTTCTCTACTGTTTTGGTGGATTTTGACAACACCATTTTTCCATTTGAAGAATGTCGTGAATTTTCGACCATTTGAACTAAAAAAGAAAACACGATCAAAGTCAGACCCTCTGCGAAGAAGGGATCATCACAACATCATGATTAAAATAAATGCTTACCTAGTGATTCAGATGACGAAGTGATTGGAAAAACATGAGTGCTCAATCCCGCTTTGCGAAGAAAATTTTCTCCGATAAGAAGAGCGCTCTGATATTTGTTTGCACGCATAGCCTGGATTTCACCTATAAACTGAGGATCATCAGGAGTGAGTTCACCGGTCGGCAAGCGACCTCCGTAAACCCGTTTGGAGTCATGATCCCATGAAAAGGGCGTAGTCGAACCATCTGCCAAACGAAGATCAGAAGGTGGACGAACGAAGAAAAGGTGAGATTTCCAGGAAGGGTTGCTAGAAACTGGGGAGTCGAAGATTGCGCGACTAGGTTTCTGACTAGTGAAGAAATATCCGCGATTGGAGGAACTAGAAATGTTAAAATGAAATAATTGCGTGAAATTACGAAAGGAAGGTTGGAATCCTTTCGCTATCATCAAAACAGAAAAACAAACTACGAAAGCCACGGAATTCGGGACTAATTGAGTCAGGGAGACACTGAATATTTTCAAAATATCAAGAAAGAGGGCAGACAACGGAAGACGCAGACCGCTATTAAAATGGGCTGTGTAAAACGCTCGACATCCCTCCGGCGGAGATGTAACCCTATCAGTAGGAGAAGGGAGAACTATCTCGGAACCAGCGGGAAAATATTTGGTATAATTGCTCACGACCTCAGAAAAATTATCCACGGTGTAAGCGCAGGCAAGATCCTCAATCTGTTCAGAAATTTGAGGAGTTGTACCTTTGCCCTTTTTAGCCCTGGCAGCAACGTCTGAATCAGATAAGATTTGCACCTTAAAAGTATCCACAGTAGGGACTGTAAATTCAGACACTCCAACCTGCTCGCTTGAAGGATTAAGAACCTCCTCGATAGTAGGAGCGACTCGCTCACTTAAACATGAGGAAGTTTTTCTCATATGAGTCATTCTCGGAATTATCGGAAGATATGAATCGATAAAAGCAATTTTGAAATGACAAACGACCATTCAAGAAAATAACTGCGAAATCAAAGGAAGTGCAAAGTAAAAAATGACTAATATGACAGTCACCTATTTATAGGGAAAAGTGAAAAGACGTTTTGAACTTCTCACGGCTGATCGCATTCCCGCCAAGCGGCAAAAGGTGAAACGCTTCCCCAAAGAGACACGTAGCAGTTCACAATTGGAACAAGAAAACGACTATCTATGAGGCGTAGCACTCTTTTCCTTACTTAGGATTTTTTCCCACAGGGTTTTTTCTTAAGTAAGGTTTTTAACGAGGCACAATTCATAGAAAATACAGTCGAAATTATCCTTCTACTTCCACGAGCTTCTATTACATACACGCTCGAAGAAGTGAGGGAGTACTGATGGGGGCTATTTCGCATCCCTTATAATCTCCGGATCGACCGAGGGTTATGGAATCGGTTCGACCAAGACAAACTCATTCGGAAGCATCTATCGACCCAGTAGGATACGACCCTCCTCAACGAGCAGGCTACTATCCGGACTCAAGAAGGACAAGTGGGCCAAGTCCTATTAGAATTATGTTTCCTTGTAAAACTAGGTTTACTGTGATATAAATACCTAGTTAATCATTGTATTACAGACATTCAAGATACGGAGCTTACGCCAAAAGTATTACATAATCTAAGATTATTCAATAGAAAAGTTTTGGCTATTCAATGATATTCATGTTTGGTCCTTATTGCTAATTGTTCCATCTAATTGTTCTTCCTTGAGATTGCTCCATCCTGAATAAAGTAACAGAGCCCTTTAAATTATATATATTGAGAATCCCCAATATCACACTTTTACTGATATAATTAACCCTACGAAATTCGGTTAAATCATAGCTCCGCATTGAACCTTCCCAACCAGCTCCATAAAGATTCTCCTTCTTGTTGATAGATGGTTCCGAGGTAACTCATAGGAAATTTTTGTCATTTCTGACTAGCAAATTGTTGAGTGAGTTTGTTACATAATTCACGGAAGCTAAAAATGGAATTGGTTGACTGTTTGCCAAACCTATCTAATGTTAACCCTTCAAACTTCATAACCATCAACTTAGCAGTATATTGAGCCGAGTGAGCATATAAATTCATTATATTTGTAAAGTTGAATATGTAATCGTAGGGATCAGTGGTACCATCATAACGAGGCAGACGTCCCGGCACTTGCCCAGATGATTGCGCTTCCTTGATTTCTCTACAAAAAGGGGAGCATGCAGCTATGCTTTCTTGAACTTCTCTACCCCTTGCCCATGGCTGTTGAGTAGCTAGCAACCTTTGTTCTACACGTTCTTGTACCATCTTTTAGATTTCTCTTTCCAAAACCCGCATGGTTTTCGGTTGACTAGTACTGGATCGACCATATCATCGTCGATAGGGATAATAGTATTTTCTTTTGATTCTCGATTTATAGGACGAGCAGTGGCTCTTGCCCGATTTTGTCTTCTTCAGATGTGATTATCGATCGGTTTTCCGTTACTCCTGTGTGGAGTAGCCAAAGATTGCCGATCGGTCCCTGGGCTATCGGCTTGATCTGAGATGTGATCGACCGGCCTTTGAGTTCTCCTAACAGGTTGCGTCGGAGCTGTTCTCGGATTTCTAGGCTCTTGTTCGGGAATTGTCAGGAGTTCAGGATATAGAGAATTCATCAACTGCGCTAACTGTCTGAGCTTTTCTTCCTTCTCTGGTAATGGGAGGGGAACCGTTCTAAGTATAGGCTCCGCCGGGATTGGATCTGCCTGTGGAATCTATGGTTCCACTGAATCCTGCGCGTTGGAGTTAAGGTGATCCTCTGGACCAGCGGGATGGTCGATTTTCTGTTGTTGATGTTGGTCCAACGGAACGTTGATGCCTTCATCATTGGTATTCTCGCGCACCCCATTCATTGGTGGGGGTGGGTGCGCAGTGTTGCTTATTCCGTCATTGCGTGCATTCTTCCACGGGAGAGCCATATGTCTATCGAATAATTAACTGAGCCCCACGGTGGGCGCCAACTGATTTTACCGAATTTCGTTAGGTTCAATAATATCAATAATAATATGATCGAGGTCAGATAGAATATGATTTGCGGGCTTAGTTATTTTATTCCGTATGGATCTACTCAAAGATGAACAATACGCAACGCAAGAATAATATGAAATAGTATGTAATATGTGTAGCAAAAGCTCTCTTATTAGATTGATCAAGTATTACAAAGTAAGTAGGCGTAAGTATGATATTCTGAATTGTGCCCTAATATAATACCAGTGAAGGATTTATATAGGTCTTCTTCCCTAGCTATTCAAGGAAACATAACCATAATTCGACTCAGACTGATGTCCCTCTGTTCTTCGGACTCTGGATCTAGGTCGTTGAGACGCTTCTTATTAGGTCGAGATGACCATCATAGTCGATCCGCATTTGGGCTGAGTATCTAGTTGGGCCGACCTTATCCTTCTTGATTTCTCGAGTATCCTTTGAGGTGTAAAATAGCTCCCATCACATCCAATTCAAAAAAAGCCATTTTGTTCCCACACATGTGATTACTGCAGCCGGTATCCAAATACCATAAATTTGAAGAATACCTCTTACTCTTTCTTTGAGGTGTAAAATAGCCCCCATCAAGGAAAACCTCTTACTCTTTCTTTGTCTCTGCACAGTTCGATCTTCGACCATGATTTTTATTCAAATTAGTTCGACATTCAGAACGATAGTGTCCATATCAATTGCATCGGAAGCATTTCACTAGGGACTTGTCACGCCGTTTCTCTTTACCTTGAGAATCACTAGCTCTGTTCTTTTCATTTTTGTGGTCCTCTTGCTTTCCCTTCTATTTGCCTTTCGCATGACCATCTTCTTTTGAAACAATTGTTGCCTTCAATGCTTGTTCCTCCTTGTCTTGTTGGTTTATCTTTTGCTCATGAACCAACAGAGAACCTTGCAACTCGTCAATCGATAGGTTGTCAATATCATTGGATTCTTCGATGGAACTAACAACATAATTGAACTTTGATGTCATCGAGTGTAATATTTTCTCAATGATGGTAACATCCTCCAGCTTTTCACCATGGATTCGCATCTTATTTGCAATAGCCATTGCCCTTGAGAAATACTTCGTAACTGACTCTCATGAGTTCATCCCCAACGTTTCGAACTCTGCACGAAGAGTTTGAATTTGCACCCTTTTCGCCTTCGTTGTCCCTTGATAGTTCTTTTTCATGGAGTCCCATATCTCTTTGGAAGTATTCTTGCAAAGAATAGTTTCAAGTATTGAGCGATCAATAGCTTGAAAAAGATAATTCTTTGCTTTGAGATCCTTCAACCTTAGTGCTTCCAGTTCTGCTCGTTGTCCATCGGACAAGGCGTACCAGTTGTTGGCTCTTGCAGACCATTACTAACAACTGACCAAAATTCTTTGGACCTAAGGAAATTATCCATCAACATGCTCAAATGACCATAATGACCATCAAAGCGAGAGATAGCAGACTGAACAAAACCTTCAGAAGCGGTTATTCATTGCTGCTGCAAATATGACTTGATTTATAGCACTCACTGTTTCACTCTACCCACTTTTCTCTTGTTGTGGCTCTGCTACCACTGTTAACAAAAGGCAACAAAAGAAAACATGGAGAAAATAATTTTTGTCATTAACTGATCAAATTACATAGTCTCCTTAAATACTGAAATACTAATAATGACTTACACTATTGACTCCTAAAAAGGAGGACAATAATAACAAACCACAGTAATAATAAACCACTAAAACAACAAAAGACTTGGTAAACATAAAACTAACCACTAATAATATATTAAAAACGTGACTAACAAGAACTGCATCGGTAGGAGGAACGGACTCGAACATGTTACCCCCAACCCAACGTAGGTCAAATTGATCTCGCTCCCTTCCAATCCAGCGACAATGTGTGGAAGATCGAGCATAGTATAGTTTATTCCTGGAAATGCAGTGGCTATAGCATTGGCCACTGTTCCTGCGACATCCACCAGGGAATTGATCCCACCAAAAAACTTGTTTACAATCCTTAACATACTATGATACCACTCACCAACCGCGCATCGATCGCTGGCCATGGCTTCATTGAAAAAATGATTCAACTTAGGCTCTTACTCCCAAAATGTCATCCCATGAGCCATATGAAACCATTCGCTTAAACAATGCAATGGATCCGTTATAACTGGATCGAGCATGGCAAGTAGAAATGGCGCCATGCTTGACAGCTCATCTCTTAGAAGCAGGGGTTAGCCAATAGCCTTCTTCAGCGTTGACCAGATATGAGATTTTAACTTTTCATGAAGAATTTGGAATGGAATAAAATTGGATTATTTGCACTTTGTACCCTCAGAACATGAGAAATAAGCACTTTGCACCCTTAAAATATGAACACTTTACACCATTTTTTATTTTTCTCTAAAAACCTAGGGACAAAATAGGTTTGCCATGTATGTTTGTGGATGATATCCAGTATATATGTTTAATTGAACTGCTCACTGTGAAGACATGGAGTTTATGAAGTTGAATATGTGGTTCCAAACATGAGCTTAAGTGGACAGAAGTTTTCCATAGTTGGACAGTTCCTTTTGCCGAAGTTATTAGTACTAAATTCCAATAATGAGTATCAACTTATGAACTATGGTGCTATTCTAATTAATTTCCACAAAACTCCTTGTTCTTTTTTTTTTTTTAGGTGGATAAAAATAGCCCTAGCTGATTTTTATTTGGTAGGAATTATAATATGATGTAGAGAATAATTCTCCCATATCTGGACGTATGAGGGCTATTTTTAATAGGCTTCATATGCCAGTTCTAATTGGGCTGACAAATTTTGTGCTACATCTTCAACTTTTATTACAATTTTAGTCCCACATTGCAACCCAATTTTATAATTGGCCTGAAGAAGATCATGTGCGGGTCATGTGTCTCTTAATTTGAGGATTTTGACCAATTAAAAAATAATGAAACCGTGATCTTGTGTTTTTTTTTCCACGTTAGTCCCCAATTATTTGTTTTAATTTGGTCATTTACGAGGGGTCTTTTACTTATAGTGTTACACTTTAGTCCCTCGTAAAATTGTTTTGTATCAATATAAAATTATTTATTTATCAATTTAGTCCCTCATAAAACTGTTTTTGGCATTTTAGATCTCCTTGGACCATCTGAAAATAACGAAAATAAGCAAAGTGAAACAAATAATTCATAGTGAAGACTAACGTGATATTAAAAATACAAGAGGGACCACTCTTTAAAAAACTAATGATAAGAAGGACCATTAGATGTGTTACCCTTCTACTGATTAAGCAAGTACAACGAGGGTCTATAAATAGCAGTAAGCTAACAACTCTGAACATAGTTCACACATTAATTACAAGTACAACATAATAAATTAACCCAAAGAATGGCTCAAATAGTTTCCAAGCAAGAAGTAGTCTCAAATCATCAGAGTCGTACACTAAACCAGTTTGCCATGAATGCTGGAGAAGGACAACATAGCTATGTAAAAAATTCCTCCTACCAGGTTAGTTTGTAGCCAATTGGGCAGTTTATAATTATTCAATTTCATGTGTAACTATGGAGGGGTTTTTTGCAAATTAACTCCCTGTGATATGTCTATGGACAATTTACCTCCATGTGAAATATGAAATAATGAGCATTTAACTTCCTGTGATATGAATTAATAAGCAATTTAGAGGGAGGCAGTGTGCTTCTTTTATAAAAATAAAGGGAGGTATTTTGCCATTTTTCTTATTACATGGAGTTAACTTGCCTATTTAGGATACACAGGGAGATATTTTGCAACTTTATTTATCACAGGGAGTTAAATTACCTATATAGAATAACACGGGGAGTTAATTTGCTATTCACTCAACTATGGATCGAGCAACTAATTAACATGCATGTTTTGTTTTGTAAAGAGAGGAGTGGTGGATGTCGCAAAGCCGATTATAGAAGAAGAAATTGCAAAAAAACTCGACGTCGAAAATCTTTCTTCCTTTCACTTAGCTGATTATGGATGCTCAACTGGTCACAACTCCTTTCCGGCCCTGCAAATTATCATTGAAGCCATTACCAAAAAAATTGAACAAACATCAATAAAAGTCCCCGAATTTTTCGTTTTCTTCAACGACAACATCACCAATGATTTCAATACCCTTTTCGGATCCATTTCACCCGAAGATCATTACCATGTTATTGGACTACCGGGCAGTTTTCACAATCAGCTTTTGCCTAAATCATCCCTTCACTTTGGTTACTCTTCTTGGTCACTTCAGTGGCTGAGCGAGGTTCCGAAGGAACTTTCAGATTGTAAGTCTCCGGCATGGAATAAAGGAGCAATTTTTTATTCAGGGGTTAAAAAGGACAAGGTTTATGAAGCTTATTTGAATCAGTACGCCAAGGATTTGGGATCATTCTTGGATGCTAGAGCCCAAGAGTTGGTGAGTGGGGGGATGTTGGCACTTCTAATTCCTGCAGCTCCTACTTTTTGGGATCCCCAAACGGAATATACTCTCATTTCTGACCTCAATCTTATGGGTTCTTGTCTCATTGACATGGTCAACAAAGTAAATTAATTTCCATTAAATTTTTTTAATGATTTCATTTTTATATCCAACCCCACTAAAGTGACCTGAATCTAACTCACCTGAAAAAGTAGCTAATCAATTCATTGCTAATTAATTTTCATTAAACCCTTTGACTAATCAAGCATATGCATATATTCCACGTGTGTATCATATTTTGTGTAATTTGTATATACAAGTTTTCATAAATTTTTAATTGAAACATTAATTCATGGTTATTTTGATAAATATGCAACTTTCTTTTAGACGGTGAATACATCATTACGTCAATCACTATATCAGAAAAATATATTCGAATCTATTTCAAAGTACAAAGACTAATATTGAACTAGAGAATACTCACACTAGTGGAAGTTGAACGCATGACCTCTTGGTTATGGAGCCTCAACTTTAGCCACCAGACTACTGCCTCGTCGTCGATACATGTGACGCTTAACAATTTTAAAAATGAATTTAAAAATTTATTCATAGCAATTAAAGGTAAATGATCTTATATAAGAGGTCATTTGATGAATCCATCTTATAGGAGTGTATGTGTGAGCTCGCAAAAAAATTAAATATATGAAAGTTAATAGATCCATGTATATACATATACATGCCATCAAAATGAGATATATAAAATTCATCCCAATTTTTAAATATTTAAAAGGTTTCCTAATTATGATGTTATATATCCTTGTTGCAGGGAATAATTGATGAAGCTAAGGTAGACGAATTCAACTTACCATATTATTTTGCCACGCCAGAACAATTGAAGGGTATTATAGAGAATAATAACAAGTATTCTATTGAAAGATTGGAAATACTAAATAACCCGGGGAAGCACACGTTGCCTGGCGTGACGGGCCGAGCTGCATTCTTTAGAGCCGTTCACGAGAAATTGTTGGGCGATCACTTTGGAAGTGGAATCATAGATGAATTGTTTGATCGATACATGAAAAAACTTTCTGCTTCATCGCTTTTCGTGAACTCTGCCAATGACAAATCACTTGTCACACTCATTGTCCTCAAGCTCAAACTAGATTAACATGGCATTATCTGATCTACGAATATTAATTTAATTAAAAGTGCTACTAATTAAGTCTTTCTAAAATTTTTCAGTTTTTGGGTTTTGATCACTAAATGTTGAAATTTGGTTTGTGTTGAGATATAACTTTATGTTCTTGAAATTGTAAAAGTGTAATTTTAATTATTTTATAAACAAATATTAATAAGTTAATTGGATTTGAGAACCCAGACCACGATTATTTATAAATTAAATTAATAATGTAAATATTATAAGTAAAATTTTAAAAATGATATGCAAGTGATTTTATTCAAGTCAATTTTGAAATTTGACAACAATGTGGATTAAGATGTAGGACTATTTTGGTAGCCTAAAATGTTATGGGTTAAAATTGTCAGTCATCATAAGTACTAACATCAATTTTACAATAAGGCTTAACTGTCATGACACCACTAATCGGTGATTTTTAACGTCGATACCAAATATGTTGTTGAACACATAAAGCGATGTACCAAATGAAAATTGACCTATACTAAAAATGCAATTCTCTCCAAAACTATACATTTAAAAAAATCTTTCTATTGAAATAAGTACCAAGCTTTTTTAAAAAATATAGTATGTATTTCTATCATTATATTAATCAGACTTTTCAAAAGTAAATTTGGATATATTGCCCAAATTTTTAAAACATATAAAAAAGTTCTCATATCGCTGACATTTTAATATGCTTGCCAATTTTTAGTACTAGATCAAATGCTAACAGAAAAATGTTCCGGGTAGGCAGATTACTGATAATGTTCTTGTTGCTTTTGAAACAACTCACTACATGAAAACAATAACTAAAGGTGATGTGGGCCATATGGCCATTAAATTGGACATGAGTAAAGCCTATGATAGAGTAGAGTGGGAGTGTCTTAGGGCTGTGATGATCCGATTAGGCTTTGATGAGCGGTTTGTGAGGCTTATTATGCTTTGTGTTACTACGGTTTCTTACTCTTTTGTGTTAAATGGTTCCCAAATTGGTTTTGTCAAACCGGAAAGGGGTATCCGTCAAGGTGACCCCCTTTCCCCGTACTTATTTCTGTTTTGTGCAAAGGCTCTTAGTTCCCTTATTTGGCAGAAAGAAATGGAAGGCGTTCTGAACGGGGTTGCTGTTTGCGAGGGGGCACCACAAATTTCACATCTCTTGTTCGCGGACGATACTTTGATACTTTGTCAAGCCTCGGAAAGGGCAGCTACTTGTATCCGAGATTTGTTACACTCTTATGGGCTTGCTTCGGGGCAGAGTATCAATTTCGACAAGTCAAGTGTGGTCTTCACCAAGAATACACCTACTTCAGCTATTGATTCCATCCTATCTGTTCTGCTACTTCGACGAGAGGATAGTCATGATATTTATCTTGGTCTACCTTTGACTGTTGGTAGATCGAAGAGAGCAATTTTTGGCTATATTAGAGAACGGGTTTGGGGGCGGATCCAAAGTTTGAGGGTTAAATCACTTTCGAAAGCGGGACGAGAAGTACTCATCAAGGCAGTAGTGCAAGCTATTCCTTCATACTTAATGAGTTGCTTCAAACTACGGGGCTACTTGATTAAAGAAATTGAATCCATGGTTGCAAACTTTTGGTGGGATGACAACGACAAAAGGAAAATACATTGGAAAAGTTGGAGTTCGCTTTGTCTTAGTAAGAGAGACGGTGGCTTGGGGTTCCGGGATCTCGAATCTTTTAACACAGCACTCTTAGCAAAGCAGGCTTGGCGTATCTTAGCAGACCCGACAACTCTTCTCAGTAGAATTTTAAAGGCCAAGTATTTCCCAACGAGTGGCCTGTTGAAAGCCTCTCTGGGTTCGAGACCTTCTTTGACTTGGAGAGGTATTTGGGGATCGTTAAAACTATTAGAATCAGGACTTAGATGGAGAATAGGAGATGGAAACACTGTTAGGATTTGGAGTGACAGTTGGCTGCCCCGTAAAGGAGCTTTTAAAATCTGCTCACCACCTAATTCGCTCCCTCTAAATGCGACAGTTAGTG
The DNA here is from genome assembly GCA_038501285.1 of Penstemon eatonii. Classification (NCBI taxonomy): domain Eukaryota; kingdom Viridiplantae; phylum Streptophyta; class Magnoliopsida; order Lamiales; family Plantaginaceae; genus Penstemon; species Penstemon eatonii. The sequence goes on along the minus strand of CM076712.1, from coordinate 16,185,320 downwards.
CACTTATGGATGCTGATCTGAACACATGGAATAAAGAGCTGATCAAGGGAATCTTTTGGGAAGAAGAAGCTAGGGCCATCCTCTCGATTCCGATTGGGAATCGCACCACTAGAGATGGTCTGTTGTGGCATTTTGATAGACTTGGGAGTTATACTGTTAAGTCAGGTTATCGACTTCATCAAGATCAAAAAATACTTGCTAGAGAAGCCCAAACGGGGGGTCCGAGTTCCAGCTTTAGCCGAAATTGGAATTGGATCTGGAGTGCTGCAGTACCACCCAAAATACGTATGTTCCTTTGGAGTTGCTGCTCGCTTTCTGATGGGGGCTATTTCGCACCCTACATACTAGTCTGATCGAACAAAGATTACAAGATCGATTCGACCAATTCTAACGGATCGGGATCTTCTTACTGACCCAGCCTGATGCCGCTCGCTCCGAGTAAAGATTACACTCCGGACCCAAGAAGGATAGGTTGGGCCGAGTCCAACTAGGACTATGATTCCTTGTAATACTAGGTTTAGCGTAATATAAATACCTAGTTAATCATTGTATAAGGAGGGGACGAATTCTCTTAATTCAGAGATTACGCAAGAATACATTGATAACAATAGAACTCAATAATATCCATTATTATTGCAGAACTTTACCTCCATATCATTGCGTTCTTAATTTCGTTAATGGTTTTACTTCTTGCCTTTGATTATTGCTTTTCTTTATAAACGATCCATCCAGAATAAAGTAACGGAACCCAATATACTGAGTAATTCAATATCCTAACCCCCGATATCACAAATTCACTGATATTAAATTAACCCGACGAAAAACGGTTAAATCAGTTGGCGCCCACCGTGGGGCTAGGTTAATTATTCGATCGACATATGGCTCGCCCAAGGAAAAGCGCTCGTATCGGAGCAAGAAGTAACACAACCACCGGTCATGACACATCTGAAGATCCACAGGAGAACGACAATAATAACGTTCCCAACACCGACGAGAATTTACAGAATACCCATCCCCGAGATCATGAACCCCTAGGAGGTCCTCCCGGCACGATACAGGAAGAGCCGGAAGTCCCCGAGATCCCTGCTCCTCTCCCGGGTGCTCAGGAGAAATTACGACAAATAGCGATGCTCTTTAAATCACTCTCCCCGGAAGAATTACTTGTGCTTGATCAAATTCCGCAAAATCCTAGGGCTGCCAGGACAATTCCTGCTCGGAGAACGCCCGGACAAAACGATCATGTATCTCAACAAGCTGATAGCCCACCAAGCGAGCACCGCTCGCTACACAGTCCACAACAGGACAATTCGAAACCCTCCGACAACAATCCTCGAAGGAAACGAGGTCACAGAAAAACCCCGGCGAGGCGCAGTAGATCCAGGGAACGAACAATTATCCCTATTGAGGATGATATAGATGATACAATCCCTGATCGACCACGAACGGCTCGATTGACGGAAAGAGAAATTGAAAGGATGGTGCAGGACCGACTTGAACAACGCTTACGGTCTATTCAAAATCCGTGGGCCCGAACCACGGAACTCCAGGAAAGCCTTGCGGCCTGTTCTCCCTTTTGCAGGGAAATAAAAGAGGCACAATCGATCGGACAAGTCCCGGGCAGACTACCTCGCTACGATGGAACCACTGACCCGGATGATTATATTTTTAGCTTTACAAATATAATGAATTTATATGCCCACTCTGCTGAATTCACTGCCAAATTAATGGTAACCACATTCGAAGGACTCGCGTTGGACTGGTTCGCGAAACAACCTGCCAACTCCATATTCAGCTTTAGGGAACTCTGTAACAAATTGACACAGCAGTTCGCCAGCCAAAAGAGACAAAAACTTCCAATGAGCTACCTTGGAACTATATATCAACAAGAAGGAGAATCCCTAAGGAATTGGTTGGCCAGATTCAACGTAGAATTGCTTAAAATCGATTCCCCAAATATTGACTACATAATATCTATCCTCTTCGATCTCACTAAAAACAGGCAGTTCGGAAATGCCCTCAGTCGAAAGCAACCAAGAACGTTCGCCGACATCATGAGCCTAGCATCTAAGTATATGACCCAAGAAGAGATGAATTCCTTTAAGGATAAAAACAAAAACAAAGTTACGGCTACAGGGTCTAAGCGGCATGATAGGATTCCCGCCCAAAGATCCTTGGATTACGAGCGATCTTCCAAGAGAGGTAACGTTTTCCAGCGCCTGGAATACAGCGGAGCCGACCGAGAAAGGCAACCTAATTTCTACCAAAGACCAAGAAACCCTGAACCACCAATCAGAAGCAGAGTGAATCAAGTAGAACACCCAAGATTAAATGCTCCAATCGAAGAAATCTTGGAAATTCTAGAAAGGAATAATTGGATTCCTGAGGCGAGGAAAATCGCTCAGCCCAGACCAGGGTCTAGAAACTATGATCAATACTGTAAGTACCATAGGGCACATGGGCATCGAACGGAAAATTGTTTTCACCTTAAGAGAGAAGTTGAAAAACTGATCGAGCAAGGAAAACTAGACGAATACATAGAACGAGATAATCGCAAAAGGGAAAGAAGCAGAAGCCCCCGGAACGGAACTCAAAGGAGAAGCTCTCATCGAAGGTCACCAGAACATCGACCTGCTCAGGAGTTGAATCACGACCAGATCAATGGAACTATCCACACTATATCCGGGGGGCCTGCGGGTGGAGATAGTCGCAATGCTCGACGAAGAATGGCCAGATCCCTAATTGCAAGTTCTAAATATCCAAAAGAAGTATGGACGTTAGAAAATAGGCCCACAAATCACGAGCCGATTAGCTTTAACGAAGGCGAAGTACCTAAAAACATTACTTGGGATACGAAAGAAGATAACCCAGATTTCCCTATGGTAGTGTCGTTAGAAATAGCGAATTACAATGTAAAAAGAATCCTAATCGATAATGGAAGCTCAGCAAATATCATCTCCAGGGAGGTTCTAGCACAAATGAACCTCGGACAAATAAATTTACAAAAGGTAGCCACACCGTTAGTAGGCTTTGGAGGGTCCGAGATCATCCCCAGCGGAACGATATCTTTGAGTGTATCGCTCGGAAAGAAGCCACTTCGAACAGTGAAGCTGGTAAAATTCCTAGTGGTAGAAACACCCTTCGCTTATAACGCTATATTAGGGCGACCAGCCCTTAACCTTTTTCGAGCTGTGGTCTCTACCTATCACCAGAAAATAAAATTTCCGACCGATAGCGGCATTGGAGAAATAACGAATGACCACTGTATGGCGTGGGATTGCTACAGCACGTCGCTGACCTTGAGAGAACATCCTAACCCTATTACTCCGAGCAAGAGAAAGATCGAAGACGATCCAATTAGAAATGAGGTCGAAATTCCTATTACTGATCGATTAGATAAAAAGGGGAAAGAACCACTAGATTTATCCTTGCAACCCCCAGAACATAAAGATATAATTCTAGTAGAAGGCGACTCGTCCAAAAGGACAAGAATTGGTACAGAATTGAGCAAAGAAGGAGAAGTAATGTTAATCGAATTTCTAAGAAATAACGTGGACGTTTTCGCTTGGAGTGCAAATGACATCGAAGGGATCGATCCTCGAGTAATCAAGCATACCCTAAAAATTGACCCTTCGGCGAAACCCGCCAGACAGAAGAAAAGAAATCATGGACCAGTGAAAGATAAAATCATTAAAGCCGAAGTTGAAAGACTGATGGAAGCAAAACAAATCCGAGAAATACATTTCTCGGAGTGGCTATGTAATGTTGTACTAGTAGCAAAGGGGGATAAAAAGGACAACAAATGGAGGATGTGTAATGATTTCACCGACCTTAACAAGTTATGTCCACGCGACCCTTACCCCCTCCCAAGAATCGACTTATTGGTCGACTCGACTGCTGGCTTTGCGCTGTTCAGCATGATGGACGCCTTCCAAGGCTTTTACCAAATATACATGGACGAGCGCGACCAAGAGAAGACCGCATTCATAACCGAACAGGGAGTATACTGCTTTATAGTAATGCCGTTCGGATTAAGGAACGCTGGGGCTACATACCAAAGATTGGTAAACCTAATGTTCAGGGAGTTAATCGGAGAAATAATGGAGGTCTATGTAGACGACATGTTAGTTAAAAGTATGAATGAAGCAGATCACGTAAAACATCTAGATCGATGTTTCCAAATCTTAAGAAAATATCGTATGAAGTTGAACCCCGCAAAATGCACCTTCGGTGTTAAGTCAGGAAAATTTTTGGGATATTTGGTACACCAGCGAGGAATAGAAGCCAACCCAGAAAAAATTCGAGCCATAACTGAAATGAAACCTCCCAAGACCATCTCTCAAGTGCAAAGCTTGGTTGGGAAGATCGTAGCGTTGAATAGATTTATATCTAAATCGGCGGATAGAAGCTTGCCCTTTTTCCAAACACTGCGAAAAGCGAAAAACTTTGTTTGGACCGAAGAATGTGAACGAGCTTTCGAACAACTCAAAGAATATTTAACATCCCCTCCGATGTTGGCCAAACCGACAGAAGGGGAACCATTGTACTTATACATCTCCATCTCCGATACGGCCGTTAGCTCTGTCCTAATTAAGATAGAGGGTTCAGAGCATAAGCCTGTCTATTATCTCAGCAAGTTATTACAAGGGGCGGAGAAGAATTACTTGGAAATAGAAAAATTCACGCTGGCTTTAGTAGTGGCTGCACGAAAACTCCGACCCTACTTCTTAACCTACAAAATCATCGTTTTGACGAATCAACCGCTAAGGCAAATCCTAGCGAAACCAGAAGCCTCCGGACGACTAATCAAATGGGCCATCGAACTCAGCCAGTTCGAGGTAGACTACAAACCAAGGATTGCCATCAAGGCCCAGGTGTTGGCTGATTTTATACTAGAAACACCGACGCAGGCCACTGAATCGTCGAACTGTCGCAGCAACGATGTCTTGATGATCGAGGATCAAACTTGGTTAATGCATGTCGACGGTGCTTCATGCCGAGAAGGGGGAGGCGCCGGAATCAACTTCACTGGACCAAATAAGGAAGATTTGAATTACGCGATAACATTGGACTTCATCGTAACAAACAATGAAGCCGAATATGAAGCGTTAATCGCAGGAATGGAGATGGCGATAAAAGCCAACATAAAGAGTCTTAAGGTACTGACTGATTCGGAATTAGTACAAAGACAAATAGAAGGCCTATACGAGGCTAAAGAGTTCAATATGATCAAATACCTCGCCAAAGTGAAATCTCTAGCTGGGAAATTTGAAAGCTTCAGTATCCAGAACATCCCACGTTCGGAAAACAAATGGGCCGATCAGCTATCAAAATTCACAGGATCCCATGACGGAAAAACCGAACGGGTGATTAACTGGTTAATATCTAATACACCAGCAATCGACATTGATGAAATACCGATAATCGATATAATGGAAATCGAAGAAGCCGAAGAAAACTGGATGAACCCAATGAAAGACTATCTTCAAGATGGAAAACTACCATCTGATCAGAATGAAGCTCGAAAAATAAAATATCGAGCCCCAAAGTATACACTTGTAGAAGGAAAACTCTACAGACGATCAGTATCGGGAATTCTCCTGAGATGCATCCCTGAATCACAAACCATGGATATACTGCGAGAAATACATGAAGGAGACGCAGGAAATCACAGTGGATCGAGGGCATTGGCCTTAAAATGTCTCAGAACAGGTTACTATTGGCCAACCATCAATAAAGATGCCGCTCAATATGTCCAAGAATGTCATCACTGCCAGATCCATGCTAACATATGTCATCGACCAGCAGAAAATATGCACCCTATCCCGATTTGTTGGCCATTCGATCAATGGGGAATGGACATCGTGGGACCTTTCCCAACAGCTAGATCAAAGAAATCCTATGTCCTGGTCGCTGTAGAATACTTCAGCAAATGGATAGAATGCGTCGCCCTCGCACGAATAACCCAATTCCAAGTTATTAACTTCCTCTGGAAATTCATAGTCTGTCGATTCGGCATCCCAAGGATCCTTATCTCCGATAATGGAACTCAATTCGCGGGAAAACAGATAATAGAATGGTGTACAAGACTCGGAATTCAACAAAATTTTACCTCGGTAGGACATCCTCGAGCAAATGGACAAACTGAAGTAGCAAACCGAGAGATAATAAAATCTTTGGAAAAAAGGTTAGGAGCTGCCAAAGGAAAATGGCTCGATGAGCTACCAGGAGTTTTGTGGGCTAATCGAACTACGGTAAGAAATTCAACTGGGGAAACCCCATTCAGCTTGATATATGGGTCGGAAGCTGTTATCCCTGTGGAAACTTTAATTCCAACTCCAAGAATAGAGATGTTCAATAAAGAAGAAAATGAAAAGGCGAGAGAAAATGACGTTGATTTAACAGAAGCCTTAAGAGATAAAGCTGCTGTACGCCTACAAGCCACTAAGGCAAATATGGAGAAAGCATACAATCAAAAAGTACGCGTCCGAACCTTCAAAGAAGGGGACTTGGTTTTGAAAAAGGTAGAAGTATCCAAGCATGTGGGAAAGTTACAACAAAATTGGGATGGACCTTACATCGTCATTGGCGTAGGAAAGAAAGGTTCATACAAAATTGCACACATGGATGGGACAGCCTTACCAAGAACCTGGAACGCAGTCAACCTTAGGAAGTACTATGGTAAATAAATTTTAGCAGATTATACTGCATTGTTTTATTTTTACTTTATCAAAGTTTTAATCCTTGTAACAAAGGCCCTAGCCTAGAGTTCAAATAGTAAAAATTTTAGCATTTTCTATACATCGATTATTTCGATTAACGCTCTGTGGAATTACACTAGCATATTGATAAATATTAGAACGAAATGAGTCGAGTATACATTGATCCGCTCAATAAACACTCCTCATTCCGACGACAAAAACGAGTTGAGTAAACATCGATCCGCTCGATAAAAACTCCTCGACAAATATATTCAACGATCAAAAAGACTTTTTGGTGATAAACCTAAGTCTGAATTATAAATGAGTCGAGTATACATTGATCCGCTCAATAAACACTCCTCATTCCGACGACAAAAACGGGTTGAGTAAACATCGATCCGCTCGATAAAAACTCCTCGACAAATATATTCAACGATCAAAAAGACTTTTTGGTGATAAACCTAAGTCTGAATTATAAATGAGTCGAGTATACATTGATCCGCTCAATAAACACTCCTCATTCCGACGACAAAAACGAGTTGAGTAAACATCGATCCGCTCGATAAAAACTCCTCGACAAATATATTCAACGATCAAAAAGACTTTTTGGTGATAAACCTAAGTCTGAATTATAAATGAGTCGAGTATACATTGATCCGCTCAATAAACACTCCTCATTCCGACGACAAAAACGGGTTGAGTAAACATCGATCCGCTCGATAAAAACTCCTCGACAAATATATTCAACGATCAAAAAGACTTTTTGGTGATAAACCTAAGTCTGAATTATAAATGAGTCGAGTATACATTGATCCGCTCAATAAACACTCCTCATTCCGACGACAAAAACGAGTTGAGTAAACATCGATCCGCTCGATAAAAACTCCTCGACAAATATATTCAACGATCAAAAAGACTTTTTGGTGATAAACCTAAGTCTGAATTATAAATGAGTCGAGTATACATTGATTCGCTCAATAAACACTCCTCATTCCGACGACAAAAACGAGTTGAGTAAACACCGATCCGCTCGATAAAAACTCCTCGACAAATATATTCAACGATCAAAAGGACTTTTGGCACGAAAAACCTAAGTCTAAATTAAAACGAGTCGAGTATACATTGATCCGCTCAATAAAAACTCCTCGTTCAAATTTATTAACAAAAAAAAAAAGGGGGACTTCAGGTATAGAAAACCTAAGTCTAAACAAAACGAGTTGAGTAAACATCGATCCGCTCGATAAAAACTCCTCGACATATATATATTCAACAGCAAAAAAGACTTTTTGGTGATAAACCTAAGTCTGAATTATAAATGAGTCGAGTATACATTGATCCGCTCAATAAACACTCCTCATTAACAAAACGAGTCGAGTAAACATTGATCCGCTCAATAAAAACTCCTCGATTAATTACAACGACAAAGTAGGATTTTGTTATGAAATCCTAAGTCTAAATTATAACAAGATTGAGTACACATTGATACGCTCAATAAAAACTCCTCGATCTACTCCTAACGATCTAAAAAAGATCCGCTGATACTCCTAAAAGTTTTGAAAGATAAATCAAGTATGAATTCATCTGCTCGGAAATTACTCCTCGTAAATAAAATTATCAAACGACAAAGAAGATGCAAGGAATAAAATAATATTTTATTCATCAAATCAATTACATACAAATACTCTATCTGCTTGCTATCTAAAGATCGTTACAATGATCTAGTTAAATTGATCCTATGGGATCGACTATCTTCACGACAATGTCCACGGAAACACCAATCTCCTCCCTAGTACCTCATCGATCATAATAAACCACCTAAGAAGCATGCTGCTCAGGATGGTCGACTTCTTTGGTTCGATGGCAGGGCTCTGAAGATCGTATGTGATTCCAGATGAAATGAACACTACCAGCCAGATAAGCTAGCAATGCTCACTCACCCAGAAGAAGATACTGCTTTTACTTTATCTATAAAACATTTTACTCTGGAGCAGCATCTCTTCGAGACCGTCGTGAAACGGTAAAACTTACCAGCCACCCCGGCGATCTATCACTCCGGAAGTCACATCCAAGAGCAAGGGTGACTGGCAAGTATGAACCCCCCATGTGCAGACGGAAACCACGGACCTCTAAAGTGATGAAGAATAAAGTGGAGATCTCATGGGATCCGTCGATACAAGGAAGGGCTGACATGGGACCCGTCAATACAAGACTGGGGACAATTCCTTTGCTGCGAACGAACAAATCACGATAATGTGACTTCTTGAACATTATGGGGTCCGAAGGCAAAATGAAATCTAAAGAAACAGAGATCTTCATTGTTATGAATAGAAAATAAGGAAACTATCTACTTATTTATAGGCGCCCGTGAGAATGATCCTACGGATAATAGGAGTTTAATCAAGGGACGAAAACGCGACCCTTTGACTTCCCGAAATAAATGCAAGTAAGTTGGAACGGCGCCCGTCTGATCGACTCAACTGATCGATGACAAACAAATCTACAGATCGAAGCGATCAACAAAATAATCCAAGAAAACTTAAAGAAGTTCAAAGACCAAAACGATCTGCACGATCATATATGAAGGTCGCCTAATAGAAAATATTAAGAACTCCTCAACGAAGGCATGCAAAGTTGGACCGTTGAAAGAAGATAATTGCTTAAAAACGACCAGAGCCTCCACCATACGGGGGTCGTAACTGCCTCATACATCATTGGGGGACTACTAAGTTGGCCATACAAGAATTCCATTTGGAATCCAAGAAATCTGACATCGAAATCAGGAGAATAGCCCTCCCTATTCGAAACTATAAGGCCGTCACTGCCTAATTTTCCAAAGAATTGCTGAAGGAGGTCTGAACGGGTCAGATCTGGCCAGGACTGCTACATTTTCCAATTCCTCCCATATCAATAGTATGATATACTGGCTAGAGAAAAGTATAGTTAAAAAGTTAATAATGAAAGACATGGAGTTATGAAAAGCACGGAGAGGGAAATTTCCCTTTGATGAGAAGAAAAGCGAAGTTCAAACAGGTGGAACAATAACCTCCTTATATAAGAAATATATCATAAAGGGACAAATTTACAAAGCACGGATCAAACATCGACCAGAATGGAGTATACAAAGTTTGATCGACAAAAGTTGTGATTGGCAAAAGCAAAATCAGTTACTAAAACAGTAATAAAACAAGGACAAGCTATCTTTTCTCTATCTAGAAACGCGAGTATGCTACTCCATAATGATTATTTCATGATGACTATATCCATGCACAAGGGAAGAACGAGCATAACAAAATATATATACAGGAGACATTTGATCAGGCAAGAATCTGCCTACAAAAGATCATCGTTTTCAAATTTCTACTCCTTCTATTACAAAAATTTCAGCCCAAATAACTGCACAAAAGATTGGGCGATAAAAATAAAAAAAAAAAAAAAAAAAAAAAAAAAAAAAAAAAAATAGACAGTCCAAGGCCTGCCAGGTCAAACTAAAGTCGCTAAGAAGAACGATCAGCAGTTCGACTACCAGAAACAGTCCTCCGAGGAGTCAAGTTGCCAGCAAAAGCCATCAACTCATCTTGACGCTTTAGATAACCGGCGTCATATCCCTCCTCATAGGACCGCAGTCGAGACTCCTCTGCAAGGGCAACATCCTGAGTTAAATCATTTTTCTCTTTTTCAAGCACAACTTTTTCGGCCTCCAATCTTTGGAGAGCATCTTTATCAACTTGCAGCTGCAGCTCCAAACCCTTGCTTTTAGCTTTTTCGGACTCCAACTGACCCCGAAGAGCTCTCCGACTGTTCCACAGCTCGTCATTTTGCACACCCAGCTGGAGTGCGAAATATTTGCCCTAAAAACAGAAAGAATGAGAAAAACCACCGTACAACAAAGAATTCAAAACAAAGAACAAAAATGTCTACCTGCTCACATATCTTCACCAAAGATTGAACAAGGCGAACATTGGAGGCGCCTTCGAGCTTCCTCAACTCACCCGGCAAAATGGTACTCATGCCTAAATCCCAGGACAAGGCATCAGGTTCAACAGAACCCGGCAATTCGCTAGTTAAAGGGACACCGTCAGAACGTGGAGTCTCCGACAAGAGGATGTCATTAACTTGCTCATTGATACATCGCTCATCCAGTTGACGAGGAGACTCTCTCCCGTCAGGACTAACGGAGGTTTCCTTGCCCGAAGCAGAAATTATGGTTCTACGACCAGACCGCGAGCCGGTCCGACCTTGAGAAGGTCCTCCAGATTCAAAAGAAGTAGTCATCACGGTAGTATCGTGAAACAAATAATCAGGACAATCCTGCACAATAGATTGCGTCGTAGAAGGATTGACAAAAAAGCCATCACCAGCTTGCCCTTCATTAGTGATTGGGGCAGTAGAAACAGATAAAGGAAGAGAAACAGTAAAGTCCTCTCCATGAAAAACATGCTCAAAGGAAGAAGCATTGGAACTAACAGCTATATTATAAGCCGTTTCTTCGTTGGATATGTCCCCAAAAGCTAATCGACCAGGGGAAGGCATGTTTCTTTCCTGAATGGGAGCAGAAAAGACTGGTTCGGAGAACGACGAGGTTACCAAGGAAAGAGGTTCAGAAGTAATAATTTGAGAATCAATCTCCGACCTAATTGGTTGAGACGAATGAGGAGGCTCGATCGACGGCCCCTCTCTTCGTAATCTTTTAGATCTATTTTCTCTAGCGCCCTCGCGAGATGGTCGCCTCGAAGTATTACCGAAAAGGTTACTCATGATCGGATTACGGAAAAATATATATTAATATCGAGGAAGTTTATCGACTAGCTCAAGAAAGAGTATTCTGTTAAGAGAAAAGTGTAGCAGTAAAAAGACAAGTAAAATTTTACCTCTCGTATTTATACTACACGAAAGGACACGACAGACCTGGAGAAAGGGCGCGAAACAGGAAAACTGACCTTGGAGCAAACGCTAGAATTTGAAAAGACGCATACATAATGATTACGGCAAATTAAATGACTTGTCTGAATTATTACAGCGGATATGAAAAGACACGACTGTCAGAATACGAAACGTTTGGTGTACAAAGTAGGAAAGCTAAGTTACGATTAAACCTACGAGTGGATAATTACAAAAATTATTTCAAAAATAAAACCACTATTCTAAGAAGCCTGGTAGCTATCGGGAATCTTCTGTTCGCCACCGACGTCCATGTCGTCTTCTTCTTCTTCTTCATCTTCCGGATTGATAAATGTATCATCGAGCTCATCGTTAACATCTGAAGGAGGAATTGGCAATGGATTTCCGTACTCTCCGACAAGGTGAGCTAAAGGAAGACCTTGATATACGACGTCTGGAACTTCAGAGGAAGAGTAAAGCTCGCCATAACGATTCAACCGGATATGAGCTGCCTTAAAATACTCCTTCCGACGATCCTCGATCATCTCCAAAGCGACCAGTTGATGAATCGACTTTTTAAAAGTATTCTCAAGAAGAGGACCGACCATCCGGTACACCAACGCCGTATGAACAGGAGAATTGAGGAATTCACGAACAACTTGTTCGTCAGATTTCCTAACATATCGATCTCTTTGCCTAAGGGGGACATCATTTTCGTACTCCTCTAAAGAAGCTTCAAGGCTTGATACTTGAGATTCAAGCTCACTAATTCGAGTCGTACTCTGCAACTGCAATTCCTCTAATTTTCTTGCCATTTGATTGGCTTGTTCTTGAGCACGAGAAACCTCTATTACCCTATCTATCATTTCTTGATCTTCGGTCCCGGCAGCACGAGTCTCTACGACAGGAACAGAGGAAGATGTCGAGGGACCAACTTCTGAACCGGAAGATTTGTGAAGTAAAACTTTATATTTCTCTTCAAGGAATTCGCACTGTTGTTTCCAAAGAGAATTTTCATAGGCGTATGATGTCAGACAGGTGTTAACCTGAAATAACGAAGGGGTCAGAAAGAAACGAATTAGCAAATTAAGAAAATCTTAAAAGATCACTTCATCAGAATAATAGAAAGAAAAAGGTCTCACTTTTTCAGCATAAAGAGAAGCTCGCTGGAATTTCTCCAAAGGATCCTTATGAAGAAGCTTATTAAGATCACGAGTAAGAACGCCAGACAAAAGAATACGGGTCGCCTTATCAACCGCATTCTCATTATTATCATGAATAAGAGAATCCTTCTCGGAATAACCAGCAGCCCTCCTTCCCTCTAAATGATCCTCGATCATTTCGACCAGAGTAGGCTTTGGATGTTTATCTCCAAGTAAAGAAAGGTCGTCACCAGAACGTCCATAGTAACTCCTTTTTCTATCAACTGGATTATTAGTAGGATGAGGCATCGACCAGCTACGACATCCTCGAATACCCAAAGATGTTCTAAGGTGAAGAGGAGGATAACCAGATCCCGTCCCCTGACGAATGGGGGACTCACGAGAAGAATCTGGAGATTCCCCTCTGTTATCCTCAGACTCGTGGCCCGACTCCAGTTTCCTTTTTCGAGATGCCCTCTGCTCAATAGGATTATTCTCTACTGACTTGGAGGATTTCGACAGCACCATTTTTCCCTTCAAAGAATGTCGGGAGTTTTCTACCATATGAGCTGAAAAAGTAACAAAATAAAGTTAATTTCTCCGTATAAAAAGTATAGCGACAATAATAAAGGTCAAATAAAATGCTAACCAAGAGGTTCAGGTGATGAACTGATGGGGAAATTGTGGACACTTAACCCCGCCTTACGAAGAAAAGCTTCCCCAATCAGAAGAGCACTTTGATATTTGTTTGTGCGCATCTCGGGAATCTCAGTTATAAATTGCACATCGTCGGGAACAAGTTCGCCAGTTGATGAGCGACCTCCAGGAATCCAACTAGAGCCATGATCCCATGAAAAAGGTATGGTCGAACCGTCCACCGAACGGAGATTAGACGGAGGACGAACAAAGAAGAAATGGGATTTCCATGAAGGATTACTAGAGACCGGAGCATCAAAAATTGCTCGGCTAGGTCGCTGACTAGCAAAGAAATATCCACGATTTGAAGAACTAGAAATATTAAAACGGAAAAGTTGCGTAAAATTGCGGAAAGAAGGTTTAAACCCCTTTGCAATCATCAGAACGGAAAAACAAACCACGAAAGCAACAGAATTTGGAACCAGTTGTGTCAAGCACACGCTGAAAGTTTTCAGAACTTCCAGGAAAAGGGGAGACAAAGGAAGACGCAGTCCGCTATTAAAATGAGCCGTATAAAAGGCTCGACATCCCTCCGGCGGGGTAGTAACCCTATCAGTAGGTGAAGGGAGAATTATCTCAGAACCCTCCGGAAAATATTTGGTATAGCTATTCACGACTTCGGGGAATGTTTCCTCTGTATATACGCAAGCTAGATCCTCAATTGGTTCAGAAATCTGAGGAACAGTACCTTTGCCCTTTTTGGCTCGGGCGGCTACGTCCGCATCGGAAAGGATTCGTACTTTGTAAGTATCTTCTACAGGGATAACAAGGTCAGAGACCGTAGTTTGTTCACCCAGAGGATTAGAATGTAACTCCTCCTCGTTATCAGGGGCGATGATCTCTCTAGGAGAAGAAGAAGATCTTCTTACGGAAGCCATCTGTATTCTAGTTCTTGAAGAAGAGGGTCGATGAAAGGAAAATTTTATACGACGAACGACCAAACTAGAAAATGACTGCGAACTAAAAGCAAATATAAGAGAGAAATGGCAAACTCGAAAGTCACCTATTTATAAGGAAATGAGAAAAGACGTTTCGAACTTATAGCAGCTACTCAAATTCCCGCCAAAAATGGAAGGATACCAAAAGCCTCCTGAATAGACGCGTGGCGATTCATCATTAGGCGGAAGAAACGACTATCTATGATACGTAGCACTCTTTTCCTTACTTAAGATTTTTTCCCACTGGGTTTTTTCTTAAGTAAGGTTTTTAACGAGGCTCCGTTCATAGAAAAGAAACAGTCGACAAGTTTTATCTACTTCTACGAGCTCCTATTATCTATACGCTCGAAGAAGTGAGGGAGTACTGATGGGGGCTATTTCGCACCCTACATACTAGTCTGATCGAACAAAGATTACAAGATCGATTCGACCAATTCTAACGGATCGGGATCTTCTTACTGACCCAGCCTGATGCCGCTCGCTCCGAGTAAAGATTACACTCCGGACCCAAGAAGGATAGGTTGGGCCGAGTCCAACTAGGACTATGATTCCTTGTAATACTAGGTTTAGCGTAATATAAATACCTAGTTAATCATTGTATAAGGAGGGGACGAATTCTCTTAATTCAGAGATTACGCAAGAATACATTGATAACAATAGAACTCAATAATATCCATTATTATTGCAGAACTTTACCTCCATATCATTGCGTTCTTAATTTCGTTAATGGTTTTACTTCTTGCCTTTGATTATTGCTTTTCTTTATAAACGATCCATCCAGAATAAAGTAACGGAACCCAATATACTGAGTAATTCAATATCCTAACCCCCGATATCACAAATTCACTGATATTAAATTAACCCGACGAAAAACGGTTAAATCACTTTCACTTCCGGTCCGCGAGCGTCTTCAGTATCGCAAACTCCTCTCGGAAAGCACTTGTCCTCGGTGTGGTCTTGCCTCCGAAACCATTATACACTGCCTCTTGAAATGTCCGTATGCACGACAAGTCTGGGCCCTCTCCGAAACGCCTTTTGCTGCCTATAATAGTGATCTTGAGGTGGCTGAAAATTGGCTTCAACTGGTTCATAACAGATTAGACAAAAAGGAGTTTGGGCGCTTCGCAATCCAGTGTTGGTGGATTTGGTTTAGTAGAAATAAGCTATTGTGGGAAGGGGAAGATTTTCCGCCACACTTGACTTGCTCTTTTTCTTCTATTTTCTTTGATAGGTATGCTTCTTTGGCCCCTCATGTCCAACACACACAACCAAACAGGGCTGCTGCTAATTGGAATCCACCTCCACATGGAACTGTTAAAATAAACTTTGACGCCGCGATTAATGTAAATAATGAGACCATTGGCATTGGACTTGTCGTAAGGAATTCGTTTGGGGAATGTATTGACTGGAAAGGTCTCCCTATCCAGTTACCTTTAGATCCCGAGGCTGCTGAAGCTTTAGCGGCGCTACGCGCTTTAGAGTTTTGCCGACTCTCAAATTGGCAAAATTTGATTCTCGAAGGGGATTGTCTTGCCGTTATCAATGGAATCTCAAACCAGGTTGTTTCTACAGGTGTGTTTGGCCCTATTTATGAAGATATAAAACTCCTAGCTGGGGACTTAGTTTCTTTTAAAGCTTGTCATGTTGTTAGGGAGTGTAATAAAGCGGCTCACTGTCTAGCTAAGCTTGCTTCTACTTGTTATTCTTTTTCCTCTGTTATCCCTGCTTCTGTGCTTGAAATTGTAAGTTCAGATTATCCTTGAAGTAATATATTACCTTCGGGTGTTTTCTCAAAAAAAAAAAAAAAAAAATGTCGTATATTTAGAGGAACTCTAGTAATTACGAGAATCCATGATAACACCACTATTCATTCTAATTTAATGTTATACGTACAAAAATGAAGAATCTCGTGCTGTTTGTTTTGATTTTTTTTAATTGAATTAAATAGTACTTTGCATATATTTCTTTAAGAAATGAGTTTTTTTGTATAAATTATGAAAAGAAGATAAATAGCATAAGAATAGTTACTCTATGTTTTTTTATGTGAAATTAGTAATTTTATATCGAATCAAAGTAGAATTTATATTTATTTAATTTAAAGATAATACTATTTTTTTAAGATAAAATTATTTTTAAAAATTGAAAGATAATAAACTTATTTTTAAAAGTAAAAATTATTGTTTGTTTGACTGTTCAAAAAATATTAAAATATTGTTAAAAAAAAAAAAGATAAACATGCCACTCATATTTTCATTGAGAAATTGTCACACGCTTATCTCGTTTATAACAATTGTCCTAGTAAATGTCTATTTGTAAATCATTATCCATCAGAATCAACTTATATAATATGATTCACATTTGACAGTGATGGCAGGGGCGGATGAACATTGGGACTTGGGGTCTGTAGCAATTTTCGTGGCTAATGAGGTAGCCACTATCTACCGAAGGGTTTTAGGGATATTTTTTAGTCAAAATAAAAAAAAAAATTGACTCATCATAAGTCTATCATCATCCCAAAAACTCTTGTCCAATGATTATCGACTTTGATTGATTTCATCAATCGATTTCTTTTTAAACAAGTATGTGCATTCATGTACATGAAGAATTGGAATCTTCAAGCAATTAGTGATTCTTCTTTGAGCTTTTAAATTTTCTTGTGGATCAAAATAAGGTTTCTAGAGCCGTTATTTTACGGTATACCCAGGAAAATCTTAAGTTGACGATTCCATCAATTCAAAAAGACATTGTCAATGTTTCCTCAAATTATAACTATCAATCTATTATTAGAGAGTTCGGTGATGGATTATTTATTTTTCTTCTCGATAAATCTCGTGATATATCTTGTAGGGCACAAATGGCGGCTATTTTGAGATATGCTTATTAACGAGTATATGGGATGCACTAAAAAAAATTAAACTTTTGCCACAAAAGAATTTGTGGAAAAAAGTAACTATTTCGTCACAAAAACGTTAATGTGACGAAAAAATTTCGTCAAATTACGTCGCACGCAAGAAAAATATCCCTCGAAAAAAACTTATGATAATTTCCCTCACATAAACAGAATTTTCTCACAAAAGGCATTCAAATCACTACAAGAAAAATGTTGATTAGTGACAACACATGTTGTCACAATACATTAGAAAATTGTCAATGTTTAAAATTAGTGATAAAAAAATATTGTCACTGCATTATCACTGATTTTGTGTCACAAATTCTAATTAGTGACAACTTAACAAAGTTGCCACAACCTTGAGCGACAACTCACGTGCTATCATTAATTGGAGAGAGATAGTGACAACTTCCTTGATGTCATTGTTGAGGGAGATACAATGACAACATAGATGTTGCCAATGATTCACTTTCTTCATTATCCCCTGTCTCCCATAATACAATGTGTCCATCAATATTTTTTCATGTAATAAACAATATTACTAATTAAATATTAGATTTAAAAAAACCAATATTCAATATCATTTATATATTGGGAGAAATATCAAAAGAGAATATACAAGAATTTTCCTCTAAACAAAACATAATCCAATATTTTTTAAGGAAGACCTAAATTGACATTTAACAACACTATTTTTATATCTTTACAAAGTAATCCAAAAAATATACTTTCTTCTTCCTTGTTACCTGCAAATATCGTTCTGCACTACATTACCTGCAATAGAATAGTAAAAAGAAAATGAATAAGTCAATTACTGAGAATAAGCTACAATATACCATGGACCATAACCCAATTTACAAATAACATTCTAAATAAAATTTCAGATTAGATAATATACCATAAACCAAAAGTTTGAGATACACTTCTTGTCAACTAGAACTATAATTATGAATACAAGTTCAGAATAACACACAAAGAGTTACGAAGAAAAAAAATAACCTTATTGGATGAAGATGAAGATGAAGTGCAAAGAAGATAAGAAGATAAGGGAAGGTTTTGATGATTTCCAAAACGTCAAAATCAGCTAAGTATGGAAAGCTTAGGTCCCTTAGAAGAATTTTGAACAAGTAAAGAAGACATCAGAAAGGTTCAAAATTCAAAACCCAGAAGACTACTGATCTCATGCTGAAACAGCAATCAGAAGGGTAGACCATCAGCTGACTCAAATCAGATTAGTTCAGAGTTTGATCAGCAGAGTATCTATCAGCAGGGTTGTTGATGGGGGCTATTTCGCACCCTACATATAGCACGGACCGAGTAATGAACATAAGATCGATTCGACCAGATCAGACAGTTCCGGATCATCTTATCGACCCGGCCGAATACAGCTCTTTTCGACTAGAAGACTATACTCCGGACCCAATAAGGATACTTGGGCCGAGTCCTATTAGGACTATGTTTCATTGTAACGCTAGGTTTTGTATGATATAAATACCTAGTTAATCATTGTATTAGACAACTGGAAAACTCTGAATCATAAGAGAAATACGCCATTGAATTCTGCATAAAACTGCACAGCACACAAATATTCAATAAAAGAGCTTTATCTTCATATTTGTGTTATCAATTCTACGTTGGTTTGAATATTTACTTTTTGTTCTCAAGACATTGCTCTTCCTTGAGATCGATCCATCCAGAATAAAGTAACAGAGCCCTATAAAATATATATTGAAAACCCCCAATATCACAAATTCACTGATACTCATTAACCCGACGAAAATCGGTTAAATCAGTTGGCGCCCACAGTGGGGCTAGGTTAATTATTCGATCGACACATGGCTCGCCCAAGGAAAAGCGCCCGTATCGGAGCAAGAAGTAACACAACCACCGGTCATAACACATCTGAAGATCTACAGGACAACAACGATAATAACGTTCACAACACCAACGAGAATTTGCAGGATACCCATCCCCGTCAGCAGGAACCCCTAGGAGGTCCTCCCGGTACGATACAGGAAGAACCGGAAGTCCCCGAGATCCCCGTTCCTCTCCCGGGTGCTCAAGAAAAACTGCGACAAATAGCAATGCTCGTTAAATCACTCTCCCCAGAAGAATTACTCGTACTTGATCAAATTCCGCGAAACGTTAGGGCTGCCAGGACAATTCCTGCTCAAAGAACGCCAAGACAAAACGATCAAGTCTCTCAACAAGCTGACAACCCGCCAAGCGAGCGCCGCTCACTACACAGTCCGCAACAGGACAATTCAAAACCCTCCGATAACCATCCCCGAAGAAAACTGTTGGATGAAGATGAAGATGAAGGCACTGAAGAAAGTTTGATAAGGGAGGTTTTGATGCATTCCAAAACTTCAAAGATTGGCTAAGTATGGAGTAACTTAGCTGATAGACTTATCAAGGAATTTTGACTAAGTAAAGAAGACATCAGAAGAGTCAAAGTTTCAAGGTCCAAGACTTCTGATCTGCTGAAGTAAAGTTATCAGACTAGTGAAGATCAGCCGACTCAAATCAGATTTGTTCAAGTTTGAGATCAGCCGAGTTCGCCATCAGACTTATACTTTCGTCAGCCAAGTGAAGAAGATCATGAAGTGTTCCCAACGGTAATAAATGCCCCTTGGTGTAATAAATGCTGAAGTACGAGGATATTTAAGACAAATGATTGAAGAAAAGCTTCGCATCAGCCGAGTGCATTTAATGCTGCATTTAATGCTGCCTGCAGAATAGTACTGTTTACAGTACGGACAGACTGCAAAAGAGCCGTTCGCGGATTTTAAGGACCAGTACTCGAGGAATTTGAATCCTGTCTCTCTTCAACGGACACTTTTCAATCCTCAAGTATAAATAGCTGAAAGAGACGAAGAAGAAACAAGCAACACACTTTCTGAGAGAAATTTCCGAAGCAAAATTCTTTAAGTCTCAAGAACAGCTCACTCATCAGCTGAGTCATTTGTTGACGAAAGCAGAGTTGAAGAATCAAGAAAAATACATCTTCTGAGTGATTTTGTAAACAAGAGTGTTGTGCGGAGTTGTGATCCATCTTTGTGAGTGATCAAACTTCAGAGGATAGGTTTTCTGTGTGATCTCCTATTGCGAACTTGTGGTCGTTTCATTTGTTGTTCGACGCAAGCAGAGTATACTGTAAACTTTGTGATTATAGTATAACCCAAGATCTGAGTGACTTGGAAGAGTGGACTAAAGGATATTTAAATCCATATAACCACTATAAAAATTGATTGTGTTTTTACATTGCTTCTAAACTTGCATATTTCCTGATTGCATAAAAACACATTAAGTTAACTGTTTGAAAAGAAGTTAAAAGGAGTTTATAAAACTGGGGAAACATTTTTCAAACTGCTCAGATTACTTGTGAAAAACACTTTGAAAATCCGCTGCAAGTACTCTAAGTATTAAAACTGATTTCTGCAAAATCAGCTAAGTAACTATCAGACGAGTGGTCAACAAGACTGTTCAAAGATTTGTCCGCGAACAGAATTGTAACTTACAAATCTGATCAGCTTAGTCTGTTCAGTAAGAGTAAAGTTTTAAAGTTAAATTTGAAGAAAATTTTTAAAGAGGTTTATTCACCCCCCCCCCTCTAAACCTCTTCTGACCACTTGGGACCAACAAGTGGTATCAGAGCAGGTGGTTCATTAGAATCAGTTGCCTGATCAACGAGCTTGATCCGAGTGTTTTTCAAAGGTTTTCAAAACTTTTCAAAAGAGCATCTTTTTGAAAAATAAAAACTTTTTGAAAAATGGATTGTATCAGCCATGTTCCCCACATTGCTGGTATGTCCTTTGAGGACTGGAAAATCAGAATGGAGATTTTCCTTGCTGCCTATAATGACAACATGCATACATGTATCATTAAAGGTCCTTTTAGATTCACAAAGACCATAAAAATAAATGAAGTAGATACGGTTGTGGAGAAAGACCTTCATGAGATGACTCCAGACGAGATAAAGCTTTACAATCTAGATAAAGTTGGGAGATTCATCATGACCAAAGCCCTGGATAATGATCGGTTTGACAAAGTCAAACATTGCAAAACTGCAAAGGAGATGTGGGACAAGGTCAGAGACATGAGTGAAGGAAATGATGCTATTAAAGAGCATCAGCTCAGTGTTGCATTGGAAAAGCTGGACAACTTCAAGATGAAGTCTGGAGAAACCATTGATCAGATGGATACCAGATTTACCAGAACTCTGAACGAAGTTTTGAAGCTGGGAAAGACTTTCACTGACAAAGAAATCTCTGTCAGAGTACTGAAGGCTCTACCATCCAAGTTCAACATGAAGGTGACAGCAATGGAAGAATCAAGAGATCTGGGCAAGATTTCTCTAACAGAGCTGTTCTCCGCACTCAAGGCTTATGAGTATAAACTGCCAAGGATGGGAATTGAAGAAACCTCAACTTCAGGACCCACAGCTGCACTTGTTGCTGCTGAAAACACCAGAAGACCAGCCCAGAAAAGCAAAGAAGTGGACTCATCTGATGAAGCCACTCTACTCAACAAAAAGGAGTACACTGCTGGAGATGTAGCATTATTGATGAACAACTTCAAGAAGTTCTATAAGAGAAAGATGAAAAACAAATACAATCATGCTGCTTCTACTTCTAAACCTAACTTTTCTTCTCAAGATAAAGAGGATTATAAATCAAAACTGATGTGTTACAACTGCAGGAAATTGGGACACTTCATAAGAGACTGCCCATATCCAAAAGCAGAGAAGTACACTGAGGAAGAGAAGAAAATGAGAAAAGAAAGAAAGCATCAGAGAGGAAAGGCAATGATGGCTGAAGCAGAAAAGCCAGCTGCTGTCTACTCATCTGATTCAGACTCAGACTCGTCTGATGAAGAATCTTCTGATGAAGAAAAACCTGCTCTCCTGTGCCTGATGGCAAAGGACTCTGATGACTCTGAGGATGAGGTAACTCCTCTTAATGATGAATTATTTAATTCATTTGAACAAATGATGCTTAACAATACTGGTATTGCTGAAGCATATAAAAAGCTTAAGGAAGAGATGATCCTGCTAAAAGAGCAAAATAGTTCACTGAAACTTTTAGCTGAGAAGCCAAAAGAATCAGCTGAATATAAACAGCTTGAGCAAGAACATGAATCTCTGAAAGCTGAGTGTGAGGTTTATAAAGGAAAAATCATGGAACTTGAGAAAATTATTGAGTCTCATGATAAGTCTACTGTTGCATCCACGCATACATCTAAGAGACAGGAGACACCTTTAGTAAAGGATAAGCTAGAATTGAATCATACTGAAAAATTTATTTCTGCTGACAATAGTAAGGTCATTCTGTATGTTCAAACCTCTAGACCTACCTCAACTGAGAAAGTGGTAAAGGAGAAGAAATCTCCTAAGGCTAAAAAGAGCAAAGAGCCTAGTGTAGGAAATCAGACTAATAAGACCAAACAGCAGAGTCCTAAAAAGTCTGCTGATAAAGCTAAATTGAACCAGTCTGTTGGTAAAGATAAGTCTAAACAAGTTGAGCAAGCACCTAGTAAACCAAAGAAGCATAAGAATAAGAAAAATCAAAATGCTTGGTATGGAAATGAGTCATATTATGTGCATCCTGCTGCATATCATCCTATGTATCATGCACCTCAGTTTCCTAATTACTATGCACCTTACCCTGCTCATCCAATGCATGCATACCCTGCTTATCATGCACCTTACCCTGCTTATGAACATTATTCATATCATACTGATCATCAACATGACTTATCTGATAACTATAATAAAAATGAAACTGTTCATGCTCCTAAAACTCAGAAACCTAAGAAGCCTAAGACTTCAACATCTTGGGTTGTCAAGGGTGGAACTAATCCTTCAGGACCCTCTCAATAAGGGTACCTAAAACAATTTTATTTTTGTTTTGTAGGTTAGGATTAGGAGTAGGAGTAAAGTAGAGAAGATTTGGTACTTGGACAGTGGATGTTCAAGGCACATGTGTGGAAACATACATGAGTTGACTGATGCAGTTGCTGTGGATGGTCCAAAAGTCACTTTTGGAGACATCAAAGAAGGCAAGATTAAAGCTAAAGGAAGATTAATCAAGGGAAACATAGAGATATCTGACGTCTCCTATGTTAAAGGCCTAAAATATAATCTGCTGAGCATAAGTCAATTTTGTGACAAGGGATATTCAGTTATCTTCTCAACAGATAAGTGCTACGTTGAACAAATTGGTACAAAGAAGGTAATTTTATCTGGAAGACGACAAGGAAATATCTACATAGTCGACTGGAATTCTGTTGACAAGAATTCAAGTGTTTGTTTGGTGGCATCTGCACCAAGTGAAGTCAGTTGGCTATGGCACAAGAGGATGAATCATTTAAACTTCAAGACCATAAACAGATTAATCAAGAATGATTTGGTAGAAGGGATTCCAAAAGCAGTCATGAGCAAAGACAAGCTCTGTGATGCATGTCAGAAGGGTAAACAAATCAAGTCATCATTCAAAGAAAAGAAGCACCAATCTTCTGGAAGAATATTGGAGCTGTTGCATATGGACTTATTTGGACCCATCGATCCAGTCAGTAATGGTGGAAAGAAATACTGCCTAGCTGTTGTGGATGATTATTCAAGATATACTTGGGTGATTTTCATGAAGAAGAAAAGTGAAACCAAGGAACATCTTACCAATCTGATGGAACTGATCCAGAATGAAAAGAGTATTAAGATATTGAAGATCAGATCAGATAGAGGGACAGAGTTTACAAACTCTACTGTTGAAGAGTATTGTAACATCAAAGGAATACATCATGAGTATTCAGCTGCTAGAACCCCTCAACAGAATGGTGTTGCTGAAAGGAGAAACAGAACACTAAAAGAAGCTGTCAGAACCATGATAGCTGAAGCCAAGCTGCCTCAAAGATTTTGGGCAGAAGCAACAAACACAGCATGCTTCACCCAAAACAGATGTATGATCAACAAAAATCAGAACAAGACTCCATATGAAGTTTGGAACAATAGAAAACCAAACATTCATTACTTTAAGATTTTTGGTTGTAAATGTTTTGTATTGAATAATGGGAAAAATCACCTTACTGCATTTGCAGAAAAGGCTGATGAAGCTGTCTTTGTAGGATACTCATCTGTTAGTAAGGCTTATAGAGTTTTTAACAAAAGAACATTACTAATAGAAGAATCTATCCATGTAGTATTTGATGAGCCAAGTCAATCTTCTGAAAAGAATCAAAGTGTAAATCAAGATCTGTCTGCTGATTTACAGAAGTTAGACGTTGGAAGAAATGAAGAATATGTTCCCATCATACTACCTAATCTAAGTTCAGCTGCTAACTCAAGTGCTGTTCATAATCACAGTGCTGATTGTCTAACAGACGAGTTGCAAACAGCTGACAGACCAGAGACTGTTCAACAGACGGCAAATGTTCAACAGACTACTACTGGAACTCCAACAGTAGTGTTGCAAGATCATAACAGAGGACAACATCCTGATTTGCAACCTGATCTCAGATGGCTCAAGAATCACCCTCCTGAGTTAGTCATTGGTGATCCTTTAGATAGAGTGAAAACAAGAAGAGCAGCTGCACAAGATGCTATGTTTGTCACATTCCTATCTCAAATAGAGCCTAAACAAATTGAAGAAGCTCTAAATGACTCCTTCTGGATAGAAGCTATGCAAGAAGAGTTGAATCAATTTGAAAGAAATGAAGTCTGGTACTTAGTTCCTAGACCAAGTCATCAAAGAGTAATTGGCACTAAGTGGGTTTTCAGAAATAAAATGAATGAAGATGGTGTTGTCACCAGAAACAAAGCAAGACTAGTGGCCAAGGGTTATTGTCAAGAAGAAGGAATTGACTTTGATGAAACTTTTGCACCAGTAGCAAGACTTGAAGCAATCAGACTGTTTCTTGCCTATGCTGCTCACAAGAACTTCACTGTCTATCAGATGGATGTGAAGTCTGCTTTTCTCAATGGAGAATTGCAAGAAGAAGTGTATGTTGAACAACCTCCAGGATTTGAAGTCTACCAAGAAGAGGATAAAGTATATCGTCTGAAGAAAGCCTTATATGGACTGAAACAGGCTCCAAGAGCATGGTATGATACCCTATCTGATTTTCTTTTAATTAAAGGATTTCGTAAAGGTAAGGTAGATAAAACCTTGTTCACAATCGAATGGGAAAATCATATATTACTTGTGCAAATATATGTGGACGATATTATTTTTGGTTCAACTAACCAACAGATGTGTGATAAGTTCTCCAAGCTGATGCAGAATAAGTTTGAAATGAGCATGATGGGTGAACTTAACTATTTTCTTGGATTGCAAGTTAGACAGTTGCCTGATGGGATATTCATCAGCCAAGCAAAATACACAAGAGATCTGTTCAAGAAATTTGGTATGGAAACTAGCTCAACAGCTACCATTCCTATGTCTACAAGTCTTCGTTTGGATAAAGATGAAGATGGCAAATCAGTAGACATAACCAAATATAGAGGCATTATTGGTTCATTGTTGCATCTAACAGCAAGCAGACCTGACATAATGTACTCAGTTGGAGTCTGTGCAAGATTTCAATCAAACCCCAAAGAATCTCATCTCTTAGCTGCCAAGAGGATATTGAAGTATGTTAAAGGCACTCAAGAACTGGGATTATGGTATCCTAGAGAATCTGGATTTGAACTAGTTGGCTATTCAGATTCAGACCTTGCTGGCTGCAAGATTGACAGGAAAAGCACAACAGGTGCATGTCAGTTCTTAGGCAGTCGTCTGATCTCATGGATGAGTAAGAAGCAAACCTCAGTCTCTATATCTACTGCTGAAGCTGAATATATAGCTGCTGGAGCTTGCTGTGCACAGATACTTTGGTTGAAACATCAACTAGAAGACTACAACATCAAGATCAGTGGAATTCCAATCTACTGTGACAATACAAGTGCAATTTCACTTACTCAGAACACTACAAGTCATTCAAGGACTAAGCATATTGAGATCAAGCATCATTTCATTAGAGATCATGTGGAAAAAGGCAATGTAATGATTGAGTATGTTCATACTGATAATCAGATTGCTGATATCTTCACCAAACCTCTAAGTGAAGTAAGGTTCTCAACTCTAAGAGCTGAGCTAGGACTACTTAATTTGGAAGCATAAGCTGAGGGGGAACTCATCAGAAGACTGGAGTTCAACAGCTTAGTGTTTCATGATTATCTTCAAGGATTAACTTTCAACAGACTAGTTAACTTATGAATTCTTAAACTCAGGGGGAACGTGTAAGACTAGCGGTACTTCTGAATTAAAGATGAAATTTGTTAATGTCAGTTAGTTGAAGTTATGTTTTCATCAGAAGACTCAACTATCGAAGATTGAAGCTATTTTATCTAGCTGGATTGACAAACAGCTGAGGAAGGTTATCAGCTATTGGCATTCTCTGATAACAGCATTGTCATCAGGACACTAGTCCATCAGATAAGTGTTTATTATACTTATCTGATTACTTAAATAAAAGCGAACTATTTAAAAACGTTTTATTCAAAACACGCTTTTACAAGTAAACTGTCGGGCGGTACATATTCCCGCTCTTCATTAAATATCTTTTGAATTTGAAAGGTCGTAACTGACGCCGCACGATCAGCACTGACAGAAAAACGGATCTAACGGTTGGCAGATATCACGGAAACCGAAAAACCCCAACTCTATAAATCCTCATCTGATCAGTCGAGTAGCTCTTTACGCACCCTAAACTTTCAAAAGCAATTGTGAGAAAAACTTAAACAAGTTTTCTGCAAAAATCCTTTCCTTTTCACTAACTTTCAACAGATTGAAATGGCTGCTGAAGGTATGTTCTTAGATTATGAGTCCTATTATCAGTCTGGTACAAGTTTGATGAAAGAATTGTTGGAGAAATTCAAATCGGCACAGTTGGTAAATTTCATGGAGTACAATGAAGGAATAATCTGGACTGACCAGGTTATGGAGTATTATGGAACGGCAAAGGCTGACTACAACAAACTAGAAATCAAAGCGAAAGTGGGTGACAAATCTGTTGTCATCACTCCACAAGTTCTTCATGAACAGTTTGGTTTGCCCAAGTCTGGAAGACACGAAGTTACCGTACTGACTGAAGAGAAGCACCAACAGTTTTGGGCGATCTGCGCCAAGGAAGGAGAAATGTTGTCTGGCAACATTAAAAAGAAACAGCTGAAGGATGAATATCAGCGGATGGCTGATATGGTCTCGAAGCTGATTGAGAACTGTACTTTTTCTCTAGATGCTGTTACAATGAAGCGTTTCAGCATCATGGCTGCCGTATACTATGGGCTAGAGGTAAACTGGTCCATCATAATTTGGTATATACTTGCTGATTTTCTGGAAGTGAAGAAGGGAAAAGGCCCTTACACCAACCACAGAATCACTTTAAGTTACCTCTTATCAAAGTTGGGCTGTGTCATGACAAATGGGAAAGAAATTCACAAGTCCAAAGCAATGAACAAGTATCTACCTGTTCAGAAGAGGAAGGCTGATGAGCCTGAACGAGAAGAAGTTGAGGAACCAAAGGAGGTTCCTGCCAAAAGGCAAAAGAGATTAGTCAAAACAGCAAGTTTGGCTGTTGAGACTAAAAGGAAGAGGGCTGCTGATGAGCCCAAAAAGAAAGAATTAAAGCAGATGGAGAGAGTGACTTCTGCTGAAGCCACTAAGATTGTTGAGAACATTATTGCTGATGTAAGGACTGGATCCCCTGCATCACCGTCAAGAACTCCATCAGCAGAGAGGCCTGCTGAGGATATTTCTCAAAGGACAAGAAGTCAACTGAGAAGTACAGCTGCTACCACTTACCGTGAAGGTAGAACAAAGAAGTCTGCTAGAAAGCAGATGACATTCATTGAAAAACCTACTGATCTGGAAAATGTAGCTAGGGAGGATCCTGAAGCTGCTCAAAGGCCTATTGAAACAGTTGAGATTGTTGAGACTGACAAAGCTGATGAGCAACAGCCAAGTCAAGTCACTTCAACAGCTGAGGTTGCTCAACCTCAAGAAGATCCAGATGTTCAAATCATCCATCCTATAGCTGCTGCTCCCATATCATCTGCTGGACCAGCTCCTGTTGATAAAGGCAAAAGAAAGATAGTGATTAAGAGAAAGAAAATCACTAAAGCTGACAAAAGAGCAAGGGAAGAAGCTGAACAGAGGAAGCAGGATGAGCTTGAAGAGAAGAAAGCACTTGAGCTAAGCAAAGCTCAAGAAGCAAAGGATGAAGCCAGAAGACGCATGTCTGCAGCAGAAAGAAAAGCTGCTGAGGATGCTGAAATGGCTGCAGTGATTGAATTGAGCAAGGTTGATGCCTATGGACCTGTCCATGGAGGTGGCATCAAGATTGGTGAAGGGAACGATGAAGAAGACAAGAAGAAAATATTGCTGCCTGCCCCCAAAACCAAGTCAAAAGACAAGTTTGAAGTCAGAAAAGCATTTGAGATAGTCTATGCTGATAAGGAGCTGTTCAAGAAGTTTGAAAAGTCCTTGGCTTACTATGATCAGAAGCTTATGTTGATGACTCTGTTCAACCAAGAAAAGCCAAGATATATTAGTTGGAGAGACAACAGGCTGAACAAGTCAATTACTGAACTTCAAGATATGAAGGAGTTAGCTGATGAAGAACGATGGGTTCTAAGTTGGCTGAAGACAAACTCCATCCAAAAGGCTCTTGATCCAAGCTATGTGAGAGATATCATGCATAGCTATGCAAAAGGCTTTGCATTGGAGGAAGCCAAGAAAATCAAGAGCACCTTGCCTGAAAAGAAGAAGAAGTCTGAAGATGCTGAGGAAAGAGCAATTAAGTTTGCTGTTATGGCTGCCCTGAAGAGATGGGCTAAAAAGTCAAAGTATCAGCAAGGATGTTCAAGTGACTTGCCACTACTGCCTAGTGTCCAGCAAATCATTTTTGGCAAGGAAGTGCAACCGTTCTATGAAGTGCCAAAGGGGAATAATGCTTTTGTTAATCCCTGGATCATTGTGAGGCAAATCAGACAAACCACTTGCTTCAATGATGATGGCACCATCACCAACTTAGTCTATGATGATGTTACTGATGAGCCTAAAGCTGCGGACAAGCCTGATGTCAAGACTGCTGATCAGACTGCTGACAAGCCTGCTGATCAAATTGCTGATAGGTCTGCTGATCAGACTGAAGACAAGTCTGCTGAAAAGGCTGCTGATGATCCCCTGGCCATTGAGTGGAAGGCTACGGACACTGGAAATCATCAAGACGAAAAGATGGAAGATATTCCTGTCCACCAGGAAATTGATGAAAGGGATGTAGCTGCTGCTTCTGCTTCATCAGGTGATAAGCACTCATCACTGATGGAAGCAATCCAGATGCTGATGGAAAACCAACTTAAGGAACTGGAAGACAAGCACAAGCAACAGCTATTAAAGGTTAAGGAGGAGCTGAAAGCAGAGTTGGCAGAAACCAACAGACTTCAGCTGGAAACTGTTCAAGGATCAACAGAAGAGATCATCAAAAAGGAGATCAACAGTATTCCAATTCCTCAAGACAACTCATTGCAGTTGATACACAGCTTAAGAGAACTGAACCAGAACGTGGAAGATGTGAAGGGTGATGTGAATCATCTTCACACTGCTTTAAAATCAGCTGAGCACAAGATTGCTGACTTAACTGCAACTTTCATTAAAGTCAGTCATGAAGAGAAGGAAATTAATCTGGGAGTGTTGCAAGAAGTTGCAAAGGCTGCACAGGAAGTTCAAAATGAAATTGCAACTATCAACCTCAACATTGACTACTTCAATGATAAGACTGATGTCATCAGCACTGACATTCATCATCTCACAGCAAGTCACGACGTTGTTAATCAGAATCTGAAGGCTTTGTGTGCTGGAGTAAAGATTCCAACAGTTGCCCTCAACCCTGCTGTTGAACCTTCTAATGTCATCAGAGTTGATGATGACAAAAAGGGGGAAGATAAAAGGGAAGAACCAGCTAAGGAAACTGCTGCTGAAGAACCAGCAAAGGAATCTGCTGCTGAAGATTCAACTAAGGAAGAAACTGCTGCTGCAACTATGAAAGCCAAGGAAACTGAAGACACTGCTGACAAGGCTGAAGTACTTGAAAAGGTAGAAGAAGAAGATACCAAGTACAAAAACACTGAATCTGCCAGGAAAGCCATGGAAGCTTTGAAAGCTCTACAAGAACAAGAACTTAAGGAGAAGATGGAAGCTGCCAAAGCGATTCTGGAAGAAGAAGTTGATGATGAAGAAGATGATGAAGAATCATCTTATGAATATGAAGAAGTGCTGGAAGAATCTGATGAAGAAGCTGATAGTTAGAAATTGAAAAATCAATTGTAATCAGTTTACTTTTTCAGAAATCTCATCTGATGAATTTGTACATGTAATTCACTTTCTATATCAATAAAATGTTCAAGTTCAATCCAATAAACTTTTTTCTATCTCAGAAAATTTTGAGGATTACAATCTTTAGTTTAGGCATTCAACAGGTACTAAGCTGAAGTTTTGTCATCATCAAAAAGGGGGAAATTGTTGGATGAAGATGAAGATGAAGGCACTGAAGAAAGTTTGATAAGGGAGGTTTTGATGCATTCCAAAACTTCAAAGATTGGCTAAGTATGGAGTAACTTAGCTGATAGACTTATCAAGGAATTTTGACTAAGTAAAGAAGACATCAGAAGAGTCAAAGTTTCAAGGTCCAAGACTTCTGATCTGCTGAAGTAAAGTTATCAGACTAGTGAAGATCAGCCGACTCAAATCAGATTTGTTCAAGTTTGAGATCAGCCGAGTTCGCCATCAGACTTATACTTTCGTCAGCCAAGTGAAGAAGATCATGAAGTGTTCCCAACGGTAATAAATGCCCCTTGGTGTAATAAATGCTGAAGTACGAGGATATTTAAGACAAATGATTGAAGAAAAGCTTCGCATCAGCCGAGTGCATTTAATGCTGCCTGCAGAATAGTACTGTTTACAGTACGGACAGACTGCAAAAGAGCCGTTCGCGGATTTTAAGGACCA
Organism: Penstemon eatonii; assembly: GCA_038501285.1. Taxonomy (NCBI): domain Eukaryota; kingdom Viridiplantae; phylum Streptophyta; class Magnoliopsida; order Lamiales; family Plantaginaceae; genus Penstemon; species Penstemon eatonii. The sequence continues at coordinate 16,154,036 of CM076712.1, read as the reverse complement.
GTACTCGAGGAATTTGAATCCTGTCTCTCTTCAACGGACACTTTTCAATCCTCAAGTATAAATAGCTGAAAGAGACGAAGAAGAAACAAGCAACACACTTTCTGAGAGAAATTTCCGAAGCAAAATTCTTTAAGTCTCAAGAACAGCTCACTCATCAGCTGAGTCATTTGTTGACGAAAGCAGAGTTGAAGAATCAAGAAAAATACATCTTCTGAGTGATTTTGTAAACAAGAGTGTTGTGCGGAGTTGTGATCCATCTTTGTGAGTGATCAAACTTCAGAGGATAGGTTTTCTGTGTGATCTCCTATTGCGAACTTGTGGTCGTTTCATTTGTTGTTCGACGCAAGCAGAGTATACTGTAAACTTTGTGATTATAGTATAACCCAAGATCTGAGTGACTTGGAAGAGTGGACTAAAGGATATTTAAATCCATATAACCACTATAAAAATTGATTGTGTTTTTACATTGCTTCTAAACTTGCATATTTCCTGATTGCATAAAAACACATTAAGTTAACTGTTTGAAAAGAAGTTAAAAGGAGTTTATAAAACTGGGGAAACATTTTTCAAACTGCTCAGATTACTTGTGAAAAACACTTTGAAAATCCGCTGCAAGTACTCTAAGTATTAAAACTGATTTCTGCAAAATCAGCTAAGTAACTATCAGACGAGTGGTCAACAAGACTGTTCAAAGATTTGTCCGCGAACAGAATTGTAACTTACAAATCTGATCAGCTTAGTCTGTTCAGTAAGAGTAAAGTTTTAAAGTTAAATTTGAAGAAAATTTTTAAAGAGGTTTATTCACCCCCCCCCCCCCTCTAAACCTCTTCTGACCACTTGGGACCAACAAAAACCAGGATAAAGAAAACCACAGGCGGGGCGCAGTGGATCCAAGGAACATACAATAATAACTATCGAGGATGACATAAATGATACAATCCCAGATCGACCACGAACGACTCGTTTCTCGGACAGAGAAATTGAAAGGATGGTGCAGGAGCGACTCGAACAGCGCCTACGATCTGTTCAAAACCCGTGGGCCCGAACCACAGAACTCCAGGAGAGCCTTGCAGCCTGTTCTCCCTTCTGCAGAGAAATAAAAGAGGCACAGTCAATTGGACAGGTCCCGGGTAGACTACCTCGCTATGATGGAACCACTGACCCGGATGATTATATTTTTAGTTCACAAATATAATGAACTTATACGCCCACTCCGCGGAATTCACCGCCAAATTAATGGTAACCACATTCGAAGGACTCGCATTGGACTGGTTCGCCAAACAACCTGCCAACTCCATATTCAGTTTTCGGGAACTATGTAATAAATTGACGCAGAAATTTGCCAGTCAAAAGAGGCAAAAACTCCCGATGAGCTACTTAGGAACCATACACCAACAAGAGGGAGAATCCCTAAGAAACTGGTTGGCGAGATTTAACGTGGAATTACTCAAAATCGATTCCCCTAATATCGATTACATAATTTCTATTCTCTTCGACCTCACGAAGAATAGGCAGTTCGGAAATGCCCTCAGTCGAAAACAACCAAGAACATTTGCCGACATCATGACCTTGGCGTCTAAATATATGACCCAAGAAGAGATGAATTCCTTTAAAGATAAAAACAAAAACAAAACCACAACTTCGGGCTCCAAAAGACATGATAGGGTTCCTGCCCAAAGATCCCTGGATTATGAACGACCTTTTAGAAAAGGCAACGTTTTCCAACGATTGGAATACAACAAAGCCGACCAGGAAAGGCAACCTAATTTCTACCAACGACCAAGAAACCCCGAACCACCGATCAGAGGCAGGGTGAATCAAGTGGAACACCCAAGATTAAACACTCCGATGGAAGAAATACTGGAAGTCCTAGAGAGGAATAATTGGATCCCCGAAGCGAGGAAAATCGCTCAGCCCAGACCAGGATCTCGAAACTACGACCTATACTGCAAATACCATCGGGCACACGGACATCGAACGGAAAACTGTTTTCACCTTAAAAGAGAAGTTGAAAAACTAATCGAACAGGGAAAACTAGACGAAAACATAAAGCGAGATAACCGCAAGAGGGAAAGAAGTAGAAGCCCTCGAAACAATAATCAAAGAAGGAGCTCTCGTCGAAGGTCGCCCGAGCATGATCCTACGCAGGAATTGAACCATGACCAGATCAATGGGACTATCCATACAATATCCGGGGGGCCCGCAGGCGGCGATAGTCGTAACGCCCGGCGAAGGACATCAAGATCCATAATTGGAAACCTAAAATACCCAAGAGAAATATGGACCCTGGAAAGCAAGCCATCAAACGATCAGCCGATCAGCTTTAACGAAGGCGAAGTACCTAAAAATATCGTTTTGGACACAAAAGAGGATAACCCCAATTTTCCGATGGTGATCTCCCTAGAAATAGCAAATTACAATGTCAAGAGAATCCTAATCGATAATGGGAGCTCAGCCAATATCATCTCCCGGGAAGTTTTAGCCCAAATGAACTTGGGACAGATAAATCTACAGAAAGTAGCTACGCCATTAATAGGGTTCGGAGGGTCCGAAATCTTCCCCAGCGGAACAATAACCTTAAGCGTATCACTCGGAAAAATACCGCACCGGACAGTGAAGCTAGTAAAATTTCTAGTGGTAGAAACACCCTTCGCTTATAACGCAATATTAGGGCGACCAGCCCTCAACCTATTCCGAGCTGTTGTCTCTACTTATCACCAGAAGATAAAGTTTCCGACCGATAGAGGCATCGGAGAAATAACAAACGATCATTGTATGGCCTGGGATTGCTACAGCACCTCGTTAACTATGAAAGAACACCCCAAATCAATTACTCCGAGCAAAAGAAAGATCGAAGATGATCTCGTTAGAAACAAAATTGAAATCCCTAGTACTGATCGAATAGATAAAAAGGGAAAAGAACCGCTAGATTTATCCTTAAAACCTCCGGAACATAAGGATGTAATTCTAGTACAAGGGGACTCGTCCAAAACAACAAGAATAGGTACTGAATTGAGTAAAGAAGGGGAAGTAATGTTAATCGACTTCCTCAGAGATAATATCGACGTCTTCGCCTGGAGTGCGAATGACATTGAAGGAATTGATCCTAGGGTAATCAAGCATTCCCTAAAAATTGATCCCTTAGCAAAACCTGCCAGACAAAAGAAGAGAAATCATGGGCCAGTAAAGGATAAAATTATCAAAGCCGAGGTAGAAAGACTACTTGAAGCAAAACAAATCCGAGAAATACATTTCTCAGAATGGCTATGTAATGTTGTTCTAGTAGCAAAAGGGGATAAAAAGGACAACAAATGGAGAATGTGTAATGATTTTACCGATCTTAACAAGTTATGCCCGCGCGACCCATATCCCCTCCCAAGGATCGACTTATTGGTCGATTCGACCGCTGGCTTCGCGATATTCAGCATGATGGACGCCTTTCAAGGGTTTTATCAAATATACATGGACGAGCGGGATCAAAAGAAGACTGCATTCATAACCGAGCAGGGAGTATACTGCTTTATAGTAATGCCATTCGGATTGAGGAATGCCGGGGCTACTTACCAAAGGTTAGTAAACCTAATGTTCAAAGAATTAATCGGAGAAATAATGGAAGTCTATGTAGACGACATGTTAGTCAAAAGTATGAACGAAGCGGATCACGTAAAACATCTCGATCGATGTTTCCGGATCTTAAGAAAATACCGTATGAAGTTAAACCCGGTGAAATGCACTTTCGGTGTTAAGTCAGGAAAATTTTTGGGATATTTGGTACATCAGCGAGGAATAGAAGCCAACCCAGAAAAAATTCGAGCCATAACTGAAATGAAACCTCCCAAAACCATCTCCCAAGTACAAAGCTTGGTTGGGAAAATCGTAGCGTTAAACAGATTCATATCAAAATCAGCAGACAGGAGCCTGCCCTTTTTCCAAACTCTCCGAAAGGCGAAAAACTTTGTTTGGACCGAAGAATGCGATCGAGCCTTCGAGCAACTCAAAGAATATTTGACAACACCTCCGATGTTGGCCAATCCTACGGAATGAGAACCATTGTATATGTACATCTCCATCTCCGACGTAGCCATTAGTTCAGTACTAATTAAAGTCGAAGGCTCAGAACATAAGCCTGTCTATTATCTAAGCAAATTATTGCAAGGGGCGGACAAGAATTATTTGGAAATTGAAAAATTCACACTGGCCTTGGTGGTGGCTGCACGAAAACTTCGACCTTACTTCTTAACCTACAAAATCGTTGTTTTAACAAATCAACTACTAAGACAAGTCTTAGCAAAACCAGAAGCCTCCGGAAGACTAATCAAATGGGCAATTGAACTTGGCCAATTTGAAATCGATTACAAACCAAGAATCGCAATTAAGGCCCAAGTGTTGGCTGATTTTCTATTGGAAACACCGACACAGGCAACCGAATCATCGAGCAGCCTCAACGACGATGTCTTGATCATAGAAGATCAAACTTGGTTAATGCATGTCGACGGTGCTTCATGCCGAGAAGGAGGAGGTGCCGGAATCAACTTCACCGGACCAAATAAAGAAGATTTGAATTATGCGATAACGTTGGACTTCGTCGTAACGAACAATGAAGCAGAATATGAAGCGTTAATCGCTGGAATGGAAATGGCGATCAAAGCCAACATAAAGAGCCTTAAAGTATTAACCGATTCAGAGTTAGTGCAAAGACAAATAGAAGGCCTAAACGAGGCTAAAGAATTCAATATGGTCAAATACCTCGCCAAAGTGAAAACACTAGCTGAAAAATTTGACAGCTTCGGCATACAGAACATTCCACGTTCGGAAAACAAATGGGCCGATCAATTGTCTAAGTTCACAGGATCCCATGACGGAAAGACCGAACGGGTGATCAACTGGTTGATCTCTAATACACCGGCAATCGATATTGATGAAACGCCGGTAGTCGATATAATGGAAATTGAAGAAGCTGAAGAAAACTGGATGACCCCAATGATAGACTACCTTCGAGAGGGAAAACTACCACCTAACCAGAATGAAGCTCGGAAAATAAGATATCGAGCCCCAAAGTATACACTCGTAGAAGGAAAACTCTATCGAAGATCAGTAACAGGAGTTCTTCTAAAATGCGTCTCTGAATCACAAACCACCGATATATTACGAGAAACACACGAAGGAGACGCAGGAAATCAAAGCGGATCAAGGGCATTGGCGTTAAAATGCCTCAGAACAGGTTATTATTGGCCTACCATCAATAAGGATGCCGCTCAATATGTCCAAGAATGTCATCACTGCCAAGTCCATGCTAACATATGTCATCGACCAGCAGAAAATATGCACCCAATCCCGGTATGTTGGCCATTCGATCAATGGGGAATGGACATCGTGGGACCATTCCCAGCGGCTAGATCCAAGAAATCTTATGTCCTGGTCGCCGTGGAATACTTCAGCAAATGGATAGAATGCATCGCCCTCGCACGAATAACCCAATTCCAAGTGATCAACTTCCTATGGAAATTCATAGTTTGTCGATTTGGCATCCCAAGGATCCTAATCTCCAATAATGGAACCCAATTCGCGGGAAAACAGGTAATAGAATGGTGTTCAAAACATGGAATTCAACAAAATTTTACTTCGGTCGGATATCCTAGAGCGAACGGACAAACTGAAGTAGCAAACCGAGAAATAATAAAATCCTTGGAAAAAAGATTAGGAGCTGCCAAAGGGAAATGGCTTGATGAACTCCCAGGAGTACTTTGGGCTAATCGAACCACAGTCAGGAGCTCGACTGGGGAAACCCCATTTAGCTTGGTATATGGGTCGGAAGCTGTTATTCCTGTTGAAACCCTAATCCCAACGCCAAGAATCGAGATGTTCGATGATCAGGAAAATGAGAAGGCAAGAGAAAGTGACATCGATTTAACAGAAGCTTTAAGAGAAAAAGCCGCTGTACGATTGCAAGCCACTAAAGCAAATATGGAAAAGGCATACAATCAAAAAGTACGCGTCCGAACCTTCAAAGAAGGAGACCTGGTATTGAAAAAGGTAGAAGTATCCAAGCATGTGGGAAAGTTACAACAAAATTGGGATGAACCTTATGTCGTCATTGGCGTAGGAAAGAAAGGTTCATACAAAATCGCACACCTGGATGGAACAGCCTTACCAAGAACTTGGAACGCAGTCAACCTTAGAAAATACTATGGTAAATAAATTTTAGCAGAACATACTGCATTGTTTTATTTTATTTCATTGAGTTTTTGTAATAAAGGGCTTAGCCTACGGTTCAATTATTAAAAATTTTAGCATTTTCTATACATCGATTGTTTCGGTAAACACTCCTTGGAATTAAACTATCATATTGGTTGAGATTGGGACAAAACGAGTCGAGTATACATTGATCCGCTCAATAAACACTCCTCGATATATATTCGATGATCAAAAAGACTTTTGGTATCAAAAAACCTAAGTCTAAATAAAAACGAGTCGAGTATACATTGATCCGCTCAATAAACACTCCTCGATATATATTCGACGATCAAAAAGACTTTTGGTATAAAAAAAAAACATAAGTCTAAATAAAAAATGAGTCGAGTATACATTGATCCGCTCAATAAACACTCCTCGATATATATTCAATGATCGATAAGACTTTTGGGTAGGAAAAACCTAAGTCTAAATTATAACGAGTCGAGTATACATTGATCCGCTCAATAAACACTCCTCGATTTATATTAACGACAAAAAAGACTTTTTCTAAATAAAAACGAGTCGAGTATACATTGATCCGCTCAATTAACACTCCTCGATATATATTCAGTGATCAAAAGGAGTTCTGGTACAAAAACCTAAGTCTAAATTATAAACGAGTTGAGTAAACATTGATCCGCTCAATAAAAACTCCTCGATCTACTCATGACGATTCAAAAAGACTTCGGGTATTAAAGCCTGAACAACGAGTTGAGTAAACATTGATCCGCTCAATAAACACTCCTCGATCAACTTTTCAACGAGTAAAAGACTTTAGGTACTAAAAAACCTAAGTCTAAACAAAACGAGTTGGGTAAACATCGATCCGCTCGATAAAAACTCCTCGATATATTTTCAACGATTAAAAAGGCTTTTTGGGTAAAAAACCTAAGTCTAATTAAGATAGAGTTGAGTATACATTGATCCGCTCAATAAAAACTCCTCGATTGATGGGGGCTATTTCGCACCCTACATACTACTCGGATCGAATGAAGAAGATAAGATCGATTCGACCAATTCAAACAGATCGGGATCGTCTTATTGACCCGGCCAAGTGCAGCTCGCTTCGATAGGAGATTATACTCCGGACTCAAGAAGGATATTTGGGCCGAGTCCTATTAGGACTATGTTTCCTTGTAACGCTAGGTTTAAAATTATATAAATACCTAGTTAATCATTGTATTAAAGGAGGACGAAATTCCTGAACTCTAAGAATACAGGATTTAACACTGCTTACAACAGCACAACTCAATAATATTCAATATTATTACAGAGCTTTTTACCTTCATATCGGTGTGTTCTTAGCTTTGTTTTGTGGTTTTACTTCTTGTTCTTGAATATTGCTTTTCTTTGTAACCGATCCATCCGGAATAAAGTAACAGAGCCCTATATAACATATATATAAATATCGAAAACCCCCCGATATCACAAATTTACTGATATTCGATTAACCGGACGAAATCCGGCTAAATCAGTTGGCGCCCACCGAGGGGCTACGTTAATTATTCGATCGACACATGGCTCGCCCAAGGAAAAGCGCTCGCATTGGAGCAAGAAGTAATACAACCACCGGCCACAACACATCTGAAGATCCACAAGACAACAACGATAACAACATTCCCAACACCAATGAAAATATCCCAGATACCCGTTCCCATCAGCAGGAACACCAAGGAGGTCTTACCGGTGCAATACCGGAAGAACCGGAACTCCCCGAAATACCCGTTCCTCTCCCAGGCGCTCAGGAAAAACTGAGACAAATAGCAATGCTCTTCAAATCACTCTCTCCAGAAGAATTGCTAGTTTTAGACCAAATTCCTCGAAACGTTACGGCTCCCAGGACAACTCCTGCACCAGGAATGCCAAGGCCAAACGAACAAACCTCTCAACAAGCGGACAACCCAGCAAGTGAGCGACGCTCGCTACACAGCCCACAGCAGGGCAATTCTAAACCCTCCGATAACCATCCCCGAAGAAAACCAGGTCGAAGAAGGCCACAGGAGGGCCGCAGCGGATCGAAGGAACGAACAATAATCCCTATCGAGGATGACATAGATGATGCTATCCCAGATCGACCACGAGCGACTCGATTCTCGGAAAGAGAAATCGAGAGGATAGTACAGGAACGACTGGAGCAACGCCTACGATCTGTTCAAAACCCGTGGACCCGAACCACGGAACTCCAGGAGAGCCTTGCAGCATGTTCTCCCTTCTGCAGAGAAATAAAAGAAGTGCAATCCATTGGACAGGTCCCGGGTAGACTACCCCGATATGACGGAACCACCGACCCGGATGATTATATTTTTAGCTTCACTAATATAATGAATTTATATGCCCACTCTGCCGAATTCACCGCCAAGTTAATGGTGACCACATTCGAGGGCCTAGCGTTGGATTGGTTCGCAAAACAACCTGCCAACTCCATATTCAGTTTTCGGGAATTATGCAATAAATTGACGCAGCAGTTTGCCAGTCAGAAGAGGCAAAAACTCCCGATGAGCTACCTAGGAACCATACATCAACAAGAAGGGGAATCCCTGAGGAACTGGTTGGCAAGATTTAATGTAGAACTACTCAAGATCGATTCTCCGAATATCGATTACATAATTTCTATTCTCTTTGACCTCACAAAAAACAGGCAGTTCGGAAACGCTCTTAGTAGAAAGCAACCAAGAACGTTTGCCGACATCATGAGCTTGGCGTCTAAATATATGACCCAAGAGGAGATGAATTCCTTTAAGGACAAAAACAAAAATAAAGCCACAGCTTCGGGTTCTAAACGACATGACAGGATTCCTGACCTAAGGTCCGTGGATTATGAGCGATCTATCAGAAAAGGTAACGTCTTCCAACGATTGGAATACAGCAAAACCGACCGAGAAAGGCAACCTAATTTCTATCAAAAACCAAGAAACCCTGAACAACCAATCAGAAGCAGGGTAAATCAAGTGGAACACCCGAGTTTAAATGCTCCAATGGAAGAAATATTGGAAGTTCTAGAAAGAAATAACTGGATTCCCGAGGCGAGGAAAATCGCTCAGCCAAGACCAGGGTCTCGAAACTACGATCAATACTGTAAGTACCATAGGGCACATGGACACCGAACGGAGAATTGTTTTCACCTTAAGAGAGAAGTTGAAAAACTGATCGAACAAGGAAAATTAGACGAATACATAGAGCGAGATAATCGCAAAAGGGAAAGAAGTAGAAGCCCTCGGAACGGTAATCAAAGGAGAAGTTCTCATCGAAGGTCGCCTGAACGTCGACCTACTCAGGAGTTGAATCACGATCAGATCAATGGGACTATCCATACGATATCCGGGGGACCCGCAGGTGGAGATAGTCGTAACGCACGACGAAGCCCGATCCATAATTGGAAATTCTAAATATCCAAAAGAAATATGGACTCTGGAAAACAGGTCGACAAATCACCAGCCGATCAGCTTTAACGAAGGCGAAGTACCTAAAAACATCATTTGGGACACAAAAGAGGATAACCCCGATTTTCCTATGGTAGTATCGTTAGAGATAGCGAATTATAATGTAAGAAGAATCCTAATCGATAATGGAAGCTCAGCAAATATCATCTCCCGGGAGGTTTTAGCCCAAATGAACTTGGGACAAATAAACCTACAAAAAGTAGCTACGCCGTTAGTAGGCTTTGGAGGGTCCGAGATCGTCCCCAGCGGAACAATATCTTTAAGTGTGTCACTTGGAAAGAAACCACTTCGGACAGTAAAGTTAGTAAAATTCCTAGTGGTAGAAACACCTTTCGCTTATAACGATATACTAGGGCGACCAGCCCTCAACCTTTTCCGAGCTGTAGTCTCTACCTATCATCAGAAGATAAAGTTTCCGACCGATATGGGCATCGGAGAAATAACGAACGACCACTGTATGGCGTGGGATTGCTACAGCACATCGTTAACTTTGAAAGAACACCCTAAGTCTATTATTCCGAGCAAGAGAAAGATCGAAGACGATCTCATTAGAAATGAGGTTTAAATTCCTACTACTGATCGATTAGATAAAAAGGGAAAAGAACCACTAGACTTATCCTTGAAACCCCCAGAACATAAAGATATAATCCTAGTAGAAGGCGACTCGTCGAAAACAACAAGAATAGGAACAGAACTGAGCAAAGAAGGGGAAATAATGTTAATCGACTTCCTCAGAGACAATGCCGACATCTTCGCCTGGAGCGCGAATGACATTGAAGGGATCGATCCTCGGGTAATCAAGCATACCCTAAAAATTGACCCTTCAGCAAAACCCGCCAGACAGAAGAAGAGAAATCATGGACCAGTAAAAGATAAAATTATCAAAGCCGAGGTAGAAAAACTGCTTGAAGCAAAACAAATCCGAGAAATACATTTCTCGGAATGGCTATGTAATGTTGTACTAGTAGCAAAAGGGGATAAAAAGGACAACAAATGGAGAATGTGTAATGATTTCACCGACCTTAACAAGTTATGTCCACGCGACCCATACCCCCTCCCAAGGATTGACTTATTGGTCGACTCGACCGCTGGCTTCGCGATATTCAGCATGATGGACGCCTTCCAAGGGTTTTACCAAATATACATGGACGAGCGGGATCAAGAGAAGACCGCGTTCATAACCGAGCAGGGAGTATACTGCTTTATTGTAATGCCATTCGGATTGAGGAATGCCGGGGCTACTTACCAAAGGTTAGTAAACCTAATCTTCAGAGAATTAATCGGAGAAATAATGGAAGTCTATGTAGACGACATGTTAGTCAAAAGTATGAATGAAGCGGATCACGTAAAACATCTAGATCGATGTTTCCAAATACTAAGAAAATACCGTATGAAGTTGAACCCTGCGAAATGCACCTTCGGTGTTAAGTCAGGAAAATTTTTGGGATACTTGGTACACCAGCGAGGAATAGAAGCCAACCCAGAGAAAATTCGAGAAATAACTGAAATGAAACCTCCCAAAACCATCTCTCAAGTACAAAGCTTGGTTGGGAAAATCGTAGCATTGAATAGATTCATATCAAAATCTGCCGACAGAAGCTTGCCCTTTTTCCAAACGCTTCGAAAAGCAAAAAACTTCGCTTGGACCGAAGAATGCGAACGAGCCTTCGAACAACTCAAAGAATATTTGACGACACCACCGATGTTAGCCAAACCAACGGAAGGGGAACCGTTGTATATCTACATCTCCATCTCCGATACGGCCATTAGTTCAGTACTAATTAAGATAGAGGGCTCAGAGCATAAGCCTGTCTATTATCTCAGCAAGTTATTGCAAGGGGCGGAGAAGAATTACTTGGAAATAGAAAAATTCACGCTGGCCTTAGTAGTGGCTGCACGAAAACTTCGACCTTACTTTTTAACTTACAAAATAGTGGTTTTGACAAATCAACCGCTAAGACAAGTCTTAGCAAAACCAGAAGCCTCAGGAAGACTAATTAAATGGGCGATCGAACTAGGCCAGTTCGAAATCGATTACAAACCAAGAAGCGCAATTAAGGCACAAGTGTTGGCTGACTTTATATTAGAAACACCGACACAGACAACTGAATCATCGAGCAGCCTCCACGACGATGTCTTGATCATAGAAGATCAAACTTGGTTAATGCATGTTGACGGTGCTTCATGCCGAGAATGAGGAGGCGCCGGAATCAACTTCACCGGACCGAATAAGGAAGATTTGAATTACGCAATAACATTGGACTTCGTTGTAACAAACAATGAAGCTGAATATGAAGCATTGATTGCGGGAATGGAAATGGCGATTAAAGCCAACATAAAAAGTCTTAAAGTATTAACTGATTCAGAGTTAGTGCAAAGACAAATTGAAGGCCTATACGAGGCTAAAGAATTCAATATGGTCAAATACCTCGCCAAAGTGAAAACACTAGCTAAAAAATTTGAAAGCTTCGGTATTCAGAACATTCCGCATTCGGAAAATAAATGGGCCGACCAGCTATCAAAGTTCACAGGATCCCATGACGGAAAGACCGAACGGGTAATCAACTGGTTGATCTCTAATACGCCGGCAATCGATATCGATGAAACACCGGTAGTCGATATAATGGAAATTGAAGAAGTCGAAGAAAACTGGATGACCCCGATGATAGACTATCTTCGAGAAGGAAATTACCACCTGACCAAAATGAAGCTCGGAAAATAAGATATCGAGCTCCAAAATATACACTTGTAGAAGGAAGACTCTACCGAAGATCAGTATCAGGAATTCTTCTGAAATGCGTCTCTGAATCACAAACCATTGATATACTACGAGAAATACACGAAGGAGATGCTGGAAATCACAGCGGATCAAGGGCATTGGCCTTAAAATGTCTCAGGACAGGTTACTATTGGCCTACCATCAATAAAGATGCCGCTCGATATGTCCAAGAATGTCATCACTGCCAGATCCATGCTAACATATGTCATCGACCAGCAGAAAACATGCATCCAATTCCAGTATGTTGGCCTTTCGATCAATGGGGAATGGACATCGTGGGGCCGTTCCCGGCGGCCAGATCTAAAAAAGCTTACGTCCTGGTCGCTGTAGAATATTTCAGCAAATGGATAGAATGCATCGCCCTCGCACGAATAACTCAATTCCAAGTGATCAACTTCCTATGGAAGTTCATAGTTTGTCGATTTGGAATCCTGAGGATCCTAATTTCCGATAATGGAACCCAATTCGCGGGAAAACAAGTAATAGAATGGTGTTCGAAACTGGGAATTCAACAAAATTTCACTTCGGTCGGGCATCCAAGAGCAAACGGACAAACCGAAGTAGCAAACCGAGAAATAATAAAATCTTTGGAAAAAAGATTAGGATCGGCCAAAGGAAAATGGCTTGATGAACTCCCAGGAGTACTATGGGCTAATCGAACCACAGTAAGGAGCTCAACCGGGGAAACCCCATTTAGCTTGGTATATGGGTCGGAGGCTGTTATTCCTGTTGAAACCTTAATCCCAACGCCAAGAATAGAGATGTTCGATGATCAAGAAAATGAAAAGGCGAGAGAAAATGACATTGATTTAACAGAAGCTTTAAGAGATAAAGCTGCCGTACGCCTACTAGCCACTAAAGCAAATATGGAGAAAGCATACAATCAAAAAGTACGCATCCGAACTTTCAAAGAAGGAGACTTGGTCTTGAAAAAGGTAGAAGTATCCAAGCATGTGGGAAAGTTACAACAAAATTGGGATGGACCTTACGTCGTCATTGGCGTAGGAAAGAAAGGTTCATACAAAATTGCACACTTGGATGGAACAGCCTTACCAAGAACCTGGAATGCGGTCAACCTTAGGAAATATTATGGTAAATAAATTTTAGCAGATTATACTGCATTGTTTTATTTTATTTTATCAAGTTTTAATCCTTGTAACAAAGGCCTTAGCCTACAATTCAATTAGTAAAGATTTTTAGCATTTTCTATACATCGATTATTTCGGTTAACGCTCCTTGGAATTACACTATCATATTGATAAAAATTAGAACGAAACGAGTCGAGTATACATTGATCCGCTCAATAAACACTCCTCGATTTATATCAACGACAAAAAGGACTTTTTGGTGACGAACCTAAGTCTAAATTACATATGAGTTGAGTAAACATCGATCCGCTCGATAAAAACTCCTCGATATATTCAAAAGCGAGTCGAGTATACATTGATCCGCTCAATACAAACTCCTCGCCCATATTTCAACGATTAAAAGGCTGTTGGTACAAAAACCTAAGTCTAAATTATAACGAGTCGAGTATACATCGATCCGCTCGATAAAAACTCCTCGATATATCTTCAACGATCAAAAAGACTTTTTGGGTTAAAAACCTAAGTCTAATCAAAACGAGTTAGGTAAACATCGATCCGCACGATAAAAACTCCTCGATATATCTTAAACGATCAAAAAGACCTTTTAGGTTAAAAACCTAAGTCTAATCAAAACGAGTTCAGTAAACATCGATCCGCTCGATAAAAACTCCTCGATATATCTTCAACGATCAAAAAGACTTTTTGGGTTAAAAACCTAAGTCTAATCAAAACGAGTTGGGTAAACATCGATCCGCTCGATAAAAACTCCTCGATATATCTTAAACGATCAAAAAGACCTTTTGGGTTAAAAACCTAAGTCTAATCAAAACGAGTTGAGTAAACATCGATCCGCTCGATAAAAACTCCTCGATATATCTTCAACAATCAAAAAGACTTTTTGGGTTAAAAACCTAAGTCTAATCAAAACGAGTTGAGTAAACATCGATCCGCTCGATAAAAACTCCTCGATATATCTTCAACGATCAAAAAGACTTTTTGGGTTAAAAACCTAAGTCTAATTAAAAAGAGTCGAGTAAACATCGATCCGCTCGATAAAAACTCCTCGATACATATCCAACATCCTAAAAAGACTTTTGGGTTAAAAACCTAAGTCTAATAAAAAAGAGTCGAGTATACATTGATCCGCTCAATAAAAACTCCTCGGTATATTTACAACGATTGGAAAAATTTCAGCTGATAAAAACATAAGTCTAAATTGTAACAAGTTGAGTAAACATTGATCCGCTCAATAAACTCTCCTCGATCTATTCCTAACGATCTAAAAGATCTGATGATACTCCTAACGTTTTGAAGATGAATCAAGTATGACTCCATCTGCTCGGAAATTGCTACTCCTAAATAAAAAATAGGGTAATTTACCCAGACACCCCCCAGTTATAAGCCTAATTACAGGAACTTACCCTCCTGTTACGAAAATTACCAAGACACCCCCTTGACTTCACGGCCGTTAGTCAACTCTAACGGTACACGTAAAATGTCCAAAATGTCCTTAGTTGTTTTTAATATTTACAAAAAAAAAAAAAAAAAAAAGAAAAGAAAAAAACTCCATTGCCGCCGTAAGCTCCAGAACCGTCGCCCTTTTTTTCACTTTTCCGGCGACTCCGGGCACGGTTTGAGCTCTACTTGATGGCTATAGACTCGTCTTCACATCCTCTACAAATCCCAAGCATTAATTATCAGTTCAAAGTCCATCCCGTCACTCTATTTTCAGATCTACGAATTTGGTGCTTTCTTCAATTTTACGCCGCCGTCGGCGGTGGAGCTTGACCCACCTCCTCCCCTTTCAGCCGTAGACTCCCCTCGGTGTGGCGATCATTTTGGTACCAACCTTGTCCAATTTGGTGCTGAATTGAAGGTTCCCCTTTTGCCAAGCTTTACGTCAATGGCAGCTTGCCATATTCGCAAAATCAGCCCCTCTATCCCAATTTGCAAATTGACCCTTGTACTTTTCCACCTTTATAATATGTCCCTACATTTATAGAAAAACTCAAATTCCACTTTGATTTGATCAAAATTCACAATTTACATGTCACATGGTCCGCACATGGACGATGTCGGGCTAATTTTGATATGTGGTAAAAAAGATATGGGGTAAAAATGCTAGTGAGCTTAAGTTGTGGCACAAAAAATGCAATAATTCCGTAACAAAATCACCAAGCCCTAGAACCCGAAAAGTTCTCTGGAATTCAAGAATTCGAAATTGTGTTATTGTAGACAAATTTATTAAATTTTAAATGAGTTTGTTTTATTTTTGTAAGAAAAATGTTTGTTATTAAAGTGAAACTTTATTTACCAATTATGTTATCGTAAATAAATATTAAATTTTAAAAGGTTTTTTTTTGGTAAGAAAATATATGTTATTAAATAATTGTGTTATTATTGTAAATAAATTTAATAAATTTTAATTTGGTTTGTTTGATTTTAAAATGAAAATAAACTTTATTAAAACTTTATTTACTAGATTGAGTTATTGTAAATAAATTTATTAAATTTTAAATAGGTTTATTTTATTTTTAAAGGAAATATATGTTATTGAAATTTTATTTATCGAATTGTGTTATTGTAAATAAATTTAATTTTAATTTGGTTTGTTTGACTTTTGAATGAAAATAAATGTGTTATTGTAAAGTTATTAAAGCTTTATTTATAGAATTGTGTTACTGTAAATAAATTTATAAAATTTTAAATTCATGTGTTATAATTTTAAAATTTAATAAATTTATTTACAATATTTATTACATGGTTACAAAAACACCCCCTGTAACACAAAATATATAACAAATACACCCCTTGGGGGTAAAATTGGAAAAATATTAAAATAAATTGATGACGTCATCCTCCGCCGTTAAAATTTGACGCCGTAAGGGGTCTCCTTGTAATACTGTTTTGCCAGAGGGGGTGTCTTGGTAATTTTCGTAACAATAGGGTAAGTTCCTGTAATTAGGCTTATACCTGGGGGGTGTCTGGGTAAAAGTAATATTTTATTCATCAAATCAGTTACATACAAAAGTCCTACGTTACAAAGGTCTACATACTACTTAAAGATCATTACAATGATTTAGATGAAATGATCCTATAAGATCGGCGATCTTCACGACAATGTCCACGGAAACACCAATCTCCTCCCTAGTACCTCGTCAATTATAATAAACCACCTAAGAAGCATGCTGCTCAGGATGGTCGACTTCTTTGGTTCGATGGCCAGGCTCTGAAGATCGAATTTTCTTCCAGACTAAATGAGCATTACCAGCCAGATAACCGGCAATACTCATTCACCCACAACAAGATACTGCTTTTACTTTAAAGATAAAACATTTTACTCTAAAGCAGCATCTCTTCGGGGCGGTCGCGAAACGGTAAACCTACCAGCGCACCCCAGTGGTCTATCACTCCGGAGGTAACATTCAAGAGCGAGGGTGGCTGGCAAGCATGAACCCTCCATGTGCAAACAGAAACCACGGACCTCAAATCTGTGAAAACAACATTTGAGGCCTCATGGGACCCGTTAGTACAAGGTAGGGCTTCCATGGGACCCGTCAGTACAAGGCAAGTGAAATCCAAGCCATTGTGATACAAATCGCGATAATGTGACCTTTTGAATATCATGGGATCAGAAGGCAGAATGAAATCTAAAGAAACTGAAATCTCCATCTGTTATGAATAAAAGAGAAGGAAAATATCTAGTTATTTATAGGCGCTCGTGAAAATGATCCTACGGATGATAGGAATTTGATCAAGGGGCGAAAATGCGACCCTTTGACTCCCCGAATTAAATGCAAGTAAGTTGGAACGGCACCTGTCTGACCAACTCAACCAGTCGATAAGAGAAGAATCTGCAGATCAAAGCGATCATTAAAATAATCCAAGTGGGCTTAAAGAAGCCCCAGCCCAGAAAAGTCTCCACGATCAATATGATGGTCGCCCGACAGAAAAATTTAAAGATCATCAACAAAGGCTTGCAAGCTTAAACTGTTGAAGAAAGGGTGCATACTTTTCTGGAGACAAAAAGACCAAACCCTCCACCATACGAGGGCCATCACTGCCTAATACATCATATAGGCAACCATTAACAAAGCCATACAAGAATTCCTTCGGAGTCCAAGACATTTCATAGAAATCAGGAGAATAGTCCTCCTTATTCGAAACTGCAAAGGAGTCACTGCCTAACATACCAAAGAATTGCTGAAGGAGGTCTGAACGAGTCAGATCTGGCCAGGACTGCTACATTTTCCAATTCCTCCCATATCAAATCAATGGCATATTGATACATTGGTTGCTTTATTTGAGAAACAAGGAACTCACAAACACTACAGAAAAACATAGATCTCGAGAGCTTATCTAGAGCAATTTTGCAATTTCAGAACGTAGAAGAGCAGAGCTCAACAAAGAGACAACGTCCTTATATAAGATGCCGTTAACTAAAAGACAAATTTGTAAAAGATTGGTCGAACAGCAACGACAAAATTGAGAATTTCTTTATTTGATTAGATATCTATGAGGAAACTTCGCTATTAACACGACTTCTGGGAGCCTATAAGGAACCTCATTCAAGCGATCATCATTCTTATACCTCATTGTAAAGGATTTAATTTGCAATCCTAGACATAGTAACATTCAGTTACTTAAGCATCACTCAAGCAAGATTAAAGCTACTTTGCAAAGATTAGATGTCCTCACAGAAGACCAACATGAGATAAGTATACTAATCTATATTTCTTTTACTTCAAGGAAGTTGTATTCTTGCACGATAAGTAAAATATGCATAACGAAGAGTATCCACAGATGAAAATTGGTTAAGGCAAGAATCTGCCAACAAAAGATCATAATTTCCGAGGCGGCGGCCTGAACTAAGTCACCTTTCTCTTTCTCAAGAACAACTTTGTCAGCCTCTAATTTTTGGAGGTCATCTCGGGCAAGCTGCAGTTGCAAAGACAGCCCTGCGGCTTTAGCTTTTTCTGACTCCAACTGACCTTGATGAGCTCTCCGACTACTCCACAGTTCGTCATTTTGCACACCCAGCTGAAGTGCAAAATATTTGGCCTACAAAGAAAAACAATGAGAAAAATCCTCTCAAGACATGAAAGTCGAAATAAAAATAGGGAAAATTATCGAAAGATATGTCTACCTGCTCGCATATCTTAACTAGAGACTGAACAAGACGTACATTGGAAGTACCCTCAAGTTTTTTCAGCTCACCAGGCAAAATGGTGCTCAAACCCAGATCCCAGGACAAAGCATCAGGCTCAATTGAGCCAGGCAATTCACTACTAGAAGGAACAACGTCAGGCCGCGGAGTCTCTGACAACATAATATCTTTGACCTGCTCGAGAATACAACGATCATCTAACAGACGAGGAGATTCTCTCTCGTTGGGGCTAACAGAGGTCTCCTTGCCCGAAGCCGAAATAACGGTTCGACGACCAGACCTCGACCCAAACCGACCCCCAGAAGGTCCCCCAGATTCAAAAGAAGCAGTCGTTACAGTGGTATCATGAAACAAATATTCAGGACAATCTTGCAAAATAGATTGCGTTACGGAAGGATTAACAGAAAAACCATCGCCAACTTGCCCTTCACTGGCAATCAGGGCAGTAGAAGCAGACAAAGGAAGGGAAATAGCAAAATCCCCTCCATGAAGAACGTGCTCAAAGGAAGAAGCATTTGAACTAACAGCTATATTATAAACCGATTCCTCGTTGGACATATCACCAAAAGCAACTCGACCAGGGGAAGGCATGCTTCCTACTTGAGTGGAAGCAGAAAAGATTGGTTCTGAAAACGACGAGTTTACCACGGAGAGAGGTTCAGAAGAAATAACACGAGTATCGATCTCCGACCTAATTGTTTGGGGCGAACGAGGAGGCTCCATCGACGGCCCATCTCTTCGAGATTTTTTGGATCTATTATCCCGAGCGCCCTCACGGGATGGTCGTTTCGAAGTATTACCAAAAAGGTTACTCATGATCGGATTATGGAAAAATACAAATTAATATCGAGAAAGTTTATCGACTAGCTAAAGAAAGAGTATTCTGTTAAGAGAGGAGTATAGCATTAAAAAAAAAAAAACAAGTCAAGTTTTTACCTTTCGTATTTATACTACACGAAAGGACGCGACAGACCTAAAGAAAGGGCGCGAAACGGGAAAACTGACCTTGGAGCAAACGCTAGAATTTGAAAAGACACACACATAATGATTACGACAAATTAAATGACTTGTCTGAATTATTACGGCGAATGTGAAAAGACACGACTGTCAGAATACGAAACGTTTAGCGTACAAAGTAAGGAAAGCTAAAGTTACAATCAAAACCTACGAATGAATAATTACAAAGATTATTTCAAAAATAAATCACTATTTCAAGAAGCCTGGTCGCTATCCGGAATCTTCTGTTCGCTACCGATGTCCTCAGTCATGCATATATCGTCTTCTTCTTCTTCTTCGTCTTCTGGATCGATAAAAGTATTATCGAGCTCATCGTTAACATCAGAAGGAGGAATCGACAATGGATTTCCAAACTCTTCGACAAGGTGAGCCAGAGGAAAACCTTGATATACGACATCTGGAACCTCGGAAGAAGAATAAAGTTTGCCATAGCGATTCAACCGAATGTGCGCCGCCTTAAAATATTCCTTTCGACGGTCGTCGATCATCTCTAAAGCGACCAGCTGATGAATCGCCTTCTTAAAAGTATTCTCAAGAAAAGGACCGACCATCCGATACACCAACGCCGTATGAACAGGAGAATTAAGGAATTCACGAACAACTCTTTCATCAGTATTCCTACCATATCGATCCTTAAGCCCACTAAGTGGGACATCCTTTTCGTACTCCTCTAAAGAAGTTTCAAGGTTTGATACCTGAGACTCAAGCTCACTAATTCGAGTCGTGCTCTGTAACTGCAATTCCTCTAACTTTCTAGCCATTTGATTGGCCTGCTCTTGAGCACGAGAAACCTCTATCACCCTGTCTATCATTTCTTGATCTTCGGTCCCGGTAGCACGAGTCTCTACGATGGGAACGGAAGAAGATGTTGAGGGACCAACCTCTGAACCGGAGGATTTATGAAGTAAAGCTTTATACTTCTCTTCCAGGAACTCGCACTGTTGTTTCCAAAGTGCATTTTCATAGGCGTATGACGCGAGACAAGTTTTAGTCTGGAAGAACAAAGAGAGCAAGAAAAAGAGATGGATTAGTAAATTAAGGAAAACCCTTAAAATTATCTGTCAATATGATTGAAGGAAAAAGATATCACCTTCTCAGCATAAAGAGAAGCTCGCTGGAATTTCTCCAGAGGATCCTTATGAAGAAGCTTATTGAGATCGCGAGTAAAAACGCCAGACAAAAGAACACGGGTCGCCTTATCGACCGCGTTCTCACTATCATCATGAACAAGAGAATCCTTCTCGGAATAACCAGCGGCCCTCCTTCCCTCTAAATGATCCTCGATCATTTCGACCAAAGTAGGTTTTGGATGTTTATCTCCGAGTAAAGAAAGGTCGTCACCGGAACGTCCATAGTAACTCCTTTTTCTACCTACTGGATTATTAGTAGGATAAGGCATTGACCAGCTGCGACATCCTCGAATACCCAAAGAGGATCTAAGATGAAGAGGAGGATAACCAGATCCCGTGCCCTGACGAATAGGGGACTCACGAGAAGAATCTGGAGATTCCTCTCTATTCTCCTCAGATTCATGACCCAACTCCAGCTTCCTTTTTCGCGACGCTCTCTGCTCGATAGGGACGTTCTCTACGGATTTGGAAGATTTCGACAGCACCATTTTTCCCTTCGAAGAATGTCGAGAGTTTTCTACCATATGGGCTGAAAAAGAAACAAAACAAGAGTTAGTTTCTCCGTATAAAAGGTATAGTTACAGCACTAAGATAAAATAAAGTACTAACCAAGAGGTTCAGATGATGAACTGATGGGAAAGTTATGAACACTTAACCCCGCCTTACGAAGGAAAGCCTCCCCGATCAGAAGAGCGCTTTGATATTTGTTTGCACGCATTTCGGGGATCTCAGTGATAAACTGTACATCGTCAGGAACAAGTTCACTAGTCGGTAAGCGACCTCCAGGAATCCAACTGGAACCATGATCCCATGAAAAAGGCATGGTCGAACCATCCGCCAAACAAATATTAGACGGAGGACGAACAAAGAAGAAATGAGATTTCCATGAAGGATTACTAGAAACAGGGGCGTCAAAGATTGCTCGACTAGGCCGCTGACTAGCGAAGAAATATCCACGATTTGAATAGCTAGAAATATTGAAGCGGAAAAGTTGCGTAAAATTACGAAAAGAAGGTTTAAACCCCTTTGCGATCATCAAAACGGAAAAACAAACCACAAAAGCAACAGAATTTGGAACCAGCTGTGACAAGCACACACTGAAAGTTTTCAAAACTTCGAGAAAGAGGGGAGACAAAGGAAGACGCAGTCCGCTATTGAAGAGAGCCGTATAAAAGGCTCGACATCCCTCCGGTGGAGACGTGACCCTATCAGTAGGGAAAGGAAGAATTATCTCAGAACCTTCCGGAAAATATTTGGTATAATTATTCACAACTTCCGGGAATGTTTCCACCGTATAGGCACAAGCTACGTCCTCAATTGGTTCGGAAATCTGAGGAACAGTACCTTTGCCCTTTTTGGCTCGGGCAGCCACGTCTGCATCAGAAAGGATTCATACCTTGAAAGTATCTTCTACAGGGACGACGAAGTCATATACTGTAGTTTGTTCGCCCAAAGGATTAGAATGTAACTCCTCCTCGTTATCGGGGGCGACGATCTCTCTAGAAGAAGAAGAAGATCTTCTTACAAAAGCCATATATTCTGGTTCTCGGAAGATGAAGGTCGATAAAAGGAAAAATTTTATGAGATGAACGACAAATCGAGAAAATGACTACGAGTTGTAAGGAAGTATAAAAGAGAAATGGCGAACTCAAAAGTCACCTATTTATAATAAGATGAGACAAGACGTTTCGAACTCATCGCAGCTACTCATATTCCGGCCAAAAACGGAAGGATACGAAAAGCCTCCTGAATAGACGCGTGGCGATTTGTAATCGGACAGAGAAAACGACTATCTATGATATGTAGCACTCTTTTCCTTACTTAAGATTTTTTCCCACAGGGTTTTTTCTTAAGAAAGGTTTTTAACGAGGCTCCATTCATAGAAAACAAACAGTCGTAAAGATTCATCTACTTCTACGAGCTTCTATTATCTATACGCTCGAAGAAGTGAGGGAGTACTGATGGGGGCTATTTCGCACCCTACATACTACTCAGATCGAATGAAGAAGATAAGATCGATTCGACCAATTCAAACAGATCGGGATCGTCTTATTGACCCGGCCAAGTGCAGCTCGCTTCGATAGGAGATTATACTCCGGACTCAAGAAGGATATTTGGGCCGAGTCCTATTATGACTATGTTTCCTTGTAACGCTAGGTTTAAAATTATATAAATACCTAGTTAATCATTGTATTAAAGGAGGACGAAATTCCTGAACTCTAAGAATACAGGATTTAACACTGCTTACAACAGCACAACTCAATAATATTCAATATTTTTACAGAGCTTTTTACCTTCATATCGGTGTGTTCTTAGCTTTGTTTTGTGGTTTTACTTCTTGTTCTTGAATATTGCTTTTCTTTGTAACCGATCCATCCGGAATAAAGTAACAGAGCCCTATATAACATATATATAAATATCGAAAACCCCCCGATATCAAAAATTTACTGATATTCGATTAACCGGACGAAATCCGGCTAAATCATCGATATATTTACAACGATCAGAAAAGATTTCAGGTGATAAAAACCTAAGTCTAAATTATAACAAGATTAGTATACATTGATCCGCTCATTAAACACTCCTCGATCTATTCCTAACGATCTAAAAGATATGCTAATATTCCTAAAGTCTTGATGATGAATAAAGTTTGAATCCATCTGCTCGGAGAATGCTCCTCATAAATGAAAATTACGACAGAATCAACAACAAGGAAGATGCAAAGGATAAAGTAACATTTTATTCATCAAAACAATTACATACAAAAATCCTGCGTTACAAAGGTCTACATCCTGCATAAACACCGTTACAATGATTTAGATGAAATGATCTTATAAGATCAGCGATCTTCACGACAATGTCCACGGAAACATTTTACTCTAAAGCAGCATCTCTTCGGGGCGGTCGAAGATTATTAATATTTACCAGCGCACCCCAGCAGTTTATCACTCCTGAGGTAACATCCAAGAGCGGGGGTGACTGGCAAATATGAACCCTCCATGTGCAAACAGAAACCACGGACCTTTAACCCATGAAGAATAAGGCAGAGGCTACATGGGACCCGTTAGTACAAGGTAGGGCTTCCATGGGACCCGTTAGTACAAAGCAGAAAAACATCAAGCTATTACGGTATGAATCATGATAATGTGACTTTTTGAATATTATGGGATCTGAAGGCAGAATAAAATCTAAAGAGTTCGAGATCTCCATCCTTTTTTGAGATATGGCAAATGAAGTATGCAAACCGCCTCCCTATTTATAGGGATAGATCTAAGCAATCTAACGGCTGAAAAAGTATCTCATCAACATAAATGCGACCTTTTGACTCCCCGTCATAAATGCAAGATAGTTGGAACGGCACTATCTAATCTACTCAACCGGTCGACAATGAGAGGGGCCGTAGATCGAAGCAATCATCGAAACAACACAAACAAACCTAAAAGAGCTCCAGCTCATACAGATCGGTACGATCATACATGATGGTCGATTGCTCATAGTCCGCAAACGAAAGTATACAGTTTTAAAGCAGTCGTGAAAAGGATACTCGCTCGATAAAAGATGAAAGACCAAACCCTCCACCATACGAGGGCCGTCACTGCCTAATACGTCATATAGGCAACCAATAACAAAGCTATACAAGAATTCCTTCGGAGTCCAAGATATTTGACGTAGAAATCAGGAGAATAGCCCTCATTATTCTAGACTACAAGGGAGTCACTGCCTAACATACCAAAGAATTGCTGAAGGAGGTCTGAACAGGCCAGATCTGGCCAAGACTTCTGCATTTTCCAATTCCTCCCATATCAAGGAAATGATATAATGATTCACTGACTGAGGAACGTACACTTCACAGTTAGTAAAGAAAAACATAAAGTTTAGGAAGATAATGAAAAAGGACATCTTCTATTAGTCTTATGAAAAGAAGAGCAAATTTCAATAGAAGGGGCAATAGCCTCCTTATATAAGATGTACGTCACAAAAAGACAAATTTACAAGGATTGGATTGAATATCGACCAAGATGCTGAGCAATCCTTAACAGCTAGCCAATCATTTACAGATACGAATGACCTACTGTCTACATTCTGACGAACAACGTGACTCTGTATATAACTCAAAGGACTATGCTGGATTAATCAACAAAAATCTGATTTGCAGAGCAAACACCATATCATTCAGTTACTTAAATAGTGACCGAGCAAGATTGAAGCTACCTTATTCTTCATTCTTGGTATACTGCGCAAGGATCAATGTCAGCTGGGTATGCCAAATCTATACTGGTTATTTCATGATGTTATATTTACGTATAACAGGAAATTGTGCATAACAAAGAATATCAACAGAATAAAATTGATCAAGGCAAGAATCTGCCTACAAAAAGGTCATAATTTCCAATTTAGTATTTCTCCCATTACAAAAAATTCAGCCCGAACAAATGCACAAAAGTTGGGCGAAAAAAAAAAAAAAAAAAAAAAAGAGACAGTCCAAGGCCTGCCAGGTCGAACAAAGATCACTGAGAAGAACGGTCAGCAGGTCGACTAGTAGAAACAGTCCTCCGAGGAGTTAAGTTGCCAGCAAATGCCATCAACTCCTCTTGACGCTTCAGATAGCCGGCGTCATATCCTTCCTCATAGGACCGCCGTTGAGACTCCTCTGCAAGGGCAGCAGCCCGAACCAAGTCGTTTTTCTCTTGCTCCCAGACAGACTTCTCCTCCTGCAATTTTTTCAAATCATCATTAACAAGCTGCAGCTGGAGAGTCTGCCCTGCGACCTTCGCCGACTCCGACTCCAACCGTTTTCGGAAAGCATCCTTACTATTCCACAGATTATCGTTCTGCACACCCAGCTGAAGGGCAAGATATTTGGACTGAAAAAGAAGAAGAATGAGAAAAACTCTCACACAACATGAAAATCGAAATAAAAGTAGGAAAAAATATCGAAAGATATGTCTACCTGCTCGCATATTTTACCAGCGACTGAACAAGGCGTACATTGGAAGTACCCTCAAGTTTCTTCAGCTCACCAGGCAAAATGGTGCTCAAACCCAGATCCCAGGACAAAGCATCAGGCTCAACTGAACCAGGCAATTCACTGTTAGAAGGGACACCATCAGGGCGTGGAGTCTCTGACAACATAATGTCTTTAACCTGCTCGAAAATACAACGATCATCTAACAGACGAGGAGAATCTCTCTCGTTGGGACTAACGGAGGTCTCTTTGCCCGAAGCAGAAATAACGGTTCGACGACCAGACCTCGGCCCAAACCGACCCCCAGAAGGTCCCCCAGATTCAAAAGAAGTAGTCATCACTGTAGTATCATGAAATAAATAGTCAGGACAATCTTGCAAAATAGATTGTGTTGTGGAAGGATTGACAGAAAAGCCATCACCAACTTGCTTTTTGCTGGCGATCTGGGCAGTAGAAGTAGACAAAGGAAGGGAATTAGCAAAATCTCCTCCATGAAAAACATGCTCGAAGGAAGAAATGCCTGAAGAAATAGGAAAATCAAAGGTGTGCTCCACATTGGATGTATCGCCGAAAGGAGCCCGACCGGGGGAAGGCCTATTCCCAATTTCAGTAGAAGAAGAAAAATTTGGTGGCACAAAAGACGAACTAATTATGGAAAGAGATTCAGAAGGAATAACACGAGTATCAACCACCGACCTAATTATTGGGGACGAACGAGGAGGCTCCATCGACGGCCCATCTCTTCGAGATTTTTGGGATCTATTATCCCTAGCGCTCTCACGAGAAGGTCGCTTCGAAGTATTGCCGAAAAGGTTACTCATGATCGGATTATTGAAAAGTACAAATTAATACCGAGAAAGCTTATCGACTAATTGGCAAAAGAGTATTCTATTAAGAGAAGAGTATAGCAGTAAAAACAAGTCAAGTTTTTACCTTTCGTATTTATACTAAACGAAAAGACGCGACGGACACAAAGAAAGGGCGCAAAATATTTGAAGATAGCCTTGGAATAAACATTAGAATTCGAAAAGACGCACGCATAATGATTACAGGCGAACTTAATGACTTGTCTGAATTATTACGGTGAAGATGAAAAGACATATCTGTCAGAATGTCAAACGTTTAGCGTACAAAGGGATGAAAAGGTAAAATTACAATTAAACCTACAGTCAAATTATTACAAAGATTATCAAATATATCACAGAGCCTGGTCGCTATCTGGGATTCTCTGTTCACTATCGACCTTCTCGATCGTACCAACATCTTCTTCTTCTTCTTCTTCGTCTTCTGGATCGATAAAAGTATTATCAAGCTCATCGTTAACGTCAGAAGAAGGAATCGGCAATGGTTTTCCGAATTCCTTGACAAGGGGAGCCAAAGGAAAACCTTGATATACGACATCTGGAAGCTCGGAAGGAGAATAAATTTCCCCATAGCGATTCAACCGAATGTGCGCCGCCTTAAAATACTCCTTTCGACGGTCGTCGATCATCTTTAGAGCGACCAGCTGATGAACCTGTTTCTTAAAAGTACTCTCCAGAGGAGGACCAACCATCTGATACACCAACGCCGTATGACAGGAGAGTTAAGGAATTCACGAATCACTTTTTCATCATAACTCCGGCCATAACGATCCTTAAGACCGCTTAGAGGGATATCAGCATCGTACTCCTCTAAAGAAGTTTGGAGATTTGAGACTTGGGATTCTAGCTCGCTAATTCGAGCCGTACTCTGTAACTGGAATTCCTCTAACTTCTTTGCCATTTGATTGGCTTGCTCTTGAGCACGAGAAATCTCCATAACCCTATTTATAATATCTTGGTCTTCAGTCCCCAAAGCATGAGTCTCTAAGACTGGAATGGAAGAAGACGTGGAGGGACCAACCTCTGAACCAGAGGATTTATGAAGTAAAGCTTTATACTTCTCTTCCAGGAACTCACACTGTTGTTTCCAAAGTGCATTTTCATAGGCGTATGACGCAAGACAAGTTTTGGTCTGGAAGGACAAAAAGAGCAAGAAAAAAGAGATGGATTAATAAATTAAGGAAGACCCTTAAAAATTATCTGTTAGTATAATCAAAGAAAAAAGATATCACCTTTTCAGCATAAAGAGAAGCTCGCTGGAATTTCTCCAGAGGATCCTTATGAAGAAGCTTATTCAGATCGCGAGTAAAAACACCAGACAAAAGAACACGGGTCGCCTTATCAACCGCGTTCTCACTAGCATCATGAACAAGTGAATCCTTCTCGGAATAACCAGCGGCTCTCCTCCCCTCTAAATGATCTTCAATCATTTCAACCAAAGTAGGTTTCGGATGATTGTCGCCAAGTAAAGAAAGATCGTTGCCAGAACGACCATAGTAGCTCCTTTTTCTCCCCACCGGGTTGTCGCTAGGATGAGGCATCGACCAACTACGAGATCCGCGAATTGCCAAGGAGGTTCTAAGCTGAAGGGGGGATAACCGGGCCCAGTCCCTTGCCGAACAGGAGAATGTTGGGAAGAATTTGGAGACTCCTCTCCGTTCTCCTCGGACTCATAACTCAACTCCAGTTTCCTCTTCCGAGAAGCTCTTTGCTCGATGGGATTGTTCTCTACGGATTTGGAAGATTTGGATAACACCATTTTCCCCTTTAAAGAATGTCGAGAATTTTCTACCATATGAGCTGAACAAGAAACAAAATAAAAGTTAATTTCTCTATATAAGAAAATATTATCGTATCACTAAATTAAAGAAAAATGCTTACCAAGTGATTCGGATGAATGACTGATCGGAAAACGATGTGCGCTCAATCCCGCTTTACGAAGGAAAGCCTCCCCAATCAGAAGAGCACTCTGATATTTGTTGGCACGCATAGCAGGGATTTCACCTATAAACTGAGCATCGTCAGGAATAAATTCACCGGTCGGCAGGCGTCCTCCGTAAACCCACTTGGAGCCATGATCCCACGAAAAGGGGATGCTCGAATCATCTGCCAAATGAAGTTGAGATGGAGGGCGAACAAAGAAAAAATGAGATTTCCAAAAAGGGTTGCTAGAAACAGGGGAATCAAAGATTGCTCGACTAGGCCTTTGGCTAGCGAAAAAATATCCACGATTTGAAGAACTGGAAACGTTGAACCGGAAAAGTTGCGTAAAATTACGAAAAGAAGGTTTAAACCCCTTTGCGATCATCAAAACAGAAAAACAAACCACAAAGGCAACAGAATTTGGAACTAACTGTGTCAAGCACACACTGAATGTTTTCAAAACTTCAAGAAAGAGGGGAGACAAAGGAAGAAGCAGGCCGCTATTGAAGTGAGCCGTATAAAAAGCTCGACATCCCTCCGGTGGAGATGTGACCCTGTCAGAAGGGGAAGGAAGAATTATCTCGGAGCCTTCCGGGAAATATTTGGTATAATTATTCACAACCTCCGGAAATGTATCCACTGTATAAGCACAAGCTACATCCTCAATTGGTTCAGAAATCTGAGGAACGGTACCTTTGCCCTTTTTGGCTCGGGCAGCAACATCCGAATCAGAAAGGATTCGTACCTTGAAAGTATCTTCTACAGGGACGACGAATTCTGCAGCTTGTTCGCCCAAAAGATTAGAATGCAACTCCTCCTCGTTATTAGGGGCAACGTGTTGGGATATAGCTCGATTTGTCAAACAACAAAGTGCGGAATTTAAAATTTTTCGAGGTATCCAATGGTCCCATAAAAGATGTCTCCATATTATGTATACAAAAACTTAAACAAAAACGCACACAATGAATTAACAAAGGGGGTTTTTGCGATATACCTCACCACAGGCAAGGTGGTGGAAACCTCCGGTCTTCGATTCTGATTCTGATCCGGTTCACAGGAGTGATCCAATTGTCTCACCTCCAGGGATAGTCCACACCAATTGGATTCTGGCAACACCTCAAGATCTTAGGCTCAGAACTCGATGCAGGAGATTTGTTATTGAAGGATTGTATGAGATATCTTGACAAATCAAGATCTAATACAATGGAGGAGGAGATCTCGGCGGCGGCGGCACCAAGGAGCTCACGGCAGCACAGTGGCGGCGGCTAGTGGTGGCGGCGGCGGCTAGGGTTTGCTTGGAGAGGGGGCGGCGCTTTTTGGGCAGAGGGAGGCTAGGGTTTTTCTTTCATAGGTGTTAGCTTTTAAGCTCATGTAGTTCCCCTTTTATAGACTCCTTCTGACCTAGGGTTTGCAAGACTCCTTATGGGCTTTAATTAATAGAAGCCCATGTCTTGCAATCCTCCATTTAATTAACTACTTTAATTAAATGCCCAGTCCAATTAAATCAATATTTCTTTTAATTAACTAGCAACTCAATTATTAATTAAGTTAGCCAATTAATTAATCTCCCACTTGAATTAAATACTTTTAATTCATTTAATTGATTTAATTACCTTTAAATCAATTAATTCCTTTCATGTCCTTTTATAACAGTCACCGTCCAATTGTATTGTGTGTGACCCTCTGGGTTCACCATCAACTGGCAGCAGGCCCACGAATCCCTCGTGATTTAATTTATGAACAATAAATTGTTCCGGTCAATTAAACAACCTTTAATTAACCACTCCTAGAATTAAATCCTCTATTAATTCAGGAGTACCCACACTTCATGGTCGATGTCTAGCCACAAGCCCATGAAGCCCAATTTCAGGTGAATTGATATTTGTGAACCTCGTCTCATATAATTGCCATGTACATACGGTCCTTCTATCGACTAATATTCCCGATCAAGACTTAGGGTGTGTGAATTGATCGGCACCTCTAAATTTGTCTCGATAGCTATACTTTCTAATTCAGGATAATATACCTTTGTGACCTTCTAAATTTGGAAACCCCTTTCCAAATCCGTCACCGACTGCGGCCGCAGAATCCTTGGATATATTATCTAAGAATCGTATAGGAAATTCTCTCACCCATTACGGTGAGTCAATAGATTCCATATCGGTACTAACCACTCGCGCACATGTCCATACGCACCCAACCTAGGCATGTTATGACCAAGCTACGTGGCCTATACCTAGATCTAAGTACGCACTTTCATGCACCGAATTCGCCCTAGTACCTCAAGTCAAAGGACTAAATCGTACACTATTATATTCCTTGAGAAACATCCCATCACCGATATGCGTCATGCGCTTCCACAATGGGTTTCTCTGTTCGGGTCGTTCGATGCGTTCAATCCTCCATTGAACCACCTACTCGTATGCACTGGACTCAAATTCCTTGTTCATGAAACACTACAAATTCACTCCATGTGAATCATGCATACTTGTACAAGTCTTGGTGATTCCTACGATACCCTGTCTCGTTTAGGAATCTATGACTTGGAACAGATTTAAGATTACGACCTTTGAGACTGTTTCATGATTGCACTCAGTACTGAAGTGAATCGTCCCATAGTCAAGTGTAATCTAAGGGTTTCAACCAATCGCTTAAATGTATTCGCGAAAGATGAAGTTGGCCATTGTTTATCCTTATACATATATAAATAAACATGCGTATTATTATAAAATCAAAGATCGTTTCATACAGGATAGATCTATTACAAGCTAACAGAACTGGCTTGCAGGGCACTATCCTATCAATCTCCCACTTGCCCTAAAGCCATTCACCTATGGTTCTAAGTCCCATCTTCTCTAGATGACTATCGAACGCCTTTTGTGAAAGTGGCTTAGTTAGTGGGTCAGCTACGTTGTCTTCCGATTTGACATACTCCATGTGCATGTCACCTCTACCCATGATCTCCCTGATCACGTGGTATTTCCTCTGTACGTGTTTGGATTGATGGTGTGATCTCGGCTCCTTCGCTTGAGCTATCGCCCCGTTGTTGTCACAGAAGACGACTACAGGTTCAGCAATGCTAGGAACAACATCCAGTTCTTGAATGAAGTTTTTCATCCATACACTTTCTTTTGCTGCATCTGATGCTGCAATATATTCTGCTTCTGTGGTTGAGTCGGCAGTGGTAGACTGTTTACAGCTTTTCCAACTGACCGCTCCACCATTGATGCGGAATATGTATCCAGAGTTGGATTTGAAGTCATCCACATCAGACTGGAAACTTGCATCAGTGAATCCTTCAAGTTTCAGTTCTCCACTACCACCGTAGACCAAAAACATATCCTTAGTCCTTCGCAGGTACTTTAGGATTGCTTTTACGGCAGTCCAGTGCTCTTCGCCTGGATTTGACTGATAGCGGCTCGTTACACTTAGAGCATGTGCTATGTCTGGTCGAGTACACAACATCGCATACATTATGCTCCCTATAGCAGAGGCATAAGGTATGAGAGACATTCTCGTCTTTTCTTCGTCAGTTGTAGGGCACATAGACTTAGAAAGAGAGATACCATGTCTCATTGGAAGCAATCCTCTCTTGGATTCTTCCATCTTGAATCTTTTCAAGATTGTGTTAATGTACTGAGATTGGGAGAGTCCTATCATCTTCTTCGATCTATCCCTATAGATACGTATTCCCAATACGTAAGATGCGTCTCCCATATCTTTCATAGAGAACTGCGCGGATAACCACGCTTTAGTCTGCGCTAACATCTTGATATCGTCTCCGATTAGCAAAATGTCATCGACGTACAAAACAATGAATTGTATCGAACTCCCACTATTCTTCTTGTACACACAAGGTTCATATACATTTTTGATGAAGCCAAATGCCTTGACTGTCTCATCAAATCGTATGTTCCAGGTTCGGGATGCCTGTTTGAGGCCATATATTGACCTTTGAAGTTTACACAATTTGTGCTCACTCCCTTTGGACGCAAAACCTTCAGGTTGTTGCATAAAGATCTCCTTGTCAATGTCTCCATTGAGGAAGGCGGTCTTTACGTCCATTTGCCATATCTCATAATCATGCCATGCGGCAATGGCAAGTAATATCCGAATGGATTTGGACATCGCTACGGGAGAGAAGGTTTCCTCATAGTCTATTCCAGGCCTTTGAGAATACCCCTTCGCCACTAAGCGTGCCTTGTGAGTTAAAACCTCTCCATTCATTCCAAGCTTACGCTTGAAGATCCATTTGCATCCTACAGGGATAGTTCCCTCAGGTGGATCGACCAAGGTCCAAACCTTGTTGGAATGCATGGAATCCATTTCGGATTGCATGGCTTCGAGCCACGCACCCGAGTCTATGTCTGACATCGCTTCTTGATAGGTCCTTGGATCATTATCACCTCTTTCGTTTTCGTGAATGAAACCAAATCGCTCTGGCTCCTTACGAATTCGATCAGACCTTCGAAGAGTAGGTGTACTAGTAGGTTCAGTAAATTCTGGTTCAGCTCCCACTGTTTGTGAGGATGGGTCCGACTCCTGGACTTCATCAAGTTCTACGATTGTCCCATTTCGGTTGGAGAGGAAATCCTCTTCCAAGAAGTGGGCGTTCCTAGATACGAACGTATTACGTTCTTTAGGATCGAAGAACAGGTATCCAATGGATTCCTTTGGATACCCCACAAATTTGCACAAACTAGATCTACTATCTAGCTTATCTCCCTTTTTGTTCTTTACATACGCAGGAGATCCCCATACTCGTAAGTACGAATACACGGGTGCCTTACCATACCATACTTGGTGCGGCGTTGTTGGCACTGACTTCGAAGGTACTATGTTTAATATCTTCGATGCAGTTAATAGGGCCAAGCCCCAAAACGAAAAGGGAAGGTCAGCAAAGCTCATCATGGAACGAACCATGTCTAACAAAGTTCGGTTCCTCCGCTCGGACACTCCATTGAGTTGGGGCGTCCTAGAGGGAGTTCGCTGGGCGAGAATTCCATTCTCTTTTAGATAATCAAGGAATTCTTGGCTTAAGTACTCTCCACCTCTATCAGAACGAAGTGCTTTAATACTATGTCCAAGTTGATTCTCAACTTCCATTCGAAACTCTTTGAATTTCTCAAAAGTTTCGGATTTGTGTTTCATGAGATACACATATCCATAACGACTAAAATCGTCGGTGAATGTTACGAAGTAAGAGAATCCTCCTCTCGCATTGACACTCAATGGTCCACAAACGTCAGTATGGATTAAATCCAATGTTTGCTTGGTTCGCTCGGGATTCCCTGTGAAGGGTGATTTGGTCATCTTTCCTTTGAGACAAGATTCGCAAGTTGGGAGTTCATCCAAGTTCTTTATTTCAAGAGCCTTAGAGGAAACCAACTTTTGAATCCTACTCTTGGAAATATGTCCAAGTCTAGCGTGCCAAAGTTGTGGAGTTTGATTATCATATTTTCTTTTTCTAGATTGAATGTGCATGACGTCGGATTTAACAGGTTCTAGGGAATAAAGACCGTCTATCAAAGTACCACAAGCATACATTAAACCACCTTTAAATATGCTAAAAACTCCATTTTCAATGGAAAAATTAAAACCATCAATGTCTAGCATTGGTATAGAAATGATGTTCTTAATTATCGTTGGTACGTACAGACAATCCCTTAAAACCAAAGTAAAATTTCCTAAAACCAATTCGACGTCCCCAATAGCCTCAGCGGCGATCCTAGCTCCGTTTCCAAAACGCAGGATTCTATCCCCGGGCTTCAGGTATCTTACTGCTCCCATCACCTGCAAATCATTGCAGATATGAGAACCTGCTGCGGTGTCTAACACCCACGATGCACAGTTAATAGAAATATTAACTTCAACCAAGAAAATACCTTTGGCTACCAATTTCATCTTTAGGTAGTCTGGGCAGTTCCTTTTCCAGTGCCCTGCTTTCTTGCAGTGGAAACATTCGTCTTCTGGGCTTTTGCGCTTCTTTTGAACCACCTTGGTGATTGCCTTCGAAGAAACACTTTTCTTCTTCTTCTTACTTCTCTTAGGCTTTGCAGCCTTCGATTGGTGTGCAATCATTACCGGCTTCTCTTTCTTGAGAGTCGATTCTGCCGTTACCAACAAATTGGTCAGTTCGTGAAGAGCGAGGGTTCTATCCTCCATGTTGAAGTTCAACACGAACTGGTCAAAAGAACGGGGCAGCGTATGGAGAAGGAGGTCAGTGCTAAGATCAGCATGCAAGTCTACTTCCAATCGCCCTAGTTTTTCAACCAGGTTGATGAAACGCAGACAGTGATCCTTGACACTGCTTCCCTCAGCCATCTTGAGATGAAACAACTCCTTAGTGGTCGCGAACCTTTCGGTGCGAGACCTCTCTCCAAACATTTGCTGGAGGTGGAGAAGTATCTCTCTAGCAAGCGGCATGGCAGCATGCTGTTTCTGCAGTTCATTCGACATCGAGGCTAGCATGAGACATCGAACCTGAAGATCATCATCAACCCTTTTAGCATGGGCGGTTCGTTGTTCCTCACTAGCTCGTGCTGCGGGTGCAGCAGGCATGGGTGTGTCGAGCACATAGCTACGTCGCTCGGAGTCGAGGACGATTCTGAGATTTCTCAGCCAGTCAACAAAGTTTGAGCCATTCAATTTGTTTGCGTCGAGGATAACAGATAATGGATTCTTAGACATTGTACTTAATATCTACAAATGGAAAGAAGACAACATTTAGCTAACTGATCTTATGCCTAATACTTATAATTATCGAATTTGGACTTATTTTCGAAAAAGTTCTCCCACTATTTTATCGAAACAATCACCCCTTTGATTGCTCGGGAAATTTAATTCCTAGTAGGTCTTGACGTCCCAGCAGCAATTAATTGCACCCACGACTCGTGGCCATACAACCAATTCTCCAGGTAGGTATACATTTTACCAATTGTGTTACTCCACAACCTTCAAGCTTATTTTGCCTCGGCTTTCGCACTTATCTAGCACTGCTACATCATAAGTGTTACTAATCGTTAAGTCTAACCCATCAATCGTGATGAGCAACGGGCCCGATCGTGAGTTCTCCGTAACTAGTTATCGGTCGATCCTCACATCCCGACCAGTCCTCACCCTTGTCATGTTTAGTTAAAAACATGAGTCAAGGAATTTCACGTATTGTCCCTTTCTTCGACTCGGGTGCCAGACTCTGGATCACCTCTATCGATAAGTAGACAACATACGTTAGTCCCTATTGATGGAAGGCTTGGATTTATATAAATACTTCATTTTATTTTAATCCAATATGACTTAATATTTAATTCGAGAGGGGGTTTCTGGTTTTGAAAGTTATGCTAACTCTCCTCGAGATCTCACCGATTCAGTTATGCTTTATCTTTTATTACGATCTAGATTCTAGCGCGTAGCTAAATATAAATCGACAAATAAATAAAAGCCATACAAGCCTAGCATGCATACTACCACAATATGTTTTCGATCGGGAGCCTCCTATGTGGGCCATCATCGAGCCAATGATGTTGGCCCAATTGGTCAATCTAAAGGGTTCTCAAACAGGCCCTATGCTATTACACATTGTACCATGCATACATGGCCTTCTTATCTTCTTGGGCTCCCACCTTGCTTGTAAATGGGCCTCCATCCTAAACTAGGAAAGCAGTAAAGCCCTATTCTATTACAAAGGCTCAAAGTGGCCCAAAAACAATAATAGGCTCGCAGGCCCAATAAAAACCAAGCAATAAATTAAACCAATCACATCTACCCTAAGGTCAAGGCTCGTCTCGATCGAAAACCACGTAAACAGTTCACGTAGAGCAAGAAACATGTAAACATCTTTTACTTTCTTCTATCTTAATTTTAAAACATCCTTTTAAAACAGACTTCCTATGATTCTTGCTTTTTAGTCACTACTAATTATGACAAAATAAATATCCGGGTAAACAAAAATTAATTTTCTGCTCAATTTCAGAATCTGTTTTTCAACTTTTGAAAATTGCATTTTCGGCCCCTCAACTTTCGAAAATTGCACTTTGACCCCAAAACTTTTAAAAAGTTACAAAAACACCCCTGGGCAGTTTCGGGCAGATTCCAGAAAATAAAATTTTGAATTTTGAAAATTTTCAATTTTTTCAAATTGACCCCTCAAGTTTCGGTAATTGCAAAACAGCCCCTAAGTTTTCAGAAATTGCAAAACGACCCCAAAAACCGTGCGACCAGAATTGCAAAAATAGTCCAGAATTTTCAGATTTTCAGATTTCAAAAATTTCGAATTTTCAGCCCTCAAAAACCCTGATTTGCGATTTCTACCCCAAAAGTCCTGAAGTTTTCAAAAACTATAAAAACGGCACAGATCTTGAAAAGCAGTTTTACCCATTGATAGATCTAGTCATAACAAGCAAGAATCAACTTACAGAACATAATTATCACGTGTTCTCATACATATAATTAAACATATACGGTGAACACAATTATGTTCAGGCTTTTGTATAATAATAATGGAGTTGGCTCTGATACCACTGTTGGGATATAGCTCGATTTGTCAAACAACAAAGTGCGGAATTTAAAATTTTTCGAGGTATCCAATGGTCCCATAAAAGATGTCTCCATATTATGTATACAAAAACTTAAACAAAAACGCACACAATGAATTAACAAAGGGGGTTTTTGCGATATACCTCACCACAGGCAAGGTGGTGGAAACCTCCGGTCTTCGATTCTGATTCTGATCCGGTTCACAGGAGTGATCCAATTGTCTCACCTCCAGGGATAGTCCACACCAATTGGATTCTGGCAACACCTCAAGATCTTAGGCTCAGAACTCGATGCAGGAGATTTGTTATTGAAGGATTGTATGAGATCTCTTGACAAATCAAGATCTAATACAATGGAGGAGGAGATCTCGGCGGCGGCGGCACCAAGGAGCTCACGGCAGCACAGTGGCGGCGGCTAGTGGTGGCGGCGGCGGCTAGGGTTTGCTTGGAGAGGGGGCGGCGCTTTTTGGGCAGAGGGAGGCTAGGGTTTTTCTTTCATAGGTGTTAGCTTTTAAGCTCATGTAGTTCCCCTTTTATAGACTCCTTCTGACCTAGGGTTTGCAAGACTCCTTATGGGCTTTAATTAATAGAAGCCCATGTCTTGCAATCCTCCATTTAATTAACTACTTTAATTAAATGCCCAGTCCAATTAAATCAATATTTCTTTTAATTAACTAGCAACTCAATTATTAATTAAGTTAGCCAATTAATTAATCTCCCACTTGAATTAAATACTTTTAATTCATTTAATTGATTTAATTACCTTTAAATCAATTAATTCCTTTCATGTCCTTTTATAACAGTCACCGTCCAATTGTATTGTGTGTGACCCTCTGGGTTCACCATCAACTGGCAGCAGGCCCACGAATCCCTCGTGATTTAATTTATGAACAATAAATTGTCCCGGTCAATTAAACAACCTTTAATTAACCACTCCTAGAATTAAATCCTCTATTAATTCAGGAGTACCCACACTTCATGGTCGATGTCTAGCCACAAGCCCATGAAGCCCAATTTCAGGTGAATTGATATTTGTGAACCTCGTCTCATATAATTGCCATGTACATACGGTCCTTCTATCGACTAATATTCCCGATCAAGACTTAGGGTGTGTGAATTGATCGGCACCTCTAAATTTGTCTCGATAGCTATACTTTCTAATTCAGGATAATATACCTTTGTGACCTTCTAAATTTGGAAACCCCTTTCCAAATCCGTCACCGACTGCGGCCGCAGAATCCTTGGATATATTATCTAAGAATCGTATAGGAAATTCTCTCACCCATTACGGTGAGTCAATAGATTCCATATCGGTACTAACCACTCGCGCACATGTCCATACGCACCCAACCTAGGCATGTTATGACCAAGCTACGTGGCCTATACCTAGATCTAAGTACGCACTTTCATGCACCGAATTCGCCCTAGTACCTCAAGTCAAAGGACTAAATCGTACACTATTATATTCCTTGAGAAACATCCCATCACCGATATGCGTCATGCGCTTCCACAATGGGTTTCTCTGTTCGGGTCGTTCGATGCGTTCAATCCTCCATTGAACCACCTACTCGTATGCACTGGACTCAAATTCCTTGTTCATGAAACACTACAAATTCACTCCATGTGAATCATGCATACTTGTACAAGTCTTGGTGATTCCTACGATACCCTGTCTCGTTTAGGAATCTATGACTTGGAACAGATTTAAGATTACGACCTTTGAGACTGTTTCATGATTGCACTCAGTACTGAAGTGAATCGTCCCATAGTCAAGTGTAATCTAAGGGTTTCAACCAATCGCTTAAATGTATTCGCGAAAGATGAAGTTGGCCATTGTTTATCCTTATACATATATAAATAAACATGCGTATTATTATAAAATCAAAGATCGTTTCATACAGGATAGATCTATTACAAGCTAACAGAACTGGCTTGCAGGGCACTATCCTATCACAACGTTGTCCCTAGGAGAAGAAGAAGATCTTCTTACAGAAGCCATGTTTTCAGAATCTCGGAAGATGAAGGTCGATAAAGGGAAACTTTGTGAGATAAACGACTAAACAAGAAGATAACTACAAACTAGAAAGAAGTATAAAGGAAAAATGGCAAACTCAAAAGTCACCTATTTATACTAAGATGAGAAAAGACGTTTCGAACTCATCGCAATTAATCATATTCCCGCCAAAAACGGAAGGAGATTAAAAAGCCTCCCTAATGGACGCATG
Source organism: Penstemon eatonii (assembly GCA_038501285.1). Lineage (NCBI taxonomy): Eukaryota > Viridiplantae > Streptophyta > Magnoliopsida > Lamiales > Plantaginaceae > Penstemon > Penstemon eatonii. The sequence continues at coordinate 16,114,670 of CM076712.1, read as the reverse complement.
GCGATTCATAATTGGAAAGAGGAAACGACTATCTATGAGGGGTTGCACTCTTTTCCTTACTTAAGATTTTTTCCCACTGGGTTTTTTCTTAAGGAAGGTTTTTAACGAGGCACCACTCATAGACGAGATACGGTCGTATAAAATTGTCTACTTCTACGAGCTTCTATTATCTATACGCTCGAAGAAGTGAGGGAGTACTGATGGGGGCTATTTCCCACCCTACATATATCACGGACCGAGTAATGAACATAAGATCGATTCGACCAGATCAGACAGTTCCGGATCATCTTATCGACCCGGCCGAATACAGCTCTTTTCGACTAGAAGACTATACTCCGGACCCAATAAGGATACTTGGGCCGAGTCCTATTAGGACTATGTTTCATTGTGACGCTAGGTTTTGTATGATATAAATACCTAGTTAATCATTGTATTAGACAACTGGAAAACTCTGAATCATAAGAGAAATACGCCATTGAATTCTGCATAAAACTGCACAGCACACAAATATTCAATAAAAGAGCTTTATCTTCATATTTGTGTTATCAATTCTACGTTGGTTTGAATATTTACTTTTTGTTCTCAAGACATTGCTCTTCCTTGAGATCGATCCATCCTGAATAAAGTAACAGAGCCCTATAAAATATATATTGAAAACCCCCCAATATCACAAATTCACTGATACTCATTAACCCGACGAAAATCGGTTAAATCAGTTGTTTCGATCAGCAGAGTAGAAGAGATCATGAGATAGTTCAACGGTAATAAATGCACTTGGTGTAATAAATGCTGCAAGAGAAGGGTAGTAATGACAAATGATTGAAGAATATTCTTGGATCAGCAGGGTGCATTTAATGCAGCTACAGGAAAGTACAGTAGAAAAGGTACTGTAGCAGGAAGCCGTTCTGAATTTGGGCTAAGGCTATGGATTTGATTTTTGACTTTCTTCAACGGTCATATTTTCAAACCCAAGTATAAATAGAGCTGATTTCAACGAGCGAAACACACAACAACATTCTGAGATTTTGATTCCGAAGCAGAAATTTTTCTAAGTCTCAAGAAGCTCGAACAGCTCACTCGTCTGGTGGAAGTCATCTGTTGACAGAAACCCAGTTGAAGAAAAATAGAAAATAATTTCTGAGTGAAATTGTATTAGCTGAGTGTTGTGCGGAGTTTAGATCCGTCTTTGTGAAGTGATTTAACTTCAGAGGATAGGTTTTCTGAGTGAATTCCTATTGTGAGCTTACAGCCTTCTCATTTGTTTTTTAGGTGTAAGTAGAGAAATATTGTAAACTTAGTGTTTATAGTATAACCCAGAATCTAAGTGATCTGGAAGAGTGGACTAAAGGATTTTTATCCATATAACCACTATAAAAATTCTTTGTGTTATCTTTGCATTTAAGTTTCTTGCATATTTTAAAGTTGCATAACTTAACACTTTGAAAGTTTTGATTAAAGATTTTAAAGGAGTTTAAAACTGGGGATACAATCTTTTAAAGACTTAGTCTACTTGTGAAAAACACTTTCAAACATCCGCTGCAAGTATACTCGTGATAAAACTGATTTTGCTGAAATCAGCTAAGTTACTATAAGAAGAGTGGTCACTCTGCTGTTCAAGATTTGTTCACGATCAGCATAGTCAGCTTACTGTTCTTCATAAGCTTAGTCTGCTGATAGACGACTGAAAAGTTTTTAAGTCTAAAATTTTCAGAGGTCTATTCACCCACCCCCCCCTCTCTAGACCTCATCTGACCACTTGGGACCAACAAGTGGTATCAGAGCAGGTGGTTCATTAGAATCAGCTGCCTGATCAACGAGCTTGATCCAAGTGTTTCTCAAAGGTTTTCAAAACTTTTCAAAAGAGCATCTTTTTGAAAAATAAAAACTTTTTGAAAAATGGATTGTATCAGCCATGTTCCCCACATTACTGGTATGTCTTTTGAAGACTGGAAAATCAGGATGGATATTTTCCTAGCTGCTTACAATGATAACATGTACACATTTATCATAAAAGGTCCATTCAGATTCACCAAGACGATAAAGATAAATGAAGCTGATACCGTGGTGGGGAAAGACTTGCATGAGATGACAGCCGAAGAAATAAAGCTGTTCAATCTTGACAAAGTCGGAAGATTCATCATGACTAAACCCCTGGATAATGATCGGTTTGACAAAGTCAAACATTGCAAAACTGCAAAGGAGATGTGGGATAAAGTCAGAGACATGAGCGAAGGAAACAGCGCCATTAAAGAGCATTAGCTGAGTGTTGCTCTGGAAAAGCTGGACAACTTCAAAATGAAGTCTGGAGAGACCATTGATCAGATGGATACTAGGTTCACCAGAACACTAAATGAAGTTATAAAGCTTGGAAAAACCTTTACGGATAAGGAGATAACAATCAGAGTACTGAAGACTTTATCTCCAAAATTAAACATGAAGGTGACAGTGATGGAAGAATCAAGAGATTTGGGAAAAATCTCTCTTACAGAACTGTTCTCAGTACTCAAGGCGTATGAGTATAAACTGTCAAGAATGGGAATTGAAGAAACCTCAACTTCAGGACCCACAGCTGCCTTAGTTGCTGCTGAAAATCCCAGAAGACCAGCACATAAAAGCAAAGAAGTGGACTCATCTGATGAAGCCACATTACTCAACAAAAAGGAGTACACAGCTGGAGATGTAGCATTGCTGATAAACAATTTCAAGAAGTTCTACAAAAGAAAAATGAAGAACAAATACAACAATGCTTCTACTTCTAAACCTAACTTTTCTTCTCAAGCTAAGGATGATTATAAAGCCAAACTAATGTGTTATAACTGCAGGAAATTGGGACACTTCATCAAAGACTGTCCATATCCAAAAGCAGAAAAATACACAGAAGAAGAGAAGAGAATCAGAAAAGAAAGAAAGCATCAGAGAAGCAAGGCAATGATGGCTGAAGCAGAAAAGCTGACTGCTGTCTACTCATCTGATTCAGACTCAGACACGTCTGATGAAGAATCTTCTGATGAAGAAAAACCTGCCCTCCTTTGCCTGATGGCCAAGGAATCTGATGACTCTGAGGATGAGGTAACTCCTCTTGATAATGAATTATTTAATTCATTTGAACAAATGATGCTTAACAATACTGGTATTGCTGAAGCATATAAAAAGCTTAAGGAAGAGATGATATTGCTAAAAGAGCAAAACAGTTCACTGAAACTCACAGCTGAAAAGCCAAGAGAATCAGATTAATATAAAAAGCTTGAGCAAGAACATGAATCTCTGAGAGCTGAATGTGAAGTTTATAAGGGTAAAATCATGGAACTTGAAAAAGTTATTGAGTCTCATGAGAAATCATCTGTTGCATCCACTCATATGTCTAGTAAACAGAAGATGCCTTTAGAACAGGATAATCTAGAATTGAATCATACTGAAAAATTTATATCTGCTGACAATAGTAAGGTCATTCTGTATGTTAAAACTACTAAACCTGCTTCACCTGAGAAAGTGTTAAAGGAGACAAAAACTCCTAAGGCTAAAAAGAGCAAAGAGCCTAGTGTAGGTAAACATACTAGTAAGACCAAACATCAGAGTCCTAAGAAGTCTGCTGATAAATCTAAATTGAATCAGACTAGTGGTAAAACTAAGTCATCTGAGCAAGCATCTAGTAAAACAAAGAAGCATAAGAACAAGAAAAATCAAAATGCTTGGTATGGAAATGAGTCATATTATGTGCAACCTGCTGCATATCCTCCTATGTATCATGCACCTCAATTTCCAACTTACTATGCACCTTACCCTGCTCATTCAATGCATGCATACCCTGCTTATCACGCACCTTACCCTGCTTATGAACATTATTCTTATCATACTGATCATCAACATGACTTATCTGCTAACTATGATAAAGATGAAACTGTTCATGCTCCTGTCAAAACTCAGAAGCCTAAGAAGCCTAAGACATCAACATCTTGTGTTGTCAAGGGTGGAACTAATCCTTCAGGACCCTCTCAATAAGGGTACCTAAAACAATTTTTTTTTTGTTTTGTAGGTTAGGATTAGGAGTAGGAGTAAAGTAGAGAAGATTTGGTACTTGGACAGTGGTTGTTCAAGGCACATGTGTGGAAGCATACATGAACTGACTGATGCAGTTGCTGTTGATGGTCCAAAGGTTACTTTTGGAGACAGCAAAGAAGGCAAGATTGTAGCTAAAGGAAGATTAATCAAAGGAAACATAGAGATATCTGACGTCTCATATGTTAAAGGCCTAAAGTAGAACCTGCTAAGCATAAGTCAATTTTGTGACAAAGGACCAATCTTCTGAAAGAATCTTGGAGCTGCTACACATGGACTTATTTGGACCCATTGATCCAGTCAGCAATGGTGGAAAGAAATACTGCCTAGCTGTTGTGGATGATTATTCAAGATATACTTGAGTGATATTCATGAAAAAGAAAAGTGAAACCAAGGAACATCTTACTAATCTGATGGAACTGATCCGGAATGAGAAAAGCATAAAAATATTGAAGATCAGATCAGATCAGATAGAGGGACAGAGTTCACAAACTCTACTGTTGAAGAGTATTGTAACATCAAAGGAATACATCACCCCTCAACAGAATGGTGTTGCTGAAAGGAGAAACAGAACACTGAAAGAAGCTGTCAGGACAATGATAGCTGAAGCTAAGCTGCCTCAAAGATTTTGGGCAGAAGTCACAAATACAGCATGCTTTACCCAAAACAGATGCATGATCAACAAAAATCAGAACAAGACTCCATATGAAGTTTGGAACAACAGGAAACCAAACATTCATTACTTTAAAATTTTTGGTTGTAAATGCTTTGTGTTAAATAACGGGAAAAATCACCTTATTGCATTTGCAGAGAAGGCTGATGAAGCTGTTTTTGTAGGATACTCTACTGTTAGTAAGGCGTCACTAAGGCCTATAGAGTTTTTAACAAAAGAACATTGCTAATAGAAGAATCTATTCATGTAGTATTTGATGAGCCAAGTCAATCTTCTGAAAAGAATCAAAACACTAATCAAGATCTGTCTACTGATTTACAGAAGTTGGATGTTGGAAAGAATGAAGAATATGTTCCCATCATACTACCTAATCTCAACTCAGCTGCTAACTCAAGTGCTGTTCAAAATCACAGTGCTGATTGTCTAACAGACGAGTTGCAAACAGCTGACAGACCAGAGACTGTTCAACAGACAAGAATTGTTCAACAGACTACTACTGAATCTCCAACAGTAGTGTTGCAAGATCAAAAAAGAGGACAACATCCAGACCTGCAACTTGATCTTAGTTGGCTCAGGAATCACCCATCGGAGTTAGTGATTGGTGATCCTTTGGACAGAGTGAAAACAAGAAGAGCTGCTGCACAAGATGCTATGTTTGTCAGTTTTCTATCTCAAATAGAGCCTAAACAAATTGAAGAAGCTCTTAATGATTCCTTCTGGATTGAAGCTATGCAAGAAGAGTTAAATCAATTTGAAATGAACGAAGTATGGTACTTAGTTCCAAGACCAAGTCATCAAAGAGTAATTGGCACTAAATGGGTCTTCAGAAATAAAATGAATGAAGATGGTATTGTTACCAGAAATAAAGCAAGATTAGTGGCCAAGGGTTATTGTCAAGAAGAAGGAATTGACTTTGATGAAACATTTGCACCAGTAGCAAGACTTGTAGCAATTAGACTGTTTCTTGCCTATGCTGCTTACAAGAACTTCACTGTCTATCAGATGGATGTGAAGTCAGCATTTCTCAATGGAGAATTGCAAGAAGAAGTGTATGTTGAACAACCACCTGGATTTGAAGCTTATCAACAAGAAGACAAGGTGTATCGTCTGAAGAAAGCCCTCTATGGACTGAAACAGGCTCCAAGAGCATGGTATGATACCCTATCTGATTTTCTTCTAATTAAAGGTTTTCGTAAAGGTAAGGTAGACAAAACATTGTTCACAATTGAATGGGAGAATCATATATTAATTGTTACCAGAAATAAAGCAAGATTAGTGGCCAAGGGTTATTGTCAAGAAGAATGAATTGACTTTGATGAAACATTTGCACCAGTAGCAAGACTTGAAGCAATTAGACTGTTTCTTGCCTATGCTGCTCACAAGAATTTCACAGTCTATCAGATGGATGTGAAATCAACCTTTCTCAATGGAGAATTTCAAGAAGAAGTTTATGTTGAACAACCACCTGGATTTGAAGCCTATCAAGAAGAAGACAAGGTGTATCGTCTGAAGAAAGCCCTCTATGGACTGAAACAGGCTCCAAGAGCATGGTGATCCTACGTGGTTTCGTTAGTTCGATCAAGGGTGGGGAATAATCACGATGACAATAATCTTAAAAGGAAAATAAAGACCAAATGTAATTGTATTCGAGTAAATTGAGTACAAGTACAAATATTTAGGGTCCTATTCGAGCATTATTGGATGCCGTACAAGCTAGAGGGTGAAACATGTATGAGAAAGCCTACGCTAGTATTCTCTAGTAACCCGAGCAGCGGTCTCAAGGTTAGTGCGCCTGGGAAGTTGTGTCCAGTATAATAAATGCATGGAGTATTTATAGCCAAATTGGAGGGCTTGGGCCTGGGCTTGGCCCAACAGTGTCCTTCGATCTATGGTTCTCTGATGTGCTCGAAATAATCATCTTCATGCTTTGGTTCGGCTTTTGGTCCCTGGCGACAGGGTTCGGTGCTATTCGAACCGCATTGAGGCTAGAAAAACAGGGGATCCGAATTACCCCTCATCAATACTCCCCCACTTCTCGAGTGTGAAGCGAAGCAAGCGCTCGAAGAAGTACAGAATACGTTCCATGCTACAATGAGACGAGCCGTTCAGATATCTTAAGGATATGCCTCGTTAAAAACCTAACTCGGAAAAACCCATTGGGATAAAAACCGAGCTAGGGAAAAAGAGTGCATATACAAGAAAACATGCATCGACGTGTTCTGTAGTCACCCTTGTCAGAGGATGTTGAAGTGATAATATCCTTTTTGGTTCCAAGATGTGTTGTTCGATCCCTAGATGGATGCTTTTCCGAATTTCCGGTTATGATAAGCAGGGTCTCCGAGATCCTTAGGGATATAACGCAAGGACAAATTCCGCAGTTCTAGAAAAAATGAAGGACCAAAAAGGCTATTCCGAGGGGAATAACCCAAAGTTTTTACCCTTGGTAAGTTAAACCGTCGCGGTTACTCGGGGACCTCTTTGCAATTTACCTTTTTAACCCCGTATATATATGTTGACCCGTTGAAAAATTACTTCCATGTTATATTTTCTCTTGAGCTCGAAGTGTTTTAATCGAAAAGGTAGTTATTTTAGTATATTCATCTCCGAATTCATAATGTCAAGTTCTAGAAGTTCAAAGGGCAAGAATAAGGTCGAAGAGAGTCAAGAATCTGATCCCTTGTTTAAGCTTGTAGATGACTTCGAAGATGGGGAATTTCATCAAGACGGGACGACGATCCGAGCGAGGATCTCGAAGAGAATGAGGTCGACAAACGTAGTATCGGCGAAGGTGCTTTTGTCAGGATCTTTAAACATACGCAAGCCTCACAAGTCGTAATCTCGGGTAAGTCAGAGCTTCCCGCTAGTGAAACTTCCTGTTGTTTTTCGAAAAAGGATCACGCTCGCCTCGAGGCGGATTTTGGGAAATTTCTTCCCAAAGGTTTTTCGATTGTCGTTCCTTCTTACACCGAGCGTGCCACTGAGCCCCCCGCTGGATGTCAAGCCTTTTACGAGGGACAATTTTCCTGTGGCTTGCGTATCCCGTTCGTTCCTCTTATCAGAAACATCCTGAATTTCTTTTCGCTTTCCCCGGCTCAGCTTCTCCCACACTCCATTGCATACATACTTGCGTTTTGCGTTCTTATGGAGACAAAGGGGGAAGAGGCTTCCTTCAGTAACTTTTGGCAGATTTTTTGAATGGACCCATGCAAGGGTTCAAACATGGGGTTTGTCTCCGTCCTTCCGCGGTCCAAACGGCCTTTTCTCACAAAGATTACAACAAAGAAGAGTATAGGTTGGAAAAGAAGATTCTTCTTCGTGAAGGGCCCTGATGTTCCTATCTCAGAGGGTGGCTCGAAAACAAGACCTTATCGATGGGATGGCGCAAATACTTGGACATACGGTTCTCGCAGGATTAAAGAAAAACTCAGCCATCGTCTTTCTGATGAAGTCTTGGGGCAACTGCAGTCTAACCCTTACCAGACTAGATTCCTGATCCAAGAAGGCGTTTTGCGATTGGCTGGGTTGAGCCAATGTAACTACCTAGCTCCGGCGATTAGATACCCTAACCAGTCCTCCGAAGGGCCTCTTAAGCGAACCGATGTCCTGCCAACCTCCAGTGCTTCGAACACTGTTCCTCTTTCTTTGAGTATGCTTCTTATCTTTAACTTACTTTTGTGTCTTATTAAACAATTTTCCTTGTTTGAGCTCGTGCCCGATTCGTATTATCCTCTCAGGTCAAATTGTTGAGAAATTTCGGGTATCTTCTGCCAGCTTGGTCGGAGATAAACAATTTTATTTCGACCCGTTACCTTACGCTTCCGAAAGAAGAACAGAGGCAAGTAACCTAGGTGGGAATCCAGTTGTCATACCGTCTTTGATTCCTGATTTAAGAGGGGTTGGCACAATGAGTTCCCTGAATTCTGCCACGTCCGGACCTCTTCGATCGCTATTCTCTCCTGATACTTCCGCTCTTTCGTCGGTCGGCTACAGTCGACATTCTTGGAATCGGATTCAGGGTATCCAGGAATACGAGAAGCTTTTGGGCCAGAAAAGAAATGCCGAACACCCAGGGCCTTCGAGGAGGATAAAACCCTTTGGCGCGAGTTCTGCTTCTGTCCCATGTCGAGAAGGTAGGTCGGAGCCTGATGTGGCAGACTTTATGGACGAGCATCTTCGTAGTAGCAGAACTGCTGGATATCCTGAGGATGGTACCATTATGACCGATCTGGATATGAATGGGGAGAACGAATTCGACAAAGCCACTAGAATCTTTATGGCCAGTCGGTTTAAACGGGATATCCTGCTTCATTCCATCAAAGGAGATTTTGAGGTTTTGAGTGATTTCTCCAGAACGTATCACGAGGTAAATACTCGTCTTTTAACTGCGTTCTTTCTTTAGGATTCCTAGCTTTACTGATGCTCGAAAATGTCTTGTAGGTCGGAGATTTATTTGCCCTTCAATCCTATCGTTTGGCGTTACTAGAGCAGGAATCGCAGGACGCTCATGATGCTTATGCCCAGATTTTTGCTGATAACCAGGCCCTTCGATCTCAGCTGGCGGAGAGTCAGCGGAAATTGTCCCAAGTAAAGATGGAGCTTGAGAAAGCGAATACGAAACATTCTTCCTCAGTAGAAGAGGACTTGCTTGCGTCCGTCAAAGAGAGGAGTGCCCTCGAGGAAGAGCTGAAGAAAGTAAAGATAGAACTCGAATTGGCAAAGCAAGATTCCGAGCGTGCGTATGCCCAGGGCCGGGAAGAAGCCGAGATTCCGGCCATACGAGAATTCTTGGAATCCCCTGTCTTAGATCCTTTAGTTCAAAGGAAAACGGGAGAAATTCTTCAGACGATTTTTTATAAAGGGGTTCAACAATTAGTCACGGCCGAGAAAATTCCGGATGACATGGAGGAATATTTCAAGTATATGGATCCTTTCAAGAATGCTGAAGGGAAGGATTATAAAGCTTCCTCTCTTCCCAAGGAGAATACTAACTGGGAGGGACATCGCTTTGCCCCCTTAGTCGAGGAGTATGGCATTCCAATGCCTAACCCTGATGTGCTCGAGTACTCCTGCGACGATCCTTCTAATGTGTCCGGGGAGGAAGATAAAGATGTCAATATAGGCAATGCCCCGGATAAGGGAGACGGTCGATCTTTCGACCAAGCTGGGTAATTATCCAGCTTCAAATATGCATATATCGTCTGATCTTCAGTTTAGCGAGTTACTGGGGTTGAGTAAGCCGGAGGGGGCGATTCAAGGTTCTCTAGTTAGGAAATCAATTGTATTTACTCATGTAACCCTATTTTGTAAACGAGTTGACTTTATATTTCTTGATCTGATTCGTGTAACTTGTGAATTCTAACTTTATAAATATCGATGATTTTTCACACTTTCTGATCGAACTTTGTTTATCCGAGTGGGATTTTTCTCCATGGTCGCGTCGATTCACTATCACAATCGTAGTGCGTAGCGTCTATAAATATTAGGATTTCTTTTCATTATTCATACGATATCCTCCCTTAAAGAGATCGGAGCTCTCCCCATATTTTCTGCATTTTCTGAATTCCTTAGAAAGTAAAGATCCTAGCTTATCGATCCCAGATTCACTTATTATGGAGAATGTATTAGGCAAAGCTATCGATCCCAGATCGATATTTGGTGGTTCGAAGAATAAGAAATCGAACAAAGAGCGAAAGGATGACAAGGAGGCCAAAACTTCCAAATCTTCTTCTAAGACCTCTGTGTCTTCTCCAAAAGCTCCTAAAGGGGGAGAAGATAAGAAAGAGAAAAGTGCCTCCTCGAAACCAAACAAGGGTGACGAAAAGCTCGAGGCTGAGCTCGGAGGTTCCTCCCCGAAAGTGATTGATTCTAAAAGTGAAGATCGTGTCCAAGAAAATATTCCTGTTCCTTCTTCGAATAAGAGGCCTTATTCCGATGGGGTTACACCCATTGAGGCTTTACAAAATCTTGCTATTGGTAGCAAGTCATCCTCCGATACTTCGATCGTTCCTCCCTCAGGGAATCCCGGCAAAAAATCCAAGTTTGAAGCTTTAGGAATTGATAATCCTCCCCGACCTTTTGCCGATTCCTCTCCTCAAAAAATTGCTTCTTCCCTGCACGAGGAGTTGAAAGACGGATCTCCTTCTAAGGTTGATCCCATGGGTAACTTGTTGCAAGCTACTTTTACTTCTTCAGAGACTGACATACCCAAGGAGAGAAACCTGTCCAAAGAGAGAAACATAGAAGAGTTGTTCGAGTCTGGGCAGCACTTCCTTTTTCAGGTGTACTCTCTTTTTTTTTTTTTTTTTTTTTTTTTTAAATGCTGCTGATCCTTTTAACAGGCCGGACAAGATTTTATTGAGCTTAAAACATTTGCTGAGCGGGAGACCAGCCAGCGTGCTGCTATTTCTCTCGAGCTGGAGGGGAAGAAAGTCGAGTTCGACCGCGTCCTCGCAGAGAAGCTTGCTTTAGAGAGGGAAAAGATGGCTAACGAGCATGGAGATGAGATCCATAAGCAGCTTGAATGAGAAAATCGAAAAACTGAAGAACCTTCACGAGCAGGAGAAGCAAGATTTCATACGTCAAGAGAAGGAGGCTTATGATCGTGGATTCGAAGCAGGATATGAGGCTCGCAGCGCTGAGCTTCGAAAGATTCTTTCTGATAATAAGCTTGTTTAGATGTCGTCTCTAATTTACTCGGGCTTGTAATATGTCCATACTGTTTTTATTTGTGCAATCATGAATAATTCTCAGATATTTTATTTCCCATGGCTTGTAATACCTTACTCTTCTTTTCGAATCGTATGTTCTCCTTATGTGCCCTTTCTTTGATCATGCTGATTAGAAGACCTTGTTGCATGATTCAACGTTTCGAAATCCGGTTTAGGAGTTGTATTGCGCCTCATAGTAAAATTTACACTTCTATCTCGACTAGGGTATCTGCAGGCGAACGCTATTTCGATCTTGAAGGCCGATAAGCTTTATTGCTGACCATCCACGACCCCGATGGCCCATGGTCTTTTTGTGATTTAGGGAGATTCTGGCGTCAAGTTTTTCGAGGGTATGATGTAATTTGCTAGGTTTTCTTTTGAAAACGTTTCGGGTAGTGACTCGGGGATTGACGTCCTTCATTGAATGTTCATGTTTTTTTTTTTTTTTTTTTTTTTTTTTCGGGAAAGAGTTGTATTGCCTTTTTCCTTTTCGAAGAAGTACGGCCGTAGTCGAAGATTTGCTGGCTCGATGGGCGTTTCTTGGTCAAGTAAGGACATTATCGTCCGCCGAAAATTTCATAGGATCGGCCAGTTATGAAGATGTAATAGGGTTTGATGTCTTTGTATTTTGCAATTGTCTTATTTATTAAGCTCGAAAAATACTCCTTTACGATGGCTTTATTTACCCTTAGGCCGATTACTGATAAAGCTTTCTCTACATTAAGTATTTAGATTTCTTTATTATTTTTCTCCGGTGATTGGAGCTGAATCTACGATGAATTCGGATGGGAATGGACTCGAGTAGAACAGTTTTGACATTTTCTTCACTTTTTTCCCGAAATAGCTTCTGTATTTTCGGGAATCGTAACGGTCGGCGCATTTACTGCTTATATCTCAGCCGTTAGTACCATCAAATCTGAGTCGTTAATTGCCTTTTCCTTTCACTATATATAGTTCCGTAGTTACCTTCAAACTTTTCATCTCAGTAACATTTCTGATCGGCTCTATGATTGAGATTTTACTCTTTCTAGCCACCATGTTCCGTTTGCTATCCCTGATTGAACTGTTCGAGGTTTTCCTCCGAACTATTTATAAATTTCGCTATCTCCTGATGGCTACTTATTTCGACTAGGGTATCGACAGGCGAAAATGAATGCGACTGGGGTACCGGCAGGCGACCAGCTCTCTTTGATTTCAAATCTTTGAGGCAGGTTCGATCTCCTGTATCCTGTCAATCCACCCGGTCGGATAGTGGGTCAACTGCTGGAGGAGTTTTCCTGCACTCGATCTCTACTTCTTCAAGATATTCCTTGAAGAATTTTGCTTTCGAGATTGCGTGGAATAATTCTTCTAGGCGTTGCTTCGCTATTTCTCGATCTGGACCGGTGTGGAGCAAGTACTGAGGAAGTGATGGATGAAGGGTAGAAGTGTTGTTCTAGCCTCGTCTTACTCTTTCGGTCATGGAGAGAATCCAGTGTAGGATTAATTTGTAATAGGGTTACATTAAATGTAAAGTTTTTGCTTGACTTTTCTTATCATTGTAATTTCGAACTCTTTTGTAACTGTTTGTAATGTCATGAATGAGATATTTATTTCTCTTATCATCCTTACTTGTTATCTTATAGAATTGCTTTTGTATACTGTTGTCGAGCATCCATCTCTCTGTCTCAAGAATATGAATAAGAGCTATTCTTTAAAAACTTTGACAAATATTCAGACGATGGATGATAACCGACATTCCTCGATTTTGAATATAACCTGTAGGAGACCTTTGTATCCCCGTCAAATACATAATAATTAAGAGATCGAATAGAAGAATCCCGAAATGATCCTTGAGTAACAAATTTAATCCGAGGGGCCAAATTCCCTAATCGGACAAATAATCGCGAAGTAATAATCGAAAAAGGGTTTTGACCGATCTTGAATAATAATTTTGATATAAGCGTCACGATGATGGCTGTTAGCCTTAGACGAATGAATAATTATGGAGAGAAAAGAATAGAAAATGCTGGTCGATCTTGATTGATCGAGGAAAAAATTTCGATCTAAGGGGCGTAGCAACGGCTTTCACCCTTAATCTTTTCAGAACATTTTTTAGTCCTCGGGTCGTAGCAGAGGCTTTCACCCATTCAATAATTTCGATCTAAGGGGCATAGCAGAGGCTTTCACCCTTAGTCGTTTTCAGAGCATTTTCAGCCCTTGGGTCATAGCAGAGGCTTTCACCCTTTAACAATTTCGATCTAAGGGGCATAGCAGAGGCTTTCACCCTTAGTCGTTTTCAGAGCATTTTTAGCCCTTGGGTCGTAGCAGGGGCTTTCACCCTTTAACAATTTCGATCTAAGGGGCATAGCAGAGGCTTTAACCCTTAGTCGTTTTCAGAGCATTTTTAGCCCTTGGGTCGTAGCAGAGGCTTTCACCCTTTAACAATTTCGATCTAAGGGGCATAGCAGAGGCTTTCACCCTTAGTCGTTTTCAGAGCATTTTTAGCCCTTGGGTCGTAGCAGAGGCTTTCACCCATTCAATAATTTCGATCTAAGGGGCATAGCAGAGGCTTTCACCCTTAGTCGTTTTCAGAGCATTTTTAGCCCTTGGGTCGTAGCAGAGGCTTTCACCCATTCAATAATTTCGATCTAAGGGGCATAGCAGAGGCTTTCACCCTTAGTCGTTTTCAGAGCATTTTTAGCCCTTGGGTCGTAGCAGAGGCTTTCACCCTTTAACAATTTCGATCTAAGGGGCATAGCAGAGGCTTTCACCCTTAGTCGTTTTCAGAGCATTTTTAGCCCTTGGGTCGTAGCAGAGGCTTTCACCCATTCAATAATTTCGATCTAGGGGGCATAGCAGAGGCTTTCACCCTTAGTCGTTTTTAGAGCGTTTTTAGCTCGAGGGTCATAGCAGAGGCTTTCACCCATTCAATAATTTCGATCTAAGGGGCATAGCAGAGGCTTTCACCCTTAGTCGTTTTCAGAGCATTTTTAGCCCTTGGGTCGTAGCAGAGGCTTTCACCCATTCAATAATTTCGATCTAAGGGGCATAGCAGAGGCTTTCACCCTTAGTCGTTTTTAGAGCGTTTTTAGCTCGAGGGTCATAGCAGAGGCTTTCACCCATTCAATAATTTCGATCTAAGGGGCATAGCAGAGGCTTTCACCCTTAGTCGTTTTCAGAGCATTTTTAGCCCTTGGGTCGTAGCAGAGGCTTTCACCCATTCAATAATTTCGATCTAAGGGGCATAGCAGAGGCTTTCACCCTTAGTCGTTTTCAGAGCATTTTTAGCCCTTGGGTCATAGCAGAGGCTTTCACCCTTTAACAATTTCGAAAATAATTGAGATCGATATTAGATGTATGCTGATCTTGAATACCAGAATAATTGCTGAATAGAGATAGACCATATTAGCACCCGACGAGCAGGTGGGCATACTTGGGAAATAAATTTCCAATAAACATGATTTCGATCGAAATACTCCTAAGGAAATGATAGTCTGCCGCGGTTGAAATAATAGATGGGAAACCGGTAGATGAACGATAGATCACAAATAGGTCCAAGACTTAATGAGTAATCCTTCCGTCTTAATAGAAAATGTTCTTCGCGAACTAGTTCGAACTAATACCCTTTACTGTTTCGAATGTTTCCAATTCTTTAATAAGCGTTGATCTTTTCCAAACGGTCCCTCTTTTATCGGGAAACGCAACAGTTCTTAGATCTGGTTCCTTCATTACGCGAAATCTCTGCCGTTAGATTCCACTTATTTTTTTCTATAAAAAGCTGTCATTCCTTAGAAGCCATTTTATTCATTGTGTCGGCATCTCTTCCGTCCCCTCATGGCGACTAAGATTATTATTTCAATAATTCGCTTATTCGAGGTCAGATTTCGAACGATTTTTAAGTGGAGGAATATCCGAGCAGAGAGAATATCATTTCAACCTTCGTTTAGAGTATCGGCAGGCAAATATAATCTCCATCTTGAAGGCCAATAAGCCAGATTTATGGAGCTTGTAGGTTATGGCATAGGTTTTCTATTAGGGACCTATTGCCACAATGCATTTAGGAAGACGTACAGGGGTGGGAGTTCTGCAGAGCTCGTTTACTCGATGAATCGCACCCTCGAGTCTTCATCTTTGGAGAATCGTAAATAAAGTTAAGAGCCTGCGGGTCCGAAGGAGATTCCATGGTCGGAGCTAAGTTACCCCTAATAGACGGTAAGAGAAGAGACCGAAAATTTCATAGGATTGTAGGGAGTAATAGTGTTCTTGATGTAATATGAATGTTTGATCTATGCTCGATATGTATTTCCCAGCTTTTGTATTTTCCAAGATAATATAAATACACTTCCTCTTTGTTTTGTTGATAACATCAAATATAAATAGAATAAAGTTTATCTTTCGTAACTCCATTTTGATCTTCTAATATCGATAGAGAAATAATCGAATACCAGTTGCCTGATTGGATAATAGATAAATATTTTGGCGGCTCTGAAATTGATAAGGGAAATGATGCCATAAATCCTTATCACCGCTGAATTTCCATAATTGTATAATTCCCAGGTCGAGAATTCTGTTCGACTAAACCGATTATATTTCTTCTCAGTTGGCAGTGTAAAAGCATAACAATAAATACTTTGAGTGTAAAAACTTCTAAATAAACCGAATACGAATCCGACATGCCATCCTTCAATATAATGTTATGAACACGTCGTGACTGTTCGATATTTAGAATGTCGTAATTCTTCTATACTCCCCATTGAATTATGTGTCCTTCGTTACCAAACAGGGCCCTATTTCTCGGGAAACGTAATGGTCCTTCCATTTATTACGGACATCAAACCGTTCGTAGCCTGTTATCTGGGCCGTTGATTAAAAATCCTTCAGCACTATAAATAGGTCCCTTCGTGTATACAGCACTTCTTGCTTTTTTCCTTATGCTCCCTCCGATCACCATGGGTCGAGTTTCAGATTTGATTCGTATTTTCTCCCAGATAAAAGAGTTTGAGATTAGAGTTCGAACTTTGTTTTTCGATCTTGTTTCCTTTTGTATAAGCTATTCGCTTAGAATATCGACAGGCAAAAGAAATTGCGCCTAGAATACCGGCAGGCAACCTGTTTTCCCAGACATATCTTGTCTGTGACGGGTTTGAATTCCGGTCTTCTGGCGCGATACCTGATCGGGCAGTAGGTTACTCCGAGTGGAGTTCTTTAAGTCTGAGGCACCAGCTTCCTCGAGGGCTTTCTTACGAGATAGTTCCTTCTAGTTCCCTCAGAGCGCCTCTGCTGGGATAACCCTTTTGCTGCTCCGGTTCGGATTATCCTGTAAACAATGATCGCGCGTTTCAATCATTGTTTACTGATGATTATCTAAGGTCGGTCTGGAGCCCGGAGAAGAGCTCCAATCCGGCTTTTATCCCTTTCGAAGACGGATGTGCGACACGTGGCTAGTGATTGCCAATAAGAATCACTGCTGAGTTCTGCATCTGGGGCGACCTTGGGGAACGAAGATCGAGTATATTACCTCATGAAATCTGTAATAGAGTAGGAGTGATTGTATTGCATTTCTTGAGCTCGAATTATATTCGAAGCTTTACATTGTAACTTGTTTGAAGATTTTTAATGATAAAGCTTCATTTCTGATTGAATTTTATTACTCGAATTCCGTTATTGGTCGAAATGATAGCCAATATTCCGTCCATTAGCTCGAGAATTTATCTAATCAGTTGCAGATATTCAATCAATCAACTTATCCCGATTAACTTTTGAGAAAAACACCACAGTCGATAAATAGTATATAGAGATTTCGTAAATGGTCTTCTAAATAACCGATTCGAAAGAACTTGTTATTGAAGTTAATAAACGCGAAGATCGGAAAAATAAATTCCGATTGTCAATAACAAGCTGCAATTTTATAGATCTTCTGAGCCTTCGATGATACCTGCTGAACTTCTTAATCGCTCCTAAAAATAAATTCGTTGAAGAAATAAAAGAGTTGTGCGATCATAGGCTTGACCATTATCCTTAAGCTTTTTGCTGGCATACATTTTTCTCCTCGTATTAGGCATATTTCGATCTAATACTCGAATAATGCCCCACGGTGGGCGCCAATTGATCCTACGTGGTTTCGTTAGTTCGATCAAGGGTGGGGAATAATCACGATGACAATAATCTTAAAAGGAAAATAAAGACCAAATGTAATTGTATTCGAGTAAATTGAGTACAAGTACAAATATTTAGGGTCCTATTCGAGCATTATTGGATGCCGTACAAGCTAGAGGGTGAAACATGTATGAGAAAGCCTACGCTAGTATTCTCTAGTAACCCGAGCAGCGGTCTCAAGGTTAGTGCGCCTGGGAAGTTGTGTCCAGTATAATAAATGCATGGAGTATTTATAGCCAAATTGGAGGGCTTGGGCCTGGGCTTGGCCCAACAGTGTCCTTCGATCTATGGTTCTCTGATGTGCTCGAAATAATCATCTTCATGCTTTGGTTCGGCTTTTGGTCCCTGGCGACAGGGTTCGGTGCTATTCGAACCGCATTGAGGCTAGAAAAACAGGGGATCCGAATTACCCCTCATCACATGGTATGATACCCTATCTGATTTCCTTTTAATTAAAGGATTTCGTAAAGGTAATGTTGACAAGACCTTGTTTACTATTGAATGGGAAGAACATATTTTGCTTGTGCAAATATATGTAGACGATATTATTTTTGGTTCAACAAACCAACAGATGTGTGACAAGTTCTCCAAGCTGATGCAGAATAAGATTGAAATGAGCATGATGGGTGAACTAAATTATTTTCTTGGTTTGCAAGTTAGACAATTTCCTGATAGAATATTCATCAACCAAGCAAATACACAAGAAATCTGTTTAAGAAATTTGGTATGGAAACTAGCTCTACTGATATTGTTCCAATGTCTACTAGTCTTCGTTTGGATAAAGATGAAGATGGCAAATCAGTGGACATTACCAAATACAGAGGCATTATTGGGTCACTGTTATACTTAACAGCAAGCATACCTGATATCATGTACTCTGTTGGGGTTTGTGCGAGATTTCAATCAAATCCTAAGGAATCTCATCTCTTAGCTGCCAAGAGAATATTGAAATATATTAAGGGCACTCAAGAATTGGGATTGTGGTATCCTAGAGAATCTGAATTTGAGCTTATTGGATATTCAGATTCAGACCTTGCTGGCTGCAAAATTGATAGAAAAAGCACAACAGGTGCCTGTCAATTTCTGGGCAGTCGTCTGATCTCATGGATGAGTAAGAAACAGATTTCGGTCTCTATATCTACTGCTGAAGCTGAGTATATAGCTGTTGGAGCTTGCTGTGCACAGATACTTTGGTTGAAGCATCAACTAGAAAACTAAAATATCAAAATCAGTGGAATTCCAATCTACTGTGACAATACAAGTGTAATCTCTCTTACTCAAAATACTACAAGTCATTCAAGGACTAAGCATATTGAGATCAAGCATCACTTCATTAGAGATCATGTGGAAAAAGGAAATGTTATGATTGAGTATGTTCATACAGACAATCAGATTGCTGATATTTTCACTAAACCTTTAAGTGAAGTAAGGTTTTCAACTCTAAGAGCTGAACTAGGATTACTAAATTTGGATGCATAAGCTGAGGGGGAACCTATCAGAAAACTGAAGTTCATCAGCAAAGTCATCCGTTACCATATTCAAGGATTAAAAGATGAAATTGGTTAATGACAGTTAGTTGAAGTTATGTTATCAGAAGATCTGTTCTTAATTCTTGAAGATTGAAGATCAAACTATTTTGCTGGATTGACAAACAGCAGAGGAAGATTACTAGCTATTGGCTTTCTCTAGTAATAACAGATAACAGATCACTCGTCTGTCAGATAAGTTAAACTCTACTCATCTGATACATTATATAAGCATGGTTATAAATCGCATCTTTTGAAACACGCTTTTATAAGTAACAGATTAGTGCCGATTGAGTTTCCCGCCCATCTGACATTAAAATAATAAATTTGAAATTCGCAATTCTCACCCGCACGATTTAAAACTGTCAGATCAATCTTACGATTCAGATTAATCACGATAACCAAAACAGAAAGAAACGTATAAAATCCGATCTGAACAGAACAATCATCTTACGCACACAAAAATCCCAAAATTCTCTAACTTTCTAAGCTCTCTGTTTTCTAGCTCTCAATCTCTTACAGAACTACATCACTTAATCACAAAATGGATGTCATTGAAGGAAGATATCTAAGCTACGACAAATTCTTCTTATCTGGTACTGATCTGATGAGGGAAATCATGACGAAGTTCAAGGAAGCATCTCTAGTACCCATTCTGGAAGCTCATGAGGAGCGTGTGTATCTTGAAGATGTAGATGACTTCTACAGAACCAGAAAGTTCAACACTGAAAGGACTACTATGACTGCCACTGTTGGAGGGAAGAAGATTTGTATTTCGGCTGCTGTTTTGAGTGAAGTTTATGGGCTAACAAACGAAGGAGGAGATGTGACAAACCTAGGGTCTGAAAAAGAGGAGGAATTCTGGTCAATTTGTGTAAGGAGGGAGAAGAGATGACAGGAACTCTGATGAAGACTCAATTGAAAGATGAGTATCAGAGGTTCGCTGACATAATTGCTAAAGTACTGGATTGCAGTACTAGTTCTTTGGATGGTTTACCCAGGAGAAGATATTACACTATGATTTGCATATACTATGGGTTGAAAATCAACTGGGCTGCTCATGTATTTGATCTACTAAGTGATAAGAAGGTCAAATATGCTATTCTGCTCAGTCATCTGTTTTTAAGCCTGGGATGTCCTTTGGGAAGTGGAAAGACTATTCATGGTGGAAAGGAATTCAAACTGTATGAGCCAGTTAGAAGTGTGGGCACTTCTAAGAGAAAGGCTCCTGCTAAGGCTACTAAGGCCCCTGCCAAGAAGAGCAAGAAGGCTGGTCAGACCAGTGGGTCTGTTGATCAAACAGTAAGCACTATTGTTGAAGCTGGATCAGCTCAGCCTGAGGTTGTCATTCCTGACAAAGTGATTGATGACTTCACTAAAGAAATTGAAAAGATGGAGACTGGATCATCTCCTGAAAGGACAGAATCTGAAGAAACTGTTCCTATCCAACCTGCCAAGAGAATGAGAACAAGGAGCTCTGCAAAAGGACCTCCTAAACCTAAACCTTCAGGAAGAATTACAAAATCAAAGGCTAAAAGGAAGGTTACATTCTCTGAAGAATCAACTGAAGCAGTGAGGGAGATACCAGCAACAACAGAGAGACCGATAATCATTGAAGAACCTGCTGCTGAGTCTGCTGGAGACTCATCTGTTGGAGTGTCTGCTGAGAATAAAGAAGAACAGCAGACTAGCACAACCACTGAAGGAGATGTACTCCTTCTGCATCCTACTCCGGTTGCTGCTACTCCAATACAGACTGTGGAAAGTCCTGAAGCTAAGAAGCTAAGGACTGGTAAGATTGCAATTCCTTATATCACTGCTGCTGAAAAGAAAAAAATAGATGAGGCAGAAAGACAAAGGAAAGCTGATGAAAAGGCAGAAGAAGATCGCCAAAAGGCCCTTGAGCTCAAGAGACTGGAAGAAGAAGCCAGTAAAATGACTCAAGAACAAAGAGATGCTGTTGAAGCAGCTGAGTTGGCTGCTGCTATTGAAGCAAGTGCTAAGGACTCTCATGGTCCAAAGCATACTGGTGGCATTGTAATTGGTGAACAGAGAGATTCCACCAAGCCTAAACCAGTCATGCCTACTCCAGCAATACAACCTAAGAGAAGAGCAGAGGTAAAATTGGCACTGGAGATTGTCAGAGATGACCCTGCTGCTTTTGATGAGTTTATTGCAAGGTTGGATGCTGAGAATGAAAAGATCACTCGTCTGACGATGTTCAATAAAGAAAAGATTAGATATAACAGATGGAGGGACTATCGTCTGACAAAGAGCAAGGATCAAATTGCAAATTGGAAAGCCTTTGCTGATGAAGAAGCCTGGGTGCTGAAGTGGCTTGAGACAGGTTCTCTGACTCAAGCTTTGGACTCAGAGTTTTTCTTGGATAAACTTAGACTGAGGATCAGTCATGTTGTAAAGGCTGAAGCAAAGAAGCTGTATGAATCTGTTCCTGAGGAGTATGCTGAAGATGAAGATCTCAAGGAACGATCAATCAAGTTGGCAGTTTCCCAGACAATGGAAACTTGGGCCAAAAAGACAAGGAAGATGAGGGGACAACCAAGTTCTATGATCCCTCTTCCAAGTCTAAAACAGATTGTTTATGGATCAAACATTAGACCATATGAAGAGCACCTGAGGATCCAATCTCCACGTTTATTCCACTTGATGATTTAACATGGATCACTCACAGGTCTATTGTGGATAATGCAGGTTTAATGCGTACTGTTGCCACTGTTAAGAAGGTCCGAGACCCACCTGCTGATCTGATTAAGGACAAAGAAGGCACTTCTGATTCTGCCAAAGAAAAGGAAGGGACTTCTGATGATGCAGATCAAAAGAAAGAAAAAGAGGGTACATCTGACCCTACTGATCAGAACAAAGAACCAGAAAAAGAAGGTACTTCTGATCTTGTTGATCAGAACAAAGAAAAGGAGGAAACCTCTGAGCCAGCTGATAAGGAGAAGGAAAGCACTCCAAATCCAGCTGACCAGATTAAGGAAAGGGAAGATATCTCTGAAACAGATGATCAGACTAAGGAGAAGGAAAGCACTCCTAGTCAAGCTGATGAGACCAAAGAGAAAGAGATTACTCCTGGTTCAGCAGATCAGACGACAGAAACAGAAACTCTTGCCTTACCTCCTGTTCCAACTGATGAACCTTCTACTTCTCAAGACTTGCAGTCTTCTCTGTTGGATTCAATTCAGCAGATGATTTCAAAATCAATGAAGGAATTAGAAGAGAAGGTAACTGCTAATCTGTTGACTGCTCTAAGTCAACCAACCCAGAAAGCTGCCGCTGTTCCAACCTCTCTGATAGAAGACACTGCTCAAAATGTGAAGTCTATCTGTCAAGATATGGATGTCATCAGGGCAAAGACTCCGAGTACAGCTGCTGGTTGGAGACAGGTTACAGAGACAGTTGAAATGGCCATTCAAGCTGAGGATGAAGCATTAGAAAATATGATGAAGGACTTCAAGGCATCTACTGATATGATTCTGGCAACTCAGATTCAGCTAGGTGACCAAGGAGAAGTTGTCCTTAACAGAATGGAAGCTTTTGAGGCCAATCAACTCAGACAGCAAGCTCAACTTGATGTATGGAAGAGAACATCAAACTTCTCTGTGATTCACTTCAAATCACACCAGTCTTACCAAAATATCCAATCAACCCTGCTGATGATGACAAAAAGGGGGAAGATAGGGTACTTGGTGAAGAAGAAGATAAACAAGATGACAAATTTCTTGAAAAGCCTGCTGATTTTGAAGACATTGAAGTACTGGAAGAATCTGCTGAAGATGAAAAAGCTGATGAAGAAAATGAAGGAAATAGCAGACCAGTAGATCAGATTGATACAGAAGAAGAAGATGAAGCTGATGAAACTGAAGCTGAAGCAAAAGCTAAGTCTGATAAAGAAATAGCTGCTGCTAAGGACTCAGCTGAAGAACAGCTCAATCCTGATGTTAAGCAGAAGAAGTTGGAGCTGTTAAAACAAAAGTTCTTCAAGAATTTAGAAGCTGAGACTTCCAAATCTGAAGAAGATGAAGAGGACAAGCAAGAAGACAAGACAGAAGACTAGTTTAGTCTAGGTTACTTATGCTTGAAAATCCTTGTAATTTTTTTTTTTTGCACATCTCATCTGATTGAACTTGTAATATGTAATCTTTTTCAAAATCTATAAAAAGTTCAAGTTTTAATCCAATAAACTATTTCTATCTCAGAAATTTTTGAGGATCAAAACTTTAGTTTAGGTACAGGTACTTAGCTGAAGTTTTGTCATCATCAAAAAGGGGGAAATTGTTGGATGAAGATGAAAATGAAGTGCAAAGAAGATAAGAAGATAAGGGAAGGTTTTGATGATTTCCAAAACGTCAAAATCAGCTAAGTATGGAAAGCTTAGGTCCCTTAGAAGAATTTTGAACAAGTAAAGAAGTCATCAGAAGGGTTCAAAATTCAAAGCCCAGAAGACTACTGATCTCATGCTGAAACAGCAATCAGAAGGGTAGACCATCAGCTGACTCAAATCAGATTAGTTCAGAGTTTGATCAGCAGAGTATCTATCATCAGGGTTGTTTCGATCAGCAGAGTAGAAGAGATCATGAGATAGTTCAACGGTAATAAATGCACTTGGTGTAATAAATGCTGCAAGAGAAGGGTAGTAATGACAAATGATTGAAGAATATTCTTGGATCAGCATGGTGCATTTAATGCAGCTACAGGAAAGTACAACAGAAAAGGTACTGTAGCAGGAAGTCGTTCTGAATTTGGGTTGAGGCTATGGATTTGATTTGTGACTTTCTTCAACGGTCATATTTTCAAACCCAAGTATAAATAGAGCTGATTTCAACGAGCGAGACACACAACACCATTCTGAGATTTTGATTCCGAAGCAGAAATTTTTCTAAATCTCAAGAAGCTCGAACAGCTCACTCGTCTGGTGGAAGTCATCTGTTGACAGAAACCCAGTTGAAGAAAAATAGAAAATACCTTCTGAGTGAAATTGTATTAGCTGAGTGTTGTGCGGAGTTTAGATCCGTCTTTGTGAAGTGATCTAACTTCAGAGGATAGGTTTTCTGAGTGAATTCCTATTGTGAGCTTACACCCTTCTCATTTGTTGTTTAGGTGTAAGTGGAGAAATATTGTAAACTTAGTGTTTATAGTATAACCCCGAATCTAAGTGATCTGGAAGAGTGGACTAAAGGATTTTTATCCATATAACCACTATAAAAATTCTTTGTGTTATCTTTGCATTTAAGTTTCTTGCATATTTTAAAGTTGCATAACTTTAACACTTTGAAAGTTTTGATTAAAGATTTTAAAGGAGTTTAAAACTGGGGATAAAATCTTTTAAAGACTTAGTCTACTTGTGTAAAACACTTTCAAACATCTGCTGCAAGTATACTCTTGATAAAACTGATTTTGCTGAAATCAGCTAAGTTACTATAAGAAGAGTGGTCACTCTGCTGTTCAAGATTTGTTCACGATCAGCATAGTCAGCTTACTGTTCTTCATAAGCTTAGTCTGCTGACAGATGACTGAAAAGTTTTTAAGTCTAAAATTTTCAGAGGTCTATTCACCCCCCCCCCCCCTCTCTAGACCTCATCTGACCACTTGGGACCAACAAACCTTAACCCCACCAAACTTCCCGCCCATAAAATTGCAGTTCCTTCTAAAGTTCCAACCAATAAATCAGATATCCTCATAATCCATAAGGAATTATTGGAACAAGCTAAACTTACAGTGAGGACATATGTTAGTGTCATAATTTTAGCAGTAATATATAAGCAAAAATACCTTAAAACTGGATTATCAACTCATTTATCGTTGAAATGGTGCAGATATTGGGTACCTGCCCACTTCTTGTATTAATTCACGTAGCCCTGGTTCGCCTGAAAGTCTGAAAAAAAGTACAAAGTATTAGAAAATTGTAATAAAAGATGATTTTAAATAAAGTAAAGATGAAGAAGGACTAAATATGAAGGCATGGAAGGAACATACTCATCAGATTCAGTGTTCTGGTTTTGAATCTTTTGCGAAGCATATCCATGCATGAATCCTTGCATCCTATGTTGAACATGATTTGAGGTGTGAACCTAAAATATTACAATTATGGTTAAATAGCTGAAAATGATTCAAAGGATGCAACAAAAAAAGTATTGCGTACAATTATGAGATTCTCCATGATATACCCACCTAATGTAACTCCTCATTATCCCATGTTTGGACAAGTGATATCTAACCATTGACTGAGATTGATCATAAAAGTTGTTACACTTATAACAAGGACAAGGAATTTTTTCATGTGGTTCTTTATTAGAATAAGCGAATCTGATGAACTCCTCCACTCCTACACCATAAGAAGGATCTATCCTATTCAACTCCATCCATCTCTTATCCATTGTTTTAGAAATCTAAAAAACACAATAACATATTTAGGCTTTAAATTAATTAAACACACTTTCATTCCACAACAAATGTGACAACTTAGCTTTAAACACAAACAAAGCAAATATTCTATCAATGCATAATCTCCATTATTTATATATCAAATATATTACTTAGAGGTAAGGGAAAAGAAAAGACAACTTATCAATAAATTGCATGAAAGAACGAACGGTTGAGTGCCTGGTTTTGAATGGATGCTAAATCAGTTAAACATACATATACTAATACATAAGATCTGGATTTCAGTTTGATTCTTAAGAATAACAGTAATATTTTTCAAATTCTAGCAAGTGGAAAATACATCAGAGATTATCATTCTTTAAGATCTAAGTTGGTCATATATTATTTTAGCAGTGCTTTAGTATTATTGTACCCAATATTTTCCTTGAAGTCCTAGTCAAGTGGACTAAAGAAATTTAGACCAAGAATGAACATTTGATAAAGCTAATGCAAACATGTCTTGTTTATGAACTAACACCTTGACCTTTAGACATGAATATACATAATCCTTCTCAATCCTTATATAGTTGAAAAGTAAGTATTGGGCTGATTTTTCGGTACCATAACACACTGATATGTACAAATGGAGCATTTAGAAACACTAAGCGGCCTTCTAGGGAGAGCAAGGGTAAATTTCAAGTAGAATGCATGAACATGTGATTTTAATGAAAAGTACAAGAGAAGTTTCTATACCGTGATGATGGTTTCTTTGACAGATTTGAACCTGGAAACATACAAATTGAAGCGATCACATTCTAAAAGATATAGTGAAGTACAGTTATTGAGTATACAAAATTGTGTTAAGTTATAATGCTTTCCATTAAATCTAAAGTGTAACGAGATTTTCTCAAACCAAAAATGCTTAAAAAGTCCGGAAATAGGAAGTTGTTTATTGAGGAATAAGAACCAACAGCAGGAAGGTACCTTTAAATGAATCAAAATAAAAATAATACCTCAATGTTTCAGCAATACACCAAAATCAAGCCAAATACCCCAACAATAAGCTGAATGAACACAGGAAAACTATAATTCAAGTGAGAATTTTAAAATAAAAGATCAAAATCAGATTCATATCTACAAAACTTCAGATTTTAGTAACTTAGAACCCAATTAACTTCAATTTTATGCTAGAAAAGATTACTTACAAATTACAAAACTAATTATTCTTCATATTGCAATCCACGACCAGAGAACGGTGTTTTCTTCCTTGTGTGTGTCAATCCTCTTCAAAAAACAAAAAGAAAAAGTTGATATCAGATTACTATTGAATTAAAACAAAAAACCTAACCTCAAACCTAATTTACTTACACCAATTGAAGACATTCAATTCACCATCGCTGCATTTCAGATAACTTTGGGAAGAGGATTTCGATGATCGATCGGTGGCGGTAAGGAGAAGCCGCAGTAAAGAGAAGCAGAGAATTTATGATTTTAAGTAAGAATAAAGTGGGTCTTTCAATTTGGGGGTTTAAACGTGTTAAGTATTTGTATTTGAAAGAGCACTTTCCCTTCTTTCAATTAGGGGAGGTTTGTGATTAAAAAAAATAATTAAAAAAAAAAAAAATAGGGGAGGTTTTAACGGGTTTCGAACCCGATTCTTTTCCTTCTTTGCACTGCTTTAGTTTCCTCTTCCTCATATAGAAGAGTTGTTTGATCAACTACAAGGATCTCGGGTGTACTCTAAATTGGATCTAAGGCAGGGGTACTATCAATTGAAGATTAAAGAGGAAGATATACTGAAGATGGCGATTAACTCGAGATATGGGCACTTTGAGTTCATCGTGATGCCTTTTGGTCTCACGAATGCCCCCGCAGTGTTCATGGATTTGATGCACAGAGTCTTCAAGCCTTTCTTAGATCAATTCGCCGTGGTCTTCATTGACGATATTTTAGTCTACTCAAAATCCAGATTAGAGCACGAGGCTCACCTTCGAAAAGTGGTCTTGCGTGAGCATAAGCTTTATGCAAAGTTCAGCAAGTGCGAATTTTGGTTGGATCGAGTTGCCTTCTTGGGGCACATTGTATCAGGAGATGGGGTACCAGTTGACCCGTCAAAGGTTGAAGCAGTAACCAAGTGGAAAAGGCCAGAAATTGTAACTGAGATTCGGAGCTTCTTGGGCCTAGCTGGATATTATCGTAAATTTATCCAGGATTTCTCGAAGATTTCCTCACCTCTGAAAAAGCTAACTCAGAAGCAAGTCCCATTTGAATGGGATGAGATGTGTGAAACAAGCTTTCAAGAGCTGAAAAAGAGGTTGACGACTGCACCGGTATTGGCTCTACCAGAAGGGTCGGAAAACTTTATGGTTTACACCGACGCATCAAAAGAAGTATTGGGATTTGTCTTGATGCAGAACGGTAAGGTGATTGCATACACTTCAAGAAAGTTGAAGCCCTATGAAAAGAACTATCCAACTCATGATTTTGTAACTGGCCGCGGTAGTGTTTGCCCTAGGCAAGTGGAGGCACTACCTTTATGGCATACCATTTGTGGTATTTACCGACCACAAGAGCTTTAAGTATCTAATCTCTCAGAAGGAGCTGAATATGAGGCGAAGACGTTGGATGGAGTTTTTGGACTATTACGATTGCACAATCCAGTACCATCCGGGCAAGGCAATTGTGGTTGCAGATGCACTGAGCCGGAAAGTCAGCGTGTCTCACCTCATGGTAAAGGAGTGTGGAATGTTGGAAGGTGTTTGTTGTTGGAACCCAGAGGAGGTTAAGATGGGGATTTTGTTCGCTGGCCTACACGTAAGACCTAACATTCTCCAACAGATTACATCATCCCAACAACTAGATGAAAGGACAAGGAAGATAAATGAATCAATTCCGAAAGCAGTCAATTCATCTTTTAGCATTGATTCAAAAGGTGCCCTTAGATTTCATGGAAGATTGTGTGTCCCCATGGATAACGGGCTAAAGGAGCAAATTCCGGAAGAAGCCCATCGTTCCCGGTACAGCATTCATCCGGGAGGAAACAAGATGTATCAGGATCTAAAGGCTCATTTCTGGTGGGACGGTATGAAGAAAGATGTGGTGGATTACGTGCAAGATGTCTAGTCTGTCAGCAAGTGAAAGCGGAACACTAGCGACCATCAGGGTTGCTGCAACCGTTACCGATAACCGAGTGTAAATGGGAACCAATAACGATGGATTTGTGACTGGTTTTCCACGAACCTGTGGACAAAATGATGCCATTTGGGTTATTGTCGATAGACTGACAAAGGTTGCCCGATTTATCCCGGTTAATGTTAAGTATTCTGTCGAGCGACTTGCAGAGTTGTATCGAGATCAAATTGTTTGATTACACGGGGTACCAAGGGATATAATTTATGATCGTGACCCTAGGTTTACATCAAGACTGTGGACTAAGGTTCAAGATACTCTGGGTACAAAACTTCAATTTAGCACTACAGCACACCCACAGACAGATGGTCAATCAGAAAGGACTATTCAAATTCTCAAAGACATGCTTCGAGCTTGTGCCCTCGATTTCAAAGGAAGGGACAAGAATTTACCATTAGTAGAATTTGCTTAGAACAATAGCTTTCAGTCGACTATTCAGATGGCGCCTTATGAGGCCTTATATGGTCGAAAGTGTAGATCTCCAGTCCATTAGGATTTAGATGAGCGAAAAACCCAAGCTTTGGTCACCGTTGTTGAAGGAGCACCTGATTTTATTCAGGAAGCTATTGATATCGTATCGGTAATTAAGAAAAGGATGCTAGCTGCTCAGAGTCGCCAGAAGAGTTATGTCGAACGTCATCGTAAACCTCTCGAGTTTGAGGTATGTGATCAAGTCTTCCTTAAGATTTCACCCAAGAAGGGCCTTATCAAACATGGCAAGGGTGGAAAGCTCAACCCTCGATATGTTGGACCATTCAAAATTTTGGAAAAAGTTGGGAGTGTAGCCTATAAGTTGGATCTGCCAGCAAGCCTTGGAGGAATACATGACGTGTTCCATGTGTCGCTCTTGA
Organism: Penstemon eatonii; assembly: GCA_038501285.1. Taxonomy (NCBI): domain Eukaryota; kingdom Viridiplantae; phylum Streptophyta; class Magnoliopsida; order Lamiales; family Plantaginaceae; genus Penstemon; species Penstemon eatonii. The sequence continues at coordinate 16,085,146 of CM076712.1, read as the reverse complement.
AGAAGTATTTACCGGACCCATCTCACGTGATAGATTTTGAGCCATTGCAACTTCAAGAGAGCTTGTCGTACATTGAGAGGCCTGTCCGTATTTTGGATAAAAATTACGGAAAAGAAAGATTTCGGTAGTCAAGGTTCTGTGGCAAAGTCAAAGTATTGAGGAATGATTGGGAGCCAGAAGAGCAGATGCGCCAGCAATACCCCGAACTATTTGAAACCCAAGACTGAATTAGTGGGCCAAATTATTTTAAGGGGGAAAGATTGTAAAACCCACAAGTTTTAGGATTATATAATGTATTTTAATTAGACTATTATCTAATTTTGTATGCTACTATGTTTTAAATTAAAGTGTTTTATTTTATGCTATATTGTGCATAACAATTGCTTCTTATGTCATTATGCGCTTAGAAGTAATTTAGAAAAAGATTTAAGTAACTTTTAAAATGATGGGGTCTATTTGCAATTTATTTTGGACCTAAGTGCGCAAATTTTATGTTTGTGGGGCAAAAATGCACTTTCCCAAAGCTCAGGGGGCAAAGTGCAAATTTGCCCCAATCTTTTCAAATCCTGCAGAGGCAGAATAATATTTCTTCTCCCTTGACACTCTAAGACTGCCATTTCTTGTTTAAATGAAGAAAATCCCACCACACAAGAAATCAAAACATTGGTGGAAGAAGAAAGTAATGATAAACTTTCTCTTCCATGTTTATTGATTGATGTATATGTATATGAATCTGATTTTGGGTTGTATGTATATATACACCCACTCATTTTATTCACTCTTCTTTACTTTACCACAACAAAAGCACATAGAAGGGTTTAGTGAGAAAAAAAAAATATTGAGTGAATCTTGAAGAAGGAGGAGCCACCACCGTTGAGCTGCCGCCGCCGCCACACCTTCGCCGGAGATAGAGGATAGAGAATGAAGAAAGAAGAAGCACTCATCTTTTTTTATTTTGGGTAAAAATCTCTTTAAGCACCTCTTTTACTTGGTTATGTGGAGCAATCTTTAAAACTTTATATGAAGTTTTGAAACCCAATGAAATATTTCTAAACTTTAGTTAAATGTTTCATGTTCAAATTTTCAGATTTATATTAGTTAAAATATTTGATAATTTTGAGATGATCTTGTTTTAAATTCATATGTAGAAGTTTGTGTGAGAAAGAAATTATTTTTACACAATATTTTTAGGGCTAAATAAAAGTTAAAGAGTGTCATTTGGAAAGCATGTTATACCTATATGTTTTTAGATTTTTAGATCTATAGATTTTCTAGCAAGATTTCAATTTTTATATTTAGGTATAAAAATTTGAAAATTTCTGGTGTCTAAACTTGATCTATTTTATTTAAGGGCTATTTGTGCAAATCCAAAAATATAGGGTCTTCTTGTGCATTTTTTCCGATGGGTTGGCCGGAGCCACCCCACCGTCGGCAAGCTACCGACGGAGACTCACGCCTGCTGTCTATTGCAATTGCAACAGACCCATTTTGGGCCTGTTGCAAATGCAACAGACCAACAGGCCCATTGAGAAAATGGGCCTGCTGTTACCTTTTTAAGTGGGCTCAGGGCTAGCCCTTAATGGATAAAAAAAAATTAAATTAGTAGAAGAAAAACAATATATGTAATATTTATATATATATATATATTGTAGATAAATCTTAAAATAATGAAATAAAATAATAAATTTAAAATTAAATTTTGAGAATAAAGTTGTAAAATTAAATATAATTTATTCTTGAATATTAATTCTTAAGTTACAATAATTAATTTTAAAAAAAATAAAATTAAATAAGTTTAATAATAAAAATTTTGAATATAAAATGTGTAATAATCGTGTTAATTTTTTTATGAAAATAATTAAATTAATTTTGAATAAAATTTTGAAAATAAATAAATATTTTTTGAAAATAACCATTTTATGAATAATAAAATATTTTCTGAATATAAATATATTATTGTGAAAAAAAATATACTTTTCGAAATGATAATAATTTCAAGGTTACATTGATTATTAATTAAATCAAATCAAATAATTAATAATTTGTGAAAATAAAATAAATAATTGTTGGAAAATAAATAATTTGAAAATAAAAGAAAGTATTTTTGATTAAATTTTTTTCTAAATTTAATAAATTCGAAAATAAATTTTTATATTAATATAATTAATTTTGAACATTAATTTTTTATAAAGATAATTTTATAAATAATTCGAATAATTGATATTCTGGAAATAAATAATTTTAAAATAAATTAGAAATAATTTTGGATAATTAGTTTTCCAAAAAAAAATATTTCCAAATGATTAAATTAAAAATAAATAAATAAATAAAAAGAAAAAGAAATTTACCAAATATAATAAAAGAGATAACTTAAGTTAATATTCTATTTAAACATTGTTCATCTTAAATGACTAAGTTCAAGTTAATTTTCGTGGCTATGTTACCACGCAACCCAAACGAACCTGAAACCATCAAACCGGACCTAAATATTCAAGTTTTAATCGTGACTTCGATTGCAATCACGATTCATATGCATGTTCGACTAAAGCATTTCTTTAGTCGCTAATTAAATGCTTGTATTATGGCTGGATTCTAAGTCGTTTCATACATATGTATAGGAACCGAGGACGCTTTACTTTTCGATCAAGAAACCTAAGCAACACATGTGAGTGTTGTGTGTTACTCGTGCGTATGTCTGAATATGCTAGTAGGTCGAGTCAGAACTGTAACTTAGTTCCTAAATGAACAAGCATGTGAAGTAAGGCGAATAATTCTACTAGGATTAACTATACATATTGCGTAAATATGCTAATACATAACTACTTATATGTCCTTGATACAGTGAACTGAATTGTTGCAATTGTTGTTATTGTATTGATTACTGATCCCTGTTACTGAAATGTAATGTTACTGTACTGTTTACTGTTATTTTGTGTGGGCTTTATACTTGGTGTGTGGAATCGTGGATAACCCAGAAGGTTAGGGCCGGAGGGTTACCTTGATCCACCGTAGACCCGATTCACGAGCCAAGTGTGGAGGTTACACTTGGGGAGTGTATGTCAAACTCCTGGCATTTGACGTCAATGCGTACTGATATGTAAGGTCGCACCTTACTTGGAGTGTTCGGTGGTGATTTGAATAAGTTTTGGAGGGTAAGAGGAGGACGGCATCAATATCTATTGACTGTTAATTTGATTTCGCATGTGTTTATTTCTCTATATTTTTACATGCTTACCTATATTATGCTGAATTTATGCATCATACGCACATGTGCATTACAACCTCACTAAGTTGGACGATCAACTTACAAACTCACATTTTTCCTTTTCAGGTACAGGTATCTCAGGATTTGATGTCTAGAGTTAGTGTGTCCATCTCCGAGATCCTGATTGTCGGTTTTCTTGGGTCATCGAATTATCCTTTGATTTTTATTGCGTTGTGTTATGTCACGTTATGTGTTGCTTTGTATCCGGCATGATTAAATACTTAAGACTATTGTTATGAATGTTTTTCGTTGCGCGGAATGCGCTTATTTGTATTTTGTGCCCCCACCTGCATATAGCAGTGTACCAGGTTTTATGTTATTATGTTGAACTATGTTTGTACTATTGTGTTGTTAATTTTAAAAAAAAAAAATCATGCTCAAATTTTGGTTATTTTCACCGAATACGGACCCGGACTCGGGGGTGGATACACGTAGGATTCGACCCGGGGGCACGGGCCGTTACAGTAGGGGCAGAAATGTCCCCTCCCCGCTTCCACTACTACTACTACTAATAATAATAATAGAGATGTGATAATTAATAATTTGAAGTGTGGTTAAATTAATTTTGTTAAATTAAATCGTACCTTCGTAAAAGGTTATTTTTTAATTTTAAAAAAAAAATCATAATCACTTATACCCACAGATGATTATTTGAGTATTTATAAAAAAAATAAATGTAAGAAGGTTTATCATTGAGATTTTTTTAAGGTTTTAAAAAAATGTTTTTAATAAGGTTTCCTTTTAATAATTTAAACATTATAAAATTAACTAAAATTTAATATAATTTAATTTGGGTTGATTATTTTATGAATAAGAATAACTAGATAAATACTACTTTTAATTTTTACTAAATTTTACAAATAAAATTTTTGTCTACTATATATAAAAGAAGAATAAAAATTGAAAAAAAAAATTAATTGAAACAAGCAAGTGGCTGTTGGGTTAGTGGTTGGTTTCCTCGATTGTCAGAACAACATACAGTGCGGAATTTTAAATTTTTTTCGAAGCATTCAAGGTCCCATATTAGAATCTCCATATTATATATACAAAAGCATAGAACAAAACACACAGAGTAATAAAACAAAGGGAGTTTTGCGATTTACCTCACCACAGGCAAGGTGGTGGCAACCTTCAGTTCTAATTCTGAATCTGGATCTGGATCTGGTTCACAGGAGTGATCCAAATGTCTCACCTCCAAAGATAGTCCACACCAACTGGATTCTGGTAACACCTCCTAGTCTTAGGCTCAGAACTGGATCTAGGAGATTTGCTATAGCAGGACTGTGCAGATCAACTTGGCAGAGCGAGATCTAGCACGGTGGAACAAGGGAGAGGCGGCGGCGGCGCTAGGGCAGCTCACGGCAGCAAGGTGGCGGCGCAGGGGAGGGTGCGGCTAGGTCAGAGAAAAGAGGCCAGAGTTTTTGTGCTAGGGTGTTAGCTTTCTGAGCTCTGATAGAACCCTATTTATAGAGTTATATTTGACCTAGGTTTGCAAGACTCCTTATGGGCTTTTTTAATTAAAGGCCCACGTCTTGCAAGCCTTTCATTTAATTAACTACTTTAATTAAATGCCCAATCCAAATAAATCAATATTTCTTTTATATAATTAATTAGCAACTTAATTAAGTATTTAATTAATTAAGTCAACTAATTAATTAATCTCCCACTTGAATTAAATACTTTAATTCATTTAATTGATTTAATTACCTTTAAATCAATTAATTCTTTTAGTATCCTTTATAACAGTCACTGTCCAATTGTATTGTGTGTGACCTTCTCGGTTCACCATCAATTGGCAGCAGGCCTACGAATTCCTCGTGATTTAATTTATGAACAATAAATTGCTCCGGTCAATTAAACAACCTTTAATTGACCACTCCTAGAATCAAATCCTCTATTAACACAAGAGTACCTGCACTTCATGGTCGATGTCTAGCCACAAGCCCATGAAGCCCAACTTCAGGTGAATTGATACTTGTGAACCTCGTCTCATATAATTACCATGTACATACGGTCTTTCTATCGACTAATATTCCCGATCAAGACTTAGGGTGTGTGAATTGATCGGCACCTCTAAATTTGTCTCGATAACTATACTTTCTAATTCAGGATAATATTCCAGTGTGACTCCTAAATTTGGAAACCCCTTTCCAAATCCGTCACCGACTGCGACCGCAGATTCCTTGGATATTTTATCTATGAATCGTATAGGAAATTCTCTCATCCATTACAATGAGTCAATAGATTCCATATTGGTACTAACCACCCGAGTACATGTCCATACGCACCCAACCTAGGCATGTTATGACCAAGCTAAGTGGCCTATACCTAGATCTAAGTACGCACTTTCATGCACCGAATTCGCCCTAGCACCTCAAGTCAAAGGACTAAATCGTACACTATTATAATCCTTGAGAAACATCCCATCACCGATATGCGACATGCGCTTCCACAATGGGTTTCTCTGTTCGGGTCATTCGATGCGTTCAATCTTCCATTGAACCACCTACTCGTATGCACTGGCCTCAAATGCCTTGCTCATGAAACGCTACAAATTCATTCCATGTGAATCATGCATACTCGTACAAGTCTTGGCGATTTCCTACGATATCCAGTCTCGTTCGGAATCTATGACTTGGAACAGTTTTAAGATTACGACATTTGAGACTGTTTCATGATTGCACTCAGTACTGAAGTGAATCATCCCATAGTCTAATGTAATCTAAGGGTTTCAACCAATCGCTTAAATGTATTCGCGAGAGATGAAGTTGGCCATTGTTTATCCTTATACACATATTAATAAACATGCGTACTAAGTCATTTATACTAAAGAAAGATAATGATAGTTCCAGTACAAGCTAAATGTATTGGCTTGCAGGGCACTATCCCATCAATCTCCCATTTGCCCTAAAGCCAATCACAAACGTTTCTAGGACCCATCTTTTTAAAGATGTTCTTCGAACTCATTTCATGATATAGCCTCCTTTTAGTGGATCCGCTAAGTTGTCTTCTGAGTCGACGCGATCCATTACGCGCGTTAACTCTACCAATGATTTTTCTAATCAAATGGTACCTTTCTTTCAATTGTGTTTAGATTTCTGGTGAGATCTCGAATGCTTTGCTTTAGCAATAGCTCCAATGTTATCATGGAAGATAATCATGAGCTTCGCAATGCTAGGCACTACATCCAACCGAAGGATGAAGTTTTGTATCCAAACACTTTCTTAAGCCGCATTTAATGCTACATTTAATGCTGCAATATATCTTGCTTCAGTGGTTTGGATGGTTGCGGTGATTTGCTTGGAACCCTTTCAAATTTACCGTTACCCCATTGATGTAGGATATGTATCCAAAAATGGATGTTCTTAATTCATCCACATCAGACTGAAAATTTGAATCAGTAAATCCTTTGAATTTTTAATTCTCCATTACCACCGTAGACCAAGAACAAATCCTTAGTCTTTGTCAAGAGCTTAAGGATATCTTTTACGGTGGTCCAGTACTTCTTCACTGGAGTTTGACTAGCAACTGCTCGCGATACCTGAGCAAGTTCTACGTCTGGTCTAGAACATAGTAAAGCATGCCACATGCAACCTTTTGTTTGAAACATAAGGTATTTGAGACATTCTCCTTTATTCTTATTTGATGTAGGGCACATCGATTTTGGAATAAGGGATACAATGTCTCACTTGAAGCAATCCTTTCTTGGATTCTTCATACTGAATATTTTCAGTGTTGATTCTATGTACTTAGATTTAGAGAGTGTCAGCATCTTTTCTGATCTAATTCATAGATACGTATCCCAATACGCAAGATGCTTCTCCTAAATCTTTCATGGAGAATTGCATGGACAACCATGCTTTCGTCTGTGCTAACATTCTGATATCATACCAGATAGCCAGAACATTATCGACATATAAAATATGAGCTTCATCGCGCTCCCACTAATCCTTTTGTACACTCATGGTTCATACTCGTTTTGATGAAGTCAAATGTCTTGACTATCTCATCAGAACAAATGTGAATCTAAATGGATTCAGACATTGCTAATGGAGAAAAGGTTTCATCAAAGTCTGTTCCAGAACATTGTGAATAGCCCTTTTACCACTAGTCAATTCTTAGATGCAACACCTCTCCATTCATTCCAAGTTTGAAGATCCATTTACAACTTATAACCAACTTATAGGGATAAATCCCTCGGGTGGATCAATCAAGGTTTATACCTTGTTGGAATGGATGGGATCCATTTCGGGTTGCATGGCTTCTAGCCACGCATCCGAATCTATGTCTGACATCGCTTCTTGATAGGTCCTTGGATCACTTTCCACTTTCTCGTTTACGTGAATGAAACCAAATCATTCTAGCTCCTTACGAATTCGATCAGACCTTTGAAGAGTAGATGTACTGGTAGGTTCAGTAAATTCTGGATTAACTCCCACTGTTTGCGGGGACGGGTCCAAATCTTGGACTTCATCAAGTTCCATGACGTTTCCATTTCCTTTGACGAGAACTTCATCAACAGAGGAACGGGTATTTAGGAGAAATGATTGTTTCTCATTGTCGTGGAACAGGTATCCAATGGATTTCGTTGGATACCCCACAATTATATACAAATTGGATCTACTAACCAATTTATCTCCTTTCTCGTTTCTACCATCGGCAGGAGATCTCCATACTCAGAGGTAAGAGCATAGAGGTATTCTGCCATACCTTTCTTGGTAAAGCTTTGTAGGCACGAACTTTGAAGGTACTTTGCTCAGTATCTTCGATGCAGTAAGGAGGACTAACTCCTAGAATGCATAAGGAAGCTTAACAAAACTCAATATGGATCGAACAATGTTAAACAATGTTAGATTCCATCTCTTTAGACACTTCAATAAGTTGAGGCGTCTTAGGAGGAGTTTGCTGTATGAGAATCTCATTCTCATTAAGATAATTGAGGAATCATTGACAAGTATCTGTTATCTCAATTAGATCGAATGGTTGTAATACTTTGTCTTTGTTGATTCTCTACTTTGTTTTGAAATACCTTTAAAACTTTCAAAGGTTTTTCGGATTTGTATCTCACTAGATTCATTTTCCACTAACGACCAGGGTCTTTAGCAAAAAAGGTACGAAGTATGAGTAATCTCCTCTCACAGTAACCTTTAGTGATCCATACTCATGGATTAAATCCAGATTTTGTTTGGTTCGCTCTGGATTCCCTGTGACGGGAGATCTGGTCATCTCTCCTTTGAGACATGATTCGCAGGTTGGAAGTTCATCCAAGTTCTATTTTTCAAGATGCTTAGGTGAAACCAATTTTGAATCCTACTCTTGGAGATGTGTCAAAGTCTAGCGTACCAAAGTTATGGATTATTATCTTTGTATTAATTGAATTTCACACATTAATTCAATAAGATTGAGTCAATGGTTTAATTTACTTTCTTTCAATTAACTTCTTTAATTGCTTCCCTTTTCCTTTTCAATTAACCCTTTAATTGAAACGTTGCTTAATTAATTAAATCATCTAATCAATTAAACATATTAGTGCCTTTCTTAGATCCAGTGGGATAATTCGACTTTTAGGCTACTTGCGATCTTTTGACAACCTTTATGGTCGTATTTAGAAGAGAATAAATTCTTCTTCATTTTACTCTTCTTTGACTTCGCAGTCCATGAAGTGTAAACGATCATGACAGGTTTATTTTATTTGCCTTTAACCAGTACTTTGGTTGATTCATGAAATGTGATCGACTTATCAAATAAGATCAGTGTATTTCAAGAGTCATTTGAATGAGCGGGAGGAGAATTTAGGAGGAAGTTAATGTTAAGATCACTTGCAGGCCTACGTTTAATCGATCTAGTTTTCAACTAGATTGATAAAACAAGGACAATGATCCTTGACACTAGTTCCTTCATTTATTCTCGAGTTTTGAAACAATTCCTTAGAAGTCTCGAATCAAATCGATTCAAAACTACTCCTCAAAACAAGCCTTTTGAGGTGGAGGTTTGTTTCAGAAGACTGGTCCTCAAAACGGGCCTTTTGAGGTGGAAGCTTCAGACATGCTCCTCATGTTGCTTCCATAGCTCGTTCAATCTTGATGCTTATTTGAGGAAACGATCATTAAGATTCCCATATTCTATAGGTGATTCGTTTCACTTTTGAGATTCATCTTTATATGAGGAAACGATCATTAATATTCCCATACTCTATGGGTGACTCGTTTCTTTTATTTTGACTTATCGCGGAAGCGCATAAGGCATAGGCTTGTCGTTTAAGAACATCATTCCCACTTTTGAAATTTAAGACAATTCTCAAGTTTCTTGCCTAGTCGATATTTTGATCCAGTTATTTTATTAGTCGAGGATAAATAGTAAAATGGATAATTACAGATATCTCAGTATCCTAAAGAGAAGACAAAGATTCAGTGGACTAGTTAATGAATAATACTTATAATCTACGAAGGTTGGACTTTCTATCGTAAAAGTTCTCCCACTATTTTATTGAAACAATTACCCCTTCATTGTTCGGGAAATTCTATTTCCTAGTAGGTCTTGACGTCCCAGCGGCAATTAATTGCACCCACGACTCGTGGCCATACAACAAATTCCCCAGGTAGGCATACTTATTGCCAATTGTGTCACTCCACTACCTTCAAGCTATTTTGCCTCGGTTTTCGCACTTATCTAGCACTGCTACATCATAAGTGTTACTAATCGTTAAGTCTAACCCATCAATCATGATGAGCAACGGGCCCGGTCGTGAATTCTCCGTAACTAGTTATCGGTCGATCTTCACATCCCGACCAGTCCTCACCCTTGTCGTGTTTAGTTAAAAACAGGAGTCAAGGAATTTTACGTATTGTCCCTTTCTTTGACTCGGGTGCCAGACTCTGGATCACCTCTATCGATAAGTAGACAACATACGCTAGTCCCTATTGATGGAAGGCTTGGATTTATATAAATACTTCATTATATTTTAATCCAATATGACTTAATATTTAATTCGAGAAGGGAATTTTTGGTTTGAAAGTTATGCTAACTCTCCTCGAGATCTCACCGTTTCAGTTATGCTTTATCTTTTATTACGATCTAGATTCTAGCGCGCATCTCATACAAGCTAAATATAAATCGACAAATAAATAAAAGTCATACAAGCCTAGCATGCATACTACCACAATATGTTTTCGATCGGGAGCCTCCTATGTGGGCCATCATCGAGCCAATGATGTTGGCCCTATTGGTCAATCTAAAGGGTTCTCAAACAGGCCTATGCTATTACACAATGTACCATGCATACATGGCCTTCATATCTTCTTGGGCTCCCACCTTGCTTGTAAACGGGCCTCCATCCTAAACTAGGAAAGCAGTAAAGCCCTATTCTATTACAAAGGCTCAAAGTGGCCCAAAACATAATAGGCTCGCAGGCCAAATAAAAACCAAACATTAAATTAAACCAATCACATCTACCCTAAGGTCAAGGCTCGGCTCGATCGAAAACCACGTAAACAGTTCACGTAGAGCAAGAAACATGCAAACAACTTTTACCTATTTCTTTCTTAATTTTAAAACTACCTTTGAAAACTAACTTCCTATGATTCTTACTTTTTAGTCACTACTAATTATGACAAAATATATATTCGGGTAAACAAAAATAAATTTTCTGCTCAAATTCAGATTATGTTTTTCAACTTTGGAAAATTGCATTTTTGCCCCTCAACTTTCGAAAATTGCACTTTGACCCTAAAACTTTTAAAAAGTTACAAAAACACCCCTGAGCATATTCGGGCAGCTACCAGAAAATAAAATTTTGAATTCTGAAAATTTTTGATTTTTCAAATTGACCCCTCAAGTTTCGGTAATTGCAAAACAGCCCCAAAGTTTTCGGAAATTACAAAACGACCCCAAAAATATGTGCGACCAGATTTGCAAAACAGTCCAGTAATTTTGAAATTCCTAGATTTGAAAAATTCGAATTTTCAGCCCTTTAAAACCCTAATCTCGATTTATTTGCATAAAAGTCCTGAAGTTTTCAAAAACTATAAAAACGGCACAGATCTGAAAGAGCAGTTTTACCCATTCATAGATCTAGTCATAACAAGTAAGAATCAATTTACAGAACATAATTATCACGTGTTTACATATACATAATTAAACATATATGGTAAAAACGCATTATGTTCAGGCTTTTCGTATAATAATGATGGAGTTGGCTCTGATACCACTGTTGGGTTAGTGGTTGGTTGCCTCGATTGTCAGAACAACATACAGTGCGGAATTTTAAATTTTTTTCGAAGCATTCAAGGTCCCATATTAGAATCTCCATATTATATATACAAAAGCATAGAACAAAACACACAGAGTAATAAAACAAAGGGAGTTTTGCGATTTACCTCACCACAGGCAAGGTGGTGGCAACCTTAAGTTCTAATTCTAAATCTGGATCTGGATCTGGTTCACAGGAGTGATCCAAATGTCTCACCTCCAAAGATAGTCCACACCAACTGGATTATGGTAACACCTCCTAGTCTTAGGCTCAGAACTGGATCTAGGAGATTTGCTATAGCAGGACTGTGCAGATCAACTTGGCAGAGCGAGATCTAGCACGGTGGAACAAGGGAGAGGCGGCGGCGGCGCTAGGGCAGCTCACGGCAGCAAGGTGGCGGCGCAGGGAAGGGGGCGGCTAGGTCAGAGAAAAAAGGCCAGAGTTTTTGTGCTAGGGTGTTAGCTTTCTGAGCTCGGATAGAACCCTATTTATAGAGTTCTATTTGACCTAGGTTTGCAAGACTCTTTATGGGCTTTTTTAATTAAAGGCCCACGTCTTGCAAGCCTTTCATTTAATTAACTACTTTAATTAAATGCCCAATCCAAATAAATCAATATTTCTTTTATATAATTAATTAGCAACTTAATTAAGTATTTAGTTAATTAAGTCAACTAATTAATTAATCTTCCACTTGAATTAAATACTTTAATTCATTTAATTGATTTAATTACCTTTAAATCAATTAATTCCTTTAGTATCCTTTATAACAGTCACCGTCCAATTGTATTGTGTTGTGTGACCCTCTGGGTTCACCATCAATTGGCAGCAGGCCCACGAATTCCTCGTGATTTAATTTATGAACAATAAATTGCTCCGGTCAATTAAACAACCTTTAATTGACCACTCCTAGAATCAAATCCTCTATTAACTCAGGAGTACCTACACTTCATGGTCGATGTCTAGCCACAAGCCCATGAAGCCCAACTTCAGGTGAATTGATACTTGTGAACCTCGTCTCATATAATTACCATGTACATACGGTCCTTCTATCGACTAATATTCCCGATCAAGACTTAGAGTGTGTGAATTGATCGGCACCTCTAAATTTGTCTCGATAACTATACTTTCTAATTCAGGATAATATTCCAGTGTGACTCCTAAATTTGGAAACCCCTTTCCAAATCCGTCACCGACTGCGGCCGCAGATTCCTTGGATATATTATCTAAGAATCGTATAGGAAATTCTCTCATCCATTACAATGAGTCAATAGATTCCATATTGGTACTAACCACCCGATACATGTCCATACGCACCCAACCTAGGCATGTTATGACCAAGCTAAGTGGCCTATACCTAGATCTAAGTACGCACTTTCATGCACCGAATTCGCCCTAGCACCTCAAGTCAAAGGACTAAATCGTACACTATTATAATCCTTGAGAAACAATTCATCACCGATATGCGACATGCGCTTCCACAATGGGTTTCTCTGTTCGGGTCGTTCGATGCGTTCAATCTTCCATTGAACCACCTACTCGTATGCACTGGCCTCAAATGCCTTGCTCATGAAACGCTACAAATTCACTCCATGTGAATCATGCATACTCGTACAAGTCTTGGCGATTCCTACGATACCCAGTCTCGTTCGGAATCTATGACTTGGAACAGTTTTAAGATTACGACATTTGAGACTGTTTCATGATTGCACTCAGTACTGAAGTGAATCATCCCATAGTCTAATGTAATCTAAGGGTTTCAACCAATCGCTTAAATGTATTCGCGAGAGATGAAGTTGGCCATTGTTTATCCTTATACACATATTAATAAACATGCGTACTAAGTCATTTATACTAAAGAAAGATAATGATAGTTCCAGTACAAGCTAAATGTATTGGCTTGCAGGGCACTATCCCATCAGTGGCTCCACCTGCTTGGCTGCCAGGGTGATAACTCTGTGAAAACAGCTTTATCAAGTCTATTTTCTTAACTCATTCGATTACTTTTATTAGAGTTTTGGTAGAATCTTAGGCAATTTTATTTAGTTTTGTATTTTGTTAGCTCGAGTCAATGGTTTGATTGTTTTGTGCATGAATTGAGGTATTTTCTTATATATTGTGTTCATATTTGTATGCCTAAACTAATGTGGATCTAAGGACATGATTGGAAGTGAAGAACAGTGAATTAAAGATCAAATGAAGTCAAGTAGTGCAACTAACGAAGAAAGAAAAAGCTGTCAGAAATGTTGTTATGCACTTCAAAGACCATAACTCTTTCAAGGAAGATCCAATGAAGTTTAATTTCGAGTATGATGTAGAGGAATGAGTTAACTACACCACATATTTGACGGATCTTGATTTGGAGTTCGGAGCTCAAAGTTATGACACTCGCAAAATTGTCGCGCAAATATGACGATGTTTTTAGCGGGATTTTAAGAGAAAACTTGGGCCCAAAGTCTTCTACTAGGACTCAACTTGGTAGATCTATTTAAGGACTTCTAGGTCACCAAATTACACATCTTTGATCGGCTCTAAACATATTTCTCTCATAGAATACATCTGGAACATCAAAGATCTATTTGGAGAAAGATTGAAGAAGAAAAGAGAGAAGTCTTAAAGATCACCAAAGCAAGAATAACGCAATATTGAAGATCTTTATCTCGGATTCATCGTTTTGTCTATAAAATCACATGAACTCAGATTTGTTTTTCTTTATTATTTTTCTTCATATATTTATGAACTAATTCTTTAGATCTAAGGTTTTTTATATGAAACAATGTTACTTTGATTATTTTTATTGAATTTGTCGTAGTTAGGGGCAATTCTTGTGTTTGATTTAATTTCGTTCTCTATGCTTGCAACTTGATTGATCACCTAGTTGTTAGATTTAATATTTTTTTTTTAACTTGGAAAAGGGAGATTAGGATTAGATATAAATTGAATAGAAAACGACCCTTATGATAGGAATATACTTAAGGCGTTTATGCCCGTTACATGAGGTTTGTGTTTAATGCCTTGTTTTATTTATGAATCACCTAGGAATAGAGTCGATTTGTATAATACATTAGATTCTTTACGTAATTCAGAAGATATGTAGGAAAATACATGAATCCTCCGGTAGCACTCTTGTCACCACAATAACTACAAAAATCTCAATTGAGCAATCGATAGATAACATAGTGGATTATAACCCTAGGTTTCTCTTCACATCTTAGGGTATTGTATTTGTCAAACAATAGTTGATCTAACTATTGAAATTTAAGCACAAGAATGGATAGCCAATGAATCTTAATAAAATAGAACAATGAAAAATAAGTAACAATTTATTCAAATAAAGAAGTCCATTCTTTATTTGACAGATGAATCCAAGTATAAAATTAACTACAAAAATAAATTAAAACGGAAATAATCTAAAGAATAATAAACGTCATGAAAGTATTAGATCACAAAAGATAAATAATTGAAGAACATAAGGAAAGAGATGTATATCCATCTTCAAATCTTCAGAATTCGTATTCTCTGATGATTTCCATGCTCCCCAATGATGTTTTTTTGTTCTTGTTTTTTCCTCTTGTCAAAAGGTGTCAATATATCTTTTTTTCTTTCTTCTCCAATTAGATATCTTTTTCTAAGTCAAACTAAGGTTAATTTAATTAAATCCACGAAAATCCTCTGCCTTAGAAGAGAAGTCGTCTCGCCCCAATGAATGCATGTCTGTTTAAGTTTTTGTGACCTTCATGATTTTAATCCAAGGGCAGAGATTTTCCTCTCCAACGGAGAGGTTGCTGTTTTGCACTTCCCAGAATCAGGACAATTTATGAAATATTCACAAGAAAATACCAATATGAGTACATGAATAACCAATGAGACAAACCAAGCTAAATCAAAAGAAAAACGATCAAATAACTCATGAAACAAATGATATTTCCCTCGTAAAGAGATAGAAATGAACTCTATTTTGTGGTGTTTACAGTTGTTTTTAAACTTTATTTGGTCTTCATTAGATAAATTTTTTTTATAATTTTTTTCAGTTGCACCCTCCAACCTCGTAACTTCTTCCCAAGGTTTTGTATCGTTCAAGTTTTAACGAAATCATGAACATAAAACATGGTCTATGTATGACAAAGATTTATACAACTAAAGCTTGTTAGTTATATCATTTATTTAACCTATAAATATTCATATATTTCATAAGAAGTCTTAAATTATCAAAGTTTATTTCAATTACTTTTACGCGATTTAAATAAATGTAAGATTCACTAAAATGCAACTAATAAAGTTTAATTAAATAAAATAACAAAGTCCATCACATGTAAAATCCTCTAAAGTTTATTTTTAATTTCATGAGGTACTTTGTGCCAACTTAAGTAGGTCAATGGAGTAATAACCCTATCCCTTGTGTAGGGCTGTCAATGGGGCGGATTTCAATCCGAATCCGTCCGAATTCGATCCGATTTATTAGGACAATTGTCCGATTAGAGATTCGATGGACCTGATCCGATTATAAAGATCCGAAATCCGAAACTCATGGAGCGAATATGGATTTAGGTCGATCCGATCCGTTGAAGATCCGTATCCGACAACAAATAAAAAGAAAGATATATATACAAAATGATTTATAAAAATAAGTATCATTAATAATATTTCAACGTCAATTTAAGAAGATATTAATTTATAATTCGTTTATAAATTAAATTAAACCAATATATTCATTCTACAAATATGAATATAGTAAAGATACTTTGAAAATGAGAGCTAAAATTAAATAAAATTGAAAAGATATAAACTTATTTTAGGAAAAAAATATTAATTTAACTTTTTAAATACAAATTTATTGGATCCGAAAAATATCCGATATCCGGCTAAATCCGACCAAGATCCGTTGGATTCAAAAAATCTAGATCCGAGCACAATCCGAATAAGATCCGAATCTGACAGGATTCGATCCGATATAAATGGAGCCGGATATGGACAAGCCTGATCCGACCATAATCCAACCCATTGACAGCCCTACCCTTGTGAGGGTCCCCGTAAATTTGATATTTTGATAGTTACCTCATCATCTAATTGCCCAAACTCATTGTAACTCACTTGAAGGAGTTTTTCGCTTTCACGCATGTCTCATATGCCTCGCATTAGCATAGGGCCTCTAGCAATTCTCTTTGTACATACATAATTAAAATACAACAATTTGCTATATAAATATGTTACTAATTTCATAATGAGATCTAGAATATTTAGCAAACATATATATAATATTTATCTTGTAGCACTGATATTCGATAGGTCTTGAGTTTCCGCATCGTTGTTCGATTTTGAAGGGTTTTTTGCAAGTTAACTCCCTGTGATATGTCTAATGGGCCATTTACCTCCCTGTGAAATAAAAATAGGCAATTTAACTCCCTGTGAAATGAAATAATGAGCAATTTACCTCCTTGTGATATAAAAATGGGCAATTTACCTCCATGTGAAATGAAATAATGAGCAATTTAACTCCTTATGATATGAATTAACAAGCAATTTAGAGGGAGGCGATGTGCTTCTTTTATAAAAACACAAGGAGGTATTTTGCTTTTTTTCTTATCACAGGTAGTTAAGTTGCCTATATAGGATATCACAGAGAGGTATTTTGCCCTTTTATTTATCACATGGAGTTAAATTGCCTATTTAAAACAACACGGGAGTTAATTTGCTATTCACTCGATTTTGAAGGCTCATTATAATGATTTTCCATGTAAGGATCAATTGATATCCTAAAGGAAAAAGAACCCACATTAAAGATTTGTTAGAAAATGATGTAGGTAGTTTTGATGAAAACAAGAGCTTTAGTATATGACACTTTTCGGTTGTAAACATTGAAAAAAAAATTTGAATGACCGAACTAGATTAAGAACACAACAAAGTAAAATTCAACTAAGAATTCTAATCAAGATATAATGATATGCTAAGTTCAAAATGGAAGCTATGTTGAAAACACGACATAGTTGACGAGCTTAGCTATGTAGAGATTTGGATGAAGTGAAGAAGATAGCACATTTGAACTACAAGAACACAACTTCGTTGAAATTCAACGACATTGCAAATTCAGAGACGTTGAAGACAAATGATCTGAGCTTTTAGCTAAAATTTTCTTTTGAAAAATGTGTTAACCAGAAGAGAGCGCACAAGATGACGTTTCAAAATCACTCTCACTACCTAATGCATTAATCGCCTACATGTCCTGATAATATTAGATGAGTCATTATTGAACTAGATAGGTTTAATCGATTCAAATATGAATCAAGTTTGAGTAACTTTATTGTATTACAAAAGTTTAGTTTGCCTCTTTACTATTTTGTATATCATAGGAGGTTCATATGCTACTTCAAATATTTTATCAATTAAGAATGTAAATGTAAAACAATAAAATAATAATTGACTTGTTTGACATTATTAACGAGTTAAATACTTTTAGTTAGAATCATACCATGGTTAATAATAAAAGGATTTTTTTGGATGGAAAATCAAAATCCTAATGTGGATTTTTAAGTTCAAAAATAAGTTTATTGCAAGCTAATACAATCTTATCATATATTCAAAAACTTAGCACAAACTAAAACATCTCCAACGTCATCTGCCTTATCTTGATTAATCAAATTTTGATCCAACAATTCATATTCGTCGGTGTCATCTAAATCTATGTACTCAGAATCAAACGGGTAAAGGTTCATACCATCTTCATTATCAACTAAATCACGAAGTTGAGTCATGTCATCATCATCATATGGTTTCAAGTATTCTTCACCAACACGCGCGAGAGTTGTATCCAGAGCAATTCGACTCCCGAAATTTTTATTAAAATTTGCAAACCATTCATTTTCGATATCTAATGTGTCTAATCTAAGGCAATTGGATCATATGTATTCGGAGTAGCTTAGCTTGTTAGGAATTGCTGACAAAGAAGTTTGTTGTGTTCTACATACTCAAGATTAATCAATCTTCTATTTTTAAATATGTGTCTCATTTGCCTAAATATGCATATTATTATTTACAAGAAAATAAGTTAGTTGCATATGAAAAAACAATTATAATGTTCACAGTTTATATGTTTAGTGACATTCGGCCCCACCGATGTAGATTTTTAAATTTATTCAAATTTGGACTAAAATACATTCACTTAACATATCTATTAATTAACGTGAATAATACGTTGATTGATTGTATTTTTACACTTGAACGTCTTAATGGCAAGTTAGATAAATTGTGCATATATAAAAGGGCAGCTAGAAAATAAGAATTACTTTTATTTAATTCCATATTGTCTCTCATAAATAGATGAGCAATGTTTTTAAGGTTTGGAGTTTCACTATCAAATGTATCTTACCATTGATCTGTAAAAATAATCACTGTTCAATGGAGTAAAATAATTATAATCCAATAATAAATTTTGATATTATATAATAAGAATATAACTCACTTGATAACTTCTTTGATCTTAATCTTATTGCTAAATCTCTTTTAAAAAGACCCCTATAATTTTTTTTATGTTTCAAACTTCAAATTTATGAACTTCACATGTAGAATTTCTTTCTCCATATAGTACAAACGTGGATTGAGAAAAAAATGCAGCTAGATGCAAGGGCTGATCGAGTTCAACCACCAATTTATTTGTCCACGACTTCTAAAACTTCTTTATATTCACAAAAATGGTGTTTAAAAACATTGGATTATTTTTTTGGCACGTGCTATAACAAGATATTTATGCTGATAAATAAAAGATGTTATGCACCTGCTTCCGTGGGAGAAAATGCAAGATACTCCCCTGTGTTATGCTAAATCTACAAGAAACTACCCTGTGAAATTTTTATTACGTCAAACTTCCTTGTGTTTTCATAAACCCTGCAAAAAACACTCAATTTGTAAAAAATAGATCATTTTGAATCGACATTTTTCAAGATATTATTTTAAAAATATATCACGTGAAGTTGTAGGGACCAACTTGAAGTGTTTTAAAAATTATTTCTTGAAATACGTCGATCCAAAACGACCTATTTTTTATAAATTGGGTGTTTTTCGCAGGATTTTTGAAAAAACAAGGAAGTTTGGTATCTTACAATTTTTCCCCATTTTCTTACCAAATTCGATCCGATAAGGTGAGCTTCATAAATCTGATACAATCGTTAAAAAGTAATCTTTGTACTCTTTGATTAAGAAAGATGTAAGGCTTTAAGATCTATAAAAAATAAGGATCATAGGGACAAAAGATTACTTCAATTGAATATGAACATCAAAGCAAGTTTAACTGAAAACAATATATTATAATCATATAAGAGTTTTTTTGCCTCAGTGACCTTATTCAAATGTCTCTTTGCAAAAATACCTTGTGCAATATACTCATATCAACCCCTATTTACAAGAGAAGTCCTTCGCGAATTAGAAAAGAATAAACAAACCAATAGTTAATTATTTAAATGGGTATGACAGAAGAAGTAGCCGTTTTACAAAAACAACTAATAGAAATAACTGAAGAAATTATTGGATTAAAAGAACAATTAGGCATAATAAATAAAATATTAAAAAAGGAAGAAATTTACAATGTTTTTGACGAATTTTATAATGAATTCAAAGAAAAAGAAAATATACCTAAAGAAAAAATTAAAAATCTAGCTTACGAATTAGAACAAAGTAAAAATATTCTAATAAAAAAGCAAGAACAAATATTTAGTTTATTTAAAGAGCTGCAACCACCAAAGAATTTATTAAAATAATGGAAGAACAAATAGAAGAAATTAGAAGAATGATAGATCAGTTAGAAATAGTACAAGATGAACAAAAAGATGCTTAAACTGAGCTTGTAGAAAAAATAGAAAATGAAGAAGTAATCTTTGGGTACGAATCAGACGAGTCAATACCAGCATATATGGAAAAATTAAGGTGATTATAGTGGAACTAAAGAAGAAGAAATGCCAGATATAAAACCTGAATTAAGAAAAAGAAAATTAAATGATACAAAATGGCATGAGTGGGAAGGAATACATTTTGAAAATAATATAGAAAATAATGGTTAAGGTATGGTTTTTAAGAAACCTACTGACAAAGAAAGCACAAGTGAAGCATTAAGGTATTCAAAAGCCTTAAATGGTGAAAATGTATTAAAAGCCTTAAATGGTGAAAATGTATCAAAAACCTTCAATGTTTAGAGGATACCTCATTTTTGACTAACATGCATGATCTATTGTTTAATAAATCAAAAAAAACATTATGCAGATATATTTCTTGAACTTTTACAGAAACAGAAAAAAGATACCCCATCCACGAAAAAGAAACCTTTTCTGTTTGAAAACATTCAAAAAATGGAGAATCGATCTATTACCTAAAGAGTTCGAACTTCGAACTGATTCAACCTCTTTAACTGGATTTATTCGATACAACCTAAAAGCAAATTACAATCAAGGACGATTAATTAGATGACAATTAGAACTTTCAAGATACCCAGCCAAAATCCGTTACATTAAAAGCACCAAAAATATAATAGCCGATACACTTACTAAAGAATTCAAACATATGTAAAATTCGTTTTTCAGGACTCATGGAAGGAGCAATAGCTACTATGATGAATCAATGCAAGCAGATTAAGGCAAATAGTAAAGCAAAAATTTTGAAACTACAAAGCATCGAAAAAGCAATTCAAATGTTTGACTCTTCCTACCAACCATCAGAGTTTAGCAAGCTAAGCGTGGTGGACAAAGAAGACAAAAACAAAAAACCAAAAAGAGGAAGCATCGATAGAAACACCAACAGAAGGATCATCATCAAGTAAGCAAAAAACATTTTATGTAATATTTAACGGACCAATGGAGAACGCTATTTTGATGAATGGCACAAGGCAGCAATGCATACTATGGGGAAAAAAGAAATTATCTACAAATCATATAGCACCCTAGAAGAAGCTAAGCAAGCAGTATCAGATAATAAAGAGCTAAAAAAAGTAGACCAAACTTTCAAAAAAGTGTTGGTTGAACCACCGAAGGAATTAACAAAGATGTAGATATTGGAAAAAATCTCAAAGTTAACCCAAGTACCAACCAGACAAGACCATATTCAAATGAAGATATTAAGTTTTGATGATTTTCAATATCATTTAAACTTAATTAGAAATTGGAAGGAGGAGGATTTAAACAAATTGTTCTATCCAACAGTCAAAGCATTTAGCTTAAAAGCAGTCATCATCAGCGGAGGTAGCCCATTAATGGTTTACAATTTTTTTCATTATGGATTACTGGACACCATATACATCGACGAAGGAAATACTATCATCCAAGAACTAAGCATTGGAGTAATAAAGACTGTAAATAACTACAAAAAGCATTTTGGAAAAGACTGGGAAGTCTTTTTAAGAATTCATGGTTAATATCCATTTTTTAATGAAGTAGGAGAAATCCGAGTACCATCATAATCACTGCTCTGATGGAATAGTGCCCTGCAAGCCAATATATTTAGCTTGTAGTGAAACTATCATTATCTTTCTTTGGTATAAATGATTTAATACGCACGTTTGTTTATACGAGTATAAGGATAAACAATGGCCAACTTCATCTTTCGCGAATACATTTAAGCGATTGGTTGAAACCCTTAGATTACATTTGACTATGGGACGATTAACTTCAGTACTGAGTGCAATCATGAAACAGTCTCAAAGGTCGTAATCTTAAAAGTGTTCCAAGTCATAGATTCCGAAACGAGACGGGGTATCGTAGGAATCGCAAAGACTTGTACGAGTATGCATGATTCACATGGAGTGAATTTGTAGTGTTTCATGAGCAAGGAATTTGAGTCCAGTGCATACGAGTAGGTGGTTCAATGGAAGATTGAACGCATCGAACGACCCGAACAGAGAAACCCATTGTGGAAGCGCATGACGCATATCGGTGATGGGATACTTCTCAAGGAATATAATAGTGTACGATTTAGTCCTTTGACTTGAGGTACTAGGGCGAATTCGGTGCATGAAAGTGCGTACTTAGATCTAGGTATAGGCCACGTAGCTTGGTCATAACATGCCTAGGTTGGGTGCGTATGGACATGTACGCGGGTGGTTAGTACCAATATGGAATCTATTGACTCACTGTAATGGGTGAGAGAATTTCCTATACGATTCTTAGATAATATATCCAAGGAATCCACGGCCGTGGTCGGTGACGGATTTGGAAAGGGGTTTCCAAATTTAGAAGGTCACAAAGGTATATTATCCTGAATTAGAAAGTATAGTTATCGAGACAAATTTAGAGGTGCCGATCAATTCACACACCCTAAGTCTTGATCGGGAATATTAGTCGATAGAAGGACCGTATGTACATGGCAATTATATGAGACGAGGTTCACAAATATCAATTCACCTGAAATTGGGCTTCATGGGCTTGTGGCTAGACATCGACCATGAAGTGTGGGTACTCCTGAATTAATAGAGGATTTAATTCTAGGAGTGGTTAATTAAAGGTTGTTTAATTAACCGGAACAATTTATTGTTCATAAATTAAATCACGAGGGATTCGTGGGCCTGCTGCCAGTTGATGGTGAACCCAGAGGGTCACACACAATACAATTGGACGGTGACTGTTATAAAAGGACATGAAAGGAATTAATTGATTTAAAGGTAATTAAATCAATTAAATGAATTAAAAGTATTTAATTCAAGTGGGAGATTAATTAATTGGCTAACTTAATTAATAATTGAGTTGCTAAGTTAATTAAAAGAAATATTGATTTAATTGGACTGGGCATTTAATTAAAGTAGTTAATTAAATGAAGGATTGCAAGACATGGGCTTCTATTAATTAAAGCCCATAAGGAGTCTTGCAAACCCTAGGTCAGAAGGAGTCTATAAAAGGGGAACTACATGAGCTTAAAAGCTAACACCTAAGAAAGAAAAACCCTAGCCTCCCTCTGCCCTAAAAAGCGCCGCCCCCTCTCCAAGCAAACCCTAGCCGCCGCCGCCACCACTAGCCGCCGCCACTGTGCTGCCGTGAGCTCCTTGGTGCCGCCGCCGCCGAGATCTCCTCCTCCATTGTATTAGATCTTGATTTGTCAAGAGATCTCATACAATCCTTCAATAACAAATCTCCTGCATCGAGTTCTGAGCCTAAGATCTTGAGGTGTTACCAGAATCCAATTGGTGTGGACTATCCCTGGAGGTGAGACACTTGGATCACTCCTGTGAACCGGATCAGAATCAGAATCGAAGACCGGAGGTTTCCACCACCTTGCCTGTGGTGAGGTATATCGCAAAAACCCCCTTTGTTAATTCATTGTGTGCGTTTTTGTTTAAGCTTTTGTATACATAATATGGAGACATCTTTTATGGGACCATTGGATACCTCGAAAAATTTTAAATTCCGCACTTTGTTGTTTGACAAATCGAGCTATATCCCAACAGTGGTATCAGAGCCAACTCCATTATTATTATACAAAAGCCTGAACATAATTGTGTTCACCGTATATGTTTAATTATATGTATGAGAACGCATGATAATTATGTTCTGTAAGTTGATTCTTGCTTGTTATGACTAGATCTATCAATGGGTAAAACTGCTTTTCAAGATCTGTGCCGTTTTTATAGTTTTTGAAAACTTCAGGACTTTTGGGGCAGAAATCGCATATTATGGTTTTTAGGGCTGAAAATTCGAAATTTTTGAGATCTGAAAATTTCAAAATTCTGGACTGTTCTTGCAATTCTGGTCGCACGGTTTTTTGGGGTCGTTTTGCAATTTCTGAAAACTTAGGGGCTGTTTTGCAATTACCGAAACTTGAGGGGTCAATTTGAAAAATCGAAAATTTTCAAAATTCAAAATTTTATTTTCTGGTCTGCTGCCCGAAACTGCCCAGGGGTGTTTTTGTAACTTTTTAAAAGTTTTGGGGTCAAAGTGCAATTTTCGAAAGTTGAGGGGCGAAAATGCAATTTTTCAAAAGTTGAAAAACAGATTCTGAAATTGAGCAGAAAATTAATTTTTGTTTACCCGGATATTTATTTTGTCATAATTAGTAGTGACTAAAAAGCAAGAATCATAGGAAGTTAGTTTTAAAAGGATGTTTTAAAATTAAGATAGAAGAAAGTAAAAGATGTTTACATGTTTCTTGCTCTACGTGAACTGTTTACGTGGTTTTCGATCGAGACGAGCCTTGACCTTAGGGTAGATGTGATTGGTTTAATTTATTGCTTGGTTTTTATTGGGCCTGCGAGCCTATTATTGTTTTTGGGCCACTTTGAGCCTTTGTAATAGAATAGGGCTTTACTGCTTTCCTAGTTTAGGATGGAGGCCCATTTACAAGCAAGGTGGGAGCCCAAGAAGATAAGAAGGCCATGTATGCATGGTACAATGTGTAATAGCATAGGGCCTGTTTGAGAACCCTTTAGATTGACCAATTGGGCCAACATCATTGGCTCGATGATGGCCCACATAGGAGGCTCCCGATCGAAAACATATTGTGGTAGTATGTATGCTAGGCTTGTATGGCTTTTATTTATTTGTCGATTTATATTTAGCTACGCGCTAGAATCTAGATCGTAATAAAAGATAAAGCATAACTGAATCGGTGAGATCTCGAGGAGAGTTAGCATAACTTTCAAAACCAGAAACCCCCTCTCGAATTAAATATTAAGTCATATTGGATTAAAATAAAATGAAGTATTTATATAAATCCAAGCCTTCCATCAATAGGGACTAGCGTATGTTGTCTACTTATCGATAGAGGTGATCCAGAGTCTGGCACCCGAGTCGAAGAAAGGGACAATACGTGAAATTCCTTGACTCCTGTTTTTAACTAAACACGACAAGGGTGAGGATTGGTCGGGATGTGAGGATCGACCGATAACTAGTTACGGAGAACTCACGACCGGGCCCGTTGCTCATCACGATTGATGGGTTAGACTTAACGATTAGTAACACTTATGATGTAGCAGTGCTAGATAAGTGCGAAAGCCGAGGCAAAATAGCTTGAAGGTTGTGGAGTAACACAATTGGCAATAAGTATGCCTACCTGGGGAATTGGTTGTATGGCCACGAGTCGTGGGTGCAATTAATTGCCGCTGGGACGTCAAGACCTACTAGGAAATAGAATTTCCCGAACAATTGAAGGGGTAATTGTTTCGATAAAATAGTGGGAGAACTTCTACGATAGAAAGTCCAACCTTCGTAGATTATAAGTATTATTCATTAACTAGTCCACTGAATGTTTGTCTTCTCTTTAAATTAGATACTGAGATATCAGTAATTATCCATTTTACTATTTATCCTCGACTAATAAAATAACTGGATTAAAATATCGACTAGGCAAGAAACTTGAGAATTGTCTTGAATTCCAAGAGTGGAATGATGTTCTTAAAAGACAATCCTATGCCTTATGCGCTTATGAGATAAGTCAAAATATAAGAAACGAATCACCCGTAGAATATGGGAATATTAATGATCGTTTCTCATATATAGATGAATCTCAACAGTGAAACGAATCACCTATAGAGTATGGGAATCTTAAATGATCGTTTCCTCAAATAAGCATCAAGATTGAACGAGCTATGGAAGCAACATGAGAAGCATGTTTGAAGCTTCCACCTCAAAAGGCCCGTTTTGAGGACCAATCTTCTGAAAACAAACCTCCACCTCAAAAGGCTTGTTTTGAGGAGTAGTCTTGAATCAATATGATTCGAGACTTCTAAAGGAA
Organism: Penstemon eatonii; assembly: GCA_038501285.1. Lineage (NCBI taxonomy): Eukaryota > Viridiplantae > Streptophyta > Magnoliopsida > Lamiales > Plantaginaceae > Penstemon > Penstemon eatonii. The sequence continues at coordinate 16,058,942 of CM076712.1, read as the reverse complement.
TTGTTTCAAAACTCGAGAATAATAAAGGAACTAGTGTCAAGGATCACTGTCTTTGTTTTATCAATCTAGTTGAAAAACTGGATCAATTAAACGTAAGCCTGCAAGTGATCTCAACATTAACTTCCTCCTAAATTCTCCTCCTGCTCATTCAAATGACTCTTGAAATACACTGATCTTATTTGATAAGTTGATCACATTTCAAGAATCAACCAAAGAATTGGTTAAAGGCAAATAGGATAAACCTATCATGATCGTTTACACTTCGTGAACTGCAAAGTCATAGAAGAGTAAAATGAAGAAGAATTTATTCTCTTCTAATTCGACCATAAAGGTAGTCAAAAGAACGCAAGTAGCCTATAAGTCGAATTATCCCACTGCATCTAAGAAAGGCACTGATGTGTTTAATTGATTAGATGATCTAATTAATTAAGCAACGTTTCAATTAAAGGGTTAATTGAAAAGGAAAAGGATTCAATTAAAGAAGTTAATTGAAAGGAAGTAAATTAATTGAATTAAACCATTAGCTCAATTTTATTTGAATTAATGTGTGAAATTCAAATTAATACAAAGATAATAATCCATAACTTTGGTATGCTAGACTTGGACACATCTCCAAGAGTAGGATTCAAAAGTTGGTTTCGCCTAAGCTTCTTGAAAAATAGAACTTGGATGAACTTCCAACCTGCGAATCATGTCTCAAAGGAGATATGACCAGATCTCCCGTCACAGGGAATCAAGAGCGAACCAAATAAAAATCTGGATTTAATCCATGAGTATGGATCACTAAAGGTTACTGTGAGAGGGGATCACTCATACTTCGTACCTTTTTACTAAAGACCCTGGTCGTTAGTAAGAAATGAATCTAGTGAGATGCAAATCTGAAAAACCAAGAAAGGTATTTCAATGCGAAGTAGAGAATCGACAAAGACAAAGTATTACGACCATTCGATCTAATCGAGATAGCAAATACTTGTCAAGGATTCCTCAATTATCTTGATGAGAATGAGATTCTCATACAACAAACTCCTCCTAAGACGTCACGACTTATTGAAGTGTCTAAAGAGATGGATTCTAACATTGTTCGATCCATATTGAGTTTTGTAAAAGCTTCCTTATGCATTCTAGGGGTTAGTGCTCCTGACTGCATCGAAGATACTAAGCAAAGTACCTTCAAAGTTTGTGCCTGCAAAGCTTTACCAAGAAAGGTATGGCAAAATACCTCTGTGCTCTTACCTCTGAGCATGGAGATCTCCTGGCGATAGTAGAAACGAGAAAGGAGATAAATTGGCTAGTAGATCTAATTTGTATATAATTGTGGGGTATCCAACGAAATCCATTGGATACCTGTTCCACGACAATGAGAAACAACCGTTTCTCCTAGATACCAGTTCCTCTGTTGATGAATCTCTCGTCAAAGGAAATGGAAACGTCATGGAACTTGATGAAGTCCAAGATTTGGACCCATCCCTGCAAACAGTGGGAGTTAATCCAGAATTTACTGAACCTACTAGTACACCTACTCTTCGAAGGTCTGATCGAATTCGTAAGGAGCCAAAGCGATTTGGTTTCATTCACGAAAACGAGAATGTGGAAAGTAATCCAAAGACCTATCAAGAAGCGATGTCAGACATAAACTCGGGTGCATGGCTCAAAGCCATGCAAACCGAAATGGATCCCATCCATTCCAACAAGGTATAACCTTGATTGATCCACCCAAGGGATTTATCCCTATAAGTTGGTTATAAGTTATAAATGGATCTTCAAACTTGGAATGAATGGAGAAGTATTGACCTCTAAGAATCGACTAGTGGTAAAAGGGTTATTCACAATGTTCTGGAACAGACTTTGATGAAACCTTTTCTCCATTAGCGATATCTGAATCCATTTAGATTCACATTTGTTCTGATGAGATAGTCAAGACAATTGACTTCATCAAAACGAACATGAACAATGAGTGTACAAAAGGATCAGTGGGAGCGCGATGAAGCTCATATTTTATATGTCGATAATGTTCTGGTTATCTGGGATGATATCGGAATATTAGCACAGACGAAAGCATGATTGTCCATGCAATTCTCCATGAAAGATTTAGGAGAAGCATCTTGCGTATTGGGATACGTATCTATAGAATAGATCAGAAAAAAGATGTTGACACTCTCTAAATCTAAGTACATAGAATTAATACTGAAAATATTCAGTATGAAGAATCCAAGAAAGGATTACTTCCAGTGAGACCCGTATGCCTTGATCCAAAATTGATGTGCCCTTCATCAAATGAGAACAAAGGAGGATGTCTCAAATACCTTATGTTTCAAACAAAAGGTTGCATGTGGCATGCTTTACTATGTACTAGACCAGACGTAGAACATGCTCAAGTGTCGCGAGCAGTTGCTAGTCAAACTCCAGTGAAGAAGTACTGGACCACCGTAAAAGATATCCTTAAGCTCTTGACAAAGACTAAGGATTTGTTCTTGGTCTACGGTGGTAGTGGAGAATTAAAATTCGAAGGATTCACTGATTCGAATTTTCAGTCTGATGTGGATGAATTAAGAATATCCATCCTTGGATACATATCCTGCATCAATGGGGTAACGGTGAATTTGAAAGGGTTCCAAGAAAATCACCGTAACCATTCAAACCACTGAAGCAAGATATATTGCAGCATTAAATGCGGCTTAAGAAAGTGTTTAGATATAAAACTTCATCCTATGGTTGGATGTAGTGCCTAGCATTGCGAAGCTCATGGTTATCTTCTATGATAACATTGGAGCTATTGTCAAAGCAAAGCATTCGAGATCTTACCAGAAATCTAAACATAATTGAAAGAAAAGTACCATTTGATTAGAGGAATCATTGGTAGAGTTAACGCGCGTAATGGATAGCGTCTACTCGGAAGACAACTTAGCGGATCCACTAAAAGAGACTATATCATGAAATGAGTTCGAAGAACATCTTTAGAAAGATGGGTCCTAGAAACGTTTGTGATTGGCTTTAGGGCAAGTGGGAGATTGATGGAATAGTGCCCTGCAAGCCAATATATTTAGCTTGTAGTGAAACTATCATTATCTTTCTTTGGTATAAATGATTTAATACGCACGTTTGTTTATACGAGTATAAGGATAAACAATGGCCAACTTCATCTTTCGCGAATACATTTAAGCGATTGGTTGAAACCCTTAGATTACATTTGACTATGGGACGATTCACTTCAGTACTGAGTGCAATCATGAAACAGTCTCAAAGGTCGTAATCTTAAAAGTGTTCCAAGTCATAGATTCCGAAACGAGACGGGGTATCGTAGGAATCGCAAAGACTTGTACGAGTATGCATGATTCACATGGAGTGAATTTGTAGTGTTTCATGAGCAAGGAATTTGAGTCCAGTGCATACGAGTAGGTGGTTCAATGGAAGATTGAACGCATCGAACGACCCGAACAGAGAAACCCATTGTGGAAGCGCATGACGCATATCGGTGATGGGATACTTCTCAAGGAATATAATAGTGTACGATTTAGTCCTTTGACTTGAGGTACTAGGGCGAATTCGGTGCATGAAAGTGCGTACTTAGATCTAGGTATAGGCCACGTAGCTTGGTCATAACATGCCTAGGTTGGGTGCGTATGGACATGTACGCGGGTGGTTAGTACCAATATGGAATCTATTGACTCACTGTAATGGGTGAGAGAATTTCCTATACGATTCTTAGATAATATATCCAAGGAATCCACGGCCGTGGTCGGTGACGGATTTGGAAAGGGGTTTCCAAATTTAGAAGGTCACAAAGGTATATTATCCTGAATTAGAAAGTATAGTTATCGAGACAAATTTAGAGGTGCCGATCAATTCACACACCCTAAGTCTTGATCGGGAATATTAGTCGATAGAAGGACCGTATGTACATGGCAATTATATGAGACGAGGTTCACAAATATCAATTCACCTGAAATTGGGCTTCATGGGCTTGTGGCTAGACATCGACCATGAAGTGTGGGTACTCCTGAATTAATAGAGGATTTAATTCTAGGAGTGGTTAATTAAAGGTTGTTTAATTAACCGGAACAATTTATTGTTCATAAATTAAATCACGAGGGATTCGTGGGCCTGCTGCCAGTTGATGGTGAACCCAGAGGGTCACACACAATACAATTGGACGGTGACTGTTATAAAAGGACATGAAAGGAATTAATTGATTTAAAGGTAATTAAATCAATTAAATGAATTAAAAGTATTTAATTCAAGTGGGAGATTAATTAATTGGCTAACTTAATTAATAATTGAGTTGCTAAGTTAATTAAAAGAAATATTGATTTAATTGGACTGGGCATTTAATTAAAGTAGTTAATTAAATGAAGGATTGCAAGACATGGGCTTCTATTAATTAAAGCCCATAAGGAGTCTTGCAAACCCTAGGTCAGAAGGAGTCTATAAAAGGGGAACTACATGAGCTTAAAAGCTAACACCTAAGAAAGAAAAACCCTAGCCTCCCTCTGCCCTAAAAAGCGCCGCCCCCTCTCCAAGCAAACCCTAGCCGCCGCCGCCACCACTAGCCGCCGCCACTGTGCTGCCGTGAGCTCCTTGGTGCCGCCGCCGCCGAGATCTCCTCCTCCATTGTATTAGATCTTGATTTGTCAAGAGATCTCATACAATCCTTCAATAACAAATCTCCTGCATCGAGTTCTGAGCCTAAGATCTTGAGGTGTTACCAGAATCCAATTGGTGTGGACTATCCCTGGAGGTGAGACACTTGGATCACTCCTGTGAACCGGATCAGAATCAGAATCGAAGACCGGAGGTTTCCACCACCTTGCCTGTGGTGAGGTATATCGCAAAAACCCCCTTTGTTAATTCATTGTGTGCGTTTTTGTTTAAGCTTTTGTATACATAATATGGAGACATCTTTTATGGGACCATTGGATACCTCGAAAAATTTTAAATTCCGCACTTTGTTGTTTGACAAATCGAGCTATATCCCAACAGTGGTATCAGAGCCAACTCCATTATTATTATACAAAAGCCTGAACATAATTGTGTTCACCGTATATGTTTAATTATATGTATGAGAACGCATGATAATTATGTTCTGTAAGTTGATTCTTGCTTGTTATGACTAGATCTATCAATGGGTAAAACTGCTTTTCAAGATCTGTGCCGTTTTTATAGTTTTTGAAAACTTCAGGACTTTTGGGGCAGAAATCGCATATTATGGTTTTTAGGGCTGAAAATTCGAAATTTTTGAGATCTGAAAATTTCAAAATTCTGGACTGTTCTTGCAATTCTGGTCGCACGGTTTTTTGGGGTCGTTTTGCAATTTCTGAAAACTTAGGGGCTGTTTTGCAATTACCGAAACTTGAGGGGTCAATTTGAAAAATCGAAAATTTTCAAAATTCAAAATTTTATTTTCTGGTCTGCTGCCCGAAACTGCCCAGGGGTGTTTTTGTAACTTTTTAAAAGTTTTGGGGTCAAAGTGCAATTTTCGAAAGTTGAGGGGCGAAAATGCAATTTTTCAAAAGTTGAAAAACAGATTCTGAAATTGAGCAGAAAATTAATTTTTGTTTACCCGGATATTTATTTTGTCATAATTAGTAGTGACTAAAAAGCAAGAATCATAGGAAGTTAGTTTTAAAAGGATGTTTTAAAATTAAGATAGAAGAAAGTAAAAGATGTTTACATGTTTCTTGCTCTACGTGAACTGTTTACGTGGTTTTCGATCGAGACGAGCCTTGACCTTAGGGTAGATGTGATTGGTTTAATTTATTGCTTGGTTTTTATTGGGCCTGCGAGCCTATTATTGTTTTTGGGCCACTTTGAGCCTTTGTAATAGAATAGGGCTTTACTGCTTTCCTAGTTTAGGATGGAGGCCCATTTACAAGCAAGGTGGGAGCCCAAGAAGATAAGAAGGCCATGTATGCATGGTACAATGTGTAATAGCATAGGGCCTGTTTGAGAACCCTTTAGATTGACCAATTGGGCCAACATCATTGGCTCGATGATGGCCCACATAGGAGGCTCCCGATCGAAAACATATTGTGGTAGTATGTATGCTAGGCTTGTATGGCTTTTATTTATTTGTCGATTTATATTTAGCTACGCGCTAGAATCTAGATCGTAATAAAAGATAAAGCATAACTGAATCGGTGAGATCTCGAGGAGAGTTAGCATAACTTTCAAAACCAGAAACCCCCTCTCGAATTAAATATTAAGTCATATTGGATTAAAATAAAATGAAGTATTTATATAAATCCAAGCCTTCCATCAATAGGGACTAGCGTATGTTGTCTACTTATCGATAGAGGTGATCCAGAGTCTGGCACCCGAGTCGAAGAAAGGGACAATACGTGAAATTCCTTGACTCCTGTTTTTAACTAAACACGACAAGGGTGAGGATTGGTCGGGATGTGAGGATCGACCGATAACTAGTTACGGAGAACTCACGACCGGGCCCGTTGCTCATCACGATTGATGGGTTAGACTTAACGATTAGTAACACTTATGATGTAGCAGTGCTAGATAAGTGCGAAAGCCGAGGCAAAATAGCTTGAAGGTTGTGGAGTAACACAATTGGCAATAAGTATGCCTACCTGGGGAATTGGTTGTATGGCCACGAGTCGTGGGTGCAATTAATTGCCGCTGGGACGTCAAGACCTACTAGGAAATAGAATTTCCCGAACAATTGAAGGGGTAATTGTTTCGATAAAATAGTGGGAGAACTTCTACGATAGAAAGTCCAACCTTCGTAGATTATAAGTATTATTCATTAACTAGTCCACTGAATGTTTGTCTTCTCTTTAAATTAGATACTGAGATATCAGTAATTATCCATTTTACTATTTATCCTCGACTAATAAAATAACTGGATTAAAATATCGACTAGGCAAGAAACTTGAGAATTGTCTTGAATTCCAAGAGTGGAATGATGTTCTTAAAAGACAATCCTATGCCTTATGCGCTTATGAGATAAGTCAAAATATAAGAAACGAATCACCCGTAGAATATGGGAATATTAATGATCGTTTCTCATATATAGATGAATCTCAACAGTGAAACGAATCACCTATAGAGTATGGGAATCTTAAATGATCGTTTCCTCAAATAAGCATCAAGATTGAACGAGCTATGGAAGCAACATGAGAAGCATGTTTGAAGCTTCCACCTCAAAAGGCCCGTTTTGAGGACCAATCTTCTGAAAACAAACCTCCACCTCAAAAGGCTTGTTTTGAGGAGTAGTCTTGAATCAATATGATTCGAGACTTCTAAAGGAATTGTTTCAAAACTCGAGAATAATAAAGGAACTAGTGTCAAGGATCACTGTCTTTGTTTTATCAATCTAGTTGAAAAACTGGATCAATTAAACGTAAGCCTGCAAGTGATCTCAACATTAACTTCCTCCTAAATTCTCCTCCTGCTCATTCAAATGACTCTTGAAATACACTGATCTTATTTGATAAGTTGATCACATTTCAAGAATCAACCAAAGAATTGGTTAAAGGCAAATAGGATAAACCTATCATGATCGTTTACACTTCGTGAACTGCAAAGTCATAGAAGAGTAAAATGAAGAAGAATTTATTCTCTTCTAATTCGACCATAAAGGTAGTCAAAAGAACGCAAGTAGCCTATAAGTCGAATTATCCCACTGCATCTAAGAAAGGCACTGATGTGTTTAATTGATTAGATGATCTAATTAATTAAGCAACGTTTCAATTAAAGGGTTAATTGAAAAGGAAAAGGATTCAATTAAAGAAGTTAATTGAAAGGAAGTAAATTAATTGAATTAAACCATTAGCTCAATTTTATTTGAATTAATGTGTGAAATTCAAATTAATACAAAGATAATAATCCATAACTTTGGTATGCTAGACTTGGACACATCTCCAAGAGTAGGATTCAAAAGTTGGTTTCGCCTAAGCTTCTTGAAAAATAGAACTTGGATGAACTTCCAACCTGCGAATCATGTCTCAAAGGAGATATGACCAGATCTCCCGTCACAGGGAATCAAGAGCGAACCAAATAAAAATCTGGATTTAATCCATGAGTATGGATCACTAAAGGTTACTGTGAGAGGGGATCACTCATACTTCGTACCTTTTTACTAAAGACCCTGGTCGTTAGTAAGAAATGAATCTAGTGAGATGCAAATCTGAAAAACCAAGAAAGGTATTTCAATGCGAAGTAGAGAATCGACAAAGACAAAGTATTACGACCATTCGATCTAATCGAGATAGCAAATACTTGTCAAGGATTCCTCAATTATCTTGATGAGAATGAGATTCTCATACAACAAACTCCTCCTAAGACGTCACGACTTATTGAAGTGTCTAAAGAGATGGATTCTAACATTGTTCGATCCATATTGAGTTTTGTAAAAGCTTCCTTATGCATTCTAGGGGTTAGTGCTCCTGACTGCATCGAAGATACTAAGCAAAGTACCTTCAAAGTTTGTGCCTGCAAAGCTTTACCAAGAAAGGTATGGCAAAATACCTCTGTGCTCTTACCTCTGAGCATGGAGATCTCCTGGCGATAGTAGAAACGAGAAAGGAGATAAATTGGCTAGTAGATCTAATTTGTATATAATTGTGGGGTATCCAACGAAATCCATTGGATACCTGTTCCACGACAATGAGAAACAACCGTTTCTCCTAGATACCAGTTCCTCTGTTGATGAATCTCTCGTCAAAGGAAATGGAAACGTCATGGAACTTGATGAAGTCCAAGATTTGGACCCATCCCTGCAAACAGTGGGAGTTAATCCAGAATTTACTGAACCTACTAGTACACCTACTCTTCGAAGGTCTGATCGAATTCGTAAGGAGCCAAAGCGATTTGGTTTCATTCACGAAAACGAGAATGTGGAAAGTAATCCAAAGACCTATCAAGAAGCGATGTCAGACATAAACTCGGGTGCATGGCTCAAAGCCATGCAAACCGAAATGGATCCCATCCATTCCAACAAGGTATAACCTTGATTGATCCACCCAAGGGATTTATCCCTATAAGTTGGTTATAAGTTATAAATGGATCTTCAAACTTGGAATGAATGGAGAAGTATTGACCTCTAAGAATCGACTAGTGGTAAAAGGGTTATTCACAATGTTCTGGAACAGACTTTGATGAAACCTTTTCTCCATTAGCGATATCTGAATCCATTTAGATTCACATTTGTTCTGATGAGATAGTCAAGACAATTGACTTCATCAAAACGAACATGAACAATGAGTGTACAAAAGGATTAGTGGGAGCGCGATGAAGCTCATATTTTATATGTCGATAATGTTCTGGTTATCTGGGATGATATCGGAATATTAGCACAGACGAAAGCATGATTGTCCATGCAATTCTCCATGAAAGATTTAGGAGAAGCATCTTGCGTATTGGGATACGTATCTATAGAATAGATCAGAAAAAAGATGTTGACACTCTCTAAATCTAAGTACATAGAATTAATACTGAAAATATTCAGTATGAAGAATCCAAGAAAGGATTACTTCCAGTGAGACCCGTATGCCTTGATCCAAAATTGATGTGCCCTTCATCAAATGAGAACAAAGGAGGATGTCTCAAATACCTTATGTTTCAAACAAAAGGTTGCATGTGGCATGCTTTACTATGTACTAGACCAGACGTAGAACATGCTCAAGTGTCGCGAGCAGTTGCTAGTCAAACTCCAGTGAAGAAGTACTGGACCACCGTAAAAGATATCCTTAAGCTCTTGACAAAGACTAAGGATTTGTTCTTGGTCTACGGTGGTAGTGGAGAATTAAAATTCGAAGGATTCACTGATTCGAATTTTCAGTCTGATGTGGATGAATTAAGAATATCCATCCTTGGATACATATCCTGCATCAATGGGGTAACGGTGAATTTGAAAGGGTTCCAAGAAAATCACCGTAACCATTCAAACCACTGAAGCAAGATATATTGCAGCATTAAATGCGGCTTAAGAAAGTGTTTAGATATAAAACTTCATCCTATGGTTGGATGTAGTGCCTAGCATTGCGAAGCTCATGGTTATCTTCTATGATAACATTGGAGCTATTGTCAAAGCAAAGCATTCGAGATCTTACCAGAAATCTAAACATAATTGAAAGAAAAGTACCATTTGATTAGAGGAATCATTGGTAGAGTTAACGCGCGTAATGGATAGCGTCTACTCGGAAGACAACTTAGCGGATCCACTAAAAGAGACTATATCATGAAATGAGTTCGAAGAACATCTTTAGAAAGATGGGTCCTAGAAACGTTTGTGATTGGCTTTAGGGCAAGTGGGAGATTGATGGAATAGTGCCCTGCAAGCCAATATATTTAGCTTGTAGTGAAACTATCATTATCTTTCTTTGGTATAAATGATTTAATACGCACGTTTGTTTATACGAGTATAAGGATAAACAATGGCCAACTTCATCTTTCGCGAATACATTTAAGCGATTGGTTGAAACCCTTAGATTACATTTGACTATGGGACGATTCACTTCAGTACTGAGTGCAATCATGAAACAGTCTCAAAGGTCGTAATCTTAAAAGTGTTCCAAGTCATAGATTCCGAAACGAGACGGGGTATCGTAGGAATCGCAAAGACTTGTACGAGTATGCATGATTCACATGGAGTGAATTTGTAGTGTTTCATGAGCAAGGAATTTGAGTCCAGTGCATACGAGTAGGTGGTTCAATGGAAGATTGAACGCATCGAACGACCCGAACAGAGAAACCCATTGTGGAAGCGCATGACGCATATCGGTGATGGGATACTTCTCAAGGAATATAATAGTGTACGATTTAGTCCTTTGACTTGAGGTACTAGGGCGAATTCGGTGCATGAAAGTGCGTACTTAGATCTAGGTATAGGCCACGTAGCTTGGTCATAACATGCCTAGGTTGGGTGCGTATGGACATGTACGCGGGTGGTTAGTACCAATATGGAATCTATTGACTCACTGTAATGGGTGAGAGAATTTCCTATACGATTCTTAGATAATATATCCAAGGAATCCACGGCCGTGGTCGGTGACGGATTTGGAAAGGGGTTTCCAAATTTAGAAGGTCACAAAGGTATATTATCCTGAATTAGAAAGTATAGTTATCGAGACAAATTTAGAGGTGCCGATCAATTCACACACCCTAAGTCTTGATCGGGAATATTAGTCGATAGAAGGACCGTATGTACATGGCAATTATATGAGACGAGGTTCACAAATATCAATTCACCTGAAATTGGGCTTCATGGGCTTGTGGCTAGACATCGACCATGAAGTGTGGGTACTCCTGAATTAATAGAGGATTTAATTCTAGGAGTGGTTAATTAAAGGTTGTTTAATTAACCGGAACAATTTATTGTTCATAAATTAAATCACGAGGGATTCGTGGGCCTGCTGCCAGTTGATGGTGAACCCAGAGGGTCACACACAATACAATTGGACGGTGACTGTTATAAAAGGACATGAAAGGAATTAATTGATTTAAAGGTAATTAAATCAATTAAATGAATTAAAAGTATTTAATTCAAGTGGGAGATTAATTAATTGGCTAACTTAATTAATAATTGAGTTGCTAAGTTAATTAAAAGAAATATTGATTTAATTGGACTGGGCATTTAATTAAAGTAGTTAATTAAATGAAGGATTGCAAGACATGGGCTTCTATTAATTAAAGCCCATAAGGAGTCTTGCAAACCCTAGGTCAGAAGGAGTCTATAAAAGGGGAACTACATGAGCTTAAAAGCTAACACCTAAGAAAGAAAAACCCTAGCCTCCCTCTGCCCTAAAAAGCGCCGCCCCCTCTCCAAGCAAACCCTAGCCGCCGCCGCCACCACTAGCCGCCGCCACTGTGCTGCCGTGAGCTCCTTGGTGCCGCCGCCGCCGAGATCTCCTCCTCCATTGTATTAGATCTTGATTTGTCAAGAGATCTCATACAATCCTTCAATAACAAATCTCCTGCATCGAGTTCTGAGCCTAAGATCTTGAGGTGTTACCAGAATCCAATTGGTGTGGACTATCCCTGGAGGTGAGACACTTGGATCACTCCTGTGAACCGGATCAGAATCAGAATCGAAGACCGGAGGTTTCCACCACCTTGCCTGTGGTGAGGTATATCGCAAAAACCCCCTTTGTTAATTCATTGTGTGCGTTTTTGTTTAAGCTTTTGTATACATAATATGGAGACATCTTTTATGGGACCATTGGATACCTCGAAAAATTTTAAATTCCGCACTTTGTTGTTTGACAAATCGAGCTATATCCCAACATGCTCAACATGGGAATATCAAGTGGTCAGTATCCATTAAGAGATGAACCCATCCAAGAAAAAGAAGACATTTCAGATACTAATTATCAATTATTATTCGGAATATTAGTACAACTTCAAAAAATGACAGATGAATCCAAGTATAAAATTAACTACAAAAATAAATTTATAATGATATATTCTCACTTTAAAGACAAGCTTAGACCAGAAGAGTTTGAATTTCTTCTGGACTTTGAAGAGGCATTAATGAAGATAAAGGGAGTTTTTGATAAATTAAGTGAAGAAGAAAAAGAAAAATTATGCCAGCAGATAAAGCCATTTAAATGACATGTATGCAGCTACTGTAGCGAGAAGAATGAAGAACCAATTATAGAAGATTAACACGTGTCGGCAGAAATAATAAAGGATTAGCAAGTGTCGGCAAAATAATGAAGGATTAGCCAGTGTCGGCAGGAGTAATGAAGGATTAGCAAATATCAGGAGAAAACAACAAAATATAAATAGTAGATCTGAGACATAATAATGTAGCTCCTCTAGATAGGTATACCTCTTTTTACTTTATGTCATTACTTTAATAAAGGTGTAGGGACAGTGGCGGAGCCACGCTTTGGACAGGGGGGTGCATGGACCCCCCTGAAATTTTGGTCCCAAGTGCATCTATGTATGCTATATTGCTATATTAATTTATTTATGTTCAACTATAACATAATTTATAATTTTCTTTTAGTTTAAAATTAAATTTTTAAATAAAAGGGGTCTATGTTTATTAGAGTTTGATAAATTAAAGAGTTATAAAGTGGACATTAACTCAAACTCTAATATTTTATTTTTATTTTGTAATTTGAATCATACTATAACACTAATAATACTTTTTAGGGTTTCACACTTTTTAGGGATTGACACTTTTTAGGAATATCAAGAGTCTCTCTAATTTTATATTAGTCTTTCTTTCATTTTTTTCTCCATTCTCACAAAAGAACCTATTTTAAAAAAAAAACGTGCAACTTGAAAATTACATTGTTGACATGCGGTCAGATGAAGAGTTCTCAAAATTAAAAGGAATTGGTGATCTTGCTAGAAAATTAGTTGAAACAAAGAGGAACCCCGTGTATCCTCTTGTATTTTTACTTTTAAAATTGTAATTGATTTTGCCAGTTGCTACAGCATCTGTGGAGATAGCGTTTTCTGCTATGAAGTATATAAAAAATCGACTGAGGAATCGGATGGGAAATGAATGGTTAAATGACTCTATGATTACTTATATAGAGAAAGATGTATTTGATATCGTTACAGATGATTCAATCATGCAACGATTTCAGTTAATGACAAATCGACGTGTACATTTGTAAAGACGTAGTTTTCATTCCATATAATTTATTTTAAGTTTGAATTAGTTTGGTCGTATTTTAATTATTTTTTTAATATTTTAAATAATACTCATAAATTTATAAGGACCCCGGTGAAAAAACTTTCTGGCTCCGCCACTGTGTAGGGACTCTTATCCCTTCACTCGGTTTGAAATGTGTGGACGGAATTCATTCAGTCTGCCTATAAATATGTATCATCTATGTAGTTGAAGAGCAGAGTGTGAAATAATATCAATAAACGTTTGTTTATTTTCTCTCTCATGGAGATTTCTTCCTTGAACTTCTTATAGTTCTGAATATGGAAAATCCATTCATACACAATTAAAAATAATCAATCAAAGCATTCATCCATCAGTTCTAAGCTATCCAGAATCAACAAATCAACCAAAAAAAAAGCAACGAGCATAAAAAACAATTCATTTTTCAGGTATGGCATGTTTTAATATTCAAAATAATCAGCAAAATAATAACATAGATATTGAATATGTTTTAATTACAAAAATGATTTATGTTTTACCCAGATATTTAGATGTATGCAAAAGATTAGTTCTATAGAATTAGATTTGGTCTCTACTAACAATCATTTACAGTATCATATATTAGGAGTACTCAATAGAGAAGGCATAGTATGTATTCTTATTGATACAGGAGCATCTTTCTCACACGTTCACCCGAAAATATTCAACAATGATTGTCGAAGCACCAGTAATAGAAATAGAAACCATAAATGGATTTAAAGAATGTAGTATACAAACTTATATAGAACTAATGTTGCATGAAGAGCCGAGCACAGTAACGAGTGCATGTAACCCAAGTGGGGGCTTGAAAGTGATTGGACATTGGGCCTGTGCATCCAACTGGGCCTGGGTTGCTCTTTGCTGGCCTGCCCGTTCCAAGCTGGGAGTTGGTCCATGAATTTCAAGCGAAAGCATTAGATTTGTGGGCCTTAGAATGGAGGACAAAGCGTCAGGCTGGATAGTCCCATTGATCTGGTCGTGATTCAACTCCTGAGTAGGTCGACGTTCAGGCGACCTTCGATGAGAACTTCTCCTTTGATTACCTTTCCGAGGGCTTCTACTTCTTTCCCTTTTGCGATTATCTCGCTCTATGTATTCGTCTAATTTTCCTTGTTCGATCAGTTTTTCAACTTCTCTCTTAAGGTGAAAACAATTCTCCGTTCGGTGTCCATGTGCCCGATGGTACTTACAGTATTGACCGTTCTGGTCAAAGCGGCATGACAAGTTTCCCGCCCAAAGATCCTTGGATTACGAGCGATCTTCCAGGAGAGGTAACGTATTCCAGCGACTGGAATACAGCAGAGCCGACCAAGAAAGGCAACCTAATTTCTACCAAAGACCAAGAAACCCTGAACAACCAATCAGAAGCAGAGTGAATCAAGTAGAACACCCAAGGGTAAATGCTCCAATGGAAGAAATCTTGGAAGTTCTAGAAAGGAATAATTGGATTCCCGAGGCGAGGAAAATCGCTCAGCCCAGACCAGGGTCTAGAAACTATGATCAATACTGTAAGTACCATAGGGCACATGGGCATCTAACGGAAAATTGTTTTCACCTTAAGAGAGAAGTTGAAAAACTGATCGAGCAAGGAAAACTAGACGAATACATAGAACGAGATAATCGCAAAAGGGAAAGAAGCAGAAGCCCCCGGAACGGAACTCAAAGGAGAAGTTCTCATCGAAGATCACCTGAACGTCGGCCTACTCAGGAATTGAATCACGACCAGGTCAATGGGACTATCCACACTATATCCGGGGGGCCTGCGGGTGGAGATAGTCGTAATGCTAGACGAAGAACGACCAGATCCATAATTGCAAACTCTAAATATCCAAAAGAAATATGGACATTAGAAAACAGGCCAACAAATCACCAGCCGATCAGCTTTAACGAAGGTGAAGTACCTAAAAACATCACTTGGGATACAAAAGAGGATAACCCAGATTTCCCCATGGTAGTGTCGTTAGAAATAGCAAATTATAATGTGAGAAGAATCCTAGTCGATAATGGAAGCTCAGCAAACATCATCTCCAGAGAGGTCTTAGCACAAATGAACCTCGGGCAAATAAACCTACAAAGGGTAGCAACGCCGTTAGTAGGCTTTGGAGGCTCCGAGATCATCCCCAGCGGAACGATATCTTTAAGTGTATCACTCGGAAAGAAACCACTTCGGACCGTGAAGTTGGTAAAATTCCTAGTGGTAGATACACCCTTCGCTTATAACGCTATATTAGGGCGACCAGCCCTTAACCTTTTTCGAGCTGTAGTCTCTACCTATCATCAGAAAATAAAATTTCCAACCGACAGCGGCATTGGAGAAATAACGAACGACCACTGTATGGCATGGGACTGCTACAGCACATCATTAACGTTGAAAGAACACCCCAAGTCAATTACTCCGAGCAAGAGAAAGATCGCAGACGATCTCACTAGAAATGAGGTCGAAATTCCTATTACTGATCGATTAGATAAAAAGGGGAAAGAACCACTAGACTTATCCTTGCAACCCCCAGAACATAAAGATATAATTCTGGTAGAAGGCGACTCGTCCAAAAAGACAAGAATTGGTACAGAATTGAGCAAAGAAGGAGAAGTAATGTTAATCGAATTTCTAAGAAATAACGTGGACGTCTTCGCTTGGAGTGCAAATGACATCGAAGGGATCGATCCTCGGGTAATCAAGCATACCCTAAAAATTGACCCTTCAGCGAAACCCGCCAGACATAAGAAAAGAAATCATGGACCAGTAAAAGATAAAATTATCAAAGCCGAGGTTGAAAGACTGTTGGAAGCAAAACAAATCCGAGAAATACATTTCTCGGAATGGCTATGTAATGTTGTACTAGTAGCAAAAGGGGATAAAAAGGACAACAAATGGAGGATGTGTAATGATTTCACCGACCTTAACAAGTTATGTCCACGCGACCCATACCCCCTCCCAAGAATTGATTTATTGGTCGACTCGACCGCTGGCTTCGCGCTGTTCAGCATGATGGACGCCTTCCAAGGTTTTTACCAAATATACATGGACGAGCGGGATCAAGAGAAGACCGCATTCATAACCGAACAGGGAGTATAATGCTTTATAGTAATGCCGTTCGGATTAAGGAACGCCGGGGCTACATACCAAAGATTGGTAAACCTAATGTTCAGGGAGTTAATCGGAGAAATAATGGAGGTCTATGTAGACGACATGTTAGTAAAAAGTATGAATGAAGCGGATCACGTAAGACATCTAGATCGATGTTTCCGAATCCTAAGAAAATACCGTATGAAGTTGAACCCTGCAAAATGCACCTTCGGTGTTAAGTCAGGAAAATTTTTGGGATATTTGGTACACCAGCGAGGAATAGAAGCCAACCCAGAAAAAATTCGAGCCATAACTGAAATGAAAACTCCCAAGACCATCTCCCAAGTGCAAAGCTTGGTTGGGAAGATCGTAGCATTGAATAGATTCATATCTAAATCTGCGGACAGAAGCTTGCCCTTTTTCCAAACGCTTCGAAAAGCGAAAAACTTCGTTTGGACCGAAGAATGTGAACGAGCCTTCGAACAACTCAAAGAATATTTGACATCCCCTCCGATGTTGGCCAAACCAACAGAAGGGGAACCATTGTACATATACATCTCCATCTCCGATACGGCCATTAGCTCAGTACTAATTAAGATAGAGGGTTCAGAGCATAAGCCTGTCTATTATCTCAGCAAGTTATTACAAGGGGCGGAGAAGAATTACTTGGAAATAGAAAAATTCACGCTGGCCTTAGTAGTCGCTGCTCGAAAACTCCGACCCTACTTCTTAACCTACAAAATCATCGTTTTGACGAACCAACCGCTTAGGCAGATCCTAGCAAAACCAGAAGCCTCGGGAAGACTAATCAAATGGGCCATCGAACTCAGCCAATTCGATATCGACTACAAACCAAGGGTCGCCATCAAGGCCCAAGTATTGGCTGATTTTTTATTGGAAACACCAACACAATCATCAAACACCCTCCATGAGGATATATTGATCATAGAAGATCAAACCTGGTTAATGCATGTAGATGGAGCTTCAAGCCGGGAAGGAGGAGGCGCCGGAATCAACTTCACCGGACCTAATAAAGAAGATTTGAATTATGCTATTACATTGGACTTTGTCGTAACAAATAACGAAGCAGAGTATGAGGCGTTAATCGCAGGAATGGAAATGGCAATCAAAGCCAACATAAAGAAACTAAAAGTATTAACCGACTCAGAGTTAGTACAAAGACAAATAGAAGGCTTATACGAGGCTAAGGAATTCAACATGATCAAATACCTCGCCAAAGTAAAAGCACTGGCCGGGAAGTTTGAAGATTTCGACATACAAAACATTCCACGTTCGGAAAATAAATGGGCCGATCAACTATCTAAGTTTACAGGATCCCAAGACGGAAAGACCGAACGAGTGATCAACTGGCTGATCTCTTCTACACCGGCTGTCGACATCGATGAGACACCGATAGTCGATATAATGGAAATCGAAGAAGTCGAAGATAATTGGATGACACCAATGATAGACTATCTTCGTGAAGGAAAACTACCATCTGATCAGAATGAAGCTCGGAAAATAAAATATCGAGCCCCAAAATATACACTCGTAGAAGGAAAACTCTACCGAAGGTCAGTATCAGGAATTCTCCTGAGATGCGTCTCTGAATCCCAAACCGCTGAAATACTGCGAGAAATACATGAAGGAGACGCGGGAAATCACAGCGGATCGAGGGCATTGGCTTTAAAATGCCTCAGAACAGGTTACTATTGGCCTACTGTCAATAAGGACGCCGCAAATTACGTCCGAGAATGTCATCATTGCCAAGTACATGCCAACGTATGTCATCAACCAGCAGAAAATATGCACCCGATTCCAATTTGCTGGCCTTTTGATCAGTGGGGAATGGACATCGTGGGGCCTTTACCAGCGGCCAGATCAAAGAAAGCTTACGTCCTGGTTGCTGTAGAGTACTTCAGCAAATGGATAGAGTGCATCGCCTTAGCGCGAATAACTCAATTCCAAGTGATCAACTTCCTTTGGAAGTTCATAGTCTGTCGATTTGGCATCCCTAGGATCCTAATTTCCGATAATGGAACCCAATTCGCTGGAAAACAAGTGATAGAATGGTGTTCGAAACTGGGAATTCAACAAAATTTCACTTCAGTCGGGCATCCAAGAGCGAACGGACAAACCGAAGTAGCAAACCGAGAGATAATAAAATCTTTGGAAAAAAGATTAGGATCAGCCAAAGGAAAATGGCTCGATGAACTACCAGGAGTATTGTGGGCTAATCGAACCACGGTAAGAAACTCAACTGGGGAAACCCCATTCAGCTTGGTATATGGGTCGGAAGCTGTTATTCCTGTGGAAACTTTAATTCCAACGCCAAGAATAGAGATGTTTGATGAACAAGAAAATGAAAAGGCAAGAGAAAATGACATCGATCTAACAGAAGCCTTAAGGGATAAAACTGCCGTACGCCTACAAGCCACTAAGGCAAATATGGAGAAAACATACAATCAAAAAGTACGCGTCCGAACCTTCGAAGAAGGAGACTTGGTTTTGAAAAAGGTAGAAGTATCCAAGCATGTGGGAAAATTACAACAAAATTGGGATGGACCTTACATCGTCATTGGCGTAGGAAAGAAAGGTTCATACAAAATTGCACACATGGATGGGACAGCCTTACCAAGAACTTGGAACGCAGTCAACCTTAGGAAATACTATGGTAAATAAATTTTAGCAGATTATACTGCATTGTTTTATTTTACTTTACTTTATCAAGTTTTAATCCTTGTAACAAAGGCCTCAGCCTAGAGTTCAATTAGTAAAAATTTTAGCATTTTATATACATCGATTATTTCGATTAACGCTCAGTGGAATTACACTAGCATATTGATAAATATCAGAACGAAGCGAGTCGAGTATACATTGATCCGCTCAATAAACACTCCTCGATTTATGTCAACGGCAAAAAGGACTTTTTGGTGACAAACCTAAGTCCAAATTATAATGAGTCGAGTATACATTGATCCGCTCAATAAACACTCCTCATCCCGACCACAAAAACAAAACGAGTCGAGTAAACATTGATCCGCTCAATAAAAACTCCTCAATCGAACACAACAAACATAAAGACTTCAGGTACTAAAAACCTAAGTCTAAACAAAACGAGTTGAGTAAACATCGATCCGCTCGATAAAAACTCCTCGATATATCTACAATGATTGAAAGACTTCAGGTACTAAAAACCTAAGTCTAAACAAAACGAGTTGAGTAAACATCGATCCGCTCGATAAAAACTCCTCACCATATATATTCAACGATCAAAAAGACTTTTGGTATTAAAAACCTAAGTCTAAACAAAACAAGTTGAGTAAACATCGATCCGCTCGATAAAAACTCCTCGATATATCTACAATGATTGAAAGACTTCAGGTACTAAAAACCTAAGTCTAAACAAAACGAGTTGAGTAAACATCGATCCGCTCGATAAAAACTCCTCGATATATCTACAATGATTGAAAGACTTCAGGTACTAAAAACCTAAGTCTAAACAAAACGAGTTGAGTAAACATCGATCCGCTCGATAAAAACTCCTCAACATATATATTCAACGATCAAAAAGACTTTTGGTATTAAAAACCTAAGTCTAAATAAAACGAAGAAGAGTAAACATCGATCCGCTCGATATACACTCCTCGAACTATTTATAACGAGAAAAAGACTTTTTGGTATTAAAACCTAAGTCTAAATAAAACGAGTAGAGTAAAACATCGATCCGCTCGATATACACTCCTCGAACTATTTACAACGAGAAAAAGACTTTTTGGTATTAAAAACCTAAGTCTAAATAAAACGAGTCGAGTATACATTGATCCGCTCAATAAGAACTCCTCGATCTACTCCTAACGATCTAAAAAAGATCCGCTGATACTCCTAAAGTTTTGAAAGATAAATCAAGTATGAATTCATCTGCTCGGAAATTACTCCTCGAAAATAAAATTGTCAAACGACAAAGAAGATGCAAGAAATAAAATAATATTTTATTCATCAAATCAATTACATACAAATATCCTACGTTACAAAAATCTGCTTGCTACCTAAAGATCGTTACAATGATCTAGTTGAATTGATCCTATGTGATCGACTATCTTCACGACAATGTCCACGGAAACACCAATCTCCTCCCTAGTACCTCATCGATCATAATAAACCACCTAAGAAGCATGCTGCTCAGGATGGTCGACTTCTTTGGTTCGATGGCCAGGCTCTGAAGATCAAATGTTGTTCCAGATGAAATGAACACTACCAGCCAGATAAGCCAGCAGTACTCAATTCACCCACAAAAGATACTGCTTTTACATTATCTATAAAACATTTTACTCTAAAGCAGCATCTCTTCGGGACCGTCGTAAAACGGTAAGTTTACCAGCCACCCCGGCGATCTATCACTCCGGAAGTCACATCCAAGAGCGAGGGTGACTGGCAAGTATGAACCCCCCATGTGCAGACGGAAACCAAGGACCTCTAAGTTGATGAAGACTAAAGCAGAGATCTCATGGGATCCGTCGATACAAGGAAGGGCTGACATGGGACCCGTCAATACAAGACTGGGGACAATTCCTTTACTGCGAACGAACAAATCACGATAATGTGACTTCTTGAACATTATGGGGTCCGAAGGCAAAAAGAAATCTAAGGAAACCGAGATATCCATTGTTATGAATGGAAAATAAGGAAACTGCCAACTTATTTATAGGCGCCCGTGAGAATGATCCTACGGACGATAGGAGTTTAATCAAGGGACGAGAACGCGACCCTTTGACTTCCCGAAATAAATGCAAGTAAGTTGGAACGGCGCCCGTCTGATCGACTCAACTGATCGATAACAAACAAATCTACAGATCGAAGCGATCAACGAAATAATCCAAGAAAACTTAAAGAAGTTCAAAGACCAAAACGATCTGCACGATCATATATGAGGGTCGCCTAATAGAATATATTAAGAACTCCTCAACGAAGGCATGCAAAGTTGAACCGTTGAAAGAGGATAATTGCTTAAAAACGACCAGAGCCTCCACCATATGGGGGTCGTAACTGCCTCATACATCATTGGGGGACTACTAAGTTGGCCATACAAGAATTCCATTTGGAATCCAAGAAATCTGACATCGAAATCAGGAGAATAGCCCTCCCTATTCGAAACTATAAGGCCGTCACTGCCTAATTTTCCAAAGAATTGCTGAAGGAGGTCTGAACGGGTCAGATCTGGCCAGGACTGTTACATTTTCCAATTCCTCCCATATCAAGAGTATGATATACTGGCTAGAGAAATGTATAATTGAAAAGCTAATGATGGAAGACATGGATAGGTGAAAAGCACCTAAAGGAAAATTTCCCTTTGAGGAAAAGAAAAACTGGAATTCAACAGGAGGAACAATAACCTCTTTATATAAGATATATGTCATATAAGGACAAATTTATAAGGCATGAATCGAGCATCGACTAGACAGCTAAAGGTTTATACAACGACGATCGGCTGGATCAATCAACAAAGATTAAATATGCGAAGCAAATATTATACCGATCGGTTATCTTAAAAGTGACCAAAGCAAGATCAAGCTTACTTTCTCCATACTCAAATCTCTCCGCAGAAATAAAAATCAGATAAGTAAACTAATCTTGGTCAATTACTACATGATGATATATTTGTGCATAGCAATAACATATATGAACAAGATATATCATTAGAATCAAGGCAAGAATCTGCCTACAGAAGAGATCATATTTTCCAATCTAATCTCCCAATACAAAAATCTCTGCCCGAACAACTACACAAAAGCTGGGCATCAAAAAAAAAAAAAAAAAAAAAAGAGACAGTCCAAGGTCTGCCAGGATGAATAAAGATCATTGAGAAGAATCGCCAGAGGGTCGACCAGCAGAAACAGGCCTCCGAGGAGTTAGGTTACCAGCAAACGCCATCAACTCCTCCTGACGTTTAAGATAACCGGCATCATAACCGGCATCATATGCCTGTTGACGAGATCCCTCTGCCGACGCGGCAGCCTGAACTAGGTCGCTTTTCTCTTTCTCAAGAATAACTTGGTCAGCCTCTAACTTTTGGAGATCATCTTTAGCAAGTTGCAGCTGCAGCTCCAAACCCCTGGTTTTAGCTTTCTCCGACTCCAGCTGACCTTGAAGAGCTCTCCGACTATTCCACAGTTCATCATTTTGCACACCCAGCTGGAGTGCAAAATACTTGCCCTAAAAAAACAGAAAGAGTAAGAAAAACCGCCGTACAACAAAGAATTCAAAACAAAGAACAGGAAAAATGTTCGAAATATGTTTACCTGTTCACATATCTTCACCAGAGATTGAACAAGGCGAACATTGGAAGAACCTTCGAGCTTCCTCAATTCGCCGGGCAAAATAGTACTCATGCCTAAATCCCAAGACAAAGCATCAGGTTCAACAGAACCAGGCAGTTCGCTTGTCAAAGGGACACCGTCGGAACGTGGAGTCTCCGACAAAAGAATGTCATTAACCTGCATAAGCACACAGCGATCATCTAACGGACGAGGGGAGTCCCTCTCGTCGGGACTAACAGAGGTCTCTTTGCCGGAAGCAGATATAACGGTCCGACGACCAGACCTCGACCCAGGTCGACCCCCAGAAGGTCCCCCAGACTCGAAAGAAGCAGTCGTTACAGTGGTATCATGAAACAGATATTCAGGACCATATTGCGAAATAGGCTGCGTTATGGAAGGATTGACAGAAAAACCATCACCGACTTGCCCTTCACTAACTAGCAGGGCAGTAGAAGTAGAAAAAGGAAGGGAACTAACAAAATCCCCTCCATGAGATCCATACTCGTAAGAAGAAAAACCTGAAGAAACAGGTATGTCGTAAACCTGTTCCATGTTGGATGGGTCTCCGAAAGCTAATCGACCTGGGGAAGACCTATTACCTCCCGCGTGGGTAGAAGAAAAGTTTGGTTGGAGGAGCGACGAACTAACTTCTGATAAAGGTTGGAACGTGGTAATAGGAGTATCGATCATCGAACTACTAACTGAGGACGAACGAGGAGGCTCCATCGAAGGCCCTTCTCTTCGAAATTTCTTCGATCTATTATCCCTAGCGCCCTCACGAGAAGGTCGCTTCGAAGTATTACCAAAAAGGTTACTCATGATCGGATTACGGAAAAATATAAATTAATATCGAGGAAGTTTATCGACTAGCTCAAGAAAGAGTATTATGTTAAGAGAGGAGTATAGCAGTAAAAAAGACAAGTCAAATTTTACCTCTCGTATTTATACTACACGAAAAGACGCGACTGACCCGAAGAAAGGGCGCGAAACAGGAAAACTGACCTTGGAGCAAACGCTAGAATTTGAAAAGACACATACATAATGATTACGGCAAATTAAATGACTTGTCTGAATCATTACAGCGAATATGAAAGGACATGACTGTCAGAATAAGAAACGTTTAATGTACAAAGTAGGGAAAGCTAAGCTACAATTAAACCTACAAGCGGATAATTACAAAGATTATTTCAAAAATAAATCACTACTTCAAGAAGCCTGGTCGCTTTCCGGAATCTTCGGTTCGCTACCGACGTCCTCAGTCATGCCTGTATCGTCTCCTTCTTCTTCTTCATCTACTGGATCGATGAAAGTATTATCGAGCTCATCGTTAACATCAGAAGGAGGAATCGGCAATGGATTTCCAAATTCCTCGACAAGATTAGCCAGAGGAAAACCTTGATATTCGACATCTGGAACCTCGGAAGAAGAATAAAGCTCGCCATAACGGTTCAACCGGATATGAGCTGCCTTAAAATACTCCTTCCGACGATCGTCGATCATCTCCAAAGCGACCAGTTGATGAATCGATTTTTTAAAAGTATTCTCAAGAAGAGGGCCGACCATCCGGTACACCAACGCCGTATGAACAGGAGAGTTGAGGAATTCACGAACAACTTGTTCGTCAGACTTCCTAACATATCGATCTCTTTGCCTAAGTGGGACATCATTTTCATACTCCTCTAAAGAAGCTTCAAGGCTTGATACTTGAGATTCAAGCTCACTAATTCGAGTCGTGCTCTGCAACTGCAATTCCTCTAATTTTCTTGCCATTTGATTGGCTTGTTCTTGAGCACGAGAAACCTCTATCACCCTATCTATCATTTCTTGATCTTCGGTCCCGGCAGCACGAGTCTCTACGACAGGAACAGAGGAAGATGTCGAGGGACCAACTTCTGAACCGGAAGATTTGTGAAGTAAAGCTTTATACTTCTCTTCAAGGAAGTCGCACTGTTGTTTCCAGAGAGAATTTTCATAGGCGTACGATGTCAGACAGGTGTTAACCTGAAATAACGAAGGGGTCAGAAAGAAACGAATTAGCGAATTAAGAAAATCCTAAAAGATCACTTAATCAGAATAATAGAAAGAAAAAGATCTCACCTTTTCAGCGTAAAGAGAAGCTCGCTGGAATTTCTCCAAAGGATCCTTATGAAGAAGCTTATTAAGATCGCGAGTAAGAACGCCAGACAAAAGAATACGGGTCGCCTTATCGACCGCATTCTCATTATTATCATGAATAAGAGAATCCTTCTCGGAATAACCAGCGGCCCTCCTTCCCTCTAAATGATCCTCGATCATTTCGACCAGAGTAGGATTTGGATGTTTATCCCCGAGCAAAGAAAGGTCGTCACCAGAACGTCCATAGTAGCTCCTCTTCCTGTTAGCTGGATTATTAGATGGATGAGGCATTGACCAGCTGCGACATCCTCGAATACCCAAAGAGGTTCTAAGATGAAGCGGAGGGTAACCGGGTCCCATGCCCTGACGAATAGGGGACTCACGTGAAGAATCCGGAGATTCCTCTCTATTCTCCTCGGATTCATGACCCAACTCCAATTTCCTTTTTCGAGACGCCCTCTGCTCGATAGGATTATTCTCCACTGACTTGGAAGATTTCGACAGCACCATTTTTCCCTTCGAAGAATGTCGGGAGTTTTCTACCATATGAGCTGAAAAAGAAACAAAATAAAGTTAATTTCTCCATATGAAAAGTATAGTGACAATACTAAAGATCAAATAAAATGCTAACCTAGAGGTTCAGATGATGAACTGATGGGAAAATTATGGACACTTAACCCCGCCTTACGAAGAAAAGATTCCCCAATCAGAAGAGCGCTTTGATATTTGTTTGTACGCATCTCGGGAATCTCAGTGATAAACTGTACATCGTCAGGAACAAGTTCACCAGTCGGTGAGCGACCTCCAG
The DNA here is from genome assembly GCA_038501285.1 of Penstemon eatonii. NCBI lineage: Eukaryota > Viridiplantae > Streptophyta > Magnoliopsida > Lamiales > Plantaginaceae > Penstemon > Penstemon eatonii. The sequence goes on along the minus strand of CM076712.1, from coordinate 16,033,017 downwards.
GAATCCAACTGGAACCATGATCCCACGAGAAAGGCATGGTCGAACCATCCGCCAAACGGAGATTAGACGGAGGACGAACAAAGAAGAAATGAGATTTCCATGAGGGATTACTAGAAACCGGAGCATCAAAAATCGCTCGGCTAGGCCGCTGACTAGCGAAGAAATATCCACGGTTTGAAGAACTAGAAATATTAAAACGAAAAAGTTGCGTAAAGTTACGGAAAGAAGGTTTAAATCCCTTTGCAATCATCAGAACGGAAAAACAAACCACGAAAGCAACAGAATTTGGAACCAGTTGTGTCAAGCACACACTGAAAGTTTTTAGAACCTCCAGAAAAAGGGGAGACAAAGGAAGACGCAGTCCGCTATTAAAGTGAGCCGTATAAAAGGCTCGACATCCCTCCGGGGGAGAAGTGACCCTATCAGTAGGGGAAGGAAGAATTATTTCGGAACCTTCCGGAAAATATTTGGTATAGTTATTCACGACTTCAGGGAATGTTTCCTCTGTATATGCGCAAGCTACATCCTCAATTGGTTCAGAAATCTGAGGAACAGTACCTTTGCCCTTTTTGGCTCGGGCAGCTACATCCGCATCGGAAAGGATTCGTACCTTGTAAGTATCTTCTACAGGGATAACAAGGTCAGATACCGTAGTTTGTTCACCCAGAGGATTAGAATGTAACTCCTCCTCGTTATCGGGGGCAATGATCTCTCTAGGAGAAGAAGAAGATCTTCTTACAGAAGCCATCTATATTCTAGTTCTCAAAAGAAGAAGGTCGATGAAAGGAAAATTTTATACGACGAACGACCAAACTAGAAAATGACTGCGATCTAAAAGCAAATATAAAAGAGAAATGGCAAACTCGAAAGTCACCTATTTATAAGGAAATGAGAAAAGACGTTTCGAACTCATCGCAGCTACTCAAATTCCCGCCAAAAACGGAAGGATATAAAAAGCCTCCTGAATAGACGCGTGGCGATCCATAATTAGACAGAAGAAACGACTATCTATGATACGTAGCACTCTTTTCCTTACTTAAGATTTTTTCCCACTGGGTTTTTTCTTAAGTAAGGTTTTTAACGAGGCTCCGTTCATAGGAAAGAAACAGTCGACCAGATTTATCTACTTCTACGAGCTCCTATTATCTATACGCTCGAAGAAGTGAGGGAGTACTGATGGGGGCTATTTCGCACCCTACATACTGATCAGATCGAACAAAGATTATAAGATCGATTCGACCAATTATAACGGATCGGGATCTTCTTACAGACCCTGCCAAATGCCGCTCGCTCCGAGTAAAGATTATACTCCAGACCCAAGAAGGATAGTTGGGCCGAGTCCAAGCAGGACTATGATTCCTTGTAATACTAGGTTTAGCATAATATATATACCTAGTTACTCATTGTATGAGACAACGACGAATTCTCTTAATTCTGAGATTACACAAGAATACATTGATAACAATAGAACTCAATAATATCTATTATTATTGCAGAACTTTACCTTCATATCGTTGTGTTCTTAATTTTGTTAATGGTTTTACTTCTTGCCTTTGATTATTGCTTTTCTTTGTAAACGATCCATCCAGAATAAAGTAACAGAGCCCAATATACTGAATAATTCAATATCCAAACCCCCGATATCACAAATTCACTGATATTAAATTAACCCGACGAAAAACGGTTAAATCAGATGTGTTGTAGCAATCCCACGCCATACAGTGGTCGTTCGTTATTTCTCCGATGCCCATATCGGTCGGAAACTTTATCTTCTGATGATAGGTAGAGACTACAGCTCGGAAAAGGTTGAGGGCTGGTCGCCCTAGTATAGCGTTATAAGCGAAGGGTGTTTCTACCACTAGGAATTTTACTAACTTTACTGTCCGAAGTGGTTTCTTTCCAAGTGACACACTTAAAGATATTGTTCCGCTGGGGACGATCTCGGACCCTCCAAAGCCTACTAACGGCGTAGCTACTTTTTGTAGGTTTATTTGTCCCAAGTTCATTTGGGCTAAAACCTCCCGGGAGATGATATTTGCTGAGCTTCCATTATCGATTAGGATTCTTCTTACATTATAATTCGCTATCTCTAACGATACTACCATAGGAAAATCGGGGTTATCCTCTTTTGTGTCCCAAATGATGTTTTTAGGTACTTCGCCTTCGTTAAAGCTGATCGGCTGGTGATTTGTCGACCTGTTTTCCAGAGTCCATATTTCTTTTGGATATTTAGAATTTCCAATTATGGATCGGGCTGTCCTTCGTCGTGCGTTACGACTATCTCCACCCGCGGGTCCCTCGGATATCGTATGGATAGTCCCATTGATCTGATCGTGATTCAACTCCTGAGTAGGTCGACGTTCAGGCGACCTTCGATGAGAACTTCTCCTTTGATTACCGTTCCGAGGGCTTCTACTTCTTTCCCTTTTGCGATTATCTCGCTCTATGTATTCGTCTAATTTTCCTTGTTCGATCAGTTTTTCAACTTCTCTCTTAAGGTGAAAACAATTCTCCGTTCGGTGTCCATGTGCCCTATGGTACTTACAGTATTGATCGTAGTTTCGAGACCCTGGTCTTGGCTGAGCGATTTTCCTCGCCTCGGGAATCCAGTTATTTCTTTCTAGAACTTCCAATATTTCTTCCATTGGAGCATTTAACCTTGGGTGTTCCACTTGATTTACCCTGCTTCTGATTAGTTGTTCAGGGTTTCTTGGTTTTTGATAGAAATTAGGTTGCCTTTCTCGGTCGGTTTTGCTGTATTCCAATCGTTGGAAGACGTTACCTTTTCTGATAGATCGCTCATAATCCACTGACCTTTGGTCAGGAATCCTGTCATGTCGTTTAGAACCCGAAGCTGTGGCTTTATTTTTGTTTTTGTCCTTAAAGGAATTCATCTCCTCTTGGGTCATATATTTAGACGCCAAGCTCATGATGTCGGCAAACGTTCTTGGTTGCTTTCTACTAAGAGCGTTTCCGAACTGCCTATTTTTTGTGAGGTCAAAGAGAATAGAAATTATGTAATCGATATTCGGAGAATCGATCTTGAGTAGTTCTACATTAAATCTTGCCAACCAGTTCATCAGGGATTCCCCTTCTTGTTGATGTATGGTTCCTAGGTAGCTCATCGGGAGTTTTTGCCTCTTCTGACTGGCAAACTGCTGCGTCAATTTATTGCATAATTCCCGGAAACTGAATATGGAGTTGGCAGGTTGTTTTGCGAACCAATCCAACGCTAGGCCCTCGAATGTGGTCACCATTAACTTGGCGGTGAATTCGGCAGAGTGGGCATATAAATTCATTATATTAGTGAAGCTAAAAATATAATCATCCGGGTCGGTGGTTCCGTCATATCGGGGTAGTCTACCCGGGACCTGTCCAATGGATTGCGCTTCTTTTATTTCTCTGCAGAAGGGAGAACATGCAGCAAGGCTCTCCTGGAGTTCCGTGGTTCGGGTCCACGGGTTTTGAACAGATCTTAGGCGTTGCTCCAGTCGTTCCTGTACTATCCTCTCGATTTCTCTTTCCGAGAATCGAGTCGCTCGTGGTCGATCTGGGATAGCATCATCTATGTCATCCTCGATAGGGATTATTGTTCGTTCCTTCGATCCGCTGCGGCCCGCCTGTGGCCTTCTTCGACCTGGTTTTCTTCGGGGATGGTTATCGGAGGGTTTAGAATTGCCCTGCTGTGGGCTGTGTAGCGAGCGTCGCTCACTTGCTGGGCTGTCCGCTTGTTGAGAGGTTTGTTCGTTTGGCCTTGGCATTCCTGGTGCAGGAGTTGTCCTGGGAGCCGTAACGTTTCGAGGAATTTGGTCTAAAACTAGCAATTCTTCTGGAGAGAGTGATTTGAAGAGCATTGCTATTTGTCTCAGTTTTTCATGAGCGCCTGGGAGAGGAACGGGTATTTCGGGGAGTTCCGGTTCTTCCGGTATTGCACCGGTAAGACCTCCTTGGTGTTCCTGCTGATGGGAACGGGTATCTGGGATATTTTCATTGGTGTTGGGAATGTTGTTATCGTTGTTGTCTTGTGGATCTTCAGATGTGTTGTGGCCGGTGGTTGTATTACTTCTTGCTCCAATGCGAGCGCTTTTCCTTGGGCGAGCCATGTGTCGATCGAATAATTAACGTAGCCCCTCGGTGGGCGCCAACTGATTTAGCCGGATTTCGTCCGGTTAATTGAATATCAGTAAATTTGTGATATCGTGGGGTTTTCGATATTTATATATATGTTATATAGGGCTCTGTTACTTTATTCCGGATGGATCGGTTACAAAGAAAAGCAATATTCAAGAACAAGAAGTAAAACCACAAAACAAAGCTAAGAACACACCGATATGAAGGTAAAAAGCTCTGTAATAATATTGAATATTATTGAGTTGTGCTGTTGTAAGCAGTGTTAACTCCTGTATTCTTAGAGTTCAGGAATTTCGTCCTCCCTTAATACAATGATTAACTAGGTATTTATATAATTTTAAACCTAGCGTTACAAGGAAACATAGTCCTAATAGGACTCGGCCCAAATATCCTTCTTGAGTCCGGAGTATAATCTCCTATCGAAGCGAGCTGCACTTGGCCGGGTCAATAAGACGATCCCGATCTGTTTGAATTGGTCGAATCGATCTTATCTTCTTCATTCGATCCGAGTAGTATGTAGGGTGCGAAATAGCCCCCATCAAAATCAAATACTTTAGACATGGAAACAGGGAACTCAAATCTAAATCGTGGAAACCCAAAATGACCCTCTATCAACCAAGAATAAAGCTATAAACAGCTTGTACGAATGACCAAATCCATCAGATAAAAAATTTAAAAGAAAAAATACATTTGTTGAATGATGATATGGGGGGGAGGTTGGGAGAATAATTGGGCAACTAAAAGAAGAAAAGAGAGGGAAGTGTTTTTGGTAAAATTTTGGAGTAGCAATTTGATTAAAAAGAAAAAAGAAAAAAGAAAAGAAGAAGATGAATTTCAATATAAATATAATGTCAGTTATAGGTTTAAAATAGTGAGGAACTCAAACGTTACCTTGTTCATTTTTATTTAAATTTTATATTAAACTTAAAATTTTGTTTAACCTTGGTTTTATTAATTAATTAACGCGCTTGAACAAATTTGTATCGAACCATCTCGGGTCGAGTATTGAGTTGTTTCATAGTTATTTTATATATATTTTACCAATTTTTAGTTTATAGAGTTGAGTTCAAATTAAACATTCGAATTGGAGGAACTGATTTTTTTATTCACATTTATATAATAAAATAATGAATGAAGCTCAATCGAACTTGCCTCGAGTATCGAGTGACTTGATATAATAATTGAGCAAATTGAACTTATCATACCAAACTTTTGGTATCTTCATACCTTTCCTATCATACCTTTCAAAATGACGCATTTGATACCAAAATTGACCAATATTTTTCAATTTAGGTTTGATCGTTAAATATTTGATGAAAAAGGACATGTGCGCACATGTCCGTTAACTCGCATAAAAAAAAAAAAAAAAGAAGGAAATGCATTTTTCATACCAAAACTTTTACCTACTTTAAATATTTGGTACCCAACTTTCAAAAAAGACACATTTAATACCAAAATGAATTACTTTTTTCACATTTACTTTCTTCGTCAAATTTTTAGGGCCAAATTTTGTGTTCTTTATTTTGTTTATTTTTTTTTTATTTTCTGCAAGTTAACGGACACATGCGCGGCACATGTCTTTTTCCATCCAAGATTTAAAGGTCAAACCTAAATTAGAAAAAGTTACGTCAATTTTGGTATCAAATGTGTGATTTTGAAAGATGTTGGTTAATATTGGAGAAGATTTTGAAGATGACAAAAATGCCATAATGATTTTAAAGATTAAAAAGATAAAAGAGTTGTCATCAACTAAGAACTGTAAAGCTTAGTGAAACCTATCTCACGGTCTGGAAGCTATGTGATCGAATCAGTCGAGTGGGATATCAGATAGATCAGATTGGTTATTATCACCCGAGTCAAGATAGATGTGTTTATTCTTGAATCAGCAGAGTAGCCATCAGCCGAGTATCAGCAGAGTAATCCCATCAACGAAGTGAAGTTGGTCAGTAGGCTCTCCAATAATAACAAGCTATGTGCATTTAATGTGACTATCAGATTCGTACAACAGTGATCATATCCGTACAACAGTGTACACTGCGACAGTCTACAAAAGTTACCATTCAAATTATGATCGTTGCTCAAGGACTAAAAATCAATTATGTCAACCTTCAATGGGCAGAATCACAAATCCAAAAGTATAAATAGACCAGGGACTGAAGATTGAAGAGAGACTTGCACAAATCAAGATCATATCCTTAGAGCAAGATCCATCAGTTGAGTCGTCTGATTGCAAGCGAAGTTATCTGTTGACGAAGCTAAAATTGTTGAAGAACAAAGATCAAATCTCTGTTTGTCTATGTGACATTCAACTGTAAAGAGAAGGAGTTTATATCCATCTTTGTGAGTGATATAAATTAGTAGTATAGGTCATTTGAGTGATTTCCTATACTGAGTGTTGTGAGGAGTTGTTATCCATATTTGTGAAGTGATAAAAAACTCCGGAGGAATATGCTTTCTTTGTGATTTCCTATTGCGTACTTGTGGCCATTTCATTTGTTGTTTGGCGCAAGCATTGTATACTGATTACTTTGTGTTTTCTAGTATAACCCAATATCTAGGTGACTTGGAAGAGTGGACTAAAGGATTTTTATCCATATAACAACTATAAAAATTCCTGTGTTTGATTACTTGTTTTTTAACTTGCATATTTCATAATCTAAGTAAACACTTAAAAGAAGAGTCTTTTAAATTGAGGGATTTATAATTTGGGGTAAAACTTTCCTTGTGTTTTAAATTTCAAATTGAGTTGAAAACATTGTTTGAAAAATACTTTACAAATCCGCTGCATCATTGTTCGAAACTCTGACTGTATAAGATTGATAAGCAAAATCAGCTAAGTGATCAGCTGAGTGCAAAGATAAGCTAAGTGATCAGTTGAGTGCAAAAATCAGCTAAGTGATCAGCTGAGTTATATTACTCTACTGATAAGCTAACTCATCTTATAGAAAAAGAGAGAATTTTTTTTTTAAGGTTCAGAGGTCTATTCACCCCTCCTCTAGACCTCGTCTAATCACTTTGCGACCAACAAAAGATACAGTATGAAATTTATAAAGATACCAAAAATTTGATATGAAAAATGCAATTCATATAATATTCAACCTTATTGTCATCTCAAGGATTGACCCTAACATCTCAAATTTGACCAAATAAAATTCTTAGAATTAAAAAAAAAAAAATATATCTTGACATAAGATTTTATTGGTTAGCATTTTTCTAGTTCTTAAATTAAACTTAAAGGATAATTTTGGGCACAAAAACAGTGATATTGAGAAATGTGATTGTTTGAAGTTTGAAGTATTTTATTTATTTGCATATTATTAGGTTTTTGGCAAGTTATCCCTTATAATATATTTAATGAGCCAACTTGTCCATTTGTAATATAAAAAACAGGCATATTACCCTCTATGATACTATAATGCTAACGCGAGTATTTTCTTCCTTCCTCGTGAAGGTGTTGCAAACCCTATAATGTGAAAAATAACCAATTTGATATTGACAACATTAATTCATCCATTTTACCTTATGTGATATGTTTTATAAGCACTTGAACCTCATTTCTTATGTATAATAGGAGATTAAACCCCATGTTATATTGCCTAATAGGTATTTTATCCCTTTGTCTTCACTTCCAATCATCTCCTTAAGATCAACCTTAACTTAGGCCTATTGTTAAATCTGGAGGAATTGATTTGAAATTGAAGAACAATGTGAAAGCAAGAAAGAAAAATTTACAAGAAATGGAAAAATCTTTCATTGAGAGCAAATTTAATTTACAGAATATGAATTACAATTAAAGGGAAAAAGTGTGTTGAACAAACAACATACAACCTATATTTATAGACAACTAAGGAAGCTTAACAAGAAAAATATGAGAATTAATCCCTATACTAATAACAAATACAAAAGAAGCCCAATATACAAACTATAATATCTAATATGCCCCCGCAAGCTGGATATTAAGCATTCTTAATGGACCAGCTTGGAAATAAACGAACCAATCGACGATTGAGATAAAACCGGCAACAAGTGTAGAGATGAATCTTGAATAGTATGAAATCGGATATGAACCATATAAATTTCGTGAATCTAGATAGATGAACTGATGATCGGACAAGACAAACCCGAAGAAACCGATATTGAAAATTGGATTATCATAAAGATCGAAGCAATTGCATGAACATAATTGCTGAAAATGAAAGAGATTGATATATGAAAGAATCCTTGATTAATATCAGGATATGATATGAATTGAAAATAAACATTGATATATGAAAATCTGGGATTTTGAATAAACCAGAGAAGATATTCGAAACTAACTGTGGAAAACAGACCAAATCTTGAAAGAATCGATAATGGAGACAAAATCTTGAATAATAGAGATATGATGAATATACGAAAGATATAACATCGGATTTGAATGAAACAATAATAGAACAGAAACTGAATTGGGAATAGAAACCGCGATGAAATCAAAACTGAATAGTTTGTGATGATCATAAATCTTGCTGGGTATGAAGAAGAAAATACACGCAAGATTCAGAGAAAATTTGAATGCACGAATCAGAGAGATCGGAGAAGAGTATGAATGGTGGAAAAATAAATCTTGTACTCAGAATGATGAAAATTGATCAGATGGTGGATCAGTAGACATTTTAGCAAGAAAAGATGATGATCAAGAATAGTGGGACAGAATGAGGAAAATGATGAAAAAGGATGTGCTGATCCAGAAAAAATGACAGTAAGGATGATTTTTTGTGGAATCTTGAATGTGATTGTTTGTTGTTTTTGTAATTTTGAGAATGAAAATCTGAAATAGTGAACGTGTGATGAAAATTGTGAGAGATTTATGGAAAGGAAAATCAAACAAGAAAATTTTCTTGTTGTTGAATGAGAACAGGTGATCTGATTTGGAAATCTTTTGTGATGAAAAACAAGATGAAGATTGACGGTTTGTGATGATGAAAGGCTGGATGGAAGATGAAGGAATAGAATTGCTGAAAATCCGAACTGCAGACTGAATTCTTGAATGAACAGGCCTTGAATATGTGATTGTTTTGATGAATTCTGAGTGTCTGATTCTGAATTGCTGATTTTCTTGATGAACTCTGGAGATGAATTCTGATTTTTTTTTTTATTTTCTTGATGAATCTTGTAATGTATTTGGTATATAGTTGAGCAGATCTCTGTTTATTGATGAATTTCTTGAACGGTAAAAAAACAGGAAGTTTGAGTGGATGAGTCTTGATGTGTACTGGAGATTTGAAGACTTTCTGGAGAGTTGAATTGAGTATAGAATTGATGAAAAAAATTTGCAGCGGATGGCAGGAAAACTAAAAAAAATTGCTCTGATACCATGTTAAATCTGGAGGAATTGATTTGAAATTGAAGAACAATGTGAAAGCAAGAAAGAAAAATTTACAAGAAATGGAAAAATCTTTCATTGAGAGCAAATTTGATTTACAGAATATGAATTACAATTAAAGGGAAAAAGTGTGTTGAACAAACAACATACAACCTATATTTATAGACAACTAAGGAAGCTTAACAAGAAAAATATGAGAATTAATCCCTATACTAATAACAAATACAAAAGAAGCCCAATATACAAACTATAATATCTAATACCTATAAATATGAACACAATATATAAGAAAATACCTCAATTCATGCACAAAATAATCACACCGATGACTTGAGCGAACAAAACACAAAACCAACTAAAATTGCTCAAGGTTCTAGCAAAACTCTAGTAAAAGTAATCGATTGAGTTAAGTAAATAGACTTGATAACACTGTTTCACATAGTTATCAATTTGTGAAATGTGAACATCAAAATGAAGGCAATTTGCTTGTTTTACCAAAAACACGGAGGAATATTTTATCCTTTTTGACAAATTATCGAACAATGTTCTTTGGAATAGATTTTGGTCCATAAAATAAGTCTCCTTAAATTACATTTTGAATGGAAATGTTTTGTTATTAAATGTCTTGATTAAGGATCTCTCTTATTACAATAACATCATATATATCGATTAGAAGGGAATGCTTCCTTTCAAATTGTACTAATTACGTAAAGTACATCATCAATTTATTTATTAATTAGTCTTTTTTTTTCGGGTACATATACATCATTTTATTACTTGACAAAAATACCTTTTAGAAAGACATTAGTCAAAATATCCCCTAATACCATATTCTGTATATGTAACCTATAACTATGAGAAAAAATTGCCAAAACCAAGAAGGGTTTTTCTATGGTTAGTACCACTTGTGTTAAGTATTCATTAGGTCCCCTTTTAATTATTATTGAATCATATTTATTTTTTAATTTATAATTCATTTTTTTTAAGGGTGACATGTACAACATGTTATCCTACTCAATAAATTCAGTAACTCTTTTTAAATTTTTACAAATAATTTTCCCATAAAACCCCACAATTTATTTTTCTTTTCTGTACTTTTTTGTTATGCGAAATATTTCAGAAGGTTTTATGAAAGAACCACCCAATTTCCTTCTTCCCGTCTATCCCTCCGGCGAGCCCCTAATATTTTCCGGCACCGTTCTCCTTCAAATCACTTGTCGCGCCGGATAGAAAGAAACTTCAAATTTCCTTGTTCCAGTCTATCGCTCCGGCGAAACCTCATCCTTTCCGGTATTGTTCTCCTTCGAATCACTCCACACCTAATGAATCTGAAGCTGTAGGCGAGAGATTGAATTTATTTTAATTTTTCCTCCATTTTTGGTAAGATTATTCCTCAAATTTCATTTAATTTAATTTTCTGGGTTAATCCAAATAATCATTTTTTCAAAAAATTTCCCAGGCTCTTGTTATCTAAAAATTATCTATCCTAGATCTAAGAATGGGTCAACTAATAAAATTTAGATTCACAATTCATTCCTTGAATTTTTTGTCTTTTTTTACTTGATTGAGTTCTTGTAGATTAAGTATATTATGATGAATTTTGATGATTTGTGATTTATTCATTCTGAAAAAAAAATGTGATTTATTCTCTTTTCTTCTCATATTTGAGATGGTGTGTGCAACATATATTTTGTTAAGAAATTAACTCACAACACTTTAATGGAGTTGTAAGTGGGCAGGGATGACCGATAAAAAGAAAAAATGGAAAGCAGGGTAAAGATGCTCTATATTTGGTTGAAATAGAACTTTTAATATTTTTAGTTTTTTTTTTTTTGTGTTGTACCTAATGCTTTCAATTAAAATGAGCACTAAAAATGGAGAAGATGCAAGGAATACCAATGGTGCAGAAAGGGAGAAGTTACCAAGGGCTTGTTTGTTAGGCGTTTTCCAAAAAAAATCCGTGTTTGAAAAATATCCAGATATTGAGCCAAAAGTACATCAGCTTTGAGAATGACGATTCACAAGAAAGAAGCTCACCCAAGACATCCTAAGTTACATTTTGGGTTTTTTTGCACTTTGCACCCTCGAAAGATGGGAAATAGGAACTTTACACCCTCAAAACTTAGATCTAGCATTTTGCACCCTCAAAATATAAAAAATGCAGCACTTTGCATCCTTTTTTATTTTCATTCAAAAACTCAAGGACAAAATAGGTTATTCAATTGTAAATCTTTAACAATTTGCACTCCCAAAATAAATTAGCACTTAACATCCTTTAATTAAGAACAAATCAGCAACTTGCACCCCGGAAACACAATAAATGGGCAATTTGCACCCCAAATCACAAAATTAATACTTAACACCCTCAAATTAAAAAAAAAAACTCAAATCCCTTGTTTTTTTTTTGTCAAAGTTGACCATCGTGGTTAAAAAATCTAAGGAAAAATAGGTTATTCATTTTTTCTCCTTAAATTTTGCAAAATACAATTATAAATACTTGAGTACTCATTTCTCTCTCCATCTTTCTTTTCGCGAATATACATATCCATAAATAACTAAATAAAGTACAAGTAAATTTCTCAAAGACCCATTGTCTACTTCAAAATATCAAAGACCCATAAATAATTACTTATTTTGCCTTGAATTTTTTTCACCCCAATGGTCAACTTTGCGGGAAAATCTCAGGGGTTTGAGTTTTTTTTTAATTGAGGTTAAGTGCTAATATTGTGTTTTGGGGTGCAAAGTGCCCATTTATTGTGTTTCGGGGGTGCAAGTTGCTGATTTGTTCTTAAATAAAGAGGATGTTAACTAATTTTATTTTGGGGGTGCAAAGTGCCAAATTCTCAAGTTTTGAGGGTGCAAAGTGCCAAAGATTTAAAATTGAATTACCTATTTTGCTCTTGACTTTTTGTCTGAAAATAGAAGAGGGTGCAAAGTGCTGTATTTTTCATATTTCAAGGGTGCAAAGTGCTAAATTTTAGTTTCAGGATGTAAAGTAACTATTTCCCATATTTTGGAGGTGCAAAGTGCAAAAAACTCTTACATTTTCTCCATTCGAAGCATGTTGGCCTTATTTGATATGAACTGTCTAATATTAGGAAACTGAACATATGAAATGCAGGATTAGTTATTTAGCAGATACTATAAACTTCTTCTGTGTACATATTGTCTTTGTCTTAAATGTGTTGTGGTTTCTTTTGTACGAATGTTATGGAATATGAGAGTTAAGTTTATATAATTAAAACCAATCGCATGCTTGTCTTTGTGATATTAAATATTTCATAAAAGGGAAACATGCTTTTTTGGTACCATAGGATATGACAACTTGCAACTTTAGTATCATTGGATATGAAAATGCAAATTTTGTATCACATGATAGGTTTTCATCGCAACTTTGGCACCAAATCCATTTTTCTCCAAAGTTAAAGGCAATTTACTCCCTATGAAATACGTAATGTTCAATTTATCTCCCCCATAATTTGGAAAAAATCAATTTACCCCCTGTAAAAAAACTAATAAAGTTTTACCCCTTCCAACTGGAGAGTGTAATTCACTTGTCGAAATTGAGAGTAGACATGCAAAGTATTTTGTAATATATGGGGATAAATTGTCTCATTTATGACACAGGAGGATAAAATGCCACATTGTCATTATGGGGACAAAGTGCCGCCTATAAAAATTAATGTCAGAGAGGCTGTGTGAAACTTTTATAAAAGTACATGAGATAAAGTGCTCTTTTTTAAATCACAATGGAATAAATTGAACATCTTATATTTCATAGGGGGTAAATTATCCTTAACTTTAAAGAAAAATTAAATTTTGTACCAAAATTACAATAAAAACATATCTTATGATTAAAAAAACAGGTTTCTCTTTCATAAAAACAATAGTATCTACCTTTTGCTGAACAAAGGGTTCCTTCTTTTGGAATCATTTATTTCTAGACACTTGTAGAAGCTTCTTTATGAATAGCTCTGGTGTGTCTCCTTTTAACTTGCTCCAAATCGAAAAAAAAAAAAGATTGAAAGAACATTTACCACATTGTGGATGAAGGATGTGTGAGTATGTGAGAGCATGTCTGTGAGTATGTGTATGACTAAGTACAATAGTAAAAAAAATGCATGACAACTAATCCTGTGTGGCTAACTTGTTTTAAGTTCAATTGTGTCACTAGACTTCTCTCATAGCATTTGGGCCTAGAAACCAAAAGCATACAACCATGACGGTTCAATTAATGAAAATTGGGGCCTTCATGAAGTATAGTTTCGAACTATGCATCATGAGAAAGCAACATAAGCATTTGTTTTTCTTTTATCATCAATAACACAAGCATTAAAATCACTTAGAATATACTCGTGCCATGCACATGATTAAGTTATTCATACTAATTTTCATGAAGTTTGGAAAATTTTCCACAAAAATTAGAAAAACAAAAAAATTAAAACTGTCGAAATTCACGACCAAAAGGATTAGTATACTCATAAAGTAAAGTAAATCTAAGAGTAAATCCAGCAGGATAGCAAAACAATGACAATCCACATTCAAATATGAAAACATCAAAATAAAAGTTTGTTGTTCAGTATTCTAAAATTCATTCTTCAGATTGCAAAACGGTTGAATTGGTGGGCTTTGGGGGAGTATCACAGTCAATGTCTTTGGAATGTTTTGTTGACTCGAATGTGCATTCAATCGACGGTCTTGCAACAATTTTCTTAAAATCATTATCCAAAACAAATTTCACTTTTATATGAGTTGTACACTTGCCGATGTCCGTGTATAATTTAACTAAATTCCTTGTAGTCGTTGTCATTATCGATCTGTATAAGATCGCTATCTGTGCATTCAAGATTCCATTTTTCTGGCGGAACTCCCTTAACAGTGGCAAAGAACTCCTCGTGGATTTTTCCCGATATCTCAAGGAAAAGCCTGAGATGTTGTGTAGGCCAAATTTAGCTCTGATGAATCCTCGGGGAACAAATAAACTTGTGTTCCTTCTTCCTCTATTAGTAGTTCCACAGCATATCTATCAGCAAAAAATGCATCAGATTTAAACCTCATTATGAATACGAATTTTTTCAGTAAATTAACAATCCGCAAAACGTGACATAAGGATAGAAGTATAATACCCACGTTCTACTTTATTTTCTTTGCTTGTGTCAAGCTTTACGGCAAGTCTTGTACGTAGTTCCACCGACGCTTCCTACAATAAGTAAGCAATTGCAATCAAATATATAAGCTTCAACACAATGTTGTATCTGAATTATATTGGTACCTCGGTCAATACACGATCAACCACTAAAGGATGTAGCATACAAAGGCACCAATAAAGCCCACAATCGCAGCTATCATTAAAATATATAAAGTTTTAGATAAGAATTAAGTCTGAAAAGAAAAAAGAATAACGAGAAAAAAGAAGCAAATAAGCGTATCTACGTATTTTGTTGTTGAGGTACTAAATTGGAATGGTTGTATTTGAACACAGTTAACTAGTTCTTTTGTCTAAATTCCATCTTATCATTAGAAACGGTAATTTTCTCTAACTTTTGCATCTTTATACACAAAAATCATAAGATATAATAAGTAATCAAAATATATAGTACTAAAATTTTCATTTGCACAATGGCAATTTATCAAATAATTCATAGTCGCACAATCACTTACCATTATCTTGACTGTTGATTTCCTACGCGCGTCACTGATCGAACTACGAAATGTGTCATATATTGTGATACTTTTGAGTTCGAAGTCTACCGTGACCATGTATCAGTGTGATCCTTGGTCATTCATATGAATGTCAATTTTTCGACAATTAAATGTTTGACCCCGAAAACGCTCACATGCACCAAATATAGTCTTATGAGGTATGAATTGTTGGTCCCAAGTGGTCAGATGAGATCTAGAGGGAGGGGGGGGTGAATAGACCTCTGAAAATTTTTAGACTTAAAAACTTTTCTTCTGGTGTCATCTCATGAAGATCTTTTTCCACCACGGTATCAACTTCATTTATCTTTATCGTCTTGGTGAATCTGAATGGACCTTTTATGATACATGTGTACATGTTATCTTTATAAGCAGCTAGGAAAATCTCCATTCTGATTTTCCAGTCTTCAAATGACATACCAGCAATGTGGGGAACATGGCTGATACAGTCCATTTTTCAAAAAGTTTTAATTTTTCAAAAAGATGCTCTTTTGAAAAGTTTTGAAAACCTTTGAAAAACACTTGGATCAAGCTCGTTGATCAGGCAGCTGATTCTAATGAACCACCTGCTCTGATACCACTTGTTGGTCCCAAGTGGTCAGATGAGGTCTAGGGGGGGGGGTGAATAGACCTCTGAAAATTTTTAGACTTAAAAACTTTTCAGTCGTCTGTCAGCAGACTAATCTTATGAAGAACAGTAAGCTAACTATGCTGATCGTGAACAAATCTTGAACAGCAGAGTGACCACTCTTCTTATAGTAACTTAGCTGATTTCAGCAAAATCAGTTTTATCAAGAGTATACTTGCAGCGGATGTTTAAAAAGTGTTTTTCACAAGTAGACTAAGTCCTTCAAAAGATTTTATCCCCAGTTTTAAAACTCCTTTAAAATCTTTTTAATAATTCAAAGTGTAAACTTATGCAATTTTGAAATATGCAAGAAAACTTAAATGCAAGAATAACACAAAGAATTTTTATAGTGGTTATATGGATAAAAATCCTTTAGTCCACTCTTCCAGATCACTTAGATTCTGGGTTATACTATAAACACAAAGTTTACAATATTTCTCCACTTACACCTAGACAACAAATGAAAAGGCTATAAGCTCGCAATAGGAAATCACTCAGAAAACCTATCATCTAAAGTTAAATCACTCATAAAGACGGATTTAAACTTCGCACAACACTCAGCTAATACAATTTCACTCAGAATGTATTTTCTATTTTTCTTCAACTAGGTTTCTGTCAACAGATGACTTCCACCAGACGAGTGAGCTGTTCGAGCTTCTTGAGACTTAGAAAAGTTTCTGCTTCAGAATCAAAATCTCAGAATGTTGTTGTGTGTCTCTCTCTTCGAAATCAGCTCTATTTATAATTGGATTTGAAAATATGACCGTTGAAGGAAATCAAACTTCAAATCCATAGCCTTAGCCCAAATTCAGAACGGCTTCCTGCTACAGTACCTTTTCTGCTGTACTTTCCTGTAGCTGCATTAAATGCACTCTGCTGATCCGAGAATCTTCTTCAATCATTTGCCATTACTACCCTTCTTTTGCAGCATTTATTACACCAAGTGCATTTATTACCGTTGGACTAATATCTTGATCTCTTCTACTCGGCTGATCGATGCAACTCTGCTGATAGATACTCTGCTGATCAACCTTTGAACTAATCTGATTTGAGTCAGCTGATGGTCTACCCTTCTGATTGCTGTTTCAGCAGGAGATCAGTAGTCTTCTGGGCTTTGAATTTTGAACCCTTCTGATGTCTTCTTTACTTGTTCAAAATTCTTCTAAGGGAACTAAGCTTTCCATACTTAGTTGATTTTGACGTTTTGGAAATCATCAAAACCTTCCCTTATCTTCTTAACTTCATTGCACTTCATCTTCATCTTCATCCACCAATTTCCCCTTTTTTGATGATGACAAAACTTCAGCTAAGTACCTGTACCTAAACTAAAGTTTTGATCCTCAAAAATTTCTGAGATAGAAGTAGTTTATTGGATAAAACACTTGAACTTTTATAGATTTGCAAAAAGATTACATATTACAAGTTCAATCAGATGAGATGTGCAAAAAAAAAATTACAAGGATTTAGACATAAGTGATCTAGACTTGACTAGTCTTCAGTTTTATCAGCTTCATCTTCTTCTTCTGTAACAATCTGATCTACTGGTCTGCTATTTCCTTCATTATCTTCATCAGCATTCTCATCTGCAGCAGATTCTTCCAGTACTTCACTGTTTTCAACTTCATCAGTCTTGGAGAAAGAGTTACCACCTTCAGCTTCATCTTCTTTTTGGCTAACTTTTTCTTCTTCTTCACCAGGTACCTTATCTTCCCCCTTTTTGTCATCATCAGCAGGGTTGATTGGATATTTTGGCAAGACTGGTGTGATTTGAAGTGAATCACAGAGAAGCTTGATGTTTTCTTCCATGGCATCAAGTTGAGCTTGTTGTCTAAGCTGATTGGCCTCAAAAGTATCCATTCTATTTAGGACAACTTCTCCTTGGTCACCTAGCTGAATCTGAGTTGCAAGTAACAGATCAGCAGATGCCTTGAAGTCCCTCATCATATTCTCCAAAGTTTCATCCTTTGCTTGAATGGCCATGTCAACTGTCTCTGTAATGTCCCTCCAACCAGCAGCTGTGCTCTGAGTCCTTCTTCTGATTATCCATATCTTGACAGATAGATTTAACATTCTGAGCAGTGTCTTCAATCACATCAGTAGGAATGGGAGCAACTTTCTGTGTTGGTTGACTTAAGGCAGCCAACAGATTTGCAGTTACCTTTTCTTCTAACTCCTTCATAGATTTTGAGATCATCTGCTGAATTGAATCCAACAGAGAAGACTGCAAGTCTTGAGAAGTAGAGGCAACTTCAGATGGAATTGGAGGTAAGGCAAGAGGTTCTGTTTCAGTGATCTGATCTGCTGTACTAGGAGTGGTCTCATTTTCTTTGGTCTCATCAGCTTGACTAGGAGTGCTTTCCTTCTCCTCAGTCTGATCAGTAGCCTTCTCTACCTTATTTTCCTCTTTATCTTTGATCTGATCAGCAGGGTTGGAAGTGTCTTCTGTTTCTTTGGTTTTATCAGCTTGGTCAGAAGAGCCTTCTTTCTCTTTATTCTGATCAGTAGGGGTGCTTTGATCTTTTTAACTTCTGTAATAGTGTGCACTTTTCCAGCTTCATCCAAAGCAGTCCTGTGAGTGATCCATGTTAAGTCATCAATGGGAACAAATGGAGATACAAGATCCTCAGGTAGTTCTTCATATGGCCTAATAGCAGGTCCATACACAATTTGCTTCAGACTAGGAAGGGGAATCATGGAGCTTGGTTGTCCCTTCATCTTTATAGTCTTCTTGGCCCATGTTTCCATAGTTTGGGAAACTGCCAACCTTATTGACCGTTCCTTGAGGTCTTCATTATCAGCAAACTCTTCAGGAACTGAGTCGTATATCTTCTTTGCCTCAGCTTTCACAATATGACAGATTCTCAATCTCAATTTGTCTAAAAAGAATTCTGAGTCTAATGCTTGGATCAGTGAACCTGTCTCAAGCCACTTCAGCACCCAGGCTTCTTCATCAGCGAAAGCTTTCCAACTTGCAATCTGATCTTTACTCTTTGTCAGACGATAGTCCCTCCATCTGTTGTAACGGACTTTCTCCTTATTGAACATCGTCAGACGAGTGATCTTTGCATTTTCAGCATCCAACCTAGCAATGAATTCATCAAATGCTTCAGGATTATCTCTGACAATCTCCAATGCCAGTTTTACTTCTGATCTTCTCTTAGGTTGAATAGCAGGAGTTGGCATGACTCGTTTGGGCTTGGTGGGATCACTTGGTTCTTCAATCCTTATACCACCAGCTTGCCTTGGACCATGAGAGTCCTTGGCACTTGCTTCAATAGCAGCAGCCAACTCTGCTGCTTCTATAGCATCCCTTTGTGCTTGAGTCATTTTGCTGGCTTCTTCTTCCAGCCTTTTGAGCTCAAGGCTTTTCAGACGATCCTCCTCAGCCTTTTCTGCAGCTTTCTTTTGTCTTTCAGCCTCATCTTGTCTCTTCTTTTCAGCAGCAGAAACATAAGGAATCACAGTCTTACCAGTCCTCAGCTTCTTTGCTTCTGGACTTTCCACAACTTGAATTGGAGTGGCAGCAACAGGAGTGGGGTGCAACAGAAGAATTTCTCCCTCAATTGTTGTGCCAGTCTGCTGTTCTACTCTTTCCTCAGCAGACACTCCAATATCAACAACAGATTCTCCAGCGGGCTTAATAGCAGGCTCTTCAATAATGATTGGCCTCTCAGCTGTTGCTGGAATCTCCCTTACCTTTTCAGGTGACTCTTCAGTAAATGTGACTTTTCTCTTGACCTTGGACTTGGCAATTCTTCCTGTAGGTTTAGCTTGGGGCGGTCCCCTTGCAAAACTTCTTGTCCTCATTCTTTTTGCAGGTTGAATGGGAACAGCTTCTTCAGACTCAGTCCTTTCAGAAGATGACCCAGTCTCCATATTCTCTAGTTCTTTAGTAAAGTCATCAATTACTTTCTCAGGGATCACAATTTCAGGTTGTGCTGATCCAGCTTCAACAGTGGTGGTCACTGTTTGATCAGCAGACCTACTGGTCTGACCATCCTTCTTGCTCTTCTTAGAAGGGGCCTTAACAGCCTTGACAGGTGCCTTTCTCTTAGAAGTTTCCATACTTCTAACCGGTTCATATAACTTGAACTCTTTACTAGGATGGGTAGTCTTTCCACTTCCCATTTGGCATCTCAAAGTCATGAACAGATGACTGAGCAGAATGGCATAGTTTGTCTTCTTGTCACTTAGCAACTCATAAACATGTGCTGCCCAGTTAACCTTCAACCCATAGTAAATGCAGATCATGGTGTAATACCTCTTTCTGGGTAACCCATCCAAAGAGCTTGTACTGCAGTCCAGTACCTTTGCAATAATGTCAGCAAACCTCTGATACTCATCTTTTAGTTGAGTCTTCATTAGGGTTCCTGTCATCTCTTCCCCTTCCTTAGCACAAATCCTCCAGAATTCTTCCTCTTTCTCAGACCCTAGGTCTGTTACATCTCCTTCTTCATTTGTTAACCCGTAAACTTCACTCAAAACAGCAGCAGAAATACAAATCTTCTTCCCTCCAATTGTGACCGTCATAGTTGTTTTGTCGGTGTTGAATTTCCTGTTCTTGTAGAATTCTGCAACATCTTCCAGGGGTACACCCGATCCTCATGAGCTTCCAGAACTGGTATTAGAGATGCTTCTTTGATTTTCTTCATGATTTCTCGCATCAGATCGGTGCCAGATAAGAAGAATTTGTCGTAGCTTAGATATCTTCCCTCAGCAATAGCCATTTTGTGAGATTAATTTGTGAGATTCTGTAAGAAAACTGTAAGCTTGAAAACAAAGAGCTTAGAGAGTTAGAGAATTTTAGGAATTTTATGTGCGTAAGACGACTACTCTGTTCAGATCGGATTTTATACGTTTCATTCAGTTTGGGTTATCGTGATTTATTTGAACCGTAAGATTGATCTGACAGTTTTTCAATCGTGCGGGTGAGAATTACGGATTTCAATTTTATTATTTTAATGTCAGACGGGCGGGAAACTCTATCGGCACCTATCTGTTACTTATAAAAGCGTGTTTCTAAAGATACGATTTATAACCATGCTTATATAATGTATCAGATGAGTAGAGTGTAACTTATCTGACAGACGAGTGATCTGTTATCTGATATTACTAGAGAAAGCTAATAGCTAGTAATCTTTCTCTGCTGTTTGTCAATCCAGCAAGATAATTTGATCTTCAATATTCAAGAACTAAGAACAGATCTTCTGATAACATAACTTCAACTAACTGTCATTAACCAATTTCATCTTTTAATCAGAAGTACCGCTAGTCTTACACGTTCCCCCTGACTTTAAGAATTCATAAGTTAACTAGTCTGTTGAGAGTTAATCCTTGAATATAGTAATGGATGACTGTGCTGATGAACTTCAGTCTTCTGATAAGTTCCCCCTCGGCTTATGCATCCAAATTAAGTAGTCCTAGCTCAGCTCTTAGAGTTGAAAACCTTACTTCACTTAAAGGTTTAGTGAAAATATCAGCAATCTGATTGTCAGTATGAACATATTGAATCTTTACATTGCCTTTTTCCACATGATCTCTAATGAAGTGATGCTTGATCTCAATATGCTTAGTCCTTGAATGACTTGTAGTATTCTGAGTAAGAGAGATTGCACTTGTATTGTCACAATAGATTGGAATTCCACTGATTTTGATATTGTAATCTTCAAGTTGATGCTTCAACCAAAGTATCTGTGCACAGCAAGCTCCAGCAGCTATATACTCAGCTTCAGCAGTAGATATGGATACTAAAGTCTGTTTCTTACTCATCCATGAGATCAGACGACTACCTATGAACTGACAGGCACCTGTTGTGCTTTTTCTGTCAATCTTGCAGCCAGCAAGGTCTGAATCTGAATATCCAATAAGTTCAAATCCAGATTCCCTAGGAGACCACAATCCCAATTCTTGAGTGCTCTTAATATATTTCAGTATTCTCTTTGCAGCTAAGCGATGAGATTCCTTAGGATTTGATTGAAATCTCGCACAAACCCCAACAGAGTACATGATATCAGGTCTGCTTGCTGTTAGATATAACAGTGACCCAATAATGCCTCTGTATTTGGTTATGTCCACTGATTTGCCATTTTCATCTTTATCCAAACGAAGACTAGTAGACATAGGAACAGTAGCAGTAGAGCTAGTTTCCATACCAAATTTCTTAAACAGATCTCTTGTGTATTTTGCTTGGTTGATGAATATTCCATCAGGCAACTGTGTAACTTGCAAACCAAGAAAATAATTGAGTTCACCCATCATGCTCATTTCAAACTTATTCTGCATCAGCTTGGAGAACTTGTCACACATCTGTTGGTTAGTTGAACCAAAAATAATATCGTCTACATATATTTGCACTATTAATATATGATTCTCCCATTCAATTGTGAACAAGGTCTTGTCTACCTTACCTTTACGAAATCATTTAATTAAAAGAAAATCAGATAGGGTATCATACCATGCTCTTGGAGCCTGTTTCAGTCCATAGAGGGCTTTCTTTAGACGATACACCTTGTCTTCTTGTTGATAAGCTTCAAATCCAGGTGGTTGTTCAACATACACTTCTTCTTGCAATTCTCCATTGAGAAATGCTGACTTCACATCCATCTGATAGACAGTGAAGTTCTTGTAAGCAGCATAGGCAAGAAACAGTCTGATTGCTTCAAGTCTTGCTACTGGTGCAAATGTTTCATCAAAGTTAATGCCTTCTTCTTGGCAGTAACCCTTGGCCACTAATCTTGCTTTATTTCTGGTAACAATACCATCTTCATTCATCTTATTTCTGAAAACCCATTTAGTGCCAATTACTCTTTGATGACTTGGTCTTGGAACTAAGTACCATACTTCATTCCTTTCAAATTGATTCAACTCTTCTTGCATAGCTTCAATCCAGAAGGAATCACTGAGAGCTTCTTCAATTTGTTTAGGCTTTATTTGAGATAGAAAACTAGCAAACATAGCATCTTGTGCAGCAGCTCTTCTTGTTTTCACTCTGTCCAAACGATCACCAATCACTAACTCTGGTGGGTGATTCCTGAGACATCTAAGATCAGGTTGCAGGTCTGGATGTTGTCCTCTGTTTTGATCTTGCAATACTACTGTTGGAGTTCCAGTAGTAGTCTGTTGAACATTTGTCGGCTGTTGAACAGTCTCTGGTCTGTCAGCTGTTTGCAACTCGTCTGTTAGACAATCAACACTGTGATTTTGAACAGCACTTGAGTTAGCAGCTGAATTGAGATTTGGTAGTATGATGGGAACATATTCTTCATTCTTTCCAACATCCAACTTCTGTAAATCAGTAGACAGATCTTGATTAGTATTTTGATTCTTTTCAGAAGATTGATTTGGCTCATCAAATACTACATGGATAGATTCTTCTATTAGCAATGTTCTTTTGTTAAAAACTCTATAAGCCTTACTAACAGTAGAGTATCCTACAAAAACAGCTTCATCAGCCTTTTCTGCAAATTCAGTAAGGTGATTTTTCCCATTATTTAACACAAAGCATTTACAACCAAAAATTTTAAAGTAATGAATGTTTGGCTTCCTGTTGTTCCAAACTTCATATGGAGTCTTGTTCTGATTTTTGTTGATCATGCATCTGTTCTGGGTAAAGCAGGCTGTATTTGTGGCTTCTGCCCAAAATCTTTGTGGCAGCTTAGCTTCAGCTATCATAGTTCTGACAACTTCCTTTAGTGTTCTGTTTCTCCTTTCAGCAACACCATTCTGTTGAGGGGTTCTAGCAGCTGAATACTCATGATGTATGCCTTTGATATTACAATACTCTTCAATATTTTTATGCTTTTCTCATTTTGGATCAGTTCCATCAGATTAGTAAGATGTTCCTTGGTTTCACTTTTCTTTTTCTTGAAAATCACCCAAGTATATCTTGAATAATCATCCACAACAGCTAAGCAGTATTTCTTTCCACCATTGCTGACTGGATCAATGGGTCCAAATAAATCAATGTGTAGCAGCTCCAATATTCTTCCAGAAGATTGGTGCTTCTTGCTTTTGAATGATGACTTGATTTGTTTCCCTTTCTGACATGCGTCACAGAGCTTATCTTTGCTCATGACTGTTTTTGGAATCCCTTCTACCAGATCATTCTTTATCAATCTATTGATGGTCTTGAAGTTTAAATGATTCATCACTGACTTCACTTGGTGTTGATGCCACCAAACAAATGCTTGAATTCTTGTTAGCAGAACTCCAGTCGACTATGTAGACATTTCCTTGTCGTCTTCCAGATAAAATTACCTTCTTTGTACCAATTTGTTCAACATAGCACTTATCTGTTGAGAAGATGACTGAATATCCTTTGTCACAGAATTGACTTATGCTCAGCAGGTTGTACTTTAGGCCTTTAACATATGAGACGTCAGATATCTCAATGTTTCCTTTGATTAATCTTCCTTTAGCTACAATCTTGCCTTCTTTGTTGTCTCCAAAAGTAACCTTTGAACCATCCACGGCAACTGCATCAGTCAGTTCATGTATGCTTCCACACATGTGCTTTGAACAACCACTGTCCAAGTACCAGATCTTCTCTACTTTACTCCTACTCCTAATCCTAACCTACAAAACAAAAATAAAATTGTTTTAGGTACCCTTATTGAGAGGGTCCTGAAGGATTAGTTTCACCTTTGACAACCCAAGATGTTGATGTCTTAGGCTTCTTAGGCTTCTGAGTTTTGACAGGAGCATGAACAGTTTCATCTTTATCATAATTAGCAGATAAGTCATGTTGAGATCAGTATGATAAGAATAATGTTCATAAGCAGGGAAAGGTGCATGATAAGCAGGGTATGCATGCATTGGATGAGCAGGATAAGGTGCATAGTAAGTTGGAAATTGAGGTGCATGATACATAGGAGGATATGCAGCAGGTTACACATAATAAGACTCATTTCCATACCAAGCATTTTGATTTTTCTTGTTCTTATGCTTCTTTGGTTTACTAGATGCTTGCTCTGATGACTTAGTTTTACCACTAGTCTGATTCAATTTAGCTTTATCAGCAGACTTCTTAGGACTCTGCTGTTTGGTCTTACTAGTCTGTTTACCTACACTAGGCTCTTTGCTCTTTTTAGCCTTAGGAGTTTTTGTCTCCTTTACCACTTTCTCAGGTGAAGCAGGTTTAGTAGTTTGAACATACAGAATGACCTTACTATTGTCAGCAGATATAAATTTTTCAGTATGATTCAATTCTAACTTGTCCTGTTCTAAAGGCATCTTCTGTTTACTAGACATATGAGTGGATGCAACAGATGATTTCTCATGAGACTCAATAACTTTTTCAAGTTCCATGATTTTACCCTTATAGACTTCACATTCGGCTTTCATAGATTCATGTTCTTGCTCAAGCTGTTTATATTCAGTTGATTCTCTTGGCTTTTCAGCTGTGAGTTTCAGTGAACTATTTTGCTCTTTTAGCAATATCATCTCTTCCTTAAGCTTTTTATATGCTTCAGCAATAGTAGTATTGTTAAGCATCATTTGTTCAAATGAATTAAAATAATTCTTTGTCAAGAGGAGTTACCTCATCCTCAGAGTCATCAGATTCCTTGGCCATCAGGCAAAGGAGGGCAGGATTTTCTTCATCAGAAGATTCTTCATCAGACGTGTCTGAATCTGAATCAGACGAGTAGACAGCAGTCAGCTTTTCTGCTTCAGCCATCATTGCCTTGCCTCTCTGATGCTTTCTTTCTTTTCTTATTCTCTTCTCTTCTTCAGTGTATTTTTCTGCTTTTGGATATGGACAGTCTTTGATGAAGTGTCCCAATTTCCTGCAGTTATAACACATTAGTTTGGCTTTATAATCATCCTTATCTTGAGAAGAAAAATTAGGTTTAGAAGTAGAAGCATTGTTGTATTTGTTCTTCATTTTTCTCTTGTAGAACTTCTTGAAATTGTTCATCAGCAATGCTACATCTCCAGCTGTGTACTCCTTTTTGTTGAGTAATGTGGCTTCATCAGATGAGTCCACTTCTTTACTTCTCTGTGCTGGTCTTCTGGGATTTTCAGCAGCAACTAAGGCAGCTGTGGGTCCTGAAGTTGAGGTTTCTTCAATTCCCATTCTTGGCAGTTTATACTCAAATGCCTTGAGTACGAAGAACAACTCTGTAAGAGAGATCTTTCCCAAGTCTCTTGATTCTTCCATCGCTGTCACCTTCATGTTGAATTTGGGGGGTAAAGCCTTTAGTACTATGACTGTGATTTCTTTGTCAGTGAAGGTTTTTCCAAACTTTAGAACTTCATTGAGTGTTCTGGTGAACCTGGTATCCATCTGATCAATGGTCTCTCCAGACTTCATTTTGAAGTTATCCAGTTTTTCCAAAGCAACAGTGAGCTGATGCTCTTTGATAGCATCATTGCCTTCGCTCATATCTCTGACTTTGTCCCACATCTCTTTTGCAGTCTTGCAATGTTTTACTTTGTCAAACCGATCATTATCCAGGGCTTTAGTCATGATAAATCTTCCGATTTATCCAGATTAAATAACTTTATTTCTTCTGGTGTCATCTCATGAAGATCTTTTTCCACCACGGTATCAACTTCATTTATCTTTATTGTCTTGGTGAATCTGAATGGACCTTTTATGATACATGTGTACATGTTATCATTATAAGCAGCTAGGAAAATCTCCATTCTGATTTTCCAGTCTTCAAATGACATACCAGCAATGTGGGGAACATGGCTGATACAGTCCATTTTTCAAAAAGTTTTAATTTTTCAAAAAGATGCTCTTTTGAAAAGTTTTGAAAACCTTTGAAAAACACTTGGATCAAGCTAGTTGACCAGGCAGCTGATTCTAATGAACCACCTGCTCTGATACCACTTGTTGGTCCCAAGTGGTCAGATGAGGTCTAGAGGGGGGGGTGAATAGACCTCTGAAAATTTTTAGACTTAAAAACTTTTCAGTCGTCTGTCAGCAGACTAATCTTATGAAGAACAGTAAGCTAACTATGCTGATCGTGAACAAATCTTGAACAGCAGAGTGACCACTCTTCTTATAGTAACTTAGCTGATTTCAGAAAAATCAGTTTTATCAAGAGTATACTTGCAGCGGATGTTTAAAAAGTGTTTTTCACAAGTAAACTAAGTCCTTCAAAAGATTTTATCCCCAGTTTTAAAACTCCTTTAAAATCTTTTTAATAATTCAAAGTGTAAACTTATGCAATTTTGAAATATGCAAGAAAACTTAAATGCAAGAATAACACACAGAATTTTTATAGTGGTTATATGGATTTTATCCTTTAGTCCACTCTTCCAGATCACTTAGATTCTGGGTTATACTATAAACACAAAGTTTACAATATTTCTCCACTTACACCTAGACAACAAATGAAAAGGCTATAAGCTCGCAATAGGAAATCACTCAGAAAACCTATCCTCTGAAGTTAAATCACTCACAAAGACGGATTTAAACTTCGCACAACACTCTACTAATACAATTTCACTCAGAATGTATTTTCTATTTTTCTTCAACTGGGTTTCTGTCAACAGATGACTTCCACCAGACGAGTGAGCTGTTCGAGCTTCTTGTGACTTAGAAAAGTTTTTGCTTCGGAATCAAAATCTCATAATGTTGTTGTGTGTCTCTCTCTTCGAAATCAGCTCTATTTATACTTGGATTTGAAAATATGACCGTTGAAGGAAATCAAACTTCAAATCCATAGCCTTAGCCCAAATTCAGAACGACTTCCTGCTACAGTACCTTTTCTGTTGTACTTTCCTGTAGCTGCATTAAATGCACTCTGCTGATCCGAGAATATTCTTCAATCATTTGCCATTACTACCCTTCTCTTGCAGCATTTATTACACCAAGTGCATTTATTACCGTTGGACTAATCTCTTGATCTCTTCTACTCTGCTGATCGATGCAACTCTGCTGATAGATACTCTGCTGATCAACCTTTGAACTAATCTGATTTGAGTCAGCTGATGGTCTACCCTTCTGATTGCTGTTTCAGCATGAGATCAGTAGTCTTCTGGGCTTTGAATTTTGAACCCTTCTGATGTCTTCTTTACTTGTTCAAAATTCTTCTAAGGGAACTAAGCTTTCCATACTTAGCTGATTTTGACGTTTTGGAAATCATCAAAACCTTCCCTTATCTTCTTAACTTCTTTGCACTTCATCTTCATCTTCATCCAACATGAATATTGTCATCAGGGATCTTGTCACGGGAACCATGTTCTAAAATGTAATATTAACAATAAGGTATATGGATACTGTAAAGTCCAAAACAAAAAAATGTTAGTATGAATTTTTTTATAGAACATACACAGAACATAGCAGACAAAACCCAATGGTCATAGTTGTTAAAGACTCTTGTTCGTTCAGACCAACTCAGATAAGCAACACAGTCAACCACCTATATTATAAAACTAATATCAGTACTCATTAATATAACCCGAATTAAACTGGATATTTACTAGTGTTCGGTTTTTGTAATCAACTTACACTGCCGTTAATCCAGGATTCTTTGTTTAAGCTGTAAATTTGCGACGTATTAGATGTCCAATCACCAAAATCCACAACTAGTTTTATGTATAATATATAAATAGATACGATAAATTTGATTATGTTTTAGTATGCAACTGGTTTGTTGAGGAAATATACTACTTTCTAAAATTTGGATTGAATATGTAATTTGCCACCATTTTGTCAGTGAGAAGGCATTCGCAAAGTATCTCAAAACAATCAATATTTGATCATTCGTCTCCTCTCTTTCAAAATCTATGAACCTTTCATCTTTCGAATGCATCGTGGTACCAATATTGTAAGGCAATGTTGCTGATTTTGTTTCACTGACTTGTTTTTTTTCCTTCTCCAAATTTTGACCTTCATTAACATTTTCCAAAAATTGATGTTTAAAGTTTGACATGTCGTCTCTTAACTTTTTCAAATCTTCAGTGATGACACCCAAATTAACAAAATTTCCAAAATTCAAGAAGTGGTTCACATGGTTCTCCAAATTTGTCAGTCTTTTGTTCATGAGACCAATTTGTCCGTCCCTCAATAATTCAATCAATTGAGTCTCCAGTTCAGTCATTCTTTGATTCAATAATGCATTTTGTTTGAGTACGTATTTCAGCTGTCTATTAGAAAGCATTATCGAGTATTCTTCCTTCATTGAGTTTGAGCTTACAACACCAATATTTTAAGTGGGTTCACCACACATAATTTTTTTTGAAATTGAATTATCCACAAAATTATCACTCGGTTTGGTTTCAAAAGGTCGCATATTTGCACCTTCATGTCATGACTGCATTAGTAGAACGAATTGTTGGTTAATTGAACATTGCAATATATTACAACTAGTACTAGATGATATATTTTTCATTTACAAGTACTCACCAAATTGTTCCAATGACCTCCTTTCTTCGAGTAAAATCTCATTATATTCACGACTTCATCTTGCTGCCATTGTTCTACTTGTGGACAATTTGAATATACAGTCTTCCCATATTTAGGGTAATGGTCTACTAGTTCAAAGAGGAATACAATCTGCACATTTTAGTTAATGTGATATTGAAATCAACTCAATGACTAATATAACATAATTATTTAAAATTCAAGAGATTGTGTATGAAATTACCTTCAATAGTAACATGCAACCTGTGACATATGAGTTGTTATTTGCCTTGTATTTAATAATTCCATATACAATACCGACCAACACCACCGCAGTCCAGTTGTACTTGTGAATTTGATTCAAATCGACAAGAAAATCCAATTTATCCATGTCAAGTTTGTTTCCATATCGTGGGAACAATACCGAAGCAAATAAAAACATCATATATAAGACCTTGAACTTTGGCCCGTATGTATCACATCTTTTAAGTTTGTCTACTTAACCTGGCAATTCCATAGTTATTCCGTTGTGTGCAAACAATATACCATACATAATTATCCCTCTCAAGGAACTTTCAGATTTTGGTAGCGAAAAACCATTCGATGGTATCCCAAATGCACATTTGATCGTTTCCAACGTTATTGACACTATCTTACCATGAAAATTCATAATCTTGTATAGTGGGTCAAAACAATCAACCAACCATGATATTAAGTCGTTGTCCATATTCTTTAACCCGACTTTTGTCATTGATCCGAATCCCATAGCTTGTACAGCTATTCTTTGTTATGTGCTTTGTAATTGTTAACCTCGAAAAGTCTTACGAGAGAGGTCCGATGATCCAGTTTTGATCCCTGTGCAAGCCAAAGTTGTCAAATAATTAATTTTTTGTTGACATGAATGTGGGCCCTATACTTGGTGTGCGGAATCGTGGATAACCCGGAAGGTTAGGGCAGGAGGGTTACCTTGATCCACCGTAGACCCGCTTCACGAGCCAAATGTGGAAGTTACACTTGGGGAGTGAATGTCAAACTCCTGGCATTTGACGTTAATGCGTACTGATATGTAAGGTCGCACCTTACTTGGAGTGTTCGGTGGTGGTTTGAATAAGTTTTGGAGGGTAAGAGGAGGACGGCATCAACATCTATTGACTGTTAATTTGATTTCGCATGTGTTTATTTCTGTACATTTTTACATGCTTTCCTATATTATGTTGAATTTATGCCAAAGTTGTCAAATAATTAATTTTTTGTTGACATGAAGGTTATAACAAAGTAATATTATATTAATTAGAATTATTGATATAAACAATAGTAGATTAATGCATGCATAATTGTAATACCAACCTTTTCAGTAAAACCATCTTTACTCTCGCTATATTTGTCCCCTAATTGCTTAGATATGCTTTATATTAGCTGGACCTGACTGATTATTTACGTGTAAACCGAAAATGAAATTGTCCCCCGATTGCTTAGTATGGCTAATATTAGCTGGACCTGACTGATTATTTACTTGTAAACCGAAAACGAAATATCATTAATCATTGGAGTATAATTAATTACCTAAATTCAAAGTTAAATGATACAATTTTTTTTTAAATCTAAGATATAATAGCATATTAATATTACACTCACCATTTTGTCATGGAGTTTGGACTCCAAGTTTGTTCGATTGAAGCTACTATTCTTGATTGTGGATTGCCCAAGTCGAAAATTTATAGTGGGAGACATGGTAAAAAATGTCTTCGTAGATGGTATTGGGGAAAGAGTTGGTTTAACATTAAGTTTAGGATTTGCATGCTTCTCTTCCATATGTTTCTCACTCGGTGCTCGTTTGAGACCCCCACGTGGCTTCTTAACGGCGGAGTTCCTATAAAGTTATTGAAAATTTTATTACATAAATATAGACGGTGATTAGTGTAATTACATTGAAGTTTAGAGTAGTTAAAGTAATTCTTCAAAAAAAAATTATATTTACTGTACTACTATTACTAATATAGCAATGGGCTGGAGAAAAAATGAGTTTCCAATACATCTTTTGCCATTAGCAATCTACAAATTAACCAAACATATCAATCCAGAATCGTTAAGAAATATTTTAACAAAATATATCTAAATTATTTATTAATAAAATAAGAATCGTTAAGAAATATTCACTACAAGAAAACTGGGCTTCACCTACGGCAGATTCCGTTGATGAAGCCTTGATTTCCATTGATATTCATGCGTAGCGACGCTTTTTTTTCGTTAGTTGATTCGTAGGTGAAGGTCCCGTAGGTAAATGAAGCAACGGTTTTTTTTTTTCCGTTGGTAAATATTGCAACGGTTCGTTTTTGTTGGTATTTTTGTTGGAAAAAGCGTCGGATGAACGATCGGACTCAATTATTTTTTGCGACAATTTTGTTGTTGGAAATGCGTAGGAAGGTTACTAACTGATTTCCAACTGCATAAATATATCGGTATTTTGTCGCCAATCGGTTGGAATCATTCTGACGGATTTAGCATTGAAATGTTTCCGTTAGCTTATTTTGTCACTAATTTGAAGGAAATCAGTTTGAACCTATTGACATCTTATTTGTTGCTGATTTCGTTACTAGCAATCGGGTCGGAGCAAAAAATTGAACCTCGACTTAGAATTGACTGAGTCGTTCTTGAGCGCGCCTGATCCTGACTTGGGCTCCTAGGTTTCGTCTGGGCTTGGCTGAGGCGCCTAGGCCATGCTTGGTTTTTGTTGTTGATTCCGTTACTAGCAATCAGGTCAGAGCAAAAAATTGAACCTCGACTTATCATTGACTGAGTCGTTCCTCGGCGCGCCTGAGGCTGACCCAGGTGTCTAGGTCTCGCCTAACCTTGACTGAGGCGCCTAGGCCATGCTTGGTTATAGCCCTTGCGTCGGGGCCACTTATAGGGCTGCCCCGGGCGCCTCTGTATCGCCTGGGCTTGGCCTAGACGCCAATGCCACTCATGGGATTGCCTCGAGCTCGCCTTGGCTTGGTCTAGGCGCCTAAGCCACGCTCGGGTCTTGCCTGGGCCACTCACGGGGCTCCCTCGGATGCCTAGGTCTCGCCTGGGCTTGGCCTAGGCAATGTGTGCCCAGGCGATGCCTGGACGACTAGGCAATGTAATTTTAATTAACTTGTTGGATGTGGGATTTGAACCCTTGACCTCATATATATACATATTAAAGGATCAAACCAGTTGAGCTAGACAACTTTATTGTATTGTCATTGGACAATTATATATATGAGCCAACTAATAGTTTATTTCATCAGTTTTTTCAATGATTTAACTCATTTTTCATTAGTTTGATCGATTTAAACCTTTTTTTACCTACCGAACATGTTAATCACCGTTTTCACCAGTTTAGCCCTTTTTTTTCTTTTTTTTTTACCAAAATCACTTATTTAAGCTATTTTTCACCGGTTTAACTTGTTTTTCACCATTTTCATCGATTTAAACCATTTCTGACTTAGATATCCGATTATTAACCGATATCATCTGTCTTTGCACTAATTTCATCAAATTAAAATATTATTAATCGATTTAACCCATTTTTTCACTATTTTTCATCGAGTTACACGATTATGATCGAATTAACCTAATTTTCATCGATTTCATCTTCTTTTTTTTCCAAAAAATTTCATTGAGTTGCACTGTTTTGATCGATTTAAATTATTTTCACCAAGTTTTCATTGATTTAAATCATTTTTAACCGTTGACCCATTTCCCACCGATTTCATCTGTTTTATCATTAATTTCATCGATTGTAATTTATTTTTGTATTGATTTAACCCGTTTTGTTCACAAATTTCAGCGAGTTAAATTGTTTTGGACCAACTTAAATTATTTTTTCACCAATCTCATAAGTTTTTTTTTTCAATTTCATCGATTGAACCCATTTTTTCATTGATTTCACCCATTTTTTCCAAAATTTATTGATTTAATAATTTTTTTATCGATATAACTAATTTTCCCCCTTAATTTCATCAATTTAAATCGTTTTGACAAATTTAACTAGTTTTTCCACAATTTTCATTCTCTATTTACTAATTTAATCAAATTTAACCGTATTCACACACTTATTTTTAACTAAGTTAGCTGATTCAACATGTTTCAAAACAATTAAATTCTTTTTTTTTTTACCGATTTCATTCATTTTTTTACGAATTTTATCAAATTTACATGTTCCTGATAGGTTAAACTCATTTTAAATCGAATTCACCAATTTTTTCTTCAATTTAACTTAAATCACATGTTTTCAATTACTTAACCCATCTTCACCATTTTCCCACCAATTTACAGATTTACACATTTTTTCGCCGAGTAACTTGTTTTTTCACTAATTTTATCGAAGTGTAAAATCAGTGAAAATATATAAAATTTATGAATCGATAAAAAATTGATTAATCCATTGGAAAATGAATTTAATCAATGAAAATATTCGGGAAACATATTTCTATTGTTGGTTTTGTCGCTATTCAGTTACACATTTGTTACTAGAGCTAAATAGCAACGGAAATTTTCCGTTGGAACAATTTCATCGCTGTGGATAACTTTTTCCTACAACTTAACAACCGAATTCCTATGAAAAATAATTTTTACCAATTTTTCGTTGGTTATTATTCGTTATTATTGGCGGAACATATTTTTATTGATGGTTCCGTCGCTGTTCAGTTACTAAAATCTAAATAGCGACAGATAATTTTCCGTTGGAATGATTTCGTCGCTATGGATAAATTTTTCCTACAACTTAACAACCGAATTCCTACGAAAAATATTTTTTCCAATTTTTTGTTGGTTATTTGTCGTTATTATTGGCAGAACATATTTTTATTGATGGTTTCGTCGCTGTTCAATTACTAAAATCTAAATAGCGACAGATACTTTTTCATTGGAATGATTTCGTCGCTATGGATACATTTTTCCTACAACTTAACAACCGAATTCCTACAAAAAATATTTTTTCCCAATTTTTTGTTGGTTATTTGTCGTTATTATTAGCGGAACATATTTTTGTTGATGGTTCCGTCGCTGTTCAGTTACTAAAATCTAAATAGCGACGGATAATTTTCCAGTGGAATGATTTCGTCGCTATGAATAACTTTTCCCTACAACTTAACAACCGAATTCCAACAAAAAATAATTTTGTCGATATTCCGTCGGTAATTTGTTGCTATTATTGAAGGTAGATTTTCTAATTGAAATTATGTTGGTATTTGGTTACTAATCCGTCACTAATAGCGACAAGTTTATTTTCGTTGGAATCAGATCGTAGGTGAAGCCCCTTTTTATGTAGTGATTTTAACAAAATATATCTAAATTATTTATTCATAAATAATGCAGCAATAAGAAAATTTAGAAGATGTGGTCTCCCATACTTGATTTCAGTTGGAATTTTTTTTATCTTCCACACCTCCAAACAAATTGCTCTTCCAGACAAGGAAAGGAATTCAGGTATTTGAAATTTTGCAAAAGAACGTGGATTATTTTTTTATCCTCTTGTTGTTCAAATTGTACGTGAATGTATATGTGATTTTTCGTAATTTTTTAATAGACTGGGCAATAAAGAGTACAAATTTTAAGAGTCCAATTAATTAAGTTTCACTTAGTATAGGATTTTAAATTACTTCCACCGAATGATATGATGACATTTTAAAAGTGTTTGATTACTTGGAAAATTTTCTTTTCCGGTACCGATAAGATAGATGGATTTGCAATTTTGGTACCATTATGATGAATGTGACAATTTATTTGCATATATTACAAAATAATTTTTATGTTTATTCTTAGTTTCGGCAAGTGAGTTACACTCTTCAGATGAAAGAGATAAATTGCTTTATTAATTTTTTTATAGGGGGCAAATTGATTTTTTTTTTCAAATTAAAGGGATATAAATTGAATATTATATATTTCATAGGAGTAAATTGTCATTCATTTTAGAGAAAAGTGGGTTTGGTACCAAAGTTGCAATGAAAACCTACCATTTGTTATCAATTTACATTTTTGTACCCATTGGTGTCAAAATTGCAAATTGGTTCATCCTATGGTACCAGAAAAACAAATTTTTCAATTTAAATATAAACTAATATGGTTCTTTTCTTGGTCGGTTTAAATGTTCTAAATTTTATAATTAATATTATGATTAATCCAATCAAGTCTTTATTAAATTGATTCAAAATTTTATATGTCTTTATTAAATTGATTCATTATCATAGAATAATGTTTCTGAAATTCAGGTTTGAAATTTTAAGTCGAGAAAATCACACATTACCTTCTAAAACATGAATCAAAATTTTCATCTTTTCCATCGCAAAAATCGAAAAGTTTTCACTTTTAAATCAAACGAAACGAAAACAAGATGTAATTTCGAAACTATTTATTTACCTGATAATCTCTTATTTTTCTCTTATCTTTCTTAATTGTTTTTACTATTATTGAGAACGAATACAAGCAAAGCTCTATACTCAAAGTAACTTAATCTACCAGACTTGCCCCCTATCAACCTCCATTTGTTAGGTTCACATGTGTAAACAAGAAACTAGAATGCTATTTAAATTAAACCTTCTTGATTTAATTTATTCAATATTTGGTCTTAAAGAAGTAGGTTGGTAATTTGGCTAAACATCGAGTATGTTATTGCAGTTTATGATATATATAGGGTACCATAAACATTTCACTACCTCTATTAGTCGGGTCTTTGAAATATTATCCATTAATTAGAAAAGTGTTATCGCAGTTTTTGATATTTGAGAGGAGCTTTGATAATTTTTCCAAATTTTTATCTTTTCTTTTCAACTAACTTTTACACAACTTATTTGACTCATTTTATAACAAAAATGCTAAAGAAGTTAAAGCAGAATGAATTGAATGTATAAACAGTTACACTAGATTGATTACGCACGCAACAATTTTATTATTTGTTGGATGAAGATGAAGATGAAAGAAGACAAGTAATTAAGGGAAGGTTTTGATGATTTCCAAAACATCATAATCAGCTAAGTATGGTAAGCTTAGTTCCCTTAGAAGAATTTTGAACAAGTAAAAGAAGACATCAGAAGAGTTCAAAGTTCAAAGCTCAGAAGACTAGTGATCTCTTGCTGAAACAGCGAACAGAAGGGTAGATCATCAGCCGAGTCAAATCAGATGAGTTCAGTATTTGATCAGCAGAGTATCTATCAGTAGAGTCGTTTTGATCAGCAGAGTAGAAGAGGTCAAGAGATTAGTCCAACGG
Organism: Penstemon eatonii; assembly: GCA_038501285.1. Classification (NCBI taxonomy): domain Eukaryota; kingdom Viridiplantae; phylum Streptophyta; class Magnoliopsida; order Lamiales; family Plantaginaceae; genus Penstemon; species Penstemon eatonii. The sequence goes on along the minus strand of CM076712.1, from coordinate 15,996,608 downwards.
TAATAAATGCACTTGGTGTAATAAATGCTGTAAGAGAAGGGTAGTAATGGCAAATGATTGAAGATATCCTCGGATCAGCAGAGTGCATTAAATGCAGCATTAAATGCGATGGACAGAAAGGTACTGTACACAGTACGGAATGCTGCAGGGAGCCGTTTCAAAAAGAGCTGAAGGATGGATTTGATTTGTGACTTGCCTTCAACGGTCATAATTTCATCTCCATGTATAAATAGAGCTGAATTTCAAATCGAGCAAAACACAACAACAATCAGAGATCGAAATTTTGAAGCAGAATTTCTCTAAGTCTCAAAAGCTCGAACAGCTCACTCGTCTGGTGGAAGTCATCTGTTGACAGAAACCCAGTTGAAGAAATCAGAAAAACATTATCTGAGTGATTTTGTGATAGCTGAGTGTTGTGCGAAGTGAGAATCCATCTGTGTGAGTGATTCTACTTTAGAGGATAGGTTTTCTTTGTGAATTCCTATTGTGAGCTTACAGCCTTCTCATTAGTTGTTTAGGTGTAAGTGGAGAAATATTGTAATCTTTGTGATTATAGTATAACCCAGAATCTGTGTGATCTGGAAGAGTGGACTAAAGGATTTTTATCCATATAACCACTATAAAAATTCTTTGTGTTATCTTGCATTTAAGGTTTTCTTGCATATTTTAAAGTTTGCATTTTAAACACTTTGAATCAAACAAAAGATTTTATAAGGAGTTTGAAAACTGGGGATAAAATCTTTTGGAACTTAGTTTACTTGTGAAAAACACTTTTAAAACAATCCGCTGCAAGTATACTCTTGGAAAACTGTTTTACTGATAAAACAGCTAAGTCATTGTAAGAAGAGTGGTCAGTCGTCTGTTCAAGATTTGTTCACGATCAGACTAGTCTGCTTACTGTTCTTCATCAGCTTAGTCTGCTGACAGAAGACTGAAAAGTTTTTAAGTTCAAAAATTTTCAGAGGTCTATTCACCCCCCCCCCTCTAGACCTCATCTGACCACTTGGGACCAACAAGTGGTATCAGAGCAGGTGGTTCATTAGAATCAGCTGCCTGATCAACGAGCTTGATCCGAGTGTTTTTCAAAGGTTTTCAAAACTTTTCAAAAGAGCATCTTTTTGAAAAATAAAAACTTTTTGAAAAATGGATTGTATCAGCCATGTTCCCCACATTGCTGGTATGTCCTTTGAGGACTGGAAAATCAGAATGGAGATTTTCCTTGCTGCCTATAATGACAACATGCACACATGTATCATTAAAGGTCCATTCAGATTCACAAAGACCATAAAGATAAATGAAGTAGATACGGTTGTGGAGAAAGACCTTCATGAGATGACTCCAGAAGAGATAAAGCTTTACAATCTTGATAAAGTTGGGAGATTCATCATGACCAAAGCCCTGGATAATGATCGGTTTGACAAGGTCAAACATTGCAAAACCGCAAAGGAGATGTGGGACAAGGTCAGAGACATGAGTGAAGGAAATGATGCTATTAAAGATTATCAGCTCAGTGTTGCATTGGAAAAGCTGGACAACTTCAAGATGAAGTCTGGAGAAACCATTGATCAGATGGATACCAGATTCACCAGAACTCTGAACGAAGTTTTAAAGCTGGGAAAGACTTTTACTGACAAAGAAATCTCTGTCAAAGTACTAAAGGCCCTACCTTCCAAGTTCAACATGAAGGTGACAGCAATGGAAGAATCAAGAGATCTGGGCAAGATTTCTCTAACAGAGCTGTTCTCCGTACTCAAGGCTTATGAGTATAAACTGCCAAGGATGGGAATTGAAGAAACCTCAACTTCAGGACCCACAGCTGCACTTGTTGCTGCTGAAAACACCAGAAGACCAGCCCAGAAAAGCAAAGAAGTGGACTCATCTGATGAAGCCACTCTACTCAACAAAAAGGAGTACACTGCTGGAGATGTAGCATTATTAATGAACAACTTCAAGAAGTTCTATAAGAGAAAGATGAAAAATAAATACAATCATGCTGCTTCTACTTCTAAACCTAACTTTTCTTCTCAAGATAAAGAGGATTATAAATCAAAACTGATGTGTTACAACTGCAGGAAATTGGGACACTTCATAAGAGACTGCCCATATCCAAAAGCAGAGAAGTACACTGAGGAAGAGAAGAAAATGAGAAAAGAAAAAAAGCATCAGAGAGGCAAGGCAATGATGGCAGAAGCAGAAAAGCCAGCTGCTGTCTACTCATCTGATTCAGACTCAGACTCGTCTGATGAAGAATCTTCTGATGAAGAAAAACCTGCTCTCCTGTGCCTGATGGCAAAGGACTCTGATGACTCTGAGGATGAGGTAACTCCTATTAATGATGAATTATTTAATTCATTTGAACAAATGATGCTTAACAATACTGGTATTGCTGAAGCATATAAAAAGCTTAAGGAAGAGATGATCCTGCTAAAAGAGCAAAATAGTTCACTGAAACTTTTAGCTGAGAAGCCAAAAGAATCAGCTGAATATAAACAGCTTGAGCAAGAACATGAATCTCTGAAAGCTGAGTGTGAGGTTTATAAAGGAAAAATCATGGAACTTGAGAAAATTATTGAGTCTCATGATAAGTCTACTGTTGCATCCACGCATACATCTAAGAAACAGGAGACACCTTTAGTAAAGGATAAGCTAGAATTGAATCATACTGAAAAATTTATTTCTGCTGACAATAGTAAGGTCATTCTGTATGTTCAAACCTCTAGACCTACCTCAACTGAGAAAGTGGTAAAGGAGAAGAAATCTCCTAAGGCTAAAAAGAGCAAAGAGCCTAGTGTAGGAAATCAGACTAGTAAGACCAAACAGCAGAGTCCTAAGAAGTCTGCTGATAAAGCTAAAGTCAATCAGACTAGTGGTAAAACTAAGTCAAAGTCAAATGAGCAAGCACCTAGTAAACCAAAGAAGCATAAGAATAAGAAAAATCAAAATGCTTGGTATGGAAATGAATCATATTATGTGCAACCTGCTGCATATCATCCTATGTATCATGCACCTCAATTTCCTAGTTACTATGCACCTTACCCTGCTCATCCAATGCATGCATATCCTGCATATCATGCACCTTACCCTGCTTATGAACATTATTCATATCATACTGATCATCAACATGACTTATCTGATAACTATGATAAAAATGAAACTGTTCATGCTCCTAAAACTCAGAAGCCTAAGAAGCCTAAGACTTCAACATCTTGGGTTGTCAAAGGTGAAACTAATCATTCAGGACCCTCTCAATAAGGGTACCTAAAACAATTTTATTTTTGTTTTGTAGGTTAGGATTAGGAGTAGGAGTAAAGTAGAGAAGATTTGGTACTTGGACAGTGGATGTTCAAGGCACATGTGTGGAAACATACATGAGTTGACTGATGCAGTTGCTGTGGATGGTCCAAAAGTCACTTTTGGAGACAGCAAAGAAGGCAAGATTAAAGCTAAAGGAAGATTAATCAAGGGAAACATAGAGATATCTGACGTCTCCTATGTTAAAGGCCTAAAATATAATCTGCTGAGCATAAGTCAATTTTGTGACAAGGGATATTCAGTCATCTTCTCAACAGATAAGTGCTACGTTGAACAAATTGGTACAAAGAAGGTAATTTTATCTGGAAGACGACAAGGAAATATCTACATAGTTGACTGGAATTCTGCTGACAAGAATTCAAGTGTTTGTTTGGTGGCATCTGCACCAAGTGAAGTCAGTTGGCTATGGCACAAGAGGATGAATCATTTAAACTTCAAGACCATAAACAGATTAATCAAGAATGATTTGGTAGAAGGGATTCCAAAAGCAGTCATGAGCAAAGACAAGCTCTGTGATGCATGTCAGAAGGGCAAACAAATCAAGTCATCTTTTAAAGAAAAGAAGCACCAATCTTCTGGAAGAATATTGGAGCTGCTGCATATGGACTTATTTGGACCCATTGATCCAGTCAGCAATGGTGGAAAGAAATACTGCCTAGCTGTTGTGGATGATTATTCAAGATATACTTGGGTGATTTTCATGAAGAAGAAAAGTGAAACCAAGGAACATCTTACCAATCTGATGGAACTGATCCAGAATGAAAAGAGTATTAAGATATTAAAGATCAGATCAGATAGAGGGACAGAGTTTACAAACTCTACTGTTGAAGAGTATTGTAATATCAAAGGAATACATCATGAGTATTCTGCTGCAAGAACCCCTCAACAGAATGGTGTTGCTGAAAGGAGAAACAGAACACTAAAAGAAGCTGTCAGAACCATGATAGCTGAAGCTAAGCTGCCTCAAAGATTTTGGGCAGAAGCAACAAACACAGCATGCTTCACCCAAAACAGATGTATGATCAACAAAAATCAGAACAAGACTCCATATGAAGTTTGGAACAATAGAAAACCAAACATTCATTACTTTAAGATTTTTGGTTGTAAATGTTTTGTATTGAATAATGGGAAAAATCACCTTACTGCATTTGCAGAAAAGGCTGATGAAGCTGTCTTTGTAGGATACTCATCTGTTAGTAAGGCTTATAGAGTTTTTAACAAAAGAACATTACTAATAGAAGAATCTATCCATGTAGTATTTGATGAGCCAAGTCAATCTTCTGAAAAGAATCAAAGTATAAATCAAGATCTGTCTGCTGATTTACAGAAGTTAGACGTTGGAAGAAATGAAGAATATGTTCCCATCATACTACCTAATCTAAGTTCAGCTGCTAACTCAAGTGCTGTTCATAATCACAGTGCTGATTGTCTAACAGACGAGTTGCAAACAGCTGACAGACCAGAGACTGTTCAACAGACGGCAAATGTTCAACAGACTACTACTGGAACTCCAACAGTAGTGTTGCACGATCAAGACAGAGGACAACATCCTGATTTGCAACCTGATCTCAGATGGCTCAAGAATCACCCTCCTGAATTAGTTATTGGTGATCCTTTAGATAGAGTGAAAACAAGAAGAGCTGCTGCACAAGATGCTATGTTTGTCACATTTCTATCTCAAATAGAGCCCAAGCAAATTGAAGAAGCTCTCAATGACTCCTTCTGGATAGAAGCCATGCAAGAAGAGTTGAATCAATTTGAAAGGAATGAAGTCTGGTACTTAGTTCCTAGACCAAGTCATCAAAGAGTAATTGGCACTAAGTGGGTTTTCAGAAATAAGATGAATGAAGATGGTGTTGTCACCAGAAACAAAGCAAGACTAGTGGCCAAGGGTTATTGTCAAGAAGAAGGAATTGACTTTGATGAAACTTTTGCACCAGTAGCAAGACTTGAAGCAATCAGACTGTTTCTTGCCTATGCTGCTCATAAGAACTTCACTGTCTATCAGATGGATGTGAAGTCTGCTTTTCTCAATGGAGAATTGCAAGAAGAAGTGTATGTTGAACAACCTCCAAGATTTGAAGTCTATCAAGAAGAAGACAAAGTATATCGTCTAAAGAAAGCCCTTTATGGACTGAAACAGGCTCCAAGAGCATGGTATGATACCCTATCTGATTTTCTTTTAATTAAAGGATTTCGTAAAGGTAAGGTAGATAAAACCTTGTTCACAATTGAATGGGAAAATCATATATTACTTGTGCAAATATATGTGGACGATATTATTTTTGGTTCAACTAACCAACAGATGTGTGATAAGTTCTCCAAGCTAATGCAGAATAAGTTTGAAATGAGCATGATGGGTGAACTTAACTATTTTCTTGGATTGCAAGTTAGACAGTTGCCTGATGGGATATTCATCAGCCAAGCAAAATACACAAGAGATCTGTTCAAGAAATTTGGTATGGAAACTAGCTCAACAGCTACCATTCCTATGTCTACAAATCTTCGTTTGGATAAAGATGAAGATGGCAAATCAGTGGACATAACCAAATACAGAGGCATTATTGGTTCATTGTTGTATCTAACAGCAAGCAGACCTGATATAATGTACTCAGTTGGAGTCTGTGCAAGATTTCAATCAAACCCCAAAGAATCTCATCTCTTAGCTGCCAAGAGGATATTGAAGTATGTTAAAGGCACTCAAGAATTGGGATTGTGGTATCCTAGAGAATCTGGATTTGAACTAATTGGCTATTCAGATTCAGACCTTGCTGGCTGCAAGATTGACAGAAAGAGCACAACAGGTGCCTGTCAGTTCTTAGGCAGTCGTCTGATCTCATGGATGAGTAAGAAGCAAACCTCAGTTTCTATATCTACTGCTGAAGCTGAATATATAGCTGCTGGAGCTTGTTGTGCACAGATACTTTGGTTGAAGCATCAACTAGAAGACTACAACATCAAGATCAGTGGAATTCCAATCTACTGTGATAATACAAGTGCAATTTCACTTACTCAGAACACTACAAGTCATTCAAGGACTAAACATATTGAGATTAAACATCATTTCATTAGAGATCATGTTGAAAAAGGCAATGTTTTGATTGAGTATGTTCATACTGATAATCAGATTGCTGACATCTTCACCAAACCTCTAAGTGAAGCAAGGTTCTCAACTCTAAGAGCTGAGTTAGGACTACTTAACCTGGATGCATAAGCTGAGGGGGAACTCATCAGAAGACTAGAGTTCAACAGCTTAGTCATCAGATTATTTCATTCAAGAATTAACTTTCAACAGACTAGTTAACTTATGAATTCTTAAAGACAGGGGGAACGTGTAAGACTAGCGGTACTTCTGTTCTAAAGATGAAATCTGTTAATGTCAGTTAGTTGAAGTTAAGAGTATCAAGAAGATGTGTTCTTAATTCTTGAAGATTGAAGATTATTTTATCTTGCTGGATTGACAAACAGCAGAGGAAGATTACTAGCTATTGGCATTCTCTAGTAATATCAGATAACAGATCACTCGTCTGTCAGATAAGTTAAACTCTACTCATCTGATTTATTATATAAGCATGGTCATAAATCGCACTTTAAAAACGCGCTTTTATAAGTAAACAGATTAGTGTCGATAGAGTTTCCCGCCCATCTGACATTAAAATAATAAAATTGAAATCCGCGACTCTCATCCGCACGATTAAAAACTGTCAGATTAGATCAACGGTTTAGATGAATCACGAAAACCAAATCAAAAGGAAACCTATAAAATCCGATCTGAACAGCATAGTCGTCTTACGCACTCAAAAATTCTCAAACTTTCTATCTCTCAAACCCTCTTGTTGCGAAAGTTCACTATTTTGCAGAATCTACTCACAAATCTCAGAAATGGACAAGGTTATTGAAGGAAGATACTTCAACTACAGCAAATTCCATTTCTCTGGCACCGATTTGATGCGCTCTTTACTGGAAAAGATCAAGGAAGCATCTTTGGTCCCAGTCTTGGAAGCACACGAAGATAGGGTTTATCTTGAAGATGTATACCACTTCTACACTTCCAGGGAGTTCAATGATGATGATACCGTCATGACTGCTGTCATCGGTGGTAAGAAAATCGCTGTATCTGCTGCTGTTCTTAATGAAGTTTATAAGTTGACAGACAAGGGAGGAGATGTGACCTCGTTAGGGTCAGAAAAAGAAGAGGAATTTTGGGGAATTTGTGCTAAGAAGGGAGAGAAGATGACTGGGACTTTGATGAAGACCCAGCTGAAGGATGAATACCAAAGATTTGCTGATATCATAGCAAAGGTTCTGGATTGTGCTACGGGTTCTCTGGATGGTTTACCCAGAAGAAGGCTCTACACCATGATTTGCATCTACTATGGGATGAAAGTGAACTGGGCTGCTCATGTTTATGAGCTGTTAAGTGACAAAAGGCATTCTCATGCCATTCTGCTGAGTAACTTGTTTGCTTCTCTGCAATGCCCTATGGGTGGAGGAAAGCAAACCCATGGAAGCAAAGAACTCAAACTCTACGAACCAGTGAGGCAACTGGTGGAAAAACCAAAGAGAAAAGCCCCCAAACAGTCTAAGAAGACTCCTTCTAAGAAGAGCAAGAAGGAAGGTCAGACTAGTCAGTCTGCTGAGCCAACAGCACAGTCTGCTGTTGTGGCTGGATCAGCAGAACCCGAAATTGAAGTCTCTAAGAAGGTGGTAGATGACTTCACTGTTGAAATTGAAAATATGAAGACAGGGTCATCCTCTGAAGAAACTGAATCTGAAGAGGAAATTCCACTTCAAAGGTTGAAGAGACTAAGGACTAGGAGTGAGGCAAGGGGACCTCCTACTGCCAACCCCCCTGCTGTCAAGAAAATTCCTAAGTCAAAGGCCAAGAGAAAGGTCACTTTCCCTGAAGAGCCTGTTGAAACTGTAAGACAAACAACAACTGATGCAGAAAGGCCATTAAATGTTGAAGAACCAGTTGTTGAAGCTGCTAAGGCTGCTACTGCTGAGCCTGAAAGTGTTCCTACAGTTGAAGTGACAACAGAAGCCTCAACTGCTGCACTATCTGCTGATGTAGAAAAGGAACAGCAGACTAGTACACCACTAGAAGGAGAAATTCTGTTGCTACATCCTACTCCAGTTGCTGCAACACCTATTCAAGCAGTTGAGAGCCCTGAATCTAGAAGAAAGAGGATAGGCAAAACCTCAACTTATGTGACTGCTGCAGAAAAGATAAGACTGGACGCTGCTGAAAAGCAAAGGATTGCTGCTGAAAAAGCAGAAGAAGATAGGCTGAAAAGCCTAGAGTTAAAAAGGCTGGAAGAAGAGGCCAGCAAAATGACTCAAGAGCAGAGAGATGCTTTTGAGGCAGCAGAGTTGGCTGCTGTCATTGAAGCAAGCATCAAGGATGCTCATGGTCCTCAGCGTACTGGTGGGATAGCTATTGGTGAACCAAGAGATCCAAACAAACCAATCCCAGCTATGCCTGCACCTAAGATTAAGGAAAAGAGAAGAGAAGAAATCAAACTATCTCTTGAAATTGTCAGGGAAGACCCTGCAATTTTTGAAGAATTTCTCAGAAGACTAGACGCTGAAAATGAAAGAGTCAACCGTCTGACACTCTTCCACTCTGAAAAGATTAAATACAACAGATGGAGAGAATTCAGATTAACAAAAAGTCCTGCTGAAATGGCCAAGTGGAAAGAATTCAAGGCTACAGAAGATTGGTTACTTAAGTGGCTTGAGACAAATTCACTCATTCAAGCACTTGATTCAGAATTCTTTCTGGACAGGTTAAGGATGAGGATATGTCACATAGTCAAGGAAGAGGCTAAGAAGATCTTTGCATCCATTTCTGAGGATTTTGATGACTCAGTAGATCTCAAAGAAAGATCTATTAAGTTGGCTATTGCTCAAGCAATGGAGCTTTGGGCCAAGAAAGCAAGGAAGTTAAGAGGACAACCAAGCTCACTGGTCCCACTTCCTAACATCAAGCACATTGTCTATGGACCAAACATCAAACCCTATGAAGAGCTGCCAGAGGAACCAACAACAACTTTTATTCCTCTTGACAACTTTACTTGGATTTGTAACAGGTCAGCAGTGGACAATGAAGGACTGATGCAGACAGTTGAAACTGTCAAGAAGATAATATCACCTGCTAATGAAGAGAAAGACAAGTCTTCTGATCAACCAAAGCAAATTGAGGGTACTTCAGACCCATCTGATCAAGACAAAGTGCAGGATGATAAGTCTGATGCTGCTGATGAATCAAAGAAGGAAGAAGAAATTCCAGCAGATCAGTTAAAGGAGAAAGAAGTTGCTACTGAAGATGATGATCAAGCTAAGGAGAAGGAAAGCACTCCAAGCCATGCTGGTGAACCAGCAGATCATTCTCTTGCCTTGATAACTCAACCAACAGAGCAACTTACCAAAGAAACACCTGCTGCTACAACAGAGACAAATCTGTTAGACTCCATTCATCAAATGTTTACCAAATCCATGAAGGAGATGAAAGAAGAGTTAAAAGCAGAAGTGTTAGCTGCTGTTCATCAACCTATTCAGAAGGTTGCTGCTGCTGTTCCTACTGATTTAATGAAAGATACTGCTCAGAATGTACAATCTATATGTCAGGATATGGACATACTAAGGAGAAGGACACAAAGCACTACTGAAGGTTGGAAAAATATTGAACAGACTGTTGAATTGGCACTCCAAGCAGAAGATGAAGTCATGGGCAACATGATGAAGGACTTCAAGGCTTCATCAAATTGGATTCTGGGAACTCAAATCCAATTAGGTGATCAAGGAGAAGATCTGCTCAAGGAGATGAGAGCATTCAAAGCCAATCAACTCAGACAGCAAGCTCAGATCAATGCAATGGAGGAGAACATCAAACTTCTATGTGATTCACTTCTAATCACACCAGTTGTGCCACAATATCCACCTGTCCCTGCTGATGATGACAAAAAGGGGGAAGAAAGGATATTTGGACAGCAAAGAGTTGATTTCCAGAGGGAAGAAGGAAATCAAGATGATGAAGAAACTGAAGTGTTAGAAGAATCTGCTGGTGAGACTGAAAGAAATGTTGCAGAATCAAGCAGACCAACAGATGAGAAGATCACAGAAGAAGAAGACCAAGCTGATGAGGAAGAATCTGAAGCAAAAGCCAAGTCAGACAAAGAACTAGCTGCTGCCAAAGATTCAGCTGAAGAACAGCTTGATCCAGATGTCAAGAAAAGGAAGTTAGAGCTGCTGAAGAAAAGATTCATTGAAAATTTGGAAGCTGAGACTTCTAAATTATCTGAAGAAGAATCTGAGAAAGAAGACAAGGAAGAAAAGAAGACAGAAGACTAGCCTTGGCTAGATTTTCTTTATATTAAAAATCCTTGTAATCTTTTAAAGTATTTTGTACTTTTCATCTTTCAGAACTTGTAAAATGTAATCAAATCATTATCTATAAAATTGCAAGTTTGACTCCAACACATTATTTCTATCTCAGAAATTTTTGAGGATCAAAACTTTAGTTTAGGTACAGGTACTTAGCTGGAGTTTTGTCATCATCAAAAAGGGGGAAAGTGTTGGATGAAGATGAAGATGAAAGAAGACAAGTAATTAAGGGAAGGTTTTGATGATTTCCAAAACATCATAATCAGCTAAGTATGGTAAGCTTAGTTCCCTTAGAAGAATTTTGAACAAGTAAAAGAAGACATCAGAAGAGTTCAAAGTTCAAAGCTCAGAAGACTAGTGATCTCTTGCTGAAACAGCGAACAGAAGGGTAGATCATCAGCCGAGTCAAATCAGATGAGTTCAGTATTTGATCAGCAGAGTATCTATCAGTAGAGTCGTTTTGATCAGCAGAGTAGAAGAGGTCAAGAGATTAGTCCAACGGTAATAAATGCACTTGGTGTAATAAATGCTGTAAGAGAAGGGTAGTAATGGCAAATGATTGAAGATATCCTCGGATCAGCAGAGTGCATTAAATGCAGCATTAAATGCGATGGACAGAAAGGTACTGTACATAGTACGGAATGCTGCAGGGAGCCGTTTCAAAAAGAGCTGAAGGATGGATTTGATTTGTGACTTGCCTTCAACGGTCATAATTTCATCTCCATGTATAAATAGAGCTGAATTTCAAATCGAGCAAAACACAACAACAATCAGAGATCGAAATTTTGAAGCAGAATTTCTCTAAGTCTCAAAAGCTCGAACAGCTCACTCGTCTGGTGGAAGTCATCTGTTGACAGAAACCCAGTTGAAGAAATCAGAAAAACATTATCTGAGTGATTTTGTGATAGCTGAGTGTTGTGCGAAGTGAGAATCCATCTGTGTGAGTGATTCTACTTTAGAGGATAGGTTTTCTTTGTGAATTCCTATTGTGAGCTTACAGCCTTCTCATTAGTTGTTTAGGTGTAAGTGGAGAAATATTGTAATCTTTGTGATTATAGTATAACCCAGAATCTGTGTGATCTGGAAGAGTGGACTAAAGGATTTTTATCCATATAACCACTATAAAAATTCTTTGTGTTATCTTGCATTTAAGGTTTTCTTGCATATTTTAAAGTTTGCATTTTAAACACTTTGAATCAAACAAAAGATTTTATAAGGAGTTTGAAAACTGGGGATAAAATCTTTTGGAACTTAGTTTACTTGTGAAAAACACTTTTAAAACAATCCGCTGCAAGTATACTCTTGGAAAACTGTTTTACTGATAAAACAGCTAAGTCATTGTAAGAAGAGTGGTCAGTCGTCTGTTCAAGATTTGTTCACGATCAGACTAGTCTGCTTACTGTTCTTCATCAGCTTAGTCTGCTGACAGAAGACTGAAAAGTTTTTAAGTTCAAAAATTTTCAGAGGTCTATTCACCCCCCCCCCCCCCTCTAGACCTCATCTGACCACTTGGGACCAACATTATTTACATGAAGATAAATTCTACAAAAAATGGAGACAAACATCCAATCAAATTCGAAAAAACACAATATTTAAAATCGAGAGAAAGTAATATGTAAAGTCGAGAAGAAGTTAGTATCCCTAAACCCATTTTAGCTTGCTTGAGTGTCATGTTGGATATGAATTTCATTATTATCATCTTCTTCACTCTTGTTATGTTCTTCGCTTGCTCGAAATTGAAGCTCCACCATCACCAACAATTCTGTCAGAATTCTTTTTGCATGTGCTTGATTTATGTACTACCTCCCTGAATTAATTGAACAAAATCAATCAATAACAAAATACTCATACATAAAGTTATATAAAATTTATCATTAGTAATCACATACCGACATGCACTACAACGTTGCCTCTTTGCACGAGAGGCTCCTCTAGACTTAATTTTTCCAGGATCTTGGATATCAATATGCGAGGTAACTAGATCACGAAAGCCATGACAGGCCACATGTTCTTCATTTCTTTCTACTGACTTTGAATTACTTATAGAGTCATAAGCTACCACTTTTGCTGCAGCACACAATAACTTTAAAGACTTAGCTTTGGCATATTCAGACTGAGAACCTGGAAGGCAAAAATCTATACTCTCTTCATATAGTTTCATAAACCTAGAGCATTGAAAATCGTCGAATTGAAATACAGGTCTATAATTGAGTCGCAAATCAATGCCAATATCCACAGTCCATCTTTCACAAATACATGGAGTAGGAATCTCGGTTAGTTGCAAACATTTAAAAGCACAAAAAAATGACAACAAGGCAACCCATCCGACTATAACATTAAACAATCACATTCAAACTTCCCTTGGATCCAATCAATCTGCACAAAATCTCGTTTAGGAGCACTTACGCCATATTTGACAAATGTGAAACTAATTAAAATGCCTTCATGATTAGTTGATTCTTCAACCACATGTCCTTGCTCCTTAAAAATTTCAATTTCTACAAGACGGAAAACACGTTTAGTGTATATAGATGCAACGTGCTTCTGAAGGTGTAGTAGTGTAGTTCGCATTAATGCTGAATTTCTTCTTTCTGATGATTGTTGGTCCATTACAAAATTAGCTCTAATTTTATCAAGAAGTTCCTAGAAATGCTTTAGAAACTCAGTGATTTTGAATGCAAATATACCCCCTTGTTCTTTATACGAGAATTAAGCGACTCGGCTCTTTGGGTGCTCCTCATTAATCCCATAAAATGCCCGCAAAAGTGTGCTTCGCTCCATTTTTCCCTTTTACCATAGGTTTCAACCACCCAAGGATGTTCTGATAGGCCATACTCATCAATCAACTTTGACGATTTCACCTCAAATTCTTCAATAGATATATTGTTCTTAAGAAACTCTGCAAAACTTGATACAAGTTTTGGCATTCGAGTTCTCTACATACAATTCCTCTGCAAGTGCCAACCGCAAAGCCTATGTATAGAGTCTGAAAACTCCTTTCTATAGCATGACGCATTGTTGGATCTTGATCCGTCAAAATGGAGACTGGGTCTTCACCTCCCATAACTTCCCGAAACTTCTTCAACAACCATATATATGATTCAACACTCTCATTGCACATTAAGGAAGCTCCAAATACACAAGTTCGTCGATGGTTGTCTACGCCTGATAGGATAACCAAAGGAAATTGGTAACTGTTCATTTTGTAAGTACTGTCAAATTAAAGTACATCTCCGAAAAGACTGTATTGAGCTTTTGAAAATCTATCTGTCCAGAATAATCTAGTCAATGATCTATCATTGTCATCGGTTGTGTACTCGAATATACATTTTTTTATCTTTGATCTTCATCCCTTCGAGTAGGGAAATTGCATTGTTCACATCCCCATACTTAGTAAGTTCCATTATCTGTTTAGTTAAATAATTATATCCGTCCTTCCTAGTAAACAATAACCTTCCAGGACCCCTTTCCATATACTCTACCAAATCAAGAGATTTGCAAGTTCTCATTCCAGAATCCCTTAACCCACTCAACAGAGACTTCTCAGTGGGTGACATGTACATGCACGTACAATTTCACAATGCAATCAACTTATATATCAAAATAGACAAAGATACAAGTCATTCTAATAAAAATATATTGTCCTTAGCATATCTTATCCAGTGCAAATTACACTTCACACTATATTAAAACATAAATTTTGACAAGACAACTATATCATGATAGGCAACATTATTAGAGTATAAAATGAAGAAATTCATGTTAAACTAAAAAGTGTATTTAAATATTAAACAATACCTGGTACATCTCAAATAATGGGCAGTTGATGGAGTTTTCTAATGGATTATTGCGGGGACAAAATTTGTGACCTTATAAAATCCATCACGTATATCATGTGCTACACAAAACAGAGCTGTACAACCACATCTAGTTTCATCTTTGGATCTTCGTCGGGGTTCACGACCTTGTATAGGAGGTTTGCGAAATCCTTCCCGAGAACATACCAATTGCACATTCTTTAGAATACCACGTTTAGTTTTTCTATGATACTTACGAACGTCGAATCCTTTCTTTCTACCGTATTCTATATAAAATGTTTGGGCCTCCTCATAAGAATTAAATACCAATTTTCAGATTGACTCATTGTTTACGGGATCAAGCTTCGGGTTTGATTTATCACCTTCAATATTATTGAATTCATCTCCATTATTCTCACTGTCTGAAGAAACATCAGTAAAAGCATAACCTTATTCGTTCTTACTATTCATCTACTGTAAAATCAAAGTAAAATCAAAACTATTAAAAAAGAAAAATATCACTTCTCATAAAAGTGACACTAATCAACATACATGATAAAACATATATGCCTATGCAGTATGTTGGCATTCAAAGTACTCAACACTTCACAAACCAAATTTTAAAAATCAATACAAATATAAACCTTCTATAAAAAGTAATTACCAACAAATAATTTTACAATAAATGTCATTTTCCCTTCGGACCACTTTTACTACTTGCAAAAGCACAATATCAATGTTCTGGGTATAATTAAATTAGTATAATAACCATCAAGTTTTGGATTAAAGAGGCCAAAGACACATGATCCCCTGTTACATTAGGATTAGAATTGGTGGTATATAGATATGCGTTTAGTTTCAAACATAACTCCGAGTTACGTATCGACTTGGCAAATTCGTTTTAGTATTTAGTTTAAATGGAATATATATATCATGCACACAAATTGATAAGAAATATATCTTCCTTGTAAATATCTGAAACATTTGTTCAGTAGCGTGTTTGTAACATGGAAAAAGAAAAACTTGTAAGCATTTTCTAATATTAACAGTTATTTCCTTGTGAATGTTTGGTGTTGTAGTGTTAGAATAGTGAAGATATTGATGTTGTCTTGCCTTGCAGTTCAGGGATGGTGTTAAATAGGACTGGGAATTTGATACTTGATTTTGGGAACCCATCCCATACCAAACGGGTTTTTACCAAATGGGAGGGAAAATTCCGGGTTTTTCGGGTTGCGGAAAACCCAATTCCCGAAATATGTAAATCGGTACGAGATTCGGGTAGTGATCCCTTCCCGAACAGGAACCTTTATATATATGTCTACACTGCTAAACATGTTGAGAACTGTGATGGTGTACAAATAATATAAAATCCGAGATGAACTAAATAAAATTAAAGTGGCCCATATATCCATTCCAAAATTCAACCCACGTTTGTCCTGAATTCTCTGAGCGATTGACTCACATAGTAAACTTTGCATTATTTTTTTAGAGCTGCTCTTCTCCTAGAAAACCTCCTCTGTAATTCGTCTTCATCAAGTTAAAACAGTAAAACACTTTTTATTTTTATTTTAAGCAACTTTATTATTTTTGAGAACCAAAGGGATTTTATAACATCAACTAGAATCGGACAGAACAATCTCAAGAATCGAACAAGGAAGCAAAGAAGAAAAAACAAAACCAGTAGAAGCAAGCTTTGCTAAACTATGAGCAGCCACATTATGCTCCCTAAAAACATGTACAGCTTTGAAAGAGTGAAAATCTTTGGCTAGAACAATAATGTCTTAAAAAATTGATCCAAGCACCCCGGCAGAAAGCTTAAGGTCTGATATCCCTTGTATAACTGAAAGAAAGAAGATTCTTCGATTATTAAATTCCTCCATCCCTTCTCCAAGCTAAATTCTACAGCCCGTAAAGCGGCCATTGCTTCAGATGCTTCCGGGCTTAGTGGAGGATTAATAGTAATACCCCTCCAGCTAACACAACCACCAACACAATCTCTTGCAATTAAACCAATGCCAATGACCCCATCATTATTGCAAGCTGCGTCCATATTAACTTTTATGTAACCATTAGGTGGAGAACTCCATCTCCCAAGTGTCCTGTTTGGTTTAGGTGAAGAGTTCCGAAGCACTGATTGTTGATATCTCGTAAAAAAAATTCCAGCAAAAGCACATAAAGTAAGTGGTTGAATATCTGAAGCCTTCCATATGAATTTGTTTCTGCTGAACCAAATCCACTAACTAATTACAGCAAACAGGCCAAACTCTTTTGCATCAGATTTTGAATGTACATATTTGATCCAAGCTTCCACATCTTCGAGCTTACTATTGTAAACCGCAAAAGGAACCTCCGAGAGTGCCCAAACCTGCCTTGCATAAGAACATTTGAGTAAACAGTAGATAATGGATTCAGATGCACAACCACAACGAACACATATGCTATCCTCAATGACTTTACGGTCACAAAGACGTTCCTTAACCGGCAATGAGCGAGTGCAGGAGCTCCAAAGAAACAATCTAATTTTTGAAGGTATCGATGTTCTCCAAATCCAGCTCCAGTTTCGTGTTAACTAAGTGCTCGGTCCACCAACCTCAGCCTCTCGGATTTCTTTCTTCTTTTCTTGATGGACTCTATACGCTGTCTTAACCGTGAAATAGATAGAATGGTTTTAGCTTCCTCCTCCCAAAAAATAGTTTCAACAATCTCCATGTTCCAAGTATTTAAATCATCATCAACCAAAAATCTTACAGTTGCATCTCTAGGAAGTGTATTCCATGGTGAGGATACCCGAAACGCCCCGGAACGAGGTAACCAATTATCCCCCCAGATTTTTACCGTTCTCCCATTACCAATTCTCCATCTAAGGCCGGTTGCCAATGTATCAAGAGAACTCCAAATTCCCCTCCAAGTCAGCGAGGGTCTGGTTCCTAAAGTAGCATCTAGTAAACCGCAAGTACGAAAGTATTTAGCCTTCAGGATCCGGCTAAGCAAGGCATTCGGGTTTGTCAAAATACGCCAAAGCTGTTTCGCTAATAATGCCGTGTTAAAAGAATCTAAGTCCCGAAATCCCAAACCACCGTCCCGTTTACTGAGACACAAAGATTCCCATTTAACCCAATGAACTTTCTTCCTCACTTTTTCATCCCACCAAAAGCTAGAGATCATAGATTCGATTCCTTGTACAAGGTAACATGGGAGTTTAAAGCATCTCATTAAGTAGGATGGGATTGCTTGAACCACTGCCTTGATGAGAATTTCACGCCCCGCCTTTGAGAGTGATTTGACCCTTAGTCCCTGAAGCCGATTCCAAACCTGTTCTCTAACAAAATCAAACACCTCGCGTTTTGATTTCCCCACAGAAAGAGGGAGGCCCAAATACTTTTCATGCTTTTCTTCTCGTCTGATCGGTAGAATGGAAATAATAGAGTCAATTGTTGAGGTAGGGGTGTTCTTTGTAAAAACGACACTAGATTTCTCGAAATTAATATTCTGAACCGATGCTACTAAATATAAACGAAGTAAATCATTAATGCATGTCGCTGCCAATGTAGAAGCTTGGCAAAGAATCAATGTGTCATCCGCAAATAAGAGATGAGAAACTTGAGGGGCCCCTTCGCAAACTGCAATACCCCTAAGAGTACCTTCCATTTCATGATGCCATATCAAAGCGCTAAGACTTTCTGCACAAAAGAGAAATAAGTACGGGGAAAGGGGGTCAACTTGCCGGATACCCCGTTCCGGTTTAACAAAACCAAATTGACACCCATTAAGAACAAAAGCATAAGAAACAGTGGTGACACAACGCATAACAAGCCTCACAAAATGAAAATCAAAACCTAATCAGATCATGACTGCCCTAAGAAACTCCCACTCTACTCTATCATAGGCTTTACTCATATCCAACCTAATGGCCATTTGGCCCACACCTCCTCTAGTCATTGTTTTCATGTAGTGAGAGGTCTCGAAAGCTACTAGGACATTATCGGTGATTTGTCTACCAGGAACAAAGGCTGATTGATAAGCAGAAACAACTGAGTTCATGATAGGCTTGAGGCGGTTGGCTATTGTTTTGGAGGCTGTTTTATAAATTACATTGCAAAGACTTATAGGACGGAATTGAATTAGAAATTCAGGGTTACGACATTTGGGAATAAGAGCAACATTGGTGAAGTTACTATTCTCATAAAAAAATATCATTATTCAGAAAATTAAGGACCCAAGTGATGACGTCAGGACCAACATTGACCCAAAACTTTTGATAAAATAAATGGGGAAAACCATCAGGGCCTGGGGATTTAAGAGGGTACATAGACATAAGAGCTCGGTATACCTTATCCGCAGTATAAGGTTGGAGGAGATGCTGATTTTCTTCAAAGCTCACCCTTGGACCTATAGCACTCAACACTATTTCCATATCCTCCTCCGAAGGTTGGGAAGAAGTAAATATTGACTGGAAATAGTTGACAATTTCTGCCTTGATCTCAGGGACAGTATTGCACCACAAACCGTAACCTTTTTTTATACCATGGATTTCAATTTCTTTCCTTCTACCTGAAGCTCTAGAGTGAAAATAACGAGTATTCATATCTCCCTCACGCATCCAGTGAGCTTTAGCTCGTTGCTGCCACATCTTCTCCTCTTTATCTAAAATGCTCTCGAGTTCCATAGTAAGAAGATCCATTTCCCTTTTAGAAGCTTCTGTGATTGTCCCAGTACTAAGCTTGTGTATTTTCTCTCGGAGCTTTTTGATTTTACGATTGATACTGCCAAACGAAAGACTACTCCACACCTCTATCTCTTCACTACAAATCTTAAGTTTTTCAAGAGCATTCGATTTATCTGAAAAATTCTCCCAAGTATTCCGAATCAATTTTGGACAATCATCGTTTTCAAGCCACATTGCTTCAAACATGAATCTCCTATTATGTTTCTGCATATGATTATCGACGCGATCTAGGGCCCGTACAAGTATCGGTACATGATCTGAGCCACCAAAATGCATGTGATCGACCCGGCTATGGGGGAACTGTAGAATTAAAGTATTTGATGCACAAGCTCTGTCTAACCTCTCATTACCGTGTGCGGAAAATCCCAACCATTTGACCATGTAAACGGATAACCGAAAAAACCCAAGTCTGATAAACCCGAATTCTGGAGAGCCATTCTGAAATCCCTAATTTGATAATTCCGAATGATACTACCCCCTTCTTTTTCTGAATGCTTTAAGAGAGCGCTAAAATCCCCCATATATAACCAAGGTTTGCGGGACATTTCGGAAAGCTGGCTAAGTCAATCCCAAGAAGCCTTGCGTTTGCTTGAGTCTGGTTCCCCATAGAAGCCCGTTATCCTCCATCCCGAAGAATCTTCATCATCATAAACCAGCGCATCTATGTGATTGGCATAAAAGCTCAAGAGGTTTACAATAATATTCTTTCTCCACAGAAGTTCAAGTTCTCCTGACTTGCCTCTCGCATCAACACTAACACCATTACAGTTAAAACGATTTTTAAGTGATTCTATCTTCCTCCCTTTGCATTTTGTCTCGTTGAGGAAGATAATTTGGGGGTTATGGTCCCGAATATGAAATTTGAGATTACGAATTGTCGAGGGAACCCCCAGCCCCCAAAAATTCCATGCTAAGCAGTTCATGGCGACTAGCGGGGCTGCCCGGCAGCCTCCGCCCCTGAAATGGCAAGAAGAGTTCTCTTCAAAGGTCGAAATTTAACAACGGAAGGATCGTCATCTTGCCGTGAAATATTTAAAGTATTGCCTAGAATAGTAACATCCGAAGAGTCTGAATTTCCCTTTTTTTTTTTAAATTGTTAGCCTTCTTTGGAGTTTGTCCAGTCACTGGAGTTTTTGTTGTAGGTTTCGAAGAAGAATTCTCCTTTCCTTTTGCTCTCTTTCGCTTACGAACAGAGGATGGGTTTGGACTAGGATTTTTCTCAAGCTTTATGGGTATACTGACCAATGGAGTAGGTAGAGGAAAGCTTTGGATATGGGGTGAGGTTGTTAGGAGAGCCTTTTGTTCGAGGTGGGTGGGTTGTCTAAGTGGTTCTATGGCTACGTTCGGTGCAATTGGGTTTTGAGGCGGAGTTGTGTAATCGGCTGCGATGGAGGAGGGTTTAGAGTCGTGGGTCTTAGTTGCATTCAGATTTGGTTTGTGTTCGGGTGGGTTTTTGGTTTTTAGTTTTGGTATTTGGTTGGGTTTGTTATTGGGCCTCGTATGGTGGGGGGCCATGGTCTGATAGGATAATAGTGTGGATGAAGTGTCTTGGCGTGAGGTTGTTGTGGGTTTTGGTATTTGCAATTGAGTTTGCTTACTGTTGATGAAAGTTTGGGTTGGGCTGGGGTTGAGTTCATGATTGGTTTTTTGCAGGTTTTGTATGAGGATGTGTGTTGGGGTTATGGGGCCTAGGTGGGTCGGTTGGGTGGACTTAAGATCAGATTGGATGGAGTTAGGATTTTGGCCTTTATTAGCCTGATCTTGGGCTTGATTTGGAAAGGGATTCAACTCCTCTAAATTAATAACTTCTTTACCCTTATCCTTGGACGAGATTTTTGGGGATACTTTGATCTCTTCCACAATTATAGGCTTAGAATTTCATAGGAGATTTGCATCTCTAACTGAAGATCCCGCAGTATCCGATTGACGTTTTTCTTTCCCCGCTAATAAATCCTTTCTAAAAATATTGTCTGACCGGTTCAAGTTCGGTTCGCCCCGACTACATTTCAGGTTCTTTTCTTTTGTTTCGGATTTCAATGGAGCCAAATTCTTGTTCGGAGCTGGAGAAAAAATATCAGAACCGGTAACTTTGCGCTGAGGACCATCAGAGCGGAATGAAGTAGATGAAAACGTATTGTTGTAGATATATGTCCCTGAGGTAGACTGCCACCCATTAAAAGAATTTTTTCCACTAATTGTAGTTCTGAGCCAGCCCCGTTATGGTAGATCCTCTTGATTAATCTCCTCTTTCTGTTCATACCGTTAATTACACCCGACATAAGTATGATCAAGTAATCCACAGTAGTAACAAAAATTTGGAAGACGTTCATATTTGAAAGTGACCATAATAGTATCCCCTCGATCATTAAATTTTTTCATGAATCTTGGGATGGGTTTCGAAATATCTAAACCTACTCTAGCCTGAATGGTACCCCCCAAGAACGAGTCAGATTGATTGCCCAGAACACTACGCAATTTACCAAGTTTTGTGCAAATTTTCTCTGCCATATCTCTGTTTGCTTTTGCCAAAGGTAAACCAAATATGTGGACATTCAAATCACACCAATTCAAATCAATTTTAGTTTGATCATCAGTTGGTTGTATCGAATTCAGAACCACCAACTTTTTTTCGAAAGACCAAGGTCCTCCCTCTAGGGCTCTACGCTTATCAATCTTATGCTTAAAAGAAAATATCAATCGTCCATCATCAATTAGTTTAACCTCCATACCTTTTTCGGGGCTCCACGCTTTTGAAAGGATGCTTCCAATAGCATCGACATTTGAGTTCTTATTTCACAAAATTTTCCCGAGAAGGAGTAGATCTGTAGACGTATCATGTTGACTCCATTCGCCCCGACTAGGCAAAAACCTTCTTCTATATCAGTCAAATTTAATTTGTTCCCAAAATCGAATTTATATAAGTCCATAGTGTAAGTGCTCTAGGTGTAAAGAGTGATGATTTAATGAAAAGCAGGATTCCACCAAACTGTACTTGTAGAGAGAAAAAAAGGGAGAAGAAAAGCAAAAGATGAGAAAAGAAAAGAGGAAAAGACAGAAAAGCAAGCAAAAGTGACAAATCATTTAATAATAAACAAATTAAACCAAAGTGCAGTGTGTGGATCTAAGCAAAAATAAGATAAATCAAATGAGAGAGACTGGGGAGTATGATCCATCTAGAAAGAAAGCAACGCTCAAACCCTTAGAAAAAGTACTCTCCACTAGAGAGAGAAAAATACTCTCCACTAGAGAGAGAATTTTTTTTAATTCGATGGTTAAATCTCTTAATTTATTTTAGACAACTACTTTACTCTAATTTTCTCCAAACCACAACAATTATTTATTAATTTAACTTGTTTGTGCTATAAAAGTGTATTATTATTACCTCTTTGAAAAAAGCTATTAAAAAATATTGTAACGCATTTTAACAAAATTGAAATTTCAGAAAGTTTTATGCCTCTCAAAAATCAAAAGCCATCCAAAATACTAGAAATGGGATTTTCAAACACATTTTCCAAATTCCCGAAATATTTCGAGAACCCGAATCACCGGGAAGCAAGCAAGCCGGGACTGGTTTCGAGAAGTAAAATTGGAATCGCGAATCCCATAATCCCATTCCCGAATTTCTCAAACCCAAAAAATTCGATCCAACCCCTACTGTTGAAAGAACTTCAAGTATAATATTTGCATGTCAAACTACAAGGTTTGATTTTTAAATTTATAAGGGGGTAATGATATTTACTTACAGTTGCCTGTGATTGATGGAAATGTATGGCTTCTAGTGGCGGGGCGGCGACGGCGAAGAGAAGGGTGGTGCGGCGGCGGTAAAGAAAAGAGGCGGAGTAGGTCAATTTTGGGGGATTTTAATTTTGATAATGTAAAGGAGATATCATTTTTTTCTCTTGCTGTGTAAAAGATGATATCATTTTTTATTCAGTAAATGGATTTTGTATTTGAATAAAATAATCTGAATCCAAAAAAAAAAAATTAATAAGTTATGGGTTCTTTTAGTAAAATTACGTTTTAAAATTAATACCTTTTGAAAATGTAACAGGTAAAATTTATGCCACTTTGAAAATTTTAAATAGGACCTTATAAAAGTTAGCACAAACTAGAACTAACCACAGAAAAACCCAACCTAGAACAGGCATTACTTATCATAGAACATGTATATACACAAAGAAGGCATATGAATGCCTTTAAAGGGGTTAATGGCAATTTACCCTCCAATGATATCCATAATGTTTAATTTATCTTTCTGTGATTTGAAAAAAAGCAATTTACTCTCCTTGAAAATTTGAAAGAAGCAATTTACCCCCATGAGCCGGATAATGTAACTTACTTGTCAAAATTGAGTGTGGACATGAAAAATATTTCGTAATATAGGGCGCAAATTGCCACATATATCATAATACAGGGGGTAAATTGTGTCATAACACAGAGGGGTAATCTGCCATATTATCAAAACACAGGGAGGTTAAATGCCAATTATAAAAATATCAGGGAGGCAAAATGCCACATATAAATATCATGGAGACCGTATGAAACTTTTATAAAATTATAAGAGGATAAAATGATCTTTTTCAAATCACAGGGAGGTAAAATAAAAATTATGAATATCACAGGAGTTAACCACTAACTCGCCTTTCTTTATAGAAATAAGTTATAGAAAATATTCTCCAGGAGCATAGTATAGAAAACATCTGAGCCCCTTTTGCTCAACCTCCAAATCAAAATGCATCTCCTCCAGCCTGAATTCTTATAGTGGCATCTCATAAAGCAATTGCCATCTCTGTTGTATGAAAATGAGTCTTCTAAATTGGATATTCACAAGTAATGTTAGTTACCATGTTCTTGTGTAAAATTCCAAAAATTAATTTGTGAAAAACCAAAAATATTCAATACACTCATGAAAAGAGCTTAATGTTCACAACTAATCATATTTATAATCACCTTAGCATCGGCCTCCATCATCACATTAGTAAAACCAGATTATTTACAGATCTACAGGCTCCTCCATACACCACACAATTCAATTTTTTTTATTAATGTGATATTATTTTATAATGACAGTCTCATGAGATGCTTCCTAAATGTTTGCAAAAGAAATATGTACTAAATAATCAAATAACAATACAAGTCTGTAAAATATATCATCATTGCTAGAGATCTCGACATCTACTTTAACATTTTGCTCTTCATCAAAATGTTCTTCAAACCCTCCATTATCATTTTCGCTTTCACCAAGCATTAATGAGTCTATGTCATCATGAAATCAGTCTTAACCCATTTGAGAAGGTCCAACACCATTATCAACAAAACAATTGTGATCAAGATCAACCGAGATAGGAATGGGTTGGGGAAACGTATTTTCTGCTTCTTGAAAAGCATCAGTATTTCTTTTTGAGTATCCCCATTCTCATATTGGACCAAAGGAATATTAATTCTACTCCGGGGTTTGACTTTACACACATCCCAC
Organism: Penstemon eatonii; assembly: GCA_038501285.1. Classification (NCBI taxonomy): domain Eukaryota; kingdom Viridiplantae; phylum Streptophyta; class Magnoliopsida; order Lamiales; family Plantaginaceae; genus Penstemon; species Penstemon eatonii. The sequence continues at coordinate 15,971,911 of CM076712.1, read as the reverse complement.
CAATCACGTTTCTCTCTTTTCATGCTCGAAAAATGTGTACAATAAACCTGTTGAGCTTGTTTTGCTAGTACGAATAGATCGTCAGTCCGAAGCTTTTTGGTATGATTAATCTCCACAAGACAAAATCGTGGTTGTACTTTGATCCCGTTTCTAGATTGGTCATACAAATCGCATTTGAATAGAACGAATTTGTTACCTTTACTAAAGTATTCCAGTTCTATGATTTCAGTCAACATGCCATAGTAATCTACCTTATCCTCATTCCCCGTGCTCCCTAACACACAAATGCCACTATTCATTGTTGTTTTGTGTTGCCCATAATCTGCTGTGTGAAAGTTGTATCCATTGACAAAATATCCATTGTAGCATTTCGCCCATAAATTTGGGACATAAGCTATCGCTTTAATGCGATCATCGATTAACCTCTCTGGATCCTTGATCTATTTGAAGAAAAATTTAGTTTTGTCAACTTTTGAGTTGTTTTAATAAATGCTAAAAAAAAACCTCTACTCACTTACACGTTCAATTAGCCACTTCTGGAGTCAATATCACGAACTTTTGCCAGTTCCTCAGCTGTTTTGGTTGGGTATAATCTAGTCATGCTCATATCAAATTCCCTATAATAATAGTTCAAAATCCAAAAATATTACATTAATCATCAACTCTTTAGTAAGATAATTAAATGATATTATCATACAAACTTACTCTATTAATGGAAATATCTCCTCACAATTCATCAACACATGTCTATGCATTGATGTCCATTCATTCTCATGAAGCCATCTTCCTTGTGTTTGTTGGCCAAGGGCTCGACCAAGATGACTGAAGATTGACAATTGTCCCATATTAACAATGTCTCCACCATCATCATGTCTTGGAACTCTATTCAATTTTGTCTGAACATCAGCCTCAAAATACATAGACCAAAATGTAGACACTTCCTCGACTATGTAAGCTTCAACGATGGAACCCTCAACCCGAGCTTGATTCTTTACTTTTTTTTTTAATCCGTGTAGAAATCTAGGAGAATATACAAATTCACACATATTACTAAAACTCCGAGCAAACGGAATTTAAAAAAGAATCATAATAAAAATAAAATAGTCAATACCTCTCAAAGGGATACATCCATCTGTATTGGACAGGCCCGCTTACTTTGGCTTCATACGCTAGGCGAATTGGCAAATGTTCCATGGAATGGAAAAAACTTGGAGGAAAAATCTTCTCAAGTTTGAATATTGTCTCAATAATGTTCTTCTCCATTTGATGCAGGTGATTTACTTGTAATACAGTGGCACAAATATCTCTGAAAAACATACTAAGCTCTGATAGTGTTTCCCAAAAGGGTTTAGACAGAAGATCATGAAATACAACTGGCATCAACTTTTGCATGAAAACATGACAATCGTGGCTTTTCAACCCTTGGAACTTGTATTCCTTATCATTTACACACCGAGCTACATTTGAAGCATATACATCTGGAAATTTTAGTTGTTTAGCCCATGCACATAGTTCTCTTATCTGATCTTTACCCAATGTATAAGAAGCTTTTGGCTTACAAAATTTTCCATTTTCATCATAAAATAAGCGCAACTCCGGCCTTTTACAAAATAACTCCAAATCCAACTTAGCATTTCCATTGTCCTTTGTTTTTCCCTTGACATCGATAAACGCGTTCAATATATTATCAAATATATTTTTCTGAATATGCTTCACATCTAAATTATGGCAAATAAGATTAGTGAGCCAATAAGGCAATACCCAAAATATGCTTTTCTTAACCCAATTATTAGTAACACCAAATCTAGGTATTTCTTGACGCTTACATAATGCGCCAAAAGTGATGTCAATAAGAAAATCCACACACAGTTTCATTTCTAAGCCAGATAAGCATGGTGGAGGTCATCTTCCTCAACCCTTCCTGCACGAAATTTATCACGTTGTCTTCTATATGGATGATTACAGGGTAAAAATTGACGATGGCAGCCAAACCATGATTGTTTTCCTCCTTTCAAAAGTGTAAAAGATTTTGTGAACTACATACAGTAAGGACAAGCAAGTCTTCCATGAGTGCTCCAACCACTTTTCACGCCCTAGAATAGGGACATGACAAGTCGTGTCGCCGTACATGAAGCCCCTAAATCAAAATATTGACAATAATATGACAAATAAAGATCTTGATGAAAATCCTAAAACAAAACCAACAAAAAAATATTTGGGTAAAAAGAACCTCTAAAAATTTCCCCACTTAACCTAAATACCAATAATACCATAAGAAACTGTTTCGAAGTCTATTCAAATAATGAATTGTCTAAATAAAAGAAAACTTCATCTCGACCTCGAACCTCCACCTACTTGATTTCTTAGCTCCACGAAAAATGACTAACCATTTGAAAGAATAACAATATGCCGAAGGATGATTCGCAAACTCAGCAAGCATATATGAACAGAAACCTATTGGATCAACATAGTTAAACTTTCACAACTTATACAAAATTACTTTGGCCAGAACATGGAGAATTGTCCAAGCAAATATTTCAGAAATCATATAGTTTTGCTCATAAGATATTACATGCATGACTCAGAGTGACCCAATGGATAAACAGAGACCCCTCGTTCTAAGGGGACAGAACAGATGAGCCCATGACCAGTGGTCACGCAGATGACCCCGATGACTAACAGAACAGAGTCCAAGAGGTAGACCGAATACACGCATGCACTTGAGAGCTGACAAAGTGTAGCAAAGTATCTCCATGCATCAAAATATTAAAATACCAAAAGTTCAGAAATTATATTCGAGCTCATGAAACGATAGGAAAGTGTTCAAAATTACTTACATTAAAACCTTTGAGATTATGACACTTCCGAAACCCCAACCGACTCCAAACTCTCTAATGCGACATAAATTTTAAGTCTTAATAAATTATCTTCAGTTCATGCATCTATACAAAAATTACACATGAAGTCCAACTCTAAGTCCAATACTTACTCGTTATACTATATATAAACAACTAATCCGAATTCAGATTAAGAATTAATCATTATTGTTTCTCGTTCACATTTGAAGACCGATTTCTTTCAATTTCACCAATTAGCTCACTTATTGATATTATAAAAGTAATGTAGCTGGTAGTATATCTTTAATGTTCATGTCAAGACCAACTAATTAATCAAATTACTCAAAAAACACATCTGTATATATCCTATCTTTATGAATATAAAACTCCCACTATCAATATCAATAAAGTAACCATTTGTAAGTATAAAATTCTAAGCACGAAAGGAAGAACAATTAATTTCTCTTTGGGTCTGAATTTAATTAACATGATTATGAATCTTATGCATAAAGTTTACTAAGCAATTTATCTCCTATACCAGGTCAGCAATCTCACTTTTTCGTTTCCTTTTCTTTATGCTTCAATTTGTTAGGCGGCACAATATTAATTCTCCAAGACTGCACATATGCCAAATATGCACATTTATTTCCAAGGTTAATATAATAACCTAAATTACTTATGTACCCTCAAGCATATAAGTTACCCAACAATCCTAGTTTAAGTATTATTTCTTTAATATATATAAATGTACGTATATAATATATCTAAAAGTTGGTTATTACATTCTTCCCTCCTTGAAAATAAGTTTCGTCCTCGAAACTTGAATAGTAAGAAAAATATACCTTCATTTATAAAGATATGTGGGTACTTATTCCTCATCTATTCTTCTAGTTCCCAAGTAGCTTCTCTAGTTGAATGATTTAACCATTGGACTTTCACAAATGGAATAGTCCGATGCCTCAATATTTGTTCCTTTCGGTCAATTATATGAGTATGAGATTCCTCATAAGTCAAATCCTCTTGAACTTCCAATGGTTCGTACTCCAAAATGTGACTAGGGTCGTGGACATATATCCTCAACATGGCTACATGAAATACATTATGCACCTTATGTAATTTTGGTGGTAGTGCTAACCTATATGCCACTTCTCCGACTCTATCAAGGATTTTAATTGGCCCTACATAGCGAGGGCTTAACTTCGCATGTTTGCCAAACCTCATGACTCCCTTATTAGGTGAGATCTTCAAATGAACAAAATCACCAACTTTAAATTCTACGTTTCGCCTCTTTAGGTCTGCCCAACTCTTTTGCCTATCTTGAGCCATCTTGATTCGGCTAGTTATTAAAGGAATCTTCTCCAAAGCATTGTGCACCAACTCAGGCCCTAGCATTCTCTTTTCCCCAATATCATCCCAATGCATTGGAGATCTGCACTTTTCTGCCATATAAGGCCTCATAAGGGGCCATTCCGATACTTGATGGATAACTATTGCTACAAGCAAATTCGGCTAACTTCAAATACTTATCCCAACTTCCCTTGAAGTCCATTACACAAGATCACAACATGTCCTCAAGGATTTGTATAGTTCTCTCTGATTGGCCATCTGTTTGCGGATGAAAAGCGGTACTGAACTTCAATTCTGTGTTAAGGGCACTCTGTAGGCTTCCCCAAAAGTGAGACACAAACCTGGTGTCTCGATCGGACACTATACTCACTGGAACCCCGTGAAGGCATATAATATTATCAACGTGTAATTGTGCTAACTCATCAAGTGGGGTCTTCTTTTTAACAGGTACAAAGTGGGCCGATTTAGTGAGTTTATCTACAATTACCCATATCGAGTCATACTGTTTTGTGGGGTTGTTGGCAAACCGCAAACAAAATCCATGGTAATGTGTTCCCACTTCCACTGAGGGATTTCTAGATTTTGTAGCTCACCAGCTACTCTTTGGTGTTCGGCCTTAACCTGCTGACACATTATGCACTTAGCCACAAACTCTGTTACATCTCGCTTCATTGACATCCACCAAAAGTGATTTAAATCTCTATACATCTTGGTGGTACTGGGATGTATGGAAAATCGCGACTTATGAGCCTCTTCAAGAATTTCATTCTTCAGTTTAGGTTCATTGGGACGCATACCCTATTTCCAAACCTCAAAGAACCATCATTGTGAAGACAAAACCTTGGATGCAATCCCCGTTTTACACCTTCACGAATCTTGCAGAATTTAGGATATTCTCCTTGAGCAAATTTAATTCGCTCAATCAATGTAGGTTGGGCAATAAGACTTGTCATCATGTTTTTGGAACCGCTGGTCTTTGCTTCCACATCCAAGTTCTCTAATTCTTCCACTATTTTGCGTTGCTTGGTCAATATAGCTCCCATTGGGGTTGGCTTTCTGTTAAGGGCATCGACGATTACATTGGCTTTCCCAGGGTTGTAGTTAATAGTAATATCGTAGTCTTTAAGCAATTCAAGCCACCTTCTCTGCCTCATGTTCAGTTCCTTTTGAGTGAACAAGTATTTTAGACTTTTATGGTCAGTGTAGATCTCACATTTCTCCCCGTACAAATAATGTCTCCAAATCTGTAAGGCAAAGACAACTGCATCTAATTCTAGGTCATGAGTTGGGTAATTTCGTTCATAAGTCTTCAATTGGCGAGAAACATAAGCAATGACTTTTTCATTCTGCAACAACACACAACCAAAACCATCTTTAGATGCATCACTAAAGATAACAAAGTTTTCATCACTTGGGCAATAAGACTTGCCATCATGTTTTTGGAACTGCTAGTCACTACTTCCACATCCAAGTTCTCTAATTCCTCCACTATTTTGCATTGCTTGGTCAATATAGCTCCCATTTGGGTTGGCTTTCTGCTAAGGGCATCGACGACTACATTGGCTTTCCCAGGGCGGTAGTTAACAGTAATATCGTAGTCTTTAAGCAATTCTAGCCACCTTCTTTGCCTCATGTTCAATTCCTTTTGAGTGAACAAGTATTTTAGACTCTTATGGTCAGTGTAGATCTCACATTTCTCCCCGTACAAATAATGTCGCCAGATCTTTAAGGCAATGACAAATGCAGCTAATTCTAGGTCGTGTGTTGGGTAATTTCGTTCATAAGAAAATTTGCAGGAAAATCACTAATAATCCATAAAAGACTTGCCTTCAATTGGAAGTCTTCCTTTCCGTATGCATCGTACGTCAAAACACCTACTGTCCACAAATCCTTCAACTCGTCTATCACAGGACTCAAAAAGACATCTATACTTTTTCCGGGACTCTTTGGGCCTGGAATGACCATATTCAGAAACATGTAGGGTTCTGACATGCATAGTTCTGGAGGGAGATTGTAAACGACAATTATCACTAGCCAACATGAATTTTGATTCCCGAACTTGACAAAAGGACTAAAACCATCCGTGCATAATCCCATGCGAACATTACGTGGCTCTTCTGCAAATGTAGGATAAGTTCGGTCAAATGATTTCTATGCTTCAGCAAGAGAAGGATGCCCCGTATTTCCATCTTTTACATCGATTATGGAAATGCCATGTCATTTCTTTGGCTATAATATCCATCATAAACAACCTCTGCAACCTTGGTGTTAATGGTAAATAGCGTAATACCTTATATGACATCTTCTTATTAGACCTTGAATTAGATGGCTTGAAGCGGGCATGTTGACATACTGAACATTCTATCTTATTTTCATTATCTTTGTAATATAACATGCAATTGTTGACGCATGCGTCGATCTTCACATAGCCAAGCCTGAGTTTGGCCAATTATTTCTTTGAATCATTGAAGTTAATTGGCATATTATCATCTCCGGTAGCATATTTTTAATTACAGACTGTAACAGTTGAAGCATGCCTCAGACAGGTTGAACTCGAACTTGATATATAACAATTGAGCCATGGCAAAAAGTGTCGTATGTTTTTTGCAACCTTTCCACAACGTCTCGTCAGCAGCTTTGAACAAGTCATAGAACTTTTGCGCACCAGGGTTCGGAGATTGTTCAAACCTCTCAAAGTTTCGATCAAAATCAGAGCCTGCTGCATCTAGCACCATTGATGCATACGAAGACATTTGCATAAGAAGACTTTTCTACTCCTGTTGACCTTGATGATTGACCAGGATAGTATCGTCTACTCATTGTTTCACCATGAGATGACCTTAACGTATAACCTCGAGCAAACCCATTTCTCATAAGATGAAGTGTTACATCATCACGATTAAGAAATTGCATGTTAATGCATTTTGTGCATGGACACTTTATTTTTTGGTTAGAAACTAACCGAGAGTGTGAAAAGGCAAAATCCAAAAAATTGTCAATCCCTTCTGACGATTCATCTCGAACGTATCCATCATCGTCCATACGATTCCACATCCAACTACGGTCAATAGACATTTTTCTGCAGTTTACGAACATTCCATAAAGAAAATACTTTTATTTTTTATTTTTTTAATAATGGACAAAAAGTTGTGGGGCCAGATTACATATAATAAAATTTTCAGGGACCTGCATACAATTTTAAAACAACTTTAATTTACAGATCAAGTAGTATAATGGTAATTCTATTTTTGTCAGTACATTTGATAGCATTAATTAATTTACAAATACTTACATAATTTGTTTTTTAAGGTAATATACTTATATAAATAAATATAGGGTGATTTACACTCAGACGCCCTAAGGTTTAGTTATATTATAAGAAACCCCTGTATTTTTAGAAATTACAAGGACACCCCCATGGTTTAACAAGTCTTACTAGGACGCCCTCTACAACTTGTAAAAATATTTATGAAACTACAGGGATTCCTTGTAATATGACTAAACCTCAGGGGGTCTGAGTGTAAATCACCCTAAATATAAAAATAAAAATAAAAATACACACCAATCTTATATTTATGGCAGTAGATAAAATTTTACCTTTCCACATATTGAAATATTACGCTGTTATAATTTCTTTTTTGGGTAATATACTTGTATAATTATATATGATTTAACATAGAAGATGTAAACTACTCAAGAATTTTTCATAACTATGACATAAAGTTTATGTTTTTCCTACCAAATAGACACAAGGGTGAAACAACATAGTACACAGAAGTACATGCACAAGCGAAACAATAAGATCATATATATGAAACCATACATAACCATACACACCTGATCAAAGTAGATCAAGTAAGGGAAACTACTTCATGAGGAAGGATTTCAACCGTTTGAGCCCTCTGCAATTTAACTACTTCAAAGAAGAATTCACAAGCAAACCCAACGTCAAACAAATAGTTTAAATCACATTAAAAGAATAAAAATACATAATTATGAAAGATTTCTACTTAGAAGAATAAATATACATTTCTTATTCACTATATATACACATATCAGACTACTTTAAGACCCCAAACAATAATTTGTAGTGCAGTATCATGATTGTCCCTGCTTTTATTTATTTATCTACTTTCTTTAATTTGATTTAAATTCTCGCTATATTCCTTTTACACTTCAGATTCACTTATGATGTAAATTTCTTTGAGACAATTCCACAAACAGGTGACTCAATAAAACCTTACTCTCAATGGAACAAAAACAATTATAAGCATCTACAAGTCTAATTATGTTATAATTAACCTCACAACATAAAACAAAGTTAATTAAGGAGGAATTAATTAATCACCAGAAGAACCCAGATAGCAACTGCCATTCTTCAATAAATGAGACTTCTCCATAATTCCTTCAACACCTTCAGGTTAAGAAATTATAATCCATATACAATCAAGCTTTATAAGTTAATTTCATATATTTATAAGTTGCAAATGTTCGAACAAAAGAACAAAATCCCGAAAATAAAAGAAATTATCTGGGTCATCAATTATAGTTCCCGAAACAAGGAAGAAGTTAGATGGGTGCCGTCAACGTAGCTGATGTCCACCGGAGTCTGCGTGGGCTGGGTTTCAGAGAAACAATTAATGACTCTTTAAAATCTCAATTAATGCGACACTGAAATTGGAAAAAAGATAGATGAATTGATATTTATATATGAGTAAGTACTTCTCTAAATCCTTTGGTTGATTGTGCACTTGTGGCACTATTATTTGAAATCATTTAGAGAGAGAGAGAGAGACAGAGTTTAGGGGAATTGCTCTTCTTGAGGTGATTTTAGGAAAAATAAGAAGAAACTACTATTGAAATTTAATAATCGCAGTTCACAATAGCGATCCATGTAGAGATTAATTAGTTCTATGTTTTTTATAATTAATTAAAATTGCAGTTTTTTACTACGATTTTTGGTAATTTTTTTTATTTTCAGGAATTTCGAAATCATATTATCTTTGCTCATGGATTTGTTTCATATAAATCAAACTAAAGCCTTAGTTACGAAACGAACCTAGAAATTGATTAAAAACAAAAGAGTTTAAGTTCAAAATAACCTGAAACAAAAATAAAATGAGAACATCATCCTATCGAACAATAAATCTAATAAATATTGGTGCCTAATATCAAAAACTAAGTCTCTTTATCATTTCTCTCACTCATATTGCTCTTTGTAGCCTCCCAATCTAGCTCGTTCACTCCAGATCCACCAGCAAATTCCGAATTTCGGTATCCTAATTCTCGCAGCATTTCTCTCACAGTTGTTTGAATCTGTCTAGCTACAGATTCTTGAGTGGATTGTAAATGATGTCGAATTGCGTTCTCTTCTCTCGGCTTCCTCCACCAACTTTCTGGCCTCTTCCGCCATTTTATTAGCTTCCTCGGCCTCTCTGGTTAATGCTTCTAGTCTCGAATCAATCGATTGGCTCCTTGTCGATGTAATATCTGTAGGTGCATACCTATCAACTTCTAACGGTAGACCATATGGCCTTCCTTTGGTTGATCTGTCAGTAGCATCAAACCATGCATCCTTACCCAGTAAAGGTAGGTTGACTGGATTCGTCATTACCATATTTTTTCACTAAAATGTGGGTGTATTTTTCATATTCAATAAACAATTTAAAACTAAATGAAATCACATATTTTTTAAACTCTGATTATATAAGTTATCAAACATACTTGGGGTAACACATATACCATAATTTTCTAGTGGAGCACAAAAGGAATAGAACCCCCAGTATGTTTAGAAATCATCCCTTCTTTCGTAGTCATATAGTTATTTCTACCAGAAGCAGATGTTTTGAGCCAGTCTTCCTTCTTCCAAATATCTATTAATTTCTTCCAAGCATCACCTGTAATCCATATAGGTCCCTGACCTACCCAATTCTCTTGTTGATCAGATTTCAATTTTTCTAGTATATTCTAGATCAACAAGAGAATTGGATTTCAATTTTTTTAGTATATTCTAGATCCCGTTGATGACTGTTATTTAGGTTGCATTGTGACGTTCTTCTCCAAGCAGCCTCAATCTAAACTTCATTTTCAGGGTCCCATTGATACATATCCTAACAACAATAAAAATTAAAAATTAATAATTTTAGTCTTGTAATCTTATAATTTAAACTAAAAAATTATTTAATAATTAAAACTACCTGGAATGATTCCCACATCATTTGTTTCTTCTCCAATGACACATGAGACCATGAACGATAAGGGGTTCCATAATATCCCTTAATGATTGAAGTTATTATTCGTGGAACTTTTGGATCTAAAAAACCGTCAAACCAAATAATGCATAATGTGATATTACATTTTATAAATATATATAAAAAAAATCAATTCAAGCATTAAAAAGTATAAAAAAAATTTCACAACTTACTGTCCTTGAGATGCTCTTATAAGTGGATGACTTTCGGGACTGATTGGTGCTTGACATCCTCGATTCGGCCCTCTTCTCCCACCTGCATTATCATTGAGCGCATCTTCTTGACCATCTTCTTGTTCACCAAGTTGAAATAGTGGTTCATCATTTGCATTGGTAACAACTTCCTCTGGAGCATCACCTATATGAACACGAGGGGTTGTAAATGTTCCTCGTCCTTGACCTCCAGCAAGCCCTCAAGTAGACATCCTGCATATATATAATATCGAATATATAAACATTTAAATCAAAGACAATATTGAATTATATGACGAATAGCGATTACATATATTGCATATTAAAAAAGTTAGAAGAGAAATTAATATTTAATTATTTTATTTTATTTTATTTTATCTGAATTAGAAAAAATTTATTATTGATTCATGTGTGAAAACCTTAATCACTATAGGATGGTTTTTTTAGCGCAGTTAAATTTAAAGTATTTATGGGTAAAAAATATAATATCTTAGACTCGTTGGGTTTAATCAGCTAAATGTAGAAATGGTTTTTTTTTTAAGTTTAGGGGGTATAAGTGTATAACTTTGCCTAACAGCCTCACTTAACTTTTATTAGAAAATAGAAATATAAAAGTGAAGAAAAAAACATAAGTGGACTAGTTGTAATTTACCATGGAACGGGTTGTTCGCATATGGATATCCATGGTCCTCAACAAAAATACGCCAATTGTTTATCAATTGGAGGCCAAAATAAAAATATTCGGAACTAGTTCCCATCGCTAACCAAAATCCCCTAAAGTGGCCCAAAACAAACGCAGATCGGAACTGAGAGCTTAACAAAACAATATATTTCTTCACGCGTAAAAAACGAACAATCTTTACATGCAATTAACAAAAAGATATTTTATGCTTGATCCAAGTCATTCAAAAGTTATCATTGTCCTTCCAATTTCAAAATACAAATTATTTTCATCTTTAGTTAAAACAAGAATTTAAGAATCACAACAACGAGATATATCCATCAAAATATTTTAAGATACTATAGTATATAATAGTACGAAATAAATTCGAGTAGACACCATAACTAGTTACTTTAATATTCAAAATCTTGTTCCAATTTACTAATGTAGCAATCAATTCTTCGGGACGTCTTAAATGCAATTAAGGTTATATTTTTTTCCCCAACTTCTTGCCTATTCCTTTTGTCTTATAACATTCTCGTGCTCTACTTTGCTATTAGTCCAATCTATTATGAACTTCTATTAAGACTATAACAACAATATATGGCACATATGATTTGATAGATGGCTTTGGAAATGCCCACCTTATGTTGTCAAATGGCATAATTTTAGCCATTAAAGAGGCTATGTATGCTCCACGTTCAAGGGGAACATTGTTGAGTTTTAAAGATATTCGAGCTAATGATTACCACATTGAAACCACTGAGGAAAAGGAATATAATATTTGTGCATTACCTCTAATTTGTACGACCAAAAGCGAACTTCGAAGAAATCAGAGGAACTATCGACTAAGTTATATAGGACCACAATACGAGTGCCCGAGGCACACCTTGTAAATGGCTCGAAGCCAAGTGAATCGAGCATGTATTTTCTATGGCATGACTGGCCAGGATAACCTAGTCAAAAATGTGATGTGCCATATTATTAATACCTCTATCGGGCATCCACTGACGAATAATAAGGATCTAGTACACAGTGATTACTCGTGTGTACTATGTTTTATTAAAAACTTGGATCATATGCCAGCATATGCACAAACGAATAAGGATTCCCTCGTTTTCTTGGAGCGTATCCAATGGGACATATGTGGACACATACACACCTTCTGGACTTTTCAACGACTATTGCATGTCCCTATGTATTGATGTAAAACATCTGGTAGCACATGTTAGTACGTTTGAGGCCCATTGCGACCCAACTTCTTAATTGGTGTTCGGATATACATCAAACATTTCCCATATATACACATTTGGGTGCGCAGTATATGTGCCGATTGATCCGTCACAGCGGGCTTAAATGGGACCTCAACGTCGATTGTGCATATATACGGGGTTTGTATCGCCATCTTTTATTCGATATTTGAAATCCTTGACAGACGATCTCTTTACCGCACGATTTGTGGACTGTCATCCCGCCGTTAGGGGGAGGAAATAATGTTCACACTAACGTTCAGGATGAACGGCGTGAAGTCGTGTGTAACGACCCCACTGTGTCTCATCACGATCCCCTTATAGCAATCAGAGAATCTGAATTATGTATAGTAATCGAACTTCAGAAAGTAGCCAATAATATGCCAGATTCATTCTCTAATTTGGCTAAAGTGACGAGATCTCATATACCAGCTGCAAATGTGTCTGTAAGGATAGATGTCCAAGAGGGACAAAATGTGGGAAGGCCATCAATCCCAACTAACCAGTCATATATCCCGGCCAATAAGAGGGGGAGATCAATTGGATCAAATGATCTTCATCCCCGAAAGCGGGCGAATGCATAATAGTTAAATTTGGTTAGTACCAACAATAATGGGATCCCACCCGATCCATCTCATAAAATAGTTTCGGACAATGGATTCGTCTTGGAGACGACGTCGGGGGACGCCTCGACATCAGTATCCATTCCCGAGAATAGGAAAACCTCGGTTGATTATTCATGCATGAATGAGGTGTGAGTTCGGGATGAAATAATCATCAATGATGTGTTTGCTCACACAGTAGCTACTGAAATTATATCAAGTGATGGTATTGAGCCTCGATCAATGGACGAGTGCAAACAAAGGGATGATTGGCCGAAATGGGAAAAAGCAATCCAGGCTGAGTTTGATTCATTATCGAAAATAGGAGTGTTTGGACAAATTGCTCCTACACCTCCCGGAGTTCTACCCATGGGATACAAATGGTACTTTTAAGGAAAAGAAATGAGAAAAATGAGACTGTGAGGTACAAGGCTCGTCTTGTTGCACAAGGATTTTCTCAGCGACCTGGGATTGACTTTGAGGAGACATACTCTCCTGTGATGGACGTTATTACGTTCAGATACTTATCAGTTTAGTAGTATCCGAGGAACTGACTATGCAGCTAATGGACGTGGTCACAATGTATCTTTATGGGGATCTAGATACGGTTATATATATGAAAGTACCGGAGGGACTTATGGTACCTAAGACAAGTAGTTCTAGACCACGGAACACGCTCTCTGTAAGGTTGAGGCGTTCACTTTATGGCTTGAAACAATCCGGGAGGATGTGGTATAATCGCCTAAGTGAGTACTTGCTCAAAAGGGGATACATGAACAACTATATTTGTCCTTGCGTGTTCATTAAAAGGACAAGTTCTGGGTTTGCTATTGTTGCCATTTATGTCGATGACATGAACTTGATCGGGACTCCCGTTGAGGTTAGGGAGACAACCCAGCTCCTGAAATCCGAATTTGAGATAAAGGATCTCGGAAGGACTAATTACTATCTCGGGCTTGAGATAGTACACCGTGCTGATGGAATTTTGGTCAATCAATCGAATTACATCCAAAAAAATGTTAGGACGCTTTAATGCGGATAAAGTGAAGCCATCAAGCACGCCAATGATAGTCCGATCATTGGATAGGTCGAATGATCCATTTTGTCCCGTGGAGGAGGACGAGGAAGTGTTAGCACCTGAGGTGCCATACTTAAGTGCAATAGGTGCATTATTGTACTTAGCTCAATGTACTAGACCTGATATCGCGTTTGCGGTAAATCTACTATCTAGGTTTAGCTCAGCACCGACACGCCGCCATTGGAATGGCATAAAGGACATATTTCGATACCTTCGTGGTACGACTGACATGGGCTTGTTCTACCCCTATGCGTCACTAAAGAACGCAAAACTTGTGGGGTATGCCGATGATGGTTATCTATCGGACCCGCACAAAGCTCGTTACCAGACTGAGTATGTCTTTATGATTGGGAACACAGCTGTGTCTTGGAGGTCTACAAAACAGACTTTAGTTGCCACTTCGTCGAATCATGCCGAGATTATAGCACTTCACGAGGCAGTGCGTGAATGCACATGGCTTAGGGCCGTGATTGGGCATGTTCGAGTTTTCTGTGAACTGGCTGTTGGATAAGGATGAAGATGAAGGCACCAAAGAAAGTTTGATAAGGGAGGTTTTGATGCATTCCAAAACTTCAAATTTGGTTAAGTATGGAGTAACTTAGCTGATAAACTTATCAAGGAATTTTGACTAAGTAATGAAGACATCAGAAGAGTCAAAGTTTCAAGGTCCAAGACTTCTGATCTGCTGAAGTGAAGTTATCAGACTAGTGAAGATCAGCCGACTCAAATCAGATTTGTTCAAGTTTGAGATCAGCCGAGTTCACCATCAGGCTTGTACTTTCGACAGCCAAGTGAAGAAGATCATGAAGTATTCCCAACGGTAATAAATGCCCCTTGGTGTAATAAATGCTGAAGTACGAGGATATTTAAGACAAATGATTGAAGAAAAGCTTCGCATCAGCCGAGTGCATTTAATGCTGCATTTAATGCTGCCTGCAGAATAGTACTATTTACAGTACGGACAGACTGCAAAAGAGCCGTTCGCGGATTTTAAGGACCAATACTCGAGGAATTTGAATCCTGTCTCTCTTCAACGGACACTTTTCAATCCTCAAGTATAAATAGCTGAAAGAGACGAAGAAGAAACAAGCAACACACTTTCTGAGAGAAATTTCCGAAGCAAAATTCTTTAAGTCTCAAGAACAGCTCACTCATCAGCTGAGTCATTTGTTGACGAAAGCAGAGTTGAAGAATCAAGAAAAATACATCTTCTGAGTGATTTTGTAAACAAGAGTGTTGTGCGGAGTTGTGATCCATCTTTGTGAGTGATCAAACTTCAGAGAATAGGTCTTCTGTGTGATTTCCTATTGCGAACTTGTGGTCGTTTCATTTGTTGTTCGACGCAAGCAGAGTATACTGTAAACTTTGTGATTATAGTATAACCCAAGATCTGTGTGACTTGGAAGAGTGGACTAAAGGATATTCAAATCCATATAACCACTATAAAAATTGATTGTGTTTTTACATTGCTTTTCAAACTTGCATATTTCCTGATTGCATAAAAACACATTAAGTTAACTGTTTAAAAAGAAATTAAAAGGAGTTTATAAAACTGGGGAATTACTTTTCAGACTACTAAGTTTACTTGTGAAAAACACTTTGAAAATCCGCTGCAAGTACTCTATGTATTAAAACTGATTTCTGCAAAATCAGCTAAGTAACTATCAGACGAGTGGTCAACAAAACTGTTCAAAGATTTGTTCGCGAACAGAATTGTAACTTACTAATCTGATCAGCTTAGTCTGTTCAGTAAGAGTAAAGTTTTAAAGTTAAATTTGAAGAAAATTTTTAAAGAGGTTTATTCACCCCCCCCCCCCTCTAAACCTCTTCTGACCACTTGGGACCAACAAGTGGTATCAGAGCGGGTGGTTCATTAGAATCAGCTGCCTGATCAACGAGCTTGATCCAAGTGTTTTTCAAAGGTTTTCAAAACTTTTCAAAAGAGCATCTTTTTGAAAAATAAAAACTTTTTGAAAAATGGATTGTATCAGCCATGTTCCCCACATTGCTGGTATGTCTTTTGAAGACTGGAAGATTAGAATGGAAATCTTTCTAGCAGCTTACAATGATAACATGTACACATGTATCATTAAAGGTCCATTCAGATTCACAAAGACCATTAAAATAAATGAAGTAGATACGGTTGTGGAGAAAGACCTTCATGAGATGACTCCAGAGGAAATCAAGCTTTACAATCTAGATAAGGTTGGGAGATTCATCATGACTAAAGCCCTTGATAATGATCGGTTTGACAAGGTCAAACACTGCAAAACTGCAAAGGAAATGTGGGACAAAGTCAGAGATATGAGCGAAGGCAATGATGCTATTAAAGAGCATCAGCTCAGTGTTGCCTTGGAGAAGCTGGACAACTTCAAGATGAAGTCTGGAGAAACCATTGATCAGATGGATACCAGATTCACCAGAACTCTGAATGAAGTTTTGAAGATGGGAAAGACTTTCACTGACAAAGAGATTTCTGTCAGAGTACTGAAGGCTCTACCTTCCAAGTTCAACATGAAGGTGACAGCAATGGAAGAATCAAGAGATTTGGGCAAGATTTCTCTTACTGTTCTCCGTACTCAAGGCTTATGAGTATAAACTGCCAAGGATGGGAATTGAAGAAACTTCAACTTCAGGACCCACAGCTGCACTGGTTGCTGCTGAAAACCAAAGAAGACCAGCTCAAAGAAATGCTGAAGTGGACTCATCTGATGAAGCCACTCTACTCAACAAGAAGGAGTACACTGCTGGAGATGTTGCACTGTTGATGAACAACTTCAAGAAGTTCTACAAGAGAAAGATGAAGAACAAATACAACAATGCTTCCTCTTCTAAACCTAACTTTTCTTCTCAAGAAAAAGATGATTATAAATCAAAACTAATGTGTTACAACTGCAGGAAATTGGGACACTTCATTAAAGACTGCCCATATCCAAAAGCAGAGAAGTACACTGAGGAAGAGAAGAAAATAAGAAAAGAAAGAAAGCATCAGAGAGGCAAGGCAATGATGGATGAAGCAGAAAAGCTTACTGCTGTCTACTCATCTGATTCAGACTCAGACACGTCTGACGAAGAATCGTCTGATGAAGAAAAACCTGCTCTCCTGTGCCTGATGGCAAAGGAATCTGATGACTCTGAGGATGAGGTAACTCCTCAAGAAAATGAATTGTTTAATTCTCTAGAGCAAATGATGTTGAATAATACTACTATTGCTGGAGAGTTTATTAAGCTTAAGGAAGAGATGAACTTGCTAAAAGAGCAAAATAATTCACTGAAACTTTTAGCTGAAAAGCCAAAAGAATCAGCTGAATATAAACAGCTTAAGCAAGAGCATGAATCTCTGAAAGCTGAATGTGAGGTTTATAAAGGAAAAATCATGGAACTTGAGAAAATCATTGAGTCTCATGACAAGTCTACTGTTGCATCCATGCATACATCTAGTAAACAGGAGACACCTTTGGAAAAGGAAAAATTAGAATTGAATCATACTGAAAAATTCATATCAGCTGACAACAGTAAGGTCATTCTGTATGTTCAAACTTCTAAACCTACCTCATCTGAGAAAGTGGTAAAGGAGAAGAAATCTCCTAAGGCTAAAAAGAGCAAAGAGCCTAGTGTAGGAAATCAGACTAGTAAGACCAAACAGCAGAATCCTAAGAAGTCTGCTGATAAAGCTAAAGTCAATCAGACTAGTGGTAAAATTAAGTCAAAAACAAATGAGCAAGCATCTAGTAAACCAAAGAAGCATAAGAACAAAAAAATCAAAATGCTTGGTATGGAAATGAGTCATATTATGTGCAACCTGCTGCATATCATCCTATGTATCATGCACCTCAATTTCCTAGTTACTATGCACCTTACCCTGCTCATCCAATGCATGCATATCCTGCATATCATGCACCTTATCCTGCTTATGAACATTATTAATATCATACTGATCATCAACATGACTTATCTGATAACTATGATAAAAATGAAACTGTTCATGCTCCTAAAACTCAGAAACCTAAGAAGCCTAAGACTTCAACATCTTGGGTTGTCAAGGGTGGAACTAATCCTTCAGGACCCTCTCAATAAGGGTACCTAAAACAATTTTATTTTTGTTTTGTAGGTTAGGATTAGGAGTAGGAGTAAAGTAGAGAAGATTTGGTACTTGGACAGTGGATGTTCAAGGCACATGTGTGGAAACATACATGAGTTGACTGATGCAGTTGCTGTGGATGGTCCAAAAGTCACTTTTGGAGACAGCAAAGAAGGCAAGATTAAAGCTAAAGGAAGATTAATCAAGGGAAACATAGAGATATCTGATGTCTCCTATGTTAAAGGCCTGAAATATAATCTGCTGAGCATAAGTCAATTTTGTGACAAGGGATATTCAGTCATCTTCTCAACAGATAAGTGCTATGTCGAACAAATTGGTACAAAGAAGGTAATTTTATCTGGAAGACGACAAGGAAATATCTACATAGTTGACTGGAATTCTGTTGACAAGAATTCAAGTGTTTGTTTGGTGGCATCTGCACCAAGTGAAGTCAGTTGGCTATGGCACAAGAGGATGAATCATTTAAACTTCAAGACCATAAACAGATTAATCAAGAATGATTTGGTAGAAGGGATTCCAAAAGCAGTCATGAGCAAAGACAAGCTCTGTGATGCATGTCAGAAGGGTAAACAAATCAAGTCATCATTCAAAGAAAAGAAGCACCAATCTTCTGGAAGAATATTGGAGCTGTTGCATATGGACTTATTTGGACCCATTGATCCAGTCAGCAATGGTGGTAAGAAATACTGCCTAGCTGTTGTGGATGACTATTCAAGATATACTTGGGTGATTTTCATGAAAAAGAAGAGTGAAACCAAGGAACATCTTACAAATCTGATGGAACTGATCCAGAATGAGAAGAGTATCAAAATATTGAAGATCAGATCAGATAGAGGGACAGAGTTTACAAACTCCACTGTTGAAGAGTATTGTAACATGAAAGGAATACATCATGAGTATTCTGCTGCAAGAACCCCTCAACAGAATGGTGTTGCTGAAAGGAGAAACAGAACACTAAAAGAAGCTGTCAGAACCATGATAGCTGAAGCTAAACTGCCTCAAAGATTTTGGGCAGAAGCAACAAATACAGCATGCTTTACCCAGAACAGATGTATGATCAACAAAAATCAGAACAAGACTCCATATGAAGTTTGGAACAACAGAAAGCCAAACATTCAGTACTTTAAGATTTTTGGTTGTAAATGTTTTGTATTGAATAATGGGAAAAATCACCTTGCTGCATTTGCAGAAAAGGCTGATGAAGCTGTCTTTGTAGGATACTCATCTGTTAGTAAAGCTTATAGAGTTTTCAATAAAAGAACATTACTAATAGAAGAATCTATCCATGTAGTATTTGATGAGCCAAGTCAATCTTCTGAAAAGAATCAAAGTGCTAATCAAGATCTGTCTACTGATTTACAGAAGTTAGACGTTGGAAGAAATGAAGAATATGTTCCCATCATACTACCTAATCTAAGTTCAGCTGCTAACTCAAGTGCTGTTCAAAATCACAGTGCTGATTGTCTAACAGACGAGTTACAAACAGCTGACAGACCAGAGACTGTTCAACAGACTACAAATGTTCAACAGACTACTACTGGAACTCCAACAGTAGTGTTGCAAGATCAAGACAGAGGACAACATCCTGATTTGCAACCTGATCTCAGATGGCTCAAGAATCACCCACCTGAACTAGTCATTGGTGATCCTTTAGATAGAGTGAAAACAAGAAGAGCTGCTGCACAAGATGCCATGTTTGTCACATTTCTATCTCAAATAGAGCCCAAGCAAATTGAAGAAGCTCTCAATGATTCCTTCTGGATAGAAGCTATGCAAGAAGAGTTGAATCAATTTGAAAGGAATGAAGTCTGGTACTTAGTTCCTAGACCAAGTCATCAAAGAGTAATTGGCACTAAGTGAGTATTCAGAAATAAGATGAATGAAGATGGTGTTGTCACCAGAAACAAAGCAAGACTAGTGGCCAAAGGATATTGTCAAGAAGAAGGAATTGACTTTGATGAAACTTTTGCACCAGTAGCAAGACTTGAAGCAATCAGACTGTTTCTAGCCTATGCTGCTTACAAGAACTTCACTGTCTATCAGATGGATGTGAAGTCTGCTTTTCTCAATGGAGAATTGCAAGAAGAAGTGTATGTTGAACAACCTCCAGGATTTGAAGTCTATCAAGAAGAGGACAAAGTATATCGTCTGAAGAAAGCCCTCTATGGACTGAAACAGGCTCCAAGAGCATGGTATGATACCCTATCTGATTTTCTTTTAATTAAAGGATTTCGAAAAGGTAAGGTAGACAAAACCTTGTTCACAATTGAATGGGAAAATCATATATTGCTTGTGCAAATATATGTGGACGATATTATTTTTGGTTCAACTAATCAACAGATGTGTGATAAGTTCTCCAAGCTGATGCAGAATAAGTTTGAAATGAGCATGATGGGTGAACTTAATTACTTTCTTGGATTGCAAGTTAGACAGTTGCCTGATGGGATATTCATCAGCCAAGCAAAGTACACAAGAGATCTGTTCAAGAAATTTGGTATGGAAACTAGCTCAACAGCTACCATTCCTATGTCTACAAGTCTTCGTTTGGATAAAGATGAAGATGGCAAATCAGTAGACATTACCAAATATAGAGGCATTATTGGTTCATTGTTGTATTTAACAGCAAGCAGACCTGATATAATGTACTCAGTTGGAGTCTGTGCAAGATTTCAATCAAACCCCAAAGAATCTCATCTCTTAGCTGCCAAGAGGATATTGAAGTATGTTAAAGGCACTCAAGAATTGGGATTGTGGTATCCTAGAGAATCTGGATTTGAACTTATTGGTTATTCAGATTCAGACCTTGCTGGCTGCAAGATTGACAGGAAAAGCACAACAGGTGCATGTCAGTTCTTGGGCAGTCGTCTGATCTCATGGATGAGTAAGAAGCAAACCTCAGTCTCTATATCTACTGCTGAAGCTGAATATATAGCTGCTGGAGCTTGCTGTGCACAGATACTTTGGTTGAAACATCAACTAGAAGACTACAACATCAAGATCAGTGGAATTCCAATCTACTGTGACAATACAAGTGCAATCTCTCTTACTCAGAATACTACAAGTCATTCAAGGACTATGCATATTGAGATCAAGCATCATTTCATTAGAGATCATGTGGAAAAAGGCAATGTTTTGATTGAGTATGTTCATACTGATAATCAGATTGCTGATATCTTCACCAAACCTCTAAGTGAAGCAAGGTTCTCAACTCTAAGAGCTGAGTTAGGACTACTTAATTTGGAAGCCTAAGCTGAGGGGGAACTCATCAGAAGACTGGAGTTCAACAGCTTAGTTATCTATTATTATCTTCAAGGATTAACTTTCAACAGACTAGTTAACTTATGAATTCTTAAACTCAGGGGGAACGTGTAAGACTAGCGGTACTTCTGAATTAAAGATGAAATTTGTTAATGACAGTTAGTTAAAGTTATGTTTTCATCAGAAGATTCAACTATCGAAGATCAAAGTTGCTTTATCTGGCTGGATTGACAAACAGCTGAGGAAGGTTATCAGCTATTGGCATTCTCTGATAACAGCATTGTCATCAGGACAGTAGTCCATCAGATAAGTATTTATGTTACTCATCTGATTACTTTAATAAAAGCGGAACTGTTTAAAACGTATATTCAAAACACGCTTTTATAAGTTACTGTTGGGCGGTACATATTCCCGCTCTTCATTAAATATCTTTTGAATTCGAAAAGTCGTAACTGACGCCGCACGATCAGCACTGACAGAAAAACGGATCTAACGGTTGGCGGATATCACGGAGTTCAAGATACCCCAACTCTATAAATCCTCATCTGATCAGTCGAGTCGTTCTTTACGCACTCTAAGCATTCAAAAGCACTTGTGAGAAATTTCTGCAAATCTTCTGCATACTTCCCTTGTTTTTCTAACCTTCAACAGATCAACGATGGCCGCTGAAGGTATGTTTCTCGTTTATGATTCTTACTACCAATCCGGTACGGATCTGATGAAAGAACTGCTCGAAAAGTTCAAAGCTGCTTCGCTGGTAAACTTCATGGAATACCACGAAGGAATTATCTGGACTGACCAAGTGATGGAGTACTACAACTCTGCGAAAGCTGACTACAACAAACTGGAGATTAAGGCTTCAGTAGGAGACAAATCTGTCACTATTACCCCAGTTGTTCTTCACGAGACGTTTGGGCTTCCTAACAGTGGACGACATGACGTCACTGTGCTGACAGAGGACAAACATCAACAGTTCTGGGCGATCTGCGCCAAAGAGGGAGAAACGTTATCTGGAAATATAAGGAAGAAGCAACTGAAGGATGAATATCAGCGGATGGCTGATATGGTGTCCAAGCTGATTGAGAACTGCACATTCTCACTGGATGCTGTTACCATGAAGAGGTTCAGCATCATGGCTGCCATATACTATGGACTGGAGATCAACTGGTCCATCATAGTTTGGTACATATTAGCTGACTTTCTTGATGATAAGAAAGGAAAAGGCCCCACTACCAACCACAGGATCACACTCAGTTATCTGCTGTCAAAGCTGGGTTGTGATATGAAGAATGGAAAAGAGATTCACAAATCCAAGGCATTGTCCAAGTACATGCCTGTTCAAAAGAGGAAGGCTGGTGAGCCTGAGGAAGCTGATGTTGAGGAACCAAAGGAGGTTCCTGCCAAAAGGCAAAAGAGGTTAGTCAAAACAGCAAGTTTGGCTGTTGAGACTAAAAGGAAGAGGGCTACTGATGAGCCCAAAAAGAAAGAATCTAAGCAGATGGAGAGAGTGACTTCTGCTGAAGCCACTAAGATTGTGGAAAACATAATTGCTGATGTACGGACTGGATCCCCTGCATCACCATCAAGAACTCCATCAGCAGAAAGGCCTGCTGAAGGTATCTCTAAACGAACAAGAAGTCAACAGAGAGATACTGCTACAACCACTTACCGTGAAGGGAGGACCAAGAAATCTGCCAGAAAACAGATGACATTTATAGAAGAACCAACGGACTTGGAGAATGTAGCAAGGGAAGACCCTGAAGCTGCTGAAAGGCCTGCTGAAACAGTTGAAACTGTTGTGATTGACAAAGCTGATGAGCAACAGCCAAGTCAAGTCACATCAACAGCTGAGGTTACTCAACCTCAAGAAGATCCAGATGTCCAAATCATCTATCCTATTGCTGCTGCTCCCATATCATCTGCTGGACCAGCCCCTGCTGATAAAGGCAAGAGAAAAATAGTGCTAAGGAGAAAGAAAGTCTCCAAAGCTGATAAGAAGGCAAGGGAGGAAGCTGAACAGAGGAAGCAGGATGAGCTTGAAGAGAAGAAAGCACTTGAGCTAAGCAAAGCTCAAGAAGCAAAGGATGAAGCCAGAAGATGCATGTCTGAAGCAGAAAGAAAAGCTGCTGAGGATGCTGAAATGGCTGTGGTGATTGAATTGAGCAAAGTTGATGCCTATGGACCTGTCCATGGAGGTGGCATCAAGATTGGAGAAGGCAAGACTGAAGAGGACAAAAAGAAGATATTACTGCCTGCCCCCAAACTCAAGTCAAAGGACAAGTTTGAAGTCAGAAAAGCATTTGAAATAGTGTATGCTGATAAGGAGCTTTTTAAGAAGTTTGAGAAGTCTCTAGCTTACTATGATCAGAAGCTTATGTTGATGACTCTGTTTAACCAAGAAAAGCCAAGATATATCAGTTGGAGGGACAACAGGCTGAACAAGTCAATCACTGAACTTCAAAGTATGAAGGAGTTAGCTGATGAAGAACGATGGGTTCTAAGTTGGCTGAAGACAAACTCCATTCAAAAGGCTCTTGATCCCAGCTATGTGAGAGATATCATGCATAGCTATGCAAAAGGCTTTGCATTGGAGGAAGCCAAGAAAATCAAGAGCACCTTGCCTGAGAAGAAGAAGAAGTCTGAAGATGCTGAAGAAAGAGCAATTAAGTTTGCTGTTATGACTGCCCTGAAGAGATGGGCTAAGAAGTCAAAGTATCAGCAAGGCTGTTCAAGTGATTTGCCACTACTGCCAAGTATCCAGCAAATCATTTTTGGCAAGGAAGTACAACAGTACTATGAAGTCCCTAAGGGTAACAATGCTCCTGTTAACCCTTGGATTATTGTAAGGCAGATTAGACAGACAACATGCTTTAATGATGATGGAACCATCACTAATCTGTTCTACGATGATGTTACTGATGAGCACAAATCTGCTGATAAGTCCTTAGCTATTGAGCCGCAAGCTAAGACTTCTGAAGATCATCAGATGACGGATATGGAAGAGGTCCCTGTTCAACAGGCGACTGAAGAGAAGGAAGCTGATGCTGATGCTTCTGCTTCATCAGCTGATCAACACTCATCACTGATGGAAGCAATCCAGATGCTGATGGAAAACCAGCTTAAGGACCTGGAAGACAAGCACAAGCAACAGCTATTGAAGGTTAAGGAGGAGCTGAAAGCAGAGTTGGCAGAAACCAACAGACTTCAGCTGGAAACTGTTCAAGGATCAACAGAAGAGATCATCAAGAAGGAGATCAACAGTATTCCAATTCCTCAAGACAACTCATTGCAGTTGATACACAGCTTAAGAGAACTGAACCAGAACGTAGAAGATGTGAAGGGTGATGTGAATCATCTTCACACTGCTTTAAAATCAGCTGAGCACAAGATTGCTGACTTAACTGCAACCTTCATTAAAGTCAGTCATGAAGAGAAGGAAATCAATCTGGGGATGTTGCAAGAAGTGGCAAAGGCTGCACAGGATGTTCAAAATGAAATTGCAACTATCAATCTCAACATTGACTACTTCAATGACAAGACTGATGTAATCAGCACTGACATTCATCATCTAACAGCTAGTCACGACGTTGTTAATCAGAATCTAAAGGCTTTATGCGCTGGAGTAAAGATTCCAACAGTTGCTCTCAACCCTGCTGTTGAACCTTCTAATGTCATCAGAGTTGATGATGACAAAAAGGGGGAAGATAAAAGGGAAGAACCAGCTAAGGAAACTGCTGCTGAAGAACCAGTTATGGAATCTGCTGCTGAAAAACCAGCTAAAGAGACTGTTGCTGAAAAACCAGCAAAGGAATTTGCTGCTGAAGAATCAACTAAGGAGGAAACTACTGCTGCAACTATTGAAGCCAAAGAAACTGAAGAAACAGCTGACAAGACTGAAAAGCTTGGAACGGTAGAAGAATCAGAAAAGACTGAAAAAGAAGATACCAAGTACAAGAATACAGAATCTGCAAGGAAGGCCATGGAAGCTTTGAAAGCTCTTCAAGAACAAGAACTTAAGGAGAAGATGGAAGCTGCCAAAGCAACCTTGGAAGAAGAAGCTGATGATGAAGAAGATGATGAAGAATCATCTTATGAATATGAAGAAGTGCTGGAAGAATCAGATGAAGAAGCTGATAGTTAGAAATTGAAAAATCCTTGTAATCAGTTTACTTTATCTATTTCTTCAGAAATCTCATCTGATGAACTTGTACTATGTAACTCTTTTTCAATATTAATGAAAAGTCAAGTTCAATCCAATAAACTTTTTCTATCTCAGAAAATTTTGAGGATTTCAATCTTTAGTTTAGGTATTTAACAGGTACTTAGCTGAAGTTTTGTCATCATCAAAAAGGGGGAAATTGTTGGATAAGGATGAAGATTAAGGCACCAAAGAAAGTTTGATAAGGGAGGTTTTGATGCATTCCAAAACTTCAAATTTGGTTAAGTATGGAGTAACTTAGCTGATAAACTTATCAAGGAATTTTGACTAAGTAATGAAGACATCAGAAGAGTCAAAGTTTCAAGGTCCAAGACTTCTGATCTGCTGAAGTGAAGTTATCAGACTAGTGAAGATCAGCCGACTCAAATCAGATTTGTTCAAGTTTGAGATCAGCCGAGTTCACCATCAGGCTTGTACTTTCGACAGCCAAGTGAAGAAGATCATGAAGTATTCCCAACGGTAATAAATGCCCCTTGGTGTAATAAATGCTGAAGTACGAGGATATTTAAGACAAATGATTGAAGAAAAGCTTCGCATCAGCCGAGTGCATTTAATGCTGCCTGCAGAATAGTACTATTTACAGTACGGACAGACTGCATAAGAGCCGTTCGCGGATTTTAAGGACCAGTACTCGAGGAATTTGAATCCTGTCTCTCTTCAACGGACACTTTTCAATCCTCAAGTATGAATAGCTGAAAGAGACGAAGAAGAAACAAGCAACACACTTTCTGAGAGAAATTTCCGAAGCAAAATTCTTTAAGTCTCAAGAACAGCTCACTCATCAGCTGAGTCATTTGTTGACGAAAGCAGAGTTGAAGAATCAAGAAAAATACATCTTCTGAGTGATTTTGTAAACAAGAGTGTTGTGCGGAGTTGTGATCCATCTTTGTGAGTGATCAAACTTCAGAGAATAGGTCTTCTGTGTGATTTCCTATTGCGAACTTGTGGTCGTTTCATTTGTTGTTCGACGCAAGCAGAGTATACTGTAAACTTTGTGATTATAGTATAACCCAAGATCTGTGTGACTTGGAAGAGTGGACTAAAGGATATTCAAATCCATATAACCACTATAAAAATTGATTGTGTTTTTACATTGCTTTTCAAACTTGCATATTTCCTGATTGCATAAAAACACATTAAGTTAACTGTTTGAAAAGAAATTAAAAGGAGTTTATAAAACTGGGGAATTACTTTTCAGACTACTAAGTTTACTTGTGAAAAACACTTTGAAAATCCGCTGCAAGTACTCTAAGTATTAAAACTGATTTCTGCAAAATCAGCTAAGTAACTATCAGACGAGTGGTCAACAAAACTGTTCAAAGATTTGTTCGCGAACAGAATTGTAACTTACTAATCTGATCAGCTTAGTCTGTTCAGTAAGAGTAAAGTTTTAAAGTTAAATTTGAAGAAATTTTTTAAAGAGGTTTATTCACCCCCCCCCTCTAAACCTCTTCTGACCACTTGGGACCAACACTGGCTACCACAGAAGATCCTACGGTTATATTTGAGGATAATGCAGCCTGTTCGAGCAGATGAAAACGGGTTTCATGAAAGGCGACAACAACAAGCACAATATAGCTCCAAAATTTTTCTTCAATCAGCAACAACAAGAGCTCAAGAAAATAGTGATCCAACAGATAAGAAGTCAGGACAACTGCGCCGACTTATTTACTAAGTCATTACTGAAAATCACTTTTGAGAAACATGTTAAATATATTGGCTTGCGCAGGTTATCCGAGCTCGCTCCATTATAGGTTTCAGTGGAGTTAACTTGAGGGGGAGTACCGTGCAGGTATTCCGTATCCTGAAGATACCCGGGTGCCCTGTTGTACTCTTTTTCCTTCGAGCGGAGTTTATTTTTCCCACAGGGTTTTTGTTACCCGCCAAGGTTTTAATGAGTCAACATTTGTTGGTTGAAAAGATTATGCATTGTACTCTTTTTCCTAACTGAGATTCTTTTTTCCCACTGGGTTTTTATTATTCGGAAGGTTTTAACGAGGCAACATGAAAAGCATAATAATGGCTCAATAGGAATCCCCAAGGGGGAGTGTTGTAAATAATATATATTAGTGGGTATTCCTATTTAATATTTAATAGTCTAGGGGCTTATTTTGTAATAAATATCCATTATCCCACATCCCCATATATTGTGGGATTTGTAACTCCCCATGTAACAGATTTTGTTATTTAATGATATTTTTCCCCTCCCCAAATTAGATCCCCCAATTTTATACACGTTTGTTTTTCTCTCTGTTATCTCTCTTTACAATTATCACAATTGTTCATCAATCTCTACACACATAATCACTTAACCAAATAAGTATTTTACAACAAATATACATTAAATCTTGTTTTTGAAGGAAAAATACTTTTATGGATAAAAAAAATATATAACTTTTTTTCCAATAATTTTGCGATCGATTTTGGTGTTGCAGATGCTCATTTGCCGCAAGTTATATATATAAAATTTACAAAAAGATAATGTCAAATTTATGACAAATTACATGTCACAAGTTAATTGTGACAGGCATTTATCACAAATTTTTGTTGCTAATTTTGGTGCCAAAAATAAATAAGTGGCGACAAACTTGCAACGAACTCAATTATCTGTTGCAAATGTTAGTCACTATTTTGTTGCAGATCCGATCATTAAAAAATTATGTAACTTTGAGAAATTTTGATGCAACTCTGTCACAAACCAGATAGAAATTGTGACAGATGGCATATATTGCAAATTTTCTGTTGCGAAAGCCCCAATTTCTAGTCGTACGAAAGATGACTTTTCCCGGATGAAATAAAAATTGGATTCATGTAAGGAGAAAGATTTCACATTCCTTAGTCGAAAAGATATGTGGCTATGAAAGAGGGATTAAGTGGAATAGAATGGACTAAGTGGTAAAGTGGTGGAAAAACGCTTATTTTTTCCATATTTTGGACCTTAGCTCCACTCATAATCATTAGGGTTGTAAACGAGCCCAAACGAGCCGATCAGCCCACTGTTTGAATTTAGCTCGAAACCCAAGCTCGTGTGCTCAGGCTTGGCTCGAGCTCGAGCTGCTCACCTGATTTTTTGTTTGAGCTCGGCTCGAGCCTGGCTCGCGAGTACTCGGCTCGGCTCGCTAGCTGTTGGTTCAGACAATTTTCCCTTTATGCTCATGTAGCCTGTTACATACAACTGTTGAATAGTACAACTGAGACAACCTATACTATCTGCCATACCACTGTAGTAGGAAATTCTGGGAAAAAGTAAACCTACTCTAACAAAAAGATGATTTATATAATATAATAAAACCTATTCAATGACAAAAAGATGATTCAACTTTTCAACTTTACTAGATGCACCTTTTTTCTACTCTATTCCACATAAATGTTAAAGCAGCTGCCACAATTGCTCATCTTCTAATCTTATCAAATAAATGACGTATGAAATATGAATAAATTCTTTGTGCTGAAAAACTTCAACATATCTATAAAAAGTCATAACCATCTATAACATCATAAAGTAAATAACCTAAAAAATCTCTCCTACCTCATCTAGTCTGAAAATTCAATAAAAAAATCTATTAAATTTAACTATGAAATCCAAACAATAAATCCAGAACTATAAGAAATTATATGCTCTAGAAATCCTTGCAATCTTCACATTTCCCTTAAAATATTGCAACATTTAGCTTTAGCTTTCACTGAAAAGAAGAAAGTATAAAATAAACATTTTAGTTGGCATTTTGGTTACAAACATTAACTCCAAGAAATCTGAAAATATGTATACATACTGAAAATTTTGCAAGTAAATGGTTGATGCAAGTTTATTCAATTGAAACATTTTGCATTTCATCTTCATCAATTTGAATTAGAGAAAGATATAGTTAGTTAATGCTTA
Organism: Penstemon eatonii; assembly: GCA_038501285.1. NCBI lineage: Eukaryota > Viridiplantae > Streptophyta > Magnoliopsida > Lamiales > Plantaginaceae > Penstemon > Penstemon eatonii. The sequence goes on along the minus strand of CM076712.1, from coordinate 15,942,235 downwards.
ATAATTAAAAAACTTTACAAGTAAAAAATGATGCATGAATAAGCAATTACCTCACTTTGTTTTGTTATTTTCCACTCGTTACGCAACCAATCCCCGGTACAAGTTAATGCTTGAACAGTTTCTGGTTTTAAAGAGCTTCTATATTGATCAAGGACTCGTCCTCCAGCACTAAAACCTTGATTCTTAACAATATTACATGCCAACAGTTAAATGTAACTGTAAACTATTCATTTAGTTGAAAAATTAACAATAGAATTGATTAAAAAACTTATCTAGTAATATGCATAATTAGATATCAGTAGCTTATATAGGAAAATTTTGAAATCAAGGATAAAGTATGCAACCATACTTGTTATATGGATATGTAAAATAAGTATATTGTTAATTATACTCCCAATATAATAAGTTAATGGGCGAACTCGATTAAGAATAAGAATGGTCAATATAATGAATAAATTTGTATCAAAGATTTCTTCAAACACTTTGTGTGCATAATAAAGAAGAAGAATACATGTTATTCCATCATGAAATTATTCCAATGAATTTTGTGCATAAACAAAAGAAAACGATAAAACACATTCTGAGTAGATTTAATTGATATATCCCACACAATAAAAACAAAATTGAAAAGAAGAATCTAAAACATACCAATTTTTTTCTTGATGGAAAACCAACCAACCTCAACAATGGTGTCTAATAAAGCTCCCTGCTAATTGAAGCAGACTAGACAAATATATCCTAAATTGTTTTTCTCACAAGATTCTTTTCAATTGAACAAACATGTCAAAATCTCAAAAAATCTATCAAAAATTACCAATTTTCAGCCAATATATATATATATATATATATATATATATATATATATATATATATATATATATATATATATATGTATATATATATATATATATGTATATATATATATATATATGTATATATATATATATGGCAAATATCCATGAATACTGAAGAATTGTGGTTTCAATTGCCACAATCGTTGATTTTAATTCCAAAATTAAAGTTTGGAAATTGATTTTCCATTCCAAAAAGAAATTGGGAAGGAAGGAAATATTACCTCAATTTGAGACCTTAATCCACAATTGTAGCTACCCATGTCTGCCCTCCAGTTCACGAGCTCACCGAGCTGATCAAGTGGTTGTTCGAATTCGGTTTGATAATTCATCCGAGCTTTTTTTCCTATTTGAGCTCGGTTCGAAAATGCAACGGACAAGCTCGATCGAGCTTTTAGCGAGCCGATTCCGAATCGAATACCTAGCTACTCGGTCCAGTTTAAAGCCCTAATAATCATAGAAAAGAACAAGGAAAAGAAGAGCAGGTTGGTAATAAAAGCCAAAAGAGTGAAGGTATGTTATTTAATATTAGTAATTTTTCAAATTTGTGCATAAGCTTTGAATATATTTATTTGTAGGAGAGCGATGATGCAAGAATTGAGCTAACTTACCCTGACCTGGATACATATCCAGAATTTGATCCAATCAGATGGAGGGAAACATCTACTGGATCGCAAAGAGAAATATTATATGGATCGGGCCAAATCAGCATGGAGTTAACTCAAGAGAACTAGGCAACGATGCATTTCAGGTTCTAGCCAACAAACAAAAGGAGAAAATTTTGAGGAGCTCGAGAAAAGGTTGGAAGAGCAGACAAAAATGTTGACATGATGTTTGAGACAACGAAGGAATTGCGTAATATGTTGTGTTCCCTGTTGCAAAATTTGGGTTTCACTAACCATTTGTATGCCACTAGGTTTGGTCGTAACCATCTAAATGACACATATTCTAGTGATGAATATTGAAGACAACTTTGATCAACTTATGAAAGCCGACAGAAACAGACCAAATGACCATGGCAGAAGTAGTTTTTTTTTATGGCAAGTATAGTTGCAGAGGTAACAATAACAAATAATGATTATTGTCTTTTAGTTTGTTTATATAATTTCTAAATTTTAATGAACTTTTAATATTTTTAAACTCATTTTGAATTATATGTTAGAGTTAACTAATAATTAGTTGAATTTTAATTTATAGTTAAATTGAATCACTAATTAATTATTTTATTCCCTTCGATTTTTATCTTATAAATAGCTAAATTAAAAACATATACACATTAAAGGCCAAGCATACAGTCAAAGCCGGTCAGCCCAAGCAAAGCCCTGGTGCCAGGTGCGGCCAAAGCACCCAGTCGAAGCCTTGGCTCCCAGGCATGGCCCAACCGCCCTGGCGTAGTGCTTGTCTAGGTAGAGACTAATCGCCCAGACGTACTCCAGGCGCCCATATAAGGCCTTGATAGGATAGTGCCCAACAAGCCAATTTTAGCTTGTAATAGGACTATTTTATAATAAACAAACTTTGATTCAATGATTAATGCGCAGGTTTATTTTTAATTGTATAGGATGAACAACGGCTAACTTCATCTCTCGCACCAACAGGTGATTGGTATAGTGGAAGGGACTAGTCACTACAAAGAAGCGGACTCAGGTTCGAATTCCTGTTGGGAGAGGTACCCACATTAATGTGCCCAATCCGCATCAGGGATTAAACCCTTAGGAAACCAAAAAAAAAAAACTCCATCTCTCGCGATTACATTTAAGCGAATGGTTGAAATTCTTAGATCACATTTGACTATGGGACGATTCATTTTAGTATGAGTGCAATCATGAAACAGTCTCTAAGGTCGTGATCTAACACACGTTCCAAGTCATAGGTTCCGGACAAGACGGTGTATCGAAGGAATCACCAATACTTGTACAATTATGCATGATTCACATGGAGTGAATTTGTAGCGTTTCATAAATAAGACATTTGATGTCAGTGCATATGAGTAGGTGGTTCGAAAGGGGTTCGAACGCATCGAATGACCCGAACATAGAAATCCATCGTGGAAGCGCATGTCGCATATCCGTGATGTGATGTTTCTCAAGACTTATAATAGTGTACGATCTAGTCATTAGACTTGAGATGGTAGGGCGACTTCGGTGTAGTGGTGTACGTACTTTGATTTAGGTGTCAGTCACGTAGCCTGATCATTGTGTACCTACTTTGGGTGCCTATGATGGAATATCTCGGTTGTCAGAATTGTGGAATTTACAAAAAAATTCCGAGATACCCATACAACCCATGATTCGATTCCATCTTACATATGCGAAAAGGTTAATTAAAACAATTAAATCAAAACATGAAATAAAACTAGGGGTGAAATCCCTATCTACCTCACCACATGTTCGGTGGTGGTAACCTCCAATCTTCTCTTTGATTCACAAAAGCGATCCAAGTGTTTCGCCTCCAGAGTGTATCTAGACCAGTTGAATTATAGCAACACCTCCAAGTCATAGGCTTAGAACTACAACTTGGAGATTTGTCAATGAAGGAAGCAGATCCAGATCCAGATGAGAGAGAAGAAGAAAGAGGGACGGCGGCTACATGATATTTTCGGCTAGTGTTTACAATAACTTTTCTTGTTGTGTAAATTATGCAATAGATTATTAGTCGTGGAATATATATATATATATATCAGAATCCTTCTCTTAATAGATATCTCATCCATATATATCAAATCATTTCCTTATCATATTAGGAAACAAGATATACATGTGTATATGTAGCTTTACCTTGTCACACAAGAAAACAAACTCTTCCACTAACTAATACACAAAAAATCGCTCCTTACCTTGAATTAATTAATCCAACAATTAATTAATTACATTTTCCAATTTATTAGTTAATACTTTAATTAATATTATAATTAATTAGACATTCTAATTAATAACACTCCACTTTGAATTAACACTTTAATTCTTCAACTTTGATTTAACTTCTTTAAATTAACTATTTCCTTTGTGACTGTCACTGCCCAACTGTATTGTGTGTGACCCTCTGGGTTCACAATCAATTGGCAGTAGGCCCACGACTTTTGTGATTTAATTAATGAGCAATTAATTGCTCCGATCAATTAAATAGTTTTAGTTGACCATTCCAGAATTAATCTTCTTATTAATTTAGGAGTACCCACACCTCATGGTTGATGTCTAGACACAAGCCCATGAGACCCAACTTCAGGTGAATTGATCTTGTGAACCTCACCTCTTATAACTACCATGTACATACAGTTCGTCCAAGGACTAATTTCCTGACCGAGACCTAGGGTGTGTGAACTGATCGGCACCTCTAATCTGTACTTTCTAATTCTTGGTAATAATTTCAGTGTAACTGCTAAATTCGGAAACACCTTTTCAAATCTATCACTGACCACGGCCGTGGGTTTCTCGGAATATATTATCTAAGAACGTACAGGAAATTCTCCCACCTTATCAGGATGGATAGGTCGATAGATCCTTTCTCAGTACTAACCACATGTGTACACGATCATACTTATCCAAAGTAGTCGCACAACGATCTGGCTACGTGATCGGGCTCCTAAATCAATGTATGTATTCTCCTGCACCGAATTCGCTCTAGTACCTCAAGTCTAAGGACTAAATCGTACACTATTATAAGTCTTGAGAAACGTCCCATTACCGATATGCGTCATGTACTTCCTCAATGGGTTTCTCAGTTCGGTTCGTTCGATGCGTTCAATCCCCTATCGAACCACCTACTCATATGCACTGACATCAAATGTCTTGTTCATGAAACACTACAAATTCACTCCATGTGAATCATGCATAATCGTACAAGTCATAGCAATTTCTTCGATACCCCGTCTTGTTCGAAATCTATGACTTGGAATGTGTTTTAAGATCATGACCTTAGAGTCTGTTTCATGATTGCACTCATACTGAAGTGAATCGTCCCATAGTCGAATGTGATCTTAGGATTTCATCAAATCACTTAGATACGTTCGCGAGAGATGAAGATGGCCTTTGTTTAATTTACATACTATAAATAAACGGGTGTATTAATTATTAAACCATAGGAAGATAGTCCTCTTAGAAGTTAATTTAGATTGACTTGTTGGGCACTATCCTATAAGCATATAGTCGTGTACACCGATGGTTAGTATCAATATATATGAGATCTACCGACTCATCGTAGTGGATGAGAGAATTTCATGTACGTTGTTCGATAATATATTTCAAGAAACCCATGGCCATGGTCGATGATGGATTTGAAAAGCGGTTTTCAAATTTAGCAGTCACACTGAAATTATTATCCATAATTAGAAAATATAAAATCGAGATAATTAGATGTGCCGATCAATTCACTCCCTAGGTTACAGTAAAAAAATTAAGTCGATAGAAGGACCGTATGTACATGACAGTTATAAGAGGTGAGGTTCACAAGATCAATTCACCTGAATTTGGGCCTCATGGATTTGGGGCTAGACATCGACCATGATGCGTGGGTACTCTTGAATTAATAAGAGGATTAAATCTGGGGTGGTCAATTAAAAGTGTTTAATTAATCAGAGCAATTAATTGCTCATAATTAAATCACGAATGATTTGTGGACCTGCTGCCATTTGATGCTGAACCGAGAAGGTTACACACAAAACAGTTGCACAGTAATAGTCATAAAAGAAAATATTTTATTTAAGGAAGTTAAATTAATAAATAAATTAAATTGTTAATTAAATTGGAAGAATAATTAATTAGATGGTCTAATTAATTAATAATTAAGAGAGAAATTAATTACATTAGTTGGGTCAATTTAATTAATGTGTTAATTAAATTAAAGTGCAAGACATGAGCCACTTTAATTAAAGAGCCTAAATGATGTCTTGCACATCAAGGAATTTAAGGAGGCTTATAAATAGGAGTTTGAGAAGACTCAGAAGACTAATCTTCCCTTTGCTGAATATTAACCCTAACCGCCTCCTCTCTCCTCTTCTTCCCCATCTGGATCAAGATTTGTTTTCCTCCATTAACTAATCTTCAAACTATAGTTCTCAACATGTGACTTGGAGGTGTTGCTACAATCCAATTGGTGTAGATACACTCTAGAGGCAATATACTTGGATTGATTATGTGAATCAAAAGAAGACTGGAGGTTACCACCACCAAATTTGTGGTGAGGTAAAATATCAATTTTACCGTCTCTTGTTTTGATTATTGTTTTTTATCAACCTTTTCGCATATGTAATAAAGAAATTGATTCATGGGTTGATGGGTACCTCGAATTTGTTTTTTTAAATTCAATATTTTTCTTATTTTAACAATCAAGGTATCCCAACATGCCCGGGCGAAGTCCAAACGTAATCTAGGCAGAGGCCCAACTAAGGTGTAGGAGTGGATACTTAGTAATGGAAATATCAATAAAAAATATATCACTTAAATGTCAACAAATTTAAGCCGAAGGAATAATTATGTTGCTAAATATGTCGGAATAGCTCCAACATCTATGCATGCATTTAGTGACAAAAATATACTAATAGATTCACTACCAAACAAATGGATTTTAATGATAAAAAATTAAGTGACATGGTTGAAATTGTCACCTTTGCATGCATTTAGTGACAAAAATATTAATTTTGCACAATAACAATAGTGACAAAATACACTACAAGAAAAATGTTGATTAGTGACAACATATGTTGTCACAATATATTAAAAAATTGTCACTGTTGAAAATTAGTGATAAAAAAATATTGTCACTGCATTGTCACTGATTTTGTGTCGCAAATTCTAATTAGTGACAACTTTGTTAAGTTGTCACAACCTTGAGCGACAACTCACATGCTATCACTAATTATAGAGAGATAGTGACAACTTCCTTGATGTCACTGTTGAGGGAGATACAATGACAACTTAGATGTTGTCAATGATTCACTTTCTTCATTATCCCCTGTCTACCCCTAATACAATGTATCCATCAATATTTTATCATGCAATAAACAATATTACTAATTAAATATTAGATTTAAAAAAACGAATATTCAATATCATTTATATATTGCCCGAAATATCAAAAGAGAATATACAAGAATTTTCCTCTAAACAAAATATAATCCAATATTTTTGAAGGAACACCTAAATTGACATTTAACAACACTATTTTTATATCTTTACAAAGCAATCCAAAAAATATACTTTCTTCTTCCTTGTTACCTACATCTATCATTCTGCACTACATTACCTGCAAGAGAATGGTAAATAAAATTTACAAAGTTACAATATACCATGGACCAGAACCCATTTTACAAAGAACATTTTAAATAAAATTTCAGATTAGACAATATACCATGAACCAAAAGTTTGAGATACACTTCTTGTCAACTAGTACTATAACAATCCATTTTACAAACAACAGTTTAAATAAAATTTCAGATTAGACAATATACCATGAACCAAAAGTTTGAGATACACTCCTTGTCAACTAGTACTATAATTATGAATACAAGTTCAGAATAACACACAAAGAGTTACGAAGGAAAAAAAAAACCTTAACCCCACCAAACTTCCCGCCCATAAAATTGCAGTTCCTTCTACAGTTCCAACCAATAAATCAGATATCCTCATAATCCATAAGAACTATAGAGTTAGAAAAGAAAAAGGACAGTTTTTACTAAAGGTTGCTCTGCAGTTCACATTATGGACATTTAAAACCAATCCAACTGCCAATTAATAAAATCATTTGATCAAAGATCAAGTCACTGTTAATTAGAAGAAGGGTGAAAAAAATCTTACATATTTTCCCATATAAATTTCCTATATTCATACTCAATCATAAGAAAACATCTTACATTATTTGGCACATAAATATCCTAAATTTAGACTCAGTCATAAGAAAAGAATATGATTGAAGCACAATGAAGTTAAAACTTCAACAACATTGCAATTTGAACTAAAACTTCTACCAGTAATTAATAAGTCATATGTTAGCAACCCATGGAGAAAATAAACAGAAGACTCGAGTGAACATAATCGAACAAAATGCCCTAAAGAACTACAAATAAGCTCCAAATATACACTTCATGGTCAAGCCAGAAGCATCATCTTTGAACTAAGAAAATTCATAAATATACTCAAATTCAAATTAGTACAAGAAACACTATAAATCAGTTCAAAAGCCCATACTCAAGTACTAACATTTTTCGTCTCTTCAGTATCGATTACCTTATCGATCTCACCAGAACTAATAAGTCATAATCTTAGCAGTAATATATAAGCAAAAATACCTTAAAACTGGATTATCAACTCATTTATTGTTGAAATGTGCAGATATAGGGTACCTGCCCACTTATTGGATTAATTCACGTAGCCCTGGTTCGCCTGAAAGTCTGAACAAAAGTACAAAGTATTAAAAAATTGTAATAAAAGATGACTTTAAATAAAGTAAAGATGAAGAAGAATTAAATATGAAGGCATGGAAGGAACATACTCATCAGATTCAGTGTTCTGGTTTTGAATCTTTTGCGAAGCATATCCATGCATGAATCCTTGCATCCTATGTTGAACATGATTTTGAGGTGTGGAAAACCTAAAATATTACAATTATGGTTAAATAGCTGAAAATAATTCAAAGGATGCAACAAAGAAAGTATTGCGTACCATGGTGACATAGTTGAAAACTGATTTGGTCGATGAAATTGGCCAAGAATTGACATCATATCAGCCTGTGACTTTTGACTTTCCTCCATCACTTTTTGGATGCTAAATCAGTTAAACATACATATACTAATACATAAGATCTGGATTTCAGTTTGATTCTTAAGAATAACAGTAATATATTTCAAAGTTCTAGCAAGTGGAAAATACCAAAGAGATTATCATTCTTTAAGATCAAAGTTGGTCATATACTATTTTAGAAGTGCTTTAGTATTATTGTACCCCTTATTTTCCTTGAAGTCCTAATCAAGTGGACTAAAGAAATTTAGACCAAGAATGAACATTTGATAAAGCTAGTGCAAACATCTTGTTTATGAACTAAGACCTTGACCTTTGGACATGAATATACATAATCCTTCTCAATCCTTATATAGTTGAAAAGTAAGTATTATTGGGCTGATTATGACACACTGATATGTACAAATGGAGCATTTAGAAACACTAAGCGGCCTTCTAGGGAGAGCAAGGGTAAATTTCAAGTAGAATGCATGAACATGTGATTTTAATCAAAAGTACAAGAGAAGTTTTTATACCGTGATGATGGTTTCTTTGACAGATTTGAACCTAGAAACACACAAATTGAAGCAACCACGTTCTAAAAGGTATAGTGAAGTACAGTTATTGAGTATACAGAATTGTGCTAATTTATAATGCTTTCCATTAAATCTGAAGTGTAATGAAATTTTCTCAAACCAAAAATGCTTAAAAAGTCCAGAAATAGGAAGTTGTTTATTGAGGAATAAGAATAACCAACTTGCTCATGATCACAGAGACCAAAATACATCCCAATTATAACCAACAGCAGGAAGGTACCATTAAATGAATGAGAATAAAAGCAATACCTCAATGTTTCAGCAATACACAAAAATCAAGCCAAATACCCCAACAATAAGCTGAATGAACACATGAAAACTATAATTCAAGTGAGAATTCTAAAATAAAAGATAAAAATCAGATTCATATCTACAAAACTTCAGATTTGAGTAACTTAGAACCCAATTAACTTCAATTTTATGCTTGAGAAGATTACTTACCCAATTACAAAACTAATTATTCTTCATATTGCAATCCACGACCAGAGAACGGTGTTTTCTCCCTTGTGTGTGTCAATCCTCTTCAAAAAACAAAAAGAAGAAGTTGATATCAGATTACTATTGAATTAAAACAAAAAACCTAACCTCAAACCTAATTTACTTTCTCCAATTGAAGACATTCAATTCACCATCACTGCATTTCAGATAACTTTGGGAAGATGATTTTCGAGGATCGATCGGTCGCGGTAAAGAGAAGCAGAGAATTTATGATTATTCTCTATGATTTTAAGTAAATATAAAGTGGGTCTTTCAATTTGGGGGTTTAAAACGTGTGAAGTATTTGTATTTGAAAGAGCACTTTTCCTTCTTTCAATTAGGGGAGGTTTGTGATTTTTAAAAAAAACAAAAAAAAATAGGGGAGGTTTTAACGGGTTTCGAACCCAAGCGGTTCTTTTCCTTCTTTGCACTGTTTTAGTTTCCTATTAACAAGTTAAGTGACAACATCTTGTTATCACTTTTGGGGAATATCCCTTAGTGACAACAAAATCAACATATCTACTTGTTGTCACTATATTCATATACAAAATATTAGTTTGAGTGATAACAAAATTATTATCACACTATCAAAAAAATATTTAGTGATAAAAAATTATTGTCACTAATTTAAAATGTAGGACTTCAATCACCCCATAAATTTTTGCTATGTTTATTAGTGATAAAAAGATACATTTTGTCACATAATATAGTTATTTAGTGATAATTTTGGCTTTATCACAAATTTTTTTGTCACTAATCAACATTTTTCTTGTAGTGATATGTTTTTAAGTTGTCACTAATGAGTATTAGTGACAAGTGTATGGAACATAAGTGGTCACTATTGACAATTAGTGACATCATTTTGGTGACAATTTAGTAGCAATAAATATAATCACTATAATTTAGTGACAACTTTTTAGTTTTCACTTTTGGAGTATCACTAAATATCAATAGTGATAATTTTTTTATATTTCTTGTCAACTATTGTGTCTATGTATATCATTTTAGTGACAATAGTTAAATTATTGTCACTTTGTAATTTAATATTTTGTCAGTAAAATTTAATTTTTTTTAGTGATTTCAAGCAACAGGATCATTTTGATGCTAGAAACATTGAAATGTTTCCAACCAATCAATTACAAAGCACTAAATAAACTAAGCTGAACCAACATGTGATTGATCTAGTGGAAGAGACTAGTCACTACAAAGTAGCGGACTTAGGTTCGAATTCGTGTTGGAAGACGTAATCACTTAATGTGTCCAACCCGCCTCGAAAGTAATTAAACCCTTAGAAAAAAAAATTAAGCTGACATAAATCTGTTAGTAATATTCTAACATAATTACCAACAAAAATATTTGTTGCAAAGATATTTGAACGAGGAGCAATTTTCAACAAAATTAGCAACAAAAATATATATTTTCGCTATATTTACTAATAAGACATGATTATGTCATTTCATTTAGCAATGAAACCTTCTCACACGAAATATATGACGGAAAGAATCCATTACTACGCCATAATATCAACGAAAATCACAGTTTCACCAATGAAAATTATCGTGTTCGAAGACGCCTTTTCTCTTAATTAAGCACACTTCATGTTAATTTATCCTAGCAACACAATAATTACTATGCTAACGAGTAATGAGCTATATTATCAACTTGCATTTGGTTTTTGATAAATTAAATATAGGTCCCTTATAGCAAAGCAATTAGGCCACCTCTAAATAGTGATGAAACGCCGAAATTGCAAAAGAACGAGTCAACTCAGAGCCTGAAATCATTTATTTAGGAACTTTTATCAAAGCAAAGAAGTCAAAGGTGCATGACATAAGAATTTCCATTGAATTGGTCTATGGCACCTCTAGCACGATTGACGTTGACTCAGCTGCCCTCAAGTGGAATCTAGTTGACATTTTAGTTTACAACTTGTTGGGTCATATCAAATAAGAGCAAAAGATAAAAATACTCCTTATGTTTTGTCTAACTTTAAAAAATTCTCTTATGTTATTTTAAATATAAAAAAATCCCTTGTATTTGATTTTAAATACCATACTCGACCCAAGTAGTATATACTTATAATTTATTTTTGACTTTTCGTGGAATGATAAGATTATCCCTATGTGTGTTTTTGTTAAACTTATTTATTTTTTTTGAGAAAATAAGTATATACTACTTGGGTCGAGTGTGGTATATAAAATCAAACACAGGGGGGTTTGGGGGATTTAAAATGACACATAGGGAGTTTTTTGGGAGTTAAACAAAGTATAAGGGTGTTTTTGTCTTGCGATGTCAGGGGTAAATTTGTCATATCAAAAGAAAAATGTGAACAAATACTTACAATTTTGGCATTTGAAACACACTCTCTTTTTTGGGTTTATATTTGACACTTATTTGAAATCATAGAAAATTTTTGGGAATTAAAATAATAACATAGGAAGATTTTTAAAAGTTAGACAAAGTATAGGGGGTGTTTTTGTCTTTTACTCTATCAAATAATAACTTCGGGAGTAATTGCAAATTTGACAACAATTATAGTTCTAATTGGTGAACATTGTATATGTGTAATTTTTTTTATCGGATATTCCATAACATTAACAAAAAAAAGCAGCAATATCATATGTTAATATTAAATAAATTTTATAATTATTCATCAGTAAGTATTAAGGCTGTATTTGGATGGGTTTTGGCCCGGTCTCGTGGATTTCGCGAGACCGAGCCAAAACCCATCCAAATGAGTTTTCGTCAAATCCATAAAACCGTTAAAAACCTATAAAACATTGATTTGACACCTGCCATCTATTTTTTTCCTCAAATTTCACTAAAAAAGATATTGATTTGACACCTATAACCTACTTTTTTCCCTAAACTCCAACATCCAAACTCAATCCAAGTGAGGTCTCAAAGGTTTCATCGAAACCACCAAAACCAATTTTTTAAACCGAGACCCGCGAAACCGAGCCAAAACCTATCCAAATAAACCCTAAATATCTGGACAACAAATTACTTCCCTTTTAAGAGGCAGCTTAGCCACTATGTAAATAAAAGAGCAAAATATATCACTTTATATATATGTAAAATAAACACATTTTTTCCCTCATGATAGTTATATTTTTACAGTGAGGTAAAAATTATATTTACGTATATCACAGAGGCCTAAAGTGAAGTGAAATGAAGATATGGTTAAATTAATCATTTTTCACATTGAAATGAAATCTCAGTTGCTTTATAGAGCGCATTTGCATCAACTCCTTGGGAAAAGTGATAATTGCTAATTATTATATATCACAAGGGGATAAATTACCTATTTTTCTTAGCTGCAAAAATTTAAATTTGGTATCACTGAATAGGTGAAAGTCTATTTTTCGTAACAAGTTGTCAGAAAACAAGTTTCCATGGTTAGTTAACCACGCATGTGATAGGCACAAAATGAAGTAATTTTCAGGGACAAAGGTAATAAATAGTACCATAACTTATGCTCGCACATAAATTTACCCCAACACTTTTTGGGCTAACAAAGTTACCCCACATTTATAAAAGTCAGCCAATTTCGGTGAAAAATTGACCTAAATTGGTGAAAACATAGATGAAAACGGTTTAAATCGATGAAAAAGTGGCTAAATCTGTGAAATTAGTGACAAATTGATAAAATGAGTGAAAAATTCGTTGGCAATTATATTAGTTTATTTATCAGTTTTTAAAATTACTCAAATGCAATTTGTAATCTTTTGGGTTTAATAAGTCTACAACAAGTGCTGGGCACGGGAGTTTTTCTCCACTTAATTCGAGTTAACGGTCCATGTCGCACTTTCGTTAAAAAACTTAACGGAAGTATGGTTTTTGAAATGACTTTCTATTTTACAGTATGATTTTTATTCATTTTGTAGGGTAGGAAGAATGGACTCTGACATATTCTATGACATGAAAATTGAATTTTTGAGTTCTTAGCACATGGGAATAAATTGCTCATTAGGCATATCAATTGAAGGGAATTTGCTAAAATTAAACCCATTAAATATAATTTTATATTTCATCTCAGTATCTCATATAATCGAAAATTGAGAGAACAATTAGATGTAAAATAGCAAAAAATAATCCAATGTGTTAAGTAATTAAGCCTTATTTACGGAGAGGCTTGAGATGTAGGCATACAAGTGTCACTACATAGTAAAGATTGTTATAAATGTTTAGGTTATATATTTATATTAGCAATTTAGCACAGTGTAGAGACTCTTTGTAGAGACTCTTTCGTGCACATCTAATATGTATCGATTTTGAGACATGCCAAGACAACCTTGTGTATGCAAAATAATTCGTGATCCTTAATATATAATGAGTAAATCGCGCTTTTGGTCCTCTTATGGATTAACTTTTGCACTTTTGTTCCTCTTAAATTTTTTAAAGCAGATTGGTCCCTCTTATCAATATAGTATATCACATTTGTCCTTCTTAAATTTTTTGTATCAAATTTGTCTCTCTTATCAATGTATTGTAACACATTAATCCCTCTTAAATATAAAAGACATCAACTTTCGTCCATTTTAGAATATATTTTTAATTTAAGTGATGTATTTTGTATTTAATAGGGACTAATGTGTTACACTATATTGATAAGAGTGATGAATTTGCTAAAAAAATTTAAAAGAGAAGAATGTGTTATAAAAGGAACGAAAATGAACCGAAAATTCTATTCACTCTAATTTAGGTAAAACCACACGTCCTACGAAAATACTATCCAATTGGCAATAGGAACCGTCCATGTTTTTTCTTCTTCTTTTTCTACCGTATCGTATCCTTTTAAATACCCTCAAAGTCAAACTTCCAACAATTTAAGAATATATTGGTCTATTATTTTAGTCCAAAGTCTCCATTTCCTGAAATTGTTAATGTCATTTACCTAATCGTGAAATGACCCCAAATATGAAAAAGTATTAATCCAATTAATTAATTTCATTAACAACTATCCATATCATCATTTATTAATACCACTAAGTATCAAAGTTGAACAAGTCTCTTCCCACCTTCCAATTCCAACAACAAAAAAATGTTGGACCTTATAATAATCCCACGTATAAAAATAACACATCTTTCATTTTGTACACAGTTCCAATCCCAATTCAAAATTCAAATCCACTTTTCCTTCCCTTCTCATATATCAAAGAAAAAGTAAAATGGTACGCCATATGGCAATCCATGTAATTAGTGATACTTTCTCCCCAATCCCTCTAGCAATAGGCTTGTTTGTTTCAATAACACTTGTTGTATCCCTTTGTGCAAAGCATGCAAGACAAGTCCGAAAAAGTAACTACACATCGGAAACAAGTGTCGATCATCAACCAAACAGGCGTAAGTTGACGCCATTACCATCGCCTAAGCAGTTGATCGCGACTATAAGCCAAAAGGCTATGATGCATGCGAAGAAGTCATCGGAACCAGATACGAAGGAAGAGAATGGATTATGGCAAAAGGCAATATTGATGGGCGATAGATGTCAACCGCCCGAATTTTCAGGTGTGATATATTACGATTATTCCGGAAATAGGATTCCGGAAATGCCTAAGTCGCCTAGAGCCGGGTCTATGACCCCCTTGAGGACTTTCACTTTTCCTGTTGAGAAAAACAACAATTCTATGTACTAATCATTTATATATAGACAAGAATGATTTTTTGTTTTTTTGGTAATTATAATGAAGTTTTTTGCTAAAGATGTTTTTTTAGTTTTATTTTTCATTTTTGGTTAATTTTGTTGGTTTGATTTATGAATTAATCATATTTTGGTTATTTTTTTTAGGTAAGAACCAATTATTCATATATAATATATCGGCTTTAAGTCTTCCAATATACAATTATCAAGATCTGTTTTCTTTTTTTTGGATTCGATATAAGTATTTTTGTAGTTTATTAATAGTTTTTATAATTTGGTAGTTATTGAAGTTTATCTTATATATTTGATAGTTATTGGAATATTATGATATAATAATTGATGTATAAAATTTAAACACAATCTAAAAAAGAAAAATCTATAGTGTGTGTATTTTTATTGTCAAAATCACGGGTTTTTAAATTGTGTTGCATAAATTTATTTAACGGTTAAGAAAATTATGTTCGTGATGGAGTTTTTTGCAGATTCTAGATAAGACTTGTTTTTATTAATGAAAACGAAATTAAATAATATATGGAGTAGTTGAAAAAACTAATTAGTATTATAATAAAGGAATAAAATAAAATTCATGTACAAATTTGGCGGGGTCAAGTACGTGTTTTGTCCGTCTAAGTATACTCAATTGACACGTCAAACTTATTTCATTTTGCCAACTAAAGATTGCTAACAACAAACTCACATGAAAATAGACTAATAATTCAAACTTTTACTTTCATGACTAAAATAAAAAACTTCTAATATTAATAACACACATTAACCTTGTCCAAATTTGAATTAATTAGGTCATGAAAATCTTAAGACCTCTAGAAAATATTTAACTATTTCACTATAAACAAGTTGACCAAACCATTAAAATTCCACCACGAACTAGACAAATGTGCGCAACATTACGTTCTAGTTAGTTGAACAAGACTTAGGCAGCCATTCGCAGATGTGTACCTAATTTTTACATGAACACACGGTTTCTTCCATTTAACAAATCAATATATTGGGTGAAAATGCACCATATGATATAATCTGATATACCAAATATTTAATCACTGACATGACAAATTACACGTCAGATTATAAATTAATATCAGGATTAAAACTCTATCATGGTCAACATAGATCAAATCTGGCTCTATTCGACACGTACCAGATCTGGTCCTAATTTGATATATATTTCTGGTCATTGTGCTTGCCCTTATCAAGTTGGGCACGTCAATATGTCAAACTTTACTAATCTGTGTCCCGTAAATGAGTCTCATAGTTAACTCCGCATAAACTTACTAGATCAACCCTTCGATCAAGCTATTCGACTTCAATGTCTCAATTGGATCAAACCAGGTGAGATCTGACCCAAAAAGATCCGACGCGAAATATCCGCTTTGGAAAACTATAAATAGACGGCATTTATTACTCTTGAAGGTAGGTTTATTCAATAACCATTACTACACTTTCTGCTATTCCTATCAACAACTGTACTGACTTTAACATCGAAGGGTCTACGCCGGATCAACCACCGGTAAAACCTGACGAGTTCCTCTGAGAGCAGGGTTAGGTTCCTGGAAGTGGAGTTCTGTTTGATTTGACCGGCATGTATTCCATACTGTAGAACGGATATCAGCAATTACGTGGCACATCAGACCTGGACCAAGTACTTGGACGAAATATCCCTTCATTAGTTGGAGCCGTCAGTGGGAACCACTAACCAGTCTTCGAGTAGGGCTGACAACCAGATCAAAAGCAGCAATGGAAGAGAAGTCGCGGCACGTAAACGTGAGCAACAAGGTCAATTTAGAAGATGATCAAATTAGCATGCACGGTGAAGAAGAAGTAGGTGTTGGACCTTCACGACCCTCTGAGGAAGTTTACAATTTTACTCAAGAAGAGTTACAGGAGCTTATCAATACCGCACACGAAGAATGGGTGAGCAGATCGAAGCTTCAAGAGGTCGAAGGTCGAAGACCTAAAACTCCAGAACATTGCACAGGAAAAGCGAAGGATGCACAAGCAGCTTCGGAATAAGTTAATAGTAGACCAAGGGAGCAAGTAAATTGACCACCCGAAGGAAACAAAGCTGGAGCCTTGGAGTTCTCTGTCGAAGTGAATAAACATGCGTCCTAGGTCAAATGTCTAGCCAAGAAATTAGAAGACAGAGAAAGGAGATGCGAAGAAGGAGCTCCATGCATTCAACAAACAAAAGATCCCCGTTTTGTGATGAAATATACTTTGAAAGATTGCTACCAATCCAAAGAATGCTCTCAGTCTGCCTAGATACGATGGAAAGGGAGATCCCGAAGAACATATTGTACAATTCACACACATTGTGCAACTACGCTATCTTTTAGATAACCTAGCTGCCAAATTGTTTACCACAATCTGAGGTAGCACAAAGATGGTTTGGTCGATTGGAAGGAGGCTTAATCACTTCAATCGACCAGTTATATGATAAATTTGTTCATCAATTTGCAAGTGGAAAAGCAATCAAACCACCCCCCAATCATCTATATTTGATCATCCAACAAAATGGAGAAAGTTTTAGAACATTCATGCAAAGTTGCAACATGGAACTTCTGAAAGTTGAAATGCCAAGAATCGACTTTCTTAAAACGGTACTATTTCAAAATGCTAAAAATAGAGATTTTGCCAATACCATCGTAAGAGAAAACCCTGAACTTATGAGAGATTAATGGACATCGGAAGCCAATACATGACGCAGGAAGAAATAAATATCATGAGAGAGAATTTCTTTGGTGTCAATAGAGCAAATGAGCATCATGTTCAACAAGATAGTCTCAACAGACAACCAGATCAAAATCTCAGAACAAAGGAGATTTAATTAGAGAAATCAATGAAAAATGTGATCGCCTAAGAGAAGATCAAATGTGTTCACTCCATTGAGAGGAAACCAATATCAAATTTTGATGGCTATACAAGATCGAAACATATTGAGAAAGCCATATCCTCAAAAAGATCGACCTTTGTCGAATAGGTATTGTCGATTCCATAAGAAAAGAGGACACGATACCAATAATTGATTCCAGTTAAGGGACAAAACCAAAGTGTTAATATCAGAAGGACACTTAACAGATTATGTGAAGAAAGATAGAATAGAATCCCATGATTTGAAACAGAAGGATCGACAAAGATCAAGGTCGCTAGATAAGAAAGTATGGGAGCAAAAAAATCAAGGGCAACCTGCTCGAGTTGTAATAAATATGATATCAGATGGACCGACAGGTGGAGACTACAGAAATTCGAGAAGAAGGTTTTGTGTTGGTTAATATTGGAGAAGGTTTTGAAGATGACAAAAAGGCCATAATGATTTTGAAGATCAAAAGGTTAAGTCATCAACTAAGAACAGCTTAGTGAAACCTATCTCACGGTCTGGAAGCGAAGTAACCGAATCAGCCGAGTGGGATATCAGATTGGTTATCATCAGCCGAGTCAAGATAGATGTGTTCATTCTTGAATCAGCCGCGTAACCATCAGCCGAGTGATCATCAGGAAAGTGGTCATCAGCCGAGCGTTCCCATCAGTGAAGTGAAGTCGGTGAAGTAAGCTTACCAACGGTAACATGCTGAGTGCATTAAATGCGACTGACATAAAGCAGATATCCGTACAACAGAGTTTACAGAGCAACAGTTGCAGAAAGCCGTTCCAGAAATTGGGGACCAGTACTCGAGGACTGCAGAATTCTGTCTCATCTTCAACGGGCATAAATTCAAATCCACGAAGTATAAATAGAAGACTAACTGAAGATCGAAAAGAGACTTGCACAATTCAAGATCACATCTTAAGAGCGAGATCCATTAGTTGAGTCGTCTGATCACAAGCCCAGTCATTTGTTGACGAAGCTTTTCGTTGAAGAAGAGAGAACTTGCGTTGTCTGTCTGAGTGACTTTCAACTGAAAAAAGAAAGGAGTTTATATCCATCTGTGTGAAGTGATATAGCTTCTTAGTGTAGGTTTTCTTTGTGAGCTCCTATACTGAAAATAGCGTGAGGAGTGTAGATCCATCTGTGTGAGTGATCTAGCTTCGAAGAGTAGGATTTCTGTGTGATTTCTTACTGCGCACTTGTGGTCGTTTCATTTGTTGTTCGACGCAAGCAGAGTAAACTGTAAACTTTGTGATTATAATATAACCCAAGATCTGTGTGACTTGGAAGAGTGGACTAAAGGATTTTTATCCATATAACCACTATAAAAATTCCTGTGTTTGATTATTTGTTTTTAACTTGCATATTTTCATAAGTGAACAAACGGTTTTAAAAGAGAGTCTTTTAAATTGAGGAATTTGCAAAATTGAGGTAAAACTTTGAAAGACAAACTTGTTTTAAAAACATTCTTGATAAATCTGCTGCATACAAGTTTTGAAACTCTGAGTATATATGAATCAGCTTAGTGAAATCAGATGAGTGGTTAGCTCTGCTGTTCAAAGCTTTGTGCGCGATCAGCTTAGTAATCTTACGAATTCTAGATTAGCTAAGCCTGCTGACAGAAAAAGTTAGAGAAAAAGTTTTAAAGTTTATGAGATATATTCACCCCCCCCTCTAGATCTCATTGACCACTTTTGGGACCAACATTTTGAGATCATTAGAGACCGGGCAGTTCGACAAAAGAAACAAAGTGTATTCTATCAATTCTATCTCGACTGGTAACATTAAAATTATTTTCGAGGACTCTGACCTATATAGTGACTATCTGTTATATAAAGATCATGACGTCCCAGATTGGCCCATGGTTATAACATCTTAAATTGGGAATTACACGGTAAAAAAAGATCTTTATTGATTCAGGCAGTTCGGCTAACATTCTGTTTCTCGATGCGCTTACCCAAATGGAGTTGGGAGTAAGTTCATTAAAACCTATAAACACACCTTTGTCAGGTTTCGGTGGAGCAGAAGTTAAGCCGTTAGGAACATTAACCTTATCTACCACTTTTGGCAATGAAATTAACTGCAGAACAAGAATGATCAATAGTTGGTGGTAGACTCACCCTGTGCATACAATGTGATTCTGGGAAGACCAGCTCTGAACATTTTTCAAGCGGTTCTATCCACTTATCATCTAAAAATAAAGATCCTCACCAGAATAGGTATCAAGAAGTAATCAGAGACTCCAAAGAAGCCCGGGACTGTTACACTATTTCAGTGGATAAGAAAAAAGTCGCACAACACAGTGCGATCTCGAATGTAGAGGCGGAAGACACTTAACCAAGAATCAAAAAAAGGGATAGATGCTTTTAACACACCTCCCATCGAAGAACCATCTTTGAGAAAGCAAAAATTCGAGGCTCCTAGGGTCGAACCTGGTGAAGGTTTTAAAGAGACTGAACTAATCCTTGGACAATCAAGCAAAACAACCAGAATAGGAACGCAATTGAATGAAGGGTTGGAAGTCATTTTAATACAGTTCCTTTGAAAGAATGTCAATATAATTGCTTGCTCAACCAGTGATTTGTAGGGCATCGACCCAAGTGTAACTGTCCACAAATTGAACATAGATAATTCGGCTCGACCGGCTAGACAGAAGAAAAAAAATTTCGGTCCTGAACGAAATAAGATCATCGTAGAGAAGTGGACAAACATTTGAAAATGGGATATGTAGTCGAAATACAATTTACAGACTAGCTATATAATGTAGTTTTAGTCCTGAAGAAGGAAGGAAAATGGAGAATGTCCAATGACTTCACAGATTTAAACAAACTTTGTTCGAGAAATCCATATCTGCTACCCAGAATCGATACTTTGGACGATTCAATTGCAGGTTGTGCAATATTGAGTATGATGTATACATTTCAAGGTTTCTATCAAATATTCAAGCTTTGGAAGATCAAGAAAAAACAGTTTTCATCACTGAGAAGGGTGTTTATTGCTTCTAAGTGATGCCATTTGGTCTAAAAAATGCAGGAGCAACATACCAAAGAATAGTAAATAAAATTTTCGAACCACTAATAGGAAAGTCAATGGAAGTTAACGTCAACGATCTGCTGGTCAAAAGCTTAAAAGAATCTGATCATCTGGCCAATATCAAATAGGCATTCAACATAATGAGAAAATATGGGATGAAGTTAAACCCTTCAAAATGTACATTTGGAGTTCGAGCAGGAAATGTTTTGGGCTATTTGGTGAATGAGCGGGGAATTGAGGCTAATCCAGAACAAATTCAAGCAGTCATGGGCATGAAACCACTAAAAAAACTGTCAAAGAAGTGCAGATACTTGTTGGAAGAATAACAACTTTAAACCGATTTATATCATAATCAGCTGATAAAAGCCTGCCTTTCTTCAAAATATTGAAAAATGTGAAGAAGTTCAACTGGACTAGGAATGTGACCTAGCATTCGACCAGGTAAAGTTATATTTAACATCGTCACCGTTGCTGGCAAAACCTGTAGCAAACGAAGCGCTTATTTCTATGTGGTTGTGTCAGATCAAACTACCAGTTCAGTAATAGTAAGATCAGAAGGAAAGGAGCACCAACCAGTATATTATGTAAGCAGAGTGCTACAAGGGTCGGAAAAGAATTATATGGAGATAGAGAAATTTGCATTTGCCCTTATGACGATAGTACGAAGACTCATACCTTATTTTCAATCCCACAAGATAATCGTCTTGACATGCCAACCGTTGAGACAAGTTCTCTTCAAACCTAATGCATCCGGAAGACTGATAAAGTGGGATGTCAAATTAGGAGAATATGATATCGAATTCCAACAAAAAATAGCTGTAAAAGCTCAAATATTGGCAGATTTCAGATTGGAGAATTCGTCGTCTGAACCTATGAATCCTACGACAACTTGGATGATGCATATCGACTGATCTCCAATATCAGCAGGAGGAGGAGCTGGAATTTACTTCCAATGACCAGATGACATTTAGGTGAGGTTTGCTTTTAAAATTAGACTTCCTCATATCAATAATGAGGCAGTGTATGAAGCATTGGTTTCTGGGCTAAAAAATCTATGATTAAATATTTCTCCCGGGCTCATGAATTAGCATCAAAATTCGAAAGTTTTCAAATCGAATACATTCCGAGAGAAGAGAATATTCGAGCAAACGCTTATTCAAAATTTGGAAATCTAATCGAAAGTGTTAGACAAAGAAAGGTCACCTAGTGCGGTTTAATATGTCCTCAATTGATTACAAAGCCGAGGAGATTATGCCAAAAATAGTGAACATCGAAGAAACAGAAAAAAACTGGAAGACCGAATTTGTCAAATATTAGAAGAATGGAACTTTACCTGAGGATATAAATATAGCAAGACGATTGAGGTATCGAGCACCTAGATATGTACTTTTGAATGGAGATTTGTACAGAAGATCAATTTCTCGTCCTTTAGTAAAATGCTTGGTCCCTGCTCAGGACAAAATCATTTTAATAGAGATGCACAAAGGATCGTGCGAAAGTCACTCAGGAGGTCGATCTTGGGCTTTCAGGGTATCGAGACAAGGCTACTACTTGCCAGAGCTGATCCGCGAAACAAATGAGTATGCCCAAAAATATGCAACATGTCAATTTCATACTAATATCCCTCATCAACCTGCTCAGAATAAAGAACCAATATCGATTGCGTGGCCGTTCGATCAATGGAGAGTCAACTTAGTTGGGCCACTTCCTATGGCTAAGGGACAGATCCAACATCTGCTCGTGGGCGTCGAATACTTCAGTGAATGGATCGAAGTTGAAGCTCTTGCTACCATCTCTCAGACCCTGATCATCAATTTTTATTGGAAGAATATTGTATGTCGATTTGGCTTGCCAAGAACTATTATATCTGATATGGAGGACAATTCGTTGGAGCTAGAGTTATTGCATTGTGTACCAAGCATGGAATACAACAAAGATTTACTTCGGTAGGATGTCAACAAAGAAATGGACAAACGGAAGTCACGAATAAAGATATTGTACAACTATTGATGAAAAGACTTGAAAAAGCAATTGGAGCATGGCTTGATGAATAACCCTGGGTGATATGAGCAAATAACAAAAGAGAGGACAACTACTGGAGAAACTCCGTTTGGGTCTATTCTATGGTTCTGATGATGTGGTTCCAACTGATATATAAGTACCCACAACAAGAGTCGAATTATATGGAGAAAAAGAAGATGAGGAAAGATGAAAATACGAGGTTGACAAAGCTGAAGCCAGAAGAGGAAAAGGCAATAACAAAAATACAAGCCTAGAAAACCACAATGGCTAAAGCTTACAACAAGAATGTGCGATTAAAAGCATTTCAAGTAGGTGATCTTGTGTTGAATAATATCGAGGCATCCAAAGACACTGGTAAACTCGATCCAAAATGGGAAGGGCCATATTAGTCATCGGAGTTGGAAGAAAAAGAGCATATAAATTAGAATATCTGAATGGAAAGCCTGTACCAAGAACTTGGAACGGAATGAATTATGATTTTTCTAGTTAAGATGATCATAAATGATCATTTTTTGTATTTTGTACTTATAACCAATACATTGATCAATATTCCGTTAATCTGTACTACTGCGAAAAACAATCAATGAAACTGAATTATTTTTTTTATGAAAAATTACATGTATCTACTCTTATTAAACAATTAATAGCTTTCAAAGCACAATAATTTTCGACAACTTTCAAAGCATCGAATCCTTACACTATAAAAGTGGTAAGTGAAATAATTGGTAGCTTTCAAAGCATCAATCATTTTCGACAACTTTCAAAGCATCGAATCCTTACACTATAAAATTGATAATTTAGACAATTGATAGATTTCAAAGCAAAACACTTGTTCAATTTGATACTGATTTATTCGACCAAATTAGTTGTGTATTAGGTGCATTTATAAAGCATATGTTTTCCGTTTTGGCATAATCATGTAGTTTATTTTTTGCATTGTAATGAGCGTTTATTTGAAGAATATTCCATAACGTTTGTTTTAACCAGGGGGTATTTGCATATGCACCAGGGGGGTGGGTATCTTCTAAGAACCAGGGGTATTTTCATATGAACTATGGGGTATTTCTATAAATTAGTGGGGTATTTGCATATGCATAGGGGGGAGGGGGGTATTTGCTATAAATCAGGATGTATTTGCTAAGAACCAGGGGGTATTTGTTAAGAACTAGGGGACTATTTGCATATGACGAACCATGGGTATTTGCTAGAAATTGGGGTGTTATTTGCTAAGAACCAGTATTTGCATATGAAACAAAGAAAGAGAGCTCGATTGAGATTAAGCATGTCTTTAAATTCCTTTAATAGTTTGTCTAGTATTGGCTTTTTCTACTGCTTTGAAAACCTTGCTCACAGCCATTATTAGATTTGATTCCTTGTGTAAACTTTATTCCAAAATATTATGTCATATTTTGCCAGATTGTATATATGAGGCTTGATATGGAAGTACAATCACCTACTTCATTATTAAGTTTTTCTACACACTTGGGGGATGTTCTTTTTTCTTCCTTCTTGAAAATGTTTCTCAATAAACCTATTCAAACTCATGAGATTGGAAGCAAGCGTTCACATGCTTGTACGCTTTTAAGGCCAGGAATCTTAAAAGCTATCACATACATTCTGAAATTTGATAATTAAGAATTGTAAAATAACGGACCTTCACAAATAAAAAATAATAGTAAAAAGCATAAACTAACATTCATAAGAGAAACAAAGCAGTACCATAATGAAGTGCAAACATAAATTAAACTAAACTTCAAAAGGATTCTTAAAACAGAAACTTAAAACAGAGTTAAATAACCAAACAAACAACCATCAACTTAATCCAAATCCACCTAAGTATTTCAACCAACAATATCACCATTGTCACCCACATTGGCCAAATCACTGCGGCCACATGATTAGCACAACTTAAGATGTCATCTTCTTCACTCAACATTGGCATCCTTATTCCACTTCACCACTGCCTTTTCATCTTCATCCGAGTCTCGAACATTTATGGGCCATCCAGGGCTCCCACTTAGGTCCTTTGGAAACCTAGGAACTTCTGCCTCATCAAAAGTTTATGTAAGCATGAGGTGTAATGCGTTACCATTCCTTCTTAATTGCTTAAACAAATCCGGCTTAGACTAACAAGTAAAACAGTGCTTACAATTAGTAAAAAACATATAATTACTACTTCAATGGATAAGAAACTTAGCAATATAATAGATTTTACCTCTGGATTAATAACCTTCCAGTACTCAACATCAATATTTGATTCACAGTTTTCCATGTCAAAAGTGGATATAAACTTCTTGTACTCTTGTGCCTGGCGCGCATATGTTCATACTTCATCTTAGTAGCTTGCTTGCTATAGCGACGTCTAAAGTGCGCCTGCATTTTAGATGCATTTTTTTCCAGGATTCATTGAGCATAGCCACATTGTTAAGGTTTTCGTTCCTAGCCACATGGGTGAGTTATGCCATGAATCTCTTGTTCTCATTAAAGCCCCAACCATCCGACGTTTTCCTCTCGTCTTTTCCTGAACCTCCTTGTTTTGTCATATTGTTGCAGAAGCTGGACTAAAAAATGAAATAAATGTTCCTGAACAAACATATAAACATAATTATATTAAATTATGAAGAAAAAATTCAACTAAATATGAAAAAAAATACTTACAAGATGGAAGATAGGAATTTTCAGAGATGTAAACATTTTGGCAAACTTGATGTGAATTTATAGGCAATTTGAAGAACCAACCAACTTTCATCATTAATGTTGAATTGATGTAGGGTAGATATGGATTAATGTCTATTTTCAAAGTTGAGGGAGTCAACAGTCAAGGATGCATTAATGTTCATCCATCAAATACAATATACTATCCTCTGATAAACCAAAAGCCTTTAGTTATTATTTATCTAATAACTTTCCTTTCCAAACCTGGACAATACCAACAACAAAATATGGAAGCATACAAAAATTTTTTAGAAACATATTTCTACATACGTTTTACTAGAATGGCAAACAACACAAATGATGCATGCTTATTATAACCATTTCCAAATCAAACTTAATGACATTCAAAGGAAAATACTCATAGACATATATAAATACATGCAAAAAATAAAAACATCATATAAATCTCCAACTGGCCAAAAATTATAAGCATAATGTCACAAAGAAAAATGACCACATCTTATGGCTATAGATGATTTAAACATGACAATCAATATTAACTTTTCCTAAAAGCAGCCAAAAGACATAAGAGCATAAATTACACAAATTTCTAAAAATCTAGACTTCAAACAATATTCCTACAAAAAGACACGTAACAGTTTCAATTCTGATAGATAATAGTGATGATATATATTACATGCAAAACAAAACATAACTAATTGAACACATTAATTCTATTTAAATAATCAGTAAATCAACCACACAAGAACAAGCATGGCATAGATCATCGTAAACTTCAGTTTACGACACAATGTCATGTTTTCCTTCTCAAGTGTGGACATAGAATTAATAAGCCTTTAAATTTCTGAGTTCTATTTATTAGTGTCCTGCTCCGGACGGGTCATTTCCGCCTCAACACGATTAACCCGAAGTAGCAAACCATTTACAAGAAGTGTTGGGGTCTAAGGCGTAAATATTCCACAGATATTGGCTTTTTCTACTGCTTTGAAAACCTTGTTCACAGAAATTATTAGATTTGATTCCTTGTGTAAACTTTATTCCAAAATATTATGTCATATTTTCCCATATTGTATATATGGGGCTAGGTATGTTAGTACAATCACCTACTTCATTATTCAATTTTTGTACTCACTTGGGGGATATTCTTTTTTCTTCATTCTTGAAAATGATTTTCAATAAACCTATTCAAACTCATGAGATAGGAAGCAAGTGTTCACAAGTTTGTATGCCTTTAAGGTCAGGTATCTTAAAAGCTATCACATACATTCTGGAATTTGATAGTTAAGAATTGTAGAATAACGGACATTCACACATATGAAATAATAGTAAAAAGCATAAACTAGCATTCCCTAAGAGAAACAAAGCAGTACCATAATGAATTGGAAACATATAAACTAAACTTCAAAGTGATTCTTAAAACAGAGTTAAATAACCAAACGAACAACCATCAACTTAATCCAAATCCACCTAAGTATTTCCACCAACAATATTACCATTGTCACCCACATTGGCCAAATCACTGCGGCCACATGGTTAGCACAACTTAAGATATCATCTTCTTCACTCAACATTGGCATCTCCATTCCACTTATATCGTCCGATGGCACCACTACCTTTCCATCTTCATCCGAGTCAACGTGTATGGGCCATCCGGGGCTCCCGCTTAGGAACTTTGGAAACCTAGGAACTCCTGCCTCATCAAAAGTTTATATAAGCATTAAGTGTAATGCGTTACCATTCCTTCTTAATTTCTTAAACAACTCCGGCGCAGAATAACAAGTAAAACATTGTTTATAATTAATAAAAAACATATAATTACTACTTCGATGGATAAGAAACTTGTTGGTCCCAAGTGGTCAGAAGAGGTTTAGAGGGGGGGGGGTGAATAAACCTCTTTAAAATTTTCTTTCCAATTTTAACTTTAAAACTTTTACTTTAAACTGAACAGACTAAGCTGATCAGATTAGTTAGTTACAATTCTGCTCGCGAACAAATCTTTGAACAGCTTTGTTGACCACTCGTCTGATGGTTACTTAGCTGATTTTGTTAAAATCAGTTTTAATACTTAGAGTACTTGCAGCGGATTTTTAAAGTGTTTTTCACAAGTAATCCTAGCAGTTTGAAAAACGTTTCCCCAGTTTTATAAACTCCTACTTAGCTCTTTTTCAAACAATTAACTTATCGTGTTTTTATGCAAACAGAAAATATGCAGATTTAAAAGCAATGCAAAAACACAAACAGTTTTTATAGTGGTTATATGGATTTGAATATCCTTTAGTCCACTCTTCCAAGTCACACAGATCTTGGGTTATACTATAATCACAAAGTTTACAGTATACTCTGCTTGCGTCGAACAACAAATGAAACGACCACAAGTTCGCAATAGGAAATCACACAGAAAACCTATTCTCTGAAGTTTGATCACTCACAAAGATGGATCACAACTCCGCACAACACTCTTGTTTACAAAATCACTCAGAAGATGTATTTTTCTTGATTCTTCAACTCTGCTTTCGTCAACAAATGACTCAGCTGATGAGTGAGCTGTTCTTGAGACTTAAAGAATTTTGCTTCGAAAATTTCTCAGAGATGTGTTGCTTGTTTCTTCTTCGTCTCTTTCAGCTATTTATACTTGAGGACTGAAAAGTGTCCGTTGAAGAGAGACAGGATTCAAATTCCTCGAGTACTGGTCCTTAATTTCCGCGAACGGCTCTTTTGCAGTTTGTCCGTACTGTGAACAGTACTATTCTGCAGGCAGCATTAAATGCACTCGGCTGATGCGAAGCATTTCTTCAATCATTTGTCTTAAATAACCTCGTACTTCAGCATTTATTACACCAAGGGGCATTTATTACCGTTGGGAACACTTCATGATCTTCTTCACTTGGCTGATAAAAGTATAAGTCTGATGGTGAACTCGGCTGATCTCAAACTTGAACAAATCTGATTTGAGTCGGCTGATCTTCACTAGTCTGATAACTTTACTTCAGCAGATCAGAAGTTTTGGACCTTGAAACTTTGACTCTTCTGATGTCTTCATTACTTAGTCAAAATTCCTTGATAAGTTTATCAGCTAAGTTACTCCATACTTAGCCAATCTTTGAAGTTTTGGAAAGCATCAAAACCTCCCTTATCAAATTTCCTTTAGTGCCTTCATCTTCATCCTTATCCAACAAAACTTAGCAATATAATAGATTTTACCTCTAGATTAATAACCTTCTAGTGCTCAACATCAATATCTGGATTAATAAACTTAGTATTCATTGTACTACTGCCCCTCTTGCTTTTTGTCATTTTCTAAATTCATGATAATTGAATTAATGTTGAAGAGTCATGGGCACTTGTCATTTCCAAGTCTCATCAATTGCACACCTTTTTAATTTGTATGATACTGGAGTCTGCATAAGCTTTGCTGTATTTCAAGTCTCCAGGTTCACGAAATCAGTTTGGACACATGATTGGCCAACCGCAGGCAGCTCACGCGCCGCCTTGGTGGTCGCGCGTGGGCTGTCCTACGTGGCAGTCCGTGATTGGCCTGGTCTGGTTGATTTCTGGTTGGACTCTAATTCTGCCTATTTTGAAAGTCCTGAAAATCTTGGAGAATTTTGGAAGATTAGGAAACTTGGAGTTTTTGGATAAGGTAGTTACTTTGTTAAACTTAAACACTACCTTAATTAACTAATCTAGTCAAAATAGGATTATCTTGAGAATCTTGGAGATTTGGGAATTTTGGGAAACTTAGAGTTTTGGATAAGGTAAGAATCTTAGAGATTTAGATTACCTTAATTAACCAATTTAATCAAGATAAGAATTGTAGATTACTTAGAGCTCAAGTAAGAGCTAATTAATCTTAGAGGTTAATTGTTAATTCAAAATTAATTAACTTGGATGAATTTTTGCGAATTAAAATTAATGAAGCCGGTAAATTTACATGATTGCCCTTATGTGAATTTATGCATGTTCTTGAGTGAATATGTGGATTGGTCGATTTTGCCCTTAAGCCCTGTGTTGTTTTTGGTTTATTTAATTTTGGGTTGTAATTAAATGGGCCTGATTGGTGCCCTTGCTTGCGCAAACAAATGTAATAGAATAGGACCATTTAAATTATGTAAGCTAGGCTTAGATTAGGCTTGGAGCCGAGAAGACCTCATGAAGACTTGGAGATCCACATGGAGGCCCATTTACCTTGGAGGACATGGAGGCCCAATTCATTACATGGAGGCCCAATCAAGATGGATATTACAAGAAGGCC
The DNA here is from genome assembly GCA_038501285.1 of Penstemon eatonii. NCBI lineage: Eukaryota > Viridiplantae > Streptophyta > Magnoliopsida > Lamiales > Plantaginaceae > Penstemon > Penstemon eatonii. Next base: position 15,912,094 of record CM076712.1, on the reverse strand, counting down.
CATGATGTATGGGTTTAAAAATTGTAATAGTTAGGACATTTAATTTTCACCCTAGACTGACCAATTGATTCATCACGTGGCTCGTGATGGATCGCATAGGATGGGCAATCGACCAATCATATCTTGCTAGGTGATGAATGTTTACTTTTTCGCAAATTATTCTTTGATGTATGAGATGCATGCTTAGGATAGAAAACGTAAACAAGATAAGCATAATCTGATGAGACCTCGCACACTTAGAAACCTCCAATTGAACTTAAAATTCAATTAGAATATTAAATCGAATAACGGGCGCATATGAATAGTGTCTATGGTCCGAGCCTATCCAATTACTAGGTCTTAGGCATATTGTACGAATATATCTCGATGTCTCACGAGTCGTGGGTCGAGCTATAGGAAGATAATATGTCTATTGCCTCGATGCACGAGTTTAGTGCCAAGGGAGGGGATAGCAAGGTTTTAGGCGCTGTCTCACGAGTCGTGGGGCGTCTAGGATTGAACTATTTCTCTTCACGAGTATTGGACATGATTTAACGCTAGTAAATATGGATGTCTCACGAGTCGTGGGTCCATATCGAAAAACGAGGCTAAATGAACTTAAGGGTTAGCTGCGATGGTTAACCGTTGACATAGTCGACCACCAAGTGGATCAAATAGTATGGCCAACGAGTCGTGGGTACTAGGAGATTGCATTTGGGCCTTAAGCCCGCTAGGATATTTTAAATTCCCGAAACTTATGTGGGGGCATAAGATTTTGATTAAAATAGTGGGAGTAATTTGCAAATGAAATCCATGTTTGTGAATTGTGCATTTTAAGTTAATCTTTCGCGTATTTATTTCTTCTATCGTCGTTTTGTAGATATAATGTCTAAGAATCCGATTTCCATCATACTTGAACATAACAAATTGACTGGACCAAACTTCCATGACTGGGTCAGGAACCTTAAGATCATTCTCGCTTCTGAAAAGCGAGGTTTTGTCCTTGATGGGCCCCCTCCCGAACTTGCTAAGGATGCCGATGATACTGAGAAAGAAGCCGTGGATTTATGGCTTGACGATGACTTGCAGTCACGTTGTCTCATGTTGGCATCCATGACGAATGAGCTTCAAAAGCAGCACGAGCATATGAAGTCTTCTTTTGAAATCTACACGCACCTGAATGGTTTATTTGGGGTGCAAAGTAGATACGAGCGGTATGAAACTGCTAAGGCTTTGCAACAAACGAGGATGGCTGAAGGTGCTGATGTTCGATCTCACTGCATCAAGATGATTGGGCTTATTGAAAAGCTTAGTCATCTTGACGTAAAGATGGACAAGACCTACTGCCAGGATATAATCCTCCAGTCATTGCCAAGATCATTCGAGCAATTCGTAGTGAACTACAACATGCACAAGATGAATGTTGAACTTCACGAGTTGGCTAATATGCTCGCCACTGCCGAGGCTTCCATGAAAAGAGAGAAGCCAGTGATGGTTGCTACCTCAACCCAATCCAAGTCCAAAAGGACAAAGAAAGGGAATGGAAAGGAAATGCTTCTTCAAGCAAAGGCAAAGCACCATCTGGGCCCATAGGGAAGGGAAAGAAGCGTAAAGCTTCGTCTGGTGAACGGAAATGTTTCTACTGCAAGAAACCTGGACACTGGAAGAGGAACTGCAAAGAGTTCTTGGAGAGCTCGAAAGGTATATTCCTTGTTGAAGTTAATTTATCAATTAACTGTGCATCATGGGTGCTAGACACTGCTTGTGGTTCTCATCTTTGTAATGATTTACAGGTGATGGGAGCAACAAGGCCACTTAGGCCCGGGGATTGGATCCTGAGATTTGGCAATGGAGCCAGAGCTGCTGCCGAGGCCATAGGCGAAGTGGAGTTAGATTTAGGTGGTAATAAATTAGTCCTTAGGAACGTTCTTTATGTACCTGGTTTGGTGAAAAACATTATTTCAATTCCTGTTTTGGATAATGAAGGTTTTAATTTTACTATTAATAAAGGTTCCTTTTCGTTATTCATGAATGATAATATGTTTTTCACTGGTACATTAAAAGATGGACTATATACCATTGAACCACCTAAGTTAGTGATGCATGTACAACAAAACAAAAGGAAACAAGATAATGAAATGTCTGCCCAATTATGGCACGCTAGACTTGGACATATATCCAAGTCAAGAATTCAAAAGTTAGCATCATCTGGCGCGATTGAAATCAATCGCATTGATGAAATGCCGACATGTGAACCATGTTTAAAGGGTAAAATGGCTAAGTTGCCGTTTAAGGGAAACCCTGAGCGAGCCAAGCAAACATTGGACTTAATACATACTGACGTATGTGGACCACTAAGAAAAAGCGCCCGAGGTGGCTATGACTACTTCATCACTTTCACTGACGACTTTAGTCGTTATGGATATGTGTTCTTGTTGAAACACAAGTCTGAAGCCTTTGAGCGATTCAAAGAATTCAAGATGGAAGTAGAGAATCAACTTGGTCATACGATAAAGGCTCTTCGTTCTGACCGAGGTGGAGAATTTCTTAGTAACGAATTTCTGAATTATCTTGTAGAGCATGGAATACTATCGCAGTGGACTCCTCCTGCAACACCCCAGTTAAATGGAGTAGCAGAGAGAAGGAATCGAACCTTGATGGACATGGTTCGATCCATGATGAGTGCCACTGACTTACCTCATTCATTTTGGGGACATGCCCTCCTCACGGCAACGAAGATACTGAATATGGTACCTTCGAAATCCGTAGAAAAGACACCATACGAACTATGGTTTGGCAAGGCATCCTCATAAGCATTCATGCGCATATGGGGATCTCCCGCTTACGTTAAAAAGCTAGTGGGAGATAAATTGGAAACTAAATCCACTTTGTGCAAATTCGTGGGGTATCCGGAAAACTCAATAGGATACGAGTTCTACGATCCTACAAGACAAACAACGTTTGTCTCGAGGAACGCTCACTTCTTGGAGAAGGATTTCTTGGTGGACAAGAAAGAAAATAACGTAGAACTAGATGAGGTCACTGAAGCTGAAAAGACCTTAGAGGTCGATCGAGCTGACCCGTCACCACTGGCAGTGGGAGAACAAGAGCATGAAGGTGCACCAGAAAGTACACCGATACTTCGTAGGTCAGAAAGACAACGTAGAGAACCCGAGAGGTACTACGGTCTGCTGCATGAGACTGGACAGTCTCTAACCGACCCAAGGACTTACGAAGAAGCTATGCTAGACATAGACTCGGGAAAGTGGCGCGAAGCCATGGAATCCGAACTGGACTCCATGCACTCAAACAAGGTCTGGGCCTTGGTAGATCCACCAGTGGGAGTTGCTCCCGTGGGTTGCAAGTGGATCTATAAGCGAAAGCTTGGAGTGAACGGAGAGGTGATTACCTACAAGGCGCGACTAGTGGCAAAAGGATACACTCAAAGACCAGGTATCGACTTTGAGGAGACCTTCTCGCCCGTCGCAATGCCCAAATCCATTCGGATCTTGCTGGCCATAGCTGCGTGGTATAACTACGAGATATGGCAGATGGATGTAAAGACTGCCTTTCTCAATGGAGACATTGATAAGGAGATCTACATGGAGCAACCAAAAGGATATGCATCCAAAGGAGATGAACACAAGGTGTGCAAACTCCAGAGGTCCATTTATGGACTGAAGCAAGCTTCCCGAAGTTGGAACATTCGTTTTGATGAGACAATCCAAACTTTTGGATTCATCAAGAACATGTTCGAACCTTGCGTGTAAAAGAAGATCAGTGGGAGTACAGTTGAATTTTTGGTGCTTTACGTTGACGACATTCTTCTCATTGGAAACAATGTAAAAGCATTGTCTGAAACTAAAGCATGGTTGTCTACACAATTCTCAATGAAGGATATGGGAGAAGCATCCTTTGTACTAGGTATAAGGATCTACCGAGATAGATCAAAAGGACTGCTAGGCCTCTCCCAATCCCAGTACATAGACAAAATCTTGAAAAGATTTAGTATGGAAGAATCCAAGAGAGGATTGCTTCCAATGAGACATGGAATTGCACTCTCCAAGTCTATGGCCCCAAAGACGCCAGAGGAGAGAAGCAATATGTCTCGAGTACCGTATGCATCCGCGATAGGAAGCATAATGTATGGCATGCTGTGTACGAGACCAGACGTAGCGTACGCTCTAAGCGTTACAAGTCGCTACCAGTCTGACCCAGGTGAGCAGCACTGGATAGCCGTAAAGGCAATTCTGAAGTACCTGAGAAGGACTAAGGAATTGTTCTTGGTATACGGTGGAGGAGAATTGAAATTGGAAGGCTATACAGACTCAAGCTTCCAATGTGATGTAGACGACTTCAAGTCGACATCAGGATATGTTTTCTGCCTCAATGGTGGTGCGGTTAGCTGGAAGAGCTCCAGGCAGGAAACAACCGCGGATTCAACCACTGAAGCAGAATACATTGCCGCGAGTGACGCAGCAAAGGAAGGTGTTTGGATGAGGAACTTCATCCAGGAACTGGATGTGATACCTAGCATTGCTGAGCCCATTACTATCTTCTGCGATAATAATGGGGCAATAGCGCAAGCAAAGGAGCCGAGATCTCATCAGAAATCCAAGCACGTACAGAGACGATACCATGTGATAAGAGATATCATTGGTAGAGGAGACATTAAGATGGAACGTGTCGACTCAGAAGATAATACGGCGGACCCACTAACGAAGCCTCTGCCTCAAAAGGCATTTGAGAAACATCTGCATAAGATGGGACTCAAGAACATAAAAGACTGGCTTTAGGACAAGTGGGAGATTGATAGAAATAGTGTCCTGCAAGCCAGCTGTATGGTTAGCATTAATTGTAATTAATGAGGAACTATTCAATTTTGATTAATAAATGCACTTTTATTAAATGGTCAACTTTATCTTATGTAATATTTGTCTACGCATAAGGATAGAAGTCCTTAGATCACAGGGCTAGGGGACAACCCGTGGACTGATCTCCAAGGCCGTGATCTAGAATATATTCAAGAGTCGTAGAATCCAATCGAGATAGGACATTGTTGGATTCGGTTAGACTCTCACTATTGTGTATACTCCGATGAACTGGAGGACGCTGGGGTCCACGAGCGTGACTGGGATAGTCGATACACATAAGTGTGTGACTTGCTGGGATGGCAAGCGCACTGAATACCCCAATTAGGAAATAACTCACCATGGAAGCGGTAGTCGCATATCGGGGTTGAAGTTATTTCAATTTACAATAGTATACGAGGAACGATCCCTAACAACTTGAGATGATAGGGTTTATCTGGTGCGAGAACGTCTATGCTTTGATGTGAGTTCCGACTGACTGGGGATCGCCAGAAAGTCTCTGTGGACTCATGTTGGGTATAGAGGAACTCGTATGCAGATTCATATCATCAACAAAGGATCCATTGACTCGACTTGATAGGTCGAGAAATTCTCCTATGGATTTCTGTGAGAAATTAATTCTGATGAAATCCTTGGCCAAGGTAACTGACGACTTTATGTGAGTAGCTCATAAAGAACAAGTCAAAGAGAATTTATTTCGAGATCAGAGAACATAAGGTCAAGACAAAAGATAAGGGAATCCGATGAAAGACCATACCCTTAAGTCTCGACTGGGAGATTGATCGATGGAGAGATTGTGTCGTATATGGAAATTGTAAATGATAAAAAGGTTCACTGAATTAATTCACCAGTGATTGGGCTCCATGGGCTTGTGACTGGACATCGACCGTGGAGTGTGGGAGAATTCCCAAATTAGCAGGGGTGCTAATTTTGGAATGATTGATCGACAGAGTGTTCGATTAATTTAGAGTATTAAATGCTCGAGTAATTAAATAATATTTAATTACAACCCGCGGCCAATTATGTGGTGAACCTACGGGGGCATACACAATACACATGAAGCGAAAGCGAGGAAGTAGGAACGAACCAGTTGACTGGGTCGACTGGGTCAAAATCGACTGGGTCGATTAAATGGGTGGGTCGACTGGGTCGACCCATATGGAACGAAGATGGATCCAATTGGAATTGGATCAAGATTATAAATTAAATTGGAATTTAATTTATGAGTAAATTAATTAATTATGATTTAATTAATTAATGGAATAATTAATTTAATTAGACTTGGAGTTTAATTAATTAATTGGGCGATGATTTAATTAATTGGGCTATTTAATTGGGAGATTAAATAAAGCCCTGAAAGATTAATTAATATGGGCCATGAATTAATTAGAAGACTTAGTCTTCTAATTAAAGAGGGCCATGGCCCATGTAGGAGAATTAGTATCCTAATCCTAGGAGGATTAGGTTTTATGAGATATCTATAAATAAGAGACTAGGTCTCATATCTCACATACAACTCCACAAGAAAAATCAAGAAAAGCAAAATTCTCTCCCTCTCTCCCTTGTGATCGGCTGAACTCACTTCCACTTTAGGAAGAATTTTCGTCTTCGATTCTTCGTTCTAAAGTTGTTCTAAAACCTAGATATTAATATACCCTATGTTCCAATTGATTAGGATATATTAATTTTCGTGATATTGTGGTGTATCAACTCGTAGAGGCGCAACACGTGGGGCGCTAAACAAAGGTGTGGGTCGATCTTACCGAGGCAGAATTCAGAGTTCGTCTTGCTAGCCGAGGATTTGCAAGGAGACAGGTATAAACGAGAAAACTTATACTGTCGTTTAATTATATTCATATATATACAACCAGAGAATATCCTGGCAAGATTCTTTAAGAGGCCCTAGAAATTTTTTATATTCCGCTGTGCCTAGGGCTGTTTTTCTTACCGAATCCCAACACTTTTAGCAGGATCATCTCTTCCTTAAGCTTTTTATATGCTTCAGCAATACCAGTATTGTTAAGCATCATTTGTTCAAATGAATTAAATAATTCATCATTAGGAGGAGTTACCTCATCCTCAAAGTCATCAGAGTCCTTTGCCATCAGGCACAGGAGAGCAGGTTTTTCTTCATCAGAAGATTCTTCATCAGACGAGTCTGAATCTGAATCAGATGAGTAGACAGCAGTCAGCTTTTCTGCTTCAGCCATCATTGCTTTTCCTCTCTGATGCTTTCTTTCTTTTCTCACTTTCTTCTCCTCTTCAGTGTACTTTTCTGCTTTTGGATATGGGCAGTCTTTGATGAAGTGTCCCAATTTCCTGCAGTTGTAACACATTAGTTTTGATTTATAATCATCTTTATCTTGAGAAGAAAAGTTAGGTTTAGAAGTAGAAGCATTGTTGTATTTGTTCTTCATTTTTCTTTTGTAGAACTTCTTGAAATTATTCATCAACAGTGCAACATCTCCAGCTGTGTACTCCTTTTTGTTGAGTATTGTGGCTTCATCAGATGAGTCCACTTCTGCATTTCTTTGAGCTGGTCTTCTTTGATTTTCAGCAGCAACCAATGCAGCTGTGGGTCCTGAAGTTGAGGTTTCTTCAATTCCCATTCTAGGCAGTTTATACTCGAATGCTTTGAGTACAGAAAACAGCTCAGTAAGAGAGATTTTTCCCAAATCCCTTGATTCTTCCATTGCTGTAACTTTCATGTTGAACTTTGGAGGTAGGGCCTTTAGTACTCTGACAGTGATCTCTTTGTCAGTGAAGGTCTTTCCCAACTTTAAAACTTCATTCAGAGTCCTGGTGAATCTGGTATCCATCTGATCAATGGTTTCTCCAGACTTCATCTTGAAGTTGTCAAGTTTCTCCAAGGCAACAATGAGCTGATGCTCTTTAATAGCATCATTGCCTTCGCTCATATCTCTGACTTTGTCCCACATCTCCTTTGCAGTTTTGCAATGTTTGACCTTGTCAAACCGATCATTATCCAGGGCTTTAGTCATGATGAATCTCCCAACTTTATCTAGATTGTAAAGCTTTATTTCCTCTGGAGTCATCTCATGAAGGTCTTTCTCCACAACCGTATCAACTTCATTTATTTTTATGGTCTTTGTGAATCTGAATGGACCTTTAAGGATACATGTGTACATGTTGTCATTATAGGCTGCTAGAAAGATTTCATTCTAATCTTCCAGTCTTCAAAAGACATACCAGCAATGTGGGGAACATGGCTGATACAATCCATTTTTCAGAAAGTTTTGATTTTTCAAAAAGATGCTCTTTTGAAAAGTTTTGAAAACCTTTGAAAAACACTTGGATCAAGCTCGTTGATCAGGCAGCTGATTCTAATGAACCACCTGCTCTGATACCACTTGTTGGTCCCAAGTGGTCAGAAGAGGTTTAGAGGGGGGGGGGTGAATAAACCTCTTTAAAATTTTCTTTCCAATTTTAACTTTAAAAATTTTACTTTAAACTGAACAGACTAAGCTGATCAGATTAGTTAGTTACAATTCTGCTCGCGAACAAATCTTTGAACAGCTTTGTTGACCACTCGTCTGATGGTTACTTAGCTGATTTTGTTAAAATCAGTTTTAATACTTAGAGTACTTGCAGCGGATTTTTAAAGTGTTTTTCACAAGTAATCCTAGCAGTTTGAAAAACGTTTCCCCAGTTTTATAAACTCCTACTTAGCTCTCTTTCAAACAATTAAATTATCGTGTTTTTATGCAAACAGAAAATATGCAGATTTAAAAGCAATGCAAAAACACAAACAGTTTTTATAGTGGTTATATGGATTTGAATATCCTTTAGTCCACTCTTCCAAGTCACACAGATCTTGGGTTATACTATAATCACAAAGTTTACAGTATACTCTGCTTGCGTCGAACAACAAATGAAACGACCACAAGTTCGCAATAGGAAATCACACAGAAAACCTATTCTCTGAAGTTTGATCACTCACAAAGATGGATCACAACTCCGCACAACACTCTTGTTTACAAAATCACTCAGAAGATGTATTTTTCTTGATTCTTCAACTCTGCTTTCGTCAACAAATGACTCAGCTGATGAGTGAGCTGTTCTTGAGACTTAAAGAATTTTGCTTCGAAAATTTCTCAGAGATGTGTTGCTTGTTTCTTCTTCGCCTCTTTCAGCTATTTATACTTGAGGACTGAAAAGTGTCCGTTGAAGAGAGACAGGATTCAAATTCCTCGAGTACTGGTCCTTAATTTCCGCGAACGGCTCTTTTGCAGTCTGTCCGTACTGTGAACAGTACTATTCTGCAGGCAGCATTAAATGCACTCGGCTGATGCGAAGCATTTCTTCAATCATTTGTCTTAAATAACCTCGTACTTCAGCATTTATTACACCAAGGGGCATTTATTACCGTTGGGAACACTTCATGATCTTCTTCACTTGGCTGATAAAAGTATAAGTCTGATGGTGAACTCGGCTGATCTCAAACTTGAACAAATCTGATTTGAGTCGGCTGATCTTCACTAGTCTGATAACTTTACTTCAGCAGATCAAAAGTTTTGGACCTTGAAACTTTGACTCTTCTGATGTCTTCATTACTTAGTCAAAATTTCTTGATAAGTTTATCAGCTAAGTTACTCCATACTTAGCCAATCTTTGAAGTTTTGGAAAGCATCAAAACCTCCCTTATCAAATTTCCTTTAGTGCCTTCATCTTCATCCTTATCCAACAAAACTTAGCAATATAATAGATTTTACCTCTAGATTAATAACCTTCCAGTGCTCAACATCAATATCTGGATTAATAAACTTAGTATTCATTGTACTACTGCCCCTCTTGCTTTTTGTCATTTTCTAAATTCATGATAATTGAATTAATGTTGAAGAGTCATGGGCACTTGTCATTTCCAAGTCTCATCAATTGCACACCTTTTTAATTTGTATGATACTGGAGTCTGCATAAGCTTTGCTGTATTTCAAGTCTCCAGGTTCACGAAATCAGTTTGGACACATGATTTGCTTGACGGCCCAACATCAGGCCAAATACATTTAGCAACACCCGAGGTCTTTGGACCCTCAACCATTTCATCATCATTCACTGTGTTGTTGTAATTAGCCAAGTTAAACAAATTACTGTGTATGATTAAATATGGCAACTATATGTGAATGTGTGATGCAATTTTGTTAATTGATCATACACTTTAAAGTTACGTTTATATTATTAGCAACATTTGACAACCTTTCTTGTTGCAATTTGGACACTAGGCACATCCTGATGTTGTCAACGTACGATACAATACTTATCAATATTTTGAAGACTGGGTAGAGATATTTGACAAAGACCGGGCCACTGGAGATGATACGGAAGCTTTTCCGGACATCATCGAAGACTTGGTGAAAGATAGTCCCTGTGTTGGAAGAAGCAAACCATAAGCTTAAAGAACCAATGGTGAGCATAGATGAGGTGTATGGAACTAGCTCATGTGTGGATTTGACTACCGATGCTTCGGATGACGCCCCTGTTTAATTCGGGCCCATGTAATTTGGGTTTTGACTCCATTGGACCAAAGAAGGTGAAGCTGGAAAAAGAGTAAAAACAGAGAAGATTAATAAAGAAATTTTCAAGGAAAGAAAGAGGAGAACACCGGAGTGGAATGGACCCGATGCTTACAGGCTTGACATGAAAGAGTTTATTGAACTTGACGATGGACCATATGCTGGACAAGGAACCCCAGCTCCACCACATATAAGCTCGCCGCACGTAACGTTCTCACCTTGGGACAATCAAGAATTCTGGATGACTTGGCTAATTACAACAATACAGTGAATGATGATTAAATGGTAGAGCGACCACTGACCAAATGTCTATTTTCAAAGTTGAGGGAGTCAACAGTCAATTATGCATTAATGTTCATCCATCAAATACAATATACTATCCTCTGATAAACCAAAAACCGTTAATTAATATTTATTTAATAAATTTCCTTTCCAAAACATGGACAATACCAACAACAAAATATGGCAGCATACAAATTTTTTTAGAAACATATTTCTACATACATTTTACTAGAATGGCAAACAACACAAATGATGCATGCTTATTATAACCATTTCCAAATCAAACTGAATGACATTAAAAGGAAAATACTCATGGACATATATAAATACATTCAGAAAATAAGAACATCAGCTAAACCTCCATTTGGCCAAAAATTATAAGCATAATGTCACAAAGAAAAATGACCATATCTTATGGCTACAAATGATTTAAACATGACATTCAGTATTATCTTTTCCGAAAAGCATCCAAAAGACATAAGAGAATAAATTACACAAATTTCTAAAAATCTAGACTTAAAACAATATTCCTAATAAAAGACACATAACAGTTTCAATTCAAATAAATAATTGCGATGACATATATTACATGCAAAACAAAACCTAACTAATTGAACACATTAATTCAAATTAAATAATCACTAAATCAACCACACAAGAATAAGCATGGCATAGATCATCGTAACCTTCAGTTTACGACACAATGTCATGTTTTCCTTATCAAGTGTGGACATAAAATTATAATAAGTCTTTCAATTTCTGAGTTCTATTCACTACTGTTCTGCTCAGGGCGGGTCATTTCCGCCTCAACATGATTAACCCGAAGTAGCAAACCAGTAATTATTATTTGGGACCTATCACACATTGGTGGGTTCATCCACTCCAAATAAGCACATCGCCCACTGTGACAAACAACTTACTTGTTATCAATTCAAGTGTGGAAACCAACAACCACACATTCAAGCGAAGGATTTTTTTCAGATATGGGTTCATGAAACAACTGGAATTTTTTCATAATGGCAAGCTCAGAATTTTGTTTGTGGAAAATAAACATAATAAACCATATGTTTCAAAAATCAATCACAAATTATATTAATATATATACAAATATAAAAATCAACCTAAATTCCCACAACTTTTTAATAGTCACAAATTGCATTACACTATATTAAAAACAGACACAAAAGAAATTGCAGTGAAGTTACTGCACATCCAGCACAACGGGCAAATCGACGGCCAGAGCAGGGTCAATATTTGAACTGGAGCTTGAATCCTTGGTCCGAACGTGTGAACCTTGATCCTTTTAGCGTAACCACATTTTTTTCCGGCTACGACAGGAACAATATTTGAATTGGAGCTTGAGTACACGAGCTCAAATTAAGGTATCAAATTAAACATTGTTTGAGTACATGAGCAAGCTTAATTTGCAAGGTAAAACTTTATTATTTTCCAAGTTTTTTTAAGGGTTTGAGTTTTGATTCGTAACTCTTAAATAACATAGTTTTCTTTGTTCATAAGCCACAGATTCAAGCTCAACTTCTCCTGCTCGATTTCGGCGAGTTGAAAAACTCATCGCAATCTCAAGCTCAAGTTCTCTTGCTCGATTTCCGTGAGTTGTACTCCATCTTATGTTTTCTCAGTTAATTGATTTAAATTTAGTTTAGGCATAAGAAATAACAACTTTTTCCTTCAAACCCTAGTTATTTATTTATTGATCTTCGCTGATTTTTTATTTTTTTTTGTTATTTTTTCCATATAATTTATCTCAATTTTGTGTCAATTTTTCGAAAAAAAGTAGGTTACTCTGTAATGAGAATTAGATCAAGAGGAAGGAGGATACCTACTGTGGAAGAAGATCGAATAAGCCAGTTGCCTGATAAAGTGCTTTGTAGCATTCTTTAGTTTCTTCCTGTAGAAGATGCACTCAGAACCATCATTTTATCAAAAAGGTGGAAAGATATATGGATGTTAATCACAGATCTTGATTTCGAGAAGAATGTAACGAATCGTAGAAATAGTCTAAACTTTGTGGATTATCGGTTATGTTTCAAAACTGGGTACCTTCTATATGGATGTATGTCTTCATGTTGGTGAGGGTAGGATGACTTCATGGATGCATAAAGTATTTGAGAAAAATGTACATGAATTGACGCTCGAAGGATCAATCTGTCCCGATTGTATTTTCTCGTGTGAGACCCTAACTAGTTTGACACTTGTCTGTGATTCAATTGAGGATTTGCCTATTAATTGCAATCTACCAAATCTGAAGGTCCTCGATATGTGTATTTACAACCCCTAGTCTGATTTTATGAAAAATCTTTTTACTAGTTGCCCTTTGTTGGAGGATTTAACCATTACAGAAGTATAGAAAATGGTGTTAAATGTAATATATTGTGTCCACATTTGAAGAAATTGAAAATAGAGTTGTCACCAAATGAGGATGATGAAACTGATACATAATGTAAGTTTGTTATCAATGTTCCAAATATGGAATACATGGAACTGAATAATATCAAATACATGGGCACAAAATAATTAAATTTGGTCAATGTGAAGTCTCTATTTAAAGAACAAGGGAAATTGTTGAAGTCCACGAAAATTTAATGTCCCATGATCGTGGTAAGTGATCCGTGAAGTTCAACTACGAAGCTTAGTCAATGTTATGCTTGCAAGACACAAATATAGCTGAGGTGTATTATACTGGTCAAGCAAAGGACAGAGAGATCCCAATTTCCTCGATTACACTCAATTTAGACTACAAAGTAAAGTATGTATTGTCAATGAAATTCAAATACGCCATTTTGAAGGTGAATGTTATTAAATCCGTAATGTTTATTTTCTTGTACTATTTTTTTATACTTTCTTCATAATCTACTAATCTTTTCATTTTCATCATGTCAACCTTTCAGCTTTTTGGGAGCTTGGAAAGCCCGTATATTCGACTAACTCTGTCAGATTCCAGATGGGACATCTAAATCCAAAGCAGAGTATACGGGCGTTATCTGCTATGGATTTAGGATGTCCTATCTGGAATCTGACAGACTTAGCTGAGTATACGGGCTTTCCAGAATCCCAAAAAGCTGAAAAGTTGACATGAAGAAAATGAAAAGATTAGTACATTATGAAGAAAGTATAAAAAATTAGTAGAAGAAAATAAGCATTAATGATTTAATAACATTCACCTTCAAAATGACGTATTTGAATTTCATTGACAATACATACTTTACTTTGTAGTCTGCATTGAGTGTAATCGAGAAAATTGGGATCTCTCCCCTCTTTGCTTGACCAGTAAGATACACCCCAGCTATATTTGTCTATTGCAAGCATAACATTGACTAAGCTTTGCAGTTGAACTTCTCAGATCACTTACCATGATCACGGGACATTAAATTTTCATAGATTTCTACAATTTCCATTGTTGCTTTAACTATAGACTTCACATTCACCAATTTTATACTTTTGTGTCCATGTAATTGATATTATTCAGCTCCATGTATTCCAGATTCAGAGCATTGATAACAAACTTACATTATGTATCAGTGTCATCTTCCTCATTTGATGACAACTCTATTTTCAATTTCTTCCAATGTGGACACGACAAATTACATGTAACACCATTTCCTATAATTCTGTATATGGTTAAATCTTCCAGTGAAGGGCTTATAGTAAAAAGATTTTCCATCAAATCAGACCGTGGGTTGTAAATACACATATCGAGAACCTTCAGATTTGATAGATTGCAATTAATAGGCAAACCCTCAATAGAATCACAGACATGTGTCAAACTAGTTAGGGTCTCACACAAGAAAATACAACGGGGACATATTTATCCTTCGAGCGTCAATTTACGTACATTTTTCTCAAGTAGTTTATGCATCCATGAAGTCATCCAACCCTCACCAACATGAAGACATGCATCCATATAGAAGGTACCTTGTTTTGAAACATAACCGATGATCCACAAAGTTTAGACAATTTCTACGATTCGTAAATTTCTTCTCGAAATCAAGATCGGTGATTAACATCCATATATATGTTTCCACCTTTTTGATAAAATGCTGGTTCTAACTACATCTTCTACAGGAAGAAACTAAAGAATGCGACAAAGCACTTCATCAGGCAACTGGCTTATTCGATCTTCTTCCACATTAGGCATCTTCCTTCCTCTAGATCTAATTCTCACTACAGAGTAACCAACTTTTTTTGAAAAATTGACACAAAATTGAGATAAATTATATGTAAAAAATAACAAAAAAAAAAAAAAAGAAAAAATATCTGCAAAGATCAATTAATAAATAACTAGGCTTTTCAAGAAAAGTTTGTTAATTCTTACGTCTAAACTAAATGTAAATCATTTAATTGAGAAAACTTAAGATGGAGTATAACTCACAGAAATCGAGCAGGAGAACTTGAGCTTGTGATTGCGATGTGTTTTTGAACTCGCCGAAATCGAGCAAGAGTAGTTGAGCTTGCTATTTGGTTTTCAAGAATTTCTCTGTGTCCTTTTTCATATATTGGTGAAAATCTTTGATTACGGTGGCAATTGACATAAAGTATCAAATTAAACATTGTTTGAGTACACGAGCAAGCTTTGCAAGGTAGAACTTTATTATTTTTCAAGTTTTTTTAATGGTTTGAGTTTTTATTCGTAACTGTTGAATAACATAGTTTTCTTTGTTCATAAGCCACGGATTCAAGCTCAACTTCTCCTGCTCGATTTCGGCGAGTTGAAAAACTTATCGCAATCTCAGGCTCAAGTTCTCCTGCTCGATTTCCGTGAGTTGTACTCCATTTTAGGTTTTCTCAGTTAATTGATTTACATTTAGTTTAGGCGTAAGAAATAACAACCTTTTCTTTCAAACACTAGTTATTTATTTATTGATCTTTGCTCATTTTTATTTTTGTTATTTTTTCCATATAATTTATCTCAATTTTGTGTCAATTTTTTGAAAAAAGTTGGTTACTCTGTAATGATAATTAGATCTAGAGGAAGGAGGATGCCTAATGTGGAAGAAGATCGAATAAGCCAGTTGCCCGATGAAGTGCTTTGTCGCGTTCTTTAGTTTCTTCCTGTAGAAGATGCAGTCAGAACCAACATTTTGTCAAAAATGTGGAAATATATATGGATGTTAATTACCGATCTTGATTTCGAGAAGAAAGTTACGAATCGTAGAAATTGTCTAAACTTTGTGGATTATCGGTTGTGTTTCAAAACTGGGTACCTTCTATATGGATGTATGTCTTCATGTTGGTGAGGGTAGGATGACTTCATGGATGCATAAAGTATTTGAGAAAAATGTACATGAATTGACGCTCGAAGGATCAATATGTCCCCATTGTATTTTCTCGTGTGAGACCCTAAGTAGTTTGACACTTGTCTGTGGTTCAATTGAGGATTTGCCTATTAATTACAATCTACCAAATTAGAAGGTCCTCGATATGTGTATGTACAACCCCCGCTCTGATTTGACGGAAAATCTTTTTAGTAGTTGCACTTTGTTGGAGGATTTAACCATTACAAAATTATAGAAAATGTTGTTACATGTAATCTGTTGTGTCCACATTTGAAGAAATTGAAAATAGAGTTGTCACCAAATGAGGAAGATGAAACTGATATATAATGTAAGTATGTTATCAATGTTACGAATCTGGAATACATGAAGCAGAATAATATCAAATACATGGGCACAAAATAATTAAATTTGGTGATCGTGAAGTCTATAGTTAAAACAACAATTGAAATTGTAGAATTGTATGAAAATTTAATGTCCCATGATCGTGGTAAGTGATCAGAGAAGTTCAACTGCGAAGCTTAGTCAATGTTATGCTTGCAAGACACAAATATAGCTGGGGAGTATCTTACTGGTCAAGCAAAGGGCAAAGACATCCCAATTTCCTATATTACACTCAATTCAGACTACAAAGTAAAGTATGTATTGTCAATGAAATTCAAATACGCCATTTTGAAGGTGAATGTTATTAAATCCTTAATGTTTATTTTCTTGTACTAATTTTTTATACTTTCTTCATAATGTACTAATCTTTTCATTTTCATCATGTCAACTTTTTAGCTTTTTGGGAGCCTGGAAAACCCGTATACTCTACTAAGTCTGTCAGATTCGAGATGGGACATCTAAATCCAAAGCAGAGTATACGAGCGTTATCTGCTATGGATTTAGGATGTCCCATCTGGAATCTGACAGACTAAGCCGAGTACACGGGCTTTCCAGACTCCCAAAATGCTGAAATGTTGACATAAAGAAAATGAAAAGATTAGTACATTATGAAGAAAGTATAAAAAAATTAGTACAAGAAAATAAACATTAAGGATTTAATAACATTCACCTTCAAAATGACGTATTTGAATTTCATTGACGCTACATACTTTACTTTGTAGTCTGAATTGAGAGTAATCGAGGAAATTAGGATCTCTCTCCCCTTTGCTTGACCAGTAAGATACACCACAGCTATATTTGTTTATTGCAAGCATAACATTGACTAAGCTTTGCAGTTGAACTTCTCAGATCACTTACCACGATCGCGAGACATTAAATTTTCATAGATTTCTACAATTTCCATTGTTGCTTTAACTATAGACGTCACATTCACCAATTTTATTCTTTTGTGCCCATGTAATTGATATTATTCAGATCCATGTATTCCAGATTCAGAGCATTGATAACATACTTACAATATGTATCAGTTTCATCTTCCTCATTTGATGACAACTCTATTTTCAATTTCTTCCAATGTGGACACGTCATATTACATGTAACACCATTTCCTATAATTCTTTACATGGTTAAATCCTCCAACAAAGGGCCACTAGTAAAATGATTTTCCATCAAATCAGACCGGAGGTTGTAAATACACATATCGACGACCTTCAAATTTGGTAGATTGCAATTAATAGGCAAAGCCTCAATTGAATCACAGACAAGTGTCAAACTTATTAGGGTCTCACTCGAGAAAATACAACGGGGACATATTGATCCTTCGAGCGTCAATTCACGTACATTTTTCTCAAGTACTTTATGCATCCATGAAGTTATCCTACCCTCACCAACATGAAGACATGCCTCCATATAGAAGGTACCCAGTTTTGAAACACAACCGATGATCCACAAAGTTTAGACAATTTCTACGATTTGTAACTTTATTCTCGAAATCAAGATCGGTGATTAAGATCAATATATATGTTTCCACCTTTTTGACAAAATGCTAGTTCTAACTGCATCTTCTTCAGGAAGAAACTAAGGAATGCGACAAAGCACTTCATCAGGCAACTGGCTTATTCGATCTTCTTCCGCATTAGGCATCCTCTACCTCTTGATCTAATTCTTATTACAGAGTAAACTACTTTTTTTCGAAAAATTGACACAAAATTGAGATAAATTATATGGATAAAATAACAAGAAAATTAAAAAATATCAGCAAAGATCAATAAATAAATAACTAGTGTTTTAAAGAAAAGGTTATTATTTCTTACATCTAAACTAAATGTAAGTCAATTAATTGAGAAAACTTAAGATGGAGTACAACTCATAGAAATCGAGCAAGAGAACTTGAGCTTGAGATTGCGATAAGCCGAAATCGAGCAAGAGAAGTTGCGCTTGCTATTAGGTTTTCAAGAATTTCTCTATGTCCTTTTTCATATATTGGTGAAAATCTTTGATTACGGTGGCAATTGGCATAAAGTATCAAATTAAACATTGTTTGAGTACACGAGCAAGCTTATTTTGCAAGGGAAAACTTTATTATTTATTAAGTTTTTTTAATGGTTAGAGTTTTTATTCGTAACCCTTGAATAACATTGTTTTCTTTGTTTATAAGCCACTGATTCAAAATCAACTTCCCCTGCTCGATTTCGGCGAGTTGAAAAACTTATCGCAATCTCAAGCTCAAGTACTCCAGCTCGATTTTCGCGAGTTGTACTCCATCTTATGTTTTCTCAGTTAATTGATTTACATTTAGTTTGGCCGTAAGAAATAACAACCTTTTCTTTCAAACCCTAGTTATTTATTTATTGATCTTTGCTGATTTTTTTTTTTTTTGTTATTTTTTCCATATAATTTATCTCAATTTTGTGTCAATTTTTCGAAAAAAGTTGGTTACTCTGTAATGAGAATTAGATCTAGAGGAAGGAGGATGCCTAATGTGGAAGAAGATCGAATAAGTCAGTTGCCTGATAAAGTGCTTTGTTGCGTTCTTTAGTTTCTTCCTGTAGAAGATGCAGTCAGAACCAGCATTTTGTCAAAAAGGTGGAAATATATATGGATGTTAATTACCGATCTTGATTTCGAGAAGAAAGTTACGAATCATAGAAATTGTCTAAACTTTGTGGATTATCGGTTGTGTTTCAAAACTTGGTACCTTCTATATGGATGCATGTCTTCATGTTGGTGAGGGTAGGATGACTTCATGGATGCATAAAGTACTTGAGAAAAATATACGTGAATTGACACTCGAAGGATCAATCTGTCCCCGTTGTATTTTCTCGTGTGAGACCCAAAGTAGTTTGACACTTGTCTGTGATTCAATTGAGGGTTTGCCTATTAATTGCAATCTACCAAATTTGAAGGTCCTCGATATGTGTATTTACAACCACCGGTCTGATTTGATGGAAAATCTTTTTACTAGTTGCCCTTTGTTGGGGGATTTAACCATTACAAAATTACAGGAAATGGTGTTACAGTAATCTTTTGTGTCCACATTTGAAGAAATTGAAAATAAATTTGTCACCAAATGAGGAAGATGAAACTGATACATAATGTATGTTTGTTATCAATGTTCCAATCCAGGAATACATGGAGGTAATATTAAATACATGTGCACAAAATAATTAAATTTGGTGAATGTGAAGTCTATAGTTAAGGCAATAATGGAAATTGTAGAAATCTATGAAAATTTAATGTCCCATGATCGTGGTAAGTGATCTGAGAAGTTCAACTGCGAAGCTTAGTCAATGTTATGCTTGCAAGACACAAATATAGCTGGGGTGTATCTTACTGGTCAAGCAAAGGGCAGAGACATCCCAATTTCTATATTACACTCAATTCAGACTACAAAGTAAAGTGTGTATTGTCAATGAAATTCAAATACGCCATTTTGAAGGTGAATGTTATTAAATTCTTAATGTTTATTTTCTTGTATTAATTTTTTATTCTTTCTTCACAATGTACTAATCTTTTCATTTTCTTCATGTCAACTTTTCAGTTTTTTGGGATCCTGGAAAGCCCGTATACTCGGCTAAGTCTGTTAGATTCCAGATGGGACATCCTGAATCCATAGCATATAACGCCCGTATACTCTGCTTTAGATTTACATTTCCCATCTCGAATCTGACAGACTTAGCCAAGTACACGGGTTTTCCAGGCTCCCAAAAAGCTGAAAAGTTGACATGAAGAAAATGAAAAGATTAGTACATTATGAAGAAAGTATAAAAAATTAGTACAAGAAAATAAACATTAAGGACTTAATAACATTCACCTTCAAAATGACGTATTTGAATTTCATTGACAATACATACTTTACTTTGTAGTCTGAATTGACGTAATGGAGGAAATTGGGATCTCTCTGCCCTTTGTTTGACCAGTAAGATACACCCCAACTATATTTGTCTATTGCAAGCATAACATTGACTAAGCTTTGCAGTTGAACTTCTCAGATCACTTACCACGATAACGGGACATTAAATTTTCATAGATTTCTGCAATTTCCATTGTGGCTTTAACTATAGCCTTAACATTCACCAATTTTATTCTTTTGTGCCCATGTAATTGATATTATTCAGCTCCATGTATTCCAGATTCAGAGCATTGATAACAAACATACATTATGTATCAGTTTCATTTTCCTCATTTGATGACAACTCTACTTTCAATTTCTTCCAATGTGGACACGACAGATTACATGTAACACCATTTCCTATAATTTTGTATATGGATAAATCTTCCAATTAAGGGCTACTAGTAAAAAGATTTTCCATCAAATCAGAGCGTGGGTTGTAAATACACATATCGAGAACCTTCAGATTTTGTAGATTGCAATTAATAGGCAAACCCTCAATTGAATCACAGACATGTGTCAAACTAGTTAGGGCCTCACACAAGAAAATACAATGGGGACATATTGATCCTTCGAGCGTCAATTCACGTACATTTTTCTCAAGTACTTTGTGCATCCATGAAGTCATCCTACCCTCACCAACATGAGGACATTCATCCATATAGAAGGTACTCTGTTATGAAACACAACCGATGATCCACAAAGTTTAGACAATTTCTACGATTCGTAACTTTCTTCTCGAAATCAAGATCGGTGATTAACATCCATATATTTTTCCACCTTTTTGACAAAATGCTTGTTCTAACTGCATATTCTACAGGAAGAAACTAAAGAATGCGACAAAGCACTTCATCAGGAAACTAGCTTATTCGATCTTCTTCAGCATAAGGCATCCTCCTACCTCTAGATCTAATTCTTATTACAGAGTAAACTACTTTTTTTCAAAAAATTGACGCAAAATTGAGATAAATTATATGGAAAAAATAACCAAAAAAAAAAAATCAGCAAAAATCAATAAATAAATAAATATGGTTTGCAAGTAAAGGTTGTTATTTCTTACGTCTAAGCTAAATGTAAATCAATTAATTGAGAAAACTTAAGATGGAGTACAATTCACAGAAATTGAGCAGGAAAACTTGAGCATGAGATTGCGATAAGTTTTTGAACTCGCCGAAATCAGGAAACTGGCTTATTCGATCTTCTTCCGCATAAGGCATCCTCCTACCTCTAGATCTAATTCTTATTACTGAGTAAACTACTTTTTTCAAAAAATTGACGCAAAATTAAGATAAATTATATGGAAAAATAACCAAAAAAATAAATCAGCAAAAATCAATAAATAAATAAATAGGGTTTGCAAGAAAAGGTTGTTATTTCTTACGTCTAAACTAAATGTAAATCAATTAATTTAGAAAAATTAAGATGGAGTACACAGAAATCGAGCACGAGATTGCGATAAGTTTTGAACTCGCCGAAATCGAGCAAGAGAAGTTGAGCTTGCTATTAGGTTTTCAAGAATTTCTCCGGGGATGCTTGAAGTGAAGAGTTTGAGCCCGACCTTTTCAACAAATTATTTAATAGAAAAAAACTAAAATTGCTAGATTCTCACCTATTTTAAATCGGTCGGAATTATTCCCACCGAATTAACCGGTTTCAATTTCGATTGGAACATGAATGTTGGAATTTCGGTTGAAATCCGACTCCGACCCGGTTTTTTCCAACCAACTTTTGGGGTCGGAATTTAAGTGAAAATATTATATTTCCGACATTTTCCTTTTTTCTATTATTGGGTCTTTTGGATTGTAGATGACGAAATAATTAGTAGTATTGAATAAAAATTCACCATTTGGTAACATGCACAATGGTGTTTTGTACACATAAGGAGCGTCCTCGATACAAGACAAAGTAATCATTTTAGCCCAAATTCTTTCACACCATATCCTTCATAACCCACAATCTGTGTTTATTATATTTATACCATAGGAAAGAACACGAAGACAGCCTCCTAGGAGACCAAGTGTCGAAATAAAAGGACACAACCCATAATTAGGTTGTTGAACAATTCCAAATACTTCATTCTCAACATCAAAATAAACAATATCCCTTTCAGAAAACAAGGGCAATGGATATGTTAACCAACCAAGCTTTGTACTTGCAATATTTGCCCCATCTCAGACAAGACAATCTCCCTTAAAAGCCTCTCTAATTTCTAGTAATTTCTCATTAAGTTGTAAACCTTCACTAATCCATCACGCACTCTTTTTTATTAAAACGATAAATACTCACAACCTTGTAATCATCATTAGATTCATAACAAACAAATCCACGCGCGAAATGATAACATAACTCTGTATTGACATCTGTAGAAGGAAAATTCTTGTATTTTTCAATACAAGTGTTCCACATTCAGATATACTTGTTGTCCATAATCATGGAGACAACTCCATTCCCACAAAATAAACAATAAGACTGTGATTCGTTCTTAGGACAATCGAGATCAACTAAATCTGTCAAATAACTGCTCAAACATGACAGAAATGAAATTTACTTAAGTGATTGGGACGAACCAGAAAGCACAATGGGCCTATGACTGGAGAGTTAGCATATTCTGAAAATTTGAGATGGTCTCTGACTAAATTATAATTGAGTTTCGAATTATAATTGGTTCCAAAAAAATGAGTTTTGCGCCTTAAACCTATGTCAAAGCACTTTCCTTCCAACTTACACAGTTGTTGCACTTTCTCCCTGAATTTTTATGTTGCATTTGTTTCCTTGATCTCTTTGACCGGAAAAGTTGCCGGAAAAGGGTTTAGAAGGAAAATGCAATGTTATTGTAGGTTGAGGGTGGATGGTGCAAAAGTACAAATTGATTGATTGTACGTGCAAGAAGAAGGTGAGGTTTTTTTTTAAAAAAATAGATAAGACATAAGAATTTATTTTAGATATGACCGCATGCCTTCCCTAAAAATAATAAGAATGATAAATTTTACTTACATACAAACTTATGATTATCATTTTTCTCTCTTCCGAATATAATCATAATTTTATCTAATTGTTATTCAGTTCTACGAAATATTGAAATAAAATAATATATTTAATACTTGCATACTTCATTAATTTTGTCATGTGTTAATCAATGTTTAACTACGCTTTTACCTCGTGGGTACCTTTCAATAAATACATATAAGGGCTAAAATTTATCAATTATCCCTCTGAACTACAGAAGCAACAGCTACCCCTAAACCATTAGTAGTCATCAATTTTATAAATTTAATACAATTAATTTATGTAGGTCCAATACCAAAGAGCCCTTAATATATTTAATTATATTCCACTTTATTCACATAAGCCATATTTTTTACAATTATACTTATAATACTCTCATTATGGAAAAAAATGTGGTCTTCTACTTCCAGTAGTTACTAACAAAAAATACTTCTTGATTTTTACCCCTACATGTTATTATATGATTGCTCACAAGAAAATAAAATACATTACTTACGAAATACAATTTTCTTGTAGCATAAAATTGTTTCTTAAAATGATTTATTATCAATTTAGCCAGAAAAATGGTTATAATTTTTTTTTGATAGTGAAATCAAATAAGTCTAATGACATGTAGATAAGTAAAGGTATGCCATGATCTTTGAACATCTATTATTTGATTGTTTTAGTTAAATATTCTAGGCTGAGTTACTCTGCAGTTACTTCTAATTTATATACTAGTTCAAATATTGATCTATGGTTAAAGTCAATTGTTTCTTAATATAAGATAAAGATGTGCTTTTTTCGAGAATCCTCGTTTCTCTTTCAGTTCTAGAACCTTGGTTCATATAGGTGATAATCGTAACATTTGACCAATAGGGTTGGGGCTTAGTCCTAGAACTAGGCAAAACTAAAACAATCTAGTCTTTATAAGACGCTTCTAAAGCGTCAACATAGAAAAAATGTATCACCAATATTTTGGACCGTCAGAAGAACTTCAAGAAAAGAGACGCCTTTCAAAGTTTTTCTTGTAGATGGTTTGAAGGCTCAACTTGGTAGATATAAAGCCTACTGTCAAACTCCATCCCACCTTCAAACATGTAGCTTAGATTGATATTTTTGGGTTGAAGAAAGAGAGGTGATTTTGCATGAATAAAGTTGATAGGGGAAAGTTCCTACTGCCCCTATTATTCTACGATAATCCAAGCTGCAACTCCACGAGTCTGCTCGGAACCGGACTTTTTTATGACCAAGAAATCTAGTTCTAAGAATATTTGGATAGAAAAGTCAATGATAAAAATGATGACCTTTTGGACAAGAGAAGAGGAAAAGGCCACACGCGGTGACCTTTATCAACTTAGTGAAAGAAATGCACCTCCACCTGCTCATGAGCTTCTCTCTCAAGGGGGAGAAAAGCCTAGTCGAATTTGTAGCCATAGTAGATATAACATCAACCATTAACTCTATGAGAAGAGCAGGGACTGCCCCTCACAACAAAGCGCGCTATTGCGCTATTAATTATTATTATAGAATGTTTATTTTTTCTAAGCATTGGATCAAACACCTTCTGAATTTGGTTTTCCGTTTGTCCTTATCAAAGCAGCTAACAGTATACCAAGAAACATAAAAGGAACAAAGAGCATAAGAAGAAAAGGAGAATGCTAAATTTACCATTATGCATACCTAGTTTGTAAAGTTAGATCTTTTCATAACCTCTACTATACTATACAGTAAGTTTGTGCTGCCATTGTATAGTTCATGCTCTTAAATTTGATCTGCATAGATTATTTTTCTAACAATGCTTAATTGTGGTGAAATTTTCATAAACAATAATGAAAGTATGTAAATGCTTCTATAAGTACCTTTCAGAAAACGAAGCATCCATTGTACTAGCTCCTAGCATGGCAATGCTTCTCGCTCCTTTTTACCCTAAAAGGCAACGCAGGACAACAATTTTACTCATTGAGATATAAATCATGAAATTGGCAACAATTCTTTATAAGACATCCAGTTCCATAGAATGAAGTAATTTCCTACTGCCTCCAAATCTATCTAAAACTTATAAATTAGCAAAAATTAAAAATAAAATAACAAATCTAGAACATCTTGGATACTACATAGCATATATTTCAATTAAGAAATAAACAAAAGCCATAAGATATAGCAAAAATTGAGAACAATGTGTCACTAATCAAAAACATGGAAGCTCGATTATTTTCTCATCTTAATACTAAAAGTTAATTTGTTCAAAAAGAGAATGCAATGATGCCTAAGAAGAGCGCGATTTGTTTTTAGAGTTTTTATGAAGAAATTTGGTAAACTTAACTACGAGTTTATTTTGTGACTGATAGCTTGTGTAGGTAGAAGGAGGTGAGAGGATAGGTAGATTGAATTAAGAAAAAATTAAGCACCGGTGTTAAAATGATTGCCGGAGATTTCTAGGTCAAAGAGCTCAATAACGAGATTCCTCAATCTTATTCGAGATTTTAGTAGTGGATTTACAGATTTATAAAATCTAACTAAAATTCTACATACTTGAGGAGGATTTACAAGATTTTTGTGGAAGATCTTGGTAATTGAGAGAAGCGTGAGTTTAGAAAGAGATGTGATGAATATATAATATTAAAGGAGGTGTAAAAAGAGAGACGGCACTGATGTGATGGAAAATAAGGAAAACTAAATCTAAATGAGGAAACGAAATTGAGCCAAAACCAATAATTAAACACTTATCACATTAGTCAAGATGGCACTTGAATCTGTGGCTTATGAACAAAGAAAACTATGTTATTCAAGAGTTGCGAATAAAAACTCAAACCCTTAAAAAACTTGAAAAATAGTAAAGTTTTACCTTGCAAAATAAGCTTGCTCGTGTACTCGAACAATGTTTAAGTTGATACCTTAATGCCAATTACCATTGTAATCAAAGATTTTCACCAATATATGAAAAAGGACACAGAGAAATCAAATAATTCGGAACCCTAGTGCCGCCGAAGAGAGAGAAGAAT
This sequence comes from Penstemon eatonii, assembly GCA_038501285.1. Classification (NCBI taxonomy): domain Eukaryota; kingdom Viridiplantae; phylum Streptophyta; class Magnoliopsida; order Lamiales; family Plantaginaceae; genus Penstemon; species Penstemon eatonii. The sequence goes on along the minus strand of CM076712.1, from coordinate 15,885,874 downwards.
TATGTTCAAATGGTGTAGATTAGGGTTGAATTCTCTATTATTATACTCTGGGTTGGACGGCTCAGATCATTTGCGAATCAGCGGACAAGATGAATTCGGGATGGTCCAGATCGGTGGGTATTTTAGTCAAGCCCAGATAAAAATGGTAAATTGGGCTATCCAAACATGGTACATATTTTCAGCCCAATTAGTAATCGCTCAACTATTAATCTGACAAACATGGGATTATTCGCACAATTGGAATATTTAATTGCCTAATATTATAATTGGGCCTATTAATAGTGTATGTATCCGGATGTTTCCTTAGTAAATTAAACAGATAGTCTTCATGAAATATATATCCATTAATTAGACACATGAATTAACACATGAGAAGAAATACAAATCAATGTCATTTTCACTATACAAAGCCATGTACACATGAAAAGATTAAAAAAAAATTATTCCCAACATATCTTAATAACCATGAACTATTAGATAATATAGGTTGAGCTATTTGTATTCGTCATTTGTTTAGGATTATTTATACTATTTCCCTTTTAGTTATTGGAGTATTGAATCATAGATTATCTTTGTATGATTCTTGGAATTCTATTTGAACTAGAAATATTTTACTCTTTATAAATACTCTTAGATTATCTTTGTAACATAATATATTGATTATTAATGAGAATTCAATATTCCCCCAACTTTGTCTTTCTTTACATGGTATCATAGAAAATAAAAAAATGTTTCGAATTCACTCAAAAATCTCTTCCTGCTGCAATTCTTATTTCACAATCAAATATATATATAATTCAAAAAGTAAGAATCGTCCGAAATCATTAGAATACATAAACTTAAACATACATATAAACATAACAACAGACAAGCATAAACTCAAATTTACGTGCATAAACATAAAGCTAAGAATTAGACACAACAACATAAACTTAAACATAAATATAACAACAGACAAGCATAAACTTAAACATAACAACATAAATTTTAATTTTCTTTCTTGTTTCCTTTCTTCTTCTCCTTCTCCTCAGACTTGGGGGTTTTTCCTATCTTCTTCTCCTCGGAATCGGGGATGGGGGTTCTTCTTCCTTTGCAGTTATTTACGTGCTTAAAAAATTCTACATACGTACATTCCAACTTCTCTCTACATTTGGAGCAGGTATACCCGCTATGTTTGCGACCGCCTTCCGTACCTCGTTGTTGGAACCCTCCATCTTGTTGTAAATTGATATAATGTACAAATAGAGCTGAAACAAGATCTTTAAATAGATAAATGTACAGGGGCAAAAGAGCTGAAACAAGCTGAATCAAAAACACAAATCTCCCTCTATTTTTTCTATATTTAAGCTTAGTATTCATTGTACTACTGCTACTCTTGCTTTTTGTCATTTTTTAAATTCATGATAATCGAATTAATGTTGAAGAGTCACGGGTATTTTGATGGAATAGTGCCCTGCAAGCCAATACATTTAGCTTGTACTGGAACTATCATTATCTTTCTTTAGTATAAATGAGTTAGTACGCACGTTTATTTATACGAGTATAAGGATAAACAATGGCCAACTTCATCTCTCGCGAATACATTTAAGCGATTGGTTGAAATCCTTAGATTACATTTGACTATGGGACGATTCACTTCAGTACTGAGTGCAATCATGAAACAGTCTCAAAGGTCGTAATCTTAAAACTGTTCCAAGTCATAGATTCCGAAACGAGACGGGGTATCGTAGGAATCGCCAAGACTTGTACGAGTATGCATGATTCACATGGAGTGAATTTGTAGCGTTTCATGAGCAAGGCATTTGAGGCCAGTGCATATGAGTAGGTGGTTCAATGGAGGATTGAACGCATCGAACGACCCGAACAGAGAAACCCATTGTGGAAGCGCATGTCGCATATCGGTGATGGGATGTTTCTCAAGGATTATACTAGTGTACGATTTAGTCCTTTGACTTGAGGTACTAGGGCGAATTCGGTGCATGAAAGTGCGTACTTAGATCTAGGTATAGGTCACTTAGCTTGATCATAACATGCCTAGGTTGGGTGCATATGGACATGTACGCGAGTGGTTAGTACCAATATGGAATCTATTGACTCACTTTAATGGGTGAGAGAATTTCCTATACGATTCTTAGATAATATATCCGAGAAACCCGTGGCCACGGTCGGTGACGGATTTGGAAAGGGGTTTCCAAATTTAGTAGTCACACTGGAATATTATCCTGAATTAGAAAGTATAGTTATCAAGACAAATTTAGAGGTGCCGATCAATTCACACACCCTAAGTCTTGATCGGGAATATTAGTCGATAGAAGGACCGTATGTACATGGTAATTATATGAGACGAGGTTCACAAGTATCAATTCACCTGAAGTTGGGCTTCATGGGCTTGTGGCTAGACATCGACCATGAAGTGTAGGTACTCCTGAGTTAATAGAGGATTTGATTCTAGGAGTGGTCAATTAAAGGTTGTTTAATTGACCGGAGCAATTTATTGTTCATAAAATTAAATCACGAGGAATTCGTGGACCTGCTGCCAATTGATGGTGAACCCAGAGGGTCACACACAAAACAATTGGACGGTGACTGTTAAAAAGGGATACAAAAGGAATTAATTGATTTAAAGGTAATTAAATCAATTAAATGAATTAAAAGTATTTAATTCAAGTGGGAGATTAATTAATTGGCTAACTTGATTAATTAAATACTTAATTAAGTTACTAATTAATTATATAAAAGAAATAATGATTTAATTGGATTGGGCATTTAATTAAGTAATTAATTAAATGAGAAAGGCTTGCAAGACATGGGCCTTTAATTAAAAGCCCATAAGGAGTCTTGCAAAACCTAGGTCAAGAGGGAGTGTATAAAAGGGGTTCCACTAGAGCTCAAAAAGCTAACACCCTAGAGAAAAACCCTAGCCTCTCCTCTCAACCCTAGCTGCCCCCTCTCCTTTGCGCCGCCAACCTAGAGCCGCCGCCACCTGCTGCCGTGAGCTGCCCTAGCGCCGCCGCCGCCGCCTCTCCCTAGTTCCACCGTGTTAGATCTTGCATTGGCAAGTAGATCTGCACAGTCCTGCTTCAACAAATCTCCTAGATCCAGTTCTGAGCCTAAGACTAGGAGGTGTTGCCAGAATTCAATTGGTGTGGACTAACTTTGGAGGTGAGACGCTTGGATCACTTCTGTGAACCAGATCCAGATCCAGATCCAGAACTGAAGGTTTCCACCACCTTGCCTGTGGTGAGGTATATCGCAAAAACTCCGTTGTTTAATTACTATGTGCGTTTTTGTTTCTTGCTTACGTATATATAATATGGAGAATCTAATATGGGACCTTGGGTGCTTCGAAAAATTTTAAATTCCGCACTGTCGTTGTTCTGAAAATCGAGGCATCCCAACCACTATCCCAACATATTTGTCATTTACAAGTCTAATCAATTGCACACCTTTTTAAATTGTACGATACTTGAGTCTGCATAAGCTCTGCTGCATTTCAAGTCTTCAGGTTCACGAAATCAGTTTGGACACATGATTAGCTTGACGGCCCAACATCAGGCCAAAGACATTTAGCAAAACTCGAGGTTTTTGGACCCTCAACCATTTGAACATCATTCACTGTGTTGTTGTGATTAGCCAAGTCAAATAAATTATTGTGTATGATTAAATATGGCAACTATATGTGAAGATGTGATGCAATTTTGTTAATTGATCATACACATTAAAGTTACGTTTATATTATTAGCAACATTTGACAACCTTTCTTGTTGCAATTAGAACATTAGGCACATCCCGATGTTGCCAACATGCTATACAAGACTTATCATTATTTTGATGACTGGGTAGAGACATTTGATAAAGACCGGGCCACTGGAGATGATGCAGAAGCTTTTCCGGACATCATCAAAGACTTGATGAAAAATAGTCCCGTGTTGGAAGAAGCAAACCATAAGCTTAAAGGACCAATGGTGAACATAGATGAGGTGTACTAGCTCAAGTGTGGATTTAACTACTAATGCTTCAGATGACGTCGATGTTCTGTTTAATTCGGGCCCATGTAATTTGGGTTTTGACAACATGAGACCAAAGAAAGTGAAGCTGGAAAAAAAAAAGTAAAAACAGAGAAGATTAAGAAAGAAATTTTCAAGGATAGAAAGAGGAAAACACCGGAGTCAAATGGACCCGATGCTTACAGGCCAGACATGAAAGAGTTTACTGAACTTGACGATGGCCCAGATGCTGGACAAGGAACCCCAGCTCCGCCACTTATAAGCCCGCCGCTAGTAACTTTCTCACCTTGGGACAATCAAGAATTCTGGAATGACTTGGCTAATTACAACAATACAATGAATAATAATTAAATGGTTGAGGGACCAAAGACCTCGGGTGTTGCTAAATGTCTTTGGCCTGATGTTGGGCCTTCAAACAAATCATGTGGTGGGAACTAGCATCTTACCCTCTGCGGTAGACTAAGCCGTGTATTAGGTGAATTTATAAAGAATATGTTTTCCGTTTTGACATAATCATCTAATTTATTTTTTGCATTGTAATGCGTATTTGTTTGAAGAATATTCCAAATGTTTGTTTTAACCAAGAGGGTATTTGCATATGAACCAGGGGGTATTTGCTATAAATCAGGGGAGCCTTATTGTTGTATGAAACTTTTGCTATGTTATATGCAATAAAATGCCTAGAATGAAATGTTATGTGAAAATCCACATATTTATAGCACTTTATTCTTGAGGTGCAAAGGGTATTACAAGAAGTGTTGGGGTCTAAGGCGTAAATATTTCACCTATATTGGCCTTTTCTACTGCTTTGAAAACCTTGTTCACAACCATTATTAGATTTGATTCCTTGTGTAAACTTTATTCAAAAATATTATGTCATATTTTGGCAGATTGTATATATGGGGCGAGGTATGTTAGTATAATCACCTACTTCATTATTCAATTTTTCAATTCACTTGGGGGATGTTCTTTTTTCTTCCTTTTTGAAAATGTTTCTCAATAAACCTACTCAAACTCATGAGATTGGAAGCAAATGTTCACATGTTTATACGCTTTTAAGGCCAAAGCAGTACCATAATGAAGTGCAAACGTAAATTAAACTAAACTTCAAAAGGATTCTTAAAACAAAAACTTAAAACAGAGTTAAATAACCAAACAAACAACCATCAACTTAATCAAAATCCACCTAAGTATTTCCACCAACAATATCACCATTGTCACCCACATGGCCATATCACTGCGACCACATGATTAACTCAGCTTAAGATGTCATCTTCTTCACTCAACATTGGCATCTCCATTCCACTTATATCGTTCGATGGCACCACTGCCTTTTCATCTTCATCCAAGTCTCGAATATGTATGTGCCATCCAGGGCTCCCACATATGTCCTTTGGAAACCTAGCAACTCCTGACTCATCAAAAGTTTATGTAAGCATGACGTGCAATGCATTATCATTCCTTCTTAATTGCTTGAACAACTCCTGCTCAGACTAAAAAGTTAAATAGTGCTTATAATTAGTAAAAAAACATATAATTACAACTTCACTGGATAAGAAACTTAGAAATACAATAGATTTTACCTCTTGATTAATAACCTTCCAGTACTCAACATCAATATTTGATTCACAGTTTTCCATGTCATAAACGACGCCGGGAGTGGGTATAAACTTCTTGAACTCTTGTGCCTGGCGCGCATCTGTTCATACTTCATCTTAATAGCTTGCTTGCTATAGCGACGCCAAAAGTACGCCTGCATTTTAGATTCATTATTATTGCAGGGTTCATTGAGCACAGCCACATCGTTAAGGTTTTCGTTCCTAGCCTCATGGGTGAGATATGCCAGGAATTTCCAGTTTTCATTAAAGCCCAAGCCATCCGACGTTTTCCTCTCGTCTTTTCCAGAACCCCCTTGTTTTGTCATATTGTTGCAGAAGCTGGACAAAAAAATGAAATATATGTTCATGAACAAACATATAAATAGAATTATATTAAAGTATGAAGAAAAAATTCAAGTAAATATGAACAAAAATACTTACAAGTTGGAAGATAGGAATTTTCAGAGATGTAAACATTTTGGCAAATTTGATGTGAATTTATAGGCAATTTGAAGAATCAACCAACTTTCATCATTAATGTTGAATTGATGTAGGGTAGATATGGATTTGTCTATTTTCAAAGTCGAGGTAGTCAACAGTCAAGGATGCATTAATGGCAGCATCCAAAAATTTTTTAGAAACATATTTCTACATACATTTGACTAGAAGGGCAAACAACACAAATGATGCATGCTTATTATAATCATTTCCAAATCAAACATAATGACATTCAAAGGAAAGTACTCATAGACATATATAAATACATGCAGAAAATAAGAACATCATATAAACCTCCAATTGGCCAAAAATTATAAACATAATGTCACAAAGAAAAATGACCATATCTTATGGCTCTAAATGATTTAAACATGACAATAAATATTAACTTTTCCTAAAAGCATTCAAAAGACATAAGAGCATAAATTACACAAATTTCTAAAAGTCTAGACTTATACCAATATTCCTACAAAAAGATACATAACAGTTTCAATTAAAATAGATAATAGTGATGACATATATTACATGGAAAATAAAACATAACTAATTGAACACATTAATTCATTTTAAAAAATCAGTAAATCAAACACACAAGAACCAGCATGGTATAGATCATCGTAAACTTCAGTTTACGGCACAATGTCATGTTTTCCTTCTCAAATGTGGACATAGAATTAATAAGCCTTTCAATTTCTGAGTTATATTCATTAGTGTCCTGCTCCAGACGGGTCATTTCCGCCTCAACACGATTAACCTGAAGTAGCAAACCAGTAATTATCATTTGGGACCTATCACACATTGGTGGGTCCACCCACTAAAAAAAATCACATACTTGTTATCAATTGTTGAACAAGTAGTCAACATTTGTTGATGCCGTTCTCCTCTTACCCTCCAATCAACAATCAGGAAAACCGCTTCCGAACACTCCAAGTAAGGTGCAATCTTACATAACATTGCGCATTGACGTCAAATGCCAGGAGTTTGACATTCACTCCCCAAGTGTAACCTCCACACTTGGCTCGTGAAGTGGATCTACGGTGGATCGAGGTAACCCTCCGGCCCTAACCTTCCAGGTTACCCACGATTCCGCACACCAAGAATAGGGGCCCACACAGTAACAGTAAACAGTACAGTAACAATAACAGTTCAGTAACAGTAACAGTTCAGTAACAGGGATCAGTAATCAATACAATAAGAACAATTGCAACAATTCAGTTCACCATATCAAGGACATAAAAGTAATCATGCGACCTACTAGCATATTCAGACATACGCACGAGTAACACACATCACTTACCTGAAAAGCTTATTATGGCGACCAAAATTCCATAATTAAGTGTATCCGAAACCTGAGCAAATACGTATACGACTAATAAATTATCTTATAATTTTACTTAAATATAATTAAAGAAAATCCTATCACAAGGATTTCCTAAATTAACATCTCAGACAAGAACTTAAAACTTTCGACATCAAATCATTTAAGTGTATTCATTTTTTAAAACTTTAAGATTTGAGAAAATCCAAAATATTTAACAAGTTAATAATTAAACACCTTTTTCTTTCGAAAACATTCAAAGTATATGCTAAAAGTTTCAAAAAAAATAAACCATTCACTTTCTTGCAAAAATAATTCAAGACCCAATATCACAAGAACGTTTAAAAATATTTAATATAAAACCGAAATTAATCACAAGTTTTAATAACTTTTCATCATATAACCTCATTAACTCTATCGAAATTTATTATCAAGTCATATATTTTTACTATATCAAGTTTTCACTTTCATTACTACACCATCCTTATAACTAAAATCGAGTAAATCGAGATACATGCATAACATAGTACAAACTCAAACTCATGCTCAAACTAAATTCTAAAGCAAAAAATTAACCACAATGTAAATAATACACAATAAAATTAGGCTCAAAGAACTAACTAACAAACTCAAATCGAGAAATGAAGACCGAAAATGGAATACACATTCCGAGATAAAGTCGCTGACCGGAGCAGCCCATGTTGACCGGCCATTGACCGTCGTTGACCGGCACCGAAAAATGAGCAAAACCCACCATTCCGCTCTCCTCTAAGGCTAGAACACCGTGGTGAAGCCCAATTGTCGAAGATATGATCGGAAAAGGGGCATGCAAAGAAACCCACTTAAAAACCGCCACTTTCACCTCTAATTTTCATCGGAAAACACCTTCTATTCCTCCAATTACCACCACCATTGTGTTCCTCTCATCGAGTAGATCAATTTTGACTACTCATTTACTTGATTCGGTTAAGAATTGAAGAATATATGAACTTTTAAAGAGTAGAGATTTTTGTGTGTGCAAAAATACCTTTTTGTGTGTGTAAATGGAGGAGACAACATGAAAATGAGAGGAATTGACTGATTTTTTTTCATATTTAATGGATATATTGCCTTTAACACCCTCGAGAAGTGGGTAGTACATTTTAGTTCTCAAAGTCTTGGGACATTACATCAATTTCCCTTTTTATTTTATTCTTGCATTTAAATCCTCGAAATAACACAAGTGTGAGTATTTATAATTCATAATTTGCATAAAAATAATAATTCAAGTGAATATCAATTTGAATTACTTCAAATTTAAAAATATGTTCACTCGTTGAATTTTTAACAACATGGATATGAATTTTAATTTCAATTATTAAATCCACATAATTAAAATTATCAATTTCAAGTAAATTAAATTATAGGAAAGAAAACTCAAAAAATGAATTTTTGGGGTTTTACATTCTATTTGAATTAGAAATATTTTACTCCTTTAAATACTCTTAGATTATCTTTGTAACATAACATATTGATTATTAACGAGAATTCAATATTCCCCAAACTTTGTCTTTCTTTACATGGTATCAAAGCAGAAAATATAAAATGTTGTGAATTCACTCAAAAATCCCTTCGTGCTGCAATTCTTATTTCATAATCAGATATATATAATTCAGAAAGTAAGAATTGTCCGAAACCATTAGAAAACATAAACTTAAACATACATATAAACATAACAACAGACAAGCATAAACTTAAAATTTACGTGCATAAACTTAAAGCTAGGAATTAGACATAACAACATAAACTTAAACATAAACATAACAACAGACAAGCATAAACTTAAAATAACAACATAAATTTTAATTTCCTTTCTTGTTTCCTTTTTTCTTTTCCTTCTCCTCAGACTTGGGGGTTTTTTGTAAAACCCCGAAAACTCATTTATGAATTTTCTTTTCTATAATTTTAAATTTAGGTTGAATTATGTTATTCAAATTTATATACTTGAATTATTATTGGTGTGCAGATTTATGCATTATTAATAGCTCACTCTTGTGTTATTTGAGGATGGAAATGCATAGATAAAATAAAAAGGGAGCTTGTTGAATTGTCCCGAGACTTTGAGAACTAAAAAGTGACTACCCATTTCTTGAGGATGTTAAATGCAAAACACACATTAAATACAAAGAAAAATGACTTCATTACCTCATTATCTTCTTCTCCCACCATTTACACACACTGAAACGTGTGTTTTCACACACTAAAACCTCCTTTCTTATTTTGTTGATAACTTCCTCAATTCTTAACCAAATCGAGCGAATAAGTAGTCTAAATTTATCTCCTCGACGAGAGATTTCTATTGGTACCATTATTAGTCGAAAATTATTGCCGGAAAAGTAACGGCGGCGGCGGCAAGTGGCGGCTTCAAAGTGGGTCTTCTTGGATGGAGGTTTTTCGACCACCTTTTCAATGATTAGGCTCCAAAATAGTGTTTTAGGCACAAAGGAGAGTCGGATGATAATTTTGGCTCATTTTCCGGTTGCGGTCAATGGTGGTCAACGGCGGTCAACGATGGTCAACTCTGGCTGGTCCAAACAACGGCTTCATCTCGACTCGAGTTTTCCGTATCCGGTGTCCATTTTATGATTTGAGTTCGTTTAGGTAAACCCTTGAGCTTTTTATGTATTATTTACATTGTAGTTAATTTATGGACTTTATGATTTAGTTAACATGAGTTTGGATTCGTATATTGTTATACATGTATCTTGATGAGCTCGATATTAGTTATTGGGATGGTGAAGTGATTAAAATGGAAATTTAATTGGTAAAGGCTTGATAATGAATTTTAACGGACTTAATGTGTTATATATCAAATTGATAGAAATGTCGTTCGCGTTTTAGGTAGATATTTAATATCCGTGTTATTAATTGGTAAAGGCTTGATAATGAATTTTAACGGACTTAATGTGTTATATATCAAATTGATAGAAATGTCGTTCGCGTTTTAGGTAGATATTTAATATCCGTGTTATTGAGTATCTTGCGCTTGGACTGAATCGAGTTGGAATTCCTTCGTATACTTTTGGGATGAGTAGAAGAGCTTTGTTAGGAATTCAAATATTTGACGCGTTTACTTATTGGGGTTTGAGATTCTAATCGAAGATAATTATGTGACAGGTGAAAGCGACAAACAACCATCTCTTTAATCCGTAATAGGTGAGAGCCTTATCTTGTTTGTGTCTTTATGTTTAATTATTGTATGAGCATGTTGATATGTGTATACTTAAATGTTATAGTAAAATGTTTGGAGTTGTGCGTTGGCGATGTTCGCTGTAATTGATCGCACTTGATAGGTGGAAATGAAAATATTACTCGTATAATGGGATTTATATTTGTTTTGCCCTAAAGAATTTGGTTGGGCATGACGGAAGTTTGTTAAATCCTACATTTCATTTGAACATGCTTCTTGGATTTCAAGTTTGGGGACAAAAATTGCTAAGGACCAAGGTGAGAGCTGCATACTTACTTTCGTAATGTGTATAATTAGATCGTTTGAATACTATAAGTATGTGTTATACTTAAGATTGCTAGAGTATATGGAATACTCATATACTTTCGTAATGTGTATAATTAGATCGTTTGAATACTCATAAGTATGTGTTATACTTAAGATTGCTAGAGTATATGGAATACTCATATACTTTCGTAATGTGTATAATTAGATCGTTTGAATACTCATAAGTATGTGTTATACTTAAGATTGCTAGAGTATATGGAATACTCGTATTTATTGTTTTGTGCTATGTGAATGTTTTAGTTTACATAAATGCAGGTGTAGATAATGTTCGTTTTATGCCTTAATTGTGTCCTTATGTGATTGTTGGGGTAATATGCCCGCGATGCTCGCAGTTGATGTTCATTTGAGTGTTCTTGATCTCTCAAAAATGTTAGATTAATTATCTTCACCATTTGCAATAATTGTTGAAGATGAAATATGATAGTAGCAATTATGTGAAATACGTAATGATTGTATTGCTTGTTCTTAAATGAATACTGTTGGGACAGGGGTATATTACTTTATTTCCCCTGTTCATAGTGAGCGACAGGGGTATATTACTTTATTTCCCCTGTTCATAGTGAGCTACAGGTGTGCATTACTATATCTCTCCCTGTTCATAGTGAGCGATCGGGGTGGGTTCGGATAAATCTGGGGACTTGTCAGGTTGACTCCGTAATCGATCATTATCTCGGTCTCGTATATCTCGATATACATGACCTAAATTGGCAGCAATGCATTTAGTGAGTGTTGGTAAGATTGGCCCCTTACCCTTAGTGATAATGCGGGATTTAATATCCTTATAATGAGAAAGTGGTTATCTTGAATATTTTATTGATTTCTTGAACGTGTAGTTACTTATATAATTTATCAATGTGAAAGACGTTTAAATTATCATTATTGTGAATTTGTTTTCATAACAAATCTTTTAGAAAGTGCATAAAATTCACTTATGTGGCGAGATCAAATAATGAAGTATCTTCTTAGTGAATGAGTGGTTATCTTGAACCTGATATTATTTATATATTGAATTAATGTTGAACTACATATTATCAAAAGTTTGAATTATTTAAATTGCGGATTTGCTTGTTATAACAAATCTTTTACCACATGCATAAGAATTCACATTTACACGTGCACCAGCCTCACTAAGTTGATTTATTCAACTTACGCTTTCAATTTATTACTTTTTCAGAGGTACATGAAAGTGAGGAAGTTGAGAAGTGATCAAAGGTTCCTATCTTAAATAGTTTCTTGCTATGATATTTCTTGACAAAATGTTCTATTTGTGCAATTATCGAATTATATTTGTTCAGTCTTAGTATTGAAGAAAACTTTCTCAATTTCAACTTGTTCGATACTTGTTTAGATTTTAAATGTTTAAGGCATTTGTAACTGAAAGTCAGTTTACTTTGAGCATGTTACTAGGTCGGGCTGTTACAGATGGTATCAGAGCTTCGGCTCAAAAGCCAGGATAGGTTCCTCGGACTAGAACACCATTCAGATAAATTATATCGAGTCTTTCTTCTCCAAGTATTTGAAATTCGATTTTGGCCTTTGGAGAGTGAAGGATAATTACCCGAATCGAGTGACATGACTCTTAGAGTTTGATTGAAATATAGTTACCTAAGGTGTAGTTTTCGTCTTAGAATACATGATTGTGTCTTTCCTTGTTCCTTTGTGATATTACCAATTGATTAAAATGTATCATCTCTCCTTAAATCTTCTATGCTAGCAGTTATTTCCAAATTCGTTCTTTTGAATAATTGTGTCATTTGATGCTGTCCCTTTCGCAAACTGAGTGATTCATTTTAGAATTCCTATAAAAGAGGAATAATTATTTTTGTCCTCTTTTGGAACTCCACAGTTGTTCAATCAGCGTTTTCAAATTTGCCAACTCTATTCGCAATTTCGCATACGGTTCAACCTTGTTAAATCCGGTTTGTTGTATGCTTAATAAAACCTTCTTGAAACCATTGTATCTACGTCACTTGTCAAACTTCATATGATATTCATTAAACTTGTTTCAGCCATTTATTTCCTTTAATGAAAATCTCTATACATCATGTTGAGGTATGATTGTAATCTCATCTTTGAAACGGTTTTCTAGCCTTAATTATCAAATGACATCATTATTTATATTGTTTCGTGATTCGAACTTGATTGAGTTTATAGTCTAGACCTATTGCAACGTATAGGTTACTTGAGCAATTGTGTGACATATTCTTAGTAGGATTATCGAATTAAGTTTCGAGTCTTCGTACGCACAAGACACATGAATCAAGTTTTTTATTTCCAATGATGAAAGGCTTGATAGAAACGAAAGTCTTCAAATCAGAGTGGCGTAACGAAAGTACTGAAAGATTTCGATCGGCCAGAAGATGGATCACTTGAAGGATTAAAGCAAGCCACCTGGATTATGCTTTTGTCCACCTACTACTCGACAAAGTTACTTAATGTACTACAACATGTAAATTTTATGGGGGCACAATATGATCAACTCCGTGAGCTAGTTATATAGACCCACATTTACTCATTGATGGAACAAAGACGTACGTACAAGGAAGTTTATTTAAAGACTACATCGTGAAGCACATTATTGTCTACGAATTAAAGAGATCATGGGAGAAAGAATGGGAATTCAAGAATCAAAAGTTTCTAGCCAAGCTTTACTGTTTCGAACAAACATGAAGTAATCTATCTCGAAATGTAATCAAGGTGACTTGTTTTCTCCTAACTTCTTTCCTCACTCAAGATTGTTCCATTGTTTTGTGTTCAATTTCAAAATTGTCTTGTGTTTCATGCCTCACAAATCATTGTAAATGTGTGAACCCATTTTATTCTTCATGCTTCGGTGTTAGCTCAACCCTAAACCCTAAATCTCTTGTGTTTCGTTCTTGAGCTTACCTCTTTCCGAATCCATACATTGAGCTACATTGTGTACCTTTAAATGATTTCTAGACTATAGCAATTACTTCAAACTGATTATAAGAAGAGTAATCCAACTCTTTAGAACGCCAACATTGGAGAACTTTCATTTCTAATCTTATCATTTGGTGAGTTCAATCTTTTCATTTTCATTGGACCTCACTCTTGAGCTTTATTTAACTTGGTATCATGTACCATCGATTACATGCAAATCTCGGTTCATACTTTCTACATTCATTACACTCATTACTCAATGAGAAGAATTCTTGAAATTTTGCATTATCTTGATTTGATTGCCAGGTGATCGAAATACTAGAATATTTGGTTTTTTTTTTTACTTCTAGGACTACTAAGTCCACATTCTTGCTATTCTTATTGATACTCCTCGTTAAACTCCATTTTTGTTATTCGTATTAAATCATCTTGAGCTTATTCCGTTGTTATTTTATTCATTTTGTTAGCCTCATGAATCAAATCAATATATTCACGACTTTCTTTCGAAATTCGCACTTCTTTGTTATTTGTTCTGAACTTGTTTTCAGTATTATCTTGCTTAATCGGGTAGTTTCATCATCCTTGAGTTTCACCGTTGAGCTTTTCTGGTTCCTATCTTGAAATTCATTCTGGTCATTACTTCTTGAAATGAATTTCTGAATCTGCCGTTTATTTTGACTTGTTTCGAAATGACAAAGTACCCTATAATGTTTTGGTTATTACTATTGGACACATGTTTCAACCTTCTATTACCTTATCGATATTCTTGCTTTGACCTTCTTTTGTTTACTCTATTCGAAGTGGAGACTTTGTTATTCTGTTATACATAAGGATGTGTCTTATTTGTTATCATGCCATAGATATCAAATTCTTGACTGGGTTGTCTTTGTGTATCGATATTACCATTATTAAGTCTTGCCTTGACATCTTCAGCAATATTTTCGACTCGATCGACATTTGTAACCCTTATCGAGACTTTTCATTTAACAGTGATTGTGCTACTTCTCGAGAATCTTAGTTAAACGTCTTTCACTATCTTTTAAACCTCTGTGCTATAAGGTGTATATGAGATACTATAACTTTACTCGAAATTCTCAAAAGCCAATTGTGAATTTGGGGACCAAATTCTTTTAAGGGGGGGAGAATGTAAAACCCCGAAAACTCATTTATGAATTTTCTTTTCTATAATTTTAAATTTAGGTTGAATTATGTTATTCAAATTTATATACTTGAATTATTACTGGTGTGCAGATTTATGCATTATTAATAGCTCACTCTTGTGTTATTTGAGGATGGAAATGCATAGATAAAATAAAAAGGGAGCTTGTTGAATTGTCCCGAGACTTTGAGAACTAAAAAGTGACTACCCATTTCTTGAGGATGTTAAATGGAAAACACACATTAAATACAAAGAAAAATGACTTCATTACCTCATTATCTTCTTCTCCCACCATTTACACACACTGAAACGTGTGTTTTCACACACTAAAACCTCCTTTCTTATTTTGTTGATAACTTCCTCAATTCTTAACCAAATCGAGCGAGTAAGTAGTCTAAATTTATCTCCTCGACGAGAGCTTTCTATTTGTACCATTATTAGTCGGAAATTATTGCCGGAAAAGTAACGGCGGCGGCGGCAAGTGGCGGCTTCAAAGTGGGTCTTCTTGGATGGAGGTTTTTCGACCACCTATTCAATGATTAGGCTCCAAAATAGTGTTTTAGGCACAAAGGAGAGTCGGATGATAATTTTGGCTCATTTTCCGGTTGCGGTCAATGGTGGTCAACGACGGTCAACGATGGTCAACTCTGGCTGGTCCAAACAACGGCTTCATCTCGACTCGAGTTTTCCGTATCCGGTGTCCATTTTATGATTTGAGTTCGTTTAGGTAAACCCTTGAGCTTTTTATGTATTATTTACATTGTAGTTAATTTATGGACTTTATGATTTAGTTAACATGAGTTTGGATTCGTATATTGTTATACATGTATCTTGATGAGCTCGATATTAGTTATTGGGATGGTGAAGTGATTAAAATGGAAATTTAATTGGTAAAGGCTTGATAATGAATTTTAACGGACTTAATGTGTTATATATCAAATTGATAGAAATGTCGTTCGCGTTTTAGGTAGATATTTAATATCCGTGTTATTAATTGGTAAAGGCTTGATAATGAATTTTAACGGACTTAATGTGTTATATATCAAATTGATAGAAATGTCGTTCGCGTTTTAGGTAGATATTTAATATCCGTGTTATTGAGTATCTTGCGCTTGGACTGAATCGAGTTGGAATTCCTTCGTATACTTTTGGGATGAGTAGAAGAGCTTTGTTAGGAATTCAAATATTTGACGCGTTTACTTATTGGGGTTTGAGATTCTAATCGAAGATAATTATGTGACAGGTGAAAGCTACAAACAACCATCTCTTTAATCCGTAATAGGTGAGAGCCTTATCTTGTTTGTGTCTTTATGTTTAATTATTGTATGAGCATGTTGATATGTGTATACTTAAATGTTATAGTAAAATGTTTGGAGTTGTGCGTTGGCGATGTTCGCTGTAATTGATCGCACTTGATAGGTGGAAATGAAAATATTACTCATATAATGGGATTTATATTTGTTTTGCCCTAAAGAATTTGGTTGGGCATGACGGAAGTTTGTTAAATCCTACATTTCATTTGAACATGCTTCTTGGATTTCAAGTTTGGGGACAAAAATTGCTAAGGACCAAGGTGAGAGCTGCATACTTACTTTCGTAATGTGTATAATTAGATCGTTTGAATACTCATAAGTATGTGTTATACTTAAGATTGCTAGAGTATATGGAATACTCATATACTTTCGTAATGTGTATAATTAGATCGTTTGAATACTCATAAGTATGTGTTATACTTAAGATTGCTAGAGTATATGGAATACTCATATACTTTCGTAATGTGTATAATTAGATCGTTTGAATACTCATAAGTATGTGTTATACTTAAGATTGCTAGAGTATATGGAATACTCGTATTTATTGTTTTGTGCTATGTGAATGTTTTAGTTTACATAAATGCAGGTGTAGATAATGTTCGTTTTATGCCTTAATTGTGTCCTTATGTGATTGTTGGGGTAATATGCCCGCGATGCTCGCAGTTGATGTTCATTTGAGTGTTCTTGATCTCTCAAAAATGTTAGATTAATTATCTTCACCGTTTGCAATAATTGTTGAAGATGAAATATGATAGTAGCAATTATGTGAAATACGTAATGATTGTATTGCTTGTTCTTAAATGAATACTGTTGGGACAGGGGTATATTACTTTATTTCCCCTGTTCATAGTGAGCGACAGGGGTATATTACTTTATTTCCCCTGTTCATAGTGAGCTACAGGTGTGCATTACTATATCTCTCCCTGTTCATAGTGAGCGATAGGGGTGGGTTCGGATAAATCTGGGGACTTGTCAGGTTGACTCCGTAATCGATCATTATCTCGGTCTCGTATATCTCGATATACATGACCTAAATTGGCAGCAATGCATTTAGTGAGTGTTGGTAAGATTGGCCCCTTACCCTTAGTGATAATGCGGGATTTAATATCCTTATAATGAGAAAGTGGTTATCTTGAATATTTTATTGATTTCTTGAACGTGTAGTTACTTATATAATTTATCAATGTGAAAGACGTTTAAATTATCATTATTGTGAATTTGTTTTCATAACAAATCTTTTAGCAAGTGCATAAAATTCACTTATGTGGCGAGATCAAATAATGAAGTATCTTCTTAGTGAATGAGTGGTTATCTTGAACCTGATATTATTTATATATTGAATTAATGTTGAACTACATATTATCAAAAGTTTGAATTATTTAAATTGCGGATTTGCTTGTTATAACAAATCTTTTACCACATGCATAAGAATTCACATTTACACGTGCACCAGCCTCACTAAGTTGATTTATTCAACTTACGCTTTCAATTTATTACTTTTTCAGAGGTACATGAAAGTGAGGAAGTTGAGAAGTGATCAAAGGTTCCTATCTTAAATAGTTTCTTGCTATGATATTTCTTGACAAAATGTTCTATTTGTGCAATTATCGAATTATATTTGTTCAGTCTTAGTATTGAAGAAAACTTTCTCAATTTCAACTTGTTCGATACTTGTTTAGATTTTAAATGTTTAAGGCATTTGTAACTGAAAGTCAGTTTACTTTTAGCATGTTACTAGGTCGGGCTGTTACATTTTTCCTTTCTTTTCCTCGGAATTGGGGATGTGGGTTCTTCTCCCTTTGCAGTTATTTACGTGCTTAAAAATTCTACATACGTACATTCCAATTTCTCTCTACATTTGGAGCAGGTATACCCGCTATGTTTGCAACCGCCTTCCGTACCTCGTTTGCTGGAACCCTCCATCTAGTTGTAAATTGATATAATGTACAAATAAAGCTGAAACAAGCTCTTTAAATAGATAAATGTATAGGGGCAAAAGAGCTGAATCCATTGTACTACTGCTCCTCTTGCTTTTTTGTCATTTTCTATATTCATGATAATCGAATTAATGATGAAGAGTCACGGGCATTTGTCATTTCCAAGTCTAATCAATTGCAAACCTTTTTAATTTGTACGATACTAGAGTATGCATAAGCTTTGCTGCATTTCAAGTCTCCAGGTTCACGAAATTAGTTTGGAATTAGGGTTTTACATTCCTATTCTAATTGTTATTGTATTTCTCTCTCTCTCTCTCTCTCTCTCTCTCTCTCTTTTATTTTCTTTTTATTATTT
Organism: Penstemon eatonii; assembly: GCA_038501285.1. Classification (NCBI taxonomy): domain Eukaryota; kingdom Viridiplantae; phylum Streptophyta; class Magnoliopsida; order Lamiales; family Plantaginaceae; genus Penstemon; species Penstemon eatonii. The sequence goes on along the minus strand of CM076712.1, from coordinate 15,867,232 downwards.
GTGTTATTTTGTGAATACGTTTCTTATTGTTAGACTTGTTTTTAGCACTTTTTCTTTGTATATATAAGGGACTTCGATAACCTAGAATTTTACACAATTTCTTAGTACAAGTTTTACTATATTTTTGCTTCATAATTCAAGAATACTTGCATCTCTAAAATCTCCGCTGCAATCATCTAGGATTTGATTCATCTCTCCCTTATCATCCATTCTCTACTCATTCATATCAAATTCTTATTCTGATTCTCTTAATTTTCAAGATTTTGTCTATATTCTCAATTTTCAATCGCATATTCAGATCTTTTCGTTCATCTTTTCTCTGCCTTTTCCCTTTTCTTGATCGTTTATCTCAATTTGATTAGTTCTTCACATCTTGTATTACAAGAAATATTTTATATTATTCTCTTGCTCCTTTAAAAGATATGACATGCAAATATTGCATTGTGAAGAACATTTCAAGAAAATATTGCCTTGCTTAATAATTACCTACACAAACTTGCCTTGTGTATGGAGATTTTAATTTATTTGCAATAAATATTCTATTCAATTAATCATTATGATATAAAATTACATAATCAATTAGTTTATTATTATTTTAGGAACTAAATTTGATACAATCCCAAAATAAATTAATTAATAATTCAAATGTCTTGGACTCAATTGGTAATATAATTTAACCACCTACAAATGGCCCTTCGAGACTAATTTACAAGAAAATGCATTTGCTTATGAGTAGATAAGTTACGAACTTTTTTTTATCGATCAATGTTTTGTTCATCATCATCTAATAATTGGACGGGTCAATTTGTTCAATTCCAAAAATATGCGCAATTAGACATTTTAAAATATGTCAAGGGTAAAATTATGTGGGTCATAAAACTTCTCCGTTATATGCACTATACAATTGGATTCCCAAAATGAACCCATTTGACAAAAATAAACCCAACAAATTCATAATTATGAATTTTTTCTCTAGCCCATTCAATGGCCCCCAATATGCAATGGCCTTTTTGTAAACCAAATATGGAAAATTATAGTTTCCTCCTTCCTCACTAAGTCAGAATACTTACATATTTTCCAGACATTATTTTGTTTCCAAAACTTTGAAAATCGACTTCAATCCTCACGGCAGTATTTTTTAGTTTAAGTAAACTAATTAACTTCTCTTGTTATATTTTCTTGACCAAGTCGATTACTCTATGGAATCCAAGTTTAATTTTATTTTCAATAATCCCAAATTCTAGTTCAATGAAACATCAAAGCTTCTGTTATTTCCTTAGCCAATATTTTCGAGTTCGAAAAGGATTCTCAATTTCGTACTACATCCGTGCCTATAAAAGGGGCTTCAAAGCTCATTTTCTTCATAGAGCAACATAACTAATTAGTGCTTACAGACGGGATCCACGAAGTTTATTTTTTTCTTTTCTTTTGTGAGTATCATATTTCAATTTCTTCATTTGATTTCTTTTCTTTTACATCTGTTTCTATTTGAGTTTACTGTCCCGCTGATTTCTAAAGTAAAAAAAATTTGATTCAACTATTACCACGAATCTATATTTCGAACAAGTAGTAATTTTACCAATTTGCTTCAATTCCACAAAGTTATTTCACTGTGTGTGTATATATACATATCCATGACATATATACACATACGGTGCTTGTTTCTTTTTTTCTTCCACTAATTCATATTTTCCCTTAATTCATTCGGCATAATTTTTCAAGGGATCATACCACCACGGAGTATTATTTCTTGGAATCTCAAAACCTCATGAGTAAATAAAATTAGTCATAAATTCAGTATATATTGTTTTTCAATGATTTGAATTGTTAAATCAATTTTATCTAATGCCACCTTTATTTGATTTGTTTTTTTTAACAGGATGGTAATCTTTGTTGGTGACCGCACTTCTTCTGGGGAAGAACATTTGACTATTCGAGATGATAAATGATCTAACGTGGTTTCGTTAAGGGATCAATAAGGAAATATAAAGACGATAAAGGTGTTAAATTGCCAAAGAGGGGGTCAAATATGTATATTTTCGAACGTGATTACAATATATTTCAAGGTCCTACTTGGGCAATATTAGATGTCGTACAAGCTAGAGATTAATACATACAATGTGATCGAAAATACTATCTAGAGGAGGCCTGGAGCACTAGGTCTGAGCTGGGAGCACCTGGGGAATCGTGCGATGCCTGGCGTCATAAATGCTTGCGGTATTTATAGCAGAATCGGTGTGCCAGCTGAACCATCCACAGGGGCATATTTCTCGGCCCACAGGCTTGGGCCTGGGGTCGGCCCAACAGTTGAATCCGAGCATGAACCCCTCGCCTTGTGATCGAAGTAGATTTGTACAGCGTGGGAGGTCGGCCAATATGTTGCGGGGTCGGATGTTGCTTCTTCCGATCGTGGAAGGCCTTATCCAAATTACCCCTCATCAATACTCCCCCAACTTCTCGAGCGTAAGTGAAGCTGAAGCTCAGAGAAGTAAATGTCGCCGTATGACTGGGATGAATCATTACTTAGCGTTTCGGATATGCCTCGTTAAAAACCTAGCTCGGAAAAACCCATTAGGATAAAAACCGAACCAGGGAAAAATAGTGCACATCTTGGAAACTCTTAAAATGATTATCCGTCGTGATGCAAATTTCCTTGACATTCTTGCTTTGAATTGTTCTCTGTAATAAAGGTTGATGTTTGTTGAAAAAATTTTAGTTGATGCAACTCTCTGTCTTGAACTCTTTAGTTAATAATTGCCCTGACTGAAACCGATTTGATTCCTCATTAATACACCCCCACTTCTTCGAGCATAAGTGAAGTTGTGCTCGGAGAAGTAGGTTCGTTTCGATATTGAAAAGAAGTGTCTTGTCAGTTAGCCATTTGGTAGTCTAAATTCACAGAGTATAGGGGCCGAAAGTGCAATTTCCCGCAAATCCTGTTTTGAAAATTACTGCTTGGGGAGCTCAACCGTCGCAGTTACTCGTGGTCCGATTTGCAATTTTACTTTTTTAACCCCCGTATATATATTCGTTGACCATAGAAGATTCATTTACGAAAGATTCACAAATCCTTGATCGGAGCATTGTGTTCGAGAGTTGTTGAACTCGAAATTTGAACCATCAGGAAATACAAATAATCTTCCATTTTGTGTCAATTTTTCGAAAAAAGTTGGTTACTCTGTAATGAGAATTAGATCTAGAGGAAGGAGGATGCCTAATGTGGAAGAAGATCGAATAAGCCAGTTGCCTGATAAAGTGCTTTGTCGCGTTCTTTAGTTTCTTCCTGTAGAAGATGCAGTCAGAACCAGCATTTTGTCAAAAAGGTGGAAATATATATGGATGTTAACTACCGATCTTGATTTCGGGAAGAAAGTTACGAATCATAGAAATTGTCTAAACTTTGTGGATTATCGGTTGTGTTTCAAAACTTGGTACCTTCTATATGGATGCATGTCTTCATGTTGGTGAGGGTGGGATGACTTCATGGATGCATAAAGTACTTGAGAAAAATATACGTGAATTGACACTCGAAGGATCATTCTGTCCCCGTTGTATTTTCTCGTGTGAGACCCTAAGTAGTTTGACACTTGTCTGTGATTCAATTGAGGGTTTGCCTATTAATTGCAATCTACCAAATTTGAAGGTCCTCGATATGTGTATTTACAACCCCCGGTATGATTTGATGGAAAATCTTTTTACTAGTTGCCCTTTGTTGGGGGATTTAACCATTACAAAATTACAGGAAATGGTGTTACATGTAATCTTTTGTGTCCACATTTGAAGAAACTGAAAATAAATTTGTCACCAAATGAGGAAGATGAAACTGATACATAATGTAAGTTTGTTATCAATGTTCCGATCCTGGAATACATGGAGGTAATATCAAATACATGGGCACAAAATAATTAAATTTGGTGAATGTGAAGTCTATAGTTAAGGCAATAATGGAAATTGTAGAAATCTATGAAAATTTAATATCCCATGATCGTGGTAAGTGATCTGAGAAGTTCAACTGCGAAGCTTAGTCAATGTTATGCTTGCAAGACACCAATATAGTTGGGGTGTATCTTACTGGTCAAGCAAAGGGCAGAGAGATCCCAATTTCCTATATTACACTCAATTCAGACTACAAAGTAAAGTATGTATTGTCAATGAAATTCAAATACGCCATTTTGAAGGTGAATGTTATTAAATCCTTAGTGTTTATTTTCTTGTATTAATTTTTTATTCTTTCTTCACAATGTACTAATCTTTTTATTTTCTTCATGTCAACTTTTCAGTTTTTTGGGATCCTGGAAAGCCCGTATACTCGTCTAAGTCTGTTAGATTCCAGATGGGGCATCCTGAATCCATAGCATATAACGCTCGTATACTCTGCTTTAGATTTACATTTCCCATCTGGAATCTGACAGACATAGCCAAGTACACGGGTTTTCCAGGCTCCCAAAAAGCTGAAAAGTTGACATGAAGAAAATGAAAAGATTAGTACATTATGAAGAAAGTATAAAAAATTAGTACAAGAAAATAAACATTAAGGATTTAATAACATTCACCTTCAAAATGACGTATTTGAATTTCATTGACAATACATACTTTACTTTGTAGTCTGAATTGAGTGTAATCGAGGAAATTGGGATCTCTCTGCCCTTTGTTTGACCAGTAAGATACACCCCAACTATATTTGTCTATTGCAAGCATAACATTGACTAAGCTTTGCAGTTGAACTTCTCAGATCACTTACCACGATAACGGGACATTAAATTTTCATAGATTTCTGCAATTTCCATTGTGGCTTTAACTACAGACTTAACATTCACCAATTTTATTCTTTTGTGCCCATGTAATTGATATTATTCAGCTCCATGTATTCCAGATTCAGAGCATTGATAACAAACATACACTATGTATCAATTTCATTTTCCTCATTTGATGACAACTCTACTTTCAATTTCTTCCAATGTGGACACGACAGATTACATGTAACACCATTTCCTATAATTTTGTATATGGTTAAATCTTCCAGTGAAGGGCTACTAGAAAAAAGATTTTCCATCAAATCAGAGCGTGGGTTGTAAATACACATATCGAGAACCTTCAGATTTTGTAGATTGCAATTAATAGGCAAACCCTCAATTGAATCACAGATATGTGTCAAACTAGTTAGGGCCTCACACAAGAAAATACAATGGGGACATATTGATCCTTTGAGCGTCAATTCACGTACATTTTTCTCAAGTACTTTATGCATCCACGAAGTCATCCTACCCTCACCAACATGAGGACATTCATCCATATAGAAGGTACTCTGTTATGAAACACAACCGATGATCCACAAAGTTTAGACAATTTCTACGATTCGTAACTTTCTTCTCGAAATCAAGATCGGTGATTAACATCCATATATTTTTCCACCTTTTTGACAAAATGCTTGTTCTAACTGCATATTCTACAGGAAGAAACTAAAGAATGCGACAAAGCACTTCATCAGGAAACTGGCTTATTCGATCTTCTTCCGCATAAGGCATCCTCCTACCTCTAGATCTAATTCTTATTACAGAGTAAACTACTTTTTTCAAAAAATTGACGCAAAATTGAGATAAATTATATGGAAAAAATAACCAAAAAAAAAATCAGCAAAAATCAATAAATAAATAAATATGGTTTGCAAGAAAAGGTTGTTATTTCTTACGTCTAAACTAAATGTAAATCAATTAATTGAGAAAACTTAAGATGGAGTACAATTCACAGAAATAGAGCAGGAGAACTTGAGCATGAGATTGCGATAAGTTTTTGAACTCGTCGAAATCAGGAAACTGGCTTATTCGATCTTCTTCCGCATAAGGCATCCTCCTACCTCTAGATCTAATTCTTATTACTGAGTAAACTACTTTTTTCAAAAAATTGACGCAAAACTAAGATAAATTATATGGAAAAAATAACCAAAAAAATAAATCAGCAAAAATCAATAAATAAATAAATAGGGTTTGCAAGAAAAGGTTGTTATTTCTTACGTCTAAACTAAATGTAAATCAATTAACTTAGAAAACTTAAGATGGAGTACAATTCACAGAAATCGAGCAGGAGAACTTGAGCACGAGATTGCGATAAGTTTTGAACTCGCCGAAATCGAGCAAGAGAAGTTGAGCTTGCTATTAGGTTTTCAAGAATTTCTCCGGGGATGCTTGAAGTGAAGAGTTTGAGCCCGACCTTTTCAACAAATTATTTAATAGAAAAAAAACTAAAATTGCTAGATTCTCACCTATTTTAAATCGGTCGGAATTATTCCCATCGAATTAACCGGTTTCAATTTTGATAGGAACATGAAGGTTGGAATTTCGGTTGAAATCCGACTCCGACCCGGTTTTTTCCAACCAACTTTTGGGGTCGGAATTTAAGTGAAAATATTATATTTCCGACATTTTCCTTTTTTCTATTATTGGGTCTTTTGGATTGTAGATGACGAAATAATTAGTAGTATTGAATAAAAATTCACCATTTGGTAACATGCACAATGGTGTTTTGTACACATAAGGAGCGTCCTCGATACAAGACAAAGTAACCATTTTAGCCCAAATTCTTTCACACCATTTCCTTCATAACCCACAACTCTGTGTTTATTATATTTATACCATAGGAAAGAACACGAAGACAGCCTCCTAGGAGACCAAGTGTCGAAATAAAAGGACACAACCCATAATTAGGTTGTTGAACAATTCCAAATACTTCATTCTCAACATCAAAACAAACAATATCCCTTTCAGAAAACAAGCGCAATGGATATGTTAACCAACCAAACTTTCTACTTGCAATATTTGCCCCATCTCAGACAAGACAATCTCCCTTAAAAGCCTCTCTAATTTCTAGTAATTTCTCATTAACTTGTAAACCTTCACTAATCCATCACGCACTCTTTTTTATTAAAACGATAAATACTCACAACCTTGTAATCATCATTAGATTCATAACAAACAAATCCACGCGCGAAATGATAACATGACTCTGTATTGACATCTGTAGAAGGAAAATTCTTGTATTTTTCAATACAAGTGTTCCACATTCAGATATACTTGTTGTCCATAATCATGGAGACAACTCCATTCCCACAAAATAAACAATAAGACTGTGATTCGTTCTTAGGACAATCGAGATCAACTAAATCAGTCAAATAACTGCTCAAACATGACTGAAATGAAATTTACTTAAGTGATTGGGACGAACCAGAAAGCACAATGGCCCTATGACTGGAGAGTTAGCATATTCTGAAAATTTGAGATGGTCTCTGACTAAATTATAATTGAGTTTCGAATTATAATTGGTTCCAAAAAAATGAGTTTTGCGCCTTTAACCTATGTCAAAGCACTTTCCTTCCAACTTACACAGTTGTTGCACTTTCTCCATGAATTTTTATGTTGCATTTGTTTCCTTGATCTCTTGGACCGGAAAAGTCGCCGGAAAATGGTTTAGAAGGAAAATGCAATGTTATGTAGGTTGAGGGTGGATGGTGCAAAAGTACAAATTGATTGATTGTATGTGCAAGAAGAAGGTGAGGTTTTTTTTTTTAAAAATAGATAAGACATAAGAATTTATTTTAGATATGACCGCATGCCTTCCCTAAAAATAATAAGAATGATAAATTTTACTTACATACAAACTTATGATTATCATTTTTCTCTCTTCCGAATATAATCATAATTTTATCTAATTGTTATTCAGTTCTACGAAATATTGAAATAAAATAATATATTTAATACTTGCATACTTCATTAATTTTGTCATGTGTTAATCAATGTTTAACTACGCTTTTACCTCGTGGGTACCTTTCAATAAATACATATAAGGGCTAAAATTTATCAATTATCCCTCTGAACTACAGAAGCAACAGCCACCCCTAAACCATTAGTAGTCATCAATTTTATAAATTTAATACAATTAATTTATGTAGGTCCAATACCAAAGAGCCCTTAATATATTTAATTATATTTCACTTTATTCACATAAGCCATATTTTTTACAATTATACCTATAATACCCTCATTATGGAAAAAAATGTGGTCTTCTACTTCCAGTAGTTACTAACAAAAAATACTTCTTGATTTTTACCCCTACATGTTATTATATGATTGCTCACAAGAAAAAAAATTACATTACTTACAAAATACAATTTTCTTGTAGCATAAAATTGTTTCTTAAAATGATTTATTATCAATTTAGCCAGAAAAATGGTTATAATTTTTTTTTGATAGTGAAATCAAATAAGTCTAATGACATGTAGATAAGTAAAGGTATGCCATGATCTTTGAACATCTATTATTTGATTGTTTTAGTTAAATATTCTAGGCTGAGTTATTCTGCAGTTACTTCTAATTTATATACTAGTTCAAATATTGATCTATGGTTAAAGTCAATTGTTTCTTAATATAAGATAAAGATGTGCTTTTTTTTGAGAATCCTCGTTTCTCTTTCAGTTTTAGAACCTTGGTTCATATAGGTGATAATCGTAACATTTGACCAATAGGGTTGGGGCTTAGTCCTAGAACTAGGCAAAACTAAAACAATCTAGTCTTTATAAGACGCTTCTAAAGCGTCAACATAGAAATAATGTATCACCAATATTTTGGAACGTCAGAAGAACTTCAAGAAAAGAGACGCCTTTCAAAGTTTTTCTTGTAGATGGTTTGAAGGCTCAACTTGGTAGATATAAAGCCTACTGTCAAACTCCATCCCACCTTCAAACATGTAGCTTAGATTGATATTTTTGGGTTGAAGAAAGAGAGGTGATTTTGCATGAATAAAGTTTATAGGGGAAAGTTCCTACTGCCCCTATTATTCTACGATAATCCAAGCTGCAACTCAACGAGTCTGCTCGGAACCGGACTTTTTTATGACCAAGAAATCTAGTTCTAAGAATATTTGGATAGAAAATTCAATGATAAAAATGATGACCTTTTGTACAAGAGAATAGGAAAAGGCCACACGCGGTGACCTTTATCAACTTAGTGAAAGAAATGCACCTCCACCTGCTCATGAGCTTCTCTCTCAAGGGGGAGAAAAGCCTAGTCGAATTTGTAGCCATAGTGGATATAACATCAGCCATTAACTCTATGAGAAGAGCAGGGACTGCCCCTCACAACAAAGCGCGCTATTGCGCTATTAATTACTATTATATAATGTTTATTTTTTCTAAGCATTGGATCAAACACCTTCTGAATTTGGTTTTTCGTTTGTCCTTATCAAAGCAGCTAACAGTATACCAAGAAACATAAAAGGAACAAAGTGCATAAGAAGAAAAGGAGAATGCTAAATTTACCATTATGCATACCTAGTTTGTAAAGTTAGATCTCTTCATAACCTCTACTATACTATACAATAAGTTTGTGCTGCCATTGTATAGTTCATGCTCTTAAATTTGATCTGCATAGATTATTTTTCTAACAATGCTTAATTGTGGTGAAATTTTCATAAACAATAATGAAAGTATGTAAATGCTTCTATAAGTACCTTTCAGAAAACGAAGCATCCATTGTACTAGCTCCTAGCATGGCAATGCTTCTCGCTCCTTTTTACCCTAAAAGGCAACGCAGGACAACAATTTTACTCATTGAGATATAAATCATGAAATTGGCAACAATTCTTTATAAGACATCCAGTTCCATAGAATGAAGTAATTTCCTACTGCCTCCAAATCTATCTAAAACTTATAAATTAGCAAAAATTAAAAATAAAATAACAAATCTAGAACATCTTGGATACTACATAGCATATATTTCAATTAAGAAATAAACAAAAGCCATAAGATATAGCAAAAATTGAGAACATTGTGTCACTAATCAAAAACATGGAAGCTCGATTATTTTCTCATCTTAATACTAAAAGTTAATTTGTTCAAAAAGAGAATGCAATGATGCCTAAGAAGAGCGCGATTTGTTTTTTGAGTTTTCTATGAAGAAATTTGGTAAACTTAACTACGAGTTTATTTTGTGAATGATAGCTTGTGTAGATAGAAGGAGGTGAGAAGATAGGTAGATTGAATTAAGAAAAAATTAAACACCGGTGTTAAAATGATTGCCGGAGATTTCTAGGTCAAAGAGCTCAATAACGAGATTCCTCAATCTTATTCGAGATTTTAGTAGTGGATTTACAGATTTATAAAATCTAACTAAAATTCTACATACTTGAGGGGGATTTACAGGATTTTTGTGGAAGATCTTGGTAATTGAGAGAAGCGTGAGTTTAGAAAGAGATGTGATGAATATATAATATTAAAGGAGGTGTAAAAAGAGAGACGGCACTGATGTGATGGAAAATAAGGAAAACTAAATCTAAATGAGGAAACGAAATTGAGCCAAAACCAATAATTAAACACTTATCACATTAGGCAAGACGACACTTGAATCTGTGGCTTATGAATAATGAAAACTATGTTATTCAAGAGTTGCGAATAAAAACTCAAACCCTTAAAAAACTTGAAAAATAGTAAAGTTTTACCTTGCAAAATAAGCTTGCTCGTGTACTCGAACAATGTTTAAGTTGATACCTTAATGCCAATTACCATTGTAATCAAAGATTTTCACCAATATATGAAAAAGGACACAGAGAAATCAAATAATTCGGAACCCTAGTGCCGCCGAAGAGAGAGAAGAATTATGTTCAAATGGTGTAGATTAGGGTTGAATTCTCTATTATTATACTCTGGGTTGGACGGCTCAGATCATTTGCGGATCAGCGGACAAGATGAATTCGGGATGGTCCAGATCGGTGGGTATTTTAGTCAAGCCCAGATAAAAATGGTAAATTGGGCTATCCAAACATGGTACATATTTTCAGCCCAATTAGTAATCGCTCAACTATTAATTTGACAAACATGGGATTATTCGCACAATTGGAATATTTAATTGCCTAATATTATAATTGGGCCTATTAATAGTGTATGTATCCGGATGTTTCCTTAGTAAATTAAACAGATAGTCTTCATGAAATATATATCCATTAATTAGACACATGAATTAACACATGAGAAGAAATACAAATCAATGTCATTTTCACTATACAAAGCCATGTACACATGAAAAGATTAAAAAAAAATTATTCCCAACATATCTTAATAACCATGAACTATTAGATAATATAGGTTGAGCTATTTGTATTCGTCATTTGTTTAGGATTATTTATACTATTTCCCTTTTAGTTATTGGAGTATTGAATCATAGATTATCTTTGTATGATTCTTGGAATTCTATTTGAACTAGAAATATTTTACTCTTTATAAATACTCTTAGATTATCTTTGTAACATAATATATTGATTATTAATGAGAATTCAATATTCCCCCAACTTTGTCTTTCTTTACATGGTATCATAGCAAAATAAAAAAATGTTTCGAATTCACTCAAAAATCTCTTCCTGCTGCAATTCTTATTTCACAATCAAATATATATAATTCAAAAACTAAGAATCGTCCGAAATCATTAGAATACATAAACTTAAACATACATATAAACATAACAACAGACAAGCATAAACTCAAATTTACGTGCATAAACTTAAAGCTAAGAATTAGACACAACAACATAAACTTAAACATAAATATAACAACAGACAAGCATAAACTTAAACATAACAACATAAATTTTAATTTTCTTTCTTGTTTCCTTTCTTCTTCTCCTTCTCCTCAGACTTGGGGGTTTTTCCTATCTTCTTCTCCTCGGAATCGGGGATGGGGGTTCTTCTTCCTTTGCAGTTATTTACGTGCTTAAAAAATTCTACATACGTACATTCCAACTTCTCTCTACATTTGGAGCAGGTATACCCGCTATGTTTGCGACCGCCTTCCGTACCTCGTTGTTGGAACCCTCCATCTTGTTGTAAATTGATATAATGTAAATAGAGTTAAAACAAGATCTTTAAATAGATAAATGTACAGGGGCAAAAGAGCTGAAACAAGCTGAATCAAAAACACAAATCTCCCTCTATTTTTTCTATATTTAAGCTTAGTATTCATTGTACTACTGCTACTTTTGCTTTTTGTCATTTTTTAAATTCATGATAATCGAATTAATGTTGAAGAGTCACGGGTATTTGTCATTTACAAGTCTAATCAATTGCACACCTTTTTAAATTGTACGATACTGGAGTCTGCATAAGCTCTGCTGCATTTCAAGTCTTCAGGTTCACGAAATCAGTTTGGACACTTGATTTGCTTGACGGTCCAACATCAGGCCAAAGACATTTAGCAAAACTCGAGGTTTTTGGACCCTCAACCATTTGAACATCATTCACTGTGTTGTTGTGATTAGCCAAGTCAAATAAGTTATTGTGTATGATTAAATATGGCAACTATATGTGAAGATGTGATGCAATTTTGTTAATTAATTGATCATACACATTAAAGTTACGTTTATATTATTAGCAACATTTGACAACCTTTCTTGTTGCAATTTGAACATTAGGCACATCCCGATGTTGCCAACATGCTATACAAGACTTATCATTATTTTGATGACTGGGTAGAGACATTTGATAAAGACCGGGCCACTGGAGATGATGCGGAAGCTTTTCCGGACATCATTAAAGACTTGATGAAAAATAGTCCCGTGTTGGAAGAAGCAAACCATAAGCTTAAAGGACCAATGGTGAACATAGATGAGGTGTATGGAACTAGCTCAAGTGTGGATTTAACTACTGATGCTTCAGATGACGCCGATGTTCTGTTTAATTCGGGCCCATGTAATTTGGGTTTTGACAACATGGGACCAAAGAAAGTGAAGCTGGAAAAAAAAGTAAAAACAGAGAAGATTAAGAAAGAAATTTTCAAGGATAGAAAGAGGAAAACACCGGAGTCAAATGGACCCGATGCTTACAGGCCTGATATGAAAGAGTTTACTGAACTTGACGATGGCCCAGATGCTGGACAAGGAACCCCAACTCCGCCACTCATAAGCCCGCCGCAAGTAACGTTCTCACCTTGGGACAATCAAGAATTCTGGAATGACTTGGCTAATTACAACAATACAGTGAATAATAATTAAATGGTTGAGGGACCAAAGACCTCGGGTGTTGCTAAATGTCTTTGGCCTGATGTTGGGCCTTCAAACAAATCATGTGGTGGGAACTAGCATCTTACCCTCTGCGATAGACTAAGCCGTGTATTAGGTGAATTTATAAAGAATATGTTTTCCGTTTTGACATAATCATCTAATTTATTTTTTGCATTGTAATGCGTATTTGTTTGAAGAATATTCCAAATGTTTGTTTTAACCCAGAGGGTATTTGCATATGAACCAGGGGGTATTTGCTATAAATCAGGGGAGCCATATTGTTGTATGAAACTTTTGCTTTGTTATATGCAATAAAATGCCTAGAATGAAATGTTATGTGAAAATCCCCATATTTATAGCACTTTATTCTTGAGGTGCAAAGGGTATTACAAGAAGTGTTGGGGTCTAAGGCGTAAATATTTCACCTAAATTGGCCTTTTCTACTGCTTTGAAAACCTTGTTCACAACCATTATTAGATTTGATTCCTTGTGTAAACTTTATTCAAAAATATTATGTCATATTTTGGCAGATTGTATATATGGGGCGAGGTATGTTAGTATAATCACCTACTTCATTATTCAGTTTTTCTACTCACTTGGGGGATGTTCTTTTTTCTTCCTTTTTGAAAATGTTTCTCAATAAACCTACTCAAACTCATGAGATTGGAAGCAAGTGTTCACATGTTTATACGCTTTTAAGGCCAAAGCAGTACCATAATGAAGTGCAAACGTAAATTAAACTAAACTTCAAAAGGATTCTTAAAACAAAAACTTAAAACAGAGTTAAATAACCAAACAAACAACCATCAACTTAATCAAAATCCACCTAAGTATTTCCACCAACAATATCACCATTGTCACCCACATGGCCAAATCACTGCGAGCACATGATTAACTCAGCTTAAGATGTCATCTTCTTCACTCAACATTGGCATCTCCATTCCACATATAATTACTACTTCACTGGATAAGAAACTTAGAAATAAAATAGATTTTACCTCTGGATTAATAACCTTCCAGTACTCAACATCAATATTTGATTCACAGTTTTCCATGTCATAAACGACGCCGGGAGTGGGTATAAACTTCTTGAGCTCTTGTGCCTGGCGCGCATCTGTTCATACTTCATCTTAATAGCTTGCTTGCTATAGCGACGCCAAAAGTACGCCTGCATTTTAGATTCATTATTTTTGCAGGATTCATTGAGCACAGCCACATCGTTAAGGTTTTCGTTCCTAGCCTCATGGGTGAGATATGCCATGAATTTCCAGTTTTCATTAAAGCCCAAGCCATCCGACGTTTTCCTCTCGTCTTTTCCAGAACCCCTTGTTTTGTCATATTGTTGCAGAAGCTGGACAAAAAAATGAAATATATGTTCATGAACAAACATATAAATAGAATTATATTAAAGTATGAAGAAAAAATTCAAGTAAATATGAACAAAAATACTTACAAGTTGGAAGATAGGAATTTTCAGAGATGTAAACATTTTGGCAAATTTGATGTGAATTTATAGGCAATTTGAAGAATCAACCAACTTTCATCATTAATGTTGAATTGATGTAGGGTAGATATGGATTTGTCTATTTTCAAAGTTGAGGTAGTCAACAGTCAATGATGCATTAATGTTCATCCATCAAATACAATATACTATCTTCTGATAAACCAAAAGCGTTTAATTATTATTTATTTAATAACTTTCCTTTCCAAACCTGGACAATACCAACAACAAAATATGGCAGCATACAAAAATATTTTAGAAACATATTTCTACGTACATTTGACTACAATGGCAAACAACACAAATGATGCATGCTTATTATAATCATTTCCAAATCAAACATAATGACATTCAAAGGAAAGTACTCATAGACATATATAAATACATGCAGAAAATAAGAACATCATATAAACCTCCAATTGGCCAAAAATTATAAGCATAATGTCACAAAGAAAAATGACCATATCTTATGGCTCTAAATGATTTAAACATGACAATCAATATTAACTTTTCCTAAAAGCATTCAAAAGACATAAGAGCATAAATTACACAAATTTCTAAAAGTCTAGACTTAAACCAATATTCCTACAAAAAGATACATAACAGTTTCAATTAAAATAGATAATAGTGATGACATATATTACATGGAAAATAAAACATAACTAATTGAACACATTAATTCATTTTAAAAAATCAGTAAATCAAACACACAAGAACAAGCATGGTATAGATCATCGTAAACTTCAGTTTACGGCACAATGTCATGTTTTCCTTCTCAAATGTGGACATAGAATTAATAGGCCTTTCAATTTCTGAGTTATATTCATTAGTGTCCTGCCCAGACGGGTCATTTCCGCCTCAACACGATTAACCCGAAGTAGCAAACCAGTAATTATAATTTGGGACCTATCACACATTGGTGGGTCCACCCACTCAAAAAAATCACATACTTGTTATCAATTGTTGAACAAGTAGTCAACATTTGTTGATGCCGTTCTCCTCTTACCCTCCAATCCACAATCAGGAAAACCGCTTACGAACACTCCAAGTAAGGTGAAATCTTACATAACAGTGCGCATTGACGTCAAATGCTAGGAGTTTGACATTCACTCCCCAAGTGCAACCTCCACACTTGGCTCGTGAAGTGGATCTACGGTGGATCGAGGTAACCCTCCGGCCCTAACCTTCCAGGTTACCCACAATTCCGCACACCAAGAATAGGGGCCCACACAGTAACAGTAAACAGTACAGTAACAATAACAGTTCAGTAACAGTAACAGTTCAGTAACAGGGATCAGTAATCAATACAATAAGAACAATTGCAACAATTCAGTTCACCATATCAAGGACATAAAAGTAATCATGCGACCTACTAGCATATTCAGACATACGCATGAGTAACACACATCACTTACCTGAAAAGCTTATTATGGCGACCAAAATTCCATAATTAAGTGTATCCGAAACCTGAGCAAATACGTATACGACTAATAAATTATCTTATAATTTTACTTAAATATAATTAAAGAAAATCCTATCACAAGGATTTCCTAAATTAACATCTCAGACAAGAACTTAAAATTTTCGACATCAAATCATTTAAGTGTATTCATTTTTTAAAACTTTAAGATTTGAGAAAATCCAAAATATTTAACAAGTTAATAATTAAACACCTTTTTCTTTCGAAAACATTCAAAGTATATGCTAAAAGTTTCAAAAAAATAAACCATTCACTTTCTTGCAAAAATAATTCAAGACCCAATATCACAAGAACGTTTAAAAATATTTAATATAAAACCGAAATTAATCACATGTTTTAATAACTTTTCATCATATAACCTCATTAACTCTATCGAAATTTATTATCAAGTCATATATTTTTACTCTATCAAGTTTTCACTTTCATTACTACAACATCCTTATAACTAAAATCAAGTAAATCGAGATACATGCTTAACATAGTACAAACTCAAACTCATGCTCAAACTAAATTCTAAAGCAAAAAATTAACCACAATGTAAATAATACACAATAAAATTAGGCTCAAAGAACTACCTAACAAACTTAAATCGAGAAATGAAGACCGAAAATGGAATACCCATTCCGAGATAAAGTCGCTGACCGGAGCAGCCCATGGTGACCGGCCATTGACCGCCGTTGACCGGCACCGAAAAATGAGCAAAACCCACCATTTCGCTCTCCTCTAAGGCTAGAACACCGTGGTGAAGCCCAATTGTCGAAGATATGATCGGAAAAGGGGCATGCAAAGAAACCCACTTATAACCGCCACTTTCACCTCTAATTTTCGTCTGAAAACACCTTATATTCCTCCAATTACCACCACCATTGTGTTCCTCTCATCAAGTAGATCAATTTTGACTACTCATTTACTTGATTCGGTTAAGAATTGAAGAAGATATGAACTTTTAAAGAGTAGAGATTTTTGTGTGTGCAAAAATACCTTTTTGTGTGTGTAAATGGAGGAGACAACATGAAAATGAGAGGAATTGACTGATTTTTTTCATATTTAATGGATATATTGCCTTTAACACCCTCGAGAAGTGGGTAGTACATTTTAGTTCTCAAAGTCTTGGGACATTACATCAATTCCCCTTTTTATTTTATTCTTGCATTTAAATCCTCGAAATAACACAAGTGTGAGTATTTATAATTCATAATTTGCATAAAAATAATAATTCAAGTGAATATCAATTTGAATTACTTCAAATTTAAAAATATGTTCACTCGTTGAATTTTTAACAACATGGATATGAATTTTAATTTCAATTATTAAATCCACATAATTAAAATTATCAATTTCAAGTAAATTAAATTATAGGAAAGAAAATTCAAAAAATGAATTTTCGGGGTTTTACATTCTATTTGAATTAGAAATATTTTACTCTTTTAAATACTATTAGATTATCTTTGTAACATAACATATTGATTATTAATGAGAATTCAATATTCCCCCAACTTTGTCTTTCTTTACATGGTATCAAAGCAGAAAATATAAAAATGTTGCGAATTCACTCAAAAATCTCTTCGTGCTGCAATTCTTATTTCATAATCAAATATATATAATTCAGAAAGTAAGAATTGTCCGAAACCATTAGAAAACATAAACTTAAACATACATATAAACATAACAACAGACAAGCATAAACTTAAAATTTACGTGCATAAACTTAAAGCTAGGAATTAGACATAACAGCATAAACTTAAACATAAACATAACAACAGACAAGCATAAACTTAAAAATAACAACATAAATTTTAATTTCCTTTCTTGTTTCCTTTTTTCTTTTCCTTCTCCTCAGACATGGGGGTTTTTCCTTTCTTCTTCTCCTCGGAATTGGGGATGGGGGTTCTTCTCCCTTTGCAGTTATTTACGTGCTTAAAAGTTCTACATACGTACATTCCAATTTCTCTCTACATTTGGAGCAGGTATACCCGCTATGTTTGCAACCGCCTTCCGTACCTCGTTTGCTGGAACCCTCCATCTAGTTGTAAATTGATATAATGTACAAATAAAGCTGAAACAAGCTCTTTAAATAGATAAATGTATAGGGGCAAAAGAGCTGAATCCATTGTACTACTGCTCCTCTTGCTTTTTTGTCATTTTCTATATTCATGATAATCGAATTAATGATGAAGAGTCACGGGCATTTGTCATTTCCAAGTCTAATCAATTGCACACCTTTTTAATTTGTACAATACTAGAGTATGCATAAGCTTTGCTGCATTTCAAGTCTCCAGGTTCACGAAATTAGTTTGGAATTAGGGCTTTACATTCCTATTCTAATTGTTATTGTATTTCTCTCTCTCTCTCTCTCTCTCTCTCTCTCTCTCTTTTATTTTCTTTTTATTATTTGTGTTATTTTGTGAATACGTTTCTTATTGTTAGACTTGTTTTTAGCACTTTTTCTTTGTATATATAAGGGACTTCGATAACCTAGAATTTTACACAATTTCTTAGTACAAGTTTTACTATATTTCTGCTTCATAATTCAAGAATACTTGCATCTCTAAAATCTCCGCTGCAATCATCTAAGATTTGATTCATCTCTCCCTTATCATCCATTCTCTACTCATTCATATCAACTTCTTATTCTGATTCTCTTAATTTTCAAGATTTTGTCTATATTCTCAATTTTCAATCGCATATTCAGATCTTTTCGTTCATCTTTTCTCTGCCTTTTCCCTTTTCTTGATCGTTTATCTAAATTTGATTAGTTCTTCACATCTTGTATTACAAGAAATATTTTATATTATTCTCTTGCTCCTTTAAAAGATATGACATGCAAATATTGCATTGTGAAGAACATTTCAAGAAAATATTGCCTTGCTTAATAATTACCTACACAAACTTGCCTTGTGTATGGAGATTTTAATTTATTTGCAATAAATATTCTATTCAATTAATCATTATGATATAAAATTACATAATCAATTAGTTAATTATTATTTTAGGAATTAAATTTGATACAATCCCAAAATAAATTAATTAATAATTAATATGTCTTGGACTCAATTGGTAATATAATTTAACCGCCTACAAATGGCCCTTCGAGACTAATTTACAAGAAAATGTATTTGCTTATGAGTAGATAAGTTACGAACTTTTTTTTATCGATCAATGTTTTGTTCATCATCATCTAATAATTTGACGGGTCAATTTGTTCAATTCCAAAAATATGCGCAATTAGACATTTTAAAATATGTCAAGGGTGAAATTATGTGGGTCATAAAACTTCTCCGTTATATGCACTATACAATTGGATTCCCAAAATGAACCCATTTGACAAAAATAAACCCAACAAATTCATAATTATGAATTTTTTCTCTAGCCCATTCAATGGCCCCCAATATGCAATGGCCTTTTTGTAAACCAAATATGGAAAATTATAGTTTCCTCCTTCCTCACTAAGTCAGAATACTTACATATTTTCCAGACATTATTTTGTTTCCAAAACTTTGAAAATCGACTTCAATCCTCACGGCAGTATTTTTTAGTTTAAGTAAACTAATTAACTTCTCTTGTTATATTTTCTTGACCAAGTCGATTACTCTATGGAATCCAAGTTTAATTTTATTTTCAATAATCCCAAATTCTAGTTCAATGAAACATCAAAGCTTCTGTTATTTCCTTAGCCAATATTTCCGAGTTCGAAAAGGATTCTCAATTTCGTACCACATCCGTGCCTATAAAAGGGGCTTCAAAGCTCATTTTCTTCATAGAGCAACATAACTAATTAGTGCTTACAGACGGGATCCACGAAGTTTATTTTTTTCTTTTCTTTTGTGAGTATCGTATTTCAATTTCTTCATTTGAATTCTTTTCTTTTACATCTGTTTCTATTTGAGTTTACTGTCCCGCTGATTTCTAAAGTAAAAAAAATTTGATTCAACTATTACCACGAATCTATATTTCGAACAAGTAGTAATTTTACCAATTTGCTTCAATTCCACAAATTTATTTCACTGTGTGTGTATATATACATATCCATGACATATATACACATACGGTGCTTGTTTCTTTTTTTCTTCCACTAATTCATATTTTCCCTTAATTCATTCGGCATAATTTTTCAAGGGATCATACCACCACGGAGTATTATTTCTTGGAATCTCAAAACCTCATGAGTAAATAAAATTAGTCATAAATTCAGTATATATTGTTTTTCAATGATTTGAATTGTTAAATCAATTTTATCTAATGCCACCTTTATTTGATTTGTTTTTTTTAACAGGATGGTAATCTTTGTTGGTGACCGCACTTCTTCTGGGGAAGAACATTTGACTATTCGAGATGATAAATGATCTAACGTGGTTTCGTTAAGGGATCAATAAGGAAATATAAAGACGATAAAGGTGTTAAATTGCCAAAGAGGGGGTCAAATATGTATATTTCCGAACGTGATTACAATATATTTCAAGGTCCTACTTGGGCAATATTAGATGTCGTACAAGCTAGAGATTAATACATACAATGTGATCGAAAATACTATCTAGAGGAGGCCTGGAGCACTAGGTCCGAGCTGGGAGCACCTGGGGAATCGTGCGATGCCTGGCGTCATAAATGCTTGCGGTATTTATAGCAGAATCGGTGTGCCAGCTGAACCATCCACAGGGGCATATTTCTCGGCCCACAGGCTTGGGCCTGGGGTCGGCCCAACAGTTGAATCCGAGCATGAACCCCTCGCCTTGTGATCGAAGTAGATTTGTACAGCGTGGGAGGTCGGCCAATATGTTGCCGGGTCGGATGTTGCTTCTTCCGATCGTGGAAGGCCTTATCCAAATTACCCCTCATCAATACTCCCCCCACTTCTCGAGCGTAAGTGAAGCTGAAGCTCAGAGAAGTAAATGTCGCCGTATGACTGGGATGAATAATTACTTAGCGTTTTGGATATGCCTCGTTAAAAACCTAGCTCGGAAAAACCCATTAGGATAAAAACCGAACCAGGGAAAAATAGTGCACATCTTGGAAACTCTTAAAATGATTATCCGTCGTGATGCGAATTTCCTTGACATTCTTGCTTTGAATTGTTCTCTGTAATAAAGGTTGATGTTTGTTGAAAAAATTTTAGTTGATGCAACTCTCTGTCTTGAACTCTTTAGTTAATAATTGCCCTGCCTGAAACCGATTTGATTCCTCATTAATACACCACCACTTCTTCGAGCATAAGTGAAGTTGTGCTCGGAGAAGTAGGTTTGTTTCGATATTGAAAAGAAGTGTCTTGTCAGTTAGCCATTTGGTAGTCTAAATTCACAGAGTATAGGGGCCGAAAGTGCAATTTCCCGCAAATCCTGTTTAGAAAATTACTGCTTGGGGAGCTCAACCGTAGCAGTTACTCGTGGTCCGATTTGCAATTTTACTTTTTTAACCCCCGTATATATATTCGTCGACCGTAGAAGATTCATTTACGAAAGATTCACAAATCCTTGATCGGAGCATTGTGTTCGAGAGTTGTAGAACTCGAAATTTGAACCATCAGGAAATACAAATAATCTTCCATTTAAAGTGTATCTACTTCACGAGATCGAAAAGGAAAAACTAAGATGGGAGAAGGATCAGATAGTGATCCCTTTAGCTCGTAGATCTATATAAGGCCTCCGAGGATGAGAAGGCCGAAAACTCAGGTGATGCGTCGAACTCCGAGATAGAGGAGGGAGAAGTTCGTCCGGGTTCGAGTGATGACGAAGCTGGCACAGGAGAAGAGGTTTCCGAGGATGAAGCGGTCGGTGGCGAAGTCTCACCCCTTCGTGAGGATGAAGCTGCGAAATACCAAGTTGACGGCAAGGTAGTTGTTACTATTAAGAAATGGGTAGAACCCACAAGCAGTTCTAACCAACTTCGGACAAAGCGCAGAGCCGATCAGACTTCTATCATTTACAACACAGCGGAGCGTAGGGTGGAATTGGAGCTTGAGTTCGGAAAATACCTTCCGAAAAGTTTTACCATCGTTGTGCCTACTTCCAAGCAACGGGTTACCAATTATCCCAAGGGTTGCCAAGCCTTCTATAGCAGGAAGTTTTTCTTCGGGTTGCGTATTCAGTTCATCCCATTTCTTAGGGATATTTTAGGAGTTTTCTCATTCGCGCCTGCTCAGATACTTCCGAACTCGATTGCATACATCGTTGCATTCAGTGTTTTGATGCAGGCTAAGGGGAAGGTGGCGTCCTTCCAGAATTTCTGGCAGATTTTTCAGATGAGCCTTTCGACGTCTTCGAACGCTGGTTTTGTGTACTTCTCCCATAGGTCGAACATGTCAATTCTTTCGACCATGACTTCTAGCAACACCAAAGGCTGGAAAAAGGAGTTTTTCTTTGTTCTGGGTCCCGATATTCCAGTTTTTGAAGGTTCTTCCGAGCTGAAGCCGTACGAATGCGAGGGGGAAAAGACTTGGACATACGGTAAGCGGTCCCTCAAAGGGTAACTTTCCGCTTTGCTGTCCTCGAAATTTTTGAAAAGCCTGATATCCGACCAGTATCAAACGGCGTTATTGACGCAAGGGGCGGTTCTGCGGCTGGCTGGCCTCAGCAACAGCACTTATCCTGCCCCATCCCATAAATATGGAAATACTTCAAAGGTCGAAAATCGTCACCAAGATGGCCAACCCGCCGAAACCTTTCCTGTGGAGGTTCAAGCCATTGTTGTTGCCCTTACGTTCAGTAACTTTCTTAATTATTTACGTTGATCCTCGATTTGCCGTTTACTCTTTATATTATCCTCATTTTACTTTGTTTATGCAGCTGAGCTCGTTGAACAATTTCGGACCTCTATAGCGGGCCCAACTGTGGCATCCTCGTGGAAAAGGACCCAAGGCCAGCCACGAAAGCCGAAAAAATCAAATGCTGGTAAAAAGATTGGGACGGCCGGTGCCAGCACTTTTATTGCGGTGGTTCCTACTTTGGCCCCGAATAACCCCAGTAATGGGGGCTGTTTTACACCCCATATAACAGTCGGAGCAATTAGATGATACTCGATCGGCTCGACCAGGAAGCTGATTCGCTAACAGCCATTCAATCCGACCAGAGATAGCTATTAATAGCGATCAGACCAAAATCCGAGTTCAAGAAGGATTAATACCCCGAGTCCTAGTAGGGTTAATATCATATAAATACCTAGCTCAACATTGTATTTAAGCAACTACTAATCAGAGCTTACGCCGACATACTTGGGCATTCTGATATCAAATCAATCAATAGAAAAGCTTTTGCTATACTATATTCAATATTCATAATCTCGTGTTCTTATTGCATTTTATATATTGTTCTTTCTTGAGATTGATCCATCCGGAATAAAGTAACTAGGCCCTATAATCTCTATATTGTTTTACCCCATGAACCATTATCATTGATTTAATCAAACCCTACGAAAAACGGTTAAATCAGTTGGTGCCCACCGAGGGGCTAACTTAATTATTCGATAGACAAATGGCTCGCCCAAGGAAGAACGCTCGTAACGAGGCAAGGAGTAACACGACGCATCCACCCCATCACGTCGGACGAATTACAGAACAATACGACTAATAACAATCCACTCGTTAACGACGACGATAATCAACGAGAGAACAATCAACTGCCGAATCAGGACGAACACCAAGGGATTCATGTCAAAATTCTCAAGGACAGCAAGAGGTCGCCGCCAATGTGGTACCAGAAGCCCCCGTGGCTCCAGCAATCCCTGTTCCTCTGCCAGAAATACAGGAGAAATTAAGACACATCACTATATCCAGGGGAACTGCAAGTTCCCGAACAGGTGCCTAGAGATCCTAGAACTACTAAGGCAAATCCAATTCGGAGAGCTCCTAGGCAGGTCGATCAAATGTCAGAACAAGCAGATAGCCCTGTGAGCGAACAACGATCGTTACACAGTCCACAAAACAGTGACACGAAACCAATCGACGAGTGAATCCGGAGAAAAATAGAACGAAAAAAGCCGCAACCAACCCGCCGAGGATTAAAAGAACATACCATAGTTCCTCTCGATGATGGCGTTGTGGATGCAATCCCTAATCGACAAAGAACTGTCCGTATCTCAGAAAGAGAAATCGAAAAGATGGTACAAGAGCGTCTGGAACAACGTCTACGGACCATTCAAAATCCATGGGCCAGGAGCACGGAGGTCCAAGAAAGCCTAGCAGCATGCTCCCCCTTATGTAGGGAGATAAAAGAAGCTCAATCATCCGGCCAGGTTCCGGGACGACTACCAAGATATGACGGCACCACCGATCCTAATGATTATATATTCAGTTTTACGAACATAGTGAATTTATATGCTCACCCGGCGGGACCGTCAAACTAATGGTTACCACATTTGAAGGACTAGCTTTGGATTGGTTCGAAAAACAACCCACAAATTCCATATTCAGCTTTCGTGAGTTATGCAACAAACTGACTCGCAACAAACTGACTCTACAATTTGCAAGCCAGAAAAGACAGAAATTCATCAATAAGAGAGAGAGTCCTTGCGAAACTGGTTAGCAAGATTTAACGTGGAACTATTAGAAATTGATTCCCCGAACATTGACTACATAATCTCCATCCTCTTCGATCTCACCAAAAATCTCACCAAAAATAGGCAGTTCGGGAATGCGCTAAGTAGAAAACAACCGAGAACTTTTGCGGATATTATGACCTTGGCGTCAAAATATATGACTCAAGAAGAGATGAACTCTTTCAAGGATAAGAATAGGAACAAAGCTCCCGCCTCTGGATCGAGGCGGCAAGACAAAGCTCCTGTTTCAAGACCTATGGATTACGATCGATCCTTCAGAAAAGGAAACGTTTTTCAATGACTAGAGTATAATAGGAGCGATCAGGATAAAAGACCCAATGCCTATCCTAGATCAACATCGGCTGAACCAGCAAACAGGAATCGAATAAACCAGGTGGAATACCTTCGATTGATTGTTCCTATCGAAGAAATTCTTGTAGTACTTGAAAGGAACAATTGGATTCCCCCAGCAAAAAGAATTGCACAGCCTAAGCCAGGTGCTCGAAACTACAATCTATATTGTAGATATCACCGTGCACATGGGCATCGCACCGAAGACTGTTTTCACCTAAAACAGGAAATTGAAAGGCTAATCGAACAAGGAAAGTTAGACGACTATCTAGAGCGAAACAATCGCAAGAGAGACAGAAGCAGAAGTCCTCGAGTCAATAATCAGAGAAGAACCCCGAGAAGAAGGTCCCCGAATAATGGTCCGCCACAAGAATTGAACAATGATCAAATTAACGGCACCATCCATACAATCTCAGGAGGACCGGCCGGGGGAGACAGTCGTAATGCTCGCCGTAGAACCGCGAGGTCTATACTGGGAAGTATTAGGTATCCAAAAGAAATATGGACACTAGAAAGCAAACTACAAAGAAAACAACTCATTAGTTTCAATGAGAATGAAGTACCAAGGAACATTGTTTGGGATATGAAGGAAGACAACCATGATTTTCCAATGGTGGTATCACTCGAGATAGCAAACTACAATGTTAAAAGGATCTTAATCGATAATGGAAGCTCGGCGAACATCATATCTAAGGAAGTCCTGACGCAGATGAACTTAGGGGAAATAACATTTCAAAAGGTAGCCACTCCTTTAGTAGGATTTGGAGACTCAGAAATAGTCCCCTATGGGACTATAAATTTGAGTGTCTCGTTGGGAAAGAAACCACAGCTGGCAGTAAAAATGATAAAGTTCCTGGTCGTAGAGACTCCATTTGCATACAATGCAATATTAGGACGACCTACCCTCAACCTGTTCCGAGCAGTAGTATCGACATACCATCAGAAGATAAAATTTCCGACAGATTCGGGGATCGGAGAAATAGTAAATGATCATTGCATGGCATGAGATTGTTACAACACCTCCCTAACACTGGGGAATCGATCCAAATCGTTTACCCCAGCTAAAAGGAAGCTCGAGGACGACATCGAAAGAGCCAAAGTCGAGATCCCCAGCACTGACAGAATAGATCGGAAGGGAAATGAGCCGGTCGATTTAACCATAAAGCCACCAGAACACAAGGATATTATGCTCGTACAAGGAGTTCCTTCAAAAACGACCAGAATCGGAACCGAACTCAGTTCGGAAGAAGAAGAAGTAATGTTAATAAACTTTCTCAGGGATAATGTCGACATCTTCGCTTGGAGTGCGGACGACATTGAAGGCATTGACCCAAGAGTAATCACTCATTCGCTAAAAATTGATCCAATGGCGAAACCAGCAAGACAAAAGAAGAGGAATCATGGGCCAATAAAAGACAAGATAATCAAAGCCGAAGTCGAGAGGCTGCTCAAAGCTAAACAAATTCGAGAAATACACTTCTCGGAATGGCTATGCAATGTTGTCTTAGTGGCAAAAGGGGATAAAAAGGATAATAAATGGAGGATGTGCAACGATTTCACCGACCTTAATAAGCTATGTCCACGTGATCCTTACCCTCTCCCGAGGATCGACTTGTTGGTCGACTCAACGGCAGGTTTTGTTATTTTCAGCATGATGGACGCCTTTCAAGGTTTCTATCAAATCTACATGGATGAGCGAGACCAGGAGAAAACTGCTTTCGTAACAGAGCAGGGTGTATATTGCTTTATTGTCATGCCATTCGGCCTAAGGAATGCTGGTGCCACTTATCAAAGACTAGTTAACCTAATGTTTAGGGAGCTGATCGCAGAGATAATGGAAGTATACATGGATGATATGTTGGTCAAAAGCATGAATGAAGCAGACCACGTAAAGAATATCGATCGATGTTTCCAGATATTGAGAAAATACCGCATGAAGCTTAATCCCGAAAAGATTCGAGCTATAACTGAAATGAGACCACCTAAGACAATCTCCCAAGTACAAAGCTTAGTAGGAAAAATTGTCGCATTGAACAGATTCATCTCCAAGTCAGCGGATAGAAGTTTGCCTTTCTTTCAAACTTTACGGAAGACAAAAAAACTTTGTTTGGACCGAAGAGTGCGATCAGGTATTCAATAAACTAAAGGAATACTTAACCTCTTATCCGCTATTAGCTAAACCAACTGAAGGAGAACCATTATACATCTACATATCTATCTCCGCAGTAGCCATTAGTTCGGTTTTGGTAAAGATAGAAGGCACTAAACATAAGCCTGTCTACTACCTAAGTAAGTTACTACAAGGAGCGGAGAAGAATAATTTGGAGATAGAGAAATTTGCTTTGGCCTTAGTTGTGGCGGCACGTAAACTCCGACCATACTTCTTAACATATAAAATAGTGGTGCTTACAAACCAACTATTGAGACAAGTCCTGTCAAAGCTTGAAGCCTCTGGCTGATTGATTAAGTGGGCGGTCGAATTAGGACAATTTGAAATCGAATATAAACCACGAATCGCTATTAAGGCTCAACTTCTGGCCGACTTCCTATTGGAAACTCCGACCTCGATACAAGAACCTAACGACTCGACCAGCCGCGATAACGTCTTGATAATCGAAAATCACACCTGGCTAATGCATGTCGACGGAGCATCGAGCAGAGAGGGAGGCGGAGCTGGAATCAATTTTACCGGGCCAAATAAAGAAGATATAAACTATGCGATCACATTAGACTTCGTGGTGACTAAAAATGAAGCCGAGTATGAAGCGCTGATTGCGGGGATGGAAATGGCGATCAAAGCCAACATAATAGCCCCAAGGTATTAACTAATTCAGAGTTGGTACAAAGACTAATTGAAGGACTATACGAAGCAAAGGAATTCAACATGATCAAGTACCTCGCCAAAGTAAAAGAATTGACTGAAAAATTCGAGAATTTCGAAATACAGAACGTTCCCCGTTCAGAAAACAAGTGGGCAGATCAACTTTCTAGATTCACAAGATCGCATGATGGCAGAATAGAAAGGGTGATTAATTGGTTGGTCTCAAATACACCGGCAATCGACAATGACGACACACCCGTCGTTGAAATGATGGAGATTGAAGAACCAGAAAAGAACTGGATGACTCCAATGATGGATTACCTTCAAGAAGGAATCCTGCCGCCGGACCTAAATGAGGGTCGGAAGATAAAATATCGAGCACCAAGATACACGATGTTAGAGGGAAAACTCTATAGAAGATCGGTATTCGAAATTCTATTAAAATGTATTTCCGAACCTCAAACCAATGATGTACTTCGAGAAATACACGAAGGGGAGGCAGGGAACCACAGTGGAGCCAGGGCTTTAGCTTTGAAATGCCTCCGAACAGGATACTATTGGCCCACCTTAAACAAAGATGCCGTTCAATATGTTCAAAAATGTCATCATTGCCAAGTTCACGCTAATATAAGCCATCAACCAGCCGAAAAGATGCACCCGATACATGTATGCTGGCCATTTGATCAGTGGGGACTAGACATAGTGGGACCTTTCCCAGTTGCCAGGTCTAAGAAAACTTATGTTCTAGTAGATGTCGAATATTTCAGCAAGTGGATAGAATGCATCGCTCTTGCTCGGATAATACAGTTTCAAGTAATTAATTTCTTATGGAAGTTCATAGTATGTCGATTTGGCATCCCCCGAATCCCAATCTCTGATAATGGAACTCAATTCACGGGAAAACAAGTATTGGAGTGGTGCTCTAAACTGGGAATTCAACAAAACTTCACCTCAGTAGGGCATCCAAGAGCAAACGGACAAACTGAAGTAGCAAACCGTGAAATAATAAAATCTCTGGAGAAAAGATTAGGGGAAGCCAAAGGAAGATGGCTAGATGAACTCCCTTGAGTGCTTTGGGCAAATCGGAAAACCGTCAAGGCCTCGACGGGCGAGACCCCATTCAGCTTGGTATACGGCTCGGAGGCTGTAATTCCAGTCGAAACATTAGTCCCAACACCGAGGATTGAGATGTATGATAGCGAGGAAAATGGAAAGGCTAGAGAAAATGATGTCGATCTGACCGAAGCTTTAAGAGAAAAAGTTGTAGTATGTTTACAGGTCGCTAAATCAAATATGGAAAAGGCCTACAACCAAAAAGTGCGCATACGAATCTTCAAAGAAGGGGACTTAGTACTAAAGAAAGTAGAGGTGTCCAAGCACGTCGGAAAATTGCAACAGAATTGGGATGGACCTTACATTGTCATTGGTGTAGAAAAGAAAGGTTCATATAAAATTGCACACATGGATGGAACGCCATTACCGATGACATGGAACGCGGTCAACCTGAGAAGATACTATGGGAGATGAATCCTAGTAGTTATCCTTATTATTCTTTTTAATTTTGTTTATTTTGTTTAAACTTTATTCGTACTAATTGTTGCAATAAAAGCTTTTGCTTAGAATTCTTTTGAAATATAATTGATGATTATGAGTTATTAGCCGAATCAGAGATTCAAAGGGTTAAAACCAATAATTGGTAAAAAAACTAAGTACAAAAGAGTTGAGTAAAATCGATTCGCTCGATAAACACTACTCGATCTCCATAAAGTAACATACTTACTGGTTAAAGCCAATAATTGGTAGAAAACCTAAGTACAAAAGAGTTGAGTAAAATCGATTCGCTCGATAAACACTACTCGATCTCCATAAAGTAACATACTTACTGGTTAAAGCCAATAATTGGTAGAAAACCTAAGTACAAAAGAGTTGAGTAAAATCGATTCGCTCGAAAAACACTCCTCGATCTCCACAAAGCGACATACTTACTGGTTAAAGCCAATAATTGGTAAAAAACCTAAGTACAAAAGAGTTGAGTAAAATCGATTCGCTCGATAAACACTCCTCGATCTCCACAAAGCGACATACTTACTGGTTAAAGCCAATAATTGGTAAAAAACCTAAGTACAAAATAGTTGAGTAAAATCGATTCGCTCGATAAACACTCCTCGATCTCCACAAAGCGACATACTTACTGGTTAAAGCCAATATTTGGTAAAAAAACCTTAGTACTAAAGAGTTGAGTAAAATCGATCCGCTCGATAAACACTCCTCGATCTCCATGACGACCACTAAATAGGTTAAAGCCAATAATTGATAAAAAAAACCTAAGTACTAAAGAGTTGAGTAAAATCGATCCGCTCGATAGACACTCCTCGATCTCCATAACGACGATTAAATAGGTTAAAGCCAATATTTGGTAAAAAACCTAAGTACTAAAGAGTTGAGTAAAATTGATTCGCTCGATAAACACTCCTCGATCTCCATAACGTTAAAGCCAATAATTGGTAAAAAACCTAAGTACTAAAGACTTGAGTAAAATCGATTCGCTCGATAAAAGACTCCTCGATCTCCATAACGACGATTAAAAAGGTTAAAGCCAACACTTGTTAAAAAACCTAAATCCTAAAATTTGAGTAAAATCGATCCGCTTGATAAACACACATCGATCTCCAGGACGACAATTAAATGGGTTAAAGCCAATCATTGGTAAAAAACCTAAAACTCGGATTGAGAAAGATCAAATCAAGAAAAAGTATATGAAGATAAGAGATATTACGAACTATGAAGTTTTATTCATCTGGGTATAAAGAACATCTCTCGATTTACATATGAAGTACAGAGAACAATTCTTCAAATTACATATTATTACAAATATAAAAGTGGAAAATCCTATCCAATAAGATCGGAGTCTTTCACGACAATGTCCACGGAAACATCAATCTCCTCCCTAGTTCCTCGACGATCCTGTTCAACCACCCAAGAAGCATGCTGCTCAGGATGGTCGACTTCTTTGGTTCGACGGCCAGGCTCTGAAGATCGATTCTTCCTTTAGTCGGAACGGCCACTACAAGCCAGATAATCTATAGCGGTCATTCGACCAAAACGAGCTCCTACTTGAAAGATGGGGTTGATTTTTACTCTAAAGCAGGATCTCGCGCGGACTGCCGCAAAAGTAAAAATTTACCAGCACACCCCGGCGGCCTATCACTCCGGAGGTAACATCGAAGTACAGGGATGCCTGGTAAATATGAACCCTCCATGCGCTAACAAAATACCATGGACCCCAACCCCATGAAGAATAAGGCTGAGGCCACATGGGACCCGTCACTGCTAGGTAGGGCGGTAATGGGACCTGTCAGTACACGGCAAATGACGCTTGAGTTATTATGACATAGTGGATCACGATAATGTGACTTTTTGAATATTATAGGATCACTGGGCAGGGTAAAACCCAAAGAAACTGATATCTCCATTTCGTACGGTATGAATAGATATGGGAAGAAACTGCTTACCTATTTATAGAGAAATTTTAAAAGTTAATCCTACGGCTGAATGAAGATCTGATCAAACAACGAGAATACGACCTTTGACTTCCCCTATTTAATGCGAATAAGTTGGAACGACACTAGATTAGTCGATATAACTGCTCGATGAGAATGAAGCATGAAGGCCGAAGCGATCAGAATGGAAAAATCCATGCACGTTCATGTGGATTCATTAAAGGACAGTTTCAGAACTTTATAAAGAATGTTCGACCAACGAGCAGAGTCCTTGAAAAAAGAGGTTTACAATGAGGGATGAGTACTTCTCCCAAAAGATGAGTGACATGAAAGATGCTCGAAATAGTTGATCGTTTTGAATAACGAGGAAGAAGTTCATAAACAAAAGATAGGTCTCCACTGTAGTCCAAGAAATCTGACAAACTGATCAGAAGAACAATCCCTCCTCACTGGAACATACGACCTCGTCACTGCCTAATCTTCAAAAGAATTGCTTAAGGAGGTCTTAACAAGCTATATCTAAATGATAGTTCTATATTTTCCAATTCCTCCCACACCAAGGATATGACCCGAAGGCATAATGGTTGTTTCATTTAAAGAAAATGAAGCTCGTAATCAGTATTCAGAAACATGGAATTAGAAAGGTAACAGACAGGCCTTTCTAAGAGACTCAATTCTAAGAAAAAGCAATGCTTAAAGAAAGGTCGCAATGAAGATCTTATATAAGACTTCATAAAAGATAAAGTTATATCTGACAACGGCGACTGATCGATCATCGATGAACGTGATAAACTACATACAAACTTCTTTGAAAGTTAAAGAGATGAAAGGACTATACAGAAAATATCCTATTCCAACAATCCAATTTTTGAAAGTACTCATGACTGGTCGGCAGCAACAGACTGCTCCTTTCAACAATGCTGGTCGCCCTCAACTCAATCAAGATAAGTTTTTATGGAGCAATATATTTAATTCACTTACTTAACAAGCAGTTTAAATCTGCTTACAAAAGTAATGGATTAAAGATGTTTTAAATCTAAATTTATCTACTCGAACAGATAATTCAGTTTGCTTCTCCAAACAAAAAGATTTGAATTACAATAGAGTATTTACAGCAAAATATTGTGGTTATACAAAATACGATAAGGGTAAATTAAACCCTAGCGACCACATACAAGCTCGATTTGGCTATATAAAAAAAAAGAATGAAGAAGCAAGTCATCAGGACTAATCGCCACCAGGGGGTCTGCTCGAAGAAGCACCCTTCCGAGGAGTAGCTGTATCAAGAAACGCCTTCAGCTCCTCTTGACGCTTCTGATAACCTTCGTCATAGCCTTGTTCATAAGCGCGCCAACGAGACTCCTCTAAATTGGCGTTCAATTGAGTCAAATCATCCCTCTCCTTCTCAAGAGCTAATTTTTCTTCACGTAACTTCTGAAGATCATCATTAAGTAGCCCAACTTGAAGAGCGTGCCCTTCAGCCTTCGCTGTCCCTGAATCCAAGCGAAGCCTCGGGTTCTCTTTCCTGAAACCATAAGTCATCACCCTGAACACCTAGTTGCAGCGCATAATATTTTCCCTGAGAAGAAAGAAGTTGTAAGTAACAAAGCAACCAAAGATAATACAAGAAATAAGCTCGGAAAGGTAAATACCTGCTCAAATATCTTGAAAAGTGATTGAACATGGCGAACGTTTGAGGTACCCTCAAGTTTCTTCAACTCACCAGGCAAAATAGTGCTGAGACCTGATAACGCCGTTAGAACGTCGTTATTGCCTATCTCTTTAAGCCCAAAATATCTTGCTTTGATTCGAGTTTTGTGTGCTTTTGCTTGTTTTCGCGTTCGTTTGCGTTTTTGGTCCCTTGTTGGGATGTTGTGTGTTTTCTTTTGTTTTCTTCGTTTTTTGTCGTGTTTTTGTTCTGTTTGTAGGTTTGGGAATTTTTCAAGGCTAAAGAGAAGTCCGAGAGGTTATGATTCAATGCAATTCCATCAAATCAAGACTCGGTGGCCGTTGATGCAAGCCTTTGCGCAGCTTGAGCTTCAAAGGAAATAGAACTCGTAGCAAATTGTACAAGAATGTAGATAGCTGCTCACTAGAACTTGCATAAATATTTCATGGATGATCCAAATGAGCTGAATTTTGGATATGTCATAGATGAGTGAGTTAGCTACGCTACGGACTTTACGGATCTGCATTCGGAGTTCGGAATCAAAAGATATGCTTCTCGGAAGAAAGTGCGGCAGAGCAGAAAAATCTGCCAAACCTACGGCCTAAAGCTCGCCGCGGCGAGGTGGAAGCTCGCCGCGGCGAGGTACCTGCTACCAGCAGATTTCTGCTGCGGGAAAGGCAGGGGGTTTCTTGTATTTTCCCCCTTTTCCCCCGCTTGCATTTCTAAACCCTTTAGGGGACTTTTTGGTCTTGTTTCCTTAGGTTAAGAGGCTCAAGAGGTCATAACTTCACAAGAACATCATCAATCTTTCACTCTTGGCCTCCTTTTTCCTCTCAAGCCTCCATAAACTTTCTCTCTTTATTTTTCTTACTTTTTCTTATATTTGAAGACTCCACCAAGGGGGTGAGTTAGTCACCACCCTTGGGGAGTGATTAGGTGGTGATTAAAGGGAGGAGAATCCTTATCTCGATTCCATTTCGATTAGGTGATTTCTTTCCATTTCTTAGTTATTTATGATTAGGAGATGAATATTGTTATTTCCTTTTTGGATGAATGATTGTGGATTTGAATTCTCCGGATTTATATATATTTATGTTATTGTTTGATTAAATGATGTCTTGATGATTAGTATGGTGCTTATTTGTGTTCGTTAATCCGATTCCGTGTTTATTGTTCGTCTTGTGGTTTGACAACCTTTGGAGATGAAAGTTATTGATTCTTGATTGCTATATTTAGTGATTTTGAGGATTTGATTATGAATTTGGATTGTGATTCGATTTTAGGATAGACATATACCTATATCGTTTCATATTCGTTTAAGGTTTGAGTTTAAATGACATCGATTAGATTTTATTCCGTTTATACGTAAATTGGATTAGTTTAATTCGATAGGTTGGTATGCTATCGAAAGATACATACGAACATCAGTGAATCCTTGAATAGCAAGCACGAGCATAATATATTAATTGTCGAGTCATTGTTATCGTTTGATTAGTTATGTTTGATGTTGGGTTATGTTTGATTTGTTGGGTTTATTGTTTTATCGCACTTTTGGCCATCTACATTTAATGCAACCTAGAAATAGGTTAGGCGAGTGACGATTTGTGGATTTCAACCTAGGATAGTCATATACCTAGTTTAGTCCGTGTTTGTATAATGGGTTCGTCCGTTAATGCATCAAATAACTTAGATTCTCTTTATTCGGGGATTCGGGTTAGTTTTAGGTCCCGGGTGACAACGGTACGCCTTAGAATCCTCTTTTGGGTTCGGACTTCCCTTAGAGCATCGGTTGACAGCGATGTTTGTTCTTGATCCGGAGATGGAGAGTTTGGGTAGATTGGTAGAGTTAAGTCAAACCGATAGGGAGACTTAACTAATTTGAACTCACAAACAACAACTAAATCTAGGATTGTTTGCATAGCTAACCTAACAACCGCATAATTTATCTGCTTTAACTAATCGCTTATGAATCCTCCTTACCGCATAATTAACTCCCCATTTACTTGCTTTCTTAGTTAGATTTACTTTACCGTTCGTAGTTAAATAAAATCACCCTTATCAATATTTGGGTTCGATCTTTTTGTATCAAGTGTTCTTAGATGAAATAAGCCATCTATTGATTCGTTTATTCCCACCTTTTACCCATTCGTTGGGATTCGATACTCGGTATGCACTTATCGTTTTATATTACTTGTAACGACCGTATACTTGCGTGTTTGCGTATTAGTATTTGGAACGCAACAAGACCCAAATCCCAGGATAGAGGATCGGGTTCATAAGAATCAGGCAGTTGAGTATTAAGAGGAATCTTATCATGACGAGGAACTTCTGACTCAGTTATATCCCTAACCTGCTCAAGGATACAACGATCATGCAACAAACGCGTAGATTCTCTCTCATTGTGGCTCACTGAAGTTTCTTTCCCCGAATAAGAGATTACAGTCCGCCGACCGGACCTAGGTCCAGCCCGACCTCTGGAAGAACCACCAGCCTAAACAGAAGTAGTCGTGACTGTAGTATCAGTAAGTAAAAAGTCGGGAAAACCCTGAGTTATAGATTGTGACAGAGATATATTCAAAAAGGGGCCACCGCTACCTGGCCCCACAGCAACATCCCTCTGGCCTTCATCAATAACCAATTCAGTAGTAGAAGATGAAGGAATTGAGTTGTCAAGAGCATACTCATGCAAACTATGCTCGGAGGAAGGAACAGTGGAAGAAACAGGAATGTTGAAGGATTGCTCCATATTGGACATATCCCCGAAAGCAACCCGACCTGGGGAAGGTCTCCTTTCAAAATCAGAAGGGATAATAGGATTTTGTTGAGAAAACTCCGAGCTAACATTCACATCGCTTAAACGATCAGAAGGGACAACAGGAGTCTGGGTCTCCGACCTTCTAATGGTCTGGAGTCGAGGAGGATCAGCCGAAGGCCCCTCGTTGCGAGACCTATTTGGTTTAGGGTTTGTAGGGTTATCACGCGAAGAACGCTTGGAAGTGTTACCGTTGCTCATCCTCGGAAACTAAAAGATAACTCTGAAGTATCGAGAAAAGCTTATCGACCTCCTAGAGAGAATATTTTATCGGAATTGAGAAATGCAGTAAAATAGCGATTAAACTTTTTACCATATGTATTTATACTGAATGAAAAGATGCGACAGACCTTGAGGACAGGCGCGAAACAGGGAACCCGGCCAATGAACAATCGCACGAATTCGAAAAGACGCAAACATAATGATTATGCTAGAATTAAAGACTTATGTCTAAATTATCATAATCAATGAAGAAGTTAAAACATCACGCATGGAGAAAACAAATCGTCTTATTCAAAAGGTTAAAAAAGTAATATTACAAGTCATACAGTAATAGTTTTAGTTATTTTTCACCCCTATCCAAAGTTCGTTGGTCGCTCTCTACTATCTCATGTTGATCGCCAGCTGGAACATCTTGGTCGCCAGCCGCCCCCTCTTCTTCATCTGCTTTTGTCACAACTTCAGGAATCTCCTCCTCGCTCTCTTGATCGACAAAATTATTATCGACTTCGGGATTAATATCTGAAGAAGGAGTCGGTAAAGGTTTTCCAAACTCCTCGACCAAATGAGCCAAAGGAAAATGCTTGTATTCAACACTCGGCAGATCAGATGCTCGCCATAACGATTAAGGTTAACATGCGTGGCCCTGAAATATTCTCTCCGGCGATCCTCGATCAATCCCATAGCGACCATCTGGTGGATCGCTTTCTTAAAGGTACTTTCAAGAAGGGGACCAACCTTCTGATACACCAGAGCAGTATGAACCGGGGAATTAAGGAACTCGCGAATCACTTTCTCGCCAGGATTTCTACCATATCGATCAGTAAGTCCGCCAAGAGAAAGATCCTCTTCATACTCATCCAAGGAAGCCTGAAGAATAGCAACTTGGGACTCCAGCTCGCTGATACGAGTAGTATATTGAACTTGATGATCTTCCAGCTCCTTGGCCAGCTGGTTAACCCGCTCTTGGGCACGAGAAGTCATTGCTTGAGGAAAGGAATAAGGAATAAGGCACCTTCCACCTCAAGAATGCCTTATGCCTTATACCTCTAAAACAGGCACCTTCCAAAGGGCTGCCTAATAAGCATATGACAGAAGACAAGTACTAGTCTGAGGAATCAAAAGGACAAACGATTTGAGTAAAAAATTCGTTTAAAAGATTAACGTGAAATGAAGGGTAGATAAAAGTATTTACCTTCTCGGCATAGAGATAAGCTTTCTGTAACTTCTCCAACGGATCCTTGCGGAGCATCTTATTAACCTCACGTGTGAAAACGCAAGAGAGAAGAATACGAGTAGCCTTATCTACTGCATTCTCCTTCTCATCATGGATCAAAGAATCATTCTCGGGATATCCGACCGCTCTCTTTCCCTCTAAATGATCTTCGATCATCTCGACAATGGTAGGCTTTGGGTGCTGTTCGCCAATTAAAGAGAGGTCCTCACCAGAGCAACCATAGAACTGTTTTCTCCTCTTAGCCGCCGTGCCAGTTGAATTATGCATCGACCAGCTACGGCAACCACGGATACCAAGGGAAGTTCTGAGTTGGTGAGGGGGATAACCCTGTCCTGTCCCTGTATGCCCCGGAATTTGTGAAGAAGAGGGTTCCTGAGGAGTCTCCTGGGAAGGATCTGGGGATTCCTCTCTATAATCATCGGAATCATCACCTAGATCCAATTTCCTCTTTCTGGACACTCTTTGCTCAATTGGATTGTTTTCCACCGTTTTGGTAGACTTTGATAGAACCATCTTCCCTTTTGTAGAGTGCCGAGAATTCTCTACCATGGAAACTGAAGAAAATGAACTCCAGTCAAATATGTTATTCAAAGAAAATATAAAGTAAATGCAATGATGAAATATAACACTTACCAAGCGACTGAGAAGAAGAAGAGATAGGAAAAGTGTGAGAACTTAGGCCAACCTTACGAAGAAAAGCCTCGCCAATAAGAAGAGCACATTGATACTTGTCAGCACGCATCTCCACTATCTCTTCCACCAACTTTGGATCGTCGGGAATAAACTGACCCTCAACGGAGCGACCACCAAAAATCCACTTGGACTCATGGTCCCATTAGAATGGTTTGGTGGAACCATCAGCTAAAGTAAGATGAGAGGGAGGACGAACAAAGAAAAAGCGAAATTTCCAGTCGGAATTGCTGGAAACAGGAGAATCAAAGAATGAGCAACCAGACTTTTGACTAGCGAAAAAGTATCCATGATTGGAAGAGCTAGAAATATTAAAACGAAATAACTGAGTAAAATTATGAAAAGAGGGCTGGAACCCTCTGGCAATCATCAGGACAGAAAAACAAACGACGAAGGCTATGGAGTTAGGGACCAGTTGTGTTAGAGAAACACTGAATATCTTTAAAATATCTAGAAACAAGGCAGATAAGGGAAGACGAAGACCATGATTAAAATGGACAGTGTAAAAAGCCCGACAACCTTCCAGCGGAGAAGTAACCCTATCGGAGGGAGACGGAAGGATAATCTCAGAGCCCTCAGAGATGTATTTTGCATAACTATCCAAGACCTCATGAAAACTCTCTTCGGTATAAGCGCAGGAAAGGGTTTCGACCGGATCAGATACTTGGGGATTGACACCTTTGCCTTTCTTAGCCTTGGCCGCGAGCTCAGCATCAGAAATGATCCGCACCTTGAAAGTATCCTTGTCGGGAATAATTATCTCTAATGGTCCCGTCTGTTCTGGTGGAGGGCTAGGAGAAGCCCCCACGTCGATAAAAGGAATGACTTGTTCAACAGAAGAAGAGGAAGGGTTCTTCGAAATGGAGTCCATATTATTTGATCTTCGGAAAATAATGGTCGATGAACACGATATTTAGAAAAACTATCGAATAAGAAAATTACTGCAAGAAAATTGGAGGTGGAAATTAAAAAATGGTTGAAACTACGATCGCCTATTTATATAGAAGGCCGAAAAGACGCTTTGAACCTCTTGCGACTGATCATATTCCCGCCAATCAATGAAGAAAAACCGCCTCCTCGAGAAGGAACAACGCTACAGTTCGGAAACGACAAAACGACTATCCATGAAATGTAGCACTCTTTTCCTTAGCACTATTTTCCTCGCTTTGGATTTTTTTCCACAGGGTTTTTTCCAAGTATGGTTTTTAACGAGGCACAATTCATAGAAAAGACAGTCGTATTAGACCAACTATTTCTACGAGCTTCTATTGCATATTAGCTCGAAGAAGTGAGGGAGTACTGATGGGGGCTGTTTTACATCCCATATAACACTCGGAGCAATTAGATGACACTCGATCGGCTCGACCAGGAAGCTTATTCGCTAATAGAAACTTAGCAATATAATAAATTTTACCTCTGGATTAATAACCTTCCAGTACTCAACATCAATATTTGATTCACAGTTTTCCATGTCAAAAGTGGATATAAACTTCTTGAACTCTTGTGCCTGGCGCGCATCTGTTCATACTTCATCTTAATAGCTTGCTTGCTATAGCGACGTCAAAAGTGCACCTGCATTTTAGATGCATTTTGTTTTCCAGGATTCATTGAGCATAGCCACATTGTTAAGGTTTTCGTTCCTAGCCACATGGGTGAGTTATGCCATGAATCTCTTGTTCTCATTAAAGCACCAGCCATCCGACGTTTTCCTCTCGTCTTTTCCTGAACCTCCTTGTTTTGTCATATTGTTGCAGAAGCTGGACTAAAAAATAAAATAAATGTTCATGAACAAACATATAAACATAATTATATTAAATTATGAAGAAAAAATTCAAGTAAATATGAACAAAAATACATACAAGTTGGAAGATAGGAATTTTCAGAGATGTAAACATTTTGGCAAACTTGATGTGAATTTATAGGCAATTTGAAGAACCAACCAACTTTCATCATTAATGTTGAATTGATGTAGGGGAGATATGGATTAATGTCTATTTTCAAAGTTGAGGGAGTCAACAGTCAATGAAGCATTAATATTCATCCATCAAATACAATATACTATCCTCTGATAATCCAAAAGCCTTTAATTATTATTATTTAATAACTTTCCTTTCCAAACCTGGACAATACCAACAACAAAACATGGCAGCATACAAAAATTTTTTAGAAACATATTTCTACATACGTTTTACTAGAATGGCAAACAACACAAATGATGCATGCTTATTATAACCATTTCCAAATCAAACATAATGACATTCAAAGGAAAGTACTCATAGACATATATAAATACAAGCAGAAAATAAAAACATCATATAAATCTCCAACTGGCCAAAAATTATAAGCATAATGTCACAAAGAAAAATGACCACATCTTATGGCTATAGATGATTTAAACATGACAATCAATATTAACTTTTCCTAAAAGCACCCAAAAGACATAAGAGCATATATTACATAAATTTCTAAAAATCTAGACTTAAAACAATATTCCTACAAAAAGACACGTAACAGTTTCAATTCTGATAGATAATAGTGATGATATATATTACATGCAAAACAAAACATAACTAATTGAACACATTAATTCTATTTAAATAATCAGTAAATCAACCACACAAGAACAAGCATGGCATAGATCATCGTAAACTTCAGTTTACGACACAATGTCATGTTTTCCTTCTCAAGTGTGGACATAGAATTAACAAGCCTTTAAATTTCTGAGTTCTATTCATTAGTGTCCTGCTCCGGACGGGTCATTTCCGCCTCAACACGATTAACCCGAAGTAGCAAACCATTTACAAGAAGTGTTGGGGTCTAAGGCGTAAATATTCCACATATATTGGCTTTTTCTACTGCTTTGAAAACCTTGTTCACATACATTATTAGATTTGATTCCTTGTGTAAACTTTATTCCAAAATATTATGTCATATTTTCCCAGATTGTATATATGGGGCTAGGTATGTTAGTACAATCACCTACTTCATTATTCAATTTTTGTACTCACTTGGGGGATGTTCTTTTTTCTTCCTTCTTGAAAATGTTTTTCAATAAACCTATTCAAACTCATGAGATAGGAAGCAAGTGTTCACATGTTTGTATGCTTTTAAGGTCAGGTATCTTAAAAGCTATCACATACATTCTGGAATTTGATAATTAAGAATTGTAGAATAATGGACATTCACACATATGAAATAATAGTAAAAAGCATAAACTAGCATTCCTAAGAGAAACAAAGCAGTACCATGATGAATTGAAAACATATAAACTAAACTTTAAAGTGATTCTTAAAACAGAAACTTAAAACAGAGTTAAATGACCAAACAAACAACCATCAACATAATCCAAATCCACCTAAGTAATTCCACCAACAATATTACCATTGTCACCCACATTGGCCAAATCACTGCGGCCACATGGTTAGCACAACTTAAGATGTCATCTTCTTCACTCAACATTGGCATCTCCATTCCACTTATATCGTTCGATGGCACCACTACCTTTTCATCTTCATCCGAGTCAACATGTATGGGCCATCCGGGGCTCCCACTTAGGAACTTTGGAAACCTAGGAACTCCTGCCTCATCAAAAGTTTATGTAAGCATGAAGTGTAATGCGTTACCATTCCTTCTTAATTTCTTAAACAACTCCGGCTCAGAATAACAAGTAAAACAGTGTTTATAATTAATAAAAATACATATAATTACTACTTCAAATAGCAATATAATAGATTTTACCTCTAGATTAATAACCTTCCAGTGCTCAACATCAATATCTGGATTAATAAACTTAGTACTCATTGTACTACTGCCCCTCTTGCTTTTTGTCATTTTCTAAATTCATGATAATTGAATTAATGTTGAAGAGTCATGGGCACTTGTCATTTCCAAGTCTCATCAATTGCACACCTTTTTAATTTGTATGATACTGGAGTCTGCATAAGCTTTGATGTATTTCAAGTCTCCAGGTTCACGAAATCAGTTTGGACACATGATTTGCTTGACGGCCTAACATCAGGCCAAAGACATTTAGCAACACCCGAGGTCTTTGGACCCTCAACCATTTCATCATCATTCACTGTGTTGTTGTAATTAGCCAAGTTAAACAAATTACTGTGTATGATTAAATATGGCAACTATATGTGAAGGTGTGATGCAATTTTGTTAATTGATCATACACTTTAAAGTTACGTTTATATTATTAGCAACATTTGACAACCTTTCTTGTTGCAATTTGGACAGTAGGCACATCCCGATGTTGTCAATGTACGATACAATACTTATCAATATTTTGAAGACTGGGTAGAGATATTTGACAAAGACCGGGCCACTGGAGATGATACGGAAGCTTTTCCGGACATCATCGAAGACTTGGTGAAAGATAGTCCCTGTGTTGGAAGAAGCAAACCATAAGCTTAAAGAACTAATGGTGAACATAGATGAGGTGTATGGAACTAGCTCATGTGTGGATTTGACTACCGATGCTTCGGATGACGCCCCTGTTTAATTCGGGCCCATGTAATTTGGGTTTTGACTCCATGGGACAAAAGAAGGTGAAGCTGGAAAAAGAGAGTAAAAACAGAGAAGATTAATAAAGAAATTTTCAAGGAAAGAAAGAGGAAAACACCGGAGTGGAATGGACCCGATGCTTACAGGCTTGACATGAAAGAGTTTATTGAACTTGACGATGGCCCAGATGCTGGACAAGGAACCCCAGGTCCACCACATATAAGCTCGCCGCAAGTAACGTTCTCACCTTGGGACAATCAAGAATTCTGGATGACTTGGCTAATTACAACAATATAGTGAATGATGATTAAATGGTAGAGCGACCAATGACCAAATGTCTATTTTCAAAGTTGAGGGAGTCAACAGTCAATTATGCATTAATGTTCATCCATCAAATACAATATACTATCCTCTGATAAACCAAAAACCGTTAATTAATATTTATTTAATAAATTTCCTTTCCAAAACATGGACAATACCAACAACAAAATATGGCAGCATACAAATTTTTTTAGAAACATATTTCTACATACATTTTACTAGAATGGCAAACAACACAAATGATGCATGCTTATTATAACCATTTCCAAATCAAACTGAATGACATTCAAAGGAAAGTACTCATGGACATATATAAATACATTCAGAAAATAAGAACATCAGCTAAACCTCCATTTGGCCAAAAATTATAAGCATAATGTCACAAAGAAAAATGACCATATCTTATGGCTATAAATGATTTAAACATGACATTCAGTATTAACTTTTCCGAAAAGCATCCAAAAGACATAAGAGAATAAATTACACAAATTTCTAAAAATCTAGACTTAAAACAATATTCCTAATAAAAGACACATAACAGTTTCAATTCAAATAAATAATTGCGATGACATATATTACATGCAAAACAAAACCTAACTAATTGAACACATTAATTCAAATTAAATAATCACTAAATCAACCACACAAGAATAAGCATGGCATAGATAATCGTAACCTTCAGTTTACGACACAATGTCATGTTTTCCTTATCAAGTGTGGACATA
Organism: Penstemon eatonii; assembly: GCA_038501285.1. Taxonomy (NCBI): domain Eukaryota; kingdom Viridiplantae; phylum Streptophyta; class Magnoliopsida; order Lamiales; family Plantaginaceae; genus Penstemon; species Penstemon eatonii. The sequence continues at coordinate 15,823,840 of CM076712.1, read as the reverse complement.
AAATTAATAAGTCTTTCAATTTCTGAGTTCTATTCACTATTGTTCTGCTCAGGTTGGGTCATTTCCGCCTTAACATGATTAACCCGAAGTAGCAAACCAGTAATTATTATTTGGGACCTATCACACATTGGTGGGTCCATCCACTCCAAATAAGCACATCGCCCACTGTGACAAACAACTTACTTGTTATCAATTCAAGTGCGGAAACCAACAACCACACATTCAAGCGATGGATTTTTTTCAGATATGGGTTCATGAAACAACTGGAATTTTTTCATAATGGCAAGCTCAGAATTTTGTTTGTGAAAAATATACATAAATAAACCATATGTTTCAAAAATCAATCACAAATTATATTAATATATATACAAACATAAAAATCAACCAAAATTCCCACAACTTTCTAATAGTCACAAATTGCATTACACTATATTAAAAACAGACACAAAAAAATTTGCATTGAGGTTACTGCTAATCCAGCACAACGGGCAAATCGACGGCAAGAGCAGGGTCAATATTTGAACTGGAGCTTGAATCCTTGGTCCGAACGTGTGAACCTTGATCCTTTTAGCATAACCACATCTTTTTTCGGCTACGACAGGAACAATATTTGAATTGGAGCTTGAATACACGAGCTCAAATTAAGGTATCAAATTAAACATTGTTTGAGTACACGAGCAAGCTTAATTTGCAAGGTAAAACTTTATTATTTTTCAAGTTTTTTTAAGGGTTTGAGTTTTGATTCGTAACTCTTGAATAACATAGTTTTCTTTGCTCATAAGCCACGGATTCAAGCTCAATTTCTCCTGCTCGATTTCGGCGAGTTGAAAAACTTATCGCAATCTCAAGCTCAAGTTCTCTTTCTCGATTTCCGTGAGTTGTACTCCATCTTATGTTTTCTCAGTTAATTGATTTAAATTTAGTTTAGGCATAAGAAATAACAACTTTTTCCTTCAAACCCTAGTTATTTATTTATTGATCTTCGCTGATTTTTTATTTTTTTGTTATTTTTTCCATATAATTTATCTCAATTTTGTGTCAATTTTTCGAAAAAAAGTAGGTTACTCTGTAATGAGAATTAGATCAAGAGGAAGGAGGATACCTACTGTGGAAGAAGATCGAATAAGCCAGTTGCCTGATAAAGTGCTTTGGCGCATTCTTTAGTTTCTTCCTGTAGAAGATGCACTCATAACCAGCATTTTATCAAAAAGGTGGAAAGATATATGGATGTTAATCACAGATCCTGATTTCGAGAAGAATGTAACGAATCGTAGAAATTGTCTTAACTTTGTGGATTATCGGTTGTGTTTCAAAACTAGGTACCTTTTATATGGATGCATGTCTTCATGTTGGTGAGGGTAGGATGACTTCATGGATGCATAAAGTACTTGAGAAAAATGTACGTGAATTTATGCTCGAAGGATCAATCTGTCCCCGTTGTATTTTCTCGTGTGAGACCCTAACTAGTTTAACACTTGTCTGTGATTCAATTGAGGGTTTGCATATTAATTGCAATCTACCAAATCTGAAGGTCCTCGATATGTGTATTTACAAACCCTAGTCTGATTTTATGAAAAATCATTTTACTAGTTGTCCTTTGTTGGAGGATTTAACCATTACAGAAGTATAGTGATGAGGGGCATTCTGGATCCTACTTCTCTTTACAATTACACGAGATCGAGCGGTACTTATCTCGAAGAATCGAGTTCGAGTCTGACGGTGGTTTTGCAGTAAATGTAAACAAGCCCAGGATCCAAAGTTACTGTTGGGCCGAGCTCTGAATCAAACTTATGGGCCGAAGAATTACATGTCTGTGGGTAGACCACCTAGACCCCATTTTCAGCTATAAATACCCCCTGCATTTATGATATTGGACGACTTCCCAGGTGCTCTCTCCTCGAAGCTACAGTTCAAAGCAGCTCGGGATTGTAGCTCTAGATCGAACATATGTATTTCACCCTCTAGCTTGTACGGCATCCTATAATGCTCGGATAGGACCCTAGATATATTTGTACTTGTACTCATTTAATTCGAATACAATTACATTTGATCTTCACTTTACTTTACTTGTGATTATTGTGATGCATCCACACCCTTGATCGAATTAACGAAACCACGTAAGATCAATTGGCGCCCACCGAGGGGCCATTATTCGAGTATTAGATCGAAATATGCCTACTACGAGGAGAAATACATATATTAGAGGAGAGCCTTCCCAAGCAGGGGGAGCACAAAATTCCGTCAATAATGAACCTGATAATTTATCACGCGCCGCACAACAACAACCGGAGGTGCCACCGGCGGTTCCACAAGATAACATTCCAGTGCACACAACCATTGGTGACTTAAGATCTATAATAGGCACAATGTGCAGGGAGTTCTTGAACAGCGGAAGGGCAGATCAATCACCTGTAGACCAACCAGGGATTCAGGGAAGACCAGAGATACCTTCATCGAACTTGCAAAAGGAAAATGATATGTCGCAAGCCCCGTCGACACATCCACGACGAGCAGCACCCTCGAAAGCCAATGCCCGGTCTGAAAACCCACATGCACTAGTGCACGATCTGGAAAATTCTGTTGTGGGGGAAAGTCACACCGCCGGCGCTGTAAGAAGGAACAGACCAATTGGCAAGAGAATTACAGAATCTGAATTGGAGAAAATAATACAGGAAAGGGTGGCTAAAAAATTGGAAGAGCAGGATACCATGATCGAGATTCCCTTCACTCATCAAGCTGCCAGGCAAGCAGGGAACTCCCTGACTAGAGGAAACATACGAGAAAGGGAGGTCTCGAATAATATCATGAGATGTTCACCCTTTTGTCAAGAAATACGCGAAGCTCGAAACACAGAAACAGTGCCGACCAGGCTCCCTCGGTATAACGGGACTACCGACCCCGGAGAACACATTAACAGCTTTGTTAATGTTATGAATTTGTATGGACACTCGGATAATTTCTGTTGCAAGATTATGGTCACCACTTTCGAAGGAATTGCCCTCGATTGGTTTGGAAAGTTACCTCCAAACTCCATATTTTCTTTCGAAGAATTTTGCGATAAACTGAAGCATCAATTCGCTAGCCAGAGGAAGCCAAGATTGCCAGCAAACCATCTGGGCACTGTGAAACAATTTGAAGGAGAGACGTTGAGGCAATGGCTGGCAAGATTTAGTATTGAGCTCTTGAAAGTGGATACCCCACAAATTGAATATCTGTCCTCGTTGATGTTCGAGCTGACCAGAAGCACCCAGTTTGGGAATGCATTATGTAGAAAGCAACCAAAATCCTTCGAACGGATAATGGAAATTGCTGAAAAATATATGATACAGGAAGAGATGAACAAGTTGAAGAGTTCACATCTAGATAAATCTCATCTCAACAAAAAACAAGATCGTGCTCCGATCCCAAGACCAGGTGATTATGGGGGATCGAGTAGAGGATCCGTCTGGCAGCGGATCAACACTTCTAAGCCGCATATACCACCCCAAGGGCTGAATTCATACGGACCTCCTTATAATCAAAATCGAGCCCCGAGGCCGGGTAAAATTCAGTTTACCGAACTTAACAGTTCTAAAGAAGAAGTGTTGACTGTGTTAGAAGAAGGTAATTTAATCCCGGAAGCCCAAAGGATCACACAGGCGAGGCCAGGCGCACCAGGATATGACCAATACTGTCGGTATCATCGAGCGAGAGGTCATAGTACGGAAAATTGTTATCAGTTAAAGGTTGAGATCGAAAAGTTAATCAACCAGGGTAAACTGAAAGAATTTGTTAAGAATGGCAACTATAACAACCGCTACAGATCCCGTAGCCCGAGAAAACTTAACGCCCGGCAGAGACAAATTCAAAATCAGACAGAAGAACAATTGAACGGTGTGATCAACATGATTGCAGGTGGACCGGCAGGTGGAGATAGTAGGAATGCCAGAAAACGGACTTTAAGGTCAATCAGGACAGGAGTGTCCACAAAAAGGGAGGTTCTATCTCTGGAATTCCCATCCATGGAGAATCAGATCATCAGCTTTAGCGAGGCGGATCGACCCGCGGATGTTAGTTGGGACACGAATGAAGATGATCCAGACTTTTCCATGGTATTAACACTAAGAATTGCAAATTTCGAGGTCAAAAGAGTGCTGGTCGATAATGGGAGCTCGGCGAACATAATTTCATCAGGAGCTCTTACAAGAATGAAACTCTGTCATCCACGTTTCGATAAGGTAACCACCCCTTTGATCGGATTCGGCGGATCTGAAATCACCCCGCTCGGAACCATACTTTTGAGTACCACTCTAGGAACAAAGCCAAAGAATGTCACGAGAATGATCAAGTTCCTAGTGGTGGATACGCCGTTCGCCTACAATGCCATCTTGGGAAGACCCGCTCTGAATACTTTTAAGGCCATCGTATCCACATACCATCAGAAGATAAAGTTCCCAACCGACGGAGGAGTAGGAGAGATGAGGAACGACCAGTACATGGCCTGGGAGTGTTATAGTTCGTCCTTGACCATCAAGGAAAAGCTGGAGCCTGAGGTCCCTAGCAAAAGAAAAATAACTGAGTTAGTCTCTAACTCCGGAACCCGAATTCCTGAGTATGAAAGACTGGATGGAAAGAAAGGGAAGATCGTTGACATGAGTGTACAAGCACCTGATCACAAAAAGGTGAACTTGGTACCTGGATCTCCAGAAAAATTCACAAAAATAGGAACGGAGCTAAGTAATGGCATGGAGGCAAAGCTCATCGGATTCTTGCAGAAAAACGTGGATGTCTTCGCATGGAGTTCGGATGACATAGTAGGAATCGACCCGCGAGTGATAACGCATTCCCTGAATATCGACCCAAAGGCCAGACCCGTGAGGCAGAAGAAGCGTAATCACGGACGAGAGAAAGACAAGATAATTAATGCAGAGGTCGATAGATTGTTAGCAGCTGGGCAAATCAAGGAGATAAAATTCACAGAATGGCTATGCAATGTGGTGTTAGTCTCCAAGGGAGAAAAGATCGAAAACAAGTGGAGAATGTGCAATGATTTCACCGACTTAAACAAACTATGTCCAAGGGACCCTTACCCTTTGCCTCGAATTGACATGCTCGTGGACTCCACCGCAGGATTTGTATTGTTTAGTATGATGGATGCATTTCAAGGATTTTATCAGATCTTCATGAACGAAAGAGATCAGGACAAAACGGCATTTATCACCGAACGAGGGGTGTACTGTTTCATCGTTATGCCCTTCGGTTTAAGGAACGCCGGTGCAACATATCAGAGGTTGGTCAATATGATGTTCAAAGAGTTAATAGGGGAAATCATGGAAGTATATGTAGACGACATGCTCGTAAAAAGTATGTCCGAAGAGGATCATATTGATCATCTCGATAGGTGCTTCAAAATTTTGAGGAAGTATGGATTGAAGCTAAACCCAGCGAAATGCACATTTGGGGTGCGATCAGGAAAATTCCTTGGGTATTTAGTTCATGAAAGGGGGATTGAAGCTAATCCAGAAAAAATTCGAGCGATCACTGACCTCCATCCACCGAGAAAACTTTCGGACGTTCAAAGTTTGATCGAAAAAATTATCTCATTAAATAGATTCATCTCCAGATCCGCTGACAAAAGCTTACCTTTCTTCAGACTGTTGCGTAAATCTAAGAACTTCGAGTGGAACGCTGAATGCGACAAGGCTTTCGAAGAACTGAAGGCATACTTGACTTCGACACCCATGCTAGCAAAACCATCCGAAGGGGAACCCCTATATCTGTACATAGCTGTGTCAGAAGAAGCCATTAGCTCGGTTCTGGTCAAGATAGATAAAGCTGAGCACAAACCAGTTTACTATTTGAGTAAATTGTTGCAGGGTGCCGAAAAGAATTATATGGAGATTGAAAAGTTTGCACTTGCCTTAATTGTGGCGGCCCGGAGATTAAGGCCCTATTTTCAAACGTATAAAATCATTGTTTTAACTAACCAACCTTTGAGACAGGTTTTGTCCAAGCCAGAAGCTTCAGGCAGGTTGATAAAGTGGGCGGTCGAGCTCAGCCAGTTCGAAATTGAATACCGACCACGAATCGCCATCAAGGCGCAAGTGCTAGCTGATTTTGTGCTTGAATCAACCAACATATCGAACGAGAAAGAAGGAACAACCTCGGAATTATGTGTGGTAGAAGAGGCAAACGATCAAGTTTGGCTGATGCACGTGGACGGATCTTCGACCAAGGAAGGTGGCGGAGCTGGGATTCACTTCCAAGGGCCCAATGCTGAAGATCTGAGCTATGCGATAACTTTGGACTTTGTTGTCACCAACAATGAGGCTGAATATGAAGCATTGATAGCTGGATTAGAGATGGCCATTAAGGCAAAGGTAAAATCGATCATCGTACTAACGGATTCGGAACTTGTTCACAGACAGGTAAAAGGCACTTACGAGGCCAGAGAATTCAACATGATTAAATATTTGAACAAAGCAAAGAAGTTGATCTCGGAGTTCGATAAGTTTGATATTCAACCGATACCAAGGGAGGAGAATCTCTGGGCCGATATATTGTCAAAATTTACAGGATTGGCCGACGGGAAGACTGAGAGAACAATCACTTGGCTGCTATCGAATATGTCTGCGATCGAATTAGATGCAGATCCTGCTATTGGAGTTATGGAAATCGAAGAGCCAAGTAGATCGTGGAGCGACCCTCTTATCGTCTATCTCAAGGATGGAAAACTGCCGGATGATGCAAATGAGGCTCGGAGAATCAAATATAGAGCGCCATCATTTACTTTGATGGACAGTCAACTCTATAAGCGGTCCTCTTCGGGAATTCTATTAAAATGTATCCGCGAGTCGCACTACAATGCCATTTTAAGGGAAGTTCATGAAGGGGAAGCAGGAAATCATTGTGGAGCTCGAGCATTAGCTCTTAAATGCTCAAGATCTGGATATTATTGGCCTACACTCTTTTCTGATTCTGTCGAGTATGTGAAAAAGTGCCATCATTGTCAAATTCATTCAAATTTAATACACCAACCGGCCGAACACATGCATTCGATCCCTATTTGTTGGCCCTTCGACAAATGGGGCATCGATATAGTGGGACCTTTCCCGACAGCGCGAGCCAGAAAAAATTACGTACTTGTAGCTGTGGAATATTTCAGCAAGTGGGTCGAATGTGTTGCCTTGACAAAGATCACCCAATTCCAAGTTATTAATTTTTTATGGAAAAATATAGTCTGCCGGTTCGGAATCCCCAGGGTTTTAATATCAGATAACGGAACGCAGTTTGCAGGAAAAAGGATCACGGATTGGTGTGAAAGATTTGGAATACAACAGAACTTTGCGTCTGTTGGCCACCCTCAGGCTAACGGACAAACTGAAGTAGTGAATCGGGAAATTGTTCGATCTCTGGAGAAGCGCTTATCGGAAGCAAAGGGAAAATGGCTGGATGAGCTACCAGGAGTATTATGGGCCAACAGAACAACAGTCAAAGCGGCAACTGGAGAAACTCCATTTAGTTTGGTTTATGGATCGGAGGCTGTTATTCCAGTCGAGAATCTTATACCTTCCCCCAGGGTCGAATTTTACGATCCTGAAGAAAATCAATCGCTGAGGCAAGTGGAAGTTGATCACGCGGATGCTCGTAGGGACCGCGCGAAGTTGAAAATCCAAGCCGCCAAGGCAAACATGGAAAAGGCTTATAATCGAAATGTGAGGGTTCGATCCTTCAAAATAGGGGATTTAGTGCTCAAAAAAGTGGAAGTATCAAAGCACGTAGGAAAACTACAACCCAATTGGGAGGGCCCATTCGTGATCGTAGAGGTTGGAAAGAAAGGGTCTTATAAGATTGCACGCCCTAACGGAGAAATACTGCCTCGAGCTTGGAATGCGGTCAATTTAAGAAGATATTATGGAAGATAGTTACAATAGAGGCTTCTACTCTTTAGTTATTCTGTTTTCTTTCGACTGTTACTATTTGGCAAACTATATGTGTTTAATGAAGAATTGGGTTATTTGAAGAATGTTTATTCAGACTATGTATTCAATGAAAGTATATTTCGCCTACATTCTTACTTATTCGTCATATTACTGATATTATCGGTCTCTACTTTTCTCTGTAAAATATTGAAAAAGGGTGAAAGCCTCTGCTATGACCCAAGGGCTAAAATTGCTCTAAAAACGACTAAGGGTGAAAGCCTCTGCTATGCCCCTTAGATCGAAATTATTGAAAAAGGGTGAAAGCCTCTGCTATGACCCAAGGGCTAAAATTGCTCTAAAAACGACTAAGGGTGAAAGCCTCTGCTATGCCCCTTAGATCGAAATTATTGAAAAAGGGTGAAAGCCTCTGCTATGACCCAAGGGCTAAAATTGCTCTAAAAACGACTAAGGGTGAAAGCCTCTGCTATGCCCCTTAGATCGAAATTATTGAAAAAGGGTGAAAGCCTCTGCTATGACCCAAGGGCTAAAATTGCTCTAAAAACGACTAAGGGTGAAAGCCTCTGCTATGCCCCTTAGATCGAAATTATTGAAAAAGGGTGAAAGCCTCTGCTATGACCCAAGGGCTAAAATTGCTCTAAAAACGACTAAGGGTGAAAGCCTCTGCTATGCCCCTTAGATCGAATATATTAAATGGGTGAAAGCCTCTGCTATGACCCAAGGGCTAAAAATGCTCTGATAACGACTAAGGGTGAAAGCCGTTGCTATGCCCCTTAGATCGAAATTATTGAAAAAGGGTGAAAGCCTCTGCTATGACCCAAGGGCTAAAATTGCTCTAAAAACGACTAAGGGTGAAAGCCTCTGCTATGCCCCTTAGATCGAATATATTAAATGGGTGAAAGCCTCTGCTATGACCCAAGGGCTAAAAATGCTCTGATACGACTAAGGGTGAAAGCCGTTGCTATGCCCCTTAGATCGAAATTATTGAAAAAGGGTGAAAGCCTCTGCTATGACCCAAGGGCTAAAAATGCTCTGATACGACTAAAGGTGAAAGTCTCTGCTACGCCCCTTAGATCGAAAATATTGAATGGGCAAGAGCCTCTGCTATGCCCTTAGGATTGAAACAAACATTCCATTAGAAAATGAAAACATTTCACGGAAGATAGATCGAGATGAACATTCTATTGAAGAATGACCTAAGTTCTATCAAAGTTTCTTCACGACGGCTACGGCACCAAAAAAAAAAAAAAAAAAAAAAAAAAAAAAAAAGGAGAAGGAGGGGTAGAAGAGAGACGCAGAATATCATTCCAAGCAAATATTATATCATTTCAAGCAAATATTATATCGTTACAACAAGAGTTATACTACAACAAGAAAGAAAAACCGTTACAACAAGGATGGCCTTACAAAGAGAAATTTTAACTCGTCATACAAAGGTTAACCAAGGTATTACTAAATAAAATTATTTTCGGAAAGGATTTTTCGAACTTCAGCACTACGATCAGCATACCCGCGGGTGTAAGCTTCTCTCTCACGGAGCTCGGAGTATCTCTTCTCGCGTTCATAAATATCTTTAAGTCTCTCTAACTCCGAACTCAACTTATCCTGAGACAATCTCTCCTTAAAAAATCTATTAGCTTCCAGCGCGCGTTCCAACTCGATCTTTTTGCCGATCAGCTCGAGCGAAATGGAAGCCCGTCGTTCGATCTCATGATTGACCAATGCATAAAGCCTAGAAAAGACTTTGCTAGCCTGAACTTATAAGAAAACACTTCATAGCAGGAACAAAGGAATTAGAGGGCCATGACAAAGAAGTTAGGAAAAAATGTACCTGGGCAAGGGATTCCGACCCAGAATGAAACAGGAACGAGGAATATTCCCCAGTTGAGAAGACCGACTCTGAGATAGAAACATCGGTCCGAAGAAGACTCATGTCAGGTTTCTTATAACACACTGCATCAAAACGAGTCCCACTTCTTCCAAACGAAGATCCTCCGACCAACGAAGGAATGGATTGGGAAGAGGAGCGCCCAGTTACTTCATCCACAAAAGAAACCCTTTTAGTTCTCTTGTCTGAATCCCTAGATTTCAAGCACGATGGAGGGGTAGTAATCGGTGATTTACTTTCCCCACGAAAATTTGACTGATCTGTACTAATAGATTTGATCGGTGATCGTTTTCTTTTCCTTATCTTCCTACTATGACTCGACCCGGAAAAAGGCGCGGGAAAAATCACGAGAGCGTTCGGATTCTTATTCATCTCTCGATTTTCGGGTAAAGATCCAACCAAGATAATTTCTGAAGAAGCTCCGAACGCAGTGAGCGATATCAGTGCAAAGGCAACGTAAAATGGCCTAGCTATTTATAAGAAAACGGTACGATGCAAATTGCAATGATTGGTAAAACACTGCTTCCAAGAAAGGCCCAGTGACGTAACCGAGTACGCAAAGCTGACGTCATGAAACTTAATGAGAAATCCAAGCAAGCAATAACATAAAATAGTATAAAAGAAAGAAATTCAAATACGAGAATCCACTAAATAGGCGAGGACAAAGGATCATAAGTACATTGTTGCACCAAGCCAATCCTATTACATAACAATCTTTATGCGTTAGACTCCTTCAGGCTCGAACTACGATCCGATCCATCTCGTTTCTCCGATTCGCTAGAACCGCTTTCCGAACTGTCGGAATCATCTTCACTTGAGCTGCTGCTTTCTTCATCATGACTTCGTGCGCCAGACGCAGATTGACTCGAACCAGTGCCTTGTACACTTTGATCGCGGGAATCCCCTTCAATATCCACATCTTCATTTTCAGATTGGGCTTCGAGCTCATCAGGATTTGGCATCGGGACACCGAATTCCTCAAGTAAAGGAGCAAACTCATGAGTGGCAAATTCCTCGAGCTTAGGAGGAAGGGAAGACGCTTTATAATCTTCACCGAAGATGTTCTTGTAAGGATTCAATTTAGGAAGGAAGTCACCAAGGACTCCTTCAATCTTAGCGGCTGTAAGAAGGTGCTGAGCTCCTTTGAAGTAGAAGGCTTGATTAACCGCTCCTGACCGTGATCGAACCAAAGCGTCAAGGATCGGAGACTCTAAGAACTCCCTTATGGCAGGTAGCCTGGCTTCAGCTCGACCCCGTTCATAAGACTGTTCGACAGTCACTTTGGTTTGCTCGAGCTCGAGCTTGAGTTTCTCTACTTCGCCTTCTATGGCCCTCTTCGCTTCCAACTCCTCCTTAGTCTTCTGAAGCTCCAACTCGACCTCGGACAATTTAAGTTTGACATCCTCAAGTTGATTGGCCTTAGCAGCTTCATCCTCCAGGACTTTGTATAATGCTTTCTGAGCTGCCTGGGACTCTTCGCTCAATACGGCCTGTCGGAGAGCAGTTTGAATAAACAAATCTCCGGCCTGCGAGAAAGAAGACATATAAGAACACGAGATAAGAATTATAAGGAAAAGCCAGAAACTTTCAGAATAAGACAGTACCTTCTGATGAGCATGGGCGTAATCGCCTAGCATCTCGAAATCCTTCTTAGCGAAAGACTGAATAGTGTCATCCTTGAATCTTCCAGCCAGAAACATCCGGAGAGACTTATCCACCGTATGCTCACCCTCAGAGCCCAAATCAGATTCAATGGTCCCACAGTCCGGGTATCCAGCCGCCCTAGGTCCTTGCAGGTGTTCTTTGATGAAATCCGCCAAATCTGGCTCGGAATGACCAGCCCGACAAGGTATAGGAGTCGGTCCCCGACCAAAGGGCTTAACTCTCCTAGAAGACTCAGGAATGTTACTACTCCTTTTGCGAGCCATCCTGGCCTGCAAAATCTCCCTGGCATAATCCTCCAGGAGAGTATAATTACTGTATCCCGCGTCATTTGGGTTGGAAGAAACGTTCGAAAAAACAGATCGAAGAGTTTCGGGACCTTGAAAATCGAACGTCCCCTCTGCCTCGGCCCGAGACCGAGAGGTCCCTGCTTCGGTGATCGGGGGAACAATTATTAAAGCGTTTGAGGTCGACGCGATCCCGTGGGAGGCCTTAGATTTTTTCCGAAGATTCTTTGATGCCTGAGGACGAGGTCGACCCTTATTACCTTTCGAAAAGGAAGCAACGTGAGGGCCAGATATCGAGGTACGGAATTTGTCAACAATATCAGCTAACGTGGAAGGGGGGTTAGCAGGATCGATCTGAGCCTTCCCAAAGACGATCGGATCGGCAGGGAAAGTGCAACTACTGAGCTCGGCCAACCGCAAAACTGCCTCTTGAGTCATTAAAGCAGTCTGATGAGGGTCAGCACGAAGAGATTGCAAAAAATTATCTGTTATCTCATTTTTCATATTTCCCACGAGCCGGCGTCTTCCATATATCCACTCCTTCACTCCTGGCCACTCGAAGGGAGTAGGCTCGGGATTTTCTTCGGAAGGCGGGGACTCTGGCCCTCGGACAAAGAAGAACTCACGTTTCCATCCCTTCAGATTGCTACTCACGTTGGTCGATAAGACCGAAATCTTCGGCCTCTGAGAGAAATATACGTAACCTGCGTTTGAAGAAGTGGAAGAACTGATCTGGAATATCCTCCAAAAATTCTGAAAAGCCGCCCTTTTCCCCTTAGCCTTCATCAACACGCAAAAAGCTATGATTAGGCCGATCGAATTCGGTAAAATCTGACAGGGAGCCAACTTAAAAGCATCCAGAAGGTTTTCTAGTAGAGGAGGGAAGGGAATACGTAAGCCGTAGTGAAAGTGTTTGGAATAAAAGGCTTGACAACCGGCGGGGGGGTCGGTAACTCGTTGTTCGGGAGAGGGAAGCACTATTGAAAAGCCAGCGCCTAGATATGGACCGAACTCTTTTTGCAACTCCGCCAGGTCTGTCTCCTTATAGGAACAGACGATTTCATCCGCCCTCTCCTCGGTCATGTTTAGAGCTGCGCTGGTCGAGGGCTCTTCCCAGTCATAGATCGTAATCACCACATTACGACTTAGTCTGTATTTTTGTTGCTCATTGTTACCCAAAGGAAGCTGCCCGTCTTCTATATCTTCCCTATCAGAAACTGTTGCCTCGCCGGAATTTCCATCCTCGCTATTCCCAGTGTCAGAGCTCGACTCTCGCTCCTCTTCGCTATTCGAGGCGGAACCCGAGTTTTGTGGATTCTCGTTCTCAGATGATCGATTCTCTACAGTCTCTTTTCCTTTGCTGTTATCGACCTCATTCTCCTCTAAGGGAGATTTTCCTTTCAAATCTGCTGAGCTCGACATAATAAATATAAGACGACTGATCAAATATGGCAAATAAAACTCACTTATCGACCTGTCTGCTCCGATCAAAAGTTTTTCCTCAGAATTTATGAGGAACAGCGGCCCTCCGTGTAACTATATATACAGGGACAAAATGGGAAATTGCAAATCGGTCCCCGAGTAACCGCGACGATTGGACTCTCTTGAGGCAAATTTGAAGTTATATTTTCAGAAATTGCGCCTACGGTCCCTAAACTTTCCAGAATTCCTGAAGTAAAGATCCATATCACAAACAACAAGGACGATCTCATAACTACTCTATCAAGAAATTGTTTAAGTATGCACTCTTTTTCCCTGACCCGGTTTTTATCCCAGAAGGGTTTTTCCGAGCCAGGTTTTTAATGAGGCATACCAGCAACGATAAGCCGAGATCGATTTACCCCGACGTTAAACATACTTCTTCGAACTTAAGTTCCACTTTACGCTCGAGAAGTGGGGGAGTATTGATGAGGGGCATTCTGGATCCTACTTCTCTTTACAATTACACGAGATCGAGCGGTACTTATCTCGAAGAATCGAGTTCGAGTCTGACGGTGGTTTTGCAGTAAATGTAAACAAGCCCAGGATCCAAAGTTACTGTTGGGCCGAGCTCTGAATCAAACTTATGGGCCGAAGAATTACATGTCTGTGGGTAGACCACCTAGACCCCATTTTCAGCTATAAATACCCCCTGCATTTATGATATTGGACGACTTCCCAGGTGCTCTCTCCTCGAAGCTACAGTTCAAAGCAGCTCGGGATTGTAGCTCTAGATCGAACATATGTATTTCACCCTCTAGCTTGTACGGCATCCTATAATGCTCGGATAGGACCCTAGATATATTTGTACTTGTACTCATTTAATTCGAATACAATTACATTTGATCTTCACTTTACTTTACTTGTGATTATTGTGATGCATCCACACCCTTGATCGAATTAACGAAACCACGTAAGATCATATAGAAAACGGTGTTACATGTAATATATTGTGTCAACATTTGAAGAAATTGAAAATAGAGTTGTCACCCAATGAGGATGATGAAACTGATACATAATGTAAGTTTGTTATCAATGTTCCAAATATGGAATACATGGAACTGAATAATATCAAATACATGGGCACAAAATAATTAAATTTGGTCAATGTGAAGTCTCTAGTTAAAGAACAATGGAAATTGTAGAAGTCTACGAAAATTTAATGTCCCATGATCGTGGTAAATGATCTGTGAAGTTCAACTACGAAGCTTAGTCAATGTTATGCTTGCAAGACACAAATATAGCTGAGGTGTATCTTCCTGGTCAAGCAAAGGACAGAGAGATCCCAATTTCCTCGATTACACTCAATTTAGACTACAAAGTAAAGTATGTATTGTCAATGAAATTCAAATACGCCATTTTGAAAAAGGTGAATGTTATTAAATCCGTAATGTTTATTTTCTTGTACTATTTTTTTATAGTTTCTTCATAATGTACTAATCTTTTCATTTTCTTCATGTCAACCTTTCAGCTTTTGGGGAGCTTGGAAAGCCCGTATACTCGACTAACTCTGTCAGATTTCAGATGGGACATCTAAATCCAAAGCAGAGTATACAAGCGTTATCTGCTATGGATTTAGGATGTCCGATCTGGAATCTGACAGACTTAGCCAAGTATATGGGTTTTCCAGGCTCCCAAAAAGCTGAAAAGTTGACATGAAGAAAATGAAAAGATTAGTACATTATGAAGAAAGTATAAAAAATTAGTACAAGAAAATAAACATTAAGGATTTAATAACATTCACCTTCAAAATGATGTATTTCAATTTCATTGACGCTACATACTTTACTTTGTAGTCTGAATTGAGAGTAATCGAGGAAATTAGGATCTCTCTCCCCTTTGCTTAACCAGTAAGATACACCCCAGCTATATTTGTTTATTGCAAGCATAACATTGACTAAGCTTTGCAGTTGAACTTCTCAGATCACTTACCACGATCGCGAGACATTAAATTTTCATAGATTTCTACAATTTCCATTGTTGCTTTAACGATAGACTTCACATTCACCAATTTTATTCTTTTGTGCCCATGTAATTGATATTATTCAGATCCATGTATTCCAGATTCAGAGCATTGATAACATACTTACAATATGTATCAGTTTCACCTTCCTCATTTGATGACAACTCTATTTTCAATTTCTTCCAATGTGGACACATCAGATTACATGTAACACCATTTCCTATAATTTTGTATATGGTTAAATCCTCCAACAAAGGACAACTAGTAAAAAGATTTTCCATCAAATCAGACCGGAGGTTGTAAATACACATATCGACGACCTTCAAATTTGGTAGATTGCAATTAATAGGCAAACCCTCAATTGAATCACAGACAAGTGTCAAACTTATTAGGGTCTTACACGAGAAAATACAATGGGGACAGATTGATCCTTCGAGCGTCAATTCATGTACATTTTTCTCAAGTACTTTATGCATCCATGAAGTCATCCTACCCTCACCAACATGAAGACATGCCTCCATATAGAAGGTACCCAGTTTTGAAACACAACAGATGATCCACAAAGTTTAGACAATTTCTATGATATGTAACTTTCTTCTCGAAATCAAGATCGGTGATTAAGATCCATATATATGTTTCCACCTTTTTGACAAAATGCTGGTTCTAACTGCGTCTTCTTCAGGAAGAAACTAAGGAATGCGACAAAGCACTTCATCAGTAAACTGGCTTATTCGATTTTCTTCCGCATTAGGCATCCTCTACCTCTTGATTTAATTCTTATTACGGAGTAAACTACTTTTTTCGAAAAATTGACACAAAATTGAGATAAATTATATGGAAAAAATAACAAAAAAAATAAGAAATATCAGCAAAGATCAATAAGTACATAACTAGTGTTTTAAAGAAAAGGTTATTATTTCTTACATCTAAACTAAATGTAAATCAATTAATTGAGAAAACTTAAGATAGAGTACAACTCACAGAAATCGAGCATGAGAACTTGAGCTTGAGATTGCGATAAGCCGAAATCGAGCAAGAGAACTTGAGCTTGCGATTAGGTTTTCAAGAATTTCTATGTCCTTCTTCATATATTGGTGAAAATCTTTGATTACGGTGGCAATTGGCATAAAGTATCAAATTAAACATTGTTTGAGTACACGAGCTAGCTTATTTTGCAATGTAAAACTTTATTAACATTGTTTTCATTGTTTATAAGCCACTGATTCAAGCTCAACTTCTCCTGCTCGATTTCGGCGAGTTGAAAAACTTATCGCAATCTCAAGCTCAAGTACTCCTACTCGATTTCCGTGAGTTGTACTCCATCTTATGTTTTCTCAGTTAATTAATTTACATTTAGTTTAGGCGTAAGAAATAACAACCTTTTCTTTAAAACCCTTGTTATTTATTTATTGATCTTTGCTTTTTTTTTTTTTTTTTTTTTCCATATAATTTATCTAAATTTTGTGCCAATTTTTCAAAAAAAAGCTGGTTACTCTGTAATGAGAATTAGATCTAGAGGAAGGAGGATGTCTAATGTGGAAGAAGATCGAATAAGCCAGTTGATTTAACCGTTTTTCGTCGGGTTAATTTAATATCAGTGAATTTGTGATATCGGGGGTTTGGATATTGAATTATTCAGTATATTGGGCTCTGTTACTTTATTCTGGATGGATCGTTTACAAAGAAAAGCAATAATCAAAGGCAAGAAGTAAAACCATTAACCAAATTAAGAACACAACGATATGAAGGTAAAATACTGCAATAATAATGGATATTATTGAGTTCTATTGTTATCAATGTATTCTTGAGTAATCTCAGAATTAAGAGAATTCGTGGTTGTCTCATACAATGATTAACTAGGTATATATATATTACGCTAAACCTAGTATTACAAGGAATCATAGTCCTGCTTGGACTCGGCCCAGCTATCCTTCTTGGGTCCGGAGTATAATCCTTACTCGGAGCGAGCAGCATTTGGCAGGGTCTGTAAGAAGATCCCGATCCTTTATAATTGGTCGAATCGATCTTATAATCTTTGTTCGATCTGATCAGTATGTAGGGTGCGAAATAGCCCCCATCAGTACTCCCTCACTTCTTCGAGCGTATAGATGATAGGAGCTCGTAGAAGTAGATAAATCTGGTCGACTGTTTCTTTTCTATGAACGGAGCCTCGTTAAAAACCTTACTTAAGAAAAAACCCAGTGGGAAAAAATCTTAAGTAAGGAAAAGAGTGCTACGTATCATAGATAGTCGTTTCTTCTGTCTAATCATGGATCGCCACGCGTCTATTCAGGAGGCTTTTTGTATCCTTCCGTTTTTGGCGGGAATTTGAGTAGCTGCGATGAGTTCGAAACGTCTTTTCTCATTTCCTTATAAATAGGTGGCTTTCGAGTTTGCCATTTCTCTTTTATATTTGCTTTTAGATCGCAGTCATTTTCTAGTTTGGTCGTTCGTCGTATAAAATTTTCCTTTCGTCGACCTTCTGCTTCCGAGAACTAGAATATAGATGGCTTCCGTTAGAAGATCTTCTTCTTCTCCTAGAGAGATCATTGCCCCCGAATACGGGGAGGAGTTACATTCTAATCCTCTGGGTGAACAGACTACGGTATCTGACCTTGTTATCCCTGTAGAAGATACTTACAAGGTACGAATCCTTTCCGATGCGGATGTAGCCGCTCGAGCCAAAAAGGGCAAAGGTACTGTTCCTCAGATTTCTGAACCAATTGAGGATGTAGCTTGCGCATATACAGAGGAAACATTCCCTGAAGTCGTGAATAACTATACCAAATATTTTCCGGAAGGTTCTGAAATAATTCTTCCTTCCCCTACTGATAGGGTCACTTCTCCACCGGAGGGATGTCGAGCCTTTTATACGGCTCACTTTAATAGCGGTCTGCGTCTTCCTTTGTCTCCCCTTTTTCTGGAAGTTCTAAAAACTTTCAGCGTGTGCTTGACACAACTGGTTCCAAATTCTGTTGCTTTCGTGGTTTGTTTTTCCGTTCTGATGATTGCAAAGGGATTTAAACCTTCTTTCCGTAACTTTACACAACTTTTTCGTTTTAATATTTCTAGTTCTTCAAACCGTGGATACTTCTTCGCTAGTCAGCGGCCCAGCCGAGCAATCTTTGATGCTCCGGTTTCTAGTAATCCTTCCTGGAAATCTCATTTCTTCTTTGTTCGTCCTCCGTCTAATCTCCGTTTGGCGGATGGTTCGACCACGCCTTTCTCGTGGGATCATGGTTCCAGGTGGATTCCCGGAGGTCGCTCATCGACTGGCGAACTTGTTCCTGACGATGTACAATTTATCACTGAGATTCCCGAGATGCGTACAAACAAATATCAAAGCGCTCTTCTGATTGGGGAATCTTTTCTTCGTAAGGCGGGGTTAAGTGTCCATAATTTTCCCATCAGTTCATCATCTGAACCTCTAGGTTAGCATTTTATTTGATCTTTAGTATTGTCACTATACTTTTCATAAGAAGAAATTAACTTTATTTTGTTTCTTTTTCAGCTCATATGGTAGAAAACTCCCGACATTCTTCGAAGGGAAAAATGGTGCTGTCGAAATCTTCCAAGTCAGTGGAGAATAATCCTATCGAGCAGAGGGCGTCTCGGAAAAGGAAATTGGAGTTGGGTCACGAATCCGAGGAGAATAGAGAGGAATCTCCGGATTCTTCACGTGAGTCCCCTATTCGTCAGGGCATGGGATCCGGTTATCCTCCGCTTCATCTTAGAACTTCTTTGGGTATTCGAGGATGTCGCAGCTGGTCAATGCCTCACCCATCTGATAATCCAGCTAACAGGAAGAGGAGCTACTATGGACGTTCTGGTGACGACCTTTCTTTACTCGGGGATAAACATCCAAATCCTACTCTGGTCGAAATGATCGAGGATCACTTAGAGGGAAGGAGGGCCGCCGGTTATTCCGAGAAGGATTCTCTTATTCATGATAATAACGAGAATGCGGTCGATAAGGCGACCCGTATTCTTTTATCTGGCGTTCTTACTCGCGATCTTAATAAGCTTCTTCATAAGGATCCTTTGGAGAAATTCCAGCGAGCTTCTCTTTACGCTGAAAAGGTGAGATCCTTTTCTTTCTTATTATTCTGATGAAGTGATCTTTTAGGATTTTCTTTAATTTGCTAATTCGTTTCTTTCTGACCCCTTCGTTATTTCAGGTTAACACCTGTCTGACATCGTATGCCTATGAAAATTCTCTCTGGAAACAACAGTGCGATTTTCTTGAAGAGAAGTATAAAGCTTTACTTCATGAATCTTCCGGTTCAGAAGTTGGTCCTTCGACATCTTCCTCTGTTCCAGTCGTAGAGACTCGTGCTGCCGGGACCGAAGATCAAGAAACGATAGATAGGGTGATAGAGGTTTCTCGTGCTCAAGAACAAGCCAATCAAATGGCAAGAAAATTAGAGGAATTGCAGTTGCAGAGCACGACTCGAATTAGTGAGCTTGAAGCTCAAGTATCAATCCTTGAAGCTTCTTTAGAGGAGTATGAAAATGATGTCCCACTTAGGCAAAGAGATCGATATGTTAGGAAATCTGACGAACAAGTTGTTCGTGAATTCCTCAACTCTCCTGTTCATACGGCGTTGGTGTACCGGATGGTCGGCCCTCTTCTTGAGAATACTTTTAAAAAATCGATTCATCAACTGGTCGCTTTGGAGATGATCGACGATCGTCGGAAGGAATATTTTAAGGCAGCTCATATCCGATTGAACCGTTATGGCGAGCTTTATTCTTCTTCCGAGGTTCCGGATGTCGAATATCAAGGTTTTCCTCTGGCTCATCTTGTCGAGGAATTTGGAAATCCATTGCCGATTCCTCCTTCTGATGTTAACGATGAGCTCGATAATACTTTCATCGATCCGGTAGACGAAGAGGAAGAAGGAGACGATACAGGCATGACTGAGGACATCGATAGTGAGCAGAAGATTCCGGAAAGCGACCAGGCTTCTTGAAATAGTGATTTATTTTTGAAATAATCTTTGTAACCATCCGCTTGTAGGTTTAATTGTAGCTTAGCTTTCCCTACTTTGTACACTAAACGTTTCTTATTCTGACAGTCGTGTCCTTTCACATTCGCTGTAATGATTCAGACAAGTCATTTAATTTGCCGTAATCATTATGTATGTGTCTTTTCAAATTCTAGCGTTTGCTCCAAGGTCAGTTTTCCTGTTTCGCGCCCTTTCTTCGGGTCAGTCGCGTCTTTTCGTGTAGTATAAATACGAGAGGTAAAATTTGACTTGTTTTTTACTGCTATTCTCCTCTCTTAACAGAATACTCTTTCTTTAGCTAGTCGATAAACTTTCTCGATAGTAATTTGTATTTTTCTTTAGTCCGATCATGAGTAACCTTTTCGGTAATACTTCAAAGCGACCTTCTCGTGAGGGCGCTAGAGATAATAGATCTAAAAAATCTCGAAGAGAAGGGCCTTCGATGGAGCCTCCTCGTTCGTCCTCAGTTAGTAGTTCGATGATCGATACTCCTATTACCACGTTCCAACCTTTATCAGAAGTTAGTTCGTCGCTCCTCCAACCAAACTTTTCTTCTACCCCCGCGGGAGGTAATAGATCTTCCCCAGGTCGATTAGCTTTCGGAGACCCGTCCAACATGGAACAGGTTTACGACATACCTGTTTCTTCAGGTTTTTCTTCTTACGAGTATGGATCTCATGGAGGGGATTTTGTTAGTTCCCTTCCTTTTTCTACTTCTACTGCCCTGCTAGTTAGTGAAGGGCAAGTCGGTGATGGTTTTTCTGTCAATCCTTCCATAACGCAGTCTATTTCGCAATATGGTCCTGAATATCTGTTTCATGATACCACTGTAACGACTGCTTCTTTTGAGTCTGGGGGACCTTCTGGAGGTCGATCTGGGTCGAGGTCTGGTCGTCGGACCGTTATATCTGCTTCCGGCAAAGAGACCTCTGTTAGTCCCGACGAGAGGGACTCCCCTCGTCCGTTAGATGATCGCTGCGTGCTTATGCAGGTTAATGACATTCTTTTGTCGGAGACTCCACGTTCCGACGGTGTCCCTTTGACAAGCGAACTGCCTGGTTCTGTTGAACCTGATGCTTTGTCTTGGGACTTAGGCATGAGTACTATTTTGCCCGGCGAATTGAGGAAGCTCGAAGGTACTTCCAATGTTCGCCTTGTTCAATCTCTGGTGAAGATATGTGAACAGGTAAACATATTTCGAACATTTTTCCTGTTCTTCGTTTTGAATTCTTTGTTGTACGGCGGTTTTTCTTACTCTTTCTGTTTTTAGGGCAAGTATTTTGCACTCCAGCTGGGTGTGCAAAATGATGAACTGTGGAATAGTCGGAGAGCTCTTCAAGGTCAGCTGGAGTCGGAGAAAGCTAAAACCAGGGGTTTTGAGCTGCAGCTGCAACTTGCTAAAGATGATCTCCAAAAGTTAGAGGCTAACCAAGTTATTCTTGAGAAAGAGAAAAGCGACCTAGTTCAGGCTGCCGCGTCAGCAGAGGGATCTCGTCAGCAGGCATATGATGCCGGTTATGATGCCGGTTATCTTAAACGTCAGGAGGAGTTGATGGCGTTTGCTGGTAACCTAACTCCTCGGAGGCCTGTTTCTGCTGGTCGACCCTCTGGCGATTCTTCTCAATGATCTTTATTCATCCTGGCAGACCTTGGACTGTCTCTTTTTTTTTTTTTTTTTTTTTTTTTTTTTTTTTTTTTTGATGCCCAGCTTTTGTGTAGTTGTTCGGGCAGAGATTTTTGTATTGGGAGATTAGACTGGAAATTATGATCTCTTCTGTAGGCAGATTCTTGCCTTGATTCTAATGATATATCTTGTTCATATATGTTATTGCTATGCACAAATATACCGTCATGTAGTAATTGACAAAGATTAGTTTACTTATCTGATTTTTATTTCTGCGGAGAGATTTGAGTATGGAGAGAGTAAGCTTGATCTTCCTTTGATCACTTTTAAGATAACCGAACGGTATAATATTTGCTTCGTATATTTAATCTTTGTTGATTGATCCAGCCGATCGTCATTGTGTAGACCCTTAGCTGTCTGGTCGATGCTCGATTCATGCTTTATAAATTTGTCCTTATATGACATATATCTTATATAAGGAGATTATTGTTTCTCCTGTCGAATTTCAGTTTTGCTTTTCCTCAAAGGGAAATTTTCCTTTAGGTGCTTTTCACCTATCCATGTCTTCCATCATTAGCTTTTCAATTATACATTTCTCTAGCCAGTATATCATACTCTTGATATGGGAGGAATTGGAAAATGTAACAGTCCTGGCCAGATCTGACCCGTTCAGACCTCCTTCAGCAATTCTTTGGAAAATTAGGCAGTGACGGCCTTATAGTTTCAGATAGGGAGGGCTATTCTCCTGATTTCGATGTCAGATTTCTTGGATTCTAAATGGAATTCTTGTATGGCCAACTTAGTAGTCCCCTAATGATGTATGAGGCAGTTACGACCCCCGTATGGTGGAGGCTCTGGTCGTTTTTAAGCAATTATTCTCTTTCAAAGGTTCAACTTTGCATGCCCTCGTTGAGGAGTTCTTAATATTTTCTATTTGGCGACCCTCATATATGATCGTGCAGATCGTTTTGGTCTTTGAACTTCTTTAAGTTTTCTTGGATTATTTTGTTGATCGCTTCGATCTGTAGATTTGTTTGTCGTCGATCAGTTGAGTCGATCAGACGGGCGCCGTTCCAACTTACTTGCATTTAATTCGGGAAGTCAAAGGGTCGCGTTTTCGTCCCTTGATTAAACTCCTATTATCCGTAGGATCATTCTCACGGGCGCCTATAAATAAGTAGGCAGTTTCCTTATTTTCCATTCATAACAATGAAGATCTCTGTTTCCTTAGATTTCATTTTGCCTTCGGACCCCATAATGTTCAAGAAATCACATTATCGTGATTTGTTCGTTCGCAGTAAAGGAATTGTCCCCAGTCTTGTATTGACGGGTCCCATGTCAGCCCTTCCTTGTATCGACGGATCCCATGAGATCTCTGCTTTGGTCTTCATCACCTTAGAGGTCCGTGGTTTCCGTCTGCACATGGGGGGTTCATACTTGCCAGTCACCCTCGCTCTTGGATGTGACTTCCGGAGTGATAGATCGCCGGGGTGGCTGGTAAACTTACCGTTTCACGACGGTCCCGAAGAGATGCTGCTCTAGAGTAAAATGTTTTATAGATAAAGTAAAAGCAGTATCTTCTTCTGGGTGAGTGAGCATTGCTAGCTTATCTGGCTGGTAGTGTTCATTTCATCTGGAATCACATATGATCTTCAGAGCCCTGCCATCGAACCAAAGAAGTCGACCATCCTGAGCAGCATGCTTCTTAGGTGGTTTATTATGATCGATGAGGTACTAGGGAGGAGATTGGTGTTTCCGTGGACATTGTCGTGAAGATAGTCGATCCCATAGGATCAATTTAACTAGATCATTGTAACGATCTTTAGATAGCAAGCAGATTTTTGTAACGTAGGATATTTGTATGTAATTGATTTGATGAATAAAATATTATTTATTTCTTGCATCTTCTTTGTCGTTTGATAATTTTATTCACGAGGAGTAATTTCCGAGCAGACGAATTCATACTTGATTTATCTTTCAAAACTTTAGGAGAATCAGCGGATCTTTTTTTTTTTTTTTTTTTAGATCGTTAGGAGTAGATCGAGGAGTTTTTATTGAGCGGATCAATGTATACTCGACTCGTTTGTAATTATACTTAGGTTTTTAACCCAAAAATCTTTTTATCATTGAAAACATATCGAGGAGTTTTTATCGAGCGGATCGATGTTTACTCAACTCGTTTTATCTAGACTTAGGTTTTAATACCAAAAAGTCTTTTTCTCGTTGTAAACAGTTCGAGGAGTGTATATCGAGCGGATCGATGTTTACTCAACCCATTTTGCTTAGACTTAGGTTTTCAGTACCTGAAAGTCTTTTTGATCGTTGAATATATATGTCGAGGAGTTTTTATCGAGCGGATCGATGTTTACTCAACTCGTTTTGTTTAGACTTAGGTTTTTAGTACCTGAAAGTCTCTCAATCATTGTAGATATATCGAGGAGTTTTTATCGAGCGGATCGATGTTTACTCAACTCGTTTTGCTTAGACTTAGGTTTTTAGTACCTGAAAGTCTTTTTGATCGTTGAATATATATCGAGGAGTTTTTATCGAGCGGATCGATGTTTACTCGACTCGTTTTGTTTAGACTTAGGTTTTTTTGTACCTGAAAGTCTTTCAATCATTATAGATATATCGAGGAGTTTTTATCGAGCGGATCGATGTTTACTCAACTCGTTTTGTTTAGACTTAGGTTTTTAGTACCTGAAAGTCTTTCAATCATTATAGATATATCGAGGAGTTTTTATCGAGCGGATCGATGTTTACTCAACTCGTTTTGTTTAGACTTAGGTTTTTAGTACCTGAAAGTCTTTCAATCATTATAGATATATCGAGGAGTTTTTATCGAGCGGATCGATGTTTACTCAACTCGTTTTGTTTAGACTTAGGTTTTTAGTACCTGAAAGTCTTTCAATCATTATAGATATATCGAGGAGTTTTTATCGAGCGGATCGATGTTTACTCAACTCGTTTTGTTTAGACTTAGGTTTTTAACCCAAAAAAGTCTTTTTTTTTTATCGTTGAATATATATGCTGAGGAGTTTTTATCGAGCGGATCGATGTTTACTCAACTCGTTTTAGACTTAGGTTTTTAGTACCCGAAGTCTTTCAATCATTATAGATATATCGAGGAGTTTTTATCGAGCGGATCGATGTTTACTCAACTCGTTTTGTTTAGACTTAGGTTTTTAGTACCTGAAAGTCTTTTTGATCATTATAGATATATCGAGGAGTTTTTATCGAGCGGATCGATGTTTACTCAACTCGCTTTGTTTAGACTTAGGTTTTTAGTACCTGAAAGTCTTTTTGATCGTTGAATATATATCGAGGAGTTTTTATCGAGCGGATCGATGTTTACTCAACTCGTTTTGTTTGGACTTAGGTTTTTCGCACCAATAAGTCTTTATCTTTGTTGTGTTCGATCGAGGAGTTTTTATTGAGCGGATCAATGTTTACTCGACTCGTTTTGTTTTTGTGGTCGGAATGAGGAGTGTTTATTGAGCGGATCAATGTATACTCGACTCATTATAATTTAGACTTAGGTTTGTAACCTAAAAGTCTTTTTTTTTTTGCCGTTGACATAATTCGAGGAGTGTTTATTGAGCGGATCAATGTATACTCGACTCGCTTCGACCTGATATTTATCAAATATGCTAGTGTAATTCCACAGAGCGTTAATCGAAATAATCGATGTATAGAAAATGCTAAAATTTTTACTAATTGAACTCTAGGCTGAGGCCTTTGTTACAAGGATTAAAACTTGATAAAATAAAGTAAAATAAAACATTGCAGTATAATCTGCTAAAATTTATTTACCATAGTATTTCCTAAGGTTGATTGCGTTCCAGGTTCTTGGTAAGGCTGTCCCATCCATGTGTGCAATTTTGTATGAACCTTTCTTTCCTATGCCAATGACGATGTAAGGTCCATCCCAATTTTGTTGTAACTTTCCCACATGCTTGGATACTTCTACCTTTTTCAAAACCAAGTCTCCTTCTTTGAAGGTTCGGACGCGTACTTTTTGATTGTATGCTTTCTCAATATTTGCCTTAGTGGCTTGTAGGCGTACGGCAGCTTTATCCCTTAAGGCTTCTGTTAGATCGACGTCATTTTCTCTTGCCTTTTCATTTTCTTGTTCATCAAACATCTCTATTCTTGGCGTTGGAATTAAAGTTTCCACAGGAATAACAGCTTCCGACCCATATACCAAGCTGAATGGGGTTTCCCCAGTTGAATTTCTTACCGTGGTTCGATTAGCCCACAATACTCCTGGTAGTTCATCGAGCCATTTTCCTTTGGCTGATCCTAATCTTTTTTCCAAAGATTTTATTATCTCTCGGTTTGCTACTTCGGTTTGTCCGTTCGCTCTTGGATGCCCGACTGAAGTGAAATTTTGTTGAATTCCTAGTTTCGAACACCATTCTATCACTTGTTTTCCAGCGAATTGGGTTCCATTATCGGAAATTAGGATCCTAGGGATGCCAAATCGACAGACTATGAACTTCCAAAGGAAGTTGATCACTTGGAATTGAGTTATTCGCGCTAAGGCGATGCACTCTATCCATTTGCTGAAATACTCTACAGCGACCAGGACGTAAGCTTTCTTTGATCTGGCCGCTGGGAAAGGCCCCACGATGTCCATTCCCCATTGATCGAAAGGCCAACAAATTGGAATCGGGTGCATATTTTCTGCTGGTTGATGACATACGTTGGCATGTACTTGGCAATGATGACATTCTCGGACGTAATTTGCGGCGTCCTTATTGACAGTAGGCCAATAGTAACCTGTTCTGAGGCATTTTAAAGCCAATGCCCTCGATCCGCTGTGATTTCCCGCGTCTCCTTCATGTATTTCTCGCAGTATTTCAGCGATTTGGGATTCAGAGACGCATCTCAGGAGAATTCCTGATACTGACCTTCGGTAGAGTTTTCCTTCTACGAGTGTATATTTTGGGGCTCGATATTTTATTTTCCGAGCTTCATTCTGATCAGATGGTAGTTTTCCTTCACGAAGATAGTCTATCATTGGTGTCATCCAATTATCTTCGACTTCTTCGATTTCCATTATATCGACTGTCGGTGTCTCATCGATGTCGACAGCCGGTGTAGAAGAGATTAGCCAGTTGATCACTCGTTCGGTCTTTCCGTCTTGGGATCCTGTAAACTTAGATAGTTGATCGGCCCATTTATTTTCCGAACGTGGAATGTTTTGTATGTCGAAATCTTCAAACTTCTCGGCCAGTGCTTTTACTTTGGCGAGGTATTTGATCATGTTGAATTCCTTAGCCTCGTATAAGCCTTCTATTTGCCTTTGTACTAACTCTGAGTCGGTTAATACTTTCAGTTTCTTTATGTTGGCTTTGATTGCCATTTCCATTCCTGCGATTAACGCCTCATACTCTGCTTCGTTATTTGTTACGACAAAGTTCAATGTAATAGCATAATTCAAATCTTCTTCATTAGGTCCGGTGAAGTTGATTCTGGCGCCTCCTCCTTCCCGGCTTGAAGCACCATCTACATGCATTAACCAGGTTTGATCTTCTATGATCAATATATCCTCATGGAGGGTGTTTGATGATTGTGTTGGTGTTTCCAATAAAAAATCAGCCAATACTTGGGCCTTGATGGCGACCCTTGGTTTGTAGTTGATATCGAATTGGCTGAGTTCGATGGCCCATTTGATTAGTCTTCCGGAGGCTTCTGGTTTTGCTAGGATCTGCCTAAGCGGTTGGTTCGTCAAAACGATGATTTTGTAGGTTAAGAAGTAGGGTCGGAGTTTTCGAGCAGCCACTACTAAGGCCAGCGTGAATTTTTCTATTTCCAAGTAATTCTTCTCCGCCCCTTGTAATAATTTGCTGAGATAATAGACAGGCTTATGCTCTGAACCTTCTATCTTAATTAGTACTGAGCTAATGGCCGTATCGGAGATGGAGATGTATATGTACAATGGTTCCCCTTCTGTTGGTTTGGCCAACATCGGAGGGGATGTCAAATATTCTTTGAGTTGTTCGAAGGCTCGTTCACATTCTTCGGTCCAAACGAAGTTTTTCGCTTTCCGAAGCGTTTGGAAAAAGGGCAAGCTTCTGTCCGCAGATTTAGATATGAATCTATTCAATGCTACGATCTTCCCAACCAAGCTTTGCACTTGAGAGATGGTCTTGGGAGGTTTCATTTCAGTTATTGCTCGAATTTTTTCTGGGTTGGCTTCTATTCCTCGCTGGTGTACCAAATATCCCAAAAATTTTCCTGACTTAACACCGAAGGTGCATTTTGCAGGGTTCAACTTCATACGGTATTTTCTTAGGATTCGGAAACATCGATCTAGATGTCTTACGTGATCCGCTTCATTCATACTTTTTACTAACATGTCGTCTACATAGACCTCCATTATTTCTCCGATTAATTCCCTGAACATTAGGTTTACCAATCTTTGGTATGTAGCCCCGGCGTTCCTTAATCCGAACGGCGTTACTATAAAGAAGTATACTCCCTGTTCGGTTATGAATGCGGTCTTCTCTTGATCCCGCTCGTCCATGTATATTTGGTAAAAACCTTGGAAGGCGTCCATCATGCTGAACAGCGCGAAGCCGGCGGTCGAGTCGACCAATAAATCAATTCTCGGGAGGGGGTAAGGGTCGCGTGGACATAACTTGTTAAGGTCGGTGAAATCATTACACATCCTCCATTTGTTGTCCCTTTTATCCCCTTTTGCTACTAGTACAACATTACATAGCCATTCCGAGAAATGTATTTCTCGGATTTGTTTTGCTTCCAGCAGTCTCTCAACCTCGGCTTTGATAATTTTATCTTTTACTGGTCCATGATTTCTTTTCTTCTGTCTGGCGGGTTTCGCTGAAGGGTCAATTTTTAGGGTATGCTTGATTACCCTAGGATCGATCCCTTCGATGTCATTTGTACTCCAGGCGAAGACGTCCACGTTATTTCTTAGAAATTCGATTAACATTATTTCTCCTTCTTTGCTCAATTCTGTACCAATCCTTGTCTTTTTGGACGAGTCGCCTTCTACCAGAATTATATCTTTATGTTCTGGGGGTTGCAAGGATAAGTCTAGTGGTTCTTTCCCCTTTTTATCTAATCGATCAGTAATAGGAATTTCGACCTTATTTCTAGTGAGATCGTCTACGATCTTTCTCTTGCTCGGAGTAATTGACTTGGGGTGTTCTTTCAACGTTAATGATGTGCTGTAGCAGTCCCATGCCATACAGTGGTCGTTCGTTATTTCTCCGATGCCGCTGTCGGTTGGAAATTTTATTTTCTGATGATAGGTAGAGACTATAGCTCGAAAAAGGTTAAGGGCTGGTCGCCCTAATATAGCGTTATAAGCGAAGGGTGTATCTACCACTAGGAATTTTACCAACTTCACGGTCCGAAGCGGTTTCTTTCCGAGCGATACACTCAAAGATATCGTTCCGCTGGGGATGATCTCGGAGCCTCCAAAGCCTACTAACGGCGTTGCTACCCTTTGTAGGTTTATTTGCCCGAGGTTCATTTGTGCTAAAACCTCTCTGGAGATGATGTTTGCTGAACTTCCATTATCGATTAGGATTCTTCTCACATTATAATTTGCTATTTCTAACGAGACTACCATAGGGAAATCTGGGTTATCCTCTTTTGTATCCCAAGTGATGTTTTTAGGTACTTCACCTTCGTTAAAGCTGATCGGCTGGTGATTTGTTGGCCTGTTTTCTAATGTCCATATTTCTTTTGGATATTTAGAATTTGCCATTATGGATCTGGTCGTTCTTCGTCTAGCATTACGACTATCTCCACCCGCAGGCCCCCCGGATATAGTGTGGATAGTCCCATTGACCTGGTCGTGATTCAATTCCTGAGTAGGCCGACGTTCAGGTGATCTTCGATGAGAACTTCTCCTTTGAGTTCCGTTCCGGGGGCTTCTGCTTCTTTCCCTTTTGCGATTATCTCGTTCTATGTATTCGTCTAGTTTTCCTTGCTCGATCAGTTTTTCAACTTCTCTCTTAAGGTGAAAACAATTTTCCGTTCGATGCCCATGTGCCCTATGGTACTTACAGTATTGATCATAGTTTCTAGACCCTGGTCTGGGCTGAGCGATTTTCCTCGCCTCGGGAATCCAATTATTCCTTTCTAGAACTTCCAAGATTTCTTCCATTGGAGCATTTAATCTTGGGTGTTCTACTTGATTTACTCTGCTTCTGATTGGTTGTTCAAGGTTTCTTGGTCTTTGGTAGAAATCAGGTTGCCTTTCTTGGTCGGCTCTGCTGTATTCCAGTCGCTGGAAAACGTTACCTCTCCTGGAAGATCGCTCGTAATCCAAGGATCTTTGGGCGGGAATCTTGTCATGCCGCTTAGACCCTGTAGCCGCGACTTTGTTTTTGTTCTTATCCTTAAAGGAATTCATCTCTTCTTGGGTCATATATTTAGACGCCAGGCTCATGATGTCGGCGAACGTTCTTGGTTGCTTTCGACTGAGGGCATTTCCGAACTGCCTGTTTTTAGTGAGATCGAAGAGGATAGATATTACGTAATCGATATTTGGGGAATCGATTTTAAGTAATTCTACGTTGAATCTGGCCAACCAATTCCTTAGGGATTCTCCTTCTTGTTGATATATAGTTCCAAGGTAGCTCATCGGAAGTTTTTGTCTTTTCTGACTGGCAAACTGCTGCGTTAATTTGTTACAGAGTTCTCTAAAGCTGAATATGGAGTTGGCAGGTTGTTTCGCGAACCAGTCCAATGCGAGTCCTTCGAATGTAGTTACCATTAACTTGGCAGTGAATTCGGCAGAGTGGGCATATAAATTCATTATATTTGTAAAGCTAAAAATATAATCATCCGGGTCAGTGGTTCCATCATAGCGAGGTAGCCTACCCGGGACTTGTCCGATCGATTGTGCCTCTTTTATTTCCCTACAGAAGGGAGAACAGGCCGCAAGGCTCTCCTGGAGTTCCGTGGTTCGGGCCCATGGATTTTGAATAGATCGTAAGCGTTGTTCGAGTCGGTCCTGCACCATCCTTTCAATTTCTCTTTCCGTCAGTCGAGCCGTTCGTGGTCGATCAAGGATTGTATCATCTATGTCATCCTCAATAGGGATAATTGTTCGTTCCCTGGAGCCACTGCGCTTCGCCTGGGTTTTTCTGTGACCTGGTTTTCTTCGAGGATTATTGTCGGAGGGTTTTGAATTGTCCTGTTGTGGACTGTGTAGTGAGCGGTGCTCGCTTGGTGGGCTATCAGCTTGTTGAGATACTTGATCGTTTTGTCCGGGCGTTCTCCGAGCAGGAATTGTCCTGGCAGCCCTAGGGTTTCGTGGAATTTGATCAAGCACAAGTAATTCTTCTGGGGAGAGCGATTTAACGAGCATCGCTATTTGTCGTAATTTCTCCTGAGCACCCGGGAGAGGAACAGGGATCTCGGGGACTTCCGGCTCTTCCTGTATCGTACCGGGAGGACCTTCTAGGGGTTCCTGATGTCGGGGATGGGTATTCTGCAAATTCTCGTCGGTGTTGGGAACGTTATTATTGTCGTTCTCCTGTGGATCTTCAGATGTGTCATGACCGGTGGTTGTGTTACTTCTTGCTCCGACACGGGCGCTTTTCCTTGGGCGAGCCATATGTCGATCGAATAATTAACCTAGCCCCACGGTGGGCGCCAACTGATTTAACCGTTTTTCGTCGGGTTAATTTAATATCAGTGAATTTGTGATATCGGGGGTTTGGATATTGAATTATTCAGTATATTGGGCTCTGTTACTTTATTCTGGATGGATCGTTTACAAAGAAAAGCAATAATCAAAGGCAAGAAGTAAAACCATTAACCAAATTAAGAACACAACGATATGAAGGTAAAATACTGCAATAATAATGGATATTATTGAGTTCTATTGTTATCAATGTATTCTTGAGTAATCTCAGAATTAAGAGAATTCGTGGTTGTCTCATACAATGATTAACTAGGTATATATATATTACGCTAAACCTAGTATTACAAGGAATCATAGTCCTGCTTGGACTCGGCCCAGCTATCCTTCTTGGGTCCGGAGTATAATCCTTACTCGGAGCGAGCAGCATTTGGCAGGGTCTGTAAGAAGATCCCGATCCTTTATAATTGGTCGAATCGATCTTATAATCTTTGTTCGATCTGATCAGTATGTAGGGTGCGAAATAGCCCCCATCACCAGTTGCCTGATGAAGTGCTTTGTCACATTCTTTAGTTTCTTCCTGTAGAAGATGCAGTCAGAACCAGCATTTTGTCAAAAAGGTGGAAATATATATGGATGTTAATTACCGATCTTGATTTCGAGAAGAAAGTTACGAATCATAGAAATTGTCTAAACTTTGTAGATTATCGGTTGTGTTTCAAAACTGGGTACCTTCTATATGGATGCATGTCTTCATGTTGGTGAGGTTAGGATGACTTCATGGATGCATAAAATACTTGAGAAAAATGTACGTGAATTGACACTCGAAGGATCAATCTGTCCCCATTGTATTTTCTCGTGTGAGACCCTAAGTAGTTTGACACTTGTCTGTGATTCAATTGAGGGTTTGCATATTAATTGCAATTTACCAAATTTGAAGGTCCTCGATATGTGTATTTACAACCCCCTGCCTGATTTGATGGAAAATCTTTTTACTAGTTGCCCTTTGTTGGGGGATTTAACCATTACAAAATTACAGGAAATGGTGTTACATGTAATCTTTTGTGTCCACATTTGAAGAAATTGAAAATAAATTTGTCACCAAATGAGGAAGATGAAACTGATACATAATGTAAGTTTGTTATCAATGTTCCGATCCTGGAATACATGGAGCCGAATAATATCAAATACATGGGGACAAAATTATTAAATTTGGTGAATGTGAAGTCTATAGTTAAAGCAATAATGGAAATTGTAGAAATCTATGCTTGCAAGACACAAATATAGCTGGGGTGTATCTTACTGGTCAAGCAAAGGGCAGAGAGATCCCAATTTCCTAGATTACACTCAATTCAGACTACAAAGTAAAGTATGTATTTTCAATGAAATTCAAATACGCCATTTTGAAGGTGAATGTTATAAAATCCTTAATGTTTATTTTCTTGTATTAATTTTTTATACTTTCTTCACAATGTACTAATCTTTTCATTTTCTTCATGTCAACTTTTCAGTTTTTTGGGATCTTGGAAAGCCCGTATACTCGGCTATGTCTGTTAGATTCCAGATGGGACATCCTGAATCCATAGCAGATAACGCCCGTATACTCTGCTTTAGATTTACATTTCCCATCTTGAATCTGACAGACTTAGCCAAGTATATGGGTTTTCCAGGCTCTCAAAAAGCTGAAAAGTTGACATGAATAAAATGAAAAGATTAGTACATTATGAAGAAAGTATAAAAAATTAGTACAAGAAAATAAACATTACGGATTTAATAACATTCACCTTCAAAATGGCGTATTTGAATTTCATTGACAATACATACTTTACTTTGTAGTCTAAATTGAGTGTAATCGAGGAAATTGGGATCTCTCTGTCCTTTGCTTGACCAGTAAGATACACCTCAGCTATATTTGTGTCTTGCAAGCATAACATTGACTAAGCTTTGCAGTTGAACTTCTCAGATCACTTACCACGATAACGGGACATTAAATTTTCGTAGATTTCTACAATTTCCATTTTGGCTTTAACTATAGACTTCACATTCACCAATTTTATTCTTTTGTGCCCATGTAATTGATATTATTCAGCTACATGTATTCCAGATTCAGGGCATTGATAACAAACTTACATTATGTACCAGTTTCATTTTCCTCATTTGATGACAACTCTACTTTCAATTTCTTCCAATGTGGACACGACCGATTACATGTAACACCATTTCCTATAATTATGTATATGGTTAAATCTTCCAGTGAAGGGCTACTAGTAAAAAGATTTTCCATCAAATCAGAGCGTGGGTTGTAAATACACATATCGAGATCCTTCAGATTTTGTAGATTGCAATTAATAGGCAAACCCTCAATTGAATCACAGACACGTGTCAAACTAGTTAGGGCCTCACACAAGAAAATACAATGGGGACATATTGATCCTTCGAGCGTCAATTCACATACATTTTTCTCAAGTACTTTATGCATCAATGAAGTCATCCTACCCTCACCAACATGAAGACATTCATCCATATAGAAGGTACCCTGTTCTGAAACACAACCGATGATCCACAAAGTTTAGACAATTTCTACGATTCGTAACTTTCTTCTCGAAATCAAGATCGGTGATTAACATCCATATATTTTTCCACCTTTTTGACAAAATGCTGGTTCTAACTGCATATTCTACAGGAAGAAACTAAAGAATGCGACAAAGCACTTCATCAGGAAACTGGCTTATTCGATCTTCTTCCGCATAAGGCATCCTCCTACCTCTAGATCTAATTCTTATTACAGAGTAAACTACTTTTTTCAAAAAATTGACGCAAAATTGAGATAAATTATATGGAAAAAATAACCAAAAAAAAAATCAGCAAAAATCAATAAATAAATAAATATGGTTTGCAAGAAAAGGTTGTTATTTCTTACGTCTAAACTGAATGTAAATCAATTAATTGAGAAAACTTAAGATGGAGTACAACTCACAGAAATCGAGCAGGAGAACTTGAGCACGAGATTGCGATAAGTTTTGAACTCACCGAAATCGAGCAAGAGAAGTTGAACTTGCTATTAGGTTTTCAAGAATTTCTCCGGGGATGCTTGAAATGAAGAGTTTGAGCCCGACCTTTTCAACAGATTATTTAATAGAAAAAAAATTAAAATTGCTAGATTCTCACCTATTTTAAATCGGTCGAAATTATTCCCATCGAATTAAACGGTTGCAATTTCGATTGGAACATGAAGGTTGGAATTTCGGTTGAAATCCGACTCCGACCCGGTTTTTTCCAACCAACTTTTGGGGTCGGAATTTAAGTGAAAATATTATTTTTCCGACATTTTCCTTTTTTCTATTATTGGGTCTTTTGGATTGTAGATGACGAAATAATCAGTAGTACTAAATAAAAATTCACCATTTGGTAACATGCACAATGGTGTTTTGTACACATAAGGAGCGTCCTCGATACAAGACAAAGTAACCATTTTAGCCCAAATTCTTTCACACCATTTCCTTCATAACCCACAAATCCGTGTTTATTATATTTATACCATAGGAAAGAACACGAAGACAGCCTCCTAGGAAACCAAGTGTCGAAATAAAAGGACACAACCCATAATTAGGTTGTTGAACAATTCAAAATACTTCATTCTCAACATCAAAATAAACAATATCCCTTTCAGAAAACAAGGGCAATGGATATGTTAACCAACCAAGCTTTCTACTTGCAATATTTGCCCCATCTCAGACCAGACAATCTCCCTTAAAAGCCTCTCTAATTTCTAGTAATTTCTCTTTAAGTTGTAAACCTTCACTAATCCATCACGCACTCTTTTTTATTAAAACAATAAATACTCACAACCTTGTAATCATCATTAGATTCATAACAAACAAATCCACGCGCGAAATGATAACATAACTCTGTATTGACATCTATAGAAGGAAAATTCTTGTATTTTTCAATACAAGTGTTCCACATTCAGATATACTTGTTGTCCATAATCATGGAGACAACTCCATTCCCACAAAATAAACAATAAGACTGTGACTCGTTCTGAGGACAATCGAGATCAACTAAATCAGTCAAATAACTACTCAAACATGACTGAAATGAAATTTACTTAAGTGATTGGGACGAACCAGAAAGCACAATGGCCCCATGACTGGAGAGTTAGCATATTCTAAAAATTTGAGATGGTCTCTGACTAAATTATAATTGAGTTTCGAATTATAATTGGTTCCAAAAATATGAGTTTTGCGCCCTAAACCTATGTCAAAGCACTTTCCCTCCAACTTACACAGTTGTTGCACTTTCTCCCTGAATTTTTATGTTGCATTTGTTTCCTTGATCTCTTTGACCGGAAAAGTTGTTTGAAAAGGGTTTAGATGGAAAATGCAATGTTATTGTAGGTTGAGGGTGGATGGTGCAAAAGTACAAATTGATTGATTGTACGTGCAATAAGAAGGTGAGGTTTTTTTTTTAAAAAAAATAGATAAGACATAAGAATTTATTTTAGATATGACCGCATGCCTTCCCTAAAAATAATAAGAATGATAAATTTTACTTACATACAAACTTATGATTATCATTTTTCTCTCTTCCGAATATAATCATAATTTTATCTAATTGTTATTCAGTTCTACGAAATATTGAAATAAAATAATATATTTAATACTTGCATACTTCATTAATTTTGTCATGTGTTAATCAATGTTTAACTACGCTTTTACCTCGTGGGTACCTTTCAACAAATACATATAAGGGCTAAAATTTATCAATTATCCCTCTGAACTACAGAAGCAACAACCACCCCTAAACCATTAGTAGTCATCAATTTTATAAATTTAATACAATTAATTTATGTAGGTCCAATACCAAAGAGCCCTTAATATATTTAATTATATTCCACTTTATTCACATAAGCCATATTTTTTACAATTATACCTATAATACCCTCATTATGGAAAAAAATGTGGTCTTCTACTTCCAGTAGTTACTAACAAAAAATACTTTTTGATTTTTACCCCTACATGTAATTATATGATTGCTCACAAGAAAAAAAATTAAAATTACTTACAAAATACAATTTTCTTGTAGCATAAAATTGTTTCTTAAAATGATTTATTATCAATTTAACCAGAAAAATGGTTATAATTTTTTTTATAGTGAAATCAAATAAGTCTAATGACATGTAGATAAGTAAAGGTATGCCATGATCTTTGAACATCTATTATTTGATTGTTTTAGTTAAATATTCTAGGCTGAGTTATTCTGCAGTTACTTCTAATTTATATACTAGTTCAAATATTGATCTATGGTTAAAGTCAATTGTTTCTTAATATAAGATAAAGATGTGCTTTTTTCGAGAATCCTCGTTTCTCTTTCAGTTTTAGAACCTTGGTTCATATAGGTGATAATCGTAACACTTGACCAATAGGGTTGGGGCTTAGTCCAAGAACTAGGCAAAACTAAAACAATCTATTGATCTATGGTTAAAGTCAATTGTTTCTTAATATAAGATAAAGATGTGCTTTTTTCGAGAATCCTCGTTTCTCTTTCAGTTTTAGAACCTTGGTTCATATAGGTGATAATCGTAACACTTGACCAATAGGGTTGGGGCTTAGTCCAAGAACTAGGCAAAACTAAAACAATCTAGTCTTTATAAGACGCTTCTAAAGCGTCAACATAGAAAAAATGTATCACCAATATTTTGGACCGTCAGAAGAACTTCAAGAAAA
This sequence comes from Penstemon eatonii, assembly GCA_038501285.1. Classification (NCBI taxonomy): domain Eukaryota; kingdom Viridiplantae; phylum Streptophyta; class Magnoliopsida; order Lamiales; family Plantaginaceae; genus Penstemon; species Penstemon eatonii. The sequence continues at coordinate 15,786,652 of CM076712.1, read as the reverse complement.
GAGACGCCTTTCAAAGTTTTTCTTGTAGATGGTTTGAAGGCTCAACTTGGTAGATATAAAGCCTACTGTCAAACTCCATCCCACCTTCAAACATGTAGCTTAGATTGATATTTTTGGGTTGAAGAAAGAGAGGTGATTTTGCATGAATAAAGTTGATAGGGGAAAGTTCCTACTGCCCCTATTATTCTACGATAATCCAAGCTGCAACTCCACGAGTCTGCTCGGAGCCGGACTTTTTTATGACCAAGAAATCTAGTTCTAAGAATATTTGGATAGAAAAGTCAATGATAAAAATTATGACCTTTTGGACAAGAGAAGAGGAAAAGGCCACACGCGGTGACCTTTATCAACTTAGTGAAAGAAATGCACCTCCACCTGCTCATGAGCTTCTCTCTCAAGGGGGAGAAAAGCCTAGTCGAATTTGTAGCCATAGTGGATATAACATCAGCCATTAACTCTATGAGAAGAGCAGGGACTGCCCCTCACAACAAAGCGCGCTATTGCGCTATTAATTACTATTATAGAATGTTTATTTTTTCTTAGCATTGGATCAAACACCTTCTGAATTTGGTTTTTCGTTTGTCCTTATCAAAGCAGCTAACAGTATACCAAGAAACATAAAAGGAACAAAGAGCATAAGAAGAAAAGGAGAATGCTAAAGTTACCATTATGCATACCTAGTTTGTAAAGTTAGATCTCTTCATAACCTCTACTATACTATACAATAAGTTTGCGCTGCCATTGTATAGGCCTCTTAAATTTGATCTGCATAGATTATTTTTCTAACAATGCTTAATTGTGGTGAAATTTTCACAAACAATAATGAAAGTATGTAAATGCTTCTATAAGTACCTTTCAGAAAACAAAGCATCCATTGTACTAGCTCCTAGCATGGCAATGCTTCTCGCTCCTTTTTACCCTAAAAGGCAACGCAGGACAACAATTTTACTCATTGAGATATAAATCATGAAATTGGCAACAATTCTTTATAAGACATCCAGTTCCATAGAATGAAGTAATTTCCTACTGCCTCCAAATCTATCTAAAACTTATAAATTAGCAAAAATTAAAAATAAAATAACAAATCTAGAACATCTTGGATACTACATAGCATATATTTCAATTAAGAAATAAACAAAAGCCATAAGATATAGCAAAAATTGAGAACATTGTGTCACTAATAAAAAACATGGAAGCTCTATAATTTTCTCACCTTAATACTAAAAGTTAATTTGTTCAAAAAGAGAATGCAATGATGCCTAAGAAGAGCGTGATTTGTTTTTAGAGTTTTCTATGAAGAAATTTGGTAAACTTAACTCCGAGTTTATTTTGTGAATGATAGCTCGTGTAGATAGAAGGAGGTGAGAGGATAGGTAGATTGAATTAAGAAAAAATTAACAACCGGTGTTAAAATGATTGCCGGAGATTTCTAGGTCAAAGAGCTCAATAACGAGATTCCTCAATCTTATTCGAGATTTTAGTAGAGGATTTACAGATTTATAAAATCTAACTAAAATTCTACATACTTGAGGAGGATTTACAGGATTTTTGTGGAAGATCTTGGTAATTGAGAAAAGCGTGAGTTTAGAAAGAGATGTGACGAATATATAATATTAAAGGAGGTGTAAAAAGAGAGATGGCACTGATGTGATGGAAAATAAGGAAAACTAAATCTAAATGAGGAAACGAAATTGAGCCAAAACCAGTAATTAAACACTTATCACATTAGGCAAGACGGCACTTGAATCTGTGGCTTATGAACAAAGAAAACTATGTTATTCAAGAGTTGCGAATAAAAACTCAAACCCTTAAAAAACTTGAATAAGCTTGCTCGTGTACTCGAATAATGTTTAAGTTGATACCTTAATGCCAATTACCATCGTAATCAAAGATTTTCACCAATATATGAAAAAGGACACAGAGAAATCAAATAATTTGTAACCGTAATGCCGCCGAAGAGAGAGAAGAATTATGTTCAAATGGTGTAGATTAGGGTTGAATTCTCTATTATTATACTCTGGGTTGGACGGCTCAGATCATTTGCGAATCAGCGGACAAGATGAATTCGGGATGGTCCAGATCGGTGGGTATTTTAGTCAAGCCCAGATAAAAATGGTAAATTGGGCTATCCAAACATGGTACATATTTTCAGCCCAATTAGTAATCGCTCAACTATTAATCTGACAAACATGGGATTATTCTCAAAATTGGAATATTTAATTGCCCAATATTATAATTGGGCCTATTAATAGTGTATGTATCCGGATGCTTCCTTAGTAAATTAAACAGATAGTCTTCATGAAATATATATCCATTAATTAGACATATGAATTAACACATGAGAAGAAATACAAATCAATGTCATTTTCACTATACAAAGCCATGTACACATGAAAAGATTAACAAAAAATTATTCCCAACATATCTTAATAACCATGAACTATTAGATAATATAGGTTGAGCTATTTGTATTCGTCATTTGTTTAGGATTATTTTTACTATTTCCCTTTTAATTATTGGAGTATTGAATCATAAATTGAGTATGATTCTTGAAATTCTATTTGAACTAGAAATATTTTACTCTTTATAAATACTCTTAGATTATCTTTGTAACATAATATATTGATTATTAATGAGAATTCAATATTCCCCCAACTTTGTCTTTCTTTACATGGTATCATAGCAAAATAAAAAAATGTTTCGAATTCACTCAAAAATCTCTTCCTGCTGCAATTCTTATTTCACAATCAAATATATATAATTCAAAAAGTAAGAATCGTCCGAAATCATTAGAATACATAAACTTAAACATACATATAAACATAACAACAGACAAGCACAAACTCAAATTTACGTGCATAAACTTAAAGCTAAGAATTAGACACAGCAACATAAACTCAAACATAAATATAACAACAGACAAGCATAAACTTAAACATAACAACATAAATTTTAATTTTATTTCTTGTTTCCTTTCTTCTTCTCCTTCTCCTCAGACTTGGGGGTTTTTCCTATCTTCTTCTCCTCGGAATCGGGGATGGGGGTTCTTCTTCCTTTGCAGTTATTTACGTGCTTAAAAAATTCTGCATACGTACATTCCAACTTCTCTCTACATTTGGAACAGGTATACCCGCTATGTTTGTGACCGCCTTCCGTACCTCGTTGTTGAAACCCTCCATCTAGTTGTAAATTGATATAATGTACCAATAGAGCTGAAACAAGATCTTTAAATAGATAAATGTACAGGGGCAAAAGAGCTGAAACAAGTTGAATCAAAAACACAAATCTCCCTCTATTTTTTCTATATTTAAGCTTAGTATTCATTGTACTACTGCTACTCTTGCTTTTTGTCACTTTTTAAATTCATGATAATCGAATTAATGTTGAAGAGTCACGGGTATTTGTCATTTACAAGTCTAATCAATTGCACACCTTTTTAATTTGTACGATACTAGAGTCTGCATAAGCTCTGCTGCATTTCAAGTCTCCAGGTTCACGAAATCAGATTGGACACATGATTTGCTTGACGGCCCAACATCAGGCCAAAGACATTTAGCAAAACTCGAGGTTTTTGGACCCTCAACCATTTGAACATCATTCACTGTGTTGTTGTGATTAGCCAAGTCAAATAAATTATTGTGTATGATTAAATATGGCAACTATATTTGAAGATGTGATGCAATTTTGTTAATTGATCATACACATTAAAGTTACGTTTATATTATTAGCAACATTTGACAACCTTTCTTGTTGCAATTTGAACATTAGGCACAACCCGATGTTGCCAACATGCTATACAAGACTTATCATTATTTTGATGACTGGGTAGAGACATTTGATAAAGACCGGGCCACTGGAGATGATGCGGAAGCTTTTCCGGACATCATCAAAGACTTGATGAAAAATAGTCCCGTGTTGGAAGAAGCAAACCATAAGCTTAATGAACCAATGGTGAACATAGATGAGGTGTATGGAACTAGCTCAAATGTGGATTTGACTACTGATGCTTCAGATGACGCCGATGTTCTGTTTAATTCGGGCCCATGTAATTTGGGTTTTGACAACATGGGACCAAAGAAAGTGAAGCTGGAAAAAAAAAAGTAAAAACAGAGAAGATTAAGAAAGAAATTTTCAAGGATAGAAAGAGGAAAACACCGGAGTCAAATGGACCCGATGCTTACAGGCCTGCATGAAAGAGTTTACTGAACTTGACGATGGCCCAAATGCTGGACAAGGAACCCCAGCTCCGCCACTAATAAGCCCGCCGCAAGTAACGTTCTCACCTTGGGACAATTAAGAATTCTGGAATGACTTGGCTAATTACAACAATACAGTGAATAATAATTAAATGGTGGAGGGACCAAAGACCTCGGGTGTTGCTAAATGTCTTTTGCCTGATGTTGGGCCTTCAAACAAATCATGTGGTGGGAACTAGCATCTTACCCTTTGTGATAGACTAAGCCGTGTATTAGGTGAATTTATAAAGAATATGTTTTCCGTTTTGACATAATCATCTAATTTATTTTTTGCATTGTAATGCGTATTTGTTTGAAGAGTATTCCAAATGTTTGTTTTAACCAAGAGGGTATTTGCATATGAACCAGGGGGTATTTGCTATAAATCAGGGGAGCCATATTGTTGTATGAAACTTTTGCTATGTTATATGCAATAAAATGCCTAGAATGAAATGTTATGTGAAAATCCCCATATTTATAGCACTTTATTCTTGAGGTGCAAAGGGTATTACAAGAAGTGTTGGGGTCTAAGGCGTAAATATTTCACCTATATTGGCCTTTTCTACTACTTTGAAAACCTTGTTCACAAACATTATTTGATTTGATTCCTTGTGTAAACTTTATTCAAAAATATTATGTCATATTTTGACGGATTGTATATATGGGGCGAGGTATGTTAGTATAATCACCTACTTCATTAGTCAGTTTTTCTACTCACTTGGGGGTGTTCATTTTTCTTCCTTTTTGAAAATGTTTCTTAATAAACCTACTCAAACTCATGAGATTGGAAGCAAGTGTTCACATGTTTATACGCTTTTAAGGCCAGGAATATTAAAAGCTTCACATACATTCTGGAATTTGATAATTAAGAATTGTAAAATAACAAACCATCACACAAAAGAAATAATAGTAAAAAGCATAAACTAACATTCATAAGAGAAACAAAGCAGTACCATAATGAATTGCAAACGTAAATTAAACTAAACTTCAAAAGGATTCTTAAAACAGAGTTAAATAACCAAACAAACAACCATCAACTTAATCAAAATCCACCTAAGTATTTCCACCAACAATATCACCATTGTCACCCACATGGCCAAATCACTGCGACCACATGATTAACTCAGCTTAAGATGTCATCTTCTTCACTCAACATTGGCATCTCCATTCCACTAATATCATTCGATGGCACCACTGCCTTTTCATCTTCATTCAAGTCTCGAACCTGTATGGGCCATCCAGGGCTCCCACTTATGTCCTTTGGAAACCTAGCAACTCCTGACTCATCAAAAGTTTATGTAAGCACGAAGTGCAATGCATTATCATTCCTTCTTAATTGCTTGAACAACTCCTGCTCAGACTAACAAGTTAAATAGTGCTTATAATTAGTAAAAAAACATATAATTACTACTTCACTGGATAAGAAACTTAGAAATATAATAGATTTTACCTCTTGATTAATAACCTTCCGGTACTCAACATCAATATTTTATTCACAGTTTTCCATGTCATAAAAGACACCGGGAGTGGGTATAAACTTCTTGAACTCTTGTGCCTGGCGCGCATCTGTTCATACTTCATCTTAATAGCTTGCTTGCTATAGCGACGCCAAAAGTGCGCCTGCATTTTAGATTCCTTATTTTTGCAGGATTCATTGAGCACAGCCACAACGTTAAGGTTTTCGTTCCTGGCCTCATGGGTGAGATATGCCATGAATTTCCAGTTTTCATTAAAGCCCAAGCCATCCGACGTTTTCCTCTCGTCTTTTCCAGAACCCCCTTGTTTTGTCATATTGTTGCAGAAGCTGGACTAATAAATGAAATAAATGTTCATGAACAAACATATAAATTGAATTATATTAAAGTATGAAGAAAAAATTCAAGTAAATATGAACAAAAATACTTACAAGTTGGAAGATAGGAATTTTCAGAGATGTAAACATTTTGGCAAACTTGATGTGAATTTATAGACAATTTGAAGAACCAACCAACTTTCATCATTAATGTTGAATTGATGTAGGGTAGATATGGATTAATGTCTATTTTCAAAGTTGAGGGAGTCAACAGTCAAGGATGAATTAATGTTCATCCATCAAATACAATATACTATCCTCTGATAAACCAAAAGCCTTTAATTATTATTTATTTAATAACTTTCCTTTCCAAACCTGGACAATACCAACAACAAAATATGGCAGCATATAAAAATTTTTCAGAAACATATTTCTACATACATTTTACTAGAATGGCAAACAACACAAATGATGCATGCTTATTATAACCATTTCCACATCAAACTAAATGACATTCAAAGGAAAGTACTCATAGACATATATAAATACATGCAGAAAATAAGAACATCATATAAACGTCCAATTGGCCAAAAATTATAAGCATAATGTCACAAAGAAAAATGACCATATCTTATGGCTCTAAATGATTTAAACATGACAATCAATGTTAACTTTTCCTAAAAGCATTCAAAAGACATAAGAGCATAAATTACACAAATTTCTAAAAGTCTAGACTTAAACCAATATTCCTACAAAAAAGATACATAACAGTTTCAATTAAAATAGATAATAGTGATGACATATATTACATGGAAAACAAAACATAACTAATTGAACACATTAATTGAATTTAAAAAATCAGTAAATCAAACACACAAGAACAAGCATGGTATAGATCATCGTAAACTTCAGTTTACGGCACAATGTCATGTTTTCCTTCTCAAATGTGGACAGAGAATTAATAAGCCTTTCAATTTCTGAGTTATATTCATTAGTGTCCTGCTCCAGACGGGTCATTTCCGCCTCAACACGATTAACCCGAAGTAACAAACCAGTAATTATCATTTGGGACCTATCACACATTGGTGGGTCCACCCACTCAAAAAAATCACATACTTGTTATCAATTGTTGAACAAGTAGTCAACATTTGTTGATGCCGTTCTCCTCTTACCCTCCAATCCACAATCAGGAAAACCGCTTCCGAACACTCCAAGTAAGGTGCAATCTTACATAACAGTGCGCATTGACGTCAGATGCCAGGAGTTTGACATTCACTCCCCAAGTGTAACCTCCACACTTGGCTCGTGAAGCGGATCTACGGTGGATCGAGGTAACCCTCCGGCCCTAACCTTCCAGGTTACCCACGATTCCGCAGACCAAGAATAGGGGCCCACACAGTAACAGTAAACAGTACAGTAACAATAACAGTTCAGTAACAGGGATCAGTAATCAATACTATAAGAACAATTGCAACAATTCAGTTCACCGTATCAAGGACATAAAAGTAATCATGCGACCTATTAGCATATTCAGACATACGCACGAGTAACACACATCACTCACCTAAAAAGCTTATTATGGCGACCAAAATTCCATAATGAAGTGTATCCGAAACCTGAGCAAATACGTATACGACTAATAAATTATCTTATAATTTTACTTAAATATAATTAAAGAAAATCCTATCATAAGGATTTCCTAAATTAACATCTCAGACAAGAACTTAAAACATTCGACATCAAATCATTTAAGTGTATTCATTTTTTAAAACTTTAAGATTTGAGAAAATCCAAAATATTTAACAAGTTAATAATTAAACACTTTTTTCTTTCGAAAACATTCAAAGTATATGCTAAAAGTTTCAAAAAAATAAACAATTAACTTTCTTGCAAAAATAATTCAAGACCCAATATCACAAGAACGTTTAAAAATATTTAAGCAAAAATTTAATATAAAACCGAAATTAATCACAAGTTTTAATAAATTTTCATCATATAACCTCATTAACTCTATCAAAATTTATTATCAAGTCATATATTTTTACTATATCAAGTTTTCACTTTCATTACTACACCATCCTAATAACTAAAATCGAGTAAATCGAGATACATGCATAACATAGTACAAACTCAAACTCATGCTCAAACTAAATTCTAAAGCGAAAAATTAACCACAATGTAAATAATACACAATAAAATTAGGCTCAAAGAACTACCTAACGAACTCAAATCGAGAAATGAAGACCGAAAATAGAATACCAATTCCGAGATAAAGTCGCTGACCGGAGCAGCCCATGTTGACCGGCCATTGATCGCCGTTGATCGGCACCGAAAAATGAGCCAAACCCACCATTCCGCTCTCTTCTAAGGCTAGAACACCGTGGTGATGCCCAATTGTCGAAGATATGATCGGAAAAGGGGCATGCAAAGAAACCCACTTAAAACCGCCACTTTCACCTCTAATTTTCGCCGGAAAACACCTTCTATTTCTCCAATTACCACCACCATTGTGTTCCTCTCATCGAGTAGATCAATTTTGACTACTCATTTACTTAATTTGGTTAAGAATTGAAGAAGATATGAACTTTTAAAGAGTAGAGATTTTTGTGTGTGCAAAAATACCTTTTTGTGTGTGTAAATGTAGGAGACAACATGAAAATGAGAGGAATTGACTGATTTTTTTCATATTTAATGGATATATTGCCTTTAACACCCTCAAGAAGTGGGTAGTACATTTTAGTTCTCAAAGTCTTGGGACATTACATCAATTCCCCTTTTTATTTTATTCTTGCATTTAAATCCTCGAAATAACACAAGTGTGAGTATTTATAATTCATAATTTGCACAAAAATAATAATTCAAGTGAATATCAATTTGAATTACTTCAAATTTAAAAATATGTTCACTCGTTGAATTTTTAACAACATAGATATGAATTTTAATTTCAATTATTAAATCCACATAATTAAAATTATCAATTTCAAGTAAATTAAATTATAGGAAAGAAAATTCAAAAAATAAATTTTCGGGGTTTTACATTCTATTTGAATTAGAAATATTTTACTCTTTTAAATACTCTTAGATTATCTTTGTAACATAACATATTGATTATTAATGAGAATTCAATATTCCCCCAACTTTGTCTTTATTTACATGGTATCAGAGCAGAAAATATAAAAATGTTGTGAAGCACTCAAAAATCTCTTCGTGCTGCAATTCTTATTTCATAATCAGATATATATAATTCAGAAAGTAAGAATTGTCCGAAACCATTAGAAAACATAAACTTAAACATGCATATAAAAATAACAACAGACAAGCATAAACTTAAATTTACGTGCATAAACTTAAAGCTAGGAATTAGACATAACAACATAAACTTAAACATAAACATAAAAACAGACAAGCATAAACTTAAAAATAACAACATAAATTTTAATTTCCTTTCTTGTTTCCTTTTTTCTTCTCCTTCTCCTCAGACTTGGGGGTTTTTCCTTTATTCTTCTCCTCGGAATTGGGGCTGGGGGTTCTTCTCCCTTTGCAGTTATTTACGTGCTTAAAAATTCTACATACGTACATTCCAACTTCTCTCTACATTTGGAGCAGGTATACCCGCTATGTTTGCAACAGCCTTCCGTACCTCGTTTGTTGGAACCCTCCATCTAGTTGTAAATTGATATAATGTACAAATAAAGCTGAAACAAGCTCTTTAAATAGATAAATGTACAGGGGCAAAATAGCTGAATCCATTGTACTACTGCTCCTCTTGCTTTTTTGTCATTTTCTATATTCATGATAATCGAATTAATGTTGAAGAGTCACGGGCATTTGTCATTTCCAAGTCTAATCAATTGCACACCTTTTTAATTTGTACGATACTAGAGTATGCATAAGCTTTGCTGCATTTCAAGTCTCCAGGTTAACGAAATTAGTTTGGAATTAGGGTTTTACATTCCTATTCTAATTGTTATTGTATTTCTCTCTCTCTCTCTCTCTCTTTTATTTTCTTTTTATTATTTGTGTTATTTTGTGAATACGTTTCTTATTGTTAGACTTGTTTTTAGCACTTTTTCTTTGTATATATAAGGGACTTCGATAACCTAGAATTTTGCACAATTTCTTAGTACAAGTTTTACTATATTTCTGCTTCATAACTCAAGAATACTTGCATCTCTAAGATCTCCGCTGCAATCATCTAGGATTTGATTCATCTCTCCCTTATCATTCATTCTCTACTCATTCATATCAAAATCTTATTCTTATTCTCTCAATTTCAAGATTTTGTCTATATTCTCAATTTTCAATCGCATATTCAGATCTTTTCGTTCATCTTTTCTCTGCCTTTTCCCTTTTCTTGATCGTTTATCTCAATTATGTCAACTGATTCTGTTGATTTTTTTTAGCTCTTCCTCACTCATTCAGGGTGATCAAATACCAGTTTCAGTAGAAAATTGCTAATATGCTTCTACTTTTATTTTGATCTATATCTCAATCTATATCTTAGTCCCTCAAATATTCACCGTTTCTGAATTCTTTTTCAGTTTTTGGTTATAAAATTATTTTTCAGTTCATGGTTATAATTCACATATGTTTTTCCACTCTCATTCAATAATCACATTCTAATTGACTTTGTGATTAATTCCAATTTTTTTCATCAACCCAGACTATGTTCATTAATTAAATTCCGCCTCAAAATTATGGGTTTTATTCTCATTCTTTCGATTCTTTTGTTCATAAACTATTTACCTTTTTAATTGAAGTTTATTTTCAGTCAATATTATTTCTTTTCTTGTTCTTTTTTCCAAGTTATTTCACGCTTGTTCATAGTGATTCAACACCAATCTCTTTTTATGTACAGGTTTAGACATGCACTTATCACCTTTCTCTCAAGAGTCCAAATTCAAGATTATGTTCTCTCAAGATTCAATAAAATTCAATTCATTTTGACGTGTCACAATTTGATTAGTTCTTCACATCTTGTATTACAAGAAATATTTTATATTATTCTCTTGCTCCTTTAAAAGATATGACATGCAAATATTGCATTGTGAAGAACATTTCAAGAAAATATTGCCTTGCTTAATAATTACCTACACAAACTTGCATTTTAATTTATTTACAATAAATATTGTATTCAATTAATCATTAGGATATAAAATTACATAATCAATTAGTTTATTATTATTTTAGGAATTAAATTTGATACAATCCCAAAATAAATTAATTAATAATTAATATGTCTTGGACTCAATTGGTAATATAATTTAACCGCCTACAAATGGCCCTTCGAGACTAATTTACAAGAAAATGCATTTGCTTATGAGTAGATAAGTTACGAACCCTTTTTTATCGATCAATGTTTTGTTCATCATCATCTAATAATTGGACGGGTCAATTTGTTCAATTACAAAAATATGCGCAATTAGACATTTTAAAATATGTCAAGGGTGAAATTATGTGGGTCATAAAACTTCTCCGTTATATGCACTATACAATTGGATTCCCAGAATGAACCCATTTGACAAAAATGGACCCAACAAATTCATAATCATGAATTTTTTCTCTAGCCCATTCAATGGCCCCCAATATGCAATGGCCTTTTTGTAAACCAAATATGGAAAATTATAGTTTCCTCCTTCCTCACTAAGTCAGAATACTTACATATTTTTTAGACATTATTTTGTTTCCAAAACTTTGAAAATCGACTTCAATCCTCACGGCAGTATTTTTTAGTTTAAGTAAACTAATTAACTTCTCTTGTTATATTTTCTTGACCAAGTCGATTACTCTATGGAATCCAAGTTTAATTTTTTCTTCAATAATCCCAAATTCTAGTTCTATGAAACTTCAAAGCTTCTGTTATTTCCTTAGCCAATATTTCCGAGATCGAAAAGGATTCTCAATTTCGTACTACATCCGTGCCTATAAAAAGGGCTTCAAAGCTCATTTTCTTCATAGAGCAACATAACTAATTAGTGCTTACAGACGGGATCCACGAAGTTTATTTTTTTCTTTCCTTTTGTGAGTATCGTATTTCAATTTCTTCATTTGATTTCTTTTCTTTTATATCTGTTTCTATTTGAGTTTACTGCCCCGCTGATTTCTAAAGTAAAAAAAATTTGATTCAACCATTACCACGAATCTATATTTCGAACAAGTAGTAATTTTACCAATTTGCTTCAATTCCACAAATTTATTTCACTGTGTGTGTATATATACATATCCATGACATATATACACATACGGTGCTTGTTTCTTTTTTTCTTCCACTAATTCATATTTTCCCTTAATTCATTCGGCATAATTTTTCAACGGATCATACCACCACGGAGAGCTATTTCTTGGAATCTCAAAACCTCATGAGTAAATAAAATTAGTCATAAATTCAATATATATTGTTTTTCAAATATTTGAATTGTTAAATCAATTTTATCTAATGCCTCCGTTATTTGATTTGTTTTTTTAACAGGATGGTAATCTTTGTTGGTGACCGCACTTCTTCTGGGGAAGAACGTTTGACTATTCGAGATGATAAATGATCTAACGTGGTTTCGTTAAGGGATCAATAAGGAAATATAAAGACGATAAAGGTGTTAAATTGCCAAAGAGGGGGTCAAATATGTATATTTCTGAACGTGATTACAATATATTTCGAGGTCCTACTTGGGCAATATTAGATGCCGTACAAGCTAGAGAATAATACATACAATGTGATCGAAAATACTATCTAGAGGAGGCCTGGAGCACTAGGTCCGAGCTGGGAGCACCTAGGGAATCGTGCGATGCCTGGCGTCATAAATGCTTGCGGTATTTATAGCAGAATCGGTGTGCCAGCTGAACCATCCATAGGGGCGTATTTCTCGGCCCACAGGCTTGGGCCTGGGGTCGGCCCAACAGTAGAATCCGAGCATGAACCCCTCGCCTTGTGATCAAAGTAGATTTGTACAGCGTGGGAGGTCGGCCAATATGTTGCGGGGTCGGATGTTGCTTCTTCCGATCGTGGAAGGCCTTATCCAAATTACCCCTCATCAATACTCCCCCACTTCTCGAGCATAAGTGAAGCTGAAGCTCAGAAAAGTAAATGTAGCCGTATGACTGGGATGAATCATTACTTAGTGTTTCAGATATGCCTCGTTAAAAACCTAGCTCGGAAAAACCCATTAGGATAAAAACCGAACCAGGGAAAAATAGTGCACATCTTGGAAAATCTTAAAATGATTATCCGTCGTGATGCAAATTTCCTTGACATTCTTGCTTTGAATTGTTCTCTGTAGTAAAGGTTGATGTTTGTTGAAAAAATTTTAGTTGATGCAACTCTCTGTCTTGAACTCTTTAGTTAATAATTGCCCTGCCTGAAACCGATTTGATTCCTCATTAATACACCCCCAATTCTTCGAGCATAAGTGAAGCTGTGCTCGGAGAAGTAGGTTCGTTTCGATATTGAAAAGAAGTGTCTTGTCAGTTAGCCATTTGGTAGTCTAAATTCACAGAGTATAGGGGCCGAAAGTGCAATTTCCCGCAAATCCTGTTTTGAAAATTACTGCTTGGGGAGCTCAACCGTCGCAGTTACTCGTGGTCCGATTTGCAATTTTACTTTTTTAACCCCGTATATATATTCGTTGACCGTAGAAGATTCATTTACGAAAGATTCACAAATCCTTGATCGGAGCATTGTGTTCGAGAGTTGTAGAAACCGAAATTTGAACCATCAGGAAATACAATATATCTTCCATTTAAAGTATATCTACTTCACGAGATCGAAAAGGAAAAACTAAGGTGGGAGAAGGATCAGATAGTGATCCCTTTAGCTCGTAGATCTATATAAGGCCTCCGAGGATGAGAAGGCCGAAAACTCAGGCGATGCGTCGAACTCCGAGATAGAGGAGGGAGAAGTTCGTCAGGGTTCGAGTGATGACGAAGCTGGTACAGGAGAAGAGGTTTTCGAGGATGAAGCGGTCGGTGGCGAAGTCTCACCCCTTCGTGAGGATGAAACCGCGAAATAACAAGTTGACGGCAAGGTAGTTGTAACCAACTTCGGACAAAGCGCAGAACCGATCAGACTTCTACCATTTACAACACAGCGGAGCGTAGGGTGGAATTGGAGCTTGAGTTCGGAAAATACCTTCCGAAAGGTTTTACCATCGTTGTGCCTACTTCCAAGCAACGGGTTACGAATTATCACAAGGGTTGCCAAGCCTTCTAAGCAGGAAGTTTTTCTTCGGGTTGCGTATTCCGTTCATCCCATTGCTTAGGGATATTTTAGGAGTTTTCTCACTCGCGCCTGCTCAGATACTTCCGAACTCGATTGCATACATCGTTGCATTCAGTGTTTTGATGCAGGCTAAGGGGAAGAAGGCGTCCTTCCAGAATTTCTGGCGGATTTTTCATATGAGCCTTTCGACGTCTTCGAACGCTGGTTTTGTGTACTTCTCCCATAGGTCGAACAGGTCAATTCTTTCGACCAATACTTCTAGCAACACCAAAGACTGGAAAAAGGAGTTTTTCTTTGTTCTGGGTCCCGATATTCCAGTTTCTGAAGGTTCTTCCGAGCTGAAGCCGTACAAATGGGAGGGGGAAAAGACATGGACATACGGTAAGCGGTCCCTCAAAGGGAAACTTCCCGCTTTGCTGTCCTCGAGATTTTTGAAAAGCCTGATATCCGACCAGTATCAAACAGCGTTATTGACGCAAGAGGCGGTTCTGCGGCTAGCTGGCCTCAGCAACAGCACTTATCCTGCCCCATCCCTTAAATATGGAAATACTTCTGAGGTCGAAAACCGTCCCGAAGATGGCCAACCCGCCGAAACCTTTCCTGTGAAGGTTCAAGCCATTGTTGTTGCCCTTCCGTTCAGTAACTTTCTTAATTATTTACGTTGATCCTCGATTTGCCCTTTACTCTTTATATTATCCTCATTTTACTTTGTCTATTCAGCTGAGCTCGTTGAACAATTTCGGACCTCTGTAGTGGGCCCAACTGTGGCGTCCTCGTGGAAAAGGACCCAAGGACAGCCACGAAAGCCAAAAAAATCAAAGGCTGGTAAAAAGATTGGGAGGGCCGGTGCCAGCACTTCTATTGCGGTGGTTCCTACTTTGGCCCCGAATAATCCCAGTGATGGGGGCTGTTTTACACCCCATATAACAGTTGGAGCAATTAGATGATACTCGATCGGCTCGACTAGGAAGCTGATTCGCTAACAGCCATTCGATCCTACCAGAGATAGCTATTCATAGCGATCAGACCGAAATCCGAGTTCAAGAAGGATTAATACCCCGAGTCTTAGTAGGATTATGTTTCCTTGTATAGCTAGGGTTAATATCATATAAATACCTAGCTCAACATTATATTTTAAGCAACTACTAATCAGAGCTTACGCCGACATACTTGGGCATTCTGATATCAAATCAATCAATAGAAAAGCTTTTGCTATACTATATTCAATATTCATAATCTCGTGTTCTTATTGCTTTTTACATATTGTTCTTTCTTGGAATTGATCCATCCGGAATAAAGTAACTAGGCCCTATAATCTCTATATTATTTTACCCCATAAACTATTATCATTGATTTAATCAAACCCTACGAAAAACGGTTAAATCAGTTGGCGCCCACCGAGGAGCTAAGTTAATTATTCGATAGACAAATGGCTCGCCCAAGGAAGAACGCTCGTAACGAACCAAGGAGTAACACGACGCATCCACCCCATCACGTCGGACGAATTACAGAACGATATGACTAATAACAATCCACTCGTTAACGACGACGATAATCAACGAGAGAACAATCAACTGCCGAATCAGGACGAACACCAAGGGATTCATGCCAAAATTCTCAAGGACAGCAAGAGGTCGCCGCCAATGTGGTACCAGAAGCCCCAGAAGCCCCCGTGGCTCCAGCAATCCCTGTTCCTCTGCCAGAAATACAGGAGAAATTAAGACAGATCACTATATCCAAGGGAATTGCAAGTTCCCGAACAGGTGCCTAGAGATCCTAGAACTACTAGGGCAAATCCAATTCGGAGAGCTCCTAGGCAAGTCGATCAAATGTCAGAACAAGCAGATAGCCCTGTGAGCGAACAGCGATCGTTACACAGTCCACAAAACAGTGACACGAAACCAACCGACGAGCAAATCCAGAGAAAAACAGAACGGATAAAGCCGCAACCAACCCGCCGAGGATCAAAGGAACATACCATAGTTCCCCTCGATGATGGCGTTGTGGACGCAATCCCTAATCGACAAAGAACTGTCCGTATCTCGGAAAAAGAAATCGAAAAGATGGTACAAGAGCGTCTGGAACAACGTCTACGGACCATTCAAAATCCATGGGCCAGGAGCACGGAGGTGCAAGAAAGCCTAGCAGCATGCTCCCCCTTCTGTAGGGAGATAAAAGAAGCTCAATCATCCGGCCAGGTTCCGGGACGACTACCAAGATATGACGGAACCACAGATCCTGATGATTATATATTCAGTTTTACGAACATAATGAATTTATATGCTCACTCGGCGAAATACACCGCCAAACTAATGGTTACCACATTTGAAGGACTAGCTTTGGATTGGTTCGGAAAACAACCCACCAATTCCATATTCAGCTTTCGTGAGTTATGCAACAAACTGACTCAACAATTTGCTAGCCAGAAAAGACAGAAATTCATCAACAAGAGGGAGAGTCCTTGCGAAACTGGTTGGCAAGATTTAACGTGGAACTATTAAAAATTGATTCCCCGAACATTGACTACATAATCTCCATCCTCTTCGATCTCACCAAAAACAGGCAGTTCGGGAATGCGCTAAGTAGAAAACAACCGAAAACATTTGCGGATATTATGACCTTGGCGTCAAAATATATGACTCAAGAAGAGATGAACTCTTTCAAGGATAAGAATAGGAACAAAGCTCCCGCCTCTGGATCGAGGAGGCAAGACAAAGCTCCTGTTTCAAGACCTATGGATTACGATCGATCCTTCAGAAAAGGAAAGTTTTTCAACGACTAGAGTATAATCGGAACGATCAGGATAAAAGACCCAATGCCTATCCTAGATCAAGATCGGTTGAACCAGCAAACAGGAATCGAATAAACCAGGTGGAATACCCCCGATTGACTGTTCCAATCGAAGAAATTCTTGTAGTACTTGAAAGGAACAATTGGATTCCCCTAGCAAAAAGAATTGCACAGCCTAGGCCAGGTGCTCGAAACTACAATCTATATTGTAGATATCACCGTGCACATGGGCATCGCACCGAAGACTATTTTCACCTAAAACAAGAAATTGAAAGGCTAATCGAACAAGGAACATTAGACGACTATCTAGAGCGAAACAATCGCAAGAGAGACAGAAGCAGAAGTCCTCAAGTCAATAATCAGAGAAGAACCCCGAGAAGAAGGTCCCCGAATAGTGGTCCGCCGCAAGAATTGAACAATGATCAAATTAACGGCACCATCCATACAATCTCAGGAGGACCGGCCGGGGGAGACAGTCGTAATGCTCGCCGTAGAACCGCGAGGTCTATACTGGGAAGTATTAGGTATCCAAAAGAAATATGGACACTAGAAAGCAAACTACAAAGAAAACAACTCATTAGTTTCAATGAGAATGAAGTACCAAGGAACATTGTTTGGGATATGAAGGAAGACAACCCTGATTTTTCAATGGTGGTATCGCTCGAGATAGCAAACTACAATGTTAAAAGGATCTTAATCGATAATGGAAGCTCGGCGAACATCATATCTAAGGAAGTCCTGACGCAGATGAACTTAGGGGAAATAACATTTCAAAAGGTAGCCACTCCTTTAGTAGGATTAGCCGCCTCTGGATCCCCAGCACTAACAGAATAGATCGAAAGGGAAAGGAGCCGGTCGATTTAACCATAAAGCCACCAGAACACAAGGATATCATGCTCGTACAAGGAGATCCTTAAAAAACGACCAGAATCGGAACCGAACTCAGTTCGGAAGAAGAAGTAATGTTAATAAACTTTCTCAGGGATAATGTCGACATCTTCACTTGGAGTGCGGACGACATTGAAGGCATTGACCCAAGAGTAATCACTCATTCGCTAAAAATTGATCCAATGGCGAAACCAGCAAGACAAAAGAAGAGGAATCATGGGCCAATAAAAGACAAGATAATCAAAGCCGAAGTCGAGAGGCTGCTCAAAGCTAAAAAAATTCGAGAAATACACTTCTCGGAATGGCTATGCAATGTTGTCTTAGTGGCCAAAGGGGATAAAAAGGATAATAGATGGAGGATGTGCAACGATTTCACCGACCTTAATAAGCTATGTCCACGTGATCCTTACCCTCTCCCGAGGATCGACTTGTTGGTCGACTCAACGGCAGGTTTTGCTATTTTCAGCATGATGGACGCCTTTCAAGGTTTCTATCAAATCTATATGGATGAGCGAGACCAGGAGAAAACTGCTTTCTTAACAGAGCAGGGTGTATATTGCTTTATTGTCATGCTATTCGGCCTAAGGAATGCTGGTGCCACTTATCAAAGACTAGTTAACCTTATGTTTAGGGAGCTGATCGCAGAGATAATGGAAGTATACGTGGATGATATGTTGGTCAAAAGCATGAATGAAGCAGACCACGTAAAGCATCTCGATCGATGTTTCCAGATATTGAGAAAATACCGCATGAAGCTTAATCCCGCAAAATGTACATTCGGAGTTAAATCATGAAAGTTTTTAGGATATATGGTCCATCAACAAGGGATTGAAGCAAATCCCGAAAAGATTCGAGCTATAACTGAAATGAGACCACGTAAAACAATCTCCCAAGTACAAAGCTTAGTAGGAAAAATTGTCGCATTGAACAGATTCATCTCCAAGTCAGCGGATAGAAGTTTGCCTTCTTTCAAACTTTACGGAAGGCAAAAAACTTTGTCTGGACCGAAGAGTGCGATCAGGCATTCAATCAACTAAAGGAATACTTAACCTCTTCTCCGCTATTAGCTAAACCAACTGAAGGAGAACCATTATACATCTACATATCTATCTCCGCAGTAGCCATTAGTTCGGTTTTGGTAAAGATAGAAGGCACTGAACATAAGCCTGTCTACTACCTATGTAAGTTACTACAAGGAGCGGAGAAGAATTATTTGGAGATAGAGAAATTTGCTTTGGCCTTAGTGGTGGCGGCACGTAAACTCCGACCATACTTCTTAACATATAAAATAGTGGTGCTTACAAACCAACTATTGAGACAAGTCCTAGCAAAGCCTTAAGCCTCTGGTAGATTGATTAAGTGGGCAGTCGAATTAGGACAATTCGAAATCGAATATAAACCACGAATCGCTATTAAGGCTCAACTTCTGGCCGACTTCCTATTGGAAACTCCGACCTCGATACAAGAACCTAATGACTCGACCAGCCGCGATAACGATATCTTGATAGTCGAAAATCACACCTGGCTAATGCATGTCGACGGAGCATCGAGCAGAGAGGGAGGCGGAGCTGGAATCAATTTTACCGGGCCAAATAAAGAAGATATAAACTATGCGATCACATTAGACTTCGTGGTGACTAAAAATGAAGCCGAGTATGAAGCGCTGATTGCGGGGATGGAAATGGCGATCAAAGCCAACATAAAAAGCCCCAAGGTATTAACTGATTCAGAGTTGGTACAAAGACAAATTGAAGGACTATACGAAGCAAAGGAATTCAACATGATCAAGTACCTCGCCAAAGTAAAAGAATTGACTAAAAATTTCGAGAATTTCGAAATACAGAACGTTCCCCGTTCAGAAAACAAGTGGGCAGATCAACTTTCTAGATTCACAGGATCGCATGATGGCAGAACAGAAAGGGTGATTAATTGGTTGGTCTCAAAGACACCGGCAATCGACTATGACGACACACCCGTCGCTGAAATGATGGAAATTGAAGAACCAGAAAAGAACTGGATGACTCCAATGATGGATTACCTTCAAGAAGGAATCCTGTCGCCTGACCTAAATGAGGGTCGGAAGATAAAATATCGAGCACCAAGATACACGATGTTAGAGGGAAAACTCTATAGAAGATTGGTATCCGAAATTCTATTAAAATGTATTTCCGAACCTCAAACCAATGATGTACTTCGAGAAATACACGAAGGGGAGGCAGGGAACCACAGTGGAGCCAGGGCTTTAGCTTTGAAATGCCTCCGAACAGGATACTATTGGCCCACCTTAAACAAAGATGCCGTTCAATATGTCCAAAAATGTCATCATTGCCAAGTTAACGCTAATATAAGCCATCAACCAGCCGAAAAGATGCACCCGATACCTGTATGCTGGCCATTTGATCAGTGGGGAATAGACATAGTGGGACCTTTCCCAGTTGCCAGGTCTAAGAAAACTTATGTTCTAGTAGCCGTCGAATATTTCAGCAAGTGGACAGAATACATCGCTCTTGCTCGGATAACACAGTTTCAAGTAATTAATTTCCTATGGAAGTTCATAGTATGTCGATTTGGCATCCCACGAATTCTAATCTCTGATAATGGAACTCAATTCGCGGGAAAACAAGTATTGGAGTGGTGCTCTAAACTAGGAATTCAACAAAACTTCACCTCAATAGGGCATCCAAGAGCAAACGGACAAACTGAAGTAGCAAACCGTAATAAAATCTCTGGAGAAAATATTAGGGGCAGCCAAAGGAAGATGGCTGGATGAACTCCCTTGAGTGCTTTGGGCAAATTGGACAACCGTCAAGGCCTCGACGGGCGAGACCCCATTCAGCTTGGTATACGGCTCGGAGGCTGTAATTCCCATCGAAACATTAGTCCCAACATCGAGGATTGAGATGTATGATAGCGAGGAAAATGGAAAGGCTAGAGAAAATGATGTTGATCTGACCGAAGCTTTAAGAAAAAAAGCTACAGTACGTTTACAGGTCGCTAAATCAAATATGGAAAAGGCCTATAACCAAAAAGTGCGCATACGAATCTTCAAAGAAGGGGACTTAGTACTAAAGAAAGTAGAGGTGTCCAAGCACGTCGGAAAATTGCAACAGAATTGGGATGGACCTTACATCGTCATTGGTGTAGAAAAGAAAGGTTCATACAAAATTGCACACATGGATGGAACGCCATTATCGAGGACATGGAACGCAGTCAACCTGAGAAGATACTATGGGAGATGAATCCTAGTAGTTATCCTTATTATTCTTTTTAATTTTGTTTATTTTGTTTAAACTTTATTCGTACTAATTGTTGCAATAAAAGCTTTTGCTTAGAATTCTTTTGAAATATAATCGATGATTATGAGTTATTAGCCGAATTAGAGATTCAAAGGGTTAAAACCAATAATTGGTAAAAAAACCTAAGTACAAAAGAGTTGAGTAAAATCGATTCGCTCGATAAACACTACTCGATCTCCACAATGTAACATACTTACTGGTTAAAGCCAATAATTGGTAAAAAACCTAAGTACAAAAGAGTTGAGTAAAATCGATTCGCTCGAAAAACACTCCTCGATCTCCACAAAGCGACATACTTACTGGTTAAAGCCAATAATTGGTAAAAAACCTAAGTAAAAAAGAGTTGAGTAAAATCGATTCGCTCGATAAACACTCCTCGATCTCCACAAAGCGACATACTTACTGGTTAAAGCCAATAATTGGTAAAAAGCCCGTAAGTACAAAAGAGTTGAGTAAAATCGATTCGCTCGATAAACACTCCTCGATCTCCACAAAGCGACATACTTACTGGTTAAAGCCAATATTTGGTAAAAAACCTAAGTACTAAAGAGTTGAGTAAAATCGATCCGCTCGATAAACACTCCTCGATCTCCATAACGACGACTAAATAGGTTAAAGCCAATAATTGATAAAAAAAACCTAAGTACTAAAGAGTTGAGTAAAATCGATCCGCTCGATAAACACTCCTCGATCTCCATAACGATTAAATAGGTTAAAGCCAATATTTGGTAAAAAACCTAAGTACTAAAGAGTTGAGTAAAATCGATTCGCTCGATAAACACTTCTCGATCTCCATAACGATGACTAAATTGGTTAAAGCCAATAATTGGTAAAAAACCTAAGTACTAAAGACTTGAGTAAAATCGATTCGCTCGATATAACACTCCTCGATCTCCATAACAACGATTAAAAAGGTTAAAGCCAACACTTGGTAAAAATCCTAAATCTTAAAATTTGAGTAAAATCGATCCGCTCGATAAACACTCATCGATCTCCAGGACGACAATTAAATGGGTTAAAGCCAATCGTTGGTAAAAAACCTAAAACCCGGATTGAGAAAGATCAAAGCAAGAAAAAGTATATGAAGATAAGAGATATTACGAACTATGAAGTTTTATTCATCTGAGTACAAAGAACATCTCTTGATTTACATATGAAATTTTATTTACTTAAGTACAGAGAACAATTCTTCAAATTACATATCATTACAAATATAAAAGTGGAAAATCCTATCCAATAAGGTCGGAGTCTTTCTCGACAATGGCCACGAAAACATCAATCTCCTCCCTAGTTCCTCGACGATCCTGTTCAACCACCCAAGAAGCATGCTGCTCAGGATGGTCGACTTCTTTGGTTCGACGGCCAGACTTTGAAGATCGATTCTTCCTTTAGTCGGAACATCCACTACAAGCCAGATAACCTATAGCGGTCATTCGACCAAAACGAGCTCCTGCTTAAAAGATGGGGTTGATTTTTACTCTAAAGCAGGATCTCGCGCGGACTGCCACCAAAGTAAAAATTTACCAGCACACCCCGGCGGCCTATCACTCCAGAGGTAACATCGAAGTACAGGGATGCCTGGTAAATATGAACCCTCCATGTGCTAACAAAATACCATGGACCCCAACCCCATGAAGAATAAGGCTGAGGCCACATGGGACCCGTCAGTGCTAGGTAGGGCGGTAATGGGACCTGTCAATACAAGGCAAATGACGCTTGAGTTATTATGAAATAATGGATCACGATAATGTGACTTTTTGAATATTATAGGATCACTGGGCAGGGTAAAACCCAAAGAAACTGATATCTCCATTTCGTACGGTATGAATAGATATGGGAAGAAACTGCTTACCTATTTATAGGGAAATTTTAAAAGTTAATCCTACGGCTGAATGAAGATCTGATCAAAAGACGAGAATGCAACCTTTGACTTCCCCTATTTAATGCGAATAAGTTGGAACGGCACTAGATTAGTCGATATAACTGCTCGATGAGAATGAAGCATCAAGGCCGAAGCGATCAGAATGGAAAAATCCATGCACGTTCATGTGGATTCATTAAAGGACAGTTTTGGAACTTTATAAAGAATGTTCGACCAACGAGCAGAGTCCTTGAAAAAAGAGGTTTACAATGAGGGATGAGTACTTCTCCAAAAAGATGAGTGACATGAAAGATGCTCGAAATAGTTGATCGTTTTGAATATGAGGAAGAAGTTCATAAACAAAAACTAGGTCTCCACTGGAGTCCAAGAAATCTGATAAACTGATCAGAAGAACAATCCTCCTCACTGGGACAAACGACCTCGTCACTGCCTAATCTTCAAAAGAATTGCTAAGGAGGTCTTAACAAGCTAGATCTAAATGATAGTTCTATATTTTCCAATTCCTCCCACACCAAGGATATGACCCGAAGGCATAATGGTAGTTTTATTTAAAGAAATTGAAGCTCGTAATCAGTATTCAGAAACATGGAATTAGAAAGGTAACAGACAGGCCTTTCTAAGAGACTCAATTCTAAGAAAAAGCAATGCTTAAAGAAAGGTCGCAATGAAGACCTTATATAAGACTTCATAAAAGATAAAGTTATATCTGACAACGGCGACGGATCGATCATCGATGAACGTGATAAACTACATACAAACTTCTTTGAAAGTTAAAGAGATGAAAGGACTATACAGAAAATATCCTATTCCAACAATCCAATTTTTGAAAGTACTCATGACTGGTCGGCAGCAACAGACTGATCCTTTCAACAATGTTGGTCGCCCTCAACTCAATCAAGATAAGTTTTTATGGAGCAATATATTTAATTCACTTACTTAACAAGCAGTTTAAATCTGCTTACAAAAGTAATGGATTAAAGATGTTTTAAATCTAAATTTATCTACTCGAACAGATAATTCAGTTTGCTTCTCCAAACAAAAAAATTGGAATTACAATAGAGTATTTACAGCAAGATATAGTGGTTATAAAAAATACGATAAGGGTAAATTAAACCCTAGCGACCACATACAAGCTCGATTTTGCTATATAAAAAAAAATGAAGAAGCAAGTCATCAGGACTAATCGCCACCAGAGGGTCTGCTCGAAGAAGCACCCTCCGAGGAGTAGCTGTATCAAGAAACGCCTTCAACTCCTCTTGACGCTTCTGATAACCTTCGTCATAGCCTTGTTCATAAGCGCACCGACGAGACTCCTCTAAATTGGCGTTCAATTGAGTCAAATCATCCCTCTCCTTCTCAAGAGCTAATTTTTCTTCACGTAACTTCTGAAGATCATCATTAAGTAGCCCAACTTGAAGAGCGTGCCCTTCAGCCTTCGCTGTCCCTGAATCCAAGCGAAGCCTCAGGTTCTCTTTCCTAAAACCATAAGTCATCACCCTGAACACCTAGTTGCAGCGCATAATATTTTCCCTGAGAAGAAAGAAGTTGTAAGTAACAAAGCAACCAAAGATAATACAAGAAATAAGCTCGGAAAGGTAAATACCTGCTCAAATATCTTGAAAAGTGATTGAACAAGGCGAACGTTTAAGGTACCCTCATGTTTCTTCAACTCACCGGGCAAAATAGTGCTGAGACCCAAATCCCAGGATAGAGGATCGGGTTCATAAGAATCAGGCAGTTGAGTATTAAGAGGAATCTTATCATGACGAGGAACTTCTGACTCAGTTATATCCCTAACCTGCTCAAGGATACAACGATCATCCAACAAACGCGGAGATTCTCTCTCATTGGGGCTCACTGTTCTTTCCCCGAATAAGAGATTACAGTCCGCCGACCGGACCCAGGTCCAAACCGACCTCCGGAAGAACCACCAGCCTCAACAGAAGTAATCGTCACTGTAGTATCAGTAAGTAAAAAGTCAGGAAAACCCTGAGTTATTGACTTTGACAGAGATGGATTCAAAAAGGGGCCACCGCTACCTGGCCCCACAGCAACATCCCTCTGGCCTTCATCAATAACCAATTCAGTAGCAGAAGAGGAAGGAATTGAGTTGTCAAGAGCATACTCATGCAAACTATACTCGGAGGAAGGAACAGTGGAAGAAACAGGAATGTTGAAGGATTGCTCCATATTGGACATATCCCCGAAAGCAACCCGACCTGGGGAAGGTCTCCTTTCAAAATCAGAAGGGATAATGGGATTTTGTTGAGAAAAGTCCGAGCTAACATTCACATCTCTTAAACGATCAGAAGGGACAACAGCAGTCTGGGTCTCCGACCATCTAATGGTCTGGAGTCGAGGAGGATCAGCCGAAGGCCTCTCGTTGCGAGACCTTTTTGGTTTAGGGTTTCTGGGGTTATCGCGCGAAGAACGCTTGGAAGTGTTACCGAAAAGGTTGCTCATCCTCGAAAACTAAAAGATAACTTTGAAGTATCGAGAAAAGCTTATCGACCTCCTAGAGAGAATATTTTATCGGAATTGAGAAATGCAGTAAAATAGTGATTAAACTTTTTACCGTATGTATTTATACTTAATGAAAAGACGCGACAGACCTTGAGGACAGGCGCGAAACAGAGAACCCGGCCAATGAACAATCGCACGAATTCGAAATGACGCAAACATAATGATTATGCTAGAATTAAAGACTTATGTCTAAATTATCATAATCAATGAAGAAGTTAAAACATCACGCATGGAGAAAACAAATCGTCTTATTCAAAAGGTTAAAGAAGTAACATTACAAGTCATACAGTAATAGTTTTAGTTATTTTTCACCCCTATCCAAAGTTCGTTGGTCGCTCTCTACTATCCAATGTTGATCGCCAGCTGGAACATCTTGGTCGCCAGCCGCCTCTTCTTCTTCATCTGCTTTTGTCACAACTTCAGGAATCTCCTCCTCGCTCTCTTGATCGACAAAATTATTATCGACTTCGGGATTAATATCTGAAGAAGGAGTCGGTAAAGGTTTTCCAAACTCCTCGACCAAATGAGCCAAAGGAAAATGCTTGTATTCAACACTCGGAAGATCAGAAGAAGAATACTGCTCGCCATAACGATTAAGGTTAACATGCGTGGCCCTGATATATTCTCTCCGGCGATCCTCAATCAATCCCATAGCGACTATCTGGTGGATCGCTTTCTTAAAGGTACTTTCAAGAAGGGGACCAACCTTCTGATACACCAGAGCAGTATGAACCGGGGAATTAAGGAACTCGCGAATCACTTTCTCGCCAAGATTCCTACCATATCGATCAGTAAGTCCGCCAAGAGAAAGATCCTCTTCATACTCATCCAAGGAAGCCTGAAGACTAGCAACTTGGGACTCCAGCTCGCTGATACGAGTAGCATATTGAACTTGATGATCTTCCAGCTCCTTGGCCAGCTGGTTAACCCGCTCTTGGGCACGAGAAGTCATTGCTTGAGGAAAGGAATAAGGAATAAGGCACCTTCCACCTCAAGAATGCCTTATGCCTTATACCTCTAAAACAGGCACCTTCCAAAGGGCTGCCTCATAAGCATATGACAGAAGACAAGTACTAGTCTGAGGAATCAAAAGGACAAACGATTTGAGTGAAAAATTCGTTTAAAAGATTAACGTGAAATGAAGGGTAGATAAAAGTATTTACCTTCTCGGCATAGAGAGAAGCTTTCTGTAACTTCTCCAAGGGATCCTTGCGGAGCATCTTATTAACGTCACGTGTGAAAACGCCAGAGAGAAGAATACGAGTAGCCTTATCTACTGCATTCTCCTTCCCATCATGGATCAAAGAATCATTCTCGGGATATCCGACCGCTCTCTTTCCCTCTAAATGATCTTCGATCATCTCGACAACGGTAGGCTTTGAGTGCTGTTCGCCAAGTAAAGAGAGGTCCTCACCAGAGCGACCATAGAACTGTTTTCTCCTCTTAGCCGCCGTGCCAGTTGAATTAGGCATCGACTAGCTACGGCAACCACGGATACCAAGGGAAGTTCTGAGCTGGTGAGGGGAATAACACTGTCCTGTCCCTGTAGGCCCCGGAGTTTGTGAAGAAGAGGGTTCGTGAGGAGTCTCCTGGGAAGGATCTGGGGATTCCTCTCTATAATCATCGGAATCATCTCCTAGATCCAATTTCCTCTTTATGGACACTCTTTGCTCAATTGGGTGGTTCTCCACCATTTTGGTAGACTTTGATAGAACCATCTTCCCTTTTGTAGAGTGCCGGGAATTCTCTACTATGGAAACTGAAGAAAATGAACTCCAGTCAAATATGTTATTCAAAGAAAATATAAAGTAAATGCAATGATGAAATATAACGCTTACCAAGCGACTGAGAAGAAGAAGAGATAGGAAAAGTGTGAGAACTTAGGCCAGCCTTACGAAGAAAAGCCTCGCCAATAAGAAGAGCACATTGATACTTGTCAGCACGCATCTCCACTATCTCTTCCACCAACTTTGGATCGTCGGGAATAAACTGACCCTCAACGGAGCGACCACCAAAAATCCACTTGGACTCATGGTCCTATTAGAATGGTTTGGTGGAACCATCAGCTACAGTAATATGGGAGTGAGGACGAACAAAGAAAAAGTGAGATTTCCAGTCGGAATTGCTGGAAACAGGAGAATCAAAGATAGATCAACCAGACTTTTGACTAGCGAAAAAGTATCCATGATTGGAAGAGCTAGAAATATTAAAACGAAATAACTGAGTAAAATTACGAAAAGAGGGCTGGAACCCTCTGGCAATCAGCAGGACAGAAAAACAAACGACGAAGGCTATGGAGTTAGGGACCATTTGTGTTAGAGAAACACTGAATATCTTTAAAATATCTAGAAACAAGGCAGATAAGGGAAGACGAAGACCATGATTAAAATGAACAGTGTAAAAATCCCGACAACCTTCCGGCGTAAAAGTAACCATAACGGAGGGAGACGGAAGGATAATCTCAGAGCCCTCAGGGAAGTATTTTGCATAACTATCCAAGACCTCATGAAAACTCTCTTCGGTATAAGCGCAGGAAAGGGTTTCGACCGGATCAGATACTTGGGGATTGGCACCTTTGCCTTTCTTAGCCTTGGCCGCGACCTCAGCATCAGAAATGATCCGCACCTTGAAAGTATCCTTGTCGGGAATAATTATCTCTGATGATCCCGTCTGTTCTGGTGGAGGGCTAGGAGAAGCCCCCACGTCGATAACATGAATGACTTGTTCAACAGAAGAGGAGGAAGGGTTCTTCGAAATGGAGGCCATATTATTTGATCTTCGGAAAATAATGGTCGATGAACACGATATTTAGAAAAACTATCGAATAAGAAAATTACTGCAAGAAAATTGGAGGTGGAAACTAAAAAATGTTTGAAACTACGATCGCATATTTATATAGAAGGCCGAAAAGATACTTCAAACATCTTGCGACTGATCATATTCCCACCAATCAATGAAGAAAAACCGCCTCCTCGAGAAGGAACAACGCTACAGTTCGGAAACGACAAAACGACTATCCATGAAATGTAGCACTCTTTTCCTTGCTTTGGATTTTTTCCCACAACGTTTTTTCCAAGTAAAGTTTTTAACGAGGCACAATTCATAGAAAAGACAGTCGTATTAGACCAACTACTTCTACGAGCTTCTATTGCATATTCGCCCGAAGAAGTGAGGGAGTACTGATGGGGGCTGTTTTACACCCCATATAACACTCAGAGCAATTAGATGATACTCGATCGGCTCGACCAGAAAGTTGATTCGCTAACAGCCATTCGATCCGACCAGAGATAGCTATTCATAGCGATCAGACCAAAATCCGAGTTCAAGAGGGATTAATACCCCGAGTCCTAGTAGGATTATGTTTCCTTGTATAGCTAGGGTTAATATCATATAAATACCTAGCTCAACATTGTATTTAAGCAACTACTAATCAGAGCTTACGCCGACATACTTGGGCATTCTGATATCAAATCAATCAATAGAAAAGCTTTTGCTATACTATATTCAATATTCATAATCTCGTGTTCTTATTGCTTTTTACATATTGTTCTTTCTTGAGATTGATCCATCCGGAATAAAGTAACTAGGCCCTATAATCTCTATATTGTTTTACCCCATAAACCATTATCAATGATTTAATCAAACACCTACGAAAAACGGTTAAATCACCCAGGGTCAACGTCGAAGGCGCGTCGCAAACGGAAGACATTGGCCGTTTACGGACTATCTTTTCGATCAATACCGTCGACCCTGATGCAGCCGGATATAGCTATTACTCCTTTAAGCATATCCAATCCCAACAGCTGATCGAGGAGCGTATGGCTCGAAAGAGATACAACGATGTTCCTGAATTGTCGAGAAGAGTGAGGCCCTTTGGTAGAAATCCTGGCTCAGTTTAATGTTGACCTGGAAGGACTGAGCCGGACTTAGCGGATTATATTGAAGATCATCTTAGAGGTCCAAGGGCTGCCGGGTATCTCGAGGACGGCAGCATTCAATTAGACTTAGGCCCCAAAGGAGAACACTCGGTAGACAAATCGATCCGGATACTCATGTCTGGACGATTCAAATATGATAATACTGAAAAGTTCTTCAACGATGGCTTTCAAGCCTTGGGAGATTTTGCTCGGTCTTACCAAGAGGTACGAATTAGCTCTCGCTTTATATTTTCCGATCTCAATATACGTAAATCTTATAAAAATAACTTGTTACTTTGCAGGTTGGAGATGAATTTGTCCATCAAGCTCACCGACTCGCCATATTAGAGGAAGAGTCCAATCAAGCTCACCAGGCATTAAAATGCATTTTGAGGGAAGACGCGGTGACGGCGACTCGATTGACTGAGGCCCTAGCCAAAGTGTCTGAAATGGAGAAAGAGCTTGCCACTACCAGAAAAGAGCTTGAAGAGGCCAAGAGCGGCAAGTTCACAATGGCGGTCGAAGAAGATCTTTTAGGGGCGGTCGGTGAGAAGAGTGCTCTTGAGCTTGAGGTCGAGAACTTAAAAGCTGAGCTAGCGCAAGTGAAGGCAGATTCCGAGCGCTCTTACGCTCAAGGTCGAGAAGAGGCCAAACTTTCAGCTATAAAGGAGTTTTTGAAGTCTCCGTTCCTCGACGCTCTTGTTCGACTGTGATCGGGTCCGGTCAATCAATCCTTTTTTCTACAAAGGTGTTCAGCAATTGGTATTAGCTGGGCGAATTCCGAGCCAACTTTCAGATTCCTTTCCTTTCATGGATCCCTGCAAAAATATCTTTGGTGAAGATTATAAGCCTTCTTCTCTTCCAGCGGACCTTGGAGATTTACAAAATCATGAGTTTACTCCTCTTCTTGATGAGTTCGGAGTCCCTATGCCAACCCGGACATGCTCGAAGCTTCTACTTTTGTAGAATCAGAGAATGAGGCCGAAGTGGAAAAAGAGGTTGATATCGAAAACGATTCCGACGATCATGAAGAACGACCTCCCTCTCCTGCTAAAGTTGATGATAATGTTGGTCAAGGTAGCAGCGAAGATAGTGATAGCTCGAGCAGTGATGAAGACTCTTGGGTATATCTTATCTGAGAAGGGTTTGCAATGCCGAATTCCAACGCTCTGTTCGAGCATAGAGTGGGTCAGCTCCGGCCAAAGTTGATTTCTATGTCTCTTGCTCGAGAAATAGGTATAAATGGACCAGCAGGAGGTACTGACCCAAAGATGGTAGTTTCTATTGTCTAACCTCAAACCCACGTACCGGCTGATCGAGGCTTGTATTCTTGGATGAAAGGTAGATTCCGAACTAGTTTCCATTAGCCCCGCTAATTGCTCAGAGACCCTTTGCATAGGGCTTAGAATTTGTAATAGGCTGATGTTCAATCTTGTAGTTCCATTTATGTTCGAATTCTTGGATTATAATACTTATCTGTAATTATTTGTATAAATTTATCAATAAAACTTTCGATCTCATATACTTTGCACTCTTCTTTCCATGTCTTATTTATACCCATCGCCTTATAGCTCGAATTGCTCACTCGGATGAATATCGAAAATAAATTGAGGATGAACTGACTAATAACTGATCGGTTGATAAAAGTGTATAGAAGACCAAAATCTCACCATAACCGGGAAATTTTCTGATTTCTCAATCGATGATCTGGTTGCAGTTCCGATCTAAGGGGCATAGCAACGGCTTTCACCCTTAGTCGGTTCTCGAGGGTCGAAGCAACAGCTTTCACCCTTAGTCGGTTTTTATCGGTCATAGCAATAGCTTTCACCTGAGGGTCGTAGCAACATCTTTCACCCTTTTTTCTTATCTCGATCTAAGGGGCATAGCAACAGCTTTCAACCTTAGTCGGTTTTTATCAGTCATAGCAACAACTTTCACATGAGGGTCTTAACAACAGCTTTCACCGTTTTTTTTATCTCGGTCTAAGGGGCATAGCAACAGCTTTCACCCTTAGTCGATTTTTATCGGTCATAGAAATAGCTTTCACCTGAGGGTCGTAGCAACAGCTTTTACCCTTTTTTTTATCTCGATCTAAGGGGAATAGCAACAGCTTTCACCCTTAGTCGGTTTTTATCGGTCATAGCAACAACTTTCACCTAAGGGTCGTAGCAACAACCTTCACCCTTTTTTTTATCTCGATCTAAGGCGCATAGCAACAGCTTTCACCCTTAGTCGATTTTTATCGGTCATGGCAATAGCTTTCACCTGAGGGTCGTAGCAACAGCTTTCACCCCCTTTTTTTTATCTCGATCTAAGGGGCATAGCAACAACTTTCACCCTTAGTCGGTTTTTCGAAGAGAGGCCGAGTGCCGAGCTTGAAGATAATAGATAACTTGTAGAGATGCATAGAATAGGGGAGAAAATTCGAAATATAAATATTTCATTGATTTCTTCAATAGTAGGAGATATAATAGATCCGAATAAAGAATAATAAACAATAGATAACCCAAAAAACCCAATATATAATCTTCAATTCCCGTAATACATCCTAAGATTGACTGCATTCCATGTTCGGGGAAGGACTTCGGCATTCGGATAAGCGATCTTAGATGCGCGTTTCTTCCCAACCTCGACCACAACATAGGGGCCATCCCAATTTGGTTGCAATTTCCCCACGTGTTTCGAGACTTCTACTTTCTTCAGCACCAAGTCGACGTCCTTGAAAGTTCGGATTCTGACCTTCTGGTTGTATGCTTTCTCCATATTGGACTTTGCAGCTTGAATTTTCAGCTTAGCCCGATCTCTCTTGCTATCTGAAAGATTAATTGTTTTATGGATCATAGAATTCGACTCTTGGAGATGGAATGAGAGTATCCACGGGAATAACGGCTTCCGAGCCATAAACCAGACTAAAAGGAGTTTCACCTGTAGCAGCTTTTACTATTGTTTGATTAGCCCATACGACTCCAGGTAGCTCATCAAGCCACTTTCCCTTTGCCTCGGCCAAGCGCTTTTCCAAAGATCGGACAATTTCTCTGGTTACGACTTTCGTTTGTCCATTAGCTTGCGGATGTCCGTTAGATGTAAAATTTTGCTATATTCCGAACTTCTCACACCACTTTAAGATTTTCTTTCCAGCAAACTGAGTCCCATTATCTGAGATCAATACTCTGGGAATTCCGAACCTGCAGATTATATTTTTCCAAAGAAAGTTTATAACTTGGAACTGAGTTATCTTTGTCAAGGCCACACATTCCACCCACTTGCTAAAATATTCGACGACGACTAGTACATAATTATTTCTTGCTCTAGAGGTCGGAAAAGGACCGACAATATCAATACCCCATTTATCAAAGGGCCAGCAAATAGGAATAGAATGCATCTGTTCTGCAGGTTGATGGATCAGATTCGAATGAATCTGACAATGATGGCATTTCTTCACATAATTGATCGAGTCAGAAATAAGAGTGGACCAATAATACCCTGCCCTCGAGCATTTAAGAGACAATGCTCGAGCACTGCAATGATTTCCACTTCCCCTTCATGGACTTCTTTCAAGATTATATCAAATTGATCTACGGAAATACATTTCAGTAGAATTCCCGAGGAAGATCTCTTATATAGATTTCCCTCAACTAGGGCGAAGCATGGTGATCGGTATTTTACCCTCCGAGCCTCATTAGTATATTCGGAAAGTTTTCCTTCCCGCAAATATTCTACGAAAGGATCAGCCCAGGATGGTTTCTTCTCATCGATTTCCATGATATCAACGTTCGGAGTGACGTCCAATTCAATAGCCAGTGTGTTCGAAAGTATCCAAGTAATAACCCTTTCCTTCTTTCCATCATGTGTTCCCGTGAATTTAGTTATTAAATATGCCCATAGATTTTCTTCTTTGGGAATTGGTTGAATTTCGAACTTCTCGAACTTGGAGATCAAAGTTTTCACCTTGTTAAGGTATTTTATCATGTTGAATTCCTTGGCTTCATAAATGCCCTTGACCTGTCTATGTACGAGTTCGGAATCAGTAAGCATAGTAAGGAATTTTACCTTCGCTTTCAGAGCCATCTTCAAGCCTGCAATAAGAGCTTCATACTCTGCTTCGTTATTTGTGACGACGAAGTCCAAGGTGATTGTATAGCTCAAATCTTCTCCGGCAGGTCCCTGGAAATGTATCCCTACTCCTCCTTCATTGGTCGAAGAACCATCTACGTGCATCAACCATACTGATTCTTCGATCGTCTTGATCGAATTTACTTCCGAGGGCTCCAACTCATCCGAAACTTTCGTACCTGAGGTCTCTAGGATGAAATCAGCCAACACCTGGGCCTTGATTGCAGTTCTTGGTCAATATTCGACTTCGAACTGGCCGAGATCTACTGCCCATTTTATCAACCTTCCAGAAGCCTCTGGCTTTGATAAGACCTGCCTCAAAGGTTGGTGAGCCAAAACAATAATCTTATAAGTCTGGAAGTAAGGTCTCAATCTTCGAGCCACTACTACCAGAGCAAGTGCGAACTTCTCGATTTCAATGTAGTTCTTTTCCGTGCCTTGTAATAATTTTCTCAGGTAGTATACAGGCTTGTGCTCGGACTTCTCTACCTTCACCAGAACTGAGCTGATTGCCTCCTCTTAAACTGCTATGTAGAGATACAAAGGTTCACCTTCGGAAGGTTTAGCCAGCATTGGTACAGAAGTAAGATAAGCCTTAAGATCCTCAAAATCTTTATCGCATTCAACGGTCCACTCAAAGTCCTTGGATTTTCGCAGTAGTTTGAAGAAGGGCAAACTCTTATCGGCTGAATTCGAAATGAACCTGTTCAATGAGATAATTTTTCCAACTAGACTTTATACGTCCGAAAGTCTCCTTGGAGGCTTGAGTTCGGTGATAGCCCGAATCTTTTCTGGGTTAGCCTCAATTCCGTGCTCATGTACAAGATATCCCAAGAACTTTCCTGATCTGACCTCGAAGGTGCACTACGCCGGGTTTAACTTCATGCCGTATTTTCTCAAAATTGCAAAACAACGATCAAGATGCTTGATGTGGTCCTCCTCTGTCATGCTTTTCACGAGCATATCGTCCACATAAACTTCCATGATTTCCCCGATCAAATCTTTGAACATCATATTGACCAGCTTTTGGTAAGTTGCTCCAGCGTTCCTGAGTCCGAACGGCATGACAATGAAGCAATATACCCCGCGCTCGGTAATGAAAGCAGTTTTATCTTGGTCCTAAAGATTTGGTAAAACCCTTGAAAAGCATCCATCAAAATCCACCAGCATATCGATTATGGGCAATGGATAAGGATCTTTAGGGCACAACTTGTTGAGGTCGGTGAAATCATTGCACATCCTCCATTTGTTTTCAATCTTCTCTCCTTTAGAAACTAACACCACATTGCACAACCATTCAGTATATTTGATCTCTTTAATCTGGCCAGCACATAGCACATTTATTTCTAGGGTGAGTAAGCCGTTTCTAAAGGCTCCAACAATTGAAATCGGCTCCATTTACCGAGGTCAAAAGTAGTTATAGTCGGCTTATCCATCCATCTTTAATAGGGGGTGGCCAATAGTCAAATTTCTTGTAGTGACAATTACGATTCTAACTCTATCCAACTAAATAACAAAAAAATTTAGTAAATAAGCGTTGCCACTCAGCAATCGGTGGGAACAAAACAAGAACATGTAGAGAGGAAAAACAATTTAGCAAGCAGCATAAGAACCATGGGACCACGTAGGAAAAACGTATCGAAAATAAATAAAAAAAGGCCCAAAATAAATATGAAGAATAAATTGTGGTGGTATTGCAATTTAGAGAATAAATCACAAAACGGCTCATTTAGGGCTGAACGATGTCGTTTAAAAATGGTGGGGGGGGGGGGAGGGGGGGATGGGGATTAAAGGGAAAAAAGGACAATGTACACAAGGGATTTACATTCTTATGTAGTTATATGTTCTAATATATGCAGAATATTACACAAGGCATAAATTTGCATCTTAGAGAATAATTATACCTCCAAGAAAATAATATGCATAAATCTAGTGCGAGTAAATTAAATGGTTAGACCTAGAAAAAAATATGCTATGGCCCATGCATGATATTATGTTTTAAATTATTATCTTCATCAAATGGGTTACAAATACTAAGCCTCAAAGTTATATAGTATATTTAGTTGAAGGGTGAAATTATGTAACTAAATATTTATGTGCTTAACCCATGATCTTTAAGAAAATATTGATACTACTTTGGTACTAATTTATCCTTCTCATATTAATCTAACTTTAAATACCTTTTATCTACACTTGCGCAAAAATTACGGCGCAATTGCATTCATTCAAATGGATTTAAAGAATTATGAAAAATGAACACAATTACCATAAATGCGCAGAATATTATAATTATCATACCATTTAAATAAATTGCATAACATGATAATGTTTCAGAATTTTTTTTAACAACGTGATAGACCATTTTGTAACTTTTGTGCCATTGAGCATGAAAATGTAAATTTGATATTACAGTTTAAGATTTCATTGCAATTTCGTAGGTGAAACCCCAATTTTTAGGCCGAGAAAAAGAGTTCCAATCCCCCCCCCCCCCCCCCCCCCCCGGTAAAATGTATTTTGTTCAATTTATCTCTATGTGATTTTAAAAAGAGCAATTTACCCCCGAAAAAAGTAACTCACTTGCTCAAATTGAGAGTGAACATGAAAAGTATTTTGTAACACACGGGGGTACATTGTCATATTTATCATAACATGAGGGGAGGGGGGGTAAATACCACATTATCATAACACAAAGTGACAAAGTGGCACATATAAAAATGTCTGAGAGAAAGTGTGAAACTTTTATAAAATTAGAGAGGGTAAAGTACTATTTTTCAAATTACAAGGAGGTAAACTAAATATTATCAATATCACGGGGGATAAATTACCATTAACTCACAAGAAAAAATTGATTTGATATGAACATTGCAATTAAAACTTAAATTATTGTATTAAGTTTGTATGTTCATGTCCAATAGTCTCAAAAGTTGTAAGGTGGTCTATCATATGGTTAAAAAAAAAATCCCAAGAATATTTGCTCATCATTTAATCAAAGAGTAATTCACGCTTTTGGTCTTTCTTATGAATTAATTTTTGTATTTTCGTCCCTCTTAAATTTTTTAATAGCAGATTAGTCCCTCTTATCAATGTAGTATATCACATTCGTTCCTCTTAGATTTTTTGTACCAAATTTGTCCATCTTATCAATGTAATGAAACACATTAGTCCCTTTAAATACAAAATACATCACTTAGATTCAAAATATATTCTAAACTGGACGAAAATTGATGTAGTTTGTATTTAAGAGGGACTAATGTGTTACACTACATTGATAAGAGGGACGAATTTGCAATAAGAGGGACGAATGTGTTATAAGAGGGACAAATGTGCTACATTACATTGATAAGAGGGATCAATCTACTACTAAAAATTTAAGAGGGACGAAAATAAAAAATTTGACCCATAAAAATGACAAAAATGCTATTCACTCTTTAATCAAATAATTTATTTGAGAGACCAATACAAATTTGGAATTTTGTTTCCCATAACGTGCAGACTAAATTTTAGTTATTGACAAACAAGTGTGCTTTAAATTCACTGATCATAGTTATCACGTCACCTTAGTCATGACATATATCAACTTTTATAATATGAATTTAATTATTTTAATGCACAAATATGATTAGAATATATTCATCTGCCATAATTAGATGAAAATATTAAATGAAAAGAAAGATTTGCACTTGTGTTATCAAATTATATATATGTCGATTATTATTTGTGGTATCATAAAAATCGAGACCGACAACCGACATATTTGGTTCCACAATCTAAGAAATCAATCACCTTTGGTACCACCGTTAAAAGTGAAGGTTGATTGATGAGGTGGAAGTTAAATGTTATTGTAAAATTGATATCATTATTTATGTTGACCGACAATTCTACCCCATAACATTGCAGGTTGTCAAAATTACCTCACGTCTTCAAATTTACTAAAAATTTTAGTTCACATTATTGCACAATTTAGAGGTTTTACGTATTATATTTACATATTTATTTTACTAATTTAGTTTTATAATAATATTAACATACGTATTTATTGAGAAAGGTTAAATTATTATTTGGTCTATTAAAATTATTTATAAAACTAAATTAGTTAAATAAATATGTAAATATAATAAGTAAAATCTCTAAATTGGTCTGCACAAGTCTTATTCGAACCAATTTTGAAATTTTGCAACAATGTGGACTAAAATTATTAGTAAATTTGAATATGTGGATTAATTTTGACAACCTAAAATGTTATGGGGTAGAATTGTCAGACAGCATAAGTAATGGTATCAATTTTGCAATAACACTTAACTGCCATGTTGTCAATGAACGTTCATTTTTAACGATGGTATCCAAAGTGATTGATTTCTTATATTATGGTACCAAATATACCGACCTCGATTTTCATGACACCACAAGATGAGAATCACATATAATTCAGTATCACAAGTACAATTCTTTTAAATAATGAAATTTCAAGTAAATCATAAAAAACCAACAATTAATTTTATTATAAAACAATTATTTTCATCCATATACTCTTGGTTCAATTTATAACATGGAGTTCTCTATTAAATATAGGCTGAATAATAATTTTTAGGTAAAATACCAAGCTACCCAACACAATGGCCGGAACAACCGAACAAATAAAACACACATTCATTTTATTCCACTCAAAACTTATTGGGTTGTTTATTTGGCATTTGGTGAAATAATTTTGATTTACGTAATTTTATTTGTTTGAATTTCGGGAGAGGCTTGAAAAATAAGGTGGTTGTAGTTTTTTTTATTTTTTTTATTTTTAAAGCCTATTTGAGTGGGTTTTGGTCCTATCTCGCGGGTCTCTCGATACTGATCATGGCCAGAACTCTACCTATTGGAGTTTGACAAAACTCATGAAACTCATCACAAACCTATTCAGTAATTCGCCTCGAAACTCTTGAAACCTATAAAACTTTGATTTGATATCTATCACCTATTTTTTTCCCAAACTCTATAAATAAGTTATTAATTTGACATATACTACCTACATTTTCCCCAAAACCCAACATCCCAATTCAATCCAAGTGGGGTTTCAGATTTTTCAGAACTATAAAACCAAATATCCAAAACCTAACCCAATAAGGATCAAAATTTTCACCGAAACTACTCAAAACCATTTATTTGAAATAGAGAACCGCAAAATTGAGCCAGAACTCTTCAAATAGGGCCTTAGGTTTTAAGTGTATATAAAAGATATATTATTTTATATCAAATTAAAATAAAGTTTGTGTAGGTTTTTTTTTAAAAATAAGAAAATTGTTGTTTATTTAACATTTGGAGAATAGTTTTAAAAAATAAGAAAATAATAAATTTATTTCATAAAATAGAAATAATGTTTATCTTATTTTTCTCAAACCTGTTTCGCATGGACCATGGCTATTACCCAAACCAAAACCACTTGTCTACCCATCAAACAATCCAAGAGAAAAGGTTTGAGCCTAAAATTTTCCCAGATTTTGCCTCGATATAAGAAAATGACAAACATTTGAATTATATATGTGGAGAGATGTACATATCCGGTAGAGAAACACAATTTGTTAATTAAAGAAGATAGGACAACTTATGATAAGCACTTTTAAAACACACTTCTAAAATAGTTAGAATCATGAATAACATGGAAGAACAATAAGATATTTATTAATGAAATATTATATAATTTACAATATCCATAACCTTCATAGGCAAATCAATAAAATTAGTAACATAATAATGGGATGCAATAATGGGATGCACTATTAATGGGTTATATAACGCCAGACACGGTGATCTTCGGTGAGAGTTTTTTACTTGTTCCAAAAGGTGAAATCGCTCACCCCGGGCGCCTCTCACCCCCTGCCCGACGGGAATTTTAGAGGAGGTAAATCATGGTGACTCAACCGGCAACAGAGGCTGGGACCAATGCTCACTGCGCACAAGGAGCCCCCTCATTTTTGGGGAGGTTGCTCCCACACTGCCACTGGTAAGGTTCGATCCTTGGTCTCTTGTTCCAAATTCCACCTCTGAGACCAATTGAGCTGCCCAT
The DNA here is from genome assembly GCA_038501285.1 of Penstemon eatonii. NCBI lineage: Eukaryota > Viridiplantae > Streptophyta > Magnoliopsida > Lamiales > Plantaginaceae > Penstemon > Penstemon eatonii. Next base: position 15,746,952 of record CM076712.1, on the reverse strand, counting down.
GCGGGCACCATGCGGGCAGAGTTTTTTACATCATTGGCCTGAATCCGGATCAACTAATCAATTAGCCAATTCTCCATCTAGTGCCTGCTTGTATAAGTAGTTTTGCTCGGGGTAAATGCAAAATACTTTCCTATGTTATGCTAAATTTTAAATAAATTACCCTATAAATTTTTATTGCGCTACACTTTCTTGTGTTTTCAAAAATCCTGCAAAAAACACCCAGTTTGTAAAAAATGGGTCGTTTTGGATCTACATGTTTTAAGAAATTATTTTTAAAATACTTCAAGTTGGTCCCTACAACGTCATGTAGAATATCTTTTAAATTATTTCTTTAAATATGTCGATAAAAAATGATCTATTTGTTGGAATTTATCCCCCAAAGATCTATCTCAAACTAAATCATTAATAGTTATATATATAAAATTAAATACGTACCAGTATTCATACTGAACAATTAGTCTGATGTGGAATTTATGGAATCGATCACTAGTATGTATTGGATCAATCGGGTATGTGGTCTTCCTCAACCAAATCACCTTATTTTCTTAAGATCGTCTTCTTGACGGGGGATAAGAGAATAGTATATTGATTTGGGGTGTTGGAGACCATAGCCCTTGTGTTCTTTATATAGGAAGAGAATTAGGGTTTCCATAATTTTCTAGAACTCTCCTAAATAGGTATCTACCCATTATTTAGTCCGCATTTGTATTGGAGTTTGTAGCTAATTAGACCACTTAATGTTAATCCAATAACTTTATAATAGCTATCATAATTGATTAAATAGTTCAACTAGGTTAGGAAATTAAATTTCCTAACAATCTTCCACTTGGGCTATTTATTGATTACTCTTGAATCAATTATGTAACAAATTTCCTTCAGCGCGCGTAACTTAAATAATCTGGTCCATCTCATATATTAACAATGAAATTACCGTGGCTTTTTTCACAATATAGTCGTGACTAAACCCCGATGATCACCATACTAATATACTCAATGACATAGATCAAATGTGGATGAGTAGCATGGAAGTTACATACAATGTGGTCTAATACATGTCTATTTCCCAACTGGTCCTTCTTCACGTACTTTCTTAACCATGTGTAAAATCACAATAAAAAGTCCTTTACTTCACTTTCAGAGTAATCACTTCATACCATAAAACTTAAGTCTGTACAGAAAACAACCATAAACTTGTCAAAAGAATTAAACCAAAATAAACTCTCACTAAACAGACACATCATAAAGTTTGATGATGTCTGTAAGAGTTCATCCTCATAAAAGCACCTTAGGGGGCCAACATTTGATGAATGAGTCTTTATTGTTATACTTATATGTTTTATTGACATTTGAAGACTCTGAAACTTAATTTGACACTAAATCACATAACACCTAGAACAACATCGATGTTTAGTCTTTGAACATAAATATCAATTGTAAATGATAATCCTTATGCAGTGATCAAATACTGACAACAAGTCCAGTTGGATAGTAGCCTTCTTTTGGGCCGACATAATATCTTCATGGATAATGACTTAAAGTTGTCACATATTTATCACCAAATGTATATGTGTTATTTAGCCAATCAAAGATCTTCTTTTAGGCCAATCAATTTGATCGCATGACGTAACACATATATTAACAAAATAAAAATCAAAGTGTCATATAATCTCTAAAAGATATGATCTCCTAAATGTGAAAATGTAGGCCTTAGTTCTCTACTTTTATTGCCATGCATGAATCACTCAAGTATCAACTCAAATTTCTCACAAAAAATGTTTGAATTAAGTGAAAACTTGAGCGTACATTCTGCATTGTTGATGCAGAAGGAAACTTATGTATATCTTTTCTTTAAGGATCTTTATTGGGGAACTATTTAAGATTTCACTTGTCTTATTACCACCACAAAGATGTCAAAGTGAAGAAATTCAATCAAACACGAGTAAACAGCGAGAGTAACTATGACTCTCTTAAGGTAGTCAATGCCTCGTCATCTAATTAGTGACGTGTAGTGACGCGCAAAAAAATGACTAAAAAAATTCTCACTGCCGTACTAGGTGCAATTTCACCTTCACTGTGTTAAAATACACATAGTCCGCCATAGTTGACCGTCTTCTTCACTCAATCCTTAACAAAACCTTAAAATATTATAATCAATCTAATCGTCTCTCACTCACGATTCCAGTTCTCCTTTCATTTTTTAATTTTTGTTTGTTACTTTCCTAGTCCAATTTACTTTTTTAAAAACCCAAAAAAAATAGGTATCGGTAATGATGTTTTTACTTCAAATTGAGGCTTATTTTCTTAGTGAATCAGTTGCTGGGACTGAGAATCATCCTCTGGCAGCGTCAATTTGCGATTATCTTCCTCAATTATGAAGATCTCATTTTGGATTTTGAAGCTCAAAGAAAGGGGTCGCGATCCCCAATTGCGTTGTTTCGATTTCTGGTGTTTTGTGGTGATCGTTTGCTGTTCTTTGGTGGATGTATTGCATGATTACTTTAGTTTAAAAAAGGAGTTAGACTTCATTCCTTTCAAAAACTCCATTTGTCTTGAGCAGCCTTCTCCTGTCCAGTAGAGCCTCCAGGAGCACCAGATGAGACAAGTAGTATGTTCTGATTCTCAACCCAGCATTGCCTCTAACTATAGTTTGAGCACGAGTATTAGCCTGATGATCAGTGACATTGCAATTGGCATAGTAGATAGGTATATTCTCGTAAGTAACCTCCTGATAGATACAATTACCATCATCATCCAACCCTAGAGCAATCTCAGTGACTGGATCCTTCAGTAAATCGATCTCCACACAGACTCGAGGACCATCAAATAAGTTTGTTTTGTTCTTTGTTGCTTCATCAGTCCGTAGTGGCTTCCCTACCCTTAAACAAATTTCATACAACATCTCGGTATCATACATTGGCTGTGGTAGCCCTTTCAAGACGATCCAGCAAGGAACAATAAAAGATTCTTCTGAAGGCTTGTAGAAGAGAGACCACTTGAAAATTTTCATTGGACAGTTGTAAAACGACCAATCTTCTTTGATCCACAACCTCGTGTAATCCTCCTCAAGAGAGCATGGAAAGATTCTTTATGTCCAGCATATCAATCATCGACTCTCCTTTGAGCCCAATGTTCGCTAAAGCTTTCCCCAAAGCAAGATAACCAGGAACCCCATGGCTAAACCGTCCCACCAACAGAAACTCGTAATATTTCATTACTCTTTCAATTTAAGCCTTGGTGAATTGAATATATGGCTTTCCTTTCAACATTAGAAAAGGCTTTGGAGCGATTAGTCTCTCGGCCACTGGTTTCTTAGCAATATCTATTAAAGACTTGTTCTTACTTCTAAGATCGAAATTTAACCCAAATCCACCCGATGGAGGAAGAGTGGACTTGTTCTCATTCATATCCGTAGGTTTGGTCCCCTTTAACACATCCGAGAACTTAGTAAAAGTTGTCTGATTTTTGGTGATCCCACTACTAGAAGATGTCATGATAGCAACAAACCTCGAATAACAAAATCAACCTGAAAAAGATGGGAAAACAAGTGTAAAACAGCAGCAACAGCCCTTAAATGCTAGAAATCCACCTACTAACTCGAAAATATACCAACAATTACACCAAAATACTGAAACAATAACCAAAAACAGCAGAAAAAGTTCGGCCCGAAGTTGTTCATGGCCTGAAATAGTTCTTCATGGCCCGAATCTACCAAACATCAAATTGAAGTGTGCAAACTGAAATTAACCTAAAGATGAAACTAATGCCTCAAATATCTAGGAGAAAACAGTCCCCAAACTTCCACAATTCGAAGATTGAACAAGCCACAAGAACCCTAAATCCCCAATTCAAGAGACACCCTTAATCCCACGTGGAAATGTGAAATTAAGATTATCAGTATGTGTTATTCAAGCCCAGATTAGGATCCACGAACTCAATTGCAAGAAACTGATATGAATCGATGCAAAATCACGAACCCTAAGAATTGGGGATCGCAAATCGTAGCCCAAAATAAACCAATCTCCTCGATCGAACCCAGAAACTTATAATTAATGTAATTGTTGGATAAGGATGAAGATGAAGAACACTGAAGACATTTAGTAAAGGGAGGTTTTGATGCATTCCAAAACTTCAAAATCTGCTAAGTATGGATTAACTTAGCTGATGTCCATTTAAAGAAATATTGACTAAGTAAAGAAGATATCAGAAGAGTCAAAATTTAAGGTCCAAGACTTCTGATCTGCTGAAGGAAAGATATCAGACTGATGAAGATCAGCCGACTCAAATCAGATTTGTTCAAGTTTGAGATCAGCTTCGTTCGCCATCAGACTTGCACTTCCGTCAGCCAAGTGGAAAGGATCATAAAGTCTTCCCAACGGTAATAAATGCCCCTGGAAGTAATAAATGCTGAAGTACGAGGCTATTAAAGACAAATGATTGAAGAAATGCTTCGCATCAGCTGGGTGCATTTAATGCTGCCTGCAGAAAAGTACTGTTGACAGTACGGACAGACTGCAAAAGAGCCGTTCGCGGAAATTAAGGACCAGTACTCGAGGAATTTCATTTGTTGATTGGCGCAAGCAGAGTATACTGTAAACTTTGTGATTATAGTATAAACCAAGATATGTGTGACTTGGAAGAGTGGATTAAAGGATATTCAAATCCATATAACCACTATAAAAATTACTTGTGTTTTTACATTGCTTTCAAACTTGCATATTTTTAGATTGCATAAAAACACTTTAAGTTAACTGTTTGAAAAGTTTTCTAAGGAAAGGAGTTTTGTAAATTAGGGAACAAACTTTCAAACTACTGAGTTTACTTGTGAAAAACACTTTATAAATCCGCTGCAAGTACTCTGAGTATTAAAACTGATTTTGACAAAATCAGCTAAGTGACTATCAGTTTAGTGGTCTACGAAGCTGTTCAAAGATTTGTTCGCGATCAGCCAAGTAACTTACTGTTGATAACAGCTTAGTCTGTTTAAGTTAGAACAAAAAGGTTTTAAAGTTAAAAATTGCAAAAAGTTTAGAGGTCTATTCACCCCCTCCCTCTAGACCTAATCTGACCACTCGGGACCAACAAGTGGTATCAGAGCAGGTGGTTCATTAGAATCAGCTGCCTGATCAACGAGCTTGATCCAAGTATTTTTCAAAAGTTTTCAAACTTTTCAAAAGAGCAAATTTTTGAAAAATAAATTTTTTGAAAAATGGACTGTATCAGCCATGTTCCCCACATTGCTGATATGTCTTTTGAAGACTGGAAAATCAGGATGGAGATTTTTCTAGCTGCTTATAATGATAACATGTACACATGTATCATCAAAGGTCCATTTAGATTCACCAAGACTATCACTGTTGATGAAGCTGAAATAGTGGTGGAAAAGGATTTAACAGAGATGATAGCCGAAGAAATAAAGCTGTTCAACCTGGACAAAGTTGGCCGTTTCATCATGACCAAAGCCCTGGATAATGATTGGTTTGATAAAGTCAAACATTGCAAAACTGCAAAGGAAATGTGGGATAAGGTTCGTGACATGAGCGAAGGAAACGACGCCATCAAAGAGCATCAGCTGAGTGTTGCTCTGGAAAAGCTGGACAACTTCAAGATGAAGTCTGCGGAAACCATTGACCAAATGGATACAAGGTTTACAAGGACGCTGAATGAAGTGCTAAAGCTTGGAAAAACCTTCACGGATAATGAGATAACCGTCAGAGTTCTGAAGGCCCTACCTCCGAAGTTCAACATGAAGGTGACAGCCATGGAAGAGTCAAGAGATCTGGGCAAGATCTCTCTCACCTAGGTGTTCTCAGTACTCAAGGCGTACGAGTATAAACTGCCAAGAATGGGTGTTGAAGAAACCTCTACTTCAAGTCCCACAACTGCACTTGTTGCTGCTGAAAATCTAAGAAGGCCAGCTCACAAAAGCAAAGATGTGGACTCATCTGATGAAGCCACACTACTCAACAAAAAGGAGTACACTGCTGGAGACGTTGCATTGCTGATGAACAACTTCGAAAAGTTCTACAGACGAAAAATGAAGAACAAATATAACAATGCTTCTACTTCTAACCCTACTTCTTCTTCTCAAGATAAGGATTCTTATAAACCCAAAATGATGTGCTATAATTGCAGGAAACTGGGTCATTTCATCAGAGACTGCCCATATCCTAAAGCTGAGAAGTATACAGAAGAAGAAAAGAGAATCAGAAAGGAAAGAAAGCATCAGAAATGAAAGGTGTTGGTGGCAGAAGCAGAAAAGCTACCTGCTGTCTACTCATCTGATTCAGATTCAGATAATTCTGATGAAGAGTCCTCTGATGAAGAGAGCCCTGCTCTTCTCTGCCTGATGGCCATGGAATCTGATGACTCCGAGGATGATGAGGTAACTCCTCTTGATAATGAATTATTTAATTCATTTGAACAAATTATGCTCAACAATACTAGCATTGCTGATGCATTTAAAAAGCTTAAGGAAGAGATGATATTGCTGAAAGAGCAAAACAGTTTACTGAAACTTAAAGCTGAAAAGCCAAAAGAATCAGCTGAATATAAACTGCTTGAGCAAGAAAATGAATCTCTGAAAGCTGAATGTGAAGTTTTAAAGGGTAAAATCATTGAGCTTGAGAAAGTCATTGAGTCTCATGATAAGTCAACTGCTGCATCCACTCACATGACTAGTAAACAGAAGACACCTTTAGATCAGGATAAGTTAGAACTAAACCATACTGAAAAATTTATATCAGCTGACAATAGTAAGGTCATCCTGTATGTTCAGACTACTAAACCTGCTTCACCTGAGAAAGTATTAAATGAGACAAAAACTCCTAAGGCTAAAAAGAGCAAAGAGCCTAGTGTAGTAAAACAGACTAGTAAGCCTAAACAGAAGAGTCCTAGGAAGTCCTCTGACAAGGCTAAAACTAATCAGACTAGTGATAAAATTAAGTCGTCTGTTAATGAGCAAGCATCAAGTAAACCAAAGAAGCATAAAATCAAGAAAAATCAAAATGCTTGGTATGAAAATGAGTCTTATTATGTGCAACCTGCTACATATCATCCTATGTATCATGCACCCCAATTTCCAAATTACTATGCACCATATCCTGCTCATCCAATGCATGCATATCCTCCTTATCATGCATCTTACTCTGCATTTGAACATTATCCTTATCATGTTGATCATCAACAATATGACAAATCTGATGAACGTGGCAAAGGCAAAGCTGTTCATACTCCTGTTGAAACTCAGAAACCTAAGAAACCTAAGACTTCATCATCTTGGGTTGTCAAAGGTGGAACTAATCCTTCAGGACCCTCTCAATAAGGGTACCTAAAACAATTTTATTTTGTTTTGTAGGTTAGGATTAGGAGTAGGAGTAGGAGTAAAGTAGAGAAAATATGGTACTTGGACAGTGGATGTTCAAGACACATATGTGGAAACATGCATGAGCTGACTGATGTTGTTGCTGTGGATGGTCCTAAAGTTACTTTTGGAGACAGCAAAGAAGGCAAGATTGTAGCTAATGGGAAGCTGATCAAAGGCAACACAGAGATATCTGACGTCTCATATGTTAAAGGCCTAAAGTACAACCTGCTGAGCATAAGTCAATTTTGTGACAAAGGATATTCAGTCATCTTCTCAACAGATAAGTGCTATGTTGAACATATTGGTACAAAGAAGGTAATCTTATCTGGAAGACGACAAGGAAATGTCTACACAGTGGACTGGAATTCTGCTGACAAGAATTCAAGCATTTGTTTGGTGGCATCAACACCAAGTGAAGTCAGTTGGCTGTGGCACAAAAGAATGAATCATGTGAATTTCAAGACCATCAACAGACTTATCAAGAACAATATGGTAGAAGGAATTTCAAAGACAGTCATGAGCAAAGACAAGCTTTGTGACGCCTGTCAGAAGGGTAAACAAATCAAGTCATCGTTCAAAAGCAAGAAGCATCAATCTTCTGGAAGAATATTGGAGCTGCTACACATGGACTTATTTGGACCCATTGATCCAGTCAGCAATGGTGGAAAGAAATACTGCCTAGCTGTTGTGGATGATTATTCAAGATATACTTGGGTGATATTCATGAAGAAGAAAAGTGAAACCAAGGAACATCTTATTAATCTGATGGAACTGATCCAGAATGAGAAAAGCATAAAAATATTGAAGATCAGATCAGACAGAGGGACAGATTTCACAAACTCTACTGTTGAAGAGTATTGTAATATCAAAGGAATACATCATGAGTATTCAGCTGCTAGAACCCCTCAACAGAATGGTGTTGCTGAAAGGAGAAACAGAACACTAAAGGAAGCTGTCAGAACCATGGTAGCTGAAGCTAAGCTGCCACAAAGATTTTGGGCAGAAGCAACAAATACAGCATGTTTTACCCAAAACAGATGCATGATCAACAAGCACCAAAACAAGACTCCATATGAAGTTTGGAACAACAGGAATCCAAACATTCATTACTTTAAGATATTTGGTTGTAAATGCTTTGTTTTAAATAATGGGAAAAATCACCTTACTGCATTTGCAGAAAAGGCTGATGAAGCTGTTTTTGTAGGATATTCTACTATTAGTAAAGCTTATAGAGTCTTTAACAAAAGAACATTACTAATAGAAGAATCTATTCATGTAGTATTTGATGAGCCAAGTCAATCTTCTGAAAAGAATCAAAATACTAATCAAGATCTGTCTACTGATTTACAGAAGTTGGATGTTGGAAAGAATGAAGAATATGTTCCCATCATACTACCTGATCTCAACCCAGCTGATAACTCAAGTGCTGTTCAAAATCACAGTGCTGATTGTCTAACAGACGAGTTGCAAACAGCTGATAGACCAGAGACTGTTCAACAGACTACTACTGGATCTCCAACAGTATTGTTGCAAGATCAAGACAAATGACAACATTATGATTTGCAACCTGATCTTAGATGGCTCAAAAATCACCCACCAGAGCTGGTGATTGGTGATCCTTTGGACAAAGTGAAGACAAGGAGAGCTTCTGCGAGTGAATCAATGTTTGTCAGCTTCCTATCTCAAGTTGAGCCCAAACAGATTGAAGAAGCTCTTACTGATTCAAACTGGATTGAAGCTATGCAGGAAGAGCTAAATCAATTTGAAAGAAATGAAGTCTGATACTTAGTTCCTAGACCAAGTCATCAAATAGTCATTAGCACTAAATGGGTATTCAGGAATAAAATGAATGAAGATGGTGAAGTCACCAGAAATAAAGCAAGATTAGTGGCCAAGGGTTACTGCCAAGAAGAAGGCATTGACTTTGATTAAACATTTGCACCAGTAGCAAGACTTGAAGCAATCAGACTGTTTCTTGCCTATGCTGCTTACAAGAACTTCACTGTCTATCAGATGGATGTGAAGTCAGCATTTCTCAATGGAGAATTACAAGAAGAAGTTTATGTTGAACAACCACCTGGATTTGAAGCTTATCAAGAAGGAGACAGGGTATATCGTCTGAAGAAAGCCCTCTATGGACTGAAACAGGCTCCAAGAGCATGGTATGATACCCTATCTGATTTTCTTTTAATTAAAGGATTTCATAAAGGTAAGGTAGACAAGACCTTGTTCACAATTGAATGGGAGATTCATATATTAATAGTGCAAATATATGTAGACGATATTACTTTTGGTTCAACTAACCAACAGATGTGTGACAAGTTCTCCAAGCTAATGCATAATAAGTTTGAAATGAGCATGATGGGTGAACTAAATTATTTTCTTGGTTTGAAAGTTAGACAGTTGCCTGATGGAATATTCATCAACCAAGCAAAATACACAAGAGATCTGTTTAAGAAATTTGGTATGGAAACTAGCTCTACTGCTACTGTTCCAATGTCTACTAGTATTCGTTTGGATAAAGATGAAGATGGCAGTAGATATAACCAAATACAGAGGCATTATTGGGTCACTGTTATACTTAACAGCTAGCAGACCTGATATCATGTACTCTGTTGGGGTTTGTGCAAGATTTCAATCAAATCCCAAGGAATCTCATCTCTTAGCTGCCAAGAGAATACTGAAATATATTAAGGGCACACAAGAATTGGGATTGTGGTATCCTAGAGAATCTGGATTTGAGCTTATTGGATATTCAGATTCAGACCTTGCTGGCTGCAAAATTGATAGAAAAAGCACAACAGGTGCCTGTCAATTTTTGGGTAGTCGTCTGATCTCATGGATGAGTAAGAAACAGACTTCAGTATCCATATCTACTGCTGAAGCTGAGTATATAGCTGCTGGAGCTAGTTGTGCACATATACTTTGGTTGAAGCATCAACTAGAAGATTACAATATCAAAATCAGTGGAATTCCAATCTACTGTGACAATACAAGTGCAATCTCTCTTACTCAAAATACTACAAGTCATTCAAGGACTAAGCATATTGAGATCAAGCATCACTTCATTAGAGATCATGTGGAAAAAGGCAATGTAATGATTAAATATGTTCATACTGACAATCAAATTGCTGATATTTTCACTAAACCTTTAAGTGAAGTATGGTTTTCAACTCTAAGAGCTGAACTAGGACTACTAAATTTGGATGCATAAGCTGAGGGGGAACTTATCAGAAGACTGAAGTTCATCAGCACAATCATCTGTTATCATATTCAAGGATTAACTCTCAAAAGACTAGTTAACTTATGAATTCTTAAAGTCAGGGGGAACGTGTAAGACTAGCGGTACTTTTGATTAAAAGATGAAATTTGTTGATGACAGTTAGTTGAAGTTATGTTATCAGAAGATATGTTCTTAATTCTTGAAGATTGAAGATTAATTTATCTAGCTGGATTGACAAACAGCCGAGGAAGGTTATCAGTTATTGGCTTTCACTGATAACAGCTTTGTCATCAGGACAGTAGTCCATCAGATAAGTATTTATTTTACTCATCTGATCGCTTATGTAAAAGCTTGCTGTTTAAAACGTTTTATTTCAAAACACGCTTTTACAAGTAACAGAAGGGCGGTACAAATCCCGCTCCTCATTTAATGCGATTTGAATTTGAAAGGTCGTAACTGACGCCGCACGATCAGCACTGACAAGAAACGGATCTAACGGTTGGCTGGTATCACGGAAACCAAGATACCCTAACTCTATAAATCCAGATCTGATCAGCTGTGTAGCTCTTTACGCACCCCAAATATTCAAAGCATACTTGTGAGAAATTTCAAGCAATTTTCTGCAAATTTCTTCTTGTTTCCCTAACTTTCAACAGATTCGAAATGGCCGCTGAAGGTATGTACCTTGTTTACGAGTCCTATTACCAATCTGGTACCGATCTGATGAAAGAACTGCTGGAAAAGTTCAATACGGCCTCACTGGTGAACTTCATGGAGTACAATGAAGGTGTAATCTGGACTGACCAGGTTCTGGAGTACTACAAGACTGCAACTGTTGACTACAACTCCATGGAAATCAAGGCTACAGTTGGAGGTAAATCTTTCGTTATTGCCCCTGTTGTTCTTCACGAAACCTTTGGGCTTCCAAACAGTGGACGACATGACGTCACTTTGCTGACTGAGGAGAAGCACCAACAGTTTTGGGCGATCTGCGCCAAAGAAGGAGAAGTGTTGTCTAGCAACATAAGAAAGAAACAGTTAAAAGACGAATATTAGCGTATGACTGATATGGTTTCACAACTGATCGAAAATTGTACTTTTTCTCTTGATGCTGTTACTATGAAGAGGTTCAGCATCATGGCTGCCATCTACTATGGATTGGAAGTCAACTGGTCCATTATAGTTTGGTATATTTTGGCTGGTTTTCATGAGGTGAAGAAAGGGAAAACTCCTCAGACAAATCACAGAATCACGCTCAGTTATCTGCTGTTTAAACTGGGTTGTGATATGACAAATGGAAAGGAGATCCATAAGTCAAAGGCAATGGTGAAGTACTTGCCTGTTATGAAGAGAAAGGCTGATGAGCCTGAAGAGGATGAAAACGAGGAACAAAAGGATGTTCCTGCCAAAAGGCCAAGAAGATTGGTCAAAACAGCTGAGTTAGCTGTTGAGACCCAAAAGAAGAAGGCTACTGAAAAGCCTAAGGAGAAGACTCCTAAGAAAGTGAAGAAAGTGGATGATGTTGAAGCTACCAAGGTTGTTGACCTAACCACTACTGATGACAGGAATGTGTCCCCTGCATCATCTTCAAGAACACCAACTGCTCACGTTCCTGATGATACTGTCTCACATAAGACCATGAATCAACTGAAAGACACTGTTGCTTCAAGATCTATTCAAGGAATAGCAAAGAAAACAGTAAGGAAGCAGATGACTTTCATTGAAAAGTCTACTAAGTTGGAAAACTTAGTAAGGCAAAGTCCTCAATCTGCTGAAAGACCTGTTGGAGCTGATGAGGCTTCTGCTGCTGACCAAACTGATGGGCAACAGATGACTCAAGCTACACCAACAGTTGAGGCTGCCAAACCTCAGGATGATCCAGATGTTATGATCATCCACCCTATTGCTGCTGCACCTATTTCTTCTGCTGGTCCAGCCCCTGCCCCAGCTGATAAAGGAAAGAGAAAGATTGTGCTCAAGAGAAAGAAGGTTTCCAAAGCTGATAAAAGGAAAAGGGAAGAAGCTGAACAAAGAAAGCAGGATAAGATGGAGGAGAAAAAGGCTCTTGAACTGAGCAAGGCTCAGGAAGCAAAGGATGAGGCCAGAAGAAAAATGACTGAGGCAGAAAGAAAAGTTGCTGAAGATGCAGAACTGGCAATGGTCATTGAGCTCAGCAAGACTGATGCTCATGTACCTGTTCATGGTGAAGGCATCAAGATCAATGAAGAAGCTAAAAAGAAGCCTAAAATGCCTGCTGCAGAGGTCAAGCCAAAGGGTAAATATGAAGTGAGAAGAGCCTTTGAAATTGTCTATGCTGATAAAGAGCTCTTCAGGAGATTTGAGAAGTCCTTGGCATATTATGACCAGAAGCTTATGCTGAAGACTCTGTTCACTCTTGAGAAGCCAAGATACATCAGATGGAGAGATAATTGGATGAACAGATCTATAGCAGAACTTCAAAATCTGAAGGAGTTAGCTGATGAAGAACAATGGGTTCTGAATTGGTTAAGGACAGACTCTATTCAGAAAGCTTTGGATCCTCATCATGTCAGAGATATTATGCATCTCTATGCAAGGGAGTTTGCCCTAGAGGAAGCCAAAATCATAAGCAACTCTTTGCCAACCAAGAGAAGGAAGTCTGACAATGCTGAAGAACGGGCAATCAACATAGCTGTTATGACAGCCTTGAAGAGATGGGCAGAAAGGTCAAGATATCAGCAGGGATGTTCGAGTGAAATGCCTCAGCTGCCAAGCATTCAACAAATTATTTTTGGCAAAGAAGTGAAGGATTACTGTGAAGTGCCCAAGAGTAACAATGCCTTTGTGAATCCTTGGATAATTGTGCGACAGATTCGTCAAACAACATCATTCAATGATGATGGCACTATCACAAACCTAGTTTATGAAGACGTCACTGATGAGCATAAGAAAGTTGTTGAACCCTTAGCACTTGAGTGGAACGCTAAGGACACCAAAGCTGATTAGGAGACTGAAAATGAAAGATGTCCCTGTCCACCAGGAGATTGAAGAAAAGGAAGCTGCCACATCTGCTTCATCAGGTGATCAGCATTCATCACTGATGGAAGCCTTCCAGATGCTGATGGAGAATTCTATGAAGGAACTGGAAGAGAAGCATAGCCAGCAGCTGACAAAGATGAAAGAGGAGCTGAAGGAAGAACTAAAAGCAGAGTTGGTAGAAACCAACAGACTTCAGCTGGAAACTATGCAACAATCAACTGCAAAAATCATCAAGACTGAAATTGATAGTTTCCCTATGCCTCAAGATAATTCCAAGCAGTTAGTGCAAAGCCTTACTGAAATGAACAGAAACGTTGAAGATGTGAAGGCTGATGTAAATCATCTTCACAATGCCTTACAAAGAGCTGAGCACAAAATAGCTGATCTAACTGCTAACTTCATCAAGATCAATGAAGAAGAAGCGTCTATAAATGTTGGGTTATTGCAGGAACTTCACAAAGCTGGTGATGTTATTCATGGTGAACTCTCAACAATGCAACTCAATATTGACTGCTTCAATGATCAAATTGACAACATCAGTACCATTCTTCATCATTTAACAGCAAGTCATGACGTAGTAAATCAGAATCTGAAAGCTTTGTGTGCTGCAATGAAGATTCCTACTCTTGCACTCAACCCAGCTGCTAAACCTAATGTTATCACCAAGTCTGATGATGACAAAAAGAGGGAAGATAGAAGGGAAGAATTAACTAAGGAAACTGATGCTGCTGCTGAAGTTAAGAAGCCTGAAGAAACTACTGATAAGACTGCTGAAGAACTTGGAAAGGTAGAAGAAAAAAAGAAGCCTGAAGAAGAACCTACCAAGTACAAAAATACTGAATCAGCCAGAAAGGCAATGGAGCTACTGAAGGAGAAGCAACTCAAAGAAAAAATGGAAGCTGCCAGAGCAAACATACTTTTGGAAGATGAAGATGAAGAAGAAGAAGATGATGAAGAATCATCTTATGAATATGAAGAAGTGTTAGAAGGATCTGATGAAGAAGCTGATAGTTAGAATTTATAAATCTTTTGTAATCAGTTTACTTTATCTATTCTTCAGACATCTCATCTGATAAACTTGTACTTGTAATATTTTCCATATATAAATGAAAGTCAAGTTTCTTACAACACATCTTTTCTATCTCAGAAAATTTTGAGGATTACATTCTTTAGTTTAGGTATTAACAGGTACTTAGCTGAAGTTCTGTCATCATCAAAAAGGGGGAAATTGTTGGATAAGGATGAAGATGAAGAACACTGAAGACATTTAGCAAAGGGAGGTTTTGATGCATTCCAAAACTTCAAAGTCTGCTAAGTATGGATTAACTTAGCTGATGTCCTTTTAAAGAAATTTTGACTAAGTAAAGAAGATATCAGAAGAGTCAAAATTTAAGGTCCAAGACTTCTGATCTGCTGAAGAAAAGATATCAGACTGATGAAGATCAGCCGACTCAAATCAGATTTGTTCAAGTTTGAGATCAGCTTCGTTCGCCATCAGACTTGCACTTCCGTCAGCCAAGTGGAAAGGATCATAAAGTCTTCCCAACGGTAATAAATGCCCCTGGAAGTAATAAATTCTGAAGTACGAGGCTATTAAAGACAAATGATTGAAGAAATGCTTTGCATCAGCTGGGTGCATTTAATGCTGCCTGCAGAAAAGTACTGTTGACAGTACGGACAGACTGCAAAAGAGCCGTTCGCGGAAATTAAGGATCAGTACTCGAGGAATTTGAATCTTGTCTCTCTTCAACGGACATTTTTCAAACCTCAAGTATAAATAGCTGAAAGAGACGAAGAGAAAACAACAACACAATCTCTGAGAGAACTTTCGAAGCAGAACTCTTTAAGTCTCAAGAACAGCTCACTCATCAGCTTAGTCATTTGTTGACAAAAGCAGAGTTGAAGAACAACGAAAAATACATCTTCTGAGTGATTTTGTAATCGTGAGTGTTGTGAGAAGTAGATATCCATCTTTGTGAGTGATATTACTTCGGAGAGTAGGAGTTTCTAAGTGATTTCCTACTACGCACTTGTGGCCTTTTCAATTTGTTGATTGGCACAAGCAGAGTATACTGTAAACTTTGTGATTATAGTATAACCCAATATATGTGTGACTTGGAAGAGTGGATTAAAGGATATTCAAATCCATATAACCACTATAAAAATTACTTGTGTTTTTACATTGTTTTCAAACTTGCATATTTTTAGATTGCATAAAAACACTTTAAGTTAACTGTTTGATAAGTGTTCTAAGGAAAGGAGTTTTGTAAAATTGGGGAACAAACTTTCAAACTACTGAGTTTACTTGTGTAAAACACTTTATAAATCCGCTGCAAGTACTCTGAGTATTAAAACTGATTTTGACAAAATCAGCTAAGTGACTATCAGTTTAGTGGTCTACGAAGCTGTTCAAAGATTTGTTCGCGATCAGCCAAATAACTTACTGTTGATAACAGCTTAGTCTGTTTAAGTTAGAACAAAAAGGTTTTAAAGTTAAAAATTGCAAAAAGTTTAGAGGTCTATTCACCCCCCCCCCTCTAGACCTCATCTGACCACTTGGGACCAACAATAATCAACAATAATAATCAAGCTACACAATGAGAATTACGAACAGAATTGAACTAGAAGAAGGTAAACTGATGAAACGCAGAATCTGTGCAAAGGGGATCGCGCGAACCAATTCCCAAATCACTCAATTACCCGAAACCCACCTTCAATCGCGAAATTAACTCGAACTAAGTGATGAACTGGACTGATTGAGGAACACTACGAACCAATTTCAAAGAAATTCAGATGAAATCGAAGATTCCCGCAAACCCTAAAAATTGGGACAAAACTTCAATTGCACGAACCAGCCTAGAAATCTGAAAATTGGATGGATGGAATGATTCGCGGGTTAGAGACGAACATAAAACACTAAACAATTGCAATAGCCGTCCACTAACGCCAGAGAAATCGCCGGAATTGTGAACAGAAGTGTGAAACCCTAGCTCTCAAGGAGAAAATCGGGGAGAGAGAAAATTTCTAGAGCGAGAATTTTTTTTTCCATTTTTTGCGCGTTTTGCGCGTCACTGTACGTGTCACTAATTAGATGACGAGGCATTTAGCTAACTTAAGAGAGTCATAGTTACTCACGCCATTTACCTGTGCTTGGTTGAAATTTATTCACTTTGACATTCAGAGCATTGGGCAGAAATCACATTGTGTTAGCATCCGCAGGGACTATCGCAATGCTTTGTTTTAATTAAATAGTCGGATTCCCCATGTCCGCGCCAGTTCTGAGGTGGATGTTCGGCGCCCGGAAAAGGCCCTCGAAGGAGCCATTCCCAGTCCAAAGAGCAGCTCGAGCAGTCTGCCGACAACCGACGGGTTCGGGACTGGGACCCCCGTGCCCAGCCCTCGGAGTCGATCCTTTTCCCGAGGGTACGGATCCATTTTGCCGACTTTCCTTGCCTAAATTATTCTATCGACAAAAGGTTGTTCACCATGGAGACCTGATGCGGTCATGAGTATGATCTGGCGCAGACGGCACTCGGTCCTCCGAATTTTCAAGGGCTGCAGGGAGCGCACTTGACACCACGAGACGTGCGGCGCTCATCCGACCACTGGACCATACCTCTGACTAAGCCAATTATGGGGTGGGCATGCTATTAAAAAGAAAATATAACTCTTCCCGAGGCCCCCGTCGACGTCTCTGGACTCCCTAACATTGCCGTCAGCCCAGCCGCCGCTTCCCGGTTCACGAATTTTAACACAATTCACTTTTGGAGCACGCTATCACGGGCTTAGCTTTCCCAAATCCTCCTGTGCGGCACTCAGCCATGATACGCCCCCATCGATCATTTTTGCCCCTCTGTCGGAATCAGCTAAGTCAGCCTCACTCTCATCCCGAAAAAGGTATTGTGAAGGATGTTAGTTGAGAAGATAAAATAGCAAATAAGAGTTAGAAGAATACTTATATTATCAATGGATGAATTACAACTCCTATATGTAATACTTGGATCTCCTCTTGGTTGATCCTTACAAATGACTCCCTACCCCTATTTATAGTAGTTGGCATCCCTAATAGATGGCCAAGATCATTCTAATCCAACGGCTACAATTGAGCATCTAGAATGCTCCTAGCACTAGAATTTTCTACCAAGCTCCTATGACATTATTCTAAAACATTCTATAATGTTCTACTACATTCTACCTACCTTGTTCTAGAACCTTCTATAAGGTTCTACTACTTTCCGCCATCTTCCATGACCTTCTAGATTCTTCTACAAGGTTTTCCGTCCTTCTAGAAGGTTCCCTAACCTTCTAGAATCTTCCTCATCCTTCTATAATATTCCGGATCCCTACGGAATCTTGTAGCACCTTTTGGAACCCTCCAGAATCATGTAGAACATTCTGAACCCCTCCGGAATCTTGTGGAATACTCCGGACCCCTCCAGAGTTTTCTTGAATGTCCCGGACTTGTGTAGAATCCTCTGGAATCCTCTGGAATCCTCTGGAATCCTCCGGAACCTTCAAGACTTTGTTTTGGCACCTCCAAAATACGTGGGCCGCCCTTGGGACGCCCCAGTGCCACTCGACGACCTTTCCTTGCTCTCGTGTATAACAACCCGCATCCTCGAGATTGGATCCCGAATCGGGTAAATCCTGAGGTCGGGTATGTGAACATAGACTGCGATAAGCAGTGCTGATTAACTGATAATTTAGCGAATAATTATATAAATCTTAGGATATTTATATACAACAAAAGTATTCAAGGTTTAATTTCAAAATATTGTAGAGGTATACATGACAAGAGATTTCAATACACATATTATCCGAAGCTGAGCAAAATGAGATGATCTAATCGAGACCCGAACTACAGACTCCTGAAATACCTGTAACTGAAAATTTTGACATGAAATGCGTAAGTGAGGCTGAGTACTCGAATGATTAAGAGTGATGCAATCATTTCAATTTAAACATTTATAATATAACCAATATAATTTAGACATCAATTAAATAATTGACATAATCATTTCATATAATTCATATAACAGATTTACTGAGTGTCGACTCCTCTTACCCTCCAAACAGATGAACCCAACACACTAGTAAGGAGTGACCTTACACAGACAGATGCATTGACAATGTCTTTGCTCATAAGTTTTGACTTCACGGACCAAGTAAAACTCCACAATTGGCTCGTAGTCGGGTTGTAGGTGAGATCAAGGTAACCTCGCAGACCTCGTCTACCAAGATTGTCGTTGATCTATCGTCAACCAAAGATAGATAAACATAACAAACATAACCATATATTAAATTCGAATTTAAATAAATAATTCAACACTTATTCAAACTTACAACGTGCCGTAATCTATCATATTATTAACATGATATTCTTAATAGTATCAACACATCAGATAATAGCATTTCTACTTTCATGAAAGTTTCGTGTATAAAACTTGAAATTTTAACTCTAATCAGTCCACTACTTATATATATATATATATATAAACTTTGACTCGGACCATAAATTTTACATCCAGCACTCACCTGATCGGTTTAGTTAGATTTCGGAAGGTCGGGATACGGTATGTCTTCAGAACCTGTACAAGTACATGTACCAGAACTTAGTATCTACGCGCTTAACTTAACTTAAACTTTGGATAAAATCAAAACTTAAAAGGAATTACCCAATTGTTCTTTTCTTTCTTTAAATCAAAACTTTTTATATAAAGAAGACTTATATCTTTTACTCCACATAAATCGAGGACGAAAAATATATAGTGACCATAAATTAGTCGGGGGTAAAAAAAAATAGCAGCAAGCCTTGGCTTGCTTTAAAAGATGTACAACAAGCTAAAAAGCTTGCTGTAAAAAGAAAAAGGACAAACGGACAGCAAGCTTCAAGCGTTGAAGCTTGCTATATATATATATATATATATATATATTTCAATATTAATAAACAGGCCAGCAATTAAACTCCACATAATAGTTCTTCAATATTAATAAACAGGCCAGCAATTAAACTCCACATAATAGTTCAATGAGCAATTAGCAATTGGAAATAGGTTACTTAGATACTACACTAGTGGATTTAATACATTGGGGTTGGATGAATGACACATAGGCATGAAATGACAAAATATTGTCCTTTTATGCTCATGTGGCACTCATCCAACACCCGGGTGGATTAAATCCACCGGTATATGTACAGCAATAACCAAATTACTTTTACAAATCTTCAAATTCAAGTAGAACATTCCTAATAACTACTCAAAACATGGATTTAAAGTTTTCAAATTTCACAAGTTTTCTAGTTTCTAATAAAATACCCAAAATAACAATTCCTTTTAATCACACTTTAACAACTCATTATCAGTTTAAAATAAGGTAATAGAATTCCAAACAAAAAAAATATAAACATTTTATCAAATATGAAGATGGGTTTTCAAGATTTACCTAAAACCTTAGAATTTAGAAAAAAGAAAAAGTCTCTCTCTCAACTCCTATGCCCCTTTTGCCTCTTGGTTCTAAAGTATTAAGACAATGGTGTAGTGATGACGGAGGTACAAGTGCAGCACCACAATTGAAATTCCTGAAATCTAACTTTCATTCACAAGAACAAATTGTGAGGTAGTGTGATTCTCCAAGTCACAAATTAGTATATATATAGGATAATTGAAGATTGGATTTGTCAATTATTAGATTTACCTTATGTGCATGATCTCCAGGTGGAAAGGAATTCTTTCTCCCATTGACACATAGTTTTGGCGATCAGTGATGAAGGGATATTTCGTCTGAATACTTGGTCCAATTATATCTTGCCACGTAGATGTTGATATCCGTTCTTCAGTAAGGAGTTTCTGTTGGTCAGATCAAAAGGAACTCCTCTTTAGGATCATAATCATGCGTTCAAAGGAACTCGTTAAGTGTTGCCGGTTGGTTGATCCGGCGAAAACCCTCCGATGATAAAGTCAGTACAGTTTGATGATCAGAATAGCAGAAGTATAATAGTCGTCGTTCGAAGATAACTTACCTTTGGAAAACCATAAATGCCTTCTATTTATAGTTTTCCAAGTTAGATATTTCCGGGTCGGATCTTTCGGGTCGGATCAAATGGTATTTTGACGTCGAAGGGTTTGTTTAGTATGTACATCGAATTATGACCAGAATTGACATATATCGAATCATAACAATTTAGCTAGGATTTGATGTCGAATAGAACAAATTAATCTGAACTAGGATGTCGAATGGGACAGATTAATCTGAACCTGCATGTTGAATGGGACAGATTAATCTGAACCTGAATGTCGAATGGGACAGATTAATCTGGATTAGATGTCGAATGGGACCAGTTTCATTGTATTACAGTCTAATACATATGACGTGGAATATGCCAAGTCATTCATCAAATGTTTGGTATATCAATAGTCCCCAAGTTCAAGTATTTGGATATTTAAAATATCAAAGTCTTGAATTTTGTGAAAAATATAAAAGTTTTATTTATTTGTGGTATATCAATCAGTTTTGTTACCCACTATCAAACATGAAGTTTTGACAAATAGCAAGAATAGTCCTAATAGATTTATGAAGTTACAATTGCATATTTATACAATATATATGTATTACTTTATTCTCAAACAAAGTATACATAATAGAACTTTAGAATTTTTTAGAGATTTTTCCAAAATCCTATCTTAATAATGAGGAGGATAAAAATTACGTATTTAAATAATAATTTACTTATAAGTTTGTACTTCAAAGATATATTTTGATTTATATAAGAGTCATATAATTACACAAAATTAGACCGGAATCCTTCGGGGTTTCACACTCTTTCCCTCTAAAAAGAATTTGGTCCCCAAATTCAAACTGATACTTTGAAAAGTTCTGGATATCGTTTACGCATATCTTCTTCTGGCTCCCATGTGGCCTCCCCTATACTTTGACTACGCCATAAAACTTTTACCACAGGAATTCTTCGATTCCGTAACTCCTTGAATTTTCGATCTGGAATACTACCTGGCTTCTCTTCATAGGTTAGACTTTCTTGAATTTTTAAAGGTTCATAGTCTAGTACATAGGATGGATCTGGATTGTACTTTTTCAAAAGTGATACATGGAACACATCATGTATGCCACCAACGTCTGCCGATAAGTCCAACTTGTAGGAAACAGTTCCAATCCTCTCTAAAAAGTCAAAGGGCCCAATGTACAGTGGTTTAAGCTTTCCTCCATTACCATGTTTAATAGTCCTTTATTGGGATATACTTTAAGAAACACTTGGTCTACCACTTCAAATTCTAACGACTTCCTTCGTCGATCAGCGTAGCTTTTCTAGCTACTCTGGGCGGCCAACATTCTTTTCTTAATTACCGGTACAATCTCCATAGCTTCTTGAACCATATCAAGAAATACATGATCTTATTCCACAGCTACGGAGTTTGGTAGTTTTTGCTCGTCTAAATCCCAATGGATTGGAGATTCACTTTCTCCCGTATAGTGCTTTAAAGGGCACCATTTGAATGGTTGACTGAAAACTATGGTTGTACGCGAACTCTATTAGCGGCAAATTCTTATCCCAACTTCCTTTGAAGTCAAGTGCACAAGCCCGAAGCATGTCTTCTAGAATTTGAATAGTCCGTTCTGATTGTTAATCTGTTTGGGGGTGAGCTGTTGTACTGAACTGTAGCTTAGTCCCCAAAGCCTCCTGATCAATTTTCTTCCACAACCTTGACATAAATCTCGGATCTCGATATGATATAATATTCTTCGGTACTCCATGTAATCGAATGATCTGATCCCGGTACAATTCTGCTAGACGATCTATGAAGTAGTTTATGCTGATGGGTATAAAATGGGCAACTTTTCTGAGTCTATTGACAATAACCCATACCGCATCATACTAGCTACGAGTTCGTGGTAAACTTGTCATGAAATCCATTGTTATAGATTCCCATTTCCACTCGGGTATAGGTAGTGGTTGAAGTAAACCTGATGGCCTTTGGTGTTCGATTTTTACTCGATGACAAATCAAACATTTTGCCTCATACTCCGCTACTTCTCTTTTCATAATTTCCCACCAGAAATGAAATTTTAAATCCTGATACATCTTATTCCCACCTGGGTGAATACTATATCGGGAGCAATGAGCTTTTTCCCTAATCTTTTCATTTAGCCCGGTGTCCATAGGGACGCGTAATCGTCCACGAAATCTCAGAATTCCTTCGAGATCAACAATGAAAGATGAATCACTTAATCCCTAAAGTGACTCCTTGATTTTCTGGATTCATTCATCTTCTTGTTGAGTTGTCATGATCTGATGAAGAATGTCCGGTCGTACTTGAAGACCGGCAAATAAAATTCCCATCCTAACCTCTTCAGGTTTCCAACAACATACATTTTCTAACATTCCCCATTCCTTTGCCATAAGGTGCGACGTTTTAACCTTTCGACTTAGAGCATCTGCAACTACATTAGCCTTCCCAGGGTGATACTGGATTGTGCAATCATAGTCATCTAAAAATTTCACCCAATGCCTTTGTCTCATATTTAATTCCTTTTGAGAGAAAACGTACTTCAAACTCTTACGGTCTGTAAATACCATAAAAGCTACTCCATACAAATAATATCTCCATTTTCCCAAGGCGAAAACTACAACGGCTAATTCCAAGTCATGTGTCGGGTAGTCCTTTTCATAAGGTTTCAGTTTTCTAGAAGCATATGCAATAACCTTACTGTTTTGCATCAAAACACAACCCAAGCCTTCTTTTGACGCATATGTGTATACCACGAAATTCTCTAGTCCATCAGGTAAGACTAACACTGGTGCGGTTGTTAATCTTCTTTGGAGTTCTCGAAAGCTGGCCTCACACTTATCGTTCCATTCGAACAGGACCTTCTTCTGAGTTAACTTTGTCAATGGTGAGGCAGTCTTAGAGAAATCTAGTATAAATCGTCGGTAATACCTTGCTAGCCCAAGAAACATTGGATTTTTGTTACCGTTTCTAGCCTCTTCCACTAAGTTACTGACTCGACATTGGATGGATCGACCGCTAACCCATCTCCGGAGATAATATGACCTAAAAAGGCTACTTGGTTCAACCAAAACTCGCACTTACTTAGCTTCGCATACAATTTATGCTCTCTTAAAGTCTGTAGAACCTTACGAAGGTGAACTGCTTGCTCTTGATTGGACTTGGAGTAAATCAGGATATCGTCAATAAAGTGTTGGGATTTATGGGTATAATTTGTCAACTACAACAGTGCGGAATTTAAAATTTTTTTATCATACACCAAATCCCAGGGTTTCTTATTAGCACATATGAATAAAGGTTGAATTCAATTAAAGCATGCATATACTTGAATTAAATAAAAGTAGGTAAAAACAATTTTACCTCACCACAGGCAAGGTGGTGGTAATTCTCCGGTCTTCGGTTGTTCACTAGAGCACCCCAAGTGTTGTGCCTCTAGAGATAGTCCACACCAGTTGGATTTGAGTGACTTCGCGAAATCCCCAGGCTCAGAACTAGGATTAAGGAATTGCCTCGTCAGGAATTGGATGCAGATCCGGGAAGAAGACTTGGAGAAAAATCCTTCACAGGGGTGGGGCGATTTTGCACAGGGTTCGGTTTTCAGTAGGGGCGAGAATGAGGGCTGAAATTTTCGGCCTTCTTTGTTTTTCTTGTGTTGTGATTTTCTTTCTTTTCTTAGAATAAATCTCTTAGGATTTGTTAGTATATTTTTGATTATGTATATCTAGTATTTATAGATGTCTCTATTAGAAGACTCCTTCTCCTAATAGACATCTAACTCTTGAAAGAATATCTTCTTTTCAAGAGATAAGATATACACAAATCTTATCACATTAGGAAAGAAGATCTCTTTCAATCTCTTTCCTAGTTACACAAGAAAACACAAACTCTTTTAATCCCTATCATAATCCAACATAATCAAATTAATTCAAGACTAAATAATCAAGCAAAAATCGGCCAACCTCATTCAATAAAATCGGCCCATGTGCTTTTAATTAGTCCTAAACTTAATTTGATCATTGTTCCCAAAATCAGCCCATGCAAGATTAATTAATCCCAGATTAATTTATCTTTACAATAATCGGCCCATATGCTTAAATTAATTAATCCTAGATCAATTAACTTTCATATGGATCGGCCCATGTGTTTAATTAATTAATCCACTATTAATTAATTAATCCTTTCCAATTAATACTTTAATTGAGGATTTAATCAATTAGAAATTCCAATTGATTCATTAATCAGTTACTCCTAATTAATGATTCTCCACTTCGAATTAACACTTTAATTCTCGATTAATTAATTAGTCACTTCTAATTAATTATTCTTCTTCATGAATTAATACTGTAATTCATATATTGATTTAATTCCTTAAATCAATTGATTCCTTCCAGACTGTCACTGTCCAACTGTATTGTGTGTGACCCTCTAGGTTCACCATCAATTGGCAGCAGGCCCACGACTTTCGTGATTTAATTAGTGAGCAATTAATTGCTCCGATCAATTAACCACTTTAATTGACCACTCCAGAATTAATTTCCTTATTAATTCAGGAGTACCCACACCTCATGGTCGATGTCTAGCCACAAGCCCATGAGGCCCAACTTCAGGTGAATTGATATTCGTGAACCTTCAACTCTTATAAATGACATGTACATACGGTCCTTCTAGCGACTAATTTCCCGATTGAGACCTAGGGTGTGTGAATTGGTCGGCACCTCTAATTATCTCAATTCTGTACTTTCTAATTCAGGATAATAATTCCAGTGTGACTGCTAAATTTGGAAACCCCTTTCCAAATCCGTCACCGACTACGGCCGTAGATTCCTCGGATTTATTATCTAAGAACGTACAGGAAATTCTCTCATCTTATCAGGATGAGTCGATAGATCCTATATTAGTACTAACTATCCGCGCACACGTTCATACGTACCCAAAGTAGTCGCACAATGACCAAGCTATGTGATCGGCTCCTAAATCAAAGTACGTATTCTCGTGTACCGAATCCGCCCTAGTACCTCAAGTCAAAGGACTAAATCGTACACTATTATAAGTCTTGAGAGACATCCCATTACCGATATGCTTAACGCACTTCCACGATGGGTCTCTCTGTTCGGGTCATTCGATGCGTTCGATCCCCTATCGAACCACCTAGTCATATGCACTAGCATTCAATGCCTTGTTCATGAAACGACAACAAATTCACTTCATGTGAATCATGCATAATCCTACAAGTCTTGACGATTCATTCGATACCCCGTCTCGATATGAATCTATGACTTGGAACATTTTTGAGATCACGACCTTTGAGATTGTTTCATGATTAATCGCACCCAATACTGAAGTGAATAATCCCGTAGTCATGAGTGATCTTAGGGTTTCATCCAATCGCTTAGATACGTTCGCGAGAGATGAAGTTGGCCATTGTTTAATTCACGTACTATGAATAAACAGGCGTATTATCTTATGAATCATAAGATTGCTTCTAAAGGAAGTACCTAAACAAGCTTATATTTGTTGGCTTGCTGGGCACTATCCTATCAATCTCCCACTTGCCCTAAAGCCAACCACATACGTTTCTAAGGCCCATCTCACTCCAGATGTCCGTCGAACCCTTGTGATTATGACTTAATTAGTGGATCTGCTATGTTGTCTCTTGACGTGCCCCCACGTCTTATTCTACCTATGATTTTCCATATCATATGGTATACTTGTGTTTAGATAATGGGTGAGATCTCGATTCCTTTGCTAAAGCAATTGCCCTAAGTTATCATAGAAGATAACTATAGGCTTCGCAATGCTAGGTACTACTTCCAGTTTGTTGGAAGAAGTTTTCGTCCAAACACTTTCCTTCGCTGTATTCAATACTGCGAAATATTCTGTTTTATTGGTTAACCCAGCATCGATTGTCTTTTGAACCCTTTCAAATCATCGTTGCCCCATAAAACCAGAATATTAAATTCACTTCAAACGGGAAACTCGATTCACTAAATCCTTCGAGTTCCAATTCTTCATTATTACCGTTGACCAGCAATATATCCTCAGAACTCCTAGAGTTCTTTAAGGAATGCTTCATTTTCGGTATACCAATACTCCCTACTGGTGTTCGACCAACATCAGCTTATGATACTCATAGCAAGTGTTTAGTCTGGTCTTGTACATGACGTTGCATATACTATGCCACCTTTTATATGGAAGGTGTTCAGAGATATTATCCTCTTTACTCATCAAATGTAGGGCTCATTGACTTTGAGAGAGATTTTATATCTCTATGGAAACTGTCCTCTCTATGACTTTCCATACTGATCTTATTCAGTTTTTGTCCATGTACTAAGATTTGGGAATTCAATCATCTTCTCTAATCTATCACAATAGATACGTACTGCCAATACGTGAGATGTATCCCTTAAATCTTTTAATGAAGAATTACGTGCATTTACACGCTTTCGTCTGCGTTTAACACTCTTACATCATCTATGTCAACTTTAGTGTTTTATTTTACGAACAATGCAAAAACTCCCACTGATTCTTTTGTACATTGAGATTTACATGCAATTTTGATAAAGCCAACCGCCTTGACTGTCTCATCTAGTTGCATGTTCCAGCTTCGGGATACTGGACTAGAATCATAGATTCACCTTTGGAATTACATCCAATGGTTATGCCTCGTGGTCATGCGAAGCTTCTATGGTTCAGTGTTTCTAAATGGATTATTTGGAAATCCACTGAGACTACATGGCGTTTTAAGCTATGTTCCCGAATCTATGTTATACATAGATATTTCGAAAGTTCTTGGATTATTGTCCAATCGATCATATTCATGAACGTACCAGTTCTTTTCGAATTCGATCGAATCTTCGAAATTTGGTGTACAAAATTTTGGTGCAGTAGGTTTGAAAATATACTCCCACTATTTGTAGGGATGTGTCCAAGTCTAGGACTTCATCAAGTTCCATGGTAATATCCCATTTCTATTAGCGAGGGAACAACCCTCTAAGAATCGGGAATCCTCAGGAACGGACTACTTTCGTTCTTTAGGATCATGGAACAGGTATCCAATGGATTTCGTTGAATACCCTACAAATTTTCTCAATTGAATCCACTATCCAATTTTATCATTCATGGATGATATACCATACTTGTGTTAGTACGGTTTTCGTAGGAATTGACTTAAAAAGGTTACTAGTCAAAGTATCCTTCTAGAGTCATGGGGTTGACCCCCAGAATTGATTGAGTAGTTTTAGCAATACTAATTTAAGGAATGAATCTAGTCTTTCATAGTTCGATTCCTTTTATTAGATTTAACTTGCTATTCAAGAATTATATTATTGATTTAGATAATTTGAGTAATTTAGGGCTTATGTATTAATCACTTCGATTAAATCGAATGGTCATACTTGCACTTTACTTAGTGCCTTTATGAAACACTTTGAACCCTTCAATCTTTCCAAAAACTTGTACTTTCAAAGCACTCATATCCTAAATGCTATTAGGATACTTTATGAAGCAATTAATAACTCGCACTATTATTTTAGTGATCCACATGTGTGTTCACGAATTTCATTCATTAAACACTTGGTATTTCAAAATACCTTCATTCAATCGATTGATTTCCTATTCAGACAGGATTCGCATGTTTTGAATTCATCAATCTTCTATTTTTCAAGTGTCATGATTGAAAACAATTCATCGATTCCTTCTTTTAGGAATTATGATCGAATGTGGATAATTATCTAATTTGTTTTTCTTTTCTTGATCTAGCATAATTGTTTAAGTTTTATCAATGCTTATTTCTTTGCTTTATTTACAACGGTAAAGCAGTTATGTACGAATTAAAAGCTTTAATTAAAATAACTCCATTCATAATGGTAAAGCTAAGAAGTTTCGTACAAAGTTCGAAATAAATAGACAAAACTCTAACTAATGCCTAAATCCAAGATTAAAGAAAAACATATGCTAATAAGAAAAATCCAGATGCTCCTTGACCCATTCCTTGAAGTATGTTTCCCTCATGTGCAATTGAAACCCAGACTTGGTCACTTGCAGCACGTTCCAGTCATCCTCTGTAAACACTTTTACAGAAACCAGAAATGTTAGATGATTTACATCAAAAGAAGATCTTAAGATGTTTTTCATCAAAAAGGAAATAACTTAGGTTATACCTTGGTCAAGTATGTTTCGGAATTCCTCATCAGTCATGTTACTCAGTTCCTCATTTTTCTTACATAAGGGACAATTCTTTCCTTCGATCAATCCTTGTCCTCTTTCGAGGGCTTTCTCATATTTGTCTAACAACTTATGCAAATCATCGGTCTCAATTCCTTTGTGTGGAACTTCACAATGATCGATAAAATGAGAGAATGATTCAGGCAGGCCATTTGTGATGATTACCATTTTATCATCTAGAGTCAATATAGCTCCAAGCTCATCGATTCGTTTTAGCCTCTTGATCAGGTAAGTGCAATATTTATTAATATTTTTGTACCCAGTCATGCCTTCATCGTGGAGTGATGATATCCAGATTTGCAATATAGTTTGTTCGCAATTGACAGTGAATTTTGGCATGGCTAAATATAAATAACAGACAACAATAAGCAGACAGATTTAAGATAATACTTATAATTAACGAAGATTGGTCTTTCTATCGAAAAAGTTCTCCCACTATTTTATCGAAACAATAACCCCTTGCATTGTTCGGGAAATTCTATTTCCTAGTAGGTCTTGACGTCCCGGCAGACATTAATTGCACCCACGACTCGCGGTCATACAATTAACTCCCTAGGTAGGTATACTTTTACCAATTGTGTCACTCC
Source organism: Penstemon eatonii (assembly GCA_038501285.1). Lineage (NCBI taxonomy): Eukaryota > Viridiplantae > Streptophyta > Magnoliopsida > Lamiales > Plantaginaceae > Penstemon > Penstemon eatonii. Next base: position 15,717,516 of record CM076712.1, on the reverse strand, counting down.
ACAACCTTCAAGCTATTTTGCCTCGATTTTCGCATTTATCTAGCACTGCTACATCATAAATGTTACTACTCGTTTAAGTCTAACCCAGTCAATCTTGATGAGAAACTGGCCCGGTCGTGAAGTCCCCGTAACTAGTTATCGGTCGATAATCACATCCCGACCAGTCCCCACCCTTGTCGAGTTTAGTTAAAAACAAGAATCAAGGAATTTCGTGTATTGTCCCTTTCTTCGACTCGGGTGCCAGACTCTGGATCACCTCTATCGATAAGTAGACAACATACACTAGTCCCTATTGATGGAAGGCTTGGATCTATAAAACATCATTTTATAGTTTACCCAATATGACTTAATATTTTAATTCGAGAGGGGATTTTCGGTTTTAGGAAGTTTGAGGTAACTCTCCTCGAGATCTCACCGCGTTTAATTATGCTTTATAATTTATTTAGTGATCTAAATTCTAGCGCACAAGCCAAAATAAATCAACAAATAAAATAAAACATTCAACCTAGCATACATGCTACCACAGTATGTTTTCGATCGGGAGCCTCCTATGCGGACCACCATCGAGCCAAAGACGATGGTCCTATTGGTCAATCTATTGGGTTTCATATAGACCTACTCTATTACACATTTTACCATGCATACATGGCCTTTAGTCTTCTTGGGCTCCCATCTTGCTTGTAACGGGCCTCCATCCTAAACTAATAAAACAGTAAAGCCCTATCTATTACAATGGCTCAAAGTGGCCCAAAAACTTAAGGCTCGCAGGCCCAATAAAACCAATAAGATTAAAACCAACCATTCACATCTAACCTAAAGGTCAAGGCTCGGCGCGATCGAAAACCACGTAAACAATTTCACGTTGAGCAAGAAACAAGCAAAAATTAATTTTCTTATTTCTTATGTTATTCTAAAACTACCTTTTAAAATAACCTTAGATTCTAGTTTTAAAAACCCCTTTCTAAAACAATCTCTTACTTATCATTTTAAAACCCCTTTTTAAAATGACCCTTTGATTTTATTTTAAAACCCCCTTTTAAAATTAAATCACAATTCCTATTTTAAAACCACCTTTTAAAATATCTCATGGTTCTTACTTTAGTCCACTACTAATTATGAAAAATTAATCCTTCGGATAATAAAACACCTTTTAAAACATAATTCAGGTTCTGGAAATTTCAAATTTTGAAAATTAAAGTTTGGTCCCTCAATTTTCGAAAATTACGTTTTGACCCCAAAACTTTCGGAATTTACAAATTAACCCCAAAAATTCCAGAACTTGCAAATTGGCCCAGAAAACAGAAATTAATATTTTACCTCCAGAAACTTTTATTAATCGCAAAACAGCCCCTGAAGTTTTCGTAAATTGCAAAACAGCCCCACAACTTACGGAAATTGCAAAACAGCCCCTATCGCTTAGAAAAACAGAATTTCAATTTCAGCCCAAAATTTCCAGAATATTAAAATTTCAGATTCTGTCCAGATTTTCTAAAAATCGTAAATTGCAGTTTTAGTCCTGTAATAATCGCAAATTGTAGATCTGGCCCAAATAAGAAATATGCTATTTATCCGAACACATAATTAATCATAATCAGCAAGATCCATGCATAGAACACGACAAATAAACATATCCACGAAAATTTGAAGTGTTCAGGCCTTTTTCATATGTGCATAATAACCTGGCTCTGATACCACTGTTGGGATTTATGGGTATAATTTGTCAACTACAACAGTGCGGAATTTAAAATTTTTTTTATCATACACCAAATCCCAGGGTTTCTTATTAGCACATATGAATAAAGGTTGAATTCAATTAAAGCATGCATATACTTGAATTAAATAAAAGTAGGTAAAAACAATTTTACCTCACCACAGGCAAGGTGGTGGTAATTCTCCGGTCTTCGGTTGTTCACTAGAGCACCCCAAGTGTTGTGCCTCTAGAGATAGTCCACACCAGTTGGATTTGAGTGACTTCGCGAAATCCCCAGGCTCAGAACTAGGATTAAGGAATTGCCTCGTCAGGAATTGGATGCAGATCCGGGAAGAAGACTTGGAGAAAAATCCTTCACAGGGGTGGGGCGATTTTGCACAGGGTTCGGTTTTCAGTAGGGGCGAGAATGAGGGCTGAAATTTTCGGCCTTCTTTGTTTTTCTTGTGTTGTGATTTTCTTTCTTTTCTTAGAATAAATCTCTTAGGATTTGTTAGTATATTTTTGATTATGTATATCTAGTATTTATAGATGTCTCTATTAGAAGACTCCTTCTCCTAATAGACATCTAACTCTTGAAAGAATATCTTCTTTTCAAGAGATAAGATATACACAAATCTTATCACATTAGGAAAGAAGATCTCTTTCAATCTCTTTCCTAGTTACACAAGAAAACACAAACTCTTTTAATCCCTATCATAATCCAACATAATCAAATTAATTCAAGACTAAATAATCAAGCAAAAATCGGCCAACCTCATTCAATAAAATCGGCCCATGTGCTTTTAATTAGTCCTAAACTTAATTTGATCATTGTTCCCAAAATCAGCCCATGCAAGATTAATTAATCCCAGATTAATTTATCTTTACAATAATCGGCCCATATGCTTAAATTAATTAATCCTAGATCAATTAACTTTCATATGGATCGGCCCATGTGTTTAATTAATTAATCCACTATTAATTAATTAATCCTTTCCAATTAATACTTTAATTGAGGATTTAATCAATTAGAAATTCCAATTGATTCATTAATCAGTTACTCCTAATTAATGATTCTCCACTTCGAATTAACACTTTAATTCTCGATTAATTAATTAGTCACTTCTAATTAATTATTCTTCTTCATGAATTAATACTGTAATTCATATATTGATTTAATTCCTTAAATCAATTGATTCCTTCCAGACTGTCACTGTCCAACTGTATTGTGTGTGACCCTCTAGGTTCACCATCAATTGGCAGCAGGCCCACGACTTTCGTGATTTAATTAGTGAGCAATTAATTGCTCCGATCAATTAACCACTTTAATTGACCACTCCAGAATTAATTTCCTTATTAATTCAGGAGTACCCACACCTCATGGTCGATGTCTAGCCACAAGCCCATGAGGCCCAACTTCAGGTGAATTGATATTCGTGAACCTTCAACTCTTATAAATGCCATGTACATACGGTCCTTCTAGCGACTAATTTCCCGATTGAGACCTAGGGTGTGTGAATTGGTCGGCACCTCTAATTATCTCAATTCTGTACTTTCTAATTCAGGATAATAATTCCAGTGTGACTGCTAAATTTGGAAACCCCTTTCCAAATCCGTCACCGACTACGGCCGTAGATTCCTCGGATTTATTATCTAAGAACGTACAGGAAATTCTCTCATCTTATCAGGATGAGTCGATAGATCCTATATTAGTACTAACTATCCGCGCACACGTTCATACGTACCCAAAGTAGTCGCACAATGACCAAGCTATGTGATCGGCTCCTAAATCAAAGTACGTATTCCCGTGTACCGAATCCGCCCTAGTACCTCAAGTCAAAGGACTAAATCGTACACTATTATAAGTCTTGAGAGACATCCCATTACCGATATGCTTAACGCACTTCCACGATGGGTCTCTCTGTTCGGGTCGTTCGATGCGTTCGATCCCCTATCGAACCACCTAGTCATATGCACTAGCATTCAATGCCTTGTTCATGAAACGACAACAAATTCACTTCATGTGAATCATGCATAATCCTACAAGTCTTGACGATTCATTCGATACCCCGTCTCGATATGAATCTATGACTTGGAACATTTTTGAGATCACGACCTTTGAGATTGTTTCATGATTAATCGCACCCAATACTGAAGTGAATAATCCCGTAGTCATGAGTGATCTTAGGGTTTCATCCAATCGCTTAGATACGTTCGCGAGAGATGAAGTTGGCCATTGTTTAATTCACGTACTATGAATAAACAGGCGTATTATCTTATGAATCATAAGATTGCTTCTAAAGGAAGTACCTAAACAAGCTTATATTTGTTGGCTTGCTGGGCACTATCCTATCATAAAGACTACTACAAACTGATCAGGATATGGTTTGATAATTTGATGCATTAAGTCCATAAAAATTGCATGGTCATTAGTTAGTCCAAAGGGCATTACCACAAATTTGTAGTGGCCATTCCTTGAGTCAAAGATTGTCTTTGAAATATCTTCTTCCTTAATTCTCAGTTGGTAATACCCATGTCTCAAATCTAATTTGGAAAACACTCGGGACCCTTGGAACTGATCAAAAAGTTCCTCTATGTGTGGAAGAGGGTACTTGTTCTTGATGGTCATATTGTTCAAGCTTCGATAGTCAATGCATAATCGCAACGACCCGTCTTTCTTTTTTACAAATAGCACCTGAGCTCCCCATGGTGAAGAGCTGGGTTGAATGAACCCTTGTTCAAACAATTCTTGAGGTTGAGTCTTCAATTCCTTGAGTTCAACTGGGGCCATGCGATAAGACTTCTTTGCAATAGGCGATGCTCTTGGTGGTAGTGTCGTCAACTCTTCTGGAAATACATCAACGAACTCAGACACCACTGTTACTTCTTTCGACTCCAATTTATCCTTAGGTTTATTGATAAGGTATGCGATACAACCTTATCCGCCCTAAATAAGTTCTCGACGAGATTGGGCAGCAGACAACAAGGGTACCCTTAAGGATTTTCAAATGTCCTTAAAACACACTTTTGGTTGTCACAGGGTAGAAAGGGATACAATTTTAAGACGACAGTCTAACTGCACAGATTGCGCGGACAACCAATCCATGCCAAGAATTACATTGAACCCTTGAATTGGTAAGGTAATTAAATTGGCGGGAAAAACTTCTTTTTCAATCTTAACCTCACAAGACTTGTAAACTGAACTTGTTATAAATGAGGTCCCTAAAGGAGTATGAACTTCTAGTTCAAAAGGTAAGCTTTCAACCTTACGACCCAACTAGCAACTAAAACAGGGTGTTACGAAAGAGTGAGATGCTCCTGAATCAAACAATATTTTACATGGATGCCAAGAAATAGAAAGTATACCTTCCACTACGTCAGAGGCATCATGTCTTGCTACTGCTTCACCCTCTATAGCAAAAGCTCGTCCAGGCACTCTTGGCTTGGGTGAATTTGCAACCTGTGACGGACCTCAACTGGATGGAATAGATGTAGCTAATCCTTTTGGACAATTCTTTATGAAGTGCTCCTGGCTTCCACACATTTTCCTGCTTTCTTCCAGCATCTAGCTTCACTATGGCCCTTGACCCCACAATGAGAGCAAATGATATCCTTGTATTGTCCCTGAGGGTTCCTTAGTTTATTGTTTGTCTGCAGACCCTTAAAATTCCTTAGGCTTGGCTGCTCGATCCTTGGTCCTTTTCCCGAACATCTTACGGTTTGCCTGTTCGACTGAGGAGGCCTTGACCTCTTTTCTGTAAACTGTGTGGCATTAAGTTCTATCAATCCACTTTCAATTCTTGTGGCTTTTTCCACTGCTTCTACAAATGACACAACATTTTGCGAGAGTAAGGCTTGTTGTAATTATGGACGTAGATATTTGATGAAACGTCGAGTACGACGAGGTTCACCGTCCAGGAGATGAGGGGAAAATCTCACTAGACGGGAATAAATGGCTTCAAACTGAGGTATTGACATGGTTCCTTTTTTTAATGCTCCAAACTCTTTCTCGCGTTGTTCTCTTACAATTGGCGGTACATACTTATCATCGAAGTCTTTGATAAAGTTTCCCCATGTACTCTCAGTCCGATTGTGTTCCCATACCATTTCTCTAGATTGCCACCATGATCTTGCTGCATCTTCTAACAGGAAGGTGGCAAGAGAAATCTTCAAGGTATCAGAATAATCCAGGACTTTGAATATATTTTTTACTGCAGCAAGCCAAGCTTCAGCGATTCTGTCATCTGGTTCTCCGAAGAATTTTGGGTGGTTGAATCGCAAAAAGCGATCCAAGGTTTGATCAAGAGAGGGAGGTGCAGGGGGTGATGATGGACGGTGAGCATTATTTTGAGATGACCGAGAAAATTCCCCCAATGCAGCGATGATTAGTTTAACTTGGCTCGACACCGGGGGTATTGGTATTCCCGATGCTTGTCCAAGGGGTGTCTGTTGGGGCGACTGGTTATCTTTCGAATTACCTGCCATCTGATCACACGTATGTGTTGAGTCAATGACTCAATAATAAGAAGAAAAAGAAAATGGTCAAACGAGAACTAGATTTAGTGAAATGTGACCCTGCTGTCTTCGCAAGATTTGAAGTAAAACTGGAGAGGTACAATAACCTGTGGCAAACCTAGAGTACTTTCCTTGCCGAAAAGATTAGATACTACCGATGGAGGGAGTACAGATTGGTTAAGACAGAGGAAGAGATCCTTGCTTGGAAGGAGTTTGCTGCTGAAGAGAAATGGGTTGAACTGACTGCAAACAAACCCCATCAGACAAGCACTGAGCTCAAACTTTTTCCATGACAGGGTACGTGAGTATGTAAAACCCATTGTACATAATGAATCAATAGCTCTTAGGAAAACAATGATTAACAAACCCAGTAGGAGTGAAGATTTAACAGGGGGAGCTGTCAAGATAGAAATCTGTGTAACCTTGGACAAATGGATTGAAAGATCAAGATATGGACAAGGAACTTACAGTGATCTGCTAACCCTACCAAGCCTGCAACGAGTACCAGGAATTGGATTACTCTCATAAGACGACTTCGCCTTTTGTACCTGCAGACTTTATATATCATAAAACAGTCATGTCTACTGATGGTGTTGATTTCATTCATATTACAAATGTTGGTAGGATCTGAATCAAGCTGCTGCAAAGGACTAGTCTATGGAGCTGAACACTACTGATTATCAAATTCCACTTGATGCAGTACTTACAGAAAAGGGGCCTTTAGCTATTAGATGGAAAGCTGAAGCAACTCCTGAAGAACAGCAAAGTGCTACCCTACCAAAGTTCTTGAGACTGCTCAAACAGCCATTCTGGATTCCATGAAGGCTTCTTTTCAAAATGCTATAAAAGAAATTGAGTGTTTGTCTCAAATGGTCAGATGAGGTTTAGAGGGGGGGGAGGAGTGAATAGACCACTGAGAACTTCAAAAAATTTCTCTAATTTTTCTTATCAGCAGAATAAGCTGATCGAAAACTCGTGAGACCACTTTACTGATTGCACACTTAGCTTAACCAGCAGAGGTTACCACTCGTCTGATTTTACTTATTTGTTTCAAATATAATCAGAGTTTTGAATACTTGTTTGCGGCGGATATTTCAAGTGTTTTTCAACAAATTAAAATATTTTATCCCCAGTTTTTTTTAACTCCTTTGAAAATCTTTTGTTCAGTTCATCTATTTGTAATCTTTTGAAAATATGCAAGTAAAATGTTAGTAAACAAACACACATAATTTTTACAGTGGTTATATAGCCAAGAATGTCTTTTAGTCCACTCTTCCAAATCATGAAGATCTTGGGTTATACTATAATCACTTAGTTTACAGTATACAATGCTTGAACTTAACAACAAATGAAAAGCCACAAGTTCGTAGTCAAGATTCACAAAGAAGACCTACTCTCTGAAGTTAGATTGTTGGTCCCAAGTGGTCAGATGAGGTCTAGAGGGGGGAGGGGGTGAATAGACCTCTGAAAATTTTAATCAAATTTTAACTTCAAAACTATTGCTCAAACTTAAACAGACTAAGCTGTTACCGAACAGTATGTTTACAAGGCTGATCGCGAACAAATCTTTGAACAGCTTTGTTGACCACTAATCTGATAATTACTTAGCTGATTTTTGTTAAAATCAGTTTCAATACTAGAGTACTTGCAGCGGATTTTCATAGTGTTTTTCACAAGTAAACTTCGTAGTTTGAAAATTTTGTCCCCAGTTTTTGTAAACTCCTTTAAATTAATTTTCAAACAGTTTTATAATGTGTTTTATGCAGATCTGAAAATATGCAAGTAAAAGCAATATAAAAACACAAGAATTTTTATAGTGGTTATATGGATTTAAATATCCTTTAATCCACTCTTCCAAGTCACACAGATCTTGGGTTATACTAAGAACACAAAGTAATTAGTACACTCTGCTTGTGCTTCACAACAAATGATCAGCCACAAGTTCGCAATAGGAAATCACAAAGAAACTCCTACTCTCCGAAGTAATATCACTCACAAAGATGGATATCTACTTCACACAACTTTTCTCTCTTAGAGATTCACTCAGAAAATGTTTTCTTGAACTTCAACGGCTTCTGTCAACAAATGACTTTCAGCAGATGAGTGAGCTGTTCTTGAACTTTGAGACTTAGAAAATATTTTGTTTCGAATTCAATCTCTCAGAAGTTGTGTTCACCTTCTTTCTTCGTCTCTTCAGCTACTTATAGTCACTCTTTGAATTTTGTCAGTTGAAGAGAGACAAAATTCAAATCTCTTGATTTCTGGTCCTTAATTTCCACGAACGGCTCTCTGCACAGTGACAGTACTACAGGCTGTACTTTCTGTCAGGCAGCATTAAATGCACTAAGCTGATACGAGTCTTTTCTTCAATCATTTGTCATTAATAACCTTAAACTTCAGCATTTATTACTCTAGTGGCATTTATTACCGTTGGGACGACTTCTTGATCTTTCCACTTAGCTGATGAAAGCGCAAGTCTGATGATGAGCAGAGCTGATCCCAACCTTGAACAAATCTGATTTGGGTCGGCTGATCTTCACCAGTCTGATTTCTTTCCTTCAGCAGATCAGTAGTCTTCTGGACCTTGAATCTTTGACCCGTCTGATATGTCTTCTTACTTGGTCAAAATTCTTCTATGGAATATCAGCTAAGTTATCTTTTACTTAGCTGATTTGAAGTTTTGGAAATCATCAAAACCTCCCTTCACTAAATAAACTTTAGTGTTCTTTATCTTCATCTTTATCCAACAATTTCTCCCTTTTTGATGATAACAAAACTTCAGCTTGGTACCTGTTAACCTATACTAAAGTTTTGATCCTCAAAATTTTCTGAGTTAGAGAAGATATGTTGGAAACAGAACTGAACTTTCTATTGATAATATGAAGATTATTACAAGTACAATTATGTTCATATGAGATTTCTGTCAGAAGATAAAGGAAAAATTGATTACAATAGGATTCATCTATTCTAATCATCAGCTTCATCACTTCCTTCAACTTCTTCAAAATATTCATACGAAGATTCTTCATCAGCATCAAAAAGTAGATTGGACTTAACAGCTTCCATTTTCTCTTTGATTTTTTGTTCACTAGCTATTTCGTCCATCTTTTTCTCGAGTCTTTCTTCATCCTTATACTTGGTAAAGGACTCTGATTGTTCTCCATCAGAATCATTGGATGCAGCTTTTTCCTTGGCTTTATCCTTGGTTTCTTCAGCAGCTTCATCTTTGCCTTCTACCTTTTCAGTCTCTTCAGCAGCTTCAGTCTTTTCAGGTTCAATAACAGCAGCTTCCTCATCTTTTTCTTCAGGTTTCTGACTTTCATCAGCAGCCTGAAGAGTTGGCTCCTCTTCCCTGTTCTCTTCCCCCTTTTTGTCATTATCAGAATTGGTGACACTAGCAGGTTTGATAGGAGGGTTGAGTGCAACAGACTGAATCTTCATTGCTGCACATAAAGCCTTCAAGTTCTGATTGGCTACATCATGACTAGCAGTTAGATGATTGAGAGACGTGCTGATGGTATCATTTTGATCATTCAGACAATCAATGTTGAGTTGCATAGTGGCAAGTTCTTCATGTATAATAGTTCCAGCCTGATTAACTTCCTGCAACAGACCAACATTAACCGCTTTCTCTTCGTTACTGACTTGGATGAAGGTAGCAGTTAGATCAGCAATGTTGTTTTCAGCTCTTTTCAAGGCAGTATGAAGATGACTGACATCAGCCTTTACATCTTAAATATTCCTGTTCATCTCCACAACACTCTGAGTCATCTGCCTTGTATGATCTTCAGGCAGAGAAAAATCATCAATTGCACTCTTTATTGTTCTTGTAGTAAGTAATTGCATGTGCTCAAGCTGTAGTCTGTTAGATTCTGCCAATTCTTGCTGCATTTTCTTCAACTGCGTGTTGTTCCTCTCTTCCATTTCCCTTATTGAATTTTCCATTAACAGTTGGAAGGCTTCCATCAGTGATGAATGCAAATTAGCTGATGAAGCAAAATGAGCAGCAGCTTGGTCACTTTCATCTTCACTCTCCTGGTGGACAGAGGCATCCTTTAACTCTGTTTCTTGATCAGCAGATGACTCCTTAGCCTTCCACTCAAGTGCTAAGGGTTCTTTAACAGCACTGGGCTGATCAGTTACGTCTTCAAAGATTTTACTTATGATTTTGCCTTCATCAGTAAACACTGTTGTTTGACGAATTTGTCTCACAACAGGCCACGACTTCGGAGAAGATTTCTTTACCTTAAGCATTTCATAGTAGTCTCTTACTTCTTTGCCAAATGTTATCTGTTGAATGCTTGGCAGCGAGGGCAGCACACTTGAAGAACCTTGCTGATATCTTGACTTAGCAGCCCAATTCTTCAGGGCAGTCATCACAGCAATATGAATGGCCCTTTCAACAGGATCATCAGATTTTCTTCTTTTTCCAGGCAAAGTGTTCTCAATAATCTTGGCCTCTTCCGTTGCAAAATCCTTTCCATACTGATGCATAGCATCTCGAACGAAATCTTGATCCAAGGCTTGTTGGATGGAGTCAGTCTTCAGCCATTGAAGAACCCATCTTTCTTCATTAGCTAACTTCCAGTTCTGAAGCTCTTCAACAGTCTTATTCATCCTGTAGTCTCTCCACTTCATGTATCTTGGCTTTTCATGAGTGAATAAGGTCTTGAGCATCAGTTTCTAATCAAAGTAAGCTAAGGCCTTCTCAAACCTGTTGAAGATAGATTTATCAGAATTAACAATGTCAAAAGATCTTCTAACTTCAAACTTGGCCTTTGGCTTGACTGTGCCAGCAGGCATCTTTGACTTGGTGTCTTGAGATTCACCAATCTTGATTCCACCAGCTTGAACAGGTCCATGAGCATCCATCTTGCTCACTTTAAGAACCATAGCAAGTTCAGCATCTTCAGCAGCCTTACGCTCTGCTTCAGACATTTTTCTTCTCTGTTCAACTTTTGATATTTGAATCTTGCTAAGTTCCAGGACCTTTTTCTCCTCCTGTTCATCTCTTTTACGCTGCTCAGCTTCCTCTCTCTTTTTCTTGTCAGCAGCAGAGATTTTCTTTCTTTTGATAAGGATTTTCCCTTTCCCTTATCAGCTGAGGCAGGAGCAGGACCAGCAGATGCAAGAGGTGCAACTGCTATAGGGTTGATAATCATCACATCTGGATCATCTTGAGGTTTTGTGACCTCAACTGTTGGTTTTTCTTGAGCAGTCTGTTGCGCATCAATCTGTTCAGCAGAAGACGTTTCTGCAGTACCAACAGGCCTCTCTGCTGATTGAGGGCTTATTCTTACTAAGTCTAATAACTCAGTAGGTGAATCAAGGAAAGTCATCTTCTTTCGGATTGTTTTCTTTGTTCTTTTTCCTTGAACAGGTTGAGAAGCACCTGTATCTCTGAGTTGACTTCTCATCCTATGAGCAACAGTCTCATCAGGACGTTCAGCAGATGGAGTCCTTGAAGAAGAAGCAGGAGACATATTCTTGATCTCCGCAGTAGTGTGATTTATGATCTCATCAGCTACCTCCTTCGCTCCAGACTCTTCTGTTCTGGCTTTAACAGCTGGCTGGGCTGTTTGAACAGAAGTCTTGGTTTTTTTCTTTTGAGCCATCTCCTTAGGCTCATCAGTTTTCTTTTTCTTAGCCGTAACAGCAGGCTGAGCAACTTTCCTTTGCTTTTTGGCAGGAACCTCTTCCTTAGGTTCCTCCTCATCTTCATCAGCCTCGACCTCATCAGCTTTTCTTTTCATAACAGGCACGTACTTGGCCATTGCCTTAGCGTTATGAATTTCCTTTCCATTTGTCATTTCACAACCCATCTTGTGAAGAAAATAGCTCAGGGTGATTCTGTGATTAGTCTGCTGAGAAGACTTCTTGCCTTTCTTCTCATGAAAGTTAGCCAGTATGTACCAGACGACAACTGACCAGTTCACTTCCAAAGCATAGTAAATGGCTATCATGATGCTGTATCTCTTCATTGTCACTGCATCAAGTGAGAAGGTGCAGTTTTCAATTAGCTTGGAAACCATATCAGCCATACGCTTATATTCATCCTTGAGTTGTTTCTTCTTGATGTTGCCAGTCAACATCTCTCCTTCCTTGGCACAGATTGCCCAGAATTCTTGGAGTTTTTCTTCAGCAAGAGTGGTGATGTCATGTCGAACACTGTTTGGCAAGCCGAAAGTCTCATGAAGTAGAACAGGGGTGATAACGATAGATTTACCCCCCATAGTAGCTTTGATCTCCCCTTTTCCAAAATCTACTTCAGCCGTCTTGTAATACTCCAGAACTTGGTCCTTCCAGACCAATCATGCAACTCCATGAAATTTACCAGAGAAGCAGCTTTGAACTTCTCTAACAGTTGCTTCATCAAATCAGTACCAAATTGATAGTATGCATCGTAGACAAGATACATACCCTCCGCCTTGGCTTCTTGACTTGAATTCATCTTGAATCTGTGGAAGTTAGTGAAAGAACAGAGTATGCAGAAGATAGGATGCAGGAATTTTTCTCACAAATGCTCTAAGTATTTTTGGGTGCGTAAAGAACGACAAGTCTGATCAGATCTGGATTTATAGAGTTAGGGTATTTCGATTTCCGTGATACACGCTAACCGTTAGATCCGTTTCTTGTCAGTCCTGATCGTACGGCGTCAGTTGCGCCTTTTCAAATTCAAAAAGCATTTAATGACAGACGGGAATACGAACCGCCTTACTGTATTTGTAAAAGCGTGTTTTAGATAAAACGTTTGTAATACACCCAGGTCTTACTTGACTGATCAGATGAGTAACTAAAGTACTTATCTGATGGGACTACTGTCCTGATGACAAGCTGTTATCAGTGAAAGTCAATAGCTGATAACCCTCCTCAGCTGTTTGTCAATCCAGCTAGATAATTAAACTTCAATCTTCAATACTTTGATCTTCTGATGAAAACATACCTTCAACTAACTTTCATCAACAAATTTCATCTTTTAATCAAAAGTACCGCTAGTCTTACACGTTCCCCCTGACTTTAAGAATTCATAAGTTAACTAGTATGTTGAGAGTTAATCCTTGAAGATGATATGATGAGTAAGCTGATGAACTTCAGTCTTCTGATGAGTTCCCCCTCAGCTTATGCATCCAATTTTAGTAGACCTAGTTCAGCTCTTAGAGTTGAAAACCTTGTCTCACTTAGAGGTTTTGTGAAGATGTCAGCAATCTGATTTTCGGTAAACACATATTCTATCATGACATTTCCTTTCTCCACATGATCTCTAATGAAATGATGTTTGATCTCAATATGCTTAGTCCTTGAATGACTTGTAGTATTTTGAGTAAGGCTAATTGCACTTGTATTGTCACAGTAGATAGGTATTCCACTGATTTTTATGTTGTAGTCTTCTAGTTGATGCTTCAACCATAATATTTGTGCACAGCAAGCTCCAGCAGCTATATATTCAGCTTCAGTAGTTGATATGGATACGAAAGTCTGTTTCTTACTCATCCAAGAGATCAGACGACTACCTAAGAACTGACAAGCACTTGTTGTGCTCTTTCTGTCAATCTTGCAGCAAGCAAGGACAGAATCTGAATATCCAATGAGTTCAAATCCAGATTCCCTAGGATACCACAATCCCAAATCTTCAGTACCTTTAAGATATTTGAGTATCCTTTTGGCAGCTAGGAGATGAGATTCCTTATGATTTGATTGATACCTCGCACAAACCCCAACAGAGTACATGATATCAGGTCTGCTAGCTGTTAAGTATAACAGTGACCCAATAATTCCTCTGTATTTGGTTATGTCTACTAATTTGCCATCCTCATCTTTATCCAAACGAAGACTAATAGAAATTGGAATATTAGCAGTAGAGCTAGTTTCCATACCAAATTTCTTGAACAGATCCTTTATGTATTTTGCTTGGCTGATGAATATTCCAAGGCAACTGTCTTACTTGGAAGCCAAGAAAATAATTAAGTTCTCCCATCATGCTCATTTCAAACTTGTTCTGCATCAGCTTTGAGAACTTATCACACATCTGTTGATTTGTTGAACCAAAAATGATGTCGTCCACATATATTTGCACAAGCAAAATATGTTCTTTCCATTCAATAATGAACAGGGTCTTGTCAACCTTACCTTTACGAAATCCTTTAATTAAAAGAAAATCAGATAGGGTATCATACCATGCTCTTGGAGCCTGTTTCAGTCCATAGAGGGCTTTCTTCAGACGATACACCTTGTCTTCTTCTTGATAAGCTTCAAATCCAGGTGGTTTTTCAACATATACTTCTTCTTGCAATTTCCATTGAGAAAAGCTGATTTTGTCTTCTTCTTGATAAGCTTCAAATCCAGGTGGTTGTTCAACATATACTTCTTCTTGCAATTTACATTGAGAAAAGCTTATTTCACATCCATCTGATAGACTGTGAAATTTTTATGAGCAGCATAGGCAAGAAAGATTCTGATTGCCTCTAATCTTGCTACTGGTGCAAAAATTTCATCAAAGTCAATACCTTCTTCTTGACAATAGCCTTTGGCAACTAATCTTGCTTTATTTCTGGTGATCTCACCATCTTCATTCATTTTATTCCTGAATACCCATTTAGTGCCAATAACTCTTTGATGACTTGGTCTGAGAACTAAGTACCAGACTTCATTCCTTTCAAATTGATTTAGCTCTTCTTGCATAGCTTCAATCCAGTTCGAATCATTTAGAGCTTCTTCAATTTGTTTGGGCTCTATTTGAGATAGGAAGCTGACAAACATTGCATTACTTGCAACAGTTCTCCTTGTCTTCACTCTATCCAAAGGATCACCAGTCACCAGCTCTGGTGGGTGATTCTTGAGCCATCTGAGATCAGGTTGCAAATCATAATCTTGTCCTCTGTTGTGATCTTGCAACACTACTGTTGGAGTTCCAGTAGTAGTCTGTTGAACAGTACTTGTCTGTTGAACATTCTCTGGTCTGTCAGTTGTTTGCAACTCCTCTGTTAGATAATCAGCGTTATGATTTTGAACAGCACTTGAGTTAGCAGCTGAGTTGAGATCAGGTAGTATGATGGGAATATATTCTTCATTCTTTTCAACACTCAATTTCTGAAAATCAGTAGACAGATTCTGATTAGTACTTTGATTCTTTTCAGAAGATTGATTGGGTTCATCAAATACTACGTGAATGGATTCTTCTACAAGTAAAGTTATTTTGTTAAAGACTCTATAAGCTTTACTAACAGTAGAATATCCTACAAAAACAGCTTCATCAGCCTTTTCTGCAAAAGCAGTAAGGTGATTCTTCCCATTATTCAACACAAAACATTTACAACCAAAAATCTTAAAAATAGTGAATGTTTGGCTTCCTGTTGTTCCAAACTTCATATGGAGTCTTGTTCTGATTTTTGTTGATCATACATCTGTTCTGGGTAAAGCATGCTGTATTTGTTGCTTCTGCCCAAAATCTTTGAGGCAGCTTAGCTTCGGCTATCATTGTCCTGACAGCTTCTTTAAGTGTTTTGTTTCTCCTTTCAGCAACACCATTCTGTTGAGGGGTTCTGGCAGCAGAATACTCATGATGTATTCCTTTGATGTTACAATACTCTTCAATAGTAGAGTTTGTAAATTAGTCCCTCTTTCTGATCTGATCTTCAATATCTTCACACTTTTCTCATTCTGGATCAGTTCCATAAGATTTGTAAGATGCTCCTTGATTTCACTTTTCTTCTTCATAAAAATCACCCAAGTGTATCTTGAATAATCATCCACAACAGCTAGGCAGTATTTCTTTCCACCATTGCTGACTAGATCAATAAGACCAAATAAGTCCATGTGTAGCAGCTCCAAGATTCTTCCAGAAGATTGGTGCTTCTTGCTTTTGAACGATGACTTGATTTGCTTACCCTTCTGACAGGCGTCACAGAGCTTGTCTTTGCTCATGACTGTTTTTGGAATTCCTTCTACCAGATCATTCTTGATAAGTCTGTTGATGGTCTTGAAATTCATATGATTCATTCTTTTGTGCCACAGCCAACTGATTTCACTTGATGTTGATGCCACCAAACAAATACTTGAATTCTTATCAACAGAACTCCAGTCCACTGTGTAGACATTCCCTTGCCGTCTTCCAGATAAAATAACCTTCTTTGTACCATATCTGTTGAGAAGATGACTGAATATCCTTTGTCACAAAATTGACTTATGCTCAGCAAATTGTATTTGAGGCCTTTAACATAAGATACGTCAGATATCTCGATGCTGCCTTTGATCAGCTTCCCATTTGCTACAATCTTGCCTTATTTGCTGTCTCCAAACGTCACATTTGGACCATCCACAGCAACAACATCAGTCAGCTCATGTATGCTTCCACACATGTGCCTTGAACAGCCACTGTCCAAGTACCAGATTTTCTCTACTTTACTCCTACTCCTAATCCTAACCTACAAAACAAAATAAAATTGTTTTAGGTACCCTTATTGAGAGGGTCCTGAAGGGTTAGTTCCACCTTTGACAACCCAAGATGTTGATGTCTTAGGCTTCTTAGGCTTTTGAGTTTCAACAGGAGCATGAACAGCTTTGTCTTTATCACGTTCATCAGATTTGCCATGTTGTTGATAATCAACATGATAAGGATAATGTTCATAAGCAGAATAAGATGCATGATAAAGAGGATATGCATGCATTGGATGAGCAGGATATGGTGCATAGTAAGTTGGAAATTGAGGTGCATGATACATAGGAGGATGTGCAGCAGGTTGCACATAATAAGACTCATTTCCATACCAAGCATTTTGATTTTTCTTGTTTTTATGCTTCTTTGGTTTACTAGATGCTTGCTCATTAACAGACGACTTAGTTTTATCACTAGTCTGATTGGTTTTAGCTTTATCAAAAGACTTCCTAGGACTCTTCTGTTTGGACTTACCAGTCTGTTTTCCTACACTAGGCTCTTTGCTCTTTTTAGCCTTAGGAGTTTTCGTCTCCTTTAACATTTTTTCAGGTGAAGCAGGTTTAGTAGTCTGAACATATAGGATGACCTTACTGTTGTCAGCTGATATAAATTTTTTAGTATGGTTCAGTTCTATCTTATCCTAATCTAAAGGTGTCTTCTGTTTACAAGACATGTGAGTTGATGCAACAGATAACTTTTCATGAGACTCAATAATCTTTTCAAGATCCATGATTTTACCCTTATAAACTTCACATTCAGCTTTCAGAGATTCATTTTCTTGCTCAAGCTGTTTGTATTCAGCTGATTCCTTTGGTTTTTCAACCTTAAGTTTCAGTGAATTATTTTGCTCTCTTAGCAACATCATCTCTTCATTAAGCTTAGCAAATGCATCAGATATACTAGTGTTATTGAGCATCATTTGCTGAAATGAATTAAACAATTCATTTTCTAGAGGAGTTACCTCATCCTCTAAGTTATCAGATTCCTTAGCCATCAGGCAGAGAAGAGCAGGTCTCTCTTCATCAGAAATGTCTGAATCCGAATCTGATGAGTAGATAGTAGCTAGTTTTTCCGCTTCTGCCACCAGCACCTTGCCTTTCTGATGCTTTCTATCCTTTCTGATTCTCTTTTCTTCTTCAGTGTACTTTTCAGCTTTAGGATATGGGCAGTCTCTGATGAAATGACCCAATTTCCTGCAGTTATAGCACATCATTTTAGATTTATAAGAATCTTTATCTTGAGAAGAAGAAGTAGGGTTAGAAGTAGAAGCATTGTTGTATTTGTTCTTCATTTTTCGTTTGTAGAACTTCTTGAAATTATTCATCAGCAATGCAACGTCTCTAGTAGTGTACTCCTTTTTGTTGAGTATTGTGGCTTCATCAGATGAGTCCACATCTTTGCTTTTATAGGCTGGCCTTCTAGGATTTTCAGCAGCAACCATGGCAGCTGTGGGACTTGAAGTAGAGGTTTCTTCAACACCCATTCTTGGCAGTTTATACTCATACGCCTTGAGTACTGAGAACAGCTCGGTGAGTGAGATCTTTCCCAAGTCTCTTGACTCTTCCATGGCTGTCACCTTCATGTTGAACTTAGGAGGTAGAGCCTTCAGCACTCTGACGGTTATCTCCTTATCAGTGAAGGTTTTTCCAAGCTTCAAAACTTCATTCAGCGTCTTTGTAAACCTTGTATCCATCTAATCAATGGTTTCCGCAGACTTCATCATGAAGTTATTCAGCTTTTCCAGAGCAACACTCAGCTGATGCTCTTTGATGGCGTCGTTTCCTTCGCTCATATCACGAACCTTATCCCACATTTCTTTGGCAGTCTTGCAATGCTTGACTTTGTCAAATCTATCGTTGTCAAGGGCCTTGGTCATGATAAAACGCCCAACTTTGTCCAGGTTGAACAGCTTTATTTCTTCGGCTGTCATCTCGTGTAAATCTTTTTCCACCGTTATATAGACTTCATCAACTTTGATGGTCTTGGTGAATTTGAATGGACCTTTGATGATACATGTGTACATGTTATCATTGTAGGCAGCTAAGAAGATCTCTATTCTGATCTCCAGTCTTCGAAGCTCATACCAGCTATGTGGGGAACATGGCTGATACAATCCATTTTTCAAAAATTTTAATTTTTCAAAAAGATGCTCTTTTGAAAAGTTTGAAAACCTTTGAAAAACACTCGGATCAAGCTATTTGATCAGGCAGCTGATTCTATGAACCACCCGCTCTGATACCACTTGTTGGTCCCAAGTGGTCAGATGAGGTCTAGAGGGGGGGGGGGGGTGAATAGACCTCTGAAAATTTTAATCAAATTTTAACTTCAAAACTGTTGCTCAAACTTAAACAGACTAAGCTGTTACCGAACAGTATGTTTACAAGGCTGATCGCGAACAAATCTTTGAACAGCTTTGTTGACCACTAATCTGATAATTACTTAGCTGATTTTTGTTAAAATCAGTTTCAATACTAGAGTACTTGCATCGGATTTACAAAGTGTTTTTCACAAGTAAACTTAGTAGTTTGAAAAATTTGTCCCCAGTTTTTGTAAACTCCTTTAAATTAATTTTCAAACAGTTTTATAATGTGTTTTATGCAGATCTGAAAATATGCAAGTAAAAGCAATATAAAAACACAAGAATTTTTATAGTGGTTATATGGATTTAAATATCATTTAATCAACTCTTCCAAGTCACACAGATTTTGGGTTATACTAAGAACACAAAGTAATTAGTACACTCTGCTTGTGCTTCACAACAAATGATCAGCAACAAGTTCGCAATAGGAAATCACAAAGAAACTCCTACTCTCCGAAGTAATATCACTCATAAAGATGGATATCTACTTCTCACAACTTTTCTCTCTTACAGATTCACTCAAAAAATGTTTTCTTGAACTTCAACGGCTTCTGTCAACAAATGACTTTCAGTAGATGAGTGAGCTGTTCTTGAGCTTTGAGACTTAGAAAATATTTTGCTTCGAATTCAATCTCTCAGAAGTTGTGTTCACCTTCTTTCTTCGTCTCTTCAGCTATTTATAGTCACTCTTTAAATTTTGTCCGTTGAAGAGAGAAAAAAATTCAAATCTCTTGATTTCTGGTCCTTAATTTCCGCGAACGGCTCTCTGCACAGTGACAGTACTGCAGGCTGTACTTTCTGTCAGGCAGATTTAATGCAATAAGCTGATACGAGTCTTTTCTTCAATCATTTGTCATTAATAACCTTAAATTCTTAGACTTCAGCATTTATTACTCCAGTGGCATTTATTACCGTTGGGACGACTTCTTGATCTTTCCACTTAGCTGATGAAAGCGCAAGTCTGATGATGAGCAGAGCTGATCCCAACCTTGAACAAATCTGATTTGGGTTGGCTGATCTTCACCAGTCTGATTTCTTTCCTTCAGCAGATCAGTAGTCTTCTGGACCTTGAATCTTTGACCCGTCTGATATGTCTTCTTACTTGGTCAAAATTCTTCTAAGGAATATCAGCTAAGTTATCTTTTACTTAGCAGATTTGAAGTTTTGGAAATCATCAAAACCTCCCTTCACTAAATAAACTTTAGTGTTCTTTATCTTCATCTTTATCCAACAATTTCCCCCTTTTTGATGATGACAAAACTTCAGCTTGGTACCTGTTGACTTATACTAAAGTTTTGATCCTCAAAATTTTCTAAGTTAGGAAAGATATGTTGGAAACATAACTGAACTTTCTATTGATAATATGAAGATTATTACAAGTACAATTCTGTTCAGATGAGATTTCTGTCAGAAGATAAAGGAAAAACTGATTACAATAGGATTCATCTATTCTAATCATCAGCTTCATCACTTCCTTCAACTTCTTCAAAATATTCATACGAAGATTCTTCATCAGCATCAAAAAGTAGATTGGACTTAGAAGAATTGTTATGTTCTTGAGTTTGAGACTTAGAAGAATTTTCTCGTTGATTTTGCTCTCAAAATTGTGTTGCTTGTCTCTAACTCTTGAATCTTGAACTACTTATACTTGAAGATTTGAATCTTCCCGTTGAAGAAAAGATAGATTTCAACTCTCCCCGAGTACTGGTCCTCATTTTCTGGAACGGCTCTCTGCAACTATTGCACTGTACATTCTACTATATTTTCTGTCAGTCGCATTAAATGAACTCTGATGATCCGAGTTTTATCTTCAATCATTTGTCTTTAATATTCTTCTCTTATAAAATTTATAACTCCAAGTGCATTTATTATCGTTGGAGAGACTTTCTGATCGCTTCCACTCTGTTGATCGAATCTACCCTTCTGATGAAAACTCTGCTAATTTAAACCGAACTCATCTGATTTGAGTCTGCTGAAATCCATCAGTCTGATTCCAAAGTCAGCATAAGTCAGCATCCTTCTGGACCATAAATTTAACACTTCTGAATTTACTTGTCTTCTTTGGTTAAATATTTTATGAGATTATCTAAGCTTCCATTACTTAGCTGATAACTTTTAGAAATCATGAAAACCTCCCCTCACTTCATTATATTCACTTCATCCAATGTGGATGAAAAGAACAAGGAGCTACTAAGGAAATTTGAGGAGGCTGCAGCAAATCTTGTTCAAAGCACCATTCGAAACATCCCACAGCCTGATCACAGTGTGCTGTTGATGGAAAATCTAAATACCTTAAAAGACCAAATTGGTGGTATGAAGATTGATATTCAACAAATCAGTGAAAGTTTTCAAAAGACTGAGGTTGATTGGATGAAGGTTAACCAAGTACTTACAGATGTCACAGAAGCTGGAGAAGAAAAGACATAAAATTTAATCCAAGTTTTTTGCGACAGTACTGATTACATAAGTGCAGAGGTCACAACTCTCCATCATAAACTGGACTATCTGAATGATCAAGCTTCAATATTGATAGCTAATCAGAAACAGCAAGTAATGCAACTTTACGCTATGGATCAGAACATCAGAATACATGCAATGCAGTCAACATTTCTCCTATGTAATGCTATGTTTTGAAAACAGTTAAGTAAAATCAGACGAATGGTCAATTTCGCTGAACAAGCTTTGTGTGCAATCAGTAGAGTAGTGTCATAAGTCCAGATTAGCTTATTGTGCTGATACGAAAAGTGTGAGAAATTTTTCAAAGGAAAAATAGAGGTCCATTCACCTTCCCTCTGCCCCGCTTTAGACTTCATCTGACCACTTAAAACCAACAACCATTTCTTCGATCAAATAAGAGAGTCGTTCAATGCAAAAGACAAAAAGGTACGGTGAAAGGGGGTCTTCTTGTCGTAACCCGCAATTTGGCTCAATCGCATCCAGTGGTTCGCCATTCCACAATATACGGGGTTTAGCACTCCTCACGCCTCCTAGTATCAGTTGATCAAAGTGCTCGAAAGCCCAAAGAAATTCAACTTTTGCTCGATGAAAACCCACCCAGCTAGGGGTGGCAATATGGATCAGATTCGTGGATCTGATCCAGATCCGGTCCAAATCCAAAGGATCTGATCCATAAAGATCCATTAAATTTTCACTCGGATCGGATCTGGATCGGATCTCATAAAATCTGGATCCATATTGGATCAACAAATATAAGTAATGGATTGTGATGGATCCATCAATGGATCCACTAATGGATCCATCGGATTCACTAAAGAATCCACCGGATCCATTATTGGATCCAAAAGAATAAATATTATTGGAATGTGAAAACCTCTATTCTCTAATTCTTTACCTGTTGCCGAAAATATATGAAAATATATATGTACTTATTTTTTAAGATCGCAATTTTAACCCCAAATTTTTGAAGAACCCCAAATCAGTCCAGAATTTTCAAAAAATTCAAATTTGCAACTCGGCTACTATTTTCAAAAATTCGAATTGCACTTTTGGGCCCTCTATTTTTGAAAATTGCAATTTTGACCACAGATTTTTGAAGAACCCAGAATTACATTTCAGTCCAGAATTTAATAAATTCAAATTTCCAATCCGGACATTGATTTTCAGGAACAAAATTTGCACTTTTGGTCCCTCAATTTTTGGATATTGCAATTTTGACCCTAGATTTTTGAAAAACCAAGAATTGCAATTCAGTCCAGTATTTTAAGAAAATTGAAAATTTCAATTATGCCCCTAATGTCAGAAATCCAATTTTGCACTTTTGATCCCTCAATTTTTGGAAATTACAATTTGAACCCACATTTTTTAAAAACCAAGTATTGCGTTTCAGTTCAGGATTCTCATAAAATTAAAAAAATCAATTTGGCCCCAGATTTTCAGAAATCTGAATTTACACTTTTGGTCCCTTAATTTTTAGAAATTACAATTTGACCCTAAATTTTTGAAAAATCCAGAATTACGATTAAGTTTATTTTCGAAGATTAAAATTTTCATTTCGGCCCCTGATTTTCAAAAATTCAAAAATTTCACTTTTGGTCCCTTAATTTTCAAAAACTGCAATTTGACCCCATATTTTCAGAAAAATAAGGATTTCAAATCTGGGCCAAATTGAAAATCTTAATTTTATGAGAATTTTGGACTGAATTAAAACTCCGGGTTTTTCGAAAATCTGGGGTCAAATGGCAATATTTTAAAATTAAGGGACCAAAAGTGAAATTTTGAATTTCTGAAAATCAGGGGCCGAATGAAATAATCTTCTGAAAATTATGGACTGAATTGCAGTTCTTATTTTTCTGAAAATATGGGGTCAAATTGCAATTTTTGAAAATTAAGGGACCAAAAGTGAAATATTGAAAATTTCACTTTTCTGAAAATATTTCTTCTGAAAATTATGGACTGAATTGCAGTTCTTATTTTTCTGAAAATATGGGGTCAAATTGCAATTTTTAAAAATTAAGGGACCAAAAGTGAAAATTTCACTTTTCTGAAAATATTTCTTCTGAAAATTATGGACTGAATTGCAGTTCTTATTTTTCTGAAAATATGGGGTCAAATTGCAATTTTTGAAAATTAAGGGACCAAAAGTGAAATATTGAAAATTTCACTTTTCTGAAAATATTTCTTCTGAAAATTATGGACTGAATTGCAGTTCTTATTTTTCTGAAAATATGGGGTCAAATTGCAATTTTTAAAAATTAAGGGACCAAAAGTGAAAATTTCACTTTTCTGAAAATATTTCTTCTGAAAATTATGGACTGGATTGCAGTTCTTATTTTTCTGAAAATATGGGGTCAAATTGCAATTTTTGAAAATTAAGGGACTAAAAGTGAAATTTTGAATATCTGAAAATCAGGGGCCGAAATGAAAATTTTAATATTCGAAAATAAACTGAATCGTAATTCTGGATTTTTCAAAAATTATGGTCAAATTGTAATTTCTGAAAATTGAGTGACCAAAAGTTTAAATTCGGATTTCTGAAAATCTGGGGCCAAATTGACTTTTTTAATTTTATGAGAATCCTGAACGGAAACGCAATACTTGGTTTTTTAAAATTATGGGGTCAAATTGTAATTTCCAAAAATTGAGGGACCAAAAGTGCAAATCTGGATTTCTAAAATTAGGGGCCGTATTGAAATTTTCAATTTTCTTAAAATACTGGACTGAATTGCAATTCTTGATTTTTCAAAAATCTAAGGTCAAAATTGCAATATCCAAAAATTGAGGGACCAAAAGTGCAAATTTTGTTCCAAAAAATCAGTGTCCGGACTGGAAATTTGAATTTATTTAATTCTGGACTGAAATGTAATTCTGGGTTCTTCAAAAATCTGAGGTCAAAATTGCAATTTTCAAAAATAGAGGGACCAAAGGTGCAATTCGAATTTTTGAAAATATTAGCCGAGTTGCAAATTTGAATTTTTTGAAAATTCTGGACTGAATAGGATTCTAGGTTTTATGAAAATTTGGGATCAAAGTGCAATTTTTAAAAATATACAACGTGAATATTTTTTTAAGTGGATTTCAAATGACTAATTTTAGGAGGAATTTCAAATTCATTTAAAATTGGCTGAAATCCATGACGGATCCATTGTGGTTCCATCATGGATCTATGCGGATCCATGGTCCATCCGAAATTTTTTCACTCGGATCCGATTTGGATCGAATCCTAAATGGATCCATCATTATGGATCCATTTAGGATCCGATCCATTTGAGATCCAATCCGGATGATCCATTTGCCACCCCTAAACCCAGCTAACTTTTTCATATGTCTTCTCTAAGTCAAACTTAAATTAGGCCCCAAACACATAAGTTTATCCACGCCAGCCTAACATAACTTATATTTTGTCATTCTTTGTCACGTTAGTTGAGCTAGTCTAAGTCGAAATAGAGTTTGATTAAGGGACAAGTAAACAAACTATATCATAAGTTTGCAACACTATGACAAATTAATGCTAATATGAGGGTGTAAAGTATTGTTCTTACTTTTAGAAGTTTCATATTGCATATATGCTAATTTAAAGGTGTTAAGTGTATTTAATAGTTTGATGAGCTGCAAAGTGTCAAACAACTGCAATTCTAAGGTGCAAGACAAATTTCACCCACAATTAGTTAAGTTGGCTTAAATTTTAAGCGATCGACCTAACAGGAAATCATGAATATGATCACCCATTTTCCGATCCGATCTAACTCAATGTTGACCCCGACAATATTTTTCATTATAGATATTAATTTAATTAAATATTGGCATTTAATACTTTGTGTTAAATTTGAAATTAGCGCATAGTGTAAAATCAAATAATTTTCATTTAGGCATATAAAAATTGTAATACCCGAATTTTTTTTGGTTCCTTTAATTGTAATTTAATTGGATTAATATCCAATTTTATATGCTAATGTGTTTTAAAGTTAAATTGAACTTTTTTTTTGGGCTATGTCAAATACATTAATTATTTTTTATGGAATATTGAACTTAGAAATAATTTAGAAAACATGTATACTACCTTTTAAAAATATTGGGGTCATTTTGAAATTATTTGGACTAAAGTGTGCGAAATTTTTTGATTTAGGGTCATTTTGCACTTTTCAAAATTTTGGGGTCAAAAGTGCTTCTCCTCCATTGGTTGAGCAGGCCATGATTTCTTCTCCTTGGAAAGCCAAGAAATCAGCTATGGCAGAGGGAGACCATAATCATTTCTCCATTCAAATACTCCACTCTCTTTCTCCATTCACACACTCATCCACCCTTTTATATCCCCCTAAATCAGATTTTTCTTGTCTCCCTACACCATTACTTTCTTGAAGTGAAAATCTAAGAGAGTTAGAGAGAGAGTTAGAGAGGAAGTGAAGAGTTCTTGAAAAAATATAGAGAGTAGAAGGACATAGGAGGAAACACCACCATCACCACCACCTCCCGACGGACCACCGCCACTGCCGCCGCCGCTGCACCTTCGTCACTGCTGCCACCACCGCTGCTGTCATCGCCACTGCCGCCGCCGTAAACCGGAAAAGGAAAAAGGCTAACTTGGAAGCTTGTATGAGTGTTCAAAAATCCCCTTTTTAGTATGGTTATTTTGTGTAAAATAGCTTAGAAATTTATGGTTTTAATCTTGAAATATCTTGAAGCTTTAATTAATGGGTTTCTTTAATTTTAGGATATTCAGTGTTTGAAATAGTTTTATTTTATTCTATGTTAATGCATGTTCATATAAAAAAGGAAAAGAATAAAGACTTTTGTGATTGTTGAAACAACTATGTTTTGTTCTTAAAAAAATATTTAAAGATTTGACTATGAGAGCATATATGCTTGCTATATTATGGATCTTGAAAAATATATAGATGTCTATGAAAATATATGAGGTTTATGAAGACTTTGGGGTTTTTAAAGATGGTTGTGTTTTCTTGTTTGGGCATTTTAAGCAAAAAAAAAAATTATAGGGCCTCCTTATGCATTTTCCGGTGGGGTTGGCTGTAATACCCCGTAGTTTTATATAATTGCAAAATGAATCCTTAATTAAATTTTATTTTAAGCAGGAAACTTATTTTATTAAGTTTGGAATGGGACTTATAGGACTTGCGTGTTTCGTAGAAAGAAAGTGGGACTCATTAAATTCATTTAGGGTCAATTGAATAGATCATTAATAGATAAGGGTAATATGAATGTCAAAATAAAATTATGGACCTAATGTGAAATTTGTAGTTGATATTAATATTAGTTGTAAGCTTATCTATCTCTCTTTATATATATACTACATTACAAAACTAATTGAACATTTTATTACAATAATTAAACATTAGAAATAAATTGGAGTGTCTAATCATAGAAGAGGACTAAAGTGACTATTTTAAGAAACGTAGGGGACATAATTGATCAAGTATATAAGTTAAGAAGTCAACTAAATTCATTATGAGCTATAAATTATATAGTTGAAGTTTTGGGGTTAATGTTTAATTACTAAAAGTCTAGGACTAAGTGTTAAGTTATCATAGCTTGAGACATTCTATTATTAGAATTGAGAAATATAGGACTCAATTGTGATATCAGTAACACTAGGACTCATGCAATAATTCAATTTCTTCCAATTCCTATTTCTTCCCACGTAGCAACATATATGACTAACCATATGTGGTTGAGTTCTATGTAGGCAAGGCTATTATATAGCATAAAAACGTGTCCATCCATTAATTAACTTAGACCATTAAATTACTAAACCATAATGCCACGAGATTATCCATTCCTTTACCCAAACACACGGTCACTTATAGTAAATAAGAAAACAAACTACACGTACACACTTACACACCTATTATTCAAACAACAAAACATGTATGCATATCTTGGTGAAATAATTTAGAGTGGCCAGTGGAAGTCAATTAAGAAAAACAAAATTAATTTGTTCTTATATCAATTCAACTTCAGGTAATCTTACTTTGAATCAAATTATTCGTATTCGAGCTTTGAATTGATTTCTACGGTTCAGGGGTTTATTAATTAGTAAAGATTTTGTTCACTGTTTTGATTAATTTTCAATAGTATATAATTGATTTGTGTTATGAATATAGTCATATTTTGGTGGATGTTCATGAATGAGTTTTTGTAACTCCCATGAGACTTGTAACTCCTACAATTGTAATCCCCACCATTGAAGATAATTTGTAACTCTCATGTCTAAATTCTTGGTTTTTATATTGGTCATGTAGTCCTATAAATAGAGGACATTGTTATGTATTTGATGAGAACAAGAATGAATAATATAATATTCTCTCCCTCCATTCTACATTGTTTTTACATTCCACTAGTTGCTTAGCTTTGTTGTTCCTTTTAGCTTAGTTTTATAACACGTTATCAGCACGAATTTGCTCCATCTTTTGATTCTAAACTAGGTAATCGGATCAACAAAGAGATAACTAATATTAAAAGCTTTTGACAGATTTGTGTGGTACACTGCTAAAAATGAATTCACTCATTCAATAAGAATGTGTAAGTAATGAGTTGGAGGTATATATAATTATTTTATTCCATTGTTTACTTATACTATTCCAATGTGATTTAATTTATAGTCATATGTCTCATTGTCATTTTGATGCTTCTAACAGCTTAAGTTAATATATTTTATTATATAGTTAATGATACTGTGATACCTTTGTTAAGGTTAAAAAAAAAACAAATACAAATACTTATAAGGGAAAATAAAAATGCTTTTACCAGATTAGTACTCATGATCTAGCTTCAAGATTTTTATATTGTGTTTATGTGATTTACTAAATGAAAAGTATGTTTATCGGAAGATGTTGTGTTTAAATGATTGATTAATCATTTTGAATTTTTGTTATATCAAGAACTTGAAGTTCTAACAAGAAATATATTATATTAGGCTCGAAGCCTACATGATAATCTCAAACTTCAAGATTTGAGTACATATTTATGTTAGGCTTGAAGCTTTGGTGGAAACTCAAACTAGAATATTCGAGTTCTATTAGACTTGAAATTCATGTGATCAACTCAAATCCGAAAATTTGAGTATATTTTAACAAGCTTATTTTTTGCTTTAAAAAAATGGGCCTAGGTGATCATCTCAATCCCGAAGATTTGAGTCTAAAGTACTATGTTTATTATGTGCTTTAGAAATATAACAAGTATCACCAAGCTTGAATTGCTCTTGACATATTTGAAAAATGATATGAAATGGATTATTGATGTTGAAATCCATTTGAATGAAAATAAGGCCTTGAAAATTTTGTCATGCAATGAAAAATTGGTCAAACGAAAGATAAAGTGATGGTAATATATGAGTGGTGAAAACTGAAGTTGCATCATATTTTGAATGAGCAACTCAATCACCAAATGTGAATAATACTCGCAAATTATTCACTATAAATATTTGCACCCGAAGTTAAATTTTTTTTAAGTACTCCACATTTTTTCAATAAAATTAAATCTCAATTGAGATATGTGGAGATTAAGTATCATATTTTATGATTCTAAAATGCTCTTGAAGAAGCAATATCGAAAGAGAGGTTTTAAGAATACTCTCGATTTCTCAATTGATCTATTTTCTTGTTGAACAATGAACTCTAAAATCATAATTACATTACCTAAAGAGAAAGCAATGTAGATATAAATTATTCATTTCCAGAAGTAAATGAAAATATTACATTCCCAGAAGAGAATGTGATTAACAAAATATATGACATGATTTAGTCATAGTAAAATTGATATTATGCATTTCATAGAATGATTGCATTACTACCACTCGAAGTGAAACGACTAATATGGTAAGCAAAAGAAAAATAAATGTGCATAAATTAATAACACTTATGAAGATGTGAAGTAAATGACATTGGACTTGAGCATTTCGAATGCAAATGCACTTTCTGGGTATTTTCTAAACATCTATTATGTAAAGAAAATGATGTTAATTCATTGATGTCAAGAATGTTTTTGGTGATAAAATTGAATCACTTGAAATCACTAACACAACATGAGTGATTTATTTTACCAAGACAAATGTAGATAATACTGGAAAAAAAAAATTCCCTATGATTATATGTTTGATGGTAAGTTTATGTTACATTATGTTTTGAACTTACTTGAATATCTAAATAATTCAAATTATCTATTTGACGTATCATTTTCTCGACGCTGGGAGGTCTTATTTGAATTGAATAAAGAAACAATTTGGTAAAACTTATTATTTTCTAAACTTTATTCACTTGGTTATATATATTGGATAATGATATTGATATGAGCATCATGAAGATGCACAATAATATACGCATCATTTTAGATGGATAAAATTATGTGAGCATCCCGAAGATGCATGAAAAAGGTGAGCACTGTAGAAGAATGGTGGAAATATTTATTTGGTTGACAGTGGGTCAACACACACGATTATTTGAGATAGAAAATATTCTTAAACTTCAAATTAGCAAAAGCAAATATTAGTACCACAAGATACTATAAAAGCTCCAGAAGAGAGGATAAATATAATATTGTCTGGATGAACAAATATTTTATGTGAAAGAGGTTTTGTACACTTTACAATCCAACTTGAATTTGCTGAATTTCCAAAGGCATACGTCTTGATGAATGTATTGTCGAGGTTTAATATAAAATTTATAAATAAGGGGAATATAAATATACGTGTACTACATCCAACATTCAATGCCAGACAAATATTGATGAATATATCCCAGTTTTCTCATCAAAAATGAAATACGCGACCATAACAATATAGTATCAAAATTTGTGTTGAACCAGCAGTTCATTGTTTCAAATGGCATGATGAAGTTGACTATCCAGAGATAATTACAATGCGCCGAATGATTACGGTCATCTTTTAAAGAACAGTATGATTCTTTATATATGATTATGTGTGTTGATTGCTCACAAAGAAATTAATTTGTAAGATTATCTCCTATGAAGATTGATCATGAATTCCAAACATATTTACGATGCTTTTAATGGGATATATGTAGACTTATATCCACTTTATGGACCATTTCGGTCATGTTAGACGCATTTTCTTATGGTCTAATGTATGCCTACTGTCACTCGTATGGCTTTTGCTGAAATTCTCGCTCAAATTATAAGATTGATAGCAACGTTGCAAATTTTGTCAGGCTCAAAGCCTAATATTTTTAGCTGAATTTATGATTGTGCAAATTCTTTTCTAGTTTCTCCACCACTAGAACAATTATGGGTCCATACAGATGTGTTGGTTGGTTTTTATTCCCCGTCTGTAACCATATATCTTGAGCGCCTGTCGTCTGACGAGGCGATATGGTTAAATCAAGATATGGTGATAATCATTTTGATGAGACAGTTTTCCCGCCGTTAGGGGGAGAATTGATGTCGGTTCATATTGAACGGCGTGAATGTACAATATTTATCTCATCTGGACCCACGCGCAAATAATAATACGAGCAAGATTTGAAAATTGCACCAACATGGATTGAAGTCCTTGAAGGATAATATGTTAGCACATTATAACCGCATTTAAAGAGAAGATTTACGATGGTGCAAAAGATAAGAGAAAATGGTACTTAAAGTATATATTCCTCCGGAAGAGGAAACTGTTTCAAAACAAAGCGCTATAAAATAAAATATGACTGCTCAGTCCAACTCAAGAGATGCCCATGCATGAAGAGGCACATGAAACAGAATATATGAATAGATCTCTTTGAGTTATTTGAAAACTCTAGAAAACTGGGATAGAAAGAATTTTTTTATAGAAAATATTTTTGCTCATAAGGTCGCAATAAAATTGTAAATCAGGATCCTGAACTTTAATTGATCGGTTGAATGAATGTCGACATAAAATAATTGTCCAATATAGAAAGATGCGATACCAGATCGCTATGGACTAGAAGTCCGCACACCTGAAGTCTTGAAAATCGATCATTTTGAAATCGTATAGTATTTGGACTAGTAGTCCACACGCCTGAAGCCGTGAAAATCGATTGAGTACAATGAGTACTTGTATGAAAACAAAATGACGAAAACAAAAATGTGGGAGACAAGGTACGACTTCTTGCACAAGATTTCTCACAAAGACTTGTAATTATTATGTTGAGACATATTCCCCCGTGATCGACGTAATCACGTTGCGGTATTTAACTAGCTTTGTAGTCTTCAAAAGACTAGACATGCGTCTAATGGATGTAGTTACCGCATATTTGTATGGATCACTTGATAGTGACGTTTACATGAAAATTCATGAGGGATTTAAGATTTCTATAACATAAAAGCAAATGTCTCATGGATTATATTTTATTAAAACTGCAATGTTCCTTGTACGGGTTAAAACAGTCTAACGGGATGTGATATAATCGGCTCAATGATTACCTTTTAAATAAATGACTCATGGATAATCCAAGTTTTCCATGTATTTTTATCAAATGATTTGAAATTATATTTTCTATCATTACGGTACACGTGGACGAGTTAAATCTCATGGGAACTCATGAAAGACTCACAATGACCGCAAATCATTTGATGAAAGAGTTTGAGATGAAAAATCTTGAAAAAATAATATATTTTCTTGGCCTGCAGATCGAGCATTTATCAGATAGAATCTTTGTCCATCGATTGAAATTTTACATTGATAAAGATCATCAATTGTGCAGTCCCATGATTGTTCGATCTTTAGATATAAAGATAACTTATTTTCGTCATTTAAAGAACTAACTGGTCCTGAAGTACCGCATATAAGTGCAATTGGAGCCTTAATATAGTTTGTAAATTGTACAAGGCATGACATAGCATTCTCAGTTAATTTTCTTGCAAGGTTCCAGTCCACAAGTGGTGGTTAATACATACGTTGTTTATCTTTTTTATCCGAATAAAAGTAGATCTCAAAGTATGTATGTATTTACTTGGTGTGGTGCTACGATATCATGACGATGTATGTAATTAATTTTAGCATCCACTTATTCCTACCACTATGAAATTTTAGCATTGCACGAATCATGTCGTGAATGTTTATGGTTGAGATCTACGATTTAATATATTTTAGAATGATGCGAGTTGCCTTCCACAAGGAATACATCAATTATTATTTGAAAATAATGTTGACTATATCGGAGATGATATAAACACATATCACATAAGTATTCTTCACCCACGAGCTTTGGATTAATGGTGATATTGACGTTCGTCAAATTAAGTCAAAGCATTGTCGACTACATCATTCATATAAATGGTCACCTCATTGTATGCGTCAACTTGTGGAACTTGTGCCAACATCAGGGGGAGAATGTCATCAATAATAATCTACGCATTGTACTCTTTTTCCTTTGCCCAAGTTTTGTCCCAATGGGTTTTCTTGGCAAGGTTTTAATGAGACAGCATTACACGTTTATTGACCCCATATGGATGTGTACTCTTTTTTCCTTGTTCAGGTTTTTCTCATTGGGTTTTTCTGACAAGGTTTTTAACGAGGCATATTTCATAAAATTATGAACATCCAAGGGGGAGTGTTATGAATATAGTCATATTTTGGTGGATGTTCATGAAGGAGTTTTTGTAACTCCCATGAGACTTGTAACTCCTACAATTGTAACCCCCACCATTGAAGATAATTTGTAACTCTCATGTCTAAATTCTTGGTTTTTATATTGGTGTCCTATAAATAAAGGACATTGTTATGTATTTGATGAAAACAAGAATGAATAATATAATATTCTCTCCCTCCATTCTACATTGTTTTTACATTCCACTAGTTGCTTAGCTTTGTTGTTCCTTTTAGCTTAGTTTTATAACAATTCGTAAATATTAATTTGAGGATAATAAATTAATGTGATAAGAACTTAGCAATTGATATGATAACAATTTACGAAAACCTTGTCTCCATCCACGAGTTGATTAACTATGATAATTAACTATGATTCACTATGATTATAGATCTTATTAGAAAAGTCACTACAAGAAAAATGAATTTTAGTGACAAAATATTAAGTGACATTGTTTAAATTGTCACTTTTTGCATATATTTAATGACAAGAATATTAGTTTTGTCACAATAATAATAGTGACAAGTGCAATAGTTAAGTCTTATGTTTAAAAGACTTATACGATTAATTATGCAGTGAGGTTTATAAAGTTTCAAATATAAAGAAAGAAGTTTTCAAAATAGTTAAGTCTTATGTTTAAAAGTTAACCAATAAAGAACAATTCATACTTCACGTTAATTCATACTCACTATTAATATATTTGAGTAATTAGCATAAGATTGTTATTATTTCAAGATGACATTCAGAGATGAAGTTTATCTTTTAAATGTTATTAGATAAGTTAAGGTTTGAGTGTGATTATAAGACTTAAATATTATGTAAGTAGCTTAATTATATATATAGAATGTGTAAATAAGTAAATTAGAATTAATTCATAAAAGGAATAATTTTGTTTAAATCACATAAAATATACAATTATGTGGAGAAAATTATGAGACCATTACTGATATTATTGAAACACCATTCTAGGTAATTTGAGATAAGTCGATAAGTGATTATTGGATAATAGAGTCAAGACATGGATTTATTTCGGTTCGAAGACATTTCTCTATCAAGCCATCCAAGAAGGTAATCGAATAGCGGGACTTGAGGCCACTGTCTACCGTTGAGTAGCATCCCTATCCCAAGCCATCCAAGAAGGTAATCGAATAGCGGGACTTGAGGCCACTGTCTACCATTGAGTAGCATCCCTATCCCGAGAAAGGTGAGCGCCTCAATAAAACGTTTTTAAAACTGAAAGAGCTTTTTCAAGAAAATTATATCATATATATGCATTTCACATTTGAAATGACTATAGTTGTTATATCTATGTTTATAATTGTCTGCAATGCTCGCAGTATGTACTACATATTTATAACGGAACTGATAGCCATTTATCTGTCTGCGATGCTTACACCATGTACTACTTCTTCATAGTAGAACTGATAACTCTATACTTGTCTGCATTTCTCGCATTATATGACAATTGTTGAATAATGGGTTGTAGTACTTTATCTCACCTCATATTGATGGATGGTACCAAGGTGTAGTACTTTATCTCACCTATGTACCAATTGCATATGCATGGTTATTTGCGCGCTCATCTGCTCTCGCTTGATAGTATACTCTGGATAATTCTGGGAGCTGGGGGCTACAGAACTATCAGAGCTCTGCCATTGACCGGACTCAGAAAACCAAGGATTAGAGCCCCTTGGGGAGTGACTCACATCATTCAGCTAAGACATGTCAATGCCCGTGCTATATAGGGAAAGGTTGCCGCCTTATCCCTCATCTAACCGGCGTACTAACTATTGATCCATTTTGTGATCATTGTATCCTTTTGAAGTGGAGGGGTTATTTAGTCCGTTTTGACAGGTAATTGAACGTGATTTCATCTGTGTTGTCAATATAATTGTTATACTATTGTAGATTGATTTTATAATTTAAATAGGCTGTTCATGGATTTCTAAATCATTTCTTGCATAAAATTCAATTGCACCCCGGCACAGGCCTCACTAAGTTGTTTTTACAACTTACGCTTTCAAATTATTACTCTTTCAGAATCTTACCGAAGAGCGCGAGGAACCACGTCAGACTTAGGGATTTCAATTGGGCGTCTACCATAGAATTTCTAGAATTTGTCAGGTGAATGTTTGGTTTGTAATGTAAGGTTTTAAAGTAATAAGTTAGTTGGGAGAATCATTCTATTGTAATAGATTATTAGAGTTCTGAACTGCAGTTATTGGAAATTTATTAAGGTTATCATATTATTTATTTATGTCATAGCAAGCATGTGCCCGTTTCGGGCTGTTACATTGGCCGAAGCCACCCCACC
The DNA here is from genome assembly GCA_038501285.1 of Penstemon eatonii. Taxonomy (NCBI): domain Eukaryota; kingdom Viridiplantae; phylum Streptophyta; class Magnoliopsida; order Lamiales; family Plantaginaceae; genus Penstemon; species Penstemon eatonii. The sequence continues at coordinate 15,682,179 of CM076712.1, read as the reverse complement.
GTTGGCAAGCAACATGCCACTGCTAGAAGCAGTGGCGAAGACTGCATCAATCTGATGCAAATGGAACAAACCCCTTTTTTGGGCCTATTGCAAATGCAACATACCAACAGGCCCATTGTCTTAATGGGCCTATTGTTACCTTTAGGTGGGCTGCCATCAAGGCCAACCCATAGTTATAAAAAAAAAAAAAAAAAGATAAATAATAATAATAAACTGAAAAAGAAAGTATAATAAATTTTCTGAAATTAATAAAATAAAATAAAAATGAATTTATAAATCAAATTAATTATTAAACCCGAAAATTCAAAAGAAAATTCGAAATAATAATAAGTAATTCTCAAAATAACATATTTGAAAATTAATTTCTGAAAATAAAGTTTGTAAAAAGTTAAATATAATTTTGATATTTATACTTGAATATTAATTCTAAAATTAATTTTGAAAAATAAAATTAAATAAGTTTAAGTAATTTTGAATAACAATTATTTTAATTATATATATATATATATATAAATAGATAAACTTTTGAAAATAAATAAATATTTTCAGAAAATAAATATATTAATTAAATAAAAAAAGGTTAAATAATAATAAATTATTTTCGAAAAAGATCATGAAAAAAAATTGAAATGAAAATAATTGCAAAGATACATTAATTATTAATTAAGTAAAATAAAATATTTTTTAATAATATTCTTGGAAAATAAATAATTTGAAAATAAAATAATATATTTTTGATCAAATATTTGCTGAATTTAATAAATTCAAAAACAAAATTATTAATGTAATTTTAATTAATCTTGAACATTATTTTTTATAAAGAAAAATAGTAAATAATTTGAATAATTACTTTTTGGAAATAATTAATTTCTAAAATAATAAAAAAAGAAATAAATAATATATATATATATAAATCAATAGAAAAATAAAAATAAAAAAAATAAAAATTGAAAATTACTAATTAAAATAAAGGGGTTAAATGTCGAGTAAAGTTTGATTTCAAATTAATATTAATAATAAAGATTTCAATTAGTTGTTACGTAAATTTCTAGAAAGAAATAATTTTACTTAAAACTTTATAATAAACCTTAGAACCCTTGACCGGACTTGAAAGTCCATCTCTAGATCGTAGTTCAATATCGATCAACTATGATTCAAATGTATGTTGACTAAAGCATTGCTTAGTCATTGATTGAATCCTTGTGCTATAATTGTAATCTAAGATTGTTACATAAACATGTACAGGAGAAACCGGAGTCGTCACACTTGTCGCACTTTCTTCAGAAAATTTAAGCAACAAAGGTGAGTAATGTGTGTTACGTGTGTGTAAGTCTAAATGTGCTAGTAGGTCGAGTCAAAACTGTAACTTAGTTCCTAAAAGAACAAGCATGTGATGTATGAAAACATAAAGAACTCTGCTGCTAGGACGAGCTACACGTTGAATTATTGTTTATGCCTATGTGCTTATGAGTCACTGATATTGTGTGTCGAATTGTTATTGAGTTGTTACCGATTTCCTATTACTGAATTGTTACTGTACTGTACTGTTTGTTATTTCTATGTGGGCCCTATTTTGGTGTGCGGAATCGTGGATAACCCGAAACGTAAGGGCCGGAGGGTTACCTCGATCCACCGTAGACCCGCTTCACGAGCCAAGTGTGGAGGTTACACTTGGGGAGTGAATGTCAAACACCTGGCATTTGACGTCAATGCTCACTGTTATGTAAGGTTGCACCTTACTGGAGTGTTCGGTGATGGTATTCACGAATATGGATTGAAGGGTAAGAGGAGGACGGGATCAGCAAGCTTTGGTTATTTGTTGAACTGTTAAATTGATATTATATATGTTTAATTACTGTATTAAAAATTCACATACATATTATGCTATATTCATACACTACACGCACACATGTGCACTACAGCCTCACTAAGTTGGACGACCAACTTATGCATTCCCGTTTACTTCTTTTCAAATACAGGTATCCCAGGGTCTGACATCTTGAGTTGGTGTTCGTCTCCGTGATCCAGTCTGTCGGTCGTCGTGGGTCGTCATGTTACCTTTTGATTCTTGTTATGATATGTATTAGTATGTATCAATTATGATTAAGTACGTAAAGACTACGCTTGTTTGGATCCCTGTGGTTAATGCACGGTTACGCTTATGTTGTATTTTGTGTTCGCTCCTACATATCGCAATGTACCTGGTATTATGTTGCTATTCATGTACTATGATTCAAATTACTATTTTGTATGTTTTGAAAAAAAAAATTCTATGGTCAAAATTTTGGACGTGTTCACCGAATACGGACCCAGACTCGGGGGTGGATCCACGTAGGACCCGACCCAGGGGCTCGGGCCATCACAGGTGGTATCAGAGCTTAGGCTTATAAGTCAAGTCATGGATCCTCGGAAGTTGTATGTTGTGTCGTGGTTTAACTGCATTCTGAGTCTTTATGTGTAATTATTATATGTTGAGTGATTGTTCTTACCTTATGAGTGTGATAGGATATCGAGCCAGGGTAGTCGTAGTTCGAGCATTGGACAAAGGAGTAGAGTCCTTCGTAGATTTGGGCTCCGTAGGGATAATGATGGCCTTGCTGGTGATGAACCGGCACCTCATCCCCTAGTTATTCGTCGCTTTAGACCTCGTAGAATCTATCGTCCTACTTGGACCCCTGGGCGTCGCGGTAATGGACAGCTTCGAGGCCAATACCCGAACCGTGTGGTTCATCAGTTAGAGGCTGATCATGATCGATATGTTGACCTTGCTTTGATGGCGGACATCAATGCCCAAGACGCCAATGATAGAGGCGATGACATGCAGCTCCGCATGCAGGAGCTTCGGGTCATCAGGAACCGTAGGGTGCTGCAGTCCACCAAGATTATAGAGGGGTTGAGGGCCCTAGCTGACGAGATAGTGGCAGGTAATAGAACACTGATCGAGGAGGAGGGCCATCATATGGAGGCAGAAGCTGTTGCACCTATGGACGAGGAAGAGGACCCCAGTGAGGAGGCCCAAGGGGATGGTGCTGAAGACGAGTAGGATTGAGAGGCATTTAGGACTACCTTTTGTTATGTTGTAGTAGTGAAGTCATTTTGAATTTTGTTTATGTTTTATGTGGTATGCTAGACAGGTTTTGACTCTTTTGTGCCATTTTAGCTGTACTTTGTTTTGGCGGTTTGCCTCTTATGATATTATGTTTTAGTTTTATGTGGATGTTGGCCTTGTAGTTGTAATATGTATTTGATTGGTTATATTTCCCTAACGAGCCACTTTCTATGTCCAGAATGGCAGGAAATCGAGCTGATAGCCGTGCTGGACGTCAAGTTCCCTCTGACGAATCTGAGGAGGCACCGGTAGTTCCACCAGCAGCACCACCTGTTGACCAGGCAGAGCGGATCATCGCCGCCTTGGCCGGGTTTACCCAAGCATTGCAAGGCACGGCGCAGGTCGTGCCTACACCCCCGACACCACCTACATTAGACCAGACTTTGGAACGTTTTATGCGGTTCCAACCACCCAAGTTCCCTGGGGAACCTGATGATCGAAAAGCTGAGGCTTGGTTGGCTAAAATTGAAAATATTTTTCGAGCTTTGGACTACTCGGACACTCAAAAGATTTCGTTGGCTACTTATCGCTTTGAGGATGCTGCTAGGTCCTGGTGGCAGACGAGGGAGATGGTTTGGGAAAGGGACCAAACTGCAAGGACTTGGAATTTTTTTGTGAAGGAGTTTAATGACAAATATGTTCCCCCTGTGGTTCGTGAACAGCGTGAGGAGCAATTTAATGCTTTAAGGCAAGGAAACATGAAGGTTCTTCAATTTGAAGCTGTTTTATCCCAACTCGTCCGCTATGCTCCCCATTTGATGACTGATAAACCTCGCCGCACACGCAGGTTCATCAAATGCCTAAGACCGGAGCTCCAGCGTGCACTTCTCTCTCATAACATTGTCACTTACATTGAAGCAGTGGAGAGAGCCACTCGCATTGAGAATGGGCTGATAGAGGTTAATGCTATGCAGTTTCCAGAAAAGAGGTCGAGGCCTCCTCGGACAAACTGGCAGTCAGGAAGGAATGCAGGAAAAACACCAAGAATTGGTCAATCAAGCTCAGGGAATCCAAGGGGCCATCAGAAGCACAACCGACCACATAATGCTCCTGGGAAGAGACCAAATGGAGCTTGTACCTTCTGTGGACTGAAGGGGCATGGAGAACCCAAATGCTGGAAAAAGACTGGCAAGTGCCTGAGGTGTAAGGCTAAGGATCATTTTATCAAAAATTGCCCGAAGGCACCTCCTGCGCCTATTCCAGCAGGTGGAGGATCGTCCCAGGCTGGGAGACCACAAAAGCCGAGGGTGCCTGGGCGAGCTTTTGCTATGGAGGGAGAGGAGCTGTCAGATCCTAATGCAAACGATGTTGTGGAAGGTACACTTCATGTTTCCGGGCATTTATGTAAAGTGTTATTTGATTCTGGTGCATCTCATTCATTAGTAACACCTTCCTATAGTAAGAAACTAATGAGTAAAGTAGAAAGTTTAACCTATGAGTTAGAGGTTCATACTCCATTAGGAACCTCGTTCATAACGAGTTCGGTTTACAAAGCATGTGAGGTTAGGATCGAGGAGAGAGTGTTTCCTGCTGAATTAATCGCATTGCCGATCCAAGATTCCGATGTAATTTTGGGGATGGATTGGTTATCCACCCATGCTGCCCGTTTAGACTGTCGACGTAGAACCGTAATACTCTCTACCCCCGAAAAACCAGATGTTTGTTTTTGGGGTGTTCGGAAAGCCCTAAAGGTTCCGTTGTTGTCTGCGGCCCAAGTTCGTCAGGAATTACGCCAGGTGGACAAGGATTTATCGCTTACCTCATCAACAAGCCGAAGGATAAAGTTGATTTAAAAGAGGTACCCGTGGTGGCAGAGTTCACGGACGTTTTTCCAGAAGAACTTACGACTCTACCACCAATCGAGAAGTGGAATTCACAAATGATCTCGTACCAGGAACGACGCCGGTTGCGAAGAAATCATACCGCATGGCCCTCGCCGAGCTTAAGGAGCTAAAAGCTCAACTTCAGGAGTTGTTCGAGCAAGGATTATCAGACCTAGTTCGTCTCCGTGGGGAGCCCCTGTTTTGTTCGTGAAGAAAAAAGACTGTTCGTTGCGGCTATGCATCGACTATCGTGATCTGAATAGTGTGACTATCAAGAACAAGTACCCTCTGCCACACATCAAAGAGTTGTTCGACCTACAAGGATCTCTGGTATACTCAAAGTTGGATTTAAGGCAAGGGTACTATCAGCTAAAGATTAAGGAGAAAGACATACCGAAAACGGCCATTAACTCGCGATATGGACACTTTAAGTTTGTCGTGATGCCTTTCAGCCTCACGAATGCCCCTACCGTCTTCATGGATTTAATGCATCGAGTCTTCAAGCCATTTTTAGATCAGTTTGTTGTAGTATGCATCGATGATATCTTGATCTACTCGAAATCTAGGCAAGAACACGAGGCTCATCTTCGGAAGGTGCTCCAGGCCATGCGTTAACATAAATTGTACGCAAAGTTCAGCAAGTTTGAATTTTGGTTAGATAGAGTTGCCTTTCTGGGGCACATTATTTCAGGAGATGGGATAGCAGTCGATCCATCTAAGGTTGAAGCGGTTATTGAATGGAAGAGGCCAGAGACAGTGACCGAGATTCGGAGTTTCTTAGGTCTGGCTGGGTATTATCATAGGTTTATTCAGGATTTCTCGAAAATAACCTCGCCTTTGACAAAATTAACTCAGAAGAAAGTTCCATTCGATTGGAACAAGCTGAAGAAGAAATTGACGAGTGCGCCAGTGTTGGCTTTACCCGATGGGTCAGAGAACTTTATGGTTTACACCGACGCATCGAAAGAAGGTTTGGGATGCGTCCTAATGCAAAACGGCAAGGTGATAGCTTACGCTTCAAGGAAGTTGAAGCCGTACGATGGGAATTCCGACCCATGATTTGGAGTTGGCCGCGGTAGTGTTTGCATTGGGCAAATGGAGGCACTACCTTTATGGAATGTCGTTTGTGGTGTTCACAGATCACAAGACCCTAAAATATTTATTCTCTCAGAAGGAGCTGAATATGAGACAAAGACGCTGGATGGAATTCTTGGACGACTACGATTGTACAATTCAGTACCATCCCAGCAAAGCAAATGTGGTAGCGGATGCGTTGAGTCGAAAGATCAACGTGTCTCACCTTATGGCAAGAGAGTGGGGAAATGTTGGAAAGTGTTTGTTGGAATCCAGAGGAAGTTAAGATGGGAATCTTATTCGCCGGTTTGCTAGTGAGACCGGACATACTCAAACGGATTGCATCGGCTCAACAAGTAGATGAAAAGATCGGAAAAATCAAAGAATCAATCCCGAAAATAGTTGATTCACCTTTTCACGTGGATGTTGAAGGAGTTCTCAAGTTTCGGGGGAGGTTGTGTGTCCCTATGGATACTGGGCTAAAGGAGCAAATTTTGGTAGAAGCCCATCGTTCCCGGTACAACATTCATCCAGCAGGAAACAAGATGTATCAGGATCTGAAGGCTCAATTCTTGTAGGGCGGTATGAAGAAAGATGTGGCGGATTACGTGGCAAGATGTCTAGTTTGTCAGCAAGTGAAAGCAAAACACCAGCGACCTTCAGGGTTACTGCAACCATTACCGGTACCCGAATGGAAATGGGAATCAATAATGATAGATTTGGTGACTGGTTTGCCACGAACCCGTGGACAACATGATGCCATTTGGGTTATTGTCAATAGACTGACAAAGGTAGCCCGATTTATCCCCGTTAATGTTAAGTATTCTATCGAGCGACTTGCAGAGTTGTATCGAGATCAAATTGTTCAATTACACGGGGTACCAAGGGATATAACTTCTGATCGTGACCCTAGGTTTACATCAAGACTATGGACTAAGGTTCAAGATGCTCTGGGTATGAAACTTCAATTTAGCACTACAGCACACCCACAGACAGATGGTCAATCAGAAAGGACTATTCAAATTGTCGAAGACATGCTTCGAGCTTGCGCCCTCGATTTCAAAGGAAGTTGGAACAAGAATTCGCCACTAGTAGAATTTCCTTATAACAATAGCTTTAAGCCGACGACTCAAATGGAGCCTTATGAGGCCTTATATGGTCAAAAGTACAGATCTCCGATCCACTGCCTTATATGGTCAAAAGTACAGATCTCCGATTCACTGGGATTTGGATGAGCATAAATCCCAAACTTTGGTTACCACGGCTGAGGGAGTACCTGATTTGATTCAGGAAGCTATTGATATTGTACCGGTAATTAAGAAGAGGATGCTAGCTGCTCAAAGTCGCCAGAAGAGTTATGCCGATCGCCGTCGTAAACCTCTAGAATTTGAGGTAGGTGATCAGGTGTTTCTTAAAGTTCCACCTAAGAAAGGGTCTTATCAAACATGGAAAAGGAGGAAAGCTCAATCCTCGGCATGTCGGACCTTTCAAGATCTTGGAAAGAGTTGGGAGTGTAGCGTACAAGCTGGAGCTGCCAGCAAACCTCGGTGGGATACACGACGTGTTCCATATTTCACTCCTGAAGAAGTATTTACCGGACCCGTCTCACGTGATAGACTATGAGCCCTTGCAACTCCAAGAGAGCCTATCGTACGTTGAGAGGCCTATTCGTATCTTGGATAAGAAGTTCCAAGAATTACGAAAAAGGAAGATTCCGATAGTGAAAGTTCTTTGGCGCAGTCAAAGCATTGAGGAAACTACTTGGAAGCCAGAAGAGCAAATGCGTCAGCAATACCATGAACTCTTCGAACCTCAAGATTGAATTTGGGGACCAAACTCTTTAAGGGGGAAGGATTGTAATACCTGAGAATTTTTTTGGGTCCTTTAATTGTAATTTAATTGGATTAATATCCAATTTTATATGCTAATGTGTTTTAAAGTTAAATTGAACTTTTTTTTGAGCTATGTTAAATACATTAATTATTTCTTATGTAATATTGGACTTAGAAATAATTTAGAAAACATGTATATTGCCTTTTAAAAATATTGGGGTCATTTTGTAATTAGTTTGGACTAAAGTATGCGAATTTTTTGGATTTAGGGGTCATTTTTCATTTTTCAAAATTTTGGGGGTAAAAAAATGCAAAAACGCCCCTTCTCCTCCATTGGTTGAGCAGGCCATGATTTCTTCTCCTTGGAAAGCCAAGAAATCAGCTATGGCAGAAGGAGAGCATACCCATTTCTCCATTCAAACACTCCACCCTCTTTCTCCATTCACACACTCATCCACCCTTTTATATCCCCCCTAAATCAGATTTTTCTTGTCTCCCTCCATCATTACTTTCTTGAAGTGAAAATCTATGAGAGTTAGAGAGGAAGTGAAGAGTTCTTGAAAAAATATGGAAAATAGGAGGATATAGGAGAAAACGACACAATCACCACCACCTCCCGACGGACCACCGCCACTGTCGCTGCCGCTGCACCTTCGTCACTGCTGCCACCACCGCTACTGCCGTCGCCGTGAACCGGAAAAGGAAAAAGGCTAACTCGAAAGCTTGTAAGAGTGTTCAAAAATCCCTTTTTCAGTATGATTATTTTGTGTGAAATAGCTTAGAAATTTATGGTTTTAATCTTGAAATATCTTGAAGCTTTAATTAATGGGTTTCTTTAATTTTAGGATATTCAATGTTTGAAATAGTTTTATTTTATTATATGTTAATGCATGTTCATATAAAAAAGAAAAATAATGAAGACTTTTTTGGTTGTTGAAACAACTATGTTTTGTTCTTAAAAAAATATTTAAAGATTTGACTATGAGAGCATATATGCTTGCTATATTATGGATCTTGAAAAATATATAGATGTCTATGAAATATATGAGGTTTATGAAAACTTTGGGGTTTTTAAAGATGGTTGTGTTATCTTATTTGGGCATTTTACTCAAAAAATATAAAATTTATAGGGTTTCCTTATGCATTTTCCGATGGGGTTGGCCGGAGCCACCCCACCGTTGGCAAGCAACCGGCCACTGCTAGAAGCAGTTGCCGAAGACTGCAGCAATTTGTTGCAATTGCAGCAGACCCCTTTTTTGGGCCTATTGCAAATGCAACAGACCAAGAGGCCCATTGTCTCAATGGGCCTGTACCTTTAGGTGATGGCCATCCATAGTTATTAAAAAAAAAAAGATAAATAATAATAATAAACTGAAAAAGAAAGTATAATAAATTTTCTGAAATTAATAAAATTCAAAAGAAATGAAGTTATTAATCAAATTAATTAAACCCGAAAATTCAAAATAAAATTCGAAATAATAATAAGTAATTCTCAAAATAACATATTTAAAAATTAATTCTGAAAATAATGTTTTTAAAAAGTTAAATATAATTTTGATATTTATACTTGAATATTAGTTCTAAAATTAATTTTGAAAAATAAAATTAAATAAGTTTAATTAATTTTGAATTACTATTATTGTAATTACAGATATATATATATATATAAACTTTTGAAAATAAATAAATCGTGGACAAATTTTTGAAAATAAATAAATATCTTCATAAAATAAATATATTAATTAAACAAAAAAAAAGGTTAAATAATAATAAATTATTTTCGAATAAGATCATGAAAAAAAAAGTTTTTGAAATGAAAATAGTTTCAAAGATACGTTAATTATTAATTAAGTAAAATAAAATATTTTTGAATAATATTCTTGGAAAATAAATAATTTGAATTTAAAATAATATATAATTTTAATTAATCTTGAACATTATTTTTTATAAAGAAATTAGTAAATAATTTGAATAATTATTTTCTGGAAATAATTAATTTAAAAAATAATAAAAAATAAATAAATAAAAATAAATAAAATATATAAATAGAAAAAGATGAATGGTTCCATAAAAAAAAAATTGAAAATTACTAAATAAAATAAAGGTGTTGAAAATTTGATTTCTTGGAATTAATTGAAAATAAAGGTGTCGAAATCAAACTTTATAAATTGCCGAATAAAGTTTGATTTCGAATTAATAGAAATAATAAAGATTTCAATTAGTTGTTACGTAAATTTCTTGAAAGAAATAATTTTACTTAAAACTTTATAATAATCCTTAGAACCCTTGACTGGACTTGAAAGTCCATCTTTCGATCATAGTTCAATATCGATCAACTAAGATTCAAATGTATGTTGACTAAAGCATTGCTTAGTCATTGACTGAATCCTAGTGCTATAATTGTAATCTAAGATCATTACATAAACATGTACAGGAGGAACCTGAGTCGTCACACTTGTCGCACTTTCTTCAGAAAATTTAAGCAGCAAAGGTGAGTGATGTGTGCTACATGTGTGTAAGTCTAAATGTGCTAGTAGGTCGAGTCAAAACTGTAACTTAGTTCCTAAACGAATAAGCATGTGATGTATGATAACATAAAGAACTCGGCTGCTAGGACGAACTACACGTTGAATTATTGTTTATGTCAATGTGCTTATGAGTCATTGATATTGTGTGTTGAATTGTTATTGAGTTGTTACCGATTTCCTATTATTGAATTGTTACTGTACTGTATTATTTGTTATTTCTATGTGGGCCCTATTTTGGTGTGCGGAATCAAGGATAACCCGGAAGGTAAGGGCCGGAGGGTTACCTCGATCCACCGTAGACCCGTTTCACTAGCCAAGTGTGGAGGTTACACTTGGAGAGTGAATGTCAAACTCCTGGCATTTGACGTCAATGCGCACAGTTATGTAAGGTCGCACCTTACTGGAGTGTTAGTGGTGGTATTCACGAATATGGATTGGAGGGTAAGAGGAGGACGACATCAGCAACCTTTGATTATTTGTTTAACTGTTAAATTGATATTATATGTGTTTATTAAAAATGCACATATATATTATGCTATGTTCATACACTACACGCACACATGTGCACTACAGCCTCACTAAGTTGGATGACCAACTTACGCATTTTCGTTTACTTCTTTTCAGATACAGGTATCCCAGGGTCTGACGTCTAGAGTTGGTGTTCGTCTCCGATGTCCTGTCTGTCAGTCGTCGTGGGTCGCCATGTTACCTTTTGATTCTTGTTATGTTATGTATTAGTATGTATCAATTATGATTAAGTACGTAAAGAGTACGCTTGTTTGGATCCCTGTGGTTAATGCGCGGTTACGCTTATGTTGTATTTTGTGCCCGCTCCTGCATATCGCAGCGTACCAGGTATTATGTTGCTACTTATGTACTATGATTCGAATTACTGTGTTGTATGTTTTGAAAAAAAAAATCTATGGTCAAATTTTGGTCGTGTTCACCGAATACGGACCCAGACTCGGGGGTGGATCCACGTAGGACCCAACCCGGGGGCTCGGGCCGTCACACAAATATTGAGGTTTTTTGCAAATTAACTCCCTATAATATGTCTAATGGGCAATTTACATCCCCATGAAATAAAAATAGGCAATGTAACTCTCTCTGAAATGAAATAATGAGCAATTTACTTACTTATGATTAGGGTTTGGCACGGGGCGGGTTTGGGACGGGTTCGGGCTAGAGATATGAGTATAATAAATTTCGGGATTGACACTTCTCATCCCAAATTCGCCCCGTAATAATTCGGACACCCGAAAGCGGGTACCCGATTTATTACGGGACGGGATGCGATGGGATTACGGGTCCCATATTATTTTTATTCATCAATTTTCATCCATCTAACAAAATAATACTATATTACGTAATTGACCCATCAATTTTTACTCATCAATTTTTCATCCACCTAACTAAACAACTAAAAGTCTAAAATTGAACCATAATATTAATTAATAATAACTAATGCAAGATTTAAAAGAAATATTTGGAGAAAGTTAAAAAGTTCATTTATTAGATAATGTTAATTAATTAATAATTAATTATATAAGTAAAGTGTATAAATTATGTAATAATAATATTATATAGGCGGGTTCGGATATTCGGGGTTGGAGAGACCAATCCCAACCCCGTCCCGTATTTTCGTAATAAAATACGGGTACCCAAACCCAAAAGACATTCGTCACGTTCAGGCATTTTTAATATGGGACGGGTCGGGTTTTGATTACCCAAACCCAACGCCCACCCCTACTTGTGATATAAAAATGGGCAATTTATCTCCCTGTGAAATTAAATAATGAGCAATTTAACTCCCTATGATATGAACTAATAAGCAATTTAGAGGGAGACAATGCTTCTTTTATAGAAACACAGGGAGGAATTTTGCCTTTTTTCTTATTAAAGGGAGTTAAATTACCTATTTTGGATAAAATCATTTTGTCCTTTTATTTATCACAGTGAGTTAAATTACCTATTTAAAACAACACAGAGAGTTTATTTACTATTTACTTAGAGCTGTCTTTTTATCAAAACATTGACCATAACTTGACCACATGACCGCTAGTCATCTCAACTCACAAAACGTAATCATTTCTGACCAAAACAAAAGAAAATTGACTTTACACGACCAAATCCATTTCAATCTTGTCCAAACCCGGTCCAACAACTCCATTACCATCCTTATAGCACATAACCGATCTCGATTAAACACAATACAAAGTCAAAATCAACATCAATTATCTTCACATACAAACATTTATAATTTATCAAAAGAAACATACAAACATTATCATTATTCTTCTGTTCATCCACAAAATAACTATATACTTTCTCTGTTCCTCTGTCCCAAAGTTTTTGCTCCATTTAGATTTGGCACGAAGTTTTAGATAATTTATTAAAAAATTAAACTTTTGTTATTCTTTGAGAGAGAAAGAGTGTTATATTTTGAGACATCCCAAAAAATAAATAAGAGCAAAAATAATGGGACGAAGGGAGCATAAAACAAATACTATAACATAAGTAATTCATAATTACATCAAACTTTTACTTCTCTCGTATTGCGAATAGTGCTTTTAATTTGGATTCAGAAGCATCAAGTTTAACTATTAACTCCCTCTTTTCATATTGAAGCTCTTTGTTGTTTCTCTTAAGTTCCATAACTTCTACCTCCAAATCCTTCATAGTCTTGAATTCCTCCTCTTCCTTTGCTTGAATCCTACTAACTTGTTGTTTTAGCAATAAAATCTGAGCCTTTGTTTGATTAACTTCAAGTTCAAATTGCGTTTGCAGTCCCTTTATTTTATTTCTAGCCTTTCCAAGCTCTTTCCTAGCTAAAGAACCCTCCTCTTGATGTTTTTCCCTCTCAATTTGCAATGAAGTTATTGTGGTTTTGAGCATATCAATCTCCGCGGTCTTAATCTCGAGCTGTTTTTGTAATTCCGCAATAGTAGTCCTTTGCTTTTCCTTAGAGCCTCGATATTCTAGAAGCTCCATTTCAAGATTTACTTTTCTCTCTACTAATTCTTGGACTAAGTTATGCAATCTTTTCAATTCATTAGCATTATTTGCCATCTCAATTTCCAAAACCTTAATGTCTTTCTCTTCTTTGGTATTGGAAGATGTATCATATTTGTCTTCAAAAAACATTGGGCTACTCGATGTGGGATTTATTATAATGTTGTTGATAAACTTCACTTCTTCTTGCTCCTCCGGCTGCAATGTTTAGAACATGCATATGCAATTTATAATACTAGATGGAGTGAAAGGCAAAAATGTGCATTGTCGAACTATAAAAAAATATCCATGTATTATTTTTAGTAGGAAAAAAAGATCCTTGTGCTTAATTTTTATTAGCAAAATAAACTCTCTCAAGCCGAAATGATTCAAAAACCCCTCCTAACCTAAAAAGTTATTCTCGTTCAATTAAAAAAATTGAGATAAACCTCCCTATGATTATGAAGGATATTTTTTTGTTTGCCAAGGATTTTATACCTTAGACCTGACTTAATTCATTTTGGGCCGCGTCGTACACATTAAATAGGAATCTTTACTAACATGTATGCGAACTTGAGTTTTTTACTTTGTAGTGACTAGTCACTTCAACGTGATCAATCAATTGTTTGCTATAAATGAATTTTAAATGAGTTTTTTTGTTAATAAAAAAACACAGAATTCGAAAATAACACGGGGATTTGATGGGGTAAATGCAAAATACTCCCCTGTGTTATGCTAAACCTGCAAGAAACTACCCTGTGAAATTTTTATTGCGCCTAACTTCCTCGTGTTTTCATAAACCCCGCAAAAAACACCAATTGGATCGACATATTTCAAGAAACCATTTCTAAAATACTTCAAGTTGGTCCCTACAACTTCACGTGATATATTTTAAAAGTTATATCTCGAAATTTTTCGATCCATAACGACCTATTTTTTACAAATTGGGTGTTTTTTGCAAAGTTTTGAAAACATAAGGAAGTTTGCGCAGTAAAAATTTCACTGGGTAGTTTCTTACAGGTTTAGCATAACACAGGGGAGTATCTTGCATTTTCCCCGGGTTTGATTGTTGGCAAAGCAGAATAGATGTTTTGGCATTTAGCTCTAATAAATGAGTATAATGACAGTTCTTAAAATTAAAATGATCATTTTATCCTTGCTCGAGTTTGCTCGGGTAATTTACATTTTCTATTATGCAAAAATACTCCATACACTTTGCTTAATTGGCAAAAATTTCACTGCGCTGTTTTTATTACCAAATTCTCTCTATGTTCTTTTCTTATTAACAATAAAACTCTATTGGAAATTTCCTTCTAAATCAATAGGGAGGTCATTGTCTATCTTTTAAATACGGATTTATCATCAACTTTCAAAGTTAACAAGGGTATTATTCTCAATTTTAGGTGAACACAAATGGTTTCGCATTTTTATTTATACTTTACCTGGGAAGGAGGTTTGTCGCTAATAAAAAATTGAATACGGGAGAGCTTTTGCTAATTAGGCAAAGAATTAATAGGGGATGTTTTTGCATTTTACTCTAGAGCAATCATCAATTTGATATACTTAATGGTATTTTAACATCATCTAATCGAGAAGAACAATTATGTTGGGATCAAATACTTTCAATAACATATAATGGAGAGAACAATTTGATCACTTAACAAGAAAATAAATGTAAAATGAAAATTCATCCAAATTAAAAAGTACTTACAACCTCCAATTTAAGGCCATGATCAGAACATATAAGATGCTCCTCGTCGTCTTCCTTTTTGTTCTTACTTAGAATGTCTTGAGGCATCCAACTTTTGAAATTGGTTTGCTTAATTGCATAGGCTGCTATTGAAGCAGCTGCAATAAGAAAACTTAATCTTACAATCATCTAAGTAAATAATTATGATGATGCCAAATGAGCTTGTGATAAATACGGTTCCATCATATAAAACATTCATATAAAAGCAAGCAAAAATGCAAAAATACCCCTATACTTTGTCTAATTATTAAAAAAAACACGTGACTTTAATTATCAAAGACCATCATGTGCTAATATTTTGTTAGGAAAAAATTCCATTCTAAGAAAAGTAACAATTATAACCCTAATAAATGATGTGAAAAATAGGGTTTTATGCTCTTTGCATCCCCGAAACACAGGAAATAGGCACTTTGCACCTTCGAAACTTAGATTTAGCAATTTGCACACAAAAAATATGAAAAATACAACACTTTGCACCCTCTTTAATTTTCAAGCAAAAACTCAAAGGACAAAATAGGTTTTTCAATGATAAATCTTTGGCATTTTGCACCCCCAAAATAAAATTAGGGCTTGTCACCTTCGAATCATGAACAAATCAGCAACTTGCACCCCTAAAACACAATAAATTGACACTTTGTACCCCGAAACACAAAATTAACATGACTTAACACCCTCAAATTAAAAAAAAAAAAAAAAACTCAAACCCCTCCTGCCGGAGAGGTGAAAAAGATCTAAAACAAAGTTGAACTTATCATCATTCAATTGTTGTGCATAGCACATTTAATTTGTACAAGCTATAATTCATGGTTGTTAATTTGTTATATGATATAATCATTCCAAATTCATGGTATCTACTTTGTATATATGTATATAAATGTATGTTGTTCAATCGGATCAGAAACTTACTTATTTTGCCTTATATTCTTCACACTCGATGGTCAGCTTTGCCGGAAAAAATGAGGGATTTGAGTTTTTTTTTTTTTAATTTGAGGGTCTTAAGTGTTAATTATGTGTTTTGGGGTGCAAAGTCCATTTATTGTGTTTTGGGGGTGCAAGTTGCTAATTTATTCTTAATTCGAGAGGTTTAAGTGCTAATTTTATTTTGGGAGTGCAAAGTGCCAAATATCTATAATTGAATTACCAATTTTCCCTTGAGTTTTTGCCTGAAAATAAAAGAGAGTGCAAAGTGCTAAATCTAAGCTTTCGGGGTGCAAAGTGCCTATTTTCCATATTTCGGAGGTGCATAGTACAAAAAACCCTGAAAAATACCCTTATTCACATAAATTAAAATAATCTTCCAATTAACTTTGAAAATTGACAATAACTTTTATGTTTATAGAACATTAAGTTGACAATAATATCATTTATATCTCTAATGGATTTTTTACTAATAAAGAACAATAAAAGGGCGATTTTTGCTTATAAAAATAACACATAGAGGTTTGATAACTAGGCAAAGTACGTGAACTATTTTTGCTGTAAATTCTAGAAAAGCTACCTAAAACGCCAATATCTAGTGGTCAGTTTTTAGCCAAGAGTGTTGGAGTTAATTCAACAATAAATGTGTCTGACTTGGTGAGGAGAAACAGTTAGAAGAAGCAATCACTCGTATGAACTGAAAAGGACATTATTAAGACTAAAGCTTAAATATGAGGTTGTGAAATTGGCATGTCCCCCTCTTTAATTAATTTTTCAAAGAGTGTTTATGTCTGAAATTTGATTTAATTCCTCTAGAGGCATGCCGGCATAT
This sequence comes from Penstemon eatonii, assembly GCA_038501285.1. Classification (NCBI taxonomy): domain Eukaryota; kingdom Viridiplantae; phylum Streptophyta; class Magnoliopsida; order Lamiales; family Plantaginaceae; genus Penstemon; species Penstemon eatonii. The sequence continues at coordinate 15,665,322 of CM076712.1, read as the reverse complement.
TAAGTCAGAACATTTAACAATAGAAATTCTAACATGAGTATATCAGATTGTGGTGATGATAACTCTGTGAAAATAAAGTTATTCCATGTATTTTTCACACTTAAATCGCAATATTTTCTTAATTTAGTAATTGTGAGTCTTTTAGGATTATAGAGATTACTTTTTGATGAATTTATACAATTTATAATTCCGATATGTTTTCTTGTAGAAAATAATCCCTGTGTGCAGGGGTAGATCCAGGATCCGAGAGTTGGGGGGTCGGACTTAAAAATAGTGTAATTCATTAAAAATTAATATTTGATTTATTTTATTTGGATAATCCCATAATAATAATAACACATAATATATTTTCAATAAATAATACATTGAATTTTAAATACAAATACAATTTAACAATTGAATTTGGTCATGATTTTTATTTATGCTCTTTAACAAAAGTAGTATTCCCACAACACTATACAATATTTTATTATCGTATCTGCAAAAACATGAAAATAGATGATGATTTTCTATCATGATTATATATCTCAAATGAAACTAAAATAGCACACAATTCCTTAACTCAAATATATGTTACATTAATCAGTTAGTTAATATCAAAGAAAAAACCATCATTCAATTAGTTTGTTGCTGGAATTTAATTTGGTCTTTAGTTTATGGGGCCAGACCAATCTTATTTGGAAAAGAACATAGTCATTATAGAAAATACCTAAATTATTTCATACTTAACTTAGGGAGTAAATAACTATATACACATAAATATAATTACCTATATAATTATACAAAGCCAAATGGTAATGAAAAGTAAGAAAAATAAAGACTTGTGGAGGCCCATCAACATGGAAAGAGATGTTCGTGATTTTTTGGGCAAGAAAAAGATTTCAAGACTTTGTTTTTTCTTACTGTGACTTGAAACATTTTTCTTTTTTTTTTCTTTTTCTTTTTTAGAAAACTGTGACTTCAAATAACACATTAGTCCCTTTTACAAAATACATCAACTTTTGTCTAGTTTAGTATTTTGAATTTGAGTGATGTATTTTGTATTTAAGAGGGACTAATGTGTTACACTATATATATTGATAAGAGGGACGAATTTGCTACAAAAAATTTAAGAAGGACGAATGTACATGTTATAAGAGGGACCAATGTGATATACTACATAGAAAAAAGGGACCAATCTGCTGCAAAAAATTTAAGAGGGACGAAAGTGCAAAAGTTAATCCATAAGAAGGACCAAAAGCGCGATTTACTCTTTCTTTATTTTCTTAGTCATAGAACTAAATTCTTTTGTATGGGGTTTTGCGGAACCAAGTTTTGCGACTAATGTTAGATTTTATTTCCATGTTTTAATATTAGTGACTATTGTTATACGTATACAATTTTATGCTTTATGCAAGTTGAATTGATTGACCACTTTTTCTTTTACCGTTTATTTATTCTTGATTGAACTTGGGAAAATTCTTGCCCAAGCCTGGTTTGGCCAAACCCATCCAACCACCAAGCAAGTGTATTGCACTTGCTTTGTGATTGGTCACTCTCCTGGAAGTTACATCCAATCACAAAGCAAGTGTGTTACACTTGCCATGTAATTAGTTTGGGTTCGGCCAAATCCGATCTGGGTAAGAATTTCCCATTGAACTTGAGTTGAGAAAATTAAGAATAGGCAATAAATTAGATCGTTGGTTGTTCAAAATAGTAATATGCCTACTACTACGATAACCAAATTAGGTTATGTGATTCATGCATATTTTTAATTACGCTAGCTTAGAAATAAATTTTGTAAATTAATTGAATAGGTTTTTGAGTGATTCAAAAGATAGTTAAGAATAAAAGTGATCCTTAGAATAACGCATAAGAGTCATAGCTAAAATTGGGAACTTTGTCGACATTACAAGTTTAACATTGATGAAGTTTAAGTCTAGACCTTATTCATATTCTTTTCTTTGTTAAATTGTGTTCATTCAATATAGCTAACTATTAATTTAGTAGTTATTTCATCAAGCAATCAACTTTTCAGTTTAGTTGAATTAGAATAGAATTTAAAGTAGCAAACTGGTTAGTAATTAGTTTTAAGTCCGAGACAACGGCGTCAAAAACTTGTGAATTTTACACAAGCAAGTACATGTGTCTCACAAGTAATAATATGAAAGTAGAAACGGAGATTTAAAACTAATTATTAACAAATTCTTCTTTAATTTGTATTCTAATTCAAAAAAAAGAGAAATTTTATTATTTGAATAAAAACCTACTAATTAAGAATTATATAAAATCTAATGAAGACAACTAGAATCTGAATGAGAAGTAGTCTAGAGTTGTATTTAACCGTTATTATGCTCGTGATGTTAATCAAATTCCTAGTTTTAACTAATGACTCGTACGTATTAGATATCTTAGGGAATCAGGGATCACTTCTATTCTTAAAAAAAAATTCAATCACCCAACAACCTATGCAATTGATTCACTAAGCATATACCTATGTTAGCATAATCAAGAACATGCAAGAATTTCGTAACCTAAATTGGATAGGAGTGTACTAGGTATATTCCTATCATCTAGACCAATCACATATTAGTTGTCCTCTCATTAATTAATTGCATAAAGTAGGCGAACCGGCACATAGTTACACGTCAACATTACCAGGGCATGTCGGTCAAGGCTTTAAACTCATTGAATACATCAATGTAGCAAGCCATAAAACAGCTCTGTAAGAGAGATCTTCCCCAGATTCCTTGATTCTTCCATGGTTGTGATCTACATGTTGAATTTGTGAGGTAGCGCCTTCAACACCTTAATAGTGATCTCCTTATCCGTGAAGGTCTTTCCCAGCTTCAAGACTTCATTGAGTGTTCTGGTGAACCTTGTATCCATCTGATCAATGATCTCTCCAAACTTCATTTTGAAGTTATCCAACTTTTCTAGAGCAATACTCAGATTTTGCTCTTTAATGGCATCGTTTCCTTCACTCATCTCACGAACCTTGTCCCACATCTCTTTAGCAGTTTTACAGGGCTTGACCTTGTCAAAATGGTCATTGCCTAGGGCCCTGATCATTATGAAACGGCCAACCTTGTCCAGATTGAACATCTTGACTTCCTCAGCTGTCATCTCGTCAAGTTCATTGTCAACTTTTATGGTCTTGGTGATATTGAAAGGACCTTTTGTGATACATGTAAACATGTTACTTCTGTTGATTTTGACTTAGCTGATTTTAGACAAATCAGAGTTCTAAGATATTTGCAAAGTGTTTTTTCAAGTAAACAAACTTAGTTTCAAAGTTAGAAAACAATGCAAGATGTAAAACATCAGAATTTTTATAGGGACTATAAGGATTGAAATCCTTTGGTCGACTCTCCCAAGTCACGAAGATTTTGGGTTATACTATAATCACACAGATTACAATATACAGTGCTTACGCCAAACAACAAATGAAATGGCCATAAGTTCACAATAGGAAATAACAAAGAAGACCTATTCTCCGAAGTAATATCACTCACTAAGATGGATATCTACTTCTTACAACACTTTCTAACAAGAATCACTCAGATTTCTATGTTTTTCTTTGAACTTCAATGTCGGATTTTGTCAACAAATGACTAAGCTGATGAGTGAGCTGTTCTTGAGTTCTTGAGACATAAATGAATTCTGCTTCGAATGCTCTCAATGTGTGTTGTGTGTCACACTTTCAACTCTTCAAACAATCTCTTTTTATACCTTTGAATTATGTCCGTTGAAGAGAGACATAAACAGTTTCTCGAGTATTGGTCCCTGTTTCTTTGGAACGACTACCTGCGACTGTATATTGTGCGTTCTGCCGTACTTCTTTGTCAGTCGCATTAAATGCACCCAGCTGATACGAGATTCTTCTTTAATCATTTGTCATTAATACCCTTCCTCTTCAGCATTCACTCATTCAAGTGCATTTATTACCGTTGAGGTGACTTGGCTGACTAATTCCACTCAGCTGACCGAAATCTCTCGCCTGATGAACACTCGGCTGATCCCAAACTAAAAAATCTGTTGAGTCGGCTGACATTCACCAATCTGATATTCTTCTTCAGCAATATATCAGTAGTCTCCTCGACCATAATTTTTTACTTTTCTGATTTGTCTTCTTGCTCGGTCAAATTCTTCTAAGGGATTTGCTAAGCTTCCATTACTTAGTTGATCATGATATTTTGAAAATCATCAAAATCTCCCTTCAGTTTTAGTCTTCATCTTCATCCAACATTGTCCGTTGTTCACAATAATACCACTTACGAAATGAAATATAAATATAGAATAAGATATGTAGGACTATGCGATAATAAGCGAATTAAAGTTGAAGGCTAAGTAAGAATTGAAGTAATTATTCTAAGACGAAGTATTTGATTGATATGGTATAAAATAAATAAACGATATAATAAAATAAAGATGTGAACAAGAAAGTGAGTGTGAAGAATGAAAATTTTCTCAGGGCAAATGCCGCATTGAAGAAGAGAAACCTCATCTTAAGTCGAAGAGTCGGTGGCTAAACTTAAATCCGCATTTTCAGTCAATTCCTCAAAACCTAAGTGTCGTAAGATAAATAAAGTGGATTAATTTGATAACAATTTTATATATTAAACCATATTTACTTTTATTCTGATAATATTTCTACGAGTGTATTCTACGCGTTACTATACTCATTTTATTACGTATGTAATTGATTTTCTATTTTTATAATAAGAATTTTATGTGACCTCTTTATAAGACAATAATCCATATTTTAATCATTAGTCTTATGCCATTATATGACTTCAAAAATAGTAAGTATTAGTTTACTCATTTAAGCAATAATAAGATGGGATTGTCTCCCATGAGTTCAGCAACAAAAACCTTTCAAAAGGTCAGCAATAAAAAAGTCTTGGACTGAATTTTATAATATATTTTTATTTTTAGAAGGTGACTGGCACAATGGGTCAATGTCCCCTATACAACCGGTCATTGTCCCTATTGTGTAGTGTTGTTAATTTTATATCTTTAACTAAAATTACTTTATTGTCCTTCATATTCATAAAAAATTAGATGTACAAAATTGAACACCCCCAAAGTGACGTTTACTTGTTATACAAAAAATTTCCAATTCTTGACATTTACTTGTTATAAAAAATTCTGATTATTTTTCTAATCTAATTCCACTTTTGGATTCTTCACTCTACTGCTATCATTTGCACATCTTAATTGAGCAATTTGGTTCAGTTTTGAGGATTTTCTTATTTCTATGTAAAAAACCATTTGAGCTCTTAGGAATCTATTTCTTCAATTTTGCTCTTGATTGAGGTTCCTTCATCTACAATTAGAGTTTATTTATCACTTTGGGGGCAAATTTCAGAGGTTATAGTTGATTGTAGCGATTTGGGTGTTCCTCGCTATTTTTTACGTCAAATTATTTTGTGATCAAATTGCCGTGAATCGTTGTTGATTTCAATTCTTATGTGCTCGAATTTGTCGGTGGTTTATATAATTTGGTGAGATTTGAGTTAATTTAGTGGAATTAAAAAGTGGTTTTATACGCTGTATTTCATTCCTTCAAAGTTGGGTTGGGGAAGATGATATATTTGCACATTCGGCCCCTAGACTATGTTCTTGGCCAAAATCGCCCTCAAACTTTTAATTTTGCTGAAAAATTAAAGATTTTGAAAGATTTAATAAAGTTCAAAATTTAATAACGTGATTAGTTTAAATATTGTTAGTTTCAATTTTTAAGTCTAAAATTTGAAAAATACGAAATAGCTAGTAAGAATATAAAAACAAATACGACATAATTAGAATTTCTGAAAAAAAACTTAAAAAATCTTAATTAATAGCCAACACATCTTAAGTAAAAACACAACTGTTTTTTTTTTAAGATGGCGAATTTCCTTTTCTTTTTTAAAAAAAAATTCCCTTTCTAAAATTTTTATTCATTTTTTAAATTATAAATTAAAAATTCATTTGATTTGATTTTTTTAAATTCTTATTATTTAAATTCCGTAATTTGAAAAAAAATTGATAATTTAAAAAAATTTATTGACTCGGTCATTATTTCGATCAAATTGTACTTTAGATGGTTGAAACACTAACTCCTCTGTAATTTGAAAATATATTGATAATTTTTAAAAAAATTGATTATTCGGTCATTATTTCGATCAAATTGTCTATTAGATGGTATCGAACACTATGTCCTCCATAATTTGAAAAAATATCGATAATTTGAAAAATTTGATGACTCGGTCATTATTCCGATCAAATTATTTATTAGATAGTTATGTAACACTTAGTCCTCCGTAATTTGAAATATATCAATAATTTTGAAAATTTTGATGAGTCGGTCATTATTCCGATCAAATTGTCTATTAGATGGTTATGTAACATTAAGTCCTTCGTAATTTGAAAATATATCGATAATTTAAAAAAAATTGACGACTCGGTCATTATTTCGATCAAATTGTGTATTAGATGGTTATGTAACACTATGTCGTCCGTAATGTGAAAATATATCAATAATTTAAAAAAAATTGATGACCCGGTCACTATTCCAATCAAATTGCCTATTAAATGATTATGTAATACTAAGTCCTCCGTAGTTTGAAAATATATTGATAATTTAAAAAAAAATTATGATTAGGTCATTTTCCGATCCAATCGTCTATTAGATGGTTATGTAACACTAAGTTCTCCGTAATTTGAAAATATATAGATAATTTAAAAAACGTTGATGACTCAATCATTATTTCGATCAAATTGTCTATTAGATGGTATTGAACACTATGTCCTCCATAATTTGAAAAAATATCGATAATTTTAAAAAATATGATGACTCGGTCATTATTCCGATCAAATTATCTATTAGATGGTTATGTAACACTGAATCCTCCGTAATTTGAAAATATATCGATAATTTTAAAAAAATTGATGAGTCGGTCATTATTCTGATCAAATTGTCTATTAGATGGTTATGTAACACTAAGTTCTCCATAAATTAAAATATATTGATAATTTTAAAAAAATTGATGAGTCGGTTATTATTTCGATCAAATTGTCTATTAGATGGTTATGTAACACTAAGTTTTCCGTAATTTGAAAATATATCGGTAATTTAAAAAAAAAATTGATGAGTCGGTCATTATTTTGATCAAATTGTCTATTAGATTATTATGTAACACTAAGTACTCCGTAATTTGAGAATATATCGATAGTTTATTCATCACTCGGTCAATTTTTTTTAAATTATCGATATATTTTCACATTACGGAGGACATAGTGTTACATAACCATTTCATAGACAATTTGATCGAAAAAATGCCCGAGTCAATAAACTTTTTTAAATTATCAATTTTTTTTCAAATTACGGAATTTAAATAATAAGAATTTAAAAAAAATCAAATCAAATGAATTTGTAATTTGAAATTTAAAAAATAAATAAAATTTTTAGAAAATGAATTTTTTTTAAAAAAGAAAAGGAAATTCGCCATCTTAAAAAAAATAGTTGTGTTTTTACTTAAGATGTGTTGTATATTAATTAAGATTTATTTAAGTTTTTTTCAGAAATTCTAATTAAGTCGTATTTTTTTATATTCTTACTAGCTATTTCGTTTAGACTTAAAAATTAAAACTAACAATATTTAAACTAATCACGTTTTTAAATTTTAAACTTTATTAAATCTTTCAAAATCTAAAATTTTTCAGCAAAATTAAAAGTTTGAGGGCGATTTTGGCCAAGAACATAGTCTGGGGGCTGAATGTGCAAATATATCATCTTCCCCAACACAACTTTGAAGAAATGAAATACAGCGTATAAAACCACTTTTTAATTCCACTAAATTAACTCAAATCTCACCAAATTAAATCAACCACCGAAAAATTCAAACACATAAGAATTGAAATCAACAACGATTCATGGCAATTTGATCACAAAATAATTTGACGTAAAAAATAGCGATGAACACCCAAGTCGCTGCAGTCAACTATAATCTCTGAAATTTGCCCCCAAAGTGATGAATAAACTCTAATTGTAGATGAAGGAACCTCAATCAAAAGCAAAATTGAAGAAATCGATTCCTAAGAGCTCAAATGGTTTTTTACATGGAAATAAGAAAAACCCCCAAAATTGAACCAAATTGCTCAATTGAGATGTGCAAATGATCGCAGTAGAGTGGAGAATCCAAAAGTGGAATTAGTAAAAATAATCATAATTTTTTATAACAAGTAAATGTCAAAAATCGACAAAATTAAAAATCTCCATTAATGATGTGGGGTGTTTAGGTGTTCAAATTTGTTTCAACAATATTGGCAAGGGTGATTCAGTAAATTTCAATTGTGAGAAGTAATTTGTTTAAAAAGTATCAAGTCCTTTTTGAAACACGTGTCAGCATTCGGTGATGACCTTACAAAAGGTTGGACAATGAAAAACTTATGGGAGAGTGTCCTTAATAAGATATAAATGCAATTAAAGTTAGTTATTTAATCAACGTGATTTTATTTTATACTATTTTGAATGGTAAGACATACTTTAGTAATTAACAAATTTTCAAAGTCTCCCTTAATTATATATGTTAAAGCTAATCAAACTATCATAAATAGTTATCAATATGCATAAATATATACATTAATTCAAGTTCAATAATTTTAAGGATACTTTAGCCATAGTACTTTTAAGAAATTAGCATTACTTAAACACTAATTAGTTAACTTCAGTTTATTATTTAGGCTTTGTACAAAAGTTAAATAGTACACCAATTTTTTATTAAACATGTAAGATACTAAGACAAATATTTATTATATTCAGGTCTTCAAGCCAAGTCAAGCAAACTTGATTATCTTTAGTATAGTAAAGTTCCATAAGTTTAGGATAATCCAAACAATCAAAAAATTCATCAAATGTCATATTTTATTTTTGTTATATATAAGCTATAATTTATAAAGTATGGGTATTCTTGATCAAATTGAGTAGGGAGTTCTTTTCCTTTTTTTTTTTTTTTTTAAGAAATGAAACCTAAAGTAATTATAAAAATGACTTTATAAAAATTTGTATGAAAGGGCTTATATACTCAACTACTTAGTTCGGCACTTCTAATGGAAGATTCCTTGATTCAAGCCTTCTTGAAATAGCTTGCCACAATGCGACACATGGCATAATTTTATTTTATTATTAATAGTATAATTTGTGAATTACAAGTTTACCCTTATTAGTTAAAAAATGTATCTAGTTTAATTAATTCAACCCTTCACGATCTCCCTCTCTCTCCCTCAACTGATTATGGAGTGAAAAACCATTGGTACTAAAATTAAACCCGCCGCCGCACCAGAGTATAAAACATCTGCCGGAGACCAAAAAAATTTGGCCATTTAATTATTTCCTTCTTCTCTGTCACACAATTCAAGGTAAAGTCTCCAGATCTATAGTTTTTGTTTTCTTTATGCATTTTGTTTATATGATCCTGATGCTTTTGTGTAGGTATAATCAACACAACACTAATATTTACTAATTGTCACATTTAATTTGGTTGTCATTTTTTGTTGGACCACTTAAATATTAAAAGACGTTTTATGCTCTTCAATAGTTGTGAAATATCTATTAGTTTTAGGCTTGTATCCTTATCTTCAGTGTGTGATTTAAATTGTACGGATTTTTAGATGATGGATTCTTAATGGGCTTGCTGTTTTGGATTATATACGAAGAGCTAGATGGCTCAGTGTTGCAAGTGAATTTGAGCTTTCATAATCCGAACAAAATTTTCTGTCTGTTGATTTATTTTTTTATGGTGGAGATAAATTTCGAACATATGCTTATCGAATATACTTTCAAATAGATATTGATTTGGCAGCATTGATTATTGTAATGGAGTATGTTTGATTTTTAAAAGGGTTTATCTTTGATTATATTTTATTTTTTGTTAAATTGTTCTGCCTATTAGCCGGACATAATGAAACTGTGTGATTCACTGTTTGTTGAATAAAAAGAGCTTGGAAGGCGATGAATATAGCTCTCTTTGGCATATGTAGTCATTTTATGCAGCCATTTTAACTCGTTGCATTACAATATACCCTTTAAACCCCCTTTGTCAATTCTAAAAGGTTAGTTAAAATACATAATTAATTCAAAGTGAAATGTTATTGAATTAGATGGTCTTGGAGGCGGACATTGATGAATTATCTGAATCTTCGTACGAGGAGCATGATAGTTCTAAGGAAGAAGATGGGGGTTCTTTTGATACTAAGAACATGAACAATGAGGGTGAAGATCAATCTCCTACCCCAAATTTGAAAGAATTAGAATCCGAGTTTGTTATGAAATTAACATTTGATAATATTAATGAAGCTGAACATTTCATAAGATCCTATAGTAAAGAATGAAGTTAGTGCTTGAGAAGGTTTTCGGCCGAAACCGGCCCAAAGCTTTGTTCCGCTTCGAGAACCAAGAAGAGAAACAAGATGTGGATGCAAAGCAAGTTTCCGTGTAGCACTTGATCGTTTTACTAGGAAATATAATGTTACAACGTTTGAGGCACGTAATAACCATGAGTTGGTGAAGAATGAGAATAAGCATTTATTGCGATGTAACAGGTAGAATTAATTTAATTGAATACAATTAATTGCTATTTAACTTGTTTATTGATTAATTGGTTTTATTACTTAGGCAATTAAGTGCATCGGACAAGTCTTGGTTGAGTTTATTGACAATGGCCGGGATAAAACCATCGCAAGTCATGGATCTTATGGAGAAAATGCGTGGTGGGATCGGAAGTCTTCCTTTCAAAAGAAAAGATGGATATAACTACTTGAATGAACAAAGGTTGAAAATGATTGAAGGTGGATATGTAAATACCGGTATGAACATATTGGAAGGAATGAAAGTACATGACAAAGATTTTATCTTCAAATACACAACTGCTGAAGATGGTTCACTAACTAAATTGTTTTGGTGCGATGGATTGTCAAGATGCAGAATATAATCTATTTGGTGATGTAGTCGCGTTTGATAGCACTTACAAGACCAACAAATATTTGTTTCCACTCGTGATATTTTCAGGCATAAACAACCATTTCAGCACGTTTGTGTTTGGTGCCGCATTAATGTACAATGAGACAATCGATTCATACCGTTGGTTGTTGAAAACTTTTCGTGAGTCAATGAACAGAGATACAGTCTTCCGTACTCACTGATCAAGATCAATCAATGCGCGCAGCAATGCGTATGAAATTCCGTGGTGCTAGACATAGACTTTATGCTTGGCATATTTTAAAGAATGCACGACAAAATGTTCAAATACTAAAATTTGTAAATGAACTGGGATGTCTAACAAGCACACATCTATCTGTTGATGAATTTGAGGAGTCTTAGGTAAGAATTACTGAAACATAGGTGTATCAAATTATGATTGAGTCCTTCAAACTTATGAGAACATGCAGTTGTTTTCCGGGACAATTCATGGGGATGATGAGGACCACCTAGCATTCGGAATCCATGAACTCAATAATGAAGTTATGCGTTAAGCAAAGATTCACTCTTACTAGATATTTGATTCATTATCATCACAAGTTAAAAAGAATTAGAAGCACGTTTGTGGAAAAGCAGGATATTGAGGAGACTAAACCTAAACCTATCAGAGAAGGTCCACTAAAGAGATTTGAGGAGCATGCCGCAATCAAATACACCCAGAAACTTGTTTATCTTGTACGTGCAGAAATTTATGCCGAGCAAGAAGTTGTGGTGGAGAAAAATGAATGTGTTAGTGAAGGTAAACGTGTGATGACCTTTAGTGAGTACAATAACCCCAATGCGCGAAGTATTTCGGTGTTTATTGATGTAGTGAAGTCGAAGTTCCTTTGTGAGTGCATGATGCTTGAATCTGATGGCATCCCGTGTGGGTACATTATATCTTTGTTGAAGTCCTTGAGGTACATAACATTTCCGGATACGATCCTCAAGCCTCGTTGGCTAATAAGTACAGGGACAAACTTGCTATCCCCTTTCAAAACATCAAAAACACCAGTAGACCCTAAGCGCAAAAGGATGGCTATGATGAACAAGCAATAGACGAATTTTACTTTCTTATCCTCCCAATCAGAAATCGTGTTTACAAAGTCGTTGAATCGGGTGAAAAAAATAGCAAAAATGGCTGAAGATGATATGGCTATGCAGTCCTATGTGGGTGAAACGAATGATACAGTCGACGAGAAAAATCATGATGTTGGTGCAAAACACAATATCCGTGTTCCCACAAAAATTAAAGCTAAAGGAGCACCTAAACCAATGCCACAAAATTGAGGAATTTATGGGTCCGTTTTATTTTATATCAAGTTTATGTATTGTCATTTATTACTTATGAATTCTATAAAATATTCTCGTTATGTGTACATAGAAAGCCCAGCCATAAAGCGACCACTTGCCAGCTAAATCCTGCCATGGGTCAACGACGTCAAAGTGAGGACCCGAATAAAAAAAGAAAGTGTTAGAGAGATTTTGATAGACCATTAGACACGAACCAGGTTAGTTCTTAAATCTAAGTCTAAATTTTAATTTTTAATTTATTTAGCGAAGTAATATTTCTAATTATACGATTATTCACAGGTTGGAGTGAACCCCAATTTGTCTATTTCCATGAACATGCGAGTACCTGCAACGTGGTGATCATTCTACCCCCAAAAACCTAGACCCCCAGCCCCTAGAAGTATTTGTGAAGTTTTAGAGTGACAATTAAATTATTTTCGTAGACAATTACTTCTTAACTAGACTGACAATTAATTTAATTTCACTTAACTCATAAACTATTGTTCTAAATTGTTCATGTTGTTGAATTGTTCAGGGTTGAATTACACTTAGTAGCTTAAATTCGTATTTGTTATTGTTCAATTGTTTTTTGGATTGGACAGTGGTAGAGGCACATGGCTTTCGGGTGGCGACAATCGCACTCCTAGGCTCCACAGAAAAAGAAAGCAGCACCTATATCTGGATATGCATCAAAGAAAAAGATTTGGGCTTCTTTTTTCTTTGTGCAAATTTGATGCTTAATTTGTGCAAGTTTTTTTACGACTTCGTTTATTTACATGTTAATGGTTGTGCATTTTATTTGGTCATTTGGTGAGAGCTTAACGTTGATAGCCTTTGCTTCACTATTTATACTTATTGCCTTGTAAGGTTTAATATTGTATGTTTCTATATTTTACAACACTTTTGATTGTTTGTAATCCTATAATGTTCATTTTCAAGTTTGGCCAAGCGTTTTGGATGCATTGAACCAATTAACTTGTCTGTCGTGGTGTGAAACTATTTACATGGTTGCTAGCTAGCCTCATATTTACTTGCAAATACGTTCAATCTTTTAGAAAGTTTCACAGGTTAGACGAATTTGAATATTTATCTTTCTAAACATTGTTTTAGCCGCATTATATTTTACTTTCATTTGTTATGATTAGAGTTTTCTTTGCCACTTTTATTGGGTACGGCTTACTTTTGTGAGCCACGATAAAAGATAGTTGTTTCTTTTCTTTTCTGATTTTCGCTTTCTATTGTATGGGTATTTAGAACTGAGTACATTTGTTTTACGGACTTATACCAGTTTCTGTTGTTGCTGCTGCTGTTTGTGTTAGTGTGCTTCGTGGTTTTGGTTATTTTGGAGAACAAACATAAGAGCTCTAACAAGAATGAAATTGTAAAATCTTGTCTTCTGATATTTACTTATAAGTATATCAAATGTGGGATGGACTATTGTACTGGCATTCCAGTATTTTCAATTAGTCTCTCAAATTGTAGGATGCCATCAATATTTAAAGGTTTTCGCATTTTCAGTCCATATTATAAATATGGCATTTTAACCCCTGTCTTATTATAAATATGAAATTTTACCTCGTCATTTTTAAATGTGGCATTTTACCTCGTCATTTTTAAATGTGGCATTTTACCTATTTCATTATGATAAATGTGTTGCACTTTACTCCTTGTGTTATATAAATGTGACACTTGATCTCATATGTTATGATAAATATAACATTTTGAGAGACTATTGTAAAATACTGGAATGCCGGTACAATAGTCCATCCCACATCGAGATAATTACAGGTGCCGATCAATTCACACACCCTAGGTCTCGATCGGGAAATTAGTCGCTAGAGGGACCGTATGTACATGGGACTTATAATTGGTGAGGTTCAATGAGATCAATTCTTCTGAAGTTGGGCCTATGGGCTTGTGGCTAGACATCGACCATGAGGGGTGGGTACTCGTGAATTAATTATAAGATTAATTCTTGAGTGGTTAGTTGAAGGTGTTCAATTAATCGGAGCAATTAATAAGCTCACAAATTAAATCACGAAAGTCGTGGGCCCGCGACCAATTGATGGTGAACCTAGAGGGTTACACACAATACAATTGGACTACAACAAATCGAATAAGGAATGTTTGATTTAAAGAGTTAAATCAAAACTGAAGAATTAAAGCGTTAATTCTTGAAGAAGAAAATTAAATGTTAATTAAAGAGTTAATTAAAGAGAGAGAGAGGGAATTAATTGGATTAATTGGATTAATTTAATTAAAGGAGTTCATTAAATTAATGCAAGACATGGGCCAATTTATTTAATGGCCCATACTAAGTCTTGCACTAAAAGGGTCTTTTGAGGTGGCTATAAAAAGGGTTTAAGTTGAGGCTAAAACCCTAAGTACAGCAAAACACAAAACCCTAGCCCTAGTTAAAAAAGGTGGCCGTCCCCTCCCTCTTGGTGAAGAGGAGTTGCGTCCCTCCGACCACCTCTCTTGGTTCGGCCGAACCCTGTAGAATTCTACAGGGTTCACGAGCTTTCTTCTTCTGATCTTCTATGTTTGATTACCCTTGAATCCTAGTTCTGAGCCTGAGAATTCAAAGGGGTTGCTTCATTCAATTGGTGTGGATACCGCTAGAGGCACAACACTTGGGATGCTTCTCACGAACCAAATCCATCAGATCTAAAATAAGACCGGAGGAAAAACCACCACCTAGGGCCTGTGGTGAGGTAAATTTCGATTTACCTCTTATTTATTTAGTATTTGTTGCAAAATTATATTCAACATATTCATATGCGCTAGTAAATAAATCCTAGGATTTATGGTGTATGAAAAAATTTAAAATTCCGCACTGTCGTTTTGACAATCATACCCTGTAAATCCCAACACTTGTTTGCCGTTGCTGTATCAAGCAAGCAAGCTTGTCAAATTATTTTCTATTCGGTGAAACCAGTATTTTAAATAACAATTTAAAGCCAAATATTTCTTGCTTACTATAAATTAAAACCAAACAAGCCAATACTTAGTTCATTAACTTCACTAAACAACCTCTGTTTATGCAGTCAATATTATATTAAATAGTAGAACTAATGAGCATAATAATATTAGTTTCATTTTATATATATATATATATATATATATATATATATATATATATATATATATATATATATATATAATTATATATTTCATTATACTACATACCTTCGGATTCCAATATCCACCATTGTTGCGTATTTCAGTACATATCAAGCTAACTTTTGACTTAGTTAATTGCTCCACATATGGAATTTCTGATGATAAGATAACATGGTATACGGAACCAATGGGCCCGATATGTGCTAAGTACATATCCTGCGATTCATTTAAAAGTGAACAACGTAAATGTATTTACGTATAGTGTATTGAATTGTGATTCTAATTTATAACAAAAAATTACCTCCAACAAGAATAGGCAACCACATAAGTATGTTATTGATTGTGTCTTCCAAGACCTTATGCCGTAGTTTAGGAAGTCTAATACTAGTGCAGACCAATTCTTCACTGCAATGTTATTGATGTCTACAAGGAAATTTAAATAAGATGCGGACATATCAGGTCGTGTACTTGGGAACAAAACAACCTCAAACAAAAAAATCATGTACATGATATTGAAGTTTTCCCCTCAATCTCTTGGTGAATCCTTATATGAATTCTTTCATCGGCAAACTCAAGGTTATGGCCATGGATCGATAATGTACTGTTCTCATGATCATAATTTTCTACTATCCATCATAATATGATCCGGTCCAGTTGTTCGCATTGGACACGGGTTATAGTTCCAAAGCCTATATCCTCTATAGCCTATTTTTGGGAAATATCCAAATATTGATTAACCTCATAAATCCCAACACTTGTTACCAACACTTGTTTGTCGTTGCTGTATCAAGCAAGCAAGCCTGTCAAATTTTTTTTATTCGGTGAAACCAGTACTTTAAACAACAATTTAAAGCCAAAGATTTCTTGCTTACTACAAATTAAAACCAAACATGCCAATACTTAGTTCATTAACTTCACTAAACAACCTCTGTTTATGCAGTCAATGTTATATTAAACAGTAGAACTAATGAGCATAATAATATTTGTTTCATTTTATATATATATATATATATATATATATTTTCATGATACGACATACCTTCGGATTCCAATATCCACCATTGTTGCATAATTCAGTACATATCAAGCTAACTTTCGACTTAGTTAATTGCTCCGCATATGGAATTTCTGATGATAAGATAACACGGGATACGGAACCAAGGGGCTTGATATGTGCCAAGTACGTATCATGCGATTCATTTAAAAGTGAACAACGTGAATGTATTTATGTGTAGTGTATTGAATTGTGATTCTAATTTATAACAAAACATTACCTCCAATAAGAATAGGCAAACACATAAGTACGTTCTTGATTTTGTCTTCCAAGACCATATGCCGTAGTTTAGGAAGTCTAAATAAGATGCGGACATATCAGGTCGTGTACTTAGGAACAGAACAACCCCAAACAACAAAATCATGTACATGATCTTGAAGTTTTCCCCTCAATCTCTTGGTGAATCCATAATTCTATCCACCAAGTCATTCAAGTCTATCCTTCCATTCACAATTTTGAACAAATGGTGGTATTTTATCAGCCCCTCTTTGCCAGTTGAATCCCATTTTATTTCAATGCCACCATATGGAATTCCAAGCGCCCTATGAATTCTTTCATCGGTTAACTCAATGTTATGGCCATGGATCGACAATGAACTGTCTCATGATCATAATTTTCTACTATCCATCATAATATGATCCGGTCCAGTTGGTTGCATTGGACACGGGTTATAGTTCCAAAGCCTATATCCTCTATAGCCTTTTTTTCGGAGATATCCAAATATTGATTAACCTCATAAATCCCAACACTTGTTACCAACACTTGATTGTCGTTGGTGTATAATGCAAGGAAGCCTGTCGAATGTTTTTCTATTCGGTGAAACCAGTACTTTAAACAACAATTTAAAGCGAAAGATTTCTTGGTTACTACAATTTAAAACCAAACAAGCCAATACTTAGTTCATTAACTTCACTAAACAACCTCTGTTTACGCAGTCAATTTTATATTAAATAGTAGAACTAATGAGCATAATAATATTTGTTTAATTTTATATATATATATATATTTTCATGATACAACATACTTTCGGATTCTAATATTCACCATTGTTGCATAATTCAGTACATATCAAGCTAACTTTCGACTCAGTTAATTGCTCCGCATATGGAATTTCTGATGATAAGATAACACGGGATACGGAACCAAGGGGCTTGATATGTGCCAAGTACATATCCTGCGGTTCATTTAAAAGTGAACAACGTGAATGTATTTACGTGTAGTGTATTGAATTGTGATTCTAATTTATAACAAAAAATTACCTCCAGTAAGAATAGGCAAACACATAAGTATGTTCTTGATTTTGTCTTCCAAGACCATATGCCGTAGTTTAGGAAGTTTAAATAAGATGCGGACATATCAGGCCGTGTACTTAGGAACAGAACAACCCCAAACAACAAAATCATGTACATGATCTTGAAGTTTTCCCCTCAATCTCTTGGTGAATCCTAAATTCTATCCACCAAGTCATTCAAGTCTATCCGTATATTCACAATTTTGAACAAATGGTGGTATTTTATCAGCCCCTCTTTGCTAGTTGAATCCAATATTATTTCAATGCCACCATATGGAATTCCAAGCGCCCTATGAATTCTTTCATTGTTAAACTCAATGTTATGGCCATAGATAGACAATGTACTGTTCTCATGATCATAATTATCTACTATCCATCATAATTCGATTCGGTCCAGTTGGTCGCATTGGACACGGGTCATAGTTCCAAAGCCTATATCATCTATATCCTTTTTTTGTGAGATATCCAAATATTGGTTAACCTCATAAATCCCAACACTTGTTTGCCATTGGTATATCAAGCTAGCAAGCTTGTCAAATTTTTTTTATTTGGTGAAACATGTACATTAAACAACAATTTAAAGCCAAAGATTTCTTGCTTACTACAAATTAAAACCAAACAAGCCAATACTTAGTTCATTAAGTTCACTAAACAACCTTTGTTTATGCAGTCAATGTTATATTAAATAGTAGAACTAATGAGCATAATAATATTAGTTTCATTATATATATATATATATATATATATTCATTATACGACATACCTTCGGATTCGAATATCCACCATTTTGCATAATTCAGTACATATCAAGCTAACTTTTGACTTAGTTAATTGCTCCACATATGCAATTTCTGATGATAAGATAACATGGTATACGGAACCAAGGGGCCCGATATGTGCTAAGTACATATCCTGCGATTTATTTAAAAGTGAACAACGTAAATGTATTTACGTATAGTGTATTGAATTGTGATTCTAATTTATAACAAAAAATTACCTCCAACAAGAATAGGCAACCACATAAGTATGTTATTGATTGTGTCTTCCAAGACCTTATGCCGTAGTTTAGGAAGTCTAATACTAGTGCAGACCAATTCTTCACTGCAATGTTATTGATGTCTACAAGGAAATTTAAATAAGATGCGGACATATCAGGTCGTGTACTTGGGAACAAAACAACCTCAAAACAACAAAATCATGTACATGATACCCCTCAATCTCTTGGTGAATCCTTATATGAATTCTTTCATCGGCAAACTCAAGGTTATGGCCATGGATCGATAATGTACTGTTCTCATGATCATAATTTTCTACTATCCATCATAATATGATCCGGTCCAGTTGTTCGCATTGGACACGGGTTATAGTTCCAAAGCCTATATCCTCTATAGCCTTTTTTTGGGAGATATCCAAATATTGATTAACCTCATAAATCCCAACACTTGTTACCAACACTTGTTTGTCGTTGCTGTATCAAGCAAGCAAGCCTGTCAAATTTTTTTTATTCGGTGAAACCAGTACTTTAAACAACAATTTAAAGCCAAGAATTTCTTGCTTACTACAAATTAAAACCAAACATGCCAATACTTAGTTCATTAACTTCACTAAACAACCTCTGTTTATGCAGTCAATGTTATATTAAATAGTAGAACTAATGAGCATAATAATATTTGTTTCATTTTATATATATATATATATATATATATATATATATATATATATATATATATATATTTTCATGATACGACATACCTTCGGATTCCAATATCCACCATTGTTGCATAATTCAGTACATATCAAGCTAACTTTCGACTTAGTTAATTGCTCCGCATATGGAATTTATGATGATAAGATAACACGGGATACGGAACCAAGGGGCTTGATATGTGCCAAGTACGTATCATGCGATTCATTTAAAAGTGAACAACGTGAATGTATTTACGTGTAGTGTATTGAATTGTGATTCTAATTTATAACAAAACATTACCTCCAATAAGAATAGGCAAACACATAAGTACGTTCTTGATTTTGTCTTCCAAGACCATATGCCGTAGTTTAGGAAGTCTAAATAAGATGCGGACATATCAGGTCGTGTACTTAGGAACAGAACAACCCCAAACAACAAAATCATGTACATGATCTTGAAGTTTTCCCCTCAATCTCTTGGTGAATCCATAATTCTCTCCACGAAGTCATTCAAGTCTATCCTTCCATTCACAATTTTGAACAAATGGTGGTATTTTATCAGCCCCTCTTTGCCAGTTGAATCCCATTTTATTTCAATGCCACCATATGGAATTCCAAGCGCCCTATGAATTCTTTCATCGGTTAACTCAATGTTATGGCCATGGATCGACAATGAACTGTCTCATGATCATAATTTTCTACTATCCATCATAATATGATCCGGTCCAGTTGGTTGCATTGGACACGGGTTATAGTTCCAAAGCCTATATCCTCTATAGCCTTTTTTTGGGAGATATCCAAATATTGATTAACCTCATAAATCCCAACACTTGTTACCAACACTTGATTGTCGTTGGTGTATAATGCAAGGAAGCCTGTCGAATGTTTTTCTATTCGGTGAAACCAGTACTTTAAACAACAATTTAAAGCGAAAGATTTCTTGGTTACTACAATTTAAAACCAAACAAGCCAATACATAGTTCATTAACTTCACTAAACAACCTCTGTTTACGCAGTCAATTTTATATTAAATAGTAGAACTAATGAGCATAATAATATTTGTTTAATTTTATATATATATATATTTTCATGATACAACATACTTTCGGATTCTAATATTCACCATTGTTGCATAATTCAGTACATATCAAGCTAACTTTCGACTCAGTTAATTGCTCCGCATATGGAATTTCTGATGATAAGATAACACGGGATACGGAACCAAGGGGCTTGATATGTGCCAAGTACATATCCTGCGGTTCATTTAAAAGTGAACAACGTGAATGTATTTACGTGTAGTGTATTGAATTGTGATTCTAATTTATAACAAAAAATTACCTCCAGTAAGAATAGGCAAACACATAAGTATGTTCTTGATTTTGTCTTCCAAGACCATATGCCGTAGTTTAGGAAGTTTAAATAAGATGCGGACATATCAGGCCGTGTACTTAGGAACAGAACAACCCCAAACAACAAAATCATGTACATGATCTTGAAGTTTTCCCCTCAATCTCTTGGTGAATCCTAAATTCTATCCACCAAGTCATTCAAGTCTATCCGTATATTCACAATTTTGAACAAATGGTGGTATTTTATCAGCCCCTCTTTGCTAGTTGAATCCAATATTATTTCAATGCCACCATATGGAATTCCAAGCGCCCTATGAATTCTTTCATTGTTAAACTCAATGTTATGGCCATAGATAGACAATGTACTGTTCTCATGATCATAATTATCTACTATCCATCATAATTCGATTCGGTCCAGTTGGTCGCATTGGACACGGGTCATAGTTCCAAAGCCTATATCATCTATATCCTTTTTTTGTGAGATATCCAAATATTGGTTAACCTCATAAATCCCAACACTTGTTTGCCATTGGTATATCAAGCTAGCAAGCTTGTCAAATTTTTTTTATTTGGTGAAACATGTACATTAAACAACAATTTAAAGCAAAAGATTTCTTGCTTACTACAAATTAAAACCAAACAAGCCAATACTTAGTTCATTAAGTTCACTAAACAACCTTTGTTTATGCAGTCAATGTTATATTAAATAGTAGAACTAATGAGCATAATAATATTAGTTTCATTATATATATATATATATATTCATTATACGACATACCTTCGGATTCGAATATCCACCATTTTGCATAATTCAGTACATATCAAGCTAACTTTTGACTTAGTTAATTGCTCCACATATGCAATTTCTGATGATAAGATAACATGGTATACGGAACCAAGGGGCCCGATATGTGCTAAGTACATATCCTGCGATTTATTTAAAAGTGAACAACGTAAATGTATTTACGTATAGTGTATTGAATTGTGATTCTAATTTATAACAAAAAATTACCTCCAACAAGAATAGGCAACCACATAAGTATGTTATTGATTGTGTCTTCCAAGACCTTATGCCGTAGTTTAGGAAGTCTAATACTAGTGCAGACCAATTCTTCACTGCAATGTTATTGATGTCTACAAGGAAATTTAAATAAGATGCGGACATATCAGGTCGTGTACTTGGGAACAAAACAACCTCAAAACAACAAAATCATGTACATGATACCCCTCAATCTCTTGGTGAATCCTTATATGAATTCTTTCATCGGCAAACTCAAGGTTATGGCCATGGATCGATAATGTACTGTTCTCATGATCATAATTTTCTACTATCCATCATAATATGATCCGGTCCAGTTGTTCGCATTGGACACGGGTTATAGTTCCAAAGCCTATATCCTCTATAGCCTTTTTTTGGGAGATATCCAAATATTGATTAACCTCATAAATCCCAACACTTGTTACCAACACTTGTTTGTCGTTGCTGTATCAAGCAAGCAAGCCTGTCAAATTTTTTTTATTCGGTGAAACCAGTACTTTAAACAACAATTTAAAGCCAAGAATTTCTTGCTTACTACAAATTAAAACCAAACATGCCAATACTTAGTTCATTAACTTCACTAAACAACCTCTGTTTATGCAGTCAATGTTATATTAAATAGTAGAACTAATGAGCATAATAATATTTGTTTCATTTTATATATATATATATATATATATATATTTTCATGATACGACATACCTTCGGATTCCAATATCCACCATTGTTGCATAATTCAGTACATATCAAGCTAACTTTCGACTTAGTTAATTGCTCCGCATATGGAATTTCTGATGATAAGATAACACGGGATACGGAACCAAGGGGCTTGATATGTGCCAAGTACGTATCATGCGATTCATTTAAAAGTGAACAACGTGAATGTATTTACGTGTAGTGTATTGAATTGTGATTCTAATTTATAACAAAACATTACCTCCAATAAGAATAGGCAAACACATAAGTACGTTCTTGATTTTGTCTTCCAAGACCATATCCCGTAGTTTAGGAAGTCTAAATAAGATGCGGACATATCAGGTCGTGTACTTAGGAACAGAACAACCCCAAACAACAAAATCATGTACATGATCTTGAAGTTTTCCCCTCAATCTCTTGGTGAATCCATAATTCTCTCCACGAAGTCATTCAAGTCTATCCTTCCATTCACAATTTTGAACAAATGGTGGTATTTTATCAGCCCCTCTTTGCCAGTTGAATCCCATTTTATTTCAATGCAACCATATGGAATTCCAAGCGCCCTATGAATTCTTTCATCGGTTAACTCAATGTTATGGCCATGGATCGACAATGAACTGTCTCATGATCATAATTTTCTACTATCCATCATAATATGATCCGGTCCAGTTGGTTGCATTGGACACGGGTTATAGTTCCAAAGCCTATATCCTCTATAGCCTTTTTTTGGGAGATATCCAAATATTGATTAACCTCATAAATCCCAACACTTGTTACCAACACTTGATTGTCGTTGGTGTATCATGCAAGGAAGCCTGTCGAATGTTTTTCTATTCGGTGAAACCAGTACTTTAAACAACAATTTATAGCGAAAGATTTCTTGGTTACTACAATTTAAAACCAAACAAGCCAATACTTAGTTCATTAACTTCACTAAACAACCTCTGTTTATGCAGTCAATTTTATATTAAATAGTAGAACTAATGAGCATAATAATATTTTGTTTAATTTTATATATATATATATATATATATATATATATATATATATATATATATATATATATATATATATATATATATATATATATATTTTCATGATACGACATACTTTCGGATTCCAATATTCACCATTGTTGCATAATTCAGTACATATCAAGCTGACTTTCGACTCAGTTAAATCCTCCGCATATGGAATTTCTGATGATAAGATAACACGGGATACGGAACCAAGGGGCTTGATATGTGCCAAGTACATATCCTGCGGTTCATTTAAAAGTGAACAACGTGAATGTATTTACGTGTAGTGTATTGAATTGTGATTCTAATTTATAATAAAAAATTACCTCCAGTAAGAATAGGCAAACACATAAGTATGTTCTTGATTTTGTCTTCCAAGACCATATGCCGTAGTTTAGGAAGTCTAAATAAGATGCGGACATATCAGGCCGTGTACTTAGGAACAGAACAACCCCAAACAACAAAATCATGTACATGATCTTGAAGTTTTCCCCTCAATCTCTTGGTGAATCCTAAATTCTATCCACCAAGTCATTCAAGTCTATCCGTATATTCACAATTTTGAACAAATGGTGGTATTTTATCAGCCCCTCTTTGCTAGTTGAATCCAATATTATTTCAATGCCACCATATGGAATTCCAAGCGCCCTATGAATTCTATCATTGTTAAACTCAATGTTATGGCCATAGATAGACAATGTACTGTTCTCATGATCATAATTATCTACTATCCATCATAATTCGATTCGGTCCAGTAGGTCGCATTGGACACGGGTCATAGTTCCAAAGCCTATATCATCTATATCCTTTTTTTGTGAGATATCCAAATATTGGTTAACCTCATAAATCCCAACACTTGTTTGCCATTGGTATATCAAGCTAGCAAGCTTGTCAAATTTTTTTTATTTGGTGAAACCTGTACTTTAAACAACAATTTAAAGCCAAAGATTTCTTGCTTACTACAAATTAAAACCAAACAAGCCAATACTTAGTTCATTAAGTTCACTAAACAACCTTTGTTTATGCAGTCAATGTTATACTAAATAGTAGAACTAATGAGCATAATAATATTAGTTTCATTATATATATATATATATATATATATATATATTTTCATGATACGACATACCTTCGGATTCCAATATCCACCATTGTTGCATAATTCAGTACATATCAAGCTAACTTTCGACTTAGTTAATTGCTCCGCATATGGAATTTCTGATGATAAGATAACACGGGATACGGAACCAAGGGGCTTGATATGTGCCAAGTACGTATCATGCGATTCATTTAAAAGTGAACAACGTGAATGTATTTACGTGTAGTGTATTGAATTGTGATTCTAATTTATAACAAAACATTACCTCCAATAAGAATAGGCAAACACATAAGTACGTTCTTGATTTTGTCTTCCAAGACCATATGCCGTAGTTTAGGAAGTCTAAATAAGATGCGGACATATCAGGTCGTGTACTTAGGAACAGAACAACCCCAAACAACAAAATCATGTACATGATCTTGAAGTTTTCCCCTCAATCTCTTGGTGAATCCATAATTCTCTCCACGAAGTCATTCAAGTCTATCCTTCCATTCACAATTTTGAACAAATGGTTGTATTTTATCAGCCCCTCTTTGCCAGTTGAATCCCATTTTATTTCAATGCAACCATATGGAATTCCAAGCGCCCTATGAATTCTTTCATCGGTTAACTCAATGTTATGGCCATGGATCGACAATGAACTGTCTCATGATCATAATTTTCTACTATCCATCATAATATGATCCGGTCCAGTTGGTTGCATTGGACACGGGTTATAGTTCCAAAGCCTATATCCTCTATAGCCTTTTTTTGGGAGATATCCAAATATTGATTAACCTCATAAATCCCAACACTTGTTACCAACACTTGATTGTCGTTGGTGTATCATGCAAGGAAGCCTGTCGAATGTTTTTCTATTCGGTGAAACCAGTACTTTAAACAACAATTTATAGCGAAAGATTTCTTGGTTACTACAATTTAAAACCAAACAAGCCAATACTTAGTTCATTAACTTCACTAAACAACCTCTGTTTATGCAGTCAATTTTATATTAAATAGTAGAACTAATGAGCATAATAATATTTTGTTTAATTTTATATATATATATATATATATATATATATATATATATATATATATATATATATATATTTTCATGATACGACATACTTTCGGATTCCAATATTCACCATTGTTGCATAATTCAGTACATATCAAGCTGACTTTCGACTCAGTTAAATCCTCCGCATATGGAATTTCTGATGATAAGATAACACGGGATACGGAACCAAGGGGCTTGATATGTGCCAAGTACATATCCTGCGGTTCATTTAAAAGTGAACAACGTGAATGTATTTACGTGTAGTGTATTGAATTGTGATTCTAATTTATAATAAAAAATTACCTCCAGTAAGAATAGGCAAACACATAAGTATGTTCTTGATTTTGTCTTCCAAGACCATATGCCGTAGTTTAGGAAGTCTAAATAAGATGCGGACATATCAGGCCGTGTACTTAGGAACAGAACAACCCCAAACAACAAAATCATGTACATGATCTTGAAGTTTTCCCCTCAATCTCTTGGTGAATCCTAAATTCTATCCACCAAGTCATTCAAGTCTATCCGTATATTCACAATTTTGAACAAATGGTGGTATTTTATCAGCCCCTCTTTGCTAGTTGAATCCAATATTATTTCAATGCCACCATATGGAATTCCAAGCGCCCTATGAATTCTATCATTGTTAAACTCAATGTTATGGCCATAGATAGACAATGTACTGTTCTCATGATCATAATTATCTACTATCCATCATAATTCGATTCGGTCCAGTAGGTCGCATTGGACACGGGTCATAGTTCCAAAGCCTATATCATCTATATCCTTTTTTTGTGAGATATCCAAATATTGGTTAACCTCATAAATCCCAACACTTGTTTGCCATTGGTATATCAAGCTAGCAAGCTTGTCAAATTTTTTTTATTTGGTGAAACCTGTACTTTAAACAACAATTTAAAGCCAAAGATTTCTTGCTTACTACAAATTAAAACCAAACAAGCCAATACTTAGTTCATTAAGTTCACTAAACAACCTTTGTTTATGCAGTCAATGTTATACTAAATAGTAGAACTAATGAGCATAATAATATTAGTTTCATTATATATATATATATATATATATATATATATATATATTTCATGATACGACATACCTTCGGATTCCAATATCCACCATTGTTGCATAATTCAGTACATATCAAGCTATCTTTCGACTTAGTTAATTGCTAGGCATATGGAATTTTTGATGATAATATAACAAGGGATACGGAACCGGGGGGCTTGATATGTGCCAAGTACATATCCTTCGACTCATTTAAAAGTGAAGAACGTGAATGTATTTACGTGTAGTGTATTGACTTGTGAAATTTATAACAAAACATTACCTCCAATAAGAATAGGCAAACACAAAAGTATGTTCTTGATTTTGTCTTCCAAGAACATATGCCGTAGTTTAGGAAGTCTAAATAAGATGCGGACATATCAGGTCGTGTACTTAGGAACAGAACAACCCCAAACAACAAAACCATGTACATGATCTTGATGTTTTCCCCTCAATCTCTTGGTGAATCCTAATACCAAGTCATTCAAGTCTATCCTTCCATTCACAATTTTGAACAAATGGTGGTATTTTATCAGCCCCACTTTGCTAGTTGATTCCAATTTTATTTCAATGCCACCATATGGAATTCCAAGCGCCCTATGAATTCTTTCATCGGTAAACTCAATGTTATGGCCATAGATAGACAATGTACTGTTCTTATGATCATAATTATCTACTATCCATCATAATTCGATTCGGTCCAGTTGGTCGCATTGGACACGGGTCATAGTTCCAAAGCCTATATCATCTATAGCCTTTTTTTGTGAGATATCCAAATATTGGTTAACCTCATAAATCCCAACACTTGTTTGCCATTGGTATATCAAGCAAACAAGCTTGTCAAATTTTTTTTTATTCGGTGAAACCAGTACTTTAAACAATAATTTAAAGCCAAAGATTTCTTGGTTACTACAAATTAAAACCAAACAAGCCAATACTTAGTTCATTAAGTTCACTAAACAACCATTGTTTATGCAGTCAAT
This sequence comes from Penstemon eatonii, assembly GCA_038501285.1. Lineage (NCBI taxonomy): Eukaryota > Viridiplantae > Streptophyta > Magnoliopsida > Lamiales > Plantaginaceae > Penstemon > Penstemon eatonii. Next base: position 15,637,611 of record CM076712.1, on the reverse strand, counting down.
GTTATATTAAATAGTAGAACTTATGAGCATAATAATATTAGTTTCATTATATATATATATATATATATATATATATATATTTATTATACGACATACCTTCGGATTCGAATATCCACCATTTTGCGTAATTCAGTACATATCAAGCTAACTTTTGACTTAGTCAATCGCACCACATATGCAATTTCTGATGATAAGATAAAATTGTATACGGAACCAAGGGGCCCGATATGTGCTAAGTACATATCCTGCGATTCATTTAAAAGTGAACAACGTAAATGTATTTACGTATAGTGTATTGAATTGTGATTCTAATTTATAACAAAAAATTACCTCCAACAAGAATAGGCAACCACATAAGTATGTTAATTATTGTGTCTTCCAAGACCTTATGCCATAGTTTAGGAAGTCTAATACTAGTGCAGACCAATTCTTCACTGCAATGTTATTGATGTCTACAAGGAAATTTAAATAAGATGCGGACATATCAGGTCGTGTACTTGGGAACAAAACAACCCCAAACAACAAAATCATGTACATGATATTGAAGTTTTCCCCTCAATCTCTGGGTGAATCCTTAATTCTCCCCACCAAGTCATTCTTGTCTATCCTTCCATTCACAATTTTTAACAAATGGTGGTATTTTTCCAGCCCCTCTTTGCTAGTTGAATCCAATTTTATTTCAGTGCCACCATATGGAATTCCAAGCGCCATATGAATTCTTTCATCGGTAAAATCAATGTTATGGCCATGGATCGACAATGTACTGTTCTCATGATCATAATTTTCTACTATCCATCATAATATGATCCGGTCCAGTTGGTTGAATTGGACACGGGTTATAGTTCCAAAGCCTATATCCTCTATAGCCTTTTTTTGGGATATATCCAAATATTGATTAACCTCATAAATCCCAACACTTGTTACCAACACTTGTTTGTCGTTGCTGTATCAATCAAGCAAGCCTGTCGAATTTTTTTTATTCGGTGAAACCAGTACTTTAAACAAAAATTTAAAGCCAAAGATTTCTTACTTACTACAAATTCAAACCAAACATGCCAGTACTTAGTTCATTAACTTCACTAAAGAACCTCTGTTTATGCAGTCAATGTTATATTAAATAGTAGAACTAAGGAGCATAATAATATTTGTTTCATTTTATATATGTATATATTTTTTCATGTTACGACATACCTTCGGATTCCAATATCCATCATTGTAGCATAATTCAGTACATATCAAGCTAACTTTCGACTTAGTTAATTGCTCCGCATATGGAATTTCTGATGATGAGATAACACGGGATACGGATCCAAGGGGCTTGATATGTGCCAAGTACATATCCTGCGATTCATTTAAAAGTGAACAACGTGAATGTATTTACGTATAGTGCATTGAATTGTGATTCTAATTTATAACAAAAAATTACCTCCAATAAGAATAGGCAACCACATAAGTATGTTCTTGATTGTGTCTTCCAAGACCATATGCCGTAGTTTAGGAAGTCAAAATAAGATGCGGACATATCAGGTCGTGTACTTGGGAACAAAACAACCCCAAACAACATAATCATGTACATGATCTTGAAGTTTTCCCCTCAATCTCTTGGTGAATCCTTAATTCTCTCCACCAAGTCATTCAAGTCTATCCTTCCATTCACAATTTTGAACAAGTGGTGGTATTTTATCAGCCCCTCTTTGCTAGTTGAATCCAATTTTATTTCAATGCCACCATATGGAATTCCAAGCGCCCTATGAATTATTTCATCGGTTAACTCACTGTTATGGCCAGGGATAGACAATGAACTGTCTCATGATGATAATTTTCTACTATCCATCATAATATGATCCGGTCCAGTTGGTTGCATTGGACACGGGTTATAGTTCCAAAGCCTATATCCTATATAGCCTTTTTTTAGGAGATATCCAAATATTTATTAACCTCATAAATCCCAACAATTGTTTGTCGTTGCTGTATCATGCAAGCAAGCCTGTCGAATGTTTTCTTATTCGGTGAAACCAGTACTTTAAAAAACAATTTAAAGTCAAAGATTTCTTGGTTACTGCAATTTAAAACCAAACAAGCCAATACTTAGTTCATTAACTTCACTAAACAACCTCTGTTTATGCAGTCAATGTTATATTAAATAGTAGAACTAATGAGCATAATAATATTGGTTTCATTTATATATATATATATATATATATATATATATATATATATATATATATATATTCTCATGATACGACATACCTTCGGATTCCAATATCCACCATTGTTGCATAATTCAGTACATATCAAGCTAACTTTCGACTTAGTTAATTGCTCCGCATATGGAATTTCTGATGATAAGATAACACGGGATACAGAACCAAGGGCATGATATGTGCCAAGTACATATCCTGCGATTCATTAAAAGTGAACAACGTGAATGTATTTACGTGTAGTGTATTGAATTGTGATTCTAATTTATAACAAAAAATTACCTCCAATAAGAATAGGCAACCACATAAGTATGTTCTTGATTTTGTCTTCCAAGACCATAGGCCGTAGTTTAGGAAGTCTAAATAAGATGCGGACATATCAGGTCGTGTACTTAGGAACAAAACAACCCCAATCAACAAAATCATGTACATGATCTTGAAGTTTTCCCTAAATCTCTTGGTGAATCCTTAATTCTCTCCACCAAGTCATTCAAGTCTATCCTTCCATTCACAATTTTGAACAAATGATGGTATTTTATCAGCCCCTCTTTGCTAGTTGAATCCAATTTTATTTCAATGCCACCATATGGAATTCCAAGCGCCCTATGAATTCTTTCATCGGTAAACTCAATGTTATGGCCATAGATAGACAATGTACTGTTCTCATGATCATAATTATCTACTATCCATCATAATTCGATTCGGTCCAGTTGGTCGCATTGGACACGGGTCATAGTTCCAAATATTGGTTAACCTCATAAATCCCAACACTTGTTTGCCGTTGGTGTATCAAGCAAGCCAGCTTGTCAAATTTTTTTTGTATTCGGTGAAACCAGTACTTTAAACAACAATTTAAAGCCAAAGATTTCTTGCTTACTACAAATTAAAACCAAACAAGCCAATACTTCGTTCATTAAGTTCACTAAACAACCTTTGTTTATGCAGTCAATGTTATATTAAATAGTAGAACTAATGAGCATAATAATATTAGTTTCATTATATATATATATATATATATATATATATATATATATATATATTCATTATACGACATACCTTCGGATTCGAATATCCACCATTGTTGCGTAATTCAGTACATATCAAGCTAACTTTTGACTTAGTTAATTGCTCCGCATATGAAATTTCTGATGATAAGATAATATGGGATACGGAACCAAGGGGCCTGATATGTGCCTAATACATATCTTGCGATTCATTTAAAAGTGAACAATGTGAATGTGTTTACGTATAGTGTATTGAATTTTGATTCTAATTTATAACAAAAAATAGGCAACCACATAAGTATGTCCTTGATTGTGTCTTCCAAGATCTTATGCCGTAGTTTAGGAAGTCTAATACTAGTGCAGACCAATTCTTCATTGCAATGTTATTGATGTCTACAAGGAAATTAAAATAAGATGCGGACATATCAGGTCGTGTATTTGGGAACAAAACAACCCCAAACAACAAAATCATGTACATGATCTTGAAGTTTTCCCCTCAATCTCTTGGTGAATCCTTAATTCTCTCCACCAAGTCATTAAAGTCTATCCTTCCATTCACAATTTTGAACAAATGGTGGTATTTTATCTGCCCCTCTTTGCTAGTTGAATCCAATTTTATTTCAATGCCACCATATGGAATTCCATGCCGGCACCCTATGAATTCTTTAATCGGTGAACTCAATGTTATGGCCATGGATCGACAATTTACTATTCTCATGATCATAATTATCTACTCTCCATGATAATATGATCCGGTCTAGTTGGTCGCATTGGACACGGGTCATAGTTCCAAAACATATATCCTCTATAGCCTTTTTTTGTGAGGTATCCAAATATTGGTTAACCTCACTCAATTTCTTTAATGAGGTCCGGTGTTGTTACTTCATCTCAGCTTCTTCTGATGAATTAACCGTGAGTAGAAAATCACAAAATTCATCCCTTTCTCTTGAATAATATTTCTTACATATATTGTCAATAGATTCATATCTTTTCTTATCCTGCATTATTGTTGATAATCTGAAATAAGACTACGTTATTGTTATTATAATATAATATTTAATACAAGCCAAAAATATTTAATAAATTTTCATATCATCACCTCTGGTGAATCAATTGCATCTATAAAATCAAGTGTAACGCCATTGTACTTTGAGGGGTAGGAACGCGTATCTTCTTCAGATGTCTTGAAAGGAGGTGTTGCCTTTAACTTTTTTCCAGAACCTATTTCATGAGTGTTTGGCATGGGAGTTTGGGTTTGAGACGGATTGTCATTGTTTGTGTTGTCATCTTAGCAATTTTCTATTTTGTGGGCTAACATTTCTTATTATAACATATGGACTAACTATTTAAATTATGGCCCAAAACCCACTTAAGTGATCTGGTGGAATATAAAGGGCTTTTAGAAATACTATTTATTCATATATATAATATGGATTTAATGTGTAGATGCCCACTAGTCTAATATGTAATTATTGATGGTTCAGTTACATATTAGACAATTAAGACGGAATTGCTATGGTCCCTAAGAAGTGGCTATAAAACACATCAGATTATTTTCTCTTCCCCATCTAGAGAAATATAACGTAATGAGCCATTTTCTTAGAAGACTGAGCATCTTGCATTTGGTGTTCTTCCAACCATGGCATCAATGGAACCAGGTTAGATTCCTTGTTTAATTACATATTTTATATATCATATTTAGGCAATAACATGTGATCCTGTTATAGATATTTATATATCGTTGTTCTTGATATAATACTTTATTTTAATGATTTAGAGTATGAAAGATGAATATCTATTGTTATTTGGTTAATTCCAACAAGTGGTATCAGAGCCACATGTTAATTGTTGATTATAATATATGTTTGTTGCCCCTTTGTTGTTTATCATGGTAGAAATATTAGGGTTCATGTTTATTTGAATTTCTAATATTTTATTGGTGAAATCATGAATTCATGTTTTTGGGGCTTTGGTTTTATAAATTTTAAGCAATGAGATATTTGCTATTGGTTTTACTCATTTGGTTTGGAGTATATAAAAATCTTATTTTCAGATTTTTGGTACTGTTCTCAAATCAGTTTTCTAGAATTTTGGCCATGTTTATCAATTTGAGAAAATTATGGGCTAATTAATGTGTTGTTTTGATATCAATTTTCGGTAACTTTTTTGATTTCAAATTTGATGTAATATTGGGCCAGAGTTAGTACTTGACGGTTTTTTTTTTACTTTTTTAATAAGCTTGATAAATTCTAGAATTAAGTAATGGTTAAGTGATGATGTAAGCACTGTACATCGCTGACTTCATTACTATTTTGTATGCTGTTTTTGCACAGTAAAACACCATTTTTTTGGTGTACTAATTTTGCAGCAAAACAAAATAATAATGTTTTGCGCTTTTACTGCTTAAGGAAAAATAATATATTTTTATTATTTAAAGTTTATGTGTTTATTTCTTCAAATTGATGACTTGAGTTTAATATGTTGCCAAAGTAACCACTATTAAATTTAACTTATTAATTTAAAAGTTTTAAACATGTTATATCTATATATGCTGAAATAATTAGCCCAAAGGAAAATTATTTTAGGCCAGATATAGATTTTTTTTTTTGAAGCTCAACCTAAAAGAAGAAAATTTAAGGTTTAACCATGTATTCAATATGTCGGTCCAAAGAAAGGCATATTGTGTGACCAGTTTAAGTTATATTTTTTGAGCTATTTTTATAAGAGTACTGTTAACAAATTGTTATTTTTGTCCAAAGACTAAATTCAATGTTGTGATTGGTGTCTTGTGATGGGTTTGGATTTTATGTATATGCCTTTTTTTTTTTTAATTATTAATTGTGAGACTATTTTTTTGTCTGATTCAGCATCTTCAATATCTGCAAACATTAGCAGCATCCTTGTGCTTAGTGGCACAAATTATAAGAAATGGAGGGAACACGTTATGATTGTGTTGGGTTGCATGGATCTTGACCATGCATTATGGGTAGATCCCCCCGCAGCTCTGACCAGTGAAAGTACTGCTGATTAGAAAACTGCATTTCATGAAAGTGGGAGCGATCCAATCGCATGAGTCTTACGATCATGAAACTATCCATTCCGGAATCCATTAGAGGTGCAATACCTGATGAAGGAGATGTAAAAACCTTCCTTAAGGAAATAGCAGGCCGATTCTCTGCCAATGAAAAGGTCGAGACAAGCACTGTTCTATCTAAGCTTGTCTCTATGCTGTACAAAGGGAAGGGAAACATTCGTGAGTACATTATGGAGGTCTCAAATCTCGTAATAAGGCTAAGGGCACTAAAGTTAGAGGTGTCTGATGACATTCTCGTGCATTTAGTCTTTATTTCTCTCACCGCACAGTTCAGTCATTTCAAGATAAGTTACAATACTCAAAGGGACAAATGGACTTTGAATGAGCTTATAGCTCAATGTGTGCGGGACGAGGAGAGATTGAAACTCGAAACCGTTGAAAGTGCTCATTTGGCATCTGCTTCAAATGATCCGAGAAAGAAAAGAAAAAGGAACAACAATAAGGGAAAATAAACTGCAGGAACTGGGGCATCAACCCCTAAGGTGCAAAAGACACATGATCCAGTTTTTACCTGTTTCTTTTGCAAGAAGAAAGGACATATGAAGAAAGAATGCCCCAAATACGCCAATTGGCGTGTAAAGAAAGGTACACTTCTAAACTTTGTCAGTTTAGAAGTTAATTTAGCAATTGTACCAAATGACACTTGGTGGATAGATATTGGTGCTACTACTCACATAAGTGTCACAATGCAGGATTGTCTGAGGAGCCGAAAGCCAACTGATGGTGAAAGATACATCTTTACGGGCAGTGGAAATAAGGCTGAAGTTGAAGCCATAGGTGTTTTTAGGCTTGTTTTAAGAACTGGTGTTTATTTGGATTTGGAAAATACTTTTGTGGTACCTTCTTTTAGACGGGATTTAATTTCTATTTCTTGTTTGAACAACTTTGGATATCATTGTTCATTTGGAAATGGTTTATTTCGTATTTTTCATAATTCCAGTTTGGTTGGCACTGGTTCACTAATTGACAAGCTTTATAAATTGAACACTTTTAACTTCAATTGACAATGAAAGTTTACATTTAAGTAATATTGGTACAAAACGCAAATTAAGAAAAGAAAATTCCTCAATGTTGTGGCATAAGCGTTTAGGACATATTTCCAAACCACGCTTACAAAAATTAGTGTTACAAGAAATTTTGGAATCACTTGATATGTCAGATTTTGAAATTTGCATAGAGTGTATAAATGGAAAAACAACTGACAAACGAAAAAAGGTGCAAATAGGTGTAATGACGTCTTAGAACTGATGCATACAGATATATCTGGACCACTTCCTAAGGCATCTTGGAATGGCCAAACATACTTTATCACGTTCATAGACGATTATTCCCGCTATGGTTATTTGTACCTTATACATGAGAAGTCACAAGCTTTGGATATGTTCAAAATCTTTAAAGCCGAAGTTGAGCTTCAACATGGAAAAAAGATTAAAGTCGTAAAATTTGATCGTGGTGGTGAGTACTACGGCAGAAATGACGGATCAGGTGAACAACGTTCAGGGCCTTTTGCAAGGTACCTAGCCGAATGTGGGATTGTTCCTCAATATACCATGCCAAGAACACCAAGTCAGAATGGTATGGCTGAGAGACGAAACCGAACCCTCAAGGATATGGTCAGAAGCATGATTAGTCATTCTTCTTTACCAAAATCATTATGGGGTGAGGCATTAATGACTGCAGTTTATATACTTAACAGAGTATCCAGTAAAGCGGTTGACAAAACCCCATACGGATTAGACATTTGCATGCCTGGGGTTATCCAGCTGAAGCTCGACAGTATAATTCTGATGAGAAAAAGTTGGATATTTCAAGAACAGTCAGTTGTTTCTTTGTGGGTTATTCTGAGAGATCAAGAGGATTCAAGTTTTATAATCCCTCAAGCATGTCCTTTTTCGAAACTGGGAATGCCAAATTTATTGAGGACAGTGGGAGTACTAATTCAAGGGACATAGTCTTTGAAGAGGAAAATCCAAATTTTCCTAACACTTCTACTACAATTGCAACTGATAGTGATCAGGTAACCATTCCTGACAATGTTGGTGTTCCAAATCCAGACAATGTAGTAGTTGCAGACATTCCCTTGGAACCACCAACTCAGTTGGGGGATCCCATAATGGTTGAGGAAACACCTCATGTGGTAGCAGTTGCACCTCAACCACCTCAAATGGAAGTGTCATTAAGGAGATCCACTAGGAAAAGGAGAAATGAATTTTCTAATGATTATGTTTATCTCCAAGAGCATGAATTTGATACAGTTTTGGAGGATGATCCTATATCTTTCAATCAAGCCAAATCATGTGTCAATTCAGCTAAGTGGATTGAAGTCATGAAGGATGAGATGAAATCTATGGCAGACGATGATGTTTAGGAACTTGTTGATTTGCTTAAAGGTGTTAAAACAATTGGTTGTAAATGGGTGTTTAAGACCAAACGTGATTCACAAGGCAATATCGAGAGGTATAATGCACGCCTTGTCGCAAAAGGATTTACTAAAAAAGAAGGCATAAATTACAGGGAGACTTTTTCACCCGTTTCAACGAAAGACTCATTTAGGGTAATCATGGCACTTGGGGCTCACTATGACCTTGAGCTACATCAAATGGACGTAAAGACAACGTTTCTTAATGGTGACATTGATGAAATAATTTACATATTGCAACCGGAGAATTTTGAGCCAGAAGGCTCAAAGCACCTAGTATGTAAATTAAAGAAGTCCATTTATGGCTTAAAGCAGGCTTCCCAACAATGGTATCGGAAAATTGATCAAGTGATCTCTTCTTTCGGTTTCCAAGAGAACATTGTTGATCAATGCATTTATTTCAAGTTCAGTGGGAGAAAGTTTATCATTTTGGTGCTTTATGTCGATGACATACTGTAGATACATGAAATTTATGCCCAATTAAATAATGACACTTATAAATAATTTATTAGTAATCAATTAATTTTCTATTTTGGGATTTTATTATACTAAATCCCGAAATTAAATAATGATATTAATTGATTTCTAATATTTATTTATTGGCCATTATATCAAGCCATGTGTCAAAATGATATATTTAAAGCCATATAATTAAGTGGCCAATCAAAATGTGCCACATGTCAAAGTGAGGTGTTTTGGCCAATCAAATGAAGTCTTTCATTCCAAGGAAGTAAGGGTCAATCAAATCGTGACACGTCACCAAGCTGCTGTGAATAAGACTCTTCAAATCTTATATAAAGGAGTCTTATGAATAGATATACAGACCTACATAGATAATCACATAGACACATATGTACACACATATATTCTGTTGAAGCTTTGAAGCTCTGCAAGTTTAAGTCTTCGACTTTCAAATCCGTGATTCCATCCACAAATATTGGAGAAGGTCACACCAAAAGATTCAAGAACACGCTCAAAAGCCCTTGAATCCATATAATCGACAAATCCGCAAATTAAGGAGGAAGTCACATATACGACTCAAGAACAAGCCTAGTGCCCTTGAATCCATACATCTACCGAAGAGAAGAATCAGAGGATTTATATATAGGGATTTGTAACCACTTTTAAATTTCAAATAATATTATTTGTTACTTCTTATTTTATTGTCTATTTAAGCTTTTTGCAGACATTTAAAATTTGTTGTAAACAAATTTCTGGCACGCCCAGTGGGACCTCTCTACCTCTCATCTCATCTCTTCAAGAAAACATCAATGGCTCATCCAAGAAAGCATCGACCTGTGACTAACTTGATGGAGGATCCAAACACCAAGGTCATCGAAAAGGAAGCGCGAGATTATTTTCAAAAGAATGAATCTTCACCCCGTTCTCATCGTTCAATCGCGATGCATGTTATGACGACAAGTACTATGACTATGGAAGAACAACTTATGACCTTGACCAAGGAAATAGAGCGGCTCACTAAGCATGCACAAGAACAAGATGCAAAGATTGAAGAACTACTGAACCAAGGGATCCATGCCAAGGCAAGTCGCTCGATGGAAAAACAACTTGTGGAGTTCAAAGAAGATAAGATATCAACAAAACGATACTCAATGGCGAACGAGGGCCAACCCGAGGATTTTGAGGAGGATGACATGCTCTTAGGGCGAAAATCAAATGAGAAGTCTAAGGGCCTTCAAGTCTCATCCGACGACATGATTCATGTGGATCGACTAGAGGACTTCATCACTGGGACCATCAAGTGCAAGTTGGAGGGAGGTTCGAAATCCTCACTTACTTACGTAAAGCCCTACACTCGTCGCATTGACATGATGAAAATGCCTATTGGATACCAACCACCAAAGTTTCAACAATTCAATGGGAAAGGGAACCCAAAGCAACATGTTGCTCACTTCGTGGAGACTTGCAATAATGCTGGAACTACTGGAGATCTTCTCGTGAAACAATTCGTTCGCTCGCTTCAAGGAAATGCTTTTGACTGGTACACCGACTTGGAGCCTGGAACCATCAATAGTTGGGAACAACTTGAACAAGAATTCCTCGATCGATTTTATAGCACAAGAAGGATCGTCAGTATGATTGAACTTACAAGCACTCGCCAATGGAATGAAGAGAAAGTGATCGATTATATCAATCGATGGCGAAATCTGAGTTTGAACTGCAAGGATCGCTTGTGTGAAACTTCTGCAATAGAATTGTGTATCCAAGGGATGCAATGGGGCTTACGATATATTCTCCAAGGCATAAAACCAAGAACCTTCGAAGAGCTGGCCACACGTGCGCACGACATGGAACTGAGTCTTGCTTCAAGTGAAGGCCAAAACTTCTTCCCAATTCATGAATCAAAGAAAGAAAAAGTTGGACATTATATCAAGAAAGGGGGCAAGCTTTTTCTCCAAGTTGAAAGCGAAGAATCCATGATCGTCAATGTCTCTCGATCCAAGTCAAAGAAGAACGATGAAATAAAAAACGATTCATCCCAGCGAAGCTTTGAAAAGAAGCTGACTTTGAAGGATATGCATAAGAAGGAATATCCATTCCTTGAATCTGACGTTGCTCCACTGCTTGATGATTTGCTCGAAGCCAAACTCATTGAGTTGCCCGAAATGAAGCGACCTGAAGAGGCTGGAAGAACAAATGATCGCAATTACTGCAAGTACTACCGCTTGGTTGGGCATCCCATTGAAAAATGCTTCATTTTGAAGGATAAAATCCTGCAACTAGCTCGAGAAGGTAAGATTTTGCTTGATGAAGATGATGCTACTGCAAATCTTGTCACAATTTCATTTGGATGTTTTGACACAACAATAAACGCGAAGCAATTGCCAAATGGGCTTCATGATGAAGATTCTTATGATGTTGTTTCGTGTAATGCAATACAAGAACAAAACACTTCTATAGGTGAAGTATATGGATCTAGCATAGAAGTCCGAGAGGATGTGATGTCGTAGTTTTACACTACTCAAGGAAAAGTTCATGTTAATAAAAAAGAAGAAGCTGAGACTACTTCACTGGAACTTGTGGAAGGTGTTAAAGCAACCATTGATGAAATTGATCAAGTCAAATTAGAGATGGATGACTTAATCCCCAAAGTGGAGGTTCAAAATTTCTCTTTGAAGAAGGAAACTCGTCAAGGTAAGCAAACTCAACTAAAGATTAGATCTGGGTCGATTCCATTCGTCAAAGTTGAAATGAACATGTTTAGGAAAGCTGGCTTCATACAAGAAATAGAGAATTCTACATGGGTCCCTATAATTGTGCCTTTACGTAAAGGAACTCGCCAAATTCAACTTTGTGTCGACTTTGAGAATGTAAATGCTCCCAATGATTTTTCATTACCTGATCCAGAACTTCTGATTGATGGATTCCATAGATATAGTTAGAAATCTGGATGTCTCCATTTATATCAAAATAATCGCCACACTCCTTGATAAGAGTATAAACTTTCAAAACAACTCCTTGACACGAGTCAAAACTATCTAAAAATTTTCATGTTGAAAACTCCTTGACACGAATCAAAACTATCTACATATTTTCATGTTGAAAACTCCTTGACACGAGTCAAAACTATCTACAAATTTTCATGTTGAAATCTTCTTGATACGAGTCAAAACTGTCCACAAATCTCCAAAGTTCAAGCCAAAGCCTCCAGTAGACGAGACGAAAAGGTCTACAAGTTCAAATCAACTTCTCCCAGATACGAGTCAAAACTGTCTGCAAATTTGTTAAAGTTCAAGTTAAAGCCTCCAGTAGACGAGACGAAAGTAGACGAGACGAAAAAGGTCTACGAAATCTTGAAATCAAAATGCTCCTTGACGCACGAGCTTAAAACTGCATGTTACTCTTGGACCGCATGAGTATAAAAATATGGACGACACTCTTCAAATAAATTTTTATGTTTTGAACTACGTTATGACTTGATTCTCTTTACGAGATACGTAGGCAGCTTGGATGCTTATTCTAAGTTCAGTCATGTAAAAAAAAAAATCTTAGAGACATTTACAAGTTTTCATAATGTGTGTATTGAAATCTTCATTTAATACTTAGAATAATTTCTTAGTGTTAAATTAAGAAGTGATCTAGAATTTGGTTAAGTGCAACAATGGAGAAATTGACTTCAAAACCAGAGCAAGGGGCAAAGTTATATCAAGATGTGAGGAATAACTGAATTTTATTCATGTCGAAGAATTCGATACAAAAAAACAAATGCAAGTTCCTATAACTAAAGAATTTTCCAATATGTTGCTCGATCTTCAAGTTTTGATTTTGCATCTCTTCTTGCTACTTGCCTCCAAAGTGGCGCTCCAAACCTTCAAATGTGCATCTCGTATCTTTTCAAGCTACGAACTTATGTTCTCCCAGTTGAAGATTCAAGCATTTTCAAGTTAAAATTTCTCGCCTCCAAGATGTTAATTTGAACGTCAAGTTTTTGCTTCAATCACCAAGTCATGTCTCTTTGTTTTAAAAGCCTCTTCAAACTATGATGTGCACATGAAGAATTGCCCCTTCAGTTGATTATACGTATCTCCAGTGAACTCCCAAGCTCTTAATGGAAACAATTGTTGTCATTGTTAGCTTTAAAAGGTTAGCTACATAGCTCAAAGAAGTCAACTCCGAAGTAATTATTTGCCATCTCCATCGATTTCAAAAAGTTCCTTGACCGATGGTACCACTTCATCATAGAATGAACCACAAAGGGGAAGCCGATCAAGTGTATGTAGATCTCGCAGAGAAACGGATAGTTCCATAGCTTCCGTGTGGAACGAGTTGGTGGACAAACTCCATAGGTCACCTAATGTGTTGATGATGATCTCGTTGACGTCATAGGTGAAGAATGAGGTCCGAATTGTGTCAAATATTCCAGTTTAAAGAAGACCTTTGTTCCTTGTCGAATAAACACCTACTCATGTGCTATAAGCGGCAATATTAATGGCTCACCAAAAGTGGCTCTGAAAGGTACCGAGAAATTTCTCATGAAGCCGATGAACGAATAGAATGCATAAAACTAGACGATGAACCTCTTTCGAATGCACTGGACTACCAAAAGACATACTTTTTGACACTTCAGAATAGCCGAGGAAAGGACGTTGACTTCCTCTAAGGCCGTTATGGAAACTTTCGACGAGTGAATCTTCTTGGACGAAGTATACTTTGGGGAAAGTTGACCAATTGACGATATATACACAACTGAAGAAGTTCCCTTTGTTATGTTCGTTTCATCCTTGTTGATCATGTAGAAGCTTGGATTTGGAACATGCAATCCATAAACTCCATTGACGCCATGATAAGTATATATGCGACAAAGATAAACTTTGGTTAAAAGCGAAATGGCAAAACTTAAAACAAATATATTGCAAGCAAGAGTTCAATCTCGGTCTAGATATTAGTATTAAACATGTGAACTATGTCATCAGTAGTTTAATGTGCTACTCCTAATGCCTGTAAGTACAAATCGTTCCTAAAACCCCAAAAAAAAATTTGCTATGGAGAATATGCTGTGGGCAAATACTGCAAACTTCTGGATATTGCTTGATAAAAGTAAAGGTTGAAGTACTCTTTTATAGATACTACTTGGAGATTATAATGGGCAAGGAAGTGAATTTCGGAAATTTTGAATTTTTCCCGAGATATGGAGATGGAAGAAATTATTTACAAAAATTTCCCTAAAGGGTATCAACTTGAAGATATAGGATACTGAAGAATATTGGTCGATTTCTAAAAGCTTTATTACGTTGCCAAAAAAAAAAAATTCTGAAGATATTGTTGTGAAGATACTTAGAAGGAATTGACTTAAAATCCAAATTGTTTCGTAGTGATGTTTGGAGAAATTGCCTTGATATTATATTCAAATATTTGCCGAAAATTTCATATTCAATTGCCGAAAGATCTACGGGAAATATGCCAAAGTAATCTCTGCAAATCAAAGGAATTGAGGAAGATAATGTGGATTTGATTGCCTATACTTGGTCTACAAAGACCATACATGTTAATGGGCCAAATTGAATAGGCAAATATGTTTTCACTTAAAGTTCACTTCAATTAACTTCACGTTGACGCAATATTTTTCAAGTGCATTTTTATGTCGGAGTCGTGACTTACTCACTTCAAAGCATGCTTTGAAAGCATTATTTGTTAATAAGTCTCGAAGGGGCATTTGTAGATACATGAAATTAATGCCCAATTAAATAATGACACTTATAAATAATTTATTAGTAATCAATTAATTTTCTATTTTGGGATTTTATTATATTAAATCCCGAAATTAAATAATGATATTAATTGATTTCTAATATTTATTTATTGGCCAATTATATCAAGCCATGTGTCAAAATAATATGTTTAAAGCCATATAATTAAGTGGCCAATCAAAATGTGCCACATGTCAAAGTGAGGTGTTTTGGCCAATCAAATGAAGTCTTTCATTCCAAGGAAGTAAGGGTCAATCAAATCGTGACACGTCACCAAGCTGCTGTGAATAAGACTCTTCAAATCTTATATAAAGGAGTCTTATGAATAGATATACAGTCCTACATAGATATTCACATAGACACATATGTACACACATATTCTCATGAAGCTTCGAAGCTCTGGAAGTTTAAGTCTTCGACTTTCAAATTCGTGATTCCATCCACAAATATTGGAGAAGGTCACACCAAAAGATTCAAGAACACGCTCAAAAGCCCTTGAATCCATATAATCGACAAATCCGCAAATTAAGGAGGAAGTCACATAGACGACTCAAGAACAAGCCTAGTGCCCTTGAATCCATACATCTACCGAAGAGAAGAATCAGAGGATTTATATATAGGGATTTGTAACCACTTTTAAATTTCAAATAATATTATTTGTTACTTCTTATTTTATTGTCTATTTAAGCTTTTTGCAGACGTTTAAAATTTGTTGTAAACACATACTACTGGAAAGTAATGATAAGGACTTGTTGCATGACACCAAGAAATTCTTGTTTAAGAATTTTGAAATGAAAGATCTTGGTAATGCATCTTTTGTGTTAGGTATATAGATCCATCGAGATCGTTCTAGATGTATACTTGGTTTATCACAAAAGACTTATATTGATAAGGTACTCAGTAGGTATGATATGCAACATTGTGCACTAGGTGATACACCAGTGGCAAAGGGTGACAAATTTAGTTTGCACCAATGCCCTAAAGTTGAACTTGAAAAGAAGGAAATGGAAAAGTTCCCTTATGCTTCTGCAGTAGGCAGTCTCAGGTATGCTCAGGTATGTACGCGTCCGGATATTGCGTACATAGTAGGGATGTTGGGCAGATATTTAAGTAACCCAGGATTGGCTCACTGGAAAGCAGCAAAACGGGTTATGCGATATCTACAGAGGACAAAAGACTTTATGCTTACTTTTCGGAGATCTGACCACTTGGAGGTTGATCTTACGGGTTTTCGTTAGTTCGATCAAGGGTGGGATGTAATACAATAATAACAATAATAAAAGGAAAGTAAAGAGCAAAGTATTTGTATTCGAATTGAATGAGTACAAATACAAGTATTTAGGGTCCTATTCGAGCATTATTGGATGCCGTACAAGCTAGAGGGCGAAATACATATGAGAAAACCTACACTACTATTCTCGAGTGAATCCGAATAGCCGTTTCAAGGCTAGCGCCCCCTGGGAAGTTGTGTTGTGCAATAAATGCATGGGGCCTTTATAGCCGAATTGGAGGGCTTGGGCCTGGGCTCGGCCCAACAACGTCCTTCGATCCCCGGTTCTCTTATGTGCTCGGAACAATCATTTTCAGGCTTTGGTTCGGCTCTTGGTTCCTGGGGATAGGATTCGATGCTATTCGAACTACGTCGAGCCTAGAAAGACAGGGGATCCGAATTACCCCTCATCAATACTCCCCCACTTCTCGAGTACGAAGCAGAGCGAGCACTCGAAGAAGTACAAAATACGTCCCATGCTATAATGAGACGAGCCGTTCAGAATGTCTTTAGGATATGCCTCGTTAAAAACCTAACTCGGAAAAACCCACTGGGATAAAAACCGAGCTAGGGAAAAAGAGTGCATATACAAGAAAACATACACCGGCGTGTTCTGAAGTTACCCTTGTCGGAGGATGGTGAAGTAATAATATCCTTTTTGGTTCCAAGATGCGTTGTTCGACCCCTAGATGGATGCTTTCCAGGATTGTCGATTATAACAAGGAGGGCCTCCGAGATCCTTAGGGATAAATCGCAAGGACAAATTCCGCAATTCTAGAAAATGAAGGATCAAAAAGGCTATTTTGAGAGGGATAACCCAAAGTTTTTACCCTTGGTAAGTTCAACCGTCGCGGTTACTCGGGGACCTCTTTGCAATTTTACCTTTTTAACCCTGTATATATATGTTGACCCGTTGAAAAATTACTTCCATGTTATATTTTCTCTTGAGCTCGAAGTGTTTGAATCGAAAAGGTAGTTACTTTAGTACATTCATTTCCGAATTCATAATGTCAAGTTCTAGAAGTTCAAAGGGCAAGAATAAGGTCGAAGAGAGTCAAGAATCCGATCCTTTGTATAAACTTGTAGATGACTTCGAAGATGGAGAATTCCGTCCAGGAGGCGAGGATGATGATCCGAGCGAGGATCTCGAAGAAAATGAGGTTGAGAAGCGCAGCATCGGTGAGGGTGCCTTTGTCAGAATTTTCAGACCCAAGCTCACCTCTGAGGTTGTGACCTCGAACACGTCGGAACTTCCTGCTAAAGAAACCTCCTGTTGTTTTTCGAAGAAAGATCGCGTTTATCTTGAGACGGGGTTTGGGAAATATCTTCCAAAAGGGTTTTCAATCGTTATTCCCTCTTATTCCGACCATGCTACCGAGCCCCCAGTTGGCTGTCAATCGTTTTACGAGGGCCAATTCTCCTGTGGTCTACGTATTCCATTCATTCCCCTTATCAGAAATGTCCTTTCTTTCTTTTCGCTGTCCC
Source organism: Penstemon eatonii (assembly GCA_038501285.1). Lineage (NCBI taxonomy): Eukaryota > Viridiplantae > Streptophyta > Magnoliopsida > Lamiales > Plantaginaceae > Penstemon > Penstemon eatonii. The sequence continues at coordinate 15,619,929 of CM076712.1, read as the reverse complement.
CCGCTCAACTTCTCCCGCACTCCGTCGCCTACATAGTGGCATTCAGCGCTCTCATGGAGGCAAAAGGAGAAGAGGCCTCTTTTAGTAACTTCTGGCATGCTTTCCGAATGGAATTGAATAAGGGCTCCAATGCGGGGTTCGTATCCATTCTCCAAAGGTCGAAACGACCTTTTCTTACTAAGATATCAACGAAAAAGAGTATAGGCTGGAAGAGGAGATTCTTCTTCGTGAAAGGTCCCGATGTTCCTGTGTCGGAAGGTAGTTCAAAGACTAGACCATATCGATGGGATGGCGCAGATTCTTGGTCGTATGGTTCTCGCAAAATAAGAGAAAAGCTCAGACAGCGTCTTTCCGACGAATTTCTCGAACAAATGCGATCCAATCCTTACCATACCAAGTCCCTAATTCAAGAAGGCGTTTTACGATTGGCTGGGTTGAGCCGCTGTGAATACCTTGCTCCTGCGATCAAGTATCCTAGTCAATCTTCCGATGGGTTTTGTCCGCAAACCAATGTCCTGCCAACCTCTGGTGCTCCGCCCTTTGCCACCCTTTCTCTGGGTACGTTTTCTATTTTCAGCTTACTTAAAGATTTGATCGAACGATTCTTCTTGCCTAAACCCGTGCCCTAATCGTATTAAACCCGTGCCCTAATCGTATTATTCCTGTAGACCGAATCGTCGAGAAATTTCGAGTATCCCCTGCCGGCTTGGTCGGAGATAAACAATTTTATTTCGACCCGTTACCTTACGCTTCTGAAAGAAGAACAGACGCAAGTAACTTAGGTGGGAATCCAGTTGTCATTCCTTCAATGATCCCCGATTTGAGAGGGCTTGGCACTATGAGTTCCCTGAACTCCGCCACTGCCGGACCTCTTCGAACCCTGTTTTCCCCCGACACTTCTGCTCTTTCATCGGTTGGTTACAGTCAGCATTCCTGGAACCGGATTCAGGGTATCCAGGAGTATGAGAAGCTCCTGAGTCGAAAAAGAAACGCTGAACATCCCGGACCCTCAAGGAGATTAAAACCTTTCGGTGCGAAATCTGGCTCTGTTCCATGTCGAGAAGGTGGGTCGGAGCCTGATGTGGCAGACTTTATGGAAGAACATCTTCGAGGTAGCAGAGCTGCTGGATACCCTGGAGATGGCACTATTCTGACTGATCTGGATGCAGGTGGGGAGAATGAATTTGATAAGGCTACTAGAATCTTTATGGCTAGTCGGTTTAAACGGGATATCCTGCTTCATTCCATCAAAGGGGATTTTGAGGTTTTGAGTGATTTCTCCAGAACGTATCACGAGGTAAATACTCGTCTTTTGACTGTCTGTTCTTTCTTTAGAATTCCTAGTTTTACTGATACTCGAAAATGTCTTGTAGGTCGAGGATTTATTCGCCCTTCAATCCTATCGTTTGGCGTTACTAGAGCAGGAATCGCAGGACGCTCATGATGCATATGCCCAAATTTTTGCTGATAACCAGGCCATTCGATCTCAGCTGGCGGAGAGTCAGCGAGAATTGTGCCAAGTAAAGAAGGAGCTCGAGAAAGCGAATACGAAGCATTCCTCCTCAATAGAAGAGGACTTGCTGGCGTCCGTTAAAGAGAGAAGTTCCCTCGAGGAAGAGCTGAATAAACTAAAGATAGAACTCGAATTGGAGAAGCAAGACTCCGAGCGTGCATATGCCCAGGGTCGGGAAGAAGCTGAGATTCCGGCCATACGAGAATTCTTGGAATCCCCTGTCTTAGATCCTTTAGTTCACAAGAAAACGGGAGAAATTCTTCAGGCGATTTTTTATAAAGGGGTTCAACAATTAGTCGCTGCCGAGAAAATTCCGGATGACATGGAGGAATATTTTAAGTATATGGACCCTTTCAAGAATGCTGAAGGGAAAGATTATAAAGCTTCCTCTTTACCCAAGGCGAATACTAACTGGCAGGAACATCGCTTTGCCCCCTTAGTTGAGGAGTATGGCATTCCGATGCCTAACCCTGATGTGCTCGAGTACTCTTGCGATGATCCTTCTAATGTGTCCGGGGAGAGAGGCGAAGATGTCAATATAGGCAATGCCCCGGATAAGGGAGACGGTCGATCTTTCGAGCAAGCTGGGTAATTATCCAGCTTCAAATATATATATCGTCTGATCTTTGGTTTGGCGAGTTACTGGGGTTGATCAAGTCGGAGGGGGCGATTCAAGGTTCTCTAGTTAGGAATCAATTGTATTTACTCATGTAACCCAATTTTGTAAACGAGTTAATTTTGTATATTTTCTAATCTGATTCGTGTAATTTGTGAATTCTAACTTTATAATATTGATAACCTTTCACAGTTTCTGCTCGAACTTTGTTTATCCGAGTGGGATTTTTCTTCACGGTCGCGTCGATTCACTATCACAATCGTAGTGCGTAGCGTCTATAAATATTAGGATCTCTTCTTAATATTCATACGACATCCTTTCTTACAGAGATCGGAGCTCCCCCCATATTTTCTGCATTTTCTAAATTCCTTAAAAAGTAAAGATCCTAGCTTATCGATCCCGAATTCGCTTATTATGGAGAATGTATTAGGCAAAGCTATCGATCCCAGATCGCTATTTGGTGGTTCGAAGAATAAGAACTCGAGCAAAGAGCAGAAAGAACAGAAGGTTGCCAAGGAGGCCAAACCCTCCAAACCCTCTTCTAAGACCTCTGTTTCTTCCCCGAACGCTCCTAAAGGGGGAGAAAATAAGAAAGAGAAAACCACTTCCTCCCAGCAAACCAAGGGTAGTTCCGGCAAGTCCATTCTGGATTTAGAACTCGAGGCTACGCTCGGGGGTTCTTCCCCGAAGGTAGTTGATTCTCCGAGTGAAGATCCTGTTCGAGAAAATACTCCTATTCCTTCTTCGTATAAGAGGCCTTATTCCGATGGGGTCACTCCCATTGAGGCTTTGCAAAATCTTGCTATTGGTAGCAAGTCATTTTCCGATACTTTGACCGTTCCTCCCGCAGGGAATCTCAGCAAAAAATCCAAGTTAGAGATTGACGGAGGGGCCTCTGCTGAAGCTTCAGGAATTGATAATCCTCCCCGACCTCTTGTCGATTTTTCTCCTCCAAAAGTTGCTTCTTCCCTGCACGAGGAGTTGAAAGACGGATCCCCTTCTAAGGTTGATCCCATGGGTAACTTGTTGCAAGCTAACTTTACTTCCTCGGAGACTGACATACCCAAGGAGAGAAACGCATCCAAGGAGAGGAACATAGAAGAGTTGTTTGAGTCTGGGCAGCACTTCCTCTTTCAGGTGTGCATTTATTTATTCTTCCTTTCTTCTTCCTCTCCGCCTCTTCTTCTTTTTTTTTTTTTTTTTTTTTTTTAGCGCTGTTGATCCTTTTAACAGGCCGGACAAGACTTTATTGAACTTAAAACATTTGCTGAGCGGGAAAACAATCAACGTGCTGCTATCTCTCGCGAGCTGGAGGAGAAGAAAGTCGAGTTCGACCGTGTCCTCGCAGAGAAGCTTGCTTTAGAGAGGGAGAAGACTGCTAACGAGCGTGGAGAGGAGGTCCATAAGCAGCTGAACGAGAAACTCGAAAAACTGAAGAGCCTTCACGAGCAGGAGAAACAAGATTTCATACGTCAAGAAAAGGAGGCTTATGATCGTGGATTTGAAGCAGGATGCGAGGCTCGTAATGCTGAGCTTCGAAAGATTCTCTCTGACAATAAGCTTGTTTAGATGTTACCTCTTATTTACCCGAGCTTGTAATATGTCTATACTGTTTTTACTTGTGCAATCATGAATATTTTATTTTCTATGGCTTGTAATAATTTACTTTTTTCTCGAATCGCATGTTCCTTTTATGTGTTCTTTCTTTGATCATGCTTTAGTTTGCCTTCTCAATCTTTCGATCTTGGCGTAGTAATTCCACTTATTTTCCAAAAGTAATATCACTTTCTCTTTTCGGCGAAATTCTCGGGAGTCGCAACAACCTTTTGATCTCGACCGTTTCTTTTGTTTTCTGATAGCCGTTGGATTTTTGAGAGTAGTATCTATAAATGGGGCTCTTCATTTTGCATCCTTATAATATTTTTCGAAAACAGATTCCTTCGATCATGCTGATTAGAAGATCTTGTTGCGCGACTCAATATTTCGAATTTCTGGTTAGGAGTTATATTGCGTATCATAGTAGGATTTATACTTCGATCTCGACTAGGGTATCTGCAGGCGAATGCTATTTCAACCTTGAAGACCGATAAGCTTTATTGCAGATCATCCACGACCCCAATGGCCCATGTCCTTTTTGTGGTTTAGGGAGGCTCTGGCGTCAAGTTTTTCGAGGGTACGACACAACTTGCTAGATTTTCTTTTGAAATCGTTTCGGGTAGTGATTCGGAGATTGACATCCTTCATAAAATGTTCATGTTTATTCCCGGGAAAGAGATGTACTGCCCTTCTCCTTTTCGAAGAAGTACGACCATAGTCGAAGACTCGTTGACTCGATTATCGTCCGCCGAAAAATTTCATAGGATCGGCCAGTTGTGAAGATGTAATAGGGGTTGATGTCTTTGTATCTTGCAATTGGTTCATATGTCAAGCTCGGGAAATACTTTTTATCGATCTTTACAACGACTTTACTTATTCTTAGGCCGATTACTGACAAAGCTTTCTTTACATGATGTATTTAGATTTCTCTATTATTTTTTTTTCTTTGATGATTGGAGCTGAGTCTACGATGAATTCGGATAGGAATGAACTCGAGTGGAACAATTTTGACATTTTCTTCACTTTTTTCCCCAAATAGTTTCTGTATTTTCGGGAATCGTAACGGTCGGCGCATTTACTGCTTATATCTCAGCCGTTAGTATCATCAAATCTGAGTCGTTAATTGCTTTTTTCTTCCACTATATATAGTTCCGTTGTTACCTTTAAATTTAATGTTTCAGTAAGATTTCTGATCAGTTCTATGGTTGAGATTTTACTCTCTCTGGCCATAATGTTCCGTTTATTATCTCCGACTGAACTGTTCGAGGTTCTCCTTCGAACTATCTTCCTTCATAAATTTTGCTATCTCTTGGTGGCAACTTATTTCGATTAGGGTATCGGCAGGCGAAAGTAATTGCGACTGGGGTACCGGCAGGCGACCAGCTTTCTTTGACTCCAAGTCTTTGAGGCGGGTTCGATCTTCTGTATCCTGTCAATCCACCCAGTCGGATAGTGGGTCGACTGCTGGAGGAGTTTTCCTGCGCTCGATCTCTACTTCTTTAAGGTATTCCTTGAAGAATGTTGCTTTCGAGATTGCGTGGAATAATCTTTCTAGGGGTTGCCTCGCTATTTCTCGATCTGGACCGGCGTGGAGTAAGTACCGAGGGAGTGATGGATAAAGGGTAGAAGCGTTGTTCTAGCCCCGTCTTACTCCTTCGATCACGGAGAGAATCTAGTGTAGGATTAATTTGTAATAGGGTTACACTAAATGTAAAGTCTTTGCTTGACTTTTCTTATCATTGTAATTTCGAACTCTTTTGTAACTGTTTGGAATGTCATGAATAAGATATTTATTTCTTTTATCATCCTTCTTTGTTGTCCTGTAGAATTGCTTTCGTCTACCGTCGTCGAGCATTTATTCTTCCGTCTTAAAAATATGTACAAGCGCTATTCTTTACCATGTTTGATAAATATTTAGTTGATAGATGACATCCGACATTCCTCAATTTTGAGTATAACCTGTATGGGGCTTTTATTTCCCCGTCAAATACATAATAATTAAGAGATCGAATAGAAGAATCCAAAATGACCTTTGAGTTACAATCTTAATCTGAGGGGCCAAATTCCTTAGTCAGACAAATAATCGTGAAGTAATAATCGAAATAGGGTCTTGATCGATCTCGAATAATAATTTTGATTTAAGCGTCAAGACGATGGCTGTTAGGCTTAGACGAATGAATAATTACGGAGAGATAATAGAATAGAACGCTGGTTTATCTAGGATAATAATTTCGATCTAAGGGGCGTAGCAACGGCTTTCACCCTTAGTCGTATCAGAGCATTTTTAGCCCTTGGGTCATAGCAGAGGCTTTCACCCTTTTCAATAATTTCGATCTAAGGGGCATAGCAACGGCTTTCACCCTTAGTCGTATCAGAGCATTTTTAGCCATTGGGTCATAGCAGAGGCTTTCACCCTTTTCAATAATTTCGATCTAAGGGGCATAGCAACGGCTTTCACCCTTAGTCGTATCAGAGCATTTTTATCCCTTGGGTCATAGCAGAGGCTTTCACCCTTTTCAATAATTTCGATCTAAAGGGCATAGCAACGACTTTCACCCTTAGTCGTATCAGAGCATTTTTAGCCCTTGGGTCATAGCAAAGGCTTTCACCCTTTTCAATAATTTCGATCTAAGGGGCATAGCAACGGCTTTCACCCTTAGTCGTATCAGAGCATTTTTAGCCTTTGGGTCATAGCAGAGGCTTTCACCCTTTTCAATAATTTCGATCTAAGGGGCATAGCAACGACTTTCACCCTTAGTCGTATCAGAGCATTTTTAGCCCTTGGGTCATAGCAGAGGCTTTCACCCTTTTCAATAATTTCGATCTAAGGGGCATAGCAACGACTTTCACCCTTAGTCGTATCAGAGCATTTTTAGCCCTAGGGTCATAGCAAAGGCTTTTACCCTTTTCAATAATTTCGATCTAAGGGGCATAGCAACGGCTTTCACCCTTAGATAATAGTAGACTTAGACAAATACGGATAGAATAACATAGATCGATAATATCAGGGAGAGACGAATGAATATGAATATTGATGAAATTAGTTTCCCTTGAATATGTAACTCTGATCGAAATACATTTTGACGAGAAAATAGTCTTCTGCAATCATGAGAAAAGATGAATCATGGAGAAATAGCCAGTGGTGAATAACCCAATAATCCTTATGCTTTTGTCGAGAAAGCTCTATGTGTGTAGGTTCCCAATTTTGATAAGTTTGATTTTTCAAAACGGTTCCCGTTTTACTGGGAATCGCAACGGTCGACAAATCTTGTCCGTTTACTTCGCGAATTATACGCCGTTGGATTCTTTTCTGTTTTCGGCTATAAAAGGCTGGCATATTGCTGAAATTATCTCACTCGTTGCATTGAGATTTTATTTATCTGATCATGGTGGTCAAGGCGATCATTCGATTAATTCAACTGTTTGAGTCCGGACTTCGAACCATTTTTAAGCGGAACAATCTTCGAGCGGAAGAAAAATTACAGCAACCACGCTTAGAATATCGACAGGCAAATGCGGTTTCCATCTGGAAAGCCAATAAGCCAGGCCCATGGACCTGTTGCTACAATGCATTTAGGAAGACGTGCTGGGAATAGAATGCCGGAAAATATTGCTGAGCGTTCGCCCCTCTGTCCTCGGAAGATTGCAAATAAAGTTAAAAGCCTGCGGGTCCAAAGGATATTCCGCGCTCGGAGCTAAATTATCCCGAGTAACCGATAGGACGGGAGACCGAAAATTTCACAGGATTGTAATAATGTATTGATGTAATGTAAAGGCTGGTGCTATGCTCGATATGTATTTTTCTCATCTTTGTATTTTTCGAGATAATATAAGTACATTTCCTCTCCGTTTTGTTGACAACATCGATCATAACAAGATAAATGTTCATCTTCCATAATTCCATTTCGATCTTCTAATATCGATCAAGAAATAATCAGATATCACTTGCCTGCTTGGATGATAGATAAATATTTTAGCGGACCAGAAATTGATAAAGAAAACGATGCCATACATCTTTATCACTGCAGAATTTCCATAATTGCATTATTTCCAGGCCGAGAGTTCTGTTCGACTCGACCGATTATAGTTCTTCTAAGTTGGCAGCATAAAAGCATAATAATAACTACTTGAATGTAAAAACATCTGAATAAACTGAATATGAATCCGACATGCCATTCTTCAATAACAATGTTAGGAATTCGTCATAATGAAAATTTAGAATGTCGTAATTCTTCTATACTCCCCACTGAATCACGTGTCCTTCTTGCCAAACAGGGCCCTATTTCTCGGGAAATGTAACGGTCATTCCATTTATTATGGACATCAAACCGCTCGTAGCCTGTTATCTGAGCCGTTGATTTAAAAACCCTTACCACTATAAAAAGGTCCCTTCGTGTATACAACACTTCTCACTTTTTTCTTATGCTCCCTCCGATCACCATGAGTCGAGTTTTAGATTTGATTCATACTTTTTCCAAGATAAAGGAGTTTGAGGTTAGACTCAGAACCCTGTTTCTCGATCTTAGCTCCTTTAGCATAAGCTTTTTCGCTTAGAATATCGACAGGCAAAAGAAATTGCGCCTAGAATACCGGCAGGCAACCTGTTTTCCCAGACATATCTTGTCTGTGACGGGTTAGAATTCCGGTCTTCTGGTGCAGTACCCGATCGGGCAGCTGGTTACTCCGAGAGGAGTTCTTTAAATTTGAGGCTCCAGCTTCCTCGAGGGCTTTCTTACGAGATAGTTCCTTCGAGTTCCTTCGGAGCGCCTCTGCTGGGATAACCCTTTGCTGCTCCGGTTCGGATTATCCTGTAAACAATGATTGCGCGTTTCAATCATTGTTTACCGATGATGATCTTAGGTCGGTCTGGTGCCCCGGAGAGAAGCTCCAATTCGGCTTTTATCCCGTTCGAAGACGGATGTGCGATACGTGGCTAGTGATTGCCAAGAAGAATCACTGCTGAGTTCTGCATCTGGAGCGAATGAAGACCGGGAACGTAACTGGGTAGAATTATTCGTAGAACTCACAATAGGATAGGAGTGATTGTATTGTACTTCTTGAGTTCGAATTTTATTCGAGGCTTTACTTTGTAACTTATTTGAAGAATTTGAATGATAAAGCTTTTATTCTCTTAATCGAATTTCGCCATTTAATCTTCCTTTTATTAGTCGAACGACTGCTGATATTTAGCTCCAACTTATAACTTGTTGCCGTTGTTCAAATATTCAACTTATCCCCATTGATTTGATAAAAATATAGGTAACTCATAAGTAACGTATAAGAATTATGCAACTGAACCCAAAGGTAGCTGATTCGAAGAATTTTTTCTTTCGAAAATAATAAATATTACGATCGGAAAAATAAATTCCGACCATCGATAAGCTCTAATTGCGTAGATTTTCTAAGTCTACGACGTTAATGATTATCGAAGAAAATGGTTCCTTTGTGGAAAATAAATCCATTGAAGAAAAAGATAAGCCGCGACAATCCCAGGATAAAGTCGCTAACATTAAGTTCGGAAATTCATTGGTTAGGTATTATTTTCAACTTCGAACGCTCGGGTGGTTGGGGGATCACCTCGAATAGTGATTGGCGGAGTTTCTGACCAGTAAAGCCTTTTCGCTGGCATACATATTTCTCCTCGTAGTAGGCATATTTCGATCTAATACTCGAACAGGGCCCCACGGTGGGCGCCAATTGATCTTACGGGTTTTCGTTAGTTCGATCAAGGGTGGGATGTAATACAATAATAACAATAATAAAAGGAAAGTAAAGAGCAAAGTATTTGTATTCGAATTGAATGAGTACAAATACAAGTATTTAGGGTCCTATTCGAGCATTATTGGATGCCGTACAAGCTAGAGGGCGAAATACATATGAGAAAACCTACACTACTATTCTCGAGTGAATCCGAATAGCCGTTTCAAGGCTAGTGCCCCCTGGGAAGTTGTGTTGTGCAATAAATGCATGGGGTATTTATAGCCGAATTGGAGGGCTTGGGCCTGGGCTCGGCCCAACAGCGTCCTTCGATCCCCGGTTCTCTTATGTGCTCGGAACAATCATTTTCAGGCTTTGGTTCGGCTCTTGGTTCCTGGGGATAGGATTCGATGCTATTCGAACTACGTCGAGCCTAGAAAGACAGGGGATCCGAATTACCCCTCATCAGAGGTTGTTGGTTATACGGACTCTGACTTTGCTGGGTGCATGGATAGCATGAGATCTACTTCTGGCTATGTTTTTATGTTGGCCGGATGTGCTATCTCTTGGAAAAGTGTTAAACAAACACTTGTAGCCTCTTCTACTATGGAAGCAGAGTTTATAGCATGTTATGAAACATCAAATCAAGCTTTATGGCTGAGGAATTTTATCTCTGGGCTGCAAATTGTTGATGGCATTGAGAAGCCATTGAGGATTAATTGTGATAACAAATCCGCAGAGATGTATTCTAAGAAAAATTTCAGTTCATCAAAGTCCAAACACATCAACATCAAGTATTTAGTTGTTGAGGAAAGAGTTCAAAATGACGAAGTGTCAATTGAACACATTAGTACAAACTTCAATATAGCTGATCCGCTCACCAAGGGTTTGCCACCCAAGGTGTTTCATGAGCATGTAGCTCGTATGGGTGTTTGTCTTTTGGACGATGTACCAAACTAGTGGGAGTTTGTATATGGATATCTTTTGTGTATACGTTTTCTAAAGTTTGCCATCATCAAGTACACAATATTTTCTTATGATTTTGTACGTACTAAAGTTTGTTAATATTGTGTTTTATGTTTTGGTAACTCTGAGATAATTGTCATGACTTATTTCTGCTGTTTAACAATTAGTGATTGTAAGTATGACAAACAAGACTCTTTTGAGTCATAAAGAGGACCAGTTGGAAATCGGCATGTCTCACATTACATGTAATTTTCATGCTAAACATCCATATTTGATCTCTGTCATTGGTTGAGTCAATATTGTGATCAATGATGGCCTCTTTGATCTTTTATTGATAAAATTATTGGACCAGATTGTTTAGGAGTAATTCTGATATTAAATAGCACTCTTGAGCTCAATAAAGTTATTCTCGTATGTTATATATTGTAAATACATGTATCCCAAGTGGGAGATTGTTAGCCATTTTCTATTTTGTGGGCTAACATCTATTATTATAACATATGGACCAGCTATTTAAATTAAGGCCCAAAACCCAATTAAGTGATCTGATGGAATATAAAGGGCTTTTAGAAATACTATTTATTTATATATATAATATGGATTTAATGTGTAGATGCCCACTAGTCTAATATGTAATTATTGATGGGTCAGTTACATATTAGACAATTAAGATGGAATTGCTATGGTTCCTAAGAAGTGGCTATAAAACACATCAGATTATTTTCTTTTCCCCATCTAGAGAAATATAACGTATTGAGCCATTTTCTTAGAAGACTTAGCATCTTGTATTTGGTGTTCTTCCAAATCAGGTTAGATTCCTTGTTTAATTACATCTTTTATATATCATATTTAAGTAATAACATGTGATCTTGTTATAAATATTCATATATAGTTATTTTTGATATAATACTTTATTTTAATGATTTAGATGAATATCTATTGTTATTTGGTTAATTCCAACGTGTCATTGTCATCGTCTATCTCGACATCTAATTTGTGTACAGAAATCTTCCTTTTTCTTCCCCTAGCACCCGTGTAGAGCCTATTTCAATTTAACAAAACTAAACTTTAAATAAAGTAATAAGCAATAGATATTAATTTGGATTACACGTCCCAAGTTTAACAAAGAAAGAACATCAAAGGTCATCGATTTTTTAAATAGAAAAATTCAAACTAAAACAAATGAAGTATGGCCATCTCCAGCCGAAGCATGCAATAGCTCCCTCATGCCTGCCTTCCTTGCTAAGTTAGTCATCTCCAACCGAACTAACAATTCAAAACATTTATTTCAATCTCAAACTTTCCCCACTCTCACTTAAACAACAACAATAACAACAATAATTTAATGGTCGTGGCAATGTTCAAAATAAAGAACTCAATAGCCAATTGAAAAAAAATTTAGTCGAACACTTGTGGGCAACACACGGGCTATTTTAGAATTAGGTGTTTCTTAGTAATCGCATCTATTAAGTTGTTTAATTGATCTTTAAATTGTCTTTTTAATTGTAGATCTTATTCACTTTTGTTAAAGTAAACTTAATTATATAACTTTTAAAGAATTAAAATAAAATTTTAATATAATCTAATGGAGTAAGAATTTGATAACGTTAAATACCACTATAAACGTTCAACTTTAAAGAAATTAATAATATTGAATTAAAATTTTCAAACGAGACCTATAGTGAATTAATTTATATCTTTTTTATACATTTAAATTACTTTAACTTTTAAAACAACAAAAAAAAAAAAAAAAAAGGAAAGGTGCTGGAACTGGCAGGCAAAACAACCAAAAAAAAAAAATGAAGGGAACGCGTCCAGCTGCTGGCAAGTAGGCAGGCAACCAATGCCTACCTGCCTGCCAGCAGGCAATCATCTCCCCTCGGATGCCTGCCTGCCCATCCGGGGGTGCTCTTCTCCAGTAGACGGGGGGCTGTTGCTTGCCTCCCCCTTCGACTGGAGATGGCCTAAACTTACCCGCTTGTCCTTTCTTGAGAGTGCTTCATTAATGCTGCAAAACACAAAAGAAAATCAATCCAAATGACCGCTCAGATCACAGGTGAATGTAATAGAAAGAAGCATTAATGCTGAAAAACATACAAGAAAATCAATCCAAATGACCGCTCTGAGCACAGGACAATGTAACATTTGTGGTGAAGACCCCTTTGTTCATAGACTGTACAGTAGTATGGTGGGATCCCTAGGCTTGGTGGAGGCACATCCTGCGATTTACATCTTTCAGGGTTCTAGGACAAGGATTATGAGGGTCCAGGATTAGTCTAGTGTAAGCTTGTACACCTGGGTTATCAAAAAAATAAATAAATAAATAAAAATAAGGAACAGAAGAGAAGAAAAAGGAAACCGTTAAGAGGGTAGTGCGGCTAAATTTTGAAATGGGTTAGTGGCACGATTTTAGGGAAAACTTAATTTTGTATGTAAATCCTTTTTTTTTTATCCGTTTGTATACAAATCTTGGGTAGAATAGATTTAATTTTGGGAAAATTGCTTTTATAGTACCATAGATAGACATACTTACAATTTTTGTACAATTTGATACAAAAATGCAAATTTGGTATCATATGATAGATTTTGATTGCAACTAGGTGGTTTAACAAGTCTTACAAGGACATCCCCTATAACTTGTAAAAACGTTTACAAAAAACACTCTATAAAGGGTGTCCTTGTAATTTTTCAAACTATTGGGGAATCCTTATAATAGAACTAAACTTAGAGGGTCTAAGTGTAAATCACCCTTCAATATATTTTGCACTTTGAACTACTTTGATTTCCTGAATTAAGTTTTTACCTTCATTATAAAATTGTTGAATTCAATAATCCGGTCGAATATAAATCCGATTCCAATAACCCTCAATAATCTAGCATATGGTTAATATTGTTGACTTTGGTCATTAATTCATGCCAAGTATTGATCCGTTTTTTACTCAACTCAATATCATAGTAATACATAACCATATGGTTAACTTTAGGACTTCAATTCAAATATGTTCGTATCATGTCCGACTTATTAGAACTTTAATGCAATTAGATATTCGATGGATATCATCTGATTATAAATTGAGCCAAAACACTATGCTGACTAAAAGTAAACAATGTTGACCATATAGTTTTATATAATTATACTATTGAGGTTAAATGAAATCAAATTGATATAGGCATGATTGTTGAACGAAATCAACAATATTGACCATACGGTTATGTAATCTATACTATTGATATTAATTGAAAGAGAGCCGAGATTGATTATTGACCAAAAGTCAACAATGTTTATCATATATACACAATTATACTATTGGGATTAGATGAAATCGAATTGATATTTGACTTGCTTATTGATCAAAGTCAACAATGTTGACAACATGATTATGTAGCATTATATGATGAGGTTTGAAATTGAACCAATATAAAAATCATTGATTTGAGACACCTCATTCAAACTCAGCCCAATTCATATATCAAATTTTTATAACTCACAAAATACAACATTCAAACTCAATCCAAACTATGTTTCAAAATTTGCGTAGTAAACATCATGACAAATTTTTCGTAACCAAAGTCAAGCGAAACCAGACCAAGAGATCCTTAAAGACCCTATTTGAATTCCATACAAACAATGCACAACATATATCAATAAGCAAAATGGCTTAATCTGTAACAAATAGCTCTAGGAACATGACATTACATGAGACTGTTAAATACATATTCCCAGAAGACAAAATTATTGAAACGACAGGAGTTTGTTCTCATTTTGAAAGAAACCTATGAACTTATTTTGCCTGCATGCTTGAAAAGTTTTGACTGAATCACTTTCTCAAGCTTTCCACAATGTAGGAAGCATACAAATCCCTGAAAGTATTAAGAATTGCAAAATGATATATTTAGGACCGATTTTCATTTCCAATATATGTATAATAATTATGAATTGAATTACATGGAGTCCTCTTGACAGCATCAATGGCTGCTTCAGCAGGCAGGAAATCTTCTACTGCAACTTCCTTGTTCTCATTCTTCTTGTCTATTAATATAAAGTTAAGGACTTAAAAGATAAACAGATAAAAGATAAAGAGACAGTACAAGTAATTAACGGTAGCCTATTTGCTCATTTAAACATTTACATGTATGCAACTTTTTCAGAGAGAGTATAGGACTTAGATCTTTGCATTCAGAGTTAAAACTAGTAAAAAAGTGCCCTTCACTTTCCTCCTCCTAAATTTCCATGTATAGCCTTTTACCCTCAAGCACTTCATCTCCCAAATTTTGACGTTTTAGAGGTTGAAATGCTTATTTAGCACTTTAGTATCGTATAAATCAAAGAATAGATTAAATGTGAGAAAAAGTAAACGAAAAGAAATGTATGTAGAAGGATACATTTCTCAAAGAATCGACGGATTTCAGCAAGGCGATGTGGAGCAAGTTCTTTTATGTCCTTGTAATGGCGAAACTCAGGATCATCAGCACATACTGCTATTATTTTGTCATCCTTTTCACCATGTCCAATGTTTCACAACAAAACTAGTATCAAATACATTTATCCTCTAAATTTAAATTTTGAGAAAAACTAGAGTTTTATTACCTGATCTATCATTGGCATCAAACCAGTCGCTCGTGCACAAAGGAAAGTACCAGGTAGTATCGGTTCATATGCAAGAATGAAACCAAAGCATTGAGATTCTTGAGGGTGACGGAAAATATGTTGGTTCAACTCGTTTAATTAAGTACTCACTAGGTAATATATATACAAATGGCTTAATTTATTAATAAGTTAAATGCAAAATATTCCTCGCGCGTTTAGTTAAAATTGATTGATGCAGGACTAGCACTGATTTCAACTACAACTGAGAAGATAAAACCAGAGGATGAAGAGAACAAAACACTCAGTTACACTATAATTGATGGAGACATGTTGAAATTCTACAGCAGCTTGAAGGCCACATTTTCTGTTGCTCATAAAGGTGATGGAACTATGGTCAAATTTTTGTGTGAATTCAACAAGGCTAGTGAAGAAGTCCTAGAGCCAGATCTTTTCCGAGGATTTTGTCATCAAGAATTTCCAAGATTTGGATGCTTATCTTCTCAAAGCATGACAAATTAAAGAACATCTCGATCTCTCTTTAACTTGGTAATCTGTAATTTGTATGTTTCAGTTGAAGTTTGCGATGGTTGTATGTGTTTTGAATTAAATAAAACAAGTGTATTGTGTTCTGGTCAGTTTCTTGGGAGTATTATCCAACAACAAGGCAAGTATATTACACTATTATGTAATGTAGATGACCAAACCTGGTGACAAGAATTACCCGCATAGAACTCTCAGTTCAAACAAAAAGAAACTTGATTTGATAATCAAACAACACACAATTTCCACCCTTTCAAAATTACTTAAAAATTGCATGTACTTGTGCATTTAGAAAAGTGACAAATTAATAAAAAACAATTTATCTGAAACTGAAATGAAAATCTCATTCACCATTGCAATGAGCAGGTGAACCTCATATGTGGCCTGTCGAAGTGAATGTCAGTTCTAGGAAAAAATACCTTAAGTTGTAGTATATGAATTCCTAACTGCACAAACTAAACTCTTCAACAAGGATCATGCCCCCATTTTCACAAGTCTATCGACTTCTTCTTCTCGCCTCACTACAAAAAATTTAAATTTTAGTGACAAACTAGTAAATGACAAAGTGACAAAAAAATTAATATTGTCACTAAACTGATGTATATAGGCACACTAGTGACAAGAAATGTGAAAATGTTGTCACTATTGACATTTAGTGATACCCCAATAGTGACAACTAAAAAGTTATCAATAAATTATAGTGACAATATTTATTGTCACTAAGTTGTCACTGAAAGTGTGTCACTAATTGTCAATAGTGACAACTTAAGTCCTATAAACTTGTCACTAATAGCCATTAGTGATAACTTAAAAATATATTTTGTCACTATTGCACTTGTCACTATTATTATTGTGACAAAATTAATATTCTTATCACTAAATATATGTAAAAAGTGACAAATTCAACAATGTCACTTAATATTTTGTCACTAAAATCCATTTTTCTTGTAGTGCCTGCATTCTTAGATGAGCTATACTCAGTCGGAACCATAAGAAAATGGGAAATTTTGTCCGTTCAAAGAAACTATCAGTCCCTTAGATGAGCTATACTCAATCCCTTGTGCTTTTCATGCAGATTTGTTCCCGAGTTAAAGTTTTTTTAATTGTTTATAAAAAAATCCACAACAAAGTCGACACAAGCCTTTTAGAATAAGCCAGTGACGAAAACCATGCTAGGCTTCGTGCTTCGTCTTTCTGCATCTAAATTTTCATCTCCTCCTCCTCTTTGATTGACAAAACGGGAACTCTTCCACTGAATGAGTCGGAACTTTCAGCCACAGTCACTACAAAAAAAATGATTTTTAGTGACAAAATATTAAGTGACATTGTTGAAATTGTCACTTTTTGCATATAGTTAGTGATAAAAATATTAGTTTTGTCACAATAATAATAGTGACAAGTGCAATAGTGACAAAATATATTTTTAAGTTGTTATTAATGGCTATTAGTGATAAGTTTATGCAACTTAAGTTGTCACTATTGACAATTAGTGACACCCTTTCAATGACAACCTAGTGACAATAAATATTGTCACTCTAATTTAGTGAATGAAAGGGTGTCACTAATTGTCACTTTTGGGTAACACTAAAAGTCAATAGTGAATGAGAACTTAAGATGTCACTTTTGGGTAACACTAAAAGTCAATAGTGACAACTTTTTCACATTTCTTGTCACTAGCGTGCCTATATACATTACTTTAGTGACAATATTTAAATTCTTATCACTTTGTTATTTACTATTTTGTCACTAAAATTTAAATTTTTTGTAGTGAGTACTGTTATCAATAAAATTCACTTCCTTTGCCTTTCTCCACATCACCGAGTAGAACCCGATCACAATAATAATCGCACCAACCGAACTGCACAAAATTTAAAAGGCTCGTTTATTAAGCTTCTGACGGACAACCGGTATGAAAAAAGATGTAGCATGCACTTTACCTTCCAAGATTATTAGACATTATAGTTTGTATATTGAGCTTCTTTTTTATTTGTTATTAGTATAGGGGCCAACTATATTGTTTTGTTATTAGAGTTGTGTTTTAGTCTGTTACGTTTTCAGTTTGTTTGTTATTTCCTCTCCCAACTTGTATATAATAGAGATAGTAGACTTTACTGTATGGAATTCAATTCATTCATTCAATTAATAAAAGTGTTCTTCAATTTCAGTTTACTTTCTACTGTTCATTGTCTTTCCGATCATATCTCCGGCGACAATCAGCCGTGACATTATCAATTCATGTAGGATTTCATCTCCTAACATGGTAATCTTACTGCTGATACCACGTCTTCATCTATGTTGTATATCTACTCATTCCAATCCAGAAAATTCTGCAAGATATCTTCATCATGGCTTCATCCACACCACCAGAATCATATCAAACACATCAAATTCTTCTTCAAGAAATATGATTGAAGATCCAACCAGTCTGCTGCAATAATCTGTTCTTCAAAATTCAATTCAAGAATCGACTTTTTCATCATATTCTTCATTCGCATCTACCATATTCCAAATTCAAAATCTCTCCAATATAATTCAATTCATAGATTCAGTTTTGTATTTTGTCAAATTTCTTCTTAATTCTCTTTCTTTTAAATCTATTCATCTTCCTTCTTCATACAAAGTTTCTTGAAATTTCAGTCAATTTTTCTCTTGTCCTCTCTTGATTTTTTACATCTGCTGCACATTTGTAGATTCAATTCAATTTTCATCATTCTGAGTACAAGATTTATTTTTCCACCATTCATACTCTTCTCCGATTTCTCTGATTCGTGCTTTTAATTTTTCTCTGAATCTTGCATGTATCTTCATCTTCATGCCCTGCAAGATTTATGATCATCACAAACTATTTAGTTTTGATTTCATCACTGTTCCTATTCCCAATTCAGTTTCTGTTCCTCTGCAATTTTACGTTCATATTTTCACAAAATTGTGTTATTTCATATTCAAGTTGTACGCACAGAACCTGTTCGACGAATTGTCTCTTTATTCAAGAATTTGAATTTTCTGTTTTCTGCACCACAAAGAATATATTGGGTTTTGTCAATGGTACACTCACAAGAAGTAGGATACAAATTTAATGAGTGATAGACATCCACTTCATACGTGTGTTCGATCACTTTCATCATATCTGGTTCATTATCCCTCACATTAATTCTCAATTTTCTGTTCTATTATTGTTTCATTCAAATCCGATGTTATATCTTTCGTATATTCATCATATCTGTATTATTCAAGATTTGTCTCCATTATCGATTCTTTCAAGAATTGGTCTGTTTTCCACAGTTAGTTTCGAATATCATCTCTGGTTTATTCAAAATTCCAAATAATCATATCAATGTTTATTTTCAATTCATATCATATCTTGATATTAATCAAGGATTCTTCCATATATCAATCTCTTTTCAGCAATTATGTTCAGGCAATTGCTTCGATCTTTATGATAATTCAATTTTCAATATCAGTTTATTCGGATTTGTCTTCTCCGATCATCAGTTCATCTATCTAGATTCACGAAATTTATATGGTTCATATCCGGTTTCATATCATTCAAGAATCATCTCTACACTGGTTGCCGGCTTTATCTCAATTGTCGTTTGGTTCGTTTATTTCCATGTTGTCCATTAAGGATGCTTAATGTCCAGCTTGCGGGGGCATATTAGACATTATAGTTTGTATATTGAGCTTCTTTTTTATTTGTTATTAGTATAGGGGCCAACTATATTGTTTTGTTATTAGAGTTGTGTTTTAGTCTGTTACGTTTTCAGTTTGTTTGTTATTTCCTCTCCCAACTTGTATATAATAGAGATAGTAGACTTTACTGTATGGAATTCAATTCATTCATTCAATTAATAAAAGTGTTCTTCAATTTCAGTTTACTTTCTACTGTTCATTGTCTTTCCGATCATATCTCCGGCGACAATCAGCCGTGACATTATCAATTCATGTAGGATTTCATCTCCTAACAAAGATACAGAATATCTCCCAAAAAAACAATACCCAATACAGCTGCAATTACTATGCCTAACGGATGAAACATCGCAACAAAAAGAGGACCCTTTCTGTGTATACATCATGTAGTTACGCTTACTTGAAACGCAGAACCAAAAACTCCCTAGAAAAAAACAGGAGAAGTGATTTAAATTATACACACTGGAAAATTGAAAAAAGTTCATTTGATTATATGCAATGTAACATTTCAAATTTAGTGAATGAGAAGTTTATGAGAGAACTGCGATGTTTCATAAGAGGATTTGGAGATAAGTACTTCAAATCCATAAATCATGTTGAATTAGAAAGAACAGCTGATTTATGCACCTACCGAGTACAAATCAGCATCAATTGATAGTTTGAAAGAGTGAAAAAAAAACTTAGAACAAAAAGATTTTCTTGAGTTGCTACTGTAGAGCTCAAACTCTCTCGTTACTACAGTACTTTACTTATTCTTCACTCAATTGGTTTTCACATCAAAGTGAGTACTTCTATTTATACTAGTAGTATCTAGAGTACATGGAAAATTTCATAGTCAAACTCTTTAATATTCCTAGGTAGATAGAATTATTGACTAACATATTTCCTAGGGATAGATTCATTTGAATGACATAATACTTATGACTTCTTGAAGATTATAATGAGTTATTTGACTTCAAAAAACATCTAGAAAGTGCATTATTTCACATTCCAACATCAATCTGATATTAGGTTGCAATGCCCAAGCACTTAGGTCTCTATCAACAATAAGAGAAACCACCGTGGATAAATTAAATAGTGGCAAAAAAGCAGTAAAAGACTATAATCAGCTATACTGGGTATTTCCTAAGAATTATTGCCTGTAAAAGAAATATTCGTAAATGTAAATGAAAATATTACTTTGTCATTTTCTATTTCTCTTAATTATTGTTTCTTATTGAGTTTTACCTGGACAATTATAAACAAATGAACTAGAAAGTCACAAAGAAACAAATAAAATGACATTTAAGTCATGAAAAGGTAAAATTTGATCTCTATAGCATGTTTTACCAATCTCCAAGTCATGCCACGGATGAGCAGCAATGGATCTTTGTGACATGGAAGAATCCTTTCATTAAGGGCAACACGAGAATTAACAGAATTCTACTCCTTGCTAGGCTGTCCAATCATTAATGAAAAATAGTAGATTATGGAACTAAAAAAAATATAATATTCTTACTTATATAATTAGTAAAAAGGATACATTTTGTAAGAGGATAAAATTGAAACAAACAGAAAATTTTAGTACTAACTTATTCATTAAAATTGGATCCAATGAAATTAAAAATTAAATTTGAGGATCAAGTTGCAATATTACGAAATTTTATATTCCACCCCAACAAACCCATCTTCTCCGTCACGCACACCACCTCCATGGATGGCCGGCTACGAATACAACGGGGCGGGACATCGCACGGTTGACCTTAAAACCTCAGGCCGCCGCGCGACTAGTGTCACGGGCCTAAGCTTCAGGCCGTCGCGCGGCTGTCCCGGAAGTTAGGTGGTGGGGATTTTATCGCCGGTGGAAAAGCGGGCTAGGTGATAGGCCAGGATGTAATTGATTGGCATAAGAGTGTGATTTTGAATAATTCAGATGTGGTGGTTGGGAGAAAAAAATTGTGGAGAGGAACTGGAGAATTGTTTTGAAGAAAAAGTAGTTTTACGCTAATATTTTTTTTGTTTATATATAATTAGGGTATTATGGTCATTGTGAATGTACAACATTTTGTTGCACATGTGCAAAATTCCATGATTATTTGTACGGTTGCACAAATATTAACAATCTAGATCTATTTTTTTAATATTTAAAGGAATCAGATTGACATATCTCAAGGAAGGTCACCCACTACAAAAAATTTAAATTTTAGTGACAAAATAGTAAATGACAAAGTGACAAGAATTTTAATATTGTCATTAAAATGATGTATATAGACACACTAGTGACAAGAAATGTGAAAAAATTGTCACTATTGATATTTAGTGATACCCCAATAGTGACAACTAAAAAGTTATCACTAAATTATAGTGACAATATTTATTGTCACTAGGTTGTCACTGAAAGGGTGTCACTAATTGTCAATAGTGACAACTTAAATTCCATAAACTTGTCACTAATAGCCATTAGTGACAACTTAAAAATATATTTTGTCACTATTGCACTTGTCACTATTAATATTGTGACAAAACTAATATTTTTATCACTAAATGTATGCAAAAAGTGACAATTTCAACAATGTCACTTAATATTTTGTAACTAAAATCCATTTTTCTTGTAGTGACCTATCATCGAATCTTATTTTAGAATGGGTGTAGCAAGAATTATTAGATTATATATTGTTGCAAATCTTTAAGAATTCAACCAAGTTTCATATGATAAGTAAATCACCCATATTCTATCAATTATTTGATTAGTTTCTTTTACCACTTAATCTTGAATTTACACACAGAGTATGAGGTTATTTAGAGTTTTAAAACAACATGAAAAAGGAAAAAATCAGTTTAACACACTGAATTCGAAACAACCCCAAATAGTCGCGCCGACAGAGGGCCCACGCACTGGAGGTATTCGACACCTCCCATACCTATGAACTCCAAATTTTGTCTTCTTTGCAACGGTGTGAACGGTTTACAAAAATTTCCAGTCAATTTCTAGATACAACCAATTGACACGTACTGCGCATAAACAGGGGAAATGAAATTTTACATTGATATCTCCTTCCTTATTTATGGGATTGGGAAGATGTTTGAAAATTTTCTACTTCTTACTGAATAAGTGCTGAGGGAGACGAAATTTTGTTATCAAACTACGTTAGAATTAAGGAACTTTTAATGATTTGACGAAGAGATCAAGTATCTTACCTTTTTAGCTTATTCTGATCACTTCTATATAGTTTATGGATTTGAGGAAAAGTTTGTGCTTGATTGTAGCTTGGTATTTATGCCTATAATTTAGTATCTAAAAATGAATGTTTTGGGTTAAGAACTCATTTATAAAAGCATATTAGATCAACTTGTGAGAAGACAATTAGAAAGGAACGAAAAGGAATTGAAAAGGAAAGGAATGAGGGGTTTCTTACCTGATGGCCATATCTCCTCATTTGGTAAAAGAGCATAAAGACAAGAAGAAAGAATATATATATATATATATATATATATATATATATATATATATATATATATATATATTTTGTGTGGTGAAGTGGGTTCTAGGGTATTCCTTTTATAGAAAGATTCAAGGGTGTGGTTGTATAAATGTTAAGATTTGGGGTCAAATTTGTGGTAAGATTAAACTTGCTATTTTACCACATTAAGTATTGCTTTTTTGGTGATTAGTTTAGGTAGTTAAAATTAGTTTAGATCTACTTAATAGGTTTGTGTTTGGTTTGAAAACGTTTTATTCGACGTATTTTAAGCTCGATAAAATTATGTAATACTAAATATGTGTGTATATATAATCTATATCTATATCTATATCTATACTAATACTAAAAATATGAATATTTTAAGTTTTTTCTTTTTTTTAAGACAAAAATGTCCTTATTCAAGTTGTTAAATATTTTAATAAAATATAATTAGACATAAATTTCCTTAAATTTTCTCATAAAAAATTTGGTAGGAAAAAATTTTAAGAAAAATTGTAGCTTTCTTTCCTCATAACCAAGCAACATGAATATGGAAAAAAAATAAAATTATATTCAGATTAGATATGAAGTTTTATTATAGTTATTTTCTATATTAATTTCAATAATTAAGAAATTAACTCTTACATCATTTTTACAATTTCATTATTGTTCTCCTATAACACATAATAAATTAGAAATACTATTATATTGAGTAGTTGCTAAAGTACATTTGTAAAATTATTACTAATGTATTACCAATATTGTGTTATGTAAAAAATATTATTTGTTTCATTTAAAGATTTAGTACAATATGTCACTCCTTAAAAAAATCAAACTCTTTTAAATATCATAAAATATGTTAAAGTAGAATCGTTCTTACCTATGAATGAACAAAAATGCTTATGACTTAGTGAACTTGTAATCTTTATTTGACATGAGAAACATTACCTCAAATTTTCATGGATCTTTTCGAGAAAAACGTGTGAAATAAGTTAGCTGATGAGTGAGTTGTTCTTGCGCTTCGAATGCTCGCAATGTGTGTTGTGTCTCTCTCTTGAACTCTTCAAACAATCTCCTTTTTTACTTGAGATTTGAATTCTGTCCGTTGAAGAAAACAAAAATCAGTTTCTCGGGCATTGGTCCCTTTTCTTAGAAATGGCTCCCTGTGGCTGTATACTTGAGATTTTAAAGATGAAGACTAATATTGAAATGAGGTTTTGATGATTTCCAAAACATCAAGATCAGCTAAGTAATGGAAGCTTAGTAAATCCCTTGTAAGAATTTTGACCAAGCAAAGAAGATAAATCATGAGGGTCAAAATTTATGGTCAAGGAGACTATCTGTTGCTGAAGAAGGAAATCAGATTGGTGAAATTCAGCCGACTCAACAGATTTGTTCAGTTTGGGATCAGCCGAGTGTTCATCAGGCGAGAGACATCGGACAGCTGAGTGGATGTGATTAGATAAGTCACCTCAATTGTAACAAATGCACTTGAAGAAGTAAATGCTAAAGAAGAAGGGTATTTATGACAAATGATATTGAATAAGAAACTCGTATCAGCTGAATGCATTTAATGCGATTGACAGAGAAGTACAACAGAACGCACAATGTACATTCGCAGGTAGTCGTTCCTAAGAAACGAGGACCAATGCTCGAGAAAATGACTTCTGTTTTTCTTCAACGGACAAAATTCAAGTCTCAAGAATAAAAGGAAGATTTTCGAAAAGTTCAAGAGAGACAACAACACACATTGAGAGCATTCGAAGCAAAATCTCTGTTTATCTCAAGAACTCAAGAACAGCTCAATCATCAGCTTAGTCATTTGTTGACAAAAGCCGACGTTGAAGATAGAAGAAAATCATAAAAAATCTGAGTGATTCATGTTAGATAAGTGTTTTGAGGAGTAGATATCCATCTTGGTGAGTGATATTACTTTGGAGAAGAGGTTATCTTTGTGATCTCCTATTGTGAACATACGGCCAGTTCATTTATTGTTTGGCATAAGCAGAGTGTATTGTAATCTTTGTGATTATAGTATAATTCAAGATCTAAGTGACTTGGAAGAGTGGACTAAAAGATTTCAATCCATATAACCATTATAAAAATATCGGTGTTTTACATTCTGCATTCTTTTCTTGTATATTTTTAAAAGAGCATACAATTGTTAAAGATAACATTTTTGAAAAGAAGTTTGTAAAACTAGGGATAAAGCTTTAAAATCAAGTTTGATTGCTTGAGAAAAATATTTTATAAATCCGCTGTAAGTAATTTATCTTGGAACTTTGATTTTACTAAAATCAACTAAGTTAAAATCAACGGAAGTGGTCAACTCTGCTACTCAAAGCTTAGTGCGCCAACAGCTCAGTAACTTCACCTGACTTGATCAACTTAGTCTGTTCAATATAAAAGTTGGAGATTTTAAAGCTAAAATTTTCAGAGGTCTATTAACCCCCCTCCCTCTAGACCTCATCTGACCACTTAGGACCAACAACATGTTTCATCGGTGAATAATGGATAAAGTTGACATGAAAACTACTATGATGGAATGAACTAAATAATGTTCTTATGATCTTATTTTAAAACCAATTTTATAAAATGTAATGACTAAATCAGTCATTATTTTATATATTATTACAAATATTTAAATCCATCTTTTTTTAATAAATCATTTAATAAAAATAAATTTTTTAAATAATAAATTGACCAGCATAAATATATGATATTCTATGACAAAAAAATAGCTAATTTTACTCTAATTTACGAAAAATACACATGAAATTAAAAATAGACACGTACAACGTGCACTTTTCTAATATATGTATAATTATATTATCGAGCTATTACAAATCTCAACTCCCCCAAATTCAATTCTCCGTAATAGATCCCTGTAATGAAAAATTGATGTTATGGATCTTGATTAAGTAATACCAGTAGTTGGGAATTCAAGCAATCACGCAATTTCAAAAAAAAAATGAAAAATAAAAAACATAGGAATGGGCTAAAATTCAATTTTGGTACCATAGAACTGGGCAAATTTCATTTTTAATACCAAAAGTTCAAAAATCATACAACCGTTAAGTTTTGCCACGGCCGTTTTGTCTCCTCCGTTAAGTGCATGTGAGCGGCACTAATCTGCCCTTTAAATTTTGGTACTAATCTGCCCGTTCAATTTTGGTGTCGTAGAATTGGGGAATTTTCAATTTTCCATACCAAAAGTCCAAAAATCATACCAATTCTCACTCAGCCGTTTCAAAATAGAGGGGAAATGCAATTGTCTAAAATTGAGCATGTTGTTTTTGCAATTATTGCCTTCTTCCTCCTATGGACGATCGCCGGCTTCCGGTGGCCGTTTGTCGAAATTGGTTGAAGATTTTTGTTCCTCTTGTCATGGGCGGAGCTCAACCGTCTATGGCAGCTACAATAAACCTATGGAAAGTGATGTCCACGGTCAGGGGAAACTAATGCAACAAGAATTACGAAGTTTGGTTAAGAATCAAAGAAGAAATCACGATTTGAAATTTCTAAAATTTTGACCTACAATTCAAAAATTAGAACTCAAAATTCGAATAGATTACTCAAAGGATTGAAAAGATCTTTATATGTACGAGTTCCCCACTACAAGGGGAACATAAATCCTCAACCAATTCCGACCAAAAGCCACCGGAGCCGGCGGTCGTAGGGGTGGGATCGGGACTGGTTTTCGGGAATTCGGGTATTTCGGGACGGGATTTTGGGTTTCAGGATTTCAAATTTAAGTCCCGAAACCCGGTAGATCAACCAAGGTCCCGTGGGTTTCGGGTACCCGATTTAATTTCGGGATTTCGGGACGGGTTCGGGTGTCCCGGGAATCTAAGTTGCAAATTTAAATTGTGCAAATTAAACTTTTTTTTTTTAGCTTATTGTTAAAATGAAATGAAAAAAAAAGTAACATGACAACTAGTCTATTGTAGAACAAACCAATTCAAACATATCACCACAACCATTTCAAAAAAGGAAAAACATAACAGAAGTTGGTATGAAAAATGAAATTTTCCCAGTTCTATGGTACCAAAATTAAATTTTATGTTCCAACGGGTAGAATCCGACCCACGTGTTCAGCCCGCCCACGAAGACTTAACGGACACGTGGCAGAAATGTTAAGAAAATTGAAACGGCTGAGTAGGAACTGGTGTTATTTTTCAACTTGTTGGATATGAATGAATATGAAAGCACTGAAGATAATTTATAAAGGGTGGTTTTGATGATTTCCAAAACCTAAGATCAGCTAAGTATGGAAAGCTTAGTTGTAAAAATCCCTCAGAAGAATTTTGACTAAGTAAGAAGACAAAACAGACGAGTCAAAATTCAAGGTCCAAAGGACTACTGATCTGCTGAAGGAAAGAAATCAGACTAGTGAAGATCAGCCGACTCAAACCAGACTTGTTCAAGTTTGAGATCAGCCCTGTTCATCATCAGACTTGCACTTTTGTCAGCCAAGTGGAAAAGATCAAGAAGTCTTCCCAACGGTAATAAATGCCCCTGGAAGTAATAAATGCTGAAGTACAAAGCAATTAAAGACAAATGATTGAAGAAAGACTTCCTATCAGCTTGGTGCATTTAATGCTGCCTGCAGAAAAGTACTGTTGACAGTACGGACACTGTGCAGAGAGCCGTTCGTGGAAATTAAGGACCAATACCCGAGGATTTTGAATTATATCTCACTTCAACGGACATTTTTCAAGCCTACGAGTATAAATTGCTGAAGAGACAAAGAGAAGAATAACAGCACAATCTCTGAGAAGAAATTCGAAGCAAAATCTCTTAAGTCTCAAGAACAGCTCACTCATCAGCTCTGTCATTTGTTGACTGAAGCCGAAGTTGAAGATAAAAGACAAACACATTTTCTGAGTGAAAAACTGTTTGAGTGTTGTGAGAAGTGTAGATCCATATTTGTGAGTGATCTAGCTTCAGAGGATAGGTTTTCTTAGTGATTTCCTATTGTGAGCTTACGGCCAGATTCATTTGTTGTTTTGGCGTGAGTGGAGTGTACTAATTACTTTGTGTTCTTAGTATAACCCAAGATCTTTGTGACTTGGAAGAGTGGACTAAAGGATATTTAAATCTATATAACCACTATAAAAATTACCTGTGTTTTTACATCTACTTTCAACTTGCATATTTTCAGATTGCATAAAACACATTCAAAACTTTTTAAAAAGAGTTTAAAGGAGTTTACAAAACTGGGGATTAAATTTTCAAACTACTAAGTTTACTTGTGAAAAACACTTCGAAAATCCGCTGCAAGTACTCTAGTATTAAAACTGATTTTAACTAAATCAGCTAAGTAACAATCAGATTAGTGGTCGACAGAGCTGTTCAAAGATTTGTTCGCGATCAGCCTTGTAAACTTACTGTTCTATATCAGCTTAATGTATTCAACAGTTAAGTAAAAGCTTTAAAGTTAAAATTTGTTTAAAACATTTAGAGGTCTATTCACCCCCCCCCCTCTAGACCTCATCTGACCACTTGGGACCAACAAGTGGTATCAGAGCGGGTGGTTCATTAGAATCAGCTGCCTGATCAACGAGCTTGATCCGAGTGTTTTTCAAAGGTTTTCATAACTTTTTCAAAAGAGCATATTTCTGAAAAACTAAAATTTTTGAAAAATGGATTGTATCAGCCATGTTCCCCACATAGCTGGTATGAGCTTTGAAGACTGGAATATCAGAATGGAGATCTTCTTAGCCGCCTATAATGACAACATGTATACATGTATCATAAAAGGTCCATTCAAATTCATCAAGACCTTCAAAGTTGATGAGGTCGATATAACGGTGGAAAAGGATTTAAATGAAATGACAGCTGAAGAAATAAAGCTGTTCAACCTGGACAAAGTTGGGCATTTTATCATGACCAAGGCCCTTGACAATGACAGATTTGACAAAGTCAAGCATTGCAAGACTGCCAAAGAAATGTGGGATAAGGTCCGTGATATGAGCGAATGAAACGACGCTATCAAAGAGCATCAGCTGAGTGTTGCTCTAGAAAAGCTGGACAACTTCAAGATGAAGTCTGCGGAAACCATTGATCAAATTGATACAAGGTTTACAAGGACGCTGAACGAAGTTTTAAAGCTTGGAAAAACCTTCAATGATAAGGAGATAACCGTCAGAGTGCTGAAGGCTCTACCTCCAAAGTTCAACATGAAGGTGACAGCCATGGAAGAGTCAAGGGATCTGGGAAAGATCTCACTCACCGAGCTGTTCTCAATACTCAAGGCGTACGAGTATAAACTGCAAAGAATGGGTGTTGAAGAAACCTCTACTTCAAGTCCCACAGCTGCCCTGGTTGCTGCTGAAAATCCTAGAAGGCCAGCCTAAAAAAGAAAAGACGTGGACTCATCTGATGAAGCCATACTACTCAACAAAAAGGAGTACTCTGCTGGAGACGTTGCATTGCTGATGAACAACTTCAAGAAGTTCTACAAATGAAAAATGAAGAACAAATACAACAATGCCTCTACTTCTAACCCTAATTCTTCTTCTCAAGATAAAGATTCTTATAAATCTAAAATGATGTGCTATAACTGCAGGAAACTGGGTCATTTCATCAGAGACTGCCCATATCCTAAAGTTGAAAAGTACACTGAAGAAGAAAAGAGAATCAGAAATGAAAGAAAGCATCAGAAAGGCAAGGTGCTTGTGGCAGAAGCGGAAAAGCTAGCTGCTGATACTCATCAGATTCGGATTCAGACACGTCTGATGAAGGATCTTCTGATGAAGAGAGTCCTGCTCTTCTTTGCCTAATGGCTAAGGAATCTGATGGCTCTGAGGATGATGAGGTAACTCCTCTTGATAATGAATTATTTAATTCATTTGAACAAATTATGCTTAACAATACAAGTATTGCTGAAGCATTTGCAAAGCTTAAGGAAGAGATGATATAGCTAAAAGAGCAAAATCTTTCACTGAAACTCAAGGCTGAAAAGCCAAAAAAATCAGATGAATATAAACAGCTTGAGCAAGAAAATGAGCCTCTGAAAGCTGAATGTGAAGTCCTTAAAGGAAAAGTAATGGAACTTGAGAAAACAATTGAGTCTCATGAAAAGTCATCTGTTGCATCCACTCACATGTCTAGTAAACAGAAGACACCTTTAGACCAGGATAAGATAGAACTGAACCATACTGAAAAATTTATATCAGCTGACAACAGTAAGGTCATCTTGTATGTTCAGACTACTAAACCTGTTTCACCTGAGAAAGTATTAAAAGAGACGAAAACTCCTAAGGCTAAAAAGAGCAAAGAGC